>CM046342.1:20480282-23017245 GCA_025403435.1 Artocarpus heterophyllus
ACCTTGCGGGATTATGCCCTCGATCCACATGGGGCGCACCATGGCCAATGTTCGCAAACTTCGCTCCCCGATGGGTTACAGCACTTAGAAATTTTTTTGTTCAAGTATTGGCCCATGTGGGGTGCCTAAGCCTCTATGGCTATACGGGGAGAAAAAGATAGAATTGGGGGAGGGATGAATCGAAGCGACATAGGGATGAATCTTAGTGGATCGTGGCAGTAAGGCCACTCTGCCACTTACAATGCCCCATCGCGTACTTAAGTCGACTGCAAAGCATTCTACCCGCCGCTTGGTAGGAATTGTACTTCAAGGCGGCCCACGCGGCTCGTCTACCGTGAGGATATCCAACTGTTCTCTTCAGTTTCTCAAAGGAGAGGACGATATCCAAGTTCCGTTTCCAATCATTATAATTCTCTCCAATCAATAGGTTTTTGTCAAGTATCAATGATAAAGCATTTTTAGACATTTTTAATCTACAATAAAGAATCATATACCAAACATAAGCAAACATATAATAACAATTTAGGAAGATAACACAATCATGTAAAAATATACAAATGTGTTATGTGTCAAAACCTTAAAAATATCACAACCTTACAACGATAATTACCAACTCAGAATTCAACAAGCTCCTAGGGGAGTCATGCCAAATTCAATCAAGAACACGGATGCCCTCCTGATGAATATATGCCATCCAGGACTCGTATAATCTAGCATATATTAATAATCATTTCTTTGGCCATTAATTTTATTAACAGAGCTCCTAGGGGATGTTAATAATAAAATTAACGTAAGTGTATAACCATCGTTTCAATATTTTATCCATGATTTATATTGCCACATAGGGGTGTGCAACCATAAATCATGCTAAAATACCTTATCCTCTTAAAGATCCAATCTGCTACATGATAGAAATCCCTTCCTATGAGCTGGGACCACCATGTTCTGCCTATGGACCAACGATGGAGGCCTTAGGTTCTCTCTTCGAAAACCTTCTCCCACTCAATCTTTTGAAATCAAGGTTTTATTTTAAGATCACGCATGAACAATTTTAATATGAGCGGTACTCCCTATTCTATATCACATGTTATCAATATACATGGCAAATTATATTATAAAGCAGACAAGCAAAGCAATTAAGCAAAGCTACAAGCAAAATAAATAACTGTTATATTATGGTTCCACCCTAGAGAATAGAAAACTAAGATTACAAGAGAATAATCAAGACATATTATCTATTCTTTATCCTTAAATCCTCAAGCTGTATCCTTCTTCATGTAATGCCCATCTTTAAGTCTTCAATCCTGTATAAATCGAATACTTCATATCCAATTTAATGTTTCATAGAATTGTCCCAAAAATAAAATTAAAACTGCACCTTTTTTAGAAAAATTTTCAAGCTCTCGGTCGGCACCTTTTTTTAAAAATTTTCAGCTCAATATGGGTGATCGGCCTACCGGTCATGCTCCATCGGCCTACCGATCAGGAAGATCAGCCTGTCGACTCATGAAAGTTTGGCCTGCCGAACTAGAAGTTTGGCCTGCCGCCAGAGCCTCTAATTTTCTACTCCGTCGACGGCCTACCGAACCACAAGTCCTGCCTGCTGATCTGTGACCATCAGCCTGCCAAACTGGTGGGTTCGGCATGCCGACTGAGCAGAAATCTCCCTTCTAGAAAATACAATTTTTAAAGCAATTTATCAATTTTATTTTCAACAATTCAAAAGCATAAAATTAGAGACTCAGGAAATACCTTGGAGCGCCATCATCAATCTTCTAGATCTGTCTTCTCTGAATAATTATTTAATTACAAAATTCTTACAAATTTAAAAATAAATAATAATTCCTAGACGGAGATGATAGTCTGCCATCTAATTACATGAAAAACCTAGATACACATTCTAACCTCTAAGAAACCATAACCAGCATTAATTAATTAATTAATTAATAATTAAATAACAATTTAATCATCCATAATTAATTAATAAACATTCACCACATAATCCATGACAACATATAAAATATATAAAAACCTAGAGTGCCAACTCTCTATAAAATTAAATTCAAGCATAAGAGAGATTAAGATCATAAAATTTATACATATAGTATGATCACAAACTCGTAAATTTGTGTAAAAACTAGGGCTCTGATAACAATTGTTGGAAAAATAGTACGCAGCGGAATTTTAAAAATTTATATTAGAGTATTTTCTAAAACACAAGTTTGACATGCTATATGTATAAATTAACCAGATCTTACTAACATTTGATTACCGAAGAACCCCTGCAAAGCGTGAAGAGAAGTAACGTTCTAGAAGAGCATCAACCAACTGGTCTTCTTTGCTATTCTCTATCCACGATTAGAGTGAGTGTGGGTTCACACGTACAGCTCTTCCACCAGCTGACTCTCCTTCCAACCAATTGAGAGAACCCAAAGCTAGTGTTTGTGATTTGTGAACAAAAGCTCTCAGGGAAGTTTCATATTCTCACCAGTTGAGTATCACTTTTAATCTCCCAATTAATCTAAATAACTCTTAAGACTTACTCCCTATTTATAGAGGTTAGGTCTAGGGTTAGTCCTCATCAGATTAGGTCTCAAAAATTTAGATCAGAATCAAATTCGGATCAATATCTGATAAGATCCACGTAAAAATGTGTAATCTTATCCTTCGCTCATCGGCGGCAGGCCGATCAAGATGATCGGCAGGCCGAACACGTGGATCGGCAGGCCAAACTGCCGAATAAAAATCTCAACGTATCTTTTATTTTTCACCCGAGATTCTATAAGATAAAGTCTCAGTTTTAATTCAAATAACCCAGTAGAGAAGTTATCTGATCAAAACAACTTTGTCTAGATGATCTCTAGGAAAATAAATGAATTCCTAATAATTCTACAAGTTTATCTTGATCTAATTTATCCAAAAATTAAATCAACCGATAAACAAACAAGAATTATCTGATCCTTATAATTCAACAAGTTTATCTTGAATTAATTTTATCACAAAATTAATTCAACCGATAAACAAATATGAATTATTTGATTCTTCCAAATTTCAACCAATCTAATAAATCCGACATAAGTTACCAATTATTGGAAAAGCACGTTGTATTGTTGCAGGATGTTGTGAGCTAGCAAAGGGGACCAAATGGACCTATATAGTTCAAGCTTTTGATAATTGTAAAACCCAATATCCCAGATATACATTTCATAATTATCAACTCCAACGTTACTCCACTAACTCCACTAAAAGCTTGGAGCTGCACTCTCAAACTACATAGAATTACAAAGCCCGTATGGCTAAGTCTCCATGACATACCATAGTGTATTGTATCCCCATATGATTATCCATAATCGGCTTAAGGACAAGTTCTATCTTACCTTCCTAATTATTTTTGTCTTACATTCCATTATCTCACCATCAGAAAACTTACCATCCAAAGACAGTATACCATTCGGTTACACCTATGTCTCCAAATCGTTGAGCACTCCAGTTTTTCAATTACAGGATAACGCATAGAATAGGATATCATTACTCCTAAAGAGGAGCTATGGATTCCATACCTATGAATAACAGGTCTACGCTATCAAGAGTCATGCCTCCAACATACCAACATGCATACCACTGTTAAGATGTGGGTGTTACCCTTTGGTACATCAAAAGACACAAGTCAAGACAATAGGCCCACTCTTTATCTCAGGATTAAGATATAATACAAATGATTGTCTAAAGTGAATCAATTTGCCGAGATAGAATTATTAATCCAAATCAATTCACTTTATGTCCCGATCCAACACATCGTTACCTATGACAACGTGCCAATATTTCTATTCATGGAGTCCATCTCTGATGGTCAAGAAAAATCATCTCCCAATTGGGATATAGACAACATAACAATCTTTACATCAATAAAGCGCCCAGCTTTATTCCCTCGATTGCAAATCTTATGTTTTAGACTGTCACCCTAAAAATCGTGTCTTCCGCATAATCTGTCCATCATATGCCCAATTCTTAAAGGTTTAGACAGACAATCTCAGACCTTTGTTTGCTTATCATACATTCAACAAATATGAACGTAAAGAGGACAAGATTCGGTAGATAAACAATAAATAAATTCTTTATTGATAAAAATGTCTCCAAAAACTTATTATATTTTTACTCCTTAGGGTATACATGTCTAACAAAAGTATCTTTTTTTTGCAATAGGCTATTCCAAGCAAAAAGAGCTTAAGGAGGAAAAAAAGACCTACAAAATTTCTTAAAAGAATAGAGCTTTGGAAGTTTTAAAAAACAACAACACTTCATATAAGTGCATTTTGTGGAGGGTTTTGTTTTTTAAGCACCCCCTTCCCCCTTGAATTTTCTTTGTATTTGTATTTGAATAGCATGTTGTAAAAAATATTCATACAAGTTGTAGATATATGGATTTATTTTTTATAAATACCATACATGTTCATTTGTGGCGCAACTTAACATATAATATGAATGATAGTGTAGCATAAATTTTTCTAAGTATGGCATAAATGTGGCATAACATGTACTTTTATAATTAAAAAATCAATTTATTAAGCCGAACATAATTAGATGAAAGGAGGTGATTTGCTAACCCAAAAAAAAAAAAGACAAATGAAGGGACACAATGACACATTTTGAAAGTTGGGGGCAAAATATCATAAGTGACATAGTTTGAAAGGAAATATGAAAATTTTTTGCAAAAAAACCATCCAAAAACTAACGGACTTTTGGATGGAAGAGGGTAAACTAACATTAGTGACATGGTTTGGGGGGAAAATATAAAAATATTCTACAAAAAATATCAAAAAACTAACAGAGTTGGATAGAAGGGAATACTCATTAACCAAACAAAGTTTAAGGGGATTAAGTGATACATTAGAAGTCAGGGGGTAAAGTTACATAAGTGATATAGTTCGGGGGAGGGGGTTAAATATGAAAATAATCCCAAAAGAGAGAGAGCTTTTAAAAGAAAAATAAATCGGATTATTTTTACCTTTGTGCTCCCCCCAAACTATGTCACTTTACCCCTTGACTTTTAAAACGTACATCTTAATTCCCTCAAACTTTGATCTATTTACAAGTATCCCCTTCCATCCAACTTCGTTAGTTTTTAATAGTTTTTTGTAGAATATTTTTATATTTCCCCTCCAAACCATTTCACTTATGTTAGTTTACCCCCTGACTTTTGAAATGTGTTACTATGTTCCTTTAATTGTTTTTGTTAGCAAATAGCATCATTCCATTCAATTCTATTCGGGTAATAAATTGATTTTTTTTTCTTCCAACTTTACAAAACTTCCACATCAAAGCAATCCATATACCCACAACTTGCATATGAATATTTTTTACAACATGCCATTCAAATACAAATAGAAAGAAAATTCAAGATGAGGTTCTTTACAAGAAATTAAAATAATGTGTTCTTTAAATAAAGAAAAAACTTGAAGAGTTCTATTCTTTTAAGGAATTTTGTGGGTTTTTTTCTCCTTAAACTCTTTTATGTGGTTGGAATGGCCTATTGCAAAAAATAATACTTTTTCCTTGAACTTTTTTTTCCCTTAATCTATTTTTTTCCTCTTAAACACAATTTTATGTTTGGGTTTTCTTCCAAAGTTAGGAAAAAAAACATTGACTCGTAAAGCCAAATAAAATTGGATGGAAGGAGATTATTTACTAATAAAAAAATTTGGGGAGGGTATAGTGACACATCTTGAAAGTTGGGGGTCAAAATAACAAATATGACATAGTTTGGAGGGAAAAAATAAAAATGTTCTACAAAAAACCATCCAAAAACTAATGGAGTTGAATGGAAATGGAAAAATTGCTAATGAAACAAAGTTTAAGGGGTTAAATAATATGTTTTAAAAGAGAGGGTAAAATAATTTAAGTAATATAGTTTGGGGGGCAAATTTGAAAATAAGCTGAGGAATGTGAAGAAGGGAGAAGGGAAATGGAGTGGAGGTAAGAAAAGTAAAGTGTAAACAAATTAGTAAAAAGAAAAGAAAAGAGAGAGGTTGTGATGAGCATATGATAGTTGCAGCTAGAATCGGTTACGCTTTGATAGCATTGGGACCTTCATTCTCTCTTTTTGCCTCTCTTATCTCCAAAATGCCCTTTCTCATTCTTACTGTTCTCTTCAGGTATTTATTCTATTTAAATTGAAATTAAAACTAATCCTCTTTTTTAAACAAGCACTTTTTATGAGTTACGTTATAAGTTGTTGATTTTGATTCTGATTGCATTATTTATAATTATAGTACATTGTTATTATTAGGGGTGAGCTTGGCACCGTCCACGGAGGAACCTATTCTCGATGGTCAGCATATATGCTTGGCAGCACTTATTGGGAGCACAATCTCAAACTCGTAGTAGCTCGACTTGTCTATCTGAGGTGTTCCTCAAGTCCTCCAGGCCGCAACGCGAACAATCACCTCCTCGAGTTAGACACCTGCTCTAGTCGGATTGTTAGAGCCTCTAAACAGGTAGCCACTGGCTACGAGAAGCCAAAAGATGGCCACATTCTTGCTATCAGGTGGAGGCTAAACCACCAACAGAGACTATGACACATGTCACCTGCCCTCTGATAGGCCTTGATGTGACACATGGGTCATGGACACTTAACACCCTATTTAAGTGGTGGCCTATAAATAGGGCGCATTTACTATAGCTCAAGGCCAACAAATGTGCTCCTTCTCAACTACTTAGCTCCTATTTTTTGTCAAGTAGTGCTTGCCTTGAGCATCAGAGAGCCCTTGCCTGGTACCTCACCAGTGTCCCCCCTTTGTACCTTCGAAGCGTCCCTTCTCTTATTGCAGGTACGTCCAAGCAGCCTGAGACGAGCCAAAAGAAGCCATCCGACCAACGTGCGCCACCGCATGTGGTGTTGAATCACCACCATTCACTGGTAAGCATCAACATTTTGGCACTAGAAGGAGGGTGCCTACAACTTCACTTGAAATCGTTAGCCATAACCATTCTTGCAACCTAAACATGGTGACCAGAGGCAATACATGGGATGAGGGTGCCCGACAAAAGCCCAAAACTAGAGCCCGAACCCGAACAGACCACAAGGCCACCCTCGGGTTACGAGATCCTAGTCCAGGGCCAGGGGAGCACGGCTAGGGCTGAACAGGTAAACAATCTGGTCGCCCAAGACCCAATTCGAGAACTCGCTAATGTTGTTCGCTAATGTCAACCAGCTTCTATCCTCCTTCCCCCTGCCCAAGCAGACTAGGCTGGGGGTCAAGCAGGACAGGGAGCCAAAGACCCTAATGAAGCCGATTCTGAGCACTCCAAGTAATCCACACATGGAGTTTCAGCCAATAATAGACTTGTCCGAGAAGGCCAACTTGGCCCTCAAGGAGGCCAAGGACAACGCCATAGGGCTCCTGAGCATTGATATTTGATCGGCTCGGGTGCCCAGAAGAAGTTCAGTAGGACCGACAACTCGAGGGTGGTGACAAGGTTGAGGGCAGTGCCCATACAAGGTGGAACTGCCCGAAGATACCAATAGTCATCAGTTCTGGGAAAGACAGTGCCAAATCGACCACATCCACAACAACAAGTTCAGGCTTGATGAAGGTGGCATGCCAGACCCGCTGTTCACTAACGCTATACTGCAGGCCCCCATGCCCCCAAAATTCAAGGTCCTATAGATCTAGGCCTATGAAGGGACGACCGATGTAGATGAGCATGTGGAGCTTTACAGAGGTCACATGCTTCTTTAGAATGCTAGTGATGCAGCTATGTGTAAAGCTTTCTCACTTACATTGACTGGCCCAAACTCAGCAATATTTCAGGCGAATTGATTCGGGGACCATTACCACTTTTTGCCAACTATCGAAAGCCTTTCTTCTGCTTTCTCAACAACTAGGACAAGGAGAAAAGAAATAACTCACCTCAACGCCATCAAACAAGGGGACAACATTGTCAAAGATTACATCAACCGTTTCACCCAAGCAGCACTAAAGGCAAGACATATCAAAGATGAGACCCTAAAACATGCCTTCATCGAGGGTCTTCGAGATGAGAAACTAACCTGGTCGCTCTTTTTGAGGAACTGAACACATTTTCTCATATGCTCGGCTATGCTCAAAGATATGCTGATGTGGCCGAATACATGAAGAGTTGTTGAGAAGAAGGGAGTGGCAGTAGCAGCAAGAAAGAGAGGAAACAAAAATCCCAACCTGAGTAGCCCAGTACCAAGCAGAACAAAAGGTAGAAGGAGAAGACTGAGAAGACAAAGGCACTGACCGAGAAGTTTTAGAGCTATACACCCCTAGTAGCTAATGTTGACGAGATCTTGGTGCTGGTCAGTGGTAGGAATTTGCTAGTAGATCTGCATAAGTTAAAGGGAAACAAAGCCAAGGGAGATCAGAACAAGTATTGTAATTTCCATAAGGATGTGGGACACAACATTTGTGATGCATCTAGCTCAAAGACCAAATCAAAAGACTGGTCCGAGATGGGCATTTGTCAGAATTCGTTGAGCGAGTCCTAACTCCTAGTTCCACAACCAAGAGGAACGATCTGCCATCTAGGGACGTACAGAGCCAACCACATAATGAAGGTGGGAATGCCTCGGAACCCCCGACCATTGTTCACACAATCTTCAGTGGGCCTGTTACGGAGGACACCTCTAATGGACAATGAGTTTATGCCTAGGAAGCTTAGTTGGTCGAGAGGGGCGATCTCATGAATATGTCTGAGCACATCAACAAAATATGCTAACAACAAGACATTTCAATCACCTTCATCGAAGAGGAGGCAAACAAACTTGTTCATCAGCACAATGACGCTCTTGTGTGTGAGCTACAGATCACCAACAACATTGTCTGACATGTAATGGTCAACAACGGCAGTTTGGCTGACATCCTTTTTAAGCAAGCCTATAACAAGTTGAAGATTAGTAATGCTACTCTTATCCCGGTCCAAACACCACTGTGCGGCTTCACTTGAGAATGTGTCCAAGCAATCGAAAAGCTCGTTTGCTGGTTACCTTCGAAGAGGGGGCTGCTCAAGTAACGCGCATCATTGACTTCCTCATCATCGAGAAACCCTCTCAATACAATATAATCATCGGGTGCCCAACCCTAAATGCCCTGAAGGCTGTGGTCTCCACGTACCATTTAGCAAGAAATTCCCAAAGAAGAATGGGGTCGGGATCATCAGATCACGACAGAAAGATTCTTGAGACTGCTACGCAAATGCTATCAGGGCGATGTGTGCTTGGCAATTGAGCGTCTCGGCAAGTTACAAGGTAAACGAAATACAGCTTCCCATTGAGCAGAAGCCCATAATGTTGTCTGACTTAGACTTCCATCTTGCAAAAGAGGAGATGAAAGCCACACCAATGGAAGAATTGGTGCCGTATGATTTGGACCCCAAATATCCTGACCCAATGGTTCAACTAGGTTCTCAGCTAAAACCTGAGATCTGGGCCAATCTAGAGAAGTTCCTAACGGAATATCGGGATGTATTTGCATGGTCCCATGAAGACATGCCCAACATCGACCCCAGCGTCATCTGTCATCATCTAAATGCTCTCCATAAGTACAAACCAGTCATCCAAAAATGAAGAGCTTTCAACCCAAAAAGGTACGTTGCTATTAATGAGGAAGTGCAGAAGCCTCTAAAGGCTAGGTTTATCTGAAAAGTCACGTACTTAGAATGGCTTGCAAATGTGGTCCTTGTCAAGAAAGCTAATGGGAAATGGCAGGTCTACATCAATCACACGACCTAAACAAGGCATGCCCCAAGGACTATTTTCCACTTCCTTAGATAGATTAGCTTATGGACATAACAGCCGAACACAAGCTACTAACCTTTATGGATGCCTACTTTGGCTACAATTAGATCAGGACGGCCAAGGAAGATCAAATCAAGACCGCTTTCACCATAGACTAAGGGTTTTTCTGCTACGTGGTCATGCCCTTTGGATTGAAAAATGCTGGAGCAATCTACCAATGCCTAATGAATAAGATATTTACTCAGTTGATCAACAAAACTATAGATGTTTACATCGATGACATACTTGTCAAATCAATCTGAGCACCATACCACATCGCCTTGATATTCTACAAGAGTAAGGAATAAAGCTCAACCTAGGAAAGTGAGAGTTCGGGGTCAGCTCAGGCAAGTTTCTTAGTTTCATGGTAAACCAAAGAGAAATCAAGGTCAACCCTAGCTAAAGCCCAAGCTGTGATCAACATGCATTCACCCTGCACAGTTAAAGAGGTGTAGAAGTTAACCGACATGGTAACAACTCTGTCTAGATTCATGTACTAGTCTACCAACGAATGCCACCCATTTTTGTCTAGCACTTAAGGGGAGATTTGAGTAAAGCAGGTAGTGTAAAGAAGCTTTTCAAAACCTTAAGAGGTATCTGGCCACACTATCATTCCTATCTAAACCTTTACCCAGAAAAATACTATATGCCTACCTAGCCATGTCGAAAAAGGTTGTGAGCTCGGTCCTCATCCGAGAAGAAGACGGTTTCCAAAAACCTGTCTACCACACTAGCCATGCTTTCCAAGGCGCCGAGAAAAGGTATCCCCGCATGAAAAAATTACGTTCACCCTTGTCATGTTTGCCCAAAACTTTGGCTATATTGTCAAGGTCATATAGTCTATATTTCGACCAAGTATCCCTTACGACAAGTCCTCCAAAGTTCGAAGATATCTAGTCAGATGGCCAAGTGGTTAGTAGAGCTCGGGCAGTGTGATATCCACTTTGTTCCAAGAACAGCCATAAAAGCGAAAACCCTAGCTAATTTTATAGCCAAGTTCACTGACGCTGCGTAGAGCACCCCCTCCATCGAGAAGGCCCCCATAGAAGATCAAGACTTCCCCAGCAATAGTGGAGGCGATAACGTTTCTGAGTTTGAGCCTAAGCCCAAGTGGAAGCTCTTTGTGGATGGATCATCTTGCGTCGACAGGTCAAGCGTTGGCCTGGTGCTTACTAGCCTTGATGGCTATAAAGCACTCTATGCCCTTTGCTTCAACTTCAAGGTGTCCAACAATGAAGCTGAGTATGAAGCACTACTGGCAGGCCTCAAAATCGCTTGAGACCTCAGGGTGGACTGCATTTGCATCCATAGTGAGTCTATGCTTGCCGTCCAACAAGTTACCGGGGGATTTTGAGCCCAAACAGAATCCATGATAGTGTATCCACGAGAGGTCAAGGCATTGTTGGGGTAGTTTAAAGCTTACTTTTTCAATCAGATACCCAGATCTAAAAACTCTGAGGCCAATGCCCTTGCCCAGCTGGCTTTAAGTCTAGGCGACAGTGAACTGATGTCGGTCCCCATTGAAGGATTGGCCGAGGCTAGCATCACCAAAGAAGTGTCTAGCATAGTCGAAGAGCAAGAAACCACTTAGATGGACCCAATCATCCGATACCTGACCACAGCTGAGTTGCCCAGCGACCGAGAATAGGGTCGCCAGATTTGCAACAACTCGGTCTGGTATTTGATGATCAGGGGAAACTTTACTGACTTGGCTACACTACCTCGTGCTTAAGATGCGTGGGGCTTGGAGAAGTTTGGTACTTAATGAAGGAAATCCATGAAGGGTTATGTGGCAACCACACAGGAGCAAGATCCCTAGCTCAGAAGTGCCTTTGTCAAGTTTACTATTGGCGACCATGGGGCAACACTACAAGGAGTTTGTACAAAAGTGCCTCAAGTGCTAGCAGTTTGCTCGGGCAATTAGACACCATGGTAAGCCACTTAGCTTGGTGACATTCGCCTAGCCATTTGACAAATGGGTAATTGACCTGATCAAACTACTCCCCCAACCTTGGTCACAATACAAGTATTGCATCGTGGCCATAGACTACCTCACCAAGTGGGTGGAGGTCAAACCATACACCAACATAACCGAGGCAAAGTGCACCAACTTCATTTGAAAGAACATCATCTGTCGGTTTAAAATTTTGCACACCATTGTAACTGACAATGCCAAGCAATTTGAGTCGTCATGTCTCCTCTACCTGTGCAAGCAACTAGGGATCAAAAATGTGTTCTCCTCACCCAATTATCCTCAGAGCAACGGGCAAGTCAAAGCTGTCAACAAAACAATCAAGGATAACTTGAAGAAAAAGCTAGAGGACCTCAAAGGTGCTTAGATCGATGAGCTCCTAAAGATTCTCTGGGCATACCGAACAACGGCCTGAGCAGCCACAAGACAGACTCCATTCTCCCTAGTCTATGGGGCCAAGGCTGGCTGAGGTTGGTCTATCCAGCTTCAAGATCGAGCAATATGACGAGGTCTAAAACGTCAAGATCATGATGTCCGAGCTCAATCTTCTCGAAGAGAAAAGGAATCGTTCAATAATCTACATTGCAGATAGGAATGAAGTGGTTACTCGGTGTTACAACAAGCGATTCCAACCAAGGAGCTTTAAAGTTAATGACTTGAACTCAAAAAGGTCATTGTCTAGTAGCCTAGGCTTAGATCATTTGGGCCAAATTGTGACGGCCCATACAGAGTAGTCAGAATAGTATAGCGACACTTGAAAACTCACAGATATGGAAGGGAACATGCTCGGCCACCCTTGGAACATTGAGCATTTGAAGAAACTCTTTTGTTAACAAATGTCCAAACACCTTTTTTTACATCTGGCTTTATTCTTTTGTAACTAGGTCTGCTAAGTAGAACCAGGATGTCAAAAAGAGATGTTAATGAAAATACTTATTCCATAGAATTCCTTCGAGCAATTTGCATCAAGAAGGCCATAACCCTCGAAGAAGGGGGGCAACCCTGACTCTTATCTAGGGGACTAGACTGTAATTCCCGAAGAGGAAAATTCATCCCAATAAACCAAACTTGGGGGCTGGTCGGCATGCTACCGACCACTAGTGGAACTGGCATACTAAGTCCACTAGTCTACCATTGAGCAGACGACCTGGCCAAGAGTTGCCTTGGTATGGTGATAATTCCAAGGAACATAACTCCTGACCATGATTAGACCGATAAAAGTTCAAATGAACTTAAACAAGTCTAAGGGGGCTACAGGGTATTGTAGTGTTATAGTTAACCCCAGCCAAGAAATAGGTCTTCCTTGCTCGGCTGAACTCGGGAAAAATGAAATTAATATTTCACTCTTGAGAAGTATTTAACTTGGAAAAAATGAAATCAGCATTTCATTTCCATGAAGCTTTAACTCGGGAATAGTGAAATTATTATTTCATTCTCGAGAAGCATTTAACCTAAAAATGGAATTAACATTTCATATCTAAGAATCATTATACTTGGAAAATAAAACTAAAAGTTACGTTTTAAGGAACAATACACTTGAAAAATGAAAGGAAAATTTTCATTAAAAATAAAAATTATCTTTGGGAGGTACAAATAACCAGCCAAATGTTGATACTTACCAATAAATGGCAGCAATTCAACACCACATGCGGCGACACACGGTGGTCGGACGGCTCCTCCCTGCTCGTCTTGGGCTGCTTGGATGTACCTACAATAAGAGGAGAGACGCTTTGGAGGTACAAAGGGGGGAAAACAGTGAGGTACCAGGCAAGAGCTCTTCAACGCTCAAGGCAGATGCTGCTCAGTAGAGAACAAGAGCTAGGCAGTTGGGAAGGAGCATCTTTGTTCACCTTAAGCTGTAGTAAAAACACACTATTTATAGGTTCCACTTAAATTGGGTGTTAGGTAGGTTTCACCCACAACTTGTGTGTCACATCAAGGCCTATCAGAGGGCAAGTGACATGTGTCACAATCTTCGACGGTAGTTTAGCCTCCACCTGAGGCAAGAATGTGGCCATCTGTTGGCTTCTCGTGGTGAATGGCTGCCTGTTTGTAGGCTTTGATAATCTGACCTGAGCAGGTGTGTAACCCAAGGAGATGATTGTTCGCATCATGGCCCAAAGGACCCTAAGGAGCACCTCAGATAGACAAGTCAAGCTGCTGGGGGTTCAAGATTGCACTCCTAATAAGTGTTGGGGGTAAGCTCGACACCGTCTGTCGAGGAACCTATTCTCAATGGTGGGCATATATGCTCAGCAGCACTTATTATGAGCACAATCTCAAACCCCCAGTAGCTTAGCTCGTCAATCCGAGGTGCTTCTGGATGACCCCCCTACTCTCATTAGTGGTGGCGAAGGAACTGGCTGTACTGCGGTGGGCCGTTGCTCAGTCTTTGGAGTCCTCTTTCTCTTGGACCCCAAGATGGCCTTCCCCTTCGAGCGACAGAGGTTCTCCATCATCCTCTATCATTTTTCTCTAGAAACCTACCGGGATGACATATCTACACCAAGAAATTTACGAGTCAAAGGAAGCTTGGCCAAAAAAAAAAAAAAAACTCAAAGCTTACCCCTGATCTGGAGCTAGAGTGACAGGTACAAGTGCTTGATCACATACTCGAGGTCCAAGGATGACGATGGCTCCCTCTCGGCCACCTGGATCAATTTGTGCTCGGCCCCAAGATGTCTTCGACACTATTTCTTGCTATGGTTTCCTGCCCAATTGAACAAGCAGGAGGGACGTTTTGATGGGGATTTGTTAAGCTGGACTCCCTAAACCAGCTGTAGTAAGAGAGGTTGGCCTTTCGAAGGAGGAAGGACTGCTGCCGCATAGACTTATACTTGCTATGCAAATCTTCCACTACCTCAATGACCTCGCTTGAAGCCCACAGCCTCTTCGACCAGAGGTGCCCCTGTTCAAACGTAGTTGGGACTTCTTGATCCTTGGGCACTACTTCACTAGCTTGGGCTAGGTAATTTCCCCCAACATAGAACCACTCAAACTTCCATAGCTTGTTCGAGTCGGGGTTAACCAAAATAAAATCCTTCTTAAAACTGGTGAAATAATAGCATCCCGACTACTGGGAAAGCCTCTTCATGTTGTAAACTTGCTTGAGGGCCTCCCATAGCATCTCGGTTGCTCGATGATATCTCCACAATATGTACATCCTGATCATGCAACAGTAGCTATTCGGGTTTAACTAGGTAGGGCATACATTGAGGTCAGTCAATGCTTGGTGGAGAAATGGATGGAAAGGCAGATGAAGCTTGGCTTAAAAGAACTCGGCATACAACATGATGTGGTCGGTCGGCGAGTTCAATGGCGGGTCTCCCTCCTTGGGTAGGACGAGCTCGACATCGTCCAGGATGTGGTACTCCTGACGCAGCATCTCAAGCCAGAACTACATTAGTGCACTTGTGTAACCCACTGCTGAGGTTTGGCTGGGCCAAGATCTCCTATACGCGATAACTCCCTGGACCCTAGTGGCGACGACCCTCTCATTGGCGTCCTCATTTTTGGTAACAGCCTCCTCAGATTCCTCATCCCCAACTGGTCGATCCTCGGCAGAGATATCCACAGTTATCCGGCCTACGACTGGGGTAGGAGCCCCGACACCTTGACAAGAGGTACTCGGCATGTCAGAGGTTGCCTCCAAGCTGGTTCTTTCTTGGGCTATAACTCAGGATGTGCCAACGACTACTTCCCTGATGTATGGGTTCTCACCCCTGCACGCCCTAACCTTACGTCTCCCATCTATCAAATCCAAGAATTCTTGCTCAAGTGTCGTCTCGGCACTAAGACTTAATATCTCAGCCAGCCAGGTCACACCGTCATGCCCTAGAGATACTTCCTTGATGTCCACTGCAATAGTTATCGATTGGTGAATGCCAGTACTACTATCTGACCAGGAGATGTTCACGTTCTAGGAGTTACTAAGATCGCTCATTTTTTAAGTATACTTCTTGGGAAGTTACATGCTCAGGTTTATAGAAGCTCAAGAAAGTCTAAAGTCATCGGGTTATGAACTATAACTTGGCAACCAAAACTCAAAAGTCACTAATTCTGGTTGTGCTTACACGCTAGAATAACAAAGAGCTAACTCCTATTTATAGCCATGACTTAGGGCCAAAATTCAACCATGGGAGACAAAGAGGTGCAATGATTACGCTTGTCA
The DNA here is from genome assembly GCA_025403435.1 of Artocarpus heterophyllus. Classification (NCBI taxonomy): domain Eukaryota; kingdom Viridiplantae; phylum Streptophyta; class Magnoliopsida; order Rosales; family Moraceae; genus Artocarpus; species Artocarpus heterophyllus. The sequence goes on from CM046342.1 coordinate 20,496,225, forward strand.
GTGAGATACCCAATCGTGTATTGACACATGTCCTTCCAAGTTCCATTGCATGACCTTCCATCTCCCATATTCCTGGGATTCCACCCAAAGTCGAATCTAAGCCAACCTCACCCACTCGGTATAGTCCACCCAACCGAGCACCGACCAGGTGCACTGGGGGGCTATTGTTGGGGTTGAGCTCGACACCGTCCACTGAGGAACCTATTCTCAATGGTCAGCATATATGCTCGGCAGCACTTATTGGGAGTGCAATCTTGAACCCCCAACAACTCGGCTCGTTTATCCATGGTGCTCCTCAGGCTCCTCTAGGTCGCGATGCAGATGATCGCCTCCTCGGGTTAGACACTTTCTCGGGTCGGATTGTCAGAGCCTGCAAAAAGGTAGCCACTAGCCACAAGAAGCCAATAGATGGCCACATTCTTGCCATTAAGTGGAGGCTAAACCACCGGTAAGGACTGTGACACATGTCACCTGCCCTATGACAAGCCTTGATGTGACACACAGGTCGTGGACAAAACCCACCTAACACCCGGTTCAAGAGATAACCTATAAATAGGGCGCATTTACTGCAGCTTGAGGCCAACGAACGTGCTCCTTCCCAACTACCTTGCTCTTGTTCTCTGCCGAGCAACGCTTGCCTTGAGCGTCAGATAGCCCTTGCCCGGTACCTCACCAGTGTCCCCCCTTTGTACCTCCAAAGCGTCTCTCCTCTTGTTGTAGGTACGTCTAAGCAGCCCAAGACGAGCAGGAAGGAGCCATCCGACCACCGTGCACCGCTGCACGTGGTGTTAAATTGTCGCCATTTACCGCTAAGCGTCAACAGTTATGGCTTATAAGCCTGATCATGTTGTCGGGAATATGGAGGGTATTTCTTCCTTTGAACCCAAATTCATGGTCCTTTCATTCACCACTGTTGCTTTTCAAGAAGCCTTGCGGGTTCTTTTTTGGAACTTCTACAAGTAAGTTAAAAGTTAATCAATTAATCATGTCTTTTTTATTAATTATTTTTTTTTTGTGGATTTGGATTGTGGATTAATTGATGAAGAAGTTTGGAAGATTCATTGGATGGTTTTGCTGATAGAGTATCAAAACCATGCCTTTATGCTATTGATAAGATGCAAATTTCTCTTGGTAATTAATTATGTTACAAGCTAGGTTTAAAAGAGGTCTTGCAGCTCAGCTCTTATTTTATTTCCAATCACAATTGCTTCACTTTTGGTAATTAATGGTTGCAGCTGGTGGTCTTGGTCATGGCTTGGCCCATGCTGTGTTTTTCTGCATCAGCCTCTTAACGTCCGCATTTGGTCCCGCTACTTTTTTCGTTGATCGTTGCTCATAGATACCCTTTTTCCTTGTTTCTGGTCACTCATACTTTCTCCTATACAACTTTTGTTAGAATTAAAATATGAAACGCAGCGGAAGGAATGGATCGTTGACAAACAAAAATATTCTGAAAACTTTGTTAATCGGGAATAGATATATAATTTTAATTATAGAAAGCTTTAGGTAATTTTATAAACCTTTTCGAAGACTATCAGGGTATCCTAGCTTTCCTCTTTGATACCAAGATCTTCCAATCCAGGCCTCCACACCAATGGAAAGACGAGTGGGCGTCAAACTGTAAGAATAAATTTTTCTCACACTTTTCTGAATCTGCTATGTACTCAACACATGAGATAACAGACCTTTTTTTTCAGAGAAGAACTCTCAGTTTTTCTCTCTGAGTATTCTGCAAAAGTTGCGTGAATGAAAAAAAAAAACTCTTGAGATAACTGTTATCTCTCCCTTTTTATATCTGAGCCATTAGTAATTTTTCAATTGATTTCCAATTTGAAATAACCACCATATCATATATATGGGGAAATGATATATTCTTCATAATTGTAACATTTTTACTTTGCTATTTTCTTTTTCTCTCTTTTTTTTTCACGAATCACATTCGTGATTCATCACAGACATATATATATAAGTAAAGTTTACTTTACGTAAACTTTCCCCTTTTCTTTTTTTTTTTTATTTTAACGAATCAATGATTCGTTATATATAATATACAAGTTAAATCGTTTTCGTAAACGATTTCAAAAAGAAAAGTAATATATATATATATATTAATATATTATAAAATCTTATATATATATATATATAAGATTTGGATTTATATATATATAAGATTTGGTTCAAAACCATATATATATATCTAAATCTAAATTCAAAAATAAATCACATTTATTTAAGAATAGATTTAAAAATAATCAATCAATTAATTAACTAATGCTCAGTTCAATGTGACAACATTTATCACATTACATTATGTGTCACAGAGAATATTTTTCTATGTCACATTAATAATTCAAGTGTGAAATAATTAATTCAGAATTCAATAATTCCAAACTAAATATGTATAATTCATTCTATGCATAAATCCATTATAGTGTTACAGAGGTGGCATTGGGGACCTATGGACCTATAACCCAAGCTCCAATAAATTTAACAATTAATCAAACTCTTTAATTAATGTGCCAAATTTATTAGTTTTAGTGCTACTCCACTAAAAAACTGAAACTGAACTCTTGAAGTTATAGTAAAATTACTCAAAGAAAATTAGCGAGTAGTCCACTGATATAATCATTACATATGAGTCAGTCCTCCATAAATAGTTTATAATAAGAGCTAGGTTCAATTTTCATTCACCTCTCTTATTACATCTTTATCCTTGAGTTCCAATAATTCTCTAATGAACAATTAACTCATAATCTTATTATGAACGAGCGCTCAATTGTTCAAACCTTGAATTATCACTCAAGAGAACTATTTTTCTAACTTCCATAGGGAAGGAATAGATTCCATATCTGTATAATATTATTCCCAGCCATTTATTACATTATGTTTCTAAGATGCTAAGTTATGATATGTGCTTAGACAAATCTTACCATGCAAGTCAAAAAGCATAATGTCATAAATAGGAGTCTAATAAATACTCAGGATTAAGACTGTCAAATATATGATCATCATAGTGATAAATTTGAATACTCTATTTGTAAAGGATGATTATTAGAGATTCATAATTTATCTAGTCCAGTTCTTTATAATCTCATTATATAAAGTACCTTCAATCTAATGTCTCTACATTAATAGCCAAGATAATGACTATTTCATTTTAAATGAGATTGGACCGTACATGTAATATTTAATTAAAATCCTAAACTTTAATTAATTATTACAGACTATTTAGATTATTATCTATAAATTTTATCCCTAAGCATATAACACTTATATGCTAAATTTATAGTCACATAAATAATCATGGAATTTTCTTGATGTTTATAAATGTGTTCATAACACATATAAGCAACCAAAATAATTATAAATATCGCTTTATTTATTTATTAACAATATGTACAATGTCACAGCTTTTAGGGCACTAAACCCAACAATCTCCCACTTGCCCTAAAGCAGGTGAGACATGTCTCTAAGACCTAAGCCTTCCAAGTGTGCCTTGAAGCTCTTTGTAGGTAACATCTTGGTGAAAGGGTCAGCAAGGTTGTTTTCTGACGCTATCTTCACAACTTCCACATTGCCTGGATGCACTATCTCTCTAATCAAATGATATTTTCTCTCTATATGCTTTCCTCTTTTGTGGCTTCTAGGTTCTCTTGAATTTGCCACTGCACCACTGTTGTCACAATACAGTGTGAGTGGTTTATCCATGCCTAGAACTACTTCCAAATCATTTAAAAACTTACAGAGCCAAACAGCTTCTTTAGCTGCTTCACAAGCAGCCACATATTATGCTTTCATAGTTGAATCAGCAATACAAGATTGTTTGATGCTTCTCCAAACTATGGCTCCACCACCAAATGTAAACACTGATCCAGACGTAGATTTACATGTGTCTTTGTCTGTTTGAAAATCAGAATCAGTGTATCCAATGGGAATCAAATTCTCACCAGAATATACCAGCATATAGTTTCTCGTTCTCCTGAGATACTTAAGAATATGTTTAACCGCTACCCAATGATCTAATCCTGGGTTGGATTGATACCGACTAACTATACCCACCGCATAGCAAATGTCAGGTCTTGTACACAACATGGCATACATTAGACTTCCTACTGCAGATGCATAGGGTACTTGTCTTATGTTTTCTTCCTCTTGAGGTGTCTTAGGACACTGCTCTTTTGAAAGATAAACTCCATGACGTGTAGGCAAATTACCTTTCTTGGAGTTTTGCATCGAAAATCTGATAAGCACCTTATCAATATACGATGCCTGAGACAGTGCCAACAGTTTGTTCTTGCGATCTCTTATTAGTTGGATTCCAAGAACATAACTTGCCTCTCCTAAATCTTTCATTTGGAAATGGTTGGCGAGCCATTTCTTTACATCAGATAATATGCCTGCATCATTCCCAATGAGTAAGATATCATCTATATAAAGAACCCAGAAGACCACCTTCTTATCTTTGATGTACTTGTAAACACAAGGTTCATCAATATTTTGATCAAAACCATAAGATTTGATCGCTTCATCAAATCTCAAGTTCCAAGATCTTGAAGCTTGCTTGAGTCCATAGATGGACCTCTGCAACTTGCAAACTTTTTGCTCTTGACCTTTGACTACAAACCCTTCTGGTTGTACCATATAGATGCTTTCCTCAAGATAGCCATTCAAAAGGGCAGTCTTGACATTCATTTGCCATATCTCATAATCAAGACAAGCAGCAATGGATAAAAGAATCTTAATGGATTTAAACATAGCTACAGGCGAGAAAGTTTCTTCATAGTCAACTCCCTCCTTTTGGGTATAACCCTTTGCCACAAGCCTAGCTTTGAAAGTCTCAACTTTCCCATCCACTCCTCTTTTCTTCTTGTAAATCCATTTGCACCCTATGGGTTTTATCCCTTCAGGTAGGTCTACAAGATCCCAAACTGAATTGGAGTACATGGACTCCATTTCAAGGTTCATAGCCTCCAGCCATTTCTCCTTCTTAGAATCTTCCATTGCATCATGATATGTCAATGGATCATCCTCACCATTATCAGAGATAGCAACATTTGCTTCTCCAAGTTCCCTATAGCGAGCAGGTGGTCTCACAACCCTCCCACTACGTCGAGGTGGTATGACATTCTGATCGGGAGATGTGGTCTCCTCATTTTGTCCTTCAACAACAGTTGTCAGTTGCGGTCTGATCTGATCAGAAAGTAACTCTTTAAGTATAACTTTGCTACGGGGTTTATAGTTTGTCATATAATCATTCTCGAGAAAAGTGGCATTTGTTGATACAAATACCTTCTTTGCCTGTGGACTGTAATACAAACCTCCCCTCATTCCCTTTGGGTATCCCACAAATAAGCATACTTCAGAACATGGTTCCAACTTCCCGGTCTTTCCTTTCATCACATGTGCTGGACACCCCCATATACGGATATGTCACATACTAGGTTTGCGACCATTCCATAACTCTAAAGGTGTTTTTGAAATAAACTTAGATGGAACTATGTTTAGAAGATATACTACAGTTTGTAGTGCATATCCCCAAAACGAAATGGGTAATGATGATTAGTTGAGCATGGATCTCACCATATCTAGCAACGTCCGATTTCTTCTCTCTACAACACCATTTTGTTGTGGTGTTCCAGGTGTGGTGAGTTGTGATAAAATACCATGTTCTATCGTATAGTCCTTGAATTCAGTATCAAGGTATTCCCCTCCTCGATCAGATCGAATACTCTCCACCGTCTTTCCTAATTGCTTTTCAGCTTCCGCTTGGAATTCTTTGAACTTTCCAAAAGTTTTAGATTTCCTTTGGATTAGGTATATGTAACCATACCTTGAATAATCGTTAATAAATGTGACAAAATATTTGTAACCACCACGTGCTTGTACATTCAATGGACCACAGACGTCTGAATGTATTAGCTCAAGTGGTTCCTTGGCCCTTTCGCCTTTTGCAGAGAAAAGCCTCTTAGTCATTTTACCTTCAAGACAAGATTCACAAACTGGTAGAGAACTAACTTTTAGCTCTTTTAAAGGACCTTCCTTTGCCAGTCTGTTAATTCTATCAAGGTTAACGTGACCTAATCTAAGGTGCCATAGGTATGTTTCATTATTAGAAGAAATCTTTTGCTTCTTGGGTTTAGGTTGTTCAACTTTGAACATTTCGGTATTGAACAGTGATTTTTTGTTAGGCCTTAAGGTGTAAAGCCCATTTTTCAGACGCGCAGAACAAATATCCAAGCCATTTCTAGAAATATTAACATAATTATTATTAAAAGAAACATTAAACATTTGTTCAAACAACCTAGAAACAGAAATCAAATTTCTATGAAAACAAGGAATGTAATAAATATTGTCCAAAATTAAAAACTTATTTCTAAAATAAAGTTTAACGACTCCCACTACTCTTGCCGAAATAACCTCTCTTGTTCCCACTCTCATCGTTTGTTCCCCGTCGGCAAGCTCCCTTGAAGAACTAAGCATCTACAAAGAAGAACAAACATGGTTAGTTGCCCCTGAATCAATTATCCAAGGTGAAGTATCATCTTCAACTAAACAAGCTTCTAAAATGAGTAAATCTGATTTACCGTTGTTCTTCTTTTCTTTGAGCTCTTGAAGATACTTCTTGCAGTTTCTCTTCCAGTGCCCAACTACACCGCAGTGGAAACATTTTCCTTTAGGCTTCTTTTGGTTTGAGCTCTTTTTGTTGTTGTTGCTTTTGTTCTTCTTAGGTTGCCCTCTATTCTTAGACTTACCACTTCCTTCAGTCCCCTTCCTCTTCTTATTCTTTTAAGTAGAAGAGGAGGGTTGAGCTTCTACAACATTTGCCTCAACTTCTTTAGTCTTTTCTTTCGAAATAGACTCGAAGGTTTGAAGCTCATTAAGCAACTCGGTCATGTTATATTTCAGCTTGTTCATGAAATAGTTGCTTTTGAACTAAAGGAACGCAGGGGAGAGGGTTTCCAAAATCATCCTTACCTGTGTGGCTTCATTTATCACTGCCCCGTTCACCTCGGCCTCATGGAGATAGTTAACTATGTTGAGAACATGTTCTCTGACCGAAATCCCTACCTTCCTTTTGGCATTCATTACTGCCTTAACGACTTCGTAGCGTGCCTTTTCAGAAGGTTTACTAAACATGTCTTATAGAGACTGCATTATCTCATAAGCGGTCTCCATGCTTTCGTGCTTCATCCTAAGCACGTCAGACATGCCAGCCAAAAGAAAACAGCGGGCCTTATTGTTTCCCTCGATCCAACGATCACATACTTCTCATACATTACGAGGAACATTGGTAGCAGGCTCTGGAGGACATCCTCCATCAAGACGAACTTGTAAATTTCGCAAATTAGTACAATGTTCATGTTACTCTTCCACTTGACAAAATTATGTCCAGTTAATTTTTCATTTGAGAGAATAGCAATGATTGGATTAGACATTGTTGCTGTAATAAATAAATAAAATAGCATAAATTAAAATGGTTGCATAAACATCATAAATATATGTTTTGGAATAGTAAACGTGATGCATGATGCATATGAAAAACACACAAAAAATATTTTACTAATTCCACGATTATTCAATTTTAATAAATAAAGTGTCGCCGTAGGATAGGTCAAATTATTTATGAATTGAATTGAGACATTCTCAATTAATAAATATATTCAAAATATCTCATATTTTCTATATTTATTAATAACCGTTTATATTTGGTCAAGATATAATTAATAATTTAATTATGTCTTTATGAGTGTAACCCACTATTTTAGATTTTAACAACTTAACTCAAAATTACCGCCGTAGGGTAGGTCAATTTTGAAATACATTATAAAATCCTATCTCAAGGAAGCCAACCTTGATATTGATTTAAATGGACACCCTCCATAGGGAGGAAGAAATCAAAGCGTCGCGAGGCGCAACCTAAATCTCACGGTGTTGTACTAATAGTGGAGACCGCAGGTTATATTGTCATATTACCTTCTCCCACTCATTATTTTAAAAGATGTGTTTTATCTTATAAAACATCATATTTTTTATAATTCTAGTAGATAAAAACAATTTTTAATTACTAGATTATATTATGTGTTAATAGAATCTCATTCTATTTACACTTAAATAAATTACTAGATTTTCTAAAAATCTAAATTTAATATGAATTGTCTAAGTTACCGAATATTAAACAATTTAAAATTAGATAACTTAGAATTAATGTGAATTTTACCAAGTCTTAACTATTAAAACTAAATTCACATTATTTGGTTGATTATTAAATTAAGATTCTATAAAACCAACCCAATTAATTTAATCTCATTAAATTAATGTTAACACATATTAAATCATTTTATAAAGTCCTTTATAAAAAAAATAATATGTAAGTGTATGCATGTCATGTTACAATAACTATAAGTGGGCACTTTCCTAGATGACATGTTATCATGCATGAACATGTTATCACAATCATCACATGAAAATAAATAATAGATTTTTGATCGGGTCCTTTTGGATAATTAAAATTACAACCCTTAAAAAAAAGAAAAAAAAATTACAGGGCTCTTCGTGTAATTTATAAATAATTCTCTGCTCCAATTTTGTAGTCTTGATCAGGTGGTTTATTGTGCAACAATCTGCTGGATTACCTTTGAAATTTGATAGGCCTAAAGTTCTCAACTGGGCCAAAAGATCCAATGAACTTCTTTTTCTTCATCGCTCCACGTGTAGCAGGTGAAGGAGAGGAGAAAAGAAAAAATAATAATAATAATAATAATAAATTACAAAAAGCCTATACCCCTTTATGGGTTTACACGGATTGATCTAATCAAACTGAAAATAAAATTACTAATCCAAAAGGACCATATAATTAATGACCAAAAATCCCTTCATTAAACAACCATTCATCACATGAATAAAAATTAACAAAGATGCAAAGTGCCTACAAACATGCATCAAAAACATGATATTATCAAAATAAAATCATGTTTAATTAAAATTATATATGCTATAACCCGATCTAATACCATTTGTTGGAATTAGAATATGAAACGCAGCGGAAGGAACAGATCGTTGACAAACAAAAATTTTCTGAAAACATTGTTAATCGGGAATAGATATATAATTTCAATTATAGAAAGCTTTAGGTAATTTTACAAACCTTTTTGAAGACTATCAGGGTATCCTAGCTTTCTTCTTTGACACCACAATCTTCCAATCTAGGCCTCCACACCAATGGAAATATGAGTGGGCGTCAAACTGCAAGAATGAATTTTTCTCATACTTTTTTGAGTCTGCTATGTACTCAACACATGAGATAGCAGACCTTTTTTTTTAGAGAAGAACTCTCAGTTTTTTTCTCTGAGTATTCTGCAAAAATTGCGTGAATGAAAAAAAAAAACTCTTGAGATAATTGTTGAATGTGACAACATTTATCACATTACATTATGTGTCACAGAGAACATTTTTCTATGTCACATTAATAATTCAAGTGCGAAATAATTAATTCAGAATTCAATAATTCCAAACTAAATATGTATAATTCATTCTATGCATAAATCCATTATAGTGTTACAGAGGTGGCATTGGGGACCTATGGACCTATAACCCAAGCTCCAATAAATTTGACAATTAATCAAACTCTTTAATTAATGTGCCAAATTTATTAGTTTCAGTGTTACTCCACTAAAAAATTGAAACTGAACTCTTGAAGTTATAGTAAAATTACTCAAAGAAAATTAGCGAGTAGTCCATTGATATAATCATTACATATGAGTCAGTTGTCCATAAATAGTTCATAATAAGAGCTAGGTTCAATTTCTGTTCACCTCTCTTATTACATCTTTATCCTTGAGTTCCAATAATTCTCTAATGAACAATTAATTCATAATCTTATTATAAACGAGCGCTCTACTGTTCAAACCTTGAATTATCACTCAAGAGAACTATCTTTCTAACTTCCATAGGGAAGGAATGAATTCCATATCTGTATAATATTATTCCCAGCCATTTATTACATTATGTTTCCAATATGCTAAGTTATGATATGTGCTTAGACAAATCTTACCATGCAAGTTAAAAAACATAATGTCATAAACAAGAGTCTAATAAATACTCAGGATTAAAACTGTCAAATATATGATCATCATAGTGATAAATTTGAATACTCTATTTGTAACGGATGATTGTTACAGATTCATAATTTATCTGGTCCAGTTCTATATAATCTCATTATATAAAGTACCTCCAATCCAATATCTCTACATTAATAGCCTAGATAATGATTATTTCATTTTAAATGAGATTGGACCGTACTTGTAATATTTAATTAAAGATCCCAAACTTTAATTAATTATTACGGACTATTTAGATTATCAACTATAAATTTTATCCCTAAGTATATAACACTTATATGCTAAATTTATAGTCACATAAATAATCATAGAATTTTCTTGATGTTTATAAATGTATTCATAACACATATAAGCAACCAAAATAATTATAAATGTCACTTTATTTATTTATTAGCAATATGTATAATGTCACAGCTTTTAAGGCACTAAACCCGACAACTTTATCATCTCATATTTCTCTATATAGCTTATGCGACCAAGGTTGTTAAAATCGTAAATTGTAATGTAGCAAAACTTTAAAAATGGCCACTCTTTTTCTATATTTATTTATGTATCCAAATCCCGTAAACGTAAAGAGGCTCTATAGAATATAGATGAAATTATATTATCAAATGAAAGAGCCAAATAACGCATATTGATTACTAGGCTTGCTAAGGATTGATCATTTCTGTGTTTTTTAATAAACACGATTGATCATTTTTGGCTTCAAGATTCCATCCCAAGTCTTCTGACAAACTCTTTCGCTGTGTTGCAGCAATCATTGCTCTTGCATTTGTTACAATTCACACTTTCTCAATGGTTATAGCATTTAACGGATACACGAAAAGTAATACAGCGGACCAGTTGTTTGTTCCTATAGTTCATCTCATTGCGATGGGGGTAAAATCTTTACTTTGGACTTTATACCGTTATACAACGTACATGCATACACATGCCGTTTCTGTCTATGCGGGCATGTATGCAAAATAATGTTTCTTACAATTTGAAATTTGAGTGCAGTTGGAGAGGACATAATTTCTTAGCACTCTTTATGCACGGGTTGCTATAACCATTCAATTTTTGGACCTTAAATGTTGAAGATTCAGGAGGTAAAATTATAGGTGTCCCACTCCCACATTCCCACCATTTGTATGGGTCAAATTTTGTCATCATGAAATTGTTACAGTTTTCCTCTGTGATTGTAGTGATACTAAGAGTTAAAATTCTGTCGTGTGATTATAGTTATTTTATCTAACATGGGAATACCTCTTACTGGTATGCTTGAAATCACTACCTTGTGTTTTGTTTCTTAAATATTCTTAATGTGAGTAGTTCCGTAACCAGTATAGTTCTACGTACGCACGTGTGCATGTGCATGGTGATCAGTAACAGCATGATTTGGCTTGAATTTTAGAGTCTGTAGCCATAAAATAATAATGAAATAAAACTTAAATTACACACGTAAATTTTTTCCTTTTTTGTCAACTCTTTCAAACGGTTTTTGTCATCTGACACGCTACTACGTTGCTAATTTCTTGCTCCTTAAGTGAATTTCAGTTTCTTTATTGCATGTAGTTTTGAGAACTTCAATCGATGCTTAACTGACAATCAAGTATTTATTCAAGGATTAATTCAGCTTGATGTTTCGCCTTTTGTTTTCCAGTCGCTAGTTAATTTTGCATCTGGGAGTTGCATTATTGGTATTCCTCTTGTCTATGTCATCGCAACCTTGACTCTGCTACATTGCGGGAAGATGGCGTGGAGAAAGCTGACAGAAGACCAAAGCCGGCAGGCAGCAAGATAATTCATTGTAACCGGCAACTTTTTTGAAATCTGTGACTTTTGAATCCAAATTTTATCTGTTGTTAAGTAAAGACAAACTCACACTCAAACTTTAAGTTGAGCATAAACAAATTCCAGAATATGAATATATGATTTATTAATGCATGAGGATGAGGTCTACTGTGTTAATGGCAACAATTATCAAACTACGCTTGCTCAACTATCTTAGACCTCAAACAGTGTTGGAATTAAAATATGAAACGCAGCGGAAGGAACGGATAGTTGACAAACAAAAATTTTCTGGAAACTTTGTTCATCAAGAATAGATATATAATTTTAATTATAGAAAGCTTTAGGAATTTTTACTAACCTTTTGAAGACTATCAGGGTATCCTAGCTTTTCTCTTTGACACCACGATCTTTCAAATCAGGCCTCCACACCAATGGAAAGACGAGTGGGCGTCAAACTGCAAGAATGAATTTTCCTCACACTTTTCTGAATCTGCTATATACTAACACATAAGATAGTAGACCTTTTTCTTTAGAGAAAAACTCTCAGTTTTTCTCTCTAAAAATTACGTGAATCATTCTGCTGAGATAACTGTTATCTCTCCTTTTTATATCTGAGCCATTAGTAATTTTACTTTCCCTTTTCTTTTTCTTTTTTTTTTCTTCTTCTTTCGAATCACGTTAACGTGATTCATATATATATATATATATATATATAAAAGGAAAGTTCACGGAAAGTAAACTTTCCTTCCTTTTCGTTTTTTTTTTTTTAAATTTAACCGAATCGTGATTCGGTGTAACATATATATATATATATATATATATAAGGAAAGCGTGAAACTGAAGTTTCACGTCTTTCCTCCTCCTTTTTTTTAATATAATATTAATATATTATAAAATCTTATATATATATATATATATAAAGATTTGGTTCAAAACCATATATATATATATATATATCTAAATCTAAATTCAAAAATAAATCACATTTATTTAAGAATAGATTTTAAAATTAACCAATTAATTAATTAACTAATGCTCAGTTAAATGTGACAACATTTATCACATTACATTATGTGTCACAGAGAACATTTTTCTATGTTACATTAATAATTCAAGTGTGAAATAATTAATTCAGAATTCAATAATTCTGAATTAAACATGTATAATTCATTCTATGCAAAAATCTAATATAGTGTTACAGAGGTGGTATTGGGGACCTATGGACCTATAACCCAAGCTCTAATAAATTTGACAATTAATTAAACTCTTTGATTAATGTGCCAAATTTATTAGTTTCAGTGTTACTCCACTAAAAACCTAAAACTGAACTCTTGAGATTATAGTGAAATTACTCAAAGAAAATTAACGAGTAGTCCATTGATATAATCATTACATATAAGTCAGTCCTCCATAAATAGTTCATAATAAGAGCTAGGTTCAATTTTCGTTCACCTCTCTTATTACATCTTTATCCTTGAGTTCCAATAATTCTCTAATAAACAATTAATTCATAATCTTATTATGAACGAGCGCTCTACTGTTCAAACCTTGAATTATTACTCAAGAGAACTATTTTTCTAACTTCCATAGGGAAGGAATGGATTCCATATCAATATAATATTATTCCTAGCCATTTATTACTTTATGTTTCCAAGATGCTAAGTTATAATCTGTGCTTAGACAAATTTTACCATGCAAGGCAAAAAACATAATGTCATAAATAGGAGTCTAATAAATACTCAGGATTAAGACTGTCAAATATATGATCATCATAGTGATAAATTTGAATACTCTATTTGTAACGGATGATTATTAGAGATTCATAATTTATCTGGTTCAATCCTATATAATCTCATTATATAAAGTACCTCCAATCCAATGTCTCTACATTAATAGTCCGGATAATGACTATTTCATTTTAGATGAGATTGGACCGTACTTGTAATTTTTAATTAATGTAACGCCCCAAAATTTATTCAATGTTAATGTAATATAAATGATGAATTAGTGTGCCATAATTAATGTTTTAACATTAATTAGATTATTTGGTTGGATTTTGAATTTTGGTGGTTTTGTTAATTTGTTGAATCCAAATGATTTTTTATTGTTTTAAAATAATGTTTTGAGTTTTAAAACACAACAATTTGTAAAATGTTAAAAATACTCCGTTTTACAAAACCGTGGGTGACACATGGTATTCGCACAGTAAAATCGCCTACCGATTTTCTCTATTTATTCTCTCTCTTCCTCTTCTCTCCTCACTCTCTCCCGTGGCTCTCTTCTCTCTCTTTCTCTTGATCTCTCTCTCGGTCTCTCGTTCTCTCTCTATCTCTCTCAAAATTTTTGAAACCAAATTAGAATCCAAGCTTCAGGTTAGCAAGGAGGAAGCTCGGGGACATGATTTAGCAACCAAGAATGCAGATTGAAGCTTCGATTCGAGGTTAGTTTTGAAATTTCTAAACTTTTTCCAAAATTTTTAATTTTGTGCATTTTTGAAATCTAGGATTGTTTAAGCTTAGAAAAGCTTCGATTTGAGTTAAATGAACTTAGAACAACTAGAATCTAAGCTTAGATTGAAGAAAAATGGATTGAATTCAAGATTTTTCATTTTTCTCCCTATTTTTACATTTTTGGATTTTTGAGATTTTTGAGTTTAAATCTTGTTTAAATGAGCCCAAACATGTTCTAGTATGTTTTTCTATCAACTATGATTATTTTCTATGCTTGGGATTTGAGAAAAATAGGTTAGAATCAAGATTTGGATTTTGGGGATCGAGAAACCCATGGCTGAGATTTCTGGGTTTTCCCAGTTCAGCAGGCCAAACTGCGTGTTCGGCAGGCCAGAATAGGGATCGGCAGGCCGGTGTTCTTCCATCCGGCAGGCCAAACCTGGGGAAATGACCAGCCGACCGGACCTGGCTTTCGGCAGGCCGAACTGTACAGTTTGGCCAGCCAAAACAGGGAGTCCGGCAGGCCGACCGAGGCATGAAAAATTTTGTGATTTTTACCCGTTTTCACTGTTTTGAACCCTGATTTAAATTCCAACCTTATAGAATGATTTTAAAGATACAAATGGCACACTAGGACATCATGAAATGGTTTAGTAACATAGAATGTCTCGAACTAGATATTGATCGACTTAGTTTGTATCTAGGATCGTTCGTGGTTCCGTGGAGCTAACGTATAGCGGACCGGGATTACAGTGTGGGGCACCGGCATGAGTATTGAGGTAGGACTTCTACCCCATTTCTTTGGTAGCCTGGTTTTGAAATGATTTGGCTTTGAAAATGATTTCTATTAAAGTGTTTTCAACGGTTGTTTGAAAAATGAATTTATCGGTTATATTTTAATATACCGTGAACTGAAATGAACTTCATAATGAATGTAAACGACAACACTTGGTAATTGGGTTTGAATGATAATGATATTAAACATATAGGCATGATGCCATATCAAAGATCGGGTCGTGTAGCGATCGACCTTGGGGGTAGGTCCCGAAACCCAGCTAGGCCACTACAGTGGTGATATTATTATGGTTTGCCTAGGAAAAAGAAAGTGATATTTCTGGTTGCCCAAGTAAACTGTTCTGGGTAAGAACGGCTTTACTTAAATTTATTCATTTATTTATTTATTTATTCATTTATGGTTTCTTTTAAATGACCTGTTTCTTTAAATTAAATTATTTTATAAAACTTAGTCCTACTAAGCCTTTCGCTCACGTTTTATTTGTTTTAAATTTTCCCCTCTAGGTGGTTTTCCATTTAGGTTTGGAGAGGACTCTTCGGACAGGACTCAGGAGCAGTAAAGGATTAGTAAATTCATTTGTATTATTTAAATCAAGGCATGTAAGATTTTAACTTTATGTGTATCTGGACTGTGATTGTAGTTATGATATTGTCAGAACCATGTGTGTGCACAAGTTGTGGGTCTGTGGGACCCATACTCGCGGCTTTATTATTTTAATATTTATTCGTTTAATGTTTTAAATTGTTTAATGTATATGAACTCTTTATAAAGTGTTTTAATGAACCTCACATTTTATACTCAATTCAACCCCTTAAACTCTAGATTTTAATTAAGTTCTCTTTTAATTAATTTAAATAATCTGCCATGTCACCTCCTGTACTTCGGGGCGTGACAAAATGGTATCAGAGCTCAAGGTTATGAACCTTGGGAATTGTGCACACATAGGTTTGACAATGAAATACCTTTAACAGTCCAAATTTTGTTTTCAGAAGTGAGAGAATGGCACCTAGACGTCGTTCGACTGCTGAAGCCGAGTTCGGAAACGATGAGAGCATGATGAGGTCTATGTTTGTGGCTTTCCGACAGATGGCAGCCAGGGCTAGACCGGGAGATTCTGATGTTGGTAGTCGGCATGCGTACTTTAAGGAATTTCAGCGGGCGTTAGTTCTGACTTTTGATGGCCATGGGGATCCGTAGTTAGCAAAGTATTGGTTGGATTCGATCTTGAAGCATTTGGATACTCTTGGTGTGCCTGAGGAGTATCGTGTGGAGTTTGCTGCGTATAAGCTCGAGGGTGGCGCTAACACTTGGTGGAAGCAGGCTAAGCGTCTGGAGCGCGGTGGTGATATCAGTTGAGACAGGTTCGAGGAGCTATTCTATGATCGATATTTTTCACAGGGGTATAGAGATCAGAAGGCAGTTGAGTTCTACAGGTTGCAGTAGGGTGATCTGTCAGTTTAGGAGTATGAGGCAAAGTTTAATGAGTTGGCTAGGTTTGCTCCATCAGCGGTGGCATCGGAGCGTGAGAAATGTATTAAGTTTCAGGAAGGACTCAAGTCTCCTATTCGGTGGCAGTTGTTTGCTCTACGGCTTAGGAGTTTTGGAGAGCTTGTGTCGTCGGCGATCTCCGTAGAGAATGATTATGTGCAGTATTGTGAGGACTGAGCCAAGGCTTCAGGAGGACCGCAGAGGAGTGGCAAGAAGAGCACTAGTAGTCGTCCAACTCCAGGGAAAGGCAAGCAAGGCGGTGCGACCAGTGGTAGCAGCAGTTCATCTGGCAGCGGGCACAGCAATCCCTACAGCTTTCATTGTCATTTCTGTCAGCAGCCTGGACACATCAAGAGGAATTGCCCAATCAGGAGTGCTCGTCTTGGATCTCAGACTGGGGAGGATGCCAGTCGTCAGTCTTAGTCTCAGCCTCATCCTTAACTCTGCCTCCGCAGTACCCGCAATTGCAGTATCCCCAGTTCTCTCCTCAGCAATTCTCATATCCAGCATGGGGGCAGCAGCTGTAGCATTTTCAGCGCAGTGTTCCTCAGTATAGAGCGCCGAGTACAGGTAGTGTGCAGTCGTCTCCATCTCAGCAACATCAGTCGAGCAATCCAGGACCCAGCAATGTCGATAGAGGGAAAGGAAAGGCGCCAGTGCAGGTTCATGCAATGGCATCTGGAGGGTCAGATTCTCAGACTGGTAATGCGGTTGTCGATGGTACGATCTTGGTTTTTAGATCTCTAGCTTGCGTTTTATTTGATACCAGTGCCTCTCATTCTCTCATTTCGAGTTCTTTTGTACATGCCTTGGGATTAGAGGTAGAAGAGTTTAATGAACCCCTAGTCATAACTTCTCCCTTGGGGCGGGTGTGTGTAAATTGTATGTGTAAATCCTGTAAAATAAAGATTGGGGATGAGATTTTGAAAAGTGATTTGATTATACTCCCCATGAGCTCCTATGATGTAATTCTAGGGATGGACTGGTTGTCCAGGTATAGTGCAGTCGTGGACTGCCAACTTAGAAAAGTGACCCTAGTGTCTGATAGGGGGACGGTGATCACTTACCAGGGTGGTGGTGATTGGTTAATGAGTGAGCGTCTCATGAAGTCGTGTCTTATAGAATGATTTTAAAGATACAAATGGCACACTAGGACATCATGAAATGGTTTAGTAACATAGAATGTCTCGAACTAGATATTGATCGACTTAGTTTGTATCTAGGATCGTTCGTGGTTCCGTGGAGCTAACGTATAGCGGACCGGGATTACAGTGTGGGGCACCGGCATGAGTATTGAGGTAGGACTTCTACCCCATTTCTTTGGTAGCCTGGTTTTGAAATGATTTGGCTTTGAAAAGGATTTCTATTAAAGTGTTTTCAACGGTTGTTTGAAAAATGAATTTATCGGTTATATTTTAATATACCGTGAACTGAAATGAACTTCATAATGAATGTAAACGACAACACTCGATAATTGGGTTTGAATGATAATGATATTAAACATATAGGCATGATGCCATATCAGAGATCGGGTCGTGTAGCGATCGACCTTGGGGGCAGGCCTCGAAACCCAGCTGGGCCACTACGGTGGTGATATTATTATGGTTTGCCTAGGAAAAAAAAAGTGATATTTCTGGTTGCCCAAGTAAACTGTTTTGGGTAAGAACGGCTTTACTCAAATTCATTTATTCATTTATTTATTTATTTATTCATTTAAGGTTTCTTTTAAATGGCCTGTTTCTTTAAATTAAATTATTTTATAAAACTTAGTCATACTGAGCCTTTCGCTCACGTTTTATTTGTTTTAAATTTTCCCCCTTTAGGTGGTTTTCCATTTAGGTTTGGAGAGGACTCTTCGGACATGACTCAGGAGCAGTAAAGGATTAGTAAATTTATTTGTATTATTTAAATCAAGGCATGTAAGATTTTAACTTTATGTGTATCTAGACTGTGATTGTATTTATGATATTGTCAGAACCATGTGTGTGCACAAGTTGTGGGTCTGTGGGACCCATACTCGCGGCTTTATTATTTTAATATTTATTCGTTTAATGTTTTAAATTGTTTAATGTATATGAACTCTTTATAAAGTGTTTTAATGAACCTCACATTTTATACTCAATTCAACCCCTTAAACTCTGGATTTTGATTAAGTTCTCTTTTAATTAATTTAAATAATCCGCCACATCACCTCTCGTACTTCGGGGCGTGACAATTAAAGATCCCAAACTTTAATTAATTATTATGGACTATTTAGACTATTATCTATAAATTTATCCCTAAGCAAATAACACTTATATGCTAAATTCATAGTCACATAAATAATCATGGAATTTTCTTGATGTTTATAAATGCATTCGTAATACATATCATCAACCAAAATAATAATAAATGTCATTTTATTTATTTATTAACAATATGTACAATGTCACAGCTTTTAGGGCACCAAGCCCAACAAACAGCTCATTGACAAATATTCTGTCAGCGTTTTTAGTTGTATTATATGTAGCTCTAAGAGTCGTGTGAAAGCTAAAAAGAAGTTACACATCAATTTTACCCTTGGTGTATTTTTGGAACTGGGTATTAATGTGTTTGAGAAGCAAGTTAGAGCTCATTAGTTTCAACTGTCTACAGTGTAAAGCAAAAGTATACCACAGTGTAAAGCTCACACTGCTACAATATTAGAGTTCTAACTCACAGTTTCAACTACGTTCCTACAACACTTTATAAAATATGCATACACACACATATATATGTATGTATGTACATGTCTCTGAAAGTGTGGGAAAGAAATATTTATGTTAGTTTCAAGTCTTATTGATTGTTTTTCCAGCCAAGGCGTTCAAAATGCTTGCAGATTAAACAGGGCCTAAAGGGTAAAAAAACTGTTAAAAGGTCAAATACAACTGTTGAAAATTCTGTAAACAAGGCATAATAATACCAATAATGTACGTCAATTTTGGTTTTTTTTTTTTTTTTTTGATATATAAGCTATTCAAGTTATTTTCATCAATCACGAGAACTAATGAAGACATCTCTTCCGTTCTTCCTCCTCTCTTTTTTCCCTCGAAATTTTCTTTTTCCTTTTGAGTAGAAAAACACTGATAACTACTACACTGGTTCCAGAGAAGTTGGAAGCTATATATACAAGATTATGTAGGACCCATGTTATAGTTAGTGAATTCCAGAATTAAACACGTGAATTTGTGATTAATGTTGTATAGCATTGCCCTTCGAGTATTAGTTTTGGTTAAAAAAATAATAAAAGCTTGCATGCAATACCTTTCCCTTCCTCTAAAATCTTGTCATAATAAGTAAATTCAGACAAAAGAATAATAATTTGTTTACCATAACAAATAATTTTTATCCGCTACCTCAATCATTGCATAACCAACATCATTATCCATCAAAAGCTACAAATGTACATAATTAATAAAAAAAATAACAGTTTTGATTTACAGTATATATGTATATCAGCTATCAAGGAATTAAAAAATAATAGAAAAAAAAGGGGGGGAAGGAGAAGAGAAAATATTACACCAAGGCATAGGAACAACTTTTTTTTTTTTTTCTTTTTCTGTATGTGTTTGGTCACTTGAGAAAAAATTTCCAGACATCTCTATCCGGCATCTCTTTGACTAAATGAGCTCCAAAAATGCCTTCTTCATCAACCAGACTTCTCAAGTGTCTTGCTCCATTGTTGAATCCAACATAATTTTTCTTTGTGGCTATGTATGCCACTCCATAAGGAGGCCTCAAACACTGCTTGTCAAGAAAACAAAAACCACTAATATAAAATGAAATCAAGAAATCCGCATGCAAAACAAAACTTTCTAGAGTCATCCCATCCCCGTGCTTGAACGCCGTAAAGGTGTTCAAAATACCAATTAAACCGTGGAAATTGACCAGCCAAATAACATCAAACCAAAGCAAGCCTATAAGTTTTTACTTTTAATTGGTTCCTTTGATCGGTTTGTAAGTCTGCTTTTTCAATTTGTTCAGTTAGTTGTTTAAAAAGTTACAGACCGTGCAACTGACCAATTTTTATTAGTTTTCTATTTTTTTTAATGATTGTCATTGCATTTACATGGCTCTAAAGATACCGACTCAAATAGAGTATGTTGTAATTTTTAACTAGCTCTAAGCCAATGTCAACATAGTTATAGAAGTTTTTACATATTAAGTGCCTTTTATCGCCCCTACAATACAATCATAACAAAGCTTTGTGAAGAAAACGTGTGTCCAAAAGCAGAGCTTACCTTTTTTATGAGCGCATAAAGCTTTTTCAATGAGGTCAATGAGATAGGAATATCCGTCATCAAAATAATGTCGTATCCACCATCTACTTGATCCATCTCACTAGCCCTCTCCCATGCACGGCTTCCCGAGAACTTCCTTGATCTCCTTGAGGAAGATTCCTGTCCCATAATGCTGCCATCTTGGCTACTACATCCATCCATAAAATCTTCCTCGGAAAAGCTTAGGCTCATCCCCGTTGTCGTTTCAAACCCATCACTCCTCACAACAGATAGGACTGTGGGAAGCTCTTCCCAGTCACCGGCATAAAAGTGCACCAAAGGCGCTAGAGTTTGTCTCGATGGAGTAAGGGGGCTCTCTGGCTGCCGGCTTATTTTGTCACGAGCTTGCTCAAGGTTAGCAAGAACATTTGGTATAGTAGTACATCTTATGGTTTCAGCATTGAGGTCTTGAAAATGAACCGTGCAAGCTCCCTGTGAACTGATTTGTCAGAAAGAGAACCAAGTGTAATTCTATAAACTAATCTTTCTCTCAATGTTTACCAAGACTACTAAAGCAAGGTCCCAATTTCTTTTGAGATCCTAAACAAACTTTGAAGTTACAAAATATAGCATTCAGAAATCCCTTTAGGAAAATAAATACACCTTGGTCGGTTGTATCTATAATACGTACCTTTAGACAAGCAAAAATCCCTGGCAGTCCATAGGTGCAACCTAGCTGCAAAATTGTCGTGTTGATGTAATTAAAATATAACAATAACAGAAAAAACAAGAAAAGTCAAGTCATTGAGTTCAAGTAGTAACCATAAAATTTATAAGAATAATTTAGAGTCTAGAATGCTCAATGTTAAAAATAAAAAAATAAAAAAAATAAAAATTTCGATGTTGTAAACCTTAGAATACAAAGGTTTATTTATTTGTGCACAAGGGGAAAATTTTTGTCGCTCCCTGACTCTAGATCAACATAATATCTCAAGAAAAAAGCATCTCCAATAACCCAGCCTCAGAATCAGCAGCATTTTGATGTGTTATCTTCTTGAGAAAAGACATATTTTGACATGTGAAAATGTACGGAGCTGCTCAGTAAATTTCTTACTTGACCATGACTAGGACTCAACAAAAAGCTTATTGATTTCCTACTAAAACTTGTAGATTTTAGTATCTCGACTTTAGACTTGGGCAGCAAGTTTTAAATGATGTCAAGCTTAAGCTAGGTCAAACCTGCTCCAAAAGTGTTAAATCCTTGTTTAACAGGACAAAATCACAGGACAAATGCTAAGAAGCTATCAAGCTACTCTCCTAGGCTTTTGATGGATTCACTAAAACACCCAGAAGCCAAGGATCTTTTTGGTATTTTTTATGTCTATGAAATTATACAATACAACAAACTATCTAAAGTTTGAATCTACTATATCATAAAGACGCTATCCTAGGATTTGATGCACTAAATAATACACAATGGAAGGAAGAAGACACACGTGATTGTGAAAGTTGATGATAGAAATATGAACTATGTTTGATAGAAGCATTTGCACAACAGAATTACCTCAAGTACCCTTTTTCCCCTAAAGCTCAGTTGTCCATCACGAATTGATAACTCTAGTTTATAGAGTTATTTGGCCACTTTTAATTAACGAATATTACTATGTTTTTGAGAAAAATTACATGAAACATCCAACTTTTTCATAAAAGCATGATTTTATTGATGTAGGTTGAAGAAAGAAAGAAAACAAAACAAAAGGGAGCAAGAGCACAAGAAAATCCGGGACCAACTTTGCTGGCAGAGTTGAAGCGCCGCGGCGCCCAAAGAGCAGCGCCGCGGCGCCCATTGAAAGTGCAATAATGGCAGAAACTCAGCGCCGCGGCGCTGGGGAAGGAGCGCCGCGGCGCTACGGCGGAAAAGAAGAGAAAAACAGAGGAGCAGCGCCGCAGCGCTGGAAAAGAAGGGCCGCGGCGCCAGTGATACTGAACCACGTTTTTTGGACGCAAAAACAGGGGATTTGTTATTTTAAGAGTAGTATAAATAGAATAGTTTTGGGTAGCTAGGTTATCAGTTAATTTTGGAGAGCGTTGTTTATTTTTCTTAGGAGCCGTCAAGCATTCCGGAGTAAGAAGTAAAGAATTGGTGACAGAATTTCTTGCTCTCTTAACTCTTGATGTTTGATTCAATTAAATTTTCAGATTTTATTTCTTTTTCAATTATGTTCTAATTTTCTTAGTTAGGGCTATGATGTAACCTAATCATGACAATGTGAATTTCATATTTATGCACCATAATTGATTTTATTCATGTGAGTTATGTGTTATTATGTTTAATGCTTTTAAATGATTAGCTACCATTTAAATGATCTGATGTGCATGTTCAAAACTGAGAAGGGAGAATTATGCAAATGCTTCATCTAACATATAACCATGAATTAAATATGGATAGAGATATACCATATTATTTGTGTGGCTTCATTTGGAAAGTTCATGAATCCTAATGCATTCTGATTTATTTAAATTCACATAGAGATATAGTGAGTTAATAAACTGAGTAGGTTTGCTATACCTAGAGATAGGATAGTAAATAATTTAGGAATTTCCGTCATCACATGTGTATTATTGATTGGGTTGCGTAATTTTATGAAATTCATATCTAGTGATTATGGTGAAATCAAATGCCTTAACGCCTTGTCTTATTGAAGTATCTTTTGAGATTGATTGCAATTTTTATTTTTAATTTAGTACTCTAGTTCAGTAAATTATTTAATCACAACCTCATATGATCAACTAGATAAACCTTAGAGTTAATCCAATTTTAGTACTTAGTTAGATTATTATACAACAGTCCCTGTGAGACGATACTCTTACTCACTATTGTATTACTTGATCGATAACGTGCACTTGCGTTAGTGGATTTTATGCGAACAAGTTTTTGGCGCCGTTGCCGGGGACTATTTGTTTAATACTAATTAATATTAATACCGGATAACCCTTGATTTAATCTAGTTTCTTTTATTTTGTTCACTTTTAGGAGTGCATTGGTGTATGAGAAGAACTAAACAAGGGGAACTTGTTAAGTTTGATTCAGAAATCGAGCGTACTTTCAAAAGACTGTTAAGAGAACAGAGAAATCGCACTGAGAAAATGACGGATGCAGGTGAAGCTGAAAACCCTCGCCGACTTTTGAGAGATTATGCAGCACCAACTGTTCAAGGTGCCACTTCAAGCATTAGAAGGCCAGCTATTCAAGCAAACAACTTTGAGATCAAGCCATCTCTCATCCAAATGATTCAACAATTGGTGCAATTTAGTGGGCTACCTTGTGATGATCCAAACGCCCACATTGATGCATTTCTCGAAATCTGTGACACTATTAAATTTAATGGAGTGTCAGATGATGCAGTTAGACTGAGATTGTTCCCATTCTCGCTGAGGGATAAAGCCAAGAATTGGCTCACATCTCTTCCTGCAGGATCAATCACCACTTGGGATACTATGGCCCAAAAATTCCTTGGTAAGTTTTTCCCTCCAGCAAAATCTGCAAAAATGCGTAACGATATCACTAATTTCTTGCAGATGGATAATGAGTCGTTATACGAAGCATGGGAAAGATTCAAGGAGCTGCTAAGGAGGTGCCCACATCATGGATTACCAGTCTGGATGCAGGTACAAACTTTTTATAATGGGTCTAGCGCAAGTATCCGGGCTACCATTGATGCAGCTGCAGGTGGGACATTAAATAATAAAACACCTGAGGAGGCTTTTGATCTAATAGAAGAGATGGCATCAAACAACTATCAGTGGCCTACTGAAAGGCTACAAACTAGGAGAACGGCAGGAGTTCATGAAGTGGATGCATTATCTGCACTCACAGCTCAGTTTGAAGCACTTAACAGAAAGATAGACCATATGAGTGCTTCAGCTATGAAAATTCAGAATGCCGTATGTGAATTTTGTGGTGGAGGACATGCCAGCAATGAATGCCAGGTAGGTAACAATTTTGCTCAACCTTCTGAAAATGCTAATTTTGTTGGAAATTTTAACAGGTCACAAAATAATCCTTATTCCAACACTTACAACCCGGGATGGCGAAATCATCCGAATTTTTCATGGGGCAATCAAAATGCGATGAGACCACCACCAGGATTCAAGCAACAGGAGGAGAAAAAGCCGAATCTGGAAGATATTGTTGCTAAGCTGGCGACCTCTACTCAAGATTTCATGAAGAGTACAGATGCAAGACTCCAGAATCAAGAGTCATCTATCAGAAATCTGGAAATGCAAATAGGACAGATGGCTAATATGATCTCAGGTAGACCACAGGGTTCTTTGCCAAGCAACACAGAAAAGAATCCTATTGAGAACATAAAGGCAATTACTTTGAGAAGTGGCAAACAATTGGGACAAGAGGATGCTAAACAAGAGGTCAACATTGAACGAGAAGAAGAGAGTAATAAGCAAGCCAAGGAGACATGCAAGAGCAAGCTTTTTCCTGATGACCCCAAGCCCTATGTGCCTCCCATCCCATTCCCTCAATGACTCCAGCAGCACAAATTAGATAAGCAATTTTCTAAATTTCTTGAGGTGTTTAAAAAATTGCATATTAACATTCCTTTTGCAGATGCTTTAGCCCAGATGCCTAGCTATGCAAAATTTTTGAAGGAGATTTTGGCCAACAAAAGGAAGCTGGAGGATTATGAAACAGTAAAATTGAATGAGGAATGTTCAGCCATTCTGCAGAATAAGCTGCCACCTAAACTAAAAGATCCAGGGAGTTTTACTATTCCTTGTACTATTGGTGACTCTTATTTCGAAAAAGCATTATGTGATTTAGGGGCTAGTATCAATTTAATGCCTTTTTCTGTTTTTAAGAAATTAGGTTTGGGAGAGGTTAAAGCAACCACAGTGTCACTTCAACTAGCAGATCGAACAATTAAGCACCCAAGAGGTATTGTGGAAGATGTACTAGTAAAGGTTGACAAGTTTATTTTTCCTGCAGATTTCATTGTTCTAGAAATGGAGGAAGACCATGAAGTTCCACTCATTTTAGGCCGTCCTTTTCTAGCGACTGGAAGAACCTTGATAGATGTGCAACAAGGAAAATTAATTCTCAGGGTTCAAGATGATCATGTCACATTTAATGTGTTTGAAGCAATGAAATATCCCTCAACTGATGATTCTTGCTTTAGAATTGACACAATTGATAAACTGGTATCTAAGATTTTTCAGGAAGATGTTTTCAAGGATCCGCTTGAAGCTTGTCTAACCCAATCTACTGGTGCGGATGTTGAGAATGAGGAAATAAGGGAATATGTAGAATTTATGGAGGCAAATCCACCAATTCCGAGGCATAAGGCATTGCAACTTGAAGAAGTGGGACAGTCCATCACAAGGCCTAAGCCATCAATTAAAGAGCCTCCTATTCTTGAACTTAAACCCTTACCTTCTCATTTAAAATATGCATATTTAGATGGCAATTCCTCACTACCTGTAATTATTTCTTCTTCTTTGACAGATCTTATGGAGGAAAAACTGCTTAGGGTGTTAAGAGAGCACAAAGGCGCAATTGGATGGAAGATTGCAGACATCAAGGGAATAAGCCCCTCCATTTGCATGCACAAAATTCTTATGGAGGAGAAATACAAGCCCACCATTCAACCCCAAAGGCGTCTGAATCCAAAAATGCAAGAAGTGGTGAAAGCTGAGGTTATCAAACTATTAGATGCCGGGATCATCTATCCTATATCTGATAGTTCATGGGTAAGTCCTGTGCAAGTTGTGCCGAAGAAAGGAGGTATGACTGTTCAAAAGAATGACAATAATGAGTTAATTCCAACTAGAACAGTTACTGGGTGGCGTGTTTGTATGGATTATAGGAAATTAAATGACGCCACTAGAAAAGATCATTTTCCTTTACCATTTATTGATCAAATGTTGGAAAGACTTGCAGGACATCAATTCTATTGTTTTCTAGATGGATATTCAGGGTATAATCAAATCCCTATTGCACCCGAGGATCAAGAAAAGACCACGTTCACTTGTCCCTATGGCACTTTTGCATATAGAAGGATGCCATTTGGTCTTTGTAATGCACCGGCAACTTTTCAGCGTTGTATGATGGCCATTTTTTCTGATATGGTTGAGAAATTCATTGAAATTTTCATGGATGATTTTTCTGTTTTTGGCACATCATTCGATTTATGCTTACATAATTTGGCATTGGTGTTACAAAGATGTGAGGAAACTAACCTTGTTTTGAATTGGGAAAAATGTCATTTTATGGTGCAGGAAGGGATTGTGCTTGGACACAAAATCTCCAAAGACGGTATAGAAGTTGATAGAGCCAAAGTGGAGGTTATTGCAAAATTGCCTCCACCCACATCTGTCAAACTCGTTCGCGGATTCTTGGGGCATGCTGGATTTTATAGGCGATTTATAAAAGATTTTTCAAAAATTGCTAGACCTTTGTCTAACTTGTTGGTTAAAGATGCCCCGTTTGTGTTTTCTGATGAATGCTTGCAGGCCTTTAACACTTTGAAAGAAAAGCTTGTGTCAGCACCTATCATGGCAGCGCCTGATTGGGATTTACCTTTTGAGCTCATGTGTGATGCAAGTGATTCAGCAGTTGGAGCAGTGCTGGGCCAACGAAAGAACAAAATTTTTCAAACTATATATTACGCTAGTCGAACCTTGTCAGGAGCACAACTGAATTACACAACTACAGAAAAGGAACTTCTGGCGGTAGTTTTTGCTTTTGATAAATTTCGTTCGTATTTGATTGGTTCAAAAGTAGTTGTTTACTCTGATCATTCTGCTCTGAAATACTTACTTGAAAAGAAGGAATCCAAGCCCAGATTAATCAGGTGGATATTGTTGCTTCAAGAGTTTGATTTGGAGATCAAGGATAAAAAGGGAACTGAGAACCTAGTTGCAGATCACTTATCCAGAATTCCCAATCATGATGAAGTGGGCAGCCCAATTCTGGAGGAATTCCCTGATGAACAGGTATTCTCTATCAAATCCCCACGAGTCCCCTGGTATGCTGATTTGGTAAATTTTTTAGCAAGTAATGTTCTACCCCCTAATTTGTCATATCAACAAAAGAAAAAATTCTTTTCTGATGTTAAACACTATTTTTGGGAAGACCCTTTCTTGTTTAAAATTTGCGCAGATCAGGTGATAAGAAGATGTGTTTCTGAGGACGAAATGGTAAGCATTTTACAACTTTGTCATGATGGGGAGGCTGGTGGTCATTTTAGTGGTTCTAAAACTGCTGCTAAAGTATTACAATCAGGTTTCTATTGGCCCACACTTTTTAAAGATGCACATTTCTATGTAGCCTCATGTGATCGATGTCAAAGAATGGGAAATATTTCTAGGAAAAATGAGATGCCTTTAAACAACATTCTTGTGTGTGAACTATTTGATGTTTGGGGTATTGATTTCATGGGACCATTTCCACCTTCATTTGGTAATAAATACATTTTAGTAGCCGTTGAGTACGTATCTAAGTGGGTAGAAGCAGCTGCTGTACCAACAAATGACACTAAGGTCGTGGTCAAATTTCTGAAAAGGAACATTTTTTCCCGATTTGGCACCCCTAGGGCAATCATAAGTGATCAAGGGTCGCATTTCAGTAGTAAGCAATTTGAGGCACTCTTGGGAAAATATGGGGTTACACATAAGGTGGCACTAGCATATCATCCTCAGACTAGTGGTCAAGTGGAAATTTCAAATAGGGAAATCAAGAGGATTTTGGAGAAGACAGTAAATGCCTCTAGGAAGGATTGGTCTATTAAGTTAGATGATGCTCTTTGGGCATATAGGACTGCATTCAAAACTCCCATCGGGATGTCCCCTTTCAGGCTAGTTTTTGGAAAAGCATGTCACCTGCCAGTGGAACTAGAACATAGGGCTTATTGGGCAACTAAACGTTTGAATTTTGATGCGCAGTTGACAGGTGAGGCTAGGTTGCTGCAACTAAATGAGCTGGATGAATTTCGGCTTGATGCTTATGAGAATGCAAAGCTTTACAAGGAGAAAACGAAAAGATGGCATGATAAGCACATTCTCAGGAAAGAATTTGCAGTTGGTCAACAGGTCTTGCTCTATAACTCTCGTCTTAAATTGTTTCCAGGTAAGCTGAAATCTAGGTGGTCAGGACCATTTACAGTAACACAAGTCTTTCCATCTGGAGCAATAGAGGTGACACATGATACCAAAGGTAAATTTAAGGTCAATGGTCAGCGCTTGAAGCCTTACTTTGGAGGTGGAGTTAACAGGAATAAAATCACCATCGAATTACAAGCTCCTACCAAGTGACATTGAGACAGTCTGGCTGAAGACAATAAAGCAAGCGCTTCTTGGGAGGCAACCCAAGCATTTTCTTATTTATCATGTTCAAAAAAAAAAAATAATAATAATAAAAAAAAAAAATAATAATAATAATAAATAAATAATTTAGGTTATTTTTGTTTAACATTATCATTTTGTTTTGCAGGAGTCGAAGTCAATAAGGGAGCATCAAAACAAAAATCGCTGGTGAACTGTTTGTTTTGGCAGAGTCTAAGCGCCGCAGCCCTCAATTGAGAGCGCCGCGGCGCTGTTTTGGAGAATGAAAAACTCGTTGGCAGAAGGAAAGCGCCGCGGCGCTATAACATCAGCGCCGCGGCGCCATGAAAAAAAAAAAAAAAAAAAGCAGCAGAACGACAGCGCCGCAGCGCTGGAATTCAAGCGCCGCGGCGCTGTGTGCGTGATTCCGAAAAAAAAAAAAAAAAAAAAAAAAGGCAGAACGACAGCGCCGCAGCGCTGGAATTCAAGCGCCGCGGCGCTGTGTGCGTGATTCCGAAAAAAAAAAAAAAAAAAAAAAAAAAAAAAAAAAAAAAAAAAAAAAAAGGCTTTAAACCGAACAATCCCTCTTTCTTTCCCTCATTCCCATCATTTACTTTCTCTCTCTACAACAAAACTCTTCTCTCCCACTTCTTCTTCTCCTTCTTCTCTCTAGAAAATTTTCTCATCCTCATCCTCCAACGTTGTGCTGCCATCTCCTTTCAGTTCGTCTTTCTCTTCAAGTAAGTTGCCTCCTTGTCCTATCTTTCATTTTTTTATTTAATTTTTGTTATTTTTATTTTGTTTATTATTTCATATTTGTGTGATTATTTATTTATTTATTTTTTCTTTAATTTGCACTTGTTAGGTTTTCTTTCATGATTCTAGTTAGATTTTGATATAGGTGGTTTTTGATAAGTGAAATTTTGACGGTATTAGGTTCTACTCTTTAACGTGTGTGCCATACAAAAAAAACAAAAAATATATATATATATATATGGCTTCTAAGCGCACACGAACTGTAGCTTCATCATCCACCCCATATACTCGGTTTGTGAGTGAGGCCGCGAGAAAAAGACATAATAATGCTATTGTTAAGAAAACTGTAGTACCGGAGCGGGGTTTAGACTTTAGCGATGGTTTCTCTACCGTTTTTTTTAATATAGTTATGCAAAGAGGATGGAGCAAATTTCTCGAGCAACCCGAGGCGGCTGTAGTTCCACTTGTCCGGGAATTTTATGCTAATGTTCCAGAGCACACTAACCTCCAGGTAAGTGTACGCGGTAAGATGGTTCGTTTTGATAAAACAACCATTAACAGGTATTATGGGCTTCGAAATATTGATAATGATGATTATTATGAATACCTCAATGAACATTTAGATTTTGAGGAGGTTCTTGGCACCATAGCTACTGCAGGCACCACATGGAAATTAACACGGGGAGGTGAAGCGGTGTCGTTTCCCTCCTCCGCGTTAAACAGGGAGTACAAAGCGTGGTTGTATTTTATTGCATCGAAATTAATGCCTGTAATGCACTTTTCTGATGTTACCAAAGACAGAGCTGCCTTGTTATTTGCTATTGTTACAGGTAAAACGATTGATGTGGGAAACGTAATCCAAGACAGTATTCTGAGAACTGCTATGGGTTCCACGACTGGTGGTTTGGGTCACTCTTCCCTCATCACACGCTTATGCCTCGACGCCGGAGTCCCATTCGACCAAGAGGAAGAATTATTGCAACCCATGAAAATCATTAACAGAAAGGTCGTGGGAAGCTTCAGAGACCAAGAAGTACGCCCTCCGATTCGGCAAGACACTGGTGCCTCCGCCTCGAGCCAACCCCCTCAGCCCGAACAAGTCACTCCCATAGCTCAACCGCCTGCTGTCCCTGCCCCTGAGTTACCAATCAGTGATCGCTTGCGTCGTTTGGAATTAGGCCTAGAATATAATATTGCCATGACGCGGGCAATTGCTCGACACTTGGGCATGGATGAATCTCAACTTCCACCTCCACCGCATTTTCCTGATCACTCTGAGCCTTAATTTCACTTGCCATTTTTATTTCATTATTTCGGTTTTCTTTTCATTCTCAATTTCTTAAGGTTTTTGTTTTGTTTGTTTTCCTTGTTGTCCAGATCACTTCTCGGAGTTCCCATGGCTGCACAAGTCCAATTGGCCTCATTTATTACTCAGGGGGTTTCCTTACCTTTTCTTTTTTATTTATACATTGAGGACAATGCTCTATTTAGTTTGGGAGGGGAAACAAAAATTTTTTTGTTTGTTAAAACTTGTGTTCACCCTTTTTGAAACTTGAAGTGATACATTCCTGCATTGATGAATCTGGATATGATTGAATCCTTTATTTGGATGTCTTAAAATTTGTAGGAGGTATGAATTTTGTCTAAACTTGTGATGGATTTGTTGTTTAATTCTAATTCTGAATTTATGATCTATTTCTCGAGCACAAAAATCCTGAATTTTTGAATTGTGTGTATGTCCATTAATGTTCACCCATGTTTTAGAATTCATCTGATTTTCTCTCGAGGCGAAATCCTAGGCTACATCTGACTGAAAACATGATTTAGGCCATTTTTGGATCGTTTGAGCCGTTCAAGCCAACCTTGGTTAAATATCCCTAGTCACCTTGTTGAGCCTTGATGCATTAACCGTTCTTTCTTTGTCACCCACATTTGTTAAACCAGCCAATCATTTTTACCTTGTCCCACATCCCGTAAACATGTTGATTTCTGAAGAAGGTAAGCGTATTTTGGGAGGTAGAATGGAGCAAGGGAATTGTTGAGTTGTTTCTTGAAGCATAGAAGTTTTTGAGTCTCATGTGGTATTAATTTTGCTATTTAAGATCTTATTAGTTTTCATATGATTGAATTCAAAAAAAAAAAAAAAAAAAAAAAAAAAAAAAAAAAAAAAAACAGAAAAACAACAACAACACAAAAGTGTTGAAAAAAAAAAAAAAAAAAAGAAAAAAAGAAAAAGAAAAAGAAAAAGAAAAAGGATGAAACAACAACAGTGAGTGACTAAGAAAATGAAAGTGCATAATTGAGTGCAGTTGAGGGCGATGGAGTGAGTTTGGGGATAGGGTCTAAATTGGTTAGAAGTTGGATGGCTTGAAGAGAAGGTAAATGTTGATTGTACAGTTGAAGTGGTTTAAGGGTATACAACCAAGACGGATTCTAGTTGGAGTCTAGAAATCAACATGCGAGGGGTGAATTGAGCCTAAAATTTACTTTTATCTTACCTCTAGCCCAGCCTAACGTTACAAGCTTAATAAAGCCCTAATGATTTTTAGTTGGATGACTAGCCTACATTAGTGGAGAAAGAAATGAAAGGTGAACCTATGAAACATGTTTCTGTGCACAACTCATCAAATTCTCAGAGTAATGTGGATGTTACTGAACTGCATACAATTTGAAAAGAATGGATAACACACACACACGAGTCATGAAATTAGAATTAGTCTTAACCAGCAAATCGATCTCACTGTTTGAATGGAATTTGTTCTTTTCTGTGAATTGTAAGATGGAAAAATTTTGGAGGACATCTTGAAGGATTTGTTGGTCCATGTTTGTGTTACTTCTTGATTTTGCTCGAGGACTAGCAAAAGTTAGTTTGGGGGGTTTTGATAACTCTAGTTTATAGAGTTATTTGGCCACTTTTAATTAACGAATATTACTATGTTTTTGAGAAAAATTACATGAAACATCCAACTTTTTCATAAAAGCATGATTTTATTGATGTAGGTTGAAGAAAGAAAGAAAACAAAACAAAAGGGAGCAAGAGCACAAGAAAATCCGGGACCAACTTTGCTGGCAGAGTTGAAGCGCCGCGGCGCCCAAAGAGCAGCGCCGCGGCGCCCATTGAAAGTGCAATAATGGCAGAAACTCAGCGCCGCGGCGCTGGGGAAGGAGCGCCGCGGCGCTACGGCGGAAAAGAAGAGAAAAACAGAGGAGCAGCGCCGCAGCGCTGGAAAAGAAGGGCCGCGGCGCCAGTGATACTGAACCACGTTTTTTGGACGCAAAAACAGGGGATTTGTTATTTTAAGAGTAGTATAAATAGAATAGTTTTGGGTAGCTAGGTTATCAGTTAATTTTGGAGAGCGTTGTTTATTTTTCTTAGGAGCCGTCAAGCATTCCGGAGTAAGAAGTAAAGAATTGGTGACAGAATTTCTTGCTCTCTTAACTCTTGATGTTTGATTCAATTAAATTTTCAGATTTTATTTCTTTTTCAATTATGTTCTAATTTTCTTAGTTAGGGCTATGATGTAACCTAATCATGACAATGTGAATTTCATATTTATGCACCATAATTGATTTTATTCATGTGAGTTATGTGTTATTATGTTTAATGCTTTTAAATGATTAGCTACCATTTAAATGATCTGATGTGCATGTTCAAAACTGAGAAGGGAGAATTATGCAAATGCTTCATCTAACATATAACCATGAATTAAATATGGATAGAGATATACCATATTATTTGTGTGGCTTCATTTGGAAAGTTCATGAATCCTAATGCATTCTGATTTATTTAAATTCACATAGAGATATAGTGAGTTAATAAACTGAGTAGGTTTGCTATACCTAGAGATAGGATAGTAAATAATTTAGGAATTTCCGTCATCACATGTGTATTATTGATTGGGTTGCGTAATTTTATGAAATTCATATCTAGTGATTATGGTGAAATCAAATGCCTTAACGCCTTGTCTTATTGAAGTATCTTTTGAGATTGATTGCAATTTTTATTTTTAATTTAGTACTCTAGTTCAGTAAATTATTTAATCACAACCTCATATGATCAACTAGATAAACCTTAGAGTTAATCCAATTTTAGTACTTAGTTAGATTATTATACAACAGTCCCTGTGAGACGATACTCTTACTCACTATTGTATTACTTGATCGATAACGTGCACTTGCGTTAGTGGATTTTATGCGAACACGAATCTCATGCTTAAGGACATTAACAAGATCAATAGAGCTGTCCCATGATTTTAGATACCCTGTAAAACCAGATCATTTTTCTGCCTTAAATCGTTAAGATTCTTTATGAGCCCAAAACAAGTACACTGGTGATATTAATATGCATATAGTAAAACACTGTCAAAGTCAATCAACAAGCTTCTTATATTACTGGAAAGCCATACACGTACCCTCAGGTTTTGAAGATATTGATTCTGAACCATTGAACCCAATGATATCGGCAACACTAACTCTACCCTAAAAGACATCAAAATAGAAACCTTTCAGCAAAGATTACATCAAAAGAAAACATGTGAATAAATCAAGGTGTTGCTAAGCCGTCAATTATGATGGTTGAGTCAAAATAAAAAAAATGATAACAACAAAAACCCAAAGTACATGCAAACAGGAAACAATCCATTAAATCGACGTGAACAAATTAGTCTCAGTTTCATTCTTCTTCAATTATGGAATTTCAACGCCTCAGAAACAGGTTTGAGATAACAATGCAATATTTAATTGGCTACCTTGAACACATGAAGTCCATGCAAGTCTACATTGTCCCCAGCATACTTGTATGGGTGTGCTGTCTGCACGAAAGCATTTTTTGTTCAATACAGAATTGGTTAACTACCACTCTCCGAACATTAAAAACTACAACCTGGAAATTCTTGACAAAGTATTCGACTTTTGAAATAAAAGTCGAAATATCTATGGAGAGAAATAAGACCTTGGATGGGAGAATCTCAACGGCTGGGGAAGGGGAATGCAAATCTCTATCCGAAATGGATGTCAAGCTATGGCTTCCTTTGTCATTTGGCACCAACCCAGGAAAGCATTGTGCAAGCAGTGATGGCGGACGCATTGTCTCTTAACTTAAAGAAAGACAATTTTATGAAAATGAAAACCTGGACCTTTAATGCATCATCAAACTACCAAACCGCTACCATAAAGCAATCCACAAAATAACCCCAAACATGCCATCGATATAACATTTCGAATTTGTTATACCAACAAAATGAAAGATGAAAAATGCAATTGGAATCACATTCACAATATGATGTAAGATTGTTTCCCTCATGCCAAGCCAAGTTTCAAGAGTTTCAAATTTCCAATTTCTTTTTATTTCCCTTTTTTTATTTTAAAGCTGCCCAATTTGTTTTGCTTACTTTTGTTATGAATATCTATGTAAGAGAACATCCAAATCCAAATCCACCGTTACATTCAAACAATGAAATTGTCTACTATTCTCTCTTCTTTAGTAGAACATCCAAATCCAAAATGAATTTATAATCTCATAAATTCAGCATTAAAATATGAGAAAATATAAACAAAGAATAAAAATAAATAAAGCAAATTATGATAAATTTGAGAAATAAAAGAAAAAGAAAAACGAACCCACATCATCAAATTCATCGTAGAAGAAAACCCAGAGAGCAATTTAAAGTAGAAATTACGTTTAAGAGAGTAATAGCAATACCCGTTGTGAAGAACCGAACAGAACAGAACAGAACAGAGTCAACTCAATGAATTTGCCCACAGAGTCTGAATGACTGAGTCTAAAGGAGTAGGGAAAAGCCCTCTCTTGAATCAGAAAGCGATGAAGACTTAGAACCAAAATCCAATATATATATATACACACACACACACACATATAATTAGAAAAAAGAAAAAAGTGACTTCTGAATTTCTAATAAAATCAAAATCAAATGTTGATAATCAAATCAACTTTTTTTTTTTTAAATAACTTTCCAGTCCAAGACCCCAAAAGCACAAGACTCAGGGGAACACATGGAAAGAAGCTTCGGTTCCAGAGGGGAACTGCTACATCATGAATTTCCCATAATGCCCCTGCTTTCTCCCCAAAATATCAGGATAGGGCCTAACTACAACATTTTTTAATTATATTTTAAAAGCTTTATAATAAACACCTAAATTATTGTAGTACAATTTATTTTTTGCGAAAAGAAAAATGTATCCTTTAGAAAAAAGGGAAAAAAAGAAAAGAAAAGTGTGTTTTAATTATTGACACTCTGCTTTTAATTATTTAAGAAAAAAATAATTACACTAACTTATGTCCTAATATTATAATAATTATTTTAAGAGTTAATTACATAATTATACCTTTTAGTTTAACAATTTCTCAATTTATTTCTTTATTTTTAGAAAATTTAAAGGTATCCTTTAAATTTAAAAAACATGTTTTATTTTCATCCCTATGAATAAAAAAATTAAGTAAAACAATATAATTACCTTTAAACAGTTATAAAAAGTATATTATGGAATTAAAAACATAAAAATTCCTAAAACTAAGCATCAAATTTCAAAAAAGAAATCTAAGTTTTATGACTTTTTGAATGTTAAAATATTTTTAAAAAATTGTCTCAAGAAGAACAATATATTTTAGAAACAAATTTGTCTAATTAAGAGGATGTTTGTTTTATCTCCATAATTTTTGGTTTAAAAAGTTTGTGAAGATAAAATTGAAATAAGTTTTTCAAATTCAAATGATACCTTTGTAGTTTCTTAAAAAAGAAAGATAAAGAGATAAATAATTAAAATTAGGAGGTGTAATTATGTAATTAACCCATTATTTTAATTAACATTACTATTGTTATATTAGCATCACAATCATAATTATAATAAATGTACAACAATTTATTCTAATGTTAAGTTTAAGTAAATGCATTAATGTGAGTTGCAATGACTCTAATTCTAAATGTATGAAGTAAATAATTTATTTTGATTCCAAATTTTCACTCCAAATCATGTCTCCTCTAATTAATGTCCACTCTAATTACGAGTAAGTAAACAAACGAATACAAGTAAGCAAACATGGAATTAATATATTTAGGTTTTTAACACTCAGATTAAGCATTGAGATTTTCTATTCTTAAACATTCTTTTCTAATGCTCTCTTTATCTTAAAAATGCATTTTATTTATTTATTTAATCCGTTTCACTTTATCATAAAAGATCTACATCTTCTATTACCTTATTAAAAGTACCGTAAGGTACTTCCACACAAAAAAAAAAAGGCGGACGATTTGTCATTGACAATTTATTCCTTTTTTTTCTTTTCTCTTTTTTATTTGTCTTTTTTTATTTAAAAAAGTTAATTTCTTTTTTTTTAACTTTTTCTTCTTAATCTTAATTTTTCCCTAAAATATATGATAAAAAAAATTTCAACTAATTTATTTCTACATAATAATCTCATTTAAATATATTACTTTCTTTTTACGAAATATTAGTTTCTTATTTCTATTTTTTGCTTTCTTTTAGCACTTTGACTTTTGTTTTTCTTTTGCTTTTTTATTGCCTTATTATTTTACTTTTTTTTATTAAACTAGCTTATTTTATTATGTGTCTGGATAATTTTATAATTTTTTTACAATATTTTTTCTCTCACTTACTCCTATTAAAAAATATTGTTGGGTTTTTTTAATTGGCCAATTACATCAATCTTTTCTCCCTCAAATGCGTCCTCTTTTAAAAACTTTTTCACATCTTCCTCCCAACTTTTTCTTACAACATATAAGAGTGTACTAAGGAACTTAAAAAAAAAAAAGGTAGACAATTCTTTTTTTTTTTGTTTTTTCACTTTTTTATTTGTCTTTTTTATTTAAAAAACTATATTTCTTTTGTTTTTTTTCTTTTTAATCTTATTTTTCCCTTGAAATATATTGTAAAAAAAATTACATCTAATTTATTTCTATGTAATAATTTCATTCAAATATACCACTTTCTTTTGGCAAAATATTTTTTCTTATTTTTATTTTTTGCTTTTTTATTTTTCTAACTTTTGTTTTTCTTTTGCTTTTTCATTGTTTTATTACTTTGCCTTTTATCAAAATAACTTATTTTAATATGTACCCCTAATTATTTTACAATTTTATATTCTGTATGCATTTTTACAACACTTTTTTCTCTCACTTACTCCTGTTAAAATATGTTGTGAGGTTTTTTTTAATTTGCCAATTATATCAATCTTTTCTCCCTAAAATGTGTCTTCTTTTAAAAACTTTTTCACGCCATCCTTCTAACTTTTTTTATTAATAAATGTGTTCTTTCTAATTTGCTCATGTTCCCTTTCTTTACTCTTATTACCATAATTTGATTTTACATGTGCATAATTTTTTTGGGTTTTTTATTATCATTGTTAGTTTGTCAAAAACCCTCTATAGTGTCATCTATTAATATCTATATAAGATGCTAAGCATCGTTTCATATCTTCCCCAAGCTACGGGGTTTCGTTTCCCCTTTTTCCTAATGCCTTTTCTATTTTTTTTTTATAAAAAACACTTTTTTTGCCTCTTTCTTTTGCTATCATCTATTGAACTGCACGTTTTTCTATAATTTTTTTTCCTTTCCAATGTTATAACCATTATTTTGTTAATGTGTGTCATCATAGCACTTTTTTTCTTCTAACTTATCCCTAGAATACTAACCTTATTACCGTTACTTTTCAATGTTGTCTTTTTGTACAATTTTGTTTTTTATTGATATGCCAAAATAATTTTTTTACCCATGCCCCTATTTAAACAGCTTTTTTTTTTCTAAAATTACTCAAAAATCTATTTTTTATACATACATCCTAAATAATTTAATTTCAAACTTTTTTCCCTTTTAAATGTATTATACCTTATGGGTTGTTTGGCAGGTTGGTTAGAACTAAAGTTACTATAATGCTGAGAGCTTTAGACTATAGTTGATTAGAACCAATTAATTCTAATTAACAATCCAAACACATGCTTAATTTTTTTGATATTCATATCTAACAAATTTGACATAATAGATATGCGTGTGTGTACGCGCGCGCACGTGCATAGCACATGTAAGCGGTAATTGCCGCTTCAAGTTTCGTCCCTCACATGGTAATTGTTTTCCTTGAGTGAGATGGAATAAAAGATTGTATCCTTTGTCTTTGTGTGTATTTTTATTGTTCTAACTTTTTTTTTCCTTATTTTACTTCTTCACTATTATGTCATTTCGTCCATGTTACAATAACTTTTTTCAAATGCGTCCTTGTTTATTCTATCGCTTCCTCCTCTTGAAAGATGTTGTTGGGCATTTTTAATTGGCGTACTATAATAATTTTCTACTGAAACGTGTTTTTAAATGTAACTTTTATGCCATCCTTTCAACTATTATTTTCTTATAAATCTGTTGATGCTTAATAGTTAATGGTGACAAATCAACACCACGTGCGGCTGCACACAATGTTCGGACGGCTCTTCCCTGCTCGCCTTAGCCTACTTAGATGTACTTGCAACAAGAGGAGGGACGCTTCGAAGGTAAAGGGGACACTAGTGTGGTACCGGACAAGGGCTCTCCGATACTCAAGGCAATGGCTGCTTGACAGAGAACGAGAGTTGGTTAGTGTTGGAAAAATAATACGTAGCAGAATTTTAAAAAATTTTATATCAGAGTATTTTCCAAAACACAAGTTTGACATGCTATATGCATAAATTAATCGGATCTTACTAACCTCTATGTGCCGAAAAGCTCCTACAATCAATGAAGAGAAGTAACATTTCAAAAGGACCTCAACCAAGTGGCCGTCTTTGTTATTCTTATCCACGATCGGAGTGAGTGTGGGCTCACGCGTACAGCTCTTCCTCCAGGTGACTCTCCTTCCAACCAATTGAGAGAACCCAAAGCTAGTATTCGTGATTTGTGAACAAGAGCTTTCAGGGAGTTTCAGAATCTCACCAGTAAAGTATCACTTTTAATCTCTCAATTGATCTAAATAATAATGAGATTCACTCCCTTTATATAGAGGTTTGGTCTAGGAGTCAGTCCTTATTAGATAATGCCTCAAAATTCAAATCAAAATCAAATTTTGATCAATATCTGATGAAATCTACGTGAAAACGTGTGATCTTTTTATCACGCATAGGCAAGCCGATTGTCTAACCGGTATGCCGAACTTGCCCTATCGGTAGGCCAAACTTGAAGATCGGTATGCCAAACTGTCGATAAAAATCTCAATGAATCTTTTATTTTTTTACTCGAGATTCTATAGGATAAAGTCTTAATTTTAATTCAAATAGCCCAATAAAAAAGTTGTCTAATTAAAACAACTTTATCTAGATAATCTCTAGGAAAATAAATGAATTCCTAATAATTCTACAAGTTTATCTTGATTTAATTTATTCAAAATTAAATCAACTGATAAACATACAAGAATTATCCGATCTCAATAATTCAACAAGTTTATCTTGAATTAATTTTGTCACAAAATTAATTCAACCAATAAACAGACATGAATTATTTCATTCTTCTAAATTTTAACCAATCTAATAAATCTGACCTAAGTCACCAATTATTAGAAATACACGCCGTATTCTTACAGGTTTTTGTGAGCTAGCAAAGGGGACCAAATGGACCTATATAGTTCAAGCTCCCGATAATTATGAAACCCAATATCTTAGATATATATTTCATAATTATAAACTCCAACGCTACTCCACTAAAAGCTTGGAGTCGTACTCTCAAACTATATAGAATTACGAAGCCCGTATAGCTAAGTCTCTATGACATATCATAGTGTATCGTATCCCCATAGGATTATCCATAACCGGCTTAAGGACAAGTTTTGTCTTACTTTCTCGATTATTTTTATCTTACGTTCCATTATCTCACCATCGGAAAACTTACCATCCAAAGACAGTATACCATTTGGTTACACTCATGTATCCAAATGGTTGAGCGCTCCAGTTTTCTAATTACAGGATAACACATATAAGAGGATATCATTACTCCTAAAGAGTAGCTATAGATTC
Organism: Artocarpus heterophyllus; assembly: GCA_025403435.1. Classification (NCBI taxonomy): domain Eukaryota; kingdom Viridiplantae; phylum Streptophyta; class Magnoliopsida; order Rosales; family Moraceae; genus Artocarpus; species Artocarpus heterophyllus. Next base: position 20,537,184 of record CM046342.1, read on the forward strand.
CATACCTATAAATAACAGGTCTATGCTATTAAGAGTCATGCCTCCAACGTATCGGCATGCATACCACTATTAAGATGTGGGTGTCACCCTTTGGTACATTAAAAGACACGAGTCAAGACAATGGGCCCACTATTCATCTTAGGATTAAGATACAATACAAAGGATTGTTTAAAGTGAATCAATTTGTTGAGACAGAATTATTAATCTAAATCAATTCAATTTATGTCCCGATCTAACACATCGTCACCTATGACAACGTGCCAATGTTTCTATTCATGGAGTCCACCTCCGATGGTCAAGACAAACCATCTCCCAATTGGGATATAGACAACATAACAATCTTTACATGAATAAAGTGCTCAACTTTATTCTCTCGATTACGGATCTTATGTTTTAAACCGTCACCTTAAGAATCGTGTCTTCAGCATAATCTATCCATCATATGCCCAATTCTTAAAGGTTGAGACCAACAGTCTCAGACTTTTGTTTGCTTATCATACATTCAACAAATATGAACATAAAGAGGACACGATTTGGTATATAAACAATAAATAAATTCTCTATTGATAAAAATGCCTCCAAAAACTTATTACATTTTTACTCCTTAGGGCATACACGTCTAACAATCTCCAACTTGCACTAAGCGAGTAAATACGACAAATCTTGCATGCCCATAGCTTCCACATGCTTCTCGAAGACTCTCTTAGTAAGCGTCTTTGTTAATGGATCAACTAAATTGTCCTCTGACATGATTTTGCACACTGTGACATGCTCACCCTCAGCAAAGTCCTTTATCACATGATACTTTCGATCAATATGCTTACTCTTCTTGTGAAATCTTGGTTCCTTAGCATTAGCTACTGCCACACTATTATCACAGTACAGTGATACCGCCTTATCCATATGAGGAACTACCTCAAGATCCCCAAGGAACTTATAGAGCCACACTACTTCTTTCGAAGCATCACTAGCTGCCACATACTCGGCCTCCATCGTTGAATTCGAAGTGCAATCTTACTTTACACTTCTCCAACTGATGGCACCACCGCCCAGAGTAAACACAAACCCTAGCGTCGATCTCATCGAATCCAAATAGGATTGAAAATCTGAGTTAGTATATCCTAGAGGAGTTAAGTCCTCACCCAAATACACAAGCATATACCCTCGAGTCCGTCTTAGGTATTGAAAATATGCTTTATCGCAACCCAATGGTTCAGTCCCAGATCCGCTTGAAACCGACTTACAATCTTGACCGCATAACAAATATCCGGTCGTGTGCAAAGCATGGCATACATGAGACAACCCACTGCCGAAGTGTAAGGCACATTCTTCATGTATTCTCTTTCTTCCTTAGACCTTGGAGACTCTTTCTTAGAAAGAGTAATTTCAGACCTAGATGGTTGCCCACCTTTCTTAGAATCCTGCATTCCAAACCTCCTAAGAATTTTATCTATGTAGCTGGCTTGGGACAAAGCTATCATTTTGTTCTTTCTATCTCGAAAGATCTGGATACGAAGAACAAAATTAACCCCACCCAAGTGTTGAAAAAATAGTATGCAGTAGAATTTTAAAAATTTTATATCAGAGTATTTTCCAAAACACAAGTTTGACGTGCTATATGCATAAATTAACTAGATCTTACTAACCTTTGATTGCCGAAGAACCCTCGCAAAACATGAAGAGAAGTAACGTTCTAGAAGAGCCTCAACCAACTGGTCTTCTTTGCTATTCTCTATCCAAGATCGGAGTAAGTGTGGGCTCACATGTGCATCTCTTCCACTAGGTGACTCTCCTTCCAACCAATCGAGAGAACCCAAAGCTAGTGTTCGTGATTTGTGAACAAAAGCTCTCAGGGAGTTTTCAGATTCTCACCAGCAGAGTATCACTCTTAATCTCTTAATTGATCTAAATAACTTATGTGACTTACTCCCTATTTATAGAGGTTGGGTCTAGGGTCGGTCCTTATCAGATTAGGTCTCAAAAATTCAGATCAGAATCAAATTCAGATCAATATCTAATAAGATTCACTTAAACATGCGTAATCTTATCCTTTGCTCATCGACAGGCAGAACAGCATAATCGACAGGCCGAACACATCCATCGGTAAGCCGAACAAGTGAATCGATAGGCCGAACTGCCGAAAAAAAATCTTAGCGAATCTTTTATTTTCCACTCGAGATTCTATAAGATAAGTCTCAGTTTTAATTCAAATAACCCAATAGAGAAGTTATCTGACCAAAACAACTTTATCTAGATAATCTCTAGGAAAATAAATGAATTCCTAATAATTCTACAAGTTTATCTTGATTTAATTTATTCAAAATTAAATCAACTGATAAACAGACAAAATTATCCGATCCCAATAATTCAACAAGTTTATCTTGAATTAATTTTGTCACAAAATTAATTCAACCAATCAACATACATGAATAATTTGATTCTTCCAAATTTCAACCAATCTAATAAATCTGACCTAAGTCACCAATTATTAGAAACGCACACCGTATTCTTATAGGATTTTGTGAGCTAGCAAAGGGGACCAAATGGACCTATAAAGTTCAAGCTCCCGATAATTATGAAACCCAATATCTTAGATATACATTTCATAATTATCAAGTCCAACGCTACTCCACTAAAAGCTTGGAGCTACACTCTCGAACTATATAGAATTACGAAGCCCGTATAGCTAAGTCTCCATGACATATCATAGTGTATCGTATCCCCATAGGATTATCCATAACCAGCTAAAGGACAAGTTTTGTCTTACTTTCTTGATTATTTTTATCTTACGTTCCATTATCTCACCATCGAAAAACTTACCATCCAAAGACAGTATGCCATTCGGTTACACTTATGTATCCAAATGGTTGAGCTCTAGTTTTGAATTACAGGATAACGCATATAAGAGGATATCACTACTCCTAAAGAGGAGCTATGAATTCCATATCTATGAATAACAAGTCTACGCTATCAAGAGTCATACCTCCAACGTATCGGCATGCATACAACTATTAAGATGTGGGTGTCACCCTTCGGTACATCAAAAGACACAAGTCATAACAATGGGCCAACTATTCATCTTAAGATTAAGATATAATACAGATGATTGTCTAAAGTGAATCGATTTGCTGAGATAGAATTATTAATCCAAATCAATTCACTTTATGTCCTAATCCAACACATCGTCACCTGTGATAATGTGCCAATGTTTCTATTCATGGAGTCCACCTCTAATGGTCAAGACAAACCTGTTAGACATGTATGCCCTAAGGAGTAAAAATGTAATACGTTTTTGGAGACACTTTTTCATTTATATATACCAAATCATGTCCTCTTTACGTTCATATTTGTTGAATGTATGATAAGCAAACAGTAGTCTGAGACTGTCACTCTAAACCTTAAGAATTGGACATATGATGGGCTGATTATGCAGAAGACACAATTCTTAAGGTGACAATCTAAAACATATGATCCGCAATCGAGGGAATAAAGTTGGGCGCTTTATTCATGTAAAGATTGTTATGTTGTCTATATCCCTTTTGGGAGATGGTTTGTCTTGACCATCAGAGTTGGACTCCGTGAATAGAAACATTGGCGCGTTGTCATAGGTGACGACATGTTGGATCGGGACATAAAGTGAATTGATTTGGATTAATAATTCTATCTTGGCAAATCGATTCACTTTAGACAGTCATTTGTATTGTATCTTAATCCTGAGATGAATAGTGGACCCGTTATCTCAACTTGTGTCTTTTGATGTACCAATGGGTGACTCCCACATCTCTATAGTGGTATGCATGCTGGTACGTTGGAGTTGACGACCAATGTGTCTATTGTTGTACCAATGTGTCTTTTGATGTACCAATGTGTCTATTATTTGGGTAGTTCAAAGCTTATTCTTTCATCCAAATCCCAAGATCTGAGAACTTTGAAGTTGACGACCTTGCTTGGCTTGCCTCAGGATTGGGTGACCACGAATTGACATTTGTCACGATCGAGAGATTAACAGAGCCAAGCATCATCAAAGAAGTACTAGTGTAGCTGAAGGGTAAGAAAGCACCTGGATGGACCCGATCATCCGATACCTGACCATAGCTGAGTTGACCAGTGACCAAGAACAGGATTAAAAATAAAAATAAAATTTAATTGTCTTTGGGAGGTTCAAACACCTCCCAAACTTGGATAGAAGAAAATTGTAAAAACACAAAATTTATTCCTGGGCTCCGTTCTTAGCATCACTGTCTTTGCCGTTGCCATCCTCGACATCCAAGTTCACCACCACATCTTGGCTGACCTACTTCATGTCCACACCCATCTCCGACTTGACCATTAAGGACAAGTCCAAGGCAGTAGCCTCAGGATGTTTCCCTAGAATATATTCCTTCAAATCCTTCATTTCTAGGTAATAATTGTCTTCGTAATCTGTGGACCCCTTATAGTCCTCCACCGCCTAGGCTAGCTTGTTGGGCAGCTCCTCCCTCAAAAAGCATTGATGCTCATCCTGTTGGAAACAAAGTGCGCAGCGGAATTTTAAAAATTTTTCATCAGAGTAATTTCCAAAAAACAAGTTTGACATGTTATATGTATAAATTAAACAGATCTTACTAACCTCAGTGTGCCGAAGAACCTCCGCGACCTGTGTAGAGAAGTAACGTTCCAGAAGAGCCTCAACCAACTGGTCTTCTTTGCTATTCTCTATCCACAACCGGAGTGAGTGTGTACTCACGCGTACAGCTCTTCCACCGGTGACTCTCCTTCCAACCAACAGAGAGAACCCAAAGCTAGTGTTCGTGATTTGTGAACAAAAGCTCTCAGGGAGTTTTCAGATGCTCACTCGAAGAGTATCACTCTTAATCTCTCAAATTGATCTGAGTAAATCATTAGACTCACTCCCTTTTTATACCTATTGGTCCTAGGGTCAGTCCATATCAGATTAGGTCTCAAAAAATCAAAACAGAATCAAGTTCGGATCAATATCTGATAAGATACGCGTGAAAACGCTTAATCTTAACTGTCGTCGGTCGGCAGGCTGAACTTTCTGATAGGCAGGCCGAACACGTCATCCGGCAGGCCAAACTGGCGAGAAAAAATCTCCGCGAATCTTTTATTTTCCACCCGAGATTCTAAAGGATAAAGTCTCAGTTTTGATTCAAATAGCCCAATAGAAAAGATATCTGATCAAAACAAACTTTATCAAGATAATCTCTAATAAAATAAATTAATTCACAATAATTCTACAAGTTTATCCTGTTCTAATTGTCCAAAATTAAAACAACCGATAAACAGACAAGAATTACCCGAACGCAATAATTCAACAAGTTCATCTTGAACTAATTTTCTTACATAATTAATTCAACCGATAAATAGACATGAATTATTTGATTCTTATAAATTTTAAACCAATCTGATAAATCCGACATAAGTCACCAATTATTGGAAAAACACGCCGTGTCGTTACAGGATTTTGTGAGCTAGCAAAGGGGACCAAAATGGACCTATAAAGTTCAAGCTCATGATAATTATGAAACCCAATATCCCAGATATACATTTCACAATTATCAACTCCAACACTACTCCACTAAAAGCTTGGAGCTGCACTCTCAAACTTTATAGAATTACGAAGCTTGTGTAGCTAAGTCTCCATGACATATCATAGTGTATCGTATCCCCATATGATCATCCATAATCGGCCTAAGGACAAGTTTTGTCTTACCTTCCTGATTATTTTTATCTTATGTTCCATTGTCTCACCATTAGAAAACTTACCATCCAAAGATAGTATACCATTCGGTTACACCTATGTATCCAAATGGTTGAGCGCTCCAGTTTTCTAATTACAGGACAACGCATATAAGAGGATATCATTACTCCTAAAGAGGAGCTATGGATTCCATATCTATGAATAACAAGTCTACGCTATCAAGAGTCATGCCTCCAATGTACCGGCATGCATGCCACTATAGAAATGTGGGAGTCACCCAGTGCTACATCAAAAGACACAAGTCAAAACAACGGGCCCATTATTCATCTCAGGATTAAGATACAATACAAATGATTGTCTAAAGTGAATCGATTTGCCAAGACAGAATTATTAATCCAAATCAATTCACTTTATGTCCTGATCCAACACATCGTCAACTATGACAACGCGCCAATGTTTCTATTCACGGAGTCCAACTCCGATGGCCAAGACAAACCATCTCCCAAAAGGGATATAGACAACATAACAATCTTTACATGAATAAAGCGCCCAACTTTATTCCCTCGATTGCGGATCATATGTTTTAGACCATCACCTTAAGAATCGTGTCTACCGCATAATCATCCCATCATATGCCCAATTCTTAAGGTTTAGACTGACAGTCTCAAACTACTGTTTGCTTATCATACATTCAACAAATATGAACGTAAAGAGGACAATATTTGGTATATATATATGAATAAATTCTTTATTGATAAAAATGTCTCTAAAAACGTATTACATTTTTACTCCTTAGAGCATACATGTCTAACAATCTCCCACTTGCACTAAGTGAGTAAATACTGCAAATTTCGCATCCCCATAGCTTCCACATGCCTCTCGAAGACTCTCCCAGTAAGTGTCTTTGTGAATGGATCAGCTAAATTGTCATCTGACGCGATCTTGCACACCGTGATATGCCCGCTCTCAACGAAGTCCTTTATCACATGATACTTCCGATCAATATGCTTACTCTTCTTGTGAAATCTTGGTTCCTTAGCATTAGCTACCGCTGCACTGTTATCACAGTACAGTGATACCGCCTTATCCATACCAGGAACTACCTCAAGATTCCCAAGGAATTTGCAGAGCCACACTGCTTCTTTCGAAGCATCACTAGCCGCCACATACTCGGCCTCCATCGTTGAATCTAAAGTACAATCTTGCTTTGCACTTCTCCAACTGATGGCACAGCCACCTAGAGTAAACACAAACCCCGAAGTCTATTTCCTAGAATCCAGGCAGGATTGAAAATCCAAATCAGTGTATCCTAGAGGAGTTAAATCCTCACCCGAATACACAAGCATATACCCTCGAGTCCTTCTCAGGTACTTGAAAATATGCTTTACCGCAACCCAATGGTTCCGTCCTGGATCCGCCTGAAATCGACTCACAATCCCGACCGCATAGCTAATATCTGGTCGAGTGCAAAGCATGGCATACATGAGACTACCCACTGCCGAAGCATAAGGCACCTTCTTCATGTATTCTCTTTCCTCATAAGACTTTGGAGAGTCTTTCTTAGAAAGAGTAATTCCAGACCTAGATGGTTGCCCACCTTTCTTGGAATCCTGCATTGCAAACCTCCTGAGAATTTTATCAATGTAGCCGGCCTGTGACAAAGCTATCATTTTGTTCTTCCTATCCCGAAAGATCTGGATACCGAGAACAAAATTTTCCTCACCTAAGTCCTTCATGTCAAACTGCTTGGTCAACCATAATTTGACCAATGACAATGCCCCAACGTCATTGCCAATTAGCAGAATGTCATCTACATAGAGTAGTAGAAAAACCACCTTCCCATTCTTAATGTGTTTGTAAACACATGGTTCATCCACATTTTGTGAGAACCCATAAGTCTTGATCACTTGATCAAATCTTATGTTCCAAGAACGAGAAGCCTGCTTAAGTCCATAAATTGACTTTAGCAGCTTACAAACCTTACCCTCTTGACCCGCGACCTTGAACCCATCTGGTTGTTCCATATAAATGGACTCATCAAGATAGCCATTCAGAAAAGCCGTCTTGACATCCATCTGCCAAATCTTATAGTCGAGAGCGGCAGCTATGGACAAGAGAATCCGGATGGACTTAAGCATGGCTACAGGCGAAAAGGTTTCCTCATAATCGATTCCTTCCTTTTGCGTATAACCCTTAGCTACCAGTCTAGCCTTAAAGGCTTCGACCTTTCCATCCACTCCTCTTTTCCTCTTGTAGATCCACTTACACCCTATGGGTTTTACCCCTTCGGGAAGATCCACAAGCTCCCAGACCTGATTAGTCTCCATAGACTTCATCTCTATGTTCATGGCCTCTGTCCAGAGTCATGAATCAACATCCTCCATAGCTTCTGCGTAAGTATAAGGATCCCTGTCATGTTCATCCGGTTCAGCCAAAAAGACTTCCCCATTGAACATATACCTCTCAGGTTGACGCCCGATCCTCCCACTACGCCGAAGCCCCTGAGGTTGTTGTTCAGGTTTGTTTGGTTTTTCTACACTGATCGGAATGGTTTCATTCAGAACCTCTGAAGTAAACGGATCACCCCTTAACTCCTCAAGCACCACTTTGCTTCGAGGTTTAAAGTCGTTCATGTAACTCTCCTCAAGGAAAGTTGCATTAGTTGAAACCACGACTTTATTTTCCTTTGGGTTATAAAAATAACCCCCTTTAGTCCCTTTTGGATATCCTACAAACACGCAAACTTCTGAACGTGCTTCCAACTTATTCGGATCCTTAAACAGGACATGAGCTGGACATCCTCATATGCGAATATGGTTTAAGGATGTCTTCCGTCTTGTCCACAACTCGTGAGGAGTTTTAGGGACCGATTTTGAAGGCACGTTATTCAAAAGATAACATGCGGTTTGTAGTGCATATCCCCAAAAGGATAAAGGCAATGATGAATAACTCATCATGGACCGAATCATGTCCAACAAAGTCTTATTCCTTCTCTCCGCTACGCCATTCTACTGCGGAGTGCCCGGCGCAGTCAAATGGGATAAAATCCCATTCTCTAACAAGTGTCCCAAGAACTCATCAGAAAGGTATTCCCCACCTCGATCAGATCGAAGTGCCTTTATGGGTTTACCCAATTGCTTTTCCACTTCAGCCCGAAACTCCTTGAACTTATCATAAGTTTTGCTTTTGTGGTGCATTAGGTACACATACCCATATCTTGAGTAATCGTCAATAAAAGTGACGAAGTACTCATACACTCCTCGTGCCCAGATGTTCATCGGTTCGCAAACATCACTATGCACTGTTCTAGAACCCCTTCGGCCCTATTGCCCTTAGACCCATATGGTCTTTTGGTCATTTTACCCTCCAAACAAGACTCACATTGAGGTATAGATTCCACCTTTAAGTGACTTAAAGGTCCATCCCTTACCAACCTTTGAATCCTATTCAGGTTAATATGGCCAAGGCGCAAATGCCAAAGATAAGTCTTATTAGAGTGAGAAGTTTTAAGTCTTTTTGATTCATTATCATTTATCTCAGCATTAAGCAATAAGTCCATCTTAGGTTTGATAAAATATAGATTATTTTGCATCCATCCAGAACAGATAAAAGATTTGTTTTTACGAATCACCACTTTTTCATTAAAAGATACCACGTAGGAGTCTTTAAATAAAGAAGATACAGAAATTAAATTCCTTTTAAATTTAGGAACAGAAAAACAATCTCGCAAAATTAAACTCCTATAATTATCAAAATAAAGATGGACATCTCCCACTGCTTCCGCTGAGACCAAGGATCCATCGCCCATCCGAAGCGTTAAGTCTTCACGAAGTAGACTTCTCGTTTCTTTGAATCCCTGCAGAGAAACACAAACATGATTAGTTGCACCAGAATCTATGACCCAGATGTCACTGGATTCCTCAACCAAACAAGTTTCTAAATATAGAAGATCACACCTACCTCCCTTGGAAAGGAAGTCCTTGCAATGCTTCTTTATATGCCCGACCTTACCACAGAAGAAGCACTTAAGCTTCTTTGGGTTCTTCTTCTTCTTCTTCTTGCTCTTGGTAGCAACAGGAATAGAAGATTTACCACTCTTGGCCCGTTGCTTCTTTCCATTTCCAGAGTTAGGATTAGAACCAGAAGCAGCTACCATATTGGCCTCTCCACCAGCAGGAGAATCCCTGATCAGCAGTTCAAACTCCTGTAACTGTTTCATTAGTTCTGTCAAGGTCATATCCCGTCTATTACTCAAATTAAAAGTAGCTCTAAACGAAATAAATTCCTTAGACAGAGTCTCAAAGACCATAGTCATCTGAGTTTCAACATCGATGTCAGCTCCATTGGTTTGAGCCTCAGCAAGGTAACCCATGACCAACATCATATGCTCCTTTACAGATGTCCCCGGTCTCTGTCTACAGTTTAAGAGTTCTGAAGCGCCCCTTGCCGCTTTGTTATGGCTTGGCCTCCAAACATGTCCTCAAGATTATCCAAGATCTGCTTCGTAGTCTCATAATCCTGATGTTGAGCCTACAGCACATTGTTCATGCTAGCCATAACATAGCAGCGGACCTGATCATTTGCATCTTTCCAGCGATCGTACGCTTGGAATTGCTCATTACTTGAGTCTTCCGTAGGCTCAGGAGGACAAGGAGTTGTCAGAACATATTTCAGTTTCTCAAAGGAAAGGACGATGTCTAGGTTCCGTTTCCAATCATTATAGTTCTCACCGGTTAATTGGTTTTTGTCAAGTATCGATGATAAAGCGTTTTTAGACATTTTCAATCTACAATAAAGAATCATATACCAAACATAAGCAAACATATATAATAATTTAGTAAGATAATACAATCATGTAAAATCATACAAATGTGTTTATGTGTCAAAACCTTGAAAATATCACAACCTTACAACGATAATTCCCAACTCAGAATTCAACAAGCTCCTAGGGGAGTCATGCCAAATTCAATCAGGAACACGGATCCCCTCCTGATTAATATATGCCATCTAGGACCCGTATGATCCAGCATATACTAATAATCGTTTCTTTGGCCATTAATTTTATTAACAGAGCTCCTAGGGGAGGTTAATAATAAAATTAACATGAGTGTATAACCACCATTTCAATATTTTATCCATGATTTATAATCACCACCTAGGGGTGTGCAATCATAAATCATACTAAAATACCTTATCCTTTCAGAGATCCAATCTGGTACATGATAGAAATCCCTTCCTAGGGGTCAGGACCACCATGTTCTTCCTATGGACCAACGATGGAGGCCTTAGGTTCTCTCTTCGAAAACCTTCTCCCACTCAATCTTTTGAAGTCAAGGTTTTATTTTAAAATTATGCATGAACAATTTTAATATGAGCGGCACTCCTTATTCTATATGGCATGTTATCAATATACATGGCAAATCATATTATAATGTAGACAAGCAAAGCAATCAAGCAAAGCTACAAGCATAATAATAATAATAACCGTAATATTATGGTTCCACCCTAGAGAATAGAAAAATAAGATTACAAGAGAATAATCGAGACATTTATCGATTCTTCATCCTTGAATCCTCAAGCTGTATCCTTCTTCATGTAATATCCATCTTCAAGTCCTCAATCCCGTATGAATCGAACACTTCATATTTTCCGGTCATATCCAAATTTAATGTTTCTTAGAATTGTCCCAAAAATAAAATTAAAACTGCATTGGAAAAATTGCACCTTTTTTGGACACCTGGCAGCTCTCGGTCGGCAGTCCGATCTGGGTGATCGGTCTGCCGATCATGGTGGTTCGGCCTGCCGAACATGAAGGTTCGGCCTGCCGGCAGAGCACCAAAATTTCTGCCACACTGTCGGCTTGCCGGACCGTACGTCCGGCCTGCCGATTTGTGACCTTCGGCCTGCAGAACTGTGAGGTCCGGCATGCCGACCGAGCAGAAGAAACCTTAATCTAGAAAATACAATTTTAATGCAATTCATCAATTTTATTTTCAACAATTCAAAAACATAAAATTAGAGACTCAGGAAATACCTGGAGGCGCCATCATCAATCTTTGATATCCGACTTCTTGTTCCGTCTTCTCCGAATAATTATTTAATTACAAAATTCTTACAAATTAAAAATTAAATAACAATTCCTAGACGGAGATGATAGTCCGCCATCTAATTACATGAAAAACCTAGATACACATTCTAACCTCTAAGGAACCATAACCGGTATTAATTAATTAATAAATAATTAAACAACAATTTAATCAACCATAATTAATTAATAAACATTCACCACATAATCCATGACAACATATATATAATATAGAAACCTAGAGTGCCATCTCTCTATAAAATTCAATTCAAGCATTGGAGAGATTAAGATCACAAAATTTATGCATATAACATAATCACAAACTTGCAAATTTATGTAAAAACCTTGTCTTTGATACCAATTGTTGGAAACAAAGTGCGCAGCGGAATTTTAAAAAATTTTCATCAGAGTAATTTCCAAAACACAAGTTTGACATGTTATATGTATAAATTAAATAGATCTTACTAACCTCAGTGTGCCGAAGAACCTCCACGACCTATGTAGAGAAGTAACGTTCCAGAAGAGCCTCAACCAACTGGTCTTCTTTGCTATTCTCTATCCACAACCGGAGTGAGTGTGGGCTCACACGTACAGCTCTTCCACCAGTGACTCTCCTTCCAACCAACAGAGAGAACCCAAAGCTAGTGTTCGTGATTTGTGAACAAAAGCTCTCAGGGAGTTTTCAGATGCTCACTCGAAGAGTATCACTGTTAATCTCTCAAATTGATCTGAGTAAATCATTAGACTCACTCCCTTTTTATACCTATTGGTCCTAGGGTCAGTCCATATCAGATTAGGTCTCAAAAAATCGAAACAGAATCAAGTTCGGATCAATATCTGATAAGATACGCGTGAAAACGCGTAATCTTAACTGTCATCGGTCGGCAGGCCAAACTTTCTGATAGGCAGGCCGAACAGGCCAGTTCGGGAGGCCGAACACGTCATCCAGCAGGCCGAACTGGCGAGAAAAAATCTCCGCAAATCTTTTATTTTCCACCCTAGATTCTAAAGGATAAAGTCTCAGTTTTGATTCAAATAGCCCAATAGAAAAGATATCTAATCAAAACAAACTTTATCAAGATAATCTCTAAGAAAATAAATTAATTCACAATAATTCTACAAGTTTATCTTGTTCTAATTGTCCAAAATTAAAACAACCGATAAACAAACAAGAATTACCCGAACGCAATAATTCAACAAGTTCATCTTGAACTAATTTTCTTACATAATTAATTCAACCGATAAACAGACATGAATTATTCGATTCTTATAAATTTTAAACCAATCTGATAAATCCGACATAAGTCACCAATTATTGGAAAAACACGCCGTGTCGTTACAGGATTTTGTGAGCTAGCAAAGGGGACCAAAATGGACCTATAAAGTTCAAGCTCATGATAATTATGAAACCCAATATCCCAGATATACATTTCACAATTATCAACTCCAACGCTACTCCACTAAAAGCTTGGAGCTGCACTCTCGAACTCTATAGAATTACGAAGCTCGTGTAGCTAAGTCTCCATGACATATCATAGTGTATCGCATCCCCATATGATCATCCATAATCGGCTTAAGGACAAGTTCTGTCTTACCTTCCCGATTATTTTTATCTTATGTTCCATTGTCTCACCATTAGAAAACTTACCATCCAAAGATAGTATACCATTCGGTTACACCTATGTTTCCAAATGGTTGAGCGCTCCAGTTTTCCAATTACAGGACAACGCATATAAGAGGATATCATTACTCCTAAAGAGGAGCTATGGATTCCATATCTATGAATAACAAGTCTACGCTATCAAGAGTCATGCCTCCAACGTACCGGCATGCATGCCATTATAGAAATGTGGGAGTCACCCATTGGTACATCAAAAGACACAAGTCAAGACAACGGGCCCATTATTCATCTCAAGATTAAGATACAATACAAATGATTGTCTAAAGTGAATCGATTTGCCAAGACAGAATTATTAATCCAAATCAATTCACTTTATGTCCCGATCCAACACATCGTCAACTATGACAACGTGCCAATGTTTCTATTCATGGAGTTCAACTCCGATGGCCAAGACAAACCATCTCCCAAAAGGGATATAGACAACATAACAATCTTTACATGAATAAAGCGCCCAACTTTATTCCCTCGATTGCGGATCATATGTTTTAGACCATCACCTTAAGAATCGTGTCTACCGCATAATCATCCCATCATATGCCCAATTCTTAAGGTTTAGACTGACAGTCTCAGACTACTGTTTGCTTATCATACATTCAACAAATATGAACGTAAAGAGGACAATATTTGGTATATATAAATGAATAAATTCTTTATTGATAAAAATGTCTCCAAAAACGTATTACATTTTACTCCTTAGAGCATACATGTCTAACACATCCTTGGTGGCCTAGAGGGTAGCCCATGCCTGGTCTGCCTCAGCTTGAGCCTGGTCCACCTCAGTTCGCACTATGTTCGATTCTTCTTGGGCCTTCCTCGCTTCGTCCTTAGCCTGGGTAACATCAGCCTTCGCGTGGTTAAGCTCGTCATCCCTTGCCCCGAATGCCTTCTTCGCCTCATCTTTCTCCTTGTCGGCCTTCTCGGCCTTCTCGGCCTTCCTTTGCTTAAGACAAAACTAGCGCTCGACGATGAAGTCTGCCATCTTCATATATGCGTAGGGCTGTGACGAGAAGCAGTTAGCAGAAAAGACATTAACAAAATATTGCAAGTGAAAAGGACCTCCAGATATAAACTTGACGTACCTTGACGGATAACTGGAAGGCGAATCGAAAGTAGTCTTAGAAGGTCTCTTGACGAGCTTGCTTGAAGAAATCCTCCCCAGGTATGGCATCGCTGATAGTCTCAACCATTAGGCGTCATGTGGTGGGACGCCTCCTTGGGGGACTCGGACGATGGTGGCTATACAATGGTCACCGTAGCAGTCAGATGGTCTCTGTTAGACGACCCGCCAGACCTAGTCGGTGGTGTCTGGAAAGGTGGTTGCTCTGTGGCAAGAGGCTGTTTGGTCCTCGGGGTCCTCTTCCTCGTCGACCCTAAGACCACTTTCCCTTTTGAGTGGCGGAGGTTCTCCATCATCCTCTGCCTCTCCTGCCTGGACATTTGCTACAAAGACATGTCCATAGGAAAGAAATCACCGAGTTAAGACAAGCTTACCAAAACTAAAAAAAAAAAAAAACTTGGAGCTTACCCCCAATCTAGAGCTGCTGCAATGGATATAGAGGCTTGATCAGGTCCTTGAGGTCCTCGTCTGCAACAGGTGGCCCCAAATCAAGGGAACCACTCAAAAAGTCCATGAAACTAGATCTTGATGGCTCCTTCATTAGCCACCCGGATTAGCTAGTGCTCGGCCCCGGGATATCCAAGGCATTGGGCCTGGCGATTATCACCTACTCGGTAAGTGGAATGTTTTGACGAGGGTTATTAAGCAAGATCCCTCAAACCAGTCGTAATGGAAGAGGTTGGTCTTCTGGAGCAGAAAGGATTGTTGCTGAGTAGACTCGGGCTTTGTGTATAATTCCTTCACTACTTAAATGACCTCGCTCAGGACCCACAACCTCTTCAACCAAACGTGTCCCTACTCGAATATCCTCGGGACTTGTTGATCCTCGAGTACCACTTCACTAACCAAGGATATATAATTTTCCCTAATGAAAAACTGCTTGAACTTCTAAAGCTTGTCCAAGTTAGGGTTGCCAAGAATAAAATCCTTCTTAAATCCAGTGAAGTAGTGCCATCCCGACTATTGGGGAAGCCTCTTCATTTTGTACACCAGCTTGAAGGCTTCCCACGACATCTTAGTTACCTGGTAATACTTACAAAGAATGTACATCCCGATCATGAAGTGGTAGCAATTCAGGTTAAGCTGAGTAGGGCACACGTTCAAATTATTCAACGCTCGATGGAGGAAGGGATAGCAAGGCAAATGAAGCCCGGTCCAAAAGAACTCAACGTACAAGCTGATGTGCCCTTTGGGCGGGTTTAGCAGTGATCCCTCTCTAGGCAGAACAAGGTTGACGTCATATGAGATACGACACTCTTGACGTAGTGCTTCAAGGCAGCTCGACATCATTGCTGAGGTTTATCCAGCTACAGAGGCTTGGCTAGGCTAGGAGCTCCTATATGCTTTCATACCTCAGACCCTAGTCACAATCGGCCTTTCCTTAACTTCCTCATCCTCGGCTCTCGTGTCTCTCGATTCTTCCTCCTTGGCTGGCTGGTCCTCGGTGGAGATGTCGATAGTTATTCGACTTGCGATAGGGGTGGATGCCCTAATTCCCCAGCCAAGGTGCTGTTAGACATGTATGCCCTAAGGAGTAAAAATGTAATATGTTTTTGGAGACATTTTTATCAATAAAGAATTTATTCATTATTCATATACCAAATCTTGTCCTCTTTATGTTCATATTTGTTGAATGTATGTTAAGCAAACAATAGTCTGAGACTGTCGGTCTAAACCTTAAGAATTGGGCATATGATGGACGGATTATGCAAAAGACATGATTCTTAAGGTGATGGTATAAATCATACGATCTGCAATCGAGGGAATAAAGTTGGGCGCTTTGTTCATGCAAAGATTGTTATGTTGTCTATATCCCTTTTGGGAGATGGTTTGTCTTGACCATCGGAGGTGGACTCCATGAATAGGAACATTGGCACATTGTCATAAGTGACGATGTGTTGGATCGGGACATAAAGTGAATTGATTTGGATTAATAATTTTGTCTCGGCAAATCGATTCACTTTAGCTAGTCATTTGCATTGTATCTTAATCCTGAGATGAATAGTGGGCCCCTTGTCTTGACTTGTGTCTTTTGATGTACCAAAGGGTGACACCCACATCCTATAGTGGTATGCATGCCGGTACATTGGAGGTATGACTCTTGATAGCGTAGACTTGTTATTCATAGATATGGAATCCATAGCTCCTCTTTAGGAGTAATGATATCCTCTTATATGCGTTATCCTGTAATTGGAAAACTAGAGCGCTCAACCATTTGGATATATAAGTGTAACCAAATGGTATACTATCTTTAAATGGTAAGTTTTAGATGGAATGTAAGATAAAAATAATCGGGAAGGTAAGACAGAACTTGTCCTTAAGCCGATTATGGATTATCATATGGGGATATGATACACTTTGATATGTCATGGAGACTTAGCTATACGAGCTGCAGCTCCAAGCTTTTAGTGGAGTAGCGTTGGAGTTGATAATTATGAAATGCATATCTAGGATATTGAGTTTCATAATTATCGGGAGCTTGAACTATATAGGTCCATTTGGTCCCCTTTGCTAGCTCATAACACCCTGTAACGACACGGCGTGCTTTTTCAATAATTGGTGACTTGTGTCGGATTTATCAGATTGGTTAAAATTTGGAAGAATTAAATAATTCATGTCTGTTTATCAGTTAAATTAATTTTGTGAGAAATTAATTCAAGATAAACTTGTTGAATTATTGGGATCAGATAATTCTTGTCTGTTTATCGGTTGATTTAATTTTGGATAAATTAGATCAAGATAAACTTGTAGAATTATTGAGATTTGATTTATTTTCTTAGAGATTATCTAGATAAAGTTGTTTTGATCAGATAACTTCTCTATTGGGTTATTTGAATTAAAACTAAGACTTTATCCTATAGAATCTCGGGTGGAAAATAAAAGATTCACGGAGATATTTACGCAGGAGTTTGGCCTGCCGATCTACATGTTCGGCCTGTCGATCAGCGAGTGATAAGATTACAGGTTTTTATGCAGATATTATCAAATATTGATCTAAACTTGATTCTGTTTTGAATTTTTGAGACCTAATCTGATGAGGACTGACCCTATGACCAACCTCTATAAATAGGGAGTGATTCTCACAAGTTACTTAGATAGATTAAGAGATTAAGAGAGATACTCTACTAGTGAGAATCTGAAAACTCCCTGAGAGCTTTTGTTCACAAATCATGAACAATTGCTTTGGGTTCTCTCGATTGGTTGGAAGGAGAGTCACTGGCGGAAGAGTTGTACGTGTGAGACCACACTCACTTCGGTCATGGATAGAGAATAGCAAAGAAGACTAGTTGGTTGAGGCTCTTCTGGAACATTATTTCTCTTCACAGATTGCGGGAGATTCTTGAGCATATAAAGGTTAGTAAGATCCAGTTAATTTATGTATATAGCATGTCAAACTTGTGTTTTAAAATTACTCTGATGAAAAAATTTTAAAATTCTGCTGCGTACTATTTTTTCAACAATTGGTATCAGAGCCATGGTTTTTACATAAATTTACGAGTTTGTGATCATGTTATATGCATAAATTTTATGATCTTAATCTCTCCTATGCTTAAATTGAATTTTATAGAGAGTTGGCACTCTAGGTTTCTATAAATCATATATGTTGTCATGGATTATGTGGTAAATGTTTATTAATCAATTATGGTTGATTAAATCGTTGTTTAATTATTTATTAATTAATTAATTTATACCGGTTATGGTTCCTTAGAGGTTAGAATGTGTATATAAGTTTTTCATGTAATTAGATGGGGGACTATCATCTCCGTCTAAGAATTATTGTTATTTTAAATTTGTAAAAGTTTTGTAATTAAATAATTATTCAGAGAAGATGGATCTAGAAGAAAGATGATGGCGCGTAAAGGTATTTCTTGAGTCTCTAATTTTATGTTTTTGAATTGTTGAAAATAAAATTGATAAATTGCTTTAAAATTGTATTTTCTGGAATGGAGATTTCTGCTCGGTCGGCATGCCGAACATCACAGTTTGGCAGGCCGATGGTCACAGATCGACAGGCCGGACGTGTGGTTCGGCAGGCCGACAGTGGGGCATAAATCAGCTGGCTCTACCGGCAGGCCAAACTTCATGTTCCAGGCCAAACTTTCGTGGGTCGACAGGCCGATCTTTCTGATCGGCAGGCCGATCTGGATGACCGAGAGCTGAAAAATTTTCAAAAAAGTTATAGTTTTTTCAATGCAGTTTTAATTTTAATTTTGGGACAATTTTGAGAAACATTAAAATTTGGATATGACCGGAAATATGAAGTGATCAATTCATACAGGATTGAAGACTTGAAGATGGAATTACATAAAGAAGCATACAGCTTGAGGATTCAAGGATGGAAAATCGATAATATGTCTCGATTATTCCCTTGTAATCTTAGTTTTCTTTTCTCTAGGGTGGAGCCATAATATTACAGTTATTATTATTATAGCTTTGCTTATAGCTTTGCTTGATTGCTTTGCTTGTCTACATTATAATATGATTTGCCATGTAAATTGATAACATGTCATATAGAATAGGGAGTGCCACTCGTATTAAAATTGTTCATGCATATTCTCAAAATAAAACCTTGATTTCAAAAGATTGAGTGGGAGAAGGTTTTCGAAGAGAGGACCTAAGGCCTCCATCGTTGGTCCATAGGCAGAACATGGTGGTCCCAACCCCTAGGAAGGGATTTCTATCATGTACCAGATTGGATCTATGAGAGGATAAGGTATTTTAGCATGATTTATGGTTGCACACCCCAAGGTGGTGATTATAAATCATGGATAAAATATTGAAACGATGGTTTTACACTCAAATTAATTTATTATTAACCTCCCCTAGGAGCTCTGTTAATAAAATCAATGGCCAAAGAAACGATTATTAATATATGCTAGATCATACGGGTCCTGGATGGCATATGTTAATCAGGAGGGGATCCGTGTTCCTAATTAAATTTGGCATGATTCCCCTAGGAGCTTGTTGAATTCTGAGTTGGGAATTATCGTTGTAAGGTTGTGATATTTTTAAGGTTTTGACACATAAACACATTTATATCATTTTTACATGATTGTGTTATCTTACTAAATTATTATTATATGTTTGCTTATGTTTGGTATATGATTCTTTATTGTAGATTAAAAATGTCCAAAAACGCTTTATCTTCGATACTTGACAAAAACCAAATAACCGGTGAGAACTATAACGATTGGAAACAGACTTGGATATCGTCCTATCCTTTGAGAAACTGAAATATGTACTGACAACCCCATGTCCTCCCGAGCCTATGGGAGACTCAACTAATGAGCAATTCCAAGCGTATGATTGCTGGAAAGATGCTAGTGATCAGGCTCGCTGCTATGTTATGGCTAGCATGAACAACTTGCTATAGGCTCAACATCAGGATTATGAGACTGCGAAACAGATCTTGGATAATCTTGAGGATATGTTCGAAGGCCAAGCCATAACAAAGCGGCAAGGGGCGCTTCGAAAACACTTAAACTGTAGACAGAGACCGAGGACATCTGTAAAGGAGCACATGATGTTGGTCATGGGTTACCTCGCTGAGGCTCAAACCAATGGAGCCGACATCGATACTGAAACTCAGATGACTATGGTCTTTGAGACTCTATCTAAGGAATTTATTCCATTTAGAGCTATTTTTAATTTAAGCAATAGACGGGATATGACCTTAACAAAACTAATGAAACAATTACAGGAGTTTGAACTACTGATCAGGGAGTCTCCTGCTGGTAGTGAGGCTAACATGGTAGCTGCTTCTGGTTCCAATCCTAACTCAGGGAATGGAAAGAAGCAATGGGCCAAGAACGAGAAGTCTTCTATTCCTGCTACTACCAAGAGTAAGAAGAAGAAGAAGAAGAACCCAAAGAAGCTCAAGTGCTTCTTCTGTGGAAAGGTCTGGCATATCAAGAAGTATTGCAAGGACTTCCTTTCCAAAGGAGGTAGATGTGATCTTCTATATTTAGAAACTTTTTTGGTTGAGGAATCCAGTGACATCTGGGTCATAGATTCTGGTGCAACTAATCATGTTTGTGTTTCTCTGCAGGGGTTCAAAGAAATGAGAAGTCTGCTACATGAGGACTTCACGCTTTGGATGGGCGATAGATCATTGGTCTCAGTGGAAGCAGTGGGAGACGTCCATCTTTATTTTGATAATTATAGGAATTTATTTTTGCAAGATTGTTTTTACATTCCTAAATTTAAAAGGAATTTAATTTCTGTAGCTTATTTATTTAAAGACTCCTACTTGGTTTCTTTTAATGATAAAGTGGTGATTCGTAAAAACAAATCTTTTACCTGTTCTGGATGGTTGCAAAATAATCTATATTTTATCAAACCTAAGATGGACTTATTGCTTAATGCTGAGATAAATGATAATGACTCTAAAAGACTTAAACTTCTCACTCTAATAAGACTTTTCTTTGGCATTTGCGCCTTGGTCATATTAACATGAATAGGATTCAAAGGTTGGTAAGGGATGGACCTTTAAGTCACTTAAAGGTAGAATCTATACCTCAATGTGAATCTTGTTTGGAGGGTAAAATGACCAAAAGACCATTCGGGTCTGAGGCCAATAGGGCCGAAGGGGTTCTAGAACTTGTGCATAGTGATGTTTGCGGACCGATGAACATCCAGGCATGAGGAGGGTATGAGTACTTTGTCACTTTTATTGACGATTACTCAAGATATGGGTATGTGTACCTGATGCATCACAAAAGCAAAACTTGTGTGTTTATAGGGACCGATATGGGTATGTGTACTCTGATGAAAAAATTTTAAAATTTCGCTACGTACTATTTTTCCAACAGGTGCTTGGTACATCTGAAACTGCCACCAAGCAGGCCCGTTCCCAGGCTGTAACTTGGGACGTACCCACGGTGGCAACCCCAATGTACAGGTCCTCACTCCTGCATGGCCTTCACAGTTGCCTCCCGCCTATCATATCGAGGAAGTCTTGCTCGAGTATAGTCCCAGCATTGAGGCTCAGTATTTTGGTCAGCCAGACTATGCCGTCATGCTTAGATGAAACTCCATTAATGTCGATGTCCTCGGTCATCGACTGGTCAGTATCATCACTGCTGTCCAACTAGGAATTATTTATGTTTTAGGAGTCACTAAGGTCATTCATTTTTAAATTATCTTTTTGGTAAAATTACCTGCTTGGTTTTGTGGGAGCTCGGGATGAAGTCTTAAGTCCTCGGGTCACAACCTATAGCTCGGCAACTAAAACTCGAAGAATCCAAAGTCAGTCGTGCTTACACACGGACATAACAGGAGATCAACTCCTATTAATAACTGAAACTCAAGAGCGAAAGTTGGGCATGGAAATCAAAGAGGCGCAATGATTACGCTCATCAGGGAAACACCCAATCACTTGTTGAAACATGTCCCACTAAGCTTCACCGCGTGGCTCTTCATCTCCCCATCGCCCGGGACACCGTCTGAGGGCTAACCTGAGCCAACTACACCCACTTGGCATAGTCCACTCGACTGAGCACCTACCAGGTGCACTAGGGGGCTATTGTTAAGGGTGTGCTCAATGCCATCCCTGAGGAGCATATCCTCACTAGCTCGGCAATTGTGCTCGACAGATGCATCGGGAAGGCAATCTTGGACCCCCAAAGCTCAGCTCGTCTTCCTGAGGTGCTCTACGGAGCCTCTATTGGCTGCAACAAAAGCTCTCGCCTCCTCGGATAAGACACATGCTCAGGTTGGATTGTCAAAGCCTGCAAATAGAGAGTCACTCACCATGAAAAGCCAACAGATGGCCGTGTTTCTACCATCAGATGGAGGATGATCCTCTAGCGAAGATTGTGACACATGTCACCTACCTTATGATAGGCCTTCATGTGACACACAAGTCATGGGCAAAACCCACCTAACACTCAGTTCAAGTGGTGCCTTATGAATTGAGCATGCTCCTTCCCAACTAACCAACTCTCATTCTCTGTCAAGCAGCACCTACCTTGAGTGTCAGAGAGCCCTTGTCCGGTAACGCACCAGTGTCCCTTTCACCTCTGAAATGTCCCTCCTCTTGTTGCAGGTACATCTAAGCAGGCTGAGACGAGCAAGGAAGAGCCGTCTGAACATCGTGCGCAGCTGCACGTGGTGTTGATTTGCCGCCATTACCTGTTAAGCATCAACAGTTTTATAAGAAAATAATAGTTGAAAGGATGGCATGAAAATTACATTTAAAAACACATTTAGTAGAAAATTATTATAGTACGCCAATTAAAAACACCCAACAACATCTTTCAAGAGGAGGAAGCGATAGAATAAACAAGGATGCATCTGAAAAAAGTTATTGTGACATGGACGAAACGACATAATAGTGAAGAAGTAAAATAAGAAAAAAAGAGTCAGAGCAATAAAAATACACACAAAGACAAAGGAGACAAAATCTTTTATTCCATCTCACTCAAGGAAAACAATTACCATGTGAAGGACGAAACTTGAAGTGGCAATTACTGCTTACATGTGCTATGTACGCGCGCGCGCGCACACACACACACACATATCTATTATGTCAAATTTGTTAGATATGAATATCAAAAAAATTAAGCATGTGTTTGGATTGTTAGTTAGAATTAATTGGTTCTAATCAACTATAGTCTAAAGCTCTCAGCATTATAGTAACTTTAGTTCTAACCAACCTGCCAAACAACCCATAAGGTATAATACCTTTAAAAGGGAAAAAAGTATGACATTAAATTAGTTAGGATGTATGTATAAAAAATAGATTTTGAGTAATTTTATAAAAAAAAAAAAAGGTGTTTGAATAGGGGAATGAGTAAAAAATTATTTTGGCATATAAATAGAGAAAAAAAATTGTACAAAAAGACAACATTGAAAAGTAACGGTAATAAGATTAGTATTCTAGGGATAAGATAGAAGAAAAAAAGTGCTATGACGACACACATTAACAAAATAATGGTTATAACATTGGAAAGGAAAAAATTTATAGAAAAATGTGCAGATCAATAGATGATAGCAAAAGAAAGAGGCTCAAAAAGTTTTTGTGATAAAAAAATATAGAAAAGGCATTAGGAAAAAGGGGAAATGCAACCCCGTAGCTTAGGGAGGATATGAAACGATGCTTAGCATCTTATATAGATAGTAATAGATGACACTATAGAGGATTTTTGACAAACTAACAATGATAATAAAAAAACCAAAAGAATGTAAAATAAAATTTTGGTAATAAGAGTAAAGGAAGGGAAAAATGCATTTTAATTTCCCAACATGAGCAAATTAGAGAGAATACATCTATTAATAAAAAAAGTTAGAAGGATGGCGTGAAAAAGTTTTTAAAAGAAGACACATTTTAGGGAGAAAAGATTCATATAATTGGTAAAGTAAAAAAAAAAAACTAACATATTTTAACAGGAGTAAGTGAGAAA
This sequence comes from Artocarpus heterophyllus, assembly GCA_025403435.1. NCBI lineage: Eukaryota > Viridiplantae > Streptophyta > Magnoliopsida > Rosales > Moraceae > Artocarpus > Artocarpus heterophyllus. The sequence continues at coordinate 20,561,172 of CM046342.1, forward strand.
AAAGTATTGTAAAAATGAATATAGAATATAAAATTGTAAAATAATTAGGGGTACATATTAAAATAAGCCATTTTGATAAAAGGCAAAGTAATAAAAAAATGAAAAAGCAAAAGAAAAAAAAAAGTCAGAAAAATAAAAAGCAACAAATAAAAATAAGAAAAAATATTTTGCCAAAAGAAAGTGGTATATTTGAATGAAATTATTACATAGAAATAAATTAGATGCAATTTTTTTTACAATATATTTCAAGGGAAAAATAAGATTAAAAAGAAAAAGAAAAAAACAAAAGAAATATAGTTTTTTAAATAAAAAAGACAAATAAAAAAGTGAAAAGCCAAAAAAAAAGAATTGTCTGCCTTTTTTTTTGTTTAAGGTCCTTAGTACCCTATATATGTTGTAAGAAAAAATTGGAAGGAAGATGTGAAAAAGTTTTTAAAAGAGGACGCATTTTAGGGAGAAAAGATTGATGTAATTGGCCAATTAGAAAAAGCCAACAATATTTTTTAGTAGGAGTAAGTGAGAGAAAAAAATACTGTAAAAAAATTGCAAAATTATCCAGATACATAATAAAATAAGCTAATTTAATAAAAAGGTAAAATAGTAAAGCAATAAAAAAGCAAAAGAAAAACAAAAGTCAGAATGCTAAAAGAAAGCAAAAAATAAAAATAAGAAAAAAATATTTCGTCAAAAGAAAGTAATATATTTAAATGAAATTATTATATAGAAATAATTTGTTGAAATTTTTTTGATAATGTATTTTAGGGGAAAATAAGATTAAGAAGAAAAAGTAAAAGAAAAAAGAAAAAAGAAATTAACTTTTTTAAATAAAAAAGAGAAAAGAAAAAAAAAAGGGAATAAATTGTCAATGACAAATCGTCCGCCTTTTTTTTTTTTGGGTGGAAGTACCTTATGGCACTTTTAATAAGGTAATAGAAGATGTAGATCTTTATGATAAAGTGAAATGGATTAAATAAATAAATAAATAAATAAATAAAATACATTTTAAGATAACGAGAGAATTAGAAAAGAAATGTTTAAGAATTGAAAATCTCAATGCTATTTGAGTGTTAAAAACCTAAACATATTAATTGCATGTTTAGTTACTCGTATTCGTTTGTTTACTTACTCGTAATTAGAGTGGATGTCAATTAGAGGAGACATGATTTGGAGTGAACATTTGGAATCAAAATAAATTATTTACTCCATACATTTAGAATTAGAGTCATTGCAACTCACATTAATGCATTTACTTAAATTTACCATTACAATAAATTGTTGTACATTTATTATAATTATGATTGTGATGCTAATATAACAATAGCAATGATAATTAAAATAATGGGTTAATTACATAATTACACTTCCCAATTTTAATTATTTCTCTATTTATCCTTCTTTTTTAAGAAACTACAAAGGTATTGTTGAGGGTAAGCTCGGCGCCTCCACCGAAGACCCTAACTTTGGTGGTCGGCAACTCAGTTCGGCAGACATAGGCTACCGCCCGACCCGACGACTTATGCTTCTTCCCGAGGTGCCTTCCATTTATCTGAGGGCACACCCCCAAGAAGGCTGCTACCTCGGGGATGTACAGTAGCTCGGGTCGGGCCATGCTATCCATCATAATACGTCACTACTCATCCTTGTAGGCCAACACCAGGTAGACGTGCTGCTGTCCGATAGAGTCTAATCCATTGGACAATGGACGCGACACTTGTCACTTATTGCTTAATACACTTTGATGTGACACCTGGGTAATGGGTAAAACCCATCTTACACCCGATCCAGCTGGTGGCCTATAAATAGGATGCATTTATGACGTTTTAAGGTGAGAGACTTCCTCATACCTAATTAGCTGCCGACCTCTGCTGAGCAATACTTGCCTTGAGCATCGGAGAGCCCTTGTCTATTGACTAACCCCCTTTCTCCGAATCATCCCTCTTGCAGGTACTCACTCCCGACCAGGGGCAAGCTTAGGAGGAGGTCGTAAGGTATTTCAGTCACACGTGGGTGTTGATCCGACGCCGGACAGCGGTAAGCATCAACATTTTGGTGCTAGAAGGAGGGCCGAACGCGCCCCAATCCAAAGTTATTATACCTCAGATTTTCGACATGACAACACGAGGTAATGTAAGAGATAGTACCGCCCGACGTCAGGAGTCTGGCGAGGCCAGGCATAAGCGACCGGCTGCAGAACGGCCCAGCGATCGTCCTCGGATCGCCAGATCTCGGTCCGGAGGGCAAGGAAGCGCGGCAAGAGCCGAGTCGGTGTAGCCTCGAGCTGCACAAGATCTGATCTGGGAGCTCACAGATGTAGTTTGGATCTTAACTCGGTAGCTCGCACAGGCTCAACAACAAGCTACACCGGGACCGCCGCCCCCTGCCCAGGTTGACCAGGCAGGGGGTCGGCATGGGCAAAGCGCCACCAACTGGGAGGATCGATCAAAGCAGTCTTCGGGATCCACCAGAGGGCCCCTGCTTAACAATAGACTGGTCCATGAACGTCAGATGGGATGTCAACCACACCATGTCCCTTCACCACAAGGTTCCAGAGCCTCGGTGTTTGATCTGCTCGGGTACCAAGGGATTAACAAAAATCGCCAAGGCGAAGCTGGGGGCCGTGCCGAGGGCGGAGTACCCTATCGGGTCAAACTGCCCGAAGACACGAATAGTCGCCAGTTTCGGGTGCTGCAACGACAGATCAATGAAATCTGCAATTGCAGGTTCGGTGTGGACGAGGTCGGGGCCCAGGATCTGCCCTTCTCGGATCCCATAATGCGGGCACCCATGCCGCCAAAGTTTAAGGTCCCACAAATTAAGTCTTACGATGAGGCCACCGACGCAGATGAGCATGCCGAACTCTTTCACGGGCACATGCTGTTGCAGAATGCCAGCGATGTTGCGATGTGTAAAGCTTTCTCGCTCACCCTTACAGGCCCTGCTCGGTAGTGGTTCCGACGACTCGAACCAGGGTCGATTTCTTCTTTTGGGCATTTAACTGATGCCTTCTCCGCCGCATTCTCTACAACCAGGACGCAGAGGAAGGAAATAACTTCCTTGTACGCCGTCAAGCAGGGAGACGGGAGTGTCAGGGACTATGTTAACCGATTCACCCGGGCTGCTCTCGAGGTCAAGCACGTCGAAGACGAGACCCTCAAACATATTTTTGTAGGGGGCCTCCGAGACGAGAAGCTGACCTGGTCATTGGCCTTTGAGTAGCCAAATACGTTTTCACAGATGCTCGGGTACGCCCAAAGACATGCGGACGCTGCCGAGTACATGAAGAGCTGCCAGGAGGAGGCTGGCCCGAGCGGGACAAAAAAGGAAAAGAAGCAGAAAAGAAGGCCAGAGCAGAGCAGCGACAAGCATGCGAAGAAGCAGAAGAAAGAGAAAGCTGAGAAGCCAAAGGGGCCGACTGGCAAGTTTCAAAACTACACGCCCCTGGTGGCAACCATTGATGAGGTGCTCGCCCAGGTCGGCGACAAGAATCTATTGACACCGCCGCCTAAGCTTCGAGGCTTTAGGGTGAAGCGTGACCAGTCAAAATTTTGTAAATTCCATCAAGACGTGGGTCATACTACCCGAGACTGCATCCAGCTCAAGGACCAAATCGAAAGGTTGGTCCGAGAAGGTCTATTGTAGGAGTTTGTGGAGAAGGCCATAAACCTGAGGGCGACCTCTATAAGGAATGACTCGTCAGGCTGAGACACGCAGAGCTGACCCAGGACCGGTAGTGGGAACGCCCCGAAACCCCCAAATATCGTACATACGATACTTGGCAGGCCTGTTGCCGGGGACACATCGAGTGGGCGGTGATCCTATGTCAGAGAAGCTCAGCGGGTCGAACGGGGTGACTTCATGAACGTGTCTGAACATATCAATAAAATATGCCGCCAGGAGGACACCCTGATCACTTTCACCGAGGAGGAAGCAGACCGACTAATGCATCCCCACAACGATGCTTTGGTTTACGAGCTGCCTATCGCTAACAATGTTGTACGGCGAGTCTTAATTGATAATGGCAGTTCGGCGGACATCCTTTTTAAGCAGGCATTTGACAGGCTGAAGATCAGCAACGCGCCTTTAGCCTCGGTCTGGACCCCACTCTTCGGTTTCGCGGGTGAGTGTGTCCGAGCAATCGGGAAGGTTAGTCTCCCGGTAACTTTTGGAGAGGGTACTGCCAAGGTCACTCGGGTGGTCGACTTTTTAGTCGTCGATAAACCCTCACGGTATAACATCATCATCGGCCGGCCGACGTTAAACGGATTAAAGGCCGTGGTCTCGACATATCACCTGGCAATGAAGTTCCCGGCCGATGGTGGTGTTGGAGTAATCCGTTCGTCTTAGGCGGACTCCCGGGCTTGCTATGAAAATGCAGTCCAGGCAGCCTTAGCCCAGCAACAGGGAGTCCTGGCCGTGTATGCGGTCGATGAGACTGACCTCCCAACCGATCCAATGCCAAAGATGCTTGCGGACCTAGAGCCCAGGTTTCCCGAGGAAGAGGTAAGGGGTACCCCGGTCGAAGACTTAGTGCCGTTCTCCCTGGACCCCGAAAGGCCAGAACGCACAGTCCAATTCAGATCGCAGTTAGCACATGAGATCCGGGCTGACCTAGAGTCCCTGCTTTCCGAGTATCATGACGTTTTTGCATGGTCTCATGAGGACATGCCCGGCATAGATCCGAGCATCATCAGCCATCGGCTTAACGTCCAACCTGGTCACAGGCCGGTGATACAAAGATGAAGAGCCTTCAACCCGGAGAGATATGCCGCAATAAACGATGAAGTCCAGAAACTATTAAAGGCTGGGTTTATTAGAGAGGTCAAATATCCAGAATGGTTGGCAAACGTCGTCCTCGTCAAAAAGGCGAATGGCAAGTGGCAGGTCTGCATCGACTATACCGACCTTAACAAGACCTACCCTAAGGACTGTTTCCCACTTCCTCGGATAGACTAGCTCGTCGATGCCACAGCCGGACACGAGCTCTTGAGCTTCATGGACGCATACTCCGGGTATAATCAGATAAGAATGGCCAAAGAGGATCAAATCAAAACCTCATTTGTTACTGACCAGGGCTTGTATTGCTACGTTGTAATGCCCTTTGGTCTCAAGAACGCCGGAGCTACCTATCAACGCCTCATCAACAAAATGTTCGCTCGGCTGATCGGGAAAACTATGGAGGTTTATATGGACGACATGTTAGTAAAATTTGTCCAAGCGAAGGACCACATAGCCGACCTCAGAGCTAGCTTTGACATTCTCTGGGAGTATGGGATGAAACTCAACCCGGCAAAATGCGCTTTTGGCGTCGGCTCTGGCAAATTCCTCAGATTTTTAGTTAACCGACGAGGAATTGAGGTGAACCCGGCAAAGGCCCAGGCAATCATAGACATGCATTCTCCTCGGACAGTGAAAGATGTGCAAAGGCTTACTGGCATGGTGGCCGCCCTATCAAGGTTTGTCTCCCGGGCTACCGACAAGTGTCACCCTTTCTTCAGGGCACTTAAGGGGAGGTTCGAGTGGAGTAGGGAGTGTGAGGATGCTTTCGAAGGCTTAAAAGTTTACCTAGCCACACCCCCGCTCCTGTCCAAACCTTTGCCCGGTGAGATTCTAACTGCCTATTTAGCCGTCTCCGAGAAGGCTGTCAGCTCGGTGTTGATCCGAGATGAAAACGGGATCCAGAGACCCGTCTACTATACCAGCCATGCGTTCCAAGGTGCCGAGGAGCGCTATTCATCATTGGAGAAGCTGGCCTTTGCCTTAATAACATCGGTCCGGAAGCTGCGGCCGTATTACCAAGACCATACTGTCAAGATCCCGACTAAGTTTCCTCTCCGGCAAGTTTTACAGAGCCCGGAAATATCAGGTCGGATGGCCAAGTGGTCGGTCGAATTGGGCCAGTATGACATACATTTTGTGCCAAGAACGGCGATAAAAGCTCAAGTTTTAGCAGATTTCCTTGTCGAGTTTACAGAGGCTGGAAAAGTGGCTCCCTTAGTGGAGAAATTACCCGTTGAGGGGCCTGATACAGCTGGCTGTAGTGAGCGAGGCCTTTCCTAGGGCTAAACTGGAAACTACACGTCGACGGTTCGACCTGCGTCGACGGGTCAGGGGCAGGCTTGATTTTAACTAGCCCCGACGGATATAAGGTCATTTATGCCCTCTGTTTCGACTTCAAAACCTCTAATAACGAAGTAGAGTATGAAGCTTTGCTCGCCGGATTACGAATTGCCCAGGACCTCAGAGTTGATAGGCTGACCGTCTATAGTGACTCAATGCTAGTGGTGCAGCAAGTCACAGGAGGGTTCCAGGCCCGAGCAGAATCAATGACGGCATATTTAAAAGAAGCGAAACGGTTGCTTGGACAATTCAAGTCCTATACTTTTAAGCAAATCCCCCAGTCCGAGAACGTGGAAGCCGATGTCCTTGCCCGACTAGCCTCCGGGATAGGCGGAGTAGACCCGATGTCCGTTCCTATTGAAAGACTCTCTGGACCGAGTATCAGTAAGGAGATCATGAGTCTGGTGGCCGAACCAAAGTGCACATGGATGGACCCAATCATCCGGTACCTGACCCTAGCCGAATTACCCGACGACCAGGAAGAGGCACGTCGGATACGTAATAGCTCAGCCTGGTATTCGATAATCAGGGAAAAGCTGTACCGACGCGGCTACATGACGCCATGCCTAAGATGTTTGGATTCCCAGGAGGCCGAGTACTTAATGAAAGAGATTCATGAAGGCCTTTGTGGCAATCACTCCGGTGGACGCTCCTTAGCCCAGAAATGCCTGCGGCAGGGTTATTACTGGCCTACTATGCAGCAAGACTGTGGGATCTTTGCACGAAAATGTTTCAAATGCCAGCAATTTGCTCGGATGCTAGGGTCACACGCCGAGCCTCTAAATCTGGTGACTTCAGCATGGCCATTTGCAAAATGGGCCATTGACTTGATCGGACCATTCCCGCCGGCTCGTTCGTAATTCAGATATTGCATCGTCGCCATAGACTATCTGACGAAATGGATCGAAGTCGAGCCTTGCACCAACATGACCGAAGCTAAGTGCACCAACTTCGTGTGGAAAAACATCGTCTGTCGGTTCGGAATCCCGCACACTATTGTGACCGATAACGCTAAGCAGTTTGACTCCTCAGGTCTACGCCATTTGTGCGAGAAGCTCGGTATTAAGAAAGTTTACTCTTCCCCGAGCTATCCGCAGAGTAACGGCCAGGTGGAGGCCGTGAACAAGACAATTAAAGACAACCTCAAGAAGAAACTCGAGGGGCTTAAGGGCGCATGAATTGACGAACTACCCCAAGTGCTCTGGGCATACCGAACAACTGCGCGAGCTGCAACCGGCGAGACACCGTTCTCCCTGGTTTATGGGGCAGAAGCCGTCATCCCAGCCGAGGTTGGATTACCGAGCTTGAGGGTCGAGCAATACGAAGAAAAACTGAATGAATAGCTCATGATGACCGAGCTCGACCTACTTGAAGAAAAAAGGAACCGAGCATCCATTCGTAATGCAGCCCGGAATCAGGTTGTAGCTCGGTATTACAACAAACGGGTTCAGCCGAGAAGCTTTAAGGTTGGTGACTTAGTAATGAAGAAGGTCACGGTTCAACAACCCGGTCTTGGGTCCTTTGGTCCGAAGTGGGAAGGACCTTTTAAAGTTGAAGGTGTCGTGCGATCAGGCACTTACAGGCTGATCGATTTGGAGGGGAATTAGCTCGGGCATCCATGGAATGCCGAGCTGTTAAAAAGATTCTATTCCTGAAAAAGAAGAAGAAATCAGAGCCAGATTCCTTTTTTGATCTCTGGCCACAATTCTTTTGTAACTAGATCTGCTGAGCAGGGCTGGAAAAATCAATGTAAATATTGCATTAATGAAGCACAACTTCCCTGAACTCATTCCACCAGAGCAATGTTTTTGGGGGAGGATTATGCCTAAGACGCCAGAACCCCAGCTCGGAAGACAGGATGTTGACTCCCCACCGAGGGAGTCATCCTCGTCAAACTGGACAGGGGGGCTAGTCGGTATATATCTCATGTCTGTCATGCAGACGCCCTTAAGTTGCTCGGCACATCTATGTGCCCGATTAGTCCTATACTTGGTAAAGTTTCTTTAAAACTTCAACAAGTCCATGGGGGGCAACAGGGCAAGGGTGGGTATGCGCCGTTTATATTCTGTTCGACCGAGATCAGAAACCTAAACTTGCTTGGATAACCAAGCAGAAGTGGATAACTACTCAAAAAACTGAACAAAAGTCCTCAGATTAACTGAGGACAGAGGTACTCATCTACCTCTGCTCGGTAAATTGTCTCCCAGCCTGGGAACTCCCCCGAGAAGTATCTAACTTTAACGTTACGTGGGATGTAAAATAAAACTACACGTAAGAAAAAGTGGATGCAAAATGGAAAAATATAAAATGTCAAATTTATTTCCTAGGGAGGTACAAGAAAGTCGGGCACCTCCCAAGCCCGATTACAAGAAAGCGGAGGATCAATCGGCCCGAGTCTCATCACCAGCTTGAGTCTCATCCCCGGCAGCGTTGTCGTCCTGGCCTCCCTCGGCAGCCGGCACATCCCCGTCATTATCACCGTCCACAACGACGATCTCTTCTTCAACTTCCCGCGGTTGCTCCGCATCGCCCTGGTCCGGCTCGGCAATGACCGACCAGTTGAATGCAGCCGCCTCGAGATACTTTTCGATTACATGGTCACGGAGATCGGCCATCCCATCGAAGTAGAGGTTGGTATATTCGGGGGATGTCTTAAATTCTTTGACTGCAGCAGCCAGCTGGTCAGGAAGCCCGGCTACGAATCGGTGGTGCTCGGCTTGTAGAGTTGCTAGATGCCCCTCTAGCCGAGCGGCATTCTCTCCTTGCCGAGTAGCCTTATCCTCTGCCTCCTTGAGCTGCCTCAACATGTCGTCGGCCTCAGACTTCGCTTTCTGGGCCTCCTCCTTAGCTCGATCTAGCTCAACCTTCGTGTCGTTGAGCTCTCTGTCGGAGTCCAACTTCAGCAGGAGGGTCTTCTTGTGCCTTTCTTGCTCCTTGTGGATCTCCCTCACCCCGATGGAGTGCGCCATGTGCACAACGGCGCTCAGCTGTGAAAAGTACAAGGGGTAAGTTCTCGACAATACTATAGGAAGTCCCTGCAACCATTGGCCGGCTTGGATACTTACTGAGGTTGCCGTTCGGCGTGCCATGTTGCACAAATCTGGGAAGTCCTCACCCTGAATCTCCATGAAGAAGTCATTTGGGGGAGCCACGTCCCCGATGCGTTCAAGGAGCATGCCTCGGTAGTTCGGGCGCCTTCTCTGTTGGTCCTCGAAAGAACCTCTAGATGCCTCGTCTACTCGGCCGACCTCAGAAGAGACCCTTACTGGCGGTGGCGGTGGAGCTTGGACTAATGTCGAGGTCTGCCTGGCGCGTGTCGGGAGCTCAGGCGCTGGCGTCCACTTACGCTTTTTGCTGGCCTCAATGGCCTTGCCCTTGCCCTTGCCCTTCCTCTGTGTTGACATCTGGGCAAGCCTGCCAGCGCGGGAGCTCGATGCGGTCATTTCTGCACAAAGAAAACCCCAGTTAAACGAAGGATGAAATAAAAGAGGAAAGGGCGACTACAAATAAAATTCTGGGCTGACCTCCGATCCGGAGTTGGCCCGACGGGTACAGGAGCCTAATCACGCCCTCGAGGTTCTCGTCGGCTACAGGTGGCCCCGCATCGAGGGAGCCACTGGACGAGTCCTCGGTACTGGACGATGAAGGCTCCCTCGTCGGCCACCCGGACCTGGAAGTGCTTGGCCCTTGAAGATCCGCGTCACCCGGACGGGCAACGAAACCGGGCAGGACGCCTAGCTCAGGGAAAACTGCTGGATTCCCCGAACCAACCGTATCTGGACAGAGTGTCCTTTCTTAGAAGAAAGGACTGTTGTTTGGACGACTCGGGCTTCTCGAACAATTCATCCACGGCCTCTATCACGTGGCTCGGTGCCCAAGGGCGCTTGGTCCAGACATGCCCCAGCTCAAATGACCCCGGCACTTGTTCATCCTCGGGGATAGCTTCACCGGCTCAGCCTAAAAAATTTCCCCCGACGTAAAACCATTCAAACTTCCACAGCTTGTCCGAGTCAGGGTTGCCCAGAATAAAGTCCTTTCTGAAGCCGGTGAAGTAGTACCAGCCAGACTGCCGAGGAAGCTTCTTCATCTTAAATACTTGCTTGAAGGCCTCCAACGGCATCTCAGTACTCCGGTGGTACTTCCACAAAATATACATCCCGATCAGCAACCTATAGCTGTTCGGGTTCAATTGTGTCGGGCACACATTAAAGTCATTAAGCGCCCGACGAAGGAAACGGTACAGTGGTAGACGTAGCCCGGCCTTGAAGAACTCGGCGTACAGTGTGATAAATCCCTCCGACGCCTCTAAAGGTGAATCTCCCTCTCCGGGGATGACAAGATTCACATTGGCCGGGATGCCATACTCGTCGCGTAGGGCCTCTAACCGCGACTCCGTGATCGCGCTTGTATAACCCGCCGCCGAGGTTTGCCCAGGGCGGCTCACCCGATATGCTGTAACGCCTCGCACGCGGGTGGCCCGGACCTCTTGCTCCATTTTTGGCTGCTCTGCTCCCGAATCCTCGGCTGCATGCTCCTCATCGGAGGCATCAACTGTAATCACACCTGCAGCTTGGACGGGGGCCTCAGCATTTCGACCAGAGGCGCTCGGAGCATCCTCACGGGTTTGAAACTTGGCCCTCTCCCTTAGAAAAACTTAGGAATGGCCCGCTGTTGCCGCCCCGGTATAAGGGTCTTGTTCCCTAGACGGCCTGATAAGCTTATGCCCGCCCAGCAAATTCAAAAATTCTTGCTCGGGCACGGTCTGGGAATCGACCCTTAGGATCTGCTCCAGCCGCCTGGCCCCTTCCCGTCTTTGGGACGCCGCCTCGGCATCAGATTGAGTCGAAGAAGAGCTACTGCTCTCCCCGCTACTTCCTGGCCATGAAACCTCCACGTTTTGTGAGTCAGACAAATCACTCATTTTCACTCAGAAAGTTACCTGCTCGAGTTCTTGGTAGCTCGGTTGATATAATCCTCGGCTATTACTTGAGCTCGGCAGCTAAAACTTCTCGTTCGTAAAATTTCTAAAAATAAAGTGCAAATTACGGAGGGGAAGGACCCTATTTATAGCCATTTTAAGCAGGAAATTCAAGCGCGAAAACCCAAAAGGTGCAATTAATACGCCTGACAGCCGCACAGACGGCTGCGACGCGACACGCGTCCCCCGTCTGATCCGTGCGTCTTTTCGCCGCACCCCGCTCCTAAGTGTCGCTTGGCCTTCTTCCTTTGAGTCGAGCTCACCCACTCGGCATAGTCCACCCGGCCGAACACCGACCAGGTGAACTGGGGGGCTAATGTTGAGGGGAAGCTCGGCGCCTCCACCGAGGACCCTAACTTTGGTGGTCGGCAACTCAGTTCGGCAGACATAGGCTACCGCCCTACCCGACGACTTATGCTTCTTCCCGAGGTGCCTTCCATTTATCTGAGGGCACACCCCCAAGAAGGCTGCCACCTCGGGGATGTACAGTAGCTCGGGTCGGGCCATGCTATCCATCATAATACGTCACTACTCATCCTTGTAGGCCAACACCAGGCAGACGTGCTGCCGTCCGATAGAGTCCAATCCATCGGACAATGGACGTGACACTTGTCACTTATTGCTTAATACACTTTGATGTGACACCTGGGTAATGGGTAAAACTCATCTTACACCCGATCCAGCTGGTGGCCTATAAATAGGATGCATTTATGACGTTTTAAGGAGAGAGACTTCCTCATACCTAATTAGCTGCCGACCTCTGCCGAGCAATACTTGCCTTGAGCATCGGAGAGCCCTTGTCTATTGACTAACCCCCTTTCTCCGAATCATCCCTCTTGCAGGTACTCACTCCCGACCAGGGGCAAGCTTAGGAGGAGGTCGTAAGGTATTTCAGTCACACGTGGGTGTTGATCGGACGTCGGACAGCGGTAAGCATCAACAGGTATCATTTGGATTTGAAAAACTTGTTTCAATTTTATCTTTCACAAACTTTTTAGACCAAAAAATATGGAGATAAAACAAACATACTCTTACTTAGACAAATTTGTTTCTAAAATATATTGTTCTTCTTGAGAAAATTTTTTAAAAATGTTTTAACATTCAAAAAGTCATAAAACTTAGGATTTTTTTTTGAAATTTGATGTTTTGTTTTAGGAATTTTTATGTTTTTAATTCCATAGGATACTTTTCACAACTGTTTAAAGGTAATTATATTATTTTGCCTAATTTTTTCTATTTATAGGAAATTAAAACACTTTTTTTAAATTTAAAGGATACCTTTGAAGTTTCTAAAAATAAAGGAATAAATTAAGAAATTGTTAAAAGTAGAAGGTATAATTATATAATTAACTCTTAAAATAATTATTATAATATTATGACATAAGTTAGTGTAATTATTTTTTTCTTAAATAATTAAATGCGAAGTGCCAATAATTAAAACACAATTTTCTTTTCTTTTTTTCCCTTTTTTCTGAAGGACACATTTTTCTTTTTGCAAAAAATAAATTGTACTATAACAACTTAGGTGTTTATTATAAAGCTATTAAAATATAATTAAAAAATGTTCAAATTAGGCCAAATCCTAATATTTAGGGGAGAAAGCAAGGGCATTATGGGAAATTCATGATGTAGTAATTGACCTCTATAACTGAAACTTCTTTGTAGTTATTCCCCTAAGTCTTGTGCTTTTGGGGTCTTAGACTGGAAAGTTATTTAAAAAAAAAATTGACTTTGATTATCAACGTTTGATTTTGATTTTATTAGAAATTCAGAAGTCACTTTTTTCTTTTCTTTAATTATATGTATATTTATATATATTGGATTTTGGATCTCAAAGTTGATAGCAAGGTATGCCATTTGGATACATAGGTGTAACCGAATGGTATACTATCTTTGGATGGTAAGCTTTCCGATGGTGAGATAATGGAACGTAAGATAAAAATAATCGAGAAGGTAAGACAAAACTTATTCTTGAGCCAGTTATGGATAATCCTATGGGGATACGATATACTATGATATATCATGAAGACTTAACTATACGGGCTTCGTAATTCTATATAGTTCAAGAGTGCAGCTCCAAGCTTTTAATGGAGTAGCGTTGGAGTTGATAATTATGAAATATATATCTAGGATATTGGGTTTCATAATTATCAGGAGCTTGAACTATATAGGTCCATTTGGTCCCTTTGCTACTTACAAAATCCTATAACGATACGGCGTGCTTTTCCAATAATTGATAACTTAGCTCAAATTTATTAGATTGGTTAAAATTTGGAAGAATCAAATAATTCATCTCTGTTTATCAGTTGAATTAATTTTGTGACAAAATTAATTCAAGATTAACTTGTTGAATTATTGGGATCGGATAATTTTTGTCTGCTTATTAGTTGATTTAATTTTGAATAAATTAAATCAAGATAAACTTGTAGAATTATTAGGAATTCATTTATTTTCCTAGAGATTATCTAGATAAAGTTGTTTTAATTAGATAACTTTTCTATTGGATTATTTGAATTAAAACTGAGACTTTATCCTATAGAATCTCGGGTGAAAAATAAAAAATTTGCTTAGATTTTTATCGATAGTTCGGCATGGCGATCTTCAAGTTTGGCCTGCCGATGGGACAAGTTTGGCATGTCGGTTAGATAGATCGGCTTGCCTATACGCAACAAAAAGATCACGCATTTTCATGTAGATTTGATCAGATATTGATCCGAATTTGATTCTAATTTGAATTTTGAGGCGTTATCTGATAAAGACTGATTCTTGGACCGAACCTGTATAGACGGAGTGAATCTCATTATTATTTAGATCAATTGAGAGATTAAGATTGATACTGTACTGGTGAGATTCTAAAACTCCCTAAGAGCTCTTGCTCATAAATCACGAACACTAGCTTTGTCTTAATTAGTTGGAAGGAGAGTCACCTAGAGGAAGAGCTGTACATGTGAGCCCATACTCACTCTGATCGTGGATAGAGAATAGCAAAGAAGGCTAGTTGGTTGAGGTCATTCTAGAATGTTACTTCTCTTCACTGATTGTAGGAGCTTTTGGGCACACAGAGGTTAGTAAGATCCGGTTAATTTATGCATATAGCATGTTAAACTTGTGTTTTAGAAAATACTCTGATATAAATTTTTTTAAAATTTCGTTGCATATTATTTTTTCAACAATTGCTATCAAAGCAATGGTTTTTATGTAAATTTACGAGTTTGTGATCATGCTATATGTATAAAATATGTGATCTTGATCTCTCCTATGCTTGAATTTAATTTTATAGAGAGTTGGCACTCTAGGTTTCTATATATTTTTATATGTTGTCATGGATTATATGGTGAATGTTTATTAATTAATTATGGTTGATTAAATTATTATTTAATCAACCATAATTAATTAATTTACACCGGTTATAGTTTCTTAGAGGTTAGAATGTGTATCTAGATTTTTCATATAATTAGATGGCAGACTATCATTTTTCTCTAGGAATTATTATTTAATTTTAAATTTGTAAGAATTTTGTAATTAAATAATTATTTGAAGAAAACGGACCTAGAAGCAGATCTAAAAGATGGATGATGGCGTCCCTAGGTATTTCCTAAGTCTCTAATTTTATGTTTTTGAATTGTTGAAAATAAAATTGATGAATTGCATTAAAAATTATATTTTCTAGAAAGGGTGATTTTTGCTCGATTGCCATGCTGAACTCTCCGGTTCGACAAGTCGATGGTCATAGATTGGCAGGACGGATGTGAGGTTCAACAGGCTGTCATCGGGGCAGAAATTAGGTGGCTCTAACGACAGGCAGAACTTGTGGCTCGATGGGCCGATTAGTCATGAACCAGCAGACTGATCTGAAAAGATCGGCAGGGCGATAGGTCATGACCAACAGGCCGATCATACAGATCGGCTTGCGGCAGAGAGCTGAAAATTTCTTTAGAAAAGGTGCAGTTTTAATTTTATTTTTGGGACAATTCTAAGAAACATTAAATTTAGATATGACCAGAAATTTAGAGTATTTGATTCATACAGGATTAAAGACTTGAAGATGGGCATTACATGAAGAAGGATACAGCTTGAGGATTTAAGGATGAAGACTTGATAAAATGTTTCGATTATTCTCTTGTAATCTTTGTTTTCTATTCTCTAGGGTGGAACCATAATATTATGGTTATTTATTATTTTACTTGTAGCTTTGCTTGATTGCTTTGCTTGTCTACATTATAATCTGATTTGCCATGTATATTGATAACATGTCATATAGAATAGGGAGTGCCGCTCATATTAAAATTGTTCATGCTTGTCTTTTTAAAATAAAGCCTTGATTTCAAAAGATTGAGTGGGAGAAGATTTTCGAAGAGAGGACCTAAGGCCTCCATTGTTGGTACATAGGAAGAATATGGTGGTCCCAACCTCTAGGAAGGGATTTCTATCATGTACCATATTGGATCTCCAAGAGGATAAGGTATTTTAGCATGATTTATGGTTGCACACTCCTAGGTGATGATTATAGATCATGGATAAAATATTAAAACGATAGTTATACACTCATGTTAATTTTATTATTAACCTCCCCTAGGAGCTCTTTTAATAAAATTAATGGCCAAAGAAACGATTATTAATATATGCTGGATCATACGGGTCTTGGATGGCATATATTAATCAAGAGAAGATCTATGTTCCTGATTGAATTTGGCATGACTCCCCTAAGAGCTTGTTGAATTCTAAGTTGGGAATTATTGTTAAAAGGTTGTGATATTTTCAAGGTTTTGACACATAAACACATTTGCGTGCTTTTACATGATTATGTTATCTTACTAAATTATTATGATATGTTTGCTTATGTTTGGTATATGATTCTTTATTGTAGATTAAAAATGTCTAAAAATGCTTTATCTTTGATACTTGACAAAAACCAATTAACCGGAGAGAATTATAATGATTGGAAACAGAACCTGGATATCGTCCTCTCCTTTGATAAATTGAAATTTATGCTGACCACCCCTTGTCCTCCTGAGCCTACGGGAGATTCCATCAATGAGCAATTCCAAGCGTATGATTGTTGGAAAGATGCAAATAATCAGACCTGCTGCTATGTTATGGCTAGCATGAATAATGTGCTGTAGGCTCAACATGACAATTATGAGACTACAATGCAGATCATGGATAATCTAGAAGACATATTTGGAGGCCAGGCCTTAACTAAGTAGCAAGGGGCACTTCAAAAAATTCTTAACTATAAGCAGAGGCCGGGGACATCTGTAAAGAAGCATATGATGTTGGTCATGGGTTACGTCGCTGAGGCACAAACCAATGGAGCCGACATTGATGCTAAAACTCAAATGACTATGGTCTTTGAGACTCTGTCAAAGGAATTTATTCCATTTAGAGCTACTTTTAATTTGAGCAATAAGCGAGATATGACCTTAACAGAATTAATGAAACAGTTACAAGAGTTCAAACTTCTGATCAAGGAGTTTCCTGTAGGTAGAGAGGCCAATTTAGTGGCTGCTTTAAGTTCCAATCCCAATTTTGGGAATGGAAAGAAGCAACGGGCCAAAAATGGGAAGTCTTTTATTCCTGCTAACAACAAGAGCAAGAAGAAGAAGAAGAAGAATCCGAAGAAGCTTAAGTGCTTCTTCTGCGGGAAGGTCGGACACATAAAGAAGCATTGCAAGGACTTCCTTTCCAAAGGATGTAGGTGTGATCTTCTATATTTAGAAACTTATTTGGTTGAGGAATCTAGTACATTTGGGTCATAGATTTTGGTGCAACTAATCATGTTTATGTTTCTCTACAAGGGTTCAAAGAAACGAGAAGTCTGTTTCATAAAGACTTCATGCCTTGGATGGGCGATGGATCCTCAGTCTTGGCAGAAATAGTGGAAGACATCCATCTTTATTTTGATAATTATAGAAATTTAATTTTGCGAGATTGTTTTTATATTCTTAAATTTAAAAGGAATTTAATTTCTATGGCTTGTTTATTTAAAGACTCCTATTTGGTTTCTTTTAATAATAAAGTGGTGATTCGTAAAAATAAATCTTTTATCTGTTCTGGAAGGATGCAAAATAATCTATAATTTATCAAACCTACAATGGACTTACTGCTTAATGTTCAGATGAATGATAATGACTCTAAAAGACTTAAAACTTCTCACTCTAATAAGACTTATCTTTGGCATTTGCGCCTTGGTCATATTAACCTGAATAGGATTCAAAGGTTGGTAAGGGATAGACCTTTAAGTAACTTAAAGGTGGAATCTATACCACAATGTGAATCTTGTTTAGAGGGTAAAATGACCAAAAGACCATTCGGGTCTAAGGTCAATAGCGTCGAAGGGGTTCTAAAACTTGTGCATGGTGATATTTATGGATGAATGAACATCCGGGCACGAGGAGGGTATGAGTACTTCGTCACTTTTATTGATGATTACTCAAGGTATGGGTATGTGTACTTGATGCACCACAAAAGAGAAACTTTTGACAAGCTCAGGGAGTTTCAGGTTGAAGTGGAAAAGCAATTGGGTAAACCCATAAAGGCACTTTGATCTAACCAAGGTGGGGAAAACCTTTCTGATGAGTTCTTAGGACACTTATTAGAGAATGAGAATTTATCCCATTTTATTGCTCCGGGCACTCCGCAGCAAAATAGTGTAGCAGAGAGAAGGAATAGGACTTTATCAAACATGGTAAGGTCCATAATGAGTTATTCATCATTGCCTTTATCCTTTTGGGGATATACACTACAAACCGCATGTTATCTTTTGAACAACGTGCCTTCAAAATCGGCCCTTAAAACTCCTCACGAGTTGTGGAAAGGCAAGAAGACATCCTTAAACCATATTCGCATATAGGGATGTCCGGCTCATGTCCTGTTTAAGGATGTGAATAAGTTGGAAGCACGTTCAGAAGTTTGCGTGTTTATAGGATATCCAAAAGGGACTAAAGAGGGTTATTTCTGTAATGATCGAGAAAATTTCATTAATAAAACCTAATATTTAATTAGGTTTAATTAATGAATTTACTCTTAAAAATATAAATTTTTGTAAAAATTACGATAAAGTATGAATAAACGGCATTGATTGCAAATTTTATGGCAATTGTGATGCAATGTTGGATATGGTAAAATACAAATTTTATGAGTTTAATTACTCAAAAATTTGTAAATAATATCCATAAAATGAATTTTATATCACGATTAATTGTAAAATTGTCATATAAACGAATGGGAGATTAGAATGTAAATAGGACATAGAGATTGTCCAAACCCTAAACTGGGGTAGAAGGAGGTCGGAGCAGTATAAGATTACTGCTAAGTGAAAACACAGATACAAGATATGTCATGCTTGGCCTCCAAAAGTGAACAAAAAGTAAGTCAAATATTTTTATATAGTCTAAGGAAAAAAAGTACATTGATTTGACCACGACAGTATAAGAAAAATACTGTGTGGAGAAAAATTATACAGTATAAATTTTTAGCTCCACAAAGTGGATACTCCTTGGATTTCTATTGGGCCATATGTCATGAAAGGTGGCCCAATCACCTCATGACACCTAGGGTAACCCACTTGATTACTCCATGAGTCACTCATTTGGATAAGTGAGTAATTAATGTGATTTTATCCAAAATTTCTCTTCCATCTTCTTCCTCTAGCTTCGGCAACCATTGAAGGACCCTCTCAAAAATTTCTCAAGACCAAAACTTTGTAAAACCAACCCCACTTAAGTTCAAGAGGCAAGATTC
This sequence comes from Artocarpus heterophyllus, assembly GCA_025403435.1. Classification (NCBI taxonomy): domain Eukaryota; kingdom Viridiplantae; phylum Streptophyta; class Magnoliopsida; order Rosales; family Moraceae; genus Artocarpus; species Artocarpus heterophyllus. Next base: position 20,580,010 of record CM046342.1, read on the forward strand.
AAGGAAATTTTACAAGTTTTAAGGTAAAAACCTAAACTTTTTAAGGGTTTTTAAGGTTTTTCTAGAGGGAAAAGAAAGGGAGCTAATCTATGGTGTTTTTGCATGACAATAGTGTTTAAGAAGGAGTTTCAAAGTGCTTTAGAAGGCTAGAAATCAAAAAGTCCTATTTGAGGTAAGTTTTGAAAAATTATTGTGATTTTTGTTTTGAATTTTTTTCCTTTTTGAAGTGCACGGGTCTTGAGCATATTTGGTGAAATACCATGGATACTTGATGTATGGTATGTTGATATGGTAAAATTAAGGTTTAAATGTTGAAAAGTGGTATTTAATGTAAAAAGTATTATTTTTGCAATTTTAGAGCTAGTTTTTCAAAAATGATGTTTGGACATGGGAATGATTCAAACAAAGGTTGGAACTGTCTATGTAGGGGTAGATTTACAGTTTCAAAATTGGTTTTTACAAAAATACCCTAAGGACTAAATTGAAAGAAAAATTTTTCCCTCAGTAGATTTGAAAAACGCCCAAAAACACCGTTGGACAGTGAGATTTTGGGAAAAGTTAAAACACGAAAGTTGTAGATCTCGATGAAAGTATTAGGTGAGGCGAACGATTCATGGAAAACCTCAACCGTTTATGAGATATTAATTTTTGAAGAATTTGTTAAAAGTGAAAAAGTGTTAAAATGGCAAAAAGTCATTTTTCAAAATGATTTAAGGTATGGTACTCTGAGTAAAAATGTTCCTTTTGAAAAATATGACATTTTGGTATAAAGAGATAAATTTTAGTCTCGTGGGCAAAATCGTCAAAATTTTCAGTTCAGGGACTAAACCGTAAAGTTTTATGGAAATGGGGTATAATTGAGAAATAAGGAGATTTGACCAACTAGGGTGTTATTTTAAAATTAGTATGTGGTTATTTTTATTAAAATAACGAAATCAAGCTTGGGTAGGTCAGTAGGCTCATGAAGGGCAAAATCGTCATTTTTGCTTGAATAACCCAAATTGTTCTGAAATGTTTTTAACGGGATAAGAAGATGATTAGAAAGATTTCCACCCTTTGTAAGTAACGATAAGGAAGAGTTATATAGAAATAAGAAAACCAGTGGTTTTTAGAGTTATATATAGTGATGCAACTCAATTCATTAATTAACAGATGTTTTGTATCAAAATAGTGGAATTTGGCTAATGACTTTGTAATTGGCCAACAGGATCCTAGGAGTCTAGGAGAAAGGAAATCGAGGTTGAGTTGCCCGACATTCGAATCAAGTAAGTACTCTTCCCATCAATAGTATGAAAACGTAGGTAGAGGATGTATGTATATGTACACCTGAGTATATATTACGGCATAAACTTATATGTTTGTTATGAGATGAATACCTAAAGGTACAGTATGGATACATGTGAATATATGATTAAAATACCTGAGTGTATAACACGTTTGTATTAGCATGTGCGATATATTATGTATCTGTGTGTACAATGATGAATACTTGTATGTATTAAATGTTACGTACCCATGTGTACAATGATAAATACCTGTGTGCATATAAAGTAAGTACTTATGTGTACTTTGCTATGCAACTAATTTATGTGTCATGGATAACATGTGAATATCACATCATGCATGGTATGTCAACCATAATAAATAAACTGGTAAATATGTCACCAGAAATTAAGAAAAGTGTCGTACCGACTCCTAAATCAAGAGGAGTTTAAAGGATATAGCATGGTCACGATGTTACATAGACCTAAATGAAATTGCGCAATGGTACGAACACTTGGGCCCTAGTAAAGATAAGAAATGATGAAGATAAGGAAAGTTTATAAGAAAGCATAATTGACTCATGCATTTATTTGAATGTCCATGTGGGATTTACGGGACATACTGGGTGTTAGCTCATTAAGTATTTCATGCTATAGGTATTCTGACGAGAATGTCAGAATAAATCGTAATGGTGAGCTGGCGGATAGATGATGTGTGCAGACTAGGTATGGTTTTCGCCGTAGTATGTTTCCGCTGTGTTGTATTTTAAGATATTTTGAAAAAAATGTTTGATAAACTATATTGCAAAGGAAAGGTGGTTATGTAAATACAAGTATATGTTTTTATTTCAGAAGTTGTTCGACCAATATATGTAAACTATTTATTAAAAAGAAAAAAAAATTCCTAAATTTTTGCCTTAAAGTAAGTAAGAAAAAGTTTTATCACGGCCCGAAAAGGCAGGTTGTGACTGTTGGTATTAGAGCAGAAATCTTGCTGTTGATGCTTGTCGTGATCTGACGTCAGATCAACACCGCGTGCGGCTGCGCACAGTCTAACTCTTCCCTGGCTCGTCCCTGCCCGGCCCGGCGTACCTGCCATAAGAGGGGGGCCTCGGAGGTGAGAGTAAAGTTTCGGTCAAGGGCTCTCCGATGCTTATGGCAGGAGTTGCTCGGTAGAGGAAGGGAGCTTGTTAGGTGGGAAGGAGTCTCTCTCTCTAGAATGCAATAAATGCATCCTATTTATAGGTTACTATTTGGACTGGGTGTCAAGCGGGTTTTACCCACAACCCAGGTGTCACATCAAGGCAAGTCAGGTAGTTGGTGACAAGTGTCACATCCCCCTGTCAATGGATTAAATTCCATCGGATGGTGAGTTATTTGCCGTTTGTTAGCTTGTAATGGCAAGTAGTAGTTTGCCTATGAGTGGATTAATCTGACTCAAGCTAGTGCATGATCTGAGGTGGCATCTTGCTTAGGATGCAGCCTCGGGGGCACTGAGAAGCACCTCGGACCATGAGCATGTTGCGTCGGGGTCGATAGCATGCTCCTTGGAGGCTTTGCCGAGCTATTTAGCTGACCACCGAAGTTTGTCTCCTCGGCGGCGGCGCCGAGCTCACCCTCAACACTAGCCCCCCAGTTCACCTGGTCAGTGTCTAGCCAGGTGGGCTATGCCGAGTGGGTGAGGTCGGTTGGAAGAAAGAAGACCAAACGGCACTCCGAAGAGGGGTGAGGTGAGAGGTCGTGCGGATTAACAGGTGGAAACATGTCGCTCCATGGTCGATTGCGCCGCCTGACAGGCGTAATGATTGCACCTTTTCATTTTTTGCGCCCAGATTTTCCGCCTAGAACGACTATAAATAGGGCCTTCATTTCTGTTTATTTTACAAGACTGAAGTCAGATTTTTGCACCCAAAGAGTTTTCAGCTGCCGAGCTGCAGTGATACCCAAAGACTTAAAATTTCCTAGCTACCACTGCTCGAACAGGTAATTTCCCGAGGAGTGCTAAAAATGAGTGACGTCACTGACTCTCAAAACGCAAGTGTTTCCTGGACGAAAAGTAGTTTGGAGGACAGCTCATCCATCGATCACGATGACATTGAGGGTGTGTCCCCAGAACGGGATGGGGTTGGTCGGCTCGAACAAATTTTGAGGGTCGATTCCCAAACTATTCCCGAGCAGGAATTCCTGAACCTGCTAAATAGGGAGGGGCCGATCAGGCCATGTAGGAAGCAAGACCCTTACATTGGGGCAGCTATAGCTGGTTTCTCCCGAGTTAGTGCCCGAGAGAGAGCTGAGCTTCATGCGGCAGGTGATGTCCCGAGTACATCCGGCCAGGATCCCGAAGCCCCAATTTAAGTCGAGGTTGTAATAGCGGTGGACGCTTCTGACAAGGAGCGGGTGGCCGAGGAGGTCGAGGATGTAGGGCAGCCTGAGATCGAAGAGGACGAGCGGGTCTGAATGACTCAGGTCTGGGGGTGACCGCTTATAAGGTGACACGGCCTGGACTGACCTCAGCGGCAGCGTATACCAGCGCTATCATAGAGTCTCGACTAGAGGATCTTCACGCCGAGTTCAGCATCCCAGACGATGTGATTCTCCTATTGCCCGAGGAAAGCGATTCTCCACTAGAGCCGACCGAGGGATGTATAACGCTCTATGCAGAGTTCTTTAAGATGGGGTCGCGCCTTCTGTTCCATCCATTTCAGAATTGGGCACTCAACGACTTTAATGTGTGCCCGGCCCAACTGAACCCGAACAGCAGTAGGTCGCTGATCAGGATGTACGTGCTATGGAAGTACCACCGGGCCATTGAGATGCCATTGGAAGCTTTCAAGCAAGTGTTCAAGATGAAGAAGCTTCCCCGGCAGTCCGGATGGTATTATGCCACCGGCTTCAAGAAGGATTTTATCCTGGGCAACCCCGACTCCGACAAACTCTAGAAGTACAAGTGGTTCTACGTCAGGGGCAACTATCTTGCCCGAGCTGGTGAGGTCGTACCTGGTGACCAACACGTGCCGAGGATGTTCGAGCAAGGGCACGTGTGGTCCAAGAGGCCTTGGGCACCAAGTTGTGTGATCAGTGCCGTAGAAGACCTGTTTGAAAAGCTGACGGTGACCAGGCAGCAGTCCTTCCTTCTCAGGAAATAAACACTTTCCCATTACGGCTGGTTTGGGGAACCCAGCGAAATAAATCCCCCATCAGTCCACCCTGCCCGGTCTACCGGGTAGGTCACATTCGTAAAGCCTAGTGCCGGAGATGTCCTGGGGCCGAGCACTTCCCGATCCGGGTGGCCGACGAGGGGGCCATCATTGTCCATTCCCGAGGACTCGTCGAGTGGCTCCTTCGATGCGGGGCCACCCGTGGCAGACGAGGACCTCGAGGACGTGATTTATCTCATTTACTCATCTCGATAACTCTAGATCAGAGGTCAGTCCCATGTTTTTTGTTTTGTTGCTTGTTTGTTTCGTGCTGACCTGATTTTAACTCGGGAATCTTTGGCTTGCAGAGATGTCTTCATGGCCGAGCAGCGCTGCTAAGAGACGGGCTCTCATGGAGAGCCTCAGGAAAAGGAAAGGCAAGGCCGTAGACGTCAGGAGGAAATGTAAGTGGACTCCGAGGATGAAGCTTCCTCCCCAACCCGAGCAGGTTCCCGTTACAGTCCAAGAGCCATCACCCCAGCCTCGGTGGACCAGGGCTTTGTTAGAGGAGACGCCGGCCGAGGAGACGGCAGGGGCTTCGAAAGATCTTCAGAGGAGACGCTTGGATTACCCGGATTACCACAGAGTCACCCTAGAGCGTCTTAGGGATGTGATGCCCCAAGATGACTTCTCCATGAACCTCCAAAGGGAGGACTTTCAGAGCCTATGTAATACAGCTTTCTGCACCACCCTCACTGTAAGTGTTCATCCATCCCAAAGTTTTAATCCCTTTTTCTTTATCGTCTTGCCGAGCGCTGAAGTTTTGTTATCCCCAAACAAGTGCCATTTTGGACATGGTCCACTCAACCGGGATGAAGGACCTCCATAAGGAGAAGGAGATGCACAAGAAGACCTTCCTCAAGAAGTTGGACATGGATAAGAAGCTCGGTGATAAGAACATTGAGCTAGACCAAACCAAGAAATCTTTTTCTCAAGCCGAGGAGGAAGTTTGAAAGGCCAAGGCCGAGGTCGAGGAGGCTTGGAGGTAGGCCAAAGAGGTGAGGGACGGGGCTGCTTGGCTTCAAGTACAGCTAGCGGCTCTACAGGCTGACCACCAGCAACTTTTAGACGAGCTTCCTGTTCGCTTGGCTCAAGCCGTGGAGGAATTCAAGGCGTCTTCAGAGTACGCTGACTACTACTACTTTGGCATGACCGACCTCTAGGATCATCTAATCTGGCAACACCCCAAGGTTGAAGGCTTTGACTGGTCGCTCATAGTCGAGCCCGAGCAAGGCGCTACTCAGCAACAACAGGATGAGGAGGTTGTCATAGTAGATGGCGATGGCGACGGGGATGAGCAGAGCATGGCCGGTGGAGGAGGCGATGGTGGCCAAGCTGGGGATGAGACCCAGGCTTAGGCCATTTCTATATTATCTTTGTCTCGGGGTTTTTTTTTTTTTTTTTTGTCTGGGCTTGGGAGGTGCCCGGTGAATTGTACCTCCCTTGTATTATAAATGAAATTTATTTACTTTTTGCTTCTCGGATTTTTGTGTATCGTGTTCAATATTTTCCAAGTGCAAATGTCTTCAGGAAGATACATTCCTAGGTTACAGATTCCTTGGGAATGTAGTCAGACCTTCGTTTCATGGAGTTACGATAGGTCTCGGTCTCGAAGTTGAACCAGAATTCAAGCCAAAGTTGGATGCTCCTCGGAAGGGCTATTTCTAGATGATAGTTTCCTTTGCTTTTATTTTCTGCACTTTGAACCGAGACCGAGTATATTATCTCGATGATTATCGAGTTCATCAGAATAGGGATGGTATCCCCGTTTACTCGGTCGGGCAGAGCATAGCGGCGTGTGGATGCCCTCACCCTGTCGGCCCCTAGACTTGCTTAAGTTTGAAAACTTTTGCAAGTCTAGAACTCGTCGGGCACGTAGTTGTGCCGAGTGACTTAATGGGTGGTCTGTGCGGTGTCAAACTTAGAATCGATATGGTATCGATCAGCCCCCTAGCCCGATTAGGTATGATGACCCTCCCTTGTCGGGAGTTATTGTCTAGTCCTCCGGGCTAGAGTTATGGCATCCCTCTTCGGGTCTGTATTTCCTGCATTGCTCAACGGAATGGTGTAGGAAATTTGCGTTGTATTAAGGTGTACTATTTACATTCTAGTTCTATTCAATAGGCCCAGTTACAAAAAATTTCCGGCCAGAGGTCAAAAAAGAGGTTCTGACCTTAATGTTAGCAAAAGAATCTTTCCAAGTGCTCGGCGTTCTAAGGGTGACCGAGTTGGTTTCCCTCCATATCAACCAGCTTATACGTGCCTGATCTAACGATGCTGACGACCTTGTATGGCCCATCCCACTTTGGGCCAAAGGACCCCATACCGGGCTGCTGAACCATGATCTTCTTAAGTACCAAATCTCTGACCTTGAAGCTTCTCGGCTGGACCCTCTTGTTGTAATATCGAGCTACCACTTGATTCCGAGCTATGATACATACCGTTGTTTGGTTTCTTTTTTCTTCAAGTAGGTAAAGCTCGGACATCATTTTCTCAACGTTTTGGATCTCCTCGTAATGCTCTATTCTGAAGTTGGGCAATCCTACTTCGGCCGGGATGACAGCCTCTGCCCTGGACACAAGGGAGAAAGGGGTCTCCCCGGTTGCTGTCCGAGCGGTTGTGCGGTAAGCCTAGAGTACTTGTGGGAGTTCGTCAATCCAAGCGCCCTTGAGGCCCTCAAGCTTTTTCTTCAGGTTATATTTGATCGTCTTGTTCGCTGCCTCCACTTGGCCGTTACTCTGGGGGTAGCTCGGGGAGGAGAAAACCTTATTGATGCCGAGCCGCTCACATAGGTGGAGAAGACCTAAAGACTCGAACTGCTTAGCATTATCGGTCACAATCGTGTGTGGGATCCCGAACTAACAAATGATGTTCTTCCACACAAAGTTGGTGCACTTGGCCTCGGTCATGTTGGCACATGGTTCAACCTCGATCCACTTTGTGAGATAGTCAATGGCCACGATGCAATACTTGAATTGTGATCGGGCTAGAGGAAGGGGCCTGACTAGGTCGATGGCCCACTTAGCGAATGGCGATCTCGAGGTAACTGGGGTAAGGGGCTCGGCATGATGCCCAGGCATTCTCACAAATTGCTGACATTTGAGGCATTTTTTAGCAAAATCCTTGCAGTCCTGTTCCATGGTTATCCCATAGTAGCCCTGCCGAAGGCACATTTGGCCAAGAGATTGTCCTCCAGAGTGGTTGCCACATAAACCTTTGTGGATTTCTCTCATCAGATACTCGTCTTCTCTAGGGCTCAAGCACTTCAAACATGGCATGGTGTAGCCTCGACGGTACAGTTTGCCTCCAATCATCGAATACCAGGCCTAGTTATTGCGTATCCGATGTGCCTCTTCTCGGTTGTCGAGCAATTCGGCTGTGGTCAGGTATCGGATGATCGGGTCCATCCAGGTGGTTTCAAGATTCTCGGCTACACTTGCTACTTCCTTGACGATGCTGGGCTCTACAAGCCTTTCAATGGGTACCGAGGTAAGGTCGCTGCCACAAAGACCCGAGGCTAGCCGAGCAAGAGCATCAGCTTTGGGGTTCTCTGATCGGGGGATTTGCTTGAAAGAGTAGGACTTAAATTGTCTGAGCAATTGCTTGACTTCTTGTAAGTGCGCAGCCATAAAGCCTGCTCGGGCCTAGAATACCCCGGTAACTTGCTGAAGGACAAGCATAGAATCGCTGTGGATGATTATGCAGTCCACTTCGAGGTCTCTGGAGATTCAAAGTCTGGCTAGAAGTGCCTCGTATTCTGCCTCATTGTTAGAGGCCTTAAAATCAAATCAGAGGGCATAGATGGCCTTATATCTGTCTAGGCTTATTAAAATCAGCCCAGCTCTTGACCCGTTGATGCATGAAGATCCGTCGACGTAAAGCCTCCATTTTGGTTCTGAGGCAGTGCTATCCTCGCTGCAGCTGGGTGCATCTGGCACTTCAATGGGAGACTTCTCGGCCAACGGCGCGGCCCGTTCAGCATCCGTGAACTCAGCGATGAAGTCCGCCAGGGCTCATCCTTGGAACAAAGTGCACATCGTATTGGCCTAGCTCTACTGACCATTTGGCCACATGGCCTGATATCTCTGGGCTCTGCAGCACTTGCCGAAGAGGAAACTTGGTTGGGACCTTTATGGTGTGGCCCTGAAAGTACGGCCTTAACTTGCGACCCGAAGTAATTAGGGTGAAGGCCAACTTCTCGAGAGGCGGATATCATTCCTCGGTGCCTTGGAACGCATGGCTGGTATAATAGATAGGCTTTTGGGTCCCGTCTTTGTCTCGAACTAAGACTGAGCTAATGGCTTTCTCAAACACAGCTAGGTAAGCAGTCAAAACCTCGCCAGGCAAAGGTTTGGATAGGAGCGGGGGTGTAGCTAAGTACATTTTAAGGTTTTGAAAAGTTCCCTCATAGTCCTTGCTCCATTCGAACCTCCCCTTGAGTGCCTTAAAGAATGGGTGGCACTTGTCGGTAGCTCGGGAGACGAACCTTAAAAGGGCCGTGACCATGCCAGTCAGGCGCTGAACATCCTTTACGGTCTGAGGAGAATGCATGTCAATAATTGCCTGGGCCTTTGTTGGGTTGACCTCGATGCCTCATTGGTTGACCAAAAATCTAAGGAATTTGCCCGAACTTACACCAAACGCACACTTTGTTGGGTTAAGTTTCATTCCATATTCCCGGAGAATATCAAAGCTTGCTCAGAGATCGGCCATGTGGTCTTCGACTCGGATAGATTTTACTAGCATGTTATCCACGTAGGCCTCCATCGTTTTGCCGATCAGCTGAGCAAACATTTTGTTGACAAGACGCTGGTATGTAGCCCCAGCATTTTTTAGCCCAAAAGGCATCACCATGTAGCAGTATAAGCCCTGGTTGGTAACGAAAGCTATCTTTGCTTGATCTTCCTTGGCCATTCTGATCTGATTGTACCCAGAGTAGGCATCCATGAAGCTCAAGAGCTCGTGGCCGGTAGTGGCGTCGACGAGCTGATCTATCTGGGGAAGTGGAAAGCAATCCTCTGGGTAGGCCTTGTTAAGGTCGGTATAATCGATACAGAGCCTCCAATTTCTGTTCGCTTTTTTGACAAGGACGACGTTCGCTAACCACTCTGGATATTTAACTTCCCTAATGAAATAGGCCTTGAGGAGCTTTTGGACCTCTTCATTTATAGCGGTGTACCTTTTTGGGTTGAAAACTCTTCTCTTCTGTATCACTGCCCTGTGGTCGGGTCAGACGTTAAGCCAATGACTGATCACACTCGAGTCGATGCTTGGCATGTCTTCATGGGACCACACAAACACATCCCGATATTCAGTAAGAAGACTTTCCAGGTCTGCCTGGACCTCAGGTCTCAGTTGGGATCCGAGTTGGATGGTACGTTCAGACCTCACGGGGTCTAAGGGGAACAGCACCAAGTCCTCAACCGGAGTAGCCCTCACCTCTTCCTCAGGCAGTCTGGGGTCGAGATCAGACAACATCTTGGGCGCCGGTTCGACAGGTGGATTCACCTCGTCTGTCGAATATATTACTGAGATGCTTAGATGCTGAGCTGTCGTAGACCTTATGGCATTGGCGTAACAGGCTCAGGAATCCTTTTGGGATGAGCGGATTACTCCGACCCTGTCTGGCGTCGGGAACTTCATGGCCAGGTGATATGTGGAGACCACAGCCTTCAAAGCATTTAGAGTCAGGTGGCCAATGATGACATTGTACTGAGATGACTTGTCGACGACTAAAAAGTCGACGACCCGAGTGATTCGAGCAACCCTATCTCTGAAAGTCACGGGTAGGCTAACTTTCCCCACTACTCGGACACATTCTCCTACGAAGCCATAAAGCGGGGTTTGGACTAGGAACAAAGGGGCATTGTTGATTTTCAGTCTATCAAAGGCTTGTTTAAAGAGGATGTCGGCCGAGCTGCTGTTATTGATCAAAACCCGCCGTACTACGTTGTTGGCGATGGGCAGCTCGCACACGAGAGCGTCATTATGTGGATGGATCAATCGGTCTGCTTCCGCCTCAGTGAACGTGACCGGGATATCCTTTTGGTAGCATATCTTGTTAACATGCATAGACATGTTTATGAATTCACCTCGTTCGATCAGCCGAGCTTCTCTAATGTACGATCGCCGCCCACTCGACGTGTCCTTGGTGACAGGCCCACTATAGATCGTATGGACGATGTTTGGAGGTTTTGAGGTGTTCCCAACGTTAGTTCGTGAGCGGTTTGGTATGTCTCAGCTTGGTAGATTATTTCTCCCCAAGGTAGTACCCGGGGTTATAACTCGCTCAACAAATTCTCTTAAATGACCTTCTCAGACAAGCCTTTCAATTTGGTCCTTTAGTTGGATGCACTCATCGGTGTTGTGCCCCATATCCTTATGAAACTCGCAATACCTCGCTTGATCCCACTTTTCTTTGCTACCCCTAAGCTTGGGCAGTGGTACCAGCAGGTTCTTGCTACCTACCTGCATGAGCACCTCGTCAATGTTTGCCACCAAAGGTGTGTAGCTTTGAAACTTACGGGTCAGCCCTTTTGGCTTCTTAGACTTCTCCTTCTTCTGCTTCTTGCTCTGCTTGGCAGAGTTCTGCTCTGGCGCCCTCTTTTTCTTATCTTTCTTCATTCTGCTTGGGCTGGCCTCTTCCCTATAGCTTTTCATGTATTCGGCGGTGTCAGCGTACCTCTGGGCATAGCCGAGCATTTGAGAAAACGTGTTCGGCTGCTCGAATGCCAACGACCAGGTCAGTTTTTCATCTCGAAGGCCCCCTACAAAGATATGTTTGAGGGTCTCATCTTTGACATGCTTGACCTCTAGAGCTGCCTGAGTAAACCGGTTAATGTAATCTCAGACATTACCGTCCCCTTGCTTGACGTCATACAGATATGTAATCTCTTTCCGTCGTGTTTTTGTTGTAGAAAATGCCAACGAGAAGGCCTCCGCTAGTTGCCAAAAAGAAGAGATTGATGATGGCTCAAGCCTTCGAAACCATTGCCGACCAGGTCCGGTTAGGGTTAGCGAGAAGGCTTTGCACATAGCCGCGTCGTTGGCATTTTGGAGGAGCATGTGTTCTCGGAATAGTTCGACATGTTCGTCCGCATCTGCCGTTCCGTCATAGGCTTTGATCTGTGGGACTTTAAACTTGGGTGCTATAGGAGCCCGCATGATGGTGTCTGGGAAGGGTGGGTCTAAGGCTCCCGTCTCATCCAGGCCAGAGCGGTTGTTCTGGATCTCGTCGATCTAGCGCTGTAGCGCTCGAAACTGGTGACTATTTGTGTCTTCAGAAAGTTCGACCCTATAGGGTACTCCACCCTCGACACGATCATCGACCCCGTGCTGGCGATTTCGACATGCTTCCCCATGATGCCTGAGCCGGTCAAACACCAAGGCCCAGGCTCCTTAGGGAAATGGTGGCTGTGCTGCTTGGGGGCCAAGGCGGCCTTCTTGGACCAATCGATTATTGGCCGAGGTACCACGTGTGGACCCTTTTGAGCACTCAAAACTGGTCTCTTCACAGTCAATCGCATCCCGTCCTACCCGACCTCCGACCTGGTTGACTAGGGCCAGAGGCGACAGAGTAGGCATGGCCTAGCGTTGAGCCTATTGGGTGAGCTGCTGAGTTAGGATTCAGACTGCATTCGTGACTTCTCGGATCGGATCTTGAGCCACAGGGTTCTCTACTTGCCTGGCCTTGGCCATGCTACCCTGCCCCCTGGACCGAGATCTTGTGGCTCGGGGGCGGCGCCTAGGACTGTTGGTGTTTAGCTGTCGATTTCTTGTGTCTCCCAACCCCTCCTGTCGGGCAGCATCGTCTCTAACATTCCCTCGTGTTACCATTTTGGATCTTGAAGGTGATGTGACTGGTATTGAATGAAGGCGTAGGGGCCCTCCTTCTAGCACCAAAATGTTGATGCTTACCGTGATCTGGCGTCGAATCAACACCACGTGCAGCTGCGCACGGTCTGACTCTTCCCTAGCTCGTCCCTGCCTGGCCTGGCGTACCTACCACAAGAGGGGGGCCTCAGAGGTGAGAGTAAGGTTCTGGTCAAGGGCTCTCCGATGCTCAAGGCAGGAGTTGCTCGGTAGAGGACGGGAGCTTGTTAGGTGGAAAGGAGTCTCTCTCTCTAGAATGCAATAAATGCATCCTATTTATAGGTTACTACTTGGACCAAGTGTTAAGCGGGTTTTACCCACAACCCAGGTGTCACATCAAGGCATGTCAGGCAGCAGGTGACAAGTGTCACGTCCCCCCGTCGATGGATTAAATTCCATGGAATAGTGAGTTATTTGTCGTTTGTCAGCCTGTAATGGCAAGTAGTAGTTTGCCTATGAGTGAGATTAATCTGACCCAAGCTAGTGCGTGATCCGAGGAGGCATCTTGCTTAGGATGCAGCCTCGGGGGCATTGAGAAGCACCTCAGACCGTGAGCATGTTGCGTCGGGGTCGATAGCATGATCCTTGGAGGCTCTACCGAGCTATTTAGCCGACCACTGAAGTTTGTCTCCTCGGCGGTGGCGCCGAGCTCACCCTCAACACTTGCCATCCTACTCATCGTCGACTGTTCCATTGCCATAGCTCAAGTAAGATAGTTTGATTTTAAGTATAAGAATGTTTAGTTTTTATTTCATATGCCACTGTTATGTTAATTATGATAATAAATATAGTATATGGCGGAGTCACATCTTAACCGTGACATGGAGGTAGAACGAAGAGCAAGTATTGCTTTTCAAGATGCGATGCCACCGTGATACTGTGGGAGTCAGCATCCTATGGTACTGACCAAATGGCTACACGCAATTGAGGTGATCTTCGATGCCTATCATATGCCACTGTACCTCCAAGTTTTATTGGCCTCAGGATTGTTGTTGAGAGAAGCCTTAGTATGGTGGCTAAGGATTAAACCTGATGAGTGACCAAGGCATTGGCAAGGCTTTAGAGGATAAATTCTAGTAGAATTTGCACCCTTACCCCCAGCAGATGCCATGCACATCCAAATGATCCCGATGCTATGGGTAGATTGGCAACGCAGGCTGTACTTACGTGTAGAACCGGTTTGGGGAAATATGTAGGGGAGCCGGTAGATCACTATATCTTGAGGTTTTGCCAAACCATGATGCCATTGATTCCCCTCGAATTACCTTTACAAAAAATTTGTGATCTGGTTTGGAGAGATCTTCCTGTTGCAGTCCAGCAGCAAATGCAGTATCCAGGGAATTACCTTAGCGTCCACGATTTCCTTATGGCGGTATTGCATACGGAACAGAATGTGGCCATGCCATTAGAGGATCACCTAATGGATATGGAAGAGGATGATGATGATGATGATGATGATGATGGTGATGATAACATTGATGAAGAGCCTGAGCCTATAATCGCAAGTAATGATGAGTCGACTAATTCAGATATAGAGGAAGAGGAGGACCCCGAGGAGGATTCCGAACATAGTGACATGTCAGGATTGGAGTCAGACTAAAAAGAATTTATGAAGACTTTTGTAGTCTAATGTACATAGATATGGGATTAGTACAGTTTTGGGCCTTGTGGCTTTTGTGTATACATGTATGTCCAGCAAGTGGTATCGTTCCTGGCAATAGGGTATACGTAGCTGGAAGTGATAACTGCTCCCGAAAATGATATGAATAGTTTATGTATGGAAGGAAAGTAAGTATGTATGTTAGTTATGCATGTAATGTTACGAAGAATGTAAAAATGAAATGAAAGAGGTTCATGAAATGTATGAAGGTTAATGAAATGAAATGTATGAAGGTTAATGAAATGAAATATATGAAAGTAAATTAAATGAAATGTAGAAGCAAGGTATTGAGTTCATGTAATTGTGTATGTTTGCATGTATTTATGTTATTTAAATATATGCACTTATGGATTAGATACTATTAAGTTAATAGTACGTGCTAATATAGTTACGAAAATATACGATAGGTATATAATAATTGATATTAATGGCAGATACACCCGGAGGACCAAAGAATCCGGATTTAATGGCCATGATCATGGAACTGCAACAGAAGCTCCAAGCTCAGAAGCGGGAAATGCAAGGTTTACGGGAACAGTTAGCTAACTAGAAACCCATACCACCAGTACGTATGGACACACCACCCCCAGTACCATAGCCATAGCAAGCGGAAGTAGTAGTCCCAGCTGCTCTAGTAGCATCTACTACCGAATTTTATGAAAGATTCTGAAGGATGAAGGCCCTAGAATTTAATGGATCTATAGACCCCTTAGAGGCCGACAATTGGCTTACGGGTATAGAAAGAGTACTGAAATTTATGGGACTTAGCGATCATGAAAAAGTCCTATGCGCTTCATTTTCTCTCACTAAAGATGCCAGGAGATGGTGGGAGTCGGTAGAGTATAGAAGAAATGTCGTGGCCAGATTTCGTGGAAGAATTTGGCAGGGCTTACTTTAATGTGGAAACCATGGCAGTCCAACAAGAAGAATTCAATAATTTCAAGCAAGGTAAGATGTCCGTAGCCGATGCTGTAAAGAGGTTTAACCAGCTAGCACGGCTTTGTCCCAAGTTAGTACCCATTGATCGGGAACAAATAAGATGATTGATGAGAATGTTTACAACCGACATTGCCCTTGTGGTTGATAGTGGAGGGCAAGCTCCCAAGGATGTGGAGGATTGCATTGAACGGGTGACCAGAGCTGAGTTCAGAATTGCCCATGATAAGGAGGAAAGAGCAAGGATTTTCGAAGCTCAGAAAGAGGAGAAAGCTTTAGCCAAGCAAAGTCCAGCCATACAAGTGAAAGGACAAGGAGGCGTTTCAAACCAAGGGCCATCCCAGAACTTTCAAGCGGGACGTGGCCGCACTGCTAACAACAAGAGGAAATAGAACGTGAATAGTTCAAAGAATCCAAAGGGTCAACCTCAAAAGAGGATTAATAATGGAGGGAACAACAAACCCCTTTGCAGTCAATGTGGGAAGAGACATGCAGGGGAATGCAAGGCTGGCACAAACAAGTGTTATATCTACGGAAAAGAAGGGCACTACACCAAAAATTATTTTTCTAATCCCTAAAGTCAGAGCAGTCAGGCTCAGTAAAGGCCTCAAGGAAACCAATTGATGCATATGTTGGGCAATTCAAGTTTAGGCATAGATTGAAGGCCCTAGTGTCAGTCAAGGGTGACTAGAAGCTTCGGAACCAAGTGGGTGAATTTATGCCTACATAAAGAAGGAAGAAGACGCGGGAACCTCATTGGTGGTGACAGGTTAGTTTTATGTTGCCAACACTGATGCATATGTTTTATTTGATTCTGGAGCAACACATTCATTTGCATCATTTAAGTTTGCGAAACGAATAGGAAGTAAAGGAGATAGGATAGAGCAAACCTTTAGAGTTGCACTACCCTCTAGGGAGGTATTGAATGTTGATTATTGGTTGCGTCATGTACCGATAATCATTTGTGGAAGGGAATTGTACATTGACTTGATAATAGTCGATATACAAGATTACGACGTCATTCTAGGAATGGATTTCCTAGGGAAATACATGGCCAAGATAAATTGTCGACACCACAAGGTTACATTTCGACCTCACGGGAGTGAAAAGTTTGTGTATCCAGGGAAAGTTCCCAAAGCTCCCAAGGCAATGATTTCAGCAGTAAAGGCAAGGAAGATGTTGGAAAGCGGATGCACCGGTTATCTGGTGAATTTGATAAGGAAAGATCAAGATGCTCAGTTAGGACCAAAGAATGTTCCCATGTAAGGGAATCCATTGATATGTTTCCCGACAAGTTGCCAGGCTTGCCACTAGAATGAAAGATTTCATTTAAGATCAAATTAACGCCCAGCACAGCCTCGATTTCGAAGGCACCATATCGAATGGCTCTAGGGAAACTCAAGGAACTTCAGGCACAACTAAAGGAATTATTGGACAAGGGGTTCATCTGACAAGTCATTCCCCATGGGGAGCACCTATTTTATTTGTTAAGAAAAAGGATGGAACGTTACGAATGTGTATTGACTACCGAGAAATGAACAAGGTCATGATTAAGAACAAGTATCCACTTCCAAGGATCGATGATTTGTTTGATCAACTTAAAGGAGCGTCAGTATTCTCAAAGATTGATCTGTGCTCGGGATATCATCAACTTCGAGTTAAAGAAGAAGATATACCAAAGACGGCGTTCTGAACACGTTATGGGCATTACAAGTTCTATGTCATGCCATTTGGACTGACCAATCCCTGGTAGCCTTCATAGATCTCATGAACCAGATTTTCAAGGAATACCTAGATAAGTTCGTCATTGTTTTTATCGACGATATTCTCCTATATTCAAGAACACAAGAGGAACATGAAGAGCACCTAAGGATCGCACTACAATTATTAAGAAGACATCAATTGTATGCCAAGTTCTCAAAATGTGAGTTTTGGCTGGAGAAGGTCCATTTCCTAGGACACATGGTGACACGGGATGGAGTATCCGTTGATCCCACCAAAGTAGAAGCGGTGAATAAGTGGCGTACACTAAAAAACGTAACTGAAATTAGAAGTTTCCTCGGTTTAGCGGGCTACTATCAATGTTTTATAGAAGGATTTTCCCGACTTGCAGCACCACTCACTGCACTTACACAGAAAGCAGCAAAGTATGAATTGACTAAGAAGTGCAAGGAAAGTTTCAAAGAACTAAAAAGGCGACTTACAAGTACACTAGTTCTGACAATACTTAATCCAGACCTAGGAACGTTCGTGATCTATAGCGATGCATCGAAAATAGGACTGGGAGCCATATTGATGTAAAATGGAAAGGTGATTGCATACGCGTCTCGACAATTAAAGGATCATGAAATGAATTATCTGACACATGACTTAGAGTTAGCGGCGGTTGTATTTGCATTCAAGATATGGCGTCACTACCTGTATGGAGCTAAGTGCAAAATTTATACAGACCATCAGAGTCTAAAGTATATCTTTACGCAAAAGGAGCTCAACATGAGACAACGAAGGTGGCTAGAGTTGGTTAAAGACTACGACTGTGGAATTCTGTGTCACCCGGGAAAGGCTAACCGAGTAACCGATGCCCTTAGTCATAGAACAATGTCTTCACTTGCAATGACATAGTTAATGCCAAAACCTCTTTAGAAGGAATTAAAGGAAGCAGGAATAGAGCTAATCACTGAAAGATTGGCCCATTTGTCCTTTCGACTAGTTATCTTGGAGAACTTAAAAGAGCGACAAGAAGTAGATCTGTCGCTACTTAAAGTTAGGAATGAGGTTCTTGAGAACAAGGAAACAGAATTTAGCATTTTGAAAGATGGCATTCTCCATTATAAGGGTAGAATCTGCATCCCCAATGATGAAGGATTAAAGAAGCAAGTATTAGAAGAAGCTCATGAAGCACCATACGTGGCTCATCTAGGAGCTACTAAAATGTACCAAGATTTGAAATAGCACTATTGGTGGCATGGAATGAAGAACGATGTCGCACAGTTTGCCACCAAATGTCTTACATGCCAAAAGGTGAAAGCTGAGCATCAACGGCCAGCAGGCGAATTATAGAAAATTGAAATTCCTAAATGGGAATGGGACCAGATAACTATGGATCTAGTGACTGGGCTACCTAGAACTCCGGGTGGACAGGACGCTATATGGGTAATCATTAATAGATTGACGAAATCAGCTCACTTCTTACCCATTAAACTCAGCAGTTCTATGGAAAGACTAGCTGAACTATATGTAGCCCAAATAGTTAGATACCACGGAGTTCCAAAATCTATCATTTCTGATCGAGATGGTCGGTTTACTTCTAAGTTCTGGAGGAATGTTCATTAAGCAATGAGGACGAAGCTAACTTTTAGTACAGCTTTTGACCCCCAAACGGATGGTCAATCTAAAAGGACCATTCAAAACCTGGAAGATATGATAAGAGCCTGTGTGCTAGATTTTAAAGGAGGATGGGACAAAAAGCTTCCGTTGATCGAATTCACTTATAATAATAGTTATCAAGTTTCCATAAGAATGGATCCTTATGAAGCTCTTTATGGAAGAAGATGCAGATCACCATTGCATTGGTATGAAAGGGGAGAAAAGACGTTATCGACTACAGATTTTGTGCAAAGGATGACGGTGGATGTGAAACTAATCCGTAAATGAATGGAAACTGCCTTTAGTTGACAAAAGAGTTGCGCAGATCAGCGACGAAGACCCCTAGAATTCCAAGTAGGGGATTTGGTCTTGTTGAAGGTGACATCGATGAAAGGAGTAATCAGGTTTGGAAAGAAAGGAAAACTTGGCCCAAGATACATTGGACCATTTGAAATCTTAGAACGGGTAGGCAATGTAGCATGTAAGTTGGCCTTACCCTCTGATCTAGCATTGGTACACAACGTATTCCATGTATCCATGCTAAAGAAGTACGTACCAGATCCTTCGCATGTTCTACAGCCAAAGGAAATTGACGTGCAGGAGAACCTGTCTTATGAAGAGAAACCAGTTCAAATACTGGCACGAGAAGAAAAAGAACTAAGAAATAAGAAGATACCTCTCATCAAAGTTTTATGGAGCAACCAGCAAGTAGAAGAAGCAACATGGGAACGAGAGGATGAAATGAGGAAAAGCTACCCCGAATAGTTTTGATTTTCGAAGATGAAAATTCTTAAGGGGGTAGATTGTAATGATTGAGAAAATTTCATTAATAAAACCTAATATTTAATTGGGTTTAATTAATGAATTTACTCTTAAAAATGTAAATTTTTGTAAAAATTGCGATAAAGTATGAATAAACGGCGTTGATTGCAAATTTTATGGCAATTGTGATACAATGTTGGATATGGTAAAACATAGATTTTATGAGTTTAATTACTCAAAAGTTTGTAAATAATATCCATAAAATAAATTTTATATCACGATTAATTGTAAAATTGTGATATAAACGAATGGGAGACTAGAATGTAAATAGGACATAGAGATTGTCCGAATCCTAACCTAGGGTAGAAAGGAGGCTGGAGCAGTATAAGAATACTGCTAAGTGAAAACGTAAATACGAAAAATGTCATGATTGGCCTCCAAAAGTGAACGAAAAGTAAGTGAAATATTTTTATACAGTCTAAGGAAGGAAAGTACACTGATTCGACCATGGCAGTAGAAGAAAAATACTGTGTGGCAAAAAATTATACAGTATAAATTTTTAGCTCCACAAAGTGACACTCCTTGGATTTCTATTGGGCCACATGTCATGAAAGGTGGCCCAATCACCTCATGACACCTAGGGTAACCCACTTGATTACCCCATGAGTCACCCATTTGGATAAGTGAGTAATTAATGTGATTTTATCCAAAATTTCCCTTCCATCTTCTTCCTCTAGCTTCGGCAACCATGGAAGGACGCTCTCAAAAAATTTCTCAAGCCCAAAACTTTGCAAAAACAACCCCACTTAAGTTCAAGAGGCAAGATTCAAGGAAATTTAACAAGTTTTAAGGTAAAAACCTAAACTTTTTAAGGGGTTTTAAGGTTTTTCTTGAGGAAAAAGAAAGGGAGCTAATCTATGGTGTTTTTGTATGAAAATAGTGTTTAAGAAGGAGTTTCAAAGTGCTTTGGAAAGCTAGAAATCAAAAAGTGCTATTTGAGGTAAGTTTTGAAAAATTATTGTGATTTTTGTTTTGAATTTTTTTTCCTTTTTGAAGTGCACGGGTCTTGAGCATATTTGGTGAAATATCATGGATACTTGATGTATGGTATGTTGATATGGTAAAATTAAGGTTTAAATGTTGAAAAGTGGTATTTTATGTAAAAAGTTTGGACATGGGAATTATTCAAACAAAGGTTGGAACTATCTATGTAGGGGTAGATTTACAGTTTCAAAATGGGATTTTACAAAAATATCCTAAGGACTAAATTGAAAGAAAAAGTTTTCCCTCAGCAAATTTAAAAAACGCCCAAAAACACCCCTATACAATGAGATTTTGGGAAAAGTTAAGACACGAAAGTTGTAGATCTTGATGAAACTATTAGGTAATTGAACGGTTAGTCGAAAATCTCAACCGTTTATGAGATATTAATTTTTGAAAAATTTGTTAAAAGTGAAAAAATGTTAAAATGGAAAAAATGTCATTTTTCAAAATGATTTAAGGCATGGTACTTTGAGTAAAAATGCTCCTTTTGAAAAATAGGACATTTTGATATAAAGCGATAAATTTTAGTCCCAGGGATAAAATCGTCAAAATTTTCAATTAAGGGACTAAACCGCAAAGTTTTATGGAAATAGGACATAATTGAGAAATAAGGAGATTTGACCCACTAGGTTGTTATTTTAAAATTAGTATGTGGTTATTTTTGTTAAAATAATGAAATCGAGCTCGAGTAGGGCAGTAGACTCACGGAGGGCAAAATTGTCATTTTTGCCTGAATAATCCAAATTGTTCTGAAATGTTTTCAATGGGATAAGAAGATGATTAGAAAGATTTTTGCCCTTCATAAGTAACGATAGGGAAGAGTTAGATAGAAATAAGAACACCAGTGGTTCTTAGAGTTATATATAGTGATGCAACTCAATTCATTAATTAACAGATGTTTTGTATCGAAACAGTGGAATTTGGCTAATGGCTTTGTAATTGGCCAACAGGATCCTAGGAGTCTAGGAGAAAGGAAATCGAGGTTGAGTTGCCTGACATTCGAATCAAGTAAGTACCCTTCCCACCTACAGTATGAAAACGTAGGTATAGGATGTATGTATATGTACACCTGAGTATATATTACGGTGTAAACTTATGTGTTTGTTATGAGATGAATACCTAGAGGTACAGTATGGATACCTGTGAATATACGATTAAAATACCTGAGTTTATAACATGTTTTATTAGCATGTACGATATATTATGTATCTGTGTGTACAATGATGAATACTTGTGTGTATTAAATGTTACGTACCCATGTGTACAATGATGAATACCTGTGTGTATATAAAGTAAGTACTTGTGTGTACTATGTTATGCAACAAATTTATGTGCCATGGATAACATGTGAATATCACATCATGCATGGTATGTCAACCATAATAAATGAACTGGTAAATATGTCACCAGAAATTAAGAAAAGTGTCGTACCGACTCCTGAATCAAGGGGAGTTTAAAGGATATAGCATGGTCACAATGTTATGCAGACCTAAATGAAATTGCGCAATGGTACGAACACTTGGGCCCTAGTAAAGATAAGAAATGATGAAGATAAGGAAAGTTTATAAGAAAGCATAATTGACTCATGCATTTATTTGAATGTCCATGTGGGATTTATGGGACTTACTAGGCGTTAGCTCATTAAGTATTTCATGCTGTAGGTATTCCAATTAGAAGGTCAGAATAAATCATAATGGTGAGCTGGCAGACGGGTGATGTGTGCAGACTGGGTATGGTTTTCGCTGCAATATGTTTCCGCTGTATCGTATTTTAAGATATTTTGAAAGTAATGTTTGATAAACTATATTGCAAAGGAAAGGTGGTTATGTAAATACAAGTATATGTTTGTATTTTAGAAGTTATTAGACCAGAATATGTAAAGTATTTATTAAAAAGAAAAAAAAATTCATAAATTCTTGCTTTAAAGTAAGTAAGAAAAAGTTTTATCACTGCCCTAAAAGGCAGGTTGTGACAATTTCTATAACCCTAAAGAAAAGAAAGTTGTGGTTTCAACTAATGCAACTTTCCTTGAGGAGAGTTACATGGACGACTTTAAACCTCGAAGCAAAGTGGTGCTTGTGGAGTTAAGGAGTGATTCAATCACTATGGAGGTTCCGAATGAAACCGTTCCGATTAGTGTAGAAAGACCAAACGAACCCGAACAACAACCTAAGGGGCTTTGGCATAGTGGGAGGATCCAAACTCTAGAAGGGATTGAGTAATTTCCATTTTAGTTACTTTCCCATTTTGAGGCGACACATGGCGAGAAGAATCAGCTTATTTACCTTTTAATGTCTAGTTTCCTTTTTGCGTTTGTGTTATTTCTATTATTGTAAGGCTTTTAAGCCATTAAGGGAACTTTCCTTATTTAGTTTAGATTTGACATTTGGTAAATGATTTTCCCGAAATTCCATGGGAATTAGGAGCTGAAAATTCGCATAGGAACCCCTATATATTGTAACGAATTTCATTCAATGGAATACAGGTAAGAACACACAATTTGAGGTTTAATTCTCTTTGGTTCCTAAACGAACTATTCGAACTTATCGGAAATTTCTGTGGCGTTCATAGACTTATCAATCAGTCCATCCATAGCTGATTGTGGCGTCCTCACAAACCAAGACTTATCAATCAGTCCATCCATAGCTGATTGTGGCGTCCTCACATACCAAGGTTCGTGCTTCTTGTTGGGCATCGGGTCGCGGTTCCATTCAAAACCGGTTAGGAATTTGATCTTGGAAACCACTTTTGGTTAGAGTCGCGTCAGTTCTTGGCGAGGTTCGTATCATTTGGTAATCAGAGCGAGGTTCTAATCAGGTTTTGCTTATCCGTTCTCTTAGTTTATGTTTGTTTCAGTTATTCGTGAGTTTTTTATTTCCATTATCAAAGTTGGTTAAAAAAAAAAAAAAAAAAAAAAAAAAGAAAAGAAGAAAAAAAAACAAGAGGATCCAAAAAAAAAAAAAAAAAAAAAAGTCTGGAAACCTTCCTTAAATTTTTTTTTTAGATTCTTGTTATTCATCATTTAAGGAATCCAAAATTGAATTCCCTACACAGACCAAAAAGTTTTCGTCAAATTTCGTTCCTTTTGGGTGTGATTCTGAAAGCCTAAATTCTTTGTTCCTGTTATAGTCTTGTCTCTTTGGTAATCTATTTGTGAATTGTCAAGGAAATTTTTGATATTGATTTGACTAGTTTTATAGGAACTGAGTGAGAATTAACGAGTGGAAAAAGGCATAGAGGCGAGAGCATTAGAGTGGACAAAAGCCGAAAGTATTGAGTGTAAACATGAGTGAAATTGAGTGAACCATTTCACGAGTGAAACACGTAAGGGAGTGTGGTAAGGTCCTTTGGAAAATGTCAAACAACAACAAGAACACTATTGAGGGTACCTCGGGTGCAGCAGACCCAAAACTTCTTATGGAAGCGATGATGGGGGAGATGAGGCGATTGTTGAGAGGAGAGTTAGGACAGCTTCATGAGAGGATAGACCAGATAGAAAACGCACGTGTGGAACAGCCACAACATGTTCCTCATGCGCGTAGGCGAGAAAGGGTTCCGGTTAGAGGAAAGGTTGATGACTACTATAGGATTCATGGGGAAGAGTTTGACGAAGGAGAAGATTCAGCAGGTAGTCACCGAAGATTTGGACGGGATAGAGGAGTTAGGAATCGGGAAGATGATAGTTTGACAGGCATAAAAATGAAGATACCATCATTTCAAGGCAAATCCAATCCAGAAGCATACCTAGAATGGGAGAAGAAAATGGAGTTCATCTTTGACTGCCACTACTATTCTGAGGCGAAGAAGGTAAAACTGGCTGTAATTGAATTTAATGATTATGCTATTACTTGGTGGGATCAACTTGTTATAAATAGGAGACGAAATAGATAGCGACCTATTGAGTCATGGGAAGAGATGAAGACCGTGATGAGGAAGCGGTTTGTACCAACTTACTACTACCGGGAGTTGTATAACAAACTACAAAATCTTAAGCAAGGCAACCGGAGTGTAGAGGAGTACTATAAGGAGATGGAGGTTATGATGATTCGGGCTAATATAGAGGAGGATCGGGAGGCTACAATGGCAAGGTTTTTGGCGGGCTTGAACCGAGATATTCACAATGCCGTTGAGTTACAACATTATGTGGAGTTGGAGGACATGGTGCACATGGCTATTAAAATTGAGAATCAACTTATGAGGAGGGGCAGTAACACACGTCCTAGCCAAAACTCGAGTACATCCGCTTGGAAAATGAACCAATGGAAGAGGGATGAGAAGCAACCCAACACCAAGCCAAAGATCGAGCAAAAACAAGAGGTGGCCAGCCATGGGAATCAAGGTAAATCTGATTCTTCCACTACTCGGACTCGTGATATTAAATGTTTTAAATATCAAGGCAGGGGTCATATAGCAAGCCAATGTCCGAACAAACGAGTTATGGTGATGCGGGACAATGGAGACATTGAAACCGAGGAGGATTCGGACAATGATTCTATGCCTTCATTAGAGGATGCCAACGATGAGGAGTGCGCTGTCCAAGGAGAATTGTTGGTCATAAGGAGAGCTTTAAGTGTGCAAGCCAAAGAAGAAGATGAAGAGGTGCAACGGGAAAACATCTTCCACACTAGGTGCCACATTCAAAACAAGGTATGTAGTGTGATTATTGATGGTGGGAGTTGTACTAATGTTGCTAGCACAACCATGGTAGAGAAGTTAGGGCTGCCAACAATTAAGCATCCTCGACCATATAAATTGCAATGGTTAAATGATACTGGTGAGGTAAAGGTGCATAAACAGGTGTTAGTTCCTTTTCGTATTGGAAGATATAAAGATGAAGTTTTGTACGATGTGGTTTCAATGCAAGCTGGGCACTTGTTATTAGGCAGACCATGGCAATTTGATTAGCGAGTTAAGCATGATGGTTTCACCAACAAGTACTCATTTGTTCACAATCAAAAAATGATCACTCTTGTTCCATTAACACCAAAACAGGTCTATGAAGACCAAGTGAGCTTACAGAGAGAAAGTGATAAAAAAATGAAGAGCGAAGAAAAATCAAGAGTGGGAGTGCAGAGAGAGAGTTCGGCCAGTGAGAGAAAAAAAGAAGAGATGGCCGAGAAAAAGGAGAGCAAAGAGAGCAAGGGAAATAAAATTGAGAGGGCTAAAAAGAATTCACAATCAGCCAATGAGAGAAAAGTAGAGAGAAAAACAAACTTTTATGCAAGAAAGAGTGATGTGAGAAGAGCTTTGTTTTCTAATCAACCGATGATTTTACTCATGTACAAGGAGGCGTTATTAAACACTAACGATCTTGATTCCACCTTGCATAGTTCTGTTGTTTCTCTCTTGCAGGATTATGAGGATATCTTTCTCGAGGAAACACCGCAAGGTTTACCTCCAATCCGCGGGATTGAACATCAAATCGACTTCATACCTGGAGCTACAATCCCAAACCGACCAGCCTATAGGAGTAATCCCAAGGAGACAAAGGAACTCCAATGACAGGTAAGTGAGTTGATGGAGAAGGGACACGTGAGAGAAAGCATGAGCCTGTGCGCCGTACCAGTTTTACTTGTGCCTAAGAAAGATGGGACTTGGAGGATGTGCATTGATTGTCGAGCCATCAACAACATCACGGTAAAGTATCGACATCCCATTCCTCGCTTGGATGACATGTTAGATGAATTGCATGGTGCTTGTGTGTTTTCTAAAATTGATCTGAAGAGTGAATATCATCAAATTCGCATGAAAGAGGGAGATGAGTGGAAAACGGCTTTCAAAACAAAACAAGGCTTGTATGAGTGGTTGGTAATGCCTTTCGGTTTAACCAATGCGCCTAGCACATTTATGCGTTTAATGAACCATGTTTTGCGAGCTTTTATTGGAAAATTTGTCGTTGTTTATTTTGATGATATCCTTATCTATAGCAGCAATTTGTATGAACATATTGAACATTTGAAACTTGTTTTAGATGTTTTACGGAAGGAAAAGTTGTATGCTAACCTCAAGAAATGTACCTTGTGCACAGATAAGCTTGTGTTTCTTGGTTTTGTTGTTAGTGCTTAAGGTATACAGGTTGATGAAGAAAAGGTGCGAGCCATCCAGGAGTGGCCGAGTCCAACTAGTGTGGGAAACGTACGGAGTTTTCATGGACTTGCTAGTTTCTACCGGCGGTTTGTGAAAGATTTCAGTACTATAGCCGCACCACTGACTGAAGTCATCAAGAAGAACGTTGGGTTTAGATGGGGAGAAGAGCAAGAAAAGGCATTTCAGCTACTCAAGGAGAAGTTGACAAATGCTCCATTGTTATCTTTACCTAATTTTTCAAAAACTTTTGAGATTGAATGTGATGCTTCAGGAGTTGGAATTGGTGCTGTTTTAATGCAGGAAGGGAGACCAGTAGCATATTTCAGTGAGAAGCTGAATGGGGCAACTCTTAATTACCCAACTTATGATAAAGAGATGTATGCATTGGTTCGGGCATTAGAGACATGGCAGCACTACCTATGGCCTAAGGAGTTCATGATTCACACCGATCATGAGTCCCTGAAACACTTGAAGGGCCAGCACAAGCTGAACAAGAGGCATGCTCGTTGGGTAGAATTCATAGAGACGTTTCCGTATGTCATTCGCTACAAGCAAGGTAAGGAAAACGTCGTTGCCGATGCACTTTCTCGCAGGTATGTCTTAATCTCAACTCTTAATGCTAAACTACTGGGTTTTGAACACATTAAAGAGTTATATGCTGATGACCGTGACTTTAGTACTGACTATCAAGCTTGTGAGAGATTTGCTAGTGGTAAGTACTTTAGGCATGAGGGATACTTGTTTTGGGAAAATAAATTATGTGTGCCTAATTGTTCATTAAGAGATTTGCTAGTGAGAGAACCCATGGGGCAGGATTGATGGGACATTTTGGAGTAATGAAGACTTTAGCTATGTTGCAGGAACACTTCTATTGGCCACATATGAAACGAGATGTTGAGAGGCTTTGTGGTAGATGTGTAACTTGCAGGCAGGCTAAATCAAGAGTGCAGCCCCATGGTTTGTACACCCCTTTACCAATACCTAGTGAACCCTGGATTGATATTTCGATGGATTTTGTGTTAGGTTTGCCTAGGTCTAAACAGGGAAGAGACTCAATATTTGTGGTCGTGGATAGGTTTTCAAAGATGGCTCATTTTATTCCATGCCACAAGACAGATGATGCTTCCAATGTTGCTGATTTGTTCTTTAGGGAAATTGTGAGACTTCATGGTATGCCTAGGACAATTGTTTCTGATAGGGACACCAAGTTCTTAAGCTACTTTTGGAAGACTTTGTGGGCTAAGTTAGGGACTAAGCTATTGTTTTCAACTACTTGTCACCCTCAAACCGATGGTCAAATAGAAGTTGTGAATAGAACCTTGTCTACTTTGTTGAGGGCTGTCATTAAAAAGAACATCAAAACATGGGAGGAGTGTTTACCACATGTTGAGTTTGCTTATAATCGATCTGTTCATTCTACTACACAATTTTCACCGTTTGAAATTGTTTATGGTTTTAATCCTTTAACTCCTTTGGATTTAATGCCATTACCTTTGTCTGAGCATGTGAATTTAGATGGAAAAAGAAAAGTTGATCTTGTTAAGTAGATACACGAGAAGGCAAGACTCAACATCGAGCGAAGGACTAAACAATATGCTAAACAAGCCAACAAAGGGCGTCACAAGCTCGTCTTCGAGCCCGGTGATTGGGTGTGGTTGTACTTACGCAAGGAACAGTTTTCGAAACAAAGGAAATCCAAGCTATTGCCTAGAGGGGATGGTCCTTTTCAAATTCTCAAAAGGATCAACGATAATGCGTACAAGCTAGACTTGCCAGGTGAGTATGGTGTAAGTGCCTCCTTTAATGTTTTTGACCTAAGTCCTTTTGATGCAGGCGACGATTTGAGGACAAATCCTTCTCAAGAGGAGGGGAATGATGAGGACATCGTTAGCACAAGCAAGAGCACGTGGGAGACATATTCAGATCCAATTCAAGTTCCCATTGGTCCGGTTACGAGAGCTCGTGCGAAGAAGTTTAAAGAAACACTTATTGGGCTGATTCAAGCAACTTGGGCTCAAGCTATTGCATGGAGGCCCATTGAGGGAATTGCATGCGACAACCAGACCAACAAATGCGTGATTCAAGCTCTAGAAGGGATTGAGTAATTTCCATTTTAGTTACTTTCCCGTTTTGAGGCGACACATGGCGAGAAGAATCAGCTTATTTACCTTTTAATGTCTAGTTTCCTTTTTGCATTTGTGTTATTTCTATTATTGTAAGGCTTTTAAGCCATTAAGGGAACTTTCCTTATTTAGTTTAGATTTGACATTTGGTAAATGATTTTCCCGAAATTCCATGGGAATTAGGAGCTGAAAATTCGCATAGGAACCCCGATATATTGTAACGAATTTCATTCAATGGAATACAAGTAATAACACACAATTTGAGGTTTAATTCTCTTTGGTTCCTAAACGAACTATTCAAACTTATCGAAAACTTCCGTGGCGTTCATAGACTTATCAATCAGTCCATCCATAGCTGATTGTGGCGTCCTCTCATACCATGGTTCGTGCTTCTTGTTGGGCATCGGATTGCGGTTCCATTCAAAACCGGTTAGGAATTTGATCTTGGAAACCACTTTTGGTTAGAGTCGCGTCAGTTCTTGGCGAGGTTCGTATGATATGTTCAATAGTGAGGCCTTCTTGGCCGAACCAGATGAACATGATAGGGATCCTTATACTTATGCAAAGGCTATAGAGGATGTTGATTCGAAACTCTAGACAAAGGCCATGAACACAGAGATGAAATATATCGAGACTAATAAGGTCTGGGAGCTTGTGGATCTTCCCGAAGGGGTAAAACTGATAGGGTGTAAGTGGATCTACAAGAGGAAAAGAGGAGTAGATGGAAAGGTTGAAACCTTTAAGGCTAGATTGGTAGCTAAGGGTTACTCACAAAAAGAAGGAATCGATTATGAGGAAACCTTTTCGCCTGTTGCCATGCTTAAGTCCATCCGAATTCTCTTGTCCATAGCTACCGCTCTTGACTACGAGATTTGGCCGATGGATGTCAAGACGGCTTTTTTAAATAGCTATCTTGATGAGTCCATTTATATGGAACAACCAGACGGGTTCAAAGTCAAGGGTCAAGAGGATATGGTTTGTAAGCTGCTAAAGTCAATTTATCGACTTAAGTACGCTTCCCATTCTTGGAACATAAGAATTAAATGGTCAAGACTTATGGATTCTCACAAAATGTGGACGACCCATGCGTTTACAAACACATTAAGGATGGAAGGCGGTTTTTCTACAACTCTATGTAGTTGACATTCTGCTAATTGGCAATGATGTTGGGGCATTGTCATCGATCAAATTATGGTTGACAAAGAAGTTTAACATTAAGGACTTGGTGTTAGACATGTATGCCCTAAGGAGTAAAAATATAATAAGTTTTTGGAGACACTTTTATCAACAAAGAATTTATTCATTATTTATATACCAAATCTTGTCCTCTTTACGTTCATATTTGTTGAATGTATGTTAAGCAAACAAAAGTCTAAGACTGTTGGTCTAAACCTTTAAGAATTGGGCATATGATGGACAGATTATGCGGAAGACACAATTCTTAAGGTGATGGTCTAAAACATAAGATCCGCAATCGAGGGAATAAAGTTGGGCGCTTTATTCATGTAAAGATTGTTATGTTGTCTATAACCCTTTTGGGAGATGGTTTGTCTTGACCATTAGAGGTGGACTCCATGAAAAGAAACATTGGCACGTTGTCACAGGTGACGATGGGTTGGATCGGGATATAAAGTGAATTGATTTGGATTAATAATTCTGTCTCAGCAAAATGATTCACTTTAGACAATCATCTGTATTATATCTTAATCATGAGATGAATAGTGGGCCTGTTGTCATGACTTGTGTCTTTTGATGTACCGAAGGGTGACACCCACACATCTTAATAGTGGTATGCATGCCGGTACATTGGAGGCATGACTCTTGATAGCGTAGACCTGTTATTCATAGATATGGAATTCATAGCTCCTCTTTAGGAGTAATGGTATCCTCTTATATGCGTTATCCTGTTATTCAACCATTTGGATACTTGAGTGTAACCAAATGGTATATTGTCTTTGGAAGGTAAGTTTTCCAATGGTAAGATAATGGAACGTAAGATAAAAATAATCAGGAAGGTAAGACCTTGTTCTTAAGCCGATTATGGATAATCATATGGGGATACGATATATTATGATAAGTTATGAAGACTTACCTATACGGGCTTCATAATTCTATGTAGTTCGAGAGTGCAACTCCAAGCTTTTAGTGGAATAGCATTGGAGTTGATAATTATGAAATACGTATCTGGGATATTGGGTTTCGTAATTATCAGGTGCTTTAACTATATAGGTCCATTTGGTCCCCTTTGCTAGCTCACAACATCCTGTAACGATACGGCGTGCTTTTTCAATAATTGTTAACTTATGTCGGAATTATTAGATTGGTTGAAATTTGAAAGAATGAAATAATTCATGTCTGTTTATCGATTGAATTAATTTTGTGATAAAATTAATTCAAGATAAACTGTCACGCCCCGAAGTACGGGAGGTGACGTGGCAGATTATTTAAATTAATTAAAAGAGAATTTAATTAAAATCTAGAGTTTAAGGGGTTTGAATCAAGTATAAAATGTGGGATTCATTAAAACACTTTATAAAGAGTTCATCTACATTAAACAATTTAAAATATTAAACGAATAAATACTAAAATAATAAAGCCGCGAGTATGGGTTCCACAGACCCACAACTTGTGCGCACACATGGTACTGACAATATCATAAATACAATCACAGTCCAGGTACAAATAAAGTTAAGATCTTACATGCCTTGACTAAATGATACAAAAGAAAATTTAATTCTTCTATTGCTCCTGAGTCCTGTCCGAAGATTCCTTTCCAAACCTAAATGGAAAACCACCTAAAGGGGGGAAAATTTAAAACAAATAAAACGTGAGCGAAAGGCTCAGTTGGTCTATGTTTTATAAAATAATTTAATTTAAAGAAACATGACATTATTCAGGAGTCATTTAAAAGAAAACTTAAATAAATAAGTAGATAAATAAATTTGAGTAAAACCATTCTTACTTAGAACATTTTACTCGTACGACCAGAAATATCATTTTCTTCTTCCTAGGCAAACCATAATAATATCACCACCGTAGTGGCCCAGCTGGGTTTCGGGACCTACCCCTAAGGTCGATCGCTACACGACCCGATCTCTGATATGGCATCATGCCTATATGATTATTATCATCATCATTCAAAACCCAATTACCGAGTGTTGTCATTTACATTCATTATGAAGTCCATTTCAGTTCATGGTATATTAAAATATAACCGATAAATTTATTTTCAAACAACCGTTGAAAACCTTTAATAGAAATCCTTTTTCAAAGCCAAATCATTTTGAAAACTCAGCTACCAAGGAATAGGGTAGAAGTCCTACCTCAATACTCGTGCTGGTGCCCCACACCGTAATCCCAGCCCGCTATACGTTAGCTTCGCGAAACCACGAACGATCCTAGATACAAACTAAGTCGATCAATATCTAGTTCGAGACATTCCATGTTACTAAACCATTTCATGATGTCCTAGTGTGCCATTTGTATCTTTAAAACCATTCTATAAGGTTGGAATTTAAATCAGGGTTCACAACAGTGAAAACGGGTAAAAATCACAAAATTTTCCATGCCTTGGTCGTCCTATCGAACTCCTTGCTTCGGCCGGCCGAACTGTACAGTTTGGCCTGCTGGAAGTCAGGTCCGGTCGACCGGTCATTTCCCCAGGTTCGGCCTGCCGGACGGAAGAACACCGGCCTGCCAAACTAGGAAAACCCAGAAATCCCAGCCATGGGTTTCTCGATCCCCAAAATTCAAATCTTGATTCTAACCTATTTTTCTCAAATCCCAGGCATAGAAAATAATCATAGTTGATAGAAAAACATAATAGAACATATTTGGACTTATTTAAACAAGATTTAAACTCAAAAATCTCAAAAATCCAAAAATGTAAAAATAGGGAGAAAAATGAAAAATCTTGAATTCAATCTGTTTTTCTTCAATCTAAACTTAGATTCTAGGCGTTCTAAGTTCATTTAACTCAAATCCAAGGTTTTCTAAGCTTAAACAAAACTAGATTTCAAAAAAATGTACAAAATTGAAAATTTTGAAAAAGTTTAGAAATTTCAAAACTAACCTCGAATCAAAGCTTCAATCCATGTCCTCGGTTGCCAAATCATGTCCCCGAGTTTCCTCCTTGCTAACCCGAAGCTTGGACTCAAGTTTTGATTCAAAAATTTTGAAAGAGAATTGAGAGAGAGAGAGGAAACCGAGAGAGAGTCACGGGAGGGAAGAGAGAGAAAGAGTGAGTGAACTGAGTGAAGAGAGAGAGGGAGAGAGAGAATAAATAGAGAAAATCGGTGGGCGATTTTACTGTGCAAAAACCATGTGCCGCCCACGGTTTTGTAAAACAGAGTATTTTTAACAATTTACAAATCGTTATGTTTTAAAACTCAAAACATCATTTTAAAACAATAAGAAATCATTTGAATTCATCAAATTAACAAAACAACCAAAAATTCAAAATCCAACCAAGTAATCAAATTAATGTTAAAACATTAATTATGGCACACTAATTCATCATTTACATTACATTAACATTGAATAAATTTCGGGGCGTTACATAAACTTGTTGAATTATTGAGATCGGATAATTCTTGTCTTTTTATCGGTTGATTTAATTTTTGGATAAATTAGATCAAGATAAACTTGTAGAATTATTAGGAATTTATTTATTTTCCTAGAGATTATCTAGATAAAGTTGTTTTGGTCAGATAACTTCTCTATTGGGTTATTTGACTTAAAATTGAGACTTTATTCTATAGAATCTCGGGTGAAAAATAAAGATTCGCTGAGATTTTTATTCGACAGTTCGACCTACCGATGGACGTGTTCAGCCTACCGATGAGCGAATGATAAGATTTCATATTTTTACGTGGATCTTATCAGATATTAATCTGAATTTGATTTTGATATGAATTTTTGAGACCTAATCTGATAATGACTGACCCTAGACCCAACCTCTATAAATAGGGAGTAAGTCACATAAGTCATTTAGATCAATTGAGAGATTAAGAGTGATACTCTGTTGGTGAGAATATGAAAACTCCCTGAGAGCTTTTGTTCACAAATCACGAAAGCTAGCTTTGGGTTCTCTCGATTCGTTGGAAGGACAGTCACCTAGTGGAAGAGCTGTACATGTGAGCCCATACTCACTCTGGTCATGGATAGAGAATAGATAAAAGACTAGTTGGTTGAGACTCTTTTGAAACGTTACTTCTCTTCACGTTTTGCAAGGGTTCTTCGGCAATCAAAGGTTAGTAAGATCTGTTTAATTTATGCATATAGCATGTCAAACTTGTGTTTTAGAAAATACTCTGATATAAAATTTTTAAAATTCTGCTGCGTACTATTTTTCCAACAATTGGTATCAGAGCCATGGTTTTTACATAAATTTACGAGTTTGTGATCATACTATATGTATAAATTTTGTGATCTTAATCTCTTCTATGCTTGAATTTAATTTTATAGAGAGTTGGCACTCTAGGTTTCTATATAATTTTATGTTGTCGTGGATTATGTGGTTAATGTTCATTAATTAATTATGGTTAATTTAATTGTTATTTAATTATTCATTAATTAATTAATGCCGGTTATGGTTTCTTAGAGTTTAGAATATGTATCTAGGTTTTTCATGTAATTAGATGGTGGACTATTATCTCCGTTTAGGAATTGTTATTTAATTTTAAATTTATACGAATTTTGTAATTAAATAATCATTCGGAGAAGACGGATCTAGATGAATGATGATGGCGCTCTTAGGTATTTATTGAGTCTCTAATTTTATGTTTTTGAATTGTTAAAAATAAAATTGATGAATTGCATTAAAAATTGTATTTTTTGGAATGGAAGATTTCTACTCGGTCGGCATGCCGAACCTACCAGTTCGGCAGGCCAGACATGTGGTTCGGCAAGCCGTCAGTGGGGCAGAAATCAGGTGGCTCTGGCGGCAGGCCGAATTGACTTTCATGAGTTGGCAGGCTGATGGAGCATGACCGGCAGGCCGATCACCTAGATCAACCTGTTGACCGAGAGCTAGAAAGTTTCTAGAAATTGTGCAGTTTTCAATGCAGTTTTAATTTTGTTTTTGGGACAATTTTGAGAAATATTAAATTTGGATATAACTAGTGATATGAAGTGTTTGATTCATATGGGATTGAAGACTTAAAGATGGGGATTACATAAAGAAGGATACAGCTTGAGGATTCAATGATGAAGAATCGATAATATGTCTCGATTATTCTATTGTAATCTTAGTTTTCTATTCTCTAGGGTGGAGCCATAATATTATGGTTATTTATTATTTTGCTTATAGCTTTGCTTGTCTGCATTAGAATACGATTTGCCATGTATATTGATAACATGTCATATAGAATAGGCAGTGCCGCTCATATTAAAATTGTTCATGCATATTCTTAAAATAAAACCTTGATTTCAAAAGATTGAGTGCAAGAAGGTTTTTGAAGAAAGAACCTAAGGCCTCCATCGTTGGTCCATAGGCCGAACATGGTGGTCCTAACCCCTAGGAGGGGATTTCTATCATGTACTAGATTGGATCTCTGAGAGGATAAGGTATTTTAGCATGATTTATGGTTGCACCCCCCTAGGTGGTGATTTTAAATCATGGATAAAATATTGAAACGATAGTTATGCACTCACGTTAATTTTATTATTAACTTCTCTTAGGAGCTTTGTTAATAAAATTAATGGCCAAAGAAATGATTATTAATATATGCTAGATCATACGGATCTTGCATGGCATATATTAATCAGGAGGGAATCAATGTTCCTGATTGAATTTGGCATGACTCCCCTAGGAGTTTGTTGAATTTTGAGTTGGGAATTATAGTTGTAAGGTTATGATATTTTCAAGGTTTTGACACATAAACAAATTTGTATATTTTTACATGATTGTGTTATCTTACTAAATTATTATTATATGTTTGCTTATGTTTGGTATATGATTCTTTATTGTAGATTAAAAATCTCTAAAAACGCTTTATCATCGATACTTGACAAAAACCTATTAACTAGAGAGAATTATAATGATTAGAAACGGAACCTGGATATCGTCCTCTCCTTTGAGAAACTGAAATATGTACTGACAACTCCTTGTCCTGCTGAGCCTACGGGAGACTCAACTAATGAGCAATTCCAAGCGTATGATCGCTGGAAAGATGCTAATGATCAGGCCCGCTACTATGTTATGGCTAGCACAAATAACGTGCTGCAGGTTCAACATCAGGATTATGAGACTACGAAGCAGATCTTGGATAATCTTGAGGATATGTTTAGAGGCTAGGCCATAACAAAGCAGCAAGGGGCGCTTCAAAAACTCTTAAACTGTAAGCAGAGACTGGGGACATCTGTAAAGGAGCACATGATGTTGGTCATGGGTTACCTCGCTGAGGCTTAAACCAATGGAGCCGACATCGATGCTGAAACTCAGATGACTATGGTCTTTGAGACTCTGTCAAAGGAATTTATTCCATTTAGAGCTACTTTTAATTTAAGCAATAGATGGGATATGACCTTGACGGAATTAATGAAACAATTATAGGAGTTTGAACTGCTGATCAGGGAGTCTTTTGCGGGTGGAGAGGCCAACATGGTAGCTGCTTCTGGTTCCAATCTCAACTCTGGAAATGGAAAGAAGCAACGGGCCAAGAATAGGAAGTCTTCTATTCCTACTAGTACCAAGAGTAAGAAGAAGAAGAAGAAGAACCCAAAGAAGCTTAAGTGCTTCTATGGGAAGGTCGGGCACATAAAGAAGCATTGCAAGGACTTCCTTTCCAAATGAGGTAGGTGTGATCTTCTATATTTAGAAACTTGTTTGGTTCAGGAATCTAGTGACATTTGGGTCATAGATTCTGATGCAACTAATCATGTTTGTGTTTCTCTACAGGGGTTCAAAAAAACGAGAAGTTTGCTACATGAAGACTTCACGCTTCGGATGGGCGATGGATCCTTAGTCTCTGCGGAAGCAGTGGGAGATATGCATCTTTATTTTGATAATTATAGAAATTTATTTTTACAAGATTGTTTTTATGTTCCTAAATTTAAAAGGAATTTTATTTCTGTAGCTTGTTTATTTAAAGACTCCTATTTGGTTTCTTTTAATGATAAAGTAGTGATTTGTAAAAATAAATCTTTTTTCTATTCTAGATGGATGCAAAATAATCTATATTTTATCAAACTTAAGATGGACTTATTGCTTAATGCTGAGATAAATGATAATAACTCTAAAAGACTTAAAACTTCTACTCTAATAGGACTTATCTTTGGCATTTGCACCTTGGTCATACAACCTAAATAGGATTCAAAGGTTGGTAAAGGATGGACCTTTAAATCACTTAAAGGTGGAATCTATACCTCAATGTGAATCTTGTTTGGAGGGTAAAACGACCAAAAGACCATTCAGGTCTAAGGGCAATAGGGCCGAAGGGGTTCTAGAACTTATGCATAGTGATATTTGTGGACCAATGAACATCCGAGCACGGGGAGGGTATGAGTACTTCATCACTTTTATTGACGATTGCTCAAGATTTGGCTATGTGTACCTGATGCACCATAAAAGTGAAACTTTTGACAAGTTTAGGGAGTTTCAGGCTGAAGTGGAAAAGAAATTGGGCAGACCCATAAAGGCACTTCAATCCGATCGAGGTGGGGAATACCTTTCTGATGAGTTTTTGGGACACTTATTAGAGAATAGGATTTTATCCCATTTGACTGCGCCAGGCACTCCGCAGTAGAATGGCGTAGCGAAGAGAAGGAATAGGACTTCGTTGGACATGATTAGGTCCATGATGAGTTATTCATCATTGCCTTTATCTTTTTGGGGATATGCACTACAAACCGCACGTTATCTTTTAAACAATGTGCCTTCAAAATCGGTCCCTAAAACTCCTCACGAGTTGTGGACGGGTAGGAAGACATCCCTAAACCATATTCGCATACAGGGATATTCGGCTCATGTCCTGTTTAAGGATCCGAATAAGTTGGAAGTACATTTGGATGTTTGCATGTTTGTAGGATATCCAAAAGGGACTAAAGGGGTTATTTCTATAACCCAAAGGAAAATAAAGTCATGGTTTCAACTAATGCAACTTTCCTTGAGGAGAGTTACATGGATGACTTTAAACCTAGAAGCAAAGTGGTGCTTAAGGAGTTAAGGAGTGATCCGATCACTCCGGAGGTTCCGAATAAAACCATTCCGATCAGTGTAGAAAAACCAAACGAACCTGAACAACAACCTAAGGGGCTTCAGTGTAGTAGGAGGATCGGGCGTCAACCTGAGAGGTATATGTTCAATGAGGAGGTCTTTTTGGTTGAACCAGACGAACATGACAAGGATCCTTATACTTACGCAGAGGCTGTGGAGGATGTTGTTTCAAAACTATGGACAGAGGCCATGAACATTGAGATGAAGTCTATGGAGACTAATCAGGTCTGGGAGCTTGTGGATCTTCTTGAAGGGGTAAAACCCATAGGGTGCAAGTGGATCTGCAAAAGGAAAAGAGGAGTGGATGGAAAGGTCAAAACCTTTAAGGCTAGACTGGTAGCTAAGGGTTATACGCAAAAGAAATTAATCGATTATGAGGAAACCTTTTCGCTTGTAGCCATGCTTAAGTCGATCAGGATTCTCTTGTCCGTAGCTGCTGCTCTTGACTACAAGATTTGATAGATGGATGTCAAGACGGCTTTTCTGAATGGCTATCTTGATGAATCCATTTATATAGAACAACCAGACGGGTTCAAGGTCATGGGTCAAGAGGGTAAGGTTTGTAAGCTGCTAAAGTCAATTTATGGACTTAAGCAAGCTTCCCATTCTTGGAACATAAGATTTGATCAGGTGATCAAGACTTATGGGTTCTCACAAAATGTGGATGAACCATGTGTTTACAAACACATAAAGGATGGGAAGGTGGTTTTTCTACTACTCTATGTAGATGACATTCTGTTGATTGGCAATGACATTGGGGCATTGTCATTGGTCAAATTATGGTTGACCAAGTAGTTTGACATGAAGGACTTGGGAGAGGCTAATTTTGTTCTCGGTATCAAGGTCTTTCAGGATAGGAAGAACAAAATGATAGCTTTGTCACAGGCCAGCTACATAGATAAAATTCTTAGAAGGTTTGCAATGCAGGATTCCAAGAAAGCTGGGCAACTATCTAGGTGTAGAATTACTCTTTCTAAGAAAGACTCTCCAAAGTCTGAGGAAGAAAGAGAATACATGAAGAAGGTGCCTTATGCTTTGGCAGTGGGTAGTCTCATGTATACCATGCTTTGCACACGACCGAATATTAGTTATACGGTTAGGATTGTAAGTCGATTTCAGGCAGATCTTGGACCAAACCACTGGGTTGTGGTTAAGCATATTTTTAAGTACCTGAGAAGGACTCGAGGGTATATACTTGTGTGTTCGGGTGAGGACTTGACTCCTCTAGGATACATGACTCGGATTTTCAATCCTATTTGGATTCTAGGAAATCAACTTTGGGTTTTGTGTTTACTTTGGGCAGCGGTGCCATCAGTTGGAGAAGTGCCAAGCAAGATTGCACTTTGGATTTAACGATGGAAGGCCGAGTATGTGGTAGCTAGTGATGCTTCGAAAGAAGTAGTGTGGCACTGTAAGTTCCTTGGGGATCTTGAGCTAGTTCCTAGTATGGATAAGACGGTATCACTGTACTGTGATAACAGTGCGGTTGTAGCTAATGTTAAGGAACCAAGATTTCACAAGAAAAGTAAGCATATTGATCGGAAGTATCATGTGATAAAGGACTTCTTTGAGGGTGGGCATGTCACGGTATGCAAGATCACGTTAGAGGACAATGTAACTGATCCATTTATGAAGACACTTACTGGGAGAGTCTTCGAGGGGCATGTGGAAGCTATGGGAATTTGAGATTTGTCATATTTACTCACTTAGTGCAAATGGGAGATTGTTAGACATGTATGCCCCAAGAAGTAAAAATGAAATAAGTTTTTGGAGATATGTTTATCAATAAAGAATTTCTTCAGTTTTTATATACTAAATCTTATCCTCTTTACGTTCATATTTGTTGAATGTATGTTAAGCAAACAAAAGTCTGAGACTGTCGGTCTAAACCTTTAAGAATTGGGCATATGATGGACAAATTATGCAGAAAACACGATTCTTAAGGTGATGGTCTAAAACATAAGATCCGCAATCGAGGGAATAAAGTTGGACGCTTTATTCATGTAAAGATTATTATGTTGTCTATAACCCTTTTGGGAGATGGTTTTGTTGGAAACAAAGTGCGCAGCGGGATTTTAAAAAAAAATTTTCATCAGAGTAATTTCCAAAACACAAGTTTGACATGTTATATGTATAAATTAAACAGATCTTACTAACCTCAGTGTGCCGAAGAACCTTCGCAATCCGTGTAGAGAAGTAACGTTCTAGAAGAGCCTCAACCAACTGGTGTTCTTTGCTATTCTCTATCCACAACCGGAGTGAGTGTGGGCTCACACGTACAGCTCTTCCACCGGTGACTCTCCTTCCAACCAATAGAGAGAACCCAAAGCTAGTGCTCGTGATTTGTGAACAAAAACTCTCAGGGAGTTTTTAGATGCTCACTAGAAGAGTATCACTCTTAATCTCTCAAATTGATTTGAGAAAATCATGAGACTCACTCCCTTTATATAGCTATTGGTCCTGGGGTTAGTCTGTATCAGATTAGGTCTCAAAAACTCGAAACAGAATGAAGTTCGGATCAATATCTGATAAGATCTGTGTGAAAACGCGTAATCTTATCTCCGCTGATCGGCAGGCCGAACATTCTGATCGGCATGCCGAACAGGCCAGTTCGGCAAGCCGAACACGTCATTTGGCAAGCCGAACTCCCGAGAAAAAATCTCCGCGAATCTTTTATTTTCCACCCGAAATTCTAAAGGATAAAGTCTTAGTTTTGATTCAAATAACCCAATAGAGAAGCTATCTGATCAAAACAAACTTTATCAAGATAATCTCTAAGAAAATAAATCAATTCATAATAATTCTACAAGTTTATCTTGTTCTAACTTGTCCAAAATTAAGACAACCGATAAACAGATAAGAATTATCTGATCGCAATAATTCAACAAGTTTATCTTAAACTAATTTCTTACAAAATTAATTCAACCAATAAATAGACATGAATTATTTGATTCTTACAAATTTTAAACCAATCTGATAAATCTGACATAAGTCACCAATTATTGGAAAAGCATGCCATGTCGTTACAGGATTTTGTGAGCTAGCAAAAGGGACCAAAATGGACTTATAAAGTTCAAGCTCATGATAATTATGAAACCCAATATCCTAGATATACATTTCACAATTATCAACTCCAACGCTACTCCACTAAAAGCTTGGAGCTGCACTCTCGAACTTTATAGAATTACGAAGCTCGTGTAGCTAAGTCTCCATGACATATCATAGTGCATCGTATCCCCATATGATAATCCATAATCGGCTTAAGGACAAGTTCTGTCTTACCTTCCCGATTATTTTTATCTTACGTTCCATTGTCTCACCATTAGAAAACTTACCATCCAAAGATAGTATACCATTCAGTTACACCTATGTATCCAAATGGTTGAGCGCTCTAGTTTTTCAATTACAGGATAACGCATATAAGAGGATATCATTACTCCTAAAGAGGACCTATGGATTCCATATCTATGAATAACAAGTCTACGCTATCAAGAGTCATGCCTCCAACGTACCAGCATGCATACCACTATAGAGATGTGGGAGTCACCCATTGGTACATCAAAAGACACAAGTCGAGATAACGGGCCCACTATTCATCTCAGGATTAAGATACAATACAAATGACTGTCTAAAGTGAATTGATTTGCCAAGACAGAATTATTAATCCAAATCAATTCACTTTATGTCCCGATCCAACATGTCGTCACCTATGACAATGCGCCAATGTTTCTATTCACGGAGTCCAACTCCGATGGTCAAGACAAACCATCTCCCAAAAGGGATATAGACAACATAACAATCTTTACATGAATAAAGCGCCCAACTTTATTCCCTCGATTGCGGATCATATGTTTTAGACTGTCACCTTAAGAATTGTGTCTTCTGCATAATCAGCCCATCATATGCCCAATTCTTAAGGTTTAGAGTGACAGTCTCAGACTACTGTTTGCTTATCATACATTCAACAAATATGAACATAAAGAGGACATGATTTGGTATATATATATGAAAAAATGTCTCCAAAAACGTATTACATTTTTACTCCTTAGGGCATACATGTCTAACAGGTTTGTCTTGACCATTAGAGGTGGACTCCATGAATAGAAACATTGGCACATTATCACAGGTGACGATGTGTTGGATTAGGACATAAAGTGAATTGATTTGGATTAATAATTCTATCTCAGCAAATCGATTCACTTTAGACAATCATCTGTATTATATCTTAATCTTGAGATGAATAGTGGGCCCATTGTTATGACTTGTGTCTTTTGATGTACCGAAGGGTGACACCCACATCTTAATAGTTGTATGCATGCCGGTACGTTGGAGGCATGACTCTTGATAGCGTAGACCTGTTATTCATAGATATGGAATCCATAGCTCCTCTTTAGGAGTAGAGATATCCTCTTATATGCGTTATCCTGTAATTGAAAACTAGAGCTCAACCATTTGGATACATAAGTGTAACCGAATGGTATACTGTCTTTGGATGGAAAGTTTTTCGATGGTAAGATAATGGAACGTAAGATAAAAATAATCGAGAAAGTAAGACAAAACTTGTCCTTTAGCTGGTTATGGATAATCCTATGGGGATACGATACACTATGATATGTCATGGAGACTTAGCTATACAGGCTTCGTAATTCTATATAGTTCGAGAGTGCAGCTCCAAGCTTTTAGTGGAGTAGCGTTGGACTTGATAATTATGGAATGTATATCTAAGATATTGGGTTTCATAATTATCGGGAGCTTGAACTTTATAGGTCCATTTGGTCCCCTTTGCTAGCTCACAAAATCCTATAAGAATACGGTGTGCGTTTCTAATAATTGGTGACTTAGGTCAGATTTATTAGATTGGTTGAAATTTGAAAGAATCAAATTATTCATGTCTGTTTATCGGTTGAATTAATTATGTAAGAAAATTAGTTCAAGATGAACTTGTTGAATTATTGCGTTCGGGTAATTCTTGTCTGTTTATCGGTTGTTTTAATTTTGGACAATTAGAACAAGATAAACTTGTAGAATTATTGTGAATTAATTTATTTTCTTAGAGATTATCTTGATAAAGTTTGTTTTGATCAGATATCTTTTCTATTGGGCTATTTGAATCAAAACTGAGACTTTATCCTGTAGAATCTCGGGTGGAAAATAAAAGATTCGCAGAGATTTTTTCTCGCCAGTTCGGCCTGCCGGATGACGTGTTCGGCCTGCCGAACTGGCCTGTTCGGCCTGCCTATCAGAAAGTTTGGCCTGCCGACCTACGACAGTTAAGATTACGCATTTTCACGCGTATCTTATTAGATATTGATCCGAACTTGATTCTGTTTCGATTTTTTGAGACCTAATCTGATATGGACTGACCCTAGGACCAATAGGTATAAAAGGGGAGTGAGTGTAATGATTTACTCAGATCAATTTGAGAGATTAAGAGTGATACTCTTCGAGTGAGCATCTGAAAACTCCCTGAGAGCTTTTGTTCACAAATCACGAACACTAGCTTTGGGTTCTCTCTGTTGGTTGGAAGGAGAGTCACCGGTGGAAGAGCTGTACGCGTGAGCCCACACTCACTCCGGTTGTGGATAGAGAATAGCAAAGAAGACCAGTTGGTTGAGGCTCTTCTGGAACGTTACTTCTCTACACAGGTCGCGGAGGTTCTTCGGCACACTGAGGTTAGTAAGATCTGTTTAATTTATACATATAACATGTCAAACTTGTGTTTTGGAAATTACTCTGATGAAAAATTTTTAAAATTCCCCTGCACACTTTGTTTCCAACAGGATGAGCATCAATGCTTTTTGAGGGAGGAGCTGCCCAGCAAGCTAGCCTAGGCGGTGGAGGACTATAAGGGGTCCACAGATTACGAAGACAATTATTACCTAGAAATGAAGGATTTGAAGGAATATATTCTAGGGAAACATCCTGAGGCTACTGCCTTGGACTTGTCCTTAGTGGTCAAGTCGGAGATGGGTGAGGACATGAAGTAGGTTAGCCAAGATGTGGTGGTGAACTTGGATGTCGAGGATGGCAACGGCAAAGACAGTGATGCTGGGAACGGAGCCCAGGAATAAATTTTGTGTTTTTACAATTTTCTTCTATC
The DNA here is from genome assembly GCA_025403435.1 of Artocarpus heterophyllus. NCBI lineage: Eukaryota > Viridiplantae > Streptophyta > Magnoliopsida > Rosales > Moraceae > Artocarpus > Artocarpus heterophyllus. Next base: position 20,623,636 of record CM046342.1, read on the forward strand.
CAAGTTTGGGAGGTGCCTGGTTATTTGAACCTCCCAAAGACAATTAAATTTTATTTTTATTTTTAATCCTGTTCTTGGTCACTGTTCAACTCAGCTATGGTCAGGTATCGGATGATCGGGTCCATCCAGGTGCTTTCTTACCCTTCAGCTACACTAGTACTTCTTTGATGATGCTTGGCTCTGTTAATCTCTCGATCGTGACAAATGTCAATTCGCGGTCACCCAATCCTGAGGCAAGCCAAGCAAGGTCATCAACTTCAAAGTTCTCAGATCTTGGGATTTGGATGAAAGAATAAGCTTTGAACTACCCGAACAATGCCTTGACCTCTCTTAAATAGGCAGTCATGGACTTTTTTCAGGCTTGGAATCCCCCAATGACTTGCTGGACGACAAGCATTGAATCACTGTGGACGCAGATTCGCTGCACTTCAAGATCTCGTGTAATTTTGAGCCCAGCCAGCAACGCTTCATACTAGGCCTCATTGTTGGATGCCTTGATGTCAAATCAAAGGGCATAAATTGCTTTGTATCCATCTGGGCTAGTGAGGATTAGGCCAGCACCCGAGCCTTTAGCACATGACGATTAGTCAATAAATAACTTCCACTCTGGCTCAAACTCAGCAGCGATGTTGCTTCCGCTGCTACTTTGAAAGTCTTGAGCTTCGACAGGAGCATTCTCGATGGATAGGGTGCTTTGCCCGGCATCCGTAAACTCTACAATAAAGTCAGCGAAGGCTTGCACCTTAATGGCAGTTCTGGGGACAAAGTGAATGTCATATTGCCCGAGTTCAACCTACCACTTGGCCATCCATCTAGATAGCTCCGGACTTTGGAAGACTTGTCTTAAAGGATACTTAATTGGGACCCAAATTGTATGACCCTAGAAGTATGGTCGGAGCTTCCGGGCAAAAGTGACAAGAGCAAACACGAGTTTCTCCAATAGAGGGTACCCCTCCTCAATACTCTTAAATGCATGGCTGGTATAGTAAACTAGCTTTTAGACACAACCTTCTTCTTGGATAAGGACTGAGCTCACGGCCTTCTCGGACACGACTAGGTAGGCATATAGTACTTCCCCGGTAAAAGTTTTGGATAGAAGCAAGGGCATGGCCAAGTACCTCTTGAGGTCTTGGAATGCTTCTTTACACTCCCCGCTCTAATCAAACTTTCCCTTAAGTGCCCGAAAAAATAGGTGGCATTTGTTAGTAGACCAAGATATGAATCTAGATTGGGCAGCTACCATGCTTGTCAACTTCTACACCTCCTTGATGGTGTGGGGTAGGTGCATGTCAATTACAGCTTGGGCTTTAGCTAGGTTAACATCGATACCCCTTTGGTTTACCATGAATCCAAGGAACTTACTAGATTCAACCCCAAATATGCACTTGGCTAAGTTGAGTTTCATCCCATATTCCTAGAGGATATCAAACCTTACTCAGAGATCGATGATGTGGTCTGTTGCTTGGACCAATTTGATAAGCATGTCATCCACATAGACTCCCATGGTCTTGCCAATCAGCTGAGCAAACATCTTGTTTACCAAATGCTAATAGGTGGCTCCAGCCTTCTTCAGTCCAAAAGGCATAATTATGTAACAATAAAGTCCTTGATCCATGGTGAAAGCATTCTTAATTTTGTCCTCCTCAGCCATTCTAATTTGATTGTAGCTAGGGTAAGCATCCATGAAGCTCAATAGTTCATGTCGGCCGTCGCATTCACGAGTTGGTCTATCGGGGAAGTGGGAAGCAGTCCTTTGGGTTGAGGTTGGTGTAAGCGATATAGACCCGCCATTTCCCATTGGCTTTTTTCACTAGGACTATGTTTGCCAGCTATTTTGGGTAGGTTACTTCTCGGATAAATCCAACCTTTGAGAGCTTTTGAACCTCCGTGTTAATTGCGAAATACCTCTTCGGGTTGATGGCTCTTCTTTTCTAGATGACTGGTTTATGCTTGAGATGGACATTAAGGTGGTGACTAATGATATTGGGTCGATGCCAAGCATCTCTTCATTGGACCATGCGAATACATCCCAATATTCCATAAGAAACTTCTCTAGGTTGGCCCAAATCTCAAGTTAGTTGAGAACCGAGTTAGACCATTCGGTCGAGATACTCAGGGTCCAAATTATACAACACCAATTCCTCCACAGGCGTGGCTCTCACCTCTTCTTCCAAAAGTCGAGGGTCCATGTCAAAAAGCATCTTGGGCCTCTACTTGGCTAGGAGCGATATTTCATCTACCTTATATATAAGCACAACGCTTAATTGACGAGCTGAAGCCTCCTTGACGGCGTTTGCATTGTAATCTTGGGAATCCTTCTACTGTGATCTGATGACTCCGACCCTATTCTCCATCGAAAACTTCATCGGAAGGTGGTAGGTGGAGACCACAACCTTCAGGGCATTCAGAGTTGGTCGCCCAATGATGATATTGTACTGAGAGGGTTTATCAACAACGAGAAAGTCGATGATGCATGTTACCCAAGCATCCCCCTCTTTGAAGGTGACCAGCAGGCCGACCTTGCTGACTACTCGGACGCACTCTCCAATGAAGCCATAGAGTGGTGTTTGGACCATAATAAGATTGGCATTACAGATCTTCAACTTGTCATAGGCCTACTTAAATAGAATGTCGGTCGAATTACCATTGTCGATTAGCACATGTTGGACAATATTGTTGGCAATTTGGAGTTTGCATACAAGGGCGTTGTTGTGTAGGTAAACAAGTTTATCTACCTCCTCCTCGATGAAAGTGATGTGGACATCGTCCTGTCGATAGATCTTGTTGATGTGTTTAGACATATTCATAAGATTGCCTCTCTCGACCAACTGAGCTTCCCGAGCATAGGTTCACCGTCCACTCGAGGTGTCCCCGGTAACAGGCCCACTAAAATTAATGTGAACGATGTTTGGGGGTTCTAGGGCATTCCTACCTTTGTTGTATGGTTGGTTCTGTGCATCTCAGGTTGGCTGGTCGTTTCTCCTGGCCATAGAACTAGAAGTTATGACTTGCTCTACAAATTCCTATAAATGCCTATGTTGGATTAGCCTTTCGATCTGGTCCTTAAGTTGGATGCAGTCACGAGTGTTATGCTTGACGTCCTTGTGAAAGTTGCAGTACTTATTCTAATCCCTCTTGACCTTGCTTTTCTTTAGCTTAGGCGAATCTGCCAACAAATTTTGATCGCTCATCTAGGCCAATACTTCATCAATGCTGGCGACCAAGGGTGTGTAGCTATGGAAATTTTTTGTTGGGGCCTTGGTTTTGTCGGCTTTTTGCTTCTCCTTCTTTGGCTTCTTGCTCTGCTCAACGCTGGGCTGCTCGGGTGGAGTCTTTTGCTTCTTCCCCTTCTTTCCATCGCTACTACTACCTTTACCTTCTCGATGGCTCTTCATGTATTCGGCTGCATCAGCATACCTTTGAGCCTACCCTAGCATTTGAGAGAAAGTGCTCGTTGGCTCGAAGGCAAGCGACCAGGTTAGGTTCCTATCTCAAAGGCCCTTTGTAAATGCATGTTTCAGGTTCTCATCTTCGATATGCCATACCTCCAGCGTAGCTTGGGTCAATCAATTGATATATTCCATCCCCCTATTCGACAGCATAGATGTGAGTAACTTCCTTTCTCCTCGTCTTGGTTGTCAAAAATCCAGAGGAGAAGGCGTCAAGTAACTAGCGAAAAGAGGTTATGGTGCCCAGCTCTATTCGCCTGAACCATTGCCAAGCAGGGTCGGTCAACGTGAGTAAAAATGCTTTGCACATGGTTGCATCATTGGCATTCTGAAGTAACATATGCCCCCAGTACAACTCGACATGCTCGTCGGTGTCGGTTGTCCCGTTGCAAGACTTGATCTATGGGACCTTAAATTATGGGGTCATGGGGGCTCGCATAATGGCATCAGTGAACAACGGGTCCGGCATGCCACCCTCATCTAGCCCGAACCTGTTGTTACGAATCTAGTTGATCTATCGCTACAGTTTTCAGAATCTACTACTGTTGGTATCTTCAAGTAGTTCTACCCTATACGGGGTTTTGCCTTCAACCCTATCACCTCTTCTAGGTTGCCTATCTTGCTGAACTTCTCCCTGGCATCCGAGCTGGTCAAACACTAATGCTCAGGAGCCTTGAGGTGATTGTTCCCGACCATCTTGAGGGCCAAGTCGGCCTTCCTGGACTATTTGGTTATTAGCCGAGACCCTGTGAGTGGTTTTCATAGAGTGTTTGGAGTCAGAATTGTCTTAGTCTTTAGCCTCTACCCTACTCGATCCTTGGCCCGGTCTTCTTGGGCTAGGGGAAGGAGGACAGAAGCTTGTTGACGTTGCGCCTGTTGCTGGGCTATCTGCTGCATTAGTAACCTAACAACATTTGTGAGTTCTCATATCATATCTTGGGCAATCGATTCTTCTACATTTTGTTCGGCTCTGGTTGTGTTGCCCTAATTATCAGATTGAGATCTAGCAGCCACGGGGCGGCCCTAAGGTCTATTCGGGTTCTGGTTTCAGTTTTGGGCTTCGCCTGACCCCTCTTGTCGGGCACCCTCATCCCGTGTATTCCCTCTCGTTACTATGTTTATATTGTAAGAAGAGTTACAACTGATGATTTTCAATGAAAGAGTAGGCGCTCTCTTTCTAGCAAAAAAATGTTGATGCTTACCAATTAAAGGTGGCAATTCAATACCACATGCGGCTGCGCATGGTGTTCAGATGGCTCTTCCCTACTCGTCTTGGCCTATTTACGTGCAACAAGAGGAGGGACGCTTAGAAGGTAAAGGGGGACACCGATACGGTACCAGAAAAGGGCTCTCTGATGCTCAACTCAAGCGCTGCTCAATAGTGAACAGGAGCTGGTTAGTTGGGAAGGAGCGCGTTGCCCTTGAGCCATAGTAAATGCGCTCTATTTATAGGCCGCCACTTGAACCAGGTGTTAGGTTGGTTTTGCCCATGACCCATGTGTCACATCAAGGCCTATTAGAAGATAGGTGACGTGTGTCACAGTTTCTGCTGGAGGATCAACCTCCATCTGATGGCGAAAACACGGCCATCTATTAGCTTTTTGTGGTGAGTGGCTGTCTATTTTTAGGCTTTGACAATCTAACCCGAGCATGTGTCTTATCCAAGGAGGCAAGGGCTTTCGTCGTAGCCAGTAGAGGCTCCGTTGAGCACCTTGGGAGGACGAGCCAAGCTCTGGGGGTCCAAGATTGCCTTCCTGTTGCATTTTCCGAGCACAGTTGCCGAGTCGCCGAAGATATGCTCCTCGGGGACGGCGTCGAGCACACCCCCAACAAAATCCACTCTTTGATTTGTTCTTGTTGGGATAATTTTGAAATGTTTTTTCTCCTTACTTTACTGCTACCAACATAATTTCTTTTATAAGTATACGGGCTTAGTTTTTTATTTTTAATATGTCAAGCGATCTCTACAATGTAACTTTTTTAATGTGTTTTTTTTTATATTTTCTTCTTATATGCTTTCATTAAAATATATTTTTTATGCATGTCCTAATTTAAGTATTAGTTGCAATTATATAATAACTAACTAAAAAGTTTTACTATTAAAAAAATTAAACAAGTAAAAATATGGTAACCAAAACATAACACATGGATATAACCTATAAAATCATTCTCCACCTGCTAGCACGTGGTATTTAATTAGTAAGGGAAAAATCATCTAGAAAATATTTGCTACATTATTTATACCTCTATGTGTTCCAATAAAATATAAATTCGCGTAGAATAGTGGCATTCTGGTAAATATATAAGAAGACAAGGTTGTTTTTGTAAAGGGCCGAAAGGCAACTCGTTGTTAAAGTAAAGGGACAGGGAAAGGAAAAGGGGAGGGAAAGGGATTGGTCGGCGACCGTCGCAGCGTGTAAAACGGAGTTGTCCCTGCCTATTCCACTGACACGTGTTTTCATATCTTTCTGTTATCATGCTTTTGCAATTATAATTCATGTTTTTCCTTGGCCTTTGGTAGCGTTTGGCTGCTAAGAAAGTGGTCGATTCTTTTTTTTTTTCTTCCTCTCTGTCCTTCCCTGTCCCCCAATCAATTTAAACATCTCATTTTAAAAAATACTAACTCAATTTTAACCAGATTTTTGGTAAAAAGAAGTCAGTTAGCTTCTCCTCAAATAGTGGTATCTCTATTTATTAAAGTAGGGTCTACAAAATAAATAAGTGTTTGACATATTGATTATAATTATTGGTTATAATTGTTTTTACTGTATCATGTGAAAATTTTATATTATGACGATTTTTTTATTTTTACCGTAGCATAGAGAGTTTTACACTATTTATAACTAAAAAAATGGTATAGATCACAACTGTCAAACATCTCATGAGTCTATTTTCTCCTATCTCCTATCAAAGCTATTTTTTATTATTTTGTTTTTGAAAGAATAATTATTTTGCTTTTTTTGAGGGAATAACAAATAAAATTATTTTGTTTTTTTGTTTTTTCCAAGGGAATGATAATTTTGTTTAACAGGATTAAATTATACAAATACCGATCTAAATTTAAGAAAAAAGGCTAAATTTTCCTAAAAGAAACTAAAAGATTAGCTAAAGCGTATAATAAGACCCATTAATATATAAGACAAAACACATACAAATCAAAACGTAAAAACTATAAAACAAAAAAGGAGACAGTAAACAATATACTCAAATATACATACATATATGTATAGACAATAATAAAAGATTAATACAGTTTATCAAAAAAAAAAGATTAATAAAAGTTTAGAAACTAAACAAAAAAGCAATAGCCGTGTGAAGCTTGCAAAAATTTAACTATATAAACCTGCAAGCCAGAAGTATAATATATATGTTTTTCTCCTTCAATGATAGACCGAGCGAGCGAAGAGGTGGCAGATGAGTTGTGCCTGTTCAAGCAAAAAAACGAGCAAAAAAGAAAAGGGAATGCTACCAGCTCAGCTTATGATAACACCTTCTTAAAAGATCTTATCTATAAGACTTATTTTTATAGCCATTAAATTTAATTTAGTAGTTTAAAACATTCAACTCTATCTTATTACAACAGGCTGTCCTTTACACAATCAAAAATAAAATTACAAAACAAATTAAAATTAAAATTAAAAAATTAATGAATTAACAGAAAAAAAAAAACAAAATGACGAAGAAATAACACCACGGAGATGTCTTCTTGATCGACAGCAGGGGGCTTCGAGGCCGTCCTAGTTCGGTGGAGGGTGGCAGCCTCTAGCGATATCTGAACTCACTGGGATCGGTTGTTGACAGCTCGACCTTCGAATTGAAAACTTAATAACAAATTCTAATATGCTATAAACTGTATGCATATCAAGAATTGAAACGGAAGCGTGAAAAACGAGTACTTACCTCTGGCCATTGCTATGTGCATCAACTATGTTCTACGAGCGTACAGTGGCTGCCTCTCTTGAGAGCTTTCAAGTCCTCCCAAAATCTCAATTGATGGTGTTGGTTTCTTAAGAGAATTTTTGGACTTGGGGACCCAAGTTTACGTTCCACAAAAAAACTGAACGTGAAAATTTTATGTATTTCCTTGCCTAACATTTCCTCCCATCAAGGTAATATATAGCAAGAATATTCAGTTACCAAATTAATATGGTTTAATGAAAACATAATGTGAGACCATTTATGTAAAGCTGTTATAGAAATTAAATTGGTTTCAAAATGAAACCGTTGGCTGGCAAATGTAACAGTTACATTCTCCCACTTGGTCTTCATATTTAACCTTATATTCATTAAACTCACACTTTCAGAAAACAAATACATGAATCATGGCGATAGTTCCTCTAAATTGTGAGTATTATCTTCCATATATTACTATGTATTGTTTCTCAAACTTTTTTCCTTATATGGTAACTTAACTTTATGAATAAACCCAATGTTTATTCTTGGTCCTACCAAATGTGAATTTTTCTCTTAAAACTTTATGCGCAAAACAAATATGAGAAATCATCACAACTGAATAAGAGTTTCATTAAAACTGTAAACTGTATGTACAAACAAATTTACATTATGGAACCAAGTCCCATCTGTACAACATGATCCTTAAATGACTTCGGTGGCATTCCTTTTGTCAGAGGATCTGCGATCATCAATTCAGTGCTTATATGCTCAATGACCACTTTATTTTCCTTAATGCGTTCCCTTATGGCTAAGTACTTAATGTCGATATGTTTACTTCGACTGCCACTCTTATTATTCTTAGCCATAAAGACAGCAGCTAAATTGTCACAATATATCCTTAATGGCCTAGACACAGAATCTACAATTCTGAGGCCTGACATGAAACTCTTCAACCATACACCATGCGAAGTAGCCTCAAAACAAGAAACGAACTCTGCCTCCATTGTGGAAGTAGCAACCAACGTTTGCTTTCCACTCCCCCAAGATACAGCTCCTCCGGCTAGCATGAAAATATAACCTGAAGTTGATTTTCTCGAATCAACACAGCTAGCAAAGTCTGAATCGGAGTAGCCAATCACCTCTAGAATGTCAGTTCGCCTATACATAAGCATGTAATCCTTTGTACCTTGAAGGTACCTCATCACCTTCTTTGCAGCCCTCCAGTGGTCAATGCCTGGGTTACTCTGATATCTCCCCAACATTCCTACAGCAAATGCAATGTCAGGTCTTATGCAGACCTGAGCATATATAAGGCTTCCAACAGCTGAAGCATAAGGAATGTTGCTCATTTGAACTTTCTCGAAATCATTCCTTGGACATTGGTTCAAACTGAACTTATCACCCTTCACAATGGGTGCTATACTTGGTGAACAATCTTTCATCCGAAATCTGTCTAAGACTTTATTAATATAGGTTTCCTGCGATAGTCCCAAAATGCATCGAGATCTATCCCTATGGATCTTTATGCCAATGACATAAGATGCCTCACCCATATCCTTCATATCAAAGTTCTTAGAAAGGAATTGTTTCACCTCATATAGAAACCCCTTATCATTGGTTGCAAGAAGGATATCATCCACATACAAAACAAGGAAACAAATCTTGCTCCCACTGACCTTCTGGTATATACATTGATCCATGATGTTCTCTTCAAAACCAAATGAAGTGATGACATCGTGGAATTTCAAATATCATTGACGGGAAGCCTTTTTCAAACCATATATGGATTTCTTGAGTTTGCACACCAAATGCTCACCATCACTAGAGGAGAATCCTTCAGGTTGTTTCATGTAAACCTCTTCCTCTAGATCATCATTGAGGAATGCCGTTTTCACATCCATCTGATGTAACTCAAAATCAAAATGAGCTACTAATGCCATGATCACACGAAGGGAGTCCTTTTTAGATACAGGAGAAAAAGTCTCAGTGTAATCTATACCCTCCCTTTGAGTGAATCCTTTAGCAACGAGTCTTACCTTATGTCTCTCAATGTTGCCTAATGAGTCTTTCTTTGTCTTGAAGACCCATTTGCATCCAATGGTTTTTACACCATCAGGCAACTTGACAAGATCCCAAACTCCATTAGATGACATAGAGTTCATCTCATCTTTCATGGCATCATACCACAAGTTAGATTCCTTACAACTCATGGCTTGTGAAATGTTTATGGATCATTTTCAGCTCTAATGTTATAGTCAGACTCCTGTAGATACACAATATAGTCACTAGGAATAGCTGATCGCCTTACTCTAGTAGATCTCCTTAATGCTGATTCAACATTCTCTTGAGGAGCATGTTGATCAACTGGCTGTTCAACAGGTTCTTGTATCTGTTGTTTAGCTGGATCTATTGCTTCTTGATCAGCAATCTGTGGAACTTGAATGACTGGCTGTTGTTCAACACGCGTTTGAACTGTAGGCGTGTCGCGTATAACAATCACTCTATCATATGAAGTGGAAGCTTGAGCATCTGTATGATCTTTCTCTGGAACAGTGTTCCAGGATCGATCGCTCCCACTGATCAAGTCATTCTCAAGAAATTTGGCATTTCTTGAATCCACAAACCTAGTGGTATGTGATGGACAATAAAATCTATATCCCTTAGACCGTTCAACATATCCAACGAAATACTCACTTATGGTCCTTGGGTCTAGTTTCTTTTCTTGTGGATTATAGACTCTCACTTCAGACGGGCATCCCCAAACGCATATATGTCGCAAACTCGATTTCCAACCTTTCCATAACTCGAACGGTGTCTTTGAGATAGCCTTAGTTGGAACTTGGTTTAATATATACACAACCATCTTTAGAGCTTCAGTCCACAAAGACCTAGGAAGCTTGGAGCTACTAAGCATGCTCCACACCATATCCAACAATGTTCAGTTTCTTCTTTCTGCCACACCATTTTGATCTGGAGAACCGGGCATAGTATATTGGGCAACTATCCCATGTTCTTGAAGAAACTTCACAAATGGACCAGGCGCTTGTCCATCTTCGGTGTATCTACCATAGTATTCACCACCTCTATCAGATCTCACTATCTTTATTTGCTTACCACATTGTTTCTCTACTTCTGCCTTAAACACCTTAAAGGCATCTATAGCTTCATTTTTGTTATGAAGCAAGTAGAGATACATATATCATGAGTAATCATCAATAAAAGTAATGAAATACTTTTGACCATACGCGTCTATATCTGGACTACAAATATCTGTATGTATGATCTCTAATATGTCTGAACTCCTCTTAGCACCTTTCTTTGACATATTGGTCTGCTTTCCCTTTATGCAGTCCATACAAGTGTCAAAGTCAGTAAAATCTAGAGTACTAAGTACCCCATCATTCACTAGTCTCTTTATTCTCTCAATAGAGATATGACCCAATCTACGGTGCCACAACATAGAGGAATCTTCATTCATAACACATCTCTTAATGCCAGCATTATCTTGAACACGCATAGAAGTATAAGAAGCTTTATCTTGTAAATTAATTTTGAAAAGACCATTTGACAACGTACCATTTCCAATAAGTTCAAATCTATAAAATAAACTAAATATAGTGTCTGAAAAATTAAAGGAAAATCCTAATGGTATAAGCCTTGAAACTGAAATTAAATTCCTAGAAAAACTAGGAATATAAAATGTCTTTTCTAACTTTAAAACATAACCACCAGATAAAACTAAATTGCATGTTCCGACAGCCTCTACATGTGAGCGCATCTTGTTGCCTGAATAGATGCACTGCTCACTTCCCACTGGCTTCCTTAGGCCTTGCAATCCATGCAAGGAATTAGTGACATGGATTAAAGAACCAGAATCAATCCACCATGTGTTATGTTCAACATCAACCATATTAGACTCATAACAGACAAGTGATAATTGAGTATCTTTTTTGTCAAGCCATCTCTGATATTTAGGACAATCCTTCTTTATGTGCCCCTTCTTTTTACAAAAGAAGCACCTGGATTCCTTCTTGATATTAGCTTGAGCAGACAGTTTGCCTTTTCCCTTATTATTAGCTTGGCCCTTGTTCTTCCTTTGAGTTGCCAGATGCACACTCTCTCCCGCTTTCATAACAAGCCTTCCTTCTTCCTGAACACACATGGTCATTAATTTATTGATAGACCACTTATCCTTATGTGTGTTGTAGGATATCTTGAAAGGTCCATATTGATGTGGAAGAGTGTTGAGGATGTAGTGCACAAGGAAGGTTTCAGACATCTCAACCTCAAGTGTCTTCAGCTGAGCCGCTATATCCCTCATTTGCATGATGTGCTCACGCACACCATGAATTTCAGTAAGCTTCATGGATGAAAATTTCATTATCAAGGTGCTAGCCAAGGCTTTGTCTGATGTAGCAAACTGCTCATCAATTGCCTTCATTAGAGCTCGCACATTGTCATATTGCTCCAATGAACCACGTATGCCAGTCGAGATCTTCGTCTTTATGAACATTACGCAAAGGCGATTAGATCGCTCCCACTTTTCATAACGGTAAACGTCATCTGGCTGGCTGGTCTCCATAATGGCAGGTGGTTCATCCTTATGGATAGCCAAGTCAATGTCCATGACACCTAAATGAAGAAGAATTCTCTCCTTCCATACCTTATAGTTGTCTCCCTTAAGTTCGGGAATGTCACACTGGAAATCAGAGTAACTCACAGTTTGCATAGCTGCATAATAAAACATACATGCTTATGTTACTAAATTGAGGCTACAATACTTTATGATATGTTTACCAATGTAAATCATGCATTAAAATATGAATCAAATGATATAAAAATTGCCTGTGGGCTAAATTTTTAACTCAAATAGATTCATATATCCTTCTGATAACACTATCAAATTATATGCCCTTTTCTTAATTCCTGTGGGTAAATTAAGAAAGATAATTTGATACATCATCCTAACTAATCATATTAAATATAATAAAAATTCCTGTGGGATAAAATTTATCATATTACATATGATTAATCACAATTTAATGTCTTTTTACCATATGTGATTTAAACATCTAACATAATTTTTTGTATAATCAAAGATGCTATGGCTACTCTTTAATTATTCAAAAATTAAATACATATATCACAAGACATTTATTCTTAAATTTTTGCTCATAAAATAAATTGCATTTACCTTAAGCAATAAATAAATATGAACAAAGAACCATGATTTATGTGCTAATTTTCATTATGTATAGATTAAAATTATACACTCAAAAATATAATTTCGCACATTATTGCACAAAATTAAATGTACTAAATTATTTAACTTAATATTGCATGCATAATTTTAAATCACAAATTATATATAATGAACACTATATGCACATAAATTTACAAAATTATATCCACACAAATGCTGTATAATATTCATAACAAATACCAAAAATTATGAATATTCAAAATTATGAATATTTCATAAATTATTCCATAATATGAAAAATTTCATAAAAATATTAAAATTGTGGATATTATGAAAATTTCATAAAAATATAAAATATGAAAATTTTATGAAATTTTCCCCAAAAATATCATTTTATGAAATCTGGAAAAAATCAAATTTTTTTTTTAATTTTTGGGTTTTTTTTTTAATTTTCTGCATATTGAAAAATGACATGTCGTTTTGGTCATTAAGACCAAAAATGACGTGTCGTTTCATTACTTGAAACTTAGTCGTTCACTGTCCAAACGACATGTCATTTTGGTCCTCATGGACTAAAACGACGTGTCGTTTTCTTTGCTGTGAAAACGCCCCCTCACTACCAAAAATGACGTGTTGTTTTGGCTGACTTAAGGCCAAACGACATGTCCTTTTGTGTCATCTTCAACCTTGAACCGGGTCGTTTTGACCCGGCTGACCCAAATTCTGACCCGGTTTCAGACCCGGCTAGTTTTTCACCCTCTAGACACCAATTTTGGCGTTTCAAATTGCAGAATTCATAGAAATCTAATGTCTAAATGATTTCTAATCTTAGTTTCAATTAAGAAACGCTAAAAACTAAAACCTAGAAATCAAAAAAAAATTTCAACTGTGCGTTCATGAACACGGATTTTTTTTTTTTTTAAACAAAGTTAACACAGTTCGCACACGCAAGGCAGAGAGACTTATGGCTCTGATGCCAAATGAAAACTTAATAACAAATTCTAATATGCTATAAACTATATGCATATCAAGAATTGAAACGGAAGCGTGAAAAACGAGTACTTACCTCCGGCCATTGCTATGTGCATCAACTGTGTTCTACGAGCGTACAATGGCTGCCTCTCTTGAGAGCTTCCAAGTCCTCCCAAAATCTCAATTGATGGTGTTGGTTTCTTAAGAGAATTTTTGGACTTGGGGACCCAAGTTTACGTTCCACAAAAAAACTGAACGTGAAAATTTTATGTATTTCCTTGCCTAACATTTCCTCCCATCAAGGTAATATATAGCAAGAATATTCAGTTACCAAATTAATATGGTTTAATGAAAACATAATGTGAGACCATTTATGTAAAGCTGTTATAGAAATTAAATTGGTTTCAAAATGAAACCGTTGGCTAGCAAATGTAACAGTTACACGAATAACGAAATCAAGATCAAATCCCATCTTTACAAATGCCGGCAATCATATGGCTAAGATCGGCTTCATCGGAGACGAAAGAGGGTGTTGTGTCGGTTTGGCAGTGGTAGCAATCTTGGATCAAGACACAAGAAGAATCAATGCACTGATAACGATTCCCACCCACCCAGATCGTGACGACTTGTGGTGATAACCAATCCCTGGCGATTCGCAGGAGACCTGAGGAGGAGAGGAGGCAGCGTTGCAGCAACCTTCGATGGTCGTGAATAGTCATGACCTTCTCTATGAGCAAAGCAGGGTTGCTGGAAACCCATGGCTTGACCTCCATTGTGATCTAACATCACTGACGGTGATTCCCACCCATCGAGAGGTCGCTGGCAACTATGGCCATCGTTTTCAATTTATGTTTTTTTTTTCCTGTTTTTGGTTTTTTTTTTTTTTCATTTCAGTTTTTTCTTTTTTTAATTTGGTGTGATTGAACTTTTTCAACTAATGGTACCCATGGCTTGACATCCATTGAGATCTAACATCGCCGACGGTGATTCCCACCTAACGAGAGGTCGTCGGCAACTATGGCCTTCGTTTTCAGTCTATGTTTTTTTTTTCTTGTTTTTGGCTTTTTTTTCATTTCAGTTTTTGTTTTTGTTTTTGTTTTTGTTTTTTTTTTTTAATTTGGTGTGATTGAACTTATTCAACTAATGGTAAGCTTGTTCACTTTTAATCATTGGATTCAAACCTAGTGGACTAAAAAAGAGTCATATTGATAAAAACAATTTGTAAGTCTTATTGTAGAATTTCCCAAAAAACAAAAGGTTGTTAAACTAATTGATCGTTTTTATTTTAAGGACCCCAAAATAATAAAAAAATAACAACTTTAATGGGAGATAGCAAAGCGAAGACTTTTATTTTGTGGACCCCATTTTAAGAAATGCAGTTACCATCATTTGAGGAGAAACTAACTGATGTTTTTTATGGGGAAATCTGGTTAAAATTGGGTTGACATTTTTAATAAAGTGTCTAAAATGGATTGGGGAACAAAAAAGGAGGCAAAAAAAAGGATGGAAGAGGCAAGTCTGAAATTTGTTAGTGAGATAGAGACATTCTTTTCTAGAATCAAGATCTATGTACCACTTTTGAGTCTTCTTGTCCCCCAACTAAATTTTGATATCTAAGTGAATTGTTTAATTACTTTTTATATTTTGATTCTATTCATGTGTTTAGGTTGTTGAGTTTAAATAATATATGGAATATATAGTAGAAAGGACAGTCAAGGGGATAGAAAAACAAGACAACAGATATGGACTCTCTTTTCTAATTCTTGTGTATCCATGGTTTCCATTTTGCTACTAACTTAGGCAAAGGAGTTTTTTGAAATTTGCTCCCTAAATTTTTTCATGGTTGCATATTTATATCCAGTGTTTTCAGTAATTTAGTCCATCAATTTGTTAAAATGTAAAATTTTAACTCCAGCCTTGAGTGTGACTTAAATCTCTTGAAATGATCTTACTAATTTAGGGCTTAAATTATCAAAAACAAGTGGGGACTAAAGACCTAAAATTACGAGATGTTGTACAAATGCTAAGATATTATTATGATCCTGTTTAAATGTTAAACCCCTATAGCAATTCGGGTTAACAATTATTTTCAAATAATTGTATCTTTAAGATGTTGAGTTTTTTTTTTTTAATCACAAATTTGATCATATATGTATCCATAGACATGTCACAATAAATGAGACCGTTTGAAGAGTTTTTGCTTTTAGTCAGTAGGAAAAAATTAGTAAAATTTGCGGCTTTTTAATAAATGTTTGGAATTATTTTGTTAAGAGCTTTTAAACAAGTTAAAATGATATTTAAATTTTTCTAATAAACATTAGGATAAATTATACTGACACCCTTATGTTTTGCCTAAATTATAGAAATGCTTCTTAAACCAAAACTAATTACATTGATACCTCCTGCTCCTAACTCTATTAATATTAAGTTTGAAATGACAAAAATACTCTGTTTAATCTCGATTGCCGATCTAAGAAAAAAAAATCAAATTCCAGCCATTGATTTAAAAAAAAAAAAAAACTAATCTCTAACCAACCAAACAAGCTTGCAACCACCCCAACATAGTCAAAACATTCTTTCTATAGCTTTCAAACACTTGCAAAAAGTAGTTTTTTATCTCCATAATTAAAATAGCTTCTTGATGAAGACCTTTTAACTAACTCACAAACGCAAGGGGTTAGTTATGGGTTGCCGTCTCCCATGAGGATTGAAATCTAAAAACTAGCTAATTACCACAGCTACAATAACAGAGCTTTATTCAGGCAATTGGAATTTAAAAGAAAATAAATAAAAGGAAAATAAAACTAATAAAACTAATTAAACAAAACCAAAACCAAAAACAAAATAAATAATTCACAATATGGACAATCTATGTATAATATGTTAGGGACTTGATTTAGCTTAATTCTTCTTGTGATTTTCCTATTTCGCAATTATTAATTTCTTTCCATCTAATTCACTAATCTAGGGCCCTATGGTCGCCTCATTATTTCCTAAATGCCTAATAAGGTTCTATATGCAAAAAACCAAATTGATATCCCTATCCAACTTAGTTAATTACATATTCATTAAACTCATCCCTTAATTTGGTTATCAAGGCATTGATTGCCTCCCGGCCTTACAAAAAAAAAGTCCATTTGTTTAAGGAGTTCGAATCAGGGTGGTTTGATGTATTTGGTTTGAAATAAAAAATTTTAAAAAGTGTATTTTGAAACTAGAATTTAAAAAATAATTTGAAATATGAAATTGTGTTTGGATATGAAAAAAAGGAGTCAAAAGTTTAGAGCCCACATGAGAGAAAGAGTTGGGTATCTTCAAATTAAGCGGGTGTTGATTTCGAGTTGGGTCTAATTTTAAGCTCCAAGTGTCTTTTCAGGGTTTGAAATTGGGTCTGAGTCATTTATTACCAAACCGTTGTTGAGTTTAAAATTTGGGCCCAAAACACCAAACTCTCCAAACAAACAATACCCAAGACTCTCAAGTTGATTTTCTACGCATTTTTGGTCCTCTCGGATCTCAATAACAAGATAGACTATATTTCCCAAGTAACAATAAATGATTCAATCTCTCCTAAGTATTGAAATTTCATAAATTACATCACCAATTCATTTGCCAAATAAACTAGAAGCATTAAGCATAGAGAAACACAAATGATATTAAAATGGTAATTACATCAACAATCAACAAAATAATCTAAACGTAATCTAAATCCAACTAAACCAGTCCCTCGAATAGAAAATTTAAGAAACCATAGATAAATCCATAACTAATCTCTTCATAAAATCTATAAAAGTGAATATGTTCAACACACAAATACAAATACGAATTTCAATCTAGATTAGGGTAAAGAAAAAGGAAGAAGAAACTCTTTGTGGAGATGAGCTTCAAGCCTTGAATCCTCTAAGAATTCGCCAAAATCTTCCAAGGATCTTCAACTTCAAGCTCATTCTCTCTCCAGAAATTTAGCTCTCACTCATAGATTTTTTTCCTCCAAAGTCTCCCCTTCCTCAAAATTCCTAGAATTTGTGTATTTATAGGCCTCCCAAAACTTGGGAAAATTCTCTTTCATATCAGCCTCAAAATCAGTACAAAGATGGGCCAAAAAGGCACACGTATAATGGCGGGAAAAAGAAACTCATGGCCACAAGGAATGGTAGGCCTTAAAGGAAGCACCAAATTAACCTTAAAATGCCGTTATTGAGTATAATAATAAGTAAGGGTCATTCCCATATAGGATTGGATCTAATTAATTAGTTATTAACACTAAAACTTAAGATACAATAGAACTAAATAAAACAAAGAAAATAAATAAATACAAAACAATAATAAAGTCGGTTAAAGGATCATTCACAGCCATTAAACAATATCTATATAAATTAATCACAAAATAATTCCCAAATATTCAATGAAACTACCAACTGTAGACAAAACAAGCTCTACTAACACAATCTTTTCTTAGTTTATAGATTTACTAAGATAAGCACTCTATTAAACCCCTTTTCACTAAATAACCTAGAACAAGCTCTCTAAATTAAATCTCACGTAAGCATTAAGTTGAGAAAGATAGGTTGATCAAGGTAACAATCACACAAGCTTGCATTATTTAACGTCGGTTATGTTCTACATGCAATTATACGAGAACTTGACCATAATCAATGACTATAATTACCTACTAATGATTAAAATAAGAAGAAAATTACAGATTAAACATTCCAATTTAGCAATAGAATATTTTCAAGTCCTATTCAGTTGGCCACCCCCACAAAATAAGAAAATAATTGTGAACATAAATTATAAAAGAACATAAACAATCTCAATTAGAAAATTAGAAAATAATTCTATAAATTTATTATGTAATCAAGTCTAGGGTCTAAAATTCCCTTTAACCAAAATAAAACTAAAATAACATAATTAAAAAGAAAATGAAATCTAAAGAAAAGAGAGAAGGAAAGAAGGAACTAGAATGGTCGTTAAAGAATCTCTATGTAGACGATCCTCTTCGAGGACACCATTTGATTCTTCTCTTTTTCTTCTTCTTCTTCTTCTTTATCTCCTTAAGACGGCTAGAAAAAATAGGAAAAAACTAATAAAAACTGATATGATTTGTGTTCTAAGGTTGGGTATTTAGTATTTTGAGGATGAAAAGAAGCAAGTTTGGGCTCTTTTTAGGTCAAATATGGAGTAAAAATTGTAAACACATGCGGGGGTAATGTCACGCCCCGCAGTACGGGAGGTGATGTGGCGGATTGATTAAGACAATTAATATAGAATTTAATTAAAACACAAGTTTTAGTATTTAAATTAATTAAGAAAATGCAAAAATTTTAGAACCTTTTTAAAATAGGCAGTTGCATGATATTTAAACGTATAGAATTTTCATAACAATTGATAAGCAATAATAAAAGATAAAGAAACAATTATGGGTCCCACTGACCCACATCTTGTGCACACACATAGTACTGACAATATTACATTACATCCACAGTCCCAATATAGAGAAAGTTAAAAAGTTACATGCCTTGATATAATAATTTAAACAATCTACTAAGTTCTCCTATTGCTCCTGAGTTCTGTCTGTAAAATCCTCCCTAAACCTAAACGAAAGTCCACATAGAGGGGGGGGGGGGAGTTTGAAAACAAATAAAATATGAGCGAAGGGCTTAGTAGGACTATATTTTGAGAAATATTAAATTTAAAAGGAAATATCATTACTAAAGAAGTTATTTAAGAGAAAACTTGAATAAATAAGTTTAAACAAAACCATTCTTACCCAAACAGCTTATTGGTCGACCAGAAAGATCATCAATTTCTTTTCTTAGACAAACCATATGAATAACACCACCGTAGTGGCCCAGCTGGGTTTTGGGACCTGCCCCCAAGGTCGCACGCTACATGACCCGATCTCTGATATGGCATCATGTCCTTATATTCCTTTCTATCATTATTTAAAACGCATTTACCAGGTATTTTTATTTACATTCATTATGAAGTCCATTTCAATTCACGGTTTATAAAGATAATCGATAAAATTCCTTTTTCAATCAACCATTGAAAACATTTTGGTAAAAACCCTTTTGAAGGCCAAATCATTTGAAACTGGGTTACCATAGAAAAGGGGTAGAAGTCCTAACTCAATACTCACGCCAATGCCTCTCACCGTAATCCCATTCCGCTATACATTAGCTTCGCGGAACCACGAACGATCCTAGATAAAACTAGGTCTATAAGTATCTAGTTTAAGATATTCTATGTTGTTAAACTAGTTCATGGTGTCTTAGTGTGCCATTTGTATCTTTAAAGTCATTTTATAAAGTTGGGATTTCGATCGGGATTCAAAACAGTAAAAACGGATGAAAAATTACAAATTTTCTCCTTGTTCGGTCAGCTTACCGGTCTCCCTGGTTCGGCCGGTTCGGTCGGCCGAACTGTGCAGTTTGGCCTGCCGAAGAACAAGTCCAGTCGACTGAACATTTTTCAGGTTTGGCCTGCCGAACGGATGAATCCGGCCTACCTTACTGGAAAATCCCAAAATTTTCCAGCCATAGGTTTTGGGTCTCCCAAACCCCAAATCTTGATTTCAACCTGTTTTTCTCGATTCTCAGGCATGGGAAACAATCATAGATGATAGAAAAATATAATAGGACACTTTTAAACTCATTTAAACAAGATTTGCACACAAAATCTAAGAAAATCTGAAAATGGTAAAAAATGGAGAAAAATGAAAAATCTTGATTTGAATCTGTTTTTCTTCAAACAAAGTTTAGGTTCTAGTTGTTTTAAGTTCCTTTGACTAAAATCAAGGGTTTCCTAAGCTCAATCAAGCTTAAATTTTGAAATGCATGAAAAGTTTAAAAATTGAAAAAGTTTTGAAATTTGAAAACTAACCTCGAATCGAAGCTTTAAATCACTTTTTTGGTTGCTCAAACACGTTCTCAAGCGCCCAATCCATTAAACCAAAGCTTGGGACTCGAATAAATCTCAAATTTTTTGAGAGGAAATGAGAGAGAAAGAGAGAGGCAGAGTGGAGAGAGAGAGAGAGACGAGCGTGAGAGGGAGAGAGAGAGTGATAGCTGAGAGTGAAGAGAGAGGAAGAGGAGAGAGAATAAATAGAGGAAAAAGTGGACGGTTTTACTGTGCAAAAACCGTGTGTCGCCCACGGTTTTGTAAATCAAAACATATTTGACATTTGACAAATTGTTGTGTCTCAAATATTCAAAATGGCAATTGAAATGATTAAAAACAACTAGAAATCATTAAAATAATCAAAACAACTTTAAACTCAAAAATCTCATTAAATGATTAAATTAAGTTTAAAATATTTATTGTGGCACACTAATCCACCATTTTACATTCTATTATCATTTAATTAATTTCGGGGCGTTACAACTCTCCACCCCTAAAAGAAATTTCGCCCTCAAAATTTACATATTAATTCAGAAACAAAACAGATGCGGATGCAACTCCCGCATGTTCGACTCTAACTCCCAAGTGGCTTCATCAACCCCGTGATGCTGCCACACAACCTTAACTAACAGTATATTACGGCGATGCAAGCTAATCACAATCTGATCGATAATCTGAACTAGCACTTCCTCGTACGTCGTGTCTTCCCGAGCCTGCACATCATGAAATGAAACTATCTTACTCTGCTCAGGTAGACACTTCCTAAGCATCGACACGTGGAACACATCATGAACATGAGAAAGTTTAGGCGGAAGGTCGAGCCGATAAGCAACCACACCAACACGTTGAGTGATCTCGAACGGTCCAACATATCTCGATGCAAGCTTTCTACTCACTTTGAACAGCATAATACCTTTACGAGGTGATACTTTCAAGAGAATAAAATCCCCTACCGCAAATTCTAAGGGTTGACATCTCCTATCTATATAACTCTTCTGTCGACTCTGAGCTGCCCTCAATCGATCTCGAATTACGGTAACTTTTTCGTTGCTATCACAAATCTGATCTGGCCCAAGAATAATCCTGTCTTTCGGTTCTGCCCAACACATCGGTGACCTACACGGTCGCCCGTACAACGCCTCAAACAGTGTCATACCAATACTTGCTTGATAGCTGTTGTTGTACACGAATTCTGTCAAATGCAAACATTCCTTCCAATTCCCACCGAAGTCTAACGCACAAGCACGCAACATGTCCTTGAGAATCTAAATAACCTGCTCAGACTGCCCATCGATCTAAGGATAAAATGCCGTACTGAAGTTCAAATCTGTGCCTAAAGCCTCCTGAAAGCTCCTCCAATACTTAGCATTAAACCTGGTGTCTCGATCAGATGTAATGGACAAAGGAACTCCGTGCAACCATACTATATTCTATAGATACAAGTCCCCGAGAATCTTTCTCGAACATGTTGATCTGAACGAAATGAAATGCATCAATTTCGTCAACTTGTCGACCGTGACCCAAACTGCATCATTCCGCTGCTCCGTCCTCGGCAAACCTATAAGGAAATCCATCATCACATGCTCCTATTTCCACCCTGGAATAGGAAGTGGCTGAAGCTGACCTGCTGGTTTTTGATGCTCAGCTTTCACCTAAAGACACGTCGTACACTTTGCCATGTACTCTCGAACATCTTTCTTCATACCTCTCCACCAATATTGCCTCTTCAAATCATGATACATCTTCGTGCTTCCTAGATGAATGGCGAACTAAGACTTATGAGCTTCATCCATAACGGCTTTCTTCATCTCGGTAATTGCTGGAACTGCTAAGCGCTCTTGGAAGTACAACGATCCATCTGCATGTACTCTCTATTCTTCAAACTGCTCTCCGTTCTAAATCCGCTTCTAAATCCCTCGTAGATGCTGGTCCTGCCACTGATTCTGTTTCACCATCTGAACAAGAGCTGGGGTTGCTTCCATATGGTACACCAAAACTCTATCATAGTTTTGATAATACTGTAGTCCATACTCGCTCACTGTCGTATCTCTTTTCCAATCTTCAAGAGCCAAACAAGCGAGAATCCTTGAAGACTTCCTGCTAAGCACATCTGCGACCACATTAGCTTGTCCAGAATGGTACTGCAACGCGAAATCATAATCCTCCATATACTCCATCCATCTCCGCTGCCTTAAGTTAATCCCTCTGAGTGAACAAATACCTTAAACTCTTATGATTGGAGAAAACCTAAAATGTCGCCCCATACAAATAACATCTCCAAATCTTCAGTGCGTGAATCACCACCGCGAGCTCCAAGTCATGAGTAGGATAATTCTGCTCGTGAGGTCGTAGCTGTCTCGATCCATACGCCACCACGTGCCCATGCTAAATCAACACGCATCCAAGTCCACGTCTTGAAGCATTTGTGTAAACCTCATACGGCTCGTCACTGCTAGGAATAACCAACACTGGGGCTGAAGTCAACCGATTCTTCAATTCCTAAAAAGCGAGCTCACATTCTTCATCCCACTCAAACCTGATGTTTTTCCTAATGAATCTTGTCAACGGCGTTGCGATATTTGAAAAATCTTTTACAAATTTCCTATATTATCCTACAAGACCCAAGAAGCTGCGAATTTCTGCTACATTCCTTGGTCGTTCCCATTCCACTATGGCTTCAATCTTGGGCGGATCCATAGAAATACCTGTTGGAAACAATAGTGCGCAACAGAATTTTAAAATTTTTCATCAGAGTAATTTCCAAAACACAAGTTTGACATGTTATATGTATAAATTAAACAGATCTTACTAACCTCAGTGTGCCGAAGAACCTCCGCGATCTGTGTAGAGAAGTAACGTTCCAGAAGAGCCTCAACCAACTGGTCTTCTTTGCTATTCTCTATCCACAACTGGAGTGAGTGTGGGCTCACACGTACAGCTCTTCCACCTGTGACTCTCCTTCCAACCAATAGAGAGAACCCAAAGTTAGTGCTCGTGATTTGTGAACAAAAGCTCTCAGGGAGTTTTCAGATGCTCACTAGAAGAGTATCACTCTTAATCTCTCAGATTGATCTGAGTAAATCATGAGACTCACTCCCTTTTTATACCTATTGGTCCTAGGGTCATTCCATATCAGATTAGGTCTCAAAAAACTTGAAACAGAATCAAGTTTGGATCAGTATCTGATAAGATCTGCGTGAAAACACGTAATCTTATCTACCGCTGATCGGCAGGCCGAACAGGCCAGTTCGGCAGGCCGAACTCCCGAGAAAAAATCTCCGTGAATCTTTTATTTTCCACCCGAGATTCTAAGGGATAAAGTCTCAGTTTTGATTCAAATAACCCAATAGAGAAGTTATCTGATCAAAACAAACTTTATCAAGATAATCTCTAAGAAAATAAATCAATTCACAATAATTCTACAAGTTTATCTTGTTCTAATTTTGTCCAAAATTAAAACAACGGATAAACAGACAAGAATTATCTGATTGCAATAATTCAACAAGTTTATCTTGAACTAATTTCTTACAAAATTAATTCAACCGATAAACAGACATGAATTATTTGATTCTTACAAATTTTAAACCAATCTGATAAATCCGACATAAGTCACCAATTATTGGAAAAGCACGTCGTGTCGTTACAGGATTTTGTGAGCTAGCAAAGGGGACCAAAATGGACCTATAAAGTTCAAGCTCATGATAATTATGATACCCAATATCCCAGATATACATTTCACAATTATCAACTGCAACGCTACTCCACTAAAAGCTTGGAGCTGCACTCTCAAACTTTATAGAATTACGAAGCTCGTGTAGCTAAGTCTCCATGACATATCATAGTGTATCGTATCCCCATATGATCATCCATAATCGGCTTAAGGACAAGTTCTGTCTTGCCTTCCCGATTATTTTTACCTTACGTTCCATTGTCTCACCATTAGAAAACTTACCATCCAAAGATAGTATACCATTCGGTTACACCTATGTATCCAAATGGTTGAGCGCTCCAGTTTTCCAATTACAGGACAACGCATATAAGAGGATATCATTACTCCTAAAGAGGAGCTATGGATTCCATATCTATGAATAACAAGTCTACGCTATCAAGAGTCATGCCTCCAACGTACTGGCATGCATACCACTATAGAGATGTGGGAGTCACCCATTGGTACATCAAAAGACACAAGTCGAGACAACGGGCCCACTATTCATCTCAGGATTAAGATACAATGCAAATGACTGTCTAAAGTGAATCGATTTACCAAGACAAAATTATTAATCCAAATCAATTCACTTTATGTCCCGATCCAACACATCGTCACCTATGACAACGTGCCAATGTTTCTATTCACAGAGTCCAACTCCGATAGCCAAGACAAACCATCTCCCATAAAGGATATAGACAACATAACAATCTTTACATAAATAAAGCGCCCAACTTTATTCCCTCGATTGCGGATCATATGTTTTAGACCGTCACCTTAAGAATCACATCTTCCGCATAATCATCCCATCATATGCCCAATTCTTAAGGTTTAGACTGACAGTCTCAGACTACTATTTGCTTATCATACATTCAACAAATATGAACGTAAAGAGGACAAGATTTGGTATATATAAATGAATAAATTCTTTATTGATAAAAATGTCTCCAAAAAACGTATTACATTTTTACTCCTTAGGGCATACATGTCTAACAATACCATGCTTAGAAATGACATGACCCAAAAACTTAACCTCTGTTAACCAAAACTCGCACTTTTCTTTCTTGGCATACAACTGGTGCTCCCGTAGAGTCTAAAGCACAATCCTAAGATGCTGCTCATGCTCCTCCCAAGTCTTAGAATACACTAGAATATCATCAATAAACACGATCACGAACTGATCCAGATACAACCTGAATATCCTGTTCATCAAATCCATGAAAGCTGCAGGAGCATTTGTCAATCTAAACGACATCACCAGAAACTAAAATGTCCATACTGGGTCCTGAAAGTTGTCTTGGGAATATCTTCCTCTATAATCCTGAGCTGATAGTACCTCAAGCGCAAATCTATTTTGAGAAGTACCACGAACCTTCCAACTAATTAAACAACTCATCGATCCTAGGCAAAGGATACATATTCTTTTCTGTGACACGATTCAGCTGCTAATAATCTATACACAACCTGAGAGTCCCATCATATTTATTAGCAAACAAAACCAGTGCTCCCCACGATGACGTACTATTTTGAATATATCCTTTATCAGCAAGCTCCTGAAGTTGCTTTCTCAATTCTTTCATTTCTACTGGTGCCATCCGATAAGGTGCTACTAAAATCGATGCTGTACCTGGAAGCAACTCAATACTAAATTCGATCTCTCGATGCGGTGGTAATCCTAGCAACTCGTCGGGGAAGATATCCTCATACTCATCAACCACCGGTATCGCTACATTTCTTTTCGAAACATAAGGCTCACCTTCTAGACTTGTAAGAAAAGCATGACAAACCAGATTCTTTCGCCCTCCAAGACACGTCTTCATGAGACACTCACTCATTAACAGATCACCACCACCTTGGTAAGTGATCACCGTTCCCCTATCAGACACTAGGGTCACTTTTCTAAGCTGGCAATCTACCACTGCACTATACCTGGACAACCAGTCCATCCCTAGGATTACATCATATGAACTCATAGGGAGTACAATCAAATCATTTTTCAAAATCTCATCCCCAATCTTGATTTTACAAGCTTCACATACATAATTCACACACATCTGCCCCAAGGGGGAAGGTATAACTAGGGGTTCATCGAACTCTTCTACCTCTAATCCCAAGGCACGTACAAAAGAACTCGAAATGAGAGAATGAGTGGCACCTGTATCGAATAAAACATGAGCTAAGGATTGGGAAACTAAGATCGTACCATCGAAAACCGCATTGCTGGTCTAGGCATCTGGACCTCCTGTTGCCATTGCATGAACCTGAACTGGTGCCTTTCTTTTTCCTCTACCAACACTTCTAGGCCCTGGATTATTCGACCGATACTGCTATGACGAAGACGACTGTACTCTAGTTGTACTTAGTGCTTGATACTAAGGGACATTACGCTGGAAGTTCTGCGGCTGCTGCCCTTGTGCTGAATATGATAGTTGCTGAGGAGAGAACTGAGGGAACTGCAACTGTGGAAATTGCTGAGGCAAAGGTAGGGTCTGAGGCTGAGGCTGACGATTGGCACCTTCTCCAGTCTAAGATCCTAGACAGGCACTCCTGATCGGGCAATTCTTCTTGATGTGTCCTGGCTGCTGGCAATAATGACAATGAAAGCTATAGCGATTGCTGCGCCCACTACTAGATGAACTGTTGCTACCACTGTTCACGCCACTCTGCTTGTTCTCTCTTGGAGTTGGACCACTAATGGTGCCCTTCCTACAGCTCCTCTGTGGCCCTCCTAACGCTTTTGTTCGATCCTTACAGTACTGCATATAATCATTTTCCACCGATATTGCGGATGACAAAAGCTCTCCAAAACTCTTAAGTCATAGAGCAACCACCTGTCGCCGAATAGGAGCCTTGAGTCCTCCCTGAAACTTTATATATTTTTCACGTTCTGATGCCACTACTGATCGAAAAAACCTGGCCAACTCATTAAACTTTGCCTTATACTCTTGAACTGATAAGTCACCCTATTGCAACCTGTAGAACTCAGCTACCTTTTGGTCCCTATACCCCTACTGAAAATATCGATCATAGAACAGCTCCTGAAACCTGTCCCAACTGATGTTACCATTGCGTTCCAAACGCTTAGCTTGCTTCCACCAAGTATTAACGCCACCCCTGAACTTATATGCAACAAATTCCACACGATACTCATATGGAAAACCAAGGGTATCCAAATGCTTCACGATCGAGTCTCGCCAATATTTTGTAGATTATAGGTCCCCATTTCCATCAAAAGTCGGTATAGACGCAAGTCGAAATTCCTTAAAATACGTATGCCGATGACTAACATCAGAATCCTTCGGTCTTGCCCTAGCTACCATCTGCTAGAATGCCGTAAACATGACCCTCATCATACCCTCATCATTTCCAAACTCGGCGTCCGCTGTCGAACGACGTCTAGGTACCATTCTCCCACTTCTGAAAACAAAATTTTGGACTTTCAGTAGTATTTCATTGTGACACTTATGTGTGCACAATTCCTAAGGTTCATAACTTTGAGCTCTGATACCATTCTAACACGCCCCGCAGTACGGGAGGTGACGTGGCCGATTGATTAAGACAATTAATATAGAATTTAATTAAAACACAAGTTTTAGTATTTAAATTAATTAAGAAAATGCAAAAATTTTAGAACCTTTTTAAAACAGGCAGTTGCATGATATTTAAACATATAGAATTTCCATAACAATTGATAAGAAATAATAAAAGATAAAGAAACGATTATGGGTCCCACTGACCCACATCTTGTGCACACACATAGTACTGACAATATTACATTGCATCCACAGTCCCAATACAGAGAAAGTTAAAAAGTTACATGCCTTGATATAATAATTTAAACAATCTACTAAGTTCCCCTACTGCTCCTGAGTTCTGTCTGCAAAATCCTCTCTGAACCTAAACAGAAGTCCACCTAGAGAGGAGGGGGGGGGGGGAGGGGGGGAAGTTTGAAAACGAATAAAATGTGAGCGAAGGGTTCAGTAGAACTATATTTTGAGAAATATTAAATTCAAAAGGAAATATCATTACTAAAGAAATTATTTAAGAGACAACTTAAATAAATAAGTTTAAACAAAACTTTCTTACCCAAACAGCTTATTGGTTGATCAGAAAGATCATCAATTTATTTTCCTAGGAAAACCATATGAATAACACCACCGTAGTGGCCCAGCTGGATTTTGGGACCTGCCCCCAAGGTCACACGCTACACGACCCGATTTCTGATATGGCATCATGCCCTTATATTCCTTTCTATCATTATTTAAAACCCATTTACTAGGTATTTTTATTTACATTTATTATGAAGTCCATTTCAATCCACGGTTTATAAAGATAACCGATAAAATTCCTTTTTCAATCAACCATTGAAAACATTTTGGTAAAAACCCTCTTGAAGGCCAAATCATTTGAAACTGGGTTACCACAGAAAAGGGGTGGAAGTCCTACCTCGATACTCATGCCGATGCCCCTCACCGTAATCCCGGTCTGCTATACATTAGCTCCACGGAACCACAAACGATCCTTGATAAAACTAGGTCTATCAGTATCTAGTTTAAGATATTCTACGTTGTTAAACTAGTTCATGGTGTCCTAGTGTGCCATTTGTATCTTTAAAATTATTTTAGAAAGTTGGGATTTCGATCGGCATTCAAAACAGTAAAAACGGATGAAAAATTACAAATTTTCTCCTTGTTCGGTCGGCCTGCCGGTCTCCTTGGTTCGGCCGGCCGAACTGTGCAGTTCGACCTTGCCAGAGAACAGGTCTGGTCGGCTGAACATTTTCCAGGTTTAGCCTGCCGGACAGATGAATCCGGCCTGCCGATCCCTTGAATCCAACCTGCCGAACACAAAGTTCGGCCTGCCAAACTAGAAAATCCCAAAATTTTTCAGCCACGGGTTTTGGGTCTCCCAAACCCCAAATCATGATTTCAACCTGTTTTTCTCGATTCTCAGGCATGGAAAACAATCATAGATGATAAAAAAACATAATAGGACACTTTTAAACTTATTTAAATAAGATTTGCACACAAAATCTAAGAAAATCCAAAAATGGTGAAAATTGGAGAAACATGCAAAATCTTGATTCGAATCCATTTTTCTTCAAACAAAGTTTAGATTCTAGTTGTTCTAAGTTCCTTTAACTAAAATCAAGGGTTTCCTAAGCTTAATCAAGCTTAAATTTTGAAATGCATGAAAAATTGAAAAATTGAAAAGGTTTTGAAATTTGAAAACTAACCTCGAATTGAAGCTTTAAATCACGTTTTTGGTTGCTCAAACACGTTCTCGAGCTCCCAATCCACTAAACCAAAGCTTGGGACTTGATTAAATCTCAAACTTTTTGAGAGGAAATGAGAGAGAAAGAGAGAGGCAAAGTGGAGAGAGAGAGAGAGAGAGAGAGAGACGAGCGTGACAGGGAGAGAGAGAGTGAGAGCTGAGAGTGGAGAGAAAGGAAGAGGAGAGAGAATAAATAGAGGAAAAAGTGGACGGTTTTACTGTGCAAAAACCGTGTGCCGCCCAAGGTTTTGTAAATTAAAACATATTTGACATTTGACAAATTGTTGTGTCTCAAATATTTAAAATGGTAATTGAAATTATTAAAAACAACTAGAAATCATTAAAATAATCAAAACAACTTTAAACTCAAAAATCTCATCAAATGATCAAATTAAGTTTAAAATATTCATTATGGCATACTAATCCACCATTTTCCATTCTATTATCATTTAATTAATTTCAGAGTGTTACAGGTGAGGCCCTTTTCTTTCGGTCGTGTGCATTGCACTATGGATCTTTTAGGATCGATGCCCTTAGGAATAAATACTTTAGGAGTGTTTACAACATTCTGACAAAATTCATGATAATGTGAATATTACATATATTAATAATATCCCTTATATTACTTTCATAACAATGATTGTATATTGGCAAACATGTGATTCGTGACTATTAGAATTAAATCTTAGAATTGGGCATATATGGGGCTTATATGTAGAAAAGATCTCATTCGAAGATTAATAATCTAAATTATATAGTCCGCAGACAATAGAGCAGGGCATTTGATACATGATAAAGCTGTAATTCGAATCTATGTCTAAATGAGGAGGCGACTTATCTTGGTCGTTAGAGTAGATTGACTCTATGGTAGACACATTGGTGTAGTAGACCTAAAGATGGCCGCATAGTGGACTTGACTTATAGTTCAATTAATCTAATAATAATGCTGTTTGACTTAAATTAATTTTGTTTGATTGTCATTTTTGTATTGTCTTAATCCTAAAGTGGACTTCTAATTCCATGTTTGTAGCTTGTCTCTTTTGATATGCCAAAGGCAAGAGTTTTGATGACCAAAGGCTCTATTGTCGATATGTTGGAGTTACAACCTATATTCGAAGAGAGCATAATCCACAGACACGGAATCCATGGCTCTCTAACAAAGAGTTAATGTTATTATGTCAAAGGCATTATTCGAATATTGGAAAATATAACGAGGCTTTGATCATCTGGATAAATATGATAACCGAATGATATTCTTTTTATATGTGTTATAAAATGGATTAATTTTTCGATGGTGAAATAATGGAACTTGGAGATAAAATAATTGGAAGGTAAAACAAAACTAAGTCCTTAATTTGATTATGGATAACCTATAAGGATACACATAATATGAGAGGTCATGGATGTAATGACCGAGAAAATTTCATTAATAAAACTTAATATTTAATCGGGTTTAATTAATGAATTTACCCTTAAAAATTGTAATTTTTGTAAAATTACGATAATATAAATAATAAGCCATATTAAATGGAAATTTCACTATAATGTGATGCAATGTTGGATATTTCTAATACAGATTTTATGAGTTTAATTACTCAAAAATTTGTAAATAATATCCATAAAATAAATTTTATATCACAATCAATTGTGAAATTGTGATACAAATACATGGGTACTTAGAATACAATTATGATATAGAGTCCACCGAGACCTAACCTAGTGTAAGAAAGAGGCCGATGCAGTATAAGTATACTGCTAATTGAAAACACAGCTATAGAAAAAGTTACGTTTGGCCTCTAAAAGAGAACCGAAGGTAAGTAAAATAGTTTACACAGTCTAAGGATATAAAATGGCACTGATTTGACCACAGTAGTATAGGAAATATATTGTATGGTGAAAAATTACACAGTATAAATTTGCAACTCCACAAAGTGGACACTCCTTGGTTTTCTATTGGGCCACATGTCGAGAAAAGTGGCCCAATCACCTTGTGCCACCTAGGGGTATACTCATGGATTACCATGAGTCATCCAAGAGAGATAAGGAAGCATTTAATGTGATTTTATCCAAAAATCTTCTTCCTTTGTCCACCTCTAGTTCTGGAAACCATTAAGGGAGATCACCAAAATTTTCCTCAAGCCCAAAACTTTGCAAAAACAACCCCACTTAAGTTCAAGAGGCAAAAATCCAAGAAAGTTCAACAAATTCTAAGGTAAAATCTAACTTTTTTTCAAGATTTCAAGGGATTTTTCATGGGTTAAGAAAGAAAAGTAACCCAAGGTATTTTTGCATGAAAATGACCTCTAGGAAGGAGTTTCAAAGAGCTTTGGAAAGATAGAAATCAAAAGGCACTATTTGAGGTAAGTTTTGAAAAAAAATATTGTGATTTTAGTTTTGATTTTTTTTCCTTTGTGAAGTGCACGGGTCTTGAGCATATTTGGTGAAATATCATGGATACTTGATGTATGGCATGTTGATATGGTAAAATTAAGGTTTAAAGGTTGAAAAGTGCTATTTTGTGTAAAAAGTCTTATTTTTGCAATTTTAGTGCTAGTTTTTCAAAAGTGTTGCTTGATGTGGTAAATGAGTCCAATAAAGGCTAAAATTGTTTATACAGGGGTAGATTTATAGTTTTAAAACAGATTTTTACCAAAATACCCTAAGCACTAAATTGAAAGAAAAAGTTTTCCCTCGACAGATTTGAAAAACGCCCAAAAACACCCTTGTACAATGAGATTTTGGGCAAAGTTAAAATACAAAATTTATAGATCTCGATGAAACTATTAGGCAAAATGGACGGTTTGTCGAAAAACTCAACTGTTTGTGAGTTTTTGATTTTTCAAGAATTTATCAAAAGTGAAAAAATGATAACATGGTAAAAATATTATTTTTCAAAATGATTTAAGGTATGGTACTTTGAGTAAAAATATTCCTTATGAAAAATAGGACATTTTGATGTAAAGAGATAAATTTTAGTCCTAGGGCCAAAATCGTCAAAATTTTCAATTCAGGGACTAAACTGCAAAGTTTTATGGAAATGGGGCATAAAAGAAAAATAAGGAGATTTGACCCACTAGGGTGTTATTTTAAAATTAGTATGTGGTTATTTTCATAAGAATAACGAAATCAAGCTCGGGTAGGTTAGTGAACCCACGGAGGGCAAAATCGTTATTTTTGTCAAAATAACCCGAACCGCTGTGAAACATTCCAAATGGAAAAATAATGGCTAAAAAGGTTCCCGCCCTTCGTTAGAAACGATAGGGTAGAGTTGGATAGAAATAAGAAAACCTATGATTTTTCAAGTTGTATATAGTGATGTAACTCAATTCATTAATTAACGGATGTTTTGTATCGAAATAGTGGAATTTGGCTAATGGCTTTGTAATTGGCCAACAGGATCCTAGGAGTCTAGGAGAAAGGAAATCGAGGTTGAGTTGTCCGACATTCGAAACAAGTAAGTACCCATCCCACCTACAGTATGAAATTATAGGCATAGAGTGCGAAATTTGTATATGTATCTGTGTATATATCAAGGTGTATACTTGTGTGTAGGCAATGGCATGAGTATTTATAAATATGAAGATGTATACTTGTGAGTATATGGAATATATACCTGAGCATATATTGTAAAATGTACCTGAGTGTATATTATGACATGTACCTGAGTGTATATGATTATGTGTACCTGTGTGCATATTATGTTTAGAACCTGTGAGTACATTATGTCATGTACCTGTGCATATATTAATGTGCATCAGTGTGTATATAAAGTATGTACCTGTGTGTACTATGTCGTATAAGAGCATTTATGTTTTGTATAACATGTGATCATCACTTCATGCATGGCATGATAACCATAATAAGTGAATTGGTAAGCAAATCACCAAAAGTTAAGAAAAAGTGTTGTACCGACTCCTGACTCAAGGGGAGTTTAAGGATTACAGTATGTTCATGGTGTTACGTAGACCTAAGTGCACAATGGTACGAACACTTAGGCCCTAGTTAAAGATAAGAAATGAAAATGATAAGGAAGGATTATAAGAAAGCATAATGAGATCATGCATTTTATTGAATGTGCATGTGGGTTTATATGGGACTTACTGGGCGTAAGCTCACTAAGTATTTCATGCTGTAGGTATTTCGATGAAAAGTCAGAGTAATTGTGTTGATGAGCTGGCGAAGGGATGATTAGTGTGTAGACTAGGTATGGTTTCCGCCACAGTATGTTTCCACTGTATTGTATTTTAAGATATTTTGAAAGTAATGTTTGATAAACTATATTGAAAAGGAAAGGTGGTTATGTAAATACAAGTATATGTTTGTATTTCAAAGGTTGTTAGACCAATATATGTACAGTATTTATAAAAAAAAAAATTCTTAAATTTTTGCCTATTAGTAAGTAAGAAAAAGGTTTATTGCAGTCCGAAAAAGGCGAGTTGCGACAGTTGGTATCAGAGTGGAAATCTTGCCACCCTACTGAATATTGTCGTCTACTCCATTGCCATAGCTCAAGTAAGATAGTTTGATTTTAAGTATAAGAATGTTCAGTACTATTATATATGAAATTGTTATATTAATTACGAGAATAAATATAGTATATGGCGGAGCCGCATCATAACCGTGACATGGAGGCTGATCGAAGAGCAAGTATTACTTTTCAAGATGCGATGCCAACGCAATACTATGGGAGTTGGCATCTTATGGTGCTGACCGAATGGCTACATGCAGTTGAGGTGATCTTCGATGCCTGTCATATGCCATCACACCTCTAGGTTTTATTGGCCTCAGGATTGTTGTTGAGGGAAGCCTTAGCATGGTGGCTGACGATTGAACCTGATGAGCGACCAGAGGATTGACAAGGCTTCAGACAATAGATTCAAGCTGAATTCGCACCCTTACCCCCAACAGATGTTATGCATGTCCTGGTGATTCCGATGCTGTGGGTAGAATGGAGACATCGATTGTACCTATGAATAGAACCAATCTAGGGAAGATACGTTGGTGAGCTAGTGGATCCTTATATTCTTAGGTTTCGTCGTACCATGGTACCACTGATTCTGTCGAAGATACCTTTACGACGCATCTGCGACCTTGTATGGAGAGATCTTCTGGATGCCGTCTAGCAACAAATACAGTATCTAGGGAATTACCTTAGTGTCCATGATTTCCTTAAGGCAGTATTGCATGCGGAACAGAATGTAGTCACGCCCTTGAAAGATCCCCTAGTAGATATGAACGAGGATGATGAAGACGACAATGATGAAGATGAAGAGCTTGAAGTTATTCCCGAACACATAATTGCAAGTGACGACGAGTCTATCGATTCGAATGAAGAGGAAGAGGAGGATCCTGAGGAGGATTCCAAACATAGTGATGTGTCAGGAGTAGACTCGGAATAGAAGGAAAGAGATCTACAAAGATCTGTATGTATTAAGATGTATATAGATGTGTGATCATCACAGTTTTGAGCCTTGTTGCTTTTGTATATGTATGATCAGCAAGTGGTATCCTTCGCGGCAATAGGGTATATGTAGCTGGAAGTGATAACTGCTCCCGAAAATGATATGAATAGTTTATGTAAGAAAAAGAAAGTAAGTATGTAAGTATGTATGTCAGTTATGTATGTAATGTTATGAGAATGAAGTTGTATGTAATGTTATGAGAATGCAGAATGTAAAAAGGAAATGAAATGTATGAAATGAGATATTGAGTTATGTTATCGTTTATGTTTGCATGTATATATATGATTGGAGAATGTTCTTTTTAAAGTACTATTAAGTTAATAGTATATACTGACGTAACAATGAAATTGTATGATAGGCTTGTAAACCTATTTTATTATCGATGGTTGATACACCCAAAGAACTCGTGAACCTGGATTTGATGGCCATGATTACAGAGTTACAACTGAAACTCCGAGCTCAGGAGTTAGAAATTCAAGAGTTAAGAGCGCAGCTAGCGAATCAGAATTCCAAACCCCAGGCACGTGCGAACTCGCCACCCCCAGTACTACCACCTCAGCAAGTGGAACCAACTATTCCAGTTGTTCCAGCTATTCCGGTAGCATTTGCTACCGAATTCTATGAAAGATTCCGACGGATGAAAGCCCCAAAATTTGACAGATCTACGAATCCATTAGAAGTCGATGATTGGCTTACTGGTATAGAATGAGTTTTGAAATTTATGGGGCTTAGTGACCATGATAAAGTCTTGTGTGCCTCATTTTCTCTCACCAAGGATGCTAGGAGATGGTGGGAATCGATAGAACGAAGAAGGAACATAAACGAAATGACATGGCCTGATTTTGTGGAAGAGTTCGGAAGGGCTTATTTCAATGTGGAAACGATGGCAACCCAACAAGAAGAATTCAATAACTTTAAGCAAGGCAACATGTCAGTGGCAGATGCCGTGAAGAGGTTTAACCAATTGGCACGCTTATGTCCTGAATTGGTACCCACGGATCGGGAACGAATAAGAAGATTAATGAGAATGTTTCAAACTAACATTGCCCTTATAGTCGATAGTGGAGGGCAAGCCCCTAAGGATGTAGAGCATTATATTGAACGGGCTACTAGAGCCGAATTCAGAATTGCCCATGACAAGGAAGAGAGGGCAAGAATTTTCAAGACTCTAAAGGAGGAGAAGGCTTTAGCTAAGCAAAGCCAAGTTGTACAGGCGAAAGGGCAAGGAAGCATTCCAAGTCAAGGGCAGTCCCAGAGCCATCTAGTTGGACGCAACCGCAATGCTGACAATAAGAGGAAATGGAACATGATTAGTCCAAAGAATCAAAAAGGACAACCTTAGAAAAGAATCGGTGATGGAGGAAACAATAAGCCTCTATGCAATCAGTGCGGAAAGAGACATGTCGGAGAATGTAAAGCTGGCACCAACAAGTGTTTCCTCTGTGGCAAAGAAGGGCACTATGCCAGAAACTGCTTCTCCAATCCCTAGAATCACAATAACCAGAATCAACAAAGGTCTCAGGGAACCCAGCTTCATGTAGTCCAAGCATAGATTAAAGGCCCTAGTGTTAGTCAAGGATGCTTGGAAGCTCTGAAACCCAGTGGACGAATTTATGCTTACATGAAGAAGGAGGATGATGCAGGAACGTCATCAGTGGTAACAGGTCAGCTTTCTATTGCCAACACTGATGCCTATGTTTTATTTGACTCTGGAGCAACGCATTCATTTGCCTCGCTTAATTTTGCTAAATAGTTAGGAAATGAATGGGATAGAATAGAATAAACTTTTAAAACTGCACTTCCTTCTAGGGAGGTATTAGATTCCGATTATTAGTTATGTCACGTACCCATCACCCTTTGTAGAAGGGAATTGTATATTGATTTGATCATAATTGATATACAAGATTATGACGTTATCCTAGGAATGGATTTTTTGGGAAAGTACATGGCCAAGATTAACTATAGACACCATAAGGTTACATTCCAACCTTCTGGAAGTGAGAAGTTTGTGTATTCAGGAAAGGTTCCTAAAGCTCCAAAGGCGCTAATTTCGGCACTCAAGGTGAGAAGGATGTTGGAAAGTGGATGCACCAACTATTTGGTGAACTTAATAAGCAAGCCACAAGAGGCTCAGTTAGGACCAGAGAATGTCCCCATAGTAAAAGAGTTTACTGATGTGTTTCCAGATCAGTTACTAGGCTTACCACCGAAACGGGAGATCTCGTTCGAGATTGAGTTGACACCAGGTACAGCCCCAATATCGAAGACACCATATCGTACAACTCTAGGAGAGCTCAAAGAGCATCAGGTGCAACTACAAGAGTTGCTGGATAAAGGATTTATTCGGCTGAGTCATTCTCCATGGGGAGCGCCTGTATTATTTGTCAAGAAGAAAGATGGAACGTTACGAATGTGCATCAATTATCGAGAACTAAACAAAGTCACAATTAAGAATAAGTATCTACTTCCAAGAATTGATGACCTATTTGATCAATTGAAAGGAGCGTCAGTATTCTCGAAGATTGATCTATGCTTTGGATATCATCAACTTTGGGTTAAAGAAAAGGACATGCCAAAGACGGCGTGTCGAACGCGGCAAGAGCATTATGAGTTTTGTGTCATGCCATTTGGACTGACTAATGCCCCAGCAACATTTATGGATCTTATGAACTGGATTTTCAAGGACTACCTTGACAAGTTTGCCGTAGTTTTCATTGATGATATCCTGATATATTCAAGAACGCCAGAGGAACATGCAGAGCACCTGAGGATCATACTACAATTATTGAGAAGGCATCAATTGTATGCCAAGTTCTCAAAATGTGAGTTTTGGCTAGAGAAGGTCCATTTCCTAGGACATGTGGTGACACAGGATGGAGTATCCGTTGATCCCACTAAAGTGGAAGCGGTGAATAAGTGGCCTACACCGAAATCAGAAGTTTCCTCGGTTTAGCAGGCTACCATCAATGTTTTGTGGAAGGATTTTCCCGACTTGCAGCACCACTCACTGCACTTACACGAAAAGAAAAAAAGTATGAATGGACTAATAAGTGCGAGGAAAGTTTCAAAGAGTTAAAGAGACGACTCACGAGTGCCCCGGTACTGGCTATACCAGATCTGTCAAAGACGGGCTTGGGAGCCGTTCTTATGCAAAACAAAAAGTAATTGCGTAAGCATCCTGACAACTGAAGGATCATGAAAGGAATTATCCAACGCATGACTTGGAGTTAGCAGCAGTCGTGTTTCATTAAAGATTTGGTGTCATTATTTATATGGAGCTAAATGCGAGATATATACAGATCATTAGAGTTTGAAATATATCTTCACACAGAAAGCTTAACATGAGACAACGAAGGTGGCTAGAGTTGGTTAAAGACTACGACTGTGAAATTCTGTATCACCCAGGAAAGGCTAACCGAGTGGCCGATGCCCTTAATCGAAGAACAATGTCTTCGCGTGCAATGATACAATTAATGCCAAAACCCCTTCAAAAAGACTTGATGGAAGCGGGAATAGAGCTAATCACTAGAAAATTGGCCCATTTGTCTTTTCGACTAGCTATCTTGGAGAACTTAAAAGAGCAACAAGAAGCAGATTTGTCCATTATAAGGGCAGAATCTGCATCCCCAATGATGAAGGATTAAAGAAGCAAGTATTAGAAAAAGCTCATGAAGCACCATACGTGGCTCATCTAGGAGCTACTAAAATGTACCAAGACTTGAAAGAGCACTATTGGTGGTACAGAATGAAGAACGATGTCGCACAGTTTGTCGCCAAATGCCTTACATGCCAAAAGGTGAAAGTTGAGCATCAACGGCCAACAGGCGAATTACAGAAAATTGAAATTCCCAAATGGAAATGGGACTAGATAACTAAGGATCTGGTGACTGGGCTGCCCAGAACTACCTGTGGACACAATGCTATATGGGTAATTGTCAATAGATTGACAAAATCAACTCACTTCTTACCCATTAAACTCAGCAGTTCTATGGAAGGACTAGCTGAACTATATGTAGCCCAGATAGTTAGATACTACGGAGTTCCAAAATCTATCATTTCTGATCAAGATGGTCGCTTTACTTCTAAGTTCTGGAGGAGTGTTCACCAAGCTATGGGAACGAAGTTGACTTTTAGTACAGCTTTTCACCCCCAAACTGATGGTCAATTTGAAAGGACCATGCAAACCCTATAAGATATGCTAAGAGCCTATGTGCTAGATTCAAAGGAGGATGGAATAAAAAGCTACCGTTGATCAAATTTGCCTATAATAATAGTTATCAAGCTTCCATAAGAATGGCTCCTTATGAAGCTCTTTACGGAAGAAGACGCAGATACCATTGCATTGGTATGAAACGGGAGAAAAGACATTGTCGACAAAAGATTTTGTGCAAAGGATGATGGAGGATGTGAAATTAATTCGTCAACGAATGGAAACTACCTTTAGTTGACAAAAGAGTTACGCAGATCGGTGACAAAGACCCCTGAAATTCCAAGGGATCTAGTCTTCTTGAAGGTGACACCAATGAAAGGAGTAATCAGGTTTGGGAAGAAAGGAAAACTTGGCCCAAGATACATTGGACCATTCGAAATCTTAGAACGGGTAGGCAATGTAGCATATAAGTATGTACCGGATCCTTCGCGTGTTCTGCAGCCATAAGAAATTGACGTACAAGAGAACCTATCTTATGAAGAAAAACCAATTCAAATCCTGGCACGAGAAGAAAAGGAATTAAGGAATAAAAAGATACCTCTCGTCAAAGTTTTATGGTGCAACTAACAAGTGGAAGAAGCAACATGGGAACGAAAGGATGAAATGAGGAAAATCTACCCCGAATTGTTTTGATTTTTGAAGACGAAAATTTCTAAGGAGGGTAGATTATAATGATCGAGAAAATTTCATTAATAAAACCTAATATTTAATTGGGTAAAACTTAATATTTAATTGTGTAATTTAATTGGTGTAAAATTTCATTAAAAATTGTAATTTTTGTAAAATTGCGATTATATAAATAATAAGCCGTATTAAATGGAAATCTCACTATAATGTGATGTAATGTTGGATATTTCTAATACAAATTTTATGAGTTTAATTACTCAAAAATTTGTAAATAATATCCATAAAATGAATTTTATATCACAATTAATTATAAAATTGTGATACAAATACATGGGTACTTGGAATACAAATATGCTATAGAGTCCACCGAAACCTAACCCAGTGTAAGAAAGAGGCCGATGCAGTATAAGTATACTGCTAAGTGAAAACATAGATATGGAAAAAGTTACATTTGGCCTCTAAAAGAGAACAGAAGGTAAGGAAAATAGTTTACATAGTCTAAGGATATGAAATGGCACTGATTTGACCATGACAATATAGGAAAAATACTGTGTGGTGAAAAATTACACAGTATAAATTTTGAACTCCACAAAGTGGACACTCCTTGGTTTTCTATTGGGCCGCATGTCTAAAAAAGTGGCCCAATCACCTTGTGCCACCTAGGGGTATACTCATGGATTGCCATGAGTCATCCAAGAGAGATAAGGAAGCATTTAATGTGATTTTATCCAAAAATCTTCTTCCTTCTTCCACCTCTAGCTCTGGTAGCCATTACGGGAGATCTCCAAAATTTTCCTCAGGCCCAAAACTTTGCAGAAACAACCCCACTTAAGCTCAAGAGGCAAAAATCCAAGAAAGTTCAACAAATTCTAAGGTAAAATCTAAGTTTTTTTCAAGATTTCAAGGGATTTTTCATGGGTTAAGAAAGAAAATTAACCTAAGGTTTTTTTGCATAAAAATGACCTCTAGGAAGGAGTTTCAAAGAGCTTTGGAAAGCTAGAAATGAAAAGGTGCTATTTGAGGTAAGTTTTGAAAAAAATTATTGTGATTTTAGTTTTGATATTTTTTTCCTTTGTGAAGTGCACTAGTCTTGAGCATATTTGGTGAAATATCATGGATACTTGATGTACGGCATGTTGATATGGTAAAATTAAGGTTTAAAGGTTGCAAAGTGTTATTTTGTGTAAAAAGTTATATTTTTGCAATTTTTGTGTTAGTTTTTCAAAAGTGTTGCTTGATGTGGTAAATGACTCCAACAGAGGCTGAAATTGTTTATACAGGGGTAGATTTACATTTTTAAAACATATTTTACCAAAATACCCTAAGGACTAAATTGAAAGAAAAAGTTTTCCCTCAGCAAATTTGAAAAATGCCCAAAAACACCCCTGTACAGTGAGATTTTGGGAAAAGTTAAAACACAAAAGTTGTAGATCTTGATGAAACTGTTAGGTTTAGTGGACTGTTTGTCAAAAAACTCAACTGTTTGTGAGTTTTTGATTTTTCAAGAATTTATCAAAAGTGAAAAAATGTTAACATGGTAAAAATGTTATTTTTCAAAATGATTTTAGGTATGGTACTTTGAGTAAAAAAGTTCCTTATGAAAAATAGGACATTTTGATGTAAAGAGATAAATTTTAGTCTTGGAGGCAAAATCGTCAAAATTTTCAATTTAGGGACTAAATTGTAAAGTTTTATGAAAATTGGGCATAAATGAGAAATAAGGAGATTTTACCCACTAGGGTGTTATTTTAAAATTAGTATGTGATTATTTTCGTAAGAATAATGAAATCGAGCTCAGGTAGGTTAGTGGACCCACAGAGGGCAAAATCGTCATTTTGGCCTGAATAACCCGAACTACTCTAAAACAATCCACATGGAAAAAGAATGGTTAAAAAGGTTCCCACCCTTCGTTAGAAACGATAGGGTAGAGTTAGATAGAAATAAGAAAACCAGTGGTTTTTAGAGTTGTATATAGTGATGCAACTCAATTCATTAATTAATGGATATTTTGTATCGAAATAGTAAAATTTGGCTAATGGCTTTGTAATTGGCCAACAGGATCCTAGGAGTCTAGGTGAAAGGAAATCAAGGTTGAGTTGTCCAACGTTCGAAACAAGTAAGTACCTATCCCACCTACAGTATGAAATTGTAGGCATAGAGTGCAAAATGTGTATATGTACCTAAGTGTATATCAAGGTGTATACTTGTGTGTAGGCAATGGCATGTGTATTTATAAATATGAAGATGTATACTTGTGAGTATACGAAATATATACTTGAGCGTACATTATAACATGTACCTGAGTATATGTTATGACATGTACCTGAGTGTATATAATGATCTGTACCTATGTGTATATTATATTAAGTACCTGTGAGTATATTATGCCATATACCTGTGCATATATTAATGTGCATCAGAGTGTATATAAAGTATGTACATGTGTGTACTATGTCATGTAAGAGCATTTATGTTATGTATAACATGTGATCATCACTTCATACATGGTATGTAACTATAATAAGTGAATTGGTAAGCAAATCACCAAAAGTTAAGAAAAAGTGTCATACCGACTCCGGACTCAAAGGGAGTTTAAGGATTACAGTATGGTCACGGTGTTACGTAGACCTAAGTGCGCAATGGTACGAACATGTGGGCCCTATTTAAAGATAAGAAATGATAATGATAAGGAAGGAATTATAAGAAAGCATAATAAGATCATGCATTTTATTGAATGTGCATGTGAGTTTATATGGGACTTACTGGGCGTAAGCTCACTAAGTATTTCATGCTGAAGGCATTTCGATGAAAAGGGCAGAGTAATTGTATTGATGAGCTGGGGGAGGGTTGATCAGTGTGTAGACTGGGTATGGTTTCTACCTCAGTATGTTTTCATTGTATTGTATTTTAAGATATTTTGAAAGTAATGTTTAATAAACTATATTGCGAAGGAAAGGTGGTTATGTAAATACAAGTATATGTTTGTATTTCAAAGGTTGTTATACCAATATACGTAAAGTATTTATAAAAAGAAAAATTCCTAAATTTTTGCCTATTAGTAAGTAAGAAAAAGGTTTATCGCAGCCCGAAAAAGGCGGGTTGTGACAATGGACAAGACTTATATTACAAGATTCTCATAATACAGTATATTATTGGGAGTACAACTTCAAGTCTGAAGTGGAGAGGCATTGAAGTTAATGATTAAATGGATAATTAATTACGGATTAATTTATCTGTTATTATTGAAACTTGATAATATATGTCCATTGAGTCCCAATGCTAGCTCTTGAATTCCTTTATGATATATCAGACAAGTTACGATTACCACTATTAAGACAGACGTATAAACGAATCGGGGTGTTGGCCCTGACGGGGAGCGTAGGCCACAATCCTAGATTGGACTATAGTAGGCGTAGGACACAGATATAGGTGGCACCAATAACTGCTTTTTTTGTGAAGAATTAATTGTTTAATTAGTTTTGGAATATAATTATTCAAATTAATAATATGGATTTAGGATAATTAATTATTTAAATTTGTATTTGAATAATTAATTTAAATCCTAGTTAAATTTAAATTATGGATAAAGGAAATTATTTAGAATTATTCAAATTAGATAATTATCTTGGATAATTGAATTCTAATTTAAATTGGAATTACTTGAATTGGAGCTTATTTTGGATAATGAAGATAATCACAATCCTGTCACTGTGATTGGTTGAATTTTTGGAGATAAATCTCTTAAGGGTGGTGCCAACTATAGGGATAGGAGAGTTAAAATTTATCTCCTAATCCTAATAGACTTTTGACTCTTCCTAGTTCTTCTACAAATAGAGGCCTTTGGTCTTCATTTATTCTAAGACTGCCTAAGTGCAAATTAGAGAGGAGAACTTGGATTACTCATCCTTGGTAATCCTAATTCTTAAACACTTGAATGGTTGGAAGGAGTGTAGTTATGGTGGAGATCAGTTGAGTTGTGCCCACACACACAACGATCTGAAGGAAAAGAATAACATTGAAGATCTACCATTAGATTTAATTTAATGTTTACAGCATCATGAATTAGATTCTTAATGATTCATAAAATCCCACTGTGTCACCTAACCAATTTCCAACAATTGGTTTCAAAG
Source organism: Artocarpus heterophyllus (assembly GCA_025403435.1). NCBI lineage: Eukaryota > Viridiplantae > Streptophyta > Magnoliopsida > Rosales > Moraceae > Artocarpus > Artocarpus heterophyllus. The sequence goes on from CM046342.1 coordinate 20,667,466, forward strand.
CGAACTCATGATTATGCTATAGACATAAATTATGTGATCTAATATTCACTCTTTATGTATTGAATTGATATTTGAGAGATATGGCACTTTAGAGTTTCTATATGCTATATACATATTTGTATTGAATATGTATAGGGAATATTAATTATTCGTTATCATGGAATTTATGGTGCATTGTAATTAATTATTTTTAAAATTTTTAGTTATTGTCGGTTATGGTTCCTTAGAATTTAGAAATATGTATCTAGGATTTATTCATGATATTCGAATTATAATAGGATACGGTCTACCATCACTGCTTAGAATTTATTGCTTTCTTAGAATTCATGTAAACCAAAAACGGTTTCGAGCTTCCTATATTGTTTAATTCTATGAAAGCAGATATTGAAGATGGAGTATTCTATTGAAGCCATTACAATTTATTTTCTTGAATTTTTTGTAAATTTTCTAGGTTTAATATATATATATTTAATATATACTATTAAAATTGCAGACTCTGTTGCATATTGGTCTTGACTAGTATGGGACTGCACTGGGTTGTTTTTCTCTGCCTGAAAAACACACAGAGGGATCAATTTAATCCCTGTGTGAATCTATGGCCTCTGGCCACTAAGGCCTTTTTGGGTGCTAATTGTAGTAGAAGTGGCCAGCTAAATCCATGGCCTCTGGCCACTAAGGCGTTTTTGGGTGCTTATTGTAGTGGAAGCTAGCCCACACTGATGTAAAAGTTAAACATGGGTTTGCTAAAAGCAAACCCGTTTATATATATTGATAATATATACTATTGAATGATATAACATAATAATATATTTTAATATATTATGATATATAATAATAATAATAATAATGATAATAATAATAATAATAATAATAATGAACAATAATTTTAATGAGGAAATTATTATGTTATTATTATTTGAATAATTTATATTAATCTTTTTCATCGGAGAAAAATTATAAAAAAATATTTAGAATCCATAAAATCTAATTTTGATCTATTATGATCAAAAGGAAGACTAGGGATAAATAAAATCTTAAATTTGAATTGGACTCAATTTATTTAGATAAGATTTAAACTTGGAAATAAGATTTAATGTAGTTATCAAATCCCTAACCCTAGGGTAAAATTATAAATGGATAAATGTTATCTAATTTGATTTTGGGTGATTACCAATAACTTTTATAATGCCTCCTTATGGATGTCATAAAAACCATTAACTTTCATCGCTATCTTTTGATTATTGATAGGAAAAACCTAAACTTGTTAAGTTTTATCTAATTATTAACTTAGAATTTTTGGTGTAAATTTTTTTTTCTAATTTAATTTTACCATGTGAACAAGAGAATTAAAATTTTAATTTACTTTTAAACAATTGGATTATTTTGAAGTAAATCTTATTAGCATTTGAGTGGATCTCACTTTCAAGTAAAATTTATTACTTACTTACCTTAAACAGTTTTCCCCCTCGATTAGCCCGATGGAATACTAAAGGTATTCGGCTAACCAACTACCTATAGAAATAGTTAGTTTAACCTAAAACATATGAAATATGAAAGCAAATTACAGCCTATAAATTATTACAAACCAAAGTCCATAAAAATATCTCATAATGTATGGAATTAAATTAAAAAATAGCATTATTAATGTTGTATTTTATGTCGTAATCCTTGTGCACACATCTATTCGTCGATCCTCCATCCATGCCTTTACCCTTACCCTCATCTATAACATGATTAACTTATATAAGCATTAAGCCTAGTAAGTACATTATGTAATCTCACAAAACATTATAAAAACTTTAATCATAGCATGAATCATTTCCTCTTTGACATAGTCATCATAGTGCATAAAGTTCACTTTGTAAGAACATATCTTTCCTTTTTCCTTTTTCCATATTAAAAACATTCATTTTATCCTTTGGAGCCCTAGTGTTGCACCATTAACATCATTACAACAAGTAATTTCATACTTGACCAATTAAACTAACTTACACTATTATCACATTCTGGACAGGTTCAATATCTCAACCTGGCAGCCAACATTCCACGATTTTTATAAATTCATACAAAATTCCAGTGGCTTTCAAATTTTAGCATAATGTTCCTAATATGTATATATATTATGAGAATAAATTTCATGACATTTGGATTAATTTAGTACCATTTTCATATTTTTCAAAATACAACTCGGTTTTTAGACGAACAACTTAGACAGCCAGAATTCATGAATTTGTAAAAATGACACAAAATTTGAAATGACTTAAAATTTTTACCACACCTTATAAACATCTATAAGAATGACTTAGATTTAATTTTATTACAATTGGATCAATTTAAATTATTATTTCACGTATTACAAATCATCCCTTTATTGCTGGAATTTTGGTTCAAATAGTGACAATAAATGAATTTTAGAAAAATCACCAAAATTCTAATGGCTTTGAAATTTTTACAAGGCATACTAGACATCTAAATGTACTAACAAAATTAATTTCATAAGTTTGAGCTAGTATAACCATCTTTCTTACATTTTAGAACTCATTAAAGCAATCTGCGATAGTAAACTATAGACGGGCAGCCAATGATCAACGATTTTTATAAAATCATACAAAATTCCAATTGATCTGAAATTTTAGTATAACAATTCTAACATCCATATCTAGTATCACATTTATTTTCATGATGTTTGGATTACTCTAAATTTTTTTTTCAATGGCACCAACTTTTACAAAAACTCTATAGTAAAAATGCCAAAATAGTTAGTAGTATTTATTCTATGATTTATTTCTCTAATTTTAACATATGCATGAAGCTAAAAATTTGCAAGCATAAACTAGACGTATAAATAAGCATTCACAAATTTTTCTAGCATTAAAAATATCCTATAACATCATCAAACAAATCATCACATTTAAAGGTAGTTCAAGGACTGTAAGAACGATATTTAGTATAAATTCTCAAACAAATCAAAAATAATTTATATGAATCTGAAATTTTTGTGGGAGATGCCTATCATATATATAAACAATGCCCAAAATAAATTTTCTTAAAATCTCATATCTATTCTCTCCAAAAAAATCTCAAAATATGGGTTTTTGCCTAAAAATGGGATTTTAAATGATATTCATAAAAATTTTGTTTAAGAAACAAAATTTAATCATTAAATCAAATAAAAATCAATCGCACAACCACCATAATATCATAGAAAAATTTGGTATAAAAAAAGATAGAATATCGACTTCAAAACATGGTCAAAATCTCTGTTTCGGCTCCGATGACATGTAACGTCCCAAAATTAATTAAGTGATATTAGTGTGACAGATGGTGGATTAGTTTGCCAAATTGTAATTTGACTTTAATCTAAACATTTTGTAATGATTTTCCAATTAACTTGATTTTTAAATCATTTTAATTATTTTATTTGTTATTTTAAATTTTGGAACAAACACAATTTGTTAAATGTTAAATACGTCCCTTTTTGTAAAACAGTGGGTGGCATATGGTTTTTACATCGTAAAGCCACCCACTATTCCTCTCTATGTAATCTTTCCCTCTCCCTCTCTTCCTCATTCACTCCCTCACTCTCTCTTAGACTCCCTCTTTCTTTCTCCTTCATTCTCTCTCTTTCTCTCACTACCCTCTCCTTCTCTCTTTCTTTCTCTCAACTTTTGATTCAAAAACAAAATTCAAGCTTCGGTTTTCAGCGGATAGGAAGCTTGGGAACGCATTTGGGCAATCACAAACTCATTTCAAAAACTCCGATTTGAGGCTAGATTCTTTTATTTTCAAATTTTCAAACTTTGCTTCAGTTTTCTAAATCTCTTTGAAATGTTGTAATCCAAGCCTTATAAGCCTAGAAAACCCATAATCTAAGTTAATGAAACCTAAATCACCTAGAATCTAGGCTTTATTTGAAGAAAAATGGATTTAAACCAAGTTTTTCTATTTTCTCCATTTCTGGATTTTCTTGAATCTTTCTATGTGAATCTTGTTTGAAATAGTTTAAAAGTGTTATATCATGTTTTTCTATCATTGATGAATATTTTGTATGCCTGGGAATTAAGAAAACAGGTTGAAAATGAGGATTTGAGCTCAAGGAGGCCGAGACTTGAACTCTAGAAAATTCTAGAATTTTTTAGTTTGAAGACCAAACTTGAAGTTTGGCGGGCTGGATTCAAGAGTCCGGCACGCTGGACTCATACCTTCGGTAGACCAAACCTGGAAACAATTCAGTAGGCCGATCCTGATTTGTTGGTGGGCCGTACTGCATAGTTTGGTAGTCTGGACTAGGGAAACCAGCAGGCCGATCGAGCTTTACGAAAACTTGTCCTTTTTCACTATTTTGAACCCCAATAGAGATTTTAATCTTATAGTTTGATTTTATAAACGCAAATGGCACACTAGGACACCATGAGATAGCTTAGTAGTATAGGATATCCTAAGCTAGATATTGATAAACTTAGTTTATCTTTAAGGTTGTTTGTGATTCAATGGAGCTAACGTATAGTAGACTGGGACTACGATGTTGGACATCGACACAAGATATTGAGGTAGGACTTCTATCCCTTTCCTTCGTAACCAAGTTTTAAAATTATTTTTGGCCTTAAAACTATTTCTTTCAAAATATTTTCAATAATTGATTGAAAAAGGTTTTTATTAGTTGTTCTCATAAACAGTAGAATGAGGTGATTTTCATAATGAACCGCATAATGAATGTAAATAAAAATATATCCTTGGTAAAGTGAGATTTTAGTAACTATAAGAATGCATAGATGGGCATGATGGATTCAGAGATTAGGTCGTGTAGAGTGCGACCTTGGGAACAGGTCCTAAAACCTAGCTGGGCCACTATGGTGGTGATACTTATGGTTTGCCCAAGGAAAGATAATAATATCCTTTCTAGTCGAATAATAAACGGTTTTTGGTAAGACTGATTTTATTGAATTTATTCATCCATTCATTTATTTAATTTTTTTTTCTAAACATTTTCTTGAATGATAAATTTTACATTTAAATTACTTGTTTTTATGACCTAGTCCTATTGAGCCTTTCACTCACTTTTACTTTTTTTCAAACCCTTTTTCCCTAGGTGGAATTCAGCTTAGGATTGACGTAGAGTCCCCCGACCAGACTCACGAACAGTAGAAGCCGAGTACGTTATTTGTAATAATTAATCAAGGCATGTATTGTATTAATTTCCTTTTTTATTGGACTGAGGTTGTAAATTTAATTTATGTCGCTACTATATGTGTACACAAGTTGTGGACCCAGTGGGACCCAATACGTATTTCCTTTTCTTTATTTTATTTTATTTTCCACCTATCTGTTTTATTATTATAATAACCATTTTTAAAAGTTTTAAATTGTCATATTTTTCATAATTAATTAAATTCTTCAATTGTGTTTTAATTAAAATTTTGACTTAATTAACCTAATTAATTCACCAAGTCACCTCCCGTACTCTGGGGCATGATAGAATGGTATCAGAGCCCTAGGTTATGAACCTTGGGAATTGTGCACACATAAGTACGACAATGAAATACCACTGACAGTCCAATTTTGCTTTCACGAGTGAGAGAATGGCACCCAGATGTCGTTCATTTACTGCTGACGTGAACTCAAGAAATGAGGAAAGTATGATAGGAGCAATGCTTGTTGCTTTTTGGCAGATGACAGCGAGGGCAAGACTAGAGGATTCTAAGGCTAGTAGTCGGCACGCATACTTTAAGGAGTTTCGGCGTGCATTTGTTTTGACCTTTGATAGAAATGGGGACTTGTAGGTGGCCGAATATTGGTTAGATTCAGTAGTGAAACACCTAGATACCCTTGACGTGCCAGTAGAGTATCGTGTGGAGTTTGCAGCCTATAAGTTTGAAGGTGGTGGTAATACTTGGTGGAAGCAAGCTAAACACCTGGAGAACAACGGGAACATTAGCTAGGATAGGTTTGAGGAGTTGTTTTATGACCATTACTTTTTGCAAGGATATAGAGATCAAAAGGCTGCTGAATTTTACAGGTTGGAGCAGGGTGATATGTCGGTTCGGGAGTACGAGATAAAGTTTAATGAGTTGGCCAGGTTTGCTCCATCTACCATCGCATCGAAGCATGAGAAATGTATTAAGTTCCAAGAAGGGCTTAAGGCTTCTATTCGATGGCAAGTGGTTGTCCTACGACTTGGGAATTTTGGTGAGCTTATGTCATCAACTATATTTATGGAAAATGATTATGCACACTATTGTGAGGATCGAGCAAGGACGTTAGGAGGACCACAAAGGAGCGACAGGAGGAGTACCAGTAGCCGTCAAACTCCAAGAAAGAACCAATAGGGTAACATGAACAGTATAAGCAGCACTTCATCCAGCAGCGGGCGCAGTAATCCCTACAGCTTTCATTGCCACTATTGCCAACAGCCGAGGCACATCAAGAGGAACTGCCTAATCAGGAACACTCGTCTAGGACTTCAGACTAGAGAAGGTGCTAGTCGTCAGCCTTAGACTTAGACTCTACCTCCGCCTCAGCAACTTCCTCAACTGTAGTTCCATCAATTCACTCCTTAGCAACTACCATACCCAGCACAAGGATATCAGTCGCAGAACTTCTAGCGCAATACCCCTTAGTATTGAGCACTGAGTACAACCAGCGTGTAGTCACCTCCACCGTAGCAATATCGATTGACTAATCAGGACCTAGCAATGTTGGTAGAGGAAAAGGGAAAGCTGTAGTTCAGGTTCACACCATGACATCAAGGAGTTTAGATACCCAGACTAGCAATGTGGTTGTCGATGGTATGGTTCTAGTTTCTCAATCTTTAGTACATGTTTTATTTGATACGAATGCCACTCATTTCCTCATTTCAAGTTCTTTTGTACATGCCTTGGGATTCGAGATAAAAGAGTTTGATGATCCCTTAGTTATTATTTTACCCTTAGGGCGGGTGTGTGTGAACTGTGTAGTAAGTCTTGTAAAATAAAGATTGGGAGTGAGACTTTGAAGAGTGATTTGATTGTGATCCCCATGAGCTCATATGATATAATCCTAGGAATGGACTGGTTGTCCAAGTACAATGTAGTTGTAGACTGCCAACTTAGGGTAGTGACTTTAGTGTTTGATAGGAGAATGACGATCACTAACTAGGGTGGTCATGATCGAACGATGAGTGAACATCTCATGAAGACATGTCTTGGACGATGGAAGAATTGAGCTTGCTATGCCTTCCTCATGAACCTAGAGGGAGAGTCTGGTGCGTTGGGAAGAAATGCAGCAATTTCAATGGTTGATGAGTTTAAAGATGTCTTCCCTGACGAGTTATCAAGATTATTGTTGCATCAGGAAATTGAGTTTGGTATTGAGTTGCTTCTAGGAATGGCTCCAATTTCTATAGCATCTTATCAGATAACGCTGGTAGAGATGAAAGAATTGAGAAAGCAACTTTAGGAGCTTGCAGATAAAGGCTATATCTGGAATAACACATCGCCATCAGGTGCACTAGTTTTGTTCGCTAAGAAGCACAATGGAACCCTTAGGCTATGCATTGACCATCGTCAATTAAATCAGGTCACGGTGAAGAACAAGTATTCTCTACCCAAGATCGATGAGTTATTCGATCAGTTGGGAGGTTTGCAGTACTTCTCGAAGATAGATTTGTGGTCGGGATACCACCAGCTTAGAATTAAGGAAGAAGACATCCCCAAAATAGCTTTCAAGACCTGGTATGGACACTTCGAGTTTCTAGTGATGCTATCTGAGTTGAAAAATGCTCTGGCAACTCTCTTGGACCTAATGAATAGGATATTCGGCCTTATCTAGATCAATTTGTGGTCGTGTTCATCATGATATCTTGATCTACTCTAAGACTTGGGAGGAGCATGAGCAACACCTTAGGATTGTGCTTCAGACACTATGGGAGCACCAACTGTACGCCAAAAAGGAAAAGTGTGAGTTTTGGTTAATAGAAGTCAAGTTTCTTGGGCATGTTATCTTTGAACAAGGCATTTTAGTGGATCCTTCTAAGGTAGAAGCCATTGTAGAATAGGAACGGCCAAGGAATGTAGTAGAAATTCATAGTTTCTTGGGACTCGTAGGATACTACAGTAAATTTGTAAAGGAATTCTCTAAGCTAGCGGCTCTATTGATAAGACTGATTAGGAAGAATGTCATATTCGAGTGGGATGAAGAATGTCATATTCGAGTTTGCCTTCCAAGAGTTAAAGAATCGGTTGACTAAATCTCCGGTGTTGATTATCCTGAACAGTGACGAGTCATACGAAGTTTACATAGATGCCTCAAGACGCGGACTTGGGTGCATGTTAATGCAACAGGGATGCATGGTGGCGTATGGTTGAGATAGCTACGACCTCATGAGCGAAATTATCCTACTCATGACTTAGAGCTCGTAGCGGTGATACATACACTAAAGATTTGGAGATGTTATTTGTATGGGGCGACAATCTAGGTTTTCTCTAACCACAAGAGTTTGAAGTATTTGTTTACTTAGAGGAATCTGAACTTGAGGCAATGAAGGTGAATGGAATACATGGAAGATTATGATTTTGTACTGTAGTATCATCCAAGGAAGGCTAACGTAGTCGTTGATGCGCTCAGTAGAAAGTCTTCAGGGATTCTTGCTTGCTTGGCTTTTAAAGACTTGAAAAGAGATGCAATAGTGACTGAGTACGGGCTACAGTACTATGAAGACTACGATCGAGTTTTGGTGTATCATATGGAGATGACCCCAACTCTTGTTCATATGGTGAAACAGAATCAGTGGCAAGACCAGCACCTGCAGGGAATCTAGACACGAATTCAGAATGGAGAGCAATTTGAGGAATGGAGAATACATGTAGATGTATCGTTGTACTTTAGGGAGCGTCTAGCAGTTTCAGCAATTGTAGAAGTGATGAAGCCGTAATGGATGAAGCCTACAAGTCTCAATTTGCCATTCATCTGGGGAGCACAGAGATGTATCGTGATTTAAAGAGGCAATACTGGTGGAGAGGCATGAAGAAGGATGTCCCAGAATATGTGGCCAAGTGAGCAACTTGTCTCCAAGTGAAGGCAGAGCACTAGAAGCCAGCAGGTTAGCTTCAGCCACTTCCTATTTTAGGGGAGAAATGAGAGCACATCACAATGGATTACCTTATCGATTTGCCGAGGATGGAGCAAAGACATGATGCGATTTGGGTCGTCATTGACAGATTAGCAAAGATGGCACATTTCATTCCTTTCAGGTTAATATGTTCAAGGAGAGTTCTAGGGGAGTTATGCCTGCAGAATATAGTGAGGTTACATGGAATCTCTTTGTCCATCATATCTGATAGAGATACCAGATTTAACGCCAAGTACTAGAGGAGCTTTTAGGAGGCCTTGGGTACGGACTTGAACTTCAGCACGGCATTTCATCCTTAGACTGACGGGCAATTTAAGCGGGTCATTCAAATCCTCGAGGACATGTTACGTGCGTGTGTGTTAGACTTTGGCAGGAATTGGAAGAAATACTTCCATCTGGCTAAGTTTGCATACAACAATAGCTATCAAGCGAGCATTGGCATGGCACCGTTCAAAACGCTATATGGATGACCGTGTTGGTCACTAGTGTATTGGGCAGAACCAGAAGACAGGATTATTCTCGGGCTGAATGAGATCGGTGACAACAACGAGAAGGTCATTGTGATCCGAGATCGGTTGAAGGCAACTCAGAGTAGACAGAAGAGTTATGCGGATAGAAGGCACCGACCCTTGGAATTCAAAGTAGGAGATTTCATTCTCTTGAAAGTTTCACCATGCAAGGGTATATCGCAATTCGGTGTAAGTGGGAAACTCGCATCGAGGTACGTTGGGCCATTCGAGATTACTCAACGCATTGGTGTGGTTGCTTACCAACTCGATCTTGCCCCTGACCTTTCTCATGTTCACGATGTGTTTCATGTGTGGATGCTTCATAAGTGTCTGCCTGACCAAAATAAGATAGTCTCATTCCATGATGTGCAGATCCAAGAAGACATGACATACAAGGAGGTGCCGATTTAAGTTATTGATCGGAAAGTGATCAACTTACGACGTCACAACATATCATTAGTGAAAGTTGCGTGGCAACATCATGAGGTTGATGAAGCCACTTGGGAGTTAGAATCGACTATGCAAGAGTTGTATATGCATTTGTTTTGTTTCTGAGTTGATTTGTAATTTCGAGGGTGAAATTTCTTTTAGCAGTAGAGAGCTATAATGCCCCAAAATTAATTAAGTGATATTAGTGTGAAAGATGGTGGATTAGTGTGCCAAATTATAATTTGACTTTAATCTAAACATTTTGTAATGATTTTCCAATTAACTTGATTTTTAAATCATTTAATTATTTTAATTATTTTATTTGTTATTTTGAATTTTGGAACAAAACAATTTGTCAAATGACAAATACGTCCCCTTTTGTAAAACAGTGGGTGGCACACGATTTTCACACAATAAAGCCACCCACTATTCCTCTATATTTAATCTCTCCCTCTCCGTCTCTTCCTCATTCACTCCCTCACTCTCTTTCAGACTCCCTATTTCTCTCTCCTTCGTTCTCTCTCTTTTTCTTACTGCCCTCTCCTTCTCTCTTTCTCTTACTGCCCTCTCCTTCTCTCTTTCTTTCTCTCAACTTTTGATTCAAAAACAAAATTCAAGCTTCGGTTTTCAACGGATGGGAAGCATGGGAACGCGTTTGAGCAATCACAAACTTATTTCAAAAGCTCCGATTCAAGGTTGGATTCTTTTATTTTCAAATTTTCAAACTTTGCTTTTGTTTTCTAAATCTCTTTGAAATGTTGTAATCTGAGCCTTATAAGTTTAGAAAACCCTTAATCTAAGTTAATGAAACCTAATCACTTAGAATCTATGCTTGATTTGAAGAAAAATGAATTTAAACCAAGTTTTTCTATTTTCTCCATTTTTTGGATTTTCTTGAATTTTTCTATGTTAATCTTGTTTGAAATAGCTTAAAAGTATTATATTATGTTTTTCTATCATTTATGAATGTTTTGTATGCCTGGTAATTGAAAAAATAGGTAAAAAATGAGGATTTGAGCTCGGGGAGGCTGAGACTCGAATTTTAGAAAATTCTAGAATTTTCCAGTTTGGAAGGCTGAACATGAAGTTCGGCAGGCCGGATTCAAGAGTCTGGCAAGCTGGACTCATACCTTTGGTAGGCCGAACTGCACAGTTCAGTAGGCCAGACCAGGGAAATCGGCTGGCCGATCAGGCTTCACAAAAATTTGTCATTTTTCACCCGTTTTCACTGTTTTGAACCCCGATAGAGATTTTAATCTTGTAGTATGATTTTATAAACACAAATGGCACACTAGGATACCATGAGATAGCTTAGTAGTGTAGGACATCCTAAGCTAGATATTGATAAATTTAGTTTATCTTTAAGGTTCATGATTTCATGGAGCTAACGTATAGCGGACCGGGACTGCGGTGTTGGGCATCTGCATAGGATATTGAGGTAGGACTTCTACCCCTTTCCTTGGTAGCCAAGTTTTAAAATGATTTTTGGCCTGAAAACAATTTCTTTCAAAATATTTTCAATGATTGATTGAAAAAGGTTTTTATCTGTTGTTCTCATAAACAGTAGAATGAGATGATTTTCATAATGAATGTAAATAAATATGTATACTTGGTAAAGTGAGATTTTAGTAACTATAAGAATGCATTGATGGGCATAATGTCATATTCAGAGATTGGGTCGCGTAGACTGTGACCTTGGGGGCAGGTCCCAAAATCCAACTGAGCCACTACGGTAGTGATACTTATGGTTTGCCCAAGGAAAGATAATAATATCCTTTCTGGTCGAACAATAAATGGTATTTGGTAAGACTTATTTTATTGAATTTATTCATCTATTCATTTATTTAATTTTGTTTTCTAAATATTTTCTTGAATGATAAATTTTACATTTAAAATACTTGTTTTTATAACCTAGTCCTACTGAGCATTTTGCTCACTTTTACTTGTTTTCAAACCCTTTTCCCCTAGGTGGAATTCAGCTTAGGATTGATGGAGATTCTACCAACTGGACTCACAGGCAGTAGAAGACCCCGAGTAGGTTATTTGCAATAATTAATCAAAGCATGTATTGTATCAATTTCCTTTTTCATTGGACTATGGTTGTAAATTTAATTTATGTCGCTACTATATGTGTGCACAAGTTGTGGGTCCGGTTGGACCCAACACGTATTTTCTTTTCTTTATTTTATTTTATTCTATTTTATTTTCTGCCTGTCTGTTTTATTATTATAATAATCATTTTAAAATGTTTTAAATTATCATATTTTTTATAATTAATTAAATTCTTCAATTTGTGTTTTAATTAAAATTTTAACTTAATTAACCTAATTAATCCGCCATGTCACCTCCCGTATTCCGGGGCGTGACATGATGGTTTTGATAAAACACACTGTAACTTGTCCGTTTACCTCCCGACTTTGGAGAAATGTTTTGTGCTCAACTTGGGAAGTGTTTATAAGTGTTGAGGGGGAGGTTTAGAGGCGTATTATAGGTGGCATAAGTTGGTCGAATGTATACATGTTAGTCTCAGTTGTAAAGCAAAGAAACGAGAGGAAGAGCATAAATGAGAGGAAGAACAAGGTGACATGAGGGAGAGTGAATAGGAGAACATGAAGGGTTGTTTAGCTCTTGAAATGCAATGCAAAGAATGACATAAAGTTACGAACACCTGCATGTGGGAAGGCATGGGATGATGAAGTTCATAATGGAGGCCAACGACTTTTGTTTAGAGATACATAGAGCATGTGGAAGAAGTCATGTGCATCAAGGCTAGTTTCACATGGCTGAGTTGTAAAAGAATAAGCAGACAAAATAGAGGGGTATGGGTGAGTTGGAGACAATGCATGTGTGGTGGTGTTGTCGGGTGAGAATGTTGGAGGGAAAGAAAAGGAGTTGTTCACGTGCTTTTGTGGACCATAGGTTGTGCTTTTGTATCACTCTTAGCTGGAAAAGGATGTGAAGACAAAATGGAGATGATGGAGGGAAGCGTGTGCATGTGTGGCATTGTTGGGGAAAAGAGTATGTTTATGGCGTGTTTAAAAAATATTCTTCAATATTATAAACAATGCTCTAGATGGTTTAAAAGTGATTAAGAGGAGTTTAGGTAAGTTTTGGAGTGAATTGGAGCATGAAAAAGTGAGAGAAATGATGAAAAAAAATTTCAAAAACTTCGGTGCTATAGTAACATGCGCAAAGGAGATGATGATACAGTGGTGTGGTTTTTAGCATCTTATATCATTTTACTATTCACAGCTATAGTAATGTCGTTTTTGCACTTCACAGCAATAGTGAATTTTTTTTTTCAAAAATCAGAAATTCCTAAAACAAATTCTAAAATTTTTAAGAATCAAAATATCATATTCAAATAATAAAAATCCATATAGATCACCAAAACAAACAATTTACAAACAAAATATAATAATCATACATTAGGCATTTTATGTCGTTGGAATTTCTCTAGTCCATCTATTGCAAAATGAATCATTAGTTTATAATAAATTTCATAATCATAAATATTATACTAGAATTATCACACAAAATGTGCTTCTAAGTCATACTTACATTCATATTGTAGCATGAAATCATTAAACGTTACATATCGTTAGTTAAAGAAAACGGTGAGTGTTACAACCCTAATTTTATAAGAAAATGATAAAAATAATTTTATTAATTTTCTATGGGAGAAAATTTTGGATTAAAATTATTTGAATAGTTTTTTTAGTTTTCAATGAAATAAAATTATTTAAATATAAAATTATTTAAATGATCTAAGCTTATATTTTTCTATGAACTTTAACGGTGTAATTATAAAAAATCCTTAATTAATTATGCTTATTGATTTCTCGATTCTTGTCATTATAACTATTAATAATGGTCGTTTAATTCCTTTCGAATAGTAGGCCATCGAGTATGGCAAGTGAGAGGAATGGTTTGACTAGTTAATTGTAATTTGTCTTGTATGGATGTAAAACATCAAATGACGATATAACTTCCTGAACAAAACCGTAACACTAGTTGAATTCTGAAGTAACTTTGTGTTATTCTATAAGCAATGAAAAGTTAAATTTAATTTTGGTGAGTAATAAATATGCAATGTGTGTGTGTGTGTGTGTGTATATATATATAATATGAGTGAAATGACTCTAATTGCTAAACATATTTGTTAAAATCTAACGAATAGTAACCAAAATACAATCTAACATTTAGTCATAGTACACAAAAAATGTGTAGGTTTTTTTTTTTTTTTTTTTCTATAGTAGTAGTCACGAGCTGGCTATAGTTGTAGGTTGAATTCCAAGTTAGAAGCAGACGAAAATAACATGGTGGGCAATAAGTTTGGTCCAGATCCTTATCACATAGTTCAAGATAAAAGGAGTAGCCATGTTGCCGAAAATTGTCATAGTGGCTACTTTTAATTATCCCATATGTTCCTTCAATACAGCGCTTTCACTTCTCTTATTATAAAAATATATATGGTTTTCCTAGTATTTTTAGATAGAAATACAACGTTGCACCATCAATACTAACAAGGACTGGCTCCCACACTTGCGTAGCTGTAGTTGGCGGCTTTCTAAAGTAGAAAATTATGGGTAAATTATTTTTGGAACCCAAGGGAAATAATTTGACTTATTGTAGTCAAATTCAAATGCAAAAGAATCCTTAATAAAATTTTGAAAATTTTATTGGAAAGGATTATTTAAAAAATCAGAAGACATGAAAACAAATACATGGAGGAGATAAAAAAGTGAGGGCCGTTATATGTTTCAATTCATTTTTGTAATCTTTAGTTTTCTTTTCTCTATCGTGTGACCATAATGCTATGACCATTTATTCATATTACTTGTTGCTATGTTTTATGTTATGCTTGTTTGCTTTACGATATGATTTGCCATATGTTTGATAACATGTCATGTAGCATAGGAGTGCCACTCATAAAATTGTTCATGCATGTTTTAGATAAAGTTTGTTTTTTTAAATATTGTGGAATAGGGTTCATGATTAAGAACCATGGTCTCCATTGTTGGTCCATATGTGAAACCAGGTGGCGTTGATTCTAAGGAAGGTTGTTCAGCACAGCAGTATACTAGATTGGGTTTCGAAAGGAAAATGTTTGTGGACATGATTCATGGTTGTACGCCACAAGGCAACGATTTATGGGTCATGGATCATAAGATATAAACAATGGCTATACACTTAAGACAAATTTAATTATTAACCTCTTCAAGGAGCTCTGTTAATTAAATTTGTGACTAAAACAAGTGGGAGTTAGTATTGGTCTACTAATCGAATAGGATCCGTGTTTCAGGCTTATGTTTGACTACCCCAAGTTAGCTTACATGAACGAGGCTAGGAATTATCGTAGTAATAGATGTTTTTTCAAGATTTTGCACAAAGACATATTGCATTATTGTATATTTATTACTAAATGTTGTTATATTTGCTTAGTATTAATATATGTTATATATTTAATATACCAAGATGTGACTTAGCTCATTAAAATGTGATACTTAATAAAGACCTTAATCTGTAGAACTTTAACGATTGGAAAAAGGAACATAATATGCACAAAACATAGATGCGTACTAGAACCTTATCCAGAACCTAAAGGCATTGATCCTAATGGGAAAATTTCAAGCCAAGAATCGCTAACAAGATTCTCATGAGATGATGCATTGCTATAGAGAACACATTAGGTGACCTCCAAGAGCAATATATAGATTAAATGACTGCTAGGCAAATCATTGATAATCTAAAAGGATATGTTTGTAGGCTAAGTTCTCTTAGTTAGACAAATGGTTGTCCTAAAATCTCATGAATCACCAACAGGAGGCTTTACCTACTATTTAGGAACATGAATGCCTACTATGCTTGGTTATTTGGATGACAATCAATCAACTGAAACCAACGTAGGTCCTAGCACCAAAATAGAAATGACCTTAGACTTTGTTGAAGGATTTGTCCTTGACAAAAATAATAAAGGATCTCTATGCTTTTAAGATTGTGCTTAAAAGCTGGAACATTAGTTCAAATAGTGTTAGGACATTGGTAGTTACTAGTGCTTCTAAATTCTAGTAGTAGGACAGGTTAGAAGAACAAATAGGAACAAGCCAATAAAGAAGATCCAAAGAAAGTTAAGTGCTTTCACTATGAGAAGGTTGGTTACTTCAAGAGGGATTAGAAGAATCTCCTAACCTAGAAGGCATAAGAAGATATAGATGATCTTTGTAAGTTGAAGTTGGATTAGTGGAAGATTCTAATGACTTATGGGTCATATATTACAGAGCCATTAATCATATGTATATATCTGTGCATAGGAAATGAGAAGTCTGCTTGACAGAAGCTTCACGTTAATAATGGATGTTATAGTTAAGTGAAGTAGTGGGAGAAGTAGATCTTTATTTTGGTGGTAGGTTTAGGTTTTTGATAAGCCTTTACTCTATCAAACTAAAGTTGTATACACTACTTGATACTTAACAAATTAATAACTGCAGAAGGATTAATATTTCTTAATCTAATAAGATGTATCTTTGACGCTTACGATTACATCATATAGGCCTTAACAAGATACAAAGATTGATTAAAAGATGGTCTTCTAACTTTCTTAGAGGTAGAATCTTTACCATAATAAGTCTTCTTTAGGGCGAAAAATGGCCAAAGGAAATTAGGTAGAAGAAGTCTTAGACTTAATGCACATGACATTTGTGTAAATATGTTGGCACGTGGAGAAAGAATTAGGTGAATCCATAAGTACACTTCGATTGGATCGAGGTGGAGAATACCTCTCTGAGAAGTCTTTAGGACACTTACTAGAGAATAAGATTTTATCCTATTTGACTACAACAGGAATTATATAATATAATGGTGTGGCTGATATTAAAAATATAACCTTATTGGGTATAGTACACTCCATGATGAGTTATTCAACATCAAGCGTATCTTCTGGGAGATATATACTACAAATTGTATGTTATCTTCTAAGCGACATTCTAACTAAAGCTATTTTTGAGGTTCAAGATATGTTCAGGATAATAAAACTCAGAAGTTAGAATCGTTGGGCTTGGTGCCCTAAAAGCTGTGACATTATGCATATTGTTAATAAATAAATAAAATGACATTTATTATTATTTTGGTTGATTATATGTATTATGAATACATTTATAAACATCAAGAAAATTCCATGATTATTTATGTGACTATAAATTTAGCATATAAGTGTTATTTGCTTAGGGATAAAATTTATAGATAATAATCTAAATAGTCTGTAATAATTAATTAAAGTTTGGGATCTTTAATTTAAAATTACAAGTACGGTCCAATCTCATCTAAAATGAAATAGTCATTATTCGGACTATTAATGTAGAGACATTGGATTGAAGGTACTTTATATAATGAGATTATATAGGACTGGACCAGATAAATTATGAATCTCTAATAATCATCCGTTACAAATATAGTATTCAAATTTATCACTATGATGATCATATATTTGACAGTCTTAATCCTGAGTATTTATTAGACTCCTATTTATGACATTATGTTTTTTGACTTGCATGGTAAGATTTGTCTTAGCACAGATTTTAACTTAGCATCTTGGAAACATAAAGTAATAAATGGCTGGGAATAATATTATACAGATATGCAATCCATTCCTTCCCTATGGAAGTTAGAAAAATAGTTCTCTTGAGTGATAATTCAAGGTTTGAACAGTAGAGCGCTCGTTCATAATAAGATTATGAATTAACTGTTCATTAGAGAATTATTGGAACTCAAGGATAAAGATGTAATAAGAGAGGTGAATGAAAATTGAACCTAGCTCTTATTATGAATTATTTATGGAGGACTGACTTATATGTAATGATTATATCAATAGACTACTCGCTAATTTTCTTTGAGTAATTTCACTATAATCTCAAGAGTTCAGTTTCAAGTTTTTAGTGGAGTAACACTGAAACTAATAAATTTGACACATTAATTAAAGAGTTTGATTAAATGTCAAATTTATTGGAGCTTGGGTTATAGGTCCATAGGTCCCCAATACCACATCTGTAACACTATATTGGATTTTTGCATAGAATGAATTATACATATTTAATTTAGAATTATTGAATTCTGAATTAATTATTTCACACTTGAATTATTAATGTGACACAGAAAAATGTTCTCTATGACACATAATGTAATGTGATAAATGTTATCACATTTAACTGAGCATTAGTTAATTAATTAATTGATTTTAAAAAAAAATCTATTCTTAAATAAATGTGATTTATTTTTGAATTTAGATGTATATGATTTTGAACCAAATCTTTATATATATATAAGATTCTATAATATATTAATATATATATATATATATTAATATAATATAAAAAAAGGAAGGAAACGTGAAACTTATGTTTCACGTTTTCCTTATTATATATATATATATATATATAAAGAATCACTTGTTGTGATTCGGTCAAAAAAAAAAAGAAAAGTTTACGTAAAGTAAACTTTACTTATATATATATATATGTGTGTGTGTGTGTGTGTGTGTGTGTGTGTGTGATACGTATCACATAGTGATTCGGGAAAGAAGAAAAAAAAAAGAAAAAGAAAAGGGAAAGTAAAATTACTAATGGCTCAGATATAAAAAGGAGAGATAACAGTTATCTCAGTAGAATTATTCACGTAATTTTTGCAAAATACTTAGAGAGAAAAACTGAGAGTTCTTCTCTGGAAAAAAAAAAAAGGGTATGCTATCTCATGTGTTAAGTACATAGCAGATTCAAAAAAGTGTGAGGAAAATTCATTCTTGCAGTTTGACGCCCACTCGTCTTTCCATTGGTGTGGAGGCCTGGATTGGAAGATCATGGTGTCAAAGAGAAAAGCTAGGATACCCTGATAGTCTTCAAAAAGGTTTGTAAAATTACCTAAAGCTTTCTGTAATTAAAATTATATATCTATTCCCGATGAACAAAGTTTTCAGAAAAATTTTTGTTTGTCAACGATCCATTCCTTCCGCTGCATTTTCATATTTTAATTCCAACAAATGGCATCAGAGCGGGTTATAGCATATATAATTTTAATTAAACATGATTTTATTTTGATAATATCATGTTTTTGATTTATGTTTGTGGGCACTTTGCATCTTTGTTAATTTTTATTCATGAGATGAATGGTTGTTTAATGAAGGGATTTTTGGTCGTTAATTATATGGTCCTTTTGGATTAGTAATTTTATTTTCAGTTTGATTAGATCAATCTGTGTAAACCCATAAAGGGGTATAGGCTTTTTGTAATTTATTATTATTATTTTTTCTTCTCTCCTCTCCTTCACTTGCTACACATGGAGCGATGAAGAAAAAGATGTCCACTGGATTTTTTTGGCCCTGTTGAGAACTTTGGGCCTAACAATTTCAAAGGTAATCTAGCAGATTGTTGCACAATAAACCACCTAATGAAGACTGTAAAATTGGAGCAGAGAATTATGTATAAATTACAAGAAGATCCCTGTAATTTTTTTTTCTCTCTTATTTTTTATGGGTTGTAATTTAATTATCCAAAAGGATCCGGTCAAAAATCCATTGTTTATTTTCATGTGATGATTGTGATAACATGTTCATGCATGATAACATGTCATCTAGGAAAGTGCCCACTTATAGTTATTGTAACATGACATACATACACTTAGCATATTATTTTTTATAAAGGAGTTTATAAAATGATTTAATATGTGTTAGAGTTAATTTAATGAGATTAAATTAATTGGGTTGGTTTTATTGAATCTTAATTTATTAATCAACCAAATAATGTGAATTTAGTTTTAATGGTTAAGACTTGGTAAAATTCACATAAATTCTAAGTTATCTAATTTTAAATTGTTTAATATTCGGTAACTTAGACAATTCATAATAAATTTATATTTTTAGAAAATCTGGTAATTTATTTAGTGTAAATAGAATGGGATTCTATTAACACATAATATAATCTAGTAATTAAAAATTGTTTTTATCTACTAGAATTATGAAACATATGATGTTTTATAAGATAAAACACATCTTATAAAATAATGAGTGGGAGAAGGTAATATGACAATATAACCTGCGGTCTCCACTATTAGTACAACACCGTGAGATTTAGGTGGCGCCTCGCGATGCTTTGATTCCGTCCTCCCTACGGAGGGTGTCCATTTAAATCAATATCAAGGTTGGCTTCCTTGAGATAGGATTTTATAATGTATTTCAAAATTGACCTACCCTACGGCGGCAATTTTGAGTTAAGTTGTTAAAATCCAAAATAGTGGGTTACACTCATAAAGACATAATTAAATTGTTAATTATATCTTGACCAAAATAAACGGTTATTAATAAATATAGAAAATATGAGATATTTTGAATATATTTATTAATTGAGAATGTCTCAATTCAATTCATAAATAATTTGACCTACCCTACGGCGGCACTTTATTTATTAAAATTGAATAATCGTGGAATTAGTAAAATATTTTTTTTTGTGCATCATGCATCACGTTTACTATTCCAAAACATTTATGATGTTTATGCAACCTTTTTAATTTATGCTATTTTATTTATTTATTATAGCAGCAATGTCTAATCCAATCATCGCTATTCTCTCAAATGAAAAATTAACCGGAGATAATTTTGTCAAGTGGAAGAGTAACATGAACATTGTGCTAATTTGCGAAAGTTACAAGTTTGTCCTGACGGAGGAATGTCCTCCAGAGCCTGCTACCAATGCTCCTCGTAATGTACGGGAAGCATATGATCGTTGGATCGAGGCGAACAATAAGGTCCGCTGTTTTCTTTTGGCTGGCATGTCTGACGTGCTTAGGATGAAGCACGAAAGCATGGAGACTGCTTATGAGATAATGCAGTCTTTGCAAGACATGTTTGGTAAACCTTTTGAAAAGGCGCGCCACGAAGCCATTAAGGCAGTAATGAATGCCAAAATGAAGGCAGGGATTTCAGTCAGAGAACATGTTCTCAACATGGTTAACTATCTCCATGAGGCCGAGGTTAATGGGGTTGTGATAGATGAAGCCACATAGGTGGGGATGATTTTGGAAACCCTCTCCCCTACATTCCTTCAGTTCAAAAGCGACTATTTCATGAACAAGCTGAAATATAACATGACTGAGTTGCTTAATGAGCTTCAAACCTTCGAGTTTATTTCGAAAGAAAAGACTAAAGAAGCTGAGGCAAACGTTGCAGAAGCTCAACCCTCCTCTTCTACACAAAAGAATAAGAAGAGGAAGAGGACTGAAGGAAGTGGTAAATCTAAAAATGAAGGGCAACCTAAGAAGAACAAAAGCAACAACAACAGAAAGAGCTCAAACCAAGAGAAGCCCAAAAGAAAATGTTTCCACTGCGGCATAGTTGGGCACTGAAAGAGAAACTACAAGAAGTATCTTTAGGAGCTCAAAGAAAAGAAGAACAACGGTAAATCAAATTTTCTCGTTTTAGAAGCTTGTTTAGTTGAAGATGATACTTTACCTTGGATAATTGATTCAGGGGCAACTAACCATATTTGTTCTTCTTTGCAGATGCTTAGTTCTTCAAGGGAGCTTGCCGACGGGGAACAAATGATGAGAGTGGGAACGAGGAGATTGTTTCGGCAAGAACAGTGGGAGTTGTTAAACTTTATTTTAGAAATAAATTTTTAATTTTGGTCAATGTTTATTACATTCATTGTTTTCGTAGAAATTTGATTTCTATTTCCAAGTTGTTTTAACAAATGTTTAATGTTTCTTTTAATAATAATTATGTTAATATTTCTATAAATGGTTTGAATATTTGTTCTACGCATCTGGAAAATGGGCTTTACACTTTAAGGCCCAATGAAAAATCACTGCTCAATACCGAAATGTTCAAAGTTGAACAACCAAACCCAAGAAGCAAAAGATTTCTTCTAATAATGATACATACCTATGGCACCTTAGATTAGGTCATGTTAACCTTGACAGAATTAACAGACTGGTAAAGGAAGGTCCTTTAAAAGAGCTAAAAGTTAGTTTTCTACCAGTTTATGAATCTTGTCTTGAAGGTAAAATGACTAAGAGGCCTTTCTCTGCAAAAGGCGAAAGGGCCAAGGAACCACTTGAGCTAATACATTCAGACGTCTGTGGTCCATTGAATGTACAAACACGTGGTGGTTACAAATATTTCGTCACATTTATTGACGATTATTCAAGGTATGGTTACATATACCTAATGCAAAGGAAATCTGAAACTTTTGGAAAGTTCAAAGAATTCCAAGCGAAAGCTGAAAAGCAATTAGGAAAGACGGTGAAGAGTCTTCGATCTGATCGAGGAGGAGAATACCTTGATACTGAATTCAAGGACTATATGATAGAACATGGTATTCTATCACAACTCACCGCACTTGGAACACCACAACAAAATGGTGTTGCAGAGAGAAGAAATCGAACGTTGCTTGATATGGTGAGATCCATGCTCAGCTACTCATCATTACCCACTTCATTTTGGGGATATTCACTAGAAACTACAGTATATCTTCTAAACATAGTTCCATCTAAGTCTATTTCAAAAACACCTTTAGAGTTATGGAATGGTCGCAAACCTAGTATGCGACATATCCGTATATGGGGGTGTCCAGCACATGTGCTGAAAGGAAAGACCAGGAAGTTAGAACCACGTTCTGAAGTATGGTTATTTGTGGGATACCCAAAGGGAACGAGGGGAGGTTTGTTTTATAGTCCACAGGAAAAGAAAGTACTTGTATCGACAAATGCCACTTTTCTCGAGAATGATTATATGACAAACTATAAATCTCGTAGCAAAGTTGTACTTGAAGAGTTACTTTCTGATCAGATCAGACCACAACCAAGAACTGTTGTCGAAGGACAAAATGAGGAGACCACATCTCCCTATCAGAATGTCATACCACCTCGACGTAGTGGGAGGGTTGTGAGACCACCTGCTCGCTACAGGGAACTTGGAGAAGCAAATGTTGCTATCTTTGATAATGGTGAAGATGATCCATTGACATATCATGATGCAATGGAAGTTTCTGAGAAGGAAAAATGACTGGAGGCTATGAACCTTGAAATGGAGTCCATGTACTCCAATTCAGTCTGGATCTTGTAGACCTACCTGAAGGGATAAAACCCATAGGGTGCATATGGATTTACAAGAAGAAAAGAGGAGTGGATGGGAAAGTTGAGACTTTCAAAGCTAGGCTTATGGCAAAGGGTTATACCCAAAAGGAGGGAGTTGACTATGAAGAAACTTTCTCGCCTGTAGCTATGCTTAAATCCATTCGGATTCTTTTATCCATTGCTGCTTGTCTTGATTATGAGATATGGCAAATGGATGTCAAGACTGCCTTTTTGAATGGCTATCTTGAGGAAAGCATCTATATGGTGCAACCAAAAGGGTTTGTAGTCAAAGGTCAAGAGCAAAAAGTTTGCAAGTTGCAGAGGTCCATCTATGGATTCAAGCAAGCTTCAAGATCTTGGAACTTGAGATTTGATGAAGCGATCAAATCTTATGGTTTCGATCAAAATATTGATGAACCTTGTGTTTATAAGTACATCAAAGATAAGAAAGTGGTCTTCTTGGTTCTTTATGTAGATGATATCCTACTCATTAGGAATGATGTAGGCGTATTATCTAATGTAAAGAAATGGCTCGCCAACAATTTCCAAATGAAAGATTTAGGAGAAGCAAGTTATGTTCTTGGAATCCAACTCATAAGAGATCGCAAGAACAAACTGTTGGCGCTGTCTCAGGCATCGTATATCGATAAGGTGCTTATATTTTCGATGCAAAACTCCAAGAAAGGTAATTTGCCAACACGTCATGGAGTTTATCTTTCAAAAGAGCAGTGTCCTAAGACACCTCAAGAGGAAGAAAATATGAGACGGGTACCCTATGCATCTGCAGTAGGAAGTCTAATGTATGCCATGTTGTGTACAAGACCTGACATTTGCTATGCGGTGGGTATAGTCAGTCGGTATCAATCCAACCCAGGATTAGATCATTGGGTGGCGGTTAAACATATTCTCAAGTATCTTAGGAGAACGAGAAACTGTATGCTAGTATATTCTGGTGAGAATTTGATTCCCATTAGAGACATTGATTTTGATTTTCAATCAGACAAAGACAGACGTAAATCTACGTCTGGATCAGTGTTTACTTTTGGTAGTGGAGCCATAGTTTGGAGAAGCATCAAACAATCTTGTATTGCTGATTCAACTATGGAAGCAGAATATGTGGCTGCTTGTGAAGCAGCTAAAGAAGCTGTTTGGCTCCGTAAGTTCTTAAATGATTTGGAAGTAGTTCCAGGCATAGATAAACTACTCACACTGTATTGTGATAACAGTGGTGCTGTGGCAAATTCAAGAGAACCTATAAGCCACAAAAGAGGAAAGCACATAGAGAGAAAATATCATTTGATTAGAGAGATAGTGCATCGAGGCGATGTGGAAGTTGTGATGATAGCGTCGGAAAAGAACCTTGCCGACCCTTTAACCAAGACGTTACATGCAAAGAGCTTTGAGGGACACTTGGAAGGCTTAGGTCTTAGAGACATGTCTCACCTACTTTAGGGCAAGTGCGAGATTGTTGGGTTTGGTGCCCTAAAAGCTGTGACATTGTACATATTGTTAATAAATAAATAAAATAACATTTATTATTATTTTGGTTGGTTATATGTATTATGAATACATTTATAAACATCAAGAAAATTCCATGATTATTTATGTGACTATAAATTTAGCATATAAGTGTTATTTGCTTAGGGATAAAATTTATAGATAATAATCTAAATAGTCTGTAATAATTAATTAAAGTTTGGGATCTTTAATTTAAAATTACAAGTACGGTCCAATCTCATCTAAAATGAAATAGTCATTATCCAGACTATTAATGTAGAGACATTGGATTGGAGGTACTTTATATAATGAGATTATATAGGACTGGACCAGATAAATTATGAATCTTTAATAATCATCCGTTACAAATATAGTATTCAAATTTATCACTATGATGATCATATATTTGACAGTCTTAATCTTGAGTATTTATTAGACTCTTATTTATGACATTATGTTTTTTGACTTGCATGGTAAGATTTGTCTTAGCACAGATTATAAGTTAGCATCTTAGAAACATAAAGTAATAAATGGCTGGGAATAATATTATACAGATATGGAATCCATTCCTTCCCTATGGAAGTTATAAAAATAGTTCTCTTGAGCGATAATTCAAGGTTTGAATAGTAGAGCGCTCGTTCATAATAATATTATGAATTAATTATTCATTAGAGAATTATTGGAACTCAAGGATAAAGATGTAATAAGAGAGGTGAACGGAAATTGAACCTAGCTCTTATTGTGAACTATTTATGAAGGACTAACTTATATGTAATGATTATATCAATGGACTACTCGCTAATTTTCTTTGAGTAATTTCACTATAATCTCAAGAGTTCAGTTTCAAGTTTTTAGTGGAGTAACACTGAAACTAATAAATTTGACACATTAATTAAAGAGTTTGATTAAATGTCAAATTTATTGGAGCTTGGGTTATAGGTCCATAAGTCCCCAATACTACCTCTGTAACACTATATTGGATTTTTGCATAGAATGAATTATACATATTTAATTTAGAATTATTGAATTCTGAATTAATTATTTCACACTTGAATTATTAATGTGACACAGAAAAATGTTCTCTGTGACACATAATGTAATGTGATAAATGTTATCACATTAAACTGAGCATTAGTTAATTAATTAATTGATTTTTTTTTAAATCTATTCTTAAATAAATGTGATTTATTTTTGAATTTAGATATATATGGTTTTGAACCAAATCTTTTTATATATATAAGATTCTATAATATATTAATATATATATATATATTAATATAATATAAAAAAAGGAAGGAAACGTGAAACTTACGTTTCACGTTTTCCTTATTTTATATATATATATATATATAAAGAATCACTTGTTGTGATTCGGTCAAAAAAAAAGAAAGGAAAGTTTACGTAAAGTAAACTTTACTTATATATATATATGTGTGTGTGTGTGTGTATGATACGGATCACATAGTGATTTGGGAAAGAAGAAAAAAAAAGAAAAAGAAAAGGGAAAGTAAAATTACTAATGACTCGTATATAAAAAGGAGATATAACAGTTATCTCAGTAGAATTATTCACGTAATTTTTACAAAATACTTAGAGAAAAAAACTGAGAGTTCTTCTCTAAAAAAAAAGGTCTACTATCTTATGTGTTGAGTACATAGCAGATTCAAAAAAGTGTGAGAAAAATTCATTGTTGCAGTTTGACGCCCACTCGTCTTTCCATTGGTGTGGAGGCCTGGATTGGAAGATCGTGGTGTCAAAGAGAAAAGCTAGGATACCCTAATAGTCTTCAAAAAAGTTTGTAAAATTACCTAAAGCTTTCTGTAATTAAAATTATATATCTATTCCCGATGAACAAAGTTTTCAGAAAATTTTTGTTTGTCAACGATCCGTTCCTTCCGCTGCGTTTTCATATTTTAATTCCAACAAGAATCTCATTCAAAAGTTTGCAATTTTGTAAGATATGCTGAAGGGATAAAAGATAGATTATACTATAATCGAATGTAAAATAAAGTCTTGGTCTCCACACTTGTAACATTCTTGTAGAAAGTTACATGTAAGACTTTAAACCTCATAGTAGTTTAGTGCTCGAGGAGTTAAGGATTGATTAACTTAGTTCAAAGGTTCTAGATATGGAAGGTATTTCAATCGTGGCAGAGAAACCAAAATGAAATCAACAATCTAGGGAGCTTTGTCATAATGGAAGAGTTGTTTATCAACCCACTAGGTATCAATGCGAAGACTTTAGGTTGAGATTATTGAACCTGATGGTGATCTCACTTGCTAAGGTGAATGTATAGAGGATGTTGACGTAGAACTCTAGCAAAGAGCCATGAATATTAAATTAGAATCTATGGTTTCCAATGAAGTCTAAAAGCTTATGGAAACAATTGAAGGGATTAAGTATTCGAGTGTAGGGATCTATAAGATGAAAAGGGAAGATGGTAAGGCGAAAACCTTTAAGGCTAGACTTGTAGCAAAGGGATACTATTAGAAAGTGGACATCAACAAATGGATATCAAGATTGTATTCTTGAATGATAATTTTTAGGATAATATCAATATAATACAACCAGACAAGTTTAAGGCAAAGAGCTAAGAGGATAAGATCTACAAGTTGCTTAAGTCAATTGCTGGACTAAAGTAAGCTTCTTAATCTTGGAACATAAGATTTGATCAGGGGTTAAATCATATGGATTTGAGCAAACACTTGACAAACTATGAGTTATAAATGCATTTAGGATGAGAAGGTAGTTTTTTTAATACTCTATACAGATGACATTCTACTAATTAGGAATGATGTAGGCATAATGTCATTGGTCAAAGTTTGGTTTTCTAAACAGTATGACTTAAATAATTTGAGAAAAGCTAATTGTGTTATTCGGATTTAACTGCTATGCAACAGTAAGAACAAAAAGATAGCTTTATCCCAAAACCTTGTACATAGACAAAGTTTTAGAGAGATTTGTGTAGGATTCCAAGAAAAGTTCTTAACCTATTTAGTATAGAATCATTCTTTCTAAGGTTGATTGTCTTTAGACATCATAGGAAAGAAGATACATGGGAAGATTTTCTTATGCTTTGGCAATGGGATCTCATGCATGTTATGCTTTGCACTAGACTGGATATTTGTTATACGATTTGGATAGCAAGTTGATATCAGCTAAATCCTAGGCCAAAACATTGGCTGGCAATCATGCATATAACTCAAGTATCTTAAGAGAATGAGGAATTATATGCTACTATATTCCAAAGAGGATCTAACACCTATAGGATACATGGATTCTGACTTCTAGTAAGTTTAGGATTTGAAAAGATCAACTAAAGGGTTAGTTTTACTCTTGGAAGTGGATTCATAATGGGAGCATTATCAAGCATTCGTGTATTGATGATTCTACTATGAATGTCAATTTTGAGGTTGCCATTGAGACGTCTAAGGAAATGTGTGGCTAAGGATATTTCCTTGAAAATCTTGAGGCAGTCTATGGTATGGATAAATCAATAGTTTTGTATTGTGGAATATGGTAACTATAGAAAATACCAAGGATTCAAGATACCACAAGAAGAGTGAATGTATCGGTAAAAACTATCGTATAATTAGAAGTTTTGGATAGTGGTAATGTGATAGTTTTGCTAATTAGCATCCGAGGACAACTTTGTCAGTCCTTTTACTATGACCTTGGCAGTTAGAGGTTTAATGGAAAAGCATAGGGATGTACAATATGTTAAATTTACTCCTTTAGGGCAAGTGGAAGATTGTTAAGATCGGTGCCTTAAGAAATAAATACTTTAGGTATGTTTATGATATTTTGGTAAAATAAATAATAATGCGAATATTACATGTATTAATAATAGTCTTCATATTACTTTCATAACAATGATTGTATATTAGCATACTCGAGCTCCGTGACTATTAGAACCAAATCTTGGAATTGAGCGAATATGGAGTTTATATGCAGAAAGATCTGATTCAGAGATTAATAGTCTAAATTATATAGTCTGCAGACTATGTATAGAGCTAGGCACTTTATACATGATAAGGCTGTAATGGGGATCTACGTCCAAATGAGGAGGTGGATTATCTTGGTTGCCAGGGCAGATTGACTCCATAGTAGACACATTGGTATGGTAGACCTAATGGTGGTCGGGTATTGGACTTACCTAAAGTTGAATTAATTTAATAATAATTCCATTTAACTTAAATCAATTCTCTTTGATAATTAGTTATGTGTTATCTTAATCTTGAAATGGATTCATGACTCAATCTCTACAGCTTTTATCTTTTGATATGCCAAAGGTAGGAGTTCTGATGACCAAAGACTCCATTGTCGGTATGTTGGAGTTGCAACCTATATTCGATGACAGCATAATCCACAGACCCGGAATCCATAGCTCTCTATCAAAGAGTTAATATTATCCTTTCAAAGGCATTGTTTGGGTATTGGAAAATATGACAAGGCCTTGGTCATCTGAATACATATGGTAACCGAATAATATTTTTTTTGTATGTGTTATAAAAAGGATGAATTTTTCGATGGTGAAATAATAGAACTTTGAGATAAAATAATTGGAAGGTAAAACGAACGAAGTTCTTCATCTGATTACAGAAAACCTATGAAGATACACTTAATATGAGAGGTCATAGGCAAGATTTATATTACAAGAGTCTTGTAATTCGGTATATTTTTGGGAGTGTATCTTCATGTCTATAGCAGAGAGATACTGAAGTTCAAAATTAAATGGATAATCAATTGGGGATTAATTTATCTATTATTATTAGAGCTTGATAATATATGTCTATCGGGTCCCAATGGTAGCACATGAATTCCTTTATGATAGATCGGGCAAGTTCAATTTACTAGTGGTAAGACAAAAGTATACATGAGTTGGGCCGTTAGGCTTGATGGGGCGCATGGACCACAATTCTGGATTTTAATTAATTTTGGAAAATAATTATTCAAATTACTAATTGGGATTTTAGATAACAAATTATTTAGATTTGTATTTGAATAATTAATTTAAATCCTAGTTGAATTTGAATTATGGATAAGGATAATTATTCACAATTATTTAAATTGGGCAATAATTTTAAACTGGAATTGTTTGAATTGGAGTTTATCCTAGATAATGAAGATAATCACAAATCTCTACACTGTGATTGGTTGAGTTTTTGGAGATAAATCTCCTAAGGCTGGTGCCAACTATAGGGATAGGAGAGAGAAAATTTATCTCTTAATCTTGATAGACTTCTGACTCTTCCTACTACTTCTATAAATAGAGGCCTATGGCCTTTGTTTATTCTAAGACTGCCTAAGTACAAATTAGAGGGGAGAGCTTGGATCACTCAATCTTAGTAATCCTAGTTCTTAAACACATGAGTGGTTGGAAAGAGTGTAGCTGTGATTGGGATCTATTGATTTGCCCACACACACAACGATATGAAGGAAAAGAATAACATTGAAGATCTGATGATAGAGATTTGTTCTTGGAGAATTGTTCAGTCAAAAGTGCTAGTTCTAATCTCCAATAGGTACGTTAAATTAGATTTAATTTATTGTTTATAGCATCATGAGTTAGATTCCTAGTGATTTATAATTTTTTTTTAAAGTTACGTTGCATCACCTAGCCGATTTTTCTAACAATTAGCATCAGAGCGAACTCATGATTATGCTATAGACATAAATTATGTGATCTAATTTTTACTCCTATGCATTGAATTGATATTTTAGAGAGATGGCACTCTAAGGTTTCAATATGTGAGTTAATATTTATAGGGAAAATTAATTATTTGTTATCATAGAATTTATGGTGAGTGGTAATTAATTGGTTCCAACAATACTCCTAAACACCCTGTTAATCTTCACTCAACATGCTAATAAATGGCAGGTTTTTCCCATCTCTTATTATCGTTGATCTAATAGGGCTAAGACGGTTCTCCCACAATCGGATTCAGGTGCATCCCACCAATATGATAGCACCCTATCCAGTGTCCACCATGGTCAGGTTGAAGAGAGGTCCTCTTCGGACCCATTTGGTAGACAAATTCAAATTGTATTGATTCAGAATATTTTAATGTGAGTTGTATGATTTAAATTGCTATCCAAATTGATGTTTGGATGTATAGTTAAAGTATTAATTTGTATAAAGAATAAAATTGAAATTTGTATTTGGATAAATAATGAAAAAAGTCTACCTTGAAAAAAAGACAATAATTAATGAAAAAAATAAACTAAACCTCTCAAAAACTTGACAATAATTAATTAAAACATAAAAATTAACACTCTCTACACGTGCAAATCATGTGCATTTGACAAGTTAAAAATACAAAATAGAAAATAAAAAATAAAAGAAGAAAGAAAGAAAACCAAGGAAAGACAGTTTAAGGGGCAAGAGTATTAAAATAGCAAAAATTGAGGGTGAAGGTGGTATAAATGAAACTCTAACCTCTGTCTTATTGGTGTGGTCTCTCTCGTTCCTTCCCTTCCCTGGTTGTGATTACTGATTACTGGGAGCAGTGACCAGTCATTACGCCGTTGGTACGATATTCTTCCTCCTCCTCCTCCTCCTCCTTCTTCTTCTTCTTCGTGTTTTTTGTTCAATTGTTTCTTCAATCTCTACTATTTACAATTTTATTATAAGAAAGAAATCATTTATTACTCTTCAAATGTCAAGGAATTCATGCAAGTTTACATATTCCATTCATATTTGGAGTTAAGTTATATTTCTCATGTTTGTGATTTAATTTAATTCCTATCTGGGGAGATGTTGTTGGTCTTCCAACCCAAAAACCCTAGTAATTAATTATTTTCAATCATTAATAGTTGGTGAAAATAGGGATTTTTTTTTTTTTTTTGCACCTGGCTAATATCCTTTGAATTCTCACTTATGGATCCTCAGCCCGAACCAGTCAGCTACATCTGTGGAGGTACTCTTATTCCATTATTTTATATATTCAGTTTTGGGTTTTGAAGACTGAGATTTTGTTGATGTTGTTGTTGTAGATTGTGGAATGGAGAACACTCTAAAGCCAGGTGATGTCATACAATGTAGGGAGTGCGGTTATCGTATCTTGTACAAGAAGCGTACCCGTCGCAGTATGTTGTCATCTTTTATTGAATGCATGATTCTTAAATGTTGCCACAGAAAAATAGCTAAGCTTTGACATTATAATGATATACACTGACAACTTTAGGTGTAGATACTTTCTTAGAGCCGCATATTGATATGGATTTTTTTTTTTTGTTTGATATAAGGGAAGGGAAAATACCACCCACTTTTGAGTAGGGCTAAGCGTGACTGACTTACAACCAACTAAGCTGCCCTCACTTGTTATTTATATGGATTAATGGCTAAATTTAAAACCAAACAATTTAGGATTACAAAACCAAATTACGTGCTTGTTTGACTAGTTGAACGTAAAGGCTCAAACTTTTACCAGTATGAACAAAACATGTTATATTTCGCAATGCAAAAACATTGAGTTGAGATTCGAAAAGAAATGCCCTGTTGTGTTATTTGAATGCGACGTCAGATTCACTTCAAATTAAGTCTCCATGTGTGGCCTACAAGTCAACTCAACATTCAACACTCAACACAACATGGTTTATTTTACGCTGAAGGAGTTCAAGAGACCGAGGTTGGCTATTTTCGTAAGCGATTTAGGAAGTGTTGCTCGAATTTCCTTAACCCTGTGGTCTTGCTTATAGTTATACCCAGGACTCTCCTTTGTGAAACATCAACAAATGACAACCATGTCATTCTTTTCACCATTTTACATTTGCCCATGTTCCTTTTTGTATTGTTTTGCTCTTGTGCACTGCGATGCTGGACATAAAAAAGTCTTAATTCAGTTGATCGTATGAAGTATGCTTCAGCACCACATGTTTAGAGGCTACTTTTTGAACTGTCTGGTTTCATAGGAACTAGGAAACATAGTTTTTGTAGTGACATGATAGTTTTGTCTTTAGCATGGTTTATATGTGCAACCAAGTGTTTTCACGGGTCTTGTGAGGAATGTGCTTCAAGTGCTGACACAATTTGATGCTTTTGCTTCTCCTTGAGATTTTGAGGCTTCTGTGTTGTTCTTCTTCACTGTGTAAAGTCAAAAAAAAAATAAATTTCTTGTAACTTGTAAGATTTCAATAAAACGTTTGACCAAACGCTTAAGGCCTAGTCATAAATGTAAATATGTGTCAGTCTAGAGAAGTGGAAAAGAAACTGCAAAGATAACGGAGAAATTGATTACAGAAAGATGCTAATTGCTAGTATAGAATTGACCCATTATAATGTGGCTTCCATGAAAAAAAGGCTCTTTGGAATTTAACTTATATTGGTATTAGATACATGTTCTTTAATGGTCTTACTTCTTTTTGTGTTAAACTAGAATACGTCATTCTGCATGATTCAGCTAGGGAGCCAATATGGCAACATGGGTGCAGGTTAATGTTTTAAATAAACTACATGGTATTGTTCAAAACATCCCTTGGAACTAATATGTGGTAAATAAAAATTGGGGGCAAGTTGACACAAAATCAATAGTTTGGGGGGCAAATGTGCTAAAAGTCAATAGTTTGGGGGCATTTATGAAATTAAATGTAATGCCATGTAATCAATTTGTTGGTATTGTCAACAAGGGGTATCTTGACTTATTTTTTGTAGTTTAAGTGTAAAATGAATATTTCTGAAAGTTGGGGCAAGTTGAACTAAAGTATATGGTTCAGGGGCATTTAAAAAGTTGATTTTTTTTTTCGGTGCTACTTATTTTTTTATTTTTATTTTTATTTTTTTTGCTCTAATTCTAGTTTGTTTATTATAACAAGTTTGAACTGGGGATCTAATATAAGTCTTGCATGTTGCAGTTGTTCAGTATGAGGCACGCTGAAGAAGGGGTTTGAGAAGAATAATATGGCCTGTCCTGGTGCATTTCTATCTTTTGTTTGGTTTCTTCAGAAGTTTAGGAAGAGAAAAAAAAAAAGGGTCCTGGTATCATGTGGTTTATGAATTGCTTGGCGCCTTTTTCTGTGTGAATAATCAGATTGCAGATAGAAACTTTGGTCTGGCGTGTAAGTTCTGCTTTAAAAATATCAGAATTTTAATGGCAAGATAAAGAGACATTTTGCAAAAATTGTGATTTGTCACTCTAGAAGTGAGCACTCGTCTTTTAAAATTGGATTTTGTCCTAAATTCAGGGACCCCCGAATTTTAATCATTTCTCACTCTACTTCCTTTTCACTTTTCGCTGCGCCTAATGCCTGACTTTATCCTCCGTCTGTTGCCGGATATCTCCTATGCGAGGTCGTGCACTACGATATCTCCTTGTAGGGGGTGGTAAAATTATGGAACCTTAGGGCGAGATATTTGTTGCCTTTGGCGATGAGATTTTTTTACCCACAAGTATGAGTACCATAGCTGGTATGGGTACCTGCCCCGATTAGGGCGTGCACGGCTGTGCAGAAAAAATTGAAAACCGTCAGTCCGCTTCCATGTTGTAATTGTTTTTTGGCGATCTAAAACCCAATCACACCCTTTAAAAAGGATTCGGTTTGGAAAATTTTAGAAATAGTCAAGAGCAGACCAAAGCGCTACATAT
The DNA here is from genome assembly GCA_025403435.1 of Artocarpus heterophyllus. Classification (NCBI taxonomy): domain Eukaryota; kingdom Viridiplantae; phylum Streptophyta; class Magnoliopsida; order Rosales; family Moraceae; genus Artocarpus; species Artocarpus heterophyllus. The sequence goes on from CM046342.1 coordinate 20,701,711, forward strand.
ATACATATATAGTTTTTGAGGAAAATACTTGGCAACAAAACATCGTGGTCTTGCTTTTATCTTAAAAAACTGATACGCAAAGCCTAAACGCACTCTTCCTTTTTCACTCGCAGCCAGCCGCCAAACTCTCGCTTCCTCCTCTTCTTAGCTAATCCTGCACCCAACTGTTTTACCTTTCTCGGCTATGGTAACAAGGCTTCGCTTTGATCTACCTTGGTTCTGTAGAAAATATATAGAACAATCAACCCAATTCTATATGAGACCATCCTAAAGCAAGAACACCATAAGCTTAGGATCTATATCATGTCAGATTATTGAGAATTAATAGACAAATAAAATACCTGGAACCATTGGTGTCAATCGAACAGTGGAACTAGTGGTTTGTGATCTTCCTCAACCAAAACGCCTCAATTCCACAATAGGACTATCGTCACTTTTCCTGATGGGGAGAAAAGAGATTGTAACGTGTTTTTGGTATCTTAGGGATCATAACCAGAAAAGGTCTTCATATAGGTTCCTATAATCCCCTAAATGGTATCTACTCAATTTACTCCATGTCAGTTTCCATAATTAACAAGTTTTATCATTAAAATGAGATCACAAAAATTTCATCCCGTATTAAATAGCTTTATATAATTGATTCAAAATTATATGTTGCCCAATATAGGAAATATGATTTCCTAATAATTACCTAATATAGGAAATCTAATTTCCTAACAATCTCCCACTTGAGCTATATATTATTCTTGAAGCAATTATTTCTCAAAATTCCTTAGGTGCGCATCTGTAAACTATTTATCTTTAAACAATACTGGTCTATCTCATATAGTTGTAATGGAAACATCGCAGCTTTAGTCTCAGTATAGTAGTGACTAAACCACGATCATCACAATACTATCATACTCAATGACATAGATCAAATATGGATGAGTAGCATGGAAATTACATGTAATGTGATATCAAACATGTCTATTTTCAACTGGTCCTTCTTTAGTCTTTAATAAGATCAATTCAAAGTCCTTAGTCTAATGCAAACATTGCATATAGAAAAGATAAGCAAGCTCAGAAAGAGAATTATAAACCATCAATCTTTATTCGGCAGAAAACTGAATAATCCAGTGTCTAAAACAAAACTCATAGAACATTCAAAAATTTCACTAAAACAAGGTATTATCAGGAACAACATTCATACGAGCAGTGTACTCGTTAAAGACCTTAGGTGTTAAGCCTTTGGTTAATGGGTCTGCTAGCATAGACTCTGTTCCCATATGTTCTATGAAAATCTGTTTATTTTGAACTTTCTCCTTGACAACCAGAAATTTAATGTCAATAAACTTCGACTTTGTTGAGCTGCTGTTATTGTTGGAATATAGTACTGCTGAGTTATTGTCACAGTAAATCTTCAATGGTCTATCAATACCATCTACCACACGTAACTTAGTGACAAAGTTTCGCAGCCATATCCCGTGATTGGATGCCTCATAACAAGCTATGAACTCCGCAGCCATGGTTGAAGGAGCTATTAGAGTCTGCTTAGCAGACTTCCATGAGATGGCTCCTCCAGCCATCATATAAATGTAATCCAATGTGGAGCGCCTACTATCTTGTCATCTCACAAAATCGGAGTCAGAATACCCAATGATCTATAAATTGTTTGATCTCCGATAAGTGAGCATGTAGTCTTTTGTTGTCCTCAAATAACGCATTACACGTTTTGCTACCTTCCAATTGTATATCTGGATCACTCTAGAATCTACCTAAGACTCCCACTATAAATGCTATGTCGGGACAAGTACAAACTTGAGCGTATATCAGACTCCCTACGACTGATGCATAGGGAATCTTTTGCATCTCTTTTCTTTCAATGTCATTATTGGGGCATTGTTTGAGACAAAATTTGTCTCCTTTAGCTACGAGCATGTCTCCTAGTTTACTATCTTTCATGTCGAATTTCCTCAAAACCTTATCGATATGGCTCTTTTGCGACAACCCTAGGATACCTCGAGAATGATCTCTCAGTATCTGAATACCTAATACAAAAGAGGCGTCACCAAGATCTTTCATCTTAAAATTACTCGTCAGAAATTTCTTGGTTTCATGCAGTAAGCCTATATCGCTGCTAGCGAGTAGAATATCGTTGACGTATAACACTAGGGAGATATATTTACTTCCATTAAACTTGTGATATACACATTCATCAACGACATTTCCCTCAAAACCATACGAGGTAATGACTTGATGAAAGTTGTGATACCATTGATGAGAAGCTTGTTTAAGACCATAGATGGATTTTTTTACTTTACAAACCATCGACTTTGAATCTCCCAATACAAAGTTTTCTGGCTGTACCATATAAATCGTCTCATCAATAGATTCATTGAGAAACGCAGTCTTAACATCCATCTGATGTAGCTCTAGATCAAAATGAGCCACTAGTGCCATTATGATTCTAAAAGAGTCTTTCGAAGATACCAGAGAGAAAGTCTCTTTATAGTCTATGCCTTCCTTTCGTGCCTTGTATCTCTCGACATTGCCCTTCGAATCCCTCTTGGTTTTAAATATCCATTTACAACCAATGGGCTTCACACCTTCAGGTAATTCGACGAGTTCCCAAATGTCATTGTATTTCATAGACTTTAGCTCATCCTTCATGGCATCAATCCATTTTTGAGAGTTAGAACTTCGCATGGCTTGACAGAAGTTAATCAGATCATCCTCTGTTAAACCAACGCCATCCTCATGTTCTTGGAGAAAGATGATATAATCATCTGGAATCACATTCTCCTCTCCCTAGTAGATCTCCTTAATGGCACTTCTTGAGGTTGTTGAGTTTGTTCTACAGGTGGTGCTAGAGGAGGAATTTCACTGTTATCTTGGTCTGGAACAATGTCAGGAATAGGAATCTGAACATTGCTATTTGGAGCTACATCTTGAACAGTGATAGGTATAAAGACTTGATCACCGTCAACAGCAAATTCTTCTTCAAAGACAACATTTCTTACGTTTCCTTCCCCCCAAAACTCAACATCCTCAAGAAATCTTGCATTTCCCATCTCAAAAAAGGATCTTGTTGTGGGATTGTAAAATTTATACCCTCGAGAGCGTTCAGCATAACCAACAAAATAGCAGCTAACCGTTCTTCAGTCCAGTTCTCCTTCATGTGGCCTGTAAGGTCGAGCCTCAGCTGGACAACCCCAAATATGCAAGTGCCTAATGCTGGGCTTCTTGCATGTCCAAAGTTCATAGGGGGTTTTGGCAACTGTTTTGCTTGGTGCTCTATTAAGGATGTAAATTACAGTCTTTAATGCTTCTCCCCAAAGTGACTCTAGCAAATAAGAATGACTAATCATACTCCTTACCATATCCTTAAGAGTTCGGTTTCGTCGTTCCACAACACCATTCATGCCGGGTTTGGCCAGCATAGTGTATTGTGGAACAAGTCCGCACTCATTGAGGAAAAGTGCGAAGGGTCCCAGACATTGTTCTCCTGATCCATCATACTTGCCGTAGTATTCTCCACTACTGTCAGATCAGCTTTAATTTTCTTTCCAAGTTGAAGTTCAACCTCTGCTTTGAAAGATTTGAAAACATCTAGGGATTGTGACTTCTCATGTATCAAGTATAGGTAACCATACCTAGAGTAGTCGTCTATAAATGTAATAAAATACTACTGTCCATTCTAAGAGGCCATAAGGAATGGACCACATATATCAGTATGTATGAGTTCTAAGATATCTTTAGCTCTTTCGGCACCTATTTTTCTTATGTTTGTTCATTTTCCCTTAATACACTTGATATAGACTTTAAAGTCAGTCAAATCTAAGGGTTCAAGAATTCCATCTGACACAAGTCTTTGAATTCTCTGCTTAGAGATATGACCTAAATGCTTATGCCATAAGATGGCAGAATTCTCATTTAATTTTTGCTTTGTACCACGTGCACTTGTTTGCAGTATTTCATTATAGGAACTAACAACATCAAGCATGTATAGATTATCAATTAAAGAACCAGAACCAATAAAATTTGAATTTTGGTAGAGACTAACTTTATTATTTCCAAACGAACAAGAAAAGCCTGATTTGTCCAAAGAAGAAATAGAAATTAAATTCCGTCGAAAAGATGGTACAATATAAGTCTCAAATAAATCCAAATAAATTCCAGTTCTTAATCGTAATCTGAAAGTCCCTATAGCCTCCACTGCAACTTTATTGCCATTGCCCACAAAAATGAATCTTTCAGCATCACTTGGCATTCGTCTCCACAGACAACCCTGCATAGTCATACTTATGTGAGTAGTAGCACCAGAATCCACCCACCAAGTATTCTTAGGTACAAAAGCTAAATTAACTTTAGAACAAACAAAAGTTAGAAGCTTACCCTTCTTTACATGCCAGGCGGCGTATTTAGGACACTCCTGTTGGAAACAAAGTGCACAGCGAAATTTTAAAAAAAAAATTTCATCAGAGTAATTTCCAAAACACAAGTTTGACATGTTTATATGTATAAATTAAACAGATCTTACTAACCTCAGTGTGCTGAAGAACCTCCGCAATCCGCGTAGAGAAGTAACGTTCTAGAAGAGCTTCAACCAACTAGTCTTCTTTGCTATTCTCTATCCACAACCGGAGTGAGTGTGGGCTCACACATACAGCTCTTCCACCGGTGACTCTCCTTCCAACCAATAAAGAGAACCCAGAGCTAGTGCTCGTGATTTGTAAACAAAAGCTCTCAGGGAGTTTTCAGATGCTCACTAGAAGAGTATCACTCTTAATCTCTCAAATTGATCTGAGTAAATCATGAGACTCACTCCCTTTATATAGCTATTGGTCCTGGGGTTAGTCCGTATCAGATTAGGTCTCAAAAACTCGAAACAGAATCAAGTTCGGATCAATATCTGATAAGATCCGCGTGAAAACGCGTAATCTTATCTCCGCTGATCGGCAGGCCGAACATTATGATCGGCATGCCGAACAGGCCAGTTCGGTAGGCCGAACACGTCATTCGGCAGGCCGAACTCCCTAGAAAAAATCTCCGCGAATCTTTTATTTTCCACCCGAGATTCTAAAGGATAAAGTCTCAGTTTTGATTCAAATAACCCAATAGAGAAGCTATCTGATCAAAACAAACTTATCAAGATAATCTCTAAGAAAATAAATCAATTCATAATAATTCTAAAAGTTTATCTTGTTCTAACTTGTCCAAAATTAAGACAACCGATAAACAGACAAGAATTATTTGATCGCAATAATTCAACAAGTTTATCTTGAACTAATTTCTTACAAAATTAATTCAACCGATAAATAGACATGAATTATTTGATTCTTACAAATTTTAAACCAATCTGATAAATCCGACATAAGTCACCAATTATTGAAAAAGAACGCCGTGTCGTTACAGGATTTTGTGAGCTAGCAAAGGGGACCAAAATAGACTTATAAAGTTCAAGCTCATGATAATTATGAAACCCAATATCCCAGATATACATTTCACAATTATCAACTACAACGCTACTCCACTAAAAGCTTGGAGCTGCACTCTCAAACTTTATAGAATTACGAAGCTCGTGTAGCTAAGTCTCCATGACATATCATAGTGCATCATATCCCCATATGATAATCCATAATCGGCTTAAGGACAAGTTCTGTCTTACCTTCCCGATTATTTTTATCTTATGTTCCATTGTCTCACCATTAGAAAACTTACCATCCAAAGATAGTATACCATTCAGTTACACCTATGTATCCAAATGGTTGAGCGCTCCAGTTTTTCAATTACAGGACAACGCATATAAGAGGATATCATTACTCCTAAAGAGGACCTATGGATTCCATATCTATGAATAACAAGTCTACATCATCAAGAGTCATGCCTCCAACGTACCGGCATGCATACCACTATAGAGATGTGGGAGTCACCCATTGGTACATCAAAAGACACAAGTCGAGATAACGGGCCCACTATTCATCTCAGGATAAAGATACAATATAAATGACTGTCTAAAGTGAATCGATTTGCCAAGACAGAATTATTAATCCAAATCAATTCACTTTATGTCCCGATCCAACATGTCGTCACCTATGACAACGCGCCAATGTTTCTATTCATGAAGTCCAACTCCGATGGTCAAGACAAACCATCTCCCAAAAGGGATATAGACAACATAACAATCTTTACATGAATAAAGCGCCCAACTTTATTCCCTCGATTGCAGATCAAATGTTTTAGAGCGTCACCTTAAGAATTGTGTCTTTCACATAATCAGCCCATCATATGCCCAATTCTTAAGGTTTAGACTGACAGTCTCAGACTACTGTTTGCTTATCATATATTCAACAAATATGAACGTAAAGAGGACATGATTTGGTATATATAAATGAATAAATTCTTTATTGATAAAAATGTCTCAAAAACGTATTACATTTTTACTCCTTAGGGCATACATGTCCAACAATCTCCCACTTGCACTAAGTGAGTAAATACAGCAAATTTCGCATCCCCATAGCTTCCACATGCCTCTCGAAGACTCTCCCAATAAGTGTCTTCGTAAATGGATCAGCTAAATTGTCCTCTGACGTGATCTTGCACACCGTGACATGCCTGCCCTCAACGAAGTCCTTTATCACATGATACTTCCGATCAATATGCTTACTCTTCTTGTGAAATCTTGGTTCCTTAGCATTAGCTACCGCCACACTGTTATCACAGTACAGTGATACCGCTTTATCCATACCAGGAACTACCTCAAGATCTCCAAGGAACTTGCGGAGCCACATTGCTTCTTTCGAAGCATCACTAGCTGCCACATACTCGGCCTCCATCGTTGAATCCGAAGTGCAATCTTGCTTCGCACCTCTCCAACTGATGGCACCACCACCCAAAGTAAACACAAACCCCGAAGTTGATTTTCTAGAATCCAGACAGGATTGAAAATCCGAATCAGTGTATCCTAGAGGAGTCAAGTCCTCACCCGAATACACAAGCATATACCCTCGAGTCCTTCTCAGGTACTTGAAAATATGCTTTACCGCAACCCAATGGTTCGGTCCTAGATCCGCCTGAAATCAACTTACAATCCTGACCACATAGCTAATATCCGGCCGTGTGCAAAGCATGGCATACATGAGACTACCCACTGCCGAAGCATAAGGCACCTTCTTCATGTATTCTCTTTCTTCATAAGACTTTGGAGAGTCTTTCTTAGAAAGAGTAATTCCAGACCTAGATGGTTGCCCACCTTTCTTGGAATCCTGCATTGCAAACCTCCTGAGAATTTTATCTATGTAGCCGGCCTGTGACAAAGCTATCATTTTGTTCTTCCTATCCCGAATGATCTGGATACCGAGAACAAAATTAGCCTCACCTATGTCCTTCATGTCAAACTGCTTGGTCAACCATAATTTGACCGATGACAATGCCCCAACGTCATTGCTAATTAGCAGAATGTCATCTACATAGAGCAGTAGAAAAACCACCTTCCCATCCTTAATGTGTTTGTAAACACATGGTTCATCCACGTTTTGTGAGAACCCATAAGTCTTGATCACTTGATCAAATCTTATGTTCCAAGAACGAGAAGCCTGCTTAAGTCCATAAATTGACTTTAGCAACTTACAAACCTTACCCTCTTGACCCGCGACCTTGAACCCATCTGGTTGTTCTATATAAATGGACTCATCAAGATAGCCATTCAGAAAAGCTGTCTTGACATCCATCTGTCAAATCTCGTAATCGAGAGCAGCAGCTATGGACAAGAGAATCCGGATGGACTTAAGCATGGCTACAGGCGAAAAGGTTTCCTCATAATCGATTCCTTCCTTTTGCGTATAACCCTTAGCTACCAGTCTAGCCTTAAAGGTTTCGACCTTTTCATCCACTCCTCTTTTCCTCTTGTAGATCCACTTACACCCTATGGGTTTTACCCCTTCGGGAAGATCCACAAGCTCCCAGACCTGATTAGTCTCCATAGACTTCATCTCTATGTTCATGGCCTCTGTCCAGAGTCTTGAATCAACATCCTCCATAGCTTCTGCGTAAGTATAAGGATCCTTGTCATGTTCATCCGGTTCAGTCAAGAAGACCTCCCCATTGAACATATACCTCTCAGGTTGACGCCCGATCCTCCCACTACGCCAAAGCCCCTGAGATTGTTGTTCAGGTTTGTTTGGTTTTTCTACACCGATCGGAATGGTTTCATTCGGAACCTCCGGAGTGAACTGATCACCCCTTAACTCCTCAAGCACCACTTTGCTTCGTGGTTTAAAGTCGTCCATGTAACTTTCCTCAAGGAAAGTTGCATTAGTTGAAACCACGACTTTATTTTCCTTTGGGTTATAAAAATAACCCCCTTTAGTCCCTTTTGGATATCCTACAAATACACAAACTTCTGAACGTGCTTCCAACTTATTCGGATCCTTAAATAGGACATGAGCCAAACATCCCCATATGCGAATATGGTTTAAGGATGTCTTTCGTCTTGTCCACAACTCGTGAGGAGTTTTAGGGACCGATTTTGAAGGCACATTGTTCAAAAGATAACATGCGGTTTGTAGTGCATATCCCCAAAAGGATAAAGGCAATGATGAATAACTCATCATGGACCGAATCATGTCCAACAAAGTCCTATTCCTTCTCTCCGCTACGCCATTCTGCTGCGCAGTGCCCGGCGCAGTCAAATGGGATTAAATCCCATTCTCTAACAAGTGTCCCAAGAACTCATCAGAAAGGTATTCCCCACCTCGATCAGATCGAAGTGCCTTTATGGGTCTACCCAATTGCTTTTCCACCTCAGCCCAAAACTCCCTGAACTTATCATAAGTTTTGCTTTTGTGGTGCATTAGGTACACATACCCATATCTTGAGTAATCGTCAATAAAAGTGACAAAGTACTCATACCCTCCTCGTGCCTGGATGTTCATTGGTCCGCAAACATCACTATGCACAAGTTCTAGAACCCCTTCGTCCCTATTGCCCTTAGACCCGTATGGTCTTTTGGTCATTTTACCCTCCAAACAAGATTCACATTGAGGTATAGATTCCACCTTTAAGTGACTTAAAGGTCCATCCCTTACCAACCTTTGAATCCTATTCAGGTTAATATGGCCAAGGCGCAAATGCCAAAGATAAGTCTTATTAGAGTGAGAAGTTTTAAGCCTTTTTGAGTCATTATCATTTATCTCAGCATTAAGCAATAAGTCCATCTTAGGTTTGATAAAATATAGATTATTTTGCATCCATCCAGAACAGATAAAAGATTTGTTTTTACGAATCACCACTTTTTCATTAAAAGATACCACGTAGGAGTCTTTAAATAAAGAAGATACAGAAATTAAATTCCTTTTAAATTTAGGAACATAAAAACAGTCTCGCAAAATTAAATTCCTATAATTATCAAAATAAAGATGGACATCTCCCACTGCTTCCGCTGAGACCAAGGATCCATCACCCATCCGAAGCGTTAAGTCTACACGAAGTAGACTTCTCGTTTCTTTGAATCCTTGCAGAGAAACACAAACATGATTAGTTGCACCGGAATCTATGACCCAGATGTCACTGAATTCCTCAACCAAACAAGTTTCTAAATATAGAAGATCACACCTACCTTCCTTGGAAAGGAAGTCCTTGCAATGCTTCTTTATATGCCCGACCTTACCACAGAAGAAGCACTTAAGCTTCTTTGGGTTCTTCTTCTTCTTCTTCTTGGTCTTGGTTGCAACAGGAATAGAAGACTTGCCACTCTTGGCCCGTTGCTTCTTTCCATTCCCAGAGTTAGGATTGGAACCAGAAGCAGCTACCATATTGGCCTCACCACCAGCAGGAGACTCCCTGATCAGCAGTTCAAACTCCTGTAACTGTTTCATCAGTTCTGTTAAGGTCATATCCCGTCTATTGCTTAAATTAAAGTAGCTCTAAATGGAATAAATTCCTTAGACAGAGTCTCAAAGACCATAGTCATCTGAGTTTCAGCATCGATGTCGGCTCCATTGGTTTGAGCCTCAGCGATGTAACCCATGACCAACATCATATGCTCCTTTACAGATGTCCCCAGTCTCTGTCTATAGTTTAAGAGTGTCCGAAGCGCCCCTTGCTGCTTCATTATAGCCTGGCCTCCGAACATATCCTTAAGACTATCCAAGATCTGCTTCGCAGACTCATAATCCTGATGTTGAGCCTGCAGCACGTTGTTCATGCTAGCCATAACATAGCAGCGAGCCTGATCGTTAGCATCTTTCCAGCGATCGTACGCTTGGAATTGCTCATTACTTGAGTCTCCCATAGGCTCGGGAGGACAAGGAGTTGTCAGTACATATTTCAGTTTCTCAAAGGAAAGGACGATGTCCAGGTTCCGTTTTCAATCGTTATAGTTCTCACCGGTTAATTGGTTTTTGTCAAGTATCGATGATAAAGCGTTTTTAGACATTTTCAATCTACAATAAAGAATCATATACCAAACATACGCAAACATATATAATAATTTAGTAAGATAACACAATCATGTAAAATCATACAAATGTGTTTATGTGTCAAAACCTTGAAAATATCACAACCTTACAACGATAATTCCCAACTCAGAATTTAACAAGCTCTTAGGGGAGTCATGCCAAATTCAATCAGGAACACGGATCCCCTCCTGATTAATATATGCCATCCAGGACCCGTATGATCCAGCATATACTAATAATCGTTTCTTTGGCCATTAATTTTATTAACAAAGCTCCTAGGGGAGGTTAATAATAAAATCAACGTGAGTGTATAACCACCGTTTCAATATTTTATCCATGATTTATAATCACCACCTAGGGGTGTGCAACCATAAATCATACTAAAATACCTTATCCTTTCAGAGATCCAATCTGGTACATGATAGAAATCCCTTCCTAGGGGTCGGGACCACCATGTTCTTCCTATGGACCAACGATGGAGGCCTTAGGTCCTCTCTTCGAAAACCTTCTCCCACTCAATCTTTTAAAGTCAAGGTTTTATTTTAAAATTATGCATGAACAATTCTAATATGAGCGGCACTCCCTATTCTATATGACATGTTATCAATATACATGGTAAATCATATTATAATGCAGACAAGCAAAGCTACAAGCAAAATAATAATAACCGTAATATTATGGTTCCACCCTAGAGAATAGAAAACTAAGATTACAAGAGAATAATCGAGACATTTATCGATTCTTCATCCTTGAATCCTCAAGCTGTATCCTTCTTCATGTAATTTCCATCTTCAAGTCTTCAATCCCGTATGAATCGAATACTTCATATTTCCGGTCATATCCAAATTTAATGTTTCTCATAATCGTCTCAAAAATAAAATTAAAATTGCACCTGGAAAAATTGCACCTTTTCTGGACACCCAACAGCTCTCGGTCGGCAGGCCGGTCTGGGTGATCGGCCTGTCGATTATGATGGTTCGGCCTGTCAGCAGAGCACCAAAATTTTTACCCCACTGTCAGCCTGCCGGACCATACGTCTGGCCTGTCGATCCGTGACCTCCGGCCTGCCGAACTGTGAGGTCCGGCATGCCAAACGAGCAGAAAACCCTCAATCCAGAAAATACAATTTTAATGCAATTCATCAATTTTATTTTCAACAATTCAAAAACATAAAATTAGAGATAGAGGAAATATCTGGAGGTGCCATCATCAATCTTCTAGATCCAACTTCTCGATCCGTCTTCTCCGAATAATTATTTAATTACAAATTCTTACAAATTAAAAATTAAATAACAATTCATAGACGAAGATGATAGTCCGCCATCTAATTACATGAAAAACCTAGATACACATTCTAAACTCTAAGGAACCATAACCGGTATTAATTAATTAATTAATAATTAAACAACGATTAAATCAACCATAATTAATTAATAAACATTCACCACATAATCCATGACAACATATATATTATATAGAAACCTAGAGTGCCATCTCTCTATAAAATTCAATTCAAGCATAGGAGAGATTAAGATCACAAAATTTATGCATATAACATGATCACAAACTTGCAAATTTATGACAAAACCTCAGCTCTGATACCAATTGTTGGAAACAAAGTGCGCAGCGGAATTTTAAAAAAAAAATTTCATCAGAGTAATTTTCAAAACACAAGTTTGACATGTTATATGTATAAATTAAATAGATCTCACTAACCTCAGTGTGCCGAAGAACCTCCGCAATCCGTGTAGAGAAGTAACGTTCCAGAAGAGCCTCAACCAACTGGTCTTCTTTGCTATTTTCTATCCACAACCGGAGTGAGTGTGGGCTCACATGTACAGCTCTTCCACCGGTGACTCTCCTTCCAACCAATAGAGAGAACCTAAAGCTAGTGTTCGTGATTCGTGAACAAAAGCTCTCAGGGAGTTTTCAGATGCTCACTAGAAGAGTATTACTCTTAATCTCTCAAATTGATCTAAGTAAATCATGAGACTCACTCCCTTTATATAGCTATTGGTCCTGGGTTAGTCCGTATCAGATTAGGTCTCACAAACTCGAAACAGAATCAAGTTTGGATCAATATCTGATAAGATCCGCGTGAAAACGCGTAATCTTATCTTCACTGATCGGCAGGCTGAACATTCTGATCGGCATGCCGAACAGGCCAGTTCGGCAGGCCGAACACGTCATTCGCCAGGCCGAAAACCCGAGAAAAAATCTCCACGAATCTTTTTTTTTCCACCCGAGATTCTAAAGGATAAAGTCTCAGTTTTGATTCAAATAACCCAATAGAGAAGCTATCTGATCAAAACAAACTTTATCAAGATAATCTCTAAGAAAATAAATCAATTCATAATAATTCTACAAGTTTATCTTGTTTAACTTGTCCAAAATTAAGACAACCGATAAATAGACAAGAATTATCTGATCGCAATAATTCAACAAGTTTATCTTGAACTAATTTCTTACAAAATTAATTCAACCGATAAACAGACATGAATTATTTGATTCTTACAAATTTTAAACCAATCTGATAAATCCGACATAAGTCACCAATTATTGGAAAAGCACGCCGTGTCGTTACAGGATTTTGTGAGCTAGCAAAGGGGACCAAAATGGACTTATAAAGTTCAAGCTCATGATAATTATGAAACCCAATATCCCAGATATACATTTTACAATTATCAACTCCAACGCTACTCCACTAAAAGCTTGGAGCTGCACTCTCGAACTTTATAGAATTACGAAGCTCGTGTAGCTAAGTCTCCATGACATATCATAGTGCATCGTATCCCCATATGATAATCCATAATCAGCTTAAGGACAAGTTCTGTCTTACCTTCCCGATTATTTTTATCTTACGTTCCATTGTCTCACCATTAGAAAACTTACCATCCAAAGATAGTATACCATTCAGTTACACCTATGTATCCAAATGGTTGAGCGCTCCAGTTTTTCAATTACAGGACAACGCATATAAGAGGATATCATTAGTCCTAAAAAGGAGCTATGGATTCCATATCTATGAATAACAAGTCTACGCTATCAAGAGTCATGCCTCCAACGTACCGGCATGCATACCATTATATAGATGTGGGAGTCACCCATTGGTACATCAAAAGACACAAGTCGAGATAACGGGCCCACTATTCATCTCAGGATTAAGATACAATACAAATGACTGTCTAAAGTGAATCGATTTGCCAAGACAGAATTATTAATCCAAATCAATTCACTTTATGTCCTGATCCAACACGTCGTCACCTATGACAACGTGCCAATGTTTCTATTCACGGAGTCCAACTCCGATGGTCAAGACAATCCATCTCCCAAAAGGGATATAGACAACATAACAATCTTTACATGAATAAAGCACCCAAATTTATTCCCTCGATTGCGGATCATATGTTTTAGACCGTCACCTTAAGAATTGTGTCTTCTGCATAATCAGCCCATCATATGCCCAATTCTTAAGGTTTAGATTGACAGTCTCAGACTACTTGTTTGCTTATCATACATTCAACAAATATGAACGTAAAGAGGACATGATTTGGTATATATAAACAAATAAATTCTTTATTGATAAAAATGTCTCCAAAAATGTATTACATTTTTACTCCTTAGGGCATACATGTCTAACAACTCCTTCTTCATGTGTCCCGGCTTCTTCCAAAAGTAGCAAGTAAAATCCTCATCCTGCTTCTTTTGTTTCTTTTTCTGCTGAAAAGCACCTTCTGCAGTATCCTTAGCTATCTTCTTTTACTTGTTTTGAGAGGTTGAAGCCAAGTGACCATTCTCAGTCTTATCCCACTGCTACCTCTCTTCTTCTTGCACATAGTGAGATATAAGCTAGACCATTTGTCCTTTTGAGTGTTATAACTCACTTTGAATTGCCCAAAGTGTGCAGGAAAAGAGATCAAAACTAAGTGCACGAGCAAATCCTCTGATAGCTCTAGCTTAAGTGACTTGAGTTTCGATGCGAGATGAGACATCTCCATGATGTACTCTCTTATGTTCCCTTTGCCCTTATATTTCATTGAGACAAGTTTAGCAAAAGGCTACTCGCCTCTGATTTTTCATTTTTGCCAAAATATTGCTCAATTTCCTCAATGAACTTTTTGGCATTCACGCTCTCAGTAATACAGCCCTGAAACGCTTCAGGAATGGTGCGTTTCATGATCATCAAGTACATTCGGTTAGAGTGATCCCATTTTTCAATTTTAACCTCATTAGGGTTTTCTGCAGTAGGAATGGGTCGCTCTGACCTAAGTGCAAGATCCAAATCCATACAACCAAGAACTATTTCCACGGTTTCCTTCCAAATCTTGAAGTTCGTCCCATTCAACATTGGGATGTTATTGACTTGAGCAGAAACATTTGTAGCAGTAGCAATTGAGATTGGATAGAGAACAAAATAAATAAAAAATCAAAATAAACAATATATATATGGGCCTTTAATTAAGATACCTAACACAACAATAATATCTAGTCTTTGGACAGAGATATCAACTTGTAAGTGGTATTCTTAGCATAATAATCAAATACTGATAATAATTTCTGTAAAAAAAAAATAGTCTTTCTTTGGACCTACTATTATTCACATGGAAAACTTAATAATTATCACATATCGTTACTATAAGTGAATATGTAATTTGGCCAAACATTGATCTTCCTTTGGGCCGGTTAATATTCGCATGAATCACATATGCATACTTACCTTGACATTCTAAAATAAATTAATTTACACAAAAGGAGCTACTTTGGTAGCATATTGTTTCAATTAATCTGTTTTAGAATATTGGACTTTTACATGGAAATATATACTAAAAGATTCAAACTTCAATTTAAACTATATTCAACATTAGATGTTTTTTTTTTTAATAAATATATAAACGACCTGTCGTTTGAAGAGAAAAGATACAGCCATCTATAAGAAAACGACATGTCGTTTAGTTTACCCAAAAACAACGTGTCGTTTTGAACCTAATGAGTTCGCAGCCAACCTTAAGAAAATGACATGTCGTTTTTGTTCAACAAAAATGACATGTTGTTTTAAACCAAATGACTGCTGCACACCTAGGAAAAATGACTCGTCGTTTTTTCAGCTGTCTTCTACCTCTAATGGGTTCTGCACGACTCGAATGGATCCAATTGGATCCGAATTGCAGACCCGCCTTGTTCTTTGCCTTCTAAACGCCAAAAACGACGTTTTAAATCATAGAAAACTTAGAAAATCATTTACATAATGATTTGTAACCTTAGTTTTTATCAAAAAATTTTAAAAGGCAACATCCAAATATGCAATAAGCAAAAGTCATAATGTCCAGCAACTTTTAAACCAAAGTATGTGTCTATGTATATACATGTGATTATCAAACACCCAAAAAAAAATTCAAAACAAAGTTTATGAAATTACTGAAATGGAGTTTGTCAAACTTGAAAACTGTTTATACAATCGAAAAAGCAACCGAATGTATATATAACTGAGACACATATAAAGATTCAATAAGTAAACTTGAAATATCTGTATATACATATATGAACTGAAAAACATGTTCATGCTTTATTCACGAAACATATATATAAACGTGCAAAACAATCCCAATAATCTAACAATGATAACCTGCTCTTGATACCAATTGTAGAAAATATACAGAACAATCAATCCAATTCTATATGAGACCATCCTAGAGCAATAACACCATAAGCCTAGGATCTATATCATGCCAGATTATTGAGAATTAATAGACAAATAAAATACCTGGAACTATTGGTGTCAATCGAACAGCGGAACTAGTAGTTTGTGATCTTCCTCAACCAAAACGCCTCAATTCCACAATAGGACTATCGTTACTTTTCCTGATGGGGACAACAGAGACTATAACGTGTTTTTGGTCTCTTGGGGACCATAACCAGAAAAGGTCTTCATATAGGGTTCCCATAATCCCCTAAATGGTATCTACTCAATTTACTCCATATCAGTTTCCATAATTAATGGGTTTTATCATTAAAATGAGATCACTAAAATTTCATCCCATATTAAATAGCTTTATATAATTGATTCAAAATTATATGTTGCCCAATATAGGAAATATGATTTCCTAATAATTACCTAATATAGGAAATCTAATTTCCTAACAGGTTCCAGCTCCATTCCTCGTCTTGCAGTGGCTCTGATCTTCCTCAGCACTGGCGATAAGACTTCTTCTAGTAGCTGCTTGATGAGACTGTAAAAGTGCATGTTTTACAAGGCTTAAATCATTTATTTCCACTTTTATTTCTCATTAAATCCTCTAATTAATAACATTTTTGTGTTAATAAGTATTTTTGTGTCTTAGTGTCAAAATGTGTTTAAAAATATGTTTTTAGTGTGTTTTTATGTTTAATAATATTTTTGGTAAATTTTTAGAGTCATTTCGATGTGTTAAATAAGTGTTTAGTTTATAAATAGTTAAAACCGTAAAAATAATGTGCGGTTATTTTATTTTGAGTTTTAATGTGTTTGATAGTGTGTTTTAAGTTTGTAAATATGTCCTACTATATTTTTAGTAATTTTTAAAAATATTATCAAGTCATAAAAATCATATCTGTGTTAAACCGAAAAAGACTAAAAATTTTATAAATTCTTATATATTTTTAATTAATTTTATGTTTTAATGTAAAATAAATATTTTAATATTTTTATAAATATTATGTTTGCAAAATAATTAATTTTAGTATGTTTGTGAATTTTAGATTTGAAATCTGGAGGAAAAACAGAACAAAACGGCGCAAAAAGGGACAAAATCAGACAATAAATGATCAAGAAACAATAAAAAAAATTCAAAATTCAAATTGCTGGACACATGGCATTACGAGGACCATTGGATCAACTGCCAAAGCAACCGTGACCGTTGGATTTCTGCACGCTCAGCCTGTGTTAGGCCACGCGTCAGCATAGAGTCGAGCGTCAACGCTGACGTGTGTGTGAGTGGGCCCCGCATGTCTCAGTGTGTTGTCTAGTCATGTGCGGTCGTGTCCACCTGTTCTCGTCCTTCCATCCATATGATCTCATTACCTTGACCGATTGCAGTTTCTGTTTGTGGGCAACGAGGTTTCCACTGGTCCCATTTTCACACGTCTCTGGGAGTCGTTGGATCGCAAAATTAATGGTCCAGATTGCGTTCTTTTGATGCCGTGAGTCACCGCGAAGCACATGATTACAAAGCCCAAAATGCACACTAACGCATGCGGATCAACATGAAAATTTTAATCAATTCACAAGATTCTCGTGAATGAGAGGGGAGGGGGTAGGATCATTTTGATCCACATATAATAAATCAAATGCTTTAGATAATTATTAATTAGAGGTAAAATTTCATACCAGTTGCAAAACATACAAAGGATCTTCAAAGCTTCACCACTTTAATTTTATGTTTTAAATTTGAATAAAAAAATTACAAAAATATTTCTTTTACTTTTAAACTTTGCTTTCAAAAAAGCTGCTTGCCTCTTTGACCGTTTATATTTATCAATCTCTCGAGTTACAAATTTTCATCTCCCTGTGGATACGACAACCTTTCTATACTACAAACGTCCGCCGTTTAAAGATAAACATTTTTGGGCGTTACCAAAATTTGGCGCCGTTGCCAAGGCGGTGCCGTTACTCTATCAGATTGCTAAATTAAACTGGAAAACAGGTAAGTAATCTATCCTTATCCTTTGTAAATATTATTTTAATTATTTTTGTTTTTAATTAGCTTGTTTATTAAAAAAAATTAAAAAATTTTAAAAATTAAAAAAATAAAAAAAATTAAAAATAAAAAAGGGGCGGGTGCTTTTCACTTACTACTTTATTCGTTTCGAATAAAAAAAAGCTTAGCATTTCGTCTTTTGTTTTGCAAGTTTGGGTAATTGTAAAATTTGTTGGATTCTATCAAAAAGGCCCATCGTTGGGACTCGATCCCACGACCATAAAGCTAACACCCTTGCCTAAGAAAGTTGGGAATTCTAAGCGTGTCTAGTGTGACCCCGCAACAATCTGGGAATCCAATTAATTGAGCACTATTCAGCTTGAAAATTTTTCTTTAAAAAAATTAAAAAAAATAAAAAAGTAAAAAAAAATTGAAAAAAAAAACTAAAAAAATAAAAAAATGTTTTGGGAAGTTCATAGAGAAATCATTGCAAATTTTTCCCAACAACACTTGGAACCATTTTATAGTGCTTGGTGGAGATTTAAAGACTTGCTAGATCAGTATCCTCACCATGGTCTTTCTAGGGAATATCTGCTAGAAATTTTCGTAAATAGGTTAAGTCTTGAAACAAGAAATTGGGTAGAGAGAGGAGATGGTCCCACCACTCTTTACCAATTATTTATTGACGAAGCCTATTATATGTTGGAAGATATTGTCGAATATGATTATTGGAGATTGAATAGTTCTAGGAACAATTTAATTTGGGAGAACAATTCAAATTTTTTAGAATCTTGGCCTAACACTCAACCCGAAATTTTAGAGTCAAATTTTGAATTACAAGAGACATATAGTGACTCAAATAGGGTGAATTTGGAAGAGACCTTAGAAACACTGAAAGAAACTTTAGAGAAATATATGGAACATTGAGGAGAATAGAACTTGATGGGTTTGAATATTCTTTGTGTCAATTAAAGTCAAAGGTTGAACAAATTGAAACAATTCATGCTAAAGATACCTTAGCACAAAATTGTCACTTAGAAGAACCAGTCGAGCCAATTGAATATTCTCTTGAGTTATTTGAAGAATACTCTTTAGGTGAGGAAGAAACTATTGACCCAACCATTGAAGAAGAAACTTTAGAACCCACCTATTTTGAGGAGCAACAGTTAGGAGTGGAATGTGAGGAAGAGAAAGAAGACTTGGCTATAGAACAGGAACAATCATCACCCTTAGTCCTAGGTTCTCAACCTCAGTTGGCACAAGAATTCACCAAAGACCATTCTTACAAAGATCCTATGTGGCCACCACCTCCTCCGTGGCCTCTAGCATCGTTCTTAAGGACCTGCCAAGAACATAAAATGAGTCTAAGTTTCATGAATTTAAATGTTTCATATTTTGCCAATCTTGAGGGCATGTGTTACACAAGACCCATATGTGGTGTCTTTTGACACTTACTATAGGAAAAAGCCGCTCTTTGATGATTGTCCATTAGGAGTGGAGTAAGAAGAAAGATTTGCTGAATTTAGAGGATCAAGCGATGAGAAAACACTTTCAAAGTAATATATTTACCTTTCCTTCTTTGTAATATATTTTTGTATGATTTTGTGTGCTATTTTGATTTTCTTTAAAAAATAAAAAATAAAAAAACGTTGAGATTTATTTTGAAAATTTAAAATGAAGGCTATTAATCATATTTGTTTAGAATGGTTGAGTTAAGGAGTCAAACTGTTTTCTCTCGAGACTCATTCTAATGAATTTGATTTTGTAAATGCTATTTGTTTCTATTTTCAGATAAATTTCAATAAAAAAATGTGTGCTTTTTATTTTAATTTTCTTTAAAAAATCTTTAAAATTAAATTGTTTAATAATTCATTTAAAATGGCTAAGATTAAGGAGGATATAATCGATGTGATTAGTAAGTATTCTGTACTTACGGCCTCTTAAAACGTAGTTTAAAGAATTTGAAAAGTAATTTAATTTTCAAAAACAAAAAAATAAAGTCTAGGGAATTTGACTTTAAAACACCTAGTGTGTAATATATTGTGGTGTGTTTTGTTAGTTTTTAGTTTTGTTTATTAAGTTTGCTACAGATCATCTCTATAGTTGTGCTATTCAGGTTATATCTTTGTCTGCTCTCACTATTCTTTTTATACATTGGAGATAATATATATTTTAGGTTGGGGGGAGAGGGTTGTGCCTCAGAATTATGCTTCAAAGTTATGCTTTAATAACTGTGCCAATTTTTTTTTTTGATTTTGCCCATATTTTTATTTTTGCTCCAGATTTTTGTGTGATTTTTTTTATAAGTCATAAAATTAAAAAAAAAAAACAAAAAAAAAGTCTTGTAAATATTAGTTTCCTAGTAATTAATGTGTTATTATTTTGTTTTTTGAATTTCATATTAATGAAATATTTTTTTTATTCTTTGAATTATCTAATTTTATGAACTCTCAAAACTTTGGTTTTATTTAACATTTTTATATGTTTATTTTTTAAAGTGTTTGTAAGCCATTCTTTTCACACATACACTGTAATGCTTAATTGTGGTGGTGAGTCAAAGCTATGAATATTTAAGTTTTGTTATTTTGTGAAGATGAACAATTGAAGGTAGTAACATTTTCAAACTTAAATAACTAAAAAAAATTAAATTAAAAAAATTAAAAAATAATAAAAATTGTAAATAAATAAAGTGTGTAATCATGTAAATTAATGAATAAATTTGGATAAGTTTGGTTTCATAGCCTCTTTAACTCGAGTAAATAAGTTCTAAGGGGTGTTTCAATACCTAGTATCTTAGGCCAACTGGTTTGGAAGTTACTAACCCAAAGCTCGTTAAATGGGTTATAGAGGAAGCTTAAGGGAGCCAAACATTGCACTATCCAATATGTAAAGTTTATAAATATTTCTATTTTTATGTTTATGCTCTTTAATTGTTCCAAATCAATAATTTGAAGTGTTGTTGCCTGCATGAGTGATTTGAAGCAAAATATCATAACAATATTATTCCTAGTTTTGGATGAAACTTCATAATTATTCATTATCTCCCATTTTTACACTAATTTTGGCTTGTATACATTTTGTTAAATAGCATATAAATTGTTCAAATAAAATTTTTGTTTTGTTAGTCTATCTAGTTAGATAAGTCAAATTATAGTTAAATGTCATGCATTATATGATTATTTAGTAAATCATTTCAAAATAATATCACTTTAATTGCTAAGGACTAGCAATAAGCTGGTTGGGGGTGTGATAAAACTATAAAAGTGCATATTTTACAAGGCTTAGATCATTTATTTATGCTTTTATTTTTCATTAAATCCTCTAATTAATAACATTTTTGTGTTAATAAGTATTTTTGTGTCTTAGTGTGAAAATGTGTTTAAAAATGTGTTTTTAGTGTGTTTTTATGTTTAATAATATTTTTGGTAATTTTTAGAGTCATTTTGGTGTGTTAAATAGGTGTTTAGTTTGTAAATAGTTAAAACCGTAAAAATAATGTGAAGTTATTTTATTTTGAGTTTTAATGTATTTGATAGTGTGTTTTAAGTTTGTAAATATGTCCTACTATATTTTTAGTAATTTCTAAAAATATTTTCAAGTCATAAAAATCATATATGTGCTAAACAAAAAATACTAGAAATTTTATAAGTTCTTATCTATTTTTAATTAATTTTGTGTGTTTTAATGTAAAATAAATATTTTAATATTTTTATAAATATTATGTTTGTAAAATAATTAATTTTAGTATGTTTGTGAATTTTAGATTTGAAATCTGGAGGAAAAACGCAGCAAAACGACGCAAAAAGGGACAAAATCAGGCAATAAATGATCAAGAAACAATCAAAAAAATTCAAAATTCAAATTGTTGGACACGTGGCATTACGAGGACCATTGGATCAGCTGCCAAAGCAACCGTGACCGTTGGATTTCTGCACGCGTCAGCCTGCGCAGGCCACGTGTCAGCACGGAGACGAGCGTCAACGTTGACGTGTGTCATGGGCCCCGCGTGTCTTAGTGTGCTGTACAGTCGCGTGCGGTCGTGTCCATCTGTTCTCATCCTTCCATCCGTAAGATCTCATTACCTTGACCGATTATGGTTTCTGTTTGTGGGCAACGAGGTTTCCACTGGTCCCATTTTCACACGTCTCTGGGAGTCGTTGGATCGCAAAATTAATGGTCCAGATTGCGTTCTTTTGATGCCGCGAGTCACCGCGAAGCGCAGGATTACAAAGCCCAAAATGCACACTAAAGCACGCGGATCAGCATGAAAATTTTAATCAATTCACAAGATTCTCGTGAATGAGAGGGGAGGGGGCAGGATCATTTTGATCCACATATACTATTTAAATAATAATAAAAATAAATAAATAATTGTTTAATAGTACTTTTCAAGCATTATGAATACCGAGGGCTTCCCCACTTGGTTCATCATCCTCAAAAGGCCTTCGTGCCATTTCTTCCTTTCTCCCTCTTTCTTTTCCTTTGCTGGGCCTCCTGCTCAGCAGTATCCCCTTAGATAAAAATAATAAAATAATATTTAATTTAGTATAGAGAGTTTGGTGAGACAGAGAGATAATCTTGTATGCATAATACTCTTGTATGAATTTTAACCTTATATCTGCTTTGTAACGCTTATATTTTTGTGGAATAAATTATATATTTTTGTTTTCAATAATTATTGTTAATATTGTTATGCTATCAAATTCTTGCATAAATTAAGTCATGCTTTCTTTATGTAATTTAATTGTGTTGCATAATTAATATTAATAATACTGAAGTCATGCTCGTTAATTAAGTTGAGTTTCTACTGCATTATAGACATGAACTGGCATAGTAAATGCTTGGTAATTCTTGATTTATTGTAGACAGAGGATGACATAGTGTATTCTTAAACCAATTAATAAGACGGGGTGCTGCTGAATTAACGCAATAATTTATTCCATAAAAATATATTAATTTTGATTTGTTATTATCTTTTCTATCTTAAAATTATGTTGATTATAATTACAGTGACAGCGGTTATAATTTTCATAATTGGTGCACTTAATCATTAGTGAGAGATGATTATTTTACTATTTTTATAGGAAGACCCTTACTGCATTATGGCTTACTATATTGTCGCTCTAGGTTGATTTGTAAAAATAGTAAAAGTGCTTGCAACTAACGAGAAAAGATATAATAAATCAAATGCTTTAGATAATTATTAATTAGAGGTAAAATTTCATACTAGTTGTGAAACATACAAAGGATTCTCAAAGCTTCACCACTTTAATTTTATGTTTTAAATTTTGAATAAAAAAAATCACAAAAATATTTCTTTTACTTTTAAACTTTGCTTTCAAAAAAGCTGCTTGCCTCTTTGACTGTTTATATTTATCAATCTCTTGAGTTACAGATTTTTATCTCCCTGTAGATACGACAACCTTTCTATACTACAAATATCCGCCATTTAAAGAGAAACCTTTTTGGGCGTTACCACTACTCATTAGTTTTAAAACCTTAGATCCTATCCTTAGTATTGTTGGGTTTTCCACATAACTTAAGTTGATCCGTCTGTCTGTCTATTTTTTTTTTATTGTTTTTCATTTTTTGTTTTTTTTTTGTTTTTGTTTTTTACAGCGAAAGTAGATTTACAATACCTTAAAAGTACCCTACCCTATTTTAGTACTCTCTGCTTAGTTAATTGTTGCTTATTTTATGTGGTTCTATGTGATATGTTTGGTGATGATTGGCAAATATATAGTGGTTTTATATATGTTATTTATTTATTTATTTTTACTCCTAATTTGCGGTTCTATATGAATATGCTTGTACTTGCTGACTGTTATTCTTTTTCCATGCGAATGTGAGTGTATTTTTTTTAAATAAGGGAAATAATATTCTTAAAAACTTTTTAAAGTAAATAGTAGATTTTGCTATTAAAAAAAGTAGATTTTGAAAGTAGTTATAATAAGTAGTATATTAACAATGTAAATAATCTATTTATGGTAAACAAAGGGATAATTAAATTATTTGTACCTTAAATTTATTTATTCTTACAAATACCATCTTTTAAGATTTACTTGTTATAATACTATACATGTTTTTTTGTGGCATAATTTAACATATAATATAGGTAATAGTGTGGCATACATTTGTAAGTGTGGCATGAATAAACACAACTTTTAAAAGTGTGACATAACATGTAATCTTCTCTTGTAAATAAGTAAGCAAATAAATTATTTACACTACGTATTTATTTACAACAAATATCTTCAAAACCTATTATATACAACAATTAGTTTTGAAAAAGTGTTATTACTATAATTTCCAGTTTTTTTAGGCCTAGAGGTGGGATCGAATCCAATCCCAAACCGCGGTTAAAACCATACTTGACCGTTTTGAAAAAGTCTAATATGGTTTAGTCCTAATGTAGAAATGTTTTGGTCTAGCTTGAATTTTTCAAAACTGTCAAAATAGTATGGTTTAAAAAACCTGGTTGTTTGAGAATGCGTAGTCTAATGTGGGGTATGGAGGTAACTAAATGGAGGTAGGACGGGAGCAGGAGTGAGGGCGGGCGTGGGCATAGAGCATACATAATCTTCCTAGTCTTCGAGTCAAGATTAGGGTGGATGACTTGATCTATGACACATATACTGTTAATTTTTAAGTAAATTATATATAGTTATACTAAATCATATTTTTATATAGGGTTAGAAAAGTTTGAATATATATATATATATATATATCTTTTTTCTTAATAAAATTGTGTTTATATGAGATATCAAACTCTATGTTGTTGATTTTCACATTGGATTATTAATACTAATGGCTTTAAACTTTAGGGTCTCTCTTATTTTGTCTATTGAACTTTAAAAATCACTATTTTATCTCCTAAACTTTTAAAACTCCTCACTTTGTCCCCCTGAATTTTAAAAATAACAACTTTGTCACTTTGACTTTTAAAAATCCTCACTTTGCCCTTGAACCTTTGATTTTCTGTTGAAATATATGGAATTCAACCCACGTGATTTATACATAAGTCACCTGTAAGGACAAAAATTAGATTTTATCATTCTCAAGTTTTGTTTCATGTTTACATTGACTTAATGTTTTTTTAGTCTAAACTCTTATTTAGGAAGAATTTACACATTTCTTCTCATCTTTAGCAAATAACCCATTTAATAAGTCAATATTATTAGTCGAAGTTTGAATTTGAATAATAAAAATGATAGTAACACATAAGTACATTTTCCTCAATCTCTTTCCTTCTTTCTCTAGCAAGCTACCTAGTGACTAGGTAGAAAAACAGATTTCCTCACCTTGTTGAGTCTATTTGCCTGCATTTTTTTTGTCATCCTTGGGACTAGTGTGCCATCATCGGTGAGCACCACACCACTTAAGTCGAGTATAACTTAGAGGTTATTTAATCGATGACGACCATGTCCAAGTCCATGCACTGTGTTGTATAGCGATGGTCCCAGTGGCCAATCTTGCCGCTCCAAGGCTTATGCAACAAATCTTGCTACTCAAAGGCCATATCTTGTCGCATCTCCATACATTTTGAGGCAGTGGCCTTTTGGTTTTCCACAACATTTTTCTATACATTTTTAATGCGGTTGCAAATCTCTAGAAATTTGAGTTTTTTATGACACATTTTCCAAGAAAAATGCTCATCCAAGTTCTAATAATATGATATAATACAACTCTTTCTTTTCCTTTTAGCACATTTGTGATGGAATATGGAGACATATATTGTTTGGCACTTCAATTGTAACTGAAGTTTCAAGTTTAAATATTATAGCATGTAGAGGTTTACATTGTAGCAATTTTTTACTGTAACTACTGAGAGCTTTACACTGTTTATAGTTTGAGCTGATGAGTTGAATCTGAAATACGAAAAAGACACTTATTATAAAAAGTTGCATGCATGTATGACTTTGCTTCTTTTGTACTTTCAATTTTATCATATACTAGTCAAAAAACACGTATTCTATGCATATGTATTAAGCATGTTAACAAAATAAAAAATAAAAAGTAAAAGAAAACGTCTCAGAAAGAAAGGAAAGAAAAATGTTTCAAGAAAAAAATCATTTTCAAAAAGAAACGATGAAATGTTTCGGGTTTTAAATGCCTTGAGGTACCATACAAAACTCATTCTCTTTTTATATTTATGTTAAAGATAAAAATAATAACAATAATAAGATAAAGATGATACAATTGCCACAAACTAGTTATCCTTAAAGGAAAAAAAATTAATTATCCAAATCCAACAAAGAAAAGAAGGAATTTGCACCAAATAGTCGAAATGATAATACTATTGGGAGTAAATAGCACATTTTTAAAGATTAAAACTCAATATGCCATAATTTCTTTCAAATATTTAATTTCAATTTCGCCCCTCTATTTACAAACTCTATGATTTTTAGGAAAAAAAAAACCCTAAAATTTTTCATGCTCTCTCTCTCTCCTCTCTCTCCATGCTCTCTCAGATTTTCACTCTTATCATGTCCGATGACGATTTCATTCGTTGAGTCCTTCGGCAAACTCCCTTCGACCTTCCGGGACTGTGATCTCGAACAAGATGAGATTTGGTCTCACGGTAACAAGATTGAAAACGAGATAGAGTTTGAGCAGCTCAATTCACAGCGACAGATGAAATTTGGAGCTCGACTTAACTTTGTGATGGTGGGAGTCACAATCTTGCTTCACATCGTTGGTGGTCGCAATTGGTTTCGCAGATGCCATTGTGAGGCTGGTTGCCCTCTTTATCGCTATCATGATCCTTCTTCTCTGAGTATGTTGAAGTAAAACAAGTGATTGGCAGGAGATTGGTGAATTAGTTGGGGATGGAAGGATGAAAGAGACCCCAAAGAGAGAGAGGGGAAAGGCAGATTTGCTACTAGGGTTTTCAATTTCGACATTGTAGTTATTCTATTATTTGGTTAATGTAGATTTAAAATTAAATGGCCTATTTACTATACACTCTTAAGTTTTGGTCTATCTAATTATTTAATAAACATAAATTAATTCATAATTAATTTATTTTGAGTGATATTTAATTTAGAATTCCATAATTCTAAATTAATTATTTCAACCAATAATAACTCTTACCAAACAGTGTTTACAAGGATGCGGGGGGACTAATGGACTTATAATTTCAAACTCCAATAAAAACCAATATATTGATTAAACTTTTTAATTAATATATTACTCTTTTATTAATTCCAATGTAATTCCACAAAATACATGGAATTGTACTTTTGAAATTATAAATATTTAATTGCTCATTTTTTAAAGTCGTCCATTGGATATAGTAATCACATATAAGTCGATCCTCCATAAATAATTCATAATTAGAGCAAGGTAAAATCCCTTTAACCTATCTACTTACTTTTTTAATCATTGAGCGCCATTGATCTTCTAATGAATAATAAATTCATGAACATAATTATGAATTGAGTGCTCTTATTAGTTAAGTCTCGAATCAATACTCAAGAAAATTATTTATCTGCTTCTCGTTAGAAAAGGAATAGATTCCATCTTATAATATTAACATTCTCGGCTACTTACTTTGTCCTGCCTCCAAGATACAAGGAATAAGATTTGATTCTAAAATCTATATTGAGTAAATCAAAAGACATAAATCTATACACAGGAGTCTACTAATAACTTAGGATTAATATTGTCTTATATATGACCATCAGTCAATGAGATTAGAACTTGCTATATTTAATGAAAATTATTAGCTATTCATATCTCATCATATCTTAGTCGTACATGATCTCATTATATACAATGTACTAATTTAATGGCTCACTACATTAACGGTTCGTATAAGACCATTCTATTTTTAATGGAAATGATCTGCACTAGTAAGGCTCAATTAAAGATTTCATACTTTAATTGAATATTCAATTATAATAACTAATTGTTATTGACTATTTTAAATATTATCGTTAAATATTATCCTCTTGTATATAACGTTTATATATAATATTTAAGGTTACATAGATAATCATGAAATTTTAATGATATTCATAAATTATTCAACAATACATATACGCAAATATTATGAATACTAAATTCACTTTATTTATTTATAAATATGTTCATTAAAAAAAAATCATATGCTTTATCGGTATCTATTCCAACAAGTAGTAGATTAGATTAGTTAGCTACAAGTTGTAAATACAAGGACTTATTTAATATGTACCAATACCAGAGTTCAGTAATGAGAAGTTTCCAGATTTCATCCTCAATATTTCTTCTTTCACTGTCTACAGTTGTCTCTAGATTTGTTATGTAAAAATTTAATTAGATTTTTGTGAGCCCCAATCCACACCCATAAGATGACTTTTCCTTCGCAAAGTTCAGTATTCATCCTTCTCCAATTAGATAATGGAACTAATAACTTAATTTTATGCATTTCATTTCAATAGGATTATAAAACATATAGGAGCAAATTTATATGCATTTCTTTATTATTACAAAATATCACTTCACTGTACACACACACACATATATATATATATGCATAATCAATATGAGGATATTATAGGAGCTGATATGATGTCAGACTCGGTTAATTATCACTAAGCTGTTATTGGTACTTTTCTTTTACATACATATATATATACACACACACTAGTGGTGGAGCACACGCTCCTAGCGTGTTAAAAAAACTTGAAAATTTAAAAAAACATTTTTGGAAGAAAAATAAAAAAAAATTTAGAACAAAAAAATGTTTTTTTTTTTGGGAAAAAAGTGTTTCGATCCAAAAATTAGAAAAACATTTCATAAAAAGAAACAACAAAACATTTCAAGTTTTGAGTGTTCTAAGAGCATTACATGGAACTTATTCACACTTTATATATATGTTATAGATATATATAAAGTGAGAATAAGTTTTATGTGGTGCTCCTATGACGCTCGAAATTCGAAACATTTTATCGTTTTTTTTTTTGTAAAATATTTTTTTAATTTTGTGGCCAAAACCTTTTTTTTACTTATTTTTTGAAACATTTTTTTTTCTTTTAACTACCCAAAACGTATTTTTCCTCCAAAAAAATGTTTTTTTTTTCTTTTTATTTTTTTGCTAATATGCATAATACACTGGCACGGAGCGTATGCTTTTCAACTAGTATTAATAAACTGTCATCTGGATCAGAAGATGTCGTAACAGTAATACTATAAAGTGATGAATTGTGCTCCTGTTCTTGACTAAATATGCCTCGATTTTCATCTCTAAGATTTAGTCCCATCATAGACATAGTTAACGCTATTAAACTGTTAAATAATAATTCATATTAATTGCCAACAATTATATATATATATTAATGATATGATATGACATGATGTAAGAGTAATATATATATATATATATCTCTATATATATAACAAAAATTATATAATATTAAAAATGCAAATTATGTGTGTATATGTATATGTATATTCCAAGATATAGTTTCTCGTTTAGAAGGAAAGAGGCAACAAGGACAACAGGTACAAGTAGCAAAGGGTAGAAGGCCGACACAAGCAATGGATCTTTTGTTTGTATACACCATGCCATCAATATCACAACTATTCTTGAACCCATGATATATCCCCTGCAATATTTATTTATTTATTTATATGTGACAAAAATATCTATATATATATATCATATATCATATGATATTTAACATAGTTAAAATAATTTACCAAGAATGTGATGATGAGGAGGCGAATGTTCCAACCTAATTTCCATTGGGTCCAGTCCCTCATAAAGCAACAAGCATAAGCTATGTTCGCTATAGCTCCCATCATTGACACTAAAGCCATGTCTGAACAATGTCACGGATATATCTCTTGCTCCTTTTAGGCTATATATATATGTATATATGTACCATGGTACTGTTAGAATTAAATATGAAATGCAATGGAAAGAAACGGATAGTTGACAAACCAAAATTTTCTGAAAACTTTATTCATCAGGAATAACTATATAATCTTGATTAATTATAGAAAATTTTGAGATTTTTTACAAACCTCTTGAAGACCTATTAGGGTATTCTAGCTTTCTTCTTTGATACCATGATCTTCCAAGCCAAGCCTCCACACCAATGAAAAGACGAGTGGGCGTCAAACTGCAAGAATGAATTAACCTTACACTTTTCCAAATCTGCTAAATACTAACACATGATATAGCAAACATTTTATTTTTCAGAGAAAGAACTCTTAGTTTTTCCTCTTTGAGTATTCTAGAAAAGTTACGTGAAAGATATCTAGAGATAACTGTTATCTTTATTTTTTTATATCTAAGTAGTTAGTTATGTTTCAATTAATTTTAATTTATTTTAAAATTGAGATAACCATCATATCAGATATATGGAGAAGAAATATATTCTACATTCCTTATCCTTTTTTTTTTGAATTTGAATCACTTCATGATTCTATAAATAAATATATATACACACACACACATTTACGTAAAAAAATGTTAACAAGATTTACTATATATATAATATAATTAAATCCTATATATATGTATTTAAATTTAAAAATAAATCATATTTATTGAAGAATAGATTTTTAAATTAATTAATAATTTAATTTTGTATCCATATTAGAAAAGACAAAATGCGGTCCTACTGCACATGTGTCACATGCAAAATTAAAATTATATTTAAATAATCTTATTATTCAAATATTATCAATTAATTAATTTAAAACATATTTAATTAATCTCATTAATTAAATATAATTAAATAATTAATTAACTAATGCTCAGTTAAATGTGATAACATTATGTGTCACAAAGGACTTTTTTGTGTTATATTAACAACTCAAGTGTGAAATAATTAATTAAAAATTCAATAATTTTAAATTAAATATGTATAATTTATTCTATGCATTAAATCTAATGCAGTGTTATAGAGGTGTCATTGGGACCAATGGACCTATAACCCAAGCTCTAATAAATTTCAAAAATTGATTAAACTCTTTAATTAATGTGTCAAATTTATTAGTTTCAGTGTTACTCTACTAAAAAACTGAAACTTAACTCTTGAGATTATAGTAAAAATTACTCAAAGAAAATTAGCAAGTAGTCTATTGATATAATCATTATATATAAGTCAGTCCTCCATCAATAGTTCATAATAAGAACTAGGTTCAATTTCCATTTACCTCTTGATTACATCTATATTCTTGAGTTTCGATAATTTCTAATGAACGGTTGATTCATAATCTTATTATGAACGGGCGCTCTACCGTTCAAACCTCGAATTATCACTTAAGAGAGTTATTTTTCTAACTTCTATAAGGAAGGAATGGATTTTGAATTTGTACAATATTATTCCCAACCATTTATTCCATTATGTTTTCAAGATGCTAAGTTATGATTTGTGTTTAGACAAATGTTACCATGCAAGTCAAAAAACATAATGTCATAAATAGGAGTATAATAAATACTCAAGATTAAGACTATCAAATATATGATCATCATAGTGATAAATTTGAATACTTTATTTGTAAAAGATGATTATTAGAGATTTATAATTTATCTAGTCTAGCCCTATATAATCTCATTATATAAAGTGAATGCAATCTAATGTCTCTACATTAATAGCTCAAACAAGACTACTTCATTCTAAATGAGATTGAACCATAGTTGTAATATTTGATTAAACATCCCAAGCTTTAATTAATTATATATATAAGCAACCAAAATAATTATATATGTCATTTTATTTCTTATTAAAAATATGTACAATGTCGTAGCTTATAGGGCACTAACTCTAACAATTTCCTACTTGCCCTAAAGCAAGTGAGACATGTCTCTAAGACCTAAGCTTTCCAAATGTCTCTCGAAGCTCTTCGCAGGTAACATCTTGGTAAAAAGGTCAGCAAGGTTGTTTTCTGATGCTATCTTTAGAACTTCCACGTTGCCTCAATGCACTATTTCTCTGATCAAGTGATATTGTCGCTCTATATGCTTTCCTCTTTTATGGCTTCTCGGTTCTTTTGAATTTGCCACTGCACCACTGTTATCACAATACAGTGTGAGTGGTTTATCCATATATGGAACGACTTTCAGATCATTAAGAACTTACAGAGCTAAACAGCTTCTTTAACTGCTTCACAAGTGGCCACATATTCAGCTTCCATAGTCGAATTAACAATACATGATTGTTTAATGCTTCTTTAACTATGGCTCCACAACCAAGAGTAAACACTGATCCAGACGTAGATTGACATGTGTCTTTGTCTAATTGAAAATCATAATCAATATATCCAATGGGAATCAAATTCTTACGAGAATATACCAACATATAGTTTCTTGTTCTCCTAAGATACTTATCAATGTGTTTTACCACCACCTAATTATCTAACCTGGGTTAGATTGATATGTTGGAAACGCGGTGTGCAGCAGAATTTTAAAAATTTTTCATCAGAGTAATTTTTAAAACACAAGTTTGACATGTTATATGTATAAATTAGACAGATCTTACTAACCTCAGTGTGCCGAAGAACCTCCGCAACATGCGTAGAGAAGTAACGTTCCAGAAGAGCCTCAACCAACTAGTCTTCTTTGCTATTCTCTATCCACAACTGGAATGAGTGTGGGCGCACACGTACAGCTCTTCCACCGGTGACTCTCCTTCCAACCAATAGAGAGAACCCAAAGCTAGTGCTCGTGATTCGTGAACAAAAGATCTCAGGGAGTTTTTTAGATGCTCACTAGAAGAGTATCACTCTTAATCTCTCAAATTGATCTGAGTAAATCATGAGACTCACTCCCTTTATATAGCTATTGGTCCTGGGGTCAGTCCGTATCAGATTAGGTCTCAAAAACTCAAAACAGAATCAAGTTGGGATCAATATCTGATTAGATCCGCGTGAAAACGCGTAATCTTTTCTCCCGCTGTTCGGCAAGCCGAACATTCTGATCGGCAGGCCAAACAGGCCAGTTCGGCAGGCCGACCACGTCATTCGGCAGGCCGAACTCCCGAGAAAAAATCTCCACGAATCTTTTATTTTCCACCCGAGATTCTAAAGGATAAAGTCTCAGTTTTGATTCAAATAACCCAATAGAGAAGTTATCTGATCAAAACAAACTTTATCAAGATAATCTCTAAGAAAATAATTCAATTCACAATAATTCTACAAGTTTATCTCGATCTAATTTATCCAAAATTAAATCAACCGATAAACAGACAAGAATTATCTGATCGTAATAATTCAACAAGTTTATCTAGAATTAATTCAACTGATAAACAAACATGAATTATTTGATTCTTACAAATTTTAAACCAACCTGATAATTCCGACATAAGTCACCAATTATTGAAAAAGCACGCCGTGTCGTTACAGGATTTTGTGAGCTAGCAAAAGGGACCAAAATGGACCTATAAAGTTCAAGCTCATGATAATTATGAAACCCAATATCCCAGATATACATTTCATAATTATCAACTCCAACGCTACTCCACTAAAAGCTTGGAGCTGCACTCTCAAACTTTATAGAATTACGAAGCTCGTGTAGCTAAGTCTCCATGACATATCATAGTGTATCGTATCCCCTTATGATCATCCATAATCGGCTTAAGGACAAGTTCTGTCTTACCTTCCCGATTATTTTTATCTCACGTTCCATTGTCTCACCATTAGAAAACTTACCATCCAAAGATAGTATACCATTCGGTTACACCTATGTATCCAAATGGTTGAGCGCTCCAGTTTTCCAATTACAGGACAACGCATATAAGAGGATATCATTACTCCTAAAGAGGAGCTATGGATTCCATATCTATGAATAACAAGTCCACGCTATCAAGAGTCATGCCTCCAATGTACCGGTATGCATACCACTATTGAGATGTGGGTGTCACCCTTTGGCACATCAAAAGACACAAGTCGAGACAACAGGCCCACTATTCATCTCAGGATTAAGATACAATACAAATGACTGTCTAAAGTGAATCGATTTGCCGAGACAGAATTATTAATCCAAATCAATTCACTTTATGTTCCGATCCAACACATCGTCACCTATGACAACGTGCCAAAGTTTCTATTCACGGAGTCCAACTCCGATGGCCAAGACAAACCATCTCCCAAAAGGGATATAGACAACATAACAATCTTTCCATGAATAAAGCGCCCAACTTTATTCCCTCGATTGCGGATCATATGTTTTAGACCATCATCTTAAGAATCGTGTCTTCCGCATAATCATCCCATCATATGCCCAATTCTTAAGGTTTAGACTGACAGTCTCAGACTACTGTTTGCTTATCATACATTCAACAAATATGAACATAAAGAGGACAAGATTTGGTATATATAAAAGAATAAATTCTTTATTGATAAAAATGTCTCCAAAAACGTATTACATTTTTACTCCTTAGGGCATACATGTCTAACATGATATCGACTGACTATACCCACCGCATAGCAAATGGCAGGTCTTGTAAACAACATGGCACTTGTTGGAAACAAAGTGCGCAGCGGAATTTTAAATAATTTTCCATTAGAGTAATTTCCAAAACACAAGTTTAACATGTTATATGTATAAATTAGGCGGATCTTACTAACCTCAGTGTGCCGAAGAACCTCTGCAACCTGTGTAGAGAAGTAACGTTCCAGAAGAGCCTCAACCAACTGGTCTTCTTTGCTATTCTCTATCCACAACCGGAGTGAGTGTGGACTCACACGTACAGCTCTTCCACCGGTGACTCTCTTTCCAACCAATAGAGAGAACCCAAAGCTAGTGCTCGTGATTTGTGAATAAAAGCTCTCAGGGAGTTTTTAGATGCTCACTAGAAGAGGATCACTCTTAATCTCTCAAATTGATCTCTATTGATCTCTGAGTAAATCATTAGACTCACTCCTTTTATCTATCCCTTGGTCCTGGGGGCAGTACTTATCAGAATAGCTCTCAAAAACTCGAAACAGAATCAAGTTCGGAACAATATTTGATATGATCCGCGTGAAAACGCGTAATCTTATCTCCCGCTGATCGGCAGGCCGAACATTTTGATCGGCAGGCCGAATAGGCCAGTTCGGCAGGCCAAACAGGCCAGTTCAGCAGGACGACCACGTCATTCGGTAGGCCGAACTCCCGAGAAAAAATCTCCACGAATCTTTTATTTTACACCCGAGATTCTAAAGGATAAAGTCTCAGTTTTGATTCAAATAACCCAATAGAGAAGTTATCTGATCAAAACAAACTTTATCAAGATAATCTCTAAGAAAATAAATCAATTCACAATAATTCTACAAGTTTATCTTGATCTAATTTATCCAAAAATAAATCAACCGATAAACAGACCAGAATTATCTGATCGCAATAATTCAACAAGTTTATCTTAAACGAATTTCTTACAAAATCAATTCAACTGATAAACAAACATGAATTATTTGATTCTTACAAATTTTAAACCAATCTGATAAATCCGACATAAGTCACCAATTATTGGAAAAGCACGCCGTATCGTTACAGGACTTTGTGAGCTAGCAAAGGGGACCAAAATGGACCTATAAAGTTCAAGCTCATGATAATTATGAAACCCAATATCCCAGATATACATTTCATAATTATCAACTCCAACGCTACTCCACTAAAAGCTTGGAGCTGCACTCTCGAACTTTATAGAATTACGAAGCTCGTATAGCTAAGTCTCCATGACATATCATAGAGTATCGTATCCCCATATGAAAATCCATAATCGGCTTAAGGACAAGTTCTGTCTTACCTTCCCAATTATTTTTATCTTACGTTCCATTGTCTCACCATTAGAAAACTTACCATCCAAAGATAGTATACCATTCGGTTACACCTATGTATCCAAATGGTTGAGCGCTCCAGTTTTCCAATTACAGGACAACGCATATAAGAGGATATCATTACTCCTAAAGAGGAGCTATGGATTCCATATCAATGAATAACAAGTCCACGCTATCAAGAGTCATGCCTCCAATGTACCGGTATGCATACCACTATTGAGATGTGGGTGTCACCCTTTGGCACATCAAAAGACACAAGTCGAGACAACAGGCCCACTATTCATCTCAGGATTAAGATACAATACAAATGACTGTCTAAAGTGAATCGATTTTCCGAGACAGAATTATTAATCCAAATCAATTCACTTTATGTTCCGATCCAACACATCGTCACCTATGACAACGTGCCAATGTTTCTATTCACAGAGTCCAACTCCGATGGCCAAGACAAACCATCTCCCAAAAGGGATATAGACAACATAACAATCTTTCCATGAATAAAGCGCCCAACTTTATTCCCTCGATTGCGGATCATATGTTTTAGACCATCACCTTAAGAATCGTGTCTTCCGCTTAATCATCCCATCATATGCCCAATTCTTAAGGTTTAGACTGACAGTCTCAGACTACTGTTTGCTTATCATACATTCAACAAATATGAACATAAAGAGGACAAGATTTGGTATATATAAAAGAATAAATTCTTTATTGATAAAAATGTCTCCAAAAACGTATTACATTTTTACTCCTTAGGGCATACATGTCTAACATGATATCGACTGACTATACCCACCGCATAGCAAATGGCAGGTCTTGTAAACAACATGGCACTTGTTGGAAACAAAGTGCGCAGCGGAATTTTAAATAATTTTCCATTAGAGTAATTTCCAAAACACAAGTTTAACATGTTATATGTATAAATTAGGCGGATCTTACTAACCTCAGTGTGCCGAAGAACCTCTGCAACCTGTGTAGAGAAGTAACGTTCCAGAAGAGCCTCAACCAACTGGTCTTCTTTGCTATTCTCTATCCACAACCGGAGTGAGTGTGGACTCACACGTACAGCTCTTCCACCGGTGACTCTCTTTCCAACCAATAGAGAGAACCCAAAGCTAGTGCTCGTGATTTGTGAATAAAAGCTCTCAGGGAGTTTTTAGATGCTCACTAGAAGAGTATCACTCTTAATCTCTCAAATTGATCTCTATTGATCTATGAGTAAATCATTAGACTCACTCCTTTTATCTATCCCTTGGTCCTGGGGGCAGTACTTATCAGAATAGCTCTCAAAAACTCGAAACAGAATCAAGTTCGGAACAATATTTGATATGATCCGCGTGAAAACGCGTAATCTTATCTCCCGCTGATCGGCAGGCCGAACATTTTGATCCGCAAGCCGAATAGGCCAGTTCGACAGGCCAAACAGGCCAGTTCGGCAGGACGACCACGTCATTCGGTAGGCCGAACTCCCGAGAAAAAATCTCCACGAATCTTTTATTTTCCACCCGAGATTCTAAAGGATAAAGTCTCAGTTTTGATTCAAATAACCCAATAGAGAAGTTATCTGATCAAAACAAACTTTATCAAGATAATCTCTAACAAAATAAATCAATTCACAATAATTCTACAAGTTTATCTTGATCTAATTTATCCAAAAATAAATCAACCGATAAACAGACCGGAATTATCTGATCGCAATAATTCAACAAGTTTATCTTAAACTAATTTCTTACAAAATCAATTCAACCGATAAACAAACATGAATTATTTGATTCTTACAAATTTTAAACCAATCTGATAAATCCGACATAAGTCACCAATTATTGGAAAAGCACGCCGTATCGTTACAGGACTTTGTGAGCTAGCAAAGGGGACCAAAATGGACCTATAAAGTTCAAGCTCATGATAATTATGAAACCCAATATCCCAGATATACATTTCATAATTATCAACTCCAACGCTACTCCACTAAAAGCTTGGAGCTGCACTCTCGAACTTTATAGAATTACGAAGCTCGTATAGCTAAGTCTCCATGACATATCATAGAGTATCGTATCCCCATATGAAAATCCATAATCGGCTTAAGGACAAGTTCTGTCTTACCTTCCCAATTATTTTTATCTTACGTTCCATTGTCTTACCATTAGAAAACCTACTATCCAATGATAGTATACCATTCGGTTGCACCTATGTATCCAAATGGTTGAGCGCTCCAGTTTTCCAATTACAGGACAACGCATATAAGAGGATATCATTACTCCTAAAGAGGAGCTATGGATTCTATATCTATGAATAACAAGTCCACGCTATCAAGAGTCATGCCTCCAATGTACCGGTATGCATACCACTATTGAGATGTGGGTGTCACCCTTTGGCACATCAAAAGACACAAGTCGAGACAACAGGCCCACTATTCATCTCAGGATTAAGATACAATACAAATGACTGTCTAAAGTGAATCGATTTTCCGAGACAGAATTATTAATCCAAATCAATTCACTTTATGTTCCGATCCAACACATCGTCACCTATGACAACGTGCCAATGTTTCTATTCACAGAGTCCAACTCCGATGGCCAAGACAAACCATCTCCCAAAAGGGATATAGACAACATAACAATCTTTCCATGAATAAAGCGCCCAACTTTATTCCCTCGATTGCGGATCATATGTTTTAGACCATCACCTTAAGAATCGTGTCTTCCGCTTAATCATCCCATCATATGCCCAATTCTTAAGGTTTAGACTGACAGTCTCAGACTACTGTTTGCTTATCATACATTCAACAAATATGAACATAAAGAGGACAAGATTTGGTATATATAAAAGAATAAATTCTTTATTGATAAAAATGTCTCCAAAAACGTATTACATTTTTACTCCTTAGGGCATACATGTCTAACATGATATCGACTGACTATACCCACCGCATAGCAAATGGCAGGTCTTGTAAACAACATGGCACTTGTTGGAAACAAAGTGCGCAGCGGAATTTTAAATAATTTTCCAATAGAGTAATTTCCAAAACACAAGTTTAACATGTTATATGTATAAATTAGGCGGATCTTACTAACCTCAGTGTGCCGAAGAACCTCTGCAACCTGTGTAGAGAAGTAACGTTCCAGAAGAGCCTCAACCAACTGGTCTTCTTTGCTATTCTCTATCCACAACCGGAGTGAGTGTGGACTCACACGTACAGCTCTTCCACCGGTGACTCTCTTTCCAACCAATAGAGAGAACCCAAAGCTAGTGCTCGTGATTTGTGAATAAAAGCTCTCAGGGAGTTTTTAGATGCTCACTAGAAGAGTATCACTCTTAATCTCTCAAATTGATCTCTATTGATCTCTGAGTAAATCATTAGACTCACTCCTTTTATCTATCCCTTGGTCCTGGGGGCAGTACTTATCAGAATAGCTCTCAAAAACTCGAAACAGAATCAAGTTTGGAACAATATTTGATATGATCCGCGTGAAAACGCGTAATCTTATCTCCCGCTGATCGACAGGCCGAACATTTTGATCGGCAGGCCAAACAGGCCAGTTCGGCAGGACGACCATGTCATTCGGTAGGCCGAACTCCCGAGAAAAAATCTCCACGAATCTTTTATTTTCCACCCGAGATTCTAAAGGATAAAGTCTCAGTTTTGATTCAAATAACCTAATAGAGAAGTTATCTGATCAAAACAAACTTTATCAAGATAATCTCTAAGAAAATAAATCAATTCACAATAATTCTACAAGTTTATCTTGATCTAATTTATCCAAAAATAAATCAACCGATAAACAGACCGGAATTATCTGATCGCAATAATTCAACAAGTTTATCTTAAACTAATTTCTTACAAAATCAATTCAACCGATGAACAAACATGAATTATTTGATTCTTACAAATTTTAAACCAATCTGATAAATCTGACATAAGTCACCAATTATTGGAAAAGCACGCCGTATCGTTACAGGACTTTGTGAGCTAGCAAAGGGGACCAAAATGGACCTATAAAGTTCAAGCTCATGATAATTATGAAACCCAATATCCCAGATATACATTTCATAATTATCAACTCCAACGCTACTCCACTAAAAGCTTGGAGCTGCACTCTCGAACTTTATAGAATTACGAAGCTCGTATAGCTAAGTCTCCATGACATATCATAGAGTATCGTATCCCCATATGAAAATCCATAATCGGCTTAAGGACAAGTTCTGTCTTACCTTCCCAATTATTTTTATCTTACGTTCCATTGTCTTACCATTAGAAAACCTACTATCCAATGATAGTATACCATTCGGTTGCACCTATGTATCCAAATGGTTGAGCGCTCCAGTTTTCCAATTACAGGACAACGCATATAAGAGGATATCATTACTCCTAAAGAGGAGCTATGGATTCTATATCTATGAATAACAAGTCCACGCTATCAAGAGTCATGCCTCCAATGTACCGGTATGCATACCACTATTGAGATGTGGGTGTCACCCTTTGGCACATCAAAAGACACAAGTCGAGACAACAGGCCCACTATTCATCTCAGGATTAAGATACAATACAAATGACTGTCTAAAGTGAATCGATTTGCCGAGACAGAATTATTAATCCAAATCAATTCACTTTATGTCCCGATCCAACACATCGTCACCTATGATAACGTGCCAATGTTTCTATTCACGGAGTCCAACTCTGATGGTCAAGACAAACCATCTCCCATAAGGGATATAGACAACATAACAATCTTTAAATGAATAAAGCGCCCAACTTTATTCCCTCGATTGCGGATCATATGTTTTAGACCATCACCTTAAGAATCGTGTCTTCCGCTTAATCATCCCATCATATGCCCAATTCTTAAGGTTTAGACTGACAGTCTCAGACTACTGTTTGCTTATCATACATTCAATAAATATGAACGTAAAGAGGACAAGATTTGGTATATATTAAAGAATAAATTCTTTATTGATAAAAATGTCTCCAAAAACGTATTACATTTGTACTCCTTAGGGCATACATGTCTAACAATCTCCCACTTGCACTAAGTGAGTAAATATAGCAAATTTTGCATCCCCATAGCTTCCATATGCCTTTCGAAGACTCTTCCATTAAGTGTCTTCATAAATGGATCAGCTAAATTGTCCTCTAACATGATCTTGCACACCGTGACATGCCCATGTTGGAAACAAAGTGCGCAGTGGAATTTTAAAATTTTTTTTTCATCAGAGTAATTTCTAAAACACAAGTTTGACATGTTATATGTATAAATTAAACAGATCTTACTAACCTCAGTGTGTCGAAGAACCTCCGCAATCCGTGTAGAGAAGTAACGTTCCAGAAGAGCCTCAACCAACTGGCCTTCTTTGCTATTCTCTATCCACAACTGGAGTGAGTGTGGGCTCACACGTACAGCTCTTCCACCGGTGACTCTCCTTCCAACCAATAGAGAGAACCCAAAGCTAGTGCTCGTGGTTTGTGAACAAAAGCTCTCAAGGAGTTTTCAGATGCTCACTAGAGGAGTATCACTCTTAATCTCTCAAATTGATCTGAGTAAATCATGAGACTCACTCCCTTTACGAGGCTATATGTCCTAGGGTTAGTCCGTATCAGATTAGGTCTCAAAAACTCGAAACAGAATCAAGTTCGGATCAATATCTGATAAGATCCGCGTGAAACGTGTAATCTTATCTCCG
This sequence comes from Artocarpus heterophyllus, assembly GCA_025403435.1. Classification (NCBI taxonomy): domain Eukaryota; kingdom Viridiplantae; phylum Streptophyta; class Magnoliopsida; order Rosales; family Moraceae; genus Artocarpus; species Artocarpus heterophyllus. The sequence goes on from CM046342.1 coordinate 20,743,250, forward strand.
TTGATCGACAGGCCGAACATTCTGATCGGCATGCCGAACAGCCCAGCTCGGTAGGCCGAAAACGTCAATCGGCAGGCTGAACTCCCAAGAAAAAATCTCCACGAATCTTTTATTTTCCACCTGAGATTCTAAAGGATAAAGTCTCAGTTTTGATTCAAATAACCCAATAGAGAAGCTATCTGATCAAAACAAACTTTATCAAGATAATCTCTAAGAAAATAAACCAATTCATAATAATTCTACAAGTTTATCTTGTTCTAACATGTCCAAAATTAAGACAACCGATAAACAGACAAGAATTATCTGATCGCAATAATTCAACAAGTTTATCTTGAACTAATTTCTTAAAAAATTAATTCAACCGATGAACAGACATGAATTATTTGATTCTTACAAATTTTAAGCCAATCTGATAAATCTGACATAAGTAACCAATTATTGGAAAAGCACGCCGTGTCGTTACAGGATTTTGTGAGCTAGCAAAGGGGACAAAAATGGACTTATAAAGTTCAAGCTCATGATAATTATGAAACCCAATATCCCAGATATACATTTCACAATTATCAACTCCAACGCTACTCCACTAAAAGCTTGGAGCTGCACTCTCGAACTTTATAGAATTACGAAGCTCGGGTAGCTAAGTATCCATGACATATCATAGTGCATCGTATCCCCATATGATAATCCATAATCGGCTTAAGGACAAGTTCTGTCTTACCTTCCCGATTATTTTTATCTTACGTTCCATTGTCTCACCATTAGAAAACTTACCATCCAAAAATAGTATACCATTCAGTTACACCTATGTATCCAAATGGTTGAGCGCTTCAGTTTTCCAAATACAGGACAACACATATAAGAGGATATCATTACTCCTAAAGAGGAGCTATGGATTCCATATCTATGAATAACAAGTCTACGCTATCAAGAGTCATGCCTCTAACGTACCGGCATGCATACCACTATAGAGATGTGGGAGTCACCCATTGGTACATCAAAAGACACAAGTCGAGATAACGGGCCCACTATTCATCTCAGGATTAAGATACAATACAAATGACTGTCTAAAGTGAATCGATTTGCCAAGACAGAATTATTAATCCAAATCAATTCACTTTATGTCCCGATCCAACATGTCGTCACCTATGACAACGTGCCAATGTTTCTATTCACGGCGTCCAACTCCGATGGTCAAGACAAACCATCTCCCAAAAGGGATATAGAAAACATAACAATCTTTACATGAATAAAGCGCCCAACTTTATTCCCTCGATTGCGGATCATATGTTTTAGACCGTCACCCTAAGAATTGTGTCTTTCGCATAATCAGCCCATCATATGCCCAATTCTTAAAGTTTAGACTGACAGTCTCAAACTACTGTTTGCTTATCATACATTCAACAAATATGAACGTAAAGAGGACATGATTTGGTATATATAAATGAATAAATTCTTTATTGATAAAAATGTCTCCAAAAACGTATTACATTTTTACTCCTAGGGCATACATGTCTAACAATCTCCCACTTGCACTAAGTGAGTAAATACAGCAAATTTCGCATCCCTATAGCTTCCACATGCCTCTCGAAGACTCTCCCAGTAAGTGTCTTCGTAAATGGATAAGCTAAATTGTCCTCTGACGCGATCTTGCACACCGTGACATGCCCGCCCTCAACGAAGTCCTTTATCACATGATACTTCCGATCAATATGCATACTCTTCTTGTGAAATCTTGGTTCCTTAGCATTAGCTACCGCCACACTGTTATCACAGTACAGTGATACTGCTTTATCCATGCCAGGAACTACCTCAAGATCTCCAAGGAACTTGCAGAGCCACACTGCTTCTGTCAAAGCATCACTAGCTGCCACATACTCGGCCTCCATCGTTGAATCCAAAGTGCAATCTTGCTTTGCACTTCTCCAACTGATGGCACCGCCACCCTTTGTAAACACAAACCCCGAAGTCGATTTCCTAGAATCCAAACAGGATTGAAAATCTGAATCAGTGTATTCTAGAGGAGTCAAGTCCTCACCCGAATACACAAGCATATACCCTCGAGTCCTTCTCAGGTACTTGAAAATATACTTTACCGTAACCCAATGGTTCGGTCCTGGATCCGCCTAAAATCGACTTACAATCCCGACCGCATAGCTAATATCCGTCCGTGTGCAAAGCATGGCATACATTAGCCTCACCTAAGTCCTTCATGTCAAACTGCTTGGTCAACCATAATTTGACCGATGACAACGCCCCAACGTCATTGCCAATTAGCAGAATGTCATCTACATAGAGCAGTAGAAAAACCACCTTCCCTAAACACATGGTTCATCCACGTTTTGTGAGAACCTATAAGTCTTGATCACTTGATCAAATCTTATGTTCCAAGAACGAGAAGCCTGCTTAAGTCCATAAATTGACTTTAGCAGCTTACAAACCTTACCCTCTTCACCCGCGACCTTGAACCTGTCTGGTTGTTCCATATAAATGGACTCATCAAGATAGCCATTCAAAAAAGCCGTCTTGACATCCATCTGCCAAATCTCGTAATCGAGAGCAGCAGCTATGTACAAGAGAATCCGAATGGACTTAAGCATGGCTACAGGCGAAAAGGTTTCCTCATAATCGATTCCTTCCTTTTGCATATAACCCTTAGCTACTAGTCTAGCCTTAAAGGTTTTGACCTTTCCATCCACTCCTCTTTTCCTCTTGTAGATCCACTTACACCCTATGGGTTTTACCCCTTCGGGAAGATCCACAAGCTCCCAGACCTGATTAGTCTCCATAGACTTCATCTCTACATTCATGGCCTCTGTCTAGAGTCTTGAATCAACATCCTCCATAGCTTCTGCGTAAGTATAGGGATCCCTATCATGTTCATCCGGTTCAGCCAAGAAGACCTCCCCATTGAACATATACCTCTCAGGTTGACGCCCGATCCTCCCACTACGTCGAAGCCCCTGAGATTGTTGTTCAGGTTTGTTTGGTTTTTCTACACCGATCGGAATGGTTTCAATTGAAACCTCTGGAGTGAACTGATCACCCCTTAACTCCTCAAGCACCACTTTGCTTCGAGGTTTAAAGTCGTCCATGTAACTTTCCTCAAGGAAAGTTGCATTAGTTGAAACCACGACTTTATTTTCCTTTAGGTTATAAAAATAACCCCCTTTAGTCCCTTTTGGATATCCTACAAATACACAAACTTCTGAACGTGCTTCCAACTTATTCAGATCCTTAAACAGGACATGAGCTGAACATCCCCATATGCGAATATGGTTTAAGGATGCCTTTCATCTTGTCCACAACTCGTGAGGAGTTTTAGGGACCGATTTTGAAGGCACATTGTTCAAAAGATAACATGCGGTTTGTGGTGCATATCCCCAAAAGGATAAAGGCAATGATGAATAACTCATCATGGACCCATCATTGACCGAATCATGTCCAACAAAGTCCTATTCCTTCTCTCTGCTACGCCATTCTGCTGCGGAGTGCCCGGCACAGTCAAATGGGAAAAAATCCCATTCTCTAACAAGTGTCTCAAGAACTCATCAGAAAGGTATTCCCCACCTCGATCAGATCGAAGTGCCTTTATGGGTCTACCCAATTGCTTTTCCACTTCAGCCCGAAACTCCGTGAACTTATCATAAGTTTCACTTTTGTGGTGCATTAGGTGCACATGCCCATATCTTGAGTAATCGTCAATAAAAGTGACGAAGTACTCATACCCACCTCGTGCCCGGATGTTCATTGGTCCGCAAACATCACTATGCACAAGTTCTAGAACCCCTTCGGCCCTATTGTCCTTAGACCCGTATGGTCTTTTGGTCATTTTATCCTCCAAAGAAGATTCACATTGAGGTATAGATTCCTCCTTTAAGTGACTTAAGGGTCCATACCTTACCAACCTTTGAATCCTATTCAAGTTAATATGGCCAAGGCGCAAATGCCAAAGATAAGTCTTATTAGAGTGAGAAGTTTTAAGCCTTTTTGAGTCATTATCATTTATCTCAGCATTAAGCAATAAGTCCATCTTAGGTTTGATAAAATATAGATTATTTTGCATCCATCCAGAATAGATAAAAGATTTTTTTTTACGAATCACCACTTTTTCATTAAAAGATACCACGTAGGAGTCTTTAAATAAAGAAGATACAGAAATTAAATTCCTTTTAAATTTAGGAACATAAAAACAGTCTCACAAAATTAAATTCCTATAATTATCAAAATAAAGATGGACATCTCCCACTGCTTCCGCTGAGACCAAGGATCCATTGCCCATCCGAAGCGTTAAGTCTTCACGAAGTAGACTTCTCGTTTCTTTGAATCCCTGCAGAGAAGCACAAACATGATTAGTTGCACCAGAATCTATGACCCAGATGTCACTGGATTCCTCAACCAAACAAGTTTCTAAATATAGAAGATCACACCTACCTCCCTTGGAAAGGAAGTCCTTGCAATGCTTCTTTATATGCCCGACCTTACCACAGAAGAAGCACTTAAGCTTCTTTGGGTTCTTCTTCTTCTTCTTCTTGCTCTTAGTTGCAGCAGGAATAGAAGACTTGCCACTCTTGGCCCGTTGCTTCTTTCCCTTCCCAAAGTTAGGATTGGAACCAAAAGCAGCTACCATATTGGCCTCACCAACAGCAGGAGACTCCCTGATCAGCTGTTCAAACTCCTGTAACTGTTTCATCAGTTCTGTTAAGATCATATCCCGTCTATTGCTTAAATTAAAAGTAGCTCTGAACGGAATAAATTCCTTAGACAGAGTCTCAAAGACCATAGTCATCTGAGTTTCAGCATCGATGTCGGCTTCATTGGTTTAAGCCTCAGCGAGGTAACCCATGACCAACATCATATGCTCCTTTACAACTTTCCCTGGTCTCTGTCTACAGTTTAAGAGTTTCTGAAGCGCCCCTTGCCTCTTCGTTATAGCCTGGCCTCCTTACATATCCTCAAGATTATCCAAGATCTGCTTCTTAGTCTCATAATCTTGATGTTGAGCCTGCAGCACGTTGTTCATGCTAGCCATAACATAGCAGCGGGCCTGATCATTAGCATCTTTCCAGCGTTCGTACGCTTGGAATTGCTCATTACTTGAGTCTCCCGTAGGCTCGAGAGGACAAGGTGTTGTCAGTACATATTTCAGTTTCTCAAAGGAAAGGACGATGTCCAGGTTCTGATTCTAATCGTTATAGTTCTCACCAGTTAATTGGTTTTTGTCAAGTATCGATGATAAAGCGTTTTTAGACATTTTCAATCTACAATAAAGAATCATATACCAAAAATAAGCAAACATATTTAAAAATTTAGTAAGATAACACAATCATGTAAAATCATACAAATGTGTTTATGTGTCAAAACCTTGAAATATCACAACCTTACAACGATAATTCCCAACTCAGAATTTAACAAGCTCCTAACGGAGTCATGCCAAATTCAATCAGGAACACATATCCCCTCCTGATTAATATATGCCATCCAGAACCCGTATGATCCAGCATATACTAATAATCGTTTCTTTGGCCATTAATTTTATTAACAGGGCTCCTAGGGGAGGTTAATAATAAAATCAACGTGAGTGTATAACCACCGTTTTAATATTTTATCCATGATTTATAATCACCACCTAGGGGTGTGCAACCATAAATCATACTAAAATACCTTATCCTTTTAGAGATCCAATCTGGTACATGATAGAAATCCCTTCCTAGGGGTCGGGACCACCATGTTCTTGCTATGGACCAACGATGGAGGCCTTAGGTTCTCTCTTCGAAAACCTTCTCCCACTCAATCTTTTGAAGTCAAGGTTTTATTTTAAAATTATGCATGAACAATTTTAATATGAGCGGCACTCCCTATTCTATATGACATGTTATCAATATACATGGTAAATCATATTATAATGCAGACAAGCAAAGCAGTCAAGCAAAGCTACAAGCAAAATAATAATAACCGTAATATTATGGTTCCACCCTAGAGAATAGAAAACTAAGATTACAAGAGAATAATCGAGACATTTATCGATTCTTCATCCTTGAATCCTCAAGCTGTATCTTTCTTCATGTAATTTCCATCTTTAAGTCTTCAATCTCGTATGAATCGAACACTTCATATTTCTGGTCATATCCAAATTTAATGTTTCTCAAAATCGTCTAAAAAATAAAATTAAATTGCACGTGGAAAAATTGCACCTTTTTTGGACACCCAGCAGCTCTCGGTCAGTAGGCCGGTCTAGGTGATCGGCCTGCCGATTATGATGGTTCGGCCTGCCGAACATGAAGGTTCGGCCTGCCGACAGAGAACCAAAATTTTTGCCCCACTATTGGCCTGCCAGACCATACGTCCAGCCTGCCGATCCTCACCTCCGGCCTGTGAGGTCCGGCATGCCGAACGAGCAGAAAACCCTTAATCCAGAAAATACAATTTTAATGCAATTCATCAATTTTATTCTCAACAATTCAAAAACATAAAATTAGAGACTCAGGAAATATCTGGAGGCGCCATCATCAATCTTCTAGATCCGACTTCTCAATCCGTCTTCTCCGAATAATTATTTAATTACAAACTAAAAATTAAATAACAATTCCTAGACGGAGATGATAGTCCGCCATCTAATTACATGAAAAACCTAGATACACATTCTAAACTCTAAGGAACCATAACCAGTATTAATTAATTAATAAATAATTAAACAACGATTTAATCAACCACAATTAATTAATAAACATTCACCACATAATCCATGAAAACATATATATTATATAGAAACCTAGAGTGCCATCACTCTATAAAATTCAATACAAGCATAGGAGAGATTAAGATCACAAAATTTATGCATATAACATGATCACAAACTTGCAAATTTATGAAAAACCTCGGCTCTGATACCAATTGTTGGAAACAAAGTGCGCAGCGGAATTTAAAATTTTTTTTTTCATCAGACTAATTTCCAAAACACAAGTTTGACATGTTATATGTATAAATTAAACAGATCTTACTAACCTCAGTGTGCCGAAGAACCTCCGCAATCCGTGTAGAGAAGTAACGTTCTAGAAGGGCCTCAACCAACTGGTCTTCTTTGCTATTCTCTATCCACAACCGGAGTGAGTGTGGGCTCACACGTACAGCTCTTCCACCGGTGATTCTCCTTCCAACCAATAGAGAGAACCCAAAGCTAGTGCTCGTGATTTGTGAACAAAAGCTCTCACAGAGTTTTCAGATGCTCACTAGAAGAGTATCACTCTTAATCCCTCAAATTGATCTGAGTAAATCATGAGACTCACTCCCTTTATATAGCTATTGGTCCAGGGGTTAGTCCGTATCAGATTAGGTCTCAAAAACTCGAAACAGAATCAAGTTCGGATCAATATCTGATAAGATCCACGTGAAAACGCGTAATCTTATCTCCGCTGATCAGCAGGCCAAACATTCTGATCGGCATGCTGAACAGGCCAGTTCGGCAGGTCGAACACGTCATTCGGCAGTCCGAACTCCCGAGAAAAAATCTCCGCGAATCTTTTATTTTCCACCCGAGATTCTAAAGGATAAAGTCTTAGTTTTGATTCAAATAACCCAATAAAGAAGCTATCTGATCAAAACAAACTTTATCAAGATAATCTCTAAGAAAATAAATCAATTCATAAAAATTCTACAAGTTTATCTTGTTCTAACTTGTCCAAAATTAAGACAACCAATAAACAGACAAGAATTATCTGATCGAAATAATTCAACAAGTTCATCTTGAACTAATTTCTTACAAAATTAATTCAACCGATAAATAGACATGAATTATTTGATTCTTACAAATTTTGAACCAATCTGATAAATCTGACATAAGTCACCAATTATTGGAAAAGCACGCCGTGTCGTTACAGGATTTTGTGAGCTAGCAAAGGGGACCAAAATGGACTTATAAAGTTCAAGCTCATGATAATTATGAAAGCCAATATCCCAGATATACATTTCACAATTATCAACTCCAACGCTACTCCATAAAAGCTTGGAGCTGCACTCTCGAACTTTATAGAATTATGAAGCTCGTGTAGCTAAGTCTCCATGACATATCATAGTGCATCGTATCCCCATATGATAATCCATAATCGGCTTAAGGACAAGTTCTATCTTACCTTCCCGATTATTTTTATCTTACGTTCCATTGTCTCACCATTAGAAAACTTACCATCCAAAGATAGTATACCATTCAGTTACACCTATGTATCCAAATGGTTGAGCGCTCCAGTTTTCCAATTACAGGACAACGCATATAAGAGGATATCATTACTCCTAAAGAGGAGCTATGGATTCCATATCTATGAATAACAAGTCTACGCTATCAAGAGTCATGCCTCCAACATACCGGCATGCATACCACTATAGAGATGTGGGTGTCACCCTTTGGCACATCAAAAGACACAAGTCGAGACAACGGGCCCACTATTCATCTCAGGATTAAGATACAATACAAATGACTGTCTAAAGTGAATCGATTTGCCAAGACAGAATTATTAATCCAAATCAAATCACTTTATGTCCCGATCCAACACATCTTCACCTATGACAACGTGCCAATGTTTCTATTCACGGAGTCCAACTCCGATGGTCAAGACAAACCATCTCCTATAAGGGATATAGACAACATAACAATCTTTACATGAATAAAGCGCCCAACTTTATTCCCTCGATTGCGGATCATATGTTTTAGACCGTCACCCTTAGAATTGTGTCTTCCGCATAATCAGCCCATCATATGCCCAATTCTTAAGGTTTAGACTGACAGGTTCAGGCTACTGTTTGCTTATCATACATTCAACAAATATGAACGTAAAGAGGACATGATTTGGTATATATAAATGAATAAATTCTTTATTGATAAAAATGTCTCCAAAATCGTATTACATTTTTACTCCTTAGGGCATACATGTCTAACAGCCCGCCCTCAACGAAGTCCTTTATCACATGATACTTCCGATCAATATGCTTACTCTTCTTGTGAAATCTTGGTTCCTTAGCATTAGCTACCGCCGCACTGTTATCACAGTACAGTGATACCGCTCTATCCATACCAGAAACTACCTCAAGATCCCCAAGGAACTTACGAAGCCACACTGCTTCTTTCGAAACATCACTAGCCGCCACATACTCAGCCTCCCTCATTGAATTCGAAGTACAGTCTTGCTTAGCACTTCTCCAACTGATGGCACCGCCACCCAGAGTAAACATAAACCCCGAAGTCGATTCCCTAGAATCCTGACAGGATTGAAAATCCAAATCAGTGTATCCTGGAGGAGTTAAATCTTCACCCGAATACACAAGTATATACCCTCCAGTCCTTCTCAGGAACTTGAAAATATGCTTTACCACATCCCAATGGTTCAGTCCTGGATCCGTCTGAAATCGACTTACAATCCTGACCGCATAGCTAATATCTGGTCATGTGCAAAGCATGGCATACATGAGACTACCCACTACCGAAGCATAAGGCACCTTCTTCATGTATTCTCTTTCTTCATAAGACTTTGGAGAGTCTTTCTTAGAAAGAGTAATCCCAGACCTAGATGGTTGCCCACCTTTCTTGGAATCCTGCATTGCAAACCTCCTGAGAATTTTATCTATGTAGCCGGCCTGAGACAAAGCTATCACCTATCCTGAAAGATCTGGATATCGAGAACAAAATTAGCCTCACCTAAGTCCTTCATGTCAAACTGCTTGGTCAACCATAATTTGACTGATGACAACGCCCCAACGTCATTGCCAATTAGCAGAATGTCATCTACATAGAGCAGTAGAAAAACCACCTTCCCATCCTTAATGTGTTTGTAAACACATGGTTCATCCACGTTTTGTGAGAACCCATAAGTCTTGATCACTTGATCAAATCTTATGTTCCAAGAACGAGAAGCCTGCTTAAGTCCATAAATTGACTTTAGCAGCTTACAAACCTTACCCTCTTGACCCCCGACCTTGAACCCATCTGGTTGTTCCATATAAATGGACTCATCAAGATAGCCATTCAGAAAAGCCGTCTTGACATCCATCTGTCAAATCTCATAGTCGAGAGTGGCAGCTATGGACAAGAGAATCCAGATGCACTTAAGCATGGCTACAGGCGAAAGGTTTCCTCATAATCGATTCCTTCCTTTTGCGCATAACCCTTAGCTACCAATCTAGCCTTAAAGGTTTCGACCTTTTCATCCACTCCTCTTTTCCTCTTGTAGATCCACTTACACCCTATGGGTTGTACTCCTTCGGGAAGATCCACAAGCTCCTAGACCTGATTACTCTCCATAGACTTCATCTCTATGTTCATGGCCTCTGTCCAGAGTCTTGAATCAACATCCTCCATAGCTTCTACGTAAGTATAAGGATCCCTTTCATGTTCATCCGGTTCAGCCAAAAATACCTCCCCATTGAACATATACCTCTCAGGTTTACGCCCGATCCTCCCACTACGCCGAAGCCCCTGAGGTTGTTGTTTAGGTTTGTTTGGTTTTTCTACACCGATCGGAATGGTTTTGTTCGGAACCTCCGGAGTGAATGGATCACCCCTTAATTCCTCAAGCACCACTTTGCTTCGAGGTTTAAAGTCGTTCATGTAACTCTCCTCAAGGAAAGTTGCATTAGTTGAAACCACGACTTTATTTTCCTTTGGGTTATAAAAATAACCCCCTTTAGTCCCTTTTGGATATCCTACAAACATGCAAACTTCCGAACGTGCTTCCAACTTATTCGGATCCTTAAACAGGACATGAGCTGGACATCCCCATATGCGAATATGGTTTAAGGATGTCTTCCGTCTTGTCCACAACTCGTGAGGAGTTTTAGGGACCGATTCTGAAGGCACATTATTCAAAAGATAACATGCGGTTTGTAGTGCATATCCCCAAAAGGATAAAGGCAATGATGAATAGCTCATCATGAACCTAATCATATCCAACAAAGTCCTATTCCTTCTCTCCGCTACGCCATTCTGCTGCGGAGTGCCCGGCGCAGTCAAATGGGATAAAATCCCATTCTCTAACAAGTGTCCCAAGAACTCATCAGAAAGGTATTCCCCACCTCGATCAGATCAAAGTGCCTTTATGGGTTTACCCAATTGCTTTTCCACTTCAGCCCGAAACTCCCTGAACTTATCATAAGTTTCGCTTTTGTGGTGCATTAGGTGCACATACCCATATCTTGAGTAATCGTCAATAAAAGTAACGAAGTACTCATACCCTCCTCGTGCCCGGATGTTCATTGGTCCACAAACATCACTATGCACAAGTTCTAGAACCCCTTCGGCCCTATTGCCCTTAGACCCATATGGTCTTTTGGTCATTTTACCCTCCAAAGAAGACTCACATTGAGGTATAGATTCCACCTTTAAGTGACTTAAAGGTCCATCCATTACCAACCTTTGAATCCTATTCAGGTTAATATGGCCAAGGCGCAAATGCCAAAGATAAGTCTTATTAGAGTGAGAAGTTTTAAGTCTTTTTGAGTCATTATTATTTATCTCAGCATTAAGCAATAAGTCCATCTTAGGTTTGATAAAATATAGATTATTTTGCATCCATCCAGAATAGATAAAAGTTTTGTTTTTACGAATCACCACTTTTTTATTAAAAGATACCATGTAGGAGTCTTTAAATAAAAAAGATACAGAAATTAAATTCCTTTTAAATTTAGGAACATAAAAACAATCTCGCAAAATTAAATTCCTATAATTATCAAAATAATGATGGACATCTCGCACTGCTTCCACTGAGACCAAGGATCCATCGCCCATCCGAAGCGTTAAGTCTTCACGAAGTAGACTTCTTGTTTCTTTGAATCCCTGCAGAGAAACACAAACATGATTAGTTGCACCAGAATCTATGACCCAGATGTCACTGGATTCCTCAACCAAACAAGTTTTTAAATATAGAAGATCACACCTACCTCCCTTGGAAAGGAAGTCCTTGCAATGCTTCTTTATATGCCCGACCTTACCACAGAAGAAGCACTTAAGCTTCTTTGGGTTCTTCTTCTTCTTCTTCTTGCTCTTGGTTGCAGCAGGAGTAGAAGACTTGCCACTCTTGGCCCGTTGCTTCTTTCCATTCCCAGAGTTAGGATTGGAACCAGAAGCAGCTACCATGTTGGCCTCACCACCAGCAGGAGACTCCTTGATCAGCAGTTCAAACTCCTGTAACTGTTTTATCAGTTCTGTCAAGGTCATATCCCGTCTATTGCTTAAATTAAATGTAGCTCTAAACGGAATAAATTCCTTGGACAGAGTCTCAAAGACCATAGTCGTCTGAGTTTCAGCATTGATGTCGGTTCCATTGGTTTGAGCCTCAGCGAGGTAACCCATGACCAACATCATGTGCTCCTTTGAAGATGTCCCCGGTCTCTGTCTATAGTTTAAGAGTTTTCGAAGCGCCCCTTGCCACTTTGTTATGGCCAGTCCTCCAAACATGTCCTCAAGATTATCCAAGATCTGCTTCGCAGTCTCATAATCCTGATGTTGAGCCTACAGCACGTTGTTCATGCTAGCCATAACATAGTAGCGGGCCTGATCATTAGCATCTTTCCAGCGGTCGTACGCTTGGAATTGCTCATTACTTGAGTCTCCCGTAGGCTCGGGAGGACAAGGGGTTGTCAGTACATATTTCAGTTTCTCAAAGGATAGGACGATGTCCAGGTTCCGTTTCCAATCGTTATAATTCTCACCGGTTAATTGGTTTTTGTCAAGTATCAATGATAAAGCATTTTTAGACATTTTCAATCTACAATAAAGAATCATATACCAAACATAAGCAAACATATATAATAATTTTGGTAAGATAACACAATCATGTAAAATCATACAAATGTGTTTATGTGTCAAAACCTTGAAAATATCATAACCTTACAACGATAATTCCCAACTCAGAATTCAACAAGTTCGTAGGGGAGTCATGTCGAATTCAATCTGGAACACGGATACCCTCCTCATTAATATATGCCATCTAGGATCCGTGTGATCCAGCATATACTAATAATCATTTCTTTGGCCATTAATTTTATTAACAGAGCTCCTAGGGGAGGTTAATAATAAAATTAACGTGAGTGTATAACCATCGTTTAAATAATTTATCTATGATTTATAATCACCACCTAGGGGTGTGCAACCATAAATCATACTAAAATACCTTATCCTTTCAGAGATCCAATCTGGTACATGATAGAAATCCCTTCCTACGGGTCGGGACTACCATGTTCTTCCTATGGACCAACGATGGAGGCCTTAGGTCCTCTCTTCGAAAACCTTCTCGAAGCAAAATAATAATAACCGTAATATTATGGTTCCACCCTAGAGAATAGAAAACTAAGATTACAAGAGAATAATCGAGACATTTATTGATTCTTCATCCTTGAATCCTCAAGCTGCATCCTTCTTCATGTAATATCCATCTTCAAGTCTTCAATCTCGTATGAATCGAATACTTCATATTTCCGGTCATATCCAAATTTAATGTTTCTCAAAATCGTCTCAAAAATAAAATTAAAACTACACCAAAAAATTGCACCTTTTCTGGACATTTGGCAGCTCTAGGTCGGCAGGCCGATCTGAGTGATCGGCCTGCCGATCATGAAAGTTCAGCCTGCTGGTAGAGCACCAAAATTTCTGCCCCACTGTCGGCTTGCCGGACCGCATGTCCGGCCTGCCGATCTGTGACCTTTGGCCTACCAAATGTGAGGTCTGGCATGCCGACCGAGCAGAAAACGCTCATTCCAAAAAATACAATTTTAATGCAATTTATCAATTTTATTTTCAACAAAACAAAAACATAAAATTAGAGACTTAGGAAATACCTGGAGGCGCGCTATCATCAATCTTCAAGATCCGACTTCTCGATCCGTCTTCTCCGAATAATTATTTAATTACAAAATTCTTACAAATTAAAAATTAAATAACAATTCCTAGACGGAGATGATAGTCCGCCATCTAATTACATGAAAAACCTAGATACACATTCTGACCTCTAAGGAACCATAACCGGTATTAATTAATTAATAAATAATTAAACAACGATTTAATCAACCATAATTAATTAATAAACATTCACCACATAATCCATAACAACATATATATTATATAGAAACCTAGAGTACCATCTCTCTATAAAATTCAATTCAAGCATAGAAGAGATTAAGATCACAAAATTTATGCATATAACATGATCACAAACTTGCAAATTTATGTAAAAACCTCGGTTTTGATACCAATTGTTGGAAACAAAGTGCGCAGTGGAATTTTAAAAAATTTTCCATTAGAGTAATTTCCAAAACACAAGTTTGACATGTTATATGTATAAATTAGACAGATCTTACTAACCTCAGTGTGCCGAAGAACCTCCGCAACTTGTGTAGAGAAGTAATGTTCCAGAAGAGCCTCAACCAACTGGTCTTCTTTGCTATTCTCTATCCACAACCTGAGTGAGTGCGGGCTCACATGTACAGCTCTTCCACTGGTGACTCTCCTTCCAACTAATAGAGAGAACCCAAAGATAGTGCTCGTGATTTGTGAACAAAAGCTCTCAGGGAGTTTTTAGATGCTCACTAGAAGAGTATCATTCTTAATCTCTCAAATTGATCTCTATTGATCTCTGAGTAAATCATTAGACTCACTCCCTTTATCAATCCCTTGGTCCTGGGGTCAGTCCTTATCCGAATAGGTCTCAAAAACTCAAAGCAGAATCAAGTTCGGATCAATATCTGATAAGATCCGCGTGAAAACGCGTAATCATATCTCCCGCTGATCGGCAGGCCGAACATTCTGATCGGTAGGCCGAATAGGCCAGTTTGGTAGGCTGACCATGTCAATCGGCAGGCCGAACTCCTGAGAAAAAATCTCTGCGAATCTTTTATTTTCCACCCGAGATTCTAAAGGATAAAGTCTTAGTTTTGATTCAAATAACCCAATAGAGAAGTTATCTGATCAAAACAAAATTTATCAAGATAATCTCTAAGAAAATAAATCAATTCACAATAATTCTACAAGTTTAACTTGATCTAATTTATCCAAAATTAAATC
Source organism: Artocarpus heterophyllus (assembly GCA_025403435.1). Taxonomy (NCBI): domain Eukaryota; kingdom Viridiplantae; phylum Streptophyta; class Magnoliopsida; order Rosales; family Moraceae; genus Artocarpus; species Artocarpus heterophyllus. Next base: position 20,758,287 of record CM046342.1, read on the forward strand.
AACCGATAAACAGACAAGAATTATCTGATCGCAATAATTCAACAAGTTTATCTTGAACTAATTTCTTACAAAATCAATTCAACCGATAGACAGACATGAATTATTTGATTCTTACAAATTTTAAACCAATCTGATAAATCCGACATAAGTCACCAATTATTAGAAAAGCACCCCGTGTCGTTACAGGACTTTGTGAGCTAGCAAAGGGGACCAAAATGGACCTATAAAGTTCAAGCTCATGATAATTATGAAACGCAATATCCCAGATATACATTTCATAATTATCAACTCCAACGCTACTCCACTAAAAGCTTGGAGTTGCACTCTCGAACTTTATAGAATTACGAAGCTCGTATAGCTAAGTCTCCATGACATATCATAGTGTATCGTATCCCCATATGAAAATCCATAATCGGCTTAAGGACAAGTTCTGTCTTACCTTCCCGATTATTTTTATCTTACGTTCCATTGTCTCACCATTAGAAAACTTACTATCCAAGGATAGTATACCATTCGGTTACACCTATGTATCCAAATGGTTGAGCGCTCCAGTTTTCCAAACGCAGGACAACGCATATAAGAGGATATCATTACTCCTAAAGAGGAGCTATGGATTCCATATCTATGAATAACAAGTCTACGCTATCAAGAGTCATGCCTCCAACATACCGGCATGCATACCACTATAGAGATGTGGGTGTCACCCTTTAGCACATCAAAAGACACAAGTTGAGACAACGGGCTCACTATTCATCTCAGGATTAAGATACAATACAAATGACTGTCTAAAGTGAATCGATTTGCCAAGACAGAATTATTAATCCAAATCAAATCACTTTATGTCCCGATCCAACACATCTTCACCTATGACGACGTGCCAATGTTTCTATTCACGGAGTCCAACTCCGATGGTCAAGACAAACCATCTCCTATAAGGGATATAGACAACATAACAATCTTTACACGAATAAAGTGCCCAACTTTTTTCCCTCGATTGCGGATCATATGTTTTAGACCATCTCCTTAAGAATCGTGTCTTCCGCATAATCAGTCCATCATATGCCCAATTCTTAAGGTTTAGACTGACAGTCTCAGACTACTGTTTGTTTATCATACATTCAACAAATATGAACGTAAAGAGGACAAGATTTGGTATATATATAAATGAATAAATTCTTTATTGATAAAAATGTCTCCAAAAACATATTACATTTTTACTCCTTAGGGCATACCTGTCTAACAGCACTTTCTTAGAAAGACTAATTCTAGACCTAAATGGTTGCCCACCTTTCTTGGAATCCTACATTGCAAACCTCTTGAGAATTTTATCAATGTAGCCAGCCTGGGATAAAGTTATCATTTTATTCTTCCTATCTCGAAATATCTGGATACCGAGAACAAAATTAGCCTCACCCAAGTCCTTTATGTCAAACTGCTTGGTCAACCATAATCTGACCGATGACAACGCCCCAATGTCATTGCCAATTAGCAGAATGTCATCTACATAGAGCAGTAAAAAAATCACCTACCCATCTTTAATGTGTTTGTAAACACATGGCTCATCCATATTTTGTGAGAACCCATAAGTCTTGATCACCTGATCAAATTTTATCTTCCAAGAACGAGAAGCCTGCTTAAGTCCATAAATTGTCCTTAGTAGCTTACAAACCTTACCCTCTTGACCCTTGACCTTGAACTCATTTAGTTGTTCCATATAAATGGACTCATCAAAATAGCTATTCAGAAAAACCGTCTTGACATCCATCTGCCAAATCTCGTAGTCAAGAGTGGTAGCTATGTACAAGAGAATTCGGATGGACTTAAGCATGGCTACAGGCGAAAAGGTTTCCTCATAATCGATTCCTTCCTTTTGCGTATAACCCTTAGCTACTAGTCTAGCCTTCCAGTTTTCGACCTTTCCATCCACTCCTATTTTCCTCTAGTAGATCCACTTACACCCTATGGGTTTTACCCCTTCAGGAAGATCCACAAGCTCCCAGACCTGATTTGTCTCCATAGACTTTATCTCTATGTTCATGGCCTCTATCCAGAGTTTTAAATCAACATCCTCCATAGCCTCTGCGTAAGAATAAGGATCCTTGTCATGTTCATCTGGTTCAGTCAAGAAGACCTTCCCATTGAACATATACGTCTCAGGTTGACGGCCGATCCTACCACTACGTTGAAGCCTCTTAGGTTGTTGTTCAGATTCATTTGGTTTTTCTACACTGATCGGAATGGTTTCATTTGGAACTTCCGGAGTGATTAGATCACTCCTTAACTCCTCAAGCACCACTTTGCTTCGAGGCTTAAATTTGTCCATGTAACTCTCCTCAAGGAAAGTTGCATTAGTTGAAACCATGACTTTATTTTCCTTTGGGTTATAGAAATAACCCCCTTTAGTCCCTTCTGGATATCCTACAAACACGTAAACTTCTGAACGTGCTTTCAACTTATTTGCATCCTTAAATAGGACATGAGCTGGATATCCCCATATGCAAATATGGTTTAAGGATGTCTTCTTGCCCGTCCACAACTTGTGAGGAGTTTTGGGGATTGATTTTGAAGGCACATTGTTCAAAAGATAACATGCGGTTTGTAGTGCATATCCCTAAAAGGATAAAGGTAATGATGAATAACTCATCATGGACGTTATCATGTCTAATAAACTCTTATTCCTTCTCTCCGCTATGCCATTCTGCTATGGAGTGCCCGACGCAGCCAAATGGGATAAAATTTCATTCTCTAATAAGTGTCCCAAGAACTCATCAAAAAGGTATTCTTTACCTCGATCAGATCGAAGTGCCTTTATAGGTCTACCAATTGCTTTTTCACTTCAGTTCGAAACTCCCTGAACTTGTCAAAAGTTTCACTTTTGTGGTGCATCAGGTACACATACCCATATCTTGAGTAATCATCAATAAAAGTGACAAAGTACTCATATCCTCATTGTGCCTGGATGCTTATTGGTCTGCAAACATCACTATGCACAAGTTCTAGAACCCTTTTGGCCCTATTGCCCTTAGACCCGTATGGTCTTTTGGTCATTTTATCCTCCAAACAAGATTCATATTGAGGTATAGATTTCACCTTTAAGTGACTTAAAGGTCCATCCTTTACCAACGTGTGAATCTTATTCAGGTTAATATGGCCAAGGCGCAAATGCCAAAAATAAGTCTTATTAGAGTGAGAAGTTTTAAATCTTTTAGAGTTACTATCATTTATCTTAGTATTAAGCAGTAAGTCTATCTTAGGTTTGATAAAATATAGATTATTTTGCATCCATCCAGAACTAATAAAAGATTTGTTTTTACGAATCACCACTTTATCATTAAAAGAAACCAAATAGGAGTCTTTAAATAAACAAGCTACATAAATTAAATTCCTTTTAAATTTAAGAACATAAAAACAATCTCACAAAATTAAATTCCTATAATTATCAAAATAAAGATGGACGTATCCCACTGTTTCTGTTATGACTAAGGATCCATCGCCCATCTAAAGCGTGAAGTCTTCATGTTGTAGACTTCTCGTTTCTTTGAACCCCTATAGAGAAACACAAACATGATTAGTTGCACTAAAATCTATGACCCAAATGTCATTGGATTCCTCAACCAAACAAGTTTCTAAAATATAGAAGATCACACCTACCTCCTTCGGAAAGGAAGTCCTTGCAATGCTTCTTTATGTGCTCGATCTTCCTGCAGAAGAAGCACTTAAGCTTCTTCAGTTCTTCTTTTTCTTTTTCTTGCTCTTGGTGCTAGCAGGAATAGAAGACTTCTTATTTTTGGCCCGTTGCTTCTTTCCATTCCTAGAATTGAGATTGGAACTAGAAGCAGCTACCATAATGGCCTCTCCACCCATAGGAGACTCCCTGATCAGCAGTTCAAACTCTTGTAACTGTTTCATTAATTCCGTCAAGGTCATATCCCGTCTATTGCTTAAATTAAAAGTAGCTCTAAATGGAATAAATTCTTTTGTCAGAGTCTCAAAGACCATAGTCATCTGAGTTTTAGCATCAATGTCGGCTCCATTGGTTTGAGCCTCAGCAAGGTAACCCATGACCAACATCATGTGCTCCTTTACAGATGTCCTCTGTCTCTACTGACAGTTCAAGAGTTTCTGAAGCGCCCCTTGCTGCTTTGTTATGGCTTGGTCTTTAAACATATCTTCAAGATTATCCAAGATCTGCTTCGTAATCTCATAATCTTCATGTTGAGCCTGCAGCACGTTATTCAAGCTGGCCATAACATAGTAGCGGGCTTGATCATTTGTATTTTTCTAGTGATTGTATGCTTGCAATTGCTCATTAGTGGAATCTCTCGTAGGTTTAGGAGGACAAAGGGTTGTCAGCATAAATTTCAGTTTCTCAAAGGAGAGGACGATATCCAGGTTCTATTTCCAATCATAATAATTCTCTTTGGTTAAAAAGTTTTTGTCAAGTATCAAAGATAAAGCGTTTTTATTCATTTTTAATCTACAATAAAGAGTCATATACCAAACATATGCAAACATATCATAATAATTTAGTAAGATAACACAATCATGTAAAAACATACAAATGTGTTTATATGTTAAAACCTTGAAAATATCACAACCTTACAACGATAATTCCCAACTTAGAATTCAACAAGCTCCTAGGGGAGTCAAGCCAAATTCAATCAGGAACATGGATCCCCTCTTGATTAATATATGCCATCCAGGACCCGTATGATCTAGCATATATTAATAATCATTTCTTGGGCCATTAATTTTATTAACAGAGCTCCTAGGGGAGATTAATAATAAAATTAACGTGAGTGTATAACTATCGTTTTAATATTTTATCCATGATTTATAATCACCACCTAGGGGTGTGCGATCATAAATCATGCTAAAATACCTTATTCTCTCAAAGATCCAGTCTGGTACATGATAGAAATCCCTTCCTAGGGGTTGGGACCACCATGTTTTTTCTATGGACCAATGATGGAGGCCGTAGGTCCTCTCTTCGAAAATCTTCTCCCACTCAATCTTTTATTTTAAACAATATGCATGAACAATTTTAATATGAGCGGCACTCCCTATTCTATATTACATGTTATCAAAATACATGGCAAATCATATTATAATGCAGACAAACAAAGCAATCAAGCAAAGCTACAAGCAAAATAATAATAAAGTAATATTATGGTACTACCCTAGAGAATAGAAAACAAAGATTACAAAAGAATAATTGAAACATATTATCGATTCTTCATCCTTGAGTCTCCAAGTCGTATCCTTCTTCACGTAATGCCCATCTTCAAGTCTTCAATCCCGTATGAATTGATACTTCATATTTTCGGTCATATCCAAATTTAATGTCTCTCAGAATTGTCCCAAAAACAAAATTAAAATTGCATTGAAAAACTACACCTTTTCTAGAAAATTTTTAGCTCTCTACCGGTAGATCTGGGTGATCGAGCTGTTGGTCATGACCCATCAGCCTGTCGATCTGTGCCGATTCATGATAGATCGGCCTGCCACCATAGTCTACTGATTTCTGCCTCACTGACGGCCTGCCGAACCTTACGTCTGGCCTGTCGATCTACGACCATCGGCCTGTCGAACTAGAGAGTTCGACATGCCGACCGAGCAAAAATCACCCATTTCAGAAAATACAATTTTTAATGCAATTCATAAATTTTATTTTCAACAATTCAAAAACATAAAATTACAGACTCAGGAAATACCTTGGAGTGTCACCATCCATCTTCTTCGAATAATTATTTAATTACAAAATTCTTACAAATTTAAATTAAATAATAATTCCTAGATGGAGATGATAGTCCACCATCTAATTACATGAAAAACCTAGATACACATTCTTACCTCTAAGCAACCATAACCGGTATAAATTAATTAATTAAATAATAATTTAATCAACCATAATTAATTAATAAACATTCATCACATAATCCATGACAACATTTAAAATATACAGAAATCTAGAGTGCCAACTCTCCATAAAATTAAATTCAAGCATAGGAAAGATCAAAATCACATAATTTATACATATAGCACGATCACAAACTAGTAAATTTACGTAAAAACCATGGCTCTGATACCAATTGTTGAAGAAATAGTACACAACGAAATTTTAAAAATTTTATATTAGAGTTTTTTTTAAAACACAAGTTTGATATGCTATATGCATAAATTAATCAAATCTTACTAACCTTTGAATGCCAAAGAACTCCCGTAATCTGTGAAAAGAAGTAACATTCTGAAAGAGCCTCAACCAACTGGTCTTCTTTGCTATTCTTTATCCACGATCGGAATGAGTGTGGGCTCACACGTATAGCTCTTCCTCCAAGTGACTCTCCTTCCAACCAATTGAGAGAACCCAAAGCTAGTGTTAGTGATTTGTGAACAAGAGCTCCCGGGAGTTTTTAGATTCTCACCAGTAGAGTATCACTCTTAATCTCTCAATTGATCTTCTTAACATATGAGACTTACTCCCTATTTATAGAGGTTGGGTCTAGGGCCAGTCCTTATCAAATAAGGTCTCAAAAAATCAAAACAGAATCAAATTCAGATCAATATCTGATGAAATAAGCGTAAAAATGCGTGATCTTTTTTTTGGCACATCGGCAGGCCGATCTGCCTAATCAGTAGGCCAAACATGCCCCATCGGCTGGCCAAACTTGATGATCGGCATGCCGAACTACCAAAAAAATCTTAGCGAATCTTTTATTTTCCACCCGAGATTCTATAAGATAAAGTCTCAGTTTTAATTCAAATAACCCAATAGAAAAGTTATCTAATCAAAACAACTTTATCAAGATAGCCTCTAGGAAAATAAATGAACTCATAATAATTCTACAAGTTTATCTTGATTTAATTTATTCAAAATTAATCAACCGATAAACAGACAAGAATTATTCGATCCCAATAATTCAACAAGTTTATCTTGAATAAATTTTATCACAAAATTAATTCAACTGATAAACGGACATGAATTATTTGATTCTTTCGAATTTCAACCAATCTAATAAATCGACATAAGTCACCAATTTTGGAAAAGCACGCCGTATCGTTACATGATGTTGTGAGCTAGCAAAGGGGACCAAATGAACGTATATAGTTCAAGCTCCAGATAATTACGAAAGCTAATATCCCATATATACATTTCATAATTATCAACTCCAACGCTACTCCACTAAAAGCTTGGAGTTGCACTCTCGAACTACATAAAATTACGAAGCCCGTATAGCTAAGTCTCCATGACATATCATAGTGTATCGTATCCCCATAGGATTATCCATAACTGGCTTAAGGACAAGTTCTGTCTTACCTTCCCAATTATTTTTATCTTACGTTCCATTATCTCCCCATCAAAAAACTTACCATCCAAAGACAGTATACCATTCGGTTACAGTTATGTATCCAAATGGTTGAGTGCTTCAGTTTTTCAATTATAGGATAATGCATATAAGAGGATATCACTACTCCTGAAGAAGAGCTATGGATTCCATATCTATGAATAACAGGTCTACGCTATGAAGAGTTATGCCTCCAATGTATCAGCATGCATACCACTATTAAGATGTGGGTGTCACCCTTTGGTACATAAAAAGACACAAGTCAAGACAACGGGCCCACTATTCTTCTCAAGATTAAGATACAATATAAATGATTGTCTAAAGTGAATCGATTTGTCGAGACAAAATTATTAATCAAAATCAATTCACTTTATGTCCTGATCCAGCACGTCGTCACCTAAGGCAATGTGCCAATGTTTCTATTCACGGAGTCCACCTCTGATGGCCAAGACAAACCATCTCCCAGTAGGGTTATAGGCAACATAACAATTTTTACATGAATAAAGCGCCCAACTTTATTCCCTTGATTTCGGATCTTATGATTTAGACCGACACCTTAAGAATCGTTTCTTCTGCATAATCTGTCCATCATATGCCCAATTCTTAAAGGTTTAGGCCGACAGTCTTAAACTTTTGTTTACTTAACATACATTCAATAAATATGAACGTAAAGAGGACAAGTTTTGGTATATAAACAATAAATAAATTCTTTATTGATAAAAAATGTCTCCAAAAACTTATTTCATTTTTCTAATTATTTTTATCTTACATTTCATTATCTCACCATTGGAATACTTAATATTCATAAATAGTATACTATTTGGTTACACTTATGTATCCAAATGGTTGAGCGCTTCAATATTCCAAGTACAAGATAATGCATATACTAGAATATTTTTAACTCTACAAACGAGCTATGGTTTCCATATTTGTGAATCACGAGTCTATGTCATTCAAGAGTCATATGTCCAACATACCGGTATGTGTACTATCATCAAATCAAGATGTCACTCTTTGGTACATCAAAAGACATAAGTCAAGAATACGGGCCCATTAGTCATTGCAGGATTAAGATACAACACCTATTATTGTCTAAAGTGAATCGATTTAAACAAATAGAATTATTAACCAAATCAGTTCAACTTTTTATCCTGATCGAACACATCGTCACCTATGATAATGTACCAATGTTTCTACTCGCAGAATCCCACTCCAACGACCAAGACAAGCCATCTTTCATTAGAAATGTAGATAACATAAAAATCTTAGCATGAATAGAGTGCCGAACATTATTCCCTTGATTGTAGATCTTATGATTTAGACTATCACCTTTAAGATTTATGTCTTCCGCATAATCTATCCATCATATGCACAATTCTTAAAGGTTAGACTGATAGTCTTAGACTTTTTGTCTGTTTATCATGCATTTAATAGAAATAAACATAAAGAGGACAACATTTGGTATATGAATAATAAATAAACTCTTTATTGAAAAAATATCTCCAAAAACATATTACAATATTTTACTCCTTAGGGCACTATGTGTAATAGATTTGACCATACTTTATTTTCTTAAAACATTTTTAAGAAATGAATTTTTTGTGTTAATTTATTTCTTAGAGATATTAGACATGGTCATAATGAATGATAATAATAAATGTAAAATAAAAACTCGGTAAAAGGATGCCTGGAGAATGATATTACTAAAATGACATTGGATACCAAACGGATTAAGAACCCCATTCGAAATGATATGATAGTGCATGATAACACACACATAGAGATCGGGCCATGTAGAGAACGACCTTTGGAGCAGGTCCAAAAATCCAGCAGGGCCACTACAATGGTGATTTGAAGCTTTGCACATAATGAATATTAATTCTTGATTTGAGATAATTATAGTACATGAACGGTGAGTATTTAATTGCTTGGTTATTTATTGTTCCTCTGAATTGTATTTAAATTCTTTTATTATGCTTTATAAATGATGATTTTAAAACCTAAGTTCAATTGAGCATTTCACTAATAATTTTGCTATTTTGTTTTTAAATCCCCTTCTGGGTGGATCACAGGATGCCGTCGAGTAGGATGTTGCTGTCATTCTCACGTAGACCGTGAGACGTTTAGATTTTCTGTTTTTATTTTAAAGGCATGTAATAATAAAGACTTTGATAATATTCTTTTGGACTATGGTTTGTATTATTTCTTTATGTCTGTACTATGTGTATAGTATGTGGGGTTTGGTAAGACCCAAACTGTTTAGACAGATTTTAAGACTTTAATTTATTTTCTGAGGTTATTTAAGAAATTTTACTTGCTAAGTTTTAAAGATTGGTAATATTTCAAAAAGGGTTTAAATTCACCACAATTTTATTAATTGCCTAAAATGTTTCCTTAAATTATTATTAAAATAATCGACATGTTTAATTAAACCTATTTAATTATCTTAATTATATTACAACATCACTACCTGGGTTTAGGTTTGTGATAGATTTGGTATTAGAGCCCTAGGTTTTGAACCTTAGGAGTTGTGCACACATAGATACAATAATGAAAGCCACTGATAGTCTAATTTTCTTTTTAGAAATTGAGAGAATGACACCTAGGCATCGCCTAACTGCTACTGATGCAAACCCTGCTAATGACGAGGGCATGATGGGCACTATATTTGCTACCTTAAGATAGATGGCAGTAAGAGTACAACGTGAGGACCCTATAGCGGGTCACCAATAGGAATATTTCAAGGAATTTTGACGTGATGTAATTCCAACCTTTAACAGAAAGGGGACGCACAAGTGGCTGAGTATTGGTTCAATTCAATAGTAAAATATTTGGATACACTTGAGGTGCCAGCTAAATACCGTGTTAAGTCTACAACCTACAAACTGAAGGGTAGCACCAATGTCTAGTGGAAATAGGCAAGACAAGTAGGACACAACAAACATTGATTGGAATGACCCTGAGAAGCTGTTCTCTAACTATTATTTTTCACAAGGATATAAGGACCAAAAAATCACTAAATTCTATCGTTGGAGCAAATTAAAGTGACAGTTTAGGGAATATGAGGCAAAGTTTATCGAGTTGGCCAAGTTTTCCACATAGAGCATCTAAGGTAGAAAAATGCATTGAGCTTCAAGAAGGGCTCAAAGTTTCTATTTGATGACAACTAGTTGCCTTAAAAGTCTAGGTCTACGGTAAATTGGTATTGTCAATTGGAAGAGATAACACCACTTACTATGAGAACGGGATAAGGACCATAGGTGGATGCCTAAGAAATAATAGAAGGAACAACAACAACCATTCGATTTAGACGAGGAACTAGCATGGTGGTGCTAACAGTGGTAGTAGTACCTCCTACGATGGTGAACGAAAGAATCCTTATAGTTTTCATTGTTACTTTTGCCAACAACATAGTAGTTTACAATATGATTCTTATTTCTCAATTCTTAACTCATATCTTAATCGATATTGGTGCCACACATTCTCTCATTTCGAATTCATTTGTAAATACTTTACGATTAGGAACCGAGGGATTTAGTGAACTCAAGATTATTACTTTACCTTTAGGGTGAGTGTATGTGAACAATGTGTGTATATCTTGTAAATTGATGTAATCCTAAGAATGGATTGGCAGTCTAAGTACAATGTTGTAGTTTATTGATACCTTAGAAAAGTAACCCTAAAAACCAATAGGGGAACGCTAATCACCTATCAGGATGGTGATGATTAGATGTTGAATGATTGGTTTCCAAAACCATGTTTTTAGTGAATGAAGGGACATAGTTTGTTACACACTTCTTTCAACTCTATAAGGAGAGTCAAGTGTAGTAAGCATGAATATCGCCATTTCAGTGGTTAATGAGTTTGAGGATGCCTTCTGTAATGAGTTACCTGCACTACCATTGTATTGTGAAATTGAGTTTGGTATTGAGTGACTTACTGGAACTGCTCTGACCTTCATTGCACCGATTGACTGGCACTGGCATAAATGAAAGAATTGAAAAGGCAGCTCAAGAGCTTGCAGATAAAGATATATCTAGAATAGTATGTCACAGTGGGGATGCACCAATTCAGTTTGCTAAGAAGCATGATGGATCCCTTCTGTTGTGTATTAACTATCGACAGTTGAATTGGGTTACAGTGAAGAACAAGTACACATTGCCTAGGATCAAAGAATTATTCAATCAGTTGGAATATATTTGCACTCAGGGTATCATCAACTCAGACTAAAGGACGAACATATCACAAAGATAGCCTTCAAGGCTTGGTATGGAAACTTTGAATTCCTAGTAATGTCGTTCGTATTGACAAATGCTTTGGTAGCTTTTATGGACTTAATGAATTGGATCTTTTAGCCTTACTTAGATTAGTTCGTGATTGTGTTCATTGATGATATACTGATTTATTCTAAGACTTGGGAAGAACATGAACAACATTTAAGAATTGTCATGCAGACTGTTTGGGAGCATCAACTATATGCTAAGAAGGAGAAGTGCAAGCTTTGGTTAACATAAGTTAAGTTTCTAGGGTATGTTATCTCTGATCAGGGTATTTCAATAGATCCTTTTAAGATAGAGACAGTGGTGCAATGGGAATGATCGAAGAACATGGCTAAAATCCATAGTTTCTTGGGACTTGTAGGATACTACAAGAGATTACCCATCATGTGATTGCGGCACCATTGACATTGTTGACTAAGAAGGATGTTCGGTTTGAATGGAATGCTAAATGTGAGTCTGCTTTTTAAGAGTTGAAAACTAGGTTAACCATCGCTCTCATGTTAATCATACCAAATAGTAATGAGCTAAATGAAGTTTACACTGATGTGTCTAGACGCAGACTTGGATGCGTATTGATGCAAATGGACGGGTTGTAACATATGGATCACGATAGCTAAAGCCTTATGAGCAAAACTACCCTACTTATAGTTTGGAACTTGTAGCAGTAATCCATGCACTAAAAAATTTGGAGGTGTTATTTATACGGAGCAACATTTTAGATTTTCTTAGATCATAAAAGTCTGAAGTATTTATTTACTTAAAGGGATCGAAACTTGAGATAGTAGAGGTGGATGGAATTCATGGAAGACTATGACTTCATGTTGCACTATCATCATGGAAAAGCCAATGTAGTTGTAGATACACTTAGTAGGAAATCTTATGGAATTCTTGCTTGTCTAGCATTTGAAGATTGGAGAAAAGATGCTGTGGTAAGTGAATACGGACTACAGTACTATGAAGATTGCAATTAGGCCTTGGTATATAACATGGAATCTACCCCAGCACTTGTTCAGCTGATGGAACAAAATCAGTGGCAGGGCCAACATCTTCAAGGGATATGGACACGGATACAAAACAGAGAACAGTTTGATGAATGGAGAATACATATAGATGGATCTTTGTATTTTAGGGGACATTTGGCTATGCTTGTAATAGAAGAAGTAACAACGACTGTAATGGATGAAGCACACAAGTCCATTTTGCTATTCACCTCGAAAGTACAAAATATATATCATGATCCTAAAAGACAATATTGGTGGCAAGTTATGAGGAAAGATATTTTGGATTACGTCATGAAGTGTATGACATGTCTCTAGGTAAAAGCTGAGCACCAGAAGCCTACTGGTCAACTTCAATCGCTTCCTATTCCAGGATGGAAGTGGGGGCACATTAGGATGGATTTTCTCACTGGCTTTCCTAGAACGGAACAGAAGAACAATGCAATTTGGGTTGTCATTGACAGGTTGACAAAGTCGGCACATCTTACGCCCTTTAGATCTACCTGCTCGAGAAGAGTCTTGGGAGAGTTTGTTGGGTTTGATGCCCTAAAAGTTATGACATTGTACATATTTATAATAAATAAATAAAGTGACATTTATAATTATTTTGGTTGCTTATATGTGTTATGAATACTTTTATAAACATCAAGAAAATTTCATGATTATCTATGTGACTATAAATTTAGCGTATAAGTGTTATATGCTTAGGGATAAAATTTATAGATAATTATCTAAATAGTCTGCAATAATTAATTAAAATTTAGGATCTATACTTAAATATTACAAGTACGGTCCAATCTCATTTAAAATGAAATAATCATTATTCGAACTATTATTATAGAGATATTGGATTAGAGGTACTTTATATAATGAGATTATATAGGATGGACCAAATAAATTATAAATCTCTAATGGACCAAATAAATTATAAATCTCTAATAATCATCCGTTACAAATAGAGTATTCAAATTTATCACTATGATGATCATATATTTGATAGTCTTAATCCTGAGCAATTATTAGACTCCTGTTTAAGATATTATGTTTTTTGACTTGCTTTGTAAGATTTGTCTAAACACAGATAATAACTTAGCATGATGGAAACATAATGTAATAAATAGCTGTGAATAATATTATATAGATATGAAATCCATACCTTTCATATGAAAGTTAGAACAATAGTTCTTTTGAGTTATAATTCGAGGTTTGAATAGTAGAACGCTAGTTCATAATAAGATTATAAATTAACTGTTCATTAGAGAATTATTGGAACTCAAGGATAAAGATATAATAAGAAAGGTAAATGGAATTGAACCTAGTTCTTATTATGAACTTTTTATGAAGGATTGACTTATATGTAATGATTAATTAAATAGACTACTCGTTAATTTTCTTTGAGTAATTTTACTATAATATCAAGAGTTCAGTTTTAGGTTTTTAGTGGAGTAACACTGAAACTAATAAATTTGGCACATTAATTAAAGAGTTTGATTAATTGTTAAATTTATTGGAGCTTGAGTTATAGGTTTATAGGTCCCCAATGCCACTTCTATGACACTATATTGGATTTAATGCATAAAATGAATTATACATATTTAGTTTGGAATTATGGAATTCCAAATTAATTATTTCACACGTGAGATATTTATGTGATACAGAAAAATGTTTTCTATAACACATAATATAATATGATAAATGTTGTCACATTTAACTGAGCATTAGTTAATTAATTAATTGATTGATTATATTTAAAATCTATTCTTTAATAAATGAGATTTATTTTTTGAATGTTAATATATATATTAGGTTATATTATTTATTATTTTTTGAATTTTTTTTTCTTTTATATATATATATATGTTATGTGAATCACGTTGTGATTCGGTATTAGAAAAAAAAAAGAAGAAGTTTACGTAACGTAAACGTGCTCACGCGTGTGTGTATATATATATATATATATTAATAAGAATTTTTTTTTTGGTGATTCAATTTTGGCATAACAAAAGGATAAGGAAAGTAAAGTATATTCTTTCCCATATATCTAATATGATGGTTGCATCAAATTTAAAATTAATTAAAACTAATTAATTGTTCAGATATAAAAAAGGTAGAGATAACTGTTATCTCTTTAGATCAAAAATCATGTAACTTTCACAGAGAGAAAAACTGAGAGTTCTTCTCTGAAAAAAAAAATCTGCTATCTCATGTGTTGAGTACATAACAGATTCAAAAAAGTGTAAGGAAAACTCATTCTTGCAATTTGACGCCCACTAGTCTTTCTATTGGTGTGGAGGCCTGACTTGAAAGATCGTGGTGTCAAAGAGGAAAGCTAGGATACCCTGATGTCTTCAAAAATGTTAGTAAAATTCTTAAAGCTTTCTATTATTAATTAAAATTATATATCTATTCTCGATGAATAAAGTTTTCAGAAAGTTTTTGTTTGTCAATGATCCGTTCCTTCTGCTGCATTTTTAGATTTTATTCTAACAAATGGCATCAAAGCGGATTATAGCGTATATAATTTTAATTAAACATGATTTTATTTTGATAATATTATGTGTTTGATGCATATTTATGGGTACTTTATATCTTTGTAATTTTTGTTTATGTGATGAATGATTATTTATGACTGAATTTTTAGTCGTTAATTATTTAATCCTTTGAATTGATGATTTTATTTTCTTTGAATTGGTAATTTTATTTTCAATTTGATTAAATCAATTTTATAAGCCCATAAAAAGACATAAATTTTTATAATTTATTATTTATTATTATTATTATTTTTTTAATTTTTTCCCTCCTTTCCTTCACCAGCTGTGCCAGGGGTCACGAGTTTGTCCTATGCATTTAATGCCTCTAAAAACTCAAAAGTTGAACTTCACCTGCGCGTAGAACAATCCGTGTGCTTCAATGAATTGTACTGTGCTATCTTTTCACGTGAATGTCATATCACAATAAAAAGGATAATGATCTCATATGGATGTTATGTGCACCTGGGCTTCTTTCATTTAAAGTGCTATTCACGTGCACATTGAATTATGACTTGAAAGTTCTTTACTACACATAGATGTGCAGCTTTTTTATTATATATAAAAAAAGGGGCTCCATCAATGCTCCTGCAAAATGGCTTTGTTTTTATTAAAAAAAAAGAAAAAAGGAGGGACTCTTTCACGTCCACAGTAATAGCATCAATGCACATTTATGTGCAATAGACTTTCAATAAAAACAGATTGCACGCCTGACGTGCATTTATAAGAAGAAGAAAAAAGGCTGCACATCTCAAGTTTACGCTGCAAAAGGGGCGGCTATTTTTTTTTTTTTGGGTTATTGTAGATCTATGGAGAAGAATTAAAAAAAAAAAAATTGGCTGCCGTTGAGTGGTGAAGAAGATGACGTTCTTTGATGGCCTAGTTGAGAACTTGGGCCTTCCAAATCAAAGCGTAATCTAGCAGTATTTTATGCAGTAAACCATCTTTGAAGACTACAACAATAGAAGTAAAAATTATGTATAATTACAAGAAGATTCATGTAATTTTTATTTATGAGTTATAATTTTAATTATTCAAAAAGATTCAGTTAAAAATTTATTGTTTATTTTAATGTAATGATTTTGATAACATGTTCATATATTATAACATGTCATTTAGGAAAGTACTCCCTTATAGTTATTGTAACATGAGATGCATACACTTGTATATATTTTTTTTTATAAAGGTGTTTATAAAAATAATTTAATATGTGTTAGAATTAATTTAATGAGATTAAATTAATTTGGTTGGTTTTATAGAATCTTAATTCATTTTATTAATCCACCGAATAATGTGAATTTAGTTTTAATAAGTTAAAACTTGGTAAAATTCACATTAATTCTAACTTATCTAATTTTAAATTATTTAATGTTGGTTAGCTTGGATAATTCATAATAAATTTAGATTAGAAAATTTGGTAATTTATTTACGTGTAAATAGCATGAGATTCTATTAACATATAATATAATCTAGTAATTAAAAATTATTTTTATTTACTAGAATTATGAAATGTATGATGTTTTATAAGATAAAACACATCTTTTAAAATAATGAGTGGGAGAAGGTAATATGACAATATAACCTGCGGTCTCCTTTATTAGCACAACATCGTGAGATTTAGGTGACGCCTCGTGACGCTTTGATTTTGTCCTCCCTACAGAGGGTGTCCATTTAAATTAATAACAAGGTTGGCTTCCAAGAGATAAGATTTTATAATGTATTTCAAAATTGACCTACCCTACGGCAGCAATTTTAAGTTAAGTTGTTGAAATCTGAAATAATGGGTTACACTCATAAAGATATAATTAAATTGTTAATTATATCTTGACCAAAATAAACGGTTATTAATAAATATAGAAAATATGAGATATTTGGAATGTATTTATTAATTGAGAATGTCTCAATTCAATTTATAAATAATTTGACCTACCCTACGGCGGCACTTTATTTATTAAAATTGAATAATCGTGGAATTAGTAAAATATTTTTTTTTTGTTTTTCCATATGCATCATGCATCATGCATCACGTTTACTATTCCAAAACATATATTTATGATGTTTACAAAACCATTTAATTTATTTATTACAGCAACATTGTCTAATCCAATCATCGCAATTCTCTCAAATAAAAAATTAACCAGAGATAATTTTATCAAATGGAAGAGTAACATGAATATAGTCCTAATTTGTGAGAATTACAAGTTTGTCCTAACAGAGAAATTCCTCCATTGCCTGCAGCCAATGCTCCTCATAATGTATGAGAAGCATATGATCGTTGGATCGAGGCAAATAACAAGTCTTGTTGCTTCCTTTTGGTTGGCATGTCTGACGTGCTTAGGATGAAGCACGAAAGCATGGAGACCACTTATGAGATAATTTAGTTTCTACAAGACATTTTTGGCAAGCCTTCTGAAAAGGCACGTCATGAAGCCGTCAAGGCTGTGATGAGTGCCAAGATGAAGGCAGGGGTCTCGGTCAGAGAACATGTTCTCAACATGGTCTACTATCTCCATAAGGCCGAAGTGAACGGGGCAGTAATAGATGAAGCCACACAGGTGGGGATGATTTTGGAAACCCTCTCCCCTGTGTTCCTTCAGTTCAAAAGCAACTATTTCATGAACAAGCTAAAATATAACATGACTGAGTTGCTTAATGAGCTTCAAACCTTCGAGTCTATTTCGAAAAAAAGACTAAAGAAGCTAAGGCAAATGTTGCAGAAGCTCAACCCTCCTCTTGTGCTTGAAAGAATAAGAAGAGGAAGAGGACTGAAGGACGTGGTAAGTCTAAGAGTGGAGGGCAACCTAAGAAGAACAAAAGCAACAACAACAACAAGAGCTCGAAACAAAAGAAGCCCAAAGGAAAATGTTTCCACTGCGGCATAGTTGGGCCCTAGAAGAGAAACTGCAAGAAGTATCTTCAGGAGCTCAAAGAAAAGAAGAACAACAGTAAATCAGATTTACTCATTTAGAAGCTTGTTTAGTTAAAGATGATACTTCACCTTGGATAATTGATTCAAGATGTTTGTTCTTCTTTGCAGATGCTTAGTTCTTCAAAGGAGTTAGCCGACGAGGAACAAACGATTAGAGTGGGAACAAGAGAGGTTGTTTCGGTAAGAGCATTGGGAGTCGTTAAACTTTATTTTAGAAATAAGTTTTTAATTTTAGACAATGTTTATTACATTCCTAGTTTTTGTAGAAATTTGATTTCTATTTCCAGGTTGTTTGAACAAATGTTTAATGTTTCTTTTAATAATAATTTTGTTAATATTTCTTGAAATGGTTTGGATATTTGTTCTGTGCATATGAAAAATGGGCTTTACACCTTGAGGCCCAACGAAAAATCACTGCTCAATACCAAAATGTTCAAAGTTGAACAACCAAAACCCAAGAAGCAAAAGGTTTCTTCTGATAATGAAACGTACCTATGGCACCTTAGATTAGGTCATGTTAACCTTGACAGAATTAACAGACTAGTAAAGGATAGTCCTTTAAGAGAACTAAAAGTTAGTTCTCTGCCAGTTTGTGAATCTTGTCTTGAAGGTAAAATGACTAAGAGGCCTTTCTCTACAAAAGGTAAAAGGGCCAAGAAACCACTTGACCTAATACATTCGGATGTCTGTGGTTCATTGAATGTACAAGCACATGGTGGTTACGAATATTTCATCACATTTATTGACGATTATTCGAGGTATGGATACATGTACCTAATGTAAAGGAAATCTGAAACTTTTGGAAAGTTCAAAGAATTCCAAGCAGAAGCTGAAAAGTAATTAGGAAAGATGATGAAGACTCTTCGATTTGATCAAGGAGGGGAATACCTTGATATTGAATTCAAGGACTATATGATAGAACATCGTATTCTACAACAATTCACCACACCTGGAACACCACAACAAAATGGTGTTGTAGAGAGAAGAAATCAAACGTTGCTTGATATGGTGAGATCCATGCTCAACTACTCATCATTACCCACTTCATTTTGGGGATATGCACTACAAACTGTAGTATATTTTCTAAACATAGTTCCATCTAAGTCTATTTTGAAAACATCTTTAGAATTATGGAATGGTTGCAAACCTAGTATGTGACATATTCGTGTATAGGGGTGTCCAGCATATGTGCTGAAAGAAAAGACTAGGAAGTTGGAACCACGCTTTGAAGTATGCTTGTTTGTGGGATAACCAAAGGGAACGAGGAGAGGTTTGTTTTATAGTCTACAAGAAAAGAAGGTATTTGTATTGACAAATGCCACTTTTCTCAAGAATGATTATATGACAAACTATAAACCTCGTAGCAAAGTTGTACTTGAAGAGTTACTTTATGATTAGATCAGACCGCAACCGACAATTGTTGTCGAAGGACAAAATGAGAAGACCACATCTCCATATCAAAATGCCATACCACCTCAACGTAGTGGGAGGGTTGTGAGACCACCTGCTCATTACAGGGAAATTGTAGAAGTACATGTTTCTATCTCTGATAATGGTGAGGATGATCCATTGACATATTGTGATGCAATGGAAGATTCTAAGAAGGAGAAATGGCTAGAGGCTATGAACCTTGAAATGGAGTCCATGTACTCCAATTTAGTCTGGGAACTTGTAGATCTACTTGAAGGACAAAAGAAAAGAGGAGTGGATGGGCAAGTTGAGACTTTCAAAGCTAGGCTTGTGGCAAAGGGTTATACCAAAAGGTGGGAGTTGACTATGAAGAAACTTTCTCTCCCGTAGCTATGCTTAAGTCGATTCGGATTCTTTTATCCATTGCTGCATGTCTTGATTATGAGATATGGCAAATCGATGTCAAGATTGCCTTTTTGAACGGCTATCTTGAGGAAAGCATCTATATGGTGCAACCAGAAGGGTTTGTAGTCAAAGGTAGTCAAAGGTCAAGAACAAAAGGTTTGCAAGTTGCAAAGGTCCATCTATGGACTGAAGCAAGCTTCAAGATCTTGGAACCAAAGATTTGATGAAGCAATCAAGTCTTATGGTTCGATCAAAATATTAATGAACCTTGTGAATGATGTAGGGATATTATCTAGTGTAAAGAAATGGCTCGCCAACCAATTCCAAATGAAAGATTTGGGAGAAGAAAGTTATGTTCTTAGAATCCAACTAACAAGAGATAGCAAGAACAAACTATTGGCGCTGTCTCAGGCATCGTATATCGATAAGGTGCTTATCAGATTTCGATGCAAAACTCCAAGAAAGGTAATTTACCTACACATCATGGAGTTTATCTTTCATAAGTGCAGTGTCCTAAGACATCTCAAGAGGAAGAAAACATGAGACGGGTACCCTATGCATATGCAGTGGGAAGTCTAATGTATCCCATATTGTATACAAGACCTGACATTTGCTATGCGGTGGGTATAGTCAGTCAGTATCAATCCAACCCAGGATTAGATCATTGGGTAGCAGTTAAACATATTCTCCAGTATCTTAGGAGAACGAGAAACTATATGCTAGTATATTCCGGTGAGAATTTAATTCCCATTGGATACACTGATTATGATTTTCAATCAAACAAAGACACATGTAAATCTACGTCTGGATTAGTGTTTACGTTTGGTGGTGGAGCTATAGTTTGGAGAAGCACTAAACAATCATGTATTGTTGTTTCAATTATGGAAGTTGAATATGCGGCTACTTGTGAAGTAGCTAAAGAAGCTGTTTGGCTCCGTAAGTTCTTAAGTGATCTGCAAGTCGTTCCAGGCATGAATAAACCACTCACACTATATTGTGACAACAGTGGTGCAGTGGCAAATTCAAGAGAACCTAGAAGCCACAAAAGAGGAAAGCATATAAAGAGAAAATATCGTTTGATCAGAGAAATAGTACATCAATGGGATGTGGAAGTTGTGAAGATAGCGTCGGATAACAATTTTGCCGACCCTTTCACCAAGAAATTACCGGGAAAGAGCTCCGAGGCACACTTTGTAATGACTAGAAAAAAAAAATATATATTAATAAAACCTAATATTTAATTGGGTTTAATTAATGAATTTACCCTTAAAATTGTAACTTTTGTAAAATTGTGATAATGTGTAAATAAGCAGTATTAATTGAGTATTACACTATGAATGTGATGTCATGATAGATATTTTTTAATACAGATTTTATGAGTTAAATTACTCAAAAATTTGTAAATAATATCCATAAAGTGAATTTTGTATCACAATTAATTACAAAATTGTGATACAAACGAATGAGTACTTAGAATACGAGTAAGACATAGAGTCCACTGAAACCCAACCTAGTGTAAAAAGGAGGTCGACGCAGTAAAAGTATACTGCTAAGTGAAAATACAGATATGAAAAATGTTACGTTTGGCCTTCAAAAGTAGACTAAAGGCCAGTAAAATAGTTTACACAGTCTAAGGTTACAAGTTTGCACTGATTTGACCACGACAGTGTAGGAAAAATACTGAGTAGCGAAAAATTATACAGTGTAAAATTTTTTGGGCCACTAAGTGGACACCCAACAAAATTCTATTGGGCCACCATATCACAAAAAGTGGCCCAATCACAATTTGCCATCTAGCAAGCCCATTAATTGTTGATGAGTCACTATAGCTGTGATAAGCTTGTATTAATTTTGAAATAAGCAAAATTTACTCTTATTTTCTTCCCTCAACATCCGGCAGCCATTGGAGAACCATTCAACAAAAATTTTCCAACCTCAAAACCCTTGCAAAAATTGACCCTAACCTAATTCAAGAAGTATAGGTCAAAGGATTTCTTCAAATTTAAGGTAAAACCTAAACTTTTTTTCAAGTTTTCTTAGGGTTTGCATGGGTTATGGAGGGATTTGATTCAAGGTGATTTTTGCATGAATAATGGTTAGGAAAGAGCTTCAAGGGAGTCTTTGGAAGGCTTGAAGCACAAAATTCCTATTTGGGTAAGTTTTAAACCCTTAAACTTGAATTTATATAATTTTTGTTTCGATCTTTATTATTTCTAAAGCATGTGATGTTTTTAGGCAAAGTTTTGATTTTATTCTATGAGTATGTGACTTATAGTATGATGGTATAGGCAAAATTATGGGTTGTTGATGCAAAATGGTAGTTATGCAAAATACGTTATTTTTGTAATTTTAAGGTTAAGTTTTGGAAAAATGGTGTTTTGGTATAGAAAAGGTTTGGAAAAGGGGTGAATCTGTCTATGTAGTGGCTGGAAGATAGTTTTAAAATGGATTTTTACAAAAATACCGTAAGGACTAAATTGAAAGAAAAAGCTTTCCCTCGGCAGATTAGATAAATGCCCAAAAAACCCCTAAACAGTGAGAATTTGGAAAAAGTTAAAACATGAAAGTCGTAGATCTCGATGAAACTGTTAGGCAACGCAAACGGTTCGTCAAAAATCTCAACCGATTGTGAGATTTTAATTTTTCAAGAATTTCTTAAAAGTGAAAAAAAAATGTTAAAATGGAAAAATGTCATTTTTCAAAATGATTTAAGATAGGGTACTTTGATTAAAAATGGTTCTTATGAAAAATGGGAAATTTTGGTTTAAAGAGATAAATTTTAGGCCCAATGGCAAAATTGTCAAAAATTTTCAGTTAGGGCTAAACTGCAAAGTTTTACGAAAATGGGGTGTGGATATGAAATAAGGGGATCCGAGCCATTAGGGTATTATTTTAAAATTAATACGTGACTATTTTCGTTAAAATAACGAAATCGAGCTCGGATAGGTTAGTAGGCTCACAGAGGGCAAAATCGTCACTTTTGCCTGTATAACCCGAACCGTGTCAAATGTTTCAAATAGGGAAAAAATATTAATTAGAAAGATTTCCACCCTTCGTTAGAAACGGTATGGTAGAGTTAGATAGAAATAAGAAAAAACCAGTGGTTTCCAGAGTTGTATATAGTTATGCAACTTAGTCCATTAATTAACGATCGCTGTGTGTTGAAACATAGTGAATATTGGCTAATGGCTTTGAAATTGGCCAACAGGATCCTAGAAGTTTAGGACGAAGCAAAATAGAGGTTGAATTACCCGACGTTCGAATCAAGTAAGTACTCGTCCCACCTACAGCATGAAATCGTAAGTATAGAGTGTAACATATGTATATGTATACCTGTGTGTATAACAAGGTGTATACCTATGTGTATGCTATGATATGAGTACCTTTAAGTATGTTGGTGTATACCTGTGCATATACATATACCTGTGTATAACATATGGTATACTGGTGTGTATGTTAACTTATACCTGTAAGTATAAAAGTATGTACCAGTGTATACTATTTTGTACACGACTATTTATGTATGGTGTATAACATGCATTTGTCACTTCATGCATGGTACGTTAACCATAATAATTGGGCTGGTAATTATGTCACCAGAAATTAAGAAAGGTGTCGTACCGACTCTTGATTCGAGAGGAGTTCAAGGATATAGTATGGTCACGGTGTTACGTAGACCTAAGTGCGCAATGGTACGAACACTTGGGCCCTAGTTAAAGATAAGAAATGAAAATGATAAAGAAGGTTTATAAGAAAGCATAAATGGTCCATGCATTTTATTGAATGAGCATGTGGGTTATATAGGACTTACTGGGCATAAGCTCATTAAGTATTTCATGCTGTAGGTATTCCTACTAGAAGGTCAGAAGCAAGTCACTGATGAGCTGGCAGAGGGTGATGAGTAATGAGCAGAAAGGGGTATAGATGCCGCCACAGTTACGTTTCTGCTACTGTATATTTTAAACTTGTTTTCTTTGAACGCGCTATGTAAGAGCTGAACATATTTAAGTATATCAAAACCTCTCTTGAGAAGATTTAGCAACAGTATTAGAAAAGAGAGTGTGTTATGTAAATATATATATCTGTTTACACCTGATGAGTTGCTAAACTTCACATGAATGACTTGTCCTAAAAAAAAAAAGAATTCCTGAGTTTTACACCTATACGTAAGTATATATATATAAAAAAAAAAGTCTTTCACAGCCTGGAAAAAAAGCAGGTTGTGACAGTTGGTATTAGAGCGAAAATCCTGCCACCCTACTGCTGATTGCCGCATGCCTCACTGCCAGAGCTCAAGTAAGATAGTTTAATTTTAAATTTTAGAATGTCAAGATTTTATTTAATATAGAAGTAATATATATTGAGATAAATGTAATATATGGCGGCACCTCATAATGAAAATAATGCGGAGGTGGACCGTAGGGCGAGCGCTGCTTTTTAGGACATGATGCCTCCTAGATACTATGGATGTCGACAACCTATGGTTTTAACTGAGTGGCTTCACGCCATGGAAGTGATTTTTGCTTCATGCCATACACCACAACACCTTCGGGTTTTGTTAGCTTCGGGGCGGTTGCAGGGAGAGGCACTCGTGTGGTGGTTGAGGATTGGTCCTGAAGAACAGCATATGGATTGGCCAGGCTTCAGGGAGCAAATTTTAGCCGAATTTGCACCCTTACCACCTCTTGAAGATATGCAAGTCCAAGTACTTCCAATGCTATGGGTGGATTGGTGGCGTCGGCTTTATTTGCGAGTAGAGCCTATATGGGGTAGGTATGTTGGGGAACTAGTAAGTCATTATATTTTGAGGTTTCGTCGAACTATGGCACCATTGATTCCACCAGGGTTGCCCTTGGGACGTATTTTGATTTGATTTGGCGAGATCTGCCAGCGGAAATACAATAGCAGATCCAATATCCTAGAAACTTCCCGAGCTTAGATGACTTTATTGCGGAAGTATTACACGTCGAACAAAACATGGCCGCGCCTATAGAGGATCCCCCAGTGGAGATGGAAGAGGATGATGAAAATGAAGATGATGAAAATGATGAGCTCGAGTTTATTCCAGTACCTCCCGAACCCATCATAGCTAGTGATGACGAGTCTGCTGATTCTAGCGAGGAGGAAGAGGAGGACCCCGAGGAGGATCCCGAAAATAGCGATATGTCAGGTGTAGAGTCAGACTAAAAAAAAAAAAAAGCCTATGAAGGCTCATGTGTATTAAAATGTATATAGATGTATGATTAGTATAGTTTTGATCTTCCTGTCCTTGTATATGAGTGTATCTCCGGCAAGTGGTATCCTTCTCGGTGATAGTGCACATGTTACCCGGAAGAGATAACTGCTCCTGGAAATGATATGACATGTTTATGTAAGAAAGTAAAGACTGTATACATGTTATTTCCTTATGTAATGTTTTGTTAATGAGAAATGGAAAAGAAAAGAAAGAAGTTAATGAAATGTATGAGAGGAGATATAAAGTTCATGTTGCTGTTCATGTTGGCATGTATTCATATTATTTGATATATATGCATTTATTTACTAAATATTATTAAGTTAATAGTATATGCTGACGCAATAATGACACTATGCGGTAGGCATATAAGATTATTATCGATGGCGGATGTACCTGGAGAACCTACAAACCCGGATCTGATGGTCATGATCGTTGAGTTACAACAGAAGCTCTAGGCTCAAGAACGGGAAATGCAAGGACTAAGGGAGCAATTATCTAACCAGCAACCCGTACCTGCGGTACGTGTAGACTTTCCACCTCCCATACCACTACCCCAGCAAGTAGAACCAACTACACCAGCTGTTCTGGTTGTACCTACTACTGAATTTTATGAAAGGTTTCGACGAATGAAGGCCCCAGAATTTGACGGATCAACAGACCCACTGGAAGCCGATGATTGGCTTACCGGTATAGAGAGGGTTTTGAAATTTATGAGACTCAGTGATCGTGAGAAAGTTTTATGCGCTTCATTTTCTCTCACTAAGGATGCCAGGAGATGGTGGGAGTTAGTGGAACGTAGAAGAAATGTGGATGAAATGACTTGGCAAGATTTTGTAGGGGAATTTGGAAGAGCTTATTTTAATGTGGAAATGATGGCGGCACAGCAAGAGGAATTTAAAAATTTTTGGCAAGGCAATATGTCAGTAGCTGAAGCTGTGAGGAGGTTCAACCAATTGGCGCATCTTTGTCCCGAGTTGGTACCTACTGATCGAGAACGGATAAGAAGATTAATGCGGATGTTTCGAACCGATATTGCCCTTATAGTTGATAGTGGAGGGCAAGCCCCTAAAGAAGTGGAAGATTGTATTGAACGGGCCATGAGAGCGGAGTTTAGAATAACCTGTGATAAGGAGGAAAGGGCAAGAATCTTTAAAGCCCAAAAGGAAGAAAAAGCTTTGGCCAAGTAGAGCCAAGTTGTGCAGGCGAAAGGACAAGGAAGCGTTCTGAGTCAAGGGCAGTCCCAAGGCTATCCAGTTGGATGCAATCACAATACCAACAATAAGAGGAAATGGAACGTGAATAATTCAAAGAATTCAAAGGGACGACCCCCGAAAAGGATCAATGATGGAGGGAATAACAAACCTCTCTATGGTCAATTCGGGAAAAGACATACAGGAGAATGTAAAGCTGGCACCAATAAGTGCTACATCTACGGCAAGGAAGGACATTATGCCAGGAATTGTTTCTCCAATCCCCAAAACCAGAATAATCAAGGTCAACAAAGAACCCAGGGAACTCAGTTGCACGTAGTCCAAGCTCAGATTGAAGGCCCGAGCATCAAGCAGGGATGTTTAGAGGCTCCAGAACCTAGTGGACGAATATATGCTTACACAAAGAAAGAAGATGATGCGGGGACTTCAACTGTGGTGACAGGTCAGTTTTCTGTTGCCAACACTGATGCCTATGTTCTATTTGATTCTGGAGCAACGCATTCATTTGCATCATATAAGTTTGCTAAACGAATAGGAAAGGAAGGGGATAGGATAGAAGAGACTTTTAAAATTGCACTCCCCTCTGGGGAAATATTAAGTTCTGATTATTGGTTACGCCATATACCGATTATCATTTATGGAAGGGAATTGTATATTGATTTGATAATAATCGATATACAAGATTATGACGTTATCCTGGGAATGGATTTCCTGGGGAAATATACCGCCAAGATTGATTGCTGACACCACAAAATCACATTTTGACCTTCCAGAAGTGAAAAATTCGTGTACTCAGGAAAGAACCCCAAGGCTCCCAAGGCGCTAATTTTGACATTAAAAGCAAGGAAGATGTTGGAAAGTGGGTGCACTGGTTATCTGGTAAACTTAGTAAATGAAGACCAAGAAGCTCAGTTAAGACCGGAGAATGTTTCCATAGTAAAGGAATTCGTCAATGTGTTTCCCGACAAATTACCGGGCTTACCACCGGAGCGGGAGGTCTGGTTCGAGATTGACTTAACGCCAGGCACAGCTCCAATTTTGAAGGCACCATATCGTATGGCTCTAGGAGAACTCAAAGAGCTTCAAGTACAATTGCAAGAATTGCTAGAGAAAGGGTTTATCCGGCCGAGCCATTCTCCGTGGGGAGCGCCAGTGCTATTTGTTAAGAAGAAAGATGGAACCTTACGAATGTGCATTGATTATCGAGAATTAAACAAGGTCACGATTAAAAATAAGTACCCACTTCCAAGGATCGATGACTTATTTGATCAACTGAAGGGAGCATCTATGTTTTCAAAGATTGACCTACGCTCGGGGTATCATCAACTTTGAGTTAAAGAAAAAGATGTGCCGAAGACGGTGTTTCAAAGACGTTATGGGCATTACGAGTTCTGTGTCATGCCGTTTGGATTGACTAATGCCCCAACAACTTTTATGGATCTTATAAATCAAATTTTCAAGGATTATCTCGATAAATTCCTCATTGTGTTCATCGATGATATCCTTATTTATTCGAGAACACCGAAGGAACATGAAGAGCACTTGAGGATTACGCTGCAACAAGTGAGGAAGCATCAGTTATATGCCAAGTTCTCAAAATGCAAATTTTGGCTGGAGAAGGTTCATTTCCTAGGACATGTGGTGACACGAGATGGAGTCTCTGTTGATCCTTCCAAAGTCGAAGTAGTAAATAAGTGGCCTACACCGAAGAGTATTATTGAGATTAGGAGTTTCCTTGGTTTAGCAGGATATTATCGACGTTTTGTAGAAGGATTCTCCAAACTTGCAGCACCACTCATAGCCCTTATAAGAAAAACAGCTAACTATGAATGGACCAAGAAGTGCGAAGAGAGTTTCCAAGAACTAAAAAGATGACTTAAAAGTGCCCCGGTGCTAACCATATCGGATCCAAATCTAGGAAATTATGTGATCTACAGTGATGCGTCAAAGACAGGCTTGGGAGCCGTACTTATGCAAAATGAAAAAGTAATTGCGTACACATCCCGACAGCTGAAGGATCATGAGAGGAATTATCCCACGCACGACTTGGAGTTAGCAGTGGTCGTATTTGCATTGAAGATTTGGCGTCACTATTTGTATGGAGCTAAGTGTGAGATTTATACAAACCACCAAAGTTTGAAATATATCTTCATGTAGAAGGAACTCAACATGAGACAGCGAAGATGACTAGAACTGGTTAAAGATTACGACTGTGAAATCTTATATCACCCTGGAAAGGCTAATCGAGTGGCCGATGCCCTCAGTCGTAGAGCAACGTCTTCACTTGCAATGGTGCAATTAATGCCAAAGCCTCTTTAGAAAGACTTGCTAGAAGCGGGTATAGAGCTAATTATAGGAGGATTAGCCAATTTATCGTTCTGACCTACAATCCTGGAGAATTTAAAAGAGCAACAAGAAGCAGACCCATCACTGCTTAGATACAAGTCTGAGGCCTTTGAGAACAAAGGAACAGAGTTTAGCATCTTGGAAGATGGCATTCTCCATTATAAAGGTAGACTTTGCATTCCCAATGATGAGGAGTTAAAAAGTCAGATCTTGAAAGAAGCTCATGAAGCACCATATGTAGCTCATCCAGGAGCTACAAAAATGTACCAAGATTTGAAAAAGTACTACTGGTGGCATGGAATGAAGAATGATGTTACGAGATTCATCAGTAAGTGTCTCACGTGTCAAAAGGTGAAGGCTGAACACCAACGACCCACGGGTGAACTGCAAAAGATAGATATCCCAGAGTGGAAATGGGACCAGATAACAATGGACCTGGTGACAGGGCTACCTAGAACTACGGGTGGACATGATGCTATATGGGTAATCGTGGACAGATTGACCAAATCATCACACTTTTTAACCATTAAACTCAGCAGCTCCGTGGAACGACTAGCCGAATTATATGTGGCCCAGGTTGTTAGATACCATGGAGTTCCGAAGTCCATTACTTCTGATCGTGATGGCCGATTCACTTCCAAATTTTGGAGAAGCGTTCACCAAGCAATGGGGACAAAGCTAACCTTTAGTACAACTTTCCACCCTCAAACGGATGGTCAGTCAGAAAGGACCATCCAGACTTTGGAAGATATGTTGAGAGCATGTGTGCTAGATTTGAAAGGAGGATGGGATAAAAAGCTTCCTTTGATTGAATTTGCATACAATAATAGTTACCAAACCTCCATTGGTATGGCTCCATATGAAGCTCTATATGGAAGAAGATACAGATCACCATTACATTGGTACGAAACCCAAGAAAAGGCATTGTCGACCATAGATTTTGTTCAAAGAACAACGAAAGATGTAAAGTTAATCCGTCAACGGATGGAAATGGCTTGCAGTCGACAAAAGAGTTATGCCGATCGACGACGGAGACCTTTAGAGTTCCAAGTAGGGGACTTAGTCTTTTTGAAGATAACACCAATGAAAGGAGTGGTAAGATTCGAAAAAAGGGGAAAACTCAGTCCAAGGTACATTGGACCATATGAAATCTTAGAAAGAGTAGGTAACATGGCTTACAAGTTAGCCCTACCCCCTAAAATGGCATCGGTACATAATGTATCCATGTATCCATGCTAAAAAAGTATGTAACTGATCCATCGCATATACTTCAACATGAGCCTATTGAAGTGCAAGAGAACCTGTCTTATAAAGAGAAACCAGTTCAAATCTTGGCTCGAGAAGAGAAGGAGTTAAGAAATAAAAAGATACCACTAGTCAAAGTTTTATGGTGTAATCAACAAGTAGAAGAAGCAACCTGGGAACGAGAAGATGAAATGAAAAGAGTCTACCCAGAATTGTTTTAGTTTTCAAGGACGAAAATTTTTAAGAAGGGTAGATTTTAATGACTAGAAAAAAAAAGTTTATTAATAAAACCTAATATTTAATTGGGTTTAGTTAATAAATTTACCCTTAAAATTGTAACTTTTGTAAAATTGTGATAATATGTAAATAAGCAGTATTAATTGAGTATTACACTGTGAATGTGATGTCATGATGGATATTTTTTAATACATATTTTATGAGTTAAATTACTCAAAAATTTGTAAATAATATCCATAAAGTGAATTTTGTATCACAATTAATTGCAAAATTGTGATACAAACGAATGAGTACTTAGAATACGAGTAAGACATAGATGTTAGACATGTATGCTCTAAGGAGTAAAAATGTAATACGTTTTTGGAGACATTTTTATCAATAAAGAATTTATTCATTTATATATACCAAATATTGTCCTCTTTACGTTCATATTTGTTGAATGTATGATAAGCAAACAGTAGTCTGAGACTGTCAGTCTAAACCTTAAGAGTTGGGCATATGATGGGATGATTATGCGGTAGACACGACTCTTAAGGTGATGGTCTAAAATATATGATCCGCAATCGAGGGAATAAAGTTGGACGCTTTATTCATGTAAAGATTGTTATGTTGTCTATATCCCTTTTGGGAGATGGTTTGTCTTGGCCATCGGAGTTGGACTCCGTGAATAGAAACATTGGCGCGTTGTCATAGGTGACGATGTGTTGGATCGGGACATAAAGTGAATTGATTTGGATTAATAATTCTGTCTTGGCAAATCGATTCACTTTAGACAATCATTTGTATTGTATCTTAATCCTGAGATGAATAATGGGCCCGTTGTCTCGATTTGTGTCTTTTGATGTACCAATGGGTGACTCCCACATCTCTATAGTGGCATGCATACCGGTACGTTGGAGGCATGACTCTTGGTAGCGTAGACTTGTTATTCATAGATATGGAATCCATAGCTCCTCTTTAGGAGTAATGATATCCTCTTATATGCATTGTCCTGTAATTGGAAAACTGGAGCGCTCAACCATTTGGATACATAGGTGTAACCGAATGGTATACTATCTTTGGATGGTAAGTTTTCTAATGGTGAGACAATGGAACGTAAGATAAAAATAATCGGGAAGGTAAGACAGAACTTGTCCTTAAGCCGATTATGGATGATCATATGGGGATGCGATACACTATGATATGTCATGGAGACTTAGCTACACGAGCTTCGTAATTCTATAAAGTTCGAGAGTGCAGCTCCAAGCTTTTAGTGGAGTAGCGTTGGAGTTGATAATTGTGAAATGTATATCTGGGATATTGGGTTTCATAATTATCATGAGCTTGAACTTTATAGGTCCATTTTGGTCCCCTTTGCTAGCTCACAAAATCCTGTAACGACACGGCGTGCTTTTCCAATAATTGGTGACTTATGTCGGATTTATCAGATTGGTTTAAAATTTATAAGAATCAAATAATTCATGTCTGTTTATCGGTTGAATTAATTATGTAAGAAATTAGTTCAAGATGAACTTGTTGAATTATGGCGTTCGGATAATTCTTGTCTGTTTATCGGTTGTTTTAATTTTGGACAATTAGAACAAGATAAACTTGTAGAATTATTGTGAATTGATTTATTTTCTTAGAGATTATCTTGATGAAGTTTGTTTTGATCAGATATCTTTTCCATTGGGCTATTTGAATCAAAACTGAGACTTTATCCTTTAGAATCTCGGGTGGAAAATAAAAGATTCGCAGAGATTTTTTCTCGGCAGTTCGGCCTGCCTATCACACAGTTCGGCATGCCGACCGCGACAGTTAAGATTACGCGTTTTTCACGCGTATCTTATCAGATATTGATCCGAACTTGATTCTGTTTCGATTTTTGAGACCTAATCTGATATGGACTGACCCCAAGGACCAATAGGTATAAAAAGGGAGTGAGTCTAATGATTTACTCAGATCAATTTGAGAGATTAAGAGTGATACTCTTCTAGTGAGCATCTGAAAACTCCCTGAGAGCTTTTGTTCACAAATCACGAACACTAGCTTTGGGTTCTCTCTATTGGTTGGAAGGAGAGTCACCGGTGGAAGAGCTGTACGTGTGAGCCCACACTCACTCCGGTTGTGGATAGAGAATAGCAAAGAAGACCAGTTGGTTGAGGCTCTTCTGGAACGTTACTTCTCTACACAGGTCGCGGAGGTTCTTCGGCATACTGAGGTTAGTAAGATCTGTTTAATTTATATATATAACATGTCAAACTTGTGTTTTGGAAAATACTCTGATGAAAAATTTTAAAAATTCCGCTGCGCACTTTGTTTCCAACAATTGGTATCAGAGCCAAGGTTTTTACATAAATTTGCAAGTTTGTGATCATGTTATGTGCATAAATTTTGTGATCTTAATCTCTCCAATGCTTGAATTATATTTTATAGAGAGATGGCACTCTAGGTTTCTATATAATATATATGTTGTCATGGATTATATGGTGAATGTTTATTAATTAATTATGGTTGATTAAATTGTTGTTTAATTATTTATTAATTAATTAATACCGGTTATGGTTCCTTAGAGGTTAGAATATGTATCTAGGTTTTTCATGTAATTAGATGGCGGACTATCATCTCCGTCTAGGAATTATTATTTAATTTTTAATTTGTAAGAATTTTGTAATTAAATAATTATTCGGAGAAGACGGAACGAGAAGTCGGATCTTAAAGATTGATGATGGCACCTCCAAGTATTTCCTGAGTCTCTAATTTTATGTTTTTGAATTGTTGAAAATAAAATTGATGAATTGCATTAAAATTGTATTTTCTGGATTGAGGATTTTCTGCTCGGTCGGCATGCCGGACCTCACAGTTCGGCAGGCCGAAGGTCACAGATCGGCAGGCCGGACGTACGGTCCGGCAGGCCGACAGTGGGGCAGAAATTTTGGTGCTCTACCGGCAGGCCGAACCTTCATGTTTGGCAGGCCGAACCTCCATGATCGGTAGGCCGATCACCTAGATCGGCCTGCCGACCGAGAGCTGCCAGGTGTCCAGAAAAGGTGCGATTTTTCCAGTACAGTTTTAATTTTATTTTTGGGATGATTCTGAGAAACATTAAATTTGGATATGACCGGAAATATGAAGTGTTCGATTCATACGGGATTGAGGACTTGAAGATGAATATTACATGAAGAAGGATACAGCTTGAGGATTCAAGGATGAAGAATCGACAAATGTCTCGATTATTCTCTTGTAATCTTAGTTTTTTCTATTCTCTAGGGTGGAACCATAATATTACGGTTATTATTATTATTATTCTTGTAGCTTTGCTTGATTGCTTTGCTTGTCTGCATTATAATATGATTTACCATGTATATTGATAACATGTCATATAGAATAGGGAGTGCCGCTCATATTAAAACTGTTCATGCATAATTTTAAAATAAAACCTTGACTTCAAAAGATTGAGTGGGAGAAGGTTTTCGAAGAGAGAACCTAAGGCCTCCATCGTTGGTCCATAGGAAGAACATGATGGTCCCAACCCCTAGGAAGGGATTTCTATCATGTACCAGATTGGATCTCTGAAAGGATAAGGTATTTTAGTATGATTTATGGTTGCACACCCCTAGGTGGTGATTATAAATCATGGATAAAATATTAAAACGGTGGTTATACACTCACGTTAATTTTATTATTAACCTCCCCTAGGAGCTCTGTTAATAAAATTAATGGCCAAAGAAACGATTATTAGTATATGCTGGATCATACGGGTCCAGGATGACATATATTAATCAGGAGGGGATCCGTGTTCCTGATTGAATTTGGCATGACTCCCCTAGGAGCTTGTTGAATTCTGAGTTGGGAATTATCGTTGTAAGGTTGTGATATTTTCAAGGTTTTGACACATAAACACATTTGTATGATTTTACATGATTGTGTTATCTTACTAAATTATTATATATGTTTGCTTATGTTTGGTATATGATTCTTTATTGTAGATTGAAAATGTCTAAAAACGCTTTATCATCGATACTTGACAAAAACCAATTAACCGGTGAGAACTATAATGATTGGAAACGGAACCTGGACATCGTCCTTTCCTTTGAGAAACTGAAATATGTTCTGACAACTCCTTGTCCTCCCAAGCCTACGGGAGACTCAAGTAATGAGCAATTCCAAGCGTACGACCGCTGGAAAGATGCTAATGATCAGGCCCGCTGCTATGTTATGGCTAGCATGAATAACGTGCTGCAGGCTCAACATCAGGATTATGAGACTGCGAAGCAGATCTTGGATAATCTTGAGGACATGTTTGGAGGCCAGGCCATAACAAAGCGGCAAGGGGCGCTTCGGAAACTCTTAAACTGTAGACAGAGACCGGGGACATCTGTAAAGGAGCACATGATGTTGGTCATGGGTTACCTCGCTGAGGCTCAAACCAATGGAGCCGACATCGATGCTGAAACTCAGATGACTATGGTCTTTGAGACTCTGTCTAAGGAATTTATTCCGTTTAGAGCTACTTTTAATCTAAGCAATAGACGGGATATGACCTTGACAGAACTGATGAAACAGTTACAAGAGTTTGAACTGCTGATCAGGGAGTCTCCTGCTGGTGGAGAGGCCAATATGGTAGCTGCTTCTGGTTCCAATCCTAACTCTGGGAATGGAAAGAAGCAACGGGCCAAAAGTGGGAAGTCTTCTATTCCTATTGCTACCAAGAGCAAGAAGAAGAAGAAGAAGAACCCAAAGAAGCTTAAGTGCTTCTTTTGTGGTAAGGTCGGGCATATAAAGAAGCATTGCAAGGACTTCCTTTCCAAGGGAGGTAGGTGTGATCTTCTATATTTAGAAACTTGTTTGGTTGAGGAATCCAGTGACATTTGGGTCATAGATTCCAGTGCAACTAATCATGTTTGTGTTTCTCTGCAGGGATTCAAAGAAACGAGAAGTCTACTTCGTGAAGACTTAACGCTTCGGATGGGCGATGGATCCTTGGTCTCAGCGGAAGCAGTGGGAGATGTCCATCTTTATTTTGATAATTATAGGAGTTTAATTTTACGAGATTGTTTTTATGTTCCTAAATTTAAAAGGAATTTAATTTCTGTATCTTCTTTATTTAAAGACTCCTACGTGGTATCTTTTAATGAAAAAGTGGTGATTCGTAAAAACAAATCTTTTATCTGTTCTGGATGGATGCAAAATAATCTATATTTTATCAAACCTAAGATGGACCTATTGCTTAATGCTGAGATAAATGATAATGACTCAAAAAGACTTAAAACTTCTCACTCTAATAAGACTTATCTTTGGCATTTGCGCCTTGGCCATATTAACCTAAATAGGATTCAAAGGTTGGTAAGGGATGGACCTTTAAGTCACTTAAAGGTGGAATCTATACCTCAATGTGAATCTTGTTTGGAGGGTAAAATGACCAAAAGACCATACGGGTCTAAGGGCAATAGGGCCGAAGGGGTTCTAGAACTTGTGCATAGTGATGTTTGCGGACCGATGAACATCCAGGCACGAGGAGGATATGAGTACTTCGTTACTTTTATTGACGATTACTCAAGATATGGGTATGTGTTCCTAATGCACCACAAAAGCGAAACTTATGATAAGTTCAGGGAGTTTCGGGCTGAAGTGGAAAAGCAATTGGGTAGACCCATAAAGGCACTTCGATCTGATCGAGGTGGGGAATACCTTTCTGATGAGTTCTTGGGACACTTGTTAGAGAATGGGATTTTATCCCATTTGACTGCACCGGGTACTCCGCAGCAGAATGGCGTAGCAGAGAGAAGGAATAGGACTTTGTTGGACATGATTCGGTCCATGATGAGTTATTCATCATTGCCTTTATCCTTTTGGGGATATGCACTACAAACCGCATGTTATCTTTTGAACAATGTGCCTTCAAAATCGGTCCCTAAAACTCCTCACGAGTTGTGGACAAGACGGAAGACATCCTTAAACCATATTCGCATATGGGGATGTCCAGCTCATGTCCTGTTTAAGGATCCGAATAAGTTGGAAGCACGTTCAGAAGTTTGCGTGTTTGTAGGATATCCAAAAGGGACTAAAGGGGGTTATTTTTATAACCCAAAGGAAAATAAAGTTGTGGTTTCAACTAATGCAACTTTCCTTGAGGAGAGTTACATGAACGACTTTAAACCTCAAAGCAAAGTGGTGCTTGAGGAGTTGAGGGGTAATCCGTTTACTCCGGAGGTTCCGAACGAAACCATTCCGATCGGTGTAAAAAAACCAAACAAACCTGAACAACAACCTCAGGGGCTTCGGCGTAGTGGGAGGATCGGGCGTCAACCTGAGAGGTATATGTTCAATGGGGAGGTCTTTTTGGCTGAACCGGATGAACATGACAGAGATCCTTATACTTACGCAGAAGCTATGGAGGATGTTGATTCAAGACTCTGGACAGAGGCCATGAACATTGAGATGAAGTCTATGGAGACTAATCGGGTCTGGGAGCTTGTGGATCTTCCCGAAGGGGTAAAACCCATAGGGAGTAAGTGGATCTACAAGAGGAAAAGAGGAGTGGATGGAAAGGTCAAAACCTTTAAGGCTAGACTGGTAGCTAAGGGTTATACGCAAAAGGAAGGAATCGATTATGAGGAAACCTTTTCGCCTGTAGCCATGCTTAAGTCCATCCGGATTCTCTTGTCCATAGCTGCCGCTCTCAACTACGAGATTTGGCAGATGGATGTCAAGACGGCTTTTCTGAATGGCTATCTTGATGAGTCCATTTATATGGAACAACCAGACGGGTTCAAGGTCACGGGTCAAGAGGGTAAGGTTTGTAAGTTGCTAAAGTCTATTTATGGACTTAAGCAGGCTTCTCATTCTTGGAACATAAGATTTGATCATGTGATCAAGACTTATGGGTTCTCACAAAATGTGGATGAGCCATGTGTTTACAAACACATTAAGAATGGGAAGGTGGTTTTTCTACTACTCTATGTAAATGACATTCTGCTAATTGGCAATGACGTTGGGGCGTTGTCATCGGTCAAATTATGGTTGACCAAGCAGTTTGACATGAAGGACTTGGGTGAGGCTAATTTTGTTCTCGGTATCCAGATCTTTCGGGATAGGAAGAACAAAATGATAGCTTTGTCACAGGCCGGCTACATAGATAAAATTCTCAGGAGGTTTGCAATGCAGGATTCCAAGAAAGGTGGGCAACCATCTAGGTCTGGAATTACTCTTTCTAAGAAAGACTCTCCAAAGTCTTATGAAGAAAGAGAATACATGAAGAAGGTGCCTTATGCTTCGGCAGTGGGTAGTCTCATGTATGCCATGCTTTGCACTCGACCAGATATTAGCTATGCGGTCGGGATTGTGAGTCAATTTCAGGCGGATCCAGGACCGAACCATTGGGTTGCGGTAAAGCATATTTTCAAGTACCTAAGAAGGACTCGAGGGTATATGCTTGTGTATTTGGGTGAGGATTTAACTCCTCTAGGATACACTGATTCAGATTTTCAATCCTGCCTGGATTCTAGGAAATCGACATCGGGGTTTGTGTTTACTCTGGGTGGCGGTGCCATCAGTTGGAGAAGTACGAAGCAAGATTGCACTTCGGATTCAACGATGGAGGCCGAGTATGTGGCGGCTAGTGATGCTTCGAAAGAAGCAGTGTGGCTCCGCAAGTTCCTTGGGGATCTTGAGGTAGTTCCTGGTGTGGATAAAGCGGTATCACTGTACTGTGATAACAGTGCGGCGGTAGCTAATGTTAAGGAACCAAGATTTCACAAGAAGAGTAAGCATATTGATCGGAAGTATCATGTGATAAAGGACTTCGTTGAGAGCGGGCATGTCACGGTGTGCAAGATCGCGTCAGAGGACAATTTAGCTGATCCATTTACGAAGACACTTTCTGGGAGAGTCTTCGAAAGGCATGTGAAAGCTATGGGGATGCGAAATTTGCAGTATTTACTCACTTAGTGCAAGTGGGAGATTGTTAGACATGTATGCTCTAAGGAGTAAAAATGTAATACGTTTTTGGAGACATTTTTATCAATAAAGAATTTATTCATTTATATATACCAAATATTGTCCTCTTTACGTTCATATTTGTTGAATGTATGATAAGCAAACAGTAGTCTGAGACTGTCAGTCTAAACCTTAAGAGTTCGGCATATGATGGGATGATTATGCGGTAGACACGACTCTTAAGGTGATGGTCTAAAATATATGATCCGCAATCGAGGGAATAAAGTTGGACGCTTTATTCATGTAAAGATTGTTATGTTGTCTATATCCCTTTTGGGAGATGGTTTGTCTTGGCCATCGGAGTTGGACTCCGTGAATAGAAACATTGGCGCGTTGTCATAGGTGACGATGTGTTGGATCGGGACATAAAGTGAATTGATTTGGATTAATAATTCTGTCTTGGCAAATCAATTCACTTTAGACAATCATTTGTATTGTATCTTAATCCTGAGATGAATAATGGGCCCGTTGTCTCGATTTGTGTCTTTTGATGTACCAATGGGTGACTCCCACATCTCTATAGTGGCATGCATACCGGTACGTTGGAGGCATGACTCTTGGTAGCGTAGACTTGTTATTCATAGATATGGAATCCATAGCTCCTCTTTAGGAGTAATGATATCCTCTTATATGCGTTGTCCTGTAATTGGAAAACTGGAGCGCTCAACCATTTGGATACATAGGTGTAACCGAATGGTATACTATCTTTGGATGGTAAGTTTTCTAATGGTGAGACAATGGAACGTAAGATAAAAATAATCGGGAAGGTAAGACAGAACTTGTCCTTAAGCCAATTATGGATGATCATATGGGGATGCGATACACTATGATATGTCATGGAGACTTAGCTACACGAGCTTCGTAATTCTATAAAGTTCGAGAGTGCAGCTCCAAGCTTTTAGTGGAGTAGCGTTGGAGTTGATAATTGTGAAATGTATATCTGGGATATTGGGTTTCATAATTATCATGAGCTTGAACTTTATAGGTCCATTTTGGTCCCCTTTGCTAGCTCACAAAATCCTGTAACGACACGACATGCTTTTCCAATAATTGGTGACTTATGTCGGATTTATCAGATTGGTTTAAAATTTATAAGAATCAAATAATTCATGTCTGTTTATCGGTTGAATTAATTATGTAAAAAATTAGTTCAATATGAACTTGTTGAATTATGGCGTTCGGATAATTCTTGTCTGTTTATCGGTTGTTTTAATTTTGGACAATTAGAACAAGATAAACTTGTAGAATTATTGTGAATTGATTTATTTTCTTAGAGATTATCTTGATAAAGTTTGTTTTGATCAGATATCTTTTCCATTGGGCTATTTGAATCAAAACTGAGACTTTATCCTTTAGAATCTCGGGTGGAAAATAAAAGATTCGCGGAGATTTTTTCTCGGCAGTTCGGCCTGCCGATCAGAAAGTTCGGCCTGCCGAACTGGCCAGTTCGGCCTGCCTATCACACAGTTCGGCATGCCGACCGCGACAGTTAAGATTACGCGTTTTTCACGCGTATCTTATCAGATATTGATCCGAACTTGATTCTGTTTCGATTTTTGAGACCTAATCTGATATGGACTGACCCCAAGGACCAATAGGTATAAAAAGGGAGTGAGTCTAATGATTTACTCAGATCAATTTGAGAGATTAAGAGTGATACTCTTCTAGTGAGCATCTGAAAACTCCCTGAGAGCTTTTGTTCACAAATCACGAACACTAGCTTTGGGTTCTCTCTATTGGTTGGAAGGAGAGTCACCGGTGGAAGAGCTGTACGTGTGAGCCCACACTCACTCCGGTTGTGGATAGAGAATAGCAAAGAAGACCAGTTGGTTGAGGCTCTTCTGGAACGTTACTTCTCTACACAGGTCGCGGAGGTTCTTCGGCATATTGAGGTTAGTAAGATCTGTTTAATTTATACATATAACATGTCAAACTTGTGTTTTGGAAAATACTCTAATGAAAAATTTTAAAAATTCCGCTGCGCACTTTGTTTCCAACAATAGAGTCCACTGAAACCCAACCTAGTATAAAAAGGAGGCCGACGCAGTAAAAGTAAACTGCTAAGTGAAAACGCAGATATAAAAAATGTTTCGTTTGGCCTTCAAAAGTAGACTAAAGGTCAGTAAAATAGCTTACACAGTCTAAGGTTACAAGTTTGCATTGATTTGACCATGGCAGTGTAGAAAAAATACTGAGTGATGAAAAATTATACAGTGTAAAATTTTTTGGGCCACTAAATGGACACCCAACAAAATTCTATTGGGCCACCATATCACAAAAAGTGGCCCAATCACAATTTGCCATCTAGCAAGCCCATTAATTGTTGATGAGTCACCATAGTTGTGATAAGCTTGTATTAATTTTGTAATAAGCCAAATTTACTCTTATTTTCTTCCCTCAACATCCGGCAGCCATTGGAGAGCCATTCAACAAAAATTTTTCAACCTTAAAACCCTTGCAAAAATTGACCCCAACCTAATTCAAGAAGTATAGGTCAAAGGATTTCTTCAAATTTAAGGTAAAACCTAAACTTTTTTTCAAGTTTTCTTAGGGTTTGCATGGGTTAAGGAGGGATTTGATTCAAGGTGATTTTTGCATGAATAATGGTTAGGAAAGAGCTTCAAGGGAGTCTTTGGAAGGCTTGAAGCACAAAATTCCTATTTGGGTAAGTTTTAAACCCTTAAACTTGAATTTATGTAATTTTTGTTTTGATCTTTATTATTTCTAAAGCATGTGACGTTTTTAGGCAAAGTTTTGATTTTATTCTATGAGTATGTGACTTATAGTATGATGGTATAGGCAAAATTATGGGTTGTTGATGCAAAATGGTAGTTATGCAAAATACGTAATTTTTGTAATTTTAAGGTTAAGTT
The DNA here is from genome assembly GCA_025403435.1 of Artocarpus heterophyllus. Lineage (NCBI taxonomy): Eukaryota > Viridiplantae > Streptophyta > Magnoliopsida > Rosales > Moraceae > Artocarpus > Artocarpus heterophyllus. The sequence goes on from CM046342.1 coordinate 20,799,308, forward strand.
TTGGAAAAATGGTGTTTTGGTATAGAAAAGGTTTGGAAAAGGGGTGAATCTGTCTATGTAGTGGCTGGAATGTAGTTTTAAAATGGATTTTTATAAAAATACCATGAGGACTAAATTGAAAGAAAAAGCTTTCCCTCGGTAGATTTGAAAAATGCCCAAAAAACCCCTAAACAGTGAGAATTTCAAAAAAGTTAAAACATGAAAGTCGTAGATCTCGATGAAACTGTTAGGCAACGCAAACGGTTCGTCAAAAATCTCAACCGATTGTGAGATTTTAATTTTTCAAGAATTTCTTAAAAGTGAAAAAAATGTTAAAATGGAAAAATGTCATTTTTCAAAATGATTTAAGATATGGTACTTTAAGTAAAAATGGTTCTTATGAAAAATGGGAAATTTTGGTTTAAAGAGATAAATTTTAGGCCTGAGGGCAAAATTGTCAAAAATTTTCAATTAGGGTCTAAACTGTAAAGTTTTACGAAAATGGGGCATGGACATGAAATAAGGGGATCCGAGCCATTAGGGTATTATTTTAAAATTAATACGTGACTATTTTTGTTAAAATAACGAAATCGAGCTCGGATAGGTTAGTAGGCTCACGGAGGGCAAAATCGTCACTTTTGCCCGTATAACCCGAACCGTGTCAAATGTTTCAAATAGGGAAAAAATATTAATTAGAAAGATTTCCACCCTTCGTTAGAAACGGTAGGGTAGAGTTAGATAGAAATAAGAAAAAACCAGTGGTTTCTAGAGTTGTATATAGTTATGCAACTCAGTCCATTAATTAACGATCACTGTTTGTTGAAACATAGTGAATATTGGCTAATGGCTTTGAAATTGGCCAACAGGATCCTAGAAGTTTAGGATGGAGCAAAATCGAGGTTGAATTACCCGACGTTCGAATCAAGTAAGTACCCATCCCACCTACAGCATGGAATCGTAAGTATAGAGTGTAACATATGTATATGTATACCTGTGCGTATAACAAGGTGTATACCTATGTGTATGCTATGATATGAGTATCTTTAAGTATGTTGGTGTATACCTGTGCATATACATATGCCTGTGTGTATAATATATGGTATACTGGTGTGTATGTTAACGTATGCCTGTAAGTATAAAAGTATGTACCAGTGTATACTATTTTGTACAAGAGTATATATGTATGGTGTATAACATGCATTTGTCACTTCATGCATGGTATGTTAACCATAATAATTGGGCTGGTAATTATGTCACCAGAAATTAAGAAAGGTGTCGTACCGACTCCTGATTCGAGAGGAGTTCAAGGATATAGTATGGTCACGGTGTTACGTAGACCTAAGTGCGCAATAGTACGAACACTTGGGCCCTAGTTAAAATAGGAAATGAAAATGATAAAGAAGGTTTATAAGAAAGCATAAATGGTTCATGCATTTTATTGAATGAGCATGTGGGTTATATGGGACTTACTGGGTGTAAGCTCATTAAGTATTTCATGCTGTAGGTATTCCTACTAGAAGGTCAGAACCAAGTCACGGATGAGCTGGCAGAGGGTGATGAGTAATGAGCAAAAAGGGGTATGGATGCCGCCACAGTTATGTTTCTGCTACTGTATATTTTAAACTTGTTTTCTTTGAACGTGCTATGTAAGAGCTGAACATATTTAAGTATATCAAAACCTCTCTTGAGAATATTTAGCAACAGTATTGGAAAAGAGAGTGTGTTATGTAAATATATGTATCTGTTTACACCTGATGAGTTGCTAAACTTCACATGAATGACTTGTCCTAAAAAAAAAAAAAATCCTGAGTTTTACACCCATACGTAAGTATATATATATAAAAAAAAAAGTCTTTCACAACCTGGAAAAAAAGCGGGTTGTGACACACTAGGAAGGCTTAGGTCTTAGAGACATGTCTCACCTGCTTTAGGGCAAGTGGGAGATTGTTGGGTTTGGTGCTTTAAAAACTGTGACATTATACATATTGATAATAAATAAATAAAGTGACATTTGTAATTATTTTTGTTGCTTATATGTGTTATGAATACTTTTATAAACATCAAGTAAATTCCATGATTATTTATGTGACTATAAATTTAGCATATAAGTGTTATATGCTTAGGGATAAAATTTATAGATAATAATCTAAATAGTCCATAATAATTAATTAAAGTTTGGGATCTTTAATTAAATATTATAAGTACGGTCCAATATCATTTAGAATGAAATAGTCATTATCTTGACTATTAATGTAGAGACATTGGATTGGAGGTACTTTATATAATGAGATTATATAGGACTCGACTAGATAAATTATGAATCTCTAATAATCATCCGTTACAAATAGAGTATTCAAATTTATCACTATGATAATCATATATATGACAGTCTTAATCCTAAGTATTTATTAGACTCCTGTTTATGACATTATGTTTTTTGACTTGCTTTGTAAGATTTATCTAAGCACAGATAGTAATTAGCATCTTGGAAACATAATGTAATAAATAGCTGAGAATAATATTATACAGATATGGAATCCATACCTTCCTTATGGAAGTTAGAAAAATAGTTTTCTTGAGTGATAATTCGAGGTTTGAACAGTAGAGCGCTCGTTTATAATAAGATTATAAATTAACTGTTCATTAGAGAATTATTGGAACTCAATGATAGAGATATAATAAGAGAGGTAAATGGAAATTGAACCTAGCTCTTATTATGAACTATTTATGGAGGATTGACTTATATGTAATGATTATATCAATGGACTGCTCGCTAATTTTCTTTTAGTAATTTTACTATAATATCAAGAGTTCAGTTTCAGGTTTTTAGCAGAGTAACACTGAAACTAATAAATTTGGCACATTAATTAAAGAGTTTGATTAATTTTCAAATTTATTGGAGCTTAGGTTATAGGTCCATAGGTCCCCAATGCCACCTCTATGACACTATAGTAGATTTAATGCATAGAATAAATTATAAATATTTAGTTTGGAATTATTGAATTCCAAATTAATTATTTCACACTTAAGATATTAATGTGATACAGAAAAATATTTTTTGTGACACATAATATAAATGTTGTCACATTTAACTAAGCATTAGTTAATTAATTAATTGATTATATTTAAAATCTATTCTTTAATAAATGAGATTTATTTTCTAAATGTTAATATATATATTAGATTTTATTATTTATTAATATATATATTACATAAAGAAAATGTTTACGTTTTTTTTCTTTTTATATATATGTATATATATGTTATGCGAATCACGTTGTGATTCGGTCAAAAAAAAAAGGAAGAAGTTTACGTAATGTAAACGTGCTCACGCGTGTGTGTACATATATATATATATTAATAAGAATTTTTTTTTGGGTGATTCGATTTTGGCATAACAAAGGGATAAGGAAAGTAAAGCATATCCCTTTCCATATATCTGATATGGTGGTTGCATCAAATTTGAAATTAATTAAAACTAACTAACTGCTCAGATATAAAAAAATGGTAGAGATAACTGTTATCTCATTAGATCAATAATTCACGTAACTTTCACAGACAGAAAAACTAAGAGTTCTTCTTTAAAAAAAAATCTGCTATCTCATGTGTTGAGTACATAGCAGATTCAAAAAAGTGTGAGGAAAATTCATTCTTGCAATTTGATGCCCACTCGTCTTTCTATTGGTGTGAAAGCCTGGCTTGGAAGATTGTGGTGTCAAAGAGGAAAGTTAGGATACCCTAATAGTCTTCAAAAAGGTTAGTAAAATTCCCAAAGCTTTCTATTATTAATTAAAATTATATATCTATTCCCGATGAACAAAGTTTTCAGAAAATTTTTGTTTGTCAACGATCCGTTCCTTCCGCTACGTTTTTGGATTTTATGCTAACAGAGTTGTATCTTGAGAACATAGTGAAACTGTGCAGAGTCCCATTATTAATTACTTTTGATAGTGATATCCGATTTAATGCTAAGTATTATAGAAGTTTCGAAAAAGCATTAGGTGTGGAGGTGAATTTCAACACTGCTTTTCATCCTCAGACCGATGGATAGTTTGAGTGAGTTATTTAGATTCTTGAGGACATGTTGCATGCTTGCATTTTGAATTTTGGTAGAAACTGGAAGAAGCACCACCCACATCTGGTCGAGTTTGCATACAATAAAAGTTACCGAGCAAGCCTTGGTATGGCACCGATCAATGCACTTTACAGGAGACCATGTCGATCACTAGTTTGTTGGTTAGAACCGGAGGATGGGATTGTCACCAGGCCCAATGAGATCCATGAAAACAATGAGAAGATTATGATGATAAGAGACCGATTAAAGGCAGCTTAGAGCCGACAAAAGGGTTATGCTAATAAAAATTGCCGACCTTTGGAATTTAAAGAAGGTGATTTTGTTCTCCTAAAGGTTTCTTAATGTAAAGGGATTACACATTTTGGTGTAAGTGGGAAGCTTGCACTGAGGTATGTTGGATTATTCAAGATTTCCCACCTGTCGGTGTAATTGCTTACTGACTTGATCTTCCTCCCAAGCTTTCTCATGATTACAACATGTTCCATGTGTCAATGCTTTGAAAATGCGAAAATGCCCACTCAAACTGAGCAAAGTGGTTTCATTCTATGATGTGCCCATACAAAAGGATACGACCTATATGGAGGTGTCTGTCTAGGTTATCAATTGAAAACTAGCAAGTTTCGACAATGAGACATACCACTAGCGAAAGTTTTGCTGCAACACCTGTACATCTTGACATAGGAATTGAAATCGACCATGTGAGAACTGTATTCGCATTTATTTTGCTTTTGAGATAGGTTGTAATTTCAGGGACGAAATTTCCTAAGGGAAGGAGAGTTGTAATGTCCCAAAAATTTATTACACATGATTAGTATGTAAATTGGTGAATTAGTGTGCCTAATTACTTAATTAACTTCATTTAATTAATTGTGTCATTTTCTCATTTAATTGTCTTTTTATCAATTTGTTGATTTATCTTAATTTTTATCATTTTTCAACTTATTTTGTAATAATTTTAGTAATTTGTTTTATTTCTTAAAAATCAGATTTTTATGTTAAAAAATAACAACAAATTGGGAAATGACCAACAAGTCCCATTTTTTCGTTCGCTTAGAGAAGACCGTGTGAGATTTAGGTATATAAACTTAAACACACTTTGCTCCTCCCACTTGAGATGCCCAACCTTGGAAACTCAGAAATGAAATCTGCTTCAGGTACCTTCCCACTTGAGGCCTCACCTAGACAAATACCTAAAAACAGCCTTGAAACTAGACTCCCTAAACTATGTACTAAACACAGTTTTTACTTGAAACAACATCTATATTGAGGATACTAGATGCACCAAATTGATCAGGCTATATTCTCATTCTTTCCCTCAACCTTTATGTCATTTTTCTTCATTCCCTGTCTCCCTATGGTACCAAAAAACTCCCTAATACATACCCACACTTACATTGTTCCAACCCATAGGCAAGATGCTCAGTTTTCAACTTGAACAGAGGCATAGAAACACCATTCTGGCGGCATCAAAGCTTACAAAAAATGTCCAGCCAAGGTTAGCCATGATTTTAGCAAAACAAACACTTGTTATTGAAGCATTAAACTCTGATTTGGTAAGCAAATTCATGATTAAAAAGCTGGTCTTCATAACTCAGCTAAAACAATTTGTATATTAAGTAAATTTGCCAAAAATCTACTTTGTAGGTTATGATCTGGGCATGAATGAAGTTAGGAAATGTTTCAACTAAGGTTGTATGATGATTTTAACCTACAATTCATGTTTTAATTTGAACAAAAGCAAGATTAAATAGTTTTTACATTTATTTGACCAATTTTAGAATTATGGGAGCAAATGCATGAAAATTATGAAAAGATATTTCATGTGGTTGAAATTGAGTTTGTAAGCTTCATATCATGCTTATGAATCATTTGAACATGTTTAGATTGCAGTTTCGAGGAGCTAATGTTTAGCGGAATGACATTTCGGTGTAGGCAATAAAGGTGCTAGTTGACGAGGTAGGACTCTAGTGTTGGAAAAATAGTACGCAGCAGAATTTTAAAAATTTTACGTTAGAGTAATTTCCAAAACACAAGTTTGACATGCTATATGCATAAATTAACCAGATCTTACTAACATTTGTGTGCTGAAGAATCCTCGTAAAATGTGAAGAGAAGTAAAGTTTCAGAAGAGCCTCAACCAATTGGTATTCTTTGCTATTCTCTATCCACGACTGGAGTGAGTGTGGGCTCACACGTACAGCTCTTCTACTATGTGACTTTTCTTCCAACCAATCAAGAGAACCCAAAGTAAGTGTTTGTGATCTGTAAACAAAAGCACTCAGGGAGTTTTTAGATTCTCACTAGCAAAGTATCACTCTTAATCTCTTAATTGATCTTAGTAACTCTTAAGACTTACTCCCTTTATATAGAGATTGGTCATGGGTCAGTCTTTATCAGATTAGGTCTCAAAAACTCAAAATAGAATCAAGTTTGGATCAATATTTGATAAGATCCGTGTAGAAATGTATGATCTTATCTTTCGCTGATCGGCAGGCCGAACAGGCCCCATCGATAGGCCGAACACGTCCATCGGTAGGCCAAACTGCCGAATAAAAATCTCGCTAATCTTTTATTTTCACCCGAGATTCTATAAGATAAAGTCTCAGTTTTAATTCAAATAACCCAATAGATAAGTTATCTGATCAAAACAACTTTATCTAGATAATCTCTAAGAAAATAAATCAATTCCCAATAATTCTACAAGTTTATCTTGACCTAATTTATCTAAAGTTAAATCAACCGATACATAGACAAGAATTATTCGATCCTTATAATTCAATAAGTTTATCTTGAATTAATTTTTATCACAAAATTAATTCAACCGATAAACAGACATGAATTATTTGATTCTTCCAAATTTCAACCAATCTAATAAATCAAGCATAAGTTACCAATTATTGAAAAAGCACGTTGTGTCGTTATAGGATGTTGTGAGCTATTAAATGGGACCAAATGGACCTATATAGTTCAAGCTCCTGATAATAATGAATCCTAATATCCTAGATATACATTTCATAACTATCAACTCCAACGCTACTCCACTAAAAGCTTGGAGCTGTACTGTAACGCCCTGAAATTTATTTCATGTTAATGTAATATAAATGATGAATTGTGTGCCATAATTAATTTTTTAACATTAATTAGATAATTTGGTTGGATTTTGAATTTTTGGTTGTTTTGTTAAATTGATGCATTCAAATGATTTCATATTATTTTAAAATAATGTTTTGAGTTTTAAAACACAACAATTTGCAAAATGTTAAAACACTCCGTTTTACAAAACCGTGGGCGGCACATGGTTTTCGCACAGTAAAACCGCCCACCGATTCTCTCTATTTATTTCCTTTCCCTCTCTCTCTCTTCTCACTCTCTTCGGTTCCTCTCTCTCTCTTCATTCACTCTCTCTCTCTTGGTCTCTCGGCAGCTCTCTCTCTCTACATCTCTCTCAAAATTTTTAAAATCAAATTCAAATCCAAGCTTCGGGTTAGCAAGGAGGAAGCTCGGGGACGTGATTTAGCAACCTAGAACGCGGATTGAAGCTTCGATTCGAGGTTAGATTTGAAATTTCTAAACTTTTTACAAAATTTTCAATTTTGTGCATTTTTGAAATCTAGGTTTGTTTAAGCCTAGAAAACCTTGGATTTGAGTTAAATGAACTTAGAACACCTAGAATCTAAGCTTAGATTGAAGAAAAATGGATTTGATTCAAGATTTTTTATTTTTCCTCATTTTTTCCTATTTTCAGATTTTTAAGCTTTTTGTGTTTGAATCTTGTTTGAATGTGTTCAAAAGTGTCTAAACATGTTTTTCTATCATCTATGAATGTTTTCTATGCCTGGGATTTGAGAAAAACAGGTTAGAATCAAAATTTGGGTTTTGGGGAAATCGAAACCCGTGGCTGAAATTTCTGGGTTTTCCCAGTTCGGTAGGCCAGAACAGGGATCGACAGGCTGGTGTTCTTCCGTCCGGCAGGCCAAACCTGGGGAAATGACCGGCCGACTGGACCTGGCTTCTGGCAGGCCAAACTTTGCAGTTCGGCTGGCCAAAGCAGGGAGTCTGGCAGGCCGGTCGAGGCATAGAAAATTTTGTGATTTTTACCCGTTTTCATTGTTTTGAACCCTGATTTAAATCCCAACCTTATAGGATGATTTTAAAGGTACAAATGGTACACTAGGACATCATGAAATGATTTAGTAACATAGAATATCTCGAACTAGATATTGATCGACTTAGTTTGTATCTAGGATCATTCGTGGTTCCGCGGAGCTAACGTATAGCGGACCAGGATTACGGTGTGGGGCACTGGCACGAGTATTGAGGTAGGACTTCTACCCCATTTCTTTGGTAGCCTGGTTTCGAAATGATTTGGCTTTGAAAAGGATTTCTATTAAAATGTTTTCAACGGTTGTTTAAAAATAAATTTATCGGTTATATTTTAATATACCGTGATCTAAAATAAACTTCATAATGAATGTAAATGACAACACTCGGTAATTGGGTTTTGAATGATGATGATAATAAACACATAGGCATGATGCCATATCAGAGATCGGGTCGTGTAGCGATCGACCTTGGGGGTAGGTCCTGAAACCCAGCTGGGCCACTATGGTGGTGATACTATGGTTTGCCTAGGAAAAAGAAACTGATATTTCTGGTTGTCTAAGTAAACTGTTCTGGGCAAGAACGGCTTTACTCAAATTTATTCATTTGTTTATTTATTTATTCATTTAAGGTTTCTTTTAAGTGATTCCTGGATAATGACCTGTTTCTTTAAATTAAATTATTTATAAAACATAGTCCTACTGAGCCTTTCGCTCACATTTTATTTGTTTTAAATTTTTCCCCTCTAGGTGGTTTCCCATTTAGGTTTGGAGAGGATTCTTTGGACCGAACTTAAGAGCAAAAGAAGGATTATTTTATCTCCTGTACTATTTAATTAAGGCATGTAAGATTTTAACAATATTTGTATCTTGGACTGTGATTGTATTTATAATATTTATAATATTGTCAGTACCATGTGTGTGCACAAGTTGTGGGTCTGTGGGACCCATACTTGCGGTTCTTTATTAATTTTTATTATTTGCTTAATATTTATAAATTCTTTTATAAAAATGTGGTTGAAATCTTCTTATTTCTCACTTAATTTGATCCTTAAACCATTGGTTTTAATTAAATTCTTATTTAATTAATTTAAATAAACCACCACGTCACATCCCGTACTCCGGGGCGTGACATGTACTCTCGAGCGACATAGAATTACAAAGCTCGTATAGCTAAGTCTCCGTGACATATCATAGTGTATCGTATCCCCATATGATAATCCATAATCGGCTTAAGGACTAGTTCTATCTTACCTTCTCGATTATTTTTATCTTACGTTCCATTATCTCACCATCAGAAAACTTACTATCCAAAGACAGTATACCATTGGGTTACACCTATGTATCCAAATGGTTGAACTCTCCAGTTTTTCAATTATAGGATAACATATATAAGAGGATATCATTACTCCTAAAGAGGAGTTATGGATTCCATATCTACGAATAACAGGTCTACGTTATCAAGAGTCATGCCTCCAACGTACTAGCATGCATACCACTATTAAGATGTGGGTGTCACCTTTTGGTACATCAAAAGACACAAGTCAAGACAACGGGTCCACTATTTATCTCAGGATTAAGATACAACACAAATGATTGTCTAAAGTGAATCGATTTGCCGAGACAAAATTATTAATCCAAATCAATTCACATTATGTCCCGATCCAAAACATCATCATCAATGACAACGTGCCAATGTTTCTATTCATGGAGTCCACCTCCGACGGTCAAGACAAACCATCTCCCAAAAGGGATATAGACAACATAATACCTCTAATAGTCCAAATTTTGTTTTCAGAAGTGAGAGAATGGCACCCAGACGTCGTTCGACTGCTGACGTCGAGTTCAAAAACGATGAGAGCATGACGAGGTCTATGTTTGCGGCTTTCCGGTAGATGGCAGCCAGGGCTAGACCGGGAGATTCTGATGTTGGTAGTCGACATGCATATTTTAAGGAATTTTGGCGGGCGTCTATTTCGAATTTTGATGGCAATGGGGATCCGCAGTTAGCAGAGTATTGGTTGGATTCAATCCTAAAGCATTTGGAGACTCTTGGTGTGCCTGAGGAGTATCGTGTGGAGTTTGCTGCGTACAAGCTCGAGGGTGGCGCTAACCCTTGGTGGAAACAGGCTAAGCGTCTAGAGCACGGTGGTGATATCAGTTGGGACAGGTTCGAGGAGCAGTTCTATGATCGATATTTTCCGCAGGGGTATAGAGATTAGAAGGCAGCTGAGTTCTACAGGTTGCAGCAGGGTGAGTTGTCAGTTCGGGAGTATGAGGCAAAGTTTAATGAGTTGGCTAGGTTTGCTCCATCAACGGTGGCATCAGAGCGTGAGAAATGTATTAAGTTTTAGGAAGGACTCAAGGCTCCTATTCGGCGGCAGTTGGTTGCTCTACTGCTTAGGAGTTTCGGAGAGCTTGTGTCATCGGCGATCTCTGTGGAGAATGATTATGTGCAGTATTGTGAGGACCGAGCCAAGGCTTCAGGAGGACCGCAGAGGCGTGGCAGGAAGAGCACCAGTAGTCGTCCAGCTCTGGGGAAAGGCAAGCAAAGCGGTGCGACTAGTGGCAGCAGCAGTTCGTCTGGCAGCGGACGCAACAATCCCTACAGCTTTCATTGTCATTTCTATCAGCAGCCTGGTGCAATGCCCCAAAATTTATTTAATGTTAATGTAATATAAATGATGAATTAGTGTGCCATAATTAATGTTTTAACATTAATTAGATTATTTGGTTGGATTTTGAATTTTGGTTGTTTTGTTAAATTGATGCATTCAAATGATTCCTTATTGTTTTAAAATGATGTTTTGAGTTTTAAAACACAACAATTTGTAAAATGTTAAAAATACTATGTTTTACAAAACTGTGGGTGGCACATGGTTTTAGTACAGTAAAACCGCCCACCATTTTTCTCTATTTATTCCCTTTCTCTTCCTCTCTCTCTTCACTCAGTTCACTCTCTCTCTCTCTTCCCTCCCATGACTCTCTCTCGGCAGCTCTCTCTCTCTCTCTACATCTCTCTCAAATTTTAAACCCCATTTCGAATCCAAGCTTCGGGATAGCAAGGAGGAGGCTCGGGGACGTGATTCAGCAACTGAGAACGTGGATTGAAGCTTCGATTCGAGGTTAGTTTTGTAATTTCTAAACTTTTTTCAAAATTTTCAATTTTGTGCATTTTTGAAATCTAGGTTTGTTTAAGCTTAGAAAACCATGGATTTGAGTTAAATGAACTTAGAACAAATAGAATCTAAGCTTAGATTGAAGGAAAACGGATTGGATTCAAGATTTTTCATTTTTCCTCAATTTTTCCTATTTTTGAATTTTTGGGATTTTTGTGTTTGAATCTTGTTTAAATGAGTTTTAAAGTGTCTAAATATGTTTTTCTATCATCTATGAATGTTTTCTATGCCTGGGATTTGAGAAAAACAGGTTTAAATCAAGATTTGGGTTTTGGGAAAATCGAAACCCGTGGCTGGAATTTTTGGGTTTTTCCAGTTCGACAGGCCGAACTGCGTGTTCGGCAGGCCAAACTGCGTGTTCGGCAGGCCAAACTGCGTGTTTGGTAGGCCAAAACAGGGATTGGCAGGCCGGTGTTCTTCCGTCTGGCAGGCCGAACCTGAGGAAATGACCGGCCGACCGGACCTGGCTTCCGGCAGGCCAAACTGTGCAGTCCGATAGGCCGAAGCAGGGAGTTCGGCAGGCCGACCGAGGCATTCGAAATTTTGTGATTTTTACCCGTTTTCACTGTTTTGAACCCTGATTTAAATCCCAACCTTATAGAATGATTTTAAAGGAACAAATGGCACACTAGGACATCATAAATTGGTTTAGTAACATAGAATGTCTCGAACTAGATATTGATCGACTTAGTTTGTATCTAGGATCGTTCGTGGATCCGCGGAGCTAACGTATAGCAGATCGGGATTACGGTGTGGGGTACCGGCACGAGTTTTGAGGTAGGACTTCTATCCTATTTCTTTGGTAGCTTGGTTTTTGAAATGATTTGGCTTTGAAAAGGATTTCTATCAAAATGTTTTCAACGGTTGTTTGAAAAATGAATTTATCGGTTATATTTTAATATACCGTGATCTGAAATGAATTTCATAATGAATGTAATTGACAACACTCGGTAATTGGGTTTTGAATGATAATGATAATAAACACATTGGCATGATGCCATATCAGAGATCAAAGATCGGGTCGTGTAGCGATCGACCTTGGGGGCAGGTCCCGAAACCCAGCTGGGCCACTACGGTGGTGATATCATGGTTTGCCTAGGAAAAGAAAAATGGTATTTCTGATTGCGCGAGTGGACTGTTCTGAATCAAGAAGGTTCTACTCAAATTATTTATTTATTTACTTAAGGTTTCTTTTGAGTACTCCTAATAATGAAATGTTTCTTTAAATTAAATTATTTTATAAAACATAGTCCTACTGAGCCTTTCGCTCACGTTTTATCTGTTTTAAATTTCCCCCTCTAGGTGGTTTCTAATTTAGGTTTGTAGAGGATTCTTCGGACCGAACTCAGGAGCAATAGAAGGATTATTTAATTTATTTGTATTATTTAATCAAGGCATGTAAGATTTAAGTTTATTTGTATTTGGACTGTGATTGTATTTATGATATTGTCAGTACCATGTGTGTGCACAAGTTGTGGGTTTTTGAACCCATACTCGCGGTTATTTATTAATTTTTATTATTTGCTTAATATTTATAAATTCTTTTATAAAAGTGTGGTTGAGATCTTCTTGTTTCTCACTTAATTTGATCCTTAAACCATTGGTTTTAATTAAATTCTTATTTAATTAATTTAAATAAACCGTCACGTCACCTCCCGTACTTCGGGGCGTGACAGAATGGTATCAGAGCTCAAGGTTATGAACCTTGGGAATTGTGCACACATAGGTTTGACAATAAAATACCTCTGACAGTCCAAATTTTGTTTTCAAAAGTGAGAGAATGGCACCTAGACGTCGCTCGACTGCTGACGCCGAGTTCGGGAACGATGAAAGCATGATGAGGTCTATGTTTGTGGCTTTCTGGCAGATGGCAGCCAGGGCTAGACCAGGAGATTTTGATGTTGGTAGTCGGCATGCGTATTTTAAGGAATTCCGACGGGCGTCTATTCTGACTTTTGATTGCAATGGGGATCCGCAGTTAGCAAAGTATTGGCTAGATTCGATCTTGAAGCATTTGGATACTCTTGGTGTGCCTGAGGAGTATCGTGTGGAGTTTGCCGCGTACAAGCACGAGGGTGCCGCTAACACTTGGTGGAAGCAGGCTAAGCGTCTGGAGCACGGTGGCGATATCAGTTGGGACAGGTTCAAGGAGCTGTTCTAAGATCGATATTTTCCGCAGGGGTATAGAGATTAGAAGGCAGCTGAGTTCTACGGGTTGCAGGAGGGTGAGTTGTCAGTTCGGGAGTATGAGGCAAAGTTTAAAGAGTTGGCTAGGTTTACTCCATCAACGGTGGCATCGGAGCATGAGAAATGTATTAAGTTTTAGGAAGGACTCAAGGCTCCTATTCGGCGGCAGTTGGTTGCTCTACTGCTTAGGAGTTTCAGAGAGCTTGTGTCATCGGTGATCTCTGTGGAGAATGATTATGTGCAGTATTGTGAGGACCGAGTCAAGGCTTCAGGAGGATCGCAGAGGAGTGGCAGGAAGAGCACCAGTAGTCGTCCAGCTCTGGGGAAAGGCAAGCAAGGCGGTGCGACCAGTGGCAGCAGCAGTTCGTCTGGCAGCGAACGCAGCAATCCCTACAGCTTTCATTGTCATTTCTATCAGCAGCCCGGTGTAACGCCCTGAAATTTTTTTAATGTTAATGTAATATAAATGATGAATTAGTGTGCCATAATTAATGTTTTAACATTAATTAGATTATTTGGTTGGATTTTGAATTTTGGTCGTATTGTTAAATTGATGCATTCAAATGATTCCTTATTGTTTTAAAATGATGTTTTGAGTTATAAAACACAACAATTTGTAAAATGTTAAAAATACTCCGTTTTACAAAACCGTGGGTGGCACATGGTTTTCACACAGTAAAATCACCCACCGTTTTTCTCTATTTATTCCCTTTCTCTTCCTCTCTCTCTTCACTCAGTTCACTCTCTCTCTCTCTTCCCTCCCGTGACTCTCTCTCGGCAGCTCTCTCTCTCTCTCTCTCTACATCTCTCTCAAATTTTAAACCCCATTTCGAATCCAAGCTTCAGGATAGCAAGGAGGAGGCTCGGGGACGTGATTTAGCAACCGAGAACGTGGATTGAAGCTTCGATTTGAGGTTAGTTTTGTAATTTCTAAACTTTTTTCAAAATTTTCAATTTTGTGCATTTTTGAAATCTAGGTTTGTTTAAGCTTAGAAAACCGTGGATTTGAGTTAAATGAACTTAGAAAAACTAGAATCTAAGCTTAGATTGAAGGAAAATGGATTGGATTCAAGATTTTTCATTTTTCCTCAATTTTTCCTATTTTCGGATTTTTGGGATTTTTGTGTTTGAATCTTGTTTGAATGAGTTTGAAAGTGTCTAAATATGTTTTTCTATCATCTATGAATGTTTTCTATGCCTGGGATTTGAGAAAAATAGGTTTAAATCAAGATTTGGGTTTTGGGAAAATCGAAACCCGTGGCTGGAATTTTTGGGTTTTTCTAGTTCGGCAGGCCGAACTACGTGTTCGACAGGCCAAAACAGGGATCGGCAGGCCGGTGTTCTTCCGTCTGGCAGGCCGAACCTGGGGAAATGACCGGCCGACCAGACCTGGCTTTCGGCAGGCCAAACTGTGCAGTTCGGCAGGCCGAAGCAGGGAGTCCGGCAGGCCGACCGAGGCATGGGAAATTTTGTGATTTTTACCCGTTTTCACTGTTTTGAACCCTAATTTAAATCCCAACCTTATAGAATGATTTTAAAGGAACAAATGGCACACTAGGACATCATGCAATGGTTTAGTAACATAGAATGTCTCAAACTAGATATTGTTCGACTTAGTTTGTATCTAGGATCGTTCGTGGTTCCGCGGAGCTAACGTATAGCGGACCAGGATTACGGTGTGGGGTACCGGCACGAGTATTGAGGTAGGACTTCTATCCTATTTCTTTGGTAGCCTGTTTTTTGAAATGATTTGGATTTGAAAAGGATTTCTATCAAAATATTTTCAACGGTTGTTTGAAAAATGAATTTATCGGTTATATTTTAATATACCGTGATCTGAAATGAATTTCATAATGAATGTAATTCACAACACTCGGTAATTGGGTTTTGAATGATAATGATAACAAACACATAGGCATGATGCCATATCAGAGATCGGGTCGTGTAGCGATCGACCTTGGGGGCAGGTCCCGAAACCCAGTTGGGCTACTACGGTGGTGATATCATGGTTGGCCTAGGAAAAGAAAAGTGGTATTTCTGATTGTGCGAGTAGACTGTTCTGAGTCAGGACGGTTCTACTCAAATTATTTATTTATTTATTTATTTACTTAAGGTTTCTTTTGAGTACTCCTAATAATGAAATGTTTCTTTAAATTAAATTATTTTATAAAACATAGTCCTACTGAGCCTTTCGCTCACGTTTTATCTGTTTTAAATTTCCCCCTCTTGGTGGTTTCCCATTTAGGTTTGGAGAGGATTCTTCGGACCGAACTCAGGAGCAATAGAAGGATTATTTAATTTATTTGTATTATTTAATCAAGGCATGTAAGATTTAAGTTTATTTGTATTTGGACTGTGATTGTATTTATGATATTGTCAGTACCATGTGTGTGCACAAGTTGTGGGTTTTGGAACCCATACTCGCGGTTATTTATTAATTTTTATTATTTGTTTAATATTTATAAATTCTTTTATAAAAGTGTGGTTGAGATCTTCTTGTTTCTCACTTAATTTGATCCTTAAACCATTGGTTTTAATTAAAATCTTATTTAATTAATTTAAACAAACCGCCACATCACCTCCTGTTCTTTGGGGCGTGACAGAATGGTATTAGAGCTCAAGGTTATGAACCTTGGGAATTGTGCACACATAGGTTTGACAATGAAATACCTCTGACAGTCCAAATTTTGTTTTCAGAAGTGAGAGAATGGCACCTAGACTTCGTTCGACTGCTGACGCCGAGTTCGGAAACGATGAAAGCATGATGAGGTCTATGTTTGCGGCTTTCCGGCAGATGGCAGCCATGGCTAGACCAGGAGATTCTGATGTTGGTAGTCGGCATGTGTATTTTAAGGAATTCCGACGGGCGTCTTTTCTGACTTTTGATGTCAATGGGGATCCGTAGTTAGCAGAGTATTGGCTGGATTCGATCTTGAAGCATTTGGATACTCTTGGTGTGCCTGAGGAGTATCGTGTGGAGTTTGTCGCGTACAAGCTCGAGGGTGGCGCTAACACTTGGTGGAAGCAGGCTAAGCGTCTAGAGCGCGGTGGCGATATCAGTTAGGACAGGTTCGAGGAGCGATTCTATGATCGATATTTTCTGCAGGGGTATAGAGATCAGAAGGCAGCTGAGTTCTACAGATTGCAGCAGGGTGATCTGTCAGTTCGGGAGTATGAGGCAAAGTTTAATGAGTTGGCTAGGTTTGCTCCATAAGCGGTGGCATCAGAGCGTGAGAAATGTATTAAGTTTCAGGAAGGGCTCAAGGCTCCTATTCGGCGGCAGTTGGTTGCTCTACGGCTTAGGAGTTTCGGAGAGCTTGTGTCGTCGATGATCTCCGTGGAGAATGATTATGTGCAGTATTGTGAGGACCGAGCCAAGGCTTTGGGAGGACCGTAGAGGAGTGGTAAGAAGAGCACCAGTAGTCATCCAGCTCTGGGGAAAGGCAAGCAGGGCGGTGCAACCAGTGGCAGCAGCAGTTCGTCTGGTAGTGGGTGCAGCAATCCCTACAGCTTCCATTGTCATTTCTGTCAGCAGCTCGGACACATCAAGAGGAATTGCCCGATCAGGAGTGCTTGTCTTGGATCTCAGACCGGGGAGGATGCCAGTCGTTCGTCTCAGCCTCAGACCCTACCTCTGCCTCCGCAGTAGTGGCAGTTGCAGTATCCGCAGTTTTCTCCTCAGTAATTCTCATATCCGGCACGGGGGCAGCAGCCGCAGCATTTTTAGGGCAGTGTGCAGTCGTCTCCATCTCAGCAGTATCGGCCGAGTAATCCAGGACCCAGCAATGTCGGTAGAGGAAAAGGAAAGGCACCAGTGCAGGTTCATGCAACGGCATCTGGAGGGTCAGATTCTCAGACTAGTAACGCGGTTGTCGATGGTATGATCTTGGTTTCTAGATCTTTAGCTCACGTTTTATTCAATACTGGTGCCTCTCATTCTCTCATTTTGAGTTCTTTTGTACATGCCTTGGGATTAGAGGTAGAAGAGTTTAATGTACCCCTAGTCATAACTTCTCCCTTGGGGCGGGTGTGTGTAAATTGTATGTGTAAATCCTGTAAAATATAGATTGGGGATGAGATTTTGAAAAGTGATTTGATTATACTCCCCACGAGCTCCTACAATGTAATTCTAGGGATGGACTGGTTGCCCAGGTATAGTGCAGTCGTGGACTGCCAACTTAGAAAAGTGACCCTAGTGTCTGATAGAGGGACGGTGATCACTTACCAGGGTGGTGGTGATTGGTTAATGAGTGAGCGTCTCATGAAGTCGTGTCTAGGAGGGTGAAGGAATCTAGGTTGTTGTGCTTTTCTTGCCAACCTGGATTGCGAGCCCTATGTTTCGAGTGTCAGTTTAGCGATTTTGATGGTTGATGAGTTCGAGGATGTCTTCCTCGATGAGTTGCCAGGATTACCACCGCATCGGGAGATTGAGTTTGGTATCGAGTTGTTTCCAGGGACATCACCGATTTCTATGGCACCTTATCGGATGGCGCCGACAGAAATGAAAGAATTGAGGAAGCAACTTCAGGAGCTTGCTGGTAAAGGGTATATTTGGAATAGCACATCTCCGTGGGGAGCACCGGTTTTGTTTGCTAAGAAGCAGGATGGGACTCTCGGGTTATGTGTGGATTATCGGTAGCTAAATCGTGTCACGGTGAAGAACAAGTATCTCTTGCCTAGGATTGATGAGTTGTTTGATCAGTTGGGAGGTTCGCGGTACTTCTCAAAGATTGATTTGCGTTCAGGTTATCATCAGCTCAGGATTAAGGAAGAGGATATTCCCAAGACAGCTTTTAGGACTCGGTATGGGCATTTCAAGTTTCTGGTTATGTCGTTTGGGTTGACGAATGCTCCGACAACTTTTATGGATTTGATGAACAGGATATTTAGGCCGTATCTGGATTAGTTCGTGATCGTGTTCATCGATGACATTCTTGTGTATTCTAGGACTTGGGAGGAGCATGAGCAGCATCTCCGGATCGTGCTTCAGACTCTGCGGGAGCACTAGTTGTATGCTAAGAGGGAAAAGTGCGAGTTCTGGTTGACTGAGGTCAAGTTTCTGGGTCATGTTATCTCAGAGCATGGTATTTCTGTGGATCCGTCCAAGATTGAGGCCATTGTAGTGGGAACGACCAAGGAATGTAACGGAGATTCGCAGCTTCTTGGGTCTTGTTGGATATTATAGGAAATTTGTAAAGGATTTTTTGAAGATTGTAGCTCCGTTGACGAGATTGATCAAGAAAAATGTCAGGTTTGAATGGAATGAAGATTGTGAGCTTGCTTTTCAGGAATTGAAGAACCGGTTGACTTCAGCTCCAGTGTTGGTTATTCCTAGCAGTGACGAGCCGTATGAGGTTTATGTGGATGCTTTAGGGCACGGACTTGGATGCATGTTGATGCAGCATGGGTGTGTGGTTGTGTACGGATCGAGACAGCTACGACCTCACGAGCGGAATTATCCTACTCATGATTTAGAGCTTGCGGCGGTGATTTACGCGCTAAAGATTTGGAGGTGTTACCTGTATGGAGCATCGTTTCAGGTCTTCTCCGATCACAAGAGTTTGAGGTATTTGTTCACTCAGAGGGATCTCAACCTGAGGCAGCGCAGATGGGTAGAGTATATGGAGGATTATGATTTTGCGTTGCAGTATCATCCCGGGAAAGCTAATGTGATCGCGGACGCGCTTAGCAGGAAGTCTTCAGGGATTCTAGCTTGCTTGGTCTTTGAGGACTGGAGTAGGGATGCGACAGTGAGTGAGTATCGGCTACGGTATCAAGAAGACTGTGATCGAGTTTCGGTGTATCATGTGGAAGCGACTCCAGCTCTTGTTTGGATGGTGAAGCAAAGTCAGTGGCAGGATCGGCATTTGCAGGGGATTTGGTCGCGGATTCAGAATGGGGAGCAGTTCGAGGAATGGAGCGTGCATGCAGATGGATCGTTGTACTTCCAGGAGCGTCTTGCAGTTCCAGTTAACGTCGAGGTGACGAAAGCCGCTTTAGATGAAGCTCATAGGTCTCAGTTTGCTATTCATCCGGGGAGCACAAAGATGTATCGTGATTTGAAGAGGCAGTATTGGTGGAGAGGCATGAAGAAAGATGTTCGAGAGTACGTGGCCAAGTGTTCAACGTGTCTTCAGGTGAAAACCGAGCATCAGAAGCCTGCAGGTCAGCTTCAGCCGCTTCCTATTCCAGGGTGGAAATGGGAGCATGTGACGATGGATTTCCTCACAGGTTTGTCGAGGACGGAGCAGCGGCATGATGCAGTTTGGGTTGTGGTCGACAGGTTGACGAAATCGACGCATTTCATTCCATTTAGGTCGACGTGTTCTAGGAAGTTTCTCAGGGAGTTGTATATGCAGAACATTGTGAGGTGGCATGGAGTTCCTTTGTCCATCACCTCTGATCGAGACACCAGGTTTAACGCTAGGTACTGGAGGAGTTTTCAGGAGGCTTTAGGTATGGATTTGAACTTTAGTACGGTGTTTCATCCTCAGACTGATGGGTAGTCTGAGCATGTTATTCAGATTCTCGAGGATATGTTGCGTGCCTGTGCGTTGGACTTCGGCGGGAATTGGAAGCAATGTTTGCATTTGGCGGATTTCGCGTACAACAATAGTTATCAGGCGAGTATCGGTATGGCACCATTTGAGGCGTTGTATGGCGACCGTGTCGGTCACCTGTGTATTGGGCCGAGCCAGAAGATAGGGTTATTCTTAGGCCGGATGAGATTCGTGATAGCAACAAGAAAGTCACGGTGATTCGAGATCGATTGAGGGCAGCTCAGAGTCGGCAGAAGAGCTACGCGGATAGGAGACGTAGACCTTTAAAGTTCACGGTTGGAGATTTTGTTCTCTTGAGGGTATCGCCTCGTAAGGGAACTATGCGGTTTGGAGTGAGTGGGAAGCTCGCACCGAGGTATATTGGGCCGTTCGAGATCACCCAGCGTGTTGGTGTGGTCGCTTATCGGCTCGATCTTCCGCCCAAACTTTCTCATGTTCACGATGTGTTTCATGTGTCGATGCTTAGGAAGTGTCCGCCTGAGCAAGGTAAGATAGTTTCGTTTTGCGATGTGCAGGTTCAGGAGGATACGACGTATGAAGAAGTGCCGATTCAGATTATCGACCGGAAAGTGATTAGTTTGCGTCGTCTTGAGATACCGTTGGTAAAGGTCATGTGGCAGCATCACAGGGTTGATGAAGCCACTTGGGAACTAGAGTCAAGTATGCCGGAATTGTATCCGCATTTGTTTTGTTTTTGAGATGAGTTGTAAATTTCGAGGGCGAAATTTCTTTTAGGGGTGGAGAGTTGTAACGCCCCGAAGTTTATTTAATGTTAATGTAATATAAATGATGAATTAGTGTGCCATAATTAATGTTTTAACATTAATTATATTATTTGGTTGGATTTTGAATTTTGGTCGTTTTGTTAAATTAATGCATTCAAATGATTCCTTATTGTTTTAAAATGATGTTTTGAGTTTTAAAACACAACAATTTGTAAAATGTTAAAAATACTCCGTTTTACAAAACCGTGGGCGGCACAGGGTTTTTGCACAGTAAAACCGCCCACCGTTTTTCTCTATTTATTCCTTTTCTCTTCCTCTCTCTCTTCACTCAGTTCACTCTCTCTCTCTCTTCCCTCCCGTGACTCTCTCTCGGTAACTCTCTCTCTCTCTCTCTACATCTCTCTCAAATTTTAAACCCCATTTTGTATCCAAGCTTCGGGATAGCAAGGAGGAGGCTCGGGGACGTGATTTAGCAACCGAGAACGCGGATTGAAGCTTCGATTCGAGGTTAGTTTTGTAATTTCTAAACTTTTTTCAAAATTTTCAATTTTGTGTATTTTTGAAATCTAGGTTTGTTTAAGCTTAGAAAACCGTGGATTTGAGTTAAATGAACTTAGAACAACTAGAATCTAAGCTTAGATTGAAGGAAAACGGATTGGATTCAAGATTTTTCATTTTTCCTCAATTTTTCAAATTTTCAGATTTTTGGGATTTTTGTGTTTGAATCTTGTTTAAATGATTTTTAAAGTGTCTAAATATGTTTTTCTATCATCTATGAATGTTTTCTATGCCTGGGATTTGAGAAAAACAGGTTTAAATCAAGATTTGGGTTTTGGGAAAATCGAAACCCGTGGCTAGAATTTTTGGGTTTTTCCAGTTCGGCAGGCCGGAACAGGGATCGGCAGGCAGGTGTTCTTCCGTCCGGCAGGCCGAACCTGGAGAAATGGCCGACCGACCAGACCTGGCTTTCGGCAGGCCAAACTGTGCAGTTCGGCAGGCTGAAGCAGGGAGTCCGGCAGGCCGACCGAGGCATGGGAAATTTTGTGATTTTTACCCGTTTGCACTGTTTTGAACCCTGATTTAAATCCCAACCTTATAGAATGATTTTAAAGGAACAAATGGCACACTAGGACATCATGAAATGGTTTAGTAACATAGAATGTCTCGAACTAGATATTGATCGACTTAGTTTGTATCTAGGATAGGTTGTGGTTCCGCGGAGCTAACGTATAGCGGACCGGGATTATGGTGTGGGGTACCGGCACGAGTATTGAGGTAGGACTTCTATACTATTTCTTTGGTAGCCTTTTTTTTGAAATGATTTGGCTTTGAAAAGGATTTCTATAAAAATGTTTTCAACGGTTGTTTGAAAAATGAATTTATCGGTTATATTTTAATATACCGTGATCTGAAATGAATTTCATAATGAATGTAAGTGACAACACTCGGTAATTGGGTTTTGAATGATAATGATAATAAACACATAGGCATGATGCCATATCAGGATCGGGTCGTGTAGCGATCGACCTTGGGGGCAGGTCCCAAAACCCAGCTGGGCCACTACGGTGGTGATATCATGGTTTGCCTAGGAAAAGAAAAATGGTATTTCTGATTGTGCGAGTAAACTGTTCTGAGTCAGGACGGTTCTACTCAATTTATTTATTTATTTACTTAAGGTTTCTTTTGAGTACTCCTAATAATGAAATGTTTCTTTAAATTAAATTATTTTATAAAACATAGTCCTACTGAGCCTTTCGCTCACGTTTTATCTGTTTTAAATTTCCCCCTCTAGGTGGTTTCCCATTTAGGTTTGGAGAGGATTCTTCGGACCAAACTCAGGAGCAATAGAAGGATTATTTAATTTATTTGTATTATTTAATCAAGGCATGTAAGATTTAAGTTTATTTGTATTTGGACTGTGATTGTATTTATGATATTGTCAGTACCATGTGTGTGCACAAGTTGTGGGTTGTGGAACCCATACTCGCGGTTTTTTATTAATTTTTATTATTTGCTTAATATTTATAAATTCTTTTATAAAAGTGTGGTTGAGATCTTCTTGTTTCTCACTTAATTTGATCCTTAAACCATTAGTTTTAATTAAAATCTTATTTAATTAATTTAAACAAACCGCCACGTCACCTCGCGTACTTCAGGGTGTGACACCCGGACACATCAAGAGGAATTGCCCAATCAGGAGTGCTCTTCTTAGATCTCAGACCGGGGAGGATGCCAGTCGTCAGTCTCAGTCTCAGCCCCAGACCCTACCTCCGCCTCCGCAGTACCCGCAGTTGCAGTATCCGCAGTTCTCTCCTCAACAATTCTCATATCCGGCATGGGGGTAGCAGTCGCAGCATTTTCAACGCAGTGTTCCTCAGTATCGAGCGCTGAGTTCAGGTAGTGTGCAGTCGTCTCTATCTCAGCAGCATCGGCCGAGTAATCCAGGACCCAGCAATGTCGGTGGAGGAAAAGGGAAGGCCCCAGTGCAGGTTCATGCAATGGCATCAGGAGGGTCAGATTCTCATGTTGGTAACGCGGTTGTCGATGGTATGATCATGGTTTCTAGATCTTTAGCTCGCGTTTTATTTGATACTGGTGCCTCTCATTCTCTCATTTCGAGTTCTTTTGTACATGCCTTGGGATTAGAGGTAGAAGAGTTTAATGAACCCCTAGTCATAACTTCTCCCTTGGGGTGGGTGTGTGTAAATTTTATGTGTAAATCCTGTAAAATAAAGATTAGGGATGAGATTTTGAAAAGTGATTTGATTATACTCCCCATGAGCTCCTATGATGTAATTCTAGGGATGGACTGGTTGTCCAGATATAGTGCAGTCGTGGACTGCCAACTTAGAAAAGTGACCCTAGTGTCTGATACGGGGACGATGATCACTTACCAGGGTGGTGGTGATTGGTTAATGAGTGAGCATCTTATGAAGTCTTGTCTAGGAGGGCGAAGTAATCTAGGTTGTTGTGCTTTTCTTGCCAACCTGGATTGCGAGCCTTATGTTTCGAGAGGTAGTTTAGCGATTCCGGTGGTTGATGAGTTCGAGGATGTCTTCCCCGACGAGTTGCCAGGATAACCACCGCATCGGGAGATTGAGTTTGGTATCGAGTTGTTTCCAGGAACATCACCGATTTCTATGGCACCTTATCGGATGGCGCCGGTAGAAATGAAGGAATTGAGGAAACAACTTCAGGAGCATGCTGATAAGGGGTATATTCAAAATAGTACATCTCCGTGGTGAGCACCGATTTTGTTTGCTAAGAAGCATGATGGGACTCTCAGGTTATGTGTGGATTATCGGCAGCTAAATCGTGTTACGGTAAAGAACAATATCCCTTGCCTAGGATTGATGAGTTATTTGATCAGTTGGGAGGTTCGCGGTACTTCTCAAAGATTGATTTGCGTTCAGGTTATCATCAGCTCAAGATCAAGGAAGAGGATATTCCTTAGACAGCTTTTAGGACTCGGTATGGGCACTTTGAGTTCCTGGTTATGTCGTTTGGGTTGACGAATGCTCCGACAGCTTTCATGGATTTGATGAACAGGATATTCAAGCCGTATCTAGATCAGTTCATGATCGTGTTCATCGATGACATTCTTGTGTATTCTAAGACTTGGGAGGAGCATGAGCAGCATATTTGGATCGTGCTTCAGACTCTGCGGGAGCACCAGTTGTATGCTAAGAGGAAAAGTGCGAGTTTTGGTTGACTGAGGTCAAGTTTCTAGGTCATGTCATCTCGGAGCATGGTATTTCTATGGATCCGTCCAAGATTGAAGCTATATTGGAGTGGGAACGACCAAGGAACGTAGCGGAGATTCGCAGCTTCTTAGGTCTTGTTGGATATTATAGGAAATTTGTAAAGGATTTTTCGAAGATTGCAGCTCCGTTGACGAGATTGATCAAGAAAAATGTCAGGTTTAAATGGAATGAAGATTGTGAGCTTGCTTTTCAGGAATTGAAGAACCGATTGACTTCAGCTCCAGTGTTGGTTATTCCTAGCAGTGATGAGCCGTATGAGGTTTATGCGGATGCTTCAGGGCGCAGACTTGGATGCGTGTTGATGCAGTATGGACGTGTAGTTGCATACGGATCGAGACAGCTACGACCTCACGAGCAGAATTATCCTACTCATGACTTAGAGCTCGCGGCGGTGATTTACGCGTTGAAGATTTGGAGGTGTTATTTGTATGGAGCGTCGTTTCAGGT
Source organism: Artocarpus heterophyllus (assembly GCA_025403435.1). Classification (NCBI taxonomy): domain Eukaryota; kingdom Viridiplantae; phylum Streptophyta; class Magnoliopsida; order Rosales; family Moraceae; genus Artocarpus; species Artocarpus heterophyllus. The sequence goes on from CM046342.1 coordinate 20,824,324, forward strand.
CTTCTCCGATCACAAGAGTTTGAGGCATCTGTTCACTCAGAGGGATCTCAATTTGAGGCAGCGCAGATGGGTAGAGTATATGGAGGATTATGATTTCGCGTTGCAGTATCATCCTGGGAAAGTTAACGTGGTCGCGGACGTGCTTAGCAGGAAGTCTTCAGGGATTCTAGCTTGTTTAGTTTTTGAGGACTGGAGCAGGGATGCGACAATGAGTGAGTATCGGCTACGGTATCATGAAGACTGTGATCGCGTTTCGGTGTATCATGTGGAAGTGACTCTAGCTCTTGTTCGGATGGTGAAGCAAAGTCAGTGGCAGGATCGACATTTGCGGGGATTTGGTCACGGATTCAGAATGGGGAGCAGTTTGAAGAATGGAGCGTGCATCCAGATGGATCGTTGTACTTCCGGGAGCGTCTTGTAGTTCCAGTTATTGCCGAGGTGACGAAAGCCGTTCTAGACGAAGCCCATAGGTCTCAGTTTGCTAGTCATCCACGGAGCACCAAGATGTATCGTGATTTGAAGAGGCAGTATTGGTGGAGAGGCATGAAGAAAGATGTTCGAGAGTACGTGGCCAAGTGTTCGACGTGTCTTCAGGTGAAAGTCGATCATCAAAAGCCTGCAGGTCAGCTTCAGCCGCTTCCTATTCTAGGGTGGAAATGGGAGCATGCGACGATGGATTTTCTCATAGGTTTGCCGAGGACGGAGCAGCAGCATGATGCAGTTTGGGTTGTGGTCGACAGGTTGACGAAATCGAAGCATTTCATTCCGTTTAGGTCGACGTGTTCTAGGAAGTTTCTCGGGGAGTTGTATATGCAGAACATTGTGAGGTTGCATGGAGTTCCTTTGTCCATCACCTCTGATCGAGACACCAGGTTTAACGCTAGGTACTGGAGGAGTTTTCAGGAGGCTTTAGGTATGGATTTGAACTTTAGTATGGCGTTTCATCCTCAGACTGATGGGTAGTCTGAGCGTGTTATTCAGATTCTCGAGGATATGTTGCGTGCCTGTGCGTTGGACTTCAGCGGGAACTGGAAGCAATGTTTGCATTTGGTGGAGTTCGTGTACAACGATAGCTATCAGGCGAGTATCGGTATGGCACCATTTGAGGCGTTGTATGGGCGACCGTGTCGGTCACCTGTGTGTTGGGCCGAGCTAGAAGATAGGGTTATTCTTGGGCCAGATGAGATTCGTGATAGCAACGAGAAAGTCATGGTGATTCGAGATCAGTTGAGGGCAGCTCAGAGTCAGCAGAACAGCTACGCGGATAGGAGACGTAGACCTTTAGAGTTCGCTGTTGGAGATTTCGTTCTCTTGAGGGTATCGCCTCGTAAGGGAACTATGCGGTTCAGAGTGAGTGGGAAGCTCGCACCGAGGTATATTGGGCCATTCGAGATCACTCAACGTGTTGGCGTGGTCGCTTATCGGCTTGATCTTCCGCCCGAACTTTCTCATGTTCACGATGTGTTTCATGTGTCGATGCCTAGGAAGTGTCCACCTGAGCAGGGTAAGATAGTTTCATTCCGCGAAGTGCAGGTTCAGGAAGATACGACATACAAAGAAGTGCCGATTCAGATTATCGACTGGAAAGTGATTAGTTTGCGTAGTCGTGAGATACTGTTGGTAAAAGTTGTGTGGTAGCATCATAGGGTTGATGAAGCCACCTGGGAATTAGAGTCGAGTATGTGGGGATTGTATCCGCATTTGTTTTGTTTCTGAAATGAGTTGTAAATTTCGAGGGCTATATTTCTTTTAGGGGTGGAGAGCTGTAACGCCCCGAAATTTATTTAATGTTAATGTAATATAAATGATGAATTAGTGTGCCATAATTAATGTTTTAACATTAATTAGATTATTTGGTTGGATTTTGAATTTTTGGTTGTTTTGTTAAATTGATACATTCAAATGATTTCGTATTATTTTAAAATAATGTTTTGAGTTTTAAAACACAACAATTTGCAAAATGCTAAAAATACTCCGTTTTACAAAACCGTAGGCGGCACATGGTTTTCGCATAGTAAAACTGTCCACCGATTCTCTCTATTTATTTCCTTTCCCTCTCTCTCTCTCCTCACTCTCTCCGGTTCCTCTCTCTCTCTTCATTCACTCTCTCTCTCTTGGTCTCTCGGCAGCTCTCTCTCTCTCTACATCTCTCTCAAAATTTTTGAAATCAAATTTGAATCCAAGCTTCGGGTTAGCAAGGAGGAAGCTCGGGGACGTGATTTAGCAACCGAGAACGCGGATTGAAGCTTCGATTCGAGGTTAGATTTGAAATTTTTAAACTTTTTACAAAATTTTCAATTTTGTGCATTTTTGAAATCTAGGTTTGTTTAAGCCTAGAAAACCTTGGATTTGAGTTAAATGAACTTAGAACACCTAGAATCTAAGCTTAGATTGAAGAAAAACGGATTTGATTCAAGATTTTTCATTTTTCCTCATTTTTCCCTATTTTTGGATTTTTAAGATTTTTGTATTTGAATCTTGTTTGAATGTGTTCAAAAGTGTCTAAACATGTTTTTCTATCATCTATGAATGTTTTCTATGCCTGGGATTTGAGAAAAACAGGTTAGAATCAAAATTTGGGTTTTGGGGAAATCGAAACCCGTGGCTAGAATTTCTGGGTTTTCCCAGTTCGGCAGGCCGGAACAGGGATCGGCAGGCCGGTGTTCTTTCGTCTGGCAGGCCAAACCTGGGGAAATGACCGGCCGACCGAACCTGGCTTCCGGCAGGCCAAACTGTGCAGTTCGGCCGGCCGAAGCAGGGATTCCGGCAGGCCGACCGAGGCATATAAAATTTTGTGATTTTTACCCGTTTTCATTGTTTTGAACCCTGATTTAAATCCCAACCTTATAGGATGATTTTAAAGGTACAAATGGCACACTAGGACATCATGAAATGATTTAGTAACATAGAATATCTCGAACTAGATATTGATCGACTTAGTTTGTATCGAGGATCGTTCGTGGTTCCGCAGAGCTAACGTATAGCGGACCGGGATTATGGTGTGGGGCACCGGCACGAGTATTGAGGTAGGACTTCTACCCCATTTCTTTCGTAGCCTGGTTTCAAAATCATTTGGCTTTGGAAAGGATTTCTATTAAAATGTTTTCAACGGTTGTTTGAAAATAAATTTATTGGTTATATTTTAATATACCGTGATCTAAAATAAACTTCATAATGAATGTAAATGACAACACTCGGTAATTGGGTTTTGAATGATGATGATAATAAACACATAGGCATGATGCCATATCAGAGATCGGGTCGTGTAGCGATCGACCTTGGGGGCAGGTCCCGAAACCCAGCTAGGCCACTACGGTGGTGATACTATGGTTTGCCTAGGAAAAAGAAACTGATATTTCTAGTTGTCTAAGTAAATTGTTCTAGGTAAGAACGGTTTTACTCAAATTTATTCATTTGTTTATTTATTTATTCATTTAAGGTTTCTTTTAAGTGATTCCTGGATAATGACCTGTTTCTTTAAATTAAATTATTTATAAAACATAGTCCTACTGAGCCTTTCGCTCACGTTTTATTTGTTTTAAATTTTCCCCCTCTAGGTGGTTTCCCATTTAGGTTTGGAGAGGATTCTTCGGACCGAACTCAGGAGCAATAGAAGGATTATTTTATCTCCTGTACTATTTAATTAAGGCATGTAAGATTTTAACAATATTTGTATCTTGGACTGTGATTGTATTTATAATATTGTCAGTACCATGTGTGTGCACAAGTTGTGGGTATGTGGAACCCATACTCGCGGTTCTTTATTAATTTTTATTATTTGCTTAATATTTGTAAATTCTTTTATAAAAATGTGATTGAAATATTCTTATTTCTCACTTAATTTGATCCTTAAACCATTGGTTTTAATTAAATTCTTATTTAATTAATTTAAATAAACCGCCACGTCACATCCCGTACTCCGGGGCGTGACATGTACTCTCGAGCGACATAGAATTACGAAGCTTGTATAGCTAAGTCTCCATGACATATCATAGTGTATCGTATCCCCATATGATAATCCATAATCGGCTTAAGGACTAGTTCTATCTTACCTTCTCGATTATTTTTATCTTACGTTCCATTATCTCACCATCGAAAAACTTACTATCCAAAGACAGTATACCATTGGGTTACACCTATGTATCCAAATGGTTGAGCTCTCCAGTTTTTCAATTACAGGATAACGTATATAAGAGGATATCATTACTCCTAAAAAGGAGTTATGGATTCCATATCAATGAATAACAGGTCTACGTTATCAAGAGTCATGCCTCCAACGTACCAGCATGCATACCACTATTAAGATGTGGGTGTCACCTTTTGGTACATCAAAAGACACAAGTCAAGACAACGGGTCCACTATTTATCTCAGGATTAAGATACAACACAAATGATTGTCTAAAGTGAATCGATTTGCCGAGACAAAATTATTAATCCAAATCAATTCACATTATGTCCCGATCCAAAACATCGTCATCAATGACAACGTGCCAATGTTTCTATTCATGGAGTCCACCTCCGATGGTCAAGACAAACCATCGCCCAAAAGGGATATAGACAACATAATAATATTTGCATGAATAAAGCGTCCAACTTTATTTCCTTGATTGCGGATCATATGATTTAGACCATCACCTTAAGAATCGTGTCTTCTGCAAAATCTGTCCATCATATGCCCAATTCTTAAGGTTTAGACCGACAGTCTCAGACTATTGTTTCCTTAACATATATTCAACAAATATGAATATAAAAAGGACAAGATTTGATATATAAACAATGAATAAATTCTTTATTGATAAAAAATATCTCCAAAAACTTATTATATTTTTACTCCTTAGGGCATACATGTCTAACAATCTCCCACTTGCACTAAGAGAGTAAATATGATAAATCTCGCATCCCCATAGCTTCCACATGCTTCTCGAAGAGTCTCCCAGTAAGTGTCTTCGTAAATGGATCAGCTAAATTGTCCTTTGAAGCGATCTTGCACATCGTGACATGCCCGCCTTGAACGAAGTTTTTTATCACATGATACTTCCGATCAATATGCTTACTCTTCTTGTGAAATCTTGGTTCCTTGGCTACCGCCGCACTGTTATCACAGTACAGTGATACCGCCTTATCCATACTAGGAACTACCTCAAGATCCCCAAAGAACTTGCGGAGCCACATTGCTTCTTTTGAAGCATCACTAGCTGCCACATACTCGGCCTCCATCGTTGAATCCAAAGTGCAATCTTGCTTAGCACTTCTCCAACTGATGGCACCGCCGCCCAGAGTAAACATAAAACCCGAAATTGATTTCCTAGAATCCAGACAGGATTGAAAATTTGAATCAGTGTATCCTAAAGGAGTCAAGTCCTCACTAGAATACACAAATATATATCCTCAAGTCCTTTTCAGGTACTTGAAAATACGCTTTACCGCAACCCAATAGTTCGGTCTTGGATCCGCCTGAAATCAATTTACAATCTCGATCGCATAACTAATATCCGATCGTGTGCAAAGTATGGCATACACGAGACTACCCACTACTGAAGCATAAGGCACCTTATTCATGTATTTTCTTTCTTCATAAGACTTTGGAGAGTCTTTCTTAGGAAGAGCAATTCTAGACCTAGATGGTTGTCCACCTTTCTTTCAATCTTGCATTGCAAACCTCCTGAGAATTTTATCTATGTAGCCAGCCTGGGACAAAGCTATCATTTTGTTCTTCCTATCCTGAAAGATCTGGATACCGAGAACAAAATTAGCCTCACCTAAGTCCTTCATGTCAAACTGCTTGGCCAACCATAATTTGACTGATGACAATGCCCCAATATCATTGCCAATTAGCATAATGTCATCTACATAGAGCAGTAGAAAAACCACATTCCCATCCTTAATGTGTTTGTAAACACATGGCTCATCCACATTTTGTGAGAACCCATAAGTCTTGATCACCTGATCAAATCTTATGTTCCAAGAACGAGAAGCCTGCTTAAGTCCATAAATTGACTTTGGCAGCCTACAAACCTTACCCTCTTGACCCGTGACCTTGAACCCGTATAGTTGTTTCATATAAATAGACTCATCAAGATAGCCATTCAGAAAAGCTATCTTGACATCCATCTGCCAAATCTCGTAGTCGAGAGCGACAGTGGTAACGCCCCAAAATGTGTTTCTTTTTAAACGACAGACGTTTGTAGTGTAGAAAAGTTGTCGTATCCACAGGGAGGTGAAAATTTGTAACTCAACAAATTGATAAAAATAAACGTTCAAAAAGGCAAGCACTTTTTCAAATCAAAGTGTAAAATGAAATAAATATTTTTGTGGTTTTTATTTTATTTAATTCAAAATTTAAAGCATAAAATTAAAACGGTGAAGCTTTGAGAATCCCTTGTATGTTTTGCAACTCATATGGATTTTAACTCTAATTAATAATTATCTAAAGCATTGGATTTATTATATTTTTTCTCATTAATTGCAAGCACTTTTTACTAATTATATAGGTCAATTGAGAACGACAATATAACAAGTCATAATGTAGTAAGGGTTTTCTCATAAAAACTAGCAAAATAATCATCTCTCACTAATGATTTAGTGCACTAATTATGAAAATTATAACCGCTGTCACTCAATTATAATTAACATAATTTTAAGATAGAAAAGATAATAACAAATCAAAATTAATATATTTTTATGGAATAAATTATTGTGTTAATTTTGGCAGCACCTCGACTTATTAATTGGTTTAAGAATACACTATGCCATCCTCTGTGTACAATAAATCAAGAATTACCAAGCATTTATTGTGCCAGTCTATGTCTACAATGTAGCGAAAACTCAACTTAATAAATGAGCATGACTTCAATATTATTAATATTAATTATGCAACACAATTAAATTACATAAAGAAAGCATGCCTGAATTTATGCAAGAATTTGACAACATAACAATATTAATAGTAATTATTAAAAATATAAAGATATAATTTATTTCATCAAATATAAGCATTACAAAACAGATATGGAGATAAAATCCATGCTAGAATACTATGCATACAAGATCATCTCTCTGCCTCGCCAGACTATTTATACTAATTTAAGCATTATTTTATTACCTAAGGAGATATTGCTGAGTCTAACTCAGTAGAAAGAAAAAGAAGAGGAAAGAGGGCCAAAGGCCCGTTGAGGAGTACCTAAACTGAGGCAATTGCCTCAGTATTTATAGGTGCTTAAAATCACTATTTGTCTTTTTAATTATTATTATTATTATTTTTTTTTACTGTTGAAACGTTGACAAATTCATATTATATTGATTCTTTTTCTCCTCTATTTCTTCGCGCTGGGCCTGTCCTCAGAATGCGAGAATTCGTTTGTAATTCTCTGATTCGCGGTGAATGGCAGCACTGAAACAGTGAAATCTAGTCCATTCATGTCGCGATCCAACGGCTTCCAGATGCGAATGAGAAAGGGCCCAGGTGGGACCAGTGGGATCGAGATTGAAGACTGCTATATTAGTCTTGGTCATCGCATTGGACGCCTAAAAAAAGTGGGAGCATGTGGAGATGGCCGCACGAGATTGGACACAGCCTGAGATGCTCCTCTGACTTTTACTGCAGCTTTGTCTACGTGTGAACTACACGCGCCAATCAGAGAACGCCACGTGGACTGCACTCTAAGATTCGGCTGACGCAAGGGATGACGCAACGACACGCAGACCTCAGTTGGACGGTTGAGATCAATTTGGCAGTGAATCCAATGGCTCTCGTGATGCTATGTGTCTCCTTTACATGAATCGAAATTTTTTAAGGATTTTTGATGCATTTGATGTCTGATTTTGCCCTTTTTTGCACCGTTTTGCTCCTTTTTTCCTCCAGATTTTAAATCTAAAAATCACAAACACACTAAAGTTAATTATTTTATAAACATAATATTTACAAAATATTAAAAAAATATTTATTTTACAATAAAACACACAAAAACTTCTAAAATTTTCAGTCTTTTTCGGTTTAGCACAAATATGATTTTTATGACTTGGAAATATTTTTAGAAATTACTAAAAAATAATAGGACATATTTACAAACTTAAAACACACTATCAAACACATTAAGACTTAAAATAAAATCACACAACATTATTTTTACGGTTTTAATTATTTACAAATTAGACGCACATTTAACACACCAAAACGACTCTAAAAATTACCAAAAATATTATTTAACATAAAAATACTAAAAATACGTTTTTAAACACATTTACACACTAAGACATAAAAACATTGTTTAATACAAAATTGTTATTAATTAGAGGATTTAATGAGAAAAAAAAGCATAAATAAATGATTTAAGCCTTCGAAAATGTACACTTTTACAATCTTATCAGGCACTATGGACAAGAGAATCTGGATGGACTTAAGCATGGCTATAGGCGAAAAGGTTTCCTCATAATTAATTCCTTCCTTTTGCGTATAACCCTTAGCTCCTAGTCTAGCCTTAAAGGTTTTGACATTTCCATCCACTCCTCTTTTCCTCTTGCAGATCCACTTGCACCCTATTGGTTTTACCCCTTTGGGAAGATCCACAAGCTCCCAGACCTGATTAGTCTCCATAGACTTCATCTCTGTGTTCATGGCCTCCGTCTAGAGTTTTGAATTAACATCCTCCATAGCTTCTACATAAGTATAAGGATCCCTGTCATGTTCATCCGGTTCAGCCAAAAAGACTTCCCCATTGAACATATACCTCTCAGGTTGACGCACGATCCTCCCACTACGCCGAAGGCCCTGAGGTTGTTGTTCAGGTTTGTTTGGTTTTTCTACACTAATCGGAACGGTTTCATTCAGAACCTCCGGAGTGATCGGATCACTCCCTAACTCCTCAAGCACCACTTTGCTTTGAGGTTTAAAGTTGTCCATGTAACTCTCCTCAAGGAAAGTTGCATTAGTTGAAACCACGACTTTATTTTCCTTTGGGCTATAAAAATAACCCCCTTTAGTCCCTTTTAGATACCCTACAAACACGCAAACTTCTGAACGTGCTTCCAACATATTCGGATCCTTAAACAGGACATGAGCCGGACATCCCCATATGCGAATATGGTTTAAGGATGTCTTCCTACCCATCCATAACTCGTGAGGAGTTTTAGGGACCGATTTTGAAGGCACATTGTTCAAAAGATAACATGCGGTTTGTAGTGCATATCCCCAAAAGGATAAAGAAAATGACGAATAACTCATCATAGACCTAATCATGTCCAACAAAGTCCTATTTCTTCTTTCCGCTACGCCACTCTGCTGCAGAGTGCCCGGCGTAGACAAATGGGATAAAATCTCATTCTCTAATAAGTGTTCCAAGAACTCATCAGAAAGATATTCCCCACCTCAATCGGATCGAAGTGCCTTTATGGGTTTACCCAATTACTTTTTCACTTCAACCCGAAACTCCTTGAACTTGTCCAAAGTTTCGATATTGTGGTGCATCAGGTACACATACCCATATCTTGAGTAATCGTTAATAAAAGTGACGAAGTACTTATACTCTCCTCGTGCTCGGATGTTCATCGGTCCACAAACATCACTATGCACAAGTTCTAGAACCCATTCGGCCCTATTGCCCTTAGACCTGAATGATCTTTTGGTCATTTTACCCTCCAAACAAGATTCACATTGAGATACAGATTCCACCTTTAAGTGACTTAAAGGTCCATCCCTTACCAACCTTTGAATCCTATTCAGGTTAAACTGACCAAGGCGCAAATGCCAAAGATAAGTTTTATTAGAGTGAGAAGTTTTAAGTCTTTTAGAGTTATTATCATTCATTTCAGCATTAAGCAATAAGTCCATCTTAGGTTTGATAAAATATAGATTATTTTACATCTATCCAGAACAGATAAAAGATTTGTTTTTACGAATCACCACTTTATCATTAAAAGAAACCAAGTAGGAGTCTTTAAATAAACAAGCTACAGAAATTAAATTCCTTTTAAATTTAGGAACATAAAAACAATCTTGCAAAAATAAATTCCTATAATTATCAAAATAAAGATGGACGTCTCCCACTACTTCCGCTGAGACCAAGGATCCATCACCCATTCGAAGCATGAAGTCCTCATGCAATAGACTTCTCGTTTCTTTGAACCCCTGCAGAGAAACACAAACATGATTAGTTGCACCGGAATCTATGACCCAAATGTCACTGGATTCCTCAACCAAACAAGTTTCTAAATACAAAAGATCACACCTACCTCCTTTGGAAAGGAAGTCCATGCAATTCTTGTTGATATGCCTGACCTTTCCTTAGAAGAAGCACTTAAGCTTCTTTGGGTTCTTCTTCTTCTTCTTCTTGCTCTTGGTGCTAGCAGGAATAAAAGACTTCCCGTTCTTGGCCCGTTGCTTTTTTCCATTCCCAGAGTTGATATTGGAACCAGAAGCAGCTACCATGTTGGCCTCACCACCCACAGGAGACTCCCTAATCAACAGTTCAAACTCCTGTAACTATTTCATCAGTTCTATTAAGGTCATATCCTGTCTATTGCTTAAATTAAATGTAGCTCTAAACGAAATAAATTCCTTAGACGAAGTCTCAAAGACCATAGTCATCTAAGTTTTAGCATCAATGTCGGCTCCATTGGTTTGAGCCTCAGCGAGGTAACCCATGACCAACATCATTTGCTCCTTTATAGATGTCCCCAGCCTCTGTCTACAGTCTAGAAGTTTTTGAATCGCCCCTTGCCGCTTTGTTATGCCTGGCCTCTAAACATATCCTCAAGATTATCCAAGATCTATTTTGCAGTCTCATAATCCTGAGTTGAGTCTGCAGCACGTTATTCATGTTAGCCATAACATAGCAGCGAACCTGATCATTAGCATCTTTCTAGTGATCATACGCTTGGAATTGCTCATTAGTTGAGTCTCCCATAGGCTCGGGAGGACAAGAGGTTGTCAGTACATATTTCAGTTTCTCAAAGGATAGGACGATATCTAGGTTCCGTTTCCAATCATTATAATTCTCTCTAGTTAATAGGTTTTTGTCAAGTGTCGATGATAAAGCGTTTTTATACATTTTTAATCTACAATAAAGAATCATATACCAAACATAAGCAAACATATAATAATAATTTAGTAAGATAACACAATCATGTAAAAAATACAAATGTGTTTATGTGTCAAAACCTTGAAAATATCACAACCTTACAACGATAATTCCCAACTCATAATTCAACAAGCTCCTAGGGGAGTCATGCCAAATTCAATTAGGAACACGGATCCTATCCTGATTAATATATTCCATCCAGGACCCGTATCATCCAGCATATATTAATAATCGTTTCTTTGGCCATTAATTTATTAATAGAGCTCCTAGGTGAGGTTAATAATAAAATTAACGTGAGTGTATAACCATCATTTCAATATTTCATCCATGATTTATAATCACCACCTAGGGGTGTGCAACCATAAATCATACTAAAATACCTTATCTTCTCAGAGATCCAATCTGGTACATGATAGAAATCCCTTCCTAGGGGTCGGGACCACCAAGTTCTGCCTATAGACCAACGATGGAGGCCTTAGGTTCTCTCTTCGAAAACTTTCTCCCACTTAATCTTTTGAAATCAAGGTTTTATTTAAGAATATGCATGAACAATTTTAATATGAGCGGCACTCTCTATTCTATATGACATGTTATCAATATACATGGCAAATCTTATTATAATGCAGACAAGCAAAGTAATCAAGCAAAGCTACAAGAAAAATAATAAATAACTGTAATATTATGGCTCCACCCTAGAGAATAGAAAACAAACATTACAAGAGAATAATCGAGACATATTATCGATTCTTCATCCTCGAATCCTCAAGCTGTATCCTTCTTCATGTAATTCCCATCTTCAAGTCTTCAATCTCGTATGAATTGAATACTTCATATTTCCAGTCATATCCAAATTTAATGTTTTTCAGAATTGTACCAAAAATAAAATTAAAACTGCATCGAAAAAACTACATCTTTTTTGGAAATTTTCTAGCTCTCGGTCGAGAGGCTGATCGGCCTACCGATCCATGAAAGTTCAGCCTGCCGCCAGAGCCACCTGATTCTGCCCCATTGACAGCCTGTCGAACCACAAGTCTGGCCTGCCGATCTGCGACCATCGACCTGCCGAACTATAAGGTTCGGCATGCCGACCGAGCAGAAATCTCCATTCTAGAAAATACAGTTTTTTAATGCAATTCATCAATTTTATTTTCAACAATTCAAAAACATAAAATTAGAGACTCAGGAAATACTTGGGAGCATCATCATCAATCTTCTAGATCCGTCTTCTTCAAAAAATTATTTAATTACAAAATTCATACAAATTTAAAATTAAATAACAATTTCTGGACGGAGATGATAGTCCGCCATCTAATTACATGAAAAACCTAGATACACATTCTAACCTCTAAGGAACCATAACCGGTATAAATTAATTAATTAATAAATAATTAAATAAGAATTTAATCAACGATAATTAATTAATAAACATTCACCACATAATCCATAACAACATATATAATATATAGAAGCCTAGAGTGCCAACTCTTTATAAAATTAAATTCAAGCATATGAGAGATTAAGATCACAAAATTTATACATATAACATGATCATAAACTCGTAAATTTATGTAAAAAAAACTGGCTCTCACACCAATTGTTGGAAAAATAGTACGCAGCAAAATTTTAAAAATTTTACATCAGAGTAATTTCCAAAACACAAGTTTGACATGCTATATGCATAAATTAACCAGATCTTACTAACCTTTATGTGCTGAAGAACCCTCGTAAAATGTGAAGAGAAATAACGTTCTAGAAGAGCCTCGACCAACTAGTCTTCTTTGCTATTTTCTATCCACGACCGGAGTGAGTATGGGCTTACACGTACAGCTCTTCTACTAGGTGACTCTCCTTCCAACCAATCAAGAGAACCCAAAGCAACTGTTCATGATTTGCGAACAAAAGCTCTCAGAGAGCTTTCAGATTCTCACTAGTAGAGTATCACTCTTAATATCTTAATTGATCTTAGTAACTCTTAAGACTTACTCCCTTTATATAGAGATTGGTCATGGGATCAGTCCTTATTAGATTAGATCTCAAAAACCCAAAATAGAATCAAGTTTGGATCAATATCTGATAAGATCTGAGTGGAAACGCATGATCTTATCCTTCGCTGATCGACAGGTAGAACCACCTGATCGGTAGGCCGAACACATCCATTGCCAGGCCAAATTGCCGAATAAAAATCTTACGAATCTTTTATTTTCCATCCGAGATTCTGTAGGATAAGGTCCCAATTTTAATTCAAATAACCCAATAAATAAGTTATTTGATCAAAAACAACTTTATCTAGATAATCTCTAAGAAAATAAATCAATTCTTAATAATTCTACAAGTTTATCTTGACCTAATTTATCTAAAATTAAATCAACCGATAAACAGACAAGAATTATTCGATCCTTATAATTGAACAAGTTTATCTTGAATTAATTTTTATCACAAAATTAATTCAACTGATAAACAGACATGAATTATTTGATTCTTCCAAATTTCAACCAATCTAATAAATCTGACATAAGTTACCAATTATTGGAAAAGCACACCGTGTCGTTACAGGATGTTGTGAGCTAGCAAATGGGATCAAATGGACCTATATAGTTCAAGCTCCCGATAATTATGAAACCCAATATCGCAGATATACATTTCATAATTATCAACTCCAACGCAACTCCACTAAAAGCTTAGAGTTGCACTTTCGAACTACATAAAATTACGAAGCTCATATAGCTAAGTCTCCATGACATATCATAGTGTATCGTATCCCCATATGATAATCCATAATCGACTTAAGGACTAGTTTTGTCTTACCTTCCTGATTATTTTTATCTTACGTTCCATTATCTCACCATTGGAAAACTTACTATCCAAAGATAGTATACCATTCGGTTACACCTATGTATCCAAATGGTTGAGCTCTCCAGTTTTTCAATTATAGGATAACGCATATAAGAGGATATCATTACTCCTAAAGAGGAGTTATGGATTCCATATCTATGAATAACAGGTCTACGCTATCAAGAGTCATGCCTCCAATGTACCGGCATGCATACCACTATTAAGATGTGGGTGTCACCCTTTGGTACATCAAAAGACACAAGTCAAGACAACGGGTGTTCGATTTACCCAAAAAAGTTTCTCTTTAAACGGCGGACGTACGTAGTATAGAAAGGTTGTCGTATCCACAGGGAGGTGAACATTTGTAACTCGAGAGATTGTTAAAAATGAACGGTTAAAGAGGCAAGCAGTTTTTGAAAGCAAAGTTTAAAAGTAAAAGAAATATATTTTTTTGTGATTTTTTTATTTCAAAATTTAAAGCATAAAATTAAAACAGTGAAGCTTTGAGAATCCTTTGTATGTTTCGCAATTGATATGGAATTTTAAACTCTAATTAATAATTAACTAAAACATTTTATTTATTATATCTTTTCTCGTTAATTACAAGCACTTTTACTATTTTTACAAGTCAACCGAGAGCGACAATATAGCAAGCCATAATGCAGTAAGGGTCTTCCTATAAAAAATAGCAAAATAATCATCTCTCACAAATGATTAAGTGCACTAATTATGAAAATTATAACCGCAGTCGCTACAATTATAATCAACATGATTTTAAGATACAAAAGATAATAACAAATCAAAATTAATATATTTTTACGGAATAAATTATTGCGTTAATTCCAGCAGCACCCTGTCTTATTAATTGGTTTAAGAATACACTATGCCAACCTCTGTCTACAATAAATCAAGAATCACCAAGCATTTACTGTGCCTGTCCATGTCTATAATGCATCAAAAACTCAACTTAATAAGCGAGCATGATTTCAGTATTATTAATATTAATTATGCAACACAATTAAATTACATAAAGAAAGCATGACTTAATTTATGCAAGAATTGGACAGCATAACAACATTAATAATAATTATTAAAAACATAAAGATATAATTTATTCCACAAGAATATAAGTATTATAAAGTAGATATAGAGTCAAATCCATACCAAAATACTATGCATACAAGATCATCTCTTAGCCTCACCAGACTCTTTATACTAATTTAAGCATTATTTTATTACCTAAGGAGATATTGCTGAGTCTAACTCAGTAGAAGGAAAGGGTGAGGAGAGAGGGCCAAAGGCCCGAAGGGATGCCTGAACTGAGGCAAATGCCTCTGTATTTACAAGCCTTAAGAATTACTATTGAAAGATTCTTTCATTTATTTATACTATTTAAGCGTTGAAAAATTTGATCCTTTCTTTTCCCTCTTTTCTTCTTCGAGCAGGCCCTTCTGCAGTGCGTGAGAATCTCGCCGAGATTCTCTGCTTCTCGGCAGCTGGGAGCACGACAATAGGACGATCTGGGCTGTTGAAGATGCAATCCAAGGGCTTTCAGACGCGTGCAAAAATGGGCCCAGTGGCCCACAAACTGAAACCGTCAGATTGGTCTTTGTAATTGCATCGAACGGTTGGAATAACGGCTGCATGTAAAGACGAACGGATGTGATTAGACACAGCCCGAGATGCTCTCTGACTTGCCTGCAGCTTTGTTCACACGCGCCAATCATATCTCGTCATGTGGAACCCAATGTTGAGACTCGGCTGACGCAATGGATGACGCATTTACACGCGTCGCTACTCTGGACGGCTAAGATCGTTTGGGTAGCTAATCGGACGGTCAGAAACTTGCCACGTGTCCCATTAAATTCAAATTTGATTTTTTAATTATTTTTGATGCATTTGATGTCCGATTTTGTCCATTTTTTCACCGTTTTGCTCTGTTTTTCTTCCAGATTTCAAATCTAAAATTCACAGACATACTAAAATTAATTATTTTACAAACATAATATTTACATTAATATTAAAAATGTTTATTCTACATTAAAACACACAAAATTAATCAAAAACTTTTAAAATTTTCAGTCTTTTTCGGTTTAGCACAGATATGATTTTTATGACTTGGAAATATTTTTAGAAATTACTAAAAAGATAATAGGACATATTTACAAACTTAAAACACACTATTAAACACATTAAGACTTAAAATAAAATCACACAACATTATTTTTATGATTTTGATTATTTACAAACTAAACACTTATTTAACATACCGAAACGACTCTAAAAATTACCAAAAATATTATTAAACATTAAAACACACTAAAAGCACATTTTTAAACACATTTTCACACTAAGACACAAAAATACTTATTAACACAAAAATATTATTAATTAGAGGATTTAATGAGAAACAAAAGCATAAATAAATGATTTGAGTATTGTAAAATGTACACTTTTATAGTCTCATCACACCCCCCAACCAGCTTATTGCTAGTCCCTAGCTATTAAAGCGATATAATTTTGAAATGATATATTGAATAATCGAAAAATGGAAACCATTTAACTATAATTTGGCTTATCTAACTAGATGGACTAACAAAACAAAACTTTTATTTGAACAATTTATATGCTATTTAACAAAATGTATATAAGCCAGACTTAGTGCAGAAAAAGGGAGATAATGAATAATTATGAAGTTTCATCCAAAACTAGGAATATTATTGTTATGATATTTTGCTTCAAATCACTCTTACAGGCAACAACACTTTAAATTATTGATTTGGAACAATTAAAGAGTAGAAACATAAAAATAGAAATATTTACAAACTTTACATCTATGGATAGTGCAATGTTTGGCTCCCTTAAGTTTTCTCCATAACTCATTTAACGAGCTTTGGGTTAGTAACTCCTAGACCGGTTGGTCTAAGGTACAAGGTGTTAAAGCACCCCTTAGAACTTACTTACTTGAGTTAAAGAGGCTAGAAAACCAAACTTATCCAACTTTATTCATTAATTTACATAATTACACATTTTATCTATTTACAATTCTTTTTTATTTCTTTTTATTTATTTATTTATTTATTTTTATTTAGTTATTTAATTTTGAAAATGTTACTGCCATCAATTGTTCATCTTCACAAAATAACAAAACTCAAATGTTTACAGCTTTGACTGACCACCACAATTAAGCATTATAGTGTATGTGTGAAAAGAATAGCTTACAAACACTTTGAAAAATAAACACTTAAAAATGTTAAATAAAACCAAAGTTTTGAGAGTCCATAAAATTAGATAATCCAAAGAATAGAAAAATAATATTACATTAATATGAAATTCAGAAATCAAAACAAAATAATAACACATTAATTACTAAGAAACTAATATTTACAAAACATTTTTTTAATTTTATTTTTAAATTTTGTGACTCACAAAAAAAATAACACACAAAAATGAAAAATGCACAAAAACCTAGAGCCAAATAAAAATATGGGCAAAAATTGAAATATTTTAGCACAACATTGGAGCACAAATCTCACATGCACAACTCTGAAGCACCACCCTCTCATGCATAATTTTTAAGCACAACCCTCTCTGCCCAACCTAAAATATACATTATTCAAAATGAATAAAAGAATGGTGAAGGCAACAAAAATATTAACTAAATCAACACAGCTGTAGAGATATCTGTAGCAAACTTAACAAACAAAAACTAAAATAAGCACACATTTTTTTTGTTGAAATTTATTTGAAAATGCAAACCAATTGCACTTACAAAATTAAATTTATTAGAATGCGTCTCGAGAGAAAACAATTTAACTCCTTAACTCAACCATTCTGAACAAATTTAATTAATAGCCTTCATTTTAAATTTTCAAAAAAAATTTCATTTTTTTTTAAAGAAAATCAACATAGCACACAACAACACAAAAAAATATATTATAAACTATATTACAAACAAGGGAAGGTAAAGATATTACTTTGAAATTGTTTTCCCATCACTTGATCCTCTGAATTTAGCAAATCTTTCTTTCAACTCCGCTTTTGGTGGATAGTCGTGAAAGAGCGGTTTCCTCCCATAGTAAGTGTCGAAAGACACCACATATGGGTCTTGTGTAAACATGCCCTCAAGATTGGCAAAATTTGAAACATTTAAACTCATGCAACTTAGACACATTTTATATTCTTGGTAGGTCCTTAAAAACAATGCTAGAGACAGTGGAGGAGGTGGTGGCCACATAGGATCTTAGTAAAAATCATCTTTGGTGAATTCTTGTGGCAATTGAGGTTGAGAATCTAAGACTAAGGGTGATGATTGTTCCTATTCTATAGCTAAGTCTTCATTCTCTTCCTTACATTCCTCCCCTAAAAGTTGTTTCTCAAAATAGGTGGGTTCTAAAGTTTCTTCTTCAATGACTAGGATAACTATTTCTTCCTCACTTATAGAATCAAGTTGATATTCAAGCCTATCTAATTCTATTCTTCTCATGGTTTTCATATATTTTTCTACAGTTTCTTCTAGATTCACCCTATTTGGGTCACTATATGTTTCTTGCAATTCAAAATTTGACTCCAAAATTTCGGGTTGATTTTCAGGCTAAGGTTCTAAAAAATTTGAATTGTTCTCCCAAAATAAATTGTTCCTAGAACTACTCAATTTCCAATAATCATATTCGGCCATATCTTCCAACATATAATAGGCTTCGTCGATAGGTAATTGGTAAAAAGCGGTGGTACCATCTCCTCTCTCTACCCAATTTCTAGTTTCAGGACTTAACCCATATATGAAAATTTTTAAAAGATAATCCCTAGAAAAACCATGGTGAGGATACCTATCTAGCAAGTCTTTAAATCTCCACCAAGCACTATAAAATGGTTCTAAGTGTTGTTGGGAAAATTTTGCAATGATTTCTCTATGAACTTCCCAATACTTTTTTTGGATTTTTTAATTTTTTAATTTTTTTTAAATTTTTTTAATCTTATTAATTTTTTTTAAAGAAAAATTTTCAAGCTAAATAATGCTCAATTAATTGGATTCCCAGATTGTTGGGGGGTCACAGTGGACATGCTTAGAATTCTCAACTTTCTTAGGCAAGGGTGTTGGCCTTATGGTCGTGGGATCAAGTCCCAAAGATGGGCCTTTTTGACAGAATCCAACAAATTTTACAATTACCCAAACTTGCAAAACAAAAGACAGAATGCAAAGCTTTTCTTTATCCGAAACGAATAAAGTAGTGAGTGAAAAGCATCCATTCATTTTTTTATTTTTTATTTTTTTATTCTCTTTTTAAATTTTTTTAAATTTTTTAAATTTTTTTAATAATAAACACACAAATTAAAAATGCAAATAATTAAAATAATATTGACAAAGGATAGGGATAGATGACTTGTTTTCCCGTTTAATTTAGTAATCTGACAGAGCAACGATGCCAAATTTTTGTTCGATTCGTCCAAAAATGTTTCTCTTTAAACGGCGGACGTACGTAGTATAAAAAGGTTGTCATATCCACAGGGAGGTGAAAATTTGTAACTCGAGAGATTGTTGAAAATAAACAGTTAAAGAGGCAAGCAGTTTTTGAAAGCAAAGTTTAAAAGTAAAAGAAATATTTTTTTTTGTGATTTTTTTATTTCAAAATTTAAAGCATAAAATTAAAACGGTGAAGCTTTGAGAATCCTTTGTATGTTTTGCAACTGATATGGAATTTTAAACTCTAATTAATAAGTATCTAAAATATTTGATTTATTATATCTTTTCTCGTTAATTGCAAGCACTTTTACTATTTTTACAAGTCAACCGAGAGCGACAATATAGCAAGCCATAATGCAGTAAGGGTCTTCCTATAAAAATAACAAAATAATCATCTCTCACAAATGATTAAATGCACTAATTATAAAAATTATAACCGTTGTTGCTACAATTATAATCAACATGATTTTAAGATAGAAAAGATAATAACAAATCAAAATTAATATATTTTCATGGAATAAATTTTTGCGTTAATTCCAGCAGCACCCTGTCTTATTAATTGGTTTAAGAATACACTATGCCAACCTCTGTCTACAATAAATCAAGAATTACCAAGCATTTACTGTGTCATTCCATGTTTATACTGCAGCAAAAACTCAACTTAATAAGCAAGCAAGACTTTAGTATTATTAATATTAATTATGCAACACAATTAAATTAGATAAAGAAAGCATGACTGAATTTATGCAAGAATTGGGCAGCATAACAACATTAATAATAATTATTAAAAACATAAAGATATAATTTGTTCCATAAGAATATAAGCATTACAAAGAAAATATAGAGTCAAAATACTCTACATACAAGATCATCTCTCTGTCTCACCAGACTCTTTATACTAATTTAAGCATTATTTTATTACCTAAGGAGATATTGCTGAGTCTAACTCAGCAGAAAGGAAAAGGTGGGGAGAGAGGGCCAAAGGCCTGAAGGGATGCCTGAACTGAGGCAAATGCCTCGGTATTTATAGGCCTTAAGAATTACTATTGAAAGATTCTTTCATTTTTTTATACTGTTTAAGCGTTGAAAAATTTGATTCTTTCTTTTCCCCCTTTTCTTCTACGTGTTAGGCCCTTCTGCAGTGCGTGAGAATCTCGCTGAGATTCTCTACTTCTCGGCAGCTGGGAGCATGTCAATAGGACGATCTGGGCCATTGAAGACGCAATTCAAGGGCTTTCAGACGCGTGCACAAATGAGCCTAGGTGGGGCCAGTGGCCCACAAACTGAAACCGTCAGATCGATCTTGGTAATCGCATCGAACGGTTGGAATAACGGCTGCATGTAAAGACGACCGCACGTGAGCAGACATAACCCGAGATGCTCTCTGACTCGCCTGCAGCTTTGTCTACGCGTGTGAAGCATGCGGCAATAATATCTCGCCATGTGGAACCCAATGTTGAGACTCGATTGACGCAATGGATGACGCATTGACACGCGTCGCTACTCTAGACGGCTGAGATTGTTTGGGCAGCTAATCGAACGGTGAGAAACTTGCCACGTGTCCCATTAAATTTAAATATGAATTTTTAATTATTTTTTATGCATTTGATGTCTGATTTTGTCTGTTTTTTCACCGTTTTGCTCCGTTTTTCCTCCAGATTTCAAATCTTAAATTCACAGACATACTAAAATTAAATATTTTACAAACATAATATTTACATTAACATTAAAAATATATATTCTACATTAAAACACACAAAATTAATCAAAAACTTTTAAAATTTCTAGTCTTTTTCGGTTTAGCACAGATATGATTTTTATGGCTTGGAAATATTTTTAGAAATTACTAAAAAGATAATAGGACATATTTACAAACTTAAAACACACTATTAAACACATTAAGACTTAAAATAAAATCACAACATTATTTTTATGGTTTTGATTATTTACAAAATAAACACTTATTTAACATACCAAAACGACTCTAAAAATTACCAAAAATATTGTTAAACATAAAAACACACTAAAAACACATTTTTAAACACATTTTCACACTAAGACACAAAAATACTTGTTAACACAAAAATGTTATTAATTAGAGGATTTATTGAGAAATAAATGCATAAATAAATTATTTGAGTATTGTAAAATATACACTTTTACAGTCTCATCAACGGGCCCACTATTCATCTCAAGATTAAGATAGAACACAAATGATTGTCTAAAGTGAATCGATTTGCGGAGATAGAATTATTAATCCAAATCAATTCACTTTATGTCGCGGTCCAACACATCGTCACCTATGATAATGTGCCAATGTTTCTATTCATGGAGTCCACCTCCGATGGTCAAGACAAACCATCTCCCAAAAGGGATATAGACAACACAACAATCTTTGCATGAATAAAGCACTCAAATTTATTCCCTCGATTGCGGATTGTATGATCTAGACCAACACCTTAAGAATCATGTCTTCCGCATAATCCGTCCATCATATGCCCAATTCTTAAGGTTTAGACCGACAGTCTCAGACTATTGTTTGCTTAACATACATTCAACAAATATGAATGTAAAGAGGACAAGATTTGGTATATAAACAATGAATAAATTTTTTATTGATAAAAAATGTCTGCAAAAGCTTATTATATTTTTACTCCTTAGGGCATACATGTCTAACATCTAGACCCTTCTTTTTGATAGCCATATCTAAAAGGAGTTTTGGCCATACTGTATGTTCTTAAAACATTTTTAAGAAATGAATTGCTTGTGTTAATTTATTTCCAAGAGATATTGGACATGATCATAATGAATGATAATAATAATTATAAAATGATAACTCGATAAAAGGATGCTTGGAGAATGACATGACTAAAGTGACATTGACTATCAAACATATTAAAAACCCCCATTTGGAATGATATGATAGTGCATGATGCCATACACACAAAGATCAAGTTGCACAAAGATCGACCTTAGGCGCAAGTTTTGAAACCCAGCTGAGCCACTACGGTGGTGATTTGTGACTTTACACATAATGAATATTAATTCATGATTTGAGATCATGACAGAACATGAATAGGGAGTTTGAAATTGCTTGGTTATTTATTATTCCTCTGAATTGTATTTAAATTCATTTAGTATAATTTATAAATGATGATTTTAGAACCAAAGTCCTATTGAGCATGTCGTTCATAATTCTACTATTTTATTTTTAAATCCCCCCTTTAGGTGGATTGCAGTAGGCCAACAAGTAGGACGTTGCTGTCATTCTCACGTGGACCATGAGACGTTTAGATTTTTTGATTTTATTTTGAAGGCATGTAATAATAAGGACTTTGATTATATTCCATTAGACTGTGGTTTGTATTATATCTTTATGTCTATACTATGTGTGCACAATATGGAAATCATTGAGGCCTAAACTATTTTGACAGTAGCAAATGTTGCCGATGTTAGCGCTAAGTTATCTTATCCAGGTACAAGTTTTGTCACAATGATGCCCTGAAATTTCATATGCACTTATTTCAATATTTATCTTTATAATCACCACAAATACATATGGATATAAATATTATTTAACATAGATTATTAGATTAAATTATATTTCTAGGTACTTAAATGATACATAAATAAATATAATGTTGCATGGTGTCTTAATTGATCAAACCGTGTTCTTATTATGCAAATTGTGAGGCCAGTAATAAGTTAAAAAGAAATACTACTAATTTTAACATATATTTTTCGATCCCAATTGATATGATAAAAAATTAAAGCATTATTATCTATTTTGGAAGATTTAAATTTTATAAGAGATATTAAGCTACGAGTTATTAGAGAATTATAATTAAATACATTGTGCCTGTATATCGTTTTGAGATAAGGGCACGTTTGGCACTCCATATGTATTTCTTAAAAATAGTACAATGTTTAGTGACATCTACACATTGTATTATGTAACACGAAATAAAAAAAATTAATACAATATAGGTCGTGATATCAAATACGACTAAAATCTCTGTGTTAGACTGTATTATATAATTTAAACCAAAAGTGTGTATTAACTAACCAATCCAATAATTAAAATATATTGATATTGAAGTTGAAGTTTTTGAATGGGATTTAGGACAGGGGTCTGGGGTTTAGGCTAGGATTCAAGACTACGGTTGGGGTTGAGATTCGAAACTAGGGTTCGGGTTGAAATTTGAGGTTAGGGTTGGGATTTGAGGGCGAGATTTGGTACCAGGGTCAAAGTTGAGAGTTAAGACTAGGGTCTAGGGTCAAGGTTGAAGTTGAGATTTGAGACCGGGATCAGGGTTAGGATTTGAAGTCAGTTTTAGGGTTGAGATTTGAAAGCGGGTTCTAGAATGAGATTCGGGGTCATGATTCAGAACTAAAACAGGTTGAGATTTAGGACCGAGTTTAGGGTCTAGATCCTAAACTGTTAGGGTCAAGGTCGGGATTCAGATTTGGGATCAGGGTTAGGATGGAGAATTAAGACCAAGGTTGAGGTTGGAATTAAGGGTCGGGGTCAAGATTTGGAACCAAAGTCGAGATTCTGGACTGGGGTTGTGGTCATGGTTGGGATTTAGGGTTAGGGTCGGGATCAAGAGTTTGGACCAGGGTCTGGGTTACAGTTTAGGACTGAGGTTTGAGTCAAGATTTTAGACTAGGGTGGAGGACATGGTTGGGATCCAGGATTCGAGGTTAGGTTGGGGTCAAGAATTAAGACCGTTCGAGGTCAAGATTTAGGATTGGGGTCGAGGTCAAGGTAAGGGTTTAGGGTCAAGATTTGGGACTAGTGATAGGGTCAGCATTCAGGATTAGGGTCAAGGTCATGATTGAGATTCAGGACTATGGTTGGCATTAGGATTTAAGACCAGAGTTCAGATTTAGGGTTGAGGTCGATGTTGGGATTTGGGACTGAGGTTGGGGTCAGGATTTAGGACTAAGCTAAAAGTTGGGGTTCAAGGTTGGTGTCAGGATTTGAGACCAGGGTCAGTGTCGTGATTTGAGATCAGAGTTAGGATTTGAGACTAGGGTTGAGATCTAGATTCGAGGTTAGGGTCATAACTTGAGATCGAAATCAGGATTTTGGGTTGAGATTTGGGACCGGGCTCGAGGTCAAGGTCGTGATTCAAGACTGGGGTTAGGGTCAGGATTTAGGACCATGACCCTAGTCCTGACTCCTAATCTCGTCCCCAATCATGAATCTCGACCTCGATCCTAGTCTTGAATCTTGATCCCGACCTCGAGCTAGACTCCAGTCCTGAATCTCATCACCAAATCCTAACCTTAACTTGAGTTATAAATCTTGTCACTAAATCTTGGCCTTGACCCTAACCTTGCACCTAAATCACAACCTCGACCGTAGTCCCAAATCTCAATCCCGACACATGCCTCAAATCCCAAAATCAACCACGATCCTGAATCCAGACTTTGAACCTTAATCTTGAATCTTGAACTCGAATCCCAATCTCAACCCCAGTTTCAAATCTTGACCATGCCCCGAATCCCTATTCTGACTCTGGTCCTAAATCTTGACCAATCTCGACCCTAGTGCCGAATCCTGACCTCGACTACATTCAATCAACCTGATTCTTACCTCAAATCTTGATCCCAACCTTGATCATAGTCTCGAATCTTAGCACCGACCTTAAACCTCGACTGTGATCTTAACCTTGAATCCCGACATAGACGGTGACCCTAAATTCTAACCTTGATTGCAGTCCCAAATCTCGATCCTCACCTCGATTTTGAGTTTCAATCCTGACCCATTTCTCAAATCTTGATCCGGACTTTGACCTTGACCTAAATACCAACGCCGATTTTGAATCCCGATGCTGACCTTGAATCCCGACTTTGACCCCAGTCCCAAATCTTGACCTTGACCCAGTCTTGAATTTCAACCCTAGAACCATGACGCAAATTTACTATATTTAAATTTTAATACTAATACAAAATAATACGTTTGTAAACAAACATTGTATAGTGCAATATAATATGTTAATATGGTTCAAAACCAAATAATATATTGTATAAAAGTAATACAATACAATTCAATACAATAAAATACAATACAATGCAATAGAATACAATACAATATGATGTGCCAAAACATGCCCTAAATTGGTAGATCTATACAAAGTTGTGATCCCTAGTACTGAAAAGAAAAATGACTATCGTCTATGCCTTCTGTAACGTACACCAAACAGGTAGTGACATGGCAAAATAATTAAATCAATTAAAATAGATTTTAAATAAAAATCATCAAGTAAATATTTGAGTTATTTTTAAAATGTGATAATTTAAAACTTTTGAAATCAGTTTTTTTCTCAATCAAAGCAAGTTAATAGAATAAAATAATAAGTACAAATAAATACAAATAAGTATGAGTCGGGCCCCATCAGACCCATATTTGTGCACACACGGTATTGACAACAATATATTACAATCACAGTCCACTATGAGAAATAAAACTTAAATATTACATTGCCTTGAATTAAGATAAGTAAATAACCTAATCAAATTCCTATAACTCACGAGTTCGCCAAGTAGATTCCCAATCAGTTGTAATCCAAAATCCACCTAAAGGGGTGAAAAGTTTAAAACAAAAGAAAATATGGGCGAAAGGCTCAATAGGACTACGCTTTTAAAAATAGTAATTTGAATATAAAAATTTAATGTTAACACATCAATTATAAAACACAATAAAAAGATAAAATTCATTCTTACCTATAAAGTCTATTGTTCATCTGAAAATAAACTCATATATTGTTATCTTGGGCAAACCATTAATATCACCGTCGTAGTGGCCCCGCTGGGTTTTAGGACTTGCCCCCAAGGTCACACTCTACACGATCTAATCTTTGAGTATGGCATCATGCCCTAGTATATCATTCCAAATGGTATTTACGACTTGTCCAGTATTATATTATTATTTAGGTTTCATCTTACCAAGTATCGTCATTTACATTCAATATTCAGTTCATTATGCTCATTCATTATCCAACAAATAATTAAAATATTTAAGAAATTTATCTCAATCATTTCTTGAAATCATTTTGAAAGAAAACACTTTGTGGCCAAAACTCTTTTTAAAACATTGCTGCCAAGGAAAGAGGTTTGGAGTCCTACCTCAATATCCCGTATCGATGCTCAACACCATAGTCCTGACCTGCTATACGTTAGCTCCATGGAACCACAAACAACCTTAAAGGTAAACTAATGTTCATCAATGTTTAACTTAGAGTACTCTACCATACTACACTATCTCATGGTGTCTTAGTATGCCTTTATTAATCACAAAATCATGTTGTCAAGTCAAGGTCCTTATCTAGGTTTTAAATGGTGAAAATGGGTAAAAATCAAAAAATTTCACAAAGCCCGATTGGCCTATTGAACTTCCTGGTCTGGCCTGCCGAACTCCTTCCTGGTCCAGCCTGCAGAGCTCCACAGTTCGGCCGACTGGCCATCCATAACCGACCTGCCAAACTGCTCTAGTTTAGCTTGCTAAAAAGATGAGTTTGGCCTGCCATACTCATAAATTCACCTTGCTGGACTCATGAATCCGGCCTGCCGATACTCATGATCAGCCTGTCGATCTAGCAAAACCTAGGAGGCCTGAGACTTCAAGCCTCAGCCTCTCCGAGCTCAAAATCTCATTCTAAACCTCTTCTTCAGTTCCCAGAGCATGCATAATGTCCATAAATGATAGACAAACACATTGGAACACTTTTTAACACTTTTAAACAAGTTTTGTATAGAAATTTTCAAATTATTTCGAACATGAGAAAAAGAGGAAAAACTTGATTTAGCTTGATTTCATCAAATCAAGCTTAGATTCATGAGGGTTTGGGTTCTACTATTTAGACCAAAATCGGATTTCAACATTCGAAGAAAATTGAAAAATTAGAACAAAGTTTAAAATTTAAAAAAAAGTTAAACCAACCTTAAATTTGAGCTTGAAATCTACTTTGTGGAGGCTCAATCTTGTTTCCAAGCTTCCAATCTAGCTAAGAACCGTAGCTTGAGCTCAAATTTTTGAAATCTAAAAAAATGAGAGAGAGAGAGAGAGAAACGAGAGCAGAAAGAGAGAGAGTGAGTCTGAGAGAGAGAGTGGGAGTGAGGAAGGGAGGAGGAAATAGATAGAGAGGAAGAGAGTTGTTTTCAGAGTGAAAACCGTGTCCTGTACATGGTTTTCCAAAAAGGGCATATTGGGCATTTGACAAATTATTTTGTTTCAAAATTCAAAATGACAAATAAAAATAATTAAAAGATTAATTTGAAAATACCACAAAATAATTAAATTAAGTTTAAATTACATTAAGGCATACTAATTCACTATTTTACACACTCATCATACTTAATTAATTGTTGGGTGTTACAGCTCTCCACCCCTAAAAGAAATTTCGTCCTCGAAATTAGAAATCAACTCAAAAATAGAATAAATATGGGTACAACTTCCGCATAGTTGACTCTAATTCCCAAATCGCCTCATCAACTCCATGGTGCTGCCATACCACTTTTACTAGCAGTATATCATGGCATAGTAAACTTATCATTTTTTGATCAATAATCAGGACTGGCACCTCCTCGTAGGTCGTATCTTCCTGAATCTACGCATCATGAAATGAGAAAATCTTGCTCTACTCATGCAGCCATTTCCAAAGCATTGACACATGGAATACATCATGTATATGAGAGAATTCAAGAGGAAGATTGAGGCAATATGTAACCACGCCAACACGTTGAGACGTCTCAAACGGCCCAACGTACCTCGATGCAAGTTTTCCACTTACACCAAAACACAAAATACCCTTACGTAGTGAAACCTTTAAGAGAACGAAGTCTCCTACTTCAAACTCCAAAGGTCGGCGTCTCCTATCCATATAACTCTTCTGCCTATTTTATGCAGCTATCAACTGATCATGAATCACAGTGACCTTCATTACTCTCACGTATCTCATCAGGTCCAAATGAACTTGTCCTCTGGTTCTGCCCAACACATTGGCCATCGACACGGTCATCCATAAAGTGCCTTGAATGGTGCCATACTAATACTCGCTTGGTAAATGTTGTTGTATACGAATTCCTCCACATGCAAGTGCCTTTTCCAATTCCTGCCAAAATCCAATACACAAGCACATAACATATCCTCCAAAATCTGAATAACTCACTCGGACTGCCTGTCAGTCTGAGGATGAAATACAGTGCTAAAATTCAAATCTGTCCCTAAGGCTTCCTAGAAACTCCTCCAATACTTGGCATTAAATTGAGTATCTTGATTTGGAGTGATGGATAAAGGGACTACATGCAATCTCACTATAGTCTCCAGGTACAATACTTGAGAATTCTCCTCGAACACATCGATCTAAAAGGTATGAAATGAGCTGATTTCATTAACTTATCGGCAATGATCCAGATTGCATCATGCCTTAGCTCCGTCCTTGGCAAACTAATGAGGAAATCCATCATGACATGCTCTCATTTCCACCCTAGACATCCTTCCTCATACCTCTCCACCAATATTACCTCTTCAAATCGTGGTACATCTTTATACTTCTCGAATGAATAGCAAACTAAGACTTATGGGCTTCGTCTATCACAGCCTTTGTCACTTCTTTTATCATAGGCACTGCCAGATGTTCCCTAAAGTACAACGACACATCTACATGTATTTTGCATTTTTCAAACTGCTCTCCGTTCTGAATCTGCATCCATATCCCCTATAAGTGATAATCTCACCATTGATTCTGCTTCACCATCTGAACAAGCGCTGGGGTAGGCTCCATATGGTACACTGAAACCTAATTGAAATCTTCATGATACTGTAGCCCATGTTCACTTACCGTAGCTTCTCTTCTATAATCCTTTAGTGTTAAACAAGTGAGAATTCTTAAAAAACTTTTTGTTAAACGCGTCTGCAACCACATTAGCCTTCCGAGGATGATACTGTAGTGTGAAATTGTAGTCCTCCATATATTCCATCCATCTTCGTTGCCTCAAATTCAAATCCCTCTAAGTGAATAAATACTTTAAGCTCTTGTGGTCTGAGAAAACCTAGAAAGTCACTCTATACAATTAGCATCTCTAAATCTTTAGGGCATGGATTACTGTTGCAAGCTCCAAATCATGAGTGGGGTAGTTCTGCTCGTGTGGTCTCAGGTGTCGCGATCCATAAGCCACAACTTGTCTATGTTGCATCGACACACATCCAAGTCCTTGTCCCAATACATCGATGTAGACTTCGTATGGCTCGTCACTACTTGGTATGATGAGCACTGGAGCGATGGTCAATAGGTTCGTCAGTTCTTGGAAAGCTTACTCACATTTTTCATCCCATTCGAACCGAATGTTTTTCTTGATCAGTTGTGTCAGTGGAGCTGCTATCTTCAAAAAATCCTACATGAATTTCCTGTAGTATCTAGCAAGTCCTAAAAGCTATAGATTTTGGCATGTTCCTCTGTCGTTCCCATTGTACTATTGCTTTTTATCTTGGAAGAATGCATAGAAATACCTTGCTTTGAGATGATGTGTCTTAAAAGCTTGATCTCAGGTCAACCAAAATTCACACTTTTCCTTTTTATCATATAGTTGGTGCTCTCGTAGAGTCTAAAGTGCAATCCTTAGATGTTCTTCAAGCTCCTCCAAGGTCTTAGAATAGATTAGTATGTCATCAATGAACACGATCACAAACTGATCGAAATAAGGCCTGAAAATCCAGTTCATCAAATCTATGAAAGCTGTAGGGGCATTTATCAACCCAAACAACATCATCAGAAACTCGAAGTGCCCATATCGGGTCCTAAAAGCTATATTTGAAATGTCCTCTTCCTTGATCCTGAGCTGATGGTATCTAAATTGCAACTCAATCTTCGAGAAGTACCGAAAACCTCCTAACTGATCAAATAATTCATAGATCCTGGTCAGTGGATACTTATTCTTCATAGTGACCCGATTTTGCTACTGATAATCAATACACAATTGAAGAGTACCATCATGCTTTTTAGCAAACAGAACCGACGCACCCATAGTGACGTGCTCTTCCAAATATACCCCTTATCCGTAAGTTCTTAAAGCTACTTTCTCAGTTCCTTCATTTTTACTAGCGCCATTTGATACGATGCTACAGAAATCATAGTGGTCCTAAAAAACAACTCAATACCAAACTCAATCTCTTGGTGCGGTGGTAATCTTAGTAACTCATCGGGGAAGACATCACCGAACTCATCGACCACCGGTATCATTACATTTCTTTCTGCTGTGCTAGATTATTCTTCTAGACTCAGAAGTAGAACATAACAAGCCAGATTCTTTCATCCTCCAAGGCATGTCTTTATGAGTCGCTCACTCATTACTCAATCATTACCACCCTAGTAAGTGATCGTCATCCCCCTATCAGACAGTAGGGTTAACTTCCTAAGGTGACAATTGACAATAGAATTATATCTAGACAACCAATCCTTTCATAAGATTACATCATAGGAACTCATGGAGATTACAATCAAATCACTTTTTAGAATCTCACCCCCAATCATTACTTTACAACATTTACATATATAGTTTACCCACACTCACCCCAAGGGTGAGATAATTACCATAGGCTCATCAAATTCCTCTATTTCTAATCCCAAGGCATATACAAATGAACTCAAAATGAGAGAATGAATGGAACCAGTATCAAACAAAACATGAGCTAAAGATTGGGAAACCAAAATCGTACCGTCAACAACGACATTGCTGGTATGAGCATTTGAACTCCCTGAAGTCATGGTATGAACCTGAGTTGGAGCCCTTCCTTTCCCTCTATTAGCATTGCTAGGCCCTGGGTTAGTTGGCCGATAATGCTATGATCGAGGAGACTACACACTAGTTGTACTAGGTGCTTAATACTGTGGGGCATTCCATTGGAAATTCTACAGCTGATGTACTTATACTGGGTAGTGCATCTGCTGAGGAGCAAATTGATGAGACTACAGCTACAGGATTTGCAAAGGCTAAGGTAGAGTGAAAGATTGAGGTTGGGGTTGACAACTTGCTCCCTCTTTGGTCTGAGATCCTTACCGAGCATTCCTTATCGGGCAGTTCCTCTTGATGTGCCCCGGTTGCTGGCAATAATGACAATGGAAGTTGTAACAAACTGCTACTTTCGCTATTAACATTACTTTATTAATTCTTCCCTTGAGCTTATTGGTTATTATTACCTCCCTTGTTGCTCCTTTGGGGTCCTACTG
Source organism: Artocarpus heterophyllus (assembly GCA_025403435.1). NCBI lineage: Eukaryota > Viridiplantae > Streptophyta > Magnoliopsida > Rosales > Moraceae > Artocarpus > Artocarpus heterophyllus. The sequence goes on from CM046342.1 coordinate 20,855,928, forward strand.
ATGTCATTGCCTGATTCTCACAATAGAGAGTATAATCGCTTTCAATAGATAAAGCTGATGATACTAAGTCACCATAATTTTGGAGTCGCAAGACAACCAGTTGTTGTTGAATTGATGCTTTAATCCCTTCTTGAAACTTAATACACTTTTCCAACTTAGAAGCCACAGTAAATGGAGCAAATCTGGCCAACTCTGTAAACTTTGCCTCATGCTCCCGAACCGTCATGTCACCCTGTTCCAATCGATAGAATTCGACAATCTTTTGGTCTTTATATTCTTGTGGGAAATAACACACATAGAACAATTCCTCAAATCTATCCAACCAATGTTCCTATTATTTTCCAAATGCTTCGCTTGCTTCCATCAGGTGTTTGCACTTCCTTCTAACTTATAGGCCATAAATTCAGCACGATATTCCACTAGTACACCAAGGGTATCCAAGTGCTTCACCACTAAGTCTAACCAACATTTAGCTACTTGTAGATCCTTGTTTTCATCAAAAGTTGGAAGAGATGCACATCAAAATTCCCTAAAGTACTCATGTCAGCGACCTGCCTCGGAATCCTCAAGCTTAGCCCTCATCACCATTTGTCGAAAAGCAGCAAACACAGCCCCCATCAGGCTCTCATCATTTTCAGGGTTTGTGTCAGCAGCAGGCAGATGATGCCTAGCCATTCTCTTAGTTTTGAAAACAAATTTGGACTGTCAATGGTTTTTTCACTATCATACCTATGTGTGCACAATTCCCAAGTTTCATAACCTAGGGCTCTAATACCATTCTATCATGTACACTAAACCAGGTAGTGCAATGGTAGATTAATTAATTTAATTAAACTAAATTTTAAAAAAAATCACCAATTAAATATTTAACACCACAACAAATTCGATATTATACGTCCTTTATTTAATGACCTTTTCTCAAAAACCATCGTGATAAAAGAAAAAAAAAAGCAGGGAGTTACGGTTGATAAGACGAAAATTGTTGTAGAATGGGCAGCATGTACCACGATGGTTTTTTAAAAAACCATCATGGTAAGCTGAATCTACCATGAGGTTTTTTAAAAAACCGTCGTGATAGATTCGACACATACCACGACGGTACCGTCATAGTAGGAGGCATATTATACGACAGTTTTTAGAAAAGCTGTCGTGAAAGATGGTCAGTGAAAATTAAGAATCTCACCCTTACCACAATTAGCAAAATTTTACAAGGCCTGCTCTCTCTATATTTCTGATTCGAATTAGCACTCAAACTCAACCCTTTTGTCTCTAAACCCAATCCTACCTTTCTCTCTCTACCACTATTGTCACCACTGTCGTCTTTGCCTCAATCGAATATGTTGTCGCTAGCCTCAAGGCCTCCTTAACCTACGAGCTTGTCACCATCCCCCGTTTGTGAAGGTTCTTCTCTTTAAGTGTCTTCTTTTTAAGCTTGTTGCCTCCATGAACCCACCGTGGCCCACGTCCAACCTCCGTTTAGTAAAATTTTGTTTCTTTTTTTATTGTTTAGTTCTTTTCAAAAAAATTTAGTTATATAATTTTAGTTTTAATTATTTATGGTTTGTGTATGTGTTTGTATATGTGATGCTCACTACAGTTTGATGAACTCTCTAAGTGTTCTTCTCTTTGAGCTCATTACCTCTATGACCCTGCTATTGGCCGCCTCCGACCACCATTTGGTAATTTTCTATTTCTTTTTTTATTGTTTAGTATTTTTAATTTTTAGTTATATTGTTTTAGTTTTAATTATTTTATGGCTTTTGTGAACTAATTTGTTTTAGTTGTTTAATTCAAACTTTAATTTCAGTTTTAGCTTTAATTACTTTCGATGTATTTGTGTATGTGTTTGCATATGTTATGCGCACTACACATTTGATGAAAATCCTCTATGACCATTATAGCAATTATTTATATTTTTTGTTGCTTAAAACTCACTAGCAATCAGGGCCTTGTATTTGTGGATAATAATGGTACTGGCCATCCCGTGGGAAATTAGAAATTCTGGTAATTTTTTTAGTTGATGACTGATCTTCTACGATGGTTTTTACAAAAAACTATCATGGAAATTATACCTTACATGATGGTTTTTACAAAAACTATCGTGGAAAGTCAAAATTAACCAAGATTATACAACAGTTTTCATTGTAAACCGTCATATAATCTACACATTTCATGGTGGTTTTTTAAAAACTGTCATCGTAGCCTCCTATAGCACACACTTAATACCTGCCATTGGCGACATTCTACGATGGAAAAAACCATCGTGAAAAGTCTCTTTGGTAACATGTAGATGATTTCACGACAGGTTTTTGACCATCGTGAATGCTTTACATGATGGTTTAAAATCACCGTGTAATCCTCAATTTTTACTAGTGTGAATTATTTTGAAAACATGATAATTTAAGGCCTTTGAAATTAGCTTTTTCTCAATCAAAGCAAGTTAATAGAATAAAATAATAAGGAAAAATAAATATAAGTAAGTACGAGTCGGGCTCCACCGGACCCACATTTGTGCACACATATGCTATTGACAACAATTTATTTCAACCACAGTCCAACAAGAGAAATAAAATTTAAAATATTACATGCCTTGAATTAAGATAAGTAAATAACTGTAACACCTAGAAATTTAATTAAGCATAATTAGTATTTGAATGGTGGATTAGTATGCCTTGATGTAAATTTAAACTTAATTTAAGTATTTTAGGGTAATTAAATTTTTCCCATTTTTAATTATTTCTATATGTTATTTTGAATTTTGAAACAAAATAATTTACCAAAGACTCAATACATCCCAGTTACAAAACCGTGTGCTGGGGACACGGTTTTGCCCTACAAACCAACCTTCACCCCTTTATTTATCTCTCCCTCTCAGTCTCTTTCCCTCACTCTCTCTCAAACACACACTCACTCTCTCTCTTCCCTTTCTCTCACACTACTCTCTCTCCCTCCCTCTTTGATTTCAAAATTTGAGTTCATGCTTCGAATCTTAGCTGGATTGGGAGCTTAGGAGCACGATTAGACTTCTACAAAACCGTTTTAAAGCTTTGATTCGAGGTTAGTTTCTTTATTTTTCAAATTTTAAACTTTTGTTCTAAATTTTTCAATTTCTTTGAAACATTGTAATTCGAGTTTCTTGAGCTAAGGAAACTCTTAATCTAAGTTAGTAGGACTCAAATCATCTAGAATATAGGCTTGATTTTTGAAATTTGGATTAAATCAAGGTTTCCAGTTTTGTCTCCATTTTTGGATTTCTTTGAGAATTCTTATGTAAATCTTGCTTAAATGTGTTTAAATGTGTTCTAGCATATCTTTCTATCATTTATGAATGTTATGAATGCTCTGAGACTTGAAAAACAGGTTTAGAATTGATTTTTAGGCTTGGGAGGCCGAGAATTGAAGTCTCAAACCTCCCATGTTTTCCTAGTTCGGTAAGCCAAACTCAATGTTTGGCAGGCCAGATTCATAGGTTCGGCAGGTCGGATCCATCTAGTCGGTAGGCCAAACCTGGGCCAGTTTGACAGGCCGGTCTTGGTTGGCCAGCAGGCCAAACCAGGGGTTTCGATAGGCCAACCAAACCTCATGAAAAATGACTCTTTTTGCCCATTTTTCACCGTTTAAAACCCAAATCAAGATTTTAACCTTATGAAATGATTTTGTGAACTTTAAGGGCATACTCAGACACCATGAGATAGCACAAGGATGTAGAATACCTTAAGCTAGATATTAATAAACTTAGTTTTTATTTAAGGTTTTTTGTGGTTCCGTGGAGCTAACGTATAGCGGATCGAGACTATGGTGTTGAGCATTGGTATGTTATATCGAGGGAGGACTTCTATCCCTTCTCCTTGGTAGCCATGTTTTTAAAGGGTTTGGCCACAAAGCATTTTCTTTCAAATGTTTTCAAAAAATAAACTTTATTACTTATTTTCATTATTGGCTGAATAATGAATTATCATAATGAACATAATGAGAATATCCAATAAATGAAGCATGATAATGATATGACACCAGACGTGTCAGTTAGTATGGTTTGGAATGATAAAATAGGGCATGATGCCATGTATAGAGATTGGGTCGTGGGGAGTGTGGCCTTGGGGGCAGGTCCTAAAACCCTGCTAGGCCACTTCAATGGTGATTCATATAGCTATGCCAAAAATATAATAATGAGACTGTATATGGACGGATAAATGATTAACTAGTATGAATAAATTTAATGGGCTTCAGTTAGTTATTTGTTTATTTAATTATCTTGTTTTATAGCTTTTGTTTTAAAAAAAAGAATTACATGCTTAAATCAAATGCTTTCAAAAGCTTAGTCCTATTGAGCCCTATTGAGCCCTTCACTCACATTTTTCTTGTTTTAAAAACTTTCCCCCTTCTAGGTGGAATCCAGCTTAGGGAAGATTGAAGAACCAAAAAGAAACTACAGGATTAGGACATCACTATTTAATTTATAAACAAGGCATAAAATATTTTAATTTATTTCCCTTTTATTTTCACTGTGGTTATGTATTTAATATTGTTGATACCGTGTGTGCACACTAACATGGCTCCGGCGGGGCCCAATGGTATTAGCTTATTTAATATTTTAGTTTGCTTGCATGGTTTCATATTTTAACAAATATCTTAAGAAGTTTTCGATATCCTACATTTTTTAATCAATTTAATACCTTTAAAATGATGATTTTTATTAAAAATTTAATTTATTTAACCTAATTACTCCTCCACGTCACCTTCCGGATTTTGGGGCGTGACGGATTAGGAATTGTGTACACATAGGTACAACAATGAAAAACCACTGATAGTCTAATTTTGTTTTTAGAATTAAGAGAATGTCACCAAGATGTCGTCCAGCTACTACAGATGCGAATCCTGTAGATGAGGAAGGCCTGATGGAGGCCATGTTTGTCACTTTTAGCAGATGGTAGCAAGGGCTAGGCCCGATGATTCTAAGGCGAGTCGCCAACATGCATATTTTAAAGAGTTTCATCATGCATCTATACTGACTTTCAATGGGAACGGGAACCCACAGATCGTTGAATGTTGGTTAGATTCGATCGTGATGTACTTGGATACTCTCAGAGTACCGATGGAGTATTGCGTTGATTTCGCAGCTTACAAGTTGGAAGGCAATGCCAATACATGGTGGAAACAAGCAAAGCGTCTCGAAAACGCTGGAAACATCAGTTGGGATAGATTTGAGGAGCTGCTTTATAAGCGCTACCTTCCATTGGGATACAGGGATTAGAAGGTTATCGAGTTTTATTGATTGGAGCAGGGTGATATGGTGGTTTGAGAGTACAAGGCTAAGTTTATTGAGTTGGCCAAGTTTGCTCCATCCACTGTGGGTTCTGAGCGGGAGAAGTGCATTAAGTTCTAGAAGAACTCAAGGCATCTATTTGACGACAAGTAGTGGCCTTGCGACTCTAAAATTTTGGTAAGTTGGTATCTTCAACAATCTATATGGAAAGTGAACATGCTCTTCATAGCAAGAATCGGGCAAGGATATTAGGAGGACCCCAAAGGAGAAATAGGAGAATTAGCGATAGCTGCAAGCCCAAGTGAAGAACTAGCAGGGAAATGCTAATAGTGGGAGCAGTAGTTCATTAAGTAGCAAGCGCAGTAACCCCTATACTTTTCACTATCATTATTGCCAGTAGTTGGGACACATCAAGAGGAATTGCCCAATCAGGAATGCTCGACAGGGATTCCAAGCCGAAGAGGGTGCAATACATCAGTTCCAAGGTCAACCTTTGGCTCTACCGCAGCAACTTCCTCAACTGTTGTTTCATCAGTCCACCCCACAGCAGATGTAGTACCCGATGCAAGGATATCAACAACAAGGTTTCCAGCAGAACACTCCTCAGTACCGACCACCAAGTGCAGCCAATGTGTAGTTTCCTTCACAGCAGCAATATCGGCCGACTAATCTGGGACCCAACCATATGAACAAGGGCAAAGGGAAGTCTCCAGTCCATGTACACACCATAACATTAGGGAGCTCGGACACTCAAACTAGCAACGCTGTAGTTGATGGTATGATTTTAGTTTCTTAGTCTTTAGGTCATGTTCTATTTGATACTGGTGCCACTCATTCTCTTATTTCGAGTTCTTTTGTACATGCCTTGTGTTTAAAAGTAGAGGAATTTGATGAGTCCTTGATGATTTCCTCACCTTTGGGGCGGGTGTATGTAAATTGTATATGTAAATCTTGTAAAATAATGACTGGGGGTGAGACTTTGAAAAGTGATTTAATTGTAATCCCCATGAGATCATATGATGTAATCTTGAGAATAGATTGGTTGTCCAGATATAATGCCCTAGTTGACTATCAAATTAGGAAGGTAACCCTAGTGTTAGATAGGGGGACGACGATCACTTATCAGGGTGGTAATGATTGGGTAATGAGTGAGCGACTCATGAAACCTTGTCTTAGAGGACGAAGGAATCTGATTTGTTATGCGCTTCTCTTAGATCTAGAAGAAGAGTCTAGTGCAATAAGGAGGAGTATAGCGATACCAGTGGTTGATGAGTTCGATGATGTCTTCCTCGATGAGTTACTAGGGCATTGAGTTCAGCATGGCACTGGCAGAAATAAAGGAACTTAGGAAACAACTTCAGGAATTAGCAGATAAAGGGTATATTTGGAACAGTATGTCTCCGTGGGGCACGCTGGTTTTGTTTGCTAGAAAGCATAATGGTACCCTCCAGTTGTGTATTGATTATCGACAACTGACTCAAGTTGCCGTAAAGAATAAATATCCACTTTCGAGGATTGATGAGTTGTTCAACCAGTTAGGAGGTTCTCGATACTTCTCGAAGATAGATTTGTGATCTCGATACCACCAGCTTAGGATTAGGGAAGAGGATATTTCAAAGACTGCTTTCAGGACTCGATATGGACACTTTGAGTTTTTGGTAATGCCGTTTGGGTTGACAAATACTCCTGCAGCTTTCATGGATTTAATGAACAGGATTTTTAGGCCTTATTTAGATCAGTTTTTGATCGTGTTTATTGATGAGATACTGATCTATTCTAAGACCTGGGAGGAGCATGAGCAACATCTTAGGATCATGCTTTAGACTCTACGAGAGCACCAGCTATATGCCAAGAAGGAAAAGTGTGAGTTCTAGCTAGCCGAAGTTAAGTTTCTAGGACATATCATCTCCAAGTAGAGTATCTCAGTAGATCCGTCCAAGATCAAAGCTATAGTACAGTGAGAAAGACCAAGGATCGTGGCCAAAGTCCACAGCTTCTTAGGACTTGTCGGGTATTACAGGAAGCTCATGAAGGATTTTTCTAAGATAGCGGGTCCATTAACCCGGTTGGTTAGGAAAAATGTCAGGTTCGAATGGGATAAGGACTATGAATATGCTTTCCAAGAGTGAAAGAACCAGTTGACTACCGCTCCTTTGTTGATTATTCCGAGTAGTGATGCACCTTATGACGTCTACACCGATGCATCAGGATGAGGACTTAGATGCATGTTGATGTAGCATGGGCGGGTTGTAGCTTATAGGTCATAATAGCTAAGTCCTCACAAGTAGAACTATCCCACTCATGACTTGGAGCTTGCAGTAGTGATTTATGCCCTGAAGATTTGGAGATGCTACTTGTATGGAGTGACTTTCTAGGTTTTCTCGGACCATAAGAGCTTGAGGTATTTGTTCACGTAGAGGGACTTGAATCTGAGACAACGAAGATGGATGGAGTATATAGAAAACTATGTCTTCACATTGCAATATCATACGGGCAAGGCCAATGTAGTCGCATATACTCTCAACAGGAAGTCTTTGAAATTTCTCGCATGCTTAGCACTTGAGAATTGGAAGAGAGACGCTACGGTGAGTGAGTATAGGTTGTAGTACTATAATGGTGGTGATCAATTTTTGGTGTATCACATGGAATCGACTCCAGTTCAGATGATAAAGTAGAACCAATGGTGGGACCAGCACCATCAGGAGATATGGACACGAATCTAGAACAAGAAGCAGTTTGAAGAGTGGGGGATTGATGCAGATGGGTCGTTATACTTCAGGGAGCATCTAGTAGTACCTAAGATCAAGGACGTGATAAAGCTGTGATGGATGATGCTCATAGGTCTCAATTTGCTATTTATTCAGGGAGTACAAAGATGTACCACGACTTGAAGAGGCAATATTGGTAGAGGGGCATGAAGAGGGATGTCTACGAGTATGTGGCCAAGTGCGTGACATGTTTCTAGGTGAAAACCAAGCATGAAAAGCTTGCTTGTTAGCTTTAGCCACTTCCCATTATAGGGTGGAAATGAGAGCATGTCACGATGGATTTCCTTACCAGATTATTGAGGACAGAGCAAAGACATGATGCGATTTGGGTTGTCATCGACAGGTTGACAAAATCAAAATATTTCATTCTTTTCAGGTCGATGTGTTCAAGGCGAGTTCTTGGACAGCTGTATTTGCAGAATATAGTGACATTGCATGGAGTTCTCTCATCCATCACTTCTGATAGAGACACCCGATTTAACACCAAGTAATGGAGGAGTTTTCAGGAGGCTTTGGGCATAGAGTTGAACTTCATCATGGCCGTTCATCCTCATACCAATGGGCAGTCTAAGCGGGTTATTTAGATTCTTGAGGATATAACAATAGCTACCAAGCAAGCATCATGATGGCACCATTTGAAGCACTTTATGGGCATCCGTGTCGATCACCAGTGTGTTGGGTAAAGCTTGAAGACAAAATTGTTCTTGGACCAAATGAGATCCGTGATAGCAACGAAAAAGTCACTGTGATTCGTGATTGGTTTAGGGCTACTCATAGTAGGCAAAAGAGCTACACAGATAGGAGACGCCGACCTCTAGAGTTTGAGGTAGGAGATTTTGTTCTTCTAAAGGTTTCACCACACTAGTGTGCTAAATTTTTCAATTTCTTTGAAACATTGAAATCTAAGTTTCTTGAGCTTAGGAAACTTTTAATCTAAGTTGGTTGGACTCAAATCATCTAGAATCTAGGCTTGATTTCATGAAATTTGGATTAAATCAAGTTTTCCCCTTTTTTCTCCATTTTTGGATTTCCTTGAGAATTCCTATGCAAATCTTGCTTAAATGTGTGTAAATGTGTTCAAACATGACTTTCTATCATTTATGAATGTTATGAATGCTCTAGGACTTGAAAAACAAGTTTAGAATTGATTTTTGGGCTTAGGTAGGCTAAGAATCAAAGTCTCAGACTTCCCATGTTTTTCCTATTTAGCAGGCCGAACTCAATGTTCGGCAGGCTAGATTCATAGGTTTGGCTGGCCATATTCATTTGGTTGGCAGGCTAAACTTGGGCCAGTTAGGCAGGCCGGTCCTGGCTAGCTAGTAGGCCAAACTGTAGAGTCCAGCAAATCAGACCAGGGGTTTTAAAAGGCTGACCGGACCTCGTGAAAAATGTCTCTTTCTGCTCTTTTTCACCGTTTAAAACCCAGATCAAGATTTTAACCTCATCAAATGATTTTGTGAACTTTAAGGGCATATTGAGACACCATGAGATAGCTTAGGGATGTAGAATACCTAAAGCTAGATATTAATAAACTTAGTTTCTATTTAAGGTCGTTCATGGTTTTGTGGAGGTAACGTATAGCGGATCGGGACTGCGATGTTGAATGTTGGTATGGGATATTGAGGTAGGATTTATATCCCTTCTCCTTGGTAGCCATGTTTTTAAAGGGTTTGGCCACAAAGAATTTCCTTTCAAATTTTTTCAAAAAATAAAGTTTATTACTTATTTTCATTATTGGCTGAATAATGAATGATCATAATGAACGTAATAAGAATATCCGATAAATGAGGCATGATAATGATATGACACCAGACATGTCAGTTAGTACCGTCCGGAATGATAAAATAGGGCACGATTCCATATACAGAGATCGGGTCATGGGGAGCATGACCTTGGGGGTAGGTCTTGAAACTCAGCTAGGCCATTTTGGTGGTGATTCATATGGCTTTGCCAAAAATATAATAATGAGACTGTCTATGGATGAATAAATGATTAACTAGTTTGAATAAATTTAATGGGCTTTAGTTAGTTATTTGTTTATTTAATTATCTTGTTTTACAACTTTTGTTTAGAAAAAGAATTACATGTTTAAATCAAATGCTTTCAAAAGCTTAGTCCTATTGAGCTATTCGCTCACATTTTTCTTGTTTTAAAACCTTTCCCCCTTTTTAGGTAGAATCCAGCTTAGGGAAGACTGAAGAACCGAGAAGAAACTACAGGATTAGGACATCACTATTTAGGGTATTTATCTATAAACAAGGCATGTAATATTTTAATTTGTTTTCCTTTTATTTGGACTATGGTTATGTATTTAATATTGTTGATACCGTGTGTGCACACTAACATGGGTCTGATGGGGCCCAATGGTGTTTGCTTATTTAATATTTTAATTCGCTTGCATGCTTTCATATTTTAACAAATATCTTAAGAAGTTTTCAATATCCTACATTTTTATAATCAACTTAATACCTTTTAAAATAGTGGTTTTTATTAAAAATTTAATTTATTTAACCAAATTACTCCTCCATGTCACCTCCTGAATTTCAGGGCATGACAATAACCTAATCAAATTCCTACAACTCACAAGTTCACCCAGTAGATTCACAATCAGTTCTAAGCTGAAATCCACTAAAGGGGGGGGGGGGGGGGGGGGGGGGGGGGGGGGGTGGGGGAGTTTAAAACAAAAGAAAATTTGAGCGGAAGGCTCAGTAGGACTAAGTTTTTGAAAACAATAATTTGAATATAAAAATTTAACATTAACATATAAATTATAAAACATAATAAATAGATAAAATTCATTCTTACCGATTTAGTCAATTGTTCATCTGAAAATAAACTCATTATTTTTATCTTGGTCAAACCATTAATATCACCACCGTAGTAGTCTGGTTGGGTTTTAGGACCTGCCCCTAAGGTCGCACTCTATATGACCCAATCTTTGAGTATAGCATCATGCCCTAATATATCATTCTGAATGGTATTTATGACTCGTTTAGTATTATATTATTATTTTTGTCTCATCTTACCAAGTGTCCTTATTTACATTCATTATTCAGTTCATTATGCTCATTCATTATCCAACAAATAATGAAAATAGTTATGAAATTTATCTTAATCATTTCTTGAAATCATTTTGAAAGAAAACACTTTATGGCCAAAACTCTTTTTAAAACATGGCTACCAAGGAAAAAGGTTTGGAGTCCTACCACGATATCCCATATCGATGCGCAACATCGTAGTCCTAACCCGCTTTACGTTAACTTCACGGAACCACGAACAACCTTAAAGGTAAACTAGCGTTCATCAATATCTAACTTAGAGTACTCTACCAAACTACACTATCTCATTGTGTCTTATTATGCCTTTATTAATCACAAAATCATGTTCTTAGATCAAGGTCTTTATATAGGTTTTAAATGGTGAAAACGGCTGAAAAACAACAAATTTCACAAAGCCCGATCGACCTGCTGAACTTCCTGGTCTAGCCTACCGAACTCCATAGTTTGGCCTAACGACCATCCAGAACTGACCTGCCAAACTACTCCAAGTTTGGCCTGCCAAAAAGATAAGTCCTGCCTGCAGACTTATGAAAATAGCCTGTCGATGCTCATGATCGGCCTGCTGATCTAGCAAGACCTGGGCAAATCCGAGACTTTGAGCCTAGGACCCTCTGAGCTCAAAATCTCATTCTAAACCTATTCTTCAATTCCCAAAGCATGCTTAATGTTTATAAATGCTAGAAAAACACATTGGAACACTTTTAAACAAGTTTTACGTAGAAATTTTCAAATTATTCTGAAAATGAGAAAAAGAGGAAAAAATTGATTTAGCTTAATTTCGTTAAATCAAGCTTAGATTCATGAGGGTTGAGGTTCTACTAACTTAGATAGAAGGGTCTCTAAGCCAAAACAAACTCGGATTTCAACATTCAAAGAAAATTAAAAAATTAGAACAAAGTTTGAAATTTGAAAAAAGTTAAACTAACCTCAAATTTGAGCTTAAAATCGAGTTTGTGGATGTTCAATCTAGCTTCTAAGCTTCCAATCCAACTGAGAATCGAAGCTTGAGCTCAATTTTTTGAAATCTAAAAAAAATGAGAGAAAGAGCATCAGGAAGAGAAAGAGAGAGAGCGAGTCTAAGAGAGAGAGTGGGAGTGAGGAAGGGAGGGAGAAATAAATAAAGAGGAAGAGAGTAGTTTTTAGAGTGAAAACCATGTCCCACGCATGGTTTTCCAAAAAGGGCATATCGAGCATTTGACAAATTATTTTGTTTCGAAATTCAAAATGACAAGTAAAAATAATTAAAAGTAGATTACTTTGAAAATAGCACAAAATAATTAAATTAAGTTCAAATTGCATTAAGGCATATTAATTCACCATTGTACACACTGATCATACTTAATTAATTTCTGGGTGTTGCATCTTCAAAGTGGGATAATATTTCTTGCTATATAAATAAATCCAATTTGGCTCGAGCCATATATTTTGATTGTAATTGGCCTCTTTTGTAGGGTTCTTTTAAATCTTTTTTTATTTTCTTGTTTAGTTAACCTTTGAAGTTATTTCTGAATTCCTTTCAATTATGTTCCCTTTTTCTCTTTCTTACTAATAAAATTCGTGGAGATTTACTCTTTTCTCCCTATTTATTTATTGTTTAAATTATTATTTAAAGATTAAATATTGAAGTTAATCTTCTTGGTTACATTGAATTTTTATAATAATTACAATTAGTAACAATATTAGGGCATTAGGAATTTGAATTATGAAGTTATTGATTTGGATATATTTTATCTAGTAATAACTTAAAATTATTTACACTTTAAATGTGTTATTTACTTTAAATATTTTAAAACATGAGACTTAGTTTTTTAAGTTTAATTTTGTTTTATTTACTACAATTTCTCTTTTTGTAATTATTCTTTAAAAATAAAAATCTAATCCATGCTTACCCAAATAGGCCGCATATGCATGCTGAAAGATTACCACCCAAGTCAGCTTTGGCCTGCTGCCTATGAAAAAAAAAACAAAAAACAAAAAACAAAAAACAAAAAAAAAAACAAAAACAAAAAAAGACCATTGATACCATTATTGGCTAGTTTTCAAGCATTGAGTAATAGCAATTTTTTTTTAAATATGTTTACAAGGAATAAGGCTTATCAGAAAGATAGCTGCATAATTATACTTTCTAGTTTCAATTTTACTTTGAAACTTCTACTATAGAAATTGCCATAAAAAATGCATATTTTGAAACCGTTAGATAAATCTAGCGATTAAAAGGTAGATGTCTAGTAGAGAAATTGTATTTTTTTCACAATTTATCTTTTGTTTTTAAGAAACTACAAAAATATTCTTTAGATTTGAGAAATTTATTTCATTCCCTTCAAAAGAAAAAGAAATTTATTTTAATTTCATCCCTTATTCTTGTTTGAGAAAAAAGCCAATGAAAATGCAAAAAATACTCATACATAAAATTTAGAAATATTTTAAGACATTATAAGAACATCAAAACTATATAACAATACTTCATTTTTTTATGGAAAGCAACTCTGTTTATGGAAAGCGGATCTGCTGTCCATAAGACCTTGGAAATAAAATATAAAAGCTTTCTTAAAATATTATTTAAGAACTATTTAGGCTTTGTTTGGCAAGTTAATTAAAACTTTAAGTTCTAATATGCTACAGTATAAAGCTTTTATATGCTATAGCGAAAAGCAAAAGTTCGCTATGGTGTAAAGCTCTCACATGATACAGTGCTTAAGTTCCAACTTTGTTTCCAAAAATTCTGTTAAAAGTATTTTTTAATCTTTTTGTTTTATTTTTTAGTTTAAAAAGGGGTGGAAGGATTGGTTTGGATGATGGGCTCTTCAAATTAAAAAAAAAATAGATATAGCAAAATTTTATTAGTCACATTTAAACATAATAAAAAAATAATGTATAACAAAAATTAATACCATCAAAATTATTATTACTCTATGTAACCTTATTGTATAATACGTAAACATAATTAAAGTAATTTTCTAAAGATTTTAAAAAGTTACTACAATTCAACTTCACTCTCATAAAATTGTTAGATATATATACGTATATTAGGATATTTGGCATGATGGTTAGAATCATTGGTTAGAACTATTTTTACTGTAGCACGTGAGAGCGTTACACTACAACAAAGTTATTATACTTTTACTGTAGCATGTGAGAGCCTTACACTCTTCATAACTGTGAAGTTGGTTTGAACTGCCCTTGCCAAACAGCCTTCTATATTACTAATCCAAACCCATAAACCAAACAATTAGAATTATTTTAGTATATTTGTTAGAAAACTACTGTCGATCACCAACCCTAACTACAAGATGCAATCCTCGGATATTGAAAAAAAACCATTTTCTGATATTTTCTTTTCTTTTCTTTTCTTTTATTTTCATTCTTTTAAAATAATTTGAAAGAGTGATACTAAATTGCATCAATTTCTTTTGTCTCAAAAGTTTCAACTAGCTTATATATGTTTCTTTTTTCCTTATATAATTCATTTTTCTTTTCTTTTGATGAATTACGAAGAGGAAAAAATTTAAATTGCACGAATTAAAAAATATTACGTGGCATAATGTGGAAAGTAGTTAATCTAATTTTATGTGGATCTTACTAAACGTACAACGACAAAACAAAGAATATTGTTATTGGAACAAGGAAAGCGGTTGAAAAAATAAAGCGACAAGCAACAATGACCTTCAAACTCATTGCATCATTTGCAGCCAATTTGTGCAAAATATTCGTTGCTACTAATGCAATCTGAATAAAAAACATCACAATAACACCCTTTACCTGCCCCATATGTACATGTATATATATCTATATATCTCTTTCGACTCCACTATCGTTCTAGACATATTTATATGTACACACACATATATAGTTCAAATCTATGCTTAATAAAATGATAAAAAAGGAAACAAATGCCATGTACTTATAGTACTTTATATCCATAAAAAGAAAATTTACTATAATACATGGAGGCATAGATAGATTATGTTGGCATATACCGGGATAGACATACATATCCTTAATTAAAAAAACTTGACCGAAAAATCACTGTTTTTTAAAGCATGAATGTGCATATTATAGCTCTTGTTTCGGTGGTTACTTTTTTTAATGGGCACTGTTGTTGTTACTCATTTGATATAAATATGTCGGTTGCAATGAAATGGATAGTCGACTGAAAAAATTATGGTAATTAATAAAGTTAAATTTTCATCACATCACATCATCAATTGTTGTTAAAACATGCACTTTTTGGATATGTAACTGTTGGAGACGTAACTATTAAAAACAAGTCCATATATTTATAGAGTTTTTTAATGGAACATTTTTTGTTACGGATCAAACTATATAAATAAATGTATAACCTAATCACAAATAATGGTGTGACATTTTATATATATCTAATATATTACAAATGTCAAATTCATATCACACAGTTAAAACGATGATGCCTATCAATATATAAATTTTAAAGTAACCATTAAACGACACACACACAATATTCCTTTTTATAAATCTATTATCCATTTTTTTCATCCTCGTGTTTTCGTGTGCTATGACCTACTTCCATCTGATCACTAATGCTATTTGTACAGCCTAGCACTCCATCAGAATAAATTTTTCAACATATTGATGATCTATAATCTAGTTAAAATGGTCCTTTTATTTGGTTGAGGAGCTTTCATCTTCTTTCTTCTCCCCTACAAGGGAATAGAGATGGGTGTGCCTTAGAACAAGAATGAGTCAATTGTTAAGATTATAGTGTAAGAAAATTAAAGTTGTTAATTATGAGGGAGGGACCCTCTTATATATAGCTTAAGTGCCCTCAAGGTAGGATGCCGATTTTTGAGAAAATATAGGTGTGAAATATATATGATAAAAATTTTCTTAAAACTTTTAAACACAATATTATAGATTATATTAATTTAACGCTTACTAAAAAAATATACAATTTATGCTTACCTGGTTGAAGCGTTTAAGACGGAATTCTTATACAGACAATGTTCTCTATGAACCAAAGCTTATAGCTGAAGATAATAAGAGTTCTTAACAATGAGGGAGGGACCTTTTTCTATATAGCTCAAGCCTCATATATAGCTTAAGCCTTAAGGTAGGATGCCCTTAAACAATCCATTTAATCATCTCGAGCTATTTGTAATGGGCCCTCCCTTATGGTATTAACAAATTAAACTAATCCCTTGCTAGGATCTAAATTTTTCTCAACAAAAACTATTGGTTTTTAAAAGCTATTTTAGAGAAAATATGCAAAAAAAGGGTGAAGGTGTGAAACGTATTTAAAAAAAATTTCATAAATTTTTGAACACACTGCTATAAATTATATTAATTTAACGCTGAATAAATATATATACAATTTATGCTTACTTGGTTGAAGCGATTAAGGTGAGATTCTTTAACGGATAATTTTTTTATGGAACCAAAGCCTTCTTTACCGAGTCCTTGGCACTATTTAGACGAATGGGTGGGCACACAAAGAAGGAATTAAGGTAATCTAATGATCACTCTTCTCTATTTGGTCTTCCACTAATGTCAACACATGAGCAAAGCAGGATTGGGAATGGAAGAACTCTTCTTCTCCTTTTTGTTATGCACGCCTACTGCTAGGGTTTTTGCAAAGTTTTTACAGTCTAACCAAGACTCTATTAATTGTATGTAGAATGATTAAAGGAGCTTGCTATATATAGGAAATGTGAGACATCCAATTAATCTTGAAAACTTCCTTTATTTTTAAATCCAATATCACATATTTAATTAGATATAAAAGAGATAATTCTCCTTTTTCCTATATGCTTATGGCACTACACACAAAGAAATTCTCTATACTTATGGTGCCAATTTCCTATTAGTAAAGAGAGAAATATTACTTGTTACTCAATCTAATTTGTTTCCAAAATTCAAATTTTCAATTTGAAAATATCACATTTTTCAAAATTAAAAACTTTTAGAAAACAGGAAACTTGATGAACAAGTCTTGCACTTCACATGGAATTTTCCTCGTGTAGGTACATGCCACACACTATCGGCAAGACCTATAGTGTGTCTTCCAAATTTAATTATTTTAATAATTATAAATTAATTCAAAATTGAGTTCTTTTGAGTGATTATTAATTTAGAATTCCATGTTTCTAAATTAATTATTTAAAACTAATAATTTCACTTGTCCAAACAATGTTTGCAAGGATGACAAGGGGGACTAATAGACTCCTAATTTCAAACTCCAAAAAAACAAATATATTAATTAAACTTTTTTATTAATTCCAATGTTACTCCCCTAAAAACTTGAAACGGTACTCTTAAAATTACATATATATATATATATATATATACTAACTACTGGTAAATAAAGTCATCCATTTAATATAGCCATTGCATATATATTAATCTACACGAATAACTCATAATTAGAGCTTGGTAAATTCTATTAACATATTTAATTACATCTTTATCCTTGAGTCCTTGAGTATCATGATTCTCTAATGATTAACAAATTCATAAACTCAATCCTCAACTTAAGCGCTCATATTATTGAAGCCCCAAATCAATGCTCAAGTGAATTCTTTATTTTCTTCTTAATAAAGAAGGAATGGATTCTATCACGTAATATTTGTCAAAAACAAAGTGCGCAGTGGAATTTTAAAAAAAAAATTTCATCAGAGTAATTTCTAAAACACAAGTTTGATATGTTATATGTATAAATTAGACAGATCTTACTAACCTCAATGTGCCAAAGAACCTCCGTAATCTGTGTAGAGAAGTAACGTTCCAGAAGAGCCTCAACCAACTGGTCTTCTTTGCTATTCTCTATCCACAACCGGGGTGAGTGTGGGCTCACACGTACAACTCTTCCACCGGTGACTCTCCTTCCAACCAATAGAGAGAACCCAAAGCTAGTGCTCGTGATTTTTTAACAAAAGCTCTCAGGGAGTTTTCAGATGCTCACTAGAAGAGTATCACTCTTAATCTCTCAAATTGATCTGAGTAAATCATGAGACTCACTCCCTTTTTATACCTATTGGTCCTGGGGTCAGTCCATATCAGATTAGGTCTCAAAAACTCGAAACAGAATCAAGTTCGGATCAATATCTGATAAGATCCATGCAAAAATGCGTAATCTTATCTCCGCTGATCGGCAGGCCGAACAGGCCAATTCGGCAGGCCGAACACGTCATCCGACAGGCCGAACTCCCGAGAAAAAATCTCTGCGAATATTTTATTTTCCACCCGAGATTCTAAAGGATAAAGTCTCAGTTTTGATTCAAATAACCCAATAGAGAAGTTATCTGATCAAAACAAACTTTATCAAGATAATCTCTAAGAAAATAAATAAATTCACAATAATTCTACAAGTTTATCTTGATCTAATTTGTCCAAAAATTAAATCAACCGATAAACAGACAAGAATTATCTAATCGCAATAATTCAACAAGTTTATATTGAACTAATTTCTTACAAAAATTAATTCAATCGATAAACAGACATGAATTATTTGATTTTTTACAAATTTTAAACCGATCTGATAAATCGACATAAGTCACCAATTATTGGAAAAGCACACCGTGTCGTTACAGGACTTTGTGAGCTAGCAAAGGGGACCAAAATGGACCTATAAAGTTCAAGCTCATGATAATTATGAAACCCGATATCCTAGATATACATTTCACAATTATCAACTCCAACGCTACTCCACTAAAAGCTTGGAGCTGCACTCTCGAACTTTATTGAAATACGAAGCTTGTATAGCTAAGTCTCCATGACATATCATAGTGTATTGCATCCCTATATGATCATCCATAATCGGCTTAAGGACAAGTTCTTTCTTACCTTCCCGATTATTTCTATCTTACGTTCCATTGTCTCACCATTAGAAAACTTACCATCCAAAGATAGTATACCATTCGGTTACACCTATGTATCCAAATGGTTGAGCGCTCCAGTTTTCCAATTACAGGACAACGCATATAAGAGGATATCATTACTCCTAAAGAGGAGCTATGGATTCCATATCTATGAATAACAAGTCTACGCTATCAAGAGTCATGCCTCCAACGTACCGGCATGCATACCACTATAGAGATGTGGGAGTCACCCATTGGCACATCAAAAGACACAAGTCGAGACAACGGGCCCACTATTCATCTCAGGATTAAGATACAATACAAATGACTGTCTAAAGTGAATCGATTTTCCAAGACAGAATTATTAATCCAAATCAATTCACTTTATGTCCCGATCTAACACATCGTCACCTATGACAACGTGCCAATGTTTCTATTCACGGAGTCCAACTCCAAGGGCCAAGACAAACCATCTTCCAAAAGGGATATAGACAACATAACAATCTTTACATGAATAAAGCACCCAAGTTTATTCCCTCGATTGTGGATCATACGTTTTAGACCGTCACCTTAAGAATCGTGTCTACCGCATAATCATCCCATCATATGCCCAATTCTTAAGGTTTAGACTGACAGTCTCAGACTACTGTTTGCTTATCATACATTCAACAAATATGAACGTAAAGAGGACAAGATTTGGTATATATAAATGAATAAATTCTTTATTGATAAAAATGTCTCCAAAAACGTATTACATTTTTACTCCTTAGGGCATACATGTCTAACAATATTAACATTCCCAGCTACTTACTTTATTATGCCTCTAAAATACAAAGGATAGGATTAGCAATCTTAAATCCATACTGAGTAAATCAAAATACATGATTCCATAAACAAGAGTCCACTAATAACTCAGAATTAAGATCATTCTATATATAACCCTCAGTTGATATGATTAGAACTTGATATATTTCAACAAAAATTATTTAGTTGTTCATATCACATCTTGTCCTACTTCTACATAATCATATTATGTACAATGCACTCATTTAATGACTTGCTATATTAACAGTTTTGATAAGACCAATCCATTCTCAATGGAAATGACCTACACCAATTAGTTCAATTAAAAATTCTATCTTTTAATTGAATAATTAATTATATATTGCTAATTATTTTAATTATCATCCTTAAATATTATCCTCATGTATATAACACAATGATATTTTTAATGTATACAAAATAATACATACAAATATAATAAAAAAATCAATTTATTTATTTTTTTAAAATAATGTACAAGACAAGACATCATATGCTTTTTTGACATCTATTCTAACAATACAATCCTTATTTCTGACTTTTTTGATGTCTAGCTCAACTGCCAATTTGACATGTAGAACTTGCTTGTCATCAAGCTCTATACAAGCAAGAAGACACACACACACAAGCACAAAAAAATAATTATGTTCGACTTGGGTAGCGTCATGGCTATCAAATGGTTGTGCCAAGCTAAAGTACTTCCAGAATTTGGATTACAAGTGCTTTAGGTCACATGTCAAACTTAATCATATATTAAGTTAGGAAAGATTACCTATATGGAGTAACCACAAGTTGTTAGAAATTCTATTTTAGCAATTTATTGAGAATGAATTTAAATATGGCAGAGATAGTGAAATCCCAGTCGACTACTATTGTAGGATATCTCAATGGCCCAAGCCCACGTGGCAAAGAAAAGGCCCAATACGGCCAAATGGGATTGAAGTCGAGATAACCTTCAGAGCTCATCCATACACAGAGGTCGAGATTAAAGAGGCCTCATGGTTATCGACCTTTAGTATGTGCTCACTTCGAGACTGACAAAATAATATGGGCAAGGTTGATAGTGGAGACAATGCGCCTATAAACGAGGCCACTTACATAAGTTTCGAGGCACTTTTGGGCATGTAGGGACACCATATGCTGTATATTATGGGTTGGCACAATACACGAGGACTCCTGTCTCTATTATCCTTATTTTGGTCACCCCTCCATAATGCCTATGAGCTATATAAGGAAGAAGGGAAGACGTGATAGAGGAGGGGGTCTTGAATCTTAGCACTCTCTAGAGTGTATTTTTCTTTCAATCTTCTTTTTCCTTTTAGGGGATTTTGTACGTAATATTCAAATATTAGAGAAAAAGAGACACCACAGTGGATGTAGCTCAATTTCAGTGAGGAACTATAAATCCCGTGTGTCAAATTTTTATTACTTGTCAAATTATACTGCATTTACTATAAGTGATGGTGAGAATTATCATTAGATTTATTGCTGATTAATTTCCAGCATCATCAATTGACGCTAAAAGGGGGGCCTTCATTTCTAAAGAATGGACCCCTAGCATCATCGGATTATCAAGTAGTCATCATGATGACAACTCACACTAATCGCACTAGAGCCAACACTAACTCCATCACATAGGGGCTGCTAGATTAGTTGAAGGCGGTGGAGGAGCAAAGAAGGGGAGGCAGCCTTCGGAAATTACCTTGCTGGAGCAAAAGGTAGACACGATGATTAGAGTGCTTGAGCAAATCTTGGCAGCCTTGATTGGCCTTCAAGACAATAACCTTCTAGTGAAAACTCGGAGGGCCTAAGGGACCCATTTGTAGTTGGGGAGGTAGCCGAAATAACCTTGAGGGAACCAGAGAGACTTAGGGTGGCTGACAAGGGAAAGCTAATTCAAGGGGTAGTTGGGAATAAAGAAGAAAGGTTAAGTAGACTCGGCATTAAAAAGCCATTCCTTCAAAATCACTAAGGCGAGAAATAAGTCTACCTCCTCTACCTCCCATACATGATGTCAAACCAAAATGATCCATAGCTAACATCATAGGAGACTTAAAGGATCAACTCAAGAAGAAGGATCTAAGGGACCACTTGCAAGAAAAAAGTGTGGCATCCATGGCCAAAAATCCCAATGTAGTTGGCCAACCAGCTCGAGACCACCAACAAACAGTCAACTAGTCAATCCCAACGTTATAGCTTAGTAGGAGAACTAGCAAGTCCAAACCATATTGGGCATCCTTGCGGATGAGGTTAAAATATTGGCCAACCGTATTGGGAACCTAGAAGAAAAGATCAATATACAACATGGTGAAAAGATAACCTATACAACCCTATTTACGCCTTCCATCATGGGATTACCTCTTCAAGAGAGGTTCAAGCCCCTGCAAATGGTGCCATATGAAAGACTCATAGATCTATATGATCATATCTAGATTTATGAGTCAAATATGGAACTCTATGGGATCCCATAGGAAATTATGTGCAGTGCTTTTAGCCAAACCCTCTTAGGATCAATAAGGAGATGGTTCAAAGCACTCAAGGTAGGAAGCATAACCTGCTTTCAGGATTTGAAGGTGGCATTCCTCAACCAATTCGTAGGAGTGAAATCTCTGCCACCCGCAAAGGAGGCATTGAGTTTCCTTACTTAGGCCTAAATGAATCCCTCAAAGATTAGATTATGAGGTTTACTAGAGAAGCAGCCACCATGGGACGAGTATTGGAAAATGTTGCCCCTATGGGTACGTTGTGTAGTATGTGGACGGACATTCCTTTCAGGGATAATCTCGACTGCAAGGGTCCCAAGATGTATTGGTAGCTCATGGAGAGGGCCAGGGGCTACATTAAGTAAGAAGAGGTCAAGGGTTTGGCCTTTAGAAAATCAATGCGGAGCGATGGTAGTGGTACAAAGCCCAAGGATGCAAGTAAAAGGAAAACAAATCTTCAAGGGCAAGAAACACCAAGGCTGCCCATTTATGCCGCGAAGAGTCATGCAGGACAAGTGGTCATCGGGGATAATGGTAAACAGTAGAGACATGAAGGGGGAAAGGGTCGACCCTAATAAAAGTATGAAACTTACCACCTTCTTACCATGCCCATTGATGACATCTACCGTCAAATTAGCGATCAATCTTGCTTCCACGTCCCCTACTGATAAGATCAAACCCAGATAAGTGAAACCAATGAAAGTATTATAGGTTTTGTGGTGATATGGGACACTATACTAGTGAGTGTGTGAGCCTAAAAGATGAAATAGAAAAGCTCATAAGGGAAGGTCGTCTGTAGAAATAGAAAGTGGACAAGAACAGAAGACACGAGAGGGGGAACAATTGACCTAGTAATAGGAGGAATGAGGCACCGTGACGCGAAGGAGACCGTCGACCTAATGATGATAACGCTCCTACAGGCTTGATTCACATAATCTATAGGAGACCATACCTTAGTGGTGACTTGTGAAGGTCCCAAAAGAACTACATCCGAGAGGCAAGAAAGAGCTCTAAGGATAGATTTTGGAATGTCTCCACAAGCAAGCCTACCAAAATGCCAAAATATGAGGGGGCAAAAATCACCTTTTTAGAGGCAGATGCCCACAGGGTCTATTGTCCACATAATGATGCCTTGGTGGTCGAGACGATGATTGGTAATTACACTATTTATCAAATTCTAGTGGACAATGGCAGCTCAATGGACATCACCTACTTAGATTGCTTGAGCAAGATAGGAATCTCACTAGACCAAAAGACGCTGAACATTCATCCACTATATGGGTTCACCAAAGATAGCATAATACCCAAAGGAACAATCACACTCCCCATCACGGTGGGATAGAAGCCAAAGGCAACAACAATCATGTCTAACTTCCTCGTCATAAAAGGCAGGGACCAATACAATGCAGTAATAAGAAGGCCCACGCTAAGAGCCTTGAAGGATGTGACTTCCATTTATCTATAGAAAGTTAATTTCCCTACTGCCTAAGGGGTGGGCGAGATGAGAGGGAATCAAAATGAATCCAGACAAACTTATTCAGACACCATCCATGCCTACACCAATCCGAGGACAATGGAGATAAGGATGGTGAGAAGCATGGTAGAAGAATTGGACCTCAGGCTAGGGGAAGAGGTAACTAGTATAGACCTGCTGAGGATCTTGTGGAAGTAACCATAGACAGGGATGGCCCCATAAAAGTCCTTAAAATTAGGTTACAACTGAAGGACGGGGAAGCAGAAGAACATAAAAAGTTCCTTGAATTGAACCTCGATGTGTTTACATGGATGCACGAGGATGTGGAAGGAATCAACCCAAAAGTTGCCTATCACTGCCTTAACATTGACCTTAGCTATCCCCTGAAGAGGCAGAAGAGGTGGCCCCTGAATAAGGAAAGGTGTGAGGGCTTCAAGAAAGAGGTGCATAAGCTAGAAAAGAATAGGTTCATTAGAGAATTGAGGAACCCAGATTGGATCTCAAATCCTGTCCTCATCAAGAAAACTAATGGAAAGTGGAGGACATGCATCGACTTCAATGGCCTAAACAAGGCATGCCCAAAAAGATAGCTTTGCTCTGCTCCGAATAGACTAGTTAGTTGACACTACCATGGGCCATGAGTTGCTAAGCTTCATGGATGCCTATTTAGGCTATAACCAAATTTCTATGCATCCATAAGACCAGGAGCACACCTCTTTCATTATTGTTAGAGGGTTATATTGTTATCTTGTCATATAATTTAGACTAAAGATTGCAGGGACGACATATCAGCACTTGGTGAATAAAATGCTTGCTAAGCAAATCGGGAAAACAATAGAGGTATATGTGGATGATATGTCGATCAAATTAGTGAGGATGAGTTGTCATATTACTCATTTGGATAAGATGTTAAATATTCTATGGAAGTACAAGATGAAGCTTAGCCACTTGGAATATGCCTTTGGTGTCACGTCAGGGAAATTTCTAGGATTTATGGTAAGTAGGCGAGGGATAGAGGCCATCTTTGAAAAAATCTAGGCCTTGCAAGATATGGAAGCTCTTTGAAAGCCTAAAGAAATACAAAAGCTTATGAAATGCATGGCAGCACAGAGCTGTTTTGTCTTTAGGACAATGGATACGAGCGTTCCATTCTCTACTATCTTAAAAGTGATCGAATGAACGCTAGAATGTGATGATGCCTTGAAAAGCATGAAGAGTTATCTTAGGAAACAACCACTGCTATCTAAACCTCTACTTGGGGAGACCTTACAAATTTATTTGGCCATATCCCGTCATGCCATAAGCTTCATGCTGATCAAGAAAAAAGGTAAAACCCAATTGCTAGTCTATTATGCCAGCAAATGATTGCTTGATGCGAAGACAAGGCACTTAGAAATGGAGAAGCTCGCCATAGCTCCAATCATGTTGACAAGGAAATTAAAAAGGTGTTTCTTGGAGCATAAGGTTATGGTGTTGACAAGCCACCACTTGAGGCAAGCCTTGCAAAAGCCAAAAACCTCTAGAAGACTTCTAAAATGGTCAGTCGAGCTAAGCCAGTATGACATTGAATACAAGCCAAAGATAACGATCAAAGGGTAAGCCCTAGCTAACTTCATGACTAAGTAAACCTGAGCAAGAAACAACCTAGAAGATGTGGGAGTTATATGTCCATAGCTCCTCAGATGAGCATAGGGCAGGCAAGGGATAATACTTGTAAGCCCCAAAAATCACAAAATCACTGTAGCAATAAGGTTCAAGTTTAAAACCTCCAACAACGAAGCTGAGCATGAGGCTCTGCTTGTAGGGCTAAGGCTCGCCCACCATTTAGGGGTAGACTTGTTGAAGATATATGGTGACTTGTAGCTTGTGAATCAAATCAAAATCGAGTATAAGGAGAAAGATTAAATGATGCTCAAGTACTTGTAGATGGTTAGGGATGAGCTATCCAAGTTCAAGTCTTGGGAAATCAGGCAAATACTGTGCACTAAAAATAGCAACACAGGTGCAATGGCTCGCCTGGCTATGTCAAAGGACTTCGAGTTGCTAAAGGTCATTCCTATTGAAATTATACAAGTCTCTACGATCCAGCAGGAGACATTGGTAATCCCTTAGGAGGTGACCCGAAAGACTAGAGGTGGCCAATCGATAGCCGAGATGGCAGCCGACGAGGTAACCCCAGAAGAACCAATGAAACTAGGGATGGCCGTGGAGGCTTTTGCATGGATAGTGGATTTAAGAGAAAATTGGATGACTTTTATAGCTACTTATCTCTCAAACGAAGAGTTGCCAACTGTTCCATTAGAGGCTAAGAGGACTCGTTATAGGTTGGTACACTATTTGTTACATGACAATATTCTCTACCACTAAGGTAACTCCACTCTTCTCCTTCGATGCTGCACCAAGGATGAGGGAGTGCAAGTGCTAGCAGAAATACACGAAGGCCTATATGGAAACCATACTAGGGGGTAATCATTGGCTCAC
Organism: Artocarpus heterophyllus; assembly: GCA_025403435.1. Taxonomy (NCBI): domain Eukaryota; kingdom Viridiplantae; phylum Streptophyta; class Magnoliopsida; order Rosales; family Moraceae; genus Artocarpus; species Artocarpus heterophyllus. The sequence goes on from CM046342.1 coordinate 20,882,107, forward strand.
AAAATGCTAAGGTAAGGATACTACCGGCCCACCTTGAAGAGGGATGCCCACAACTACGCCCGCAAGTGTGATGAATGCCAGCCTTATGCTCATGTGCCGAGGTCTCATCCAGAAAACCTAATGTCGATCTTTAGCCCTTGACCATTCACAAAATGGGGGATTGACATAATCGGTCCCTTTGTCATGGCACTAGGAAGCTTTAAGTTTGCTATAGTCATATTCGATTATTATACAAAGTTGGCTGAATCCAAGGCATTTGCCATTATTATGGAGACTAACTACACAAGCTTCATATGGTCTCACACTGTTTGTCGCTTTGGTATACCCTATTTAATCGTCTACGATCATGGCAGGCAATTTGACAATGCCATGATAGAAAATTCTATGAAGACCTTGGCATCCATAAGAATTTCTCGATAGTCATTTACCCTCAGGCAAATGGTCAAGTTGTGGCTATTAATAAGATTATCAACACACACAAAAAAATCACCTAGATGACCTTAATGGGCAATGGGCTGAAGAACTACCCAAAGTATTATGAGCTTATAGGACCATGAGCAGAATGACTACAAAGGAAACCCCTTTTTTCCTTTACCTATGGTGTCAAGGCAATCCTACCTATAGAGCTAATGGCCCCAACCAATCCAGTAGTCGAGTACAATGAAGTAGACAACCTTTAGCTCATGGACACCAAGCTTGACCTGTTAGAGGAGCGAAGAATCAACTCCCAAATGCATCTCGTTGTGTATCAACAAAGGACAGTGAGATATTACAATAGAAAGGTCAAAGAAAGGCACTAGTCCATTGGAGACCTAGTGCTAAGAAGGGTAACCTCTAGCATAAAGCTAAGAAACATGGGAACCTTAGGTCCAAATTGGGAAGGCCCTTGGTTCGAGCCGATATAAGAATAGGTATCTACATCTTGGAATCGATGAAAGACTAAAAGGTCACGCATCCCTAGAACACCAAGCATTTGCGGCCCTACTATCAGTAATGTAAATTTTTATTAATAAAATAGGACTCCACAAGAGCTCATTTATGAAATACTTCTACATTCAAATGTCAAACAATAGCTGCACCATATTTGACATGGGGGATAGGGGAGCCAAAAAGACTTCAAATTGTCAAATCCTCAACCAAGATGGCATCTAGAAGGGTTTCACAAGGCAAAGCCTTAAACTCTACGCCCAAAAGGGTTGACGAAAAATAAAAGTCCAAAAAGCTCGCCCCTAGGTTCTCATAGAAAAGGAAAGGCCAGAAATGCTCATACCCCCAAGACAATTCCAAGAGACTCACAAGGTAAAGCCTTAAGCCCTAGAGTTTCACAAGTCAAAGCCTTAAGCTCTACACGGGTAAAAATGAGGATGGCCCATAAAAGGTCTACTCCCAAATCTTCATCTACTTAAAAATGGCTTGCAAAATGACGTAAAAGGCAAAGCCTTATCTCTGCATCCAAAAGGATGAACGGGGGAAAAGGGGCCTAAATTAAGCTCTATTGGAAAAAGGCCAAGAATCAAATGAGACAAAAGCTCTACGTTTGATCCGCCGGGTAAGCCTAAAAGGTAAAAGAGGCAAAGCCTTAAAGGCCGGGCCCCAGGTGGAACCACTTATGTACATGGAAAATCCCTCCAAAGAAAATACTTGAAATTTTTTTTGTATTTTTATCACAACAGAGGTCAGCTTCCTAAATCAGCATGATCAAAATATAAAAAGATGACAAATAGATCAAATGCATATTGTATTTCATAAAGTTGAGATGTCCAGTACAATGGATTAAAAAAAGAAAAGAATCCAATTTATTCCCTAGAGTTCCCCCACGGGTGGGGCTTCTTCATCTGTAGCTTGGGCTCCCATAGTGGTAATTGAGTTGCTAACAAAGGGCGATGCTTGAGGAACAAGTAGGAACAACAAATCCCAGTAACATTGGGCTTCATGAATCATGTCGATGACCTACATGCCCGTCGATTGGCAATTTTCATTCCTAAGCCTCTGGTATTCCTCTGATGCCCTAAATTCCTCAACTACCTTCTTCTTCTCATCCAGTAGCAACTTCACAAGCACCTTGACTCTTTCCTTTGCCTTGGTATTCTCCTTTGTCAAGATTTTAATATGGGCGCAGAGCTCTATGATTGTCACACCGAGTTGGGTTGCCTGCTCTTATTCCTTTTGAAGGAGATTTTGGGATTGACCTCCTTATCCTTGGTTGTCTTCGCTGCCTACTTTTTTTCTATAAACTAACCCTTCAATAGCTCTATCTCCTTCTAAGGGCAGCCACCTCGTTGGTGGGTTTCTTAATCTCCCCATAGGAAATCAAGGACATCATCAATGCCTGCAAAAAAGTGGCAAGGTTAAAAGAGAATTGATAAAGGCTAGCAAACAACATCAAGGGAAAGAACACTTACTTGCACCAAGCTACGAATATGATCCCTTTGCCGCTCCAAGGAGGGAGACTTCTCTACTACTGCCTAGTCTTTGTCAAAAAAGAATTTAAAAATTGCCTGGAATGCCAGGCTGAATCAGGGTGGTAGGTTGAGCATACTCCCCACTTGAGTATTCGAGAGGTCGCCCACAATGAAGTTCTTGTCCCTAATGTGACTACCAGGGAGGAACGGGGCTTCTTTTTTGGGAGACAGAGAGGGAAGTTCTGATATGTCGACCAGGACCCTCTCCCTTTGGCAAGAGGGCGATGAAGTATTATTGTCAACCTATTGCCTTTTGGATTGGCAGGCATCAGGGCGACGACTCTTGTCATGGGAGCTACCCACTTGAGTTAGAGGGACAATGCCGGAGGGACCCCTTTTTGGGGTCAAGGAGCCTCAGTAGGAGGTGTGATGTTTAGAAACATGTCTGCAATAAAAAAAGGAAGATAGGTCAAAATGCAGAGCTATGTAAAGAATATAAACAATAAATATGAAACTTAAAGAACATAAATAGCAAATATGAAGCTTACCCTCGGGTGGGGTTGGAATGTTGGTAGGAGGGTCGAGGAAAGATAATATTAGACCTGACCTTTATTTCTTATCCTTCATAAAGAGGTTTACTATTTGTCTCTCTGCTTTTAGGAGAACCCAAATTTGCGTTATCTTATCCGACCTCTATTGCCTAAGGACGAGACTATCGATGGATTGTACATGAAAGGTGAGGAAATTAAAGATGAGAAAAATAAGAAGGAAAGGTTTAACATCGACGTCAAAAGCAACCCCTACACTTACTTGCTATCCTCCATGTAGAGTTGACCTAATATCTCGTTGACCCATATCTTGGCTGCCCATTGAGGGGGTGCATGTTAAAATCCCCATTCAACATGAAAAACATTTTCTTCCAATCATGGCCAGAAGTGGGGAAGTTCAAGATGATAGGAGGGATTTTATCCTTTGCCTTACTATATGCCTCAGCATAGTAGTACCCCTTGGTTGACGACTAGCTGATGCTATAGTAGTACAAAAACTCATCCAGCCATAGGGGAGAGATATGATGAAGATACCATAATATCCACATTGCCGAGAAGATATAACAGAAATCAGGGGAGAGCTATGATGTCGAGATTCCAAACTCACAACATAACCACTTCAGAATAAATGTAGAGGAAAGGTTTGACCTACCATGATGCACCTTGTGTAGACAGCGAGCTATCTTGGTGGCACAACATCGGTGCATTAGAACTCGTTGGGTATTACAAACTCATAGTACTGACCATCAATTTTACCCTCCACAAAGGACTTATGCATGTCAAAATTTTGACATTGTGACTTTGTCTCCCTCACCTTTGGGGAGATAACCTCGCCTATATATGTAGCTAAAGGCTCGTTGCACACTACGGCAGAACCGTAAGAAGCCGAGCTCATGCCATCATTCTTATCGGCATTGGGCGAGGATATTTGGGGTTTAGAGTTGCACATATTTAGAAATAGGGACATTATTGACCATCTCGTCTACATTATCCATCGAGGGGATAGTGCAGACCTCATGATTTCCCTAAAGATGGGGTCATTCTCAGGAATAAGGTCATCATGGGGCCGTGATGTCTTGGCGATCTTGATGGGATTAGGGTACCCTTGCGAAGAAGGTCCAACCTCTCAACGACTAGGTGACATGATCTAGCAGAACAAAGAGAAATATTAAACAGGCAGCCCATATCGAGAGGTTGACCTAACTCCTAAAGAATCCTGCTTGCTCTACCATCATAGACCAAGTAGTCAACATATTGTGAGCAATTTGAGCAAGCTATGAATTCAGCTATCGACCTAAGTTCTTATAAATCTAGCAATTGAGCTATGCCTATCATGAATCTAATAGTTGACTCGTCTCTAGAAAATCCAAAATCATCCAAGAATCCCAAAAACAACAAGAAGCCCAAATTTCAAAAATAAGCAAATGTATGTTTATTTTCCTAAATCTTGCCTTAAAACTAACCTATAATTTGCAGAACCAAGGCCCATAAATTTGGAAAACAAGAAATTTAGTCACAGCATGGTACATTTAAACATCAATCGAAAAGCACAAGATGAATGCATGAACCAAAGTTTTTAAAAAAAAAACTTGAAGGAAAATTTGAGATAGTAGAAGGACTAACTGATGTGATAAACTGGAATGTCCATGAGTCTTCGAAGTCTTCGAACTAGCAACAGAATGCTAGAAAGGGATCTATGGAGTTGAGGGAAGAAGGAAGAATGAAACTAGAGAGGATTTGAGAAGATTTTAGAGAGAAAATTGCGCTACTTTTGGAAATCAACTAAATGAGGTGAGATGGGTTTTGAAGCCTCACATATTCTTATAGGCGCTCGACCGTCAAAATTTAAAGGCACTTGATCCAACGGTCTAAGATTAGGACAACCAAAGGTTGTGATCTAACAGCCTAGGGTTTGGGCAAGAAATCACTCGGTAATCCAGCAACTCAGATGAAAATTTCCCTCAAAAGGGCGTGACGCCCTTTGCAGGGATGAGACAGGTGTCATGATAGATGCGATTGCTAGGCTTCTCGAGAAGTTAGAGCAGACAAATGCAATTATGACCTTGGTCAAAGGCTTCTTGAGGAAGCCATCTTAGAGGACCCATCCTTAGCACCAGGTGCATCAGACATGCAATAACCTAGACCATCATAGCACAGAGTAACTTGCAGTCACTCCGTGCTTAAGGACAATTGTTGTGGGATATCTCGATGGCCCAGTCCCACGCAGCAAAGAAAAGGCCCCATGTGGCCCAAGTGGGAACAAAGTCAAGATGACCTTTAGAGCTCATCCATATGTAGAGATCAAGATTATAGAGGCCTCATGGCTATCAACCTGTAGTGCACGATTACTTCAAGACTAATAAAATAATATGGGCAAGGTTGGCAATTTAGACAATGCGCATGCAAACGAGGCCACTTACATAAGTTTTGAGGCACTTTTGGGCATGCAGGGACACCATGCGGGCCTATAATGAGCTGGCACAAAATGTGAGGATTCATGTCTCCATTATCCTTATTTTGGTCACCCCTCCATAATGCCTTTGAGATATATAAGGAAGAAAGGAAGATGTGATAAAGGAGGGGGTCTTGAATCTTAGTGTTCTCCAGAGTGTATTTCCTTTCAATCTTCTTTTTCCCTTCAAAGGATCTTGTATGTAATATTCAAATATCAGAGAAAAATGAAACACTACAGCAGACGTAGCTCATTTTGAGTGAACCACTATAAATCCTATGTATCGCATTTACATTTCTTCTCAAATTTTGCTGCATTTACTGTGAGTGATTGTAAGGATTATTGTTAGATTTATTGTTGATTAATTTCCAGCATCAATAGCTACTAATCAAGTTGAAGAACTTGAGACACAACAAAACATCCTTTCGAATTTAAGAACTAATCACATCCAAGACAAATGGCCTCGTTGGATTTTGTTGGTTAGTATTTGAAAGAAAAAATTAACTAGTCAACATGGCCCTCTTCAATTATCAACCTCTTAATTTAGAAATCGTCAATCCAATAGTGAAGGCCAAATGATGCCATCCAAATAGCATGGATAAAGGCAAGAAATTAAAATTGATCTAACGAATTAAATTAGATTTTTCTTGAACTGAAGTAACAGCTAAAGTATAGATGGCGACATGATTGTTCCGCTCCCAAGGCATCTTTCCCCTTGAGCAGTTGAGATGGCCTGATAAATAATCTCTAAGCCTAACACTCCATTTGGTAGGAGGGATATGGGGAGTAGGAAGGATGGAAAGAGTTAGAGGGATAAAGAGCGGGAAGGATCGTTTATATTGCTTGATAGGATGGTGGGAGAGTTGAGAGGATAGATGATAGTTATTTATTATGTAACTATATTGCATATTTATATTTTTTGTTAATAATTTATTCAGAGGGTAAAGTACTATTTTTAAAACCAAATGTGAAGGGATTGCTTGGATCCTTCCACTAATAGAAGGATCTAATTTAGTGAGTTACGGGGGAGGTTACATCCCTCTAACCAAACAAAGGATTTAATCCCTCCTTCTATCTCTTTCTCTCCACCCCTCTGCCTCCCTACATCTCTCCCTCCTACTAGTGTAAGAAACATCCCTTCAAGGGAGAAGAAGCCATGTTAACCCGAACATAGGGCTTGCTTGGGTGGGTTGATGAGTGAGTTTTACACGTGCATATTTGGTACTTTTATCTTAGCTTTTTGTTGGTTTTTGAGAGTTTATTTTAGAATCTATGTTTGTTTTTATGCTTGCATTTGGGTTTGATTGCAAGTGTATCAAAGGCAAAAATTGCTTGAATTGGTAAAAAATGAGAAGAATTTGAGCGTTAGGGTGTCAACATGTCATGGTTGCAATGTTGGAATGAACAAACGTTAATTTGACCAAGAGGCTAGAGTCATGATGCCCATCAACCATGGTCGCGATGCTACTGGGACAAAGAGAATGAGATTTGGAGAAAACGGCTAGCATTGCGATGGCAAACAACTAGCATCATGACGCTAGTACGTCAAAATTAAGATCTCATAACATTTCCTGACGTCACGATGCTAGGCAGCCAGCGTCACGAGGCTAGTTCATGAAATTTTTGAGAAATTGAGTAATTTGTTTCCAATTTTATCCTTACAAACCCAGGTGTTTAAATAGACAATTTTAGGGTTATTGTTTGGACCTTTTGTTAGCAGAGAATAAAGGAGAAGTTATGTACAACGATGGAGAAGACGAATCATCTTGAAGGATTTTTGTCTTCAATCTCTAAAATAGTTTCTTCTTTTGCTCTTATCTAATGTTTAAGATTCTTGTTAAGATGTTTAATATTATTAGCATGTTTAAATTTTTTGTCTAGGGCTGTAGTATAGTTGAACCATGATTGTTCATAATTTTTTAGTTTCAATTTAATTGATGTTTATTCCATATTGCTGAGTGTCATAATCCATTCTTAATACATATAATTGCCTAGCCAACTTTTGCATTATGTGGGATTTAATTATGAGATTGAGAAGTGGTGATTAAATATGCTTCATGATGTGGCACCATTAGAATATCATAAGTTAGAGATAATTATGAGTCTAATGTAGTGTTTGTGATTTCTTGTTCTTAATGAATTTCAATGTGTTAAAATCTTGACGGAGATGTAGGAAAGTTTGAGAAATGATTATTAGCGCTTGAAAAAGATTAATAATTAAATCATAAAAATTTACTGTTAGCATAGGAATAATTATTGATTAATTCACAATTGGAGATTTGAACATGATTGGTTTAGTGAAATTGGAAACCCTAGAACTCATATTGAATTTTCTTAATTTTAATAATGGCTTTCATTTTAATTTAATTTTTTAAATTTTATTTTCATAAAAATTCTCATTTTTTTGATTTGTTCAAATATAGTTAGAGTTGACACAATTTTGATATGATTTGGAAATAATCGATGATGCTTAGGATGTTTCATCAACAAGTCCTCATGAATTTTTTCAATATGACTTGGAAAAAATCCATGATGCTTAGGAGAGGTTCAAAGGCATACTTACCATGTCTCTTGATCACGGCTTATCAAAAGGATTGCAAGCTTTTATATTTTACAATGCTTTACATGAGAGGGTAAAGAAATTGGCAGATACAGCAGCCAATGGGGTGTGCTTAAATTTAACCGATGACAAAGCTTGTGAGTTGTTGGTAGAATTGGCTTATGCATTCATCTTCAAGAATGAGCCTACACTAAGTGAGGAGCCCTTGGAAATATCTCAAGATGACGTTCTAAGTAAGGGAGGGACTCAAGGCATGGTAATTGTTAAAGAAACACAAGAAGAAGTCTTTGGAGCCCAACCTAGTTCATTAACATTGGTCTTTAAAGATTCATCAAGTGAGGAAAAGACACAAGACTTGAACATTGAACAAAAATCACAAGATGTCTATGATTTCCAACCTATTTTGCAAACATTGATGGTCCAAGATTACATTTATGGCAATCCAAAGTGGCCAACTCCTCCCCCACCAACATTAGCACCATTCCTTCATCAAGCTAATTCCCTAAAGACAAGTCTTGTTGAGTGCGCATGCAAAAACCTTTCATATCATGTCAAGCTCTAGGGTATCTATGATCAAGACCCATGTGTGGTGTTATTTGACACTTACTATGGGCAAATGCTATTTTTTGATGTACGCTTCTTCAACAATCAGGCTTAATACTATAAAACAAGTGCTTCTTGGGAAGCAACAGAAATGTCTTAAACCTGTTCATTTCTTTTAATTTGTTTTAAATTTTGTTAGTTTATTTTTTGTAGTTTCGCTTTAATTTCATTTTTTTATAAAAAAAAAAGAGAAGGAAAAAATTTAATAGCAAGCATTTTTTGTGTCTATTTGTTTTTCAGGCCATTGAGCACGTTTGGGAGTTGACACCATGACATTTTATCATCATATATTTTCCAACCTCTAGCCTTATAGCATTCAATTCCATGGTATTTCACCAAAAGGAAACTGACATTGCGTCGAAAAAATCTAAAGAAAAAAAGTGCCCACCACCTTCACTATTCAGAGAAGTCCTTTGAGGGCGAAGGTTGAGGGTAGATTTTGTCTTAGGCTTAGGTTTTTGTTATAGCTTAGGTTTTTTATATTTTATTTATTTTTCCTACAAAAATTGTTTTGTGTCTTGTGTCCTAAGTATTGATCCAATTTGTCTAAAGCTAATAATAAGAAATTTGATTGACATTGAACATAGTTCTAGAAGTCGATAATTGTTGTTCTTGAGCGTTTGCTTAATTCTTGAGTTGGTCTTGGTATACCTTGCATTCTTTGGACATATTGAGCACATAAGTCTTGATCACTTAATTGTTTTCTAATTTAGAGAAGATTTGTTCTAACTAAGTGAGTGAAACTTAACCTCAACCAAGCTCTAAAACTTAATTGAGATTCACTCGAGTTGAAATCCTAAGCAATACAACATTAGGTATATAATTTAGGCCGTCTTTGGACTATTTGAGCCTTTCAAGCCTGCCTTTATACACACACACACACACACACACACACATATATATACATCCCTACTTACTCATTTGAGCTTAAGTTTTCCCTTTTTCTTGGTCACTCACATGGTAGTCTAGCCATTAAATAGTTTTCCCACTTGTTACTCGTCACTCATAGGCAGATGATTATTCTAGCAAATCTTTAGAGTAGTATCAAAGTAGGGAAGATGGGAGGACTTTTGAGTGTTAACATGCAGAACTATTCCAGGTGAAAAAAGAGTGAAAAGAGTGCTATATATTTTATGTTCATTTTGATAAATGCAAAGAAATAAGTTTGGGATGTAGTTATTAAAAAAATGAAAAAAATGCACCAAAAAAGAAAAAAAAAAGGAAAAAGAGTGGCAAACAAATGTGGATGATAGGAAAAAAATGTTTAGTTTGAAGTTCGAAGTGCTGCTTAGGAAGTACAATGAGCTCTTAGAAAGATCCTAGAATAAATTGTATGCTTATGGGTAATTTTGAGCCACATAATATCTTATATCTTACTCTTAACCCTGGCCAAACAATACAAGTCTAATATAATCCTAATGATCTTTGATGTCATGTAGTCTACATTAAAGGAGAGTGATTCAAAAATTTTAACCTATGGATTTTGCAAAGTTCTTTAGTCTAGAGGTCCATTATAGTTCACTTATTGATATAAATTTATCTGATCTTGTAAATGATTAAGTGGGAGAGACTACATACACATACACACCTAAAGGATCTAAGGTATGGTAAGTTCAGCTTTTGAACTGAAATTCTATACATTTATGATGATTAGAGTTTTCTTTGAGCTATATTTTGAGTACAATTCTTGAGGGCTATTTGCAATTCAAGTTGGATCAATACTCTTATGTGCTTTGTGTTTTGTGTTAGTTTTTCTTTTTCCTTTTCTTTGTTTTGTTCAAGGATTAGCAAAAAGTTACGTTTCCAGGTATTTGATGAGTGAGTTTTACACTCGCAAATTTAATAGTTTATCTTAACTTTTGTTGGATTTCGTGAGTTTATTTTTAGATTTACATCTGTTTTTATGCTCATCTTGTAGGTTAGGAAAGAGACAACAAGAGTTTTGGAGGCAAAAATGGCTTGAATTGGTAAAAACGAGAAGAATTTGAGTGTCAGGATGTCAAGATGTCATGGCTACAGCATTGGAATGAAGAAAAACATGAATTGAGCTAGAGGCTAGCGTCGCGAAGCCTATCAAACTTCATCGTGATGTTGGTGGGACAAAGAGGATGAGATTTGGATGGAACGGCTAGTCTCGCGATGCCAGTATGTCAAAATTAAGATCTCATTACAATGCCTGGCGTCATGACGCCAGTTTATGAATTATTGACAAACTAAGTAATTTGTTTCCAATTTTTTCCTTGTGAATCTAAGTGTATAAATAGACAATTTTAAGGTTATCTTTTGGACCTTTTGGCAATAGAGAGTAGAGGAGAGGTTACTTACAACAAGAGAGAAGACAAATTATCCAGAAGGATGGCTTCAATTTCTAAAATATATCTAATGTTTAAGATTCTTATTAGGTTGTTTAATATTATTAGCATGTTTTAATTTTTCTGTCTAAGGCTGCTATGTAGCCAAACCATGATTGTTCATAATTTTCAAGTGCCAATTTAATAGATGTTTATTCCATATTGCTGAGTGTTATAATCTATTCTTAATGCGTGTGATTGCCTAGACAACTTTTTCATGATTTGGGATTTAATTCTGAGACTAAGAAGTGATGAATAAATATGTCTCATGATTGTGATACTGTTAGAATATCATAAGTTAGAGATAATTATGAGTCTAGTGCAATGCTTATGTTTCTTGTTCTTAATGAAATTCAACATGTTAAAATCTTGATAGAGATCTAGGATCTGAATGTTTGAGATATGATTATTAGTGGTTGAGAAAGACTAATAATTAAATTAGAGAAATTCACTGTTAGCATATATAGGAATAATTATTGATTGATTGACAATTGAAGATTTGAGCATGATTGGTTGGATGAAATCAAAAACCTTATAACTCGTTAATATTGAATTTTCTTAATTTTAATAATTGCTTTCATTTTAATTTCATTGTTTAATTTTATTTCATAAAAATTCTCATTTTTTTGATGTTCAAATAAATTTAAAGTTGATACAATTTCAATAGTTAATATTGATCAGTCCTCGTGGGAAGATTCTCATTGCTATGAACTTTACTACTTGACAATGATAATGTGCACTTGCATTCATGAAAATACGTACCAAGGGCATCCTAGAAATTGTTGTTGGCTTTGTAAGTGCAAATGCTGCTTTTGGAAGTGTTTGGATAATCTATTAGAAGTGCTTTTGCTTTCCAAAAATGCTTTCTACTAAAGTCACAAAATATGACTTCTTGAAAAAGCACTTCTAAAATGGAATTTGAAACTTATACTAAAGTATTATTAACATATTGTAAGCTTAAATATAACATTTTTGTAACTATTAGAAAAAACAATTAAAACTATTTTGACCCATAAAGCTCTTTTAAAAATATGGTTTCAAAAACTTGACAATGGCCACGTTGGCACGGCAGAGATCCTGGATGAGCGAGCCCAACAACCGAAGCAAGAATGCAATCTTGACAAACTCCAACGGAGGTAGCCTGATGGGGATCTCACGGTGGTCTCATGGAGGAGAGAAGTCGTCACGCAAATGAGAGAGAGAGAGGAGAGAGAGAGAGGAGTGGGGGAGTAAAGAGAGAAGTCTTGTGGTGGCTGAGGAAGAAAAGAGAGAGAAAGAAGAAAAAAATAGTTACGCCATAGGGTATTTTGGTCTATACAATCATATGATTTAAACATTTGATTAACATCTGAAATTTTCTAAAATCTTAAAGTATTTTTGATATTTACTACTAATAGTTTAGAAAGTTGATATTTCCTACAGTTTTCCCTATTAATATACCTCAAAATAAAGGTATATTAATCTTCTTAATTTAATTGGCATCTTTATTTGTGGCATTTAATTAAATATTTTTTTTGCGATAGCCCAAATCAATGCACATTAAAAAGTTTTAAAAATTTGACATTTCCTATATTTTCTCTTATTACTATACCTCAAAATAAAAGTATATTAGTAATTTTAAATTAATTATTGTAGCATTTAATTTGATGCCACGTGGGTGACGAAGCAACGGATTGTTTGCACAGTTATAAATCCAAGATTTAAGCGGCTTTGTTTCCCCATTTGAATTAGATTATTGATTTTACGATAAGGATTTACTACAGAATTGGGAAAATGAATCATTTCAGAAGAGAAAACAGGAAAATCATCAAATTATCTTTGACTATGAGATTAAACGCCAAAAATTGCCTTATACCAGATATTGAGCATTCACTTATGTAATTCTTACCTGATATAGCGGAAAATACTCCAAGCATCATAGTAGACATGATTCTCAAATAGAGGGTCAACCACTCTAAATTTTTTGTGGTTTTTTAATTGCATTTAATTCTTTGTTTTCACGAGTGATTGATCCTTTGTGAGAACAATTTCCCAAAAGTACTTGTTGTTGATGAATTTTCTCCAACAGCAAAAGGATAAGCAACCTTATGGCATTAGAAAAATGAATAATCTCCCTTATCTCTAGGTTTTTCCTAGGAAAACGAGAGATTTCCAGAAATAGGTTTGTGGAATCTCTGCTGATAAGATGCACTCCATAGTTAGTGTTACTGACAAAACGAAGACAATACAAATCATGTAAAATGGGACAAAGGAGTTGTATGCAATGCAACTATGTAAAATGATAATGTAAGAAGCGTTATAGGTACGATTTGATTCATGCATATCGAACATTGACGGAATCAAGTTTTCTTTTTTTTTTCCTTCTATCTTTTTAGGTAACAAAACACAAGTAGACCACATGCTCCAACTTGCATATGCACATTAGACATTATTATTTTCATATTTTTTATTCATTTGTTGCACGCACACACATGCATGTTTATGCATGTGCATAAGCCTCTTTATAGGGACTCTCAAAATAGTCTCCATAACTTACTCGGATTTCCCATCACCAATCGCATTTCACTTTCTTCATCATATAATATTATACTATATGTATATGTTGTTGGAATTAAAACATAAAACGCAGCGGAAGGAACGGATCGTTGACAAACAAAAATTTTCTGAAAACTTTGTTCATCGGGAATAGATATATAATTTTAATTACAGAAAGCTTTAGGAATTTTTACTAACCTTTTGAAGACTATCAGGGTATCATAGCTTTCCTCTTTGACACCACGATCTTCCAAACCAGGCCTCCACACCAATGGAAAGACGAGTGGGCATCAAACTGCAAGAATGAATTTTCCTCACACTTTTCTGAATCTGCTATGTACTCAACACATGAGATAGCAGACCTTTTTCTTTAGAGAAGAACTCTCAGTTTTTCTCTCTAAAAATTATGTGAATAAAAATTACTGAGATAACTGTTATCTCTCCCTTTTTATAACTGAGCTATTAGTAATTTTATTTTCCCTTTTCTTTTCCTTTCCTTTTTCTTCTTTTTCTTTTCCGAATGTTTCCCGAATCCTTATCCGGTCTTCACACACATATGCACATGTATATTAGTTGCCGTGAAAGAAAACTTGCCCCTTTTTTTTTTTTTTTTTTTTTGACTCTCCCGAATCACTTTGTGATTCTTTTTTTTTTTTTTTTCTCACACACACACACATATACATATGTATATGTTAAACGTGAATCGTAACATCATGTTACATTTCACTTTTTTTTTTATAATATTATATTAATATATATATATATATATATTAATATACTATAAAAATCTTATATATATATAAAAAGATTTGGTTCAAAATCATATATATATATATAAATCTCAATTCAAAAATAAATCACATTTATTTAAGAATAGATTTTAACAATAATCAATTAATTAACTAATGCTCAGTTAAATGTGATAACATTATCACAATACATTATGTGTCACAGAGAACATTTTTCTATGTCACGTTAATAATTCAAGTGTGGAAAAATTAATTCAGAATTCAAAAATTCCGAATTAAACATGTATAATTCATTCTATGCAAAATCCAATATAGTGTTACAGAGGTGGTATTGGGGACCTATGGACCTATAACCCAAGCTCCAATAAATTTGACATTTAATCAAACTCTTTAATTAATGTGCCAAATTTATTAGTTTCAGTGTTACTCCACTAAAAACCTGAAACTGAACTCTTGAGATTACAGTGAAATTACTCAAAGAAAATTAACGAGTAGTCCATTGATATAATCATTATATATAAGTCAGTCCTCCATAAATAGTTTATAATAAGAGCTAGGTTCAATTTCCGTTCACCTCTCTTATTACATCTTTATCCTTGAGTTCCAATAATTCTCTAATGAACAATTAATTCATAATCTTATTATGAACGAGCGCTCTACTGTTCAAACCTTGAATTATCACTCAAGAGAACTATTTTTCTAACTTCCATAGGGAAGGAATGGATTCCATATCTGTATAATATTATTCCCAGCCATTTATTACTTTATGTTTCCAAGATGCTAAGTTATAATCTGTGCTTAGACAAATCTTACCATGCAAGTCAAAAAACATAATGTAATAAATAGGAGTCTAATAAATACTCAGGATTAAGACTGTCAAATATATGATCATCATAGTGATAAATTTGAATACTCTATTTGCAACAGATGATTATTAGAGATTCATAATTTATCTGGTCCAGTCTTATATAATCTCATTATATAAAGTACCTCCAACCCAATGTCTCTACATTAATAGTCTGGATAATGACTATTTCATTTTAGATGAGATTGGACCGTACTTGTAATTTTTAATTAAAGATCCCAAACTTTAATTAATTATTACGGACTATTTAGATTATTATCTATAAATTTTATCCCTAAGCAAATAACACTTATATGCTAAATTTATAGTCACATAAATAATCATGGAATTTTCTTGATGTTTATAAATGTATTCATAATACATATAATCAACCAAAATAATAACAAATGTCATTTTATTTATTTATTAACAATATGTACAATGTCACAGCTTTTAGGGCACCAAACCCAACAATCTCCCACTTGCCCTAAAGCAGGTGAGACATGTCTCTAGGACCTAAGCCTTCCAAGTGTCCCTCAAAGCTCTTTGCAGGTAACGTCTTGGTGAAAGGGTCGGCAAGGTTGTTTTCCGACGCTATCTTCACAACTTCCACATCGCCTCGATGCACTATCTCTCTAATCAAATGATATTTTCTTTCTATATGCTTTCCTCTCTTGTGGCTTCTAGGTTCTCTTGAATTTGCCACTGCTCCACTGTTGTCACAATACAGTGTGAGTGGTTTATCCATGTCTGGAACTACTTCCAAATCATTTAAGAACTTACGGAGCCAAACAACTTCTTTAGCTGCTTCACAAGCAGCCACATATTCTGCTTCCATAGTTGAATCAGCAATACAAGATTGTTTAATGCTTCTCCAAACTATGGCTCCACCACCCAAAGTAAACACTGATCCAGACGTAGATTTACGTGTGTCTTTGTCTGATTGAAAATCAGAATCAGTGTATCCAATGGGAATCAAATTCTCACCAGAATAAACTAGCATATAGTTTCTCGTTCTCCTAAGATACTTGAGAATATGTTTAACCGCTACCCAATGATCTAATCCTGGGTTGGATTGATACCGACTGACTATACCCACCGCATAGCAAATGTCAGGTCTTGTACACAACATGGCATACATTAGACTTCCTACTACAGATGCATAGGGTACCCGTCTCATATTTTCTTCCTCTTGTGGTGTCTTAGGACACTGCTCTTTTGAAAGATAAACTCCATGACGTGTAGGCAAATTACCTTTCTTGGAGTTTTGCATCGAAAATCTGATAAGCACCTTATCGATATACGATGCCTGAGACAGCATCAACAGTTTGTTCTTGCGATCTCTTATGAGTTGGATTCCAAGAACATAACTTGCTTCTCCTAAATCTTTCATTTGGAAATTACTGGCGAGCCATTTCTTTACATCAGATAATACGCCTACATCATTCCCAATGAGTAGGATATCATCTACATAAAGAACCAAGAAGACCACCTTCTTATCTTTGATGTACTTGTAAACACAAGGTTCATCAATATTTTGATCGAAACCATAAGATTTGATCGCTTCATCAAATCTCAAGTTCCAAGATCTTGAAGCTTGCTTGAGTCCATAGATGGACCTCTGCAACTTGCAAACTTTTTGCTCTTGACCTTTGACTACAAACCCTTCTGGTTGCACCATATAGATGCTTTCCTCAAGATAGCCATTCAAAAAGGCAGTCTTGACATCCATTTGCCATATCTCATAATCAAGACAAGCAGCAATGGATAAAAGAATCCGAATGGATTTAAGCATAGCTACAGGCGAGAAAGTTTCTTCATAGTCGACTCCCTCCTTTTGGGTATAACCCTTTGCCACAAGCCTAGCTTTGAAAGTCTCAACTTTCCCATCCACTCCTCTTTTCTTCTTGTAAATCCATTTGCACCCTATGGGTTTTATCCCTTCAGGTAGGTCTACAAGATCCCAGACTGAATTGGAGTACATGGACTCCATTTCAAGGTTCATAGCCTCCAGCCATTTTTCCTTCTCAGAAACTTCCATTGCATCACGATATGTCAATGGATCATCTTCACCATTATCAGAGATAGCAACATTTGCTTCTCCAAGTTCCCTGTAGCGAGCAGGTGGTCTCATAACCCTCCCACTACGTCGAGGTGGTATGACATTCTGATAGGAAGATGTGGCCTCCTCATTTTGTCCTTCGACAACAGTTGTCGGTTACAGTCTGATCTGATCAGAAAGTAACTCTTCAAGTACAATTTTGCTACGAGGTTTATAGTTTGTCATATAATCATTCTCGAGAAAAATGACATTTGTCGATACAAATACTTTCTTATCCTGTGGACTATAAAACAAACCTCCCCTCGTTCCCTTTGGGTATCCCACAAATAAGCATACTTTAGAACGTGGTTCCAACTTCCCAGTCTTACCTTTCAGCACATGTGCTGGACACCCCCATATACGGATATGTCGCATACTAGGTTTGCGACCATTCCATAACTCTAGAGGTGTTTTTGAAATAGACTTAGATGGAACTATGTTTAGAAGATATACTGCAGTTTGTAGTGCATATCCCCAAAATGAAGTGGGTAATGATGAGTAGCTAAGCATGGATCTCACCATATCAAGCAACGTTCTATTTCTTCTCTCTGCAACACCATTTTGTTGTGGTGTTCCAGGTGCGGTGAGTTGTGATAGAATACCATGTTCTATCATATAATCCTTGAATTCAGTATCAAGGTATTCTCCTCCTCGATCAGATCGAAGACTCTTCATTGTCTTTCCTAATTACTTTTCAGCTTCCGCTTGGAATTCTTTGAACTTTCCAAAAGTTTCAGATTTCCTTTGCATTAGGTATATGTAACCATACCTTGAATAATCGTCAATAAATGTGACGAAATATTCGTAACCACCATGGGCTTGTACATTCATTGGACCACAGACGTCTAAATGTATTAGCTCAAGTGGTTCCTTGGCCCTTCGCCTTTTGCAGAGAAAGGCCTCTTAGTCATTTTACCTTCAAGACAAGATTCACAAACTGGTAGAAAACTAACTTTTAGCTCTTTTAAAGGACCTTCCTTTACCAGTCTGTTAATTCTGTCAAGGTTGACGTGACCTAATCTGAGGTGCCATAGGTATGTTTCATTATTACAAGAAATCTTTTGCTTCTTGGGTTTAGGTTGTTCAACTTTGAACATTTCGGTATTGAGCAGTGCTTTTTCGTTGGGCCTTAAGGTGTAAAGCCCATTTTCCAGATGCGCAGAACAAATATCCAAACCATTTCTAGAAATATTAACATAATTATTATTAAAAGAAACATTAAACATTTGTTCAAACAACCTGGAAATAGAAATCAAATTTCTGCGAAAACAAGGAATGTAATAAACATTGTCTAAAATTAAAAACTTATTTCTAAAATAAAGTTTAACAACTCCCACTGCTCTTGCCGAAACAACCTCTCCCGTTCCCACTCTCATCGTTTGTTCCCCGTCGGCAAGCTCCCTTGAAGAACTAAGCATCTGCAAAGAAGAACAAACATGGTTAGTTGCCCCTGAATCAATTATCCAAGGTGAAGTATCATCTTCAACTAAACAAGCTTCTAAAACGAGTAAATCTGATTTACCGTTGTTCTTCTTTTCTTTGAGCTCCTGAAGATACTTCTTGCAGTTTCTCTTCCAGTGCCCAACTACGCCGCAGTGGAAACATTTTCCTTTAGGCTTCTTTTGGTTGGACCTCTTTTTGTTGTTGCTTTTGTTCTTCTTAGGTTGCCCTCCATTCTTAGATTTACCACTTCCTTCAGTCCCCTTCCTCTTCTTATTCTTTTGGGCAGAAAAGGAGGGTTGAGCTTCTGCAACATTTGCCTCAGCTTCTTTAGTCTTTTCTTTCGAAATAGACTCGAAGGTTTGAAGCTCATTAAGCAACTCAGTCATGTTATATTTCAGCTTGTTCATGAAATAGTTGCTTTTGAACTGAAGGAACGCAGGGGAGAGGGTTTCTAAAATCATCCCCACCTGTGTGGCTTCATCTATCATAGCCCCGTTGACCTCGGCCTCATGGAGATAGTTAACCATGTTGAGAACATGTTCTCTGACCGAAATCCCTGCCTTCATTTTTGCATTCATTACTGCCTTAACGGCTTCGTGGCGTGCCTTTTCAGAAGGTTTACCAAACATGTCTTGCAGAGACTGCATTATCTCATAAGCGGTCTCCATGCTTTCGTGCTTCATCCTAAGCACGTTAGACATCCCAGCCAAAAGAAAACAGCGGGCCTTATTATTCGCCTCGATCCAACGATCATATGCTTCTTGTACATTACGAGGAGCATTGGCAGTAGGCTCTGGAGGACATTCCTCCGTCAGGACAAACTTATAACTTTCGCAAATTAGTACAATGTTCATGTTACTCTTCCACTTGACAAAATTATCTCCGGTTAATTTTTCAGTTGAGAGAATGGCGATGATTGGATTAGACATTGTTGCTGTAATAAATAAATAAAATAGCATAAATTAAAATGGTTGCAAAAACATCATAAATATATGTTTTGGAATAGTAAACGTGATGCATGATGCACAAAAAATATTTTACTAATTCCACGATTATTCAATTTTAATAAATAAAGTGCCGCCGTAGGGTAGGTCAAATTATTTATGAATTGAATTGAGACATTCTCAATTAATAAATATATTCAAAATATCTCATATTTTCTATATTTATTAATAACCGTTTATTTTGGTCAAGATATAATTAACAATTTAATTATGTCTTTATGAGTGTAACCCACTATTTTGGATTTTAACAACTTAACTCAAAATTGCCGCCGTAGGGTAGGTCAATTTTGAAATACATTATAAAATCCTATCTCAAGGAAGCCAACCTTGATATTGATTTAAATGGACACCCTCCGTAAGGAGGACGAAATCAAAGCGTCGCGAGGCGCCACCTAAATCTCACGGTGTTGTACTAATAGTGGAGACCGCAGGTTATATTGTCATATTACCTTCTCCCACTCATTATTTTAGAAGATGTGTTTTATCTTATAAAACATCATATGTTTCATAATTCTAGTAGATAAAAACAATTTTTAATTACTAGATTATATTATGTGTTAATAGAATCTCATTCTATTTACACTGAAATAAATTACCATATTTTCTAAAAATCTAAATTTATTATGAATTGTCTAAGTTACCAAAAATTAAACAATTTAAAATTAGATAACTTAGAATTAATGTGAATTTTACCAAGTCTTAATTGTTAAAACTAAATTCACATTATTTGGTTGATTAATAAATTAAGATTCTATAAAACCAACCCAATTAATTTAATCTCATTAAATTAATGCTAACACATATTAAATCATTTTATAAACTCCTTTATAAAAATAATATGCTAAGCGTATGCATGTCATGTTACAATAACTATAAGTGGGCACTTTCTTAGATGACATGTTATCATGCATGAACATGTTATCACAATCATCACATGAAAATAAAAATGAAAATAAACAATGAATTTTTGACCGGGTCCTTTTGGATAATTAAAATTACAACCCGAAAAATATAAAAAATAAAAAATAAAATTACAGGGGTCTTCTTGTAATTTATACGTAATTCCTGGCTCCAATTTTGCAGTCTTCATCAAGTGGTGTATTGTGCAACAATTTGCGAGATTACCTTTGAAATCTGATAGGCCCACAGTTCTCAACTGGGCCAAAAAATCCAATGGACATCTTTTTCTTCATCGCTCCACGTGTAGCAAGTGAAAGAGAGGAGAGAAGAAAAAATAATAATAATAAATTACAAAAAGCCTATACCCCTTTATGGGTTTACACAAATTGATCTAATCAAACTGAAAATAAAATTATTAATCCAAAAGGACCATATAATTAACGACCAAAAATCCTTTCATTAAACAACCATTCATCTAATGAATAAAAATTAACAAAGATGCAAAGTGCCCACAAACATGCATCAAAAACATGATATCATCAAAATAAAATCATGTTTAATTAAAATTATATATGCTATTAACCCGCTCTGATGCCATTTGTTGGAATTAAAACATAAAACGCAGCGGAAGGAACAGATCGTTGACAAACAAAAATTTTTTGAAAACTTTGTTCATCGGGAATAGATATATAATTTTAATTACAGAAAGCTTTAGGAATTTTTACTAACCTTTTGAAGACTATCAGGGTATCCTAGCTTTTCTCTTTGACACCACGATCTTCCAAACCAGGCCTCCACACCAATGGAAAGACGAGTGGGCGTCAAACTGCAAGAATGAATTTTCCTCACACTTTTCTGAATCTGCTATGTACTCAACACATGAGATAGCAGACTTTTTCTTTAGAGAAGAACTCTCAGTTTTTCTCTCTAAAAATTATGTGAATAAAAATTACTGAGATAACTATTATCTCTCCCTTTTTATAACTGAGCTATTAGTAATTTTATTTTCCCTTTTCTTTTCCTTTCCTTTTTCTTCTTTTTCTTTTTCGAATGCTTCCCGAATCCTTATCCGGTCTTCACACACATATGCACATGTATATTAGTTGCCGTGAAAGAAAACTTGCCCCCTTTTTTTTTTGACTTTCCCGAATCACTTTGTGATTCGTTTTTTTTTTTTCTCACACACACAGACATATACATATGTATATGTTAAACGTGAATCGTAACATCATGTTACGTTTCCCTTTTTTTTTATAATATTATATTAATATATATATATATTAATATATTAAAAAATCTTATATATATATAAAAAGATTTGGTTCAAAACCATATATATATATAAATCTCAATTCAAAAATAAATCACATTTATTTAAGAATAGATTTTAACAATAATCAATTAATTAACTAATGCTCAGTTAAATGTGATAACATTTATCACATTACATTATGTGTCACAGAGAACATTTTTCTGTGTCACGTTAATAATTCAAGTGTAGAAAAATTAATTCAGAATTCAAAAATTCTGAATTAAACATATATAATTCATTCTATGCAAAATCCAATATAGTGTTACAGAGGTGGTATTGGGGACCTATGGACCTATAACCCAAGCTCCGATAAATTTGACATTTAATCAAACTCTTTAATTAATGTGCCAAATTTATTAGTTTCAGTGTTACTCCACTAAAAACCTGAAACTGAACTCTTGAGATTACAGTGAAATTACTCAAAGAAAATTAGCGAGTAGTCCATTGATATAATCATTACATATAAGTCAGTCCTCCATAAATAGTTCATAATAAGAGCTAGGTTCAATTTCCAGTTCACCTCTCTTATTACATCTTTATCCTTGAGTTCCAATAATTCTCTAATGAACAATTAATTCATAATCTTATTATGAACGAGCGCTCTACTGTTCAAACCTTGAATTATCACTCAAGAGAACTATTTTTCTAACTTCCATAGGGAAGGAATGGATTCCATATCTGTATAATATTATTCCCAGCCATTTATTACTTTATGTTTCCAAGATGCTAAGTTATAATCTGTGCTTAGACAAATCTTACCATGCAAGTCAAAAAACATAATGTAATAAATAGGAGTCTAATAAATACTCAGGATTAAGACTGTCAAATATATGATCATCATAGTGATAAATTTGAATACTCTATTTGTAACAGATGATTATTAGAGATTCATAATTTATCTGGTCCAGTCCTATATAATCTCATTATATAAAGTACCTCCAACCCAATGTCTCTACATTTATAGTCTGGATAATGACTATTTCATTTTAGATGAGATTGGACCGTACTTGTAATTTTTAATTAAAGATCCCAAACTTTAATTAATTATTACGGACTATTTAGATTATTATCTATAAATTTTATCCCTAAGCAAATAACACTTATATGCTAAATTTATAGTCACATAAATAATCATGGAATTTTCTTGATGTTTATAAATGTATTCATAATACATATAATCAACCAAAATAATAACAAATGTCATTTTATTTATTTATTAACAATATGTACAATGTCACAGCTTTTAGGGCACCAAACCCAACATATGTATATATACCTCAATTGAAGTGTCCCATGTTCTTTACATCTCTCACTTCTAATTATTTCATCAGGAAACGACGTTGGGTTGGTTTTGCCAAGTAGCTATGGTACTTTGAATGTATGAAGATAATGAAAGATGTTGATGCTTACCGAGGTCCGGCGTCGAATCAACACCACATGCGGCTGCGCATGGTGCTCAGCTCTTTTCGGTTCATCTCTGCCTGGTCGGATGTGCCTGCAACAAGAGGAGGGACGCTTTGACGGTAAGAAAAAAGGGTCAGTCAACAGACAAAGGCTCTCCGATGCTCAAGGTAGGGGTTGCTCAGCAGAGGACGGGAGCTTGTTAGGTGGGAAGGAGCATGCCTCTCAGGAAGCAATAAATGCGTCCTATTTATAGGCCACCACTTGGACCAGGTATTAGGTGGGTTTTACCTACAACCCGGGTGTCACATCAAGGCGTGTCAGGTAGTGGATGACAAGTGGCACATCCCTCTGTCGATGGATTAGCCTCCATCAGACGAGCTGGTCTGAGTCACCTGGGTCTGGGGCTGACTGCTTATAGGGTGACCCGGCTTGGGCAGACTTTGGCAGCAGCCTATACCAGTGCTCTGATGGAGTCTCGACTAGAGGACTTGCGTATCGAGTCCAACATCCTGGACGACGTGATCTTTATCGTGCCCAAGGAGAACGATTCATCCCTAGAGCCGCCCGAGGGGTGCATTACGCTCTACACTGAGTTTTTAAGGCTGGGCTGTGCCTTCCTCTCCATCCCTTCCTCTGTTGGGCACTAAACGACTTTAATGCATGCCAAGTATAACTTAACCTGAATAGTTACAAGTCGTTGATCGGGATGTACATGCTATGGAGGTACCACCAGGCAACTGAGATGCCGTTGGAAGCATTTAAACAAGTGTATAAAATGAAGAAGCTTCCTCGATAGTCTGGGTGGTATTACGTCACCGGCTTTAGGAAAGACTTTATTTTAGGCAACCCCAACTCGGACAAACTCTAGAAGTATAAGTGGTTCTATGTCGGGGACAGTTATTTAGCCTGAGCTAGTGAGGCCGTCCCTGCCGACCAGCTTGTACCGAGGACATTCGAACAAGGGCACGTGTGGTCTAAGAGGCCTTGGGCACCGAGCCATGTGATTAGGGCAGTCGAAGACCTATTCAATAAGCCAGAAGTGATGAGGCAGCATTTGTTCCCGCTCGGGAAGGAGACTCATTCTAGTTGTGGCTAGTTTGGGGAACCCAATAGAATAAATCCACCACCAATTCAGTCCTGCCCGGTCAGCTGGGCAGGTGACAGTCGCAAGGCCAACCGCCGTGGACATCCCGGGGCTAAGCACTTCCTGATCCAGGTGGCCGATGAGGGAGCCATCATCGTTCAGCTCCAAGGACTCGTCGAGTGGCTCCTTCGATACGGGGCCACCCGTGGTGGATGAGGACGTCGAGGACGAAATCCAACTCATTAACCCGTCTCGCCAGCTCCAGATCGGAGGTCAGCCCCAAGTTTTTTTTTTATATATATATCAACCTGCTTTTGACTTGGGAGGATTTTGGCTTGTAGAAATGTCTTCACAGCCGAGCACAGCTGTTGAGAGGTCGGCTCTCATGGAGAGCCTCCGAGAGAAGAAAGGCAAGGCCGTGGAGGTCAGGAGGAAGCACAAGCGGACTCCGAGGATGAAACTTCCTCCACAACCCGAGCAGCTACCCACCATTGTCCAAGAGCAACCACCTAGCCTCCAAGGACCAGGGCTTCGTCAAGTGAGACCCTGCTCGCCGGTCGAAGTCCTCGACACACCGAGGAGGCACCCAAACTACCACCGGGCCATTCTCGAACGCCTTAGGGATATGGTCCCTCAAAAGGATTTCTTGGTAACCCTCCGAGTGTTAGACATGTATGCCCTAAGGAGTAAAAATGTAATACGTTTTTGGAGACATTTTTATCAATAAAGAATTTATTCTTTTATATATACCAAATCATGTCCTCTTTACGTTCATATTTGTTGAATGTATGATAAGCAAACAGTAGTCTGAGACTGTCAGTCTAAACCTTAAGAATTGGGCATATGACAGGATGATTATGCAGAAGACACGATTCTTAAGGTGATGGTCTAAAACATATGATCCGCAATCGAAGGAATAAAGTTGGGCGCTTTATTCATGAAAAGATTGTTATGTTGTCTATATCCCTTTTAGGAGATGGTTTGTCTTGACCATCGGAGTTGGACTCCGTGAATAGAAACATTGGCACGTTGTCATAGGTGACGATGTGTTGGATCGGGACATAAAGTGAATTGATTTGGATTAATAATTCTGTCTTGGCAAATTGATTCACTTTAGACAGTTATTTGTATTGTATCTTAATACTGAGATGAATAGTAGGCCCGTTGTCTCGACTTGTGTCTTTTGATGTGCCAAAGGGTGACACCCACATCTCAATAGTGGTATGCATGCCGGTGCGTTGGAGGCATGACTCTTGATAGCGTAGACTTGTTTTTCATAGATATGGAATCCATAGCTCCTCTTTAGGAGTAATGATATCCTCTTATATGCGTTGTCTTGTAATTGAAAAAATGGAGCGCTCAACCATTTGGATACATAGGTGTAACCGAATGGTATACTGTCTTTAGATGGTAAGTTTTCTAATGGTGAGATAATGAAATGTAAGATAAAAATAATCAAGAAGGTAAGACAGAACTTGTCCTTAAGCTGATTATGGATTATCATATGGGGATACGATACACTATGATATGTCATGGAGACTTAGCTATACGAGCTTCGTAATTCTATAAAGTTTGAGAGTACAGGTCCAGGCTTTTAGTGGAGTAGCGCTGGAGTTGATAATTGTGAAATGTATATCTAGGATATTGGGTTTCATAATTATCATGAGCTTGAACATTGTAGGTCCATTTTGGTCCCCTTTGCTAGCTCACAAAATCCTATAACGACACGGCGTGTTTTTCCAGTAATTGGTGACTTATGTCGGATTTATCAGATTGGTTTAAAATTTGTAAGAATCAAATAATTCATGTCTGTTTATCGGTTAAATTAATTTTGTAAGAAATTAGTTCAAGATAAACTTGTTGAATTATTGCAATCAGATAATTCTTGTCTGTTTATCGGTTGTTTTAATTTTGGACAAATTAGAACAAGATAAACTTGTAGAATTATTGTGAATTGATTTATTTTCTTAGAGATTATCTTGATAAAGTTTGTTTTGATCAGATAACTTATCTATTGGGTTATTTGAATCAAAACTAAGACTTTATCCTTTGGAATCTCAGGTGGAAAATAAAAGATTCGCGGAGATTTTTTCTCGGGAGTTTGGCCTGCCGGATGACGTGTTCGGCCTGCCGATAAGAATGTTCAGCCTACTGATCAGCGGGAGATAAGATTACACATTTTATGCAGATCTTATCAGATATTGATCTGAACTTGATTTTGTTTCGAGTTTTTGAGACCTAATCTGATATGGACTGACCCCAGGACCAATAGGTATAAAAGGAAAGTGAATCACATGATTTACTCAGATCAATTTGAGAGATTAAGAGTGATACTCTTCTAGTGAGCATCTGAAAACTCCCTGAGAGCTTTTGTTCACAAATCACGAGCACTAGCTTTGGGTTCTCTCTATTGGTTGAAAGGAGTGTCACCGGTGGAAGAGCTGTAGCCCACACTCACTCCGGTTGTGGATAGAGAATAGCAAAGAAGACCAGTTGGTTGAGGCTCTTCTGGAACGTTACTTCTCTACACAGGTTGTGGAGGTTCTTCGGCACACTGAGGTTAGTAAGATCTGTCTAATTTATACATATAACATGTCAAACTTGTGTTTTGGAAATTACTCTGATGGAAATTTTTTAAAATTCCGCTACGTACTTTGTTTCCAACATCGAGGTGAGGACTTCAAGGGCTTGTCCGATGCTGCTTTTCATTCCGCCGCCAAGGTAAGCGTTACTCCATCCGAGTCTCTTACTTCCTTTTCTTTTTAGTGAGAACTGAAGCCTTCTTTCTTCTCTCTCTTTTTTTATCCTTAGACGAAAGCCTTCCTGCATATGGCCTACTCGACTGGGTTGAAAGAATTCAACAAAGAGAAGGAGAGGCACAAGAAAACTTTCCTTGACAAGTTGGAGGTCGAGAGGCAGCTCGGTGCCAGGAACATCGAGTTAGACCAAATCAAGACGTCTCCTTCTTGGGCCAAGGAAGAAGCTCGGAAGGCCAATAAGGAAGTCGAACTGGCCAAGGCGAAGGCCAAGGAAGCATTAAAGGAGGCCAGGCAGGCAAAGGACGTGGCTGCCCAGCTCAGAGAGTAGCTAGTGGCTCTATAGACTAAGCGCCGGTGATTTTTTGAAGAACTCCCTGGCCTTGCACAAGCCGTGGAGGAATTCAAGGCATCTCCGGAGTACACCGATTACTACTACTTGCATGACAGACCTCTGAGATCATCTGATCCAGTAGCACCTTGAGGCTGAGGGCTTCGACTGGTCACTCATAGTCGAGCCAGAGCAAGGCGCTACTTAGCAACAACGAGGTGAGGAGGTTGTCAAAGTAGACGGCGATGACAACGGGAACGGGGATGAGCAGAGCACTGGCGGCGGTGCAATCGAGGAAGGCGATGCTGGGGATGAGGCCCAGGCCTAGGCTGTCCTTTGTTTTTGGGGCTTGTTTTTTGTTTGTCCAGGCTCGGGAGGTGCCCGGTTAATTGCACCTCCCCATCACCACTTATGAATTTATGAATATATTTGAATTTTTTCCAAGTTCATCGCTTCTCGGATTTTTTGTATATATTTTAATTTTTTCCTAATGCGATTGTTCTCGGGAAAATATTTTCATCTTTCTAGGTGAGGGGCTTCTCGAGAACGTAGTTAAGCCTTCGATTTGCTAAGTTAGCATAGACCTCGGCCTCAAAATTGAATTAGGAATTCGAGTGAAGTTGGATGCTCCTTAGAAGGGCCATTCTTAATATGTTCTCTGAGCTTCCCTCTTTCAATTTATATTGATGCCAAGTATATTGTCACGATAATTACCGAGTTAATTCGAGCAAGGGATATCCCTATTTTCTCGGTCGGGTAGAGCACAACGGCATGTGAATACCCTATACTCTGTCATTATCGAGTTAATCCAAGCAGAGAAGGTATCCCTGTTTTCTTGGTCGGGCAGAGCACAACAGCATGTGAATACCCTATACCCTGTCACCCACGAGACTTGTTTAAGTTTGTGGAAACTTTGCAAGTCTAATATTGGTTGGGCACATAGTTGTGCAAGGTGACTCATTGGGTGGTCTGCATGGTGACAGACCTAGCAATTGGCAAGGTACCGATCAGCTCGCCAGTCTGGTTAATTAGGACGACTCTCCCTTTTCGGGAGTTGTTGTCTGATCCTCAGGGTTAGAGTTATAGTATCGCTCTTCGGGTCATGCATTTCCCTTAGACACACATTGCTCAATGGAACGGTGTAGGAAATTTATATTTCATTGATGTGCATTATTTACATTCTAGTCCTATTCAATAGGCCTAGTTATAAAAAGAATGTAGCCAGAGGTCAAAAAAGGTTTTTGGTGTTGTTTTAGCAAAAGAATCTTTTAAGGAGCTCGGCGTTCCAAGGATGGCCGAGCTGGTTTTCCTCCATGTCAGATAACTTGTACGTGCCTGGCCGATGATGCCGACTATCCTATACGGCCCATCCCACATCAGACCAAAAGACCCCAGCCCAAGCTACTAAACCGTGACCTTTTTTAGTACCAAATCCCTGATTTTGAAGCTCCTCAGTTGGCGCCACTTGTTATAGTACCAAGCAACGACTTGATTCTGAGCCACATTGTAAACTGTGGCCTGGTTCCATTTTTCTTTGAGTAAGTCCAGCTTGGACATCATGACCTCAGCGTTCTGGGTTTCCTCGTAGTGCTTGACCCTATAGCTCGGCAATCCCACCTCGGCTAGAATGACAGCTTCTGCCCCATATACAAGGGAGAACCGGGTCTCTCTGGTAGCTGTTCGGGCAGTCGTTTGGTAAGCCTAGAGTACTTTTAGGAGCTCATCAATTCTTGCTCCCTGGTAGCTGTTCAGGCAGTCGTTTGGTAAGCTTAGAGTACTTTTAGGAGCTCATCAATTCTTGCTCCCTTGAGGCGCTTGATTTTTTTCTTTAAGTTATCCTTGATTGTTTTGTTTACCGCTTCTACTTGCCTGTTGCTCTGCGGATAGCTTAGAGACAAAAAACCTTCTTGATGTTGAGCTGCTCGCACAAGCAGAGGAGACTAGAGGACTCAAACTGCTTAGCATTGTAGGTCACGATCGTGTATGGGATTCCAAACTGACAAATGATGTTTTTCCACACGAAGCTGGTATATTTTGCTTCAGTCATGTTGGTACACGGTTCTACTTCAACCCAATTAGTGAGGTAGTCTTGGCCACAATGCAGTACTTAAATTGTGATTGGGCTTGAGGGAGGGGTCTGATCAGATCGATGGCCCACTTTGCGAATGGCCATGCCGATATTACAGAAGTAAGTGGCTCAGCGTGGTGTCCAGGCACCCTCGTAAATTGCTGACATTTAAGGGATTTTCGTGCTAAATACTTGCAATCCTGTTCCATGGTCGGCCAGTAGTAGCTTTGCCGAAAACATTTTTGGGCCAAGGACCGCCCCACAAAATGGTTACCACATAGGCCTTCGTGGATCTCCTTCATTAGGTACTCAACTTCTGTAGAGCCTACACACTTTAAACATGGCATGGTGTAGCCTCGTTTATATAATTTCCCCCCGATCATTGAATACTGGGCCGAGCTGTTGCATATCCAATGTGCCTCTTCTCGGTCCCTGGGCAATTCGACTATGGTCACGTATCGGATGATCAGGTCCATCCAAGTGGTCTCGAGTTCCTTGGCTACATTCGCCACTTCCTGGTTAATGCTCGACTCGACTAGCCTTTCAATGGGGACCAAAGCCAGGTCGTTATCATTGAGGCCTGAGGCTAGCCGAGCAAGGGCGTCGGCTTTTGAGTTTTTCAATCTAGGGATCTGCTTGAACGAGTAAGACTTGAATTGTCCAAGCAGCACCTTGACCTCTTGTAAATATGCGGCCATTGAGTCTGTTCAGGTTTGGCATGCTCTAGTGACTTGTTGGATGACAAGCATCGAGTCACTATGAATGAGTATGCGGTCTACCCTAAGATCTCTTGCGATCTGGAGTCCGCCCAGGAGTGTTTCGTACTCTGCCTCGTTGTTTGAGGCCTTGAATTTGAATCAGAGTGCGTAGATCACCTTGTATCCATCCGAGCCTATTAATATCAGCTCGGCACCTGATCCTTCTACACAGGAAGATCTTCAACGAAGAGCTTCCACTCTGGCTCTGAGGTGGAGCAATCTTTGCTACAATTAGGGGTATCTGGCACTTCTATTGGTGCCTTCTCAGCCAATGGTTTGCCTTGTTCGACATCAGTAAATTCAGCGATGAAGTCTGCAAGGGCTTGAGCCTTGATGGCTGTCCTTGGCACAAAGTGAACATCGTACTGGCCTAGCTCCACCGGCCAGATATTTATGGGCTCTGAAGGACTTGCCTGAGAGGGAACTTGGTCAAAACCTGTATTGTGTGGCCCTGAAAGTAGGGCCGTAGCTTCCGAGCAGAAGTGACCAATGCAAAGGCCAACTACTCGAGCGGGGAATACCGCTCTTTGGCACCCTGGAATGCATGGCTAGTATAGTACACTAGCTTTTGGGCTCCATCTTCTTCTCAAACGAGAACTGAGCTTATAGCCTTCTCAGACACGGCTAGATAGGCAGTCAAAACCTCCCCTTGACTACTTTAAAAAATGGATGGCACTTGTCGGTAGCCTAGGAGACAAATCTTGTGTCACAACCTGCCTTTTCGAGCTATGAAAACTTTTTTCTTACTTACTTACAGGCAAAAATTTAGGAAAATTTTTTTTTCTTATTATTAAATACTTCACATATACTGGTCTAACAACCTTTGAAATACAAACATATACTAATATTTACATATCCACCTTTCCTTTTCAATATAATTTATCAAACATTACTTTCAAAATATCTTAAAACACAATACAATAGAAAACATACTATAGCGGATTCCATACCCAGTCTGCACACTGTTCATCCCTCCGCCAACTCATCCATACAATTACTCTGACCTTTTCATCGGAATAACTATAGTATGAAATACTTAGTGAGCTTACGCCCAGTAAGTCCCATATAATCCCACATGCACATTCAATAAAATGCATGACTTCATTATGCTTTCTTTTAATCCTTCCTTATCTTTATCATTTCTTATCTTTAACTAGGGCCCAAGTGTTCATATCATTGAGTACTTAGGTCTACGTAACACCGTGACCATACTGAAATCCTTAAACTCCCCTTGAGTCAGGAGTCGGTATGACACTTTTCTTAACTTTAGGTGATTTGCTTACCAATTCACTTATTATGGTCATCATACCATGCATGAAGTGATGATCACGTGTTATACATAACATAAATGCTCTTATACAACATAGTACACACAGGTACATACTTTATGTATACACTGATATACATTAATATATGCACAAGTATATGGCATAATGTACTCACAAGTACTTAACATAATATACACACAGGTACACATCATCATATACACTCAGGTACATGTCATAATATACACTCAGGTATCTACTCCGTATACTCACAAGTATAAACCTTCATATTTATAAATACTCATGCCATTGCATATATACAAGTATACACCTTAATATACACATAGGTATACATATACACATTTTGCACTCTAAGCCTACAATTTCATACTGTAGGTGGGATGGGTATTTAATTGATGCGAATGTCGGGCAACTTAACCTCGATTTCCCTTCTCCTAGACTCTTAGGATCCTGTTGGCCATTTACAAAGCCATTAGCCAAATTCCACTATGTTTCGACACAAAACATCCGTTAGTTAATAAATTGAGTTGCTTTACTATATACAACTCTAAGAACCACTAGTTTTCTTATTTCTATCTAACTATACCGATCGTTTCTAATGAAGGGCGGGAACCTTTTCAACCATTCCTTTTCCAATTGAAAAGTTTTGGAGCGGTTCAAGTTATTCAGGCAAAAATGACTATTTTGCCCTCTGTGGGTCCACTAACCTACCTAAGCTCGATTTCGTTATTCTCATGAAAATAACCACATACTAATTTTAAAATAACACCCTAGTGGGTCAAATCTCTTTATTTCTCAATTATGCCCCATTTTCATAAAACTTTAAGATTTAGTCCCTGAACTAAAAATTTTGACGATTTTGCCCCCGGACTAAAATTTATCTCTTCACATCAAAATGTAATATTTTTCATAAGGAACATTTTTACTCAAAGTACCATACCTTAAATCATTTTGAAAAATAACATTTTTACCATTTTAATATTTTTTTACTTTTGATAAATTCTTGAAAAATCAAAAACTCACAAACGGTTGAGTTTTTCAACAAACCGTCTGCTTTGTCTAATAGTTTCGTCAAGATCTACAACTTTCATGTTTTAACTTTTCTCAAAATCTCACTGTATAGGGGTGTTTTTGGGCATTTTTCAAATCTGCCGAGAAAGAACATTTTCTTTCAATTTAACCCTTAGGGCATTTTGGTAAAAATCTATTTCAAAATTGCAAATCTACCCCTGTAGAAACCGTTCCATGCCTTATTCAAATCATTCTCATGCTCAAACATCATTTTTTCTAAGATTAACATCAAATTTACAAAAATAATACTTTTTGAAAAAATTAATATTTTGCACTATAAACTAAAACTTCATAACTTAAACATGCCATACATCATTTATACATGAAATTTCATCAAATATATGCTCAAGAATCCACATGGGTTTGAAAGAATAAAAATCAATACAAAATTCATAAAATTTCAAAACTTTAAAAATCAAAACTTACCCCAAATAACACCTTTTGATTTCTAGCTTCCCAAAGCTCCTTGAAACTCCTTCCTAGAGGTCCCTTTCATTTAAAAATACCTTGGGTTAATTTTCTTTCTTAACCCATGAAAAATCCCTTGAAATCTTGAAAAAAGTTAGATTTTACCTTAAAATTTGTTGAACTTTCTTGGATTTTTGCCTCTTGAACTTAAGTGGGCCTGTTTTTGCAAGGTTTTGGGCATGAGAAATTTTTTTTAGAGGTCTCAACAATGGCTGCCGAAACTTGGAGGAAAGAAGGAAATGAAAAATTTTGTGATAACTTGCCATAAATGCATCCTTATCTCATTTGGTGACTCATGGTTATCCATGAGTATACCCCCTAGGTGTCATGAGGTGATTGGGCCACTTTTCTAGACATGTGCCCCAATAGAAAACCAAGGAGTGTCTACGTTATGGAGTTAAAAATTTATACTATGCAACTTTTTACCACACAGTATTTTTCCTATACTGTCGTGGTCAAATCGATGCCATTTCATATTCTTAGACTTTGTAAACTATTTTCCTTACCTTCGCTTCTCTTTTAGAGGCCAAACGTAACTTTTCCCATATTTGCGTTTTCACTTAGCAGTATACTTATACTGCATTGGCCTCTTTCTTACACTGGGTTAGGTCTCGGTAGACTCTACATCATATTTGTATTCTAAGTACCCATGTGTTTATATCACAATTTTACAATTAATTGTGATATAAAATTCATTTTCTGGATATTATTTACAAATTTTTGAGTAATTAAAATCATAAAATCTGTAGTCGGCAATATCCAACATTACATCACATTTGCCATGAAATTTCCTTTTAATATGGCTTATTATCTATATTATCCTAATTTTATAAAAATTACAATTTTTAAGGGTAAATTCATTAATTAAACTCAATTAAATATTAGGTTTTATTGATGAAATTTTCTCGGTCATTACATCTTGAGAGGGCCGCTATCATGCCGGTGAGCTTCTACACCTCCTTTATAGTCTGAGGAGAGTGCATGTTTATGACTGCTTGGGCCTTCGTTGGGTTAACCTCTATTCCTAGCTGGTTAACCAAAAATCTAAGAAATTTGCCCAAGCTAACCCCGAACGCACACTTCACCGGGTTGAGTTTCATCCCATATTCCCAAAGAATGTCGAAGCTTGCTTGGAGATCGGTCATGTGATCCACTGCTCAGACAGATTTAACTAGCATATCATCCACGTAGACGTTTTCACTTGATCTTCCTAGCAAACATCTTGTAGACTAGGCACTTGTAGGTAGCCCTGACATTCTTTAGTCCAAAGGGCATTACTACGTAGTAGTATAGCCCCTGGTCAGTAACAAAAGCCATTTTGACTTGATCTTCCTCGGCCATCCTTATCTGATTGTATCCAGAATAAGCATCCATGAAGATCAATAGATCGTCGACCGGCACCATGGTAGCATTGCTGATCTTCAATTTGTCAAAGGCTTGCTTAAAGAAGTTGTCAGCCGAGCTACCGTTATCAATTAACACTCACCTTACTATGTCGTTTGCGATGTGTAGCTCGCACACGAGGGCGATGTTGTGCAGATGAATCAGCTTGTCCGCTTCCTCCTCAGTGAATGTGATCGGGGTATCTTGTTGGTGATAAATCTTGTTAACATGTTCAGATATGCTTATGAATTCGCCTCTTTCGAATAGCCAAGCTTCTCAGACGTACGCCGACCGCCCGCTCAATGTGTCCCTAGTGATAGGCCCTCCGAAGATCATATGAAGGATATTCGGGGGTTTCGAGGTGTCCCGACTGTTGTTTCATGAGTGGTTCAATGTGTCTCAGCTTGGTGGTTGATTCCTTCTTGAGGTAGAGCCTAGAGCTATGGCCCGCTCAACAAATTCCCTCAGGTGTCCCTCTCGGACTAGTCTTTCAATCTGGTCCTTCAGTTGAATGCATTCGCGAGTATGGTGTCCCACATCCTTGTCGAACTCATAGAATCTTTCTTGGTCTCACTTTGCCTTACTACCCTTAAGGTTGGGTAGTGGTACAAGCAGGTTCCTGTCGCTTACTTGGTCGAGCACTTCATCAATAGTCGTTACTAGGGGTGTGTAGCTTTGGAACTTCCCGGTCGGCATTTTTGGCTTCTCGAGTTTCTTCTCTTTCTTATGCTTCTTATTTTGCTCAGCGTTGGTCTACTCCGGTGCCTTCTTTTGCTTCTCTTCCTTCTTTGTTCCATTGGGGCAGGCCTCCTCCCTGTGGCTCTTCATGTATTCCAAGGCATCGGCATACCTCTACGCATAGCCGAGCATTTTTGAAAACGTGCTCGGCTACTCAAAGGCCAATGACCAAGTGAGTTTTTTGTCTCAAAGACCCCCGACAAAGATGTGCTTAAGGGTCTCGTCTTTGACGTGTTTGACCTCAAGAGCTGCTCGGGTAATCGATTGATGTATTCTCAGACATTGCCGTCTCCTGTCTTGACGGTATACAAGTAAGTGATCTCTTTTCTCCTCATCTTCGTCATGGAGAAGGCCATCGAGAAGGCATCAGCAAGTTGCCAGAAAGAGGTGATGGAGGCTGGCTCGAGTTATCAAAATCGGTGCCAAGCTGGCCTAGTAAGCATCAGTGAAAAAGCCTTGCATATCGCTACATCGTTGGCATTCTGAAGAAGCATGTGTCCTTGGAACAACTCAATGTGCTCATTTGCATCTGTGGTCCCATCATATGCCTTGATTTGTGGGACCTTAAATTTGGGCGGCATAGGGGCCCACATTATAGAGTCTGAAAATGGTGGATCCAATGCTCCTATGTCATCTAGGCCAAAGCGGTTGTTTCGGATCTTGTCAATTTGGCATTGTAACGCCCGAAACTGGTGACTGTTCATATTTTCGGGTAGTTTGACCTTGTAGGGTGCTCCGCCCTCCATGTGAGGCTAGTGATTTTGACGCGCTTCTCCCTAGCGTCCTAGCCGGTCAAATACGGATGCTTGGGAACCTTGGGGTGACGGAACCCATGCTGCTTAAGGGCCAAGGTAGCCTTCTTCGATGAGTGTATTATTGGTCGAGGCGCCATGTGTAGAGCTTCTTGAGCGCTCGAAATCAGCTTCGTTTGGGTCGGCTATATCATGTCCTGCCTGACCTCTAGCCTGGTCAACCGGGGCTAGAGGCAGGAGAGCAAGTGCAGCCTAACATTGGGTCAGCTGTGCGAGCTGCTGTGAAAGAATCCAAACAACATTTGTAAGCTCTCAGATTGGGTCCTGGCCAACTGGGTCCTGCACTTGCTCAGCCTTGGCCATGCTTCCCTGCCCCTTAGACAAGGACCTTGTGGCCGGGGGTGGCCACTAGGCCTACCTAGATTTTGTTGCCAATTTTGTATGTCTCCCGACCCCTCCTATCGAGCAGCGTTATCTCAGGAATTTCCTTGAGTCACCATCTCGGTCCTCAGAGTTAATGTAGCTGGTGTCTAAGTGAAGGCATAGGCGCCCTCCTTCTAGCGCCAAGATGTTGATGCTTGCCGAGGTCCGGCGTCGAATCAACACCACGTGCGGCTGGGTACAGTGCTCAGCTCCTTCCAGTTTGTCTCTACCTGGTCGAGTGTGCCTGCAACAAGAGGAGGGACACTTTAGAGGTAAGAAAAAAGGGTCATTCAATAGACAAGGGCTCTCCGATACTCAAGACAGGGATTGCTCGGTAGAGGACGGGAGCTTCTTAGGTGGGAAGGAGCATGCCGCTCAGGAAGCAATAAATGCGTCCTATTTATAGGCCACCACTTGGACCGGGTGTTAGGTGGGTTTTGCCCACAACCTCAATGTCACATCAAGGCACATCAGG
Organism: Artocarpus heterophyllus; assembly: GCA_025403435.1. Taxonomy (NCBI): domain Eukaryota; kingdom Viridiplantae; phylum Streptophyta; class Magnoliopsida; order Rosales; family Moraceae; genus Artocarpus; species Artocarpus heterophyllus. The sequence goes on from CM046342.1 coordinate 20,918,908, forward strand.
CAGTGGATGATAAGTGTCACGTCCCTCCGTCGATGGATTAGCCTCCATCAGACGATGAGTTGTTTGCCATTTGTTGGCCTATGGTGGCAAGTAGCAACCCACTTATGAATGAGAGGAATCCGACCCGAGCTGGCTCTTAGTCCAAGGTGGGTAAACAGTAGAGACATGAAGGGGGAAAGGGTTGACCCTAATAAAAGTATGACACTTACCACCTTCTTACCATGCCCATTGATGACATCTACTGTCAAATTAGCAATCAATCTTGCTTCCACGTCCCCTACTGATAAGATCAAACCCAGATAAGTGAAACCAATGAAAGTATTATAGGTTTTGTGGTGATATGGGACACTATACTAGTGAGTGTGTGAGCCTAAAAGATGAAATAGAAAAGCTCATAAGGGAAGGTCGTCTGTAGAAATAGAAAGTGGACAAGAACAGAAGACATGAGAGGGGGAACAATTGACCTAGTAATAGGAGGAATGAGGCACTGTGACGCGAAGGAGACCGTCGACCTAATGACGATAACGCTCCTACAGGCTTGATTCACATAATCTATAGGAGACCATACCCTGGTGGTGACTTGTGAAGGTCCCAAAAGAACTATATCTGAGAGGCAAGAAAGAGCTCTAAGGATAGATTTTGGAATGTCTCCACAAGCAAGCCTACCAAAATGCCTAAATATGAGGGGGCAAAAATCACCTTTTTAGAGGTAGATGCCCACAGGGTCTTTTTTCCACATAATGATGCCTTGGTGGTCGAGACGATGATTGGTAATAACACTATTTATCGAATTCTAGTGGACAATGGCAGCTCAGTGGACATCACCTACTTAGATTTCTTGAGCAAGATAGGAATCTCACTAGACCAAAAGACGCTGAACATTCATCCACTGTATGGGTTCACCAAAGATAACATAATACCCAAAGGAACAATCACACTCCCCATCACGGTGGGATAGAAGCCAAAGGCAACAACGATCATGTCTAACTTCCTCGTCATAAAAGGCAAGGACCAATACAATCCAGTAAAAAGAAGGCCCACGCTAAGAGCCTTGAAGGATGTGACTTCCATTTATCAGTAGAAACTTAATTTCCCTACTGCCTAAGGGGTGGGCGAGATGAGAGGGAATCAAAATGAATCCAGACAAACTTATTCAGACACCATCCATGCCTACACCAATCCGAGGACAATGGAGATAAGGATGGTGAGAAGCATGATAGAAGACTTGGACCTCAGGCTAGGGGAAGAGGTAACTAGTATAGACCTGCTGAGGATCTTGTGGAAGTAACCATAGACAGGGATGGTCCCATAAAGTCCTTAAAATTACGTTACAACTGAAGGACGGGGAAGCAAAAGAACATAAAAGGTTCCTTGAATTGAACCTCGACGTGTTTACATGGATGCACGGGGATGTGGAAGGAATCAACCCAAAAGTTGCCTATCACTGCCTTAACGTTGACCTTAGCTATCCCCTGAAGAGGCAGAAGAGGTGGCCTCTGAATAAGGAAAGGTGTGAGGGCTTTAAGAAAGAGGTGCATAAGCTAGAAAAGAATAGGTTCATTAGAGAGTTGAGGAACCCAGATTGGATCTCAAATCCTGTCCTCATCAAGAAAACTAATGGAAAGTGGAGGACATGCATCGACTTCAATGGCCTAAACAAGGCATGCCCAAAAAGATAGTTTTCCTCTGCTCCGAATAGACTAGTTGGTTGACACTACCATGGGCCATGAGTTGCTAAGCTTCATGGATGCCTATTTAGGCTATAACCAAATTCCTATGCATCCACAAGATCAGGAGCACACCTCTTTCATTACTGTTAGAGCGTTATATTGTTATCTTGTCATATAATTTAGACTAAAGATTGCAGGGACGACATATCAACTCTTGGTGAATAAAATGCTTGCCAAACAAATCGGGAAAACAATAGAGGTATATGTGGATGATATGTCGGTCAAATTAGTGAGGATGAGTTGTCATAATACTCATTTGGATAAGATGTTAAATATTCTATGGAAGTACAAGATGAAGCTTAGCCACTTGGAATATGCCTTTGGTGTCACATCAGGGAAATTTCTAGGATTTATGGTAAGTAGGCGAGGGATAGAGGCCATCCTTGAAAAAATCTAGGCCTTGCAAGATATGGAAGCTCTTTGAAAGGCTAAAGAAATACAAAAGCTTATGAAATGCATGGCAGCACAGAGCCGTTTTGTCTTTAGGACAATGGATACGTGCGTTCCGTTCTCTACTGTCTTAAAAGTGATCGAATGAACGCTAGAATGTGATGATGCCTTTAAAAGCATGAAGAGTTATCTTAGGAAACAACCACTGCTATCTAAACCTCTACTTGGGGAGACCTTACAAATTTATTTGGCCATATCGCCTCATGCCATAAGCTTCATGCTGATCAAGAAAAAAGCTAAAACCCAATTGCTAGTCTATTATGCCAGTAAATGATTGCTTGATGTGAAGACAAGGCACCTAGAAATGGAGAAGCTTGCCCTAGCTCTAATCATGTTGACAAGGAAATTAAAAAGGTGTTTCTTGGAGCATAAGGTTATGGTGTTGACAAGCCACCACTTGAGGCAAGCCTTGCAAAAGCCAAAAACCTCTAGAAGACTTCTAAAATGGTCGGTCGAGCTAAGCCAATATGACATTGAATACAAGCCAAGGATAATGATCAAAGGGTAAGCCCTAGCTAACTTCCTGACTAAGTAAACCTAAGCAAGAACCAACCTAGAAGATGTGGGAGTTATATGTCCATAGCTCCTTAGATGAGCATAGGGCAGGCAAGGGATAATACTTGTAAGCACCAAAAATCACAAAATCACTGCAGGAATAAGGTTCAAGTTTAAAGCCTCCAACAACGAAGCTGAGCATGAGGCTCTGCTTGTAGGGCTAAGGCTCGCCCACCATTTAGGGGTAGACTTGTTGAAGATATATGGTGACTTGCAGCTTGTGAATCAAATCAAAATCGAGTATAAGGAGAAAGATTAAATGATGCTCAAGTACTTGTAGATGGTTAGGGATGAGCTATCCAAGTTCAAGTCTTGGGAAATCAGGCAAATACTATGCACTAAAAATAGCAACACATATGCAATGGCTCGCCTGGCTATGTCAAAGGACTTCGAGTTGCTAAAGGTCATTCCTATTGAAATCATACAAGTCTCTACGATCCAGCAGGAGACACTGGTAATCTCTTAGGAGGTGACCCGAAAGACTAGAGGTGGCCAATCGGTAGCCGAGATGGCAGCCGACGAGGTAACCCCACAGGAACCAATGAATCTAGGGATGGCCGTGGAGGCTTTTGCGTGGATAGTGGATTTAAGAGAAAATTGGATGACTTTTATAGCTACTTATCTCTCAAGCAAAGAGTTGCCAACTGTTCCATTAGAGGCTAAGAGGACTCGTTATAGGTTGGTACACTATTTGTTACATGACAATATTCTCTACCACCGAGGTAACTCCACTCTTGTCCTTCGATGCTGCACCAAGGATGAGGGAGTGCAAGTGCTAGCAGAAATACATGAAGGCCTATATGGAAACCATACTAGGGGGTAATCATTGGCTCACAAAATGCTAAGGTAAGGATACTACCGGCCCACCTTGAAGAGGGATGCCCACAACTACGCCCGCAAGTGTGATGAATGCCAGCGTTATGCTCATGTACCGAGGTCTCATCCAGAAAACCTAATGTCGATCCTTAGCCCTTGACCATTCGCAAAATGGGGGATTGACATAATCGGTCCCTTTGTCATGGCACTAGGAAGCTTTAAGTTTGCTATAGTCATATTTGATTATTATACAAAGTCAGTTGAATCCAAGGCATTTGCCATTATTATGGAGACTAACTACACAAGCTTCATATGGTCTCACACTGTTTGTCGCTTTGGTATACCCTATTCAATCGTCTATGATCATGGCAGGCAATTTGACAATGCGATGATAGAAAATTCTATGAAGACCTTGGCATCCATAAGAATTTCTCAATAGTCATTTACCCTCAGGCAAATGGTCAAGTTGTGGCTATTAGTAAGATTATCTACACACACAAAAAAATCACCTAGATGACCTTAAAGGGCAATGGGATGAAGAACTACCCAAAGTATTATGAGCTTATAGGACCATGAGCAGAATGACTACAAAGGAAACCCCTTTTTTCCTTTACCTATGGTGTCAAGCAATCCTACCTATAGAGCTAATGGCCCCAACCAATCTAGTAGTCGAGTACAATGAAGTAGACAACCTTTAGCTCATGGACACCAAGTTTGACCTGTCAAAGGAGCGAAGAATCAACTCCCAAATGCATCTCGTTGTGTATCAACAAAGGACAGTGAGATATTACAATAGAATGGTCAAAGAAAGGCACTAGCCCATTGGAGACCTAGTGCTAAGAAGGGTAACCTCTAGCATAAAGCCAAGAAACATGGAAACCTTAGGTCCAAATTGGGAAGGCCCTTGGTTCGAGCCAATATAAGAATAGGTATCTACATCTTGGAATCGATGAAAGACTAAAAGGTCATGCATCCTTAGAATGCCAAGCATTTGCGGCCCTACTATTAGTAATGTAAATTTTTATTAATAAAATAGGACTCCACAGGAGCTCATTTATGAAATACTTCTACATTCAAATGTCAAACAATAGCTGCACTATATTTGACATGGGGGATAGGGGAGCCAAAAAGAATTCAAATTGTCAAATCCTCAACCAAGATGGCATCTAGAAGGGTTTCACAAGGCAAAGCCTTAAACTCTACGCCCAAAAGGGTTGACGAAAAATAAAAGTCCAAAAAGCTCGCCCCTAGGATCTCATAGAAAAGGAAAGGCCAGAAATGCTCATACCCCCAAGACAATTCCAAGCGATTCAAAAGGTAAAGCCTTAAGCCCTAGAGTTTCACAAGTCAAAGCCTTAAGCTCTACACGGGTAAAAATGAGGATGGCCCGGAAAAGGTCTACTCCCAAATCTTCATCTACTTAAAAATGGCTTGCAAAATGACGTAAAAGGCAAAGCCTTATCTCTGCATCCAAAAGGATGAACGGGGGAAAAGGGGCCTAAATTAAGCTCTATTGGAAAAGGGCCAAGAATCAAATGAGACAAAAGCTCTACGTTTGATCCGCCGAGTAAGCCTAAAAGGTAAAAGAGGCAAAGCCTTAAAGGCCGGGCCCCAGGTGGAACCATTGAGCATTCCTGTTTAAATTTTTATTTGCAAGTTGGGTTATTTCTACATCCGCAAGATTAATTCATGTGTATATGAAAGCCCCCGTTTGAGGTGAAGGTCTTCCATGAACAAGTCGATAAGCTTACTCTCTATGAAGACTTATGTACATGGAAAATCCCTCCAAAGCAAATACTTGAAATTTTTTTTATATTTTTATCACAATAGAGGTCAGCTTCCTAAATCAACATGATCAAAATATAAAAAGACGACAAATAGATCAAATGCATATTGTATTTCATAAAGTTGAGATGTCCAGTACAATGGTTTAAAAAAAGAAAAGAATCCAATTTATTCCCTAGAGTTCCCCCACGAGTGGGGCTTCTTCATCTGTAGCTTGGGCTTCCATAGTGGTAATTGATATGCTTTCAAAGGGCGACGCTTGAGGAACAAATAGGAACAACAAATCCTAGTAACATTGGGCTTCATGAATCATGTCGGTGACCTACATGCCCGCTGATTGGCAATTTTCATTCCTAAGCCTCTGGTATTCCTCTGATGCCCTAAATTCCTCAACTACCTTCTTCTTCTTGTCCAGTAGCAACTTCTCAAGCACCTTGACTCTTTCCTTTGCCTTGGTATTCTCCTTTGTCAGGCTTTTAATATGGGCGCAGTGCTCTATGATTGTCACGCCGAGTTGGGTTGCCTGCTCTTATTCCTTTTGAAGGAGATTTTGGGCCTTGACCTCCTTATCCTTGGTTGTCTTCGCTGCCTACTTTTTTCTACAAGCTAACCCTTCAATAGCTCTATCTCCTTCTGAGGGGCAGCCACCTCATTGGTGGGTTTCTTAATCTCCCTATAGGAAATCAAGGACATCATCAATGCCTGCAAAAAAGTGGCAAGGTTAAAAGAGAATTGATAAAGGCTAGCAAACAACATCAAGGGAAAGAACACTTACTTGCACCAAGCTACGAATACGATCCCTTTGCCGCTCCAAGGAGGGAGACTTCTCTGCTACCGCCTAGTCTTTGTCAAAAAAGAATTTATAAATTGCCTGGAATGCCAGGCTGAATCAGGGTGGTAGGTCTAGCATACTCCCCACTTGAGTATTCGAGAGGTCGCCCACAATGAAGTTCTTGTCCCTAATGTGACTACCAGGGAGGAGCGGGGCTTCTTTTTTGGGAGATAGAGAGGGAAGTTCTAATATGTCGACCAAGACCCTCTCCCTTCGGCAAGAGGGCGGTGAAGTATTATTGTGAACCCATTGCTTTTTGGATTGGCAGGCATCAGGCCGACGACTCTTATCATGGGAGCTGCCCACTTGAGTTAGAGGGACACTGTCGGAGGGACCCCTTTTTGGGTCAAGGAGCCTCAATAGGAGGTGTGATGTTTAGAAACATGTCTGCAATAAAAAAAGGAAGATAGGTCAAAATGCAGAGCTATGTAAAGAATATAAACAATAAATATGAAACTTAAAGAACATAAACAGCAAATATGAAACTTACCCTCGGGTGGGGTTGGAATGTTGGTAGGAGGGTCGAGGAAAGATAATATTAGACCTGACCTTTATTTCTTATCCTTCATAAAGAGGTTTATTATTTGTCTCTCTACTTTTAGGAGAGCCCAGATTTGCATTATCTTATCCGACCTCTATTGCTTAAGGACGAGACTATCGATGGATTGTACATGAAAGGTGAGGAAATTAAAGATGAGAAAAATAAGAAGGAAAGGTTTAACATTGACGTCAAAGGCAACCCCTACACTTACTTGCTATCCTCCATGTAGAGTTGACGTAATATCTCGTTGACCCATATCTTGGCTGCCCATTGAGGGGGTGCATGTTAAAATCCCCATTCAACATGAAAAACATTTTCTTCCAATCATGGCTAGAAGTGGGGAAGTTTAGGATGATAGGAGGGATTTTATCCTTTGCCTTTCTATATGCCTCAGCATAGTAGTACCCCTTGGTTGACAACTAGCTGATGCTATAATAGTACAAAAACTCATCCAGCCATAGGGGAGAGATATGATGAAGATACCATAATATCCACATCACTGAGAAGATATACCAGAAATCAGGGGAGAGCTATGATGTCGAGATTCCAAACTCAAAACATAACCACGTTAGAATAGGTGTAGAGGAAAGGTTTAACCTACCATGATGCACCTTGTGTAGACAGCGAGCTGTCTTGGTGGCGCAACATCGGTGCATTGGAACTCGTTGGGTATTAAAAACTCATAGTACTGACCATCAATTTTACCCTCCACAAAGGACTTATGCATGTCAAAATTTTGACATTGTGACTTTGTCTCCCTTACCTTTGGGGAGATAACCTCGCCTATATATGTAGCTAAAGGCTCGTTGCACGCTGCGGCAGAACCGTAAGAAGCCGAGCTCATGCCATCATTCTTATCGACATCGGGCGAGGATATTTGGGGTTTAGAGTTGCACGTATTTAGAAATAGGGACATTATTGACCATCTCGTCTACACTATCCATCAAGGGGATAGTGCAGACCTCATGATTTCCTTAAAGATGGGGTCGTTCTCAGGAATAAGGTCATCATGGGGCCGTGATGTCTTGGCAATCTTGATGGGATTAGGGTACCCTTGCGAAGAAGTCCAACCTCTCAACGACTTGGTGACATGATCTAGCAAAGAACAAAGAGAAATATTAAACAGGCATCCTATATCGAGAGGTTGACCTAACTCCTAAAGAATCCTGCTTGCTCTACCATCATAGACCAAGTAGTCAACATATTGTGAGCAATTTGAGCAAGCTATGAATTCAGCTGTCGACCTAAGTTCTTATAAATCTAGCAATTGAGCTATGCCTATCATGAATCTAATAGTTGACTCGTCTCTAGAAAACCCAAAATCATCCAAGAATCCCAAAAACAACAAGAAGCCCAAATTTCAAAAATAAGCAAATGTATGTTTATTTTCCTAAATCTTGCCTTAAATTAACCTATAATTCGCAGAACCAAGGGCCATAAAGTTGGAAAACAAGAAATTCAGTCACAGCATGGTACATTTAAACATCAATCGAAAAGCACAAGATGAATGCATGAACCAAAGTTTTAAAAAAAAACTTAAAGGAAAATTTGAGATAGTAGAAGGACTAACTGATGTGATAAACTGGAATGTCCATGAGTCTTTGAAGTCTTTGAACTAGCAACAGAATGCCAAAGAGGGATCTATGGAGTTGAGGGAAGAAGGAAGAATGAAACTAGAGAGGATTTGAGAAGATTTTAGAGAGAAAATTGTGCTACTTTTGGAAATCAACTAAATGAGGTGAGATAGGTTTTGAAGCCTCACATATTCTTATAAGGGCTTGACCGTCAAAATTTAAAGGCACTTGATCCAACGGTCTAAGATTAGGACAACCAAAGGTTGTGACCTAACAGCCTAGGGTTTGGGTGAGAAATCACTCGGTAATCCAGCAACTCAGATGAAAATTTCCCTCAAAAGGGCGTGATGCCCTTTGCAGGGATGAGACAGGTGTCATGATAGATGCGATTGCTAGGCTTCTCGAGAAGTCAGAGCAGACAAATGCAATTATGACCTTGGTCAAAGGCTTCTTGAGGAAGCAATCTTAGAGGACCCATCCTTAGCACCAGGTGCATCAGACATGCAATAACCTAGACCATCATAGCGCAGAGTAACTTGCAGTCACTCCGTGCTTAAGGGCAATTGTTGTGGGATATCTCGATGGCCCAGGCCCACGCGGCAAAGAAAAGGCCCCATGTGGCCCAAGTGGGAACAAAGTCAAGATAACCTTTAGAGCTCATCCATATATAGAGGTCAAGATTATAGAGGCCTCATGGCTATCAACCTTTAGTGCATGATTACTTCAAGACTAATAAAATAATATGGGCAAGGTTGGCAATTCAAACAACGCGCAAGCAAATGAGGCCACTTACATAAGTTCTGAGGCACTTTTGGGCATGCAGGACACCATGCGGGCCTATTATGAGCTGGCACAAAATACCAGGATTCATGTCTCCATTATCCTTATTTTGGTCACCCCTCCATAATGCCTTTGAGATATATAAGGAAGAAAGGAAGATGTGATAAAGGAGGGGGTCTTGAATCTTAGTGTTCTCCAAAATGTATTTTCGTTTCAATCTTCTTTTTCCCTTCAAAGGATCTTGTATGTAATATTCAAATATCAGAGAAAACTGAAACACTACAGCAGACGTAGCTCATTTTGAGTGAACCACTATAAATCCTATGTGTCGCATTTACATTTCTTCTCAAATTTTGCTGCATTTACTGTGAGTGATTGCAAGGATTATTGTTAGATTTATTGTTGATTAATTTCCAACATCAATAGCTACTAATCAAGTTGAAGAACTTGAGACACAACAAAACATCCTTTCGAATTTAAGAACTAATCACATCCAAGACAAATGGCCTCGTTGGATTTTGTTGGTTAGTATTTGAAAGAAAAAATTAACTAGTCAACATGGGCCTCTTCAATTATCAACCTCTTAATTTAGAAATCGTCAATCCAATAGTGAAGGCCAAATGATGCCATCCAAATAGCATGGATAAAGGCAAGAAATTAAAATTGATCTAATGAATTAAATTAGATTTTTCTTGAACTGAAGTAACTACTAAAGTATAGATGGCGACATGATTGTTCCACTCCCAAGGCATCTTTCCCCTTGAGTAGTTAAGATGGCCTGATAAATAATCTCTAAGCCTAACACTCCATTTGGTAGGAGGGATATGGGGAGTAGGAAGGATGGAAAGAGTTAGAGGGATAAAGAGTGGGAAGGATCGTTTATATTGCTTGATAGGATGGTGGGAGAGTTGAGAGGATAGATGATAGTTATTTATTACGTAACTATATAGCATATTTATATTTTTTGTTAATAATTTATTCAGAGGGTAAAGTACTATTTTTAAAACCAAATGTGAGGGGATTGCTTGGATCCTTCCACTAATAGAAGGATCTAATTTAGTGAGTTACGGGGGAGATTACATCCCTCTAACCAAACAAAGGATTTAATCTCTCCTTCTATCTCTTTCTCTCCACCCCTCTGCCTCCCTACATCTCTCCCTCCTACTAGTGTAAGAAACATCCCTTCAAGGGAGAAGAAGCCATGTCAACCCGAACATAGGGCTTGCTTGGGTGGGCTGATGAGTGAGTTTTACACGCGCATATTTGGTACTTTTATCTTAGCTTTTTGTTGGTTTTTGAGAGTTTATTTTAGAATCTATGTTTGTTTTTATGCTTGCATTTGGGTTTGATTGCAAGAGTATCAAAGGCAAAAATTGTTTGAATTGGTAAAAAATGAGAAGAATTTGAGCATTAGGATGTCAACATGTCATGGTTGCAATGTTGGAATGAACAAACGTTAATTTGAGCAAGAGGCTAGAGTCATGATGCCCATCAACCATGGTCGCGATGCTATTGGGACAAAGAGAATGAGATTTTGACAAAACGGCTAGCATTGCGATGGCAGACAACTAGCATCATGGCGCTAGTACGTCAAAATTAAGATCTTATAACATTGCCTGACGTCACGATGCTAGGCAGCCAGCGTCGCGAGGCTAGTTCATGAAATTTTTGAGAAACTGAGTAATTTGTTTCCAATTTTATCCTTACAAACCCAGGTGTTTAAATAGACAATTTTAGGGTTATTTTTTGGACCTTCTGTTAGCAGAGAATAAAGGAGAAGTTACGTACAATGATGGAGAAGACGAATCATCTTGAAGGATTTTTGTCTTCAATCTCTAAAATAGTTTCTTCTTTTGCTCTTATCTAATGTTTAAGATTCTTGTTAAGATGTTTAATATTATTAGCATGTTTAAATTTTTTGTCTAGGGCTGTAGTATAGTTGAACCATGATTGTTCATAATTTTTAAGTTTTAATTTAATTGATGTTTATTCCATATTGCTGAGTGTCATAATCTATTCTTAATACATATAATTCCCTAGCCAACTTTTGCATTTTGTGGGATTTAATTATGAGATTGAGAAGTGGTGATTAAATATGCTTCATGATGTGGCACCATTAGAATATCATAAGTTAGAGATAATTGTGAGTCTAATGTAATGTTTGTGATTTCTTGTTCTTAATGAATTTCAATGTGTTAAAATCTTGACAGAGATGTAGGAAAGTTTGAGAAATGATTATTAGCACTTGAAAAAGATTAATAATTAAATCATAAAAATTTACTGTTAGCATAGGAATAATTATTGATTAATTCACAATTGGAGATTTGAACATGATTGGGTTAGTGAAATTGGAAACCCTAGAACTCATATTGAATTTTCTTAATTTTAATAATGGCTTTCATTTTAATTTAATTTTTAAAATTTTATTTTCATAAAAATTCTCATTTTTTTGATTTGTTCAAATAAAGTTAGAGTTGACACAATTTTGATATGATTTGGAAATAATTGATGATGCTTAGGATGTTTCATCAACAAGTCCTCATGAATTTTTTCAATATGACTTGGAAAAAATCGATGATGCTTAGGAGAGGTTCAAAGGCATACTTACCATGTCTCTTGATCACGACTTATCAAAAGGATTGCAAGCTTTTATATTTTACAATGCTTTACACGAGAGGGTAAAGAAATTGGCAGATACAGCGGCCAATGGGGTGTTTTTAAATTTAATCGATGACGAAGCTTGTGAGTTGTTGGTAGAATTGGCTTACGCATTCATCTTGAAGAATGAGCCTACACTAAGTGAGGAGCCCTTGGAAATATCTCAAGATGACGTTCCAAGTAAGGGAGGGACTCAAGGCATGGTAATTGTTAAAGAAACACAAGAAGAAGTCTTTGGAGCCCAACCTAGTTCATTAACGTTGCTCTTTAAAGATTCATCAAGTGAGGAAAAGGCACAAGACTTGAACATTGAACAAAAATCACAAGATGTCTATGATGTCCAACCTATTTTGCAAACATTGATGGTCCAAGATTACATTTATGGCAATCCAAAGTGGCCAACTCCTCCCCCACCAACATTAGCACCATTCCTCCATCAAGCTAATTCCCTAAAGACAAGTCTTGTTGAGTGCGCATGCAAAAACCTTTCATATCATGTCAAGCTCTAAGGTATCTATGATCAAGACCCATGTGTGGTGTTATTTGACACTTACTATGGGCAAATGCTGTTTTTTGATGTACGCTTCCTCAACAATCAGGCTTAATACTATAAAACAAGTGCTTCTTGGGAAGCAACAGAAATGTCTTAAACCTGTTCATTTCTTTTAATTTGTTCTAAATTTTGTTAGTTTATTTTTTGTAGTTTCGTTTTAATTTCATTTTTTTATAAAAAAAAAAGAGAAGGAAAAAATTTAATAGCAAGCATTTTTTGTGTCTATTTGTTTTTCAGGCAATTGAGCACGTTTGGGAGTTGACACCATGACATTTTATCATCATATATTTTCCAACCTCTAGCTTTATAGCATTCAATTCCATGGTATTTCACCAAAAGGGAACAGACATTGCGTCGAAAAAATCTAAAGAAAAAAAGGGCCCACCACCTTCACTATTCAGAGAAGTCCTTTGAGGGTGAAGGTTGAGGGTAGATTTTGTCTTAGGCTTAGGTTTTTGTTATGGCTTAGGTTTTTTATATTTTATTTATTTTTCCTAAAAAAATTGTTTTGTGTCTTGTGTCCTAAGTATTGATCCAATTTGTCTAAAGCTAATAATAAGAAATTTGACTGACATTGAACATAGTTCTAGAAGTCGATAATTGTTGTTCTTGTGCGTTTGCTTAATTCTTGAGTTGGTCTTGGTATACCTTGCGTTCTTCGGACATATTGAGCACATAAGTCTTGATCACTTAATTGTTTTCTAATTTAGAGAAGATTTGTTCTAACTAAGTGAGTGAAACTTAACCTTAACCAAGCTCTAGAACTTAATTGAGATTCACTCGAGGTGAAATCCTAAGCAATACAACATTAGGTATATAATTTAGGCCGTCTTTGGACTATTTGAGCCTTTCAAGCCTGCCTTTATACACACACACACACACACACACATATATATATATACATCCCTACTTACTCATTTGAGCTTAAGTTTTCCCTTTTTCTTCGTCACTCACATGCTAGTCTAGCCATTAAATAGTTTTCCCACTTGTTACTCGTCACTCATAGGCAGATGATTATTCTAGCAAATCTTTAGAGTAGTATCAAAGTAGGGAAGATGGGAGGACTTTTGAGTGTTAACATGCAGAACTATTCAAGGTGAAAAAAGAGTGAAAAGAGTGCTATATATTTTATGTTCATTTTGATAAATGCAAAGAAATAAGTTTGGGGTGTAGTTATTAAAAAAATGAAAAAAATGCACCAAAAAAGAAAAAAAAAAGGAAAAAGAGTGGCAAACAAATGTGGATGATAGGAAAAAAAGGTTTAGTTTGAAGTTCGAAGTGCTGCTTAGGAAGTACAATGAGCTCTTAGAAAGATCCTAGAATAAATTGTATGCTTATGGGTAATTTTGAGCCACATAATATCTTATATCTTACTCTTAACCCTGGCCAAACAATACAAGTCTAATAAAATCCTAATGATCTTTGATGTCATGTAGTCTACATTAATGGAGAGTGATTCAAAAATTTTAACCTATGGATTTTGCAAAGTTCTTTAGTCTAGAGGTCCATTATAGTTCACTTATTGATATAAATTTATTTGATCTTGTAAATGATTAAGTGGGAGAGACTACATACACATACACACCTAAAGGATCTAAGGTATGGTAAGTTCAGCTTTTGAACTGAAATTCTATACATTTATGATGATTAGAGTTTTCTTTGAGCTATATTTTGAGTACAATTCTTGAGGGCTATTTGCAATTCAAGTTGGATCAATACTCTTATGTGCTTTGTGTTTTGTGTTAGTTTTCTTTTTCCTTTTCTTTGTTTTGTTCAAGGATTAGCAAAAAGTTACGTTTGCAGGTATTTGATGAGTGAGTTTTACACTCGCAAATTTAATAGTTTTATCTTAGCTTTTGTTGGATTTCGAGAGTTTATTTTTAGACTTACATCTATTTTTATGCTCATCTTGTAGGTTAGGAAATAGACAACAAGAGTTTTGGAGGCAAAAATGGCTTGAATTGGTAAAAACGAGAAGAATTTGAGTGTCAGGATGTCAAGATGTCATGGCTACAGCATTGGAATGAAGAAAAACATGAATTGAGCTAGAGGCTAGTGTCGCGAAGCCTATCAAACTTCATCGTGATGTTGGTGGGACAAAGAGGATGAGATTTGGATAGAACGGCTAGTCTCGCGATGCCAGTATGTCAAAATTAAGATCTCATTACAATGCCTGGCGTCATGACACCAGTTTATGAATTATTGAGAAACTAAGTAATTTGTTTCCAATTTTGTCCTTGTGAATATAAGTGTATAAATAGACAATTTTAAGGTTACTTTTTGGACCTTTTGGCAATAGAGAGTAGAGGAGAGGTTACTTACAACAAGAGAGAAGACAAATTATCCAGAAGGATGGCTTCAATTTCTAAAATATATCTAATGTTTAAGATTCTTATTAGGTTGTTTACTATTATTAGCATGTTTTAATTTTTCTGTCTAAGGCTGCTATGTAGCCAAACCATGATTGTTCATAATTTTCAAGTGCCAATTTAATAGATGTTTATTCCATATTGCTGAGTGTTATAATCTATTCTTAATGCGTGTGATTGCCTAGACAACTTTTGCATGATTTGGGATTTAATTCTGAGACTAAGAAGTGATGAATAAATATGTCTCATGATTGTGATACTGTTAGAATTTCATAAGTTAGAGATAATTATGAGTCTAGTGCAATGCTTATGTTTCTTGTTCTTAATGAAATTCAACATGTTAAAATCTTGATAGAGATCTAGGATCTGAATGTTTGAGATATGATTATTAGTGGTTGAGAAAGACTAATAATTAAATTAGAGAAATTCACTGTTAGCATATATAGGAATAATTATTGATTGATTGACAATTGGAGATTTGAGCATGATTGGTTGGATGAAATCAAAAACCTTATAACTCGTTAATATTGAATTTTCTTAATTTTAATAATTGCTTTCATTTTAATTTCATTGTTTACTTTTATTTCATAAAAATTCTCATTTTTTTGATGTTCAAATAAATTTAAAGTTGATACAATTTCAATAGTTAATATTGATCAGTCCTCATGGGAAGATTCTCATTGCTATGAACTTTACTACTTGACAATGATAATGTGCACTTGCATTCATGAAAATACGTACCAAGGGCTTCCTAGAAATTGTTGTTGGCTTTGTAAGTGCAAAAGCTGCTTTTGGAAGTGTTTGGATAATCTATTAGAAGTGCTTTTGCTTTCCAAAAATGCTTTCTACTAAAGTCACAAAATATGACTTCTTGAAAAAGCACTTCTAAAATGGAATTTCAAACTTATACTAAAGTATTATTAACATATTGTAAGCTTAAATATAACATTTTTGTAACTATTAGAAAAAACAATTAAAACTATTTTGACCCATAAAGCTCTTTTAAAAATATGGTTTCAAAAACTTGACAACGGCCACGTTGGCACGACAGAGATCCTGGATGAGCGAGCCCAACAACCAAAGCAAGAATGCAATCTTGACAAACTCCAACGGAGGCAGCCTGATGGGGATCTCACGGTGGTCTCATGGAGGAGAGAAGTCGTCACGCAAATGAGAGAGAGAGAGGAGAGAGAGAGAGGAGTGGGGGGGTAAAGAGAGAAGTCTTGTGGTGGCTGAGGAAGAAAAGAGAGAGAAAGAAGAAGAAAATATTTACGTCATAGGGTATTTTGGTCTATACAATCATATAATTTAAACATTTGATTAACATCTGAAATTTTCTAAAATCTTAAAGTATGTTTGATATTTACTACTAATAGTTTAGAAAGTTGATATTTCCTGCAGTTTTCCCTATTAATATACCTCAAAATAAAGGTATATTAATCTTCTTAATTTAATTGGCATCTTTATTTGTGGAATTTAATTAAATATTTTTTTTGCGATAGCCCAAATCAATGCACATTAAAAAGTTTTAAAGATTTGACATTTCCTATATTTTCTCTTATTACTATACCTCAAAATGAAAGTATATTAGTATTTTTAATTTAATTATTGTAGCATTTAATTTGATGCCACGTGGGTGACGAAGCAATGGATTGTTTGCACGGTTATAAATCCAAGATTTAAGCGGCTTTGTTTCCCCATTTGAATTAGATTATTGATTTCACGATAAGGATTTACTACAGAATTGGGAAAATGAATCATTTCAAAAGAGAAAACAGGAAAATCATCAAATTATCTTTGACTATGAGATTAAACGCCAAAAATTGCCTTATACCAGATATTGAGCATTCACTTATGTAATTCTTACCTGATATAGCAGAAAATACTCCAAGCATCATAGGAGACATGATTCTCAAATAGAGGGTCAACCACTCTAAATTTTTTGTGGTTTTTTAATTGCATTTAATTCTTTGTTTTCACGAGTGATTGATCCTTTGTGAGAACAATTTCCCAAAAGTACTTGTTGTTGATGAATTTTCTCCAACAGCAAAAGGATAAGCAACCTTATGGCATTAGAAAAATGAATAATCTCCCTTATCTCTAGGTTTTTCCTAGGAAAACGAGAGATTTCCAGAAATAGGTTTGTGGAATCTCTGCTGATAAGATGCACTCCATAGTTAGTGTTATTGACAAAACGAAGACAATACAAATCATGTAAAATGTGACAAAGGAGTTGTATGCAATGCAACTATGTAAAATGATAATGTAAGAAGCATTATAGGTACGATTTGAGTCATGCATATTGAACATTGACGGAATCAAGTTTTTTTTTTTTCCTTCTATCTTTTTAGGTAACAAAACACAAGTAGACCACATGCTCCAACTTGCATATGCACATTAGACATTATTATTTTCATATTTTTTATTCATTTGTTGCACACACACACATGCATGTTTATGCATGTGCATAAGCCTCTTTATAGGGACTCTCAAAATAGTCTCCATAACTTACTCGGATTTCCCATCACCAATCGCATGTCACTTTCTTCATCATATAATATTATACTATATGTATATGTATATATACCTCAGTTGAAGTGTCCCAAGTTCTTTACATCTCTCACTTCTAATTATTTCATCAGGAAACGACGTTGGGTTGGTTTTGCCAAGTAGCTATGGTACTTTGAATGTATGAAGATAATGAAAGATGTTGATGCTTACCGAGGTCCGGCGTCGAATCAACACCACATGCGGCTGCGCATGGTGCTCAGCTCTTTCCGGTTCGTCTCTGCCTGGTCGGGTGTGCCTGCAACAAGAGGAGGGACGCTTTGACGGTAAGAAAAAAGGGTCAGTCAACAGAAAAAGGCTCTCCGATGCTCAAGGTAGGGGTTGCTCAGCAGAGGACGGGAGCTTGTTAGGTGGGAAGGAGCATGCCTCTCAGGAAGCAATAAATGCGTCCTATTTATAGGCCACCATTGGACCAGGTGTTAGGTGGGTTTTACCTACAACCCGGGTGTCACATCAAGGCGTGTCAGGTAGTGGATGACAAGTGGCACATCCCTCTGTTGATGGATTAGCCTCCATCAGACAAGCTGGTCTGAGTCACCTGGGTCTGGGGCTGACTGCTTATAGGGTGACCCGGCCTGGGCAGACTTTGGCAGCAGCCTATACCAGTGCTATGATGGAGTCTCGACTAGAGGACTTGCGTATCGAGTCCAACATCTTGGACGACGTGATCTTTATCGTGCCCGAGGAGAATGATTCGTCCCTAGAGCTGCCCGAGGTGTGCATAACGCTCTACGCCGAGTTTTTAAGGCTAGGCTGTGCCTTCCTCTCCATCCCTTCCTCTACTGGGCACTAAATGACTTTAATGCATGCCCAACATAACTTAACCTGAATAGTTACAAGTCATTGATCGGGATGTACATGCTATGGAGGTACCACCGGGCAACTGAGATGCCGTTGGAAGCATTTAAACAAGTGTATAAAATGAAGAAGCTTCCTCGGTAGTCCGGGTGGTATTACGTCACCGGCTTCAGGAAAGACTTTATTTTAGGCAACCCCAACTCGGACAAACTCTAGAAGTATAAGTGGTTCTATGTCGGGGGAAATTATTTAGCCTGAGCTGGTGAGGCCGTCCCTGCCGACCAGCTTGTACCGAGGACATTCGAACAAGGGCACGTGCGGTCTAAGAGGCCTTGGGCACTGAGCCATGTGATTAGGGCAGTCGAAGACCTATTCAATAAGCCAGAAGTGATGAGGCAGCATTTGTTCCCGCTCGGGAAGGAGACTCATTCTAGTTGTGGCTAGTTTGGGGAACCCAATAGAATAAATCCACCACCAATTTGTCCTGCCTGGTCAGCTGGGCAGGTGACAGTCGTAAGGCCAACCACCGTGGACATCCTGGGGCTAAGCACTTCCTGATCCAGGTGGCCGATGAGGGAGCCATCATCGTTTAGCTCGAAGGACTCGTCGAGTGGCTCCTTCGATACGGGGCCACCCGTGGCAGATGAGGACGTCGAGGATGAAATCCAACTCATTAACCCGTCTCGCCAGCTCCAGATCGGAGGTCAGCCCCAAGTTTTTTTTTTATATATATATCGACCTGCTTTTGACTTGGGAGGATTTTGGCTTGCAGAAATGTCTTCACAGCCGAGCACAGCTGTTGAGAGGTTGGCTCTCATGGAGAGCCTCTGAAAGAAGAAAGGCAAGGCCGTGGAGGTTAGGAGGAAGCATAAGCGGACTCCGAGGATGGAACTTCCTCCACGACCCGAGTAGCTACCCACCACAGTCCAAGAGCAACCACCTAGCCTCCAAGGACTAGGGCTTCATCAAGTGAGACCCTGCTCGCTGTTGTCACAGCCGAAGTCCTCGACACACCGAGGAGGCACCCGAACTACCACCGGGCCATTCTCGCACTTCAAGGGCTTGTCAGATGCTGCTTTTCGTTCCACCGCCAAGGTAAGCATTACTCCATCCAAGTCTCTTTACTTCCTTTTCTTTTTAGTGAGAACTAAAGCCTTCTTTCTTCTCTCTCTTTTTTTATCCTTAGACGAAAGCCTTCATGCACATGGCCTACTCGACTGGGTTGAAAGAATTCAACAAAGAGAAGGAGAGGCACAAGAAAACTTTCCTTGACAAGTTGGAGGTCGAGAGGCAGCTCGGTGCCAGGAACAACGAGCTAGACCAAATCAAGACGTCTCTTTCTTGGGCCAAGGAAGAAGCTCGAAAGGCCAATAAGGAAGTCGACCTGGCCAAGGCGAAGGCCAAGGAAGCATTAAAGGAGGCCAGGCAGGCAAAGGACGAGGCTGCCCAGCTCAGAGAGTAGCTGGTGGCTCTATAGACTAAGCACCGGTGATTTTTGGAAGAACTCCCCGGCCTTGCACAAGCCATGGAGGAATTCAAGGCATCTCCGGAGTACACCGATTACTACTACTTGCATGATAGACCTCTGAGATCATCTGATCTAGTAGCACCTTGAGGCTGAGGACTTCGACTGGTCGCTCATAGTCGAGCCAGAGCAAGGCGCTACTTAGCAACAACAAGGTGAGGAGGTTGTCAAAGTAGACGGCGACGACAACGGGAACGGGATGAGCAGGGCACTAGCGGCGGTGCAAGCGAGGAAGGCGATGCTGGGGACGAGGCCCAGGCCTAGGCTGTCCTTTATTTTTTAGGCTTGTTTTTTGTTTGTCTAGGCTCGGGAGGTGCCTGGTTAATTGTACCTCCCCATCACCACTTATGAATATATGAATATATTTGAATTTTTTCCAAGTTCATCGCTTCTCGGATTTTTTGTATATATTTTAAAATTTTCCTAATGCGATTGTTCTCGGAAAAATATTTTCATCTTTCTAGGTGAGGGGCTTCTCGAGAACGTAGTTAAGCCTTCGATTTGCTAAGTTAGCATAGACCTCAGCCTCAAAATTGAATTAGGAATTCGAGTGAAGTTGGATGCTCCTCAAGAGGGCCATTCTTAATATGCTCTCTGAGCTTCCCTCTTTCAATTTATTTTGATACTGAGTGTATTGTCACGATAATTACCGAGTTAATTCGAGCAGGGGATATCCCTATTTTCTCGGTCGGGCAGAGCACAACGGCATGTGAATACCCTATACCCTGTCATTATCGAGTTAATCCAAGCAGAGAAGGTATCCCTGTTTTCTCGGTCGAGCAGAGCACAACAGCATGTAAATACCCTATACCCTGTCACCCCCTAGACTTGTTTAAGTTTGTGGAAACTTTGCAAGTCTAATATTGGTTGGGCACATAGTTGTGCAAGGTGACTCATTGGGTGGTCTGTACAGTGACAGACCTAGCAATTGGCAAGGTACCGATCAGCCCCCCAGTCTAGTTAATTAGGACGACTCTCCCTTTTTGGGAGTTGTTGTCTGATCCTCAGGGTTAGAGTTATAGTATTGCTCTTCGGGTCATGCATTTCCCTTAGACACACATTGCTCAATGGAACGGTGTAGGAAATTTACATTTCATTGATGTGCATTATTTACATTCTAGTCCTATTCAATAGGCCTAGTTATAAAAAGAATGTAGCTAGAGGTCAAAAAAGGTTTCTGGCGTTGTTTTAGCAAAAGAATCTTTTAAGGAGCTCGACGTTCCAAGGATGGCCGAGCTAGTTTCCCTCCATGTCAGATAACTTGTACGTGCTTGGCCGATGATGCCGACTATCCTATACGGCCCATCCCACATCAGACCAAAAGACCCCAGCCTAAGCTACTAAACTGTGACCCTTTTTAGTACCAAATCCCCGATTTTGAAGCTCCTCGGTTGGAGCCACTGTTGGAAACAAAGTGCGCAGCGGAATTTAAAAAATTTTTTCATCAGAGTATTTTCCAAAACACAAGTTTGACATGTTATATGTATAAATTAAACAGATCTTACTAACCTCAGTGTGCTGAAGAACCTCCGCGACCTGTGTAGAGAAGTAACGTTCCAAAACAGCCTCAACCAACTGGTCTTCTTTGCTATTCTCTATCCACAACCGGAGTGAGTGTGGGCTCACACATACAGCTCTTCCACCGGTGACTCTCCTTCCAACCAACAGAGAGAACCCAAAGCTAGTGTACGTGATTTGTGAACAAAAGCTCTCAGGGAGTTTTCAGATGCTCACTAGAAGAGTATCACTCTTAATCTCTCAAATTGATCTGAGTAAATCATTAGACTCACTCCCTTTTTATACCTATTGGTCCTAGGGTCAGTCCAAATCAGATTAGGTCTCAAAAAATTGAAACAGAATCAAGTTCAGATCAATATCTGATAAGATACGCGTGAAAATGCGTAATCTTAATTGTCGTCGGTCGGTAGGCCAAACATTCTGATAGGCAGGCCGAACAGGCCAGTTCGGCAAGCCAAACACGTCATCCGGCAGGCCAAACTGTCGAGAAAAAATCTCCGTGAATCTTTTATTTTCCACCCGAGATGCTAAAGGATAAAGTCTCAGTTTTGATTCAAATAGCCCAATAGAAAAGATATCTGATCAAAACAAACTTTATCAAGATAATCTCTAAGAAAATAAATCAATTCACAATAATTCTACAAGTTTATCTTGTTCTAATTGTCCAAAATTAAAACAACCGATAAACATACAAGAATTACCCGAACGCAATAATTCAAGAAGTTCATCTTGAACTAATTTTCTTACATAATTAATTCAACCGATAAACAGACATGAATTATTTGATTCTTATAAATTTTAAACCAATCTGATAAATCCGACATAAGTCACCAATTATTGGAAAAGCACGCCGTGTCGTTACAGGATTTTGTGAGCTAGCAAAGGGGACCAAAATGGACCTATAAAGTTTAAGCTCATGATAATTATGAAACCCAATATCCCAGATATACATTTCACAATTATAAACTCCAACGCTACTCCACTAAAAGCTTGGAACTGCACTCTCGAACTTTATAGAATTACGAAGCTCGTGTAGCTAAGTCTCCATGACATATCATAGTGTATTGCATCCCCATATGATCATCCATAATCGGCTTGAGGACAAGTTCTGTCTTACCTTCCCGATTATTTTTATCTTACGTTCCATTGTCTCACCATTAGAAAACTTACCATCCAAAGATAGTATACCATTCGGTTACACCTATGTATCCAAATGGTTGAGCGCTCCAGTTTTCCAATTATAGGACAACGCATATAAGAGGATATCATTACTCCTAAAGAGGAGCTATGGATTCCATATCTATGAATAACAAGTCTACGCTATCAAGAGTCATGCCTCCAACATACCGGCATGCATGCCACTATAGAAATGTGGGAGTCACCCATTGGTACATCAAAAGACACAAGTCGAGACAACGGGCCCATTATTCATCTCAGGATTAAGATACAATATAAATGATTGTCTAAAGTGAATCGATTTGCCAAGACAGAATTATTAATCCAAATCAATTCACTTTATGTCCCGATCCAACACATTGTCAACTATGACAACGCGCCAATGTTTCTATTCACGGAGTCCAACTCCGATGGCCAAGACAAACCATCTCCCAAAAGGGATATAGACAACATAACAATCTTCACATGAATAAAGCGCCCAACTTTATTCCCTCGATTGCGGATCATATGTTTTAGACCATCACCTTGAGAATCGTGTCTACCGCATAATCATCCCATCATATGCCCAATTCTTAAGGTTTAGACTGACAGTCTCAGACTACTGTTTGCTTATCATACATTCAACAAATATGAACGTAAAGAGGACAATATTTGGTATATATAAATGAATAAATTCTTTATTGATAAAAATGTCTCCAAAAATGTATTACATTTTTACTCCTTAGAGCATACATGTCTAACAATCTCCCACTTGCACTAAGTGAGTAAATACTGCAAATTTCGCATCCCCATAGCTTCCACATGCCTCTCGAAGACTCTCCCAGTAAGTGTCTTCGTGAATGGATCTTGCACACTGTGACATGCCCACTCTCAACGAAGTCCTTTATCACATGATACTTCCGATCAATATGCTTACTCTTCTTGTGAAATCTTGGTTCCTTAGCATTAGCTACCGCCGCACTGTTATCACAGTACAGTGATACCGCCTTATCCATACCAGGAACTACCTCAAGATCCCCAAGGAACTTGCGGAGCCACACTGCTTCTTTCGAAGCATCACTAGCCGCCACATACTCGGCCTCCATCGTTGAATCCGAAGTGCAATCTTGCTTCGCACTTCTCCAACTAATGGCACCGCCACCTAGAGTAAACACAAACCCCGAAGTCGATTTCCTAGAATCCAGGCAGGATTGAAAATCCGAATCAGTGTATCCTAGAGGAGTTAAATCCTCACCCGAATACACAAGCATATACCCTCGAGTCCTTCTCAGGTACTTGAAAATATGCTTTACCGCAACCCAATGGTTCGGTCCTGGATCCGCTTGAAATCAACTCACAATCCCGACCGCATAGCTAATATCCGGTCGAGTGCAAAGCATGGCATACATGAGACTACCCACTGCAGAAGCATAAGGTACCTTCTTCATGTATTATCATTCTTCATAAGACTTTGGAGAGTCTTTCTTAGAAAGAGTAATTCCAGACCTAGATGGTTGCCCACCTTTCTTAGAATCCTGCATTGCAAACCTCCTGAGAATTTTATCTATGTAGCCGGCCTGTGACAAAGCTATCATTTTGTTCTTCCTATCCCGAAAGATCTGGATACCGAGAACAAAATTAGCCTCACCTAAGTCCTTCATGTCAAACTGCTTGGTCAACCATAATTTGACCGATGACAATGCCCCAATGCCATCGCCAATTAGCAAAATGTCATCTACATAGAGTAGTAGAAAAACCACCTTCCCATTCTTAATGTGTTTGTAAACACATGGTTCATCCACATTTTGTGAGAACCCATAAGTCTTGATCACTTGATCAAATCTTATGTTCCAAGAACGAGAAGCCTGCTTAAGTCCATAAATTGACTTTAGCAGCTTACAAACCTTACCCTCTTGACCTGCGACCTTGAACCCGTCTGGTTGTTCCATATAAATGGACTCATCAAGATAGCCATTTAGAAAAGCCGTCTTGACATCCATCTGCCAAATCTCGTAGTCGAGAGCGGCAGCTATGGACAAGAGAATCTGGATGGACTTAAGCATGGCTACAGGCGAAAAGGTTTCCTCATAATCAATTCCTTCCTTTTCCGTATAACCCTTAGCTACCAGTCTAGCCTTAAAGGTTTCGACCTTTCCATCCACTCCTCTTTTCCTCTTGTAGATCTACTTACACCCTATGGGTTTTACCCCTTCGGGAAGATCCACAAGCTCCCAGACCTGATTAGTCTCCATAGACTTCATCTCTATGTTCATGGCCTCTGTCCAGAGTCTTGAATCAACATCCTCCATAGCTTCTGCGTAAGTATAAGGATCCCTGTCATGTTCATCCGGTTCAGCCAAAAAGACTTCCCCATTGAACATATACCTCTCAGGTTGACGCCCGATCCTCCCACTACGCCGAAGCCCCTGAGGTTGTTGTTCAGGTTTGTTTGGTTTTCCTACACTGATTGGAATGGTTTCATTCGGAACCTCCGGAGTAAACAGATCACCCCTTAACTCCTCAAGCACCACTTTGCTTCGAGGTTTAAAGTCGTTCATGTAACTCTCCTCAAGGAAAGTTGCATTAGTTGAAACCATGACTTTATTTTCCTTTGGGTTATAAAAATAACCCCCTTTAGTCCCTTTTGGATATCCTACAAACACGCAAACTTCGGAACGTGCTTCCAACTTATTCGGATCCTTAAACAGGACATGAGCTAGACATCCCCATATGCGAATATGGTTTAAGGATGTTCCGTCTTGTCCACAACTCGTGAGGAGTTTTAGGGATCAATTTTGAAGGCACATTGTTCAAAAGATAACATGCGGTTTGTAGTGCATATCCCCAAAAGGATAAAGGCAATGATGAATAACTCATCATGGACCGAATCATGTCCAACAAAGTCCTATTCCTTCTCTCCGCTATGCCATTCTGCTGCGGAGTGCCCGGCGTAGTCAAATGGGATAAAATCCCATTCTCTAACAAGTGTCCCAAGAACTCATCAGAAAGGTATTCCCCACCTCGATCAGATCGAAGTGCCTTTATGGGTTTACCAAATTGCTTTTCCACTTCAGCCCGAAACTCCCTGAACTTATCATAAGTTTCGCTTTTGTGGTGCATTAGGTACACATACCCATATCTAGAGTAATCATCAATAAAAGTGACGAAGTACTCATACCCTCCTAGTGCCCGGATGTTCATCGGTCCGCAAACATCACTATGCACAAGTTCTAGAACCCCTTCGGCCCTATTGCCCTTAGACCCGTATGGTCTTTTGGTCATTTTACCCTCCAAACAAGACTCACATTGAGGTATAGATTCCACCTTTAAGTGACTTAAAGGTCCATCCCTTACCAACCTTTGAATCCTATTCAGGTTAATATGGCCAAGGCGCAAATGCCGAAGATAAGTCTTATTAGAGTGAGAACTTTTAAGTCTTTTTGAGTCATTATCATTTATCTCAGCATTAAGCAATAGGTCCATCTTAGGTTTGATAAAATATAGATTATTTTGCATCCATCCATAACAGATAAAAGATTTGTTTTTACGAATCACCACTTTTTCATTAAAAGATACCACGTAGGAGTCTTTAAATAAAGAAGATACATAAATTAAATTCCTTTTAAATTTAGGAACATAAAAATAGTCTTGCAAAATTAAACTCCTATAATTATCAAAATAAAGATGGACATCTCCCACTGCTTCCGCTGAGACCAAGGATCCATCGCCCATCCGAAGCGTTAAGTCTTCACGAAGTAGACTTCTCGTTTCTTTGAATCCCTGCAGAGAAACACAAACATGATTAGTTGCACCGGAATCCATGACCCAAATGTCATTGGATTCCTTAACCAAACAAGTTTCTAAATATAGAAGATCACACCTACCTCCCTTGGAAAGGAAGTCCTTACAATGCTTCTTTATATGCCCGACCTTACCACAGAAGAAGCACTTAAGCTTCTTTGGGTTCTTCTTCTTCTTTTAGCTCTTGGTAGCAACAGGAATAGAAGACTTACCACTCTTGGCCCGTTGCTTCTTTCCATTCCCAGAGTTAGGATTGGAACCAGAAGCAGCTACCATATTGGCCTCTCCACCAGCAGGAGACTCCCTGATCAGCAGTTCAAACTCCTGTAACTGTTTCATTAGTTCTGTCAAGGTCATATCCCGTCTATTGCTCAAATTAAAAGTAGCTCTAAACGGAATAAATTCCTTAGACAGAGTCTCAAAGACCATAGTCATCTGAGTTTCAGCATCGATGTCGGCTCCATTGGTTTGAGCCTCAGTGAGGTAACCCATGACCAACATCATATGCTCCTTTACAGATGTCCCCAGTCTCTGTCTACAGTTTAAGAGTTTTCGAAGCGCCCCTTGCCGCTTTGTTATGGCCTGGCCTCCAAACATGTCCTCAAGATTATCCAAGATCTGCTTCGCAGTCTCATAATCCTGATGTTGAGCCTGTAGCACATTGTTCATGCTAGCCATAACATAGCAGCGGGCCAGATCATTAGCATCTTTCCAGCGATCGTACGCTTGGAATTGCTCATTAGTTGAGTCTCCTGTAGGCTCGGGAGGACAAGGAGTTGTCAGAACATATTTCAGTTTCTTAAAGGAAAGGACAATGTCCAGGTTCCGTTTCCAATCGTTATAGTTCTCACCGGTTAATTGGTTTTTGTCAAGTATCGATGATAAAACGTTTTTAGACATTTTCAATCTACAATAAAGAATCATATACCAAACATAAGCAAACATATATAATAATTTAGTAAGATAACACAATCATGTAAAATCATACAAATGTGTTTATGTGTCAAAACCTTGAAAATATCACAACCTTACAACGATAATTCCCAACTCAGAATTCAACAAGCTCCTAGGGGAGTCATGCCAAATTCAATCAGGAACACGGATCCCCTCCTGATTAATATATGCCATCCAGGACCCGTATGATCCAGCATATATTAATAATCATTTCTTTAGCCATTAATTTTATTAACAGAGCTCCTAGGGGAGGTTAATAATAAAATTAACGTGAGTGTATTACCACCGTTTCAATATTTTATCCATGATTTAGAATCACCACCTAGGGGTGTGCAACCATAAATCATACTAAAATACCTTATCCTTTCAGAGATCCAATCTGGTACATGATAGAAATCCCTTCCTAGGGGTCAGGACCACCATGTTCTTCCTATGGACCAACGATGGAGGCCTTAGGTTCTCTCTTCGAAAACCTTCTCCCACTCAATCTTTTGAAGTCAAGGTTTTATTTTAAAATTATGCATGAACAATTTTAATATGAGCTGCACTCCCTATTCTATATGGCATGTTATCAATATACATGGTAAATCATATTATAATGCGGACAAGCAAAGCAATCAAGCAAAGCTACAAGCATAATAATAATAACCATAATATTATGGTTCCACCCTAGAGAATAGAAAAATAAGATTACAAGAGAATAATCGAGACATTTATCGATTCTTCATCCTTGAATCCTCAAGCTGTATCCTTCTTCATGTAATATCCATCTTCAAGTCCTCAATCCCGTATGAATCGAACACTTCATATTTCCGGTCAAATCCAAATTTAGTGTTTCTCAGAATCGTCTCAAAAATAAAATTAAAACTGCATTGGAAAAATTGCACCTTTTCTGGACACCTGGCAGCTCTCGGTCGGCAGTCTGATCTGGAGGATCGGTCTGCCGATCATGGTGGTTCGGCCTGCCGAACATGAAGGTTCGGCCTGCTGGTAGAGCACCAAAATTTCTGCCCCACTTGTCGGCTTGCCGGACCGTACGTCCGGCCTGCCGATTTGTGACCTTCGGCCTGCCGAACTGTGAGGTCCGGCATTCCAACCGAGCAGAAGAAACCTTAATCCAGAAAATACAATTTTAATGCAATTCATCAATTTTATTTTCAACAATTCAAAAACATAAAATTAGAGACTCAGGAAATACCTGGAGGCGCCATCATCAATCTTTGATATCCGACTTCTCGTTTCGTCTTCTCCGAATAATTATTTAATTACAAAATTCTTACAAATTAAAAATTAAATAACAATTCCTAGACGGAGATGATAGTCCGCCATCTAATTACATGAAAAACCTAGATACACATTCTAACCTCTAAGGAACCATAACCGGTATTAATTAATTAATAAATAATTAAACAACAATTTAATCAACCATAATTAATTAATAAACATTCACCATATAATCCATGACAACATATATATATTATATAGAAACCTAGAGTGCCATCTCTCTATAAAATTCAATTCAAGCATAGGAGAGATTAAGATCACAAAATTTATGCATATAACATGATCACAAACTTGCAAATTTATGTAAAAACCTCGACTCTGATAGCAATTGTTGGAAACAAAGTGCGTAGCGAAATTTTAAAATTTTTTTCATCAGAGTATTTTCCAAAACACAAGTTTGACATGTTATATGTATAAATTAAACAGATCTTACTAACCTCAGTGTGCCGAAGAACCTCCGCGACTTGTGTAGACAAGTAACGTTCCAGAAGAGCCTCAACCAACTGGTCTTCTTTGCTATTCTCTATCCACAACCGGAGTGAGTGTGGGCTCACACGTACAGCTCTTCCACCGGTGACTCTCCTTCCAACCAACAGAGAGAACCCAAAGCTAGTGTTCGTGATTTGTGAACAAAAGCTCTCAGGGAGTTTTCAGATGCTCACTAGAAGAGTATCACTCTTAATCTCTCAAATTGATATGAGTAAATCATTAGACTCACTCCCTTTTTATACCTATTGGTCCTAGGGTCAGTCCATATCAGATTAGGTCTCAAAAAATCAAAACAGAATCAAGTTCGGATCAATATCTGATAAGATACGTGTGAAAACGCGTAATCTTAACTGTTATAGGTCGGCAGGCCAAACTTTCTGATAGGCAGGCCGAACAGGCCAGTTCGGCAGGGCGAACACGTCATCCGGCAGGCCAAACTGTCAAGAAAAAATCTCCGTGAATCTTTTATTTTTC
This sequence comes from Artocarpus heterophyllus, assembly GCA_025403435.1. Taxonomy (NCBI): domain Eukaryota; kingdom Viridiplantae; phylum Streptophyta; class Magnoliopsida; order Rosales; family Moraceae; genus Artocarpus; species Artocarpus heterophyllus. Next base: position 20,948,117 of record CM046342.1, read on the forward strand.
ACCCGAGATTCTAAAGGATAAAGTCTCAGTTTTGATTCAAATAGCCCAATAGAAAAGATATCTGATCAAAACAAACTTTATCAAGATAATCTCTAAGAAAATAAATCAATTCACAATAATTCTACAAGTTTATCTTGTTCTAGTTGTCCAAAATTAAAACAACCGATAAACAGACAAGAATTACCCGAACGCAATAATCCAACAAGTTCATCTTGAACAAATTTTCTTACATAATTAATTCAACCGATAAACAGACATGAATTATTTGATTCTTATAAATTTTAAACCAATCTGATAAATCCGACATAAGTCACCAATTATTGGAAAAGCACGCCGTGTCGTTACAGGATTTTGTGAGCTAGCAAAGGGGACCAAAATGGACCTATAAAGTTCAAGCTCATGATAATTATGAAACCCAATATCCCAGATATACATTTCACAATTATCAACTCCAACGCTACTCCACTAAAAGCTTGGAGCTGCACTCTCGAACTTTATAGAATTACGAAGCTCGTGTAGCTAAGTCTCCATGACATATCATAGTGTATTGCATCCCCATATGATCATCCATAATCGGCTTGAGGACAAGTTCTATCTTACCTTCCCAATTATTTTTATCTTACGTTCCATTGTCTCACCATTAGAAAACTTACCATCCAAAGATAGTATACCATTCGGTTACACCTATGTATCCAAATGGTTGAGCGCTCCAGTTTTCCAATTACAGGACAACACATATAAGAGGATATCATTACTCCTAAAGAGGAGCTATGGATTCCATATCTATGAATAACAAGTCTACGCTATCAAGAGTCATGCCTCCAACGTACCGGCATGCATGCCACTATAGAAATGTGGGAGTCACCCATTGGTACATCAAAAGACACAAGTCGAGACAACGGGCCCATTATTCATCTCAGGATTAAGATACAATACAAATGATTGTCTAAAGTGAATCGATTTGCCAGGACAGAATTATTAATCCAAATCAATTCACTTTATGTCCCGATCCAATACATTGTCAACTATGACAACGCGCCAATGTTTCTATTCACGGAGTCCAACTCCGATGGCCAAGACAAACCATCTCCCAAAAGGGATATAGACAACATAACAATCTTTACATGAATAAAGCGCCCAACTTTATTCCCTCGATTGCGGATCATATGTTTTAGACCATCACCTTTAGAATCGTGTCTACAGCATAATCATCCCATCATATGCCCAATTCTTAAGGTTTAGACTGACAGTCTCAGACTACTGTTTGCTTATCATACATTCAACAAATATGAACGTAAAGAGGACAATATTTGGTATATATAAATGAATAAATTCTTTATTGATAAAAATGTCTCCAAAAACGTATTACATTTTTACTCCTTAGAGCATACATGTCTAACAGCCACTTGTTATAGTAGCGAGCAACGACTTGATTTTGTGCCACATTGCAAACTACGGCCTGGTTCCATTTTTCTTTGAGTAAGTCCAGCTTGGACATCATGGCCTTGGCGTTCTGGGTTTCCTCGTAGTGCTTGACCCTATAGCTCGACAATCCCACCTCGGCCAGAATGACAGCTTCTGCCCCATATACAAGGGAGAACCGGGTCTCTCTGGTAGCTGTTCGGGCAGTCGTTCGGTAAGCATAGAGTACTTTTAGGAGCTCATCAATCCTTGCTCCCTTGAGGCGCTTGAGTTTTTTCTTCAAGTTATCCTTGATTGTTTTGTTTACCGCTTCTACTTGCCCGTTGCTCTGCGGATAGCTTAGAGACAAAAAACCTTCTTAATGTTGAGCTGCTCGCACAAGCGGAGGAGACTAGAGGACTCAAACTGCTTAGCATTGTCGGTCACGATCGTGTGTGGGATTCCAAACTGACAAATGATGTTTTTCCACACGAAGCTGGTACATTTTGCTTCAGTCATGTTGGTACACGGTTCTACTTCAACCCATTTAGTGAGGTAGTCTATGGCCACAATGCAGTACTTAAATTGTGATCGGGCTTGAGGAAGGGGTCCAATCAGATCGATGGCCCACTTTGTGAATGGCCATGCCGATATTACAAAAGTAAGTGGCTCAACGTGGTGTCCAGGCACCCTCGTAAATTGCTAACATTTAAGGGATTTTCGTGCGAAATACTTGCAATCTTGCTCCATTGTCGGCCAGTAGTAGCTTTGCCGAAAACATTTTTGGGCCAAGGACCGCCCCCCAAAATGGTTACCACATAGGCCTTCGTGGATCTCCTTCATTAGGTACTCAGCTTCTGTAGAGCCTACACACTTTAAACATGGCGTGGTGTAGCCTCGTTTATATAATTTCCCCCCGCTTATTGAATACTGGGCCGAGCTGTTGTGTATCCAATGTGCCTCTTCTCGGTCCCTGGGCAATTCCACTGTGGTCAGGTATCGGATGATCAGGTCCATCCAAGTGGTCTCGAGTTCCTCAGCTACATTCACCACTTCCTTGTTAATGCTTGACTCGACTAGCCTTTCAATGGAGACCAAAGCCAGGTCATTATCATTGAGGCTTGAGGCTAGCAGAGCAAGGGCATCGGCTTTCAAGTTTTTCAATCTAGGGATCTGCTTGAACGAGTAAGACTTGAATTGTCCAAGCAGCACCTTGACCTCTTGTAAATATGCGGCCATTGAGTCTACTCGGGCTTGGCATGCTCTAGTGACTTGTTGGACGACAAGCATCGAGTCACTATGAATGAGTATACTATCTACCCTAAGATCTCTTACGATCTGGAGTCCGGCCAGGAGTGTTTCGTACTCTGCCTCGTTGTTTGAGGCCTTGAAGTTGAATTAGAGTGCGTAGATCACCTTGTATCCATCCGAGCCTATTAATATCAGCTCGGCACCTGATCCTTCTACATAGGAAGATCTTCAACGAAGAGCTTCCACTCTGGCTCCGAGGTGGAGCAATCTTTGCTACAACTAGGGGTATCTGGCACTTCTACTGGTGCCTTCTCAGCCAATGGTGTGCCTTGTTTGACATCAGTAAATTCAGCTATGAAGTCTGCAAGGGCTTGAGCCTTGATGGCTGTCCTTGGCACAAAGTGAACATTGTACTGGCCCAGCTCCACCGACCACTTGGCCATCCGGCCAGATATTTATGGGCTTTGAAGGACTTGCCTGAGAGGGAACTTGGTCAGAACCTGTATTGTGTGGCCTTGAAAGTAGGGCCGTAGCTTCCGAGCAGAAGTGACCAATGCAAAGGCCAACTACTCGAGCGAGGAATACCGCTCTTCGGCACCCTGGAATGCGTGGCTAGTATAGTACACTAGCTTTTGGGCTCCATCTTCTTCTCAAACGAGAACTGAGCTTGTAGCCTTCTCAAACACGACTAGATAGGCAGTCTAAACCTCCCCTTGACTGCCTTAAAAAATGGATGGTACTTGTTAGTAGCCTAGAAGACAAATCTTGTGTCACAACCCGCCTTTTCGAGCTGTGATAAACTTTTTTCTTATTTACTTACAGGCAAAAATTTATGAATTTTTTTTTTCTTATTAATAAATACTTCACATATACTAGTCTAACAACCTTTGAAATACAAACATATACTAATATTTACATATCCACCTTTCCTTTTCAATATAGTTTATCAAACATTACTTTAAAAATATCTTAAAACACAATACAACAGAAAACATACTACGACGGATTCCATATCCAGTCTGCACACTGTTCATCCCTCCGCCAGCTCATCCATACAATTACTCTGACCTTTTCGTCGGAATAACTACAGTATGAAATACTTAGTAAGCTTACGGCCAGTAAGTCCCATATAATCCCACATGCACATTCAATAAAATGCATGACTTCATTATGCTTTCTTATAATCCTTCCTTATCTTTATCATTTCTTATCTTTAACTAGGGCCCAAGTGTTCGTACCATTGCATACTTAGGTCTACGTAACACCGTAACCATATTGAAATCCTTAAACTCCCCTTGAGTCAGGAGTCGGTATGATACTTTTCTTAACTTTTGGTGATTTGCTTACCAATTCACTTATTATGGTTATCATACCATGCATGAAGTGATGATCACATGTTATACATAACATAAATGCTCTTATACAACATAGTACACACAGGTACATACTTTATATATATACTGATATACATTAATATACGCACAGGTATATGGCATAATGTACTCACAAGTACTTAACATAATATACACATAGGTACACATCATCATATACACTCAGGTACATGTCATAATATACACTCAGGTATCTACTCCGTATACTCACAAGTATAAGCCTTCATATTTATAAATACTCATGCCATTGCAGATATAAAAGTATACACCTTAATATACACATAGGTATACATATACACATTTTGCACTCTAAGCCTACAATTTCATACTGTAGGTGGGATGGGTACTTACTTGATATGAATGTTGGGCAACTTAACCTCGATTTCCCTTCTCCTAGACTCCTAGGATCTTGTTGGCCATTTACAAAGCCATTAGCCAAATTCCACTATGTTTCGATACAAAACATCCGTTAGTTAATAAATTGAGTTGCATTACTATATACAACACTAAGAACCACTGGTTTTCTTATTTCTATCTAACTGTACCTATCGTTGCTAATGAAGGGCGGGAACCTTTTCAACCATTCCTTTTCCAACTGAAAAGTTTCGGAGCGGTTTGAGTTATTCGGGCAAAAATGACTATTTTGCCCTCCGTGGGTCCACTAACCTACCTGAGCTCGATTTCGTTATTCTCATGAAAATAACCACATACTAATATTAAAATAACACCCTAGTGGGTCAAATCTCTTTATTTTCAATTATGCCCCATTTTCATAAAACTTTACGATTTAGTCCCTGAACTAAAAATTTTGACGATTTTGCCCCCAGGACTAAAATTTATCTCTTCACATCAAAATGTCATATTTTTCATAAGGAACATTCTTTCTCAAAGTACCATACCTTAAATCATTTTGAAAAATAACATTTTTACCATTTTAATATTTTTTTTACTTTTGATAAATTCTTGAAAAATCAAAAACTCACAAACAGTTGAGTTTTTCAACGAACCATCCACTTTGCCTAATAGTTTTGTCAAGATCTACAACTTTCATGTTTTAACTTTTCCCAAAATCTCACTGTACAGGGGTGTTTTTGGGCATTTTTCAAATCTACTGAGAAAGAACATTTTCTTTCAATTTAACCCTTAGGGTATTTTGTTAAAAATCTATTTCAAAATTGCAAATCTACCCCTACAGAAACCGTTCAATGCCTTATTCAAATCATTCTCGTGCTCAAACATCATTTTTTCTAAGATTAACATCAAATTTACAAAAATAACAGTTTTTGCAAAAATTAACATTTTGCACCATAAACTAAAACTTCATAACTTAAACATGCCATACATCATTTATACATGAAATTTCATCAAATATATGCTCAAGAATCCACATGGGTTTGAAAGAATAAAAATCAATACAAAATTCATAAAATTTCAAAACTTAAAAAATCAAAACTTACCCCAAATAACACCTTTTGATTTCTAGCTTCCCAAAGCTCCTTTTAACTCCTTCCTAGAGGTCACTTTCATTTAAAAATACCTTGGGTTAATTTTCTTTCTTAACCCATGAAAAATCCCTTGAAATCTTGAGAAAAGTTAGATTTTACCTTAAAATTTGTTGAACTTTCTTGGATTTTTGCCTCTTGAACTTAAGTGGGCCTATTTTTACAAGGTTTTGGGCTTGAGAAATTTTTTTTAGTGGTCTCAACAATGGCTACCGAAACTTGGAGGAAAGAAGGAAATGAAAAATTTTGTGATAACTTGCCATAAATGCATCCTTATCTCATTTGGTGACTCATGGTTATCCATGAGTATACCCCCTAGGTGTCATGAGGTGATTGGGCCACTTTTCTAGACATGTGGCCCAATAGAAAACCAAGGAGTGTCCACTTTATGGAGTTAAAAATTTATACTATGTAATTTTTTACCACACAGTATTTTTCCTATACTGCCATGGTCAAATCGATGCCATTTCATATTCTTAGACTGTGTAAACTATTTTCCTTACCTTCGGTTCTCTTTTAGAGGCCAAACGTAACTTTTTCCATATTTGCGTTTTCACTTAGCAGTATACTTATACTGCATCGGCCACTTTCTTATACTGGGTTAGGTCTCGGTAGACTCTACATCATATTTGTATTCTAAGTACCCATGTGTTTATATCACAATTTTACAATTAATTATGGTATAAAATTCATTTTATGGATATTATTTACAAATTTTTGAGTAATTAAAATCATAAAATCTGTATTCGGCAATATCCAACATTGCATCACATTTGCCATGAAATTTTCTTTTAATATGGCTTATCATCTATATTATCGTAATTTTATAAAAATTGTAATTTTTAAGGGTAAATTCATCAATTAAACCCAATTAAATATTAGGTTTTATTGATGAAATTTTCTCGGTCATTAGATCTTGAGAGGGCCGCTATCATGCCGGTGAGCTTCTGCACCTCCTTTATAGTCCGAGGAGAGTGCATGTTTATGACTGCTTGGGCCTTCACTGGGTTAACCTCTATTCCTAGCTGGTTAACCAAAAATCTAAGAAATTTGCCTAAGCTAACCCCGAACGCGCACTTCACCGGGTTGAGTTTCATCCCATATTCCCGAAGAATGTCGAAGCTTGCTTGGAGATCGGTCATGTGATCCACTGCTCAGATAGATTTAACTAGCATATCATCCACATAGACGTTTTCACTTGATCTTCCTAGCAAACATCTTGTAGACTAGGCACTTGTAGGTAGCCCTGACATTCTTTAGTCCAAAGGGCATTACTACGTAGTAGTATAGCCCCTGGTCAGTAACAAAAGCCATTTTCACTTGATCTTCCTCAGCCATCCTTATCTGATTGTATCCAGAATAAGCATCCATGAAGTTCAATAGCTTGTGGACCGGCACCATGGTAGCATTGCTGATCTTCAATTTGTCAAAGGCTTGCTTAAAGAAGATGTCAGTCGAGCTATCGTTATCAATTAACACTCACCTTACTATGTTGTTTGCGATGTGCAGCTCGCACACGAGGGCGATGTTGTGCAGAAGAATCAGCTTGTCCGCTTCCTCCTCAGTGAATGTGATCGGGGTATCTTGTTGGTGATAAATCTTGTTAACATGCTTAGACATGCTTTTGAATTTGCCTCTTTCGAACAGCCAAGCTTCTCGGACGTACGCCCACCGCCCGCTCGATGTGTCCCTAGTGATAGGCTCTCCGAAGATCATATGAAGGATATTCGGGGGTTTCGAGGTGTCCCCACTGTTGTTTCATGAGTGGTTCAATGTGTCTCGGCTTGGTGGTTGATTCCTTCCTGAGGTAGAGCCTAGAGTTATGGCCCGCTCAACAAATTCCCTCAGGTGTCCCTCTCGGACTAGTCTTTCAATCTAGTCCTTTAGTTGAATGCATTCGCGAGTATGGTGTCCCACATCCTTGTCGAACTCGCAGAATCTTGCTTGGTCTCACTTTGCCTTACTACCCTTAAGGTTGGGTAGTGGTACAAGCAGGTTCCTGTCGCTTACTTGGTCGAGCACTTCATCAATAGTCGCTACTAGGGGTGTGTAGCTTTGGAACTTCCTGGTCGGCATTTTTGGCTTCTCGAGTTTCTTCTCTTTCTTATGCTTCTTATTCTGCTCAACGTTGGTCAACTCCGGTGCCTTCTTTTGCTTCTTTTCCTTCTTTGTTCCATTAGGAGGCGGCTCTTCATGTATTTCAAGGCATCGGCATACCTCTACGCATAGCCGAGCATTTGTGAAAACGTGCTTGGCTACTCAAAGGCCAATGACCAAGTGAGTTTTTCATCTCGAAGACCCCCGACAAAGATGTGCTTAAGGGTCTCGTCTTTGACGTGTTTGACCTCAAGAGCTGCTCGGGTAATCGATTGATGTATTCTCAGACATTATCGTCTCCTTGCTTGAGGGCATACAAGTAAGTGATCTCTTTTCTCCTCGTCTTCGTCATCAGCAAGTTGCCAGAAAGAGGTGATGGAGGCTAGCACGAGTTATCGAAACCGCTGCCAAGCAGGGCTAGTAAGCATCAGTGAAAAAGCCTTGCACATCGCTGCATTGTTGGCATTCTGAAGAAGCATGTGTCCTCAGAACAACTCGATGTGCTCGGTTGCATCTGTGGTCCCATCATATGCCTTGATTTGTGGGACCTTAAATTTGGATGGCATAGGGGCCCGCATTATAGAGTCCGAAAATGGTGGATCCAATGCTCCTATGTCATCTAGGCCAAAGCGGTTGTTTCGGATCTTGTCAATTTGGCACTGTAAAGCCCAAAACTGGTGACTGTTCATATTTTTGGGTAGTTTGACCCTGTAGGGTGCTCCGCCCTCCACGCAAGGCTGGTGATTTTGACGCACTTCTCCCTAGCGTCCTAGCCGGTCAAATACGGATGCTTGGGAACCTTGGTGTGACAGAACCCGTGCTGCTTGAGGGCCAAGGTAGCCTTCTTCGATGAGTCTATTATTGGTCGAGGCACCATGTGTAGAGCTTCTTGAGCACTCAAATCAGCTTCGTTTGGGTCGGCTGCATCATGTCCTGCCTGACCTTCAGCCTGGTCAACCGGGGCTAGAGGCAGGGGAGCAAGTGCAGCCTAACATTGGGCCAGCTGTGCGAGCTGCTATGTAAGAATCCAAACAACATTTGTAAGCTCTCGGATTGGGTCCTGGCCAACTGGGTCCTGCACTTGCTCGGCCCTAGCCATGCTTCCCTACCCCCCAGACTAGGACCTTGTGGCTGAGGGTGGCCACTAGGCCTACCTGGATTTTGTTGCCAATTTTGTATGTCTCCTGACCCCTCCTGTTGGGCAGCGTCATCTCAGGCAGTTCCTCGAGTCACCATCTCGGTCCTCAGAGTTAATGTGGCTGGTGTCTAAGTGAAGGCGTAGGTGCCCTCCTTCTAGCGCCAAAATGTTGATGCTTATCGAGGTCCGGCGTCAAATCAACACCACGTGCGGCTGGGCACAGTGCTCAGCTCCTTCCAGTTTGTCTCTACCTGGTCGAGTGTGCCTGTAACAAGAGGAGGGACACTTCAGAGGTAAGAAAAAAGGGTCAGTCAATAGACAAGGGTTCTCCGATACTCAAGGCAGGGGTTGCTCGGCAGAGGACGGGAGCTTCTTAGGTGGGAAGGAGCATGCCACTCAGGAAGCAATAAATGCGTCCCATTTATAGGCCACCACTTGGACCGGGTGTTAGGTGGGTTTTTACCCACAACCTTGGTGTCACATCAAGGCACATCAGGCAGTGGATGACAAGTGTCACGTCCCTCCGTCGATGGATTAGCCTCCATTAGACGGTGAGTTGTTTGCCATTTGTTGGCCTATGGTGGCGAGTAGCAACCCACTTATGAATGAGAGGAATCCGACCTGAGCTGGCTCTTAGTCCGAGGCGACACCTATCAAGGTGCGACCCTAGAGGCCCTGGGAAGCACCTCAGACACGACGTCCAAGGTCACCAGGGTTGGTAGTTTGCTCCTTGGTAACTCTATCGAGCTGTTAGCCGACCACCCAGAGTTCGTCTCGTCGGCGGTGGCACCGAGCTCACCCTCAACAGAAGAAGAGGCTTATCTTTCTTTAGCGATCTTAGCTTTGATATTTCTGTATTTCATTCTGGTAGTCTTTTTGGAGTCTCCACGGAGCAACAATATTAATGGAGTTTCATTGATGTTGCTGCAATATGAATGCTGGCTTCCAAATTCCAACAACTTAGACGCATGATTAATGTTCTATCTTGACGAGGAGAAAACTTTCATTTCCAATATTAATATTAATATTTGGGCGTTCATGAGGAGTACATGTGTTTTCATACCTACAATTGGTCATGTTTTGTAAATTAACATCCTCACACTGAGAATTTCTTGACAATCTTTGAGTCAATTAATTACCATGCCTTAGTATAAATTTATTCCTAGCTCATTGATCTTATATATGTTGTTTTTTTTTAAGATCTTATATATTTTGTTTTATTTAGAATTTATTTTTCTCTTTGTAAGTTTTACTTGATATAAAAATATATGTAATCTTCTTTGTAATACCCATCATTTTTTAATATGAGATTTCCCCATCTATGTTTTTCTTCATTTCATTTAAGGGAGACTTAATTAAACATGAGTATGCTTTGCATATATATATAAATATATATATGCATGTGTATATAAGCAAAAACTTAGTAGAAAAGAGCAAAGAATTTGGGATTTTAGGGCTCTAGCGGAACATATTAGTATGCACACATCCTTAGTAATCAATCAATGCATAGATCACAAAGCCAATGCTAACTCGAAGAGGCACGTAGAAAAAATTAAGAAAACATATCAGGTGTGATGCTATTGGCGTTTTAATACGAAATAAAAGCATCCATACGATACCTAGGATTAAAAGATGTAATAGTTTTTGGAGACATTTAATTGATAAAGAGTTTAATATTTATTTCATATATCAAATATGGCCACATCTCGAAGAACGAGTAATGACGTGGTGGATTAATTAAGTTAATTAAAGCAGATTTTTGATTAAAAACACCAATTAAATGATTGAGTTATTATTATTATTATTATTTTTGAAAAACATGATAGTTTAAAACATTTTAAAATAGTCATTATTATTTTGAGACAGTTACTCAAAAAATAAAATATTAAAGATAGTCAAACATAAGCCAGGCCCCACCGGACCCACATTAGCGTATACGTATGGTATCGACAATAAAGTATTACAATCACAGTCTAATATGAGAGATAAAAGTTTAAATATTACATGCCTGGATTTAGATAAAAAAATAACCTAAGTAGAATTCCTATATCTCACGTGTTTGCCCTGTTGTCTCCCAGTCGGTCCCAAGCTGCAATCCGCCAAGGGGAAAGGTTTTAAAATAGATAAAGAAAATATGAGCGGAAAGCTCAGTAGGACTAAAATTTAGAAAACATTAATTCGGATATAAAATTTTGCATTTCAAAAAGAATTTAGAAAGCAGAATTTGATAAATAAATGAACAAATAATTCATTTAAATCGTTCTTACCAAAATGGTTCTTTGTTCATCTAGAATGAATCTTATTGTCTCTTTCGAGCAAACCATATAAGTCACCATCGTAGTGGGCCAGTTGGATTTCAAGACCTGCCCCCAAGGTCGTATTCTACATGACCCGATCTCTGATTATGGCATCATGCTCTTATGTGTATTTATTATTATTTAAATCCCATGTTACCGAATCTTCTCAATCATATTCATTATTTGATTCATTATGAATGTTGATTCTTAGACCAAAAAAATGAAAAATACTAAGAAATCATTTTGTGGCCAAAGGCCCCCTTTGAAAATATTTAAAATATTTTGTCATTTATTAAAAACATTTTGAAATGATCTTTGAGGCCAAAACCATTTAAAAACCTAGCTACCAAAGAAAAGGGTAGAAGTCCTACCTCGATATCCTACATCATGACTTAGCACTGTAGTCCTGACCTGCTATACGTTAGCTCTATGAAACCACGAACGACCTAAATATAAACTAAGATCATCAATATCTGGCTTAGGTTATTTTACACTACTGAGCTATTTCACGATGTGTTAGTGTGTCATTTATGTCTATAAAATCATATTATAAGGTTAAAATCTCAATTTGGGTTTAAAACAGCAAAAACAGGCAAAAAAGGACAAATTTTTGCAAGCCCTGGTTGGCCTGCCAAATTCCTTGGTTCAGCCTACTGACAAACTAAAATTGGCCTGCTGAACTGTTCACAAGTTCGGCCCGCTGAAGGGATGAGTTTGACCTGTCGGGCTCATGAATCCAACCTGTCGAACTAGAGAAATCTAGAAATTGCCAAATTCAAGCTTCGGCCACTCAAGCTCAAGTCTTCATTTCTAACCTGTTTTCTCAATTCCTAGGCATAGAAAACATTCATATATGATAGAAAAATATACTAAAACACTTTTAAACACATTTAAACAAGATTTGCATAGAAATTTTCAAAGAAATTTAAAAATGAGAATAATGAAAAAACTTGATTTAAATTTGTTTTCCATCAAACCAAACCTAGATTCTAGATGTTATAAGTTCTACTAACTTCGATTTAGGGTTCTTTAAGCTCAAAAAACTTGGATCACAACATTTCAAAGAAATGTGGAAAATTTTGAGCAAAATTTGAAAATGTGAAAATAAAAGAATTTACCTCGAATCGGAGCTTTAAAACGAGTTTGCGAAAGCTTAATCACGTTCCTTGACCTCCAATCCAACTAGGAATCAAAGCTCGGATTCAAAATTCTTGAATCAAAGCTCGGATTCAAAATTCTTGAATCAAAGAGAGAGGAGGGAGAGAGGGAAAACGTAGAGAGGAAGTGGGAGAGAGAGCATGGAAGAAGAGAGAGAGAGAGCTGAGAGAAAGTGAGGAGAGAAGAGGGAAAAAGAGAAATAAATAGAGGGAGGGAGAGTAAAACTAGAGAGGAAAACTGATCCACAGTTTTACAAAAAGGACGTATTTGGCATTTGACAAATTGTTTTGCTTTAAAAATTTAAAATGGGAAATATAAATAATAAAAAAATAGTTAAAGTAATTTAAAATTCAAATTGGTTGGGAAATCATCACAAAATAATTAGATTAAAAGCAAATTACAAATTTGGCACACTAATTCACCATTTTGCACACTAATCATACTAAATTAAGTTTTGGGGTGTTATGGCTCTCCACCTCTAAAAGAAATTTCACCTTCAAAATTACAAATAACTCAAAAACAAAACAAATGCGGATACAACTCCCGCATAGCCAACTCCAACTCCCAAGTGGCTTCTTCAGCCCTGTGGTTCTGCCACACCACTTTCACTAATGGAACTTCACGGCGTCACAGTCCTATCACTTGTCAATCGATAATCTAAACCAACACTTCTTTGTAGATCGTGTCTTCCTAAATCTACACACCATGAATCGAGACAATCTTGTTTGGCTCGGACGAACACCCCAAAGCATCAACACACATGAAATACGACATGAATATGAGAGTTCAGGAGGAAGATCAAGGTGATAAGCTATCACTTTAAATGTTGAGAAATCTCAAATAATCTGACACACCTCAGTGCAAAATTCCCGTTTACACCAAAATACGAAACTCATCTATAGGGAAAAACCTTTAAGAAAATGGAACCCCCTACCTCGAGTTTTGGTGGTCGGTGTCTTCTTTCGTAAAAACTCTTCTGCCTACTTTGAGCAACTTTCAACCGATCACGAATTGCAGTAACCTTTTTATTGTTCTCATGGGTCTCTTCAAGCCCAACAATGATCTAGTCTTCTAGTCCAGCCTAAATCACTAGCGATCGACACAACCGTCCATATGGTGCTTCAAATAGTGCCATCCTAATGCTTACTTGTTAATTGTTATTGTACGCAACTCTACCATATTCTGGCCAAAATCCAATACATGCGTACGTAATATGTCCCCAAGAATCTAAATAACTTGTGTGGACTGCTTATCAGTCTGAGGATAAAAAAGCTACGCTAGAATCCAAGCTTGTGCCTAAGGCTTCCAGAAAACTCCTCTAAGAACTCGTCTCAAGCACGACAACCTAAAGGTAGGAAATGAAATGCATCGATTTCGTCAGCCAGCCAACCATGACCCAGATCACATCGTGCATTTGCTCCGTCCTTGGCAACCCATTGAGGAAATCTATCATGATAAACTCCCGTTTCCACCTTGGAATAGGAAGCGACTAAAGCTGATTAGTGGGTTCTTGATGCTCGGCTGCTACCTAAAGGCAAGCCATGTACTTGACCATGTACTCTCTATTGGAAAAATAGTGCACAGTGGAATTTTAAAAATTTTACATCAGAGTAATTTCCAAAACACAAGTTTGACATGCTAGACGCATAAATTAACCAGATCTTACTAACCTTTGTGTGTCGAAGAACCCTCGCAAAACGTGAAGAGAAGTAACCTTCTAGCAGAGCCTCAACCAACTAGTCTTCTTTTTTATTCTCTATTCATGACGGGAGTGAGTGTGGGCTCACACGTATAGCTCTTCCACTGGTGACTCTCCTTCCAACCAATCAGGAGAACCCAAAGCAAGTGTTCGTGATTTGTGAACAAAAGCTCTTAGGGAGTTTTTCAGGTTCCAACCAATAGAGTATCACTCTTAATCTTTCAATTGATCTAAGTAACTTGTGAGAATCACTCCTTATTTATAGAGGTTGGTCATAGGGTCAGTCCTTATCAGATTAAGTTTCAAAACTCGGATTAGAATCAAATTCAGATTAATATCTAATAAGATCCATGTGAAAACGCGTGATCTTATCCTTCGCTAATCGGCAGGCCGAACCACCTGATCGACTGGCCGAAAAGGTCCCATCGGTCGCCAAAACACGTCCATCGGCAGGCCGAACTGCCGAATAAAAAATCTCATGAATCTTTTATTTTCCACCCGATGTTCTATAAGATAAAGTCTCAGTTTTAATTCAAATAACCTAATAAAGAAGTTATCTGATCAAAACAACTTTATCTAGATAATCTCTAAGAAAATAAATCAATTCCCAATAATTCTACAAGTTTATCTTGATCTACGTTATCTAAAATAAAATCAACCGATAAACAAACAAGAATTATCCGATCGTAATAATTCAACAAGTTTATCTTGAATTAATTTTTATTACAAAATTAATTCAAGTAATAAACAGACATGAATTATTTAATTCTTCTAAATTTTAACCAATCTAATAAATTTGACATAAGTAACCAATTATTGGAAAAACACGCCGTGTCGTTACAAAATGTTGTGAGCTAGCAAAGGGGACCAAATGGACCTACATAGTTCAAGCTCACAATAATTACAAAACCCAATATCTCATATATACATTTTTTAATTATCAACTCCAACGCTACTCCACTAAAAGCTTGGAGCTGCACCCTCGAACTACATAGAGTTACGAAGCCCGTATAGCTAAGTCTCCATGACATATCATAGTGTATCGTATCCCCATATGATAATCCATAATCGGCTTAAGGGCAAGTTCTATCTTACCTTCCTGATTATTTTTATCTTACATTCCATCATCTCACTATTAGAAAACTTACCATCCAAAGACAGTATACCATCCGGTTACACCTATGTATCCAAATGGTTGAGCGCTCTAGTTGTCCAATTATAGGATAACGCATATAAGAGGATATCATTACTGCTAAAGAGGAGCTATGGATTCCATATCTATGAATAACAAGTCTACACTATCAAGAGTCATGTCTTCAACGTATCGGCATGCATACCACTATTAAGATGTGGGTGTCACCCTTTAGTACATCAAAAGACATAAGTCAAGACAATGGGCCCACTATTCATCTTAGGATTAAGACACAACACAAATGATTATCTAAAGTGAATCAATTTGCTGAGATAGAATTATTAATCCAAATCAATTCACTTTATGTCCTGATCCAACACATCGTCACCTATGACAACGTGCCAATGTTTCTATTCACAGAGTCCACCACCAATGGTCAAGACAAACCATCTCTCAAAAGGGATATAGACAACATAACAATCGTTGCATGAATAAAGTGCCCAACTTTATTCCCTCGATTGTGGATTATATGATTTAGACCATCACCTTAAGAATCGTGTCTTCTGCATAATTCGTCCATCATATGCCCAATTCTTAAGGTTTAGACCGATAGTCTCAAACTTTTGTTTGCCTAACATACATTCAACAAATATGAATGTAAAGAGGACAAGATTTTGTATATAAATAATGAATAAATTCTTTATTGATAAAAATGTCTCCAAAAATATATTACATTTTTACTCCTTAGGGCATACATGTCTAACAATCTCCCACTTGAACTAAGTGAGTAAATATGACAAATCTCGTATCCCCATAGCTTCCACATGCCTCTCGAAGACTCTCCCAGTAAGTGTCTTCGTAAATGGATCAGCTAAATTGTCCTCTGAGGCGATCTTGCACACGGTGACATGCCCGCCCTCAACGAAGTCCTTTATCACATGATACTTTTGATCAATATGCTTACTCTTCTTGTGAAATTTTGGTTCCTTAGCATTAGCTACCGCCGCACTGTTATCACAGTACAGTGATACCTCTTTATCCATACCAGGAACAACCTCAAGATCCCCAAGGAACTTGCAGAGCCATACTGCTTCTTTCGAAGCATCACTAGCTGCCACATACTTGGCCTCCATCGTTGAATCCAAAGTGCAATCTTGTTTAGCACTTCTCCAACTATTGGCACCGTCGCCTAGAGTAAACACAAAAACCAAAGTCGATTTTCTAGAATCCAGACAGGATTGAAAATCCGAGTCTGTATATCCTAGAGGAGTCAGGTCCTCACCCGAATATACAAGCATATACCCTCGAGTCCTTCTCAAGTACTTGAAAATATGCTTTACCGCAACCCAATGGTTTGGTCCTGGATTTGCCTGAAATCAACTTACAATCCTGACCGCATAGCTAATATCCGGTCGTGTGCAAAGTATGGCATACATGAGACTACTCACTGCCGAAGCATAAGGCACCTTCTTCATGTATTCTCTTTCTTCATAAG
Organism: Artocarpus heterophyllus; assembly: GCA_025403435.1. Taxonomy (NCBI): domain Eukaryota; kingdom Viridiplantae; phylum Streptophyta; class Magnoliopsida; order Rosales; family Moraceae; genus Artocarpus; species Artocarpus heterophyllus. The sequence goes on from CM046342.1 coordinate 20,964,678, forward strand.
ACTTTGGAGAGTCTTTCTTAGAAAGAGTAATTCCAGACCTAGATGGTTGCCCACCTTTCTTGGAATCCTGCATTGCAAACCTCCTGAGAATTTTATCTATGTAGCCGGCCTGGCACAAAGCTATTATTTCGTTCTTCCTATCCTGAAAGATCTGAATACCGAGAACAAGATTAGCCTCACCTAAGTCGTTCATGTCAAACTGCTTGGTCAACCATAATTTGACCAATGACAATGCCCCAACGTCATTGCCAATTAGCAAAATGTCATCTATATAGAGCAGTAGAAAAACTGCCTTCTCATCCTTAATGTGTTTGTAAACACATGGTTCATCCACATTTTGTGAGAACCCATAAGTCTTGATCACGTGATCAAATCTCATGTTCCAAGAACGAGAAGCCTGCTTAAGTCCATAAATTGACTTTAGCAGCTTACAAACCTTACCTTCTTGACTCGTGACCTTGAACCTATCTGGTTGTTCCATATAAATGGACCCATCAAGATAGCCATTCAAAAAAGCTGTCTTGACATCCATCTGCCAAATCTCATAGTCAAGAGTGGCAGCTATGGACAAGAGAATCCGGATGGACTTAATCATGGCTATAGGCGAAAAGGTTTCCTCATAATCGATTCCTTCCTTCCTTTTACGTATAACCCTTAGCTACAAGTCTAGCCTTAAAGGTTTTGACCTTTCCATCCACTCCTCTTTTCTGCTTGTAGATCCACTTACACCCTATGGGTTTTACCCCTTCAGGAAGATCCACAAGCTCCCAGACCTGATTAGTCTCCATAGACTTCATCTCTGTTTTCATGGCCTCTATCTAGAGTTTTGAATCAACAGCCTCTATAGCTTCTACGTAAGTATAAGGATCCTTGTCATGTTCATCTGGTTCAGCCAAGAAGACCTCCCCATTGAACATATACCTCTCAGGTTGACGCCTGATCCTCCCACTACGCCGAAGCCCCTGAGGTTGTTGTTCACGTTTGTTTGGTTTTTCTGCACTGATCAGAACGGTTTCATTCGGAACCTCCAGAGTGATCGGATGACTCCTTAACTCTTCAAGCACCACTTTGCTTCGAGGTTTAGAGTCGTTCTTGTAACTCTCCTCAAGGAAAGTTGCATTAGTTGAAACCACGACTTTATTTTCCTTTCGGTTATAAAAATAACCCCCTTTAGTCCCTTTTGGATATCCTACAAACACGCAAACTTCCGAACATGCTTTCAACTTATTGGGATCCTTAAATAGGACATGACCCGGACATCCCCATATACGAATATGGTTTAAGGATGTCTTCCTACTCATCCACAACTCGTGAGGAGTTTTAGGGACCGATTTTGAAGGCACATTGTTGAAAAGATAATATGTAGTTTGTAGTGCATATCCCCAAAAGGATAAAGGCAATGATGAATAACTCATCATGGACCTAATCATGTCCAACAAAGTCCTATTTCTTCTCTCCGCTACACCATTCTGCTGCAGAGTGCCCGGCGCAGTCAAATGGAATAAAATCTCATTCTCTTACAAGTGTTCCAAGAACTCATCAGAAAGGTATTCCCCACCTCGATCCGATCGAAGTGCCTTTATGGGTCTACCCAATTGCTTTTCCACTTCAGCCTGAAACTCCCTAAACTTGTCAAAAGTTTTGCTTTTGTGGTGCATCAGGTACACATACCCATATCTTGAGTAATGGTCAATAAAAGTGACAAAGTACTCATACCCTCCTCGTGCCCGGATGTTCATCAGTCCACAAACATCACTATGCACAAGTTCTAGAACCCCTTCGGCCCTATTGCCCTTAGACCCGAATGGTCTTTTGGTCATTTTGCCCTCCAAACAAGACTCACATTGAGGTATAGATTCCACCTTTAAGTCCATCCCTTTCCAACCTTTGAATCCTATTCAGGTTAATATGACCAAAGCGCAATTGCCAAAGATAAGTCTTATTAGAGTGAGAAGTTTTAAGTCTTTTAGAGTTATTATCATTCATCTCAGCATTAAGCAATAAGTCCATCTTAGGTTTGATAAAATATAGATTATTTTGCATCTATCCAAAACAGAAAAAAGATTTGATTTTACGAATCACCACTTTATCATTAAAAGAAACCAAGTAGAAGTCTTTAAATAAGCAAGCTACAAAAATTAAATTCCTTTTCAATTTAGGAACATAAAAAAAATCTTGCAAAAATAAATTCTGATAATTATCAAAATAAAGATGGACGTCTCCCACTACTTCCGCTGAGACCAAGGATTCGTCGCCCATCCAAAGCGTGAAGTCTTCATGCAGCAGACTTCTCGTTTCTTTGAACCCCTGCAGAAAAACACAAACATGATTAGTTGCACCAGAATCTATGACCCAGATATCATTGGATTCCTCAAACAAACAAGTTTCTAAATACAGAAGATCATATCTACCTCCTTTGGAAAGGAAGTCCTTGCAATGCTTCTTAATATGACCGACTTTTCCACTGAAGAAGCACTTAAGTTTCTTTGGGTTCTTCTTCTTCTTCTTCTTGCTCTTGGTAGTAGTAGGAATAGAAGACTTCCCTTTCTTGGCCTGTTGCTTCTTTCCATTCCTAGAGATAGGATTGGAACTAGAAGCAGCTACCATGTTGGCCTCACCACCCGCAGGAGACTCCCTGATCAGCAGTTCAAACTCCTATAACTGTTTCATCAATTCCATCAAGGTCATATCCTATCTATTGATTAAATTAAAAGTAGCTCTAAATGGAATAAATTTCTTAGACAGAGTCTCAAAGACCATAGTCATCTGAGTTTTAGCGTCGATGTCAGCTCCATTGGTTTGAGCCTTAGCGAGGTAACCCATGACCAACATCATATGCTCCTTTACAGATGTCCCCAGGCTCTGTCTACAGTTTAAGTGTTTCTGAAGCACCCCTTGCCGCTTTGTTATGGCTTGGCCTCCAAACATATCTTTAAGATTATCCAATATCTGCTTTGCAGTCTCATAATCCTGATGTTGAGCCTGCAGCACGTTGTTCATGCTAACCATAACATAGCAGTGGGCCTGATCATTAGCATCTTTCTAGCGATCATACACTTGGAATTGCTCATTACTTGAGTCTCCTGTAGGCTTAGGAGGAGAAGGGGTTGTTAGTACATATTTCAGTTTCTCAAAGGACAGGACAATATCCAGGTTCCGTTTCCAATCATTAGAGTTCTCACCAGTTAATAGGTTTTTGTCAAGTATTGATGATAAAGCGTTTTTAGACATTTTTAATCTACAATAAAGAATTATATACTAAACATAAAAACATATAATAATAATTTAGTAAGATAACACAATCATGTAAAAATCATACAAATGTGTTTATATGTCAAAATCTTGAAAATATCACAACCTTACAACAATAATTCCCAACTCAGAATTCAACAAGCTCCTAGGGGAGTCATCCCAAATTCAATTAGGAACACGGATCCCTTCCCAAAACTTGGATCAGAATCAAATTCAGATTAATATCTGATAAGATCCACGTGAAAATGCGTGATCTTATCCTTCGTTGATCGTCAGACCGAACCACCTAATCGGCAGGCCGAATAGGTCCGATCGACAGGCCGAACAGGTCCCATCGGCCGGCCGAACATGTCCATCGACAGGCCGAACTATCAAATAAAAAATCTCGCAAATCTTTTATTTTCCACCTGAGATTCTATTAGATAAAGTCTCAGTTTTAATTCAAATAAGCCAATAGAGAAGTTATCTGATCAAAACAACTTTATCTAGATAATCTTTAAGAAAATAAATCAATTCCCAATAATTCTACAAGTTTATCTTGATCTAAGTTATCTAAAATTAAATCAACCGATAAACAAACAAGAATTATCCGATCCCAATAATTCAACAAGTTTATCTTGAATTAATTTTTATTACAAAATTAATTCAACTGATAAACAGACATGAATTATTTAATTCTTCCAAATTTTAACCAATTTGATAAATCTGACATAAGTCAACAATTATTAGAAAAACACGTCGTATCGTTACAGGATGTTGTGAGCTAGCAAAGGGGACCAAATGGACCTACATAGTTCAAGCTCGTGATAATTACGAAACCAATATCCCAGATATACATTTCATAATTATCAACTCCAACGCTACTCCACTAAAAGCTTGGAGCTGTACCCTCAAACTACATAGAATTACGAAGCCCGTATAGCTAAGTCTCCATGACATATCATAGTGTATCGTATCCCCATATAATAATCCATAATTGGTTTAAGGGCAAGTTCTGTATTACCTTCTCGATTATTTTTATCTTACGTTTCATCATCTCACCGTTAGAAAACTTATTATCCAAAGACAGTATACCATTCGGTTACACCCATGTATCCAAATGGTTGAGCGCTCCAGTTTTTCAATTACAGGATAACACATATAAGAGGATATCATTACTTCTAGAGAGGAGCTATCGATTCCATATCTATGAATAACAAGTCTACACCATCAAGAGTCATGCCTCCAACGTACCAGCATGCATACCACTATTAAGATGTGGGTGTCATCCTTTGGTACATCAAAAGACATAAGTCAAGACAATAGGCCCACTATTCATCTCAGGATTAAGATACAACACAAATGATTATCTAAAGTGAATCGATTTGCTGAGACAAAATTATTAATCCAAATCAATTCACTTTATGTCTCGATCCAACACATCGTCACCTATGACAATGTGCCAATGTTTCTATTTACGAAGTCCACCTATGATGGTCAAGACAAACCATCTCCCAAAAGAGATGTAGACAACATAACAATCTTTGCATGAATAAAGTGCCCAACTTTATTCCCTCAATTGTGGATCATATGATTTAGACCATCACCTTAAGAATTGTGCCTTTCGCATAATCCATCCATCATATGCCCAATTCTTAAGGTTTAGACCGACAGTCTCAGACTATTGTTTGCTTAACATACATTCAACAAATATGAATGTAAAGAGGACAAGATTTCGTATATAAATAATGAAGAAATTCTTTATTGATAAAAATGTCTCCAAAAACATATTACATTTTTTCTCCCTAGGGCATACATGTCTAACACTCTCGAACACCTTTCTTCTTACTTCACCACTAGCCCTGCCTCTACAACTTGTGATACATCTTCGTGTTCCCTAGATGAATAGCATACGTAGACCTAAGAGCTTTGTCCATCAAAGCCTTCGCCACTCCCTCAATCATAGACACTGCCAAATGTCCCTTGAGATTGCAACGATCCATCTGCATGAATTCCTTCATTCTTCAAATTGCTCCCTATTCTGTATTCATGTCCACATCCCCTTAAGGTGCTAGTCTTGCCATTGAGTTTGCTTTACCACGTGAACAAGCACTGAAGTCGATTCCCACATGATTCACTAGTACCTGATCGAGGTCTTCATGGTACTACAACCCATACTTGTTCACGGCAGCATCTCTCCTCTAACCTTCTGGTGCTAGGCATGCTAGGCGAAGACTGCCTGCTGAGTGCATATGCAACCACATTGGTCTTACCCAGATGATACTACAGCGAGAAATCCTGGTCCTTCACATCGATCTATCTCCGTTGCCTCAAATTTGAATCCCTCGAGTGAATAAATACCTTAAGCTTTTGTAATCTAAGAAAACTTGAAATATTGCTCCATTCAAGTAGTGTTTCTAGATCCCCAAAACATCCTTCTTGATTGTCGCAATCCATAAGTAACAACTCATCCATACTACATCAACACACATCCTGGTCCTCGTCCTGCTGCACCAGTGTAGACCTCATAAAACTCGTTAGTGCTCAATATAGTCAACATAGAAGCGGTAGTCAATCGATTCCTTAACTCTTGGAAAGTGCATCCACATTCCTCATCACATTCAAACCTAACACTCTTCCTAACCATCCACATCAATAGAGGCGCTATCTTTGAGAAATCTTTCATGAACTTCCCATAGTACCCAACAACTCCTAAAAAGCTGCAAACCTTGGCCATGTCATTCGATGATTCTCACCATACTATAGCCTCTACCTTAGATGGATCCACTGAGATACCCTGCTCGGAGATGATATGCCCTAGAAACCTAATCTCTTTAGCTTGTAGCTAGTGCTTTTCGGATCACAAATCTGTCCTCGAGAAACATCGGGAACCTCCTAACCAGCCAAAAAACCCATCGATCCTAAGTAGTAAATACTTATTCTTCACAATGACCCGATTCAACCATCGATGATCAACTCATAACCTGAGCGCACCACCGTGTCTCTTGTCTAACAAAACTAACGCATCCCATGCTACCTTAAATGTATCCTTTATCCCAAGTTCCTAAGGTTGTTCCCTTAATTTCCTCATTCTTGCTGGTGCCAATCGATTCGGTGCTAAAAAAATCGAAAGAGTCCCCAAATATGACTCAATACCAAACTTCATCTTTTGATGCGATGCTAATCTAGGTAACTTGTTGGGAAGACACCATTGAACTTATCAGCCACCGATGTTGCTGCATTTCTTCCTGCAACATTAGATTCCTTTCCTAAATCCTAAGGAAGTATATAAAGCATGCTAAGTTTCTACATCCACCTAGGCACATTTTCATGAGTCACCCATTCATTACTCGATCTTTACCACCCTGGGTAAATGATCGCTGTCCCCCTATTAATCAGTCGAGTTACCTCTCTAATGTGACAATCTATAGTTGCACCATACCTGGACAACCTGTCCATCCCTAAGATCAATTATAAGAACTCATGAGTATCATAATAAAAGTACTTCCGAGAGTCTCACCCCCAATCATTATCTTACAAGATTTATATATATAATTCACACACACACCCACCCTAAGGTGAGGTGTTTACCAAGGGTTCATCAAATTCCTCTATTCCTAATTCCAAAGATGCATAAATGAACTCGAAACGAGAGAATAAATGGCACCAATATCAAAGAAAACCAAAACTAAGGACTAAGAATCTAGAACCATACCATAAACTCTTACATTGCTGGTTTGAGCAATCAAACTTCTTAAAGTTATTCATGTTAGACATTTATGCCCTAAGGAGTAAAAATGTAATACGTTTTTGGAGACATTTTTATCAATAAAGAATTTATTCTTTTATATATACCAAATCTTGTCCTCTTTACGTTCATATTTGTTGAATGTATGTTAAGCAACCAATAGCCTGAGACTGTCGGTCTAAACCTTAAGAATTGGGCATATGATTGACAGATTATTCAAAAGATAGGATTCTTAAGGTGATGGTCTAAAACATAAGATCCGCAATCGAGGGAATAAAGTTGGGTGCTTTATTCATGTAAAGATTGTTATGTTGTCTATATCCCTTTTGGAAGATGGTTTGTCTTGACCATCGGAGGTGGACTCCATGAATAGAAACATTGGCACGTTGTCATAAGTGGCGATGTATTGGATCGGGACATAAAGTGAATTGATTTGGATTAATAATTTTGTCTCGGTAAATCGATTCACTTTAGACAATCATTTATATTGTATCTTAATCCTGAGATGAATAGTGGACCCGTTGTCTTGACTTGTGTCTTTTGATGTACTAGAGGATGACACCCACATCTTAATAGTGGTATGCATACCGGTACGTTGGAGGCATGACTCTTGATAGCGTAGACTTGTTATTCATAGATATGGAATCCATAACTCCTCTTTAGGAGTAATGATATCCTCTTATATGCGTTATCCTATAATTGAAAAACTGGAGAGCTTAACCATTTGGATACATTGGTGTAACCGAATGGTAAACTGTCTTTGGATGGTAAGTTTTTCGATGGTGAGATAATAGAACGTAAGATAAAAATAATCAGGAAGGTAAGATAGAACTTGTCCTTAAGTCGATTATGGATAATCATATGGGGATACGATACACTATGATATGTCATGGAGACTTAGCTACATGAGCTTTGTAATTCTATAAAGTTCGAGAGTGTAGCTCCAAGCTTTTAGTGGAGTAGCGTTGGAGTTGATAATTATGAAATGTATATCTAGGATATTGGGTTTCATAATTATCATGAGCTTGAACTTTATAGGTCCATTTTGGTCCCTTTTGTTAGCTCACAAAATCCTGTAACGACATGGCGTGCTTTTTCAATAATTGGTGACTTATGTCAAAATTATCAGGTTGGTTTAAAATTTGTAAGAATCAAATAATTCATGTCTGTTTATCAGTTGAATTAATTCAAGATAAACTTGTTGAATTATTGCGATCAGATAATTCTTGTCTGTTTATCGGTTGATTTAATTTTGGATAAATTAGGTCAAGATAAACTTGTAGAATTATTGTGAATTGATTTATTTTCTTAGAGATTATCTTGATAAAGTTTGTTTTGATCAGATAACTTCTCTATTGGGTTATTTGAATCAAAACTGAGACTTTATCCTTTAGAATCTCGGGTGGAAAATAAAAGATTCGTAGAGATTTTTTCTCGGGAGTTTGGCCTGCCGAATGACGTGGTCGGCTTGCCGATCAGAATGTTCGGCCTGCCGAATAGCGGGAGATAAGATTATGTGTTTTCACGCGGATCTAATCAGATATTGATCCGAACTTGATTCTGTTTTGAGTTTTTGAGACCTAATCTGATACGGACTTACCCCAGGACCAATAGCTATATAAAGGGAGTGAGTCTCATGATTTACTCAGATCAATTTGAGAGATTAAGAGTGATACTCTTCTAGTCAGCATCTAAAAAACTCCCTGAGAGCTTTTGTTCACAAATCACGAGCATGCATATATTGATCTGAATTTGATTTTGATTCAAATTTTTGAGACCTAATCTAATAAGGACTGACCCTAGACCCAACCTCTATAAATACAGAATAAGTCACATAAGTTATTTAGATCAATTGAAAGATTAAGAGTGCTACTCTGCTAGTGAGAATCTAAAAACTCCTTGAGAGCTTTTGTTCACAAATCGCGAACACTAGCTTTTGGTTCTCTCGATTAGTTGGAAGAAGAGTCACCTAGTGGAAGAGCTGTATGCGTGAGCCTGCACTCACTCCGATTGTGGATAGAGAATAGCAAAGAAGACCAGTTGGTTGAGGCTCTTCTGGAATGTTACTTCTCTTCACTGATTACAGGAGCTTTTTGGCATACAAAGGTTAGTAAGATCTGGTTAATTTATGCATATAGCATATCAAACTTGTGTTTTGAAAAATACTCTGATATAAAATTTTTTAAAATTCCACTGTGTACTATTTTTCCAACAATGACATGAACTCGAACTAGAACCTTTCCTTTTTCCTCTAATTAAGCTGCTACGTCCTAGGTCCATCGGCCGATATAGTTGCAGTGAAAATTGATGAAGCTGTAGCTAAGGGAGTTGCTGAGGTGGGGATAAGGACTGAGGTTGAGGCTGACAGCTTGCACTCCCTTCGATCGGAGACCCTTATCGAGCATTACTTTTTAGGCAACTTTTCCCAATGTGCCCTGGCTGCTGGCAAAAATGGCAAGGGCTGCTTCGTCTGCTGTTGGATGAACTACTACTCCCACTGTTAATGTTACCATGCTGATTCTTCACCTGAGCTTGGCGATCTTTATCTCTCCCATTGCTCCACTAGGGTCTTTTTGATGTTCTTGCCTAGTCCTCATAGTAGAGAGCGTAATTTCTTCCTACCGATAAAGCTGACGACTCTAACTTGCCCAAACTCTGAAGTCGCAAGGCCACCAGTTGCTATAGAATGGATATCTAAAACCCTTCCTTGAACTTAATACACCTTTCGCATTCAGAATCCATAGCGAATGGAGCAAACCTAGCCAACTCATCAAACTTTACCTCGTGTTCCCGAAAGGTCATGTCACCCTATCCCATCCAGTACAATTTAGAGATCTTCTAGTCTCTGTATCCCCGCAAAAAATAATGCTTACGAAACAATTCCTTCAATCTTTCCCCGCCGATATTCCTATCTTTCTCCAAATGCTTTGCTTTCCTTACCAGGTGTTAGCACTGCCTACCAACTTATAAGTCACAAATTTCACCATATATACTATTGAGTCTAACCAATATTCAACCACCTATGGACCCCCACTTCTATCAAAAGCTGGGATAGATGCACGCCGAAGCTCCCTAGGGCACCCATGCCGACCACCTGCCTCAGGACTTCTAGGTCTTGCCCTCGCTGCCATCTATTGAAGAGCGGCAAATGTAGCCTCTACCATGCTTCCCTCATTCGTAGAATCCGCGTCAGCCACGACAGGATGAAGCCCAAGTGCCATTCTCTTAGTTTCTAAAAACAAAATTGGACTGCTAGAGGCTTTTCAATATCGTACCTATGTGTGCACACTCTTATACCATTTTGTCATGCCCCAAAGAATAGGTAATGACGTGGTGGATTAATTAAGTTAACTAAAGTAGATTTTTTTATTAAAAACACCAATTAAATGATTGAGTTATTATTATTATTATTATTGAAAAATGTGATAGTTTAAACATTTTAAAATAGTAATTATTATTTTGAGATAGTTATTCAGCAAATAAAATATTAAAGACAGTCAAACATAAGCCAAGCCCCACTAGACTCACATTAGCACACACACATGGTATCGATAATAAAGTATTACAATCATAGTCTAATATGAGAGATAAAAGTTTAAATATTACATGCCTGTATTTAGATAAAGAAATAACCTAAGCAGAATTCCTACAGCTCACGTGTTTATCTTGTTGCCTCCTAGTCAATCCTACGCTATAACTCACCTAGGGGAAAGGTTTTAAAACATATAAAGAAAATGTGAGTAGAAGGCTTAGTAGGACTAAAATTTACAAAACATTAATTCGGATATAAAATTTCGCATTTCAAAAAGTATTTAGAAAACAAAATTTGATAAATAAATGAACAAATAATTCATTTAAAACATTCTTACCAAATTGCTTCTTTGTTCATCTAGAAAGAATCTTATTGTCTCTTTTGAGCAAACCATATAAGTCACCACTATAGTGGCCTAGTTGGGTTTCAGGACCTGCCCCAAGGTCGCACTCTAGACGACCCGATCTCTGATTATGGCATCATGCCTTGTGTGTATTTATTATTATTTAAATCCCATATTACCAAATCTTCTCAATCACATTCATTATTTGATTCATTATGAACATTCATTCTCAGAAAAAAAAAAAAAGAAAAATATAAAGAAATTCATTTTTTTATCATTCCTTAAAAATCAAGTTGAAAGAAATCATTTTGTGGCCAAAGGCCCCCTTTGAAAATATTTGAAATATTTTGTCATTTATTGAAAACATTTTGAAATGATCTTTGAGCCCAAAAACATTTAAAAACTTGGCTACCAAAGAAAGGGGTAGAAGTCCTACCTCGATATCCTGCATTGTGACTTAGTACCGTAGTACCGATCTGCTATACGTTAGCTCCACGGGATAATGAACAACCTAAATATAAACTAAGATCATCAATATCTAGGTTAGGTTATTATACACTACTGAGTTGTTTCATGATGTCCTAGTATGCCATTTATGTTTATAAAATCATATAATAAGGTTAAAATCTTAGTTTGGGTTTAAAATAGTGAAAACAGATCAAAAATAACAAATTTTTGCAAGGCCCGGTCGGCCTACCAGATTCCTTGGTTTGACTTGCTGGATTGTTTAGTTCGGCCGACTAGAAAACCAAAATAGGCTGACCGAACTGTTCCTAGGTTTTGCCCGTTGAAGGGATGAGGTCGGTCTATCGGGCTCATGAATTTGAACTACCGATTTGGAAAAATCTAGAAATTTCCAGATTCAAGCTTCGGCCTCCCAAGCTCAAATCTTCAATTCCAACCTATTTTCTCAATTCCTAGGCATAGAAAACATTCATATATGATAGAAAAATGTACTAAAACACTTTTAAACACATTTAAACAAGATTTGTATAGAAATTTTCAAAGAAATTCAAAAATGAGAAAAATGGAGAAAAATTAAAAAACTTTATTTAAATCCATTTTTCATTAAACCAAACTTAGATTCTAGATTTTATGAGTTCTACTAACTTAGATTTAGGGTTTTCTAAGCTCATAAAACTTGGATCATAATGTTTCAAAGAAATTTAGAAAATTTTGAGCAAAATTTAAAAATAAAAGAATTTACCTCAAATTGGAGGATTAAAATGAGTTTGCAGAAGCTTAATCACGTTACTTGACCTCTAATCCAGCTAGGAATCAAAGCTCAGATTCAATTTTTTGAATCAAAGAGAGAGGAGGGAGAGAGGGAAAACGCAGAGAGGAAGAGGGAGGGAGAGCGTGGAAGAAGAGAGAGTAAGAGAACTGGGAGAAAGTGAGGAGAGAAGAGGGAAAAAGAGAAACAAATAAAGGGAGCGAGAGTAAAACCAGAGAAGAAAACCATGTGCATCCACAGTTTTACAAAAATGACGTATTTGGCATTTGACAAATTATTTTGTTTTAAAAATTCAAAATGGGAAATATAAATAATGAAAAAAATAGTTAAAGTAATTTAAAATTCAAATTGGTTATGAAATCATCACAAAATAATTAGATTAGAAGCAAATTACAAATTTGGCACACTAATTCACTATTTCATACACTAATCATACTTAATTAAGTTTCAGGGTGTTACAATATGTCTTCTTTATGTTCGATTATGTTGAATGTATGATAAACAGACAAGAATCTAAGACTATCAATCTAAACCTTTAAGATCATGCATATAATAGACAGATTATATAGAAAACATGAATCTAAAGATGATAGTCTAAATATATAAGGTCTGCAATCAAGGAAATAAAGTTGGGTGCTTTATTCATATTAAGATTATTATGTTATTTACATCCCTAGCAGAAGATGACTTGTCTTGGTTTTTGGAGTTGGACTTCACGAGTAGAAACATTAGTATATTGTCATTGGTGACCATATATTGGATCGAGCCTAAAGATGAATTGATTTGATTAATAATTCTATTTGAATAAATCAATTCACATTAGACACTCATATGTGTTGCATCTCAATCATGAAATGAATCAGTAGGCCTGTATTCTGGACTTGTGTTTTTTGATGTATCAAAAAGTGACATCTTAAATTAAATTGAAGAGATGGCTCTTGAATGATGTAGACTCATTATTTATAGATATGGAATCCATAGCTCTTTTGTAGAGTTAATGATATTCTCTTACAGGCACTATCTTGTAATTCGAAAACTAGAGTGCTCAATCATTTGGATACATAAGTGTAACTAAATGGTATACTATTTGTATTGATAGTAAGCTTTCCTATGGTGAGACAATGGAACATAAGATAAATATAATTAAGAAGGTAAAATAGAATTTATCCATAAACCGATTATGAATATCGTATGGAGATGTTACATATTATGATATTTCATGGGCGTTTAACTTATTGGAGTTTCGTAATTTAAATATAGTTCAATAGTGCAGCTCTAAGCTCTTAGTTAAATAGCTTTAAAGTTGATAATTATAGAATATACATGTTAGGGATATATTATATTACAATTACAAAGCTTGATCTATATATGTCCATTAAGTCTTGATGAGACTGTAAAAGTGTATATTTTATAGGGTTTAAATCATTTATTTATGCTTTTATTTCTCATTAAATTCTCTAATTAATAGAATTTTTGTATTAATTAGTATTTTTGTGTCTTAGTATGTAAATGTGCTTAAAAATGTGTTTTTAGTGTGTTTTTATGTTTAATAATATTTTTGGTAATTTTTAGAGTCATTTCAGTGTATTAAATATGTGTTTAGTTTGTAAATAATCAAAACCGTAAAAATAATGTATGGTTATTTTATTTTGAGTTTTAATGTGTTTGATAGTGTTTTTTTAGTTTGTAAATATGTCCTATTATTTTTTAGTAATTTCTAAAAATATTTCCAAGTCATAAAAATCATATCAATGCTAAACCAAAAGAGACTAGAAATTTTAAAAGTTTGTAATTAATTTTTTCTATTTTAATGTAAAATAAATATTTTTAATAATTATATTTTTTAAAAAATAATTAATTTTAGAATGTTTGTGAATTTTAGATTTGAAATCTGGAGGAAAAACAAAGCAAAATGGTACAAAAATGACAAAATCTGACAACAAATGATCAAGAAACTCAATAAAAATTCAAATTCGGATATGGAGGACAGGTGGCAAATCATGAGTCGTAGGATTTACTGCCAAAGCAATCTGAACTGTCTGAAGAAGGAATGCTTGCCATTGCGTCAGCCAAGCCAGCAGTGTTTCCACATGTCGAACTACGATTGGCGCGTGTACTACACACACCGACAAACGTGACACGCTGCAAGAGGGAATCTTAGGGCTGTCCAATCTCATGCGGTCGTGCTTACGTGTTTTCATCCTTCAATCCGTTAGATCTGATTTCCAAGACTGATCAAACGGCTTTCAATCATGGTCCTAGTAGTCCCATTTTGGGCACATTTTTCTCAACGTCTTGACCATGGATCTTGCATTTAAACGGCCAGATCGCATCCGTTCTAGTATGTGTAGACGCTGTGAAGCAGCAGATCCCAAACAAAAATTTGCGCTCACCAGCAAAGAATCTCGCGTTGAAAAAATTGAGAAAAATACAATGATGATCTGAATTTTTCAACGAATGCTACAATTGTAAATAGTAAAATTTAGCCCTATAAATATCGAGGCTCTTCGCCGCGATTGAGCATCCCACTTTGCAGTGTAAAGCACTGCTACATAAATAGTTAATATTTTTATTTTTATTTTAGTTTTTATTCTAGTTTCTTTTAAAATATTTCCCAGTTTATGTTGTAAAAATTATGTTCAATAATATTAGTTGAATTTTATTAAATATGTTTTTCTAAAATTCCTTTTTAGTTGAGGGGCGAGGGGAAAATTCTGGCAAAATTACCTAAATATTTTTAGTTTTTCTTAGTTTTCTAAGTAGTTGTAATGCCAAAAATATTTTCTTAGAAAACTTAGGATTTCAATATTTTCTTAGCTAGAACTCTGCCACAATTGTGGTTTTGATTTATCGACGATATAGACTGGCACAGATAATGCTTGGGAGGACCTTGATTACTTGTAGATAGAGAATGGCTTGGTAAATGCTTAACTTACTATCTTGGTTGTTATTTTAATTAAGTTATGTTGAAATGCTGCCTATTTATTAAGTTGTGTTTTTGCTACATTATAGACATGAAATGGCATAGTAAATGCTTGATAATCTTGATTTATTGTCGACATAGGATGGCATAGTGTATTCTTAAACCAACTAATAAATAAAAAGAAAAACTAAAATATATTTAAGATAATTGCCAGAACGGAACCTTTAAACCTCAACCTTGTTATTATTGTTGTTTTACTTCTTAAATTGTCGTTGTTATTGTTGTTACTCTGATTAAGTTATTTTAAATTATCTGCATTTCTTGTTATTAAAGTTCCAAATTATCAAAATCTGAAAATGAAAAATGTTGTAAAAATATGTAAATATTGTAAATATATTCTGTAAATAAAAAAATATTAATTCTCATATTTTTCAACTTAGATAAAAAAAAAAGTTAATATAATATATGTACTAGAACTGGATAAATCCTTCCCTGTAGGTTTGACCTCGGATTCACTGAGTAAGTATTACTTGAGACAACCTTACACTTGGGGTTAATTTAGAATATGTTAATAGACGCTAGATCAAGTCCCCTTTGCTGTCGCACATAATTTCCAGTAATGATACAATGTATTTTCTGACATATTGGTATCTTATGCTAATACTTAAGATTGGGTTAAATTCAATTGATTGGCTTTAATAATTCATTTTAGTTTATTAGTTGAATTAAGAATTAATTCAAAAATAAACATATTGAATTATTTGAAAATGTTTTATTCAAATATGATATTATTTGTATATGACTGTTTTAATCAAATAACTACTTTGTTGGATTATTTGAATTTAATTTAAGGCTCTATGAAGGATACCCAGGCCAAATAAACTAGGAATCATGCAACCAGTTCAAATCAGGTGAATCTGATAACTCTAAGAGGCTGAAATGCGTCTGTTAGGTCAGCACTGACCAAGCAGTCGACCGCCATACATAGGGGCTTTATCCAGATATACGTCTCATACGTTTTCACTTTGTGATTTGATTCTAATTTGAATTTTGAGACCAAAGCTGATAAGAATAAATGCCCAATGGCTCCTTATAAATAGGTAACATGTTCTTATGTTTTCATATTATTATTAACATCAAGGGAGGTCACTTAAGAGTTTTAGAGAGAGATTTTCTAGTGAGATAAAGTCTATTACTCTAGGGAATTATTGTTCATTTTCTAGAATAATAATTCTATTTTTTTTTCCGTCTAGTGATTGTGGGAGAGTTACCAAAGGAGAATTGAATGACATGTGCCCACTTGTATTCCAATCATAGAAAAAAAAATAGCAAAGAAGACCAGTTGTTGAGGCTCTTTCGGATGTAATTCTCAATAGCAATTCTGTCAAACGATTTTTAGTCAGAAGTGTGGTTCCAATTCTAATAAGTATGTAAGATCTTTCATTAATTTATCATATATAGCATGTCTAACTCATTTATGAAAAAAAAAGGTTTGTTTATTAAAATTTTTAAAATCCATTACGTACTCTTTTTAACAACAATTAGTATCAAGCCATGGTTTTACGATGTTTTTAAGGCGTTTGTGATCATGCTATGTACATAAATTATGTGACTTATCTCTCCTATGCTTAAATTAAATTTTTAGAGAGTTGGCACTCTAGGGTTTCTATATTATTATATGTTGTCATATGATTATATGGTGAATGTTTATTGATTAATTACTGTAAATTAAATTTTTTGTTAATTAATTTTTTCCAGTTATGGTTCGTTGGATGTTAGAATGCATATCTAGGTTTTTCATGTAATTAAATGGTGGTCTATCTTCATCGTCTAAGGTTTGTTGTTTTATTTTCTAGAAATTTTGCAAGTTGGAAAAAGTATAGTTTGTGGTTGTAAATTTCTATTGAAATATTAGAGAAGGATCTTGAAGATGGAGATTATTGCTGGTTGACTTATTTTCTTTGTTTATAAGCTTTTTGCAAGTTTTTTGTTTGAATTGTTATTAAAATAAAAACTACAACATAATTAAGAAACATTATTTCTTATCCAAAATGGTCAACTGCACTACACAATGGGTGTTTGACCAGCCACGGCTGAAAGCCATTCTATCGAACAAGCTAGTCTACCGGCCCTGTGTCTGGCAGTCAACCACCTTACGATAGAGAACCATTTTTTATTATTTTGAGGTGTTTTTATTTTTATGAGGCAATTTGAGAAAAACTTCATAAATTTTGTGATAACTAGAAAATAAAATTTTGATCTATGTGCGGCTGAAATCGAAGATGGACGCCATATGAAGAAGAATACAACAGGACGATGCAAGATAAAGAGTCGATAAAACATTTCAATTAAAAGTTTTATACTCTTTATTTTCTTTTCTCTAGGATGGAACCATAATATTACGGTTATTTATTATATTACTTGTAGCTTTGCTTAATACGTTGCTTGTTTGCTTTATAATATATTTTGTTAAGTATGTTGATAACATGCCATGTACAATAAGGAGTACTGCTCATTAAAATTGTTCTTGCATGTTAACATAAAACCTTGTTTTCTAAAATATTGAGTGAGAGAAGGTTTTTAAAAAGTTGATCTAAGGCCTTCATTATTGGTCCATACTTAATAATGATGGTTACAACCCCTTGGAAGGCATGCATTACAGACCAAGTTGGATCTCTAAAAGGATAATTTGCTTTAGTATATTTTATCATTGTTCTCCCCTAGGTAACAATTATAAATAATGTATAAAGTAGTTGAAATGATGGTTAGACACTCAAGTTAATTATACTATTAACCTCCCCTAGGAGCTATGTTAACAAAATTAATGGTCAAAGAAAATGATTATTACTAATGCTAGATCAAACATGTCTTAGATGATATATACTAATTGGATGAGATTTGTGTTTCTAATTTAATTTAGCAAATCTCCACTAGGCAACTTGTTGAATTCTGAGTTAGGAATTATCGTTTTAAAGTTGTAATTTTTTTAAGGTTTTAATACATAAACACATTATTGATGTTTGTGTTATCTTACTAAAAATTACTGTATGTTTACTTATCTTTGATATATGAAACTTTATTATAGAACAAAAAGCTAAAAATGCATTATCATTGATACTTAACCAAAACACTTTAAATGGCAAGAATTATAATGATTGGAAACAGAACCTGAACATTGTCCTATCCTTTAAGAAACTGAAATTGTCCTAACCACACCATGTCCTCCCATGCCTATTAACGAATCCACTAATTAACAAATCCATGCATATGATTGCTAGAGAGATGCTGACGATCAGGCCCACTGCTATATCATGGCTAGCATGAACAACGTGCTACATGCTCAACATGAAGATCATGAAACTGCTAGGCAGATCACAGATAATCTTGAGGACATGTTTTGATGCCAAGCCTTGACAAAACGACAAGAGGTTCTTCAGAAGCTTCTCAATTGCAAGCAAAAACCAAAGACATCTATGAAGGATCACATGATGTTGGTCATGGTTTACCTCACTGAGGCTCAAACCCATGGATCCAACATCAATGCTAAGTCATAGATGACTATAGTTTTTGAGACTCTGTCAAAAAAGTTCATCCCCTTTAGAGCTTTACACAATTTAAGCAATAGATAGGATGTAACATTAACTGAGTTAATGAAGCAGTTGTAAGAGTTCAAAAACCTGATTAAGGAAGCTCTAGCAAAGGGCAAGCCGAACTTGGCAGTAGCATCTAGTTCCATCATCAATGGAAAGAAGCAAAAGGCCAACAATGGGAAATCTTCTAGTCCAGCAAAGGGCTAGGAAAAGAAGAAAAAGAAAAGGAACCTGAAGAAGTTAAAGTGCTTCTTCTATGGGAAGGTTTGTCATGGCCTAAAATTAGAGCTAGTGATAAATCTTTAAAGTTTCGTGAAGGCAGGATTTTTGTGAAAACACCATTGTTTTTAAACCCATAGTAATACGTCTACCCATCAAACTTATGTGGGGTACATATAATATCATAAAGAAGTTCGTTCATCACAAAGAGAGTATCATGCATCACCTACCCAATACATAACACTTAGCATACAGTTAATATAGATAAAGTTCTTATGTCCCAATTCATACTATTTTTAAATAATCAAAGTTGCTTACAAACACATATAAATGACCATGAAGATCCCTTTAAAAGTATTAACAAAAGACGAAGCCGCAAGCTTTAGATGCTCTAACTACTCTATTGGTCTAGCTCGCACTGAACACCTCCTGGGGAAAAGAGGAGGTGAGCTAGAGCTTATTAGGAATACAGACTATTCGGCTTTTAAATCCACAAATAAAATAAATAACGAAGGTTCATGTATTTCTACAAGACAATATTATATAAACTTTATGATTTCAAATAGAATTCTTATAAAACTAAACAAATTTATCATTCCAACAAAATTCATAAATAAATAAAGATAAGTAAATAAAATAGATAAACAAATAAATATAAGCATTAAAGAATGCCAATCCAACCTGATATGAAGTTAGAAATTCTCTGTTAACTCTAACACTCAAGTTCCAATTGTTAGTGAAGGAAATGGGGAAAAAAGGGATTTAAAGACATCCATTGTGCCCCCAATGAGCACCCTATGTCCGTTGCGCCCCAAATGAGCACCATGTAAGTAATATAAATTTAACAATCCTTAAGAAATTTTCTACATGGCCATAGTTTAATCCAGCGACGCCACGTTGAGTCATCACAACTTACGAGAAAGGGATTATCTCAAATTTGCTCTCAACCTATCAATTATTATTAGATTAGTTCTAACAAAATTTGGCAGCATAATGCCTATTTTTCAAATAAAACCAAAGCCTAAACCTACAAAAAAATAGTTCGCAGAATAGTTGTAGCATGCCATAACTGCAAGACGTACCACCTCATTGGACTTTGTGATAGGAATTTTGACTACCTGATACATATATATCAACAATATGTAAACCAATGCAAATAATTAAATCAGTAATTAACATCACTTTCAAACTTGAAATTTTAATTATCTATTTCAACCTTTGTGATCAATGAACTAAATTGTAAAAATAGTATCAGGTAGTCAAAATTCCTATCACAAAGTCCAATGAGGTGCAAAAATGCTTCGATTTCAAAAATTGAAACTGTTAAGTTTTAAACCAAAAACTTTGCTTGTTGTTCTCACCTTTTGGAATTCTGTCTTACAATTTTGACATTGCAAACATGTTAGGAGCATAAAAAATAGGCCGATATGCACTCCCGTTGAGTTTTGAAGGTCATGGTCAATGGTTTGATCGGGTTTAACCGACGTTGACTGATGGCAATGAAGGAGGTAGTGGTCGAAGGGGTACCGAAACAAAGCTCTCAACGAGAGGAGCATGTTTCCAGTGGTTGCTCCTCTAAACGATGTCTGATTCACCAAAAATTTAGCAAAAATGTCAAAAAGGGAGGTGTTGTGGGCCCAAAGAAATCTGACAATTCTCGGGCTGATGAGGGGGTGGTTCTTGCTCCTTTCGACGCAGGTAACATAAAGGTATGGTTGGTTAAAGGTGGTGGAGCTGGGCGATGTCAGAATCGAGCATGGAAAACTTAGGAAAGCCAAACTTTTTGTGGCTCTCCACTATGGTCGACGGCGAGTAGGCTGGAGCGGCTTTAGCGTTTGGAGGTTCAAGTGGCGACAAACTTGCTCAGCCAGCACATGCAGGGCAATGATAGCTAGAGGCTATTGTAGGGTGATGGCTAGTAGCTAGCCCTTTTTGGGCATGAAAAATGGAGGAAGAAAGAGAGAAGAAAGAGAAAGACGTAAGAAAAATCTGATTTTTGTTGTCGTTTTTAAATTTTTTTGCCATTGTCTGAAATAGAACTTCTAGAATTAGTTTCTCTCCCATAATCTTTTTTAAAAATCTCAAATTGTCCCAAAATTTTGAAATTTTCATCAATTAAAAACTAAAGGTTTTACAAGGTTGGGCACATCAAGAAGAATTATAAGGACTTCCTAGCTAAAGATGGTAAGTGCGAACTTTTGGTTATTGAAACTTGTTTAGTTGAAAAATCAAGTGACACTTACGTCATAGATTCTCAAGTGACTAACCCTATTTGTGTTTCTATATAAGGGTTCAAAGAAACAGGTAGTCTGCTAAATGAGCACTTCACATTATGGATAGGCGATAGGACTCTAGTGGTTGCTGAAGTAATGGGAGAAATTTATCTTAATTTTGATAGTCATAGGAATTAGTTTTGAGAGATTGTTTTTATGTTCCAACACTTAAAAAGAATTTAATTTTTTTTTGTTGTTTATTTAAAGATTCTTATTTAATTTTTTTTAATAATCTAGTTGTGATTCATAAAAACAAATCTTTTATCTATAATGGATCGATGTAAAACAACCTATATTTTATCAAACCTAAGATGGATTCACTACTAAGCACTGAGATAAATGACAATGCTAAAAGGCTTAAACCTTCTCACCCTAATAAGACTTATCTTTGATACTTGTGATTAGGTCACATAAGCCTTAATAGGATTTAAAAGTTGGTAAAAGATGGACTTTTAAGCAATTTAAAGGTGGAATATATACCACAGTGTGAATCTTGTTTGGATGGCAAAATGACCAAAAGACCATTCAAGTCTAAAAGCAATCGAGCTGAAGGGGTTCTAGAACTTATGCCCACTAATGTTTATGGTCCCATGAACATCAAGGTGCAAAGAGGGTATAAGTATTTTGTTACTTTTTTTAATGACTACTCGAGATATGGGTATGTTTACCTTATGCATCATGAGAGTGAAACTTTTGACAAGTTCAAAGAGTTTCAAGTGGAAGCAAAGAAGCAATTATGTAAGCCCATAAAATCACTTTGATCCGGTCAAGGTGGTGAATGTCTCTCCAATGAATTCTTAGAACAATTGATAGAAAATGAGATTTTTTCACAATAAGACCTTGTTGAAAATGTTTAGGTCTATGATGAGTTATTCTACATTGCCACTATCTTTTTAGGGATATGCACTATAAACCCATGTTATCTTTTTAACAATGCGCCTTCAAAATTAGTTCCTAAAACTCCACACGAATTATAGACTAATAAAAAGACATCCTTAAACCATATTCATATATGGGGATGTCATGTTGATGTCATGGACAAGAAAGCGAATAAGTTGAAAACACGTTTAGATGTGTGCATGCTTGTAGGATATTCAAAAGGGACAAAAAGTGGCTAATTACATAACCAAAAAGAAAATAAAGTCATGGTTTCAATGAATACAAATTTCCTTGAGGCAAGTCACGTGAAGGAATTTTTTAAGCCTCATAGTAGAGTGGTACTCGAGGAGATGGTAAGCGATACGATCGCACTGGTGGTTCCAGCAAAAACCAATCCAATAAATATGGAAAAACCAGCAGAACAACAACCTAGAGAGCTTCAACGTAGTAGGAGAATCAGGCATCAACTCAAAAGGTGCATATTTGATGGTGAAGCCTACTTTACTGAACTGGTTGAACATGACAAGGATCCTTACACTTACAAAAAGGCATGGAGGATATTGATTCAAAGCTCTAGACAAAATCTATGAACATTGAGATGAAATCTATGAAGACTAATCAAGTCTAGGAACTTGTGGACCTTCTCGAAGGGGTAAAAGCCATAGGGTGTAAGTGGGTCAACAAGAAAAAAAGAGGTGCAAATGGGAAATTCAAAAACTATAAAGCTAGATTGGTAACAAAGGGATACAAGTAGAAGGAAGGAATTGATTATGAGGAAACCTTTTTGTGTGTAACCATGCTCAAGTCCATCCGCATACTCTTGTCCATTGAAGCCGCTCTTGATTACTAGATTTAGCAAATGAATGTCAAGATAGCTTTCTTAAATGGCCATCTTGATGAGACCATTTGTATGGTATAGCTAGACAAATTCAAAGCTAAGGTTGAAAAGAATAAAGTCTGCAAGTTGCTAAAGTCTATTTATGGACTTAACCAAGCTTCTCGTTCTTGAAACATAAGATTTGATCAAGTGATCAAGATTTATGGGTCTGACCAAAATGTGGAGGAGCTATGTGTTTACAAAATACATTAAAGATGGGAAGATGGTGTTTCTACTATTCTATATAGATGACATTCTGCTTATGGGCAATGACGTTAGGGCATTGTCATCGGTCAAAGTTTGGTTGACAAAGTAGTTTGACATGAAGGACATAGGTGAAGCTAATTATGTTCAAGGTAGCCAAATCTTTCGAGACAAAAAGAACAAAATGATAGCTTTATCCTAAGCTTCCTGCATAGTTAAAATTGTAGAGAAGTTTGCAATACAAAATTCTTAGAAAGGTGGGCAACCATCTAGGTATGGAATTACATTTTCTAAGAAAGACTATCCAAAGTCTGTTGAAGAAAGAGAATACATGAAGAAGCTGTCTTATACTTTAGGAGTGGGTAGTCTCATGTATGCTATAATTTGCACACGACCTAACATATGTTATGTGGTTGGGATAGTAAGTCAATTTCAATCGGATCTAAGACCGAACCATTGGGTTCGATCAAGCATATTTTCAAGTACCAGAGAAGGACATGAGATTGTATGCTATTGTATTCAGGTGAGAATTTAACACTTTTTGGATACACTGATTCAGATTTTTAATCCTACTTGTATTCAAGAAGATTGACTTTAGGATCTATGTTTACTCTTGGAGGAGGCACCATTGTCTAGAGAAATGTTAAGCAAGATTACACTTCTGATTCAATGATGGAGGCTAAGTATATAGCTGGTAGTGATGTTTTGAAAGAAGTAGTGTGGCTTTGCAAGTTCTTTAGGAATCTTGAGCAAATTCCTAGTATGGATAAGTCGCTAACGCTGTACTGATAACATTGTTGTGATAGCTAATGCCAAGGAAATAAGATTTCATAAAAAGAGCAAGCATATATATTGAAACTATTATAAGGACTTCATAGAGAGCGGGCATGTCGCAGTATGTGTAGTTGTTGAATCTACAATTAAATACAAAATATGTTAAGTCAGTTTAATGTGTTCTTGTTAATGAATTTGAGCCCTCAAATGATCGTTATTGGGATCTGTTTAGCTTCAAAGAAAACCTATCAAATTAATTACAAAAAGTAATTTGAAAACTAAACAAACTGAAATTAAACAGTACTAAAAAGATAAATGATACCACACATGCAGATTTATAGTGGTTCACTCTATAAAGAGAGCGACGTCCACTGCTCTTCACTATGTATGAAATTAAAATGTACAATTACAAAGATGGAAATGAGGGGAAATTTCAATAGAGCTTATGTATCTTCTCTTTTATGTGCCTACAAATGAAGATGACATTCCTTTACATAGAAGATGAGGAGCTGGGACTTCCAACTGATAGAGTGGGGATGATAGTGCTTAAAGTAACTAGAATAGTGGGACATATATCAGTCCACGATAGGCTACAAGAATCAAGCTCTCCCCATGTCTGAAGTTCGTGATTGAACATACTCATAACCATCAAATTGTGTGAATCGATTCCGTCGAATTGACACTTGGGAGATCAAACCTACAACGACAAAAAAGGTTATCAAAATACATGATTGGTTTGCGATCGATCAAAATAATCAAAGCCTTAATTTGATAATACACTAAAATGATGCTTCTCTTATCAAACAATTTTGAGTCAATCGATCTCGTTGGGCTTAACTCGCTTCAACCGCAACTCTGAATCCTCATTTCAAGCCTCAATAGATGATTTAGGCCTAGCCAAATCATAAACCAATAGTTGGCCCCCCACTCCTTAGTCGATTTAATCGGCTACAGGAGTGAAAAAATCTCAAGCTTTAATTTAATAACACGTCTCTTGATCGAAACTTCATGTTCACACTGGGATCATCACTCTTGCTTGGGAAATTGTGATACTTAACTACCTATGACACGTGTCACAATGCAATTAAAAGGCCCTTAAAAATATCTTTGCAGTGCTGATGTATGCACTTGACTTGAAAAGACATCATCTCAATTTGAGCAAGAATTTGAAAAGAAGTAGAATCTTATCTATTAGATCAACTTTCCACGAGCCGATCTTAGCCATTGATCAAACTTCTTCGGACAATATAAACCCATTCTCTCTCTCTCTCTCTCTCTCTATTTCAAACAGTTATCTTTGAACTTAGGGCTATTTTCCTCCATTTTCTCAAGCTTTCTAATGACTTCCAAGTAAGATTCTCTCCTTTCTATTGATTATCTTGCAATTTTCTTCCCATAGGTTTGTTTCTCTTACAATTTCAAATATTAAAGTACCATTTCCAACTCATTTTCTTAAAAAAATCCATGATTTCCTTGTCTGTTTGGCTCTCATGGGTTTATACCCTTAAGAACTCTTCGAAACTCGTCAAATCTTAAAAATTTTAGCCCTAAGATCTTCAAAACCCTAAATTTCCTTTAAAAATCAATTTATATAAAGGTGTCGAAGGCCATAGATATTAGTTCATGCTCGAGTAAAGGCGACGACCCTTGGTCTAGTGACGACGATACGAAAATCGATGAATGGATTAGAGAACAATAAAAAATCGAATGGAATTCTAGAATCAACAATGTCGGGACCAGCAAAAAAATAGAAGGGGGCCTAGTGGCAAAGAGAGACAAAATTATGGGTCCTTCGAATTGAATCAAGAAAATCAAAATGCTTGAGAAGAGAAATAAAAAACCTCACCAACAAAGGGAATTTCCTTCTTTTTGAAAAACTCAAAATTGATTCTAACTGAGGGGGACTTATCAACAATCAGGGCAAGGTATGGGATCCCTCCTTCTGTTAACATTTGACTTCCCTACCCAGACGAGCAAGCAAATACACAAAATGATAACTAGCTATGTGTGTATACGAAATGGCTTGAACTCGGGCTTCAATTGCCCATCACAGAATTTATGCTCAAAATTATTAATCATTATGACATCTCCAAAACACAACTCATGCCAAATGGGATGCGACTACTGATCACCTTGATAACACTGATCAAAGAAGTTGGCATAGATTTTGATCTCCATGACTTCCTTCGGTGCTATTATTTGAAGCCAAACAATAAAAACAGAGGGAGCTTCTACTTTGTGTATCGACAATCGAAGCAATTAATCTCCTATTTTATTAATGTGGATAGACACTGGAAAGAGAAGTATTTCTTCTTGTTAATTAACCAAGACTCAATCGAACTGACCACTCGATTCCTGTTTCCTTTCATGTTTGGTCATATTGGTGAGTATTGATACTTGTATTTATTATAACCAGTAATTCAAACTGATCCTTAGCATTTTGTTTCTTTGCAAATTATGAGCTGAACCACCTAGCCCCTATTGGCGAAAGGTTTCGTAGGCTTGAAGCTATGCTCGTATTGAAAGGACAAACTTGGGCAAAAATTTCAAATCCTGATCGACTTGGAAAGTAACAGGCATTCAGAGAAATCCTAATAGGCATTCCTATTCGCTTTCCAAAACAAGTCAATTGGGTTTTTGTATGCTGCGATGTACTTCAGCGGCTGCACGGTCTGTCAAAATTCATTACTCCACTCTCTGACGAAGATGCTCTTCTCACAGACACTGTATTATCATCGATGAAGATCTCATTACCTTTGTTCGATGATGCCATGAAGAGGAAGGCTATTGCAAGGGCTGCGGTAAAAAAGAAAAAGAGGGACGATGTCAGCAAAACTAGTATCCAGAAAAATTGACTCCCCTAATCAATACTTTTGAGTTCCCTCTACCACTTCCATTCGACATTCAGCCCCTAATGTCGAAGAAAAGAAAAGTTGTGGAGCCGTCTGTTATGATCGAAGATGCTGAAGCGAGGGTTGTTAATAAAACTCTTGACTTCCCAAAGAACGTTAGCATCTTTTAGGACAAGGAGGTGGCATTAAGAGCGTCTAGGAGTTTTAACTTTATACTAGACGAGGATACTTTTGGTGGGACGTCGTTCTCTTGGCTGAATATCAAATTGACTTTGGTCCTAGGATAGATAAGGCAGGAAGTCTTGTTTTGAAACTTTAACTTATCATATTGATTCATACTAAGCCTTTCCATTATACACGCCCTTCAGCTTCATAACATATTTGCGAACAAAGCTATCAAGGAACTTGAAGAGAAGCTTGGGAAGGTTGAGTCTAAGAGGGACAACATGAGGAAGGAAAGAGAGGATGCCATCAATGTGTTGATGAGGTCGAATGAGAAAGTGCTTAATTTGAGTAGTAGTCTTTGTATAGAGGAGGAAAGGTCAAAAACTTAACTAAGGGGATAGAGACGAAGACTCAAGAAATTGAAGAGATCAAAAAGCAACTGCTCGATATTCATAGCAATTCCTCCATCAAAACTAGGCTTGAGACACTAAAAGAGTTCAAATTGGGTCAACTTAGCAGCCTTGACACCCAATGAATCTAATGACGAGGAAGTCGATAAGAGTGAGGTAGTTCACAAAGAGGCTAGGGCTAAGGCTTCCTAATCTCCTGATTCTTCCAAGATTGAGGCATCAATGGCAAATGAGCAAGTTGTTATACCCCCATCCGTTCATGTAGCAGAAGGGGAAAATGCCTAAATAGTAAAGGGGAAAATCACCCAAATCATCTAATATATCGAACTAGAGTTTTTTCACTAAATAATTTTTATTTCTATTGACCAGCTTCTATTTTACCTCACATATCAAATTGTTTGCTTCATAGAACTGATCATCATTTGCTTTGTTCTTCTATCCTGGTAATATTGACCCCCCTTCAAAGTTTAATTCATTAACAATAATTGAACTTTGAATTCATCATGCCTTAATACTTGTAGAAATTAAGTGATAATTATAATTTAAATCGAGCTTGAAAGAAATTGGCATAAAATTTAAACCACTAAGATGGTTTAGCAAGCCAAAGTTTTTTAGCATTAGAGCTAAATAATGTTGATTCAAACATGGGATTAGATAGTCAAATAATTATAAATTGATTCAACTTTGATATAATAAGCCATGACGATGGAATTATGAATAACAATTGACCATACATTCAACGAGTTAACTGAGTTTGGTGTTGTTAGGGTAAAAAGCAATGATGATGGCGAGCCATGAAGATGGCAATTTAGGAACAAACTTAAAGTGAGTTGATAAGAGTCCAATGTTAGACTTTATAGAAGGCCATGATGATGGCGAGCCATGAAGATGGTAATTTAGGATCAAACTTGAGATGAGTTGATCGAATCAATGATAAAAGGCCACGATGATGGCGAGCCATGAAGATGGCAATTATGATCGAACTAGGGACGAGTTGATCAAGCCATGAAGATGGCAATTTAGAATCAAACTAGGAACGAGTTTATCGAGCCATGAAGATGGCAATTTAGAATCAAACTAGGGACGAGTTTATCGAGCCATGAAGATGGCAATTTAGGATCGAACTCGAGATAAGTTGATCGAATCCATGATAGAAGGCCATGATGATGGCAAGCCATGAAGATGGCAATTTAGGATCGAACTAAGGACTAGTTGATCGAGCCATGAAGATGGCAAATATAGGATTAGACTCGAGACTAGTTGATTGAGTCCAATGTTGGACTTATTTGGGAGCCATTACGATGGCAAGCCATAAAGATGGCAAAGTAGTATCGAACTTGAAGCAAGTCGATGGAGCCTTGGGAAATATGGTAGTTGTAATAATAGCATGGTTGCACCCTTTTATAATACACGGGCTGTCTACATACCCATGTGCAGGGATCAAGCTAAATGTAGTTCAATTTACAATTTAGCACTTTACAACCTTCATGAAATGGAATCAAATGAAGCGATGTAAAACCTGAAACAAAAAATATTTTAGTATAACTTCTACATAGTAATTCCATATATGGTGGGCATTCCAGCTTTTGTTGATGATTGACCCATCGAGTTTCTCCAACTTGTAAACCTCGTATGGAACAACGGCCTTCCATTGTATTTTGAAAGACTTTTTGAAGCACAAGGTCCTCTACCTGGAACTTCCTGATTCTACCTTTCTTGCTGTAGTACCTGGCGGTTACTTGATATAATGAACGAGGTGGTAAAGTGCATTCTCCCTCTTTTTGTCTATTAGGTCCTATGTATCCCGCATCATTTCTTTGTTCATTGCTTCATTAAGGAGTAAATAGTTGACTCGAAGATGTCAAGTGACGATTTTTATTAGGATGATTGCTTTTATTTTGTATATAAGGGAAAATAGGGATTCGCCAATCGCACGCCTGGGCATCGTTTGGTTGGCCCATAGAACCATCAAGAGTTCTTAAACCCATCATCTTTTTCTAGCCTCTAGCTTCTTCTTTAGGTTTTCAACAATCGTCTTGTTTGTCGCCTTCACTTGCCCATTCCTTTATGGGCACCTAAGTGTAGAGAAGCTCAAAATAACGTCCCAATTGTGGTAGAACTTCTTGAAGGACGTGGATATGAACTACGAGCCATTGTCGATGACAATCTCCCTTGGTACTTTGAACCGACAGATGATATTTCTCCAAATGAATCTTTTGACATCTTGCTCTTTAATATCTATAAAAGCTTTAACTTTAACCTATTTAGAAAAATAGTTTGTAAGGACAAAAAGATAATTAACTTATCCAGGGCCTAGAAGGAATGGCCCAACAATGTCCATCGAGTACTTCATGAACGGATATGGTGAACTGATTAAGGAAACTTCCTTAGCAGGTTGATAAAGGGCAGGCGCATGCCTCCGACAACTATCATATTTCTTGGCATAGCTCTTGCAATCGCCTCGTATGGTTGGCCAGTAGAAACCTTGCCTTTTGATCTTATTGCACAAGGATCTTCCCTCTAAGTGATTGCCACACGAGCCTTCATACACTTCTTGAATAACTTTCTCAACTTCATCTTCCCCAAGGCAACAAAGATAAGGGCCTACAAAAGATCGCCTATAGAGCTTCCCATCTATCAGGCAGTATCTTATAGCTTGGACTTTAATTTTTCTTGTGCTTTGCTTATCATTGGGTAGCCATCCATTGCGTATGTATATCACAATAGGAGTTTTCCAATCATACCTTGGGTCCATGTAATTCGTCACTTTTGCTAATTTGATGCTCGGTCGATCAATGCATTCCAAGGGAATTATTCTTTGCTCATTTACTTCGATTGATGATCCTAAGTTGGTGAGTGCATCTGCCCTAGAATTTGCTTCTCGTGGCCTTGAGACTGTTTACTAGCTTTAGGTAGGAGACCATCTTTTCATCTCGTGCTTCATACTACCTGGTAATTTGATTTACGATCAGAGTAGAATCACTTTTCATGACAAGCTCAGTAGCCCCCAGTGCTGTGGCAAGTCCCAAACCAGCAATCATTGCCTCGTATTCGACTTCATTATTCGTGGCCTTAAATCCCAATCATAAGCTTTGCTTGATCTCTTCGCCTGTTGGTGATCGTAACTGCACTCTTACTCTCGATCCTCTTTTGTTGCTGGCTCTGTCAACCTACACAATCCATTCCTTGGCTTCGTTGATGTCTGCTTTGTATGTTAGTTAGGTAACAAAGTCCACGAGTACTTATGCCTTTAGTGTTGTTTGAGGTTTGTATTCAATGTTGAACTCGGTTAGCTTGACAACCCATTTTGTTAATCTCCCAGAGACGTCATGCTTATGCAAAATGGCATGCATCGGTTATGACAATAGCATGATGATGGTATAACTTTGAAAATACGGTTGAAGTTTTCGGGCTGACATAACAAGCACAATGGCAAGCTTCTCAACAATAGAGTACCTTTTCTCTGCATCCAACATCGTGTGGCTAACAAAGAAAATAGGCTTTTGGATTGAATCTTCTTCTCTAAAGCTGACCATGGTCTCTGAGACTACCAAATAAAGATAGAGTGGCTCCCCATCTTTGGGTTTCGACAGGATGGGTGGTTGGATAGGTACCTCTTTAGCTCCTCGAACACTTGCTCGCATCATTCACTCCATTTGATTCTTGTGTTCTTCTTTAGCAGCTAGAAAAAAAGGAGGTACTTGTCTAACGACTAGGCTATAAATCAACTAAGCGCAGCGGCTC
Organism: Artocarpus heterophyllus; assembly: GCA_025403435.1. Classification (NCBI taxonomy): domain Eukaryota; kingdom Viridiplantae; phylum Streptophyta; class Magnoliopsida; order Rosales; family Moraceae; genus Artocarpus; species Artocarpus heterophyllus. The sequence goes on from CM046342.1 coordinate 20,995,676, forward strand.
GTCTGGTGAGCTTTTGGATCTCGCGTTTGGTTCTTATGGATGGCACAAGTTGGAATGCTTTAATTTGATCTGGGTTTGCCTCGACTCCGCGTTTCATAATGAGATAGTCCAAGAAAATTTCACTCATAACTCCAAAGGTGCACTTCTTTGGGTTCAGCTTCATGTTATATTTTCAAAGAACCTCAAAGCATTCATGTAAGTGTTGTCCATGGAGGTTAGCCTACAACAATTTCACCAACATATTGTCAATATAAACTACCATGTTCTTATCGATTTGCTCTTCGAACATCATATTAACCAGCCTCTAGTACATGACTCCTGCATTCTTTAGCCCAAAAGGCATAACTTTGAAATGAAAGATCCCCTGTTATGTGATGAAGGTAGTCTTCTCTTGGTCTTCCAGATGTTGGAGGATTTGACTATAACTAGAGAAAGCATCAAGGAAGCTCAAGACTTCATGGCCAACTATTGTGTCAACAAGGTAATCGATATATGGTAGCAGATGACTGTCTTTAGGGTAGGCTTCTTCTAAATTAGAGAAATCTATGCACATTCATCACTTCTCGGTTTTCATTTTCACGATTACCACATTCACCAGCCAATCTGGATATTGAACAGGACATATGAACTTAGCTTCTAGTAATCTTCTCACCTCGTCTTTCACAATGTTGTTTCGTTCGACACCAAGTCTCCTCCTCTTTTTGTCATACTGGTTGATGGTTAGGATCGATGCTAAGTTGGTTTAAGATTATGCTCAGGTCGATTCTTAGCATATCTACTTGAGACAATACAAAACAATCATTATTACACTACTAGAAACTTGAGATTACACAACCCTTATATAACGACATTTTTTCAAAACCTGTCATGGTAAGGAGAGGTAAAAACGTGGAGAGTACTCTTGAAAATATAAAAACCTTGGTGTTAGTGATGCAAAACCTTTCACGACAATTTTTAGTAAAAAACTGTTGGAAAAAATAGTACGCAGCGGAATTTAAAAAATTTTGCATCAGAGTAATTTCTAAAACACAAGTTTGACATGCTATATGCGTAAATTAACCAGATCTTACTAACCATTGTGTGCCGAAGAACCCTCGCAAAACGTGATGAGAAGTAACGTTCCAGAAGAGCCTCAACCAACTAGTCTTCTTTGTTATTCTCTATCCATGATCGGAGTGAGTGTGGGCTCACACGTACAGCTCTTCCACTAGGTGACTCTCCTTCCAACCAATCGAGAGAACCCAAAGCAAATGTTCGTGATTTGTGAACAAAAGCTCTCAGGGAGTTTTCAGATTCTCACTAGCAGAGTATCACTCTTAATCTCTCAATTGATCTAAATAGCTTATGTAACTTACCCCCTATTTATAGAGGTTGGGTCTAGGGCCACTCCTTATCAAATTAGGTCTCAAAAATTGGAATCATAATCAATATTGGATCAAATCCACACAAAAACGTATGATTTTTTTCTACGCATAGGCAGGCCGATCTGCCTAATAGGCAGGCTGAACTTGCCCCATCAGCAGGCCGAACTTGAGGATCGGCATGCTGAACTACCGATAAAAAATCTCAGCAAATCTTATATTTTCCACCCAAGATTCTATAGGATAAAGTCTCAATTTTAATTCAAATAACCCAATAGAAAAGTTATCTAATTAAAACAACTTTATCTAGACAATCTCTAAGAAAATAAATGAATTTCCAATAATTCTACAAGTTTATCTTGATCTAATTTATCCAAAATCAAATCAACCGATAAACAGACAAGAATTATCCGATTCTTACAATTCAACAAGTTTATCTTGAATTAATTTTTATCACAAAATTAATTCAATCCATAAACAAACATGATTTATTTGATTTTTCTAAGTTTCAACCAATCTAATAAATCTGACATAAGTTACCAATTATTGGAAAAGCACGTCGTATCGTTACAGGATGTTGTGAGCTAACAAAGGGGACCAAATGGACCTATATAGTTCAAGCTCCTAATAATTATGAAACCCAATATCCCAGATATACATTTCATAATTATCAACTCCAATGCTACTCCACTAAAAGCTTGAACCTGCACTCTCCAACTACATAGAATTATGAAGCCCGAATAGCTAAGTCTCCATGACATATCATAGTGTATCGTATCCCCATATGATAATCCATAATCGGCTTAAGGAAAAGTTTTGTCTTACCTTCCTGATTATTTTTATCTTACATTCCATTATCTGACCATCGAAAAACTTACCATCCAAAGACAAGATACCATTTAGTTATACCTATGTATCCAAATGGTTGAGCGCTCCAGTTTTTCAATTACAGGATAACGCATATAAGAGGATATCACTACTCCTAAAGAGGAGCTATGGATTCCATATCTATGAATAATAGGTCTACGCCATCAAGAGTCATGCCTCCAACATACTAGCATGCATACTACTATAAAGATGTTGGTGTCACCTTTTGGTACATCAAAAGACACAAGTCAAGACAACAGGCCCATTATTGATCTCAAGATTAAGATACAATATAAATGATTGTCTAAAGCGAATCGATTTGCCGAGATAGAATTATTAATCCAAATCAATTCACTTTATGTCCTGATCCAACACATCGTCACCTATGACAACAGAGTTCACCTCCGATGGCCAAGACAAACCATTTCCCAATTAGGATATAGACAACAGAACAATCTTTACATGAATAAAGTGCTCAACTTTATTCCCTCGATTACGGATCTTATGTTTTAGACCATCACCTTAAGAATCGTGTCTTCCACATAATCTGTCCATCATATGCCCAATTCTTAAAGGTTTAGACTGACAGTCTTAGACTTTTGTTTGCTTAACATACATTCAACAAATATGAACATAAAGAGGACAAGATTTGGTATATAAATAATAAATAAATTCTTTATTGATAAAAATGTCTCCAAAAACATATTAAATTTTTACTCCTTAGGGCATACATGTCTAACAATCTCCCACTTGCACTAAGTGTGTAAATACTACAAATCTTGCATCCCCGTAGCTTCCACATGTCTCTTGAAGACTCTCCCAGTAAGTGTCTTTGTAAATGGATTAGCTAAATTGTCCTCTGACGCGATCTTGCACACCGTGACATGCCTGCCCTCAACGAAGTCCTTTATCACATGATACTTTCAATCAATATGCTTATTTTTCGTGTGAAATCTTGGTTCCTTAGCATTAGCAACCACCGCACTGTTATCATAGTATAGTGATACCGCCTTATCCATACCAGGAACTACCTCAAGATCCCTAAGGAACTTGCGGAGCCACACTGCTTCTTTTGAAGCATCACTACCTGCCACATACTCGGCCTCTATCGTTGAATCTGAAGTGCAATTTTGCTTAGCACTTCTACAACTGATGGCACCGCCACCCAGAGTAAACACAAAACCTAAAGTCGATTTCCTAGAATCCAGACAGGATTGAAAATCTGAGTCAATATATCCTAGAAGAGTCAAGTCCTCACTCGAATATACAAGCATATACCGTCGAGTCCTTCTCAGGTACTTGAAAATCTACTTTACCGCAACCCAATGGTTCAGTCCTGGATTTGCCTGAAATTGACTTACAATCCTGACCGCATAACTAATATCCGGTTGCGTGCAAAGCATGGCATACATGAGACTACCCACTGCTGAAGCATAAGGCACCTTCTTCATGTATTCTCTTTCTTCATAAGACTTTGGAGAGTCTTTCTTAGAAAGAGTAATTCCAGACCTAGATGGTTGCCCACCTTTCTTGGAATCCTGCATTGCAAACCTCTTGAGAATTTTATCTATGTAGTTGGGCTAGGACAAAGCTATCATTTTGTTCTTCCTATCTCGAAAGATCTGGATACCAAGAACAAAATTAGCCTCACCCAAGTCCTTCATATCAAATTGCTTGGTCAACCATAATTTGACCGATGACAACGCCCCAACGTCATCACCAATTTAACAGTATGTCATTTACATAGAGCAGTAGAAAAACCACCTTCCCATCCTTAATGTGTTTGTAAACACATGGCTCATCCACATTTTGTGAGAACCCATAAGTCTTGATCACCTGATCAAATCTTATGTTCCAAGAATGAGAAGCCTGCTTAAGTCCATAAATTGACTTCAGCAACTTACAAACCTTACCCTCTTGACCCGTGACCTTGAACCCGTCTGGTTGTTCCATATAAATGGACTCATCAAGATAGCCATTCAGAAAAAGAAGTCTTGACATCCATTTGCCAAATCTCGTAGTCGAGAGTAGCAGCTATGGACATGAGAATCTGGATGGACTTAAGCATGGCTACAGGCGAAAAGGTTTCCTCGTAATCGATTCCTTCATTTTGTGTATAACCCTTAGCTACCAGTCTAGCCTTAAAGGTTTTGACCTTTCCATCCACTCCTCTTTTTCTCTTGTAGATCCACTTACACCCTATGAGTTTTACCCCTTCGGGAAGATCCACAAGCTCCCAAACCTGATTAGTCTCCATAGACTTCATATCTATGTTCATGGCTCTGTCCAGAGTTTTGAATCAACATCCTCCATAGCTTTTGCATAAGTATAAGGATTTCTGTCATGTTCATCCAGTTCAGCCAAAAAGACTTCCCCATTGAACATATGCCTCTCAGGTTGACGCTCGATCCTCCCACTACGCTGAAGCCCCTGAGGTTGATGTTCAAGTTTGTTTGGTTTCTCTACACTGATCTGAATGATACCATTCGGAACCTTCGGAGTGATCGGATCACTCCTTAACTCCTCAATCACCACTTTTTTTTGAGGTTTAAAGTCGTCCATGTGACTCTCCTCAAGGAAAGTTGCATTAGTTGAAACCACGACTTTATTTTCCTTTGGGTTATAAAAATAACCCCCTTTAGTCCCTTTTGGATATCCTACAAACATGAAAACTTTCGAACTTGCTTCCAACCTAATCGGATCCTTAAACAGGACATGAGTTGGACATCCCCATATGCGAATATGGTTTAAGGATGTCTTCCTACCCGTCCACAACTCATGAGGAGTTTTAGGGACCGATTTTGAAGGCACATTGTTCAAAAGATAACATGCGATTTGTAGAGCATATCCCCAAAAGGATAAAGGCAATGATGAATAACTCATCATGGACCTAATCATGTGCAACAAAGTTCTATTTCTTCTCTCCGCTATGCCATTCTGCTACGGAGTGCCCGACGCAGTCAAATGGGATAAAATCCCATTCTCTAATAAGTGTTCCAAGAACTCATCAGGAAGGTATTCCCCACCTCGATCGGATCAAAGTGCCTTTATGGGTCTACCCAATTGCTTTTCCACTTCAGCCCGAAACTCCCTAAACTTGTCAAAAGTTTTGCTTTTGTGGTGCATCAAGTACACATACCCATATCTTGAGTAATCGTCAATAAAAGTGATGAAGTACTCATATCCTCCTCGTGCCCAGATGTTCATCGATCCGCAAGCATCACTATGCACAAGTTCTAAAACCCCTTCGGCCCTATTGCCCTTAGACCCAAATGGTCTTTTGGTCATTTTACCCTCCAACATTTGAATCCTATTTAGGTTAATATGACCAAGGCGCAAATGCCAAAGATAAGTCTTATTAGACTGAGAAGTTTTAAGTCTTTTAGAGTTATTATTATTCATCTCAACATTAAGCAATAAGTCCATCTTAGGTTTGATAAAATATAGATTATTTTGCATCCATCCAGAACAGATAAAAGATTTGCTTTTACGAATCACCACTTTATCATTAAAAGAAACCAAGTAGGAGTCTTTAAATAAACAAGCTACAGAAATTAAATTCCTTTTAAATTTAGGAACATAAAAGCAATCTTGCAAAAATAAATTCTTATAATTATCAAAATAAAGATGGATGCCTCCTACTGCTTTTGCTGAGACCAAGGATCCATCGCCCATCCAAAGTGTGAAGTCCTTATGCAGTAGACTTCTCGTTTCTTTGAACCCTATAGAGAAATACAACCATGATTAGTTGCACCAGAATCTATGACCCAAATATCACTTGATTCCTCAACCAAACAAGTTTCTAAATACAGAAGATCACACCTACCTCCTTTGGAAAGGAAGTCCTTGCAATGCTTCTTGATATGCCTGACCTTTCCACAGAAGAAGCACTTAAGCTTCTTTGGGTTCTTTTTCTTCTTCTTCTTGCTCTTGGTGCTAGCAGGAATAGAAGACTTCCCATTCTTGGCCCGTTGCTTCTTTCCATTCCCAAAGTTGAGATTGGAACCATAAGCAACTACCATGTTGGCCTCACCAACCGCAGGAGACTCCCTGATCAGCAGTTCGAACTCCTGTAACTGTTTCATCAATTCCATCAAGGTCATATCCCGTCTATTACTTAAATTAAAAGTAGCTCTAAACAGAATAAATTTCTTTGATAGAGTCTTAAAGACCATAGTCATATGAGTTTCAACATCGATGTCAGCTCCATTGGTTTGAGCCTCAATGAGGTAACCCATGACCAACATCATATGCTCCTTTACAGTTGTCCCCGGCCTTTGTCTACAGTTTAGAAGTTTTCGAAGCACCCCTTGCCGCTTTGTTATGACTTGGCCTCCAAACATATCCTCAAGATTATCCAAGATCTGCTTTGCAGTCTCATAATCCCGATGTTGAGCCTACAGCATATTATTCATGCTGGCCATAACATAGCAGTGGGCCTAATCATTAGCGTCTTTCTAGCAACCATACGCTTGGAATTGGTCATTAGTTGAGTCTCCCATAGGCTCGAGAGGACAAGGAGTTGTCAATACATTATTTTACTTTCTTAAAGGATAGGACGATATCCAGGTTTCGTTTTCAATCATTATAATTCTCTCCAGTTAATAGGTTTTTGTCAAGAATTGATGATAAAGTGTTTTTAGACATTTTTAATCTACAATAAAGAATCATATACTAAACATAAGCAAGCATATAATAATAATTTAGTATGATAACACAATCATATAAAAAATACAAATGTATTTATGTGTCAAAACCTTAAAAATATCACAACCTTACAACGATAATTCCTAACTCAGAATTCAACAAGCTCCTAGAGGAGTCATGCCAAATTCAATCAGGAACACGGATCCCTTCCTGATTAATATGTGCCATCCAGGACCCGTATGATCCAGCATATATTAATAATCGTTTCGTTGGCCATTAATTCTATTAACAGAGCTCCTAGGGGAGGTTAATAATAAAAATAATGTGAGTGTATAACCATCATTTCAATATTTTATCCATGATTTATAATCACCACCTAGGGGTGTGCAACCATAAATCATGCTAAAATACCTTATATTCTCAAAGATCCAATCTAGTACATGATAGAAATCCCTTCTTAGGGGTCAGGACCACCATGTTCTGCCTATAGACCAACGATGGAGGCCTTAGGTTCTCTCTTCGAAAACCTTCTCCCACTCAATCTTTTGAAATCAAGGTTTTATTTTAAGAATATGCATGAACAATTTTAATATGAGCGACACTCCCTATTCTATATGACATGTTATCAATATACATGGCAAATCATATTATAATGCAAACAAACAAAGCAATCAAGCAAAGCTTCAAGCAAAATAATAAATAACCGTAATATTATGGCTCCACTCTAGAGAATAGAAAACTAAGATTACAAGAGAATAATCGAGACATATTATCGATTCTTCAACCTTGAATCCTCAAGCTGTATCCTTCTTCATGTAATACCCATCTTTAAGTCTTCAATCCCGTATGAATTGAATACTTCATATTTTCAGTCATATCCAAAGTTAATGTTTCTCAAAATTGTCCCAAAAACAAAACTAAAATTGCATTGAATAAACTGCACCTTTTCTAGAAAATTTCTAGCTCTCGGTCGGCAGCCCAATCTGGGTGATTAGCATGCCGGTCATGTAGGTTCGGTCTGTCAAACTGGAAGTTCGGCCTGCCGTGAGAGTCTCTTGATTTCTGCCCCACTGACGGCCTGTCAAACCTCAAGTTTGGCCTATCAATCTGTGACCATTGGCATGCCAAACTGGTGAGTTCGGCATGCCGACCGAGCAGAAATCTCCCATGCCAGAAAATACAATTTTTAATGCAATTCATCAATTTTATTTTCAACAATTTAGAAACATAAAATTAGAGACTCAGGAAATACCTTGGAGCGCCTATCATCATTCTTCTAGATCCGACTTCTAAATCCATCTTCTCGATCCATCTTCTTTGAATAATTATTTAATTACAAAAATCTTACAAATTTAAAAGTAAACAATAATTCTTAGAAGGAGATGATAGTCTGCTATCTAATTACATGAAAAACCTAGATACATATTCTAACCTCTAAGGAACCATAACCAGCATAAATTAATTAATTAATAAATAATTAAATAAGAATTTAATCAACCATAATTAATTAATAAACATTCACCACATAATCCATGACAACATATATAATATATAGAAACCTAGAGTAAAAACTCTCTATAAAATTAAATTCAAGCATAAGAGAGATAAAGATCATAAAAGTTATACATATAGTATGATCAAAAACTCGTAAACTTATGTAAAAACCTGGCTTTGATACCAATTATTGGAAAAAATAGTACGTAGTGGAATTTTAAAACTTTTATATTAGAGTAATTTCTAAAACATAAGTTTGACATGCTATATGTATAAATTAACCAGATCTTACTAACCTTTGTGAGTCAAAGAACCCTCGCAAAACGTGATGAGAAGTAACATTCTAGAAGAGCCTCAACCAACTGGTCTTCTTTGCTATTCTCTAACCACGACCAGAGTGAGTGTGGGCTCACATGTACAGCTCTTCCACCAGCTGACTCTCCTTCCAACAAATCGAGAGAACCCAAAGCAAGTGTTTGTTATTTGTGAACAAAAGCTCTTAGGGAGTTTTCAGATTCTCACTAGCAGATTATCACTCTTAATCTCTCAATTGATCTAAATAACTTATGTGACTTACCCTTTATTTATAGAGGTTGGGTCTAGGGTCACTCCTTATCAGATTAGGTCTCAAAAATTTGAATCAGAATCAAATTCGGATCAATATCGGATGAAATCTGCACAAAACGCGTGATTTTTTTCTACGCATAGCCAGGCCAAACTTGCCCCATCGGTAGGCCGAATTGGAGGATCGGCATGCTGTACTGTCGATAAAAAATCTCAGCGAATCTTTTATTTTCCACCCAAGATTTTATAGGATAAAGTCTCAATTTTAATTCAAATAACCCAATAGAAAAGTTATCTAATTAAAACAACTTTATCTAGATAATCTCTAAGAAAATAAATGAATTTCTAATAATTCTATAAGTTTATCTTGATCTAATTTATCCAAAATCAAATCAACCAATAAACAGACAAGAATTATCCGATCCTTGCAATTCAACAAGTTTATCTTGAATTAATTTTTATCACAAAATTAATTTAATTGATAAACAGACATGAATTATTTGATTCTTTCAAATTTCAACCAATCTAATAAATCTGACATAAGTTACCAATTATTGGAAAAGCATGTCGTATCGTTACAGGATGTTGTGAGCTAGCAAAGGAGACCAAATGGACCTATATAGTTTAAGCTCCTGATAATTATGAAACCCAATATCCCAGATATACATTTCATAATTATCAACTCCAACACTAATCCACTAAAATCTTGAAGCTACACTCTCAAACTACATAGAATTACGAAGCCCGAATAGCTAAGTCTCCATGACATATCATAGTGTATCGTATCCCTATATGATAATCCATAATCAGCTTAAGGACAAGTTCTGTCTTACTTTTTTGATTATTTTTATCTTACATTCCATTATATCACCATCGAAAAACTTACCATCCAAAGACAGTATACCATTCAGTTACATCTATGTATCCAAATGGTTGAGCGCTCCAGTTTTTCAATTATAGGATAACGCATATAAGAGGATATCACTACTCCTAAAGAGGAGCTATGGATTCCATATCTATGAATAACAGGTCTACGCCATCAAAAGTCATGCCTCCAACGTACCGGCATGCATACCACTATAAAGATGTGGATGTCACCCTTTGGTACATCAAAAGACACAACTCAAGATAACGGGCCCACTATTCATCTCAGGATTAAGATACAATACAAATGATTGTCTAAAGTAAATTAATTTACCAAGACAAAATTATTATTCCAAATAAATTCACTTTATGTCCTGATCCAACACATCGTCACCTGTGACAACATGCCAATGTTTCTATTCATGGAGTCCACCTCTGATGGCCAAGACAAACCATCTCCCAATTGGGATATAGACAACATAACAATCTTTACATGAATAAAGTGCCCAACTTTATTCCCTCGATTGCAAATCTTATGTTTTAAACCACCACCTTAAGAATCATGTCTTTTGCATAACCTGTCCATCATATGCCCAATTCTTAAAGGTTTAGACCGACAGTCTTAGACTTTTGTTTCCTTAACATACAGTCAACAAATATGAATGTAAAGAGGACAAGATTTGGTATATAAATAATAAATAAATTCTTTATTGATAAAAATGTCTCCAAAAACATATTATATTTTTACTCTTTAGGGCATACACGTCTAACAAAAACGTCGTGGTAGGTGCAATTTTACATGACAGTTCATGTAAGATTAACCTTTCATGATGGTTTTTTAGCAAAACAGTCATGTAAGATTCAACTTCTATGATAGTTTTTATAAAAACCGTAGTGAAAGGTTCCAAATATTTGCTTAAATTTTGGTAGGGGACTAAAATTTCAAAAATGCAGAACCTTCCACAACAGTTTTTATAAAATCTGTCGTGAAAGGCTCCGCATATTAGTGCGTGCTTAAAATTAGGCGGTGGACCTTCCACGATAGTTTTTATAAAATCTGTCATGAAAGGTTTTGTGTATTGGCGCGTGTTTAAATTTGGGCAAGGGACTAAAAATTTCAAATACACAGAACCTTCCATGATGGTTTTTATAAAAACCGTCATGAAAGGTTCCGCACATTGCATACTTAAATTTGGACAGGGGACTAAAATTTTGAATATGTGAAACCTTCCACGATGGTTTTTATAAAAACCGTCATGAAAGGTTTTGTGATAATTTTGGGCGAGGGACTAAAATTTTGTATATGCAAAACCTTTCATGATGGTTTTTGTAAAAACCGTCGTGAAAGGTTTCGCATATTGGCGCATGCTTACATTTAGGCAGGGGACTAAAAATTTTGAATATGTGAAACCTTCCACAGTGGTTTTTATTAAAACTGCCGTGAAAGGTTGCACATTACATTTCACGACAGTTTTTATAAAGCCATCATAAAAGGTTCCACATATTTGAAATTTTAGTCCTCCACCCAAATTTAAGCAAGCACCAATGTCATGGCCTTCTCTATTTATTCAAAATTTCTCCAACTTAAACCCTCTCTAACTCTCAAGCGCCCTTCTCTCTCTAACTCCTCCCCTCCATGGCCTAGCCACCCATGACATTCCATGGACTTTGACATTCTCCTGTCACTCTCTCCACAACCCCACCATCGTTCGACCTAACTCCCAACAAACTCGGCGCCGTTTGTTGTCGTTTGCCCTTGTCCCTTGACATTCCACCAACTCCGTCGTCGTTTGACTCCTCCCTTGACGTTCTACCGACTCCACCGCCATTGGTAAATTTCAAACTATTAGTTTTAGTTTTAGTATTATTGTTAGTTCTAAACTTAGTATTATTTGGTTTTTTTAGGGTTATTAGCTTTAGTTTTAGTTTTAATATTTGTTATATCACTTTGTTATTTGCTATTTAGTATGTGTTATTTGTATTTGGTGTTTGAAAGAACTTTGAATAACATTTAACATTTTGGCGTGAGAATAGGTTACTTTCTATGTGTTTGTGATGCCTAAGTATTATTGTGATGCCTACCACATGTTTGATGAAAAGTTTCTATGACTATGTGTTTGTATTTGTGTTTTAGTTAATTCGCTTTATTTTCAATATTTTTGTTAATTCTATTTATTTTTGTTATCATTTCTTTACCTCACACATGACAACATGGACTTAAACACCAAGAATCCATCAACTCTTGTTCAAGCATAGAAAGAGCACATGACTTTACAATGTAAATATATATATATATATATATGATTTTGTAAAAATTTTATAGTTCAATGTAATTATATGATTGTGAAGTCAGGGCATTGTATTAATGGTGAAAATACGGGACTATTCATATTGTGGGAAACCAAGAATTTTGGATATTTTTTTTAGCTTTAGACCAACTTTTTCACAACGGTTGTTAATGAAAACCATCATGAAACAAGAGCCTTACGTGACGGTGTTCATAAAAATTGTCGTGTAAGCTTAGCCTTGCATGACCATTTTTATGAAAATAGTCGTATAAAGAGTAGCATACACGATAGTTTTCATAAAAACTATCGTGTAAGCTTAGTGTTTCATGACGGTATTTAGTGAAAACCGTCATGGTAGCCTCGTCCCAAGATCCTAGTACCTCGCCAAAATAAGGATTCCATGACAATAAAAAACCATCGTGAAAAGTTTTGTTGATAACACGACAGACGATGATTTTTCAACTGTCGTGAAAACATACCACGATGATTTTAAACCGTCGTGTAATCTATGGTTTGTACTAGTGTTAGCTTTCAAAAAGTCAACTATAGCGCATTTCACTGCTAGGTCGAGTTGCAAGCTGATATTCGCTATTCTTCACTTTGTCTTTTAGATTGATTTGAACTTCATCAAGTTGCTCTAACACTGATTTGACACAATCTTGATTACTCGACCTGCTAGATGGTTTTCCTATATTTGCTATAAAGCTAGCTTCTTTTACTTCATAGCAATGGTATAGCAACTCCTTGCCACTTCTTGGCTTCAAAGTATCTCTCTAACTCCTCGCTTCATTAGGAATCTAGTTCCCTGGTGGAACATCGATGGGACAGTCTCCATCACGTGTATCCATGCTCGCCCAAGGATGATGTTTTATCTTGAAGGACAATCCATGACAAGGAAACTAGTCATCTTATTTTCTCCAGTTGTGTGGACAAATAGCTTAATCCTTCCCAACGCTGGTTGCTTCTCCATTAAATCCTATAAGGGTGGTAGTAGATTTTTCAATCTCCTTTTCATCAATGTCCATCTCTTTCAACATCGAGAGGAACAAACTGTCTGCTGAACTTCCATTACCAACAAGTATACTTCCAATTTCACAATTAGCAACATTAAGTTTGATTACTAAAGCATCGTCATGTGGCTTGTCGAGCCCGGATGCCACATCGCTTCAAAACAAAATTGTATGCTCACCATACTTGTTAATTATTGAGCTAGCAATCACTTGTCTTGCTCTCCTATAGTGAGCCTTCATCTGGTTAGCGGAGTCATCGCTAAAAACAGAGCTCTTGCAAATGGCTCTGATCACTTTCCTTATTGGTGGTGGTGATGGCATCTTCTCCTGAATACGGAGGTCTTTCTATCCCCTTCCTTCTCGATTCAGCCCATAAGTCTTTCTTCCTCACTTGGACAAGTACTCCCTCAAATGTCCTTTCTTAAGCAGTTCCAAAATCTCTATTTGTAGGGCCTTGTAATCAATTGTTAAGTGTCCTATGTCTCAATGGAACTCACAGTACTTTGTATGGCCGTGGGACCGACTCAGGGCCATCTTGTTCGGCGACCTGACATAATCCTTTCCTTCAAGCTACACGATTAACTTGGTTAGGGATATGCTTAGAGTGTACTTTGGTGGTGACAGTGGTCTACTTTCTGATCATGACTTTTGTTCTTTCTTCCTCCATTCTCCCTTTAGTGGTGTCCTCATTTGTCCTCTTCGATTTGTTCAAGGTATCTTTTGACTCACTTGCTCTATTCTATGTTCTTAGTAAGCTCTCATTCGCACCTTTCATTCTCTTCTTCCAAATCGATCCATCCCTTTTTCTATTCAAAGCCTTTTAGATGGATTGAGGGAAATTAAAGCAAATACTGCTCTTGAAAGAGGACTTATGTAGGAGTCCCTTTTCAAAGGCTTCTCAAACTCTTCTGTCTTCCAGATCTAAAATCTTGGAGATAGCTTTGCTAAATCTCTTTATGTAAGCTCACAATGACTCGCCTAGACACTGTATGACCAACCATAAATCTTTGGTTATCTTACCAATCTTTATATTTATCTAGTAGGCTTTGACAAAAGAATCTGCTAACTATCGATTCACCTAACAAGCAGGTTATTGAACCATCAAAGTGCGGCCCTTTGAGACTCTGTACAAATAGCTTACACATCATCTCATCTAGAATTGAGTCTAGGATGTTCGTTGCACTGACGACGTTCTTGTATTGCAGAAGGTGATCCTTTGGATACGATGTTCCATCAAAGTGAGAGAACATGAGGTTACCATACTTTAGAGGGACGACTGAAGTAATTCTCCTCGTAAATGGATTTTCTCTAATATTCTTCAAGATATCATCTAGCGCTGGGGTTTTGCTCATTGTTTTTCAGACTTTTTGATCAATCTTCTCTTCTACGAGCTTCAAATTTTGCTCGAGCATTTCTCTCATCATTTGTTGGATGAACTCAGGAGTTAACACGGTTGATACTATAGTGGCTCCAAATCGAGTGGTTGGTTCGACTATCCCTTCATGTTCTTCATTCTCTTTGGTGTTATACTAGTTCAGGACTGGATGAGTGCTCGTCGTTGCTGTAGTGGGTGTTATTGGTGTTGCTGCGACTATAGTTGTTGGTGTTGGAGTTGGGGTGCTGTATAGTGGTTGCATCCTCTTGATAGGGTTGAAGGAGGATTGTTGTCAGGCTGCAAGGTCTGAAACTGCCAAGGTGCTACCATCATGACTAGGAATGTTGAATACCCATAATGTGGGAAATAATACGAGTATGATGCCATTTGTGAGTTTTGGTAACTGATTTGGCACCTCAAAGTTGAGTTCTTGCTGTTGAGTTGCTCCAATCTCCAGTCGCGTTCCTTGGAATGCATAGCTTGCTCTTGAAACATTTTCTTCAAAGTCTCCACTTCAGCCATGAGGGCTTCCATCTACTGATTTGTTTAGGGGGTGACTTTAGTTTCTTCACTTGGAATTTCAAGTGCATGTTAGTTGTCTGATTTTTCCACCATGTCTGGTGATTGAGCTAGAAGATCTTTGCATTGGAGACTTGAAGGCCCCATGATGGGTACCAAACTATACTTGTTGGATCTACAATTAAATGCAAAATATGTTAAGTTAGTTTAATGTGTTCCTTTTCATGAATTTGGACCCTCAAATCATTGTTATTAGGATCTATTTAACTTCAAAGAAAACCTGTCAGATTAATTATGGAAAGTAATTTGAAAACCAAACCAAATGAAAGTAAACAATACTAAAAAGAAAAATGATACCACACATGCATATTTATAGTGGTTCACTTTATAAAAAGAGCTGCGTCTACTATTCTTCACCATGTATGAATTTAAGATGTACAGATTACAAAGATGAAAATGAGGGGAAATTTCAATAGAGTTTCTGTATCTTCTTTTTCATGTGTCTACAAATGAAGATGACATTCCTTCATATAGAAGATGAGGAGTCATGACTTCTAACTGATAGAGTGGAGATTATAGTGCTTGAAGTAACTACAATAGTAGGACATGTGTTGGCCTACGATAGGCCGCAAGAATTAGTCTTTCCTCACGTCTAAAGTTCCTAACTGGACATACTCATAACCTTCAGATTGTGTGAATCAATCCCTTTGAATTGACACTTGGGAGATCAAAACAGCAATGACAAAAAAGGTTATCTAAATACACAATTGGTTTACAATCGATTGAATCAATTGAAGCCTTAATTTAATAATACACTAAAACAATGCTCCTCTCATCAAACAATTTTGAGTTGATCGATCTTGTTGGGCTCGACTCACTTTGACTGCAACTATGAATCATCATTTTGGGGCTCAATAGACAATTTGGACCTAGCCAAATCGTACCCTAATAGTATGCAAAATCGCATCCAACGGCAATATTGAGGGTAAGCATGGCGCCACCTTCCGAGGATGCTAACTTCGGTGGTCCGCTAATATGCTCAGCAGAACCCCCCGGTAAGCTTGCTGCTTGCCCCCGATGCATCATGCTTCCTTCCGAGGTGCCCCTCAGGCATCCAAGGCTGGGCCCCAAGAAGGCTGCCACCTCGGGATATACAGTAGCTCGGGTCAGACCGATGTTACTAGCAAGCAGGCTGCTACTCGTCATTATAGGTCAACACAAGACAGATAACTTGCTGTCCGATAGAGTCCAATCCATTGGATGAGGGGCGCAACACTTGTTACCTACTACTTGACACACCTTGATGTGACACCCAGGTAGTGAGTAAAACCTGCCTTACACCTGGTCCAAGTGATGGCCTATAAATAGGATGCATTTATGACATTCTAGAGAGAGACTTCTGATACACACCTAACTAGCTGCCGACCTCTGCCGAGCAATACCTGCCTTGAGCATCAGAGAGCCCTTGTCTTTTCACTAACACTTTATCTTCTCCAAAGCGTCCCTCCTCTTGCAGGTGTGCACCCCCGGGCAGAGGCGACCCTAAGGAGAGGTCAGACTGTGGGCAGCCGCACGTGGGTGTTGATCCGACGCCGGGTCCCAATAAGCATCAACATTTTGGCGCTAGAAGGAGGGCCACTACACCTTCATCTAAACTTCAGCTACATTACCTCTGACACCTGAGATGACGACTCGAGCAAATTCCAGAGAGGACACAGCCCGACAGGAGGGGTCAGGCGATGCAAGGAATAGGCAACCGAATACTGGTCGGCCTAGGGGCCGTCCTCGGACCTCGAGGTCCCGGTTTGGGGGGCAAGGAAGCACAGCGAGGATTGAGCCGGTGGATGCTCCGGCTGCCTAGGACCTGATCTGGGAACTTACAGATGCAGTTTGAATCCTGACTCAGCAGCTCACGCAACAGGCTCAGCACCAAGCTGCACCAGCACTGCCGCCCCTGGCCCAGGTTAACCAGGCTGGAGGTCGGGTCGAACGAAGTGCAACTGACCAAGAAGAAGCCCACTCCAAGCAGTCTACAGGATCCACCTGAGGAATTTCAGCTAATAACAGGTTGGTTCGGGAAGGTCGTCTTGCACGCCAAGAAGCTCGTGTTCCCTCGCCACAAGGTTCTCGAGCCTCGGTATTTGACCAGCTCGGGTCCCAGGGAGCAGACAAAAATTGCCAGCCTGGGGCTAGAGGCCATGTTGAGGGTGAAGTACCCTACAGGGTCGAACTACCCGAAGACACCAACAGCCGCCAGCTCTAGGTGCTGCAGCGCCAAATTGATGAGATCAGAAATTACAGATTTGGACTAGACGAGACAGGAGCTCAGGACCCACCTTTCCTGGATAACATAATACGGGCGCCTATGCCACCAAGGTTCAAGGTACCGCAGATTAAGTCCTACGACGGGACCACAGATGCTGATGAGCTTGTTGAGCTCTTCCGAGGGCACATGCTACAGAAGAATGCCAGCGACGCGGCAATGTGCAAAGCCTTTTCACTCACTCTTACGGGCCCTGCTCGGCAGTGGTTCTGGCGACTTGAACCCGGCTCAATTTCTTCTTTTCGACAACTGGCCGACGCCTTCTCCTTGGCATTTTCCACGACCAAAACACGGAGGAAGGAAATAACATGCTTGTATGTTGTTAAGCAAGGAGACAGCAGCGTTAGGGATTATATTAACCGGTTTACCCGGACAGCCCTTGAGGTCAAGCACATCGAAGACGAGACCCTCAAACACATTTTTGTAGGGGGTCTTCGAGACGATAAGCTGACCTTGTCCTCGGCCTTTAAGCAGCCGAGCACGTTTTCTCAAATGCTCGGATATGCTCAGAGACACACAGACGCCACCGAATATATGAAAAGCCGTCGGGAAGAGGCTGGCCCGAGCGGAATGAAGAAGGATAAGAAGCAGAAGAAAGCACCGGAACAGAGCAGCGTCGATCAGAGCAAGAAGCAAAAAAAGGAGAAATTTGAGAAGCCAAAGGGGCCGACTAGTAAGTTTCAAAGCTACACGCCATTGGTGGCGACCATCGACGAGGTACTCGCCCAGTTAAGACCATTAACTCGAGGACTCTCGTACTTAAAAATAATGTGGAAAATAATGAAAAACAAAACTACATACAACGATCCAAGAAGAGAAAAATGGGAAGTCTTTATTTATTGGGGAGATACAAAGAACCGACCACCTCCCAAGCCCGGACAAAAAAAAAAACAACAACAACACAAAACAAATGGTCAGTCGGCCTGGGTCTCACCCCCAACCGTGTCTTCACCTCCGCCTCCGATCATGCTCTGCCCGTCCTCGTCGTCGTCACAATCTACCACAACAACCTAGCCTTCTTCGCCCCGCTGATGCTCGGCATCATGTTGGTCTGGCTCAACGATGACAGACCAATCGAATTCCGCTGCCTCAGGGTGCTTATCGATTAGGTGCTCGCAGAGGTCTGTCATGTCGTAGTAGTAAAGATCGGCAAACTCCAGGGATGTCTTGAAATCCTCAACCGCACCGACCAGGCGACCTGGGAACTCATCCAAGAGGTGTTGGTGCTCGGCCTACAGGGACATCAGCTGCCCCTCAAGCCATGCGGCCCCGTCCTTCGCCTCCTTGGCCTGCCTCGATGTCTCCTTGGCCTCGGCCTTGGCTTTCCAGATTTCCTCCTGGGCCTGAGTGAGAGCCTCCTTGGCTCGGTCGAGCTCAAGGTTTTTGGCCTTGAGCACCTTCTCGGCTTTCATCATCTTCAGGAAGGTCTTCTTGTGCATCTCCTTCTCTTTATGGATGTCCTTCATCCCAGAGGAGTGCACCATATGCAGAACGGCACTCACCTGTAAAAATAAAAGGGTTAGTCCTCGGCAGCATGATAGAAAAGAATTTGAACTATCTGTCGAGTTGGATACTTACAGAGCCGGCGGCTCGGAAAGCCGTATTGTAGAGACCCTGAAAATCCTCCCCCTGAATGTTTGTGAAGAAGTCGTTCTGAGGAAGCGCGTCCTCGAGGTGTTCGAGAACGATGCCACGGTAATTTGGACGCCTTCTCTGCAAATCCTCAGACGACCCCCTGGTGGCCTCGTCGGCTAGGGTGACCACCTGAGCGTCCCGGGACGTCTGCGGTGGAGGTGGTGGAACTTGGACTGATGTGGACACTTGCCTGGTGTGGGGAGGAAGCTCGGTCCTCGGCGTTCTCTTACGCTTCCTCCTGGTGTCGACGGCCTTGCCCTTTTATTTCCTCAGGCTTGCCATTAGAGCCCGTCTATCAGCATGGGAGCTCTGTGCCGACATCTCTACACAGGAAAACCTAGGTTAAGGCGAGGTCGGCAAAGGGAAAAAGATGACAATTAAAATCTATGGCTGACCTCCGATCTGGAGCTGGCGGGACTGGTATAGGAGCCTAATCACGTCCTTGAGGTCCTCGTCGGCTACGGGTGGCCCCGCATCGAAGGCGCCACTAGACGAGTCCTCAAAACTGGGCAATATAGGCTCCCTCGTCGGCCACCCAGACCGAAAAGTGCTTGGCCCTGAAAAATCTACGGTGACTGGCTGAGCAATTGTCACCTGCCTGGCCTCCCAGGCAGGGTGGACAGCTTGAGGATTTATTCTGCTGGATTCCCTGAACCAGTCGTAACCAGATAAAGTGTCCTTCCTTAGAAGGAAGGACTATTGTCTGGTGGACTCCAGCTTTTTGAACAGTTCATCAACCGCCCTGATGACGCCGCTCGGAGCCTAGGGACGCTTGGTCCACACATTCCCCTGCTCAAATGACCTCGGCACTTGTTGATTCTCAGGGACGACCTCACCGGCTTAGGATAGAAAATTTCCCCCGACATAGAACCACTCATATTTCCACAATTTTTCAGAGTCAGGGTTGCCCAGAATGAAATCCTTTCGAAAGCCGGTGACGTAGTACCAACTGAACTGTCGAGGAAGCTTCTTCATCTTGTACACTTGTTTGAAAGCTTCCAGCAGCATCTCAGTCCCCCGGTGGTACTTCCACAAAATGTACATCCCGACCAGTGATCTGTAGCTATTCGGCTTTAGTTGGGCCGGGCACACGTTGAAATCGTTGAGTGCCCGGTGGAGGAAGGGGCGAAACGGCAGATGCAGCCCGGCCCTGAAGGACTCAGCGTAGAGCGTGATGCATCCCTCTGGAGCGTTTAAGGGTGAATCTCCCTCACCGGGGACTGTGAAAATCATGTCGTCCGGGATACTATACTCGGCATGAATATCCTCCAGTCGTGTCTCCGTGATGGCGCTCGTGTAGCCTACCGCTGAGGTTTGCCTAGGTCTAGTTACTCGATATGCCGTCACTCTTCGGACGTGGGTAACTTGAACCTCCTACAACTCCATCTCTGGCTGCTCCATCGCTCTTTCGTAGATATGAATCCATCGCTCTTTCGTAGAGTTAATGCTATTCTCTTATAGGCATTATCCTATAATTGGAAAACTGGGACACTCAACCATTTAGATACATAGGTGTAATCAAATGGTATACTGTTTGTATTAATAGTAAGTTTTCCTATGGTAGGATAATGGAACATAAGATAAATATAATCGGGAAGGTAAAACAGAATTATCCTTAAGCTAATTATGAATATCCTGTGGGGATGTTACACATTATGATATGTCATGGACATTTAACTTATTAAAGTTTTGTAATTCAATATAGTTTAAGAGTGCAGCTCCGAAAGTTTAGTGGAATAGCTTTAAAGTTGATAATTATAAAATATACATGCTAGGGATATATTATTTTATAATTATAGGAGCTTGATCTATATATATCTGTCAGGTCCCCTTTGCTAGCTCACATAATTTTCTATAACGATGTGCCGTATTTTTTGACATATTGGTAACTTATGTAAATTCTTAAGATTGGGTTAAATTCGGTTGATTAGATTTAATAATTCATGTTAGTTGAATTAATTTTGAGAATTAATTAAAAAATAAAGATGTTGAATTATTTGAAAATATTTTATTTGAATATGAGACTATCTGTATATGACTGTTTTAATCAAAAGACTTCTCTATTGGGTCATTTGAATTTAAACTGAGGCTCTTTGAAGGATACCCTAGTCAAATAAAGTAGGAATTATCCAATCAGTTCAAATCATGTAAATCAGATAACTGTGAGAGACTGAAAATGCTTCAGTCAAGTCAGCATTAATCAAGCGGTCGATCACCATAAATAGGGGGCAGTCAACTGCCATACACAAGGAGCAGTCAACCACCCCTATTTTATTCAAACACATGTCTCATGCATTTTCAATGCGAGATTTGATTCTGATTTGAATTTTGAGACCGATCTTATCAGAATAAATGCTCAATGACTCCCTATAAATAGGTAACATGTTCCTATTCTTCCATATCATTATTAATATCAAAGGATATCACTTGAGAGGTTTTAGTGAGAGATTTTCTAGTGAGAGAAATACTATTACACTAGAGAATTATTGTTCATCTTCTAGAACAATAATTTTGTTTTTTTCACTAGTGATTATGGGGAGAGTTACAAAAGGAGAATTGAACGATGTGTGCCCACTTACACTCTGATCGTGGTGAAAAGAATAGCAAAGAAGGCTAGTTGATTAAGGCACTTATGGACTTAATTCTTAGTAACAGTTCTATCAAACAATTTTCTATCAAAAGTTTGGTTCCAATTCTAATAGGTATGTAAGATCTTTCATTAATTTATTGTATATTTATTAAAAAATTTTAAAATACACTACATACTCCTTTTTCCAACATGATTGATATATGTTTGGCCATGAAAAGCGGTCCAAATATACCACATGATTGGACATGATGAGTTCAAGGTCGAGTCTCAAGGGGAAGATCTTAGTCTAATTAGAGATGCAACAATGAGCAAGGGCACATGGGCCAGCACGGGCCCATCCTAATACAGTGATGGGCCAGGCCAGCATGGCCCGTCACTGTTTAAGGCACGGCCCGGCCCATAAATATTGGTGGGCTGGGCTTGGCCAACATATATTGACAGATGGGCTGGCCTAGCATGGCCCATGAAAAATCATGGGCCAAGTAGGGCCGAGCTTAGGCCAGGCAGGCCCAACACATTTAGGCCCATCATGGGCCGGCCCGTGTAAGGCCCATATAGACCCACAATGGGCCGGCCCATCGAAGGCCTATTGTGGCCCAATTTCATTTATAATGGTTTTTTTTTTGTTTTCTAGTAATTTTATAAGCATCTTATGTATAATTATCCTCATTGTACTTTTTTTTCCTTACCAAGGTTTTGTCCCACTAGGTTTTGCTTGGAAAGGTTTTTAATGAGGCAATCGTAAATAAAATATCCCTTTTCATATTTTCATTGACTATTCAAACTTTTATATTTGTTAATTTGTTTAAAAATTTAAAAATTAAAAATAAAAAATAAAAAATTATATGCTTAGATAGGCTGGCCCATCTAAACCCTCGATGGGCTAAAATAGGCCTACCTATCCTAACTCATAGATGGGCTTGAATGGCCCAACCCATTCAAGGCCCATGGCATGGCCTGACCCGGCCCATGGCATGGCCCAACTAGACCCATATAAAATTGGCTCGTGGTGTGGATTGGGTCGAGGTAATTTTAATATGGGCTGGGTCAGCCTGGCCCATAAAATTCATGGGCTGGGCTAGCCTAGCCCATGGCCCACTGGGCCTAAGGAGAACGGACCAGGTCAGGCTGAGCCTAGCCGGCCTGTTCTTGCATCTCTATGTCTACTAATATCAATTTTATTATTTATCTAGAGTCTAAGTTTGCTATTTACTAATGTTAGAAATTAAAAATTATCATTTACAATTGATTTAATTTTTTTTCAACTTTTACCTTTTTAAATGATTTTGGTGATTTATAATTACAGAATTTCAATAACAAGAATTGTTGAGGGTGAGCTCGGCGACACCATCGAGGAGTTGTACCCTTGGTGGTCGACCAAACAGCTTGGCAAAGCTACAGGGGAGATTACTACAGATCTCGATGAGCGTGTGTAACATCCGAGATTTCTAATACATTAAAAAATACATTAAGTTAAGGATTATATTTAGACGAAAAATACAATTTAAGGAGAAATACTGTATAATAACATGGAAAATTATACAGTATTAGAGTAATACAGTGTAAGAATTTGACTTTTTAAGGTCACGCAGTACAAAAATTAGGCTATTTAAGTTAAAGTAGTGCAGGAAAAATACTGCTTAGAGAATGTGGAGGAATAAGAAATGTTAAATTCGGCCTCCAAAAATTAACCAAAGGCAAGTAAAATATTTTACATAGTCTAGGAATATGTTTTTGCACTGATTTTACCATGGTAGTATAAGAAAAATACTATATGGTAAAAAAATTACACAGTGTAAATTTTTGGGTCCCACCAAGTGGACAACCATTAGCTTTTCATTGGGCCACCAAGCCATGAAAGGTGGCCCAATCACATCATGCCACATGGTAGCCTAATGGGTTACCATGAGTCACCCATTGGAAAAGTATGTATTTAATGTTGATTTTAGCCAAAAAATCTCTCTTTCTTCTCCAAGACCCACGGCAGCCATGGTTGAAGCTCTCCCAAAATTTTCTCAACCCCAAACAAGTTATAGAGGCAAAGCCCAAGGATTTTTATCAAGTTTTAAGGTAAAATCCTAAACTTTTTAGCAAGTTTTCAAGGGATTTTTCATGGGTTGAAGGGGAAATTAATTCATGGTGTTCTTGCATGAAAATGAAGCCTAGGAGGGAGTTCAAAGGAACTTTGAAGGTAGGAATCAAAAAGTGCTATTTAGGGTAAGTTTTAGATTTCAAAGTTTTAAAATTTTTTGAATTTTGTTTTGATTTTTATTCTTTTAAACCCATGTGGGTTCTTGAGCATGTATTTGATGAAATTTCATGTATATTTGATGTATGGCATGTTTAAGTTGTGAAATTTTGGTTTATGGTGCAAAATAGTAATTTTTGCAAAAAGTGTAATTTTTATAAATTTGATGATAGTTCTAGTAAAAATGATGTTTGAGCATGAGAAGGATTTGAATAAGGCATGGAACGGTTTCTAAAAGGGTAGATTTGTAATTTTAAAATTGATTTTTATAAAAACGCCGTAGGGACTAAATTGAAAGAAAAAGTTCTTTCTTGGTAGAATTGAAAAATGGCCAAAAATACCCCTGTACAGTGAGATTTTCACGAAAGTTAAAACACAAAAGTAGTAGATCTCGATGAAACTATTAGGCATTGCGAACAGTTCGTCAAAAATCTCTACCGATTGTGAGATTTAATTTTATAAGAATTTGTTAAAATTGGGAAAATTTTTAAAAGGGCAAAAATGTCATTTTCCCAAAGGATTTTGAATATGGTACTTTGAGCAAAAATGTTCCTCATGAAAAATGAGGACTGATGGTGTAAAAAGATTATCTTTGGTTCCGGGGGCAAAAATGCAAATATTTTTGTATTGGGGCCAAAACTTTAAATTATGTAAAAATTAGGTTTTCACTGGAGAACGTTGGTTTCTACACTGCTGTAGGCAGTAAGTATTATAGATGCTAAGTTTTAAGGATTCAAAGTTCAGTTGAGGAATGAAGAAAAAGAGTTAAGGGCAAAATGGTCATTTTGCGAAAGTGGCCAAAACGGACTCGAAATGCCTGATGTCAAGAAACGCTCCTTAGTGGGGATTTTTCTGTAATATGTAAGTAATGAGACATTAAAGTTAAGCGATGAGTTTTATAGAATTATGAAGTTGACAAAAAGCCCAAAAAAGGTAAAAAACGTCATTTTTACAAAAACGGCTGGAACGGAGTCGAACATTTCGATTTAGCATAACATTCTTAGACGAAAAATGTTCCATAATACATTAAGTAACGTAACCGTCATGTGTGATGAGAGATTTAATAAGGGATGTTTAAGTGAAGGAAAAGTAACCCTGGTGGGTTACAAGGCTAAGTGAAGGAAAGGTAAACTGATGGTTTATAAGGTTGAGTAAAGAGAACGATAGACCGATAGTATACCAAGTTATGAAAAAGGAATGAATGGTTAATGTTTATGTTTTATTATCAATTAAGTGGATTGATAAAAAGAAAGCTAATTAATGAGTCAGCTGTCGCATGATCAGGACATAGAAGCCGACCAATGGAAGGAAAAGAAACGAGAAAGGAACGAAATAGAGAACGCTGGGGCATAGTCCAGGTAAGTTTAGATTTCACCTACAACGTGAAGTAAATCTTTTTTAAATGCTTACATATGCATTTCTAAATGAGTTTGCAATGGTTATGCAAGTTGTTTTTAAAGTATATTTGCATTTATTATGCAAAAAAGTTCTAAACTACAAAATAAGATTTGCAATGAATTTGCAACCGTTATGTTTGAAGCCTATTTGCATAATGATATGCATGAATGTTATGAACTATGATTGGTGTGTGTATTATAAATGTGACATGACTTAAAATATTATATGAAATAGTTGCTATCCAAAGAAGAAAAATGTATAGCAACTCCACTATATGAAAGTATGAACGACAAGTGTATGTATGATATGAATGGCATGAGTATGAGTAATATGTGAAAGCATGATATTTGAAAGTATGATATGAATGACATGTATATGTATGATATGTTTATGAATATGATATGTAAGTATAATACTTACACGAATGAATGATAAGGATATGAATGTTATGATTAATGCTTGTTATCTAGAGTATAATAAGATATAGTAGTAAATAAGTACTATACCATGTAGTGCATAATGAACATGCACAATAAGGTCCATAAGAAACCAATTAACGATATAACCTCCAATTTGCCTATAGGAAACTAGAAAAACTACTATAAGACACCCTAGTTTTGATTAGAAATCGTTAGAACAATTTAGATAATCAAGTAGAATTTAGAAAATTTCTCGTGACTAACAATGTCACAAGAACAGAGCCAAGAGAGAGACTCTACGAATACAAAAAGCAAACAAGAGCTAATTTTTCCTTTTTCTGCACTCCAAGGAAAGCCTAGACATGTTCAAGAGAGATATGAAAAGTTAAGCTCTGTTATGACCCTTAGAAGTTTTCAGACAAGTATGTAAACATGTTTTGGATAATCATTATCACTAGTCTAGAATGACTAGATGATAAAAGACCTATAGACTGAACAACAAAAAGATGAACTTACTGGCTAGTTTTTATGTACCAAATTATGATCTAGATGCAAATGTGCAACCTAGATACGAAATAGGATTAGTATAAGTCATGCATTTCGACAATGCATAATGTGTTATAATTTAAGTTATAAGTTTTATGAAGCATTTGTTATGTAATATGTTGCAATTGTATGCAACATAATTCAGAATAAAAGTTATGATTTGCAATATGTGATTGCGTTATATGTTGCATTTGTATGCAATATGTTTAGAATAAAAGTTATGATTTGCAATATGTGATTGCATTATATGTTGCATTTGTATGCAATATGTTTTAGAATAAAAGTTATGATTTGTAAAATGTGATTACGTTATATGTTGCATTTGTATGCAATATGGTTAGAATAAAAGTTATGATTTGCAATATGTGATTGCATTATATGATGCATTTGTTATGCAATAAGTTTTAGAGTACAAATTATGATTAGCAAAATGTGTTTTGCATTTTATGTTGTATTTGTTATGTAATAAGTTGCATTTGTTATGCAATAAATTTTATTGTACAAGCAATGATTTGCAAGTGTATTTGCATATGATGTGGTTGCATTCGATGTGCTCACTAAGTTTAATAAGAAGGTAACATAAAGTTAAAAAGAAAGTGTAGTACCAGCCTCCTCGTTGTGAGGTAATGAAAGTAAAGTTAAAGTTTGACCTCCTAGATGTGAGGTACACGACCTCGAAGTTCGATGGTCTTAAGTCTTCCACAAGGGAAGCATCACGTTTACGATCTCATGATTAAAGATGTTGGTACGAACATTAAAGGTTATAAGATAAAAAAAGTTAATGAACAAAAGGTGGAAAGTTAAAGTAAGATAAGGAAAGTTAAAGTGTAAGATAAGAAAAGATAAGGAACAAGGATAAAAAGTCAAAGTAAGAAACAATGTTCATAAGATGCTCATAATCGAAAGTTCATAATTGAGCATAAATGAAAACATGCATTGTGATTGTACTTGATTTGTTTGTTATGAAACATTTATATGCTATGAAAAACATTCTGAGGAATGTTTTATATTAAATGTTTATGAAGACATAAAAGACATTATGAAGAGCAATCTGAGGATTGTTTTATGTTAGATATTTCATGAAAAGTGTTTATGAAGAACGTTATAGCAATTGCTTTAGGAAAAAATTTATGAGAAACGTTTTAGGAATAGTTTATGAGAAATGTTTATGAAAAGCGTTTATGATAAAAGTTTTAAGAAAAAGTTTATAAATGACGTTTTATGAAAAGCATTCTAAGGATTGCTACATGTTAAATGTTTTATAAAAAAAAAAACGTTTATGAGAAACGTTCTAGAAAAGTTTTATAAAGAATGTTTATAAAAGTCGTTTTTATAAATGTCTATGGAAAATATTGATGATATATGTTTTAAGAGAAAGGCTTTCATGTGAAAAGTTTTTAAAGCATGTTTAAATGCTTTGTGAGATTTTGTTTGAACTTACTGAGCGAAAGCTCATAAAATGTTTCTTCATGCTGTAGGTAGTATGTGGGCGACCAGTAGGACCCGTTAAAAGAGCTGGGTGTCGCAGAGGACAGATGCGAGATTTGGGTATGGATACCACCGCAGTTTGCTTCCGCTACACAAAGGGAAGGTTTTCCGCTATTTAATGTAATGTTTTCAAAATATTGAGAAAATCACAGTTTTAAGGAACAAATTTTAAGTATTATGATATATTTACAAAATGTTTTATTTTCTTATAAAGTTAGGTTTTGATCAATGATTCAATAAATGTTTCTTAATAAGTTTTAAGAAACGATTTGAAATGGTTTTAAAGACAAGTGTTGAGCGAGGTCTCGACATGAATGGTGGCAGAGGTCGCAACAATTTTTAAGTACGTTTAAAGAATGTTTAAAAAAAAAATTTATTTCAACTTTTTTCTTACTAAGTAAGTAAGATTATTGTTTACACAATGATGCTTAAGTAAGTAAAGTGACTATCCAAAAAGGCGGGTCATCACAGTGTGGATCTCTTGTCTGACGTGCTTTTTAGGGTCTCCTAGGCCACACCTCAATAGGTTGCCTCCTCAAATTGAGTACCAGCTCAAGTTGCATTCTTTTCACTTGTGTAAGTGGGCTACTACTCACCTGTTAGACATGTATGCCCTAAGGAGTAAAAATGTAATACGTTTTTGGAGACATTTTTATCAATAAAGAATTCATTTATTTATATATACCAAATCTTGTCCTCTTTACGTTCATATTTGTTGAATGTATGATAAGCAAACAGTAGTCTGAGACTGTCAGTCTAAACCTTAAGAATTGGGCATATGATGGACTGATTATGCGGAAGACACGATTCTTAAGGTGATGGTCTAAAACATATGATCCGCAATCGAGGGAATAAAGTTGGGCGCTTTATTCATGTAAAGATTGTTATGTTGTCTATATCCCTTATGGAAGATGGTTTGTCTTGACCATCGGAGTTGGACTCCATGAATAGAAACATTGGCACGTTGTCATAGGTGACGATGTGTTGGATCGGGACATAAAGTGAATTGATTTGGATTAATAATTTTGTCTTGGCAAATCGATTCACTTTAGACAGTCATTTGTATTGTATCTTAATCCTGAGATGAATAGTAGGCCCGTTGTCTCGACTTGTGTCTTTTGATGTACCAATGAGTGACTCCCACATCTCTATAGTGGTATGCATGCCGGTACGTTGGAGGTATGACTCTTGATAGCGTAGACTTATTATTCATAGATATGGAATCCATAGCTCCTCTTTAGGAGTAATGATATCCTCTTATATGCGTTGTCCTGTAATTGGAAAACTAGAGCGCTCAACCATTTGTATACATAGGTGTAACAGAATGGTATACTATCTTTGGATGGTAAGTTTTCTAATGGTGAGACAATGGAACATAAGATAAAAATAATCGGGAAGGTAAGACAGAACTTGTCCTTAAGCCGATTATGGATTATCATATGGGGATACGATACACTATTATATGTCATAGAGACTTAGCTACATGAGCTTCGTAATTCTATAAAGTTGGAGAGTGCAGCTCCAAGCTTTTAGTGAAATAGCGTTGGAGTTGATAATTGTGAAATGTATATCTGGGATATTGGGTTTCATAATTATCATGAGCTTGAACTTTATAGGTCCATTTTGGTCCCCTTTGCTAGCTCACAAAGTCCTGTAACGACACGGCGTGCTTTTCCAATAATTGGTGACTTATGTCGGATTTATCAGATTGGTTTAAAATTTGTAAGAATCAAATAATTCATGTCTGTTTATTGGTTGAATTAATTTTGTAAGAAATTAGTTCAAGATAAACTTGTTGAATTATTGCGATCAGATAATTCTTGTCTGTTTAGCGGTTGATTTAATTTTGGATAAATTAGATCAAGATAAACTTGTAGAATTATTGTGAATTGATTTATTTTCTTAGAGATTATCTTGATAAAGTTTGTTTTGATCAAATAACTTCTCTATTAGGTTATTTGAATCAAAACTGAGACTTTATCCTTTAGAATCTCGGTGGAAAATAAAAGATTTGCGAAGATTTTTTCTCGGGAGTTCGGCCTGTCGAATGACGTGGTCGGCCTGCCAATCAGCGGGAGATAAGATTACGTGTTTTCATGCAGATCTTATCAGATATTGATCCAAACTTGATTCTGTTTCAAGTTTTTGAGACCTAATCTGATACGGACTGACCCCAGGACCAATAGCTATATAAAGGGAGTGAGTCTCATGATTTACTCAGATCAATTTGAGAGGTTAGGAGTGATACTCTTCTAGCGAGCATCTGAAAACTGCCTGAGAGCTTTTGTTCACAAATCACGAGCACTAGCTTTGGGTTCTCTCTATTGGTTGGAAGGAGAGTCATCGGTGGAAGAGCTGTACGTGTGAGCGCTGTACGTGTGAGCCCACACTCACTCCGGTTGTGGATAGAGAATAGCAAAGAAGACCGATTAGTTGAGGCTCTTCTGGAACGTTACTTCTCTACACAGGTTGCGGAGGTTCTTTGGCACACTGAGGTTAGTAAGATCTGTCTAATTTATACATATAACATGTCAAACTTGTGTTTTGGAAAATACTCTATTGAAAAATTTTTTAAAAAATTTCGCTGCGCACTTTGTTTCCAACAATTGGTATCAAAGCCGAGGTTTTTACATAAATTTGCAAGTTTGTGATCATGTTATATGCATAAATTTTGTGATCTTAATCTCTCCTATGCTTGAATTGAATTTTATAGGGAGATGGCACTCTAGGTTTCTATATAATATATATGTTGTCATGGATGATGTGGTGAATGTTTATTAATTAATTATGGTTGATTAAATCATTGTTTAATTATTTATTAATTAATTAATACCGGTTATGGTTCCTTAGAGGTTAGAATGTGTATCTAGGTTTTTCATGTAATTAGATTACAGA
The DNA here is from genome assembly GCA_025403435.1 of Artocarpus heterophyllus. Classification (NCBI taxonomy): domain Eukaryota; kingdom Viridiplantae; phylum Streptophyta; class Magnoliopsida; order Rosales; family Moraceae; genus Artocarpus; species Artocarpus heterophyllus. The sequence goes on from CM046342.1 coordinate 21,026,207, forward strand.
CTATCATCTCCGTCTAGGAATTGTTATTTAATTTTTAATTTGTAAGAATTTTTTAATTAAATAATTATTCGGAGAAGACGGAACGAGAAGTCGGATCTTGAAGATTGATGATGGCACCTCCAGGTATTTCCTGAGTCTCTAATTTTATGTTTTGAATTGTTGAAAATAAAATTGTATTTTCTAGAATGAGGGTTTTCTGCTCGGTCGGCATGCCGGACCTCATAGTTCAGTAGGCCGAAGGTTATAGATCGACAAGCCGGACGTACGGTCCAGCAGGCCGACAGTGGGGCAGAAATTTTGGTGCTCTACCGGCAGGCCAAACCTACATAATCGGCAGGCCGATCACCCAGATCGGCCTGCCGACCGAGAGCTGCCGGGTGTCCAAAAAATGTGCAATTTTTCCAGATGCAGCTTTAATTTTATTTTTGGGACGATTCTGAGAAACATTAAATTTGGATATGACCGAAAATATGAAGTATTCGATTCATATGGGATTGAAGACTTGAAGATGGATATTACATGAAGAAGGATATAGCTTGAGGATTCAAGGATGAAGAATTGATAAATGTCTCGATTATTCTCTTGTAATCTTAGTTTTCTATTCTCTAGGGTGGAACCATAATATTACGGTTATTATTATTTTGCTTGTAGCTTTGCTTGATTGCTTTGCCTGTCTGCATTATAATATGATTTACCATGTGTATTGATAACATGTCATATAGAATAGGGAGTGCCGCTCATATTAAAATTGTTCATGCATAATTTTAAACTAAAACCTTGACTTCAAAAGATTGAGTGGGAGAAGGTTTTCGAAGAGAGGACCTAAGGCCTCCATCATTGGTCCATAGGAAGAACATGGTGGTCCCGACCCCTAGGAAGGGATTTCTATCATGTACCAGATTGGATCTCTGAAAGGATAAGGTATTTTAGTATGATTTATGGTTGCACACCCCTAGGTGTTGATTATAAATCATGGATAAAAATATTAAAACGGTGGTTATACACTCATGTTAATTTTATTATTAACCTCCCCTAGGAGCTCTATTAATAAAATTAATGGCCAAAGAAAGGATTATTAGTGTATGCTGGATCATACGGGTCCTGGATGGCATATATTAATCAGGAGGGGATCCGTGTTCCTGATTGAATTTGGCATGGCTCCCCTAGGAGCTTGTTAAATTATGAGTTGGGAATTATCATTGTAAGGTTGTGATATTTCCAAGGTTTTGACACATAAAGACATTTGTATGATTTTACATGATTGTGTTATCTAACTAAATTATTATATATGTTTGCTTATGTTTGGTATATGATTCTTTATTGTAGATTGAAAATGTCTAAAAACGCTTTATCATCGATACTTGACAAAAACCAATTAAGCGGTGAGAACTATACCGATTGGAAACGAAACTTGGACATCGTCCTTTCCTTTGAGAAACTGAAATATGTTCTGACAACTCCTTGTCCTCCCAAGCCTACGGGAGACTCAAGTAATGAGCTATTCCAAGCGTACGACCGCTGGAAAGATGCTAATGATCAGGCTCACTGCTATGTTATGGCTAGCATGAACAACGTTCTGCAGGCTCAACATCAGGATTATGAGACTGCGAAGCAGATCTTGGATAATCTTGAGGACATGTTTGGAGGCCAGGCCATAACAAAGCAACAAGGGGCTCTTCAGAAACTCTTAAACTGTAGACAGAGACCGGGGACATCTGTAAAGGAGCACATGATGTTGGCCATGGGTTACCTCGCTGAGGCTCAAACCAATGGAGCCGACATCGATGCTGAAACTTAGATGACTATGGTCTTTGAGACTCTGTCTAAGGAATTTATTCCATTTAGAGCTACTTTTAATTTAAGCAATAGACGGGATATGACCTTGGCAGAATTGATGAAACATTTACAGGAGTTTGAACTGCTAATCAGGGAGTCTCCTGCTGGTGGTGAGGCCAATATGGTAGCTACTTCTGGTTCCAATCCTAACTCTGGGAATGGAAAGAAGCAACGGGCCAAGAGTGGAAAGTCTTCTATTCCTGCTGCTACCAAGAGCAAGAAGAAGAAGAAGAAGAACCCAAAAAAGCTTAAGTGCTTCTTCTGTGGTAAGGTCGGGCATATAAAGAAGCATTGCAAGGACTTCCTTTCCAAAGGAGGTAGGTGTGATCTTCTATATTTAGAAACTTGTTTGGTTGAGGAATCCAGAGACATCTGGGTCATAGATTCCAGTGCACCTAATCATATTTGTGTTTCTCTGCAGGGATTCAAAGAAACGAGAAGTCTACTATGTGAAGACTTAACGCTTCGGATGGGCGATGGATCCTTGGTCTCAGCAGAAGCAGTGGGAGATGTCCATCTTTACTTTGATAATTATATGAATTTAATTTTGCGAGATTGTTTTTATGTTCCTAAATTTAAAAGGAATTTAATTTCTGTATCTTCTTTATTTAAAGACTCCTACGTGGTATCTTTTAATGAAAAAGTGGTGATTTGTAAAAATAAATCTTTTATCTATTTTGGATGGATGCAAAATAATCTATACTTTATCAAACCTAAGATGGACTTGTTGTTTAATGCTGAGATAAATGATAATGACTCAAAAAGACTTAAAAATTCTCACTCTAATAAGACTTATCTTTGGCATTTGCGCCTTGGCCATATTAACCTGAATAGGATTCAAAGGTTGATAAGGGATGGACCTTTAAGTCACTTAAAGGTGGAATCTATACCTCAATGTGAATCTTGTTTGAAGGGTAAAATCACCAAAAGACCATACGGGTCTGAGGGCAATAGGGCCGAAGAGGTTCTAGAACTTGTGCATAGTGATGTTTGCGGACCTATGAACATCCAGGCACGAGGAGGGTATGAGTACTTCGTCACTTTTATTGACGATCACTCAAGATATGGGTATGTGTACATAATGCACCACAAAAGCGAAACTTATGATAAGTTCAGAGAGTTTCAGGCTGAAGTGGAAAAGCAATTGGGTAGACCCATAAAGGCACTTCGATCTGATCGAGGTGGGGAATACCTTTCTGATGAGTTTTTGGGACACTTGTTAGAGAATGGGATTTTATCCCATTTGACTGTGCCGAGCACTCTACAGCAGAATGGCGTAGCGGAGAGAAGGAATAGGACTTTGTTGGACATGATTAGGTCCATGATGAGTTATTCATCATTGCCTTTATCCTTTTGGGGATATGCACTACAAACCACATGTTATCTTTTGAACAATGTGCCTTCAAAATTGGTCCCTAAAACTCCTCACGAGTTATGGACAAGACGGAAGACATCCTTAAACCATATTCGCATATGGGGATGTCCAGCTCATGTGCTGTTTAAGGATCCGAATAAGTTGGAAGCACGTTCGAAAGTTTGCGTGTTTGTAGGATATCTAAAAGGGACTAAAGGGGGTTATTTTTACAACCCAAAGGAAAATAAAGTCGTGGTTTCAACTAATGCAACTTTCCTTGAGGAGAGTTACATGGATGACTTTAAACCTCGAAGCAAAGTGGTGCTTGAGGAGTTAAGGGGCGATCCGTTCACTCCAGAGGTTCTGAACAAAACCATTCCAATCGGTGTAGAAAAACCAAACAAACCTGAACAACAACCTCAGAGGGTTCGGCATAGTGGGAGGATCGGGCGTCAACCTGAGAGGTATATGTTCAATGGGGAGGTATTTTTGGCCTAACCGGATGAACATGACAGGGATCCTTATACTTATGCAGAAGCTATGGAGGATGTTGATTCAAGACTCTAGACAGAGGCCATGAACATAGAGATGAAGTCTATGGAGACTAATCAGGTCTGGGAGCTTGTGGATCTTCCCGAAAGGGTAAAACCCATAGGGTGTAAGTGGATCTACAAGAGGAAAAGAGGAGTGGATGGAAAGGTCGAAACCTTTAAGGCTAGACTAGTAGCTAAGGGTTATACGCAAAAGGAAGGAATCGATTATGAGGAAACCTTTTCGCCTGTAGCCATGCTTAAGTCCATCCGGATTCTCTTGTCCATAGCAACCGCTCTTGACTACGAGATTTGGCAGATGGATGTCAAGACGGCTTTTCTGAATGGCTATCTTGATGAGTCCATTTATATGGAACAACCAGACGGGTTCAAGGTCGTGGGTCAAGAGGGTAAGGTTCGTAAGCTGCTAAAGTCTATTTATGGACTTAAGTAGGCTTCTCGTTCTTGGAACATAAGATTTGATCAAGTGATCAAGACTTATGGGTTCTCACAAAATGTGGATGAACCATGTGTTTAAAAACACATTAAGGATGGGAAGGTGGTTTTTCTACTGCTCTATGTAGATGACATTCTGCTAATTGGCAATGACGTTGGGGCGTTGTCATCTGTCAAATTATGGTTGACCAAGCAGTTTGACATGAAGGACTTAGGTGAGGCTAATTTTGTTCTCGGTATCCAGATCTTTCGGGATAGGAAGAACAAAATGATAGCTTTGTCTCAGGCTGGCTACATAGATAAAATTCTCAGGAGGTTTGCAATGCAGGATTCCAAGAAAGGTGGGCAACCATCTAGGTCTGGAATTACTCTTTCTAAGAAAGACTCTCCAAAGTCTTATGAAGAAAGAGAATACATGAAGAAGGTGCCTTATGCTTCCGCAGTGGGTAGTCTCATGTATGCCATGCTTTGCACACGACCGGATATTAGCTATGCGGTCGGGATCGTAAGTCTATTTCAGGCGGATCCAGGACCGAACCATTGGGTTGCGGTAAAGCATATTTTAAAGTACCTGAGAAGGACTCGAGGGTATATGCATGTGTATTCGGGTGAGGACTTGACACCTCTAGGATACACTGATTCAGATTTTCAATCCTGTCTAGACTCTAGGAAATCGACTTCGGGGTTTGTGTTTACTCTAGGTGGCGATGCCATCAGTTGGAGAAGTGTGAAGCAAGATTGCACTTCAGATTCGACGATGGAGGCCGAGTATGTCGCAGCTAGTGATGCTTCGAAAGAAGCAGTGTGGCTCCGCAAGTTCCTTGGGGATCTTGCGGTAGTTTCTGGTATGGATAAAGCGGTATCAGTATACTATGATAACAATGCGGCGGTAGCTAATGCTAAGGAACCAAGATTTCACAAGAAGAGTAAGCATATTGATCGGAAGTATCATGTGATAAAGGACTTCGTTGAGGGCGGGCATGTCACGGTATGCAAGATTACATCATAGGACAATTTAGCTGATCCATTTACGAAGACACTTACTGGGAGAGTCTTCGAGAAGCATGTGGAAGCTATGGGGATGCAAAATTTGCAGTATTTACTCACTTAGTGCAAGTGGGAGATTGTTAGACATGTATGCCCTAAGGAGTAAAAATGTAATACATTTTTTGAGACATTTTTATCAATAAAGAATTCATTTATTTATATATACCAAATCTTGTCCTCTTTATGTTCATATTTGTTGAATGTATGATAACCAAACAGTAGTCTGAGACTGTCAGTCTAAACCTTAAGAATTGGGCATATGATGGACTGATTATGCGGAAGACACGATTCTTAAGGTGATGGTCTAAAACATATGATCCGCAATCGAGGGAATAAAGTTGGGCGCTTTATTCATGCAAAGATTGTTATGTTGTCTGTATCCCTTATGGGAGATGGTTTGTCTTGACCATCGGAGTTGGACTCCGTGAATAGAAACATTGGCACGTTGTCATAGGTGACGATGTGTTGGATCAGGACATAAAGTGAATTGATTTGGATTAATAATGTTGTCTCGGTAAATCGATTCACTTTAGACAGTCATTTGTATTGTATCTTAATCCTGAGATGAATAGTAGGCCCGTTGTCTCAACTTGTGTCTTTTGATGTACCAATGAGTGACTCCCACATCTCTATAGTGGTATGCATGCCAGTACGTTGGAGGTATGACTCTTGATAGCGTAGACTTATTATTCATAGATATGGAATCCATAGCTCCTCTTTAGGAGTAATGATATCCTCTTATATGCGTTGTCCTGTAATTTGAAAACTGTAGCGCTCAACTATTTGGATACATAGGTGTAACAGAATGGTATACTATCTTTGGATGGTAAGTTTTCTAATGGTGAGACAATGGAACGTAAGATAAAAATAATCGGGAAGGTAAGACAGAACTTGTCCTTAAGCCGATTATGGATTATCATATGGGGATACGATACACTATGATATGTCATGGAGACTTAGCTACATGAGCTTCGTAATTCTATAAAGTTCGAGAGTGCAGCTCCAAGCTTTTAGTGGAATAGCGTTGGAGTTGATAATTGTGAAATGTATATCTGGGATATTGGGTTTCATAATTATCATGAGCTTGAACTTTATAGGTCCATTTTGGTCCCCTTTGCTAGCTCACAAAGTCCTGTAACGACACGGCGTGCTTTTCCAATAATTGGTGACTTATGTCGGATTTATCAGATTGGTTTAAAATTTGTAAGAATCAAATAATTCATGTCTGTTTATTGGTTGAATTAATTTTGTAAGAAATTAGTTCAAGATAAACTTGTTGAATTATTGCGATCAGATAATTCTTGTCTGTTTATCGGTTGATTTAATTTTGGATAAATTAGATCTAGATAATGTTGGAAACAAAATGCGCAGCGGAATTTTTTTAAAATTTTTTCATCAGAGTAATTTCCAAAACACAAGTTTGACATGTTATATGTATAAATTAAACATATCTTACTAACCTCAGTGTGCCGAAGAACCTCCGCAACCTGTGTGGAGAAGTAACGTTCCAGAAGAGCCTCAACCAGCTGGTCTTCTTTGCTATTCTCTATCCACAACCGGAGTGAGTGTGGGCTCACACATACAGCTCTTCCACTGGTGACTCTCCTTCCAACCAATAGAGAGAACCCAAAGCTAGTGCTCGTGATTTGAGAACAAAACCTCTCAGGGAGTTTTCAGATGCCCACTAGAAGAGTATCACTCTTAATCTCTCGACTGATCTGAGTAAATCATGAGACTCACTCCCTTTTTATAGCTATTGGTCCTGGGGTTAGTCCATATCAGATTAGGTCTCAAAAACTCGAAACAGAATCAAGTTCGGATCAGTATCTAATAAGATCCGCATGAAAACACGTAATCTTATCTACCGCTGATCGACAGGCCGAACACGTCATCCGGCAGGCCGAACTCCCGAGAAAAATCTCCGCGAATCTTTTATTTTCCACCCGAGATTCTAAAGGATAAAGTCTCAGTTTTGATTCAAATAACCCAATAGAGAAGTTATCAGATCAAAACAAACTTTATCAAGATAATCTCTAAGAAAATAAATCAATTCACAATAATTCTACAAGTTTATCTTGTTCTAATTTTGTCCAAAATTAAAACAGCCGATAAACAGACAAGAATTATCTGATCGCAATAATTCAACTAGTTTATCTTGAACTAATTTCTTACAAAATTAATTCAACCGATAAACAGACATGAATTATTTGATTCTTACAAATTTTAAGCCAATCTGATAAATCCGACATAAGTCACCAATTATTGGAAAAGCACGCCGTGTCGTTACAGGATTTTGTGAGCTAGCAAAGGAGACCAAAATGGACCTATAAAGTTCAAGCTCATGATAATTATGAAACCCAATATCCCAGATATACATTTCACAATTATCAACTCCAACGCTACTCCAATAAAAGCTTGGAGCTGCACTCTCGAACTTTATAGAATTACGAAGCAAGTGTAGCTAAGTCTCCATGACATATCAAAGTGTATCGTATCCCCATATGATCATCCATAATCGGCTTAAGGACAAGTTCTGTCTTACCTTCCTGATTATTTTTATCTTACGTTCCATTGTCTCACCATTAGAAAACTTACCATCCAAAGATAGTATACCATTCGGTTACACCTATGTATCCAAATGGTTGAAGGCTCCAGTTTTTCAATTACAGGACAACGCATATAAGAGGATATCATTACTCCTAAAGAGGAGCTATGGATTCCATATCTATGAATAACAAGTCTACGCTATCAAGAGTCATGCCTCCAACGTACCGGCATGCATACCACTATAGAGATGTGGGAGTCACCTATTGGTACATCAAAAGACACAAGTTGAGACAACGGGCCCACTATTCATCTCAGGATTAAGATACAATACAAATGACTGTCTAAAGTGAATCAATTTGCCAAGACAGAATTATTAATCCAAACCAATTCACTTTATGTCCCGATCCAACACATCGTCACCTATGACAACGTGCCAATGTTTCTATTCACGGAGTCCAACTCAGATGGCCAAGACAAACGATCTCCCATAAGGGATATAGACCACATAAGAATCTTTACATAAATAAAGTGCCCAACTTTATTCTCTCGATTGCGGATCATATGTTTTAGAACATCACCTTAAGAATCGTGTCTACCACATAATCATCCCATCATATGCCCAATTCTTAAGGTTTAGACTGACAGTCTCAGACTACTGTTTGCTTATCATACATTTAACAAATATGAACGTAAAGAGGACAAGATTCGGTATATATAAATGAATAAGTTCTTTATTGATAAAAATCTCTCCAAAAACGTATTACATTTTTACTCCTTAGGGCATACATGTCTAACATATAAACTTGTAGAATTATTGTGAATTGATTTATTTTCTTAGAGAATATCTTGATAAAGTTTGTTTTGATCAGATAACTTCTCTATTGGGTTATTTGAATCAAAACTGAGACTTTATCCTTTAGAATCTCGGTGGAAAATAAAAGATTTGCGAAGATTTTTTCTCGGGAGTTCGGCCTGCCGAATGACGTGGTCGGCCTACTGAACTGGCCTGTTCGGCCTACCGATCAGCGGGAGATAAGATTACACGTTTTCATGCGGATCTTATCAGATATTGATCCAAACTTGATTCTGTTTCGAGTTTTTGAGACCTAATCTGATACGGACTGACCCCAGGACCAATAGCTATATAAAGGGAGTGAGTCTCATGATTTACTCAGATCAATTTGAGGGATTAAGAGTGATACTCTTCTAGCGAGCATCTGAAATCTCTCTGAGAGCTTTTGTTCACAAATCACGAGCACTAGCTTTGGGTTCTCTCTATTGGTTGGAAGGAGAGTCATCGGTGGAAGAGCTGTACGTGTGAGCCCACACTCACTCCGGTTGTGGATAGAGAATAGGAAAGAAGACCAATTGGTTGAGGCTCTTTTAGAACGTTACTTCTCTACACAGGTTGCGGAGGTTCTTCGGCACATTGAGGTTAGTAAGATCTGTTTAATTTATACATATAACATGTCAAACTTGTGTTTTGGAAAATACTCTGATGAAAATTTTTTTAAAAATTCCGCTACGCACTTTGTTTCCAACATCACCATCGGTGGGTAACAGATGGCAAACAATTCACTGTCGGATGGGAAGCAATCCACCAACGGAGGGGCGTGACACTTGTCTCCTACCACCTGACACGCCTTAATGTGACACTTGGGTTATGGGCAAAACTTACGTAACACCCGATACAAGTGATAGCCTATAAATAGGATGCATTTATTGCATTCTAGCATGCATGTTTCTTCCCACCTAACAAGTTCCTGTCCTCTACCGAGTAACTCCTACCTTGAGCATCGGAGAGCCCTAGTCTATTGACTGACTTGTCCTTTCCTTTCCTCTGAAGCATCCCTCCTCTTACTGCAGGTCTGCTCGGTCAGGCAAAGATGAATAGGAAAGAGCTGAGCACCGTGCTCAGCCACACATGGTGTTGATCCGCCATGAAACTCTGGTAAGCATCAACATTTTAATGCTAGAAGGAGGGCACCTACGCCTTCACTTGAAATCACCAGCCATAACTCTAACCCAAGAATCGAGGTGGTAACCCAAGAAAATCTCCAAGATGAGGGTGCCAAACAGGAGGGCTCGGGTGAAGCCAACAATTGAAACAATCAAGCTAGATCTAAGGGACGTCCCTGAGCTTCAAGATCCCACTCTAGAGGTCAAGGAAGCACGGCAAGGGCCGAACATGTTCATGGCCCAATTGCCTAAGACCCTATCTGAGAACTTACAAATGCAGTTTAGATACTCACTAAGCAACTCGCGTAACAGGTTGAACGTCAGGTTGCTCCTAGCCTCCTATCTCCAGCCCCAGTTGACCACATTGGGGTTGAGTATGACGGGATGCTATCGACCTAGTGAGGCCAACTTCGAGCGCTCCAAAGGCTCTACGCAGGTCGACTTGACTTGCAGGGGGCACGAGTCTTGTCACCCCATCATGCTTCTTAGCAAACTGAACTGATGCACCCTATGGTGACGTACTGTTCCATATATCCTTTGGTACATCAAAAGACACAAGTCGAGACAACGGGCCCACTATTCATCTTAGGATTAAGATACAATACAAATGACTGTCTAAAGTGAATCGATTTGCCAAGACAGAATTATTAATCCAAATCAATTCACTTTATGTCCCGATCCAACACGTCGTCACCTATGACAACGTGCCAATGTTTCTATTCACGGAGTCCAACTCTGATGGCCAAGACAAACCATCTCCCATAAGGGATATAGACAACATAACAATCTTTACATGAATAAAGCGCCCAACATTATTCCCTCGATTGCGGATCATATGTTTTAGACCATCACCTTAAGAATCGTGTCTACCGCATAATCATCCCATCATATGCCCAATTCTTAAGGTTTAGACTGACAGTCTCAGACTACTGTTTGCTTATCATACATTCAACAAATATGAACGTAAAGAGGACAAGATTTGGTATATATAAATGAATAAATTCTTTATTGATAAAAATGTCTCCAAAAACGTATTACATTTTTACTTCTTAGGGCATACATGTCTAACAATCTCCCATTTGCACTAAGTGAGTAAATACAGCAAATTTTGCATCCCCATAGCTTCCACATGCCTCTCGAAGACTCTCCCAGTAAGTGTCTTCGTAAATGGATTAGCTAAATTGTCCTCTGACGCGATCTTGCACACTGTGACATGCCCGCCCTCAATGAAGTCCTTTATCACATGATACTTCCGATCAATATGCTTACTCTTCTTGTGAAATCTTGGTTCCTTAGCATTAGCTACCGCCGCACTGTTATCACAGTACAGTGATACCGCTTTATCCATACCAGGAACTACCTCAAGATCCCCAAGGAACTTGCAGAGCCGCTTCTTTCGAAGCATCACTAGCTGCCACATACTCGGCCTCCATCATTGAATTCGAAGTGCAATCTTGCTTCGCACTTCTCCAATTGATGGCACCGCCACCCAGAGTAAACACAAACCCCGAAGTCGATTTCCTAGAATCCAGACAGGATTGAAAATCCGAATCAGTGTATCCTAGAGGAGTCAAGTCCTCACCCGAATACACAAGCATATACCCTCGAGTCCTTCTCAGGTACTTGAAAATATGCCTTACCGCAACCCAATGGTTTGGTCCTGGATCCGCCTAAAATCGACTTACAATCCCGACCGCATAGCTAATATCCGATCGAGTGCAAAGCATGGCATACATGAGACTACCCACTGCCGAAGCATAAGGCACCTTCTTCATGTATTTCCTTTCTTCATGAGACTTTGGAGAGTCTTTCTTAGAAAGAGTAATTCCAGACCTAGATGGTTGCCCACCTTTCTTGGAATCCTGCATTGCAAACCTCCTGAGAATTTTATCTATGTAGCCGGCCTGAGACAAAGCTATCATTTTGTTCTTCCTATCCCGAAAGATCTGGATACCGAGAACAAAATTAGCCTCACCTAAGTCCTTCATGTCAAACTGCTTGGTCAACCATAATTTGACCGATGACAACGCCCCAACGTCATTGCCAATTAGCAGAATGTCATCTACATAAAGCAGTAGAAAAACCACCTTCCCATCCTTAATGTGTTTGTAAACACATGGTTCATCCACGTTTTGTGAGAACCCATAAGTCTTGATCACTTGATCAAATCTTATGTTCCAAGAACGAGAAGCCTGCTCAAGTCCATAAATAGACTTCAACAGCTTACAAACCTTCCCCTCTTGACCCGCAACCTTGAACCCGTCTGGTTGTTCCATATAGATGGACTCATCAAGATAGCCATTAAGAAAAGCCGTCTTGACATCCATCTGCCAAATCTCGTAGTCAAGAGCGGCAGCTATGGACAAGAGAATCCGGATGGACTTAAGCATGGCTACAGGTGAAAAGGTTTCCTCATAATCGCTCCCTTCCTTTTGCCTATAACCCTTAGCTACCAGTCTAGCCTTAAAGGTTTCGACCTTTCCATCCACTCATCTTTTCCTCTTGTAGATCCACTTACACCCTATGGGTTTTACCCCTACGGGAAGATCCACAAGCTCCCAGACCTGATTAGTCTCCATAGACTTCATCTCTATGTTCATGGCCTCTGTCCAAAGTTTTGAATCAACATCCTCCATAGCTTCTGCGTAAGTATAAGGATCCCTGTCATGTTCATCCGGTTCAGCCAAAAAGACCTCCCCATTGAACATATACCTTTCAGGTTGACGCCCGATCCTCCCACTGTACCGAAGCCCCAGAGGTTGTTGTTCAGGTTTGTTTGGTTTTTCCACACCGATCGGAATGGTTTCATTCGGAACCTCCAGAGTGAACGAATCACCCCTTAACTCCTCAACCACCACTTTGCTTCGAGGTTTAAAGTCGTCCATGTAACTCTCCTCAAGGAAAGTTGCATTAGTTGAAACCACGACTTTATTTTCCTTTGGGTTATAAAAATAACCCCCTTTAGTCCCTTTTGGATATCCTACAAACACGTAAACTTCCGAACGTGCTTCCAACTTATTCGGATCCTTAAACAGGACATGAGCTGGACATCCCCATATGCGAATATGGTTTAAGGATGTCTTCCGTCTTGTCCACAACTTGTGAGGAGTTTTAGGGACCGATTTTGAAGGCACATTGTTCAAAAGATAACATGCGGTTTGTAGTGCATATCCCCAAAAGGATAAAGGCAATGATGAATAACTCATCATGGACCGAATCATGTCCAACAAAGTCCTATTCCTTCTCTCTGCTACGCCATTCTATTGCGGAGTGCCCGGCGCAGTCAAATGGGATAAAATCCCATTCTCTAACAAGTGTCCCAAGAACTCATCAGAAAGGTATTCCCCACCTCGATCAGATCGAAGTGCCTTTATGGGTCTACCCAATTGCTTTTCCACTTCAGCCCGAAACTCCCTGAACTTATCATAAGTTTCGCTTTTGTGGTGCATTAGGTACACATACTCATATCTAGAGTAATCATCAATAAAAGTGACAAAGTACTCATACCCTCCTCGTGCCTGGATGTTCATCTGTCCGCAAACATCACTATACACAAGTTCTAGAACCCCTTCGGCCCTTTTGCCTTTAGACCCGTATGGTCTTTTGGTCATTTTACCCTCCAAACAAGATTCACATTGAGGTATAGATTCCACCTTTAAGTGACTTAAAGGTCCATCCCTTACCAACCTTTGAATCCTATTCAGGTTAATATGGCCAAGGCGCAAATGCCAAAGATAAGTCTTATTAGAGTGAGATGTTTTAAGCCTTTTTGAGTCATTATCATTTATCTCAGCATTAAGCAATAAGTCCATCTTAGGTTTGATAAAATATAGATTATTTTGCATCCATCCAGAACAGATAAAAGATTTGTTTTTATGAATCACCACTTTTTCATTAAAAGATACCACGTAGGAGTCTTTAAATAAAGAAGATACAGAAATTAAATTCCTTTTAAATTTAGGAACATAAAAACAATCTCGCAAAATTAAATTCCTATAATTATCAAAATAAAGATGGACATCTCCCACTGCTTCCGCTGAGACCAAGGATCCATCGCCCATCCGAAGCGTTAAGTCTTCAGAAGTAGACTTCTCGTTTCTTTGAATCCCAACAGAGAAACACAAACATGATTAGTTGCACTGGAATCTATGACCCAGATGCCACTAGATTCCTCAACCAAACAAGTTTCTAAATATAGAAGATCACACCTACCTCCCTTGGAAAGGAAGTCCTTGCAATGCTTCTTTATATGCCCGACCTTACCACAGAAGAAGCACTTAAGCTTCTTTGGGTTCTTCTTCTTCTTCTTCTTGCTCTTAGTAGCAGGAGGAATAGAAGACTTCCCACTCTTGGCCCGTTGCTTCTTTCCATTCCCTGAGTTAGGATTGGAACTAGAAGCAGCTACCAAATTGGCCTCACCACCAGCAGGAGACTCCCTGATCAACAGTTCAAGCTCCTGTAAATGTTTCATTAGTTCTGTCAAGGTCATATCCCGTCTATTGCTTAAATTAAAAGTAGCTCTAAATGGTATAAATTCCTTAGACAGAGTCTCAAAGACCATAGTCATCTGAGTTTCAGCATCGATGTCGGCTCCATTGGTTTGAGCCTCAGCGAGGTAACCCATGACCAACATCATGTGCTCCTTTACAGATGTCCCCGGTCTCTGTCTATAGTTTAAGACTTTTCGAAGCGCCCCTTGCCACTTTGTTATGGCCTGGCCTCCAAACATATCCTCAAGATTATCCAAGATCTGGTTCGTAGTCTCACAATCCTGACGTTGAGCCTACAGCACGTTGTTCATGCTAGCCATAACATAGTAGCGGGCCTGATCATTAGCATCTTTCCAACGGTCGTACTCTTGGAATTGCTCATTAGTTGAGTCTCCCGTAGGCTCGGGAGGACAAGGAGTTGTCAGTACATATTTCAGTTTCTCAAAGGAAAGGACGATGTCCAGGTTCCGTTTCCAATCGTTATAATTCTTGCCGATTAATTGGTTTTTGTCAAGTATCGATGATAAAGCGTTTTTAGACATTTTCAATCTACAATAAAGAATCATATACCAAACATAAGCAAACATATATAATAATTTAGTAAGATAACACAATCATGTAAAATCATACAAATGTGTTTATGTGTCAAAACCTTGAAAATATCACAACCTTACAACGATAATTCCCAACTCAGAATTCAACAAGCTCCTAGGGGAGTCATGCCAAATTCAATCAGGAACACGGATCCCCTCCTGATTAATATATGCCATCCAGGACCCGTATGATCCATCATATACTAATAATCGTTTCTTTGGCCATTAATTTTATTAACAGAGCTCCTAGGGGAGGTTAATAATAAAATTAACGTGAGTGTATAACCACCGTTTCAATATTTTATCCATGATTTATAATCACCACCTAGGGGTGTGCAACCATAAATCATACTAAAATACCTTATCCTTTCAGAGATCCAATCTGGTACATGATAGAAATCCCTTCCTAGGGGTTGGGACCACCATGTTCTTCCTATGGACCAACGATGGAGGCCTTAGGTCCTCTCTTCGAAAACCTTCTCCCACTCAATCTTTTGAAGTCAAGGTTTTATTTTAAAATTATGCATGAACAATTTTAATATGAGCGGCACTCCCTATTCTATATGACATGTTATCAATATCCATGGTAAATTATATTATAATGCAGACAAGCAAAGCAATTTAGCAAAGCTACAAGCAAAATAATAATAACCGCAATATTATGGTTCCACCCTAGAGAATAGAAAACTAAGATTACAAGAGAATAATCGAGACATTTATCGATTCTTCATCCTTGAATCCTCAAGCTGTATCCTTCTTCATGTCATATCCATCTTCAAGTCTTCAATCCCGTATGAATCGAATACTTCATATTTCTGGTCATATCCAAATTTAATGTTTCTCAGAATCGTCTCAAAAATAAAATTAAAACTGCACCGGAAAAATTGCACCTTTTCTGGACACTCGGCAGCTCTCGGTCGGTAGGCCGATTTGGGTGATCGGCCTGCCAATCTGAAACATCGGCCTGTCGATCTATGCAGGTTCGGCCTGTCGAACTGAAACTTCGGCCTGCCAGCAAAGCACCAAATTTTTTGCCACCACTGTCGGCCTGCTGGACCATACGTCTGGCCTACCGATACGTGACCTTCGGCCTGCCGAACTGTGAGGTCCGGCATGCCGACCGAGCAGAAAACCCTTAATCCAGAAAATACAATTTTAATGCAATTCATCAATTTTATTTTCAACAATTCAAAAACATAAAATTAGAGACTCAGAAAATACCTGGAGGCGCCATCATCAATCTTCAAGATCGGACTTCTCGATCCGTCTTCTCCGGATAATTATTTAATTACAAAATTCTTACAAATTAAAAATTAAATAACAATTCCTAGACGGAGATGATAGTCCGCTATCTAATTACATGAAAAACCTAGATACACATTCTAACCTCTAAGGAACCATAACCGGTATTAATTAATTAATAAATAACTAAACAATGATTTAATCAACCATAATTAATTAATAAACATTCACCATATAATCCATGACAACATATATATTATATAAAAACCTAGAGTGCCATCTCTCTCTAAAATTCAATTCAAGCATAGGAGAGATTAAGATCACAAAATTTATGCATATAACATGATCACAAACTTGCAAATTTATGTTAAAACCTCGTCTCTGATACAAATTGTTGGAAACAAAACGCGCAGCGGAATTTTTTAAAAAATATTTTTCATCAGAGTAATTTCCAAAACACAAGTTTGACATGTTATATGTATAAATTAAACAGATCTTACTAACCTCAGTGTGCCGAAGAACCTCCGCGATCCGTGTAGAGAAGTAACGTTCCAGAAGAGCCTCAACCAACTGGTCTTCTTTGCTATTCTCTATCCACAACCGGAGTGAGTGTGGGCTCACACGTATAGCTCTTCCACCGGTGACTCTCCTTCCAACCAATAGAGAGAACCCAAAGCTAGTGCTCGTGATTTGTGAACAAAAGCTCTCAGGGAGTTTTCAGATGCTCACTAGAAGAGTATCACTCTTAATCTCTTGACTGATCTGAGTAAATCATGAGACTCACTCCCTTTTTATAGCTATTGGTCCTGGGGTCAGTCCATATCAGATTAGGTCTCAAAAACACGAAACAGAATCAAGTTCGGATCAGTATCTGATAAGATCCGCGTGAAAACGTGTAATCTTATCTACCGCTGATCGGCAGGCCGAACACATCATCCGGCAGGCCGAACTCCAGAGAAAAAATCTCCGTGAATCTTTTATTTTCCACCTGAGATTCTAAAGGATAAAGTCTCAGTTTTGATTCAAATAACCCAATAGAGAAGTTATCTGATCAAAACAACTTTCTCAAGATAATCTCTAAGAAAATAAATCAATTCACAATAATTCTACAAGTTTATCTTGTTCTAATTTTGTCCAAAATTAAAACAACTGATAAACAGACAAGAATTATCTGATCGCAATAATTCAACAAGTTTATCTTGAACTAATTTCTTACAAAATTTATTCAACCGATAAACAGACATGAATTATTTGATTCTTACAAATTTTAAGCCAATCTGATAAATCTGACATAAGTCACCAATTATTGGAAAAGCACGCCGTGTCGTTACAGGATTTTGTGAGCTAGCAAAGGAGACCAAAATGGACCTATAAAGTTCAAGCTCATGATAATTATGAAACCCAATATCCCAGATATACATTTCACAATTATCAACTCCAACGCTACTCCACTACAAGCTTGGAGCTGCACTCTCAAACTTTATAGAATTACGAAGCTCGTGTAGCTAAGTCTCCATGACATATCATAGTGTATCGTATCCCCATATGACAATCCATAATCGGCTTAAGGACAAGTTCTGTCTTACCTTCCTGATTATTTTTATCTTACGTTTCGTTGTCTCACCATTAGAGAACTTACCATCCAAAGATAGTATACCATTCGGTTACACCTATGTATCCAAATTGTTGAACGCTCCAGTTTTCCAATTACAGGACAACGCATATAAGAGGATATCATTACTCCTAAAGAGGAGCTATGGATTCCATATCTATGAATAACAAGTCTACGCTATCAAGAGTCATGCCTCCAACGTACCGGCATGCATACCACTAGAGAGATGTGGGAGTCACCCATTGGTACATCAAAATACACAAGTTGAGACAACAGTCCCACTATTCATCTCAGGATTAAGATACAATACAAATGACTGTCTAAAGTGAATCGATATGCCAAGACAGAATTATTAATCCAAATCAATTCACTTTATGTCCCGATCCAACACGTCGTCACCTATGACAACGTGCCAATGTTTCTATTCACAGAGTCCAACTCTGTTGGCGAAGACAAACCATCTCCCATAAGGGATATAGACAACATAACAATCTTTACATGAATAAAGCGCCCAACTTTATTCCCTCGATTGCGGATCATATGTTTTAGACCGTCTCCTTAAGAATCGTGTCTTCCGCATAATCATCCCATCATATGCCCAATTCTTAAGGTTTAGACTGACATTCTCAGACTACTGTTTGCTTATCATACATTCAACAAATATGAACGTAAAGAGGACAAGATTTGGTATATATAAATAAATAAATTCTTTATTGATAAAAATGTCTCCAAAAATGTAATACATTTTTACTCCTTAGGGCATACATCTCTAACAGAGACTACCCACTGCGAAGCATAAGTCACCTTCTTCATGTATTCTCTTTCTTCATGAGACTTTGGAGAGTCTTTCTTAAAAAGAGTAATTCCAGACCTAGATGGTTGCCCACCTTTCTTGGAATCCTGCATTGCAAACCTCCTGAGAATTTTATCTATGTAGCCGGCCTGTGACAAAGCTATCATTTTGTTCTTCCTATCCCGAATGATCTAGATACCGAGAACAAAATTAGCCTCACCTAAGTCCTTCATATCAAACTGCTTGGTCAACCATAATTTGACCAATGACAATGCCCCAACGTCATTGCCAATTAGCAGAATGTCATCTACATAGTGCAGTAGAAAAACCACCTTCCCATCCTTAATGTGTTTGTAAACACATGGTTCATCCACGTTTTGTGAGAACCCATAAGTCTTGATCACTTGATCAAATCTTATGTTCCAAGAATGAGAAGCCTGCTTAAGTCCATAAATAGACTTCAACAGCTTACAAACCTTCCCCTCTTGACCCGGGACCTTGAACCCGTCTGGTTGTTCCATATAAATGGACTCATCAAGATAGCCATTAAGAAAAGCCGTCATGACATCCATCTGCCAAATCTCGTAGTCGAGAGCGGCAGCTATGGACAAGAGAATCCGGATGGACTTAAGCATGGCTACAAGCGAAAAGGTTTCCTCATAGTCGATTCCTTCCTTTTGCCTATAACCCTTAGCTACCAGTCTAGCCTTAAAGGTTTCGACCTTTCCATCCACTCCTCTTTTCCTCATGTAGATCCACTTACACCCTATGGGTTTTACCCCTTCGGGAAGATCCACAAGCTCCCAGACCTGATTAGTCTCCATAGACTTCATCTCTATGTTCATGGCCTCTGTCCAGAGTCTTGAATCAACATCCTCCATAGCTTCTGCGTAAGTATAAGGATCCCTGTCATGTTCATCTGGTTCAGCCAAAAAGACCTCCCCATTGAACATATACCTTTCAGGTTGATGCCCGATCCTCCCACTGTACCGAAGCCCCAGAGGTTGTTGTTCAGGTTTGTTTGGTTTTTCCACACCGATCGGAATGGTTTCATTCGAAACCTCCAGAGTGAACGAATCACCCCTTAACTCCTCAAGCACCACTTTGCTTCGAGGTTTAAAGTCGTCCATGTAACTCTCCTCAAGGAAAGTTGCATTAGTTGAAACCACGACTTTATTTTCCTTTGGGTTATAAAAATAACCCCCTTTAGTCCCTTTTGGATATCCTACAAACACGTAAACTTCCGAACGTGCTTCCAACTTATTCGGATCCTTAAACAGGACATGAGCTGGACATCCCCATATGCGAATATGGTTTAAGGATGTCTTCCATCTTGTCCACAACTCGTGAGGAGTTTTAGGGACCGATTTTGAAGGCACATTGTTCAAAAGATAACATGCGGTTTGCAGTGCATATCCCCAAAAAGATAAAGGCAATGATGAATAACTCATCATGGACCGAATCATGTCCAACAAAGTCCTATTCCTTCTCTCCGCTACGCCATTCTGCTGTGGAGTGCCCGGCGTAGTCAAATGGGATAAAATCCCATTCTCTAACAAGTGTCCCAAGAACTCATCAGAAAGGTATTCCCCACCTCGATCAGATCGAAGTGCCTTTATGGGTCTACCCAATTGCTTTTCTACTTCAGCCCAAAACTCCCTAAACTTATCATAAGTTTCGCTTTTGTGGTGCATTAGGTACACATACCCATATCTTGAGTAATCGTTAATAAAAGTGACGAAGTACTCATACCCTCCTCGTGCCTGGATGTTCATCGTTCCGCAAACATCACTATGCACAAGTTCTAGAACCCCTTCGGCCCTAATGCCCTTAGACCCGTATGGTCTTTTGGTCATTTTACCCTCCAAACAAGATTCACATTGAGGTATAGATTCCACCTTTAAGTGACTTAAAGGTCCATCCCTTACCAACCTTTGAATCCTATTCAGGTTAATATGGCCAAGGCGCAAATGCCAAAGATAAGTCTTATTAGAGTGAGATGTTTTAAGCCTTTTTGAGTCATTATCATTTATCTCAGCATTAAGCAATAAGTCCATTTTAGGTTTGATAAAATATTGATTATTTTGCATCCATCCAAAACAGATAAAAGATTTATTTTTACGAATCACCACTTTTTCATTAAAAGATACCACATAGGAGTCTTTAAATAAATAAGATACATAAATTAAATTCCTTTTAAATTTAGGAACATAAAAACAATCTCGCAAAATTAAATTCCTATAATTATCAAAATAAAGATGGACATCTCCCACTGCTTCCGCTAAGACCAAGGATCCATCGCCCATCCGAAGCGTTAAGTCTTCACGAAGTAGACTTCTCCTTTCTTTGAATCCCTTCAGAGAAACACAAACATGAATAGTTGCACCGGAATCTATGACCCAGATGTCACTGGATTCCTCAACCAAACAAGTTTCTAAATATAGAAGATCACACCTACCTCCCTTGGAAAGGAAGTCCTTGCAATGCTTCTTTATATGCCCGACCTTACCACAGAAGAAGCACTTAAACTTCTTTGGGTTCTTCTTCTTCTTCTTTCTCTTGGTAGCAGCAGGAATAGAAGACTTCCCACTCTTGCCCTGTTACTTCTTTCCATTCCCAGAGTTAGGATTGGAACCAAAAGCAGCTACCATATTGGCCTCACCACCGGCAGGAGACTCCCTGATCAGCAGTTCAAACTCCTGTAACTGTTTCATCAGTTCTGTCAAGGTCATATCCCGTCTATTGCTTAAATTAAAAGTAGCTCTAAACGGAATAAATTCCTTAGACAGAGTCTCAAAGACCATAGTCATCTGAGTTTCAGCATCGATGTCGGCTCCACTGGTTTGAGCCTCAGCGAGGTATCCCATGACCAACATCATATGCTCCTTTACAGATGTCCCCTGTCTCTGACTACAGTTTAAGAGTTTCCGAAGAACCCCTTGCCGCTTTGTTATGGCCTGGCCTCCAAACATGTCCTCAAGATTATCCAAGATCTGCTTCGTAGTCTCGTAATCCTGATGTTGAGCCTGCAAAACGTTGTTCATGCTAGCCATAACATAGCAGCGGGCCTAATCATTAGCATCTTTCCAGTGATCGTACGCTTGGAATTGCTCATTACTTGAGTCTCCCGTAGGCTCGAGAGGACAATGAGTTGTCAGAACATATTTCAGTTTCTCAAAGGAAAGGGCGATGGCCAGGATCCGTTTCCAATCGTTATAGTTCTCACCGGTTAATTGGTTTTTATTAAGTATCGATGATAAAGCATTTTTAGACATTTTCAATATACAATAAAGAATCATAAACCAAACATAAGCAAACATATATAATAATTTAGTAAGATAACACAATCATGTAAAATCATACAAATGTGTTTATGTGTCAAAACCTTGAAAATATCACAACCTTACAACGATAATTCCCAACTCAGAATTCAACAAGCTCCTAGGGGAGTCATGACAAATTCAATCAGGAACACGGATCCCCTCCTGATTAATATATGGCATCCAGGACCTGTATGATCCACCATATACTAATAATCATTTCTTTGGCCATTAATTTTATTAACAGAGCTCCTAGGGGAGGTTAATAATAAAATTAACGTGAGTGTATAACCACCGTTTCAATATTTTATCCATGATTTATAATCACCACCTAGGGGTGTGCAACCATAAATCATACTAAAATACCTTATCCTTTCAGAGATCCAATCTGGTACATGATAGAAATCCCTTCCTAGGGGTTGGGACCACCATGTTCTTCCTATGGACCAACGATGGAGGCCTTAGGTCCTCTCTTCGAAAACCTTCTCCCACTCAATCTTTTGAAGTCAAGGTTTTATTTTAAAATTATGCATGAACAATTTTAATATGAGCGGCACTCCCTATTCTATATGACATGTTATCAATATCCATGGTAAATTATATTATAATGCAGACAAGCAAAGCAATTTAGCAAAGCTACAAGCAAAATAATAATAACCGCAATATTATGGTTCCACCCTAGAGAATAGAAAACTAAGATTACAAGAGAATAATCGAGACATTTATCGATTCTTCATCCTTGAATCCTCAAGCTGTATCCTTCTTCATGTCATATCCATCTTCAAGTCTTCAATCCCGTATGAATCGAATACTTCATATTTCTGGTCATATCCAAATTTAATGTTTCTCAGAATCGTCTCAAAAATAAAATTAAAACTGCACCGGAAAAATTGCACCTTTTCTGGACACTCGGCAGCTCTCGGTCGGTAGGCCAATCTGGGTGATCGGCCTGCCGGTCTTGCTTCACTGGCCTGCTGATCTGAAACATCGGCTTGCCGATCTATGCAGGTTCGGCCTGCCAAACTGAAACTTCGGCCTGCCGGCAGAGCACCAAATTTTCTGCCCCACTGTCGGCCTGCTGGACCATACGTCCGGCCTGCAGATCCGTGACCTTCGGCCTACCGAACTGTGAGGTCTGGCACGCCGACCGAGCAGAAAATGCTTAATCCAGAAAATATAATTTTAATGCAATTCATCAATTTTATTTTCAACAATTCAAAAACATAAAAATTAGAGACTCAGGAAATACCTGGAGGCGCCATCATCAATCTTCTAGATCCGTCTTCTAGATTTCTCTTCTCTGAATAATTATTTAATTACAAAATTCTTACAAATTAAAAATTAAATAACAATTCCTAGACGGAGATGATAGTCCGTCATCTAATTACATGAAAAACCTAGATACACATTCTAACCTCTAAGGAACCATAACCGGTATTAATTAATTAATAAATAATTAAACAATGATTTAATCAACCATAATTAATTAATAAACATTCACCACATAATCCATGACAACATATATATTATATAGAAACCTAAAGTGCCATCAATCTATAAAATTCAATTCGAGCATAGGAGAGATTAAGATCACAAAATTTATGCATATAACATGATCACAAACTTGCAAATTTATGTAAAACCTCGGCTCTGATACCAATTGTTGGAAACAAAGTGCGCAGCGGAATTTTTTTAAAAATTTTTCATCAAAGTAATTTCCAAAACACAAGTTTGACATGTTATATGTATAAATTAAACAGATCTTACTAACCTCAGTGTGCCGAAGAACCTCCGTAACCTGTGTAGCGAAGTAACGTTCCAAAAGAGACTCAACCAACTAGTCTTCTTTGCTATTCTCTATCCACAACCGGAGTGAGTGTGGGCTCACACGTACAGCTCTTCCACCGGTGACTCTCCTTCCAACCAATAGAGAGAACCCAAAGCTAGTGCTCGTGAAGTGTGAACAAAAGCTCTCAGGGAGTTTTCAGATGCTCACTAGAGGAGTATCACTCTTAATCTCTCAAATTGATCTTCATTGATCTTAGTAAATCATGAGACTCACTCCCTTTTTTATACCTATTGGTCCTGGGGTCAGTCCATATCAGATTAGGTCTCAAAAACTCGAAACAGAATCATGTTCAGATCAATATCTGATAAGATCTGCGTGAAAACGTGTAATCTTATCTACCGCTGATCGGCAGGCCGAACAAGTCATCCGGAAGGCTGAACTCCCGAGAAAAAATCTTCGCGAATCTTTTATTTTCCACCCGAGATTCTAAAGGATAAAGTCTCAGTTTTGATTCAAATAACCCAATAGAGAAGTTATCTGATCAAAACAAACTTTATCAAGATAATCTCTAAGAAAATAAATCAATTCACAATAATTCTACAAGTTTATCTTGTTCTAATTTTGTCCAAAATTAAAACAACCGATAAACAGACAAGAATTATCTGATCGCAATAATTCAACAAGTTTATCTTGAATTAATTTCTTACAAAATTTATTCAACTGATAAACAGACATGAATTATTTGATTCTTACAAATTTTAAACCAATCTGATAAATCCAACATAAGCCACCAATTATTGGAAAAGCATGCCGTGTCGTTACAGGATTTTGTGAGCTAGCAAAGGGGACCAAAATGGACCTATAAAGTTCAAGCTCATGATAATTATGAAACCCAATATCCCAGATATACATTTCACAATTATCAACTCCAACGCTACTCCACTAAAAGCTTGGAGCTACACTCTCGAACTTTATAGAATTACGAAGCTCGTGTAGCTAAGTCTCCATGACATATCGAAGTGTATCGCATCCCCATATGATCATCCATAATCGGCTTAAGGACGAGTTCTGTCTTACCTTCCTGATTATTTTTATCTTACGTTCCATTGTCTCACCATTAGAAAACTTACCATCCAAAGATAGTATACCATTCGGTTACACCTATGTATCCAAATGGTTGAGCGCTCCAGTTTTTCATTTACAGGACAACGCATATAAGAGGATATCATTACTCCTAAAGAGGAGCTATGGATTCCATATCTATGAATAACAAGTCTACGCTATCAAGAGTCATGCCTCCAACGTACCGACATGCATACCACTATAGAGATGTGGGAGTCACCCATTGGTACATCAAAAGACACAAGTCGAGACAACGGGCTCACTATTCGTCTCAGGATTAAGATACAATACAAATGACTGTCTAAAGTGAATCGATTTGTCAAGACAGAATTATTAATCCAAACCAATTCACTTTATGTCCCGATCCAACACATCGTCACCTATGACAACGTGCCAATGTTTCTATTCACGGAGTCCAACTCCGATGGCCAAGACAAACCATCTCCCATAAGGGATATAGACAACATAACAATCTTTACATGAATAAAGTGCCCAACTTTATTCCCTCGATTGCGGATCATATGTTTTAGAACATCACCTTTAGACTGACAGTCTCAGACTACTGTTTGCTTATAATACATTCAACAAATATGAACGTAAAGAGGACAAGATTTTGTATATATAAATGAATAAATTCTTTATTGATAAAAATGTCTCCAAAAATGTATTACATTTTTACTCCTTAGGGCATACATGTCTAACAGATAAACTTGTAGAATTATTGTGAATTGATTTATTTTCTTAGAGATTATCTTGATAAAGTTTGTTTTGATCAGATAACTTCTCTATTGGGTTATTTGAATCAAAACTAAGACTTTATCCTTTAGAATCTCGATGGAAAATAAAATATTTGCGGAGATTTTTTCTCGGGAGTTCGGCCTGCCGAATGACGTGGTCGGCCTGCCGTTCAGCGGGAGATAAGATTACGCGTTTTCACGCGGATCTTATCAGATATTGATCCGAACTTGATTTTGTTTCGAGTTTTTGAGACCTAATCTGATACGGACTGACCCTAGGACCAATAGCTATATAAAGGGAGTGAGTCTCATGATTTACTCAGATCAATTTGAGAGATTAAGAGTGATACTCTTCTAGCGAGCATCTGAAAACTCCCTGAGAGCTTTTGTTCACAAATCACGATCACTAGCTTTGGGTTCTCTCTATTGGTTGGAAGGAGAGTCATCGGTGGAAGAGCTGTACGTGTGAGCCCACACTCACTCCGGTTGTGGATAGAGAATAGCAAAGAAGACCAGTTGGTTGAGGCTCTTCTAGAATGTTACTTCTCTACACAGGTTGCGGAGGTTCTTTGGCACACTGAGGTTAGTAAGATCTGTCTAATTTATACATATAACATGTCAAACTTGTGTTTTGGAAAATACTCTGATGAAATTTTTTTAAAAAAATTCCGCTGCGCAATTTGTTTCCAACATCACCATCAGTGGCTAACAGATGGCAAACAATTCACTGTCGGATGGGAAGCAATCCACCAATGGAGGGGCGTGACACTTGTCTCCTAACACCTGACACGCCTTGATGTGACACTTGGGTTATGGGAAAAACTTACGTAACACCTGATACAAGTGGTAGCCTATAAATAGGATGCATTTATTGCATTCTAGCATGCATGTTTCTTCCCACCTAACAAGTTCCTATCCTCTGCCGAGTAACTCCTACCATGAGCATCGGAGAGCCCTAGTCTATTGACTGACTTGTCCTTTCCTTGCCTCTGAAGTGTCCCTCCTCTTACTGCAGGTCTGCTTGGTCAGGCAAAGATGAATAGGAAAGAGCTGAGCACCGTGCTCAGCCACACATGGTGTTGATCCGCCGTGAAACTCTAGTAAGCATCAACATTTTAATGCTAGAAGGAGGGCGCCTATGCCTTCCCTTGAAATCACCAGCCACAACTCTAACCCAAGAATCGAGGTGGTAACCCAAGAAAATCTCCAAGATGAGGGTGCCAGACAGGAGGGCTCGGGTGAAGCCAACAATTGAAACAATCAAGCTAGATCTAAGGGACGTCCCTGAGCTTCAAGATCCCACTCTGGAGGTCAAGGAAGCGCGGCAAGGGCCGAACATGTTCATGGCCCAATTGCCTAAGGCCCTATCTGAGAACTTACAAATGCAGTTTAGATACTCACTCAGTAGCTCGCGTAATAGGTTGAACGTCAGGTTGCTCCTAGCCTCCTACCTCCAGCCCCAGTTGACCACATTGGGGTCGAGTAGGACGGGATGCTATCGACCTAGTGAGGCCGACTTCGAGCGCTCCAAAGGCTCTACGCAGGTCGACTTGGCCTGCAGGGGGCACGAGTCTTGTCACCCCATCATGCTTCTTAGCAAACTGAACTGATGCACCTTATGGTGACGTACTGTTCCATATATCCTTTATCTGTGAGCACTTGAAGTTGATTTATTAATTCTTTCATTTCTATCAACACGATCCGATACAACATAGAGAAGATTGGAACAATTTTGGGAAACAACTCAATACCAAACTCAATCTCATGGTGCAATGGTGATCTAGGTAATTCATCAAGGAAAACATCGTCAAGTTCATGTACGGTAGAAATGTTTTCATTTACATTCATTATGTGGTTCATTATAAAAATCACCTCATTCTTCTCGTTTACAAAAACAACTCATAAAAATCACTTTTCAATCATTCATTGAAAATATTTTGAAAGAAATCATTTTGAGGCCAAAATCATTTAGAAACTTGGCTACCAAGAAAGGGGTAAAAGTCTTACCTTAATACCTGTGCCGATGTCCAACATCGCAGTCCCGATCCACTATACGTTAGCTCCATAGAACCACAAACAACCTTAAATGTAAACTAAGTTTATCAGTTTCTAACTTAAGATATCGTATGTTGCTAAACTATCTCATGGTATCCTAGTGTGCCATTTATGTTTAATAAATCATACGGCAAGATTAAAATCTCAATCAAGGTTCAAAACAGTGAAAATAGGTGAAAAATAATAAATTTTCACAAAGCCTGGTTGGCCTGCCTGTCATCTTGGTCCAGCCTGCCAAACTATGTTGTTCGGCCTACCAGTAAATCAGGTCTGGCCAACCGAATTCTCCAGGTTCAATCTACCAAAGGTATGAGTCCCGCATGAATTCGGCCTGCCAAACATGAAGTTTGGCTTGCCAAACTGGGAAAATTCTAGAATTTTTCAAGCACGGGTTTCGGCCTTCTTGAACCCAAATTCTCATTTCCACCTATTTTTCTCAATTCCCAGGAATGAAAAACACTGATAGATGGTAGAAAAACATAATAAAACACTTCTAAACTAGTTTAAACAAGGTTTGTATAGAAAAATCCAATAAAATCCAAAAATGGAAAAATAGAGGAAAAATACAAAATTTTGATTTAAATCTATTTTTAATCAAACCAAGCTTAGATTCATGATGTTTTAAGTTTCATTAACTTAGATTAAGGGTTTTCTAAGCTTAAACGAGCTTGAATCTCAAAATAGAATGAAAATAGAAAATTTTGAAAAAGTATAAGATTTTGAAAACTAACCTCAAATCGATGCTTAAATCTAAGTTTGTGATTATTCAAACACGTTCTCAAGCTTCCAATCCACCGAAAACTGAAGCTTGGGCTTGATTTTGAGATAAAAATTTGTGAGAAAGAGGGAGAAAGAGAGAGGCAGTGAAAAGAGAGAGAGACGAGAGAAAGAGGGAGAGTGAGGGTGAGCATGAGAGAGTGAGGAAAAGAAAGGAAGAGAGAAATAAATAGAGTGGGGAGGAGAGCAAAACTGGGAGAGAAAACCGAGTACCACCTATAGTTTTGGAAAAGGGCATGGTTGGTAATTAACAAATTATTTTGTTCCAAAAATACAAAATAACAAATAAAAATAATTAAAAGTAATTAAAATGATTAAAATAATTAGAAATAATTTAAATTCTAAAAATATCGCAAAATAGTTAGATTAAGTTTAAAAATAGATCATGGCACACTAATTCACCATTTTATATACTAATATCACTTAATTAGATTTCGAGGTGTTGCAGCTCTCTACCCTTAAAAGAAATTTCACCATCGAAATTTACAAATCAATTCATAAACAAAATAAATGCGGATACAACTCCCGCATGGTCGATTCTAACTCCTAGGTGGCTTCATCAACCTTGTGATGCTGCCGCACATCCTTTACTAATAGTATGTCGTGACAGCATAGGTTGATCACTTTTCAATCGATGATTTGAATTGACACCTCCTCGTATGTCATGTCTTCCTAAATCTGTATATCCTGGAATGAAATAATCTTGCTTTGCTTTGGCAGATACTTTCGAAGCATCGACACATAGAATACATTGTGTACATGAGAAAGCTCAGGAGGAAGATCAAGCCAATAAGCAACCACACCAAAGCATTGAGTAATTTCGAACGGTCCAACATACCTCGGTGCAAGCTTACCACTTACTCCAAATTGCATGATGCCTTTACATGGTGATACCTTTAAGAGAACAAAATTCCTACCTCAAATTCCAAGGGTTGGCATCTTCTATCCGCATAACTCTTCTGCCTACTCTAAGTTACTCTCAACTGTTCTCGGATTACGGTGACCTTCTCATTGCCATCACGGATCTCATCTGGCCTAAGAACAATCTTGTCTTCTAGTTCTGCCTAACACACCCGTGACCGACATGGTCACCCATACAATGCTTCGAACGGTGCCATGTCAATGCTCGCTTGATAGTTGTTGTTGCATGCAAACTCTGCCAAATGCAAGCACTTCTTCCAGTTCCCACCAAAATCTAATACACAAGCACGTAACATGTCCTCGAGGATTTGAATGACCAGCTCAGATTGCCCATCGGTCTGAGGATGAAACATCGTGCTGAAGTTTAAGTCTTTTCCCAAGGCCTCCTGAAAGCTTCTCCAGTACTTGGCCTTGAACCGGGTGTCTCTATCGGATGTGATAGATAAAGGAACTCCATGCAACCTCACTATATTTTGTAGATACAATTCTCCAAGAAATCTCCTCAAACAAGTAGACTTGAAAGGGATGAAATGCATCGATTTCATTAACCAATCGACCACAACCCAAATTGCATCATGCCTTTGCTCTATCCTTGGCAATCTAGTGAGAAAGTCCATCGTGATGTGCTCCCATTTCCACCCTAAAATAGGAAATAGCTGAAGCTGACCTGCTGGCTTCTGGTGCTTAGCTTTCACTTGAAGACAAGTCACACACTTGGCTACATATTCTCGAGCATCTTTCTTCATACCTCTCCATCAGTATTGCCTCTTAAGATCATGATACATCTTCATGCTCCCTAGATGAATGCAGAATTGAGACTTGTGGGCTTCATCCATTACGGCCTTCGTCACTTCTATGCTTACTGGAACTGCTAGACGCTCCCTAAAGTACAACGATCCATTAGCATGTATCCTCCATTCCTAAAATTGCTCTCCATTATGAATTCATGTCCAGATTCCTTGCAAATGTTGGTCTTGCCACTGATTCTATTTCACCATCTGAACAAGAGTTGGGGTTTTCTCCATATGGTATACCAAAACTTGGCTATAGTCTTCATAGTATTGCAGCCTATACTCACTCATTGTTGCGCCCCTTTTCCAATCCTCAAAAGCCAAACAAGCGAGAATCCCTGAAGACTTCCTACTAAACACATCAGCAATCACGTTAGCTTTCCCAGGATGGTACTATAGCACAAAATCATAGTCTTCCATGTATTCCATCCACCTTCATTGCCTCAAGTTTAGATCCCTCTGAGTAAACAGATACTTCAAACTCTTGTGGTCAAAAAAAACCTGAAACGTCGCCCCATACAGAGATAATCTCCAAATCTTCAATGCATGAATCACTGTTGCGAGCTCTAAGTCATGAGTATGATAGTTTCGCTCATGAGGTCATAGCTGTCTCGATCCATACGCTACTACACGTCCATGTTGCATCAATACGTATCCAAGTCTGCATCTCGAAGCATCTGTATAAACTTCATACGGCTCATCACTATTTGAGATAATCAACACTGGAGCTATAGTCAATCGATTCTTTAACTCTTGGAAGGTGAACTCATATTCTTCATCCCACTCAAACTTGACATTCTTCCTAATCAGTCTTATCAGTAGAGCTACTATCTTCGAGAAGCCCTTCATAAACTTCCTGTAGTATCCTGCAAGCCCCAAGAAACTATAGATTTTTGCTACATTCCTCGATCGTTCCCACTACACTATGGCTTCTACCTTGGCCGACTCCACTGAGATACCTTGCTTGGAGATAACATGTCCCAAAAACTTAATTTCTGTCAACTAAAACTTGCACTTTTCTTTCTTGGCATACAACTGGTGCTCTCGTAGAGTCTGAAGCACGATTCTGACGTGCTGCTCATGATCCTCCCAAGTTTTTGAATAGACCAAGATATCATCAATGACCACGATCAAGAACTGATCCAAATAAGGCCTGAATATTGTGTTCATTAGATCCATGAAAGCTGCCAGAGCATTTGCCAATCCAAATGGAATCACCAAAAACTCAAAGTTTTGGGAATGTTCTCTTCTTTAATCCTAAGTTGGTAGTATCCCAAATGCAAATCTATCTTCAAAAAGTACAGCGAGCCTCCCAACTGATCAAACAATTTATCGATCCTAGGCAGAGGATACTTGTTCTTCACGATGACCCGATTTAGCTACCAATAATCTATGCACAACCTGAGGGTTCCATTATGCTTCTTAGCAAATAAAACTGGTGTTCCCTATGACGATGTGCTATTCTGAATATACCCCTTATCAGCAAGCACCTGAAGCTGCTTTCTTAATTCTTTCATCTCTGCTAGTGCCATCCTATAAGGTGCTACAGAAATCAGAGCTGTTCCTAGAAGTAGCTTGATGCCAAACTCAATCTCCCGATGAGGTGGCAATCTTGGCAACTCATCAGGGAAGACATCTTCAAACTCATCAACCACTAGAATTGCTGCATTTCTTCTCGAGGCACTAGGCTCTCCTTCTAGGTCCATGAGGAAGGCATAGCAAGCTAGATTCATTCATCCTCCGAGACATGTCTTCATAAGATGCTCACTTATAATTTGATCATTACCACCCTGGTAAGTGATCATCGTTCCCCTATAAGACACTAGGGTCACTCTCCTAAGTTGGTAGTCCACAACTGCATTGTATCTAGACAACCATTCCATTCCTAGGATTACATCATATGAAATCATGGGGATTACAATCAAATCACTCTTTAGAATCTCATCCCCAATCTTTATTTTATATGATTTACATATATAGTTTACACACACTCGCCCCAAGGGTAAGGCTATAATGAAAGGTTCATCAAACTCTTTTATCTCTAATCTCAAGGCATGTACAAAAGAACTTGAAATGAGAGAATGAGTGGCACTAGTATCGAATGAAACATGGGCTAGGGACTAAGAAACTAGAATCATACCATCAACAACTGTGTTGCTGGTCTGCGCATCTGAACTCCTTGATGTCATAATGTGAACCTAAACTAGAACTTTCCCTTTTCCTTTACCAACATTGCTAGGTCCTGGGTTTGTCAGCCAATATTGCTACGATAGAGGTGACAGTAAGCTAGCTATGCTTGATGCTCGATATTGAGGGGCATTGCGCTAGAAGTTCTACAGTTGGTGTCCTTGTGCTGAGTATCGTAGTTGCTGGGGAGAGAACTGATGGAACTAGAGTTGAGGGAATTACTAAGGTGGAGGTAGAGTCTAAGGCTGAGGTTGATGACTAGCTCTTTCCCTAGCCTGAAGTCCTAGACAAGCATTCTTGATTGGGCAGTTCCTCTTGATATGTCCCAACTACTGGCAATAGTGACAATGAATGCTGTAGCGATTGCTGCGCCCGCTGCTAGATGAGATGTTGCTTCTAAAATTTACGTTACCCTGTTGATTCTTCCCTTGAGTTGGATGGCTGTCGATGCTCCTCCTACCGCTCCTTTGTGGTCTTCCTGACGTCCTTACTCGATCCTCACAATATTGCATATAATCACTTTCCACGAATATAGTTGACGACACAAGCTCACCAAAATTCCTAAGTCATAGGGCAACCACCTGCCATCAATTTAAGCCCTTCTTGAAACTTGATACACTTCTCACACTCTGATGCCACTGTAGATGGAGCAAACCTGGCCAGCTCATTAAACTTTGCCTTATGCTCCCGAACCGACATGTCACCCTGCTACAATCTATAAAATTCAGCCACCTTCTGGTCTCTATATCCTTGCGGGTAATAACGGTTGTAGAACAGCTCCTCAAATTTGTCCCAGCTAATGTTCCCATTGTTCTCTAGGCATTTAGCTTGCTTCCACCATGTGTTAGCACCTCCTTCAAATTTATACGCTGTAAACTCCACACAATACTCTGCTGGCATGCCAAGTGTATCCAGGTGTTTCACATTTGAATCTAATCAATATTCAGCCACTTATGGGTCCCCATTTCTATCAAAGGTTAGAACAGATGCACGTCGAAACTCCTTAAAGTACACGTGTTGATGACTAGCCTCGAAATCCTCCGGTCTTGCCCTTGCTGCCATCTGTTGAAAATGGCAAGCATCGCTCTTATCATACTTTCCTTATTTCCTGGGTTTGCATCAGCAGCAAATGAACGATGCCTTGATGCTATTCTCTCACTTCTGAAAACAAAATTGGACTGTCAATGGTATTTCATTGCCATAACTATGTGTGCATAATTCTCAAGGTTTATAACGTAGGGCTGTGATATCATTCTGTCACGCTCCAGAGTACGGGAGGTTACATGATAGGTTAATTGAATTAATAAAGTAAAAATTTTAATTAAAACACAAGTCATAGAATTAAGTTAATTAAGAAATAGGTGATAATTTTTAAAACCTTTTTTTTAACAAACATTTATAATAATTAAACAAATAAGATAAAAACAAAATGAAATAAAATAACAAAGAAAGAGAAAATACGCGCTGCATCCTACCGGTCCACAACTTGTGCACACACATAGTATGACAATATTTAAATTACAACCATAGCCCAAAATAGAGAGAGAAATTAAAATAATACATGCCTTGATTAATTTATTACAAATAACCTACTCAGTTCTTCTACTGCTCGCAAGTCCAGTCTGCAGACCCTTTGTCAATCCTAAGCTAAATTCCACATAGGGAAAAAGGGTTTGAAAACAGATAAAAAGTGAGCGAAAGGCTCAGTAGGACTAAGCTTTAAAACAGATAAATAATTTAAATATAAAATTTTATCTTTCAAGGAAAAAATTAGAAAACATAATTAAATAAATAATTTCATTTAAATAAGTCTTATTAAAAATAGTTCATCCAGAAAGTACCTTTTTATCTTTCTTGGGCAAATCATAGTTATCACCACTGAAGTGGCCCAGTTGGGTTTCGGGACCTACCCCCAAGATTGCACGCTACACGATCCGATCTCTGAATATGACATCACGCCTGTCTATGTATTTCTATAGTTATTAAAATCTCTTTTTACCAAGTGTTTTCATTTATATTCATTATGTGGTTCATTATAAAAATCACCTCATTCTACTCGTTTACAAAAACAACTCATAAAAAACACTTTTCAATCATTCATTGAAAATATTTTGAAAGAAATCATTTAAAAACTTGGCTACCAAGAAAGGGGTAAGAGTCCTACCTCAATACTCGTGTCGATCTCTAACACCACAGTCCCGATCCACTATATGTTAGCTCCATGGAACCACAAACAACCTTAAATATAAACTAAGTTTATTAGTTTCTAACTTAAGATATCCTATGTTGCTAAACTATCTCATGGTGTCCTAGTGTGCCATTTATGTTTATAAAATCATACTGTAAGATTAAATTCTCAATCGGGGTTCAAAATAGTGAAAACGGGTGAAAAATGCTAAATTTTCACGAAGCCTGATCGGCCTGCCGATCACCCTAGTCTACCCTGTCGAACTATGCAGTTCAGCCTACTGACAAATTAGGTCTGGCCTACCGAAATTCTCCAGGTTCAGCCTACCAAAGGTATGAGTCTGGCCTATCGAACTAGGAAAATTCTAGAATTTTTTAGGCACGGGTGTCGGCCTCCTCGAACCCAAATTCTCATTTCCACCTCTTTTTCTCAATTCCCAAGCATGAAAAACACTCATAGACGGTAGGAAAACATAATGGAACACTTCTAAACTAGTTTAAACAAGGTTTGCATAGAAAAATCCAATAAAATCTGAAAACTAAAAAATGGAGAAAAAATAGAAAGATTTAAATTTGTTTTTAATCAAACCAAGCTTAGATTCTTGATGTTTTAAGTTTCACTAACTTAGATTAAAGGTTTTCTTAGCTTAAACGAGCTTAGATTTTAAAATACAATGAAAATAGAAAAATTTGAAAAAGTATAAGATTTTGAAAACTAACCTCGAATTAATGCTTAAATCTAAGTTTGTGATTATTCAAACGTATTCCTGAGCTTCCAATGCACCGAAAACCGAAGCTTGGGCTTGATTTTGAGATAAAAATTTGAGAGAAAGAGAGAGGAAGAGAGTGGCAGTGAAAAGAGAGAGAGACAAGAGAGAGAGGGAGAGTAAGGGTGAGCGTGAGAGAGTGAGGGAAAGAAAGGAAGAAAGAAATAAATAGAGAGGGAAGGAGGGCAAAACCAAGAGAGAAAATCGTGTACCACTCACGGTTTTGAAAAAAGAACGTGGTTGGTATTTGACAAATTGTTTTATTCCAAAAATTCAAAGTAACAAATAAAAATAATTAAAAGTAATTAAAATGATTAAAATAATTAGAAATAACTTAAATTTTAAAAATTTCACAAAATAGTCATATTAAGTTTAAAAATACATCATGGCACACTAATTCATCATTTTATATACTAATATCACTTAATTAGATTTCGGGGCGTTACACTATACTATTAACACTACCTTGTCGATTCCTCGACTGAATCGGATAGTTATTGTTGTTATCCCTCATGTTGTTTCTTTGGGGTCTACATGTGGTCTTTATCCCATTCTCATTAGTAAATAACGTTGTCTCATTCAATCGATAATGTGGATGACACCAATTCACCGTGGACCAAGATTCTTAAAGTAGAACCTTTGAGCCCTTCTTGAAACTTAATGCAGGCTACAACAAATGGGGCAAAATGGCCAACTCGGTCAACTTTGCCTCATATTCCCAAGCTGCAACTTCACTTAGTTCCAGATGATAGAATTCAGCAATTTTCTAGTCCTTTTATCCATGTGGAAAGCAACAGTCATAGAACAACTTCTCAACTTTATACTAATCACTTTCCCCATTATTCTCTACATGACTTGCACATTTCTATTAGGTGTTGGCACTACCTTTTGGTTTGTATACTGCTAACTCAACACGGTATTCATTAGGCACTCCTAATGTCTCCAAACATTTTTTTCACATAGTTGATTCATTACTCAACAGTTTGGGAGAAAGGTCTCTATTCTGTCAAAGGTTAGAATTGCAGCTCGACTAAATTCTTGAAAATACTTTTGTCAATGACTCACCGCAGGATCATCACATTATACCTTTGCTACCATTAGCCTAAAGGCAACAAACTTAGTATCCATCAGACCCCATCAGTTTGGAGTGTTAGTGGTTTTTAATGTCGTATTTATATATGCGCAATTCCCAAGAGTCAAACTTAAGGCTCTGATACCAAATCTATCACGAACCCAAACCCAGGTCGTAACGTGGCAGATTTATTAAAATAACTAAGTAGGTTTAACTAATCACGCCAATTATTTTAACAATAATTTAAGAAAATCATTTTAGGAAATTTATAAAAAAAAAATGTGGTAAAATTTAAAACTTTTTGAAATATTACCAACCTTTAAAATTTAGCTTGTGAAACTTCTTAAATGACCTCAGGAAGTAAAATTAAAGTCGCAAAGTTTGTCGAAAAGTAGTTTAGGCCTCACTGAACCCTACACGGTGCACATACAGTACACACATATAGAAATAATACAAACCACAGTCCAACAGAAAAATAAACACAGTCTTTATTATTACATGCCTTGAAAATAAAAATAGATAAGCCAAACGTCTCATGGTCCATATGAGAATATCAACAGCGTCCTGCTCTATGATGTACTATGATTCAATTGGAAAGGGAATATTTAAAACAATATAGTAGAATCGTAAGCAAAAGGCTCAGTGGGACTTGGGCTTCAAAATCATCATTTATAAAATAAAATAAATGAATTTAAATGCAATTCTATAGGAACATTAATGATTTAACAAATTCATACTTAGCCCTCACCATCTGTAATCATCAAAATTCATTGTAAGGAATTAATCAAATTCACACTTACCGTTCATCATCTTCTATTTTCCACAAATCATGAATTAATATTCATTATGTGCAAAGGCTCAAATCACCACCGTGGTGGCTAAGCAAAGTTTTAGGACCTACCCTCAATATTGCTTTCCGTATGACCCGATCTCTGTCCATGGCATCAAGCACTATCATATAATTTCGAACGAGGGTTCCGTGTCCTTTCAGTGTCTATCATTATTTGATCATATCATTCTCTCGGTATTCTTTTACGAAGTTATGATTTTACATTTATTATAGTTCATTCATTATCATCATATCCAATATTAAATGGAAATCAATAAATACAAGCAATTCATTCCTTAAAAACTTTTTAGGAAAATACAGTATAGCCAAAACTCTTGTAAAACTATGGCTTTCTAATAACGATTGCACCTATACTGAAATCCACGTTTTGCTAAATGTTAGCTCCTCAGAACAGCAAGCAACCTTAAGTGTAAACTAGATACATTAATATCTAAACGTTGACATTTCTTACTCACATGATATACTCATGGTTCCTTAGCGTGCCTTTAAACTCAAAGTTATTATGCATGCAATCTTTAAAATCTCAATGTTTTTAACACAAAATCATATCTTTTTTTTAATATTCCTAAATCATTAAAAATTAAAAAAAATGATGGGTAAAACTGTCATTTTAGGCTACTCGATCAGCCTAGTCGACCATCTGAGTTCGACCTACTAGACTAGATGAGTTTGGCCTACTGATTATATGAGTTCAGCCTGCCGAACTTGTCCAATGCGATCGACCGCACTACACTACGTGCGGTCGACCACATGCTCTGGGCCAGGGTGCTTTGCTCAAACATCCGAGCTTCAAACCGAGTTTAATTCACTCAAAATCTATTTTAGTGCATACAAAACACTTCCAAATGATCCATAAATAGGATATGGAGCTTATAAACCTAATTTTATACACATGCAACACTTTTTCATAATTTTTCATGTATTTGCCCAC
The DNA here is from genome assembly GCA_025403435.1 of Artocarpus heterophyllus. NCBI lineage: Eukaryota > Viridiplantae > Streptophyta > Magnoliopsida > Rosales > Moraceae > Artocarpus > Artocarpus heterophyllus. The sequence continues at coordinate 21,064,172 of CM046342.1, forward strand.
ATAATTCTAAAAATGAACAATAAAATGTAAGGACTATTTAATCTTGTTTTTGTTCAAATTGAAGCATGGATTTGAGGTTAAAATTATCATACAATCTCAATTGAAATGTTTTCTAGCTTCATTCATGTCCAGATCATGACATGCAAACATGAATTTTCATGATTATCGTCCAAAATGAAACTATTCAACTAAAAATAGAAAGTTGACACTTGAACACGAATTTGATCTTTATAATCAGAGTTTGGAGGCTTTAATTCATGAGTTTATGTTGTTTAAAACATAGCTAACCTCATGTTGAATGGTTTTAATGCAGCTTTGTGGCTTTAAAGAAGAGTTATCCACTTTATTCTTGGCTAGAATATGCCCCAAGTGGCTGTGTTATAGTGCTTGTCTGCGTCCTTTGATTTTGGTTGCACAGAGTGGAGAAGAAATGTGAAGCAGGACAAAGAAAGGAGACAAATGAGCTTTGAGTGTTCTTCTTCTCTCTCTCTTTTTTTTTTTTACTCTAAGTAATGGAAAGGAGGAGAATGACGTGAAAGAAAGAGGCGATAATGAGTGTGTAGAGTGATGATGCTAAGGGAACATGAATGAGACTAACTTAGGGTCTTAGAAATGGTTTCAACAATTCTATGTTCAGCTAACAGTTTTGATGAAGCTTGTGTTGAGCTTCAAGGTGGTCTTGCTGAGTTTCCAAGGTCTGGAAATTTGATTGTTGGGGCTTCAAGGCTACTTTCATGTGGCCCTTGTCTGAGTGGGGGGAAAAGGATATGTTGGATATTTGCCAAATTGTTGTTTTAAAAATCTGATTTTTAAGAAGGTAAAATAAAATACTAAAATTTTGTTAAAATTAAATTGATAAATGGTGAAAATTAAGATAAATCAACAAAATGATTAAAATGTAATTAATTAAGACAATATCACAAATATGTTATATTAAAAATCGAATCTCAATTAGACACTGATTACTAATTTAGCATTCTAATTATCATTAATGAAATCCAGACATTCCATCTAAGTTTCTAATAAAATTTTATAAAGAGAATTATAGGGATAAAAGTGGCTCTCTTCTTAATTGAGAATGTTAACTCTAAATAAGAACTTCTAATATTTTTTCTCTCTCTAGGCTATGTTAACTCTACAAAACAACTTATGATATTTTTTCTCTTTCTAGGCTTTGGGTTTCTACCCTTTGTTCTCTCCGAATCAACGTTACCAAATGATTATCTATGTCTACGTTTTCTCACTAACATTCCCTCAACATCGTTTATTTGCTAAAGTAATGGAATCTTGTTCTAGGACGTTGTTGCTTTCTTGTTCTCATTGTTGTTCCCGTGAGACAAGTCATGAAAGCTTTTATATAGGCAAACGGAAGGTTGGTTCAAGGGTAAAAAAAAAAAAACAGAATTAAAAAATGTGAGAAATTGGAACGAAGGTTAGAAATATGTTTGGCAGAAAGTGAGAAATAGAGTTGACCTGCCAAAGGTGAAAAAGTGATAGCAAATGTGAGAAATGGAGTTGATTTTGCAAAGGTAAGAAATAAAAAGCATGGGTAAGAAATAGAGCTGGCAAATGTGAGAAACGGAGGTCAAATGTGAGAAGTGGAGAGCGAGCATCAGAAATGGAGAGTACATGAGAGAAACAGAGAGTAAAGGTGAGAAAGAGAGAGTAAAAATAGTTAGATGTAGAGTTGACTTTGAGTTTATGTATTGGCATAAATAAGATGATTTGGTGATATAGTTAAATCATATGGCTTTTATTCATTTCCTTGTTTAATCATTCTGTAATAAAACAATAAAAGAAAACTTTTCTTTTGTTTGACTATTTTCGTCCGCCAACAGGTCATTCTTTTTATTATTTTGGATACCCAGTTATAATTCTTATGATCCACGTCAGTTTATTAGGACCCAATATTATACTAACAAAATTTAGATGAAACGCTGCTATTCTATGCTATTTGTATACTTCCCACCTGAAATGTGCTGCTTTGGTGTTTGTGTTTAGCCCGCTTAGACAATAGGAACTTACAAACATTGACAGAGCCAGGAAAGTTTTGCAGCCGGGACGTAAAATAAACCAAATTTCTTACAGCTATTATAATTTTAACAGAGTTGAATTCAGTTTTAAAATTTACAATTCACAAAATCTTGAATTTATGTAATATTGTAGTTGAGTTGTTATATATTTAGTGTTTTAAAATTGACATACAATAGGCTGTTTGGGAATCTTAATTTAAATCAAAAATTTTTGTTCAAATCAAGGTTATTATAGTATTTTTTTCTTACAAAACTTGAATTGTTGTAGTGTCTTTTGTTCAAACCAAGGTTCTCAAATTCCTTAAAAAACCAATAAATAAAATTCAAGGGTATAATTGAAACTTTCTTAAAGTTTGAATATAAGTATAAAACAAAAGTTTCAGTCGGGGCAACATTAGAAGAAAAATGAAAAATAAAAAAATTAATATTAAGCTTATAGCATCAAAAAGAGCCACTTGGCTAGAAGTAGCTATTCCTACTAGTCCTAAAGTGGCTCTGCCACTATTTACAAACCAAAGTCATGAAAGGCCAAAAAGAAAGTAGAAAAAACAAAACCAAACGTAAAGTAAACAACAATCAACCTAGCCAAAAGCGTAAAAAAAAAACATAGGATTTTCTCGTTCTAAGTCACTTTCACTAGGAGCTCGAAGTTAATAAGAAGAGTTTTTCTTCTTCGATCTAATCAATATTGGTTTTCAAAAACGATTTTAACGAAAATAGAAAAAACGTGGTTACGGTGCGAAACGTATATAAAAAAAAAATTCAAAACTTTTGTAAAACATGCTATAGATTAAATTGATTTAAAGCCAAATAAATGTATATAAACTTTTGCTTACCTAAATGAAGAGAAGAGATCGAAATTCTTCAGATGGGAAATGACGTTCTCAAAGGGGAATCACCGTCTTCCTCGTCTAGATTTCGGCATCGAATGGACAAACAAGTGGGTGTAGATGGAATTACGGGTTTCGAAAAGATCACTCACTCACTTTTCTTATCTGCTAATCTCAATATATGAGTAAAGCTGGTCTTGGCTAAGGAACGCTTGTTCTTCTCTCTTTCTCTCTCTACACGCCTACCACTAGACACTCTAGCATTTATTTTTTTTTTGCGTTTAACCAAAACTTTTAATTGTGTTGAATAAATAGAGTAGGCCTCTATTTATAAAGAATGGGAAACCCAATTAATTTTGTAAGCTTCCTTTATTTTAGTTTTAAATATTAAATATTGAATTAAAAATAAAACATACAAGTTTTCTTTCCTTATACAGTATGTGGTGCCATCTCCAAGCCGTATAGGAAGGAATGCTACTTGTTACCTAATCTTATTTGTTTCTAAATTTTAACTTTTTAAATTTGAATTAAATCACATTTATCAAAAATTATAAATTCCAAATATAGAAACTTTGTGAACAAGTTTTACATCACATGGAACTTTTCCCTCTAGCAATGTGCACCAACCACAGTGGGACCTACCCGCTGTGTCTTTGAAAATTAATTATATTATTATTAAGTAAGATTTAATTTTAAATTTTATAATTCTAAATTAATTAATTAAACCAATAATTCTACTTGTCTAAACAGTGTTTACAAGGATGGCAGGGGACTAATAGACCTATAATTTTAAACTCCAATAAAACCAATATATTAATAAAGCTCTTTAATTAATATATGACTCTTTTATTAATTTCAATGTGACTTCACTAAAAACTTAAAATTGTACTCTTGAAACTATAAATATAATTACTCATTTCTTAGAGTCATCCGTTTGATGTACTCATTACATGTAAATTGATCCTCTATAAATAATTCATAATCAAAGTTAGGTAAAATCCATTAGACTATTTAATTATTTATTTACTCTTAAGTGCCATTGATTCTTTAATGAATAATAAATTTATGAACTTAATCATAAATTAAGAGCTTATATTATTCAAAACCAAAATCAATACTTAAGAATTATTTATAGCCTTCTCATTAAAGAAGGAACGGATTCCATCTTATAATATTAACATTTTCGGCTACTTGCTTCGTTATGCCTTCAAAATACAAAGAATAGAATTAGATGCTCGAATCCGTAGTGAGTAAATTAAAAGACACAATTCTATTAATAGGAGTCTGCTAATAATTCATGATGAAGATTGACTTATGTATAATCATCGATCGATATAATTAGAACTTGCTATAGTTAACGAAAATGATTTGCTATTCATATTGCATTTTGTTCTGATTCTACATAATCTCATTTAATGACTCACTACATTAACAGTTTAAATAAGACTGTTGCATTCTTAATGAAAATAAGCTACACTAGTAATATTCAATTAAAGCTTTCGTACTTTAATTGAATAATTAATTATAATAACAAATATACATAATACTAACCAATTTAATTACATCCTAAAATATTATCCTCTTATATATAACACTTATATACAATATTTAAAGTTACATAGATAATTATGAAATTTTAATGATATTTATAACGTATTCAAACTATATGCATACAAATATATTGAAAAATCATTTTATTTATTTATAAATACATCCTTTTACAAAACATCACATATTTTAAAGCATCCACCTTAACAATCTATCTCTTCCAATATACCAAGAACCTAAAACAAAAATTCTTTTTCAAGTTAAAATATGAGTCTTGACATCTTGAGCATTGTCCACTTCAAAGCTTCAATCTTTGGAAAAATCTTCATCCACTATACCTGCTTAAGATTGTATAGTCACATTCATTCCTTTAGAGGTTGAAATAGGTTCTGCTAAGGACAAGTGCACATGGCTCAAGAACACTAGCTTGCCTTAAGAGGCGACAACATAAGCATCCCCAACTGTCATCGAGTTCATAGTATAGTGCATAGAAACTGTTAGATGTAAAAAATTCTAAAAAGACTCGAATAGCGAGCGCATTAGAATATGTTTTTAAAGTTTTGCTAAACCGATCAAACAATGTTTATTATTGTGTTATTAACACCAATAACCTTGAATTTTAGGGTCTTTTCTACTTTACTTGTTAAACTTTTAAAACTACCATTTTACTTACTAAATTTTTGAAACTCTTCACTTTATCTCTTGAACTTCTGATTTTTTGTTCAAATAGACAGAATTAAGTCCACGTAATTGTCATGCCCCAAAATTCAAGGGGTGACAGGATGGATTAATTAATTTAAATAAATTAATTTTAGTAGGAATTGCCATTAAAAGGTAATAATAATTGGTTTTAAAGAAAATGTAAAATCATTAGAAATCCAATAACAATTAAATAGAAAAGAAAAACATTAGATAAATAACCCCATTGGATCCCACCGAACCCACTTTAGTATGCACACATAGTACAAATAATATTAAATACAAAACCACAGTCCAAGGAAATATAAGTGAGTTTAAAACATTACATGCCTTGTTATAAATACCCTAAAAGATAATGTTCTAATCCTACAATTTTCTTCTTGGGTCTTCAGTCTCTCTAAGCTAAACTCCACCTAGGTGGGGGGGGGGGGGGGGGGGATTTTAAAATAAGAAAATGTGAGCAAAAGGCTCAGTGAGACTAAATCTTAAAAAAGAATTTAATTTAAACACATATATTTCATATTTAATCAAATGCTAAAATATGGAACAAATAAATTAGAACTTATTAAATTTGTTCACACAGGATTAATCCTTTACTCATCCATAGACAATCTCATTATTAGGTTATAAGCAAAGCCAAATGAATCACCACCGAAGTGGCCCAACTGGGCTTTGGGACCTGCCCCCAAGGTTGCGCTTCCCATGACCCGATCTCTATTCATGGCATCATGCTGTATTTTATCATTTCGGACGGTACCAACCAGCACGTCGGGTGTCATAACATCATCATGTTTCATTTTACCGAACGTTCTCATTACACTCATTATTATCATCCATTATTTAACCAATAATGAAAATAAGTAGTAAACTTCATTTCTTATATATCATAAAAAAGTTTTATGACCAAACCTCTTTTCAAAACATGGCTACCAAGGGGAAGGGATAGAAGTCCTACCTCGATATCAGTACCAATGCCCAACATCGCAGTCCCGATCGGCTATACGTTAGCTCTATGAAACTACGAATAACCTTAAATGAAAACTAAGTTTATCAATCCCTAGCTTAAAGCATTCTACATCCCTAAGCTATCTCATGGTGTTTTAGTATGCTTTTAGTGCTCACAAAATCATTTTATGATGCTGAAAACTTCATCTTGGTTTTAAACAGTGACAACGGGTGAAAAGGGTCATTTTTCACAAGGCTCAGTCGGCCTATCAGAACCCCTAGTCCAGCCTACCGAACTCCACAGTCTGGCCTGCCGGCCAACCAGGACCGGCCCGCCAAACTTTCCTAGGTTCGGCCTGTCGACCAAATGAATCCATCTTGCCGAACCTATGAATCCGGCCTTTCAAACACTGAGTTCGGCCTACCAAACTAGAAAATCATGGGAGGTCCGAGGCTTCGATTCTCAGCCTCTCCAAGCTTAAAATCAAATCAAAACCTGTTTTTCCAAGTCCCAGAGCAAATATAGTGATCATAGATGATAAACAAACATAGTAGGACACATTTAAACACATTTAAACAAGATTTCCATATGAATTTCAAGAAAATCCAAAAATGCAGGAAAAAGGGGAAAACTTGATTCAACTCGAATTTCATGAAATTAAGCCTAAATTTTGAATGATTCAAGTCCTACCAACCTAGATTAGGAGTTTCCTAGGCTCAAGGAACTTAAATCACAACATTTTAAGGAGATTAAAAGATTTGGGACAAAAGTTTAAAAGTTTGAAGTTTAAGGAAATAAACCTCGAATCAAAGCTCAAAATCACGTTTGTGGAGTCTGAATTTGTGTTCTTTGCCTCCCAATCCAACTGAGAATCAAGTCCAAAGCTCAAAATCTTGAAATCAAAATCAAAGAGAGGGAGAGGAGAGAGGGGTAGCATGGGAGAGAGAGAGAGTGAAGAGAGAGAGGGTGGCTGAGAGAGAGTGAGTGAGAGTGAGAGTGAGAGGGCTTAAATAGAGGGACGGGGAAACAACACTGTGCCCCCAACACATGTTTTCTTGCCATCGGGACACATCGGGCATTTGACAAATTATTTTGTTTCATAATTCAAAATAACACATGAAAATAATAAATGATGGAATAAATTTAAAATACCATAAAATACTTTAATTAAGCTCAAATTTTTTATTAAAGCATACTAATTCACCATCTAATCACCATTTATGCATAATTAAATTTTCTGGGCGTTACAACTCTCCACCTCTAAAGAAAATTTCATCCTTGAAATTAAAAGTCGAATTAAAAACAGAACAAATGAGGGTACAACTCTCTCATAGTCGACTCTAATTCCCAAGTCGCTTCATCAGCTCCGTGATGCTGCCACATGACTTTCACTAGGGGTATCTCACGACACGCAAGCTTATCACTTTTTGATCGATAATTTGAACTGGCACCTCCTCATAAGTCATGTCTTCCTGAACCTGCACATCTAGGAATGGAATAATCTTACTTGGTTTGGGCAGACATTTCTGAAGCATCGATACATGAAACACATCATGAATGTGAGAAAGCTTGGGAGGGAGATCAAGGTAATAAGCTACCACACCTATGTGTTGAAGTAATTTCAAATGGTCCAATATACCTCGATACAAGTTTCCCCCCTACACCGAAACGTGCTATGCCTTTGCACGGTGAAACTTTTAGAAGAATAAAATCCCTTACCTCGAACTCCAAAGGCCGACGTCTCCTATCTGTGTAGCTCTTCTGCCTACTCTGGGCAGCCCTCAGCCTATCACGAATCACAGTGACTTTCTCATTGCTATCACGAATCTCATCCGGTCCAAGAATGAGTCTATCTTTTGGTTCTACCCAACATACTGGAGAACAACACGGCCTGCCCATAAAGTGCTTCAAATGGTGCCATCCCGATGTGTTGGAAAAACGTTGCGCAGCGGAATTTAAAAATTTTTCACATCAGAGTATTTTTCCAAAACACAAGTTGGACATGCTATATGCATAAATTGACCAGATCTTACTAACCTTTGTGTGCTGAAGAACCTCCGCAACCTGTGAAGAGAAGTAACGTTCCAGAAGAGCCTCAACCAACTGGTCTTCTTTGCTATTCTCTATCCACAACCGGAGTGAGTATGGGCTCACACGTACAGCTCTTCCACCGGTGACTCTCCTTCCAACCAACAGAGAGAACCCAAAGCTAGTGTTCGTGATTTGTGAACAAAAGCTCTCAGGGAGTTTTCAGATGCTCACTAGAAGAGTATCACTCTTAATCTCTCAATTGATCTAAGTAAATCATGAGACTCACACCCTTTATATACCTGTTGGTCCTGGGGTCAGTCCTGATCAAATTAGGTCTCAAAAACTCCAAACAGAATCAAGTTTGGAACAATATCTGATAAGATCCACGTGAAAACGCATAATTTTATCTCTCGCTGATCGACAGGCCGAACAGCCTGATTGGTAGGCCGAACACGTCATTCGGCAGGCCAAACTTTTGAGTAAATATCTTCGCAAATCTTTTATTTTCCACCTGAGATTCTTAAGGATAAAGTCTCAGTTTTGATTCAAATAACCCAATAGAGAAGTTATCTGATCAAAACAAACTTTATCAAGAATATCTCTAAGAAAATAAATCAATTCACAACAATTCTACAAGTTTATCTTGATCTAATTTATCCAAAATTAAATCAACCGATTAACAGACAAGAATTATCCGATCGTAATAATTCAACAAGTTTATCTTGTATAAATTTCTTACAAAATTAATTCAACCGATAAACAGACATGAATTATTTAATTCTTTCAAATTTTAAACCATTCTGATAAATCTGACATAAGTCACCAATTATTGAAAAAGCACACCGTGTCGTTACAGAATTTTGTGAGCTAGCAAAGGGGACCAAAATGGACCTATAAAGTTCAAGCTCATGATAATTATGAAACCCAATATCCCAGATATACATTTTACAATTATCAACTCCAACGCTACTCCACTAAAAGCCTGGAGCTGCACTCTCGAACTTTATAGAATTACGAAGCTCGCGTAGCTAAGTCTCCATGACATATCATAGGGTATCGTATCCCCATATGATAATCCATAATCAGCTTAAGGACAAGTTCTGTCTTACCTTCCTGATTATTTTTATCTTACGTTCCATTATCTCACCATTAGAAAACTTATCATCCAAAGATAGTATACCATTCGGTTACACCTATGTATCCAAATGGTTGAGCGCACTAGTTTTCCAATTACAGGACAACGCATATAAGAGGATATCATTACTCCTAAAGAGGTGCTATCGATTCCATATCTATGAATAACAAGTCTACGTCATCAAGAGTCATACCTCCAATGTACCGGCATGCATACCACTATAGAGATGTAGGAGTCACCCTTTGGCACATCAAAAGACACAAGTCAAGACAACGGGCCCACTATTCATCTTAGGATTAAGATACAATACAAATGATTGTCTAAAGTGAATCGATTTGCCAAGACAAGATTATTAATCCAAATCAATTCATTTTATGTCCCGATCCAACACATCGTCACCAATGACAACGAGCCAATGTTTCTATTCACAGAGTCCAACTCCGATGGTCAAGACAAACCATCTCCCAAAACGGATATAGACAACATAACAATCTTTACAAGAATAAAGCGCCCAACTTTATTCCCTCGATTGCGGATCATATGTTTCAGACCGTCACCTTAAGAATTGTGTCTTCCGCATAATCATCCCATCATATGCCCAATTCTTAAGGTTTAGACCGACAGTCTCAGACTACTGTTTGCTTATCATACATTCAACAAATATGAACGTAAAGCGGACAATATTTGGTATATTTAAATGAATAAATTCTTTATTGATAAAAATGTCTCAAAAACGTATTACATTTTTACCCCTTAGGACATACATGTCTAACAATCTCCCACTTGCACTAAGTGAGTAAATAAAGCAAATTTTGCATCCCCATAGCTTCCACATGCCTCTCGAAGACTCTCCCAGTAAGTGTCTTCGTAAATGGATCAGCTAAATTGTCCTCTAACGCGATCTTGCACACCGAGACATGCCCGCCCTGAACGAAGTCCTTTATCGTATGATACTTCTGATCAATATGTTTACTCTTCTTGTGAAATCTTGGTTCCTTAGCATTAGCTACCACCGCACTGTTATCACAGTACAGTGATACCGCCTTATCCATAGCAGGAACTACCTCAAGATCCCCAAGGAACTTGCGGAGCCACACTGCTTCTTTCGAAGCATCACTAGCCGCCACATACTCGGCCTCCATTGTTGAATCCGAAGTGCAATCTTGTTTTGCACTTCTCCAACCGATGGCACCACCGCCCAAAGTAAACACAAACCCCTAAGTTGATTTCCTACAATCCATACAGGATTGAAAATCTGAGTCAGTGTATCCTAGAGAAGTCAAGTCCTCACCCGAAAACACAAGCATATACCCACGAGTCCTTCTCAGGTACTTGAAAATATGCTTTACCGCAACCCAATGGTTCGGTCCTGGATCCGCCTGAAATCGACTTACAATCCCGATCGCATAGCTAATATCTGGTCTTGTGCAAAGCATGGCGTACATGAGACTACCCACTGCCAAAGCATAAGGCACCTTCTTCATGTATTCTCTTTCTTCATAAGACTTTGGAGAGTCTTTCTTAGAAAGAGTAATTCTAGACCTAGATGGTTGCCCACCTTTCTTGGAATCCTACATTACAAACCTCCTGAGAATTTTGTCTATGTAGCTGGCCTGTGACAATGCTATCATTTTGTTCTTCCTATCCTGAAAGATCTGGATACCAAGAACAAAATTAGCCTCACCCAAGTCCTTCATGTCAAACTGCTTGGTCAACCATAATTTGACCGATGACAACGCCCCAACGTCATTGCCAAATAGCAGAATGTCATCTACATAGAGCAGTAGAAAAACCACCTTTCCATCTTTAATGTGTTTGTAAACACATGGTTCATCCACATTTTGTGAGAACCCATAAGTCTTGATCACTTGATCAAATCTTATGTTCCAAGAGCGGGAAGCCTGCTTAAGTCCATAAATTGACTTTAGCAGCTTACAAACCTTACCCTCGTGACCCGTGACCTTGAACCCGTCTGGTTGTTCCATATAAATGGACTCATCAAGATAGCCATTCAGAAAAGCTGTCTTGACATCCATCTGCCAAATCTCATAGTCGAGAGCAGCAGCTATGGACAAGAGAATCCGGATGGACTTAAGCATGGCTACAGGCGAAAAGGTTTCCTCATAATCGATTCATTCCTTTTGCGTATAACCCTTAGCTACCAGTCTAGCCTAAAAGGTTTCGACCTTTCCATCCATTCCTATTTTCCTCTTGTAGATCCACTTACACCCTATGGGTTTTACCCCTTCGGGAAGATCCACAAGCTTCCAGACATGATAAGTCTCCATAGACTTCATCTCTATGTTCAAGGCCTCTGTCCAGAGTCTTGAATCAACATCCTCCATAGCCTCTGCGTAAGTATAAAAATCCCTGTCATGTTCATCCGGTTCAGCCAAGAAGACTTCCCCATTGAACATATACTTTTTGGGTTGACACCCGATCCTCCCACTACGCCGAAGCCCCTGAGGTCGTTGTTCAGGTTTGTTTCATTTTTCTACACCGATCGGAATGGTTTCGTTTGGAACCTCCGGAGTGAACGAATCACCCCTTAACTCCTCAAGCAACACGTTGCTTCGAGGTTTAAAGTCGTTCATGTAACTCTCCTCAAGGAAAGTTGCATTAGTTGAAACCACGACTTTATTTTCCTTTGGGTTATAAAAATAACCCCCTTTAGTCCCTTTTGGATATCCTACAAACACGCAAACTTCCGAACGTGCTTCCAACTTATTCGGATCCTTAAACCGGACATGAGCCAGACATCCCCATATGCGAATATGGTTTAAGGATGTCTTCCTTCTTGTTCACAACTCGTGAGGAGTTTTAGGGACCGATTTTGAAGGCACATTGTTCAAAAGATAACATGCGGTTTGCAGTGCATATCCCCAAAAGGATAAAGGCAATGATGAATAACTCATCATAGGCCTAATCATGTCCAACAAAGTCCTATTTCTTCTCTCCGCTACGCCATTCTGCTGCAGAGTGCCTGGCGTAGTTAAATGGGATAAAATCTCATTCTCTAACAAGTGTTCCAAGAACTCATCAAAAAGGTATTCCCCACCTCGATCAGATCGAAGTGCCTTTATGGGTCTACCCAATTGCTTTTCCACTTCAGCCCGAAACTCCTTGAACTTATTAAAAGTTTCACTTTTGTGGTGCATCAGGTACACATACCCATATCTTGAGTAATCGTCAATAAAAGTGACGAAGTACTCATACCCTCCTCGAGCCTAGATGCTCATCGGTCCACAAACATCACTATGCACAAGTTCTAGAACCCCTTCGGCCCTATTGCCCGTAGACCCGAATGGTCTTTTGGTCATTTTACACTCCAAACAAGATTCACATTGAGGTATAGATTCCACCTTTAGGTGACTTAAAGGTCCATCCCTTACCAACCTTTGAATCCTATTCAGGTTAATATGACCAAGGCGCAAATGCCAAAGATAAGTCTTATTAGAGTGAGAAGTTTTAAGTCTTTTAGAGATATTATCATTTATCTCAGCATTAAGCAATAAGTCCATCTTAGGTTTGATAAAATATAGATTATTTTGCATCCATCCAGAACAGATAAAAGATTTGTTTTTACGAATCACCACTTTTTCATTAAAAGATACCACGTAGGAGTCTTTAAATAAACAAGATATAGAAATTAAATTCCTTTTAAATTTAGGAACATAAAAATAGTCTTGCAAAAATAAATTCCTATAATTATCAAAGTAAAGATGTACATCTCCCACTGCTTCCGCTGAGACCAAGAATCCATCGCCCATCTGAAGCGTAAAGTCTTCGCACAACAGACTTCTCATTTCTTTGAACCCCTGCAATGAAACACAAACATGATTAGTTGCTCCGGAATCTATGACCCAAATGTCAATGGATTCCTCAACCAAACAGTTTCTAAATATAGAAGATCACACCTACCTCCTTTGGAAAGGAAGTCCTTGCAATGCTTCTTGATATGGCCGACCTTTCCACAGAAGAAGCACTTAAGCTTCTTTGGATTCTTCTTCTTCTTCTTCTTGCTCTTGGTAGCAGCAGGAATAGAAGACTTCTCGTTCTTGGCCCGTTGCTTCTTTCCACTCCCTGAGTTAGGATTGGAACCAGAAGCAGCTACCATGTTGGCCTCACCACCAGCAGGAGACTCCCTGATCAGCAGTTTGAACTCTTGCAACTGTTTCGTCAGTTCTGTCAAGGTCATATCCCGTCCATTGCTCAAATTAAATGTAGCTGTAAACAAAATAAATTCCTTAGACAGAGTCTCAAAGACATAGTCATCTGAGTTTCAGCATCGATGTCGGCTACATTGGTTTTAGCCTCAGCGAGGTAACCCATGATCAACATCATATACTCCTTTACAGATGTCCCCGGCCTCTGTCTACAGTTTAAGAGTTTCTGAAGCGCCCCTTGTCGCTTTGTTATGGCTTGCCCTCCAAACATATCCTCAAGATTATCCAAGATCTGCTTCCCAGTCTCATAATCCTGACGTTGAGCCTGTTAGACATGTATGCCCTAAGGAGTAAAAATGTAATACATTTTTGGAGACATTTTTATCAATAAAGAATTCATTTATTTATATATACCAAATCTTGTCCTCTTTACGTTCATATTTTTTGAATGTATGATAAGCAAATAGTAGTCTGAGACTATCAGTCTAAACCTTAAGAATTGGGCATATGATGGGCTGATTATGCGGAAGACACAATTCTTAAGGTGACGGTCTAAAACATATGATCTGCAATCGAGAGAATAAAGTTGGGCACTTTATTCATGTAAAGATTGTTATGTTGTCTATATCCCTTTTGGGAGATGGTTTGTCTTGACCATCGGAGTTGGACTCCGTGAATAGAAACATTGGCGCGTTGTCATAGGTAACGACGTGTTGGATCGGGACATAAAGTGAATTGACTGGATTAATAATTCTGTCTTGGCAAATCGATTCACTTTAGACAGTCATTTGTATTGTATCTTAATCCTGAGATGAATAGTGGGCCCGTTGTCTCGACTTGTGTCTTTTGATGTACCAATGGGTGACTCCCACATCTCTATAGTGATATGCATACCGGTACGTTGGAGGCATGACTCTTGATAGCGTAGACTTGTTATTCTTAGATATGGAATCCATAGCTCCTCTTTAGGAGTAATGATATCCTCTTATATGCGTTGTCCTATAATTGAAAAACTGGAGCACTCAACCATTTGGATATATAGATGTAACTGAATGGTATACTATCTTTGGATGGTAAGTTTTCTAATGGTGAGACAATGGAACGTAAGATAAAAATAATCGGGAAGGTAAGATAGAACTTGTCCTTAAGCCGATTATGGATTATCATATGGGGATATGATGCACTATGATATGTCATGGAGACTTAGCTACACAAGCTTCGTAATTCTATAAAGTTCAAGAGTGCAGCTCCAAGCTTTTAGTGGAGTAGCATTGGAGTTGATAATTGTGAAATGTATATCTAGGATATTGGGTTTCATAATTATCATGAGCTTGAACTTTATAGGTCCATTTTGGTCCCATTTGCTAGCTCACAAAGTCCTGTAACGACACGGTGTGCTTTTCCAATAATTTGTGACTTATGTCAGATTTATCATATTGGTTTAAATTTTGTAAGAATCAAATAATTCATGTCTGTTTATTAGTTGAATTAATTTTGTAAGAAATTAGTTCACGATAAACTTGTTGAATTATTGAGATCAGATAATTCTTGTCTGTTTATCGGTTGATTTAATTTTGGATAAATTAGATCAAGATAAACTTGTATAATTATTGTGAATTGATTTATTTTCTTAGAGATTATCTTGATAAAGTTTGTTTTGATCAGATAACTTCTCTATTGGGTTATTTGAATCAAAACTGAGACTTTATCCTTTAGAATCTCGGGTGGAAAATAAAAGATTCGCAGAGATTTTTCTCGGGAGTTTGGCCTGCCGAATGACATGGTCGGCCTGCCGAACTGGCCTGTTCGGCCTGCCGATCAGCGGGAGATAAGATTACGCATTTTCACGCAGATCTTATCAGATATTGATCCGAACTTGATTCTGTTTCGAGTTTTTGAGACCTAATCTGATACGGACTGACCCTAGGATCAATAGCTATATAAAGGGAGTGAGTCTCATGATTTACTCAGATCAATTTGAGAGATTAAGAGTGATACTCTTCTTGTGAGCATCTGAAAACTCCCTGAGAGCTTTTGTTCACAAAATCACGAACACTAGCTTTGGGTTCTCTCTATTGGTTGGAAGGAGAGTCACCGGTGGAAGAGCTGTACGTGTGAGCCCACACTTACTCCGATTGTGGATAGAGAATAGCAAAGAAGACCAGTTGGTTGAGGCTCTTCTAGAACGTTACTTCTCTACACAGGTTGCGGAGGTTCTTCGGCACATTGAGGTAAGTAAGATCTGTCTAATTTATACATATAACATGTCAAACTTGTGTTTTGGAAAATGCTCTGATGAAAAATTTTTAAAAAAAAATTCCGTTGCGGACTTTGTTTCCAATAATTGGTATCAGAGCCGAGGTTTTTACATAAATTTGCAAGTTTGTGATCATGTTATATGCATAAATTTTGTGATCTTAATCTCTCTTATGCTTTAATTGAATTTTATAGGGAGATGGCACTCTAGGTTTCTATATAATATATATGTTGTCATGGATTATGTGGTGAATGTTTATTAATTAATCATGGTTGATTAAATCATTGTTTAATTATTTATTAATTAATTAATACCGGTTATGGTTCCTTAGTGGTTAGAATGTGTATCTAGGTTTTTCATGTAATTAGATGGCGGACTATCATCTCCGTCTAGGAATTGTTATTTAATTTTTAATTTGTAAGAATTTTGCAATTAAATAATCATTCAGAGAAGACGGATCGAGAAGTCGGATCTTAAAAATTGATGATGGTGCCTCCAGGTATTTCTTGAGTCTCTAATTTTATGTTTTTGAATTGTTGAAAATAAAATTGATGAATTGCATTAAAATTGTATTTTCTGGAATGAGGGTTTTCTGCTCGGTCGGCAGGCCGGACCTCACAGTTCGGCAAGCCAAAGGTTACAGATCGGCAGGCAGGACGTACGGTCCAACAGGTCGACAGTGGGGCAGAAATTTTGGTGCTCTGCCGGTAGGCCGAACCTTTAGTTCGGAAGGCCGATCACCCAGATCGGCCTGCCGACCACCCAGATCGGCCTGCCGACCGAGAGCTGCCGGGTGTCCAGAAAAGGTGCAATTTTTCCAGATGCAGTTTTAATTTTATTTTTGGGACGATTCTGAGAAACATTAAATTTGGATATGACCGAAAATATGAAGTATTCGATTCATACAGGATTGAAGACTTAAAGATAGATATTACATGAAGAAGGATATAGCTTGAGGATTCAAGGATGAAGAATCGATAAATGTCTCGATTATTCTCTTGTAATCTTAGTTTTCTATTCTCTAGGGTGGAACCATAATATTACGATTATTATTATTTTGCTTGTAGCTTTGCTTGATTGCTTTGCCTGTCTACATTATAATATGATTTACCATGTATATTGATAACATGTCATATAGAATAGGGAGTGCCGCTCATATTAAAATTGTTCATGCATAATTTTAAAATAAAACCTTGACTTCAAAAGATTGAGTGGGAGAAGGTTTTTGAAGAGAGGACCTAAGGCCTCCATCGTTGGTCCATAGGAAGAACATGGTGGTCCTGACCCCTAGGAAGGGATTTCTATCATGTACCAAATTGGATCTCTAAAAGGATAAGGTATTTTAGTATGATTTATGGTTGCACACCCCTAGGTGGTGATTATAAATCATGGATAAAAATATTGAAACGGTGGTTATATACTCACGTTAATTTTATTATTAACCTCCCCTAGGAGCTCTGCTAATTAAATTAATGGCCAAAGAAACGATTATTAGTGTATGCTGGATCATACGGGTCCTGGATGGCATATATTAATCAGGAGGGGATCCGTGTTCCTGATTGAATTTGGCATGACTCCCCTAGGAGCATGTTAAATTATGAGTTGGGAATTATCGTTGTAAGGTTGTGATATTTTCAAGGTTTTGACACATAAACACATTTGTATGATTTTACATGATTGTGTTGTCTTACTAAATTATTATATATGTTTGCATATGTTTGGTATATGATTCTTTATTGTAGATTGAAAATGTCTAAAAATGCTTTATCATCGATACTTGACAAAAACCAATTAACCGGTGAGAACTATAATGATTGGAAATGGAACTTGGACATTGTCCTTTCCATTGAGAAACTGAAATATGTTCTGACAACTCCTTGTCGTCCCGAGCCTACGGGAGACTCAAGTAATGAGCTATTCCAAGCGTACGACCGCTGGGAAGATGCTAATGATCAGGCCCGCTGCTATGTTATGGCTAGCATGAACAACGTGCTGCATGCTCAACATCAGGATTATGAGACTGCGAAGCAGATCTTGGATAATCTTGAGGACATGTTTGGAGGCCAGGCCATAACAAAGCGGCAAGGGGCACTTCGAAAACTCTTAAACTGTAGACAGAGACCGGGGACATCTGTAAAGGAGCACATAATGTTGGTCATGGGTTACCACGCTGAGGCTCAAACCAATGGAGCCGACATCGATGCTGAAACTCAGATGACTATGGTCTTTGAGACTCTATCTAAGGAATTTATTCCGTTTAGAGCTACTTTTAATTTAAGCAATAGATGGGATATGACATTGACAGAACTGATGAAACAGTTATAGGAGTTTGAACTGCTGATCAGGGAGTCTCCTGCTGGTGGTGAGGCCAATATGGTAGCTGCTTCTGATTCCAATCCTAACTCTGGGAATGGAAAGAAGCAACGGGCCAAGAGTGGGAAGTCTTCTGTTCCTGCTGCTACCACGAGCAAGAAGAAGAAGAAGAAGAACCCAAAGAAGCTTAAGTGCTTCTTCTGTGGTAAGGTCGGGCATTTAAAGAAGCATTGCAAGGACTTCCTTTCCAAGGGAGGTAGGTGTGATCTTCTATATTTAGAAACTTGTTTGGTTGAGGAATCTAGTGACATATGGGTCATAGATTCTAGAGCAACTAATCATGTTTGTGTTTCTCTGCAGGGATTCAAAGAAACGAGAAGTCTACTACGTGAAGACTTAACGCTTCGGATGGGCGATGGATCCTTGGTCTCAGCAGAAGCAGTGGGAGATGTCCATCTTTACTTTGACAATTATAGGAATTTAATTTTGCGAGATTGTTTTTATGTTCCTAAATTTAAAAGGAATTTAATTTCTGTATCTTCTTTATTTAAAGACTCCCACCTGGTATCTTTTAATCAAAAAGTGGGGATTCGTAAAAATAAATCTTTTATCTGTTCTGGATGGATGCAAAATAATCTATACTTTATCAAACCTAAGATGGACTAGTTGCTTAATGCTGAGATAAATGATAATGACTCAAAAGACTTAAAACTTCTCACTCTAAAAAGACTTATCTTTGGCATTTGCGCCTTGGCCATATTAACCTGAATGGGATTCAAAGGTTGGTAAGGGATGGACCTTTAAGTCACTTAAAGGTGGAATCTATACCTCAATGTGAATCTTGTTTGGAGGGTAAAATGACCAAAAGACCATACGGGTCTAAGGGCAATAGGGCCGAAGGGGTTCTAGAACTTGTGCATAGTGATGTTTGCGGACCTATGAACATCCGGGCACGAGGTGGGTATGAGTACTTCGTCACTTTTATTGACGATTACTCAAGATATGGGTATGAGTACCTAAAGCACCACAAAAGCGAAACTTATGATAAGTTCAGGGAGTTTCGGGCTGAAGTGGAAAAGCAATTGGGTAGACCCATAAAGGCACTTCGATCTGATCGAGGTGGGGAATACCTTTCTGATGAGTTCTTGGGAGACTTGTTAGAGAATGGGATTTTATCCCATTTGACTGCGCCGGGCACTCCGCAGTGGAATGGCATAGCAGAGAGAAGGAATAGGACTTTGTTGGACATGATTCGGTCCATGATGAGTTATTCATCATTGCCTTTACCCTTTTGGGGATATGCACTACAAACCACATGTTATCTTTTGAACAATGTGCCTTCAAAATCGGTCCCTAAAACTCCTCATGAGTTGTGGACAAGACGGAAGACATCCTTAAACCATATTCGCATATGGGGATGTCTGGCTCATGTCCTGTTTAAGGATCCGAATAAGTTGGAAGCACGTTCGGAAGTTTGCGTGTTTGTAGGATATCCAAAAGGGACTAAAGGGGGTTATTTTTATAACCCTAAGGAAAATAAAGTCGTGGTTTCAACTAATGAAACTTTCCTTGAGGAGAGTTACATGGATGACTTTAAACCTTGAAGCAAAGTGGTGCTTGAAGAGTTAAGGAGTGATCCGTTCACTCCGAAGGTTCCGAACAAAACCATTCCGATCAATGTAGAAAAACCAAACAAACCTGAACACAACTTCAGGGGCTTCGACGTAGTGGGAGGATCGGGCGTCAACCTAAGAGGTATATGTTCAAAGGGGAGGTCTTCTTGGCTAAATCGGATGAACATGACAGGGATCCTTATACTTACGTAGAAGCTATGGAGGATGTTGAGTCAAGACTCTAGACAGAGGCCATGAACATTGAGATGAAGTCTATGGAGACTAATCGAGTCTGGGAGCTTGTGGATCTTCCCGAAGGGGTGAAACCCATAGGGTGTAAGTGGATCTACAAGAGGAAAAGAGGAGTGGATGGAAAGGTCGAAACCTTTAAGGCTAGACTGGTAGCTAAGGGTTATACGTAAAAGGAAGGAATCGATTATGAGGAAACCTTTTCGCCTGTAGCCATGCTTAAGTCCATCCGGATTCTCTTGTCCATAGCTGCCGCTCTCGACTACGAGATTTGGCAGATGGATGTCGAGACGGCTTTTCTGAATAGCTATCTTGATGAGTCCATTTATGTGGAACAACCAGACGGGTTCAAGGTCACGGGTCAAGAGGGTAAGGTTTGTAAGCTACTAAAGTCTATTTATGGACTTAAGCAGGCTTCTTGTTCTTGGAACATAAGATTTGATCAAGTGATCAAGACTTATGGGTTCTCACAAAATGTGGAAGACCCATGTGTTTACAAACACATTAAGGATGGGAAAGTGGTTTTTCTACTGCTCTATGTAGATGACATTCTGCTAATTGGCAATGACGTTGGGGCATTGTCATCGGTCAAATTATGGTTGACCAAGGAGTTTGACATGAAGGACTTGGGTGAGGCTAATTTTGTTCTCGGTATCCAGATCTTTCGGGATAGGAAGAACAAAATGATAGCTTTGTCACAGGCCGGCTACATAGATAAAATTCTCAGGAGGTTTGCAATGCAGGATTCCAAGAAAGGTGGTCAACCATCTAGGTCTGGAATTACTCTTTCTAAGAAAGACTCTCCAAAGTCTTATGAAGAAAGAGAATACATGAAGAAGGTGCCTTATGCTTCAGCAGTAGGTAGTCTCATGTATGCCATGCTTTGCACACCACCAGATATTAGCTATGCGGTCGGGATTGTAAGTCAATTTCAGGCGGATCCAGGACCGAACCATTGGGTTACGGTAAAGCATATTTTCAAGTATCTAAGAAGGACTCGAGGGTATATGCTTGTGTATTCGGATGAGGACTTGACTCCTCTAGGATACACTGATTCAGATTTTCAATCCTGTCTGGATTCTAGGAAATCGACTTTGGGGTTTGTGTTTACTCTAGGAGGCGGTGCCATCAGTTGGAGAAGTGCGAAGCAAGATTGCACTTCGGATTCGACGATGGAGGCCGAGTATGTGGCAGCTAGTGATGCTTCGAAAGAAGCAGTGTGGCTCTGCAAGTTCCTTGGGGATCTTGAGGTAGTTTCTGGTATGGATAAAGCGGTATCACTGTACTGTGATAACAGTGCGACGGTAGCTAATTCTAAGGAACCAAGATTTCACAAGAAGAGTAAGCATATTGATTGGAAGTATCATGTGATAAAGGACTTCGTTGAGGGCGGGCATGTCACGGTGTGCAAGATTGCATCAGAGGATAATTTAGCTGATCCATTTATGAAGACACTTACTGGGAGAGTCTTCGAGAGGCATGTGGAAGCTATAGGGATGCGAAATTTGCAGTATTTTCTCACTTAGTGCAAGTGGGAGATTGTTAGACATGTATGCCCTAAGGAGTAAAAATGTAATACGTTTTTGGAGACATTTTTATCAATAAAGAATTCATTTATTTATATATACCAAATCTTGTCCTCTTTACATTCATATTTATTGAATGTATGATAAGCAAATAGTAGTCTGAGACTGTCAGTCTAAACCTTAAGAATTGGGCATATGATGGGCTGATTATGTGGAAGACACAATTCTTAAGGTGACGGTCTAAAACATATGATCTGCAATCAAAGGAATAAAGTTGGGTGCCTTATTCATGTAAAGATTGTTATGTTGTCTATATCCCTTTTGGGAGATGGTTTGTTTTGACCATCGGAGTTGGACTCCGTGAATAGAAACATTGGCGCGTTGTCATAGGTAACGACGTGTTGGATCGAGACATAAAGTGAATTGATTGGATTAATAATTCTGTCTTGACAAATCAATTCACTTCAGACAGTCATTTGTATTGTATCTTAATCCTGAGATGAATAGTGGGCCCGTTGTCTCGACTTGTGTCTTTTGATGTACCAATGGGTGACTCCCACGTCTCTATAGTGGTATGCATATCGGTATGTTGGAGGCATGACTCTTGATAGCGTAGACTTGTCATTCATAGATATGGAATCTATAGCTCCTCTTTAGGAGTAATGATATTCTCTTATATGCGTTGTCCTGTAATTGAAAAACTGGAGCGCTCAACCATTTGGATACATAGGTGTAACCGAATGGTATACTATCTTTGGATGGTAAGTTTTCTAATGGTGAGACAATGGAACGTAAGATAAAAATAATCGGGAAGGTAAGACAGAACTTGTCCTTAAGCCGATTATGGATTATCATATGGGGATATGATGCACTATGATATGTCATGGAGACTTAGCTACACGAGCTTCGTAATTCTATAAAGTTTGAGAGTGCAGCTCCAAGCTTTTAGTGGAGTAGCATTGGAGTTGATAATTGTGAAATGTATATTTGGGATATTGGGTTTCATAATTATCATGAGCTTGAACTTTATAGGTCCATTTTGGTCCCATTTGCTAGCTCACAAAGTCTGGTAACGACACGGCGTGCTTTTTCAATAATTGGTGACTTATGTTGGATTTATCAGATTGGTTTAAAATTTGTAAGAATCAAATAATTCATGTCTGTTTATTGGTTGAATTAATTTGTAAGAAATTAGTTCAAGATAAACTTGTTGAATTATTGCGATCAGATAATTCTTGTCTGTTTATCGGTTGATTTAATTTTGGATAAATTAGATCAAGATAAACTTGTAGAATTATTGTAAATTGATTTATTTTCTTAGAGATTATCTTGATAAAGTTTGTTTTGATCAGATAACTTCTCTATTAGGTTATTTGAATCAAAACTGAGACTTTATCCTTTAGAATCTAGGGTGAAAAATAAAAGATTCATGGAGATTTTTTCTCGGGAGTTCGGCCTGCCGAATGACGTGGTCGGCCTACCGAACTGGCCTGTTCGGCCTGCAGATCAGAATGTTCGGCCTGTCGATCAGCGGGATATAAGATTACACGTTTTCACGCAGATCTTATTAGATATTGATCCAAACTTGATTCTGTTTCGAGTTTTTGAGACCTAATCTGATACGGACTGACCCCAAGATCAATAGCTATATAAAGGGAGTGAGTCTTATGATTTACTCAGATCAATTTGATAGATTAAGAGTGACACTCTTCTAGTGATCATCTGAAAACTCCCTGAGAGCTTTTGTTCACAAAATCACGAACACTAGCTTTGGGTTCTCTCTATTGGTTGGAAGAAGAGTCATCGGTGGAAGAGCTGTACGTGTGAGCGCACACTCACTCCGGTTGTGGATAGAGAATAGCAAAGAAGACCAGTTGGTTGAGGCTCCTCTAGAACATTACTTCTCTACACAGGTTGTGGAGGTTCTTCGGCACACTGAGGTTAGTAAGATCTGTCTAATTTATACATATAACATGTCAAACTTGTGTTTTGGAAAATACTCTGATGAAAAAAATTTTTAAAAAAATTCAGCTATGCACTTTGTTTCCAACAGAGCCTACAGTATATATTTCTGTTTCTCAAAGGACAGGACGATATCCATGTTCCGTTTCCAATCGTTATAATTCTCACCGGTTAATTGGTTTTTGTCAGGTATCGAAGATAAAGCATTTTTAGACATTTTGAATCTACAATAAAGAATCATATACCAAACATAAGCAAACATATAATAATAATTTAGTAAGATAACACAATCATGTAAGATCATACAAATGTATTTATGTGTCAAAACCTTGAAAAAATCACAACCTTACAACAATAATTCCTAACTCAGAATTTAACAAGCTCCTAGGGGAGTCATGCCAAATTCAATCAGGAACACGGATCCCCTCCTGATTAATATATGCCATCCAGGACCCATATGATCCAGCATATATTAATAATCGTTTCTTTGGCCATTAATTTTATTAACAGAGCTCCTAGGGGAGGTTAATAATAAAATTAACGTGAGTGTATAACCATCGTTTCAATATTTTATCCATGATTTATAATCACCACCTAGGGGTGTGCAACCATAAATCATACTAAAATACCTTATCCTTTTAGAGATCCAATCTAGTACATGATAGAAATCCCTTCCTAAGGGTCGGGACCACCATGTTCTGCCTATGGACCAACGATGGAGGCCTTAGGTCTTCTCTTCGAAAACCTTCTCCCACTCAATCTTTTGAAGTCAAGGTTTATTTTAAAAATTATGCATGAACAATTTTAATATGAGTGGCACCCCCTATTCTATATGACATGTTATCAATATACATGGCAAATCATATTATAACGCAGACAAGCAAAGCTACAAGCAAAATAATAACAACCGTAATATTATGGTTCCACCCTAGAGAATAGAAAACTAAGATTACAAGAGAATAATCGAGACATATTTCGATTCTTCATCCTTCAATCCTCAAGCTGTATCCTTCTTCATACAATACCCATCTTTAAGTCTTCAATCCCGTATGAATCAAATACTTCTTATTTCCGGTCATATCCAAATTTAATGTTTCTCAGAATTGTCCCAAAAATAAAATTAAAAACTGCACTGTCAAAACTGCACCTTTTCTGGAAACTTTTCCAGCTCTCGGTCGGCAGGCCGATCACCCAGATCGACCTGCCGGTCATGTTCGATCGGCCTATCGATCCAAAAGATCGGCCTATCAACTCACGAAGGTTCGGCCTGCCAAACTAAAAGTTTGGCCTGCTGGCAAAGCCAGTCGATTTCTGCCCCACTGTCGGCCTACCGAACCACATGTCCGGCCTGCAGATCTGTGACCATCGGTGTGCCGAACTGTGAGGTCCGGCATGCCGACCGAGTAGAAATCCCGTATTCCAGAAAATACAATTTAAATGCAATTCATCAATTTAATTTTCAACAATTCAAAAACATAAAATTAGAGACTCAGGAAATACTTGGGAGCGCCATCATCATTCTTCTAGATCCGTCTTCTCCAAATAATTATTTAATTACAAAATTTTTACAAATTTAAAATTAAACAATAATTCCTAGACGGAGATAATAGTCCGCTTTCTAATTACATGAAAAACTTAGATACACATTCTAACTTTTAAGAAACCATAACCGGTACATATTAATTAATTAATAAATAATTAAACAATAATTTAATCCACCATAATTAATTAATAAATATTCACCACATAATCCATGACAACATATATAATTTATAGAAACCTAGTGTGCCAACTCTCTATAAAATTTAATTCAAGCATAGGAGAGATTAAGATCACAAAATTTATGCATACAATATGATCACAAACTCGCAAATTTATGTAAAAAAACAAGGCTCTGATACCAATTGTTGGAAAAACGTTGCGCAGCAGAATTAAAAAATTTTTCACATCAGAGTATTTTTCCAAAACACAAGTTTGACATGCTATATGCATAAATTGACCAGATCTTACTAACCTTTGTGTGCCGAAGAACCTCCGCAACAGGTGAAGAGAAGTAACGTTCCAGAAGAGCCTCAACCAACTGGTCTTCTTGTTGGAAAAACGTTGCGTAGCGGAATTTAAAAATTTTTAACATCAGAGTATTTTTCCAAAACACAAGTTTGACATGCTATATGCATAAATTGAGCAAGATCTTACTAACCTCAGTGTGCCGAAGAACCTCTACAATCTGTGAAGAGAAGTAACGTTCCAAAACAGCCTCAACCAACTGGTCTTCTTTGCTATTCTCTATCCACAACCGGAGTGAATGTGGGCTCACACATACAACTCTTCCATCGGTGACTCTCCTTCCAACCAATAGAGAGAACCCAAAGCTAGTGTTCGTGATTTGTGAACAAAAGCTCTCAGGGAGTTTTCAGATGCTCACTAGAAGACTATCACTCTTAATCTCTCAATTGATCTGAGTAAATCATGAGACTCACTCCCTTTTTATACCTATTGGTCCTAGGGTCAGTCCTTATCAGATTAGGTCTCAAAAACTCAAAACAGAATCAAGTTCGGATCAATATCTGATAAGATCCGCGTGAAAAATACGTAATCTTATCACTCGCTGATCGGCAGGCCGAACACGTCATTCGGTAGGCCAAACTCCTGAGTAAATATCTCCGCTAATCTTTCATTTTCCACCTGAGATTCTAAAGGATAAAGTCTCAGTTTTGATTCAAATAACCCAATAGAGAAGTTATTTGATAAAAACAAACTCTATCAAGAATATCTCTAAGAAAATAAATCAATTCACAATAATTCTATAAGTTTATTTTGATATGATTTTCCAAAATTAAATCAACCGATAAACAAACAAGAATTATCCGATCGTAATAATTCAACAAGTTTATCTTGTATTAATTTCTTACAAAATTAATTCAACCGATAAACAGACATGAATTATTTAATTCTTTCAAATTTTAAACCATTCTGATAAATCTGACATAAGTTACCAATTATTGAAAAAGCACGCCGTGTCGTTACAGGATTTTGTGAGCTAGCAAAGGGGACCAAAATGGACCTATAAAGTCCAAGCTCATGATAATTATGAAACCCAATATCCCAGATATACATTTCATAATTATCAACTCCAACGCTACTCCACTAAAAGCCTGGAGCTACACTCTCAAACTTTATAGAATTACGAAGCTCGTATAGCTAAGTCTCCATGACATTTCATAGTGTATCGTATCCCCATATGATAATCCATAATCAGCTTAAGGACAAGTTTTGTCTTACTTTCCTGATTATTTTTATCTTACGTTCCATTATCTACATCAGAAAACTTACCATCCATAGATAGTATACCATTCGGTTACACCTATGTATCCAAATGGTTGAGCGCTCCAGTTTTCCAATTACAGGACAACGCATATAAGACAATATCACTACTCCTTAAGAGGATCTATGGATTGCATATCTATGAATAACAATTCTACGCCATCAAGAGTTATGCCTCCAACGTACCGGCATGCATACCACTATTGAGATGTGGGAGTCACCCTTTGGCACATCAAAAGACATAAGTCGAGACAACGGGCCCACTATTCATCTCAGGATTAAGATACAATACAAATGATTGTCTAAAGTGAATCGATTTGCCAAGACAGAATTATTAATCCAAATCAATTCACTTTATGTCCCGATCCAACACATCATCACCTATGACAATGCACCAGTGTTTCTATTCACGGAGTCCAACTCCGATGGTCAAGACAAACCATCTCCCAAAAGAGATATAGACAACATAACAATCTTTACATGAATAAAGTGCCCCACTTTATTCCCTCGATTGCGGATCATATGTTTTAGACCATCACCTTAAGAATCGTGTCTTCCGCATAATCATCCCATCATATGCCCAATTCTTAATGCTTAGACTGACAGTCTCAGACTACTGTTTGCTTATCATACATTCAAAAATTATGAACGTAAAGAGGACAAGATTTGGTATATATAAATGAATAAATTCTTGATTGATAAAAATGTCTCCAAAAACGTATTACATTTTTACTCCTTAGGGCATACATGTCTAACACTTCTTTGCTATTCTCTATCCACAACCGGAGTGAGTGTGGGCTCACACGTACAGCTTTTCCGCCGGTGATTCTCCTTCCAACCAACAGAGAGAACCCAAAGCAAGTGTTCATGAATTGTGAACAAAAGCTCTCAGGGAGTTTACAGATGCTCACTAGAAGAGTATCACTCTTAATCTCTCAATTGATCTGAGTAAATCATGAGACTCACTCTCTTTATATACCTGTTGGTCCTGGGGTCAGTCCTTATCAGATTAGGTCTCAAAAACTCGAAACAGAATCAATTTTGGATCAATATCTGATAAGATCCACGTGAAAACGCATAATCTTATCTCTCGTTGATCGGCAGGCCGAACAGGACCAATCGGCAGGCCGAACACGTCATTCGGCAGGCCAAACTTCCTAGTAAATATCTCCGTGAATCTTTTATTTTCCACCCAAGATTCTTAAGGATAAAGTCTCAGTTTTTATTCAAATAACCCAATAGAGAAGTTATCTAATCAAAACAAACTTTATCAAGAATATCTCTAAGAAAATAAATCAATTCACAATAACTCTACAAGTTTATCTTGATCTAATTTATCCAAAATTAAATCAACCGATAAATAGACAAGAATTATCCGATCGTAATAATTCAACAAGTTTATCTTGTATTAATTTCTTGCAAAATTAATTCAACCGATAAATAGACATGAATTATTTAATTCTTTCAAATTTTAAACCAATATGATAAATCTGACATAAGTCACCAATTATTGGAAAAGTATGCTGTGTCGTTACAGGACTTTGTGAGCTAGCAAAGGGGACCAAAATGGACCTATAAAATTCAAGCTCATGATAATTATGATACCCAATATCCCATATATACATTTCACAATTATCAACTCCAACGCTACTGCACTAAAAGCCTGGAGCTGCACTCTCAAACTTTATAGAATTACGAAGCTCATGTAGCTAAGTCTCGATGACATATCATAGTATATCGTATCCCCATATGATAATCCATAATCAGCTTAAGGACAAGCTCTGTCTTACCTTCCTAATTATTTTTATCTTATGTTCTATTATCTCACCGTTAGAAAACTTACCATCCAAAGATTGTATACCATTCGGTTACACCTATGTATCCAAATGGTTGAGCGCTCCAGTTTTCCAATTACAGGACAACGCATATAAGAGGATATCATTACTCCTAAAGAGGAGCTATCAATTCCATATCTATAAATAACATATCTACGCCATCAAGAGTCATGCCTCCAACGTACCGGCATGCATACCACTATAGAGATGTGAGAGTCACCCTTTGGCACATCAAAAGACACAAGTCGAGACAACGGTCCCACTATTCATCTCAGGATTAAGATACAATACAAATAATTGTCTAAAGTGAATCGATTTACCAAGATAGAATTATTAATCCAAATCAATTCACTTTATGTCCCGATCCAACACATCGTCACCTATGACAACGTGCCAATGTTTCTATTCACGGAGTCCAACTCCGATGGTCAAGACAAACCATCTCCCAAAAGGGATATAGACAACATAACAATCTTTACATGAATAAAGCGCCCAACTTTATTCCCTCGATTGCGGATCATATGTTTCAGACCGTCACCTTAAGAATCGTGTCTTCTGCATAATCATCCCATCATATGCCCAATTCTTAAGGTTTAGACCGACAGTCTCAGACTACTATTTGCTTATCATACATTCAACAAATATGAACGTAAAGAGGACAAGATTTGGTATATTTAAATGAATAAATTCTTTATTGATAAAAATGTCTCAAAAACGTATTACATTTTAACCCCTTAGGGCATACATGTCTAACACGATGCTCCCCTGATAACTATTATTATACGCAAACTCCGCTAGATTCAAATATTTCTTCCAATTTTTGTCAAAATCTAAGACGCACACATGTAGCATATCCTCAAGGATTTGAATAACCTGCTCAGACTACCCTTTAGTCTGCGGATGAAAGGCCATGTTGAAGTTCAACTTTGTCCCCAAAGCCTCTTGAAAACTCCTCCAATACCTAACATTAAACCGAGTATCTCTATCAAAAGTAATAGACAAGGGAACCCCGTGTAACCTCACTATATTCTGTAAATATAGCTCTCCCAAAACACGTCTTGAACACTTCGATCTGAAGGAATAAAGTGCACTGATTTCATCAACCTATCAACCGTAACCCAAATTGCGTCATGACTTTGCTCTGTCCTCGACAATCCAGTGAGGAAATCTATCGTGATATGCTCCCATTTCCACCCTAGAATGGGAAGCGGCTGAAGCTGACCAGCGGGCTTTTGATGCTCGGACTTCACCTGAAGACAAGTCATGCACTTAGCCACGTACTCTTGGATATCCCTCTTCATGCCTCTCCACCAATACTGCCTTTTCAAATCATGATACATCTTTGTGCTCCCAGGATGAATAGCAAATTGAGACCTATGAGCTTCGTCTATCACGGCTTTCATCACTTCCTTGATCGTTGGCACTGCTAGGCATTCCTTGAAGTATAGCGACCCATTTATATGAATCTGTGTCCATATTCCCTGAAGGTGTTGGTCCCGCCATTGATTCTACTTTATCATCGAATGAGAGCTAGTGTCGATTCCATATGGTACACCGAAACCTGATCGCCACCGTCGTAGTACTGCAACCCATACTCACTCACTGTGGCGTCTCTCCTCCAATCCTCGAGTGCTAAACATGTGATAGATCCCAAAGTCTTCCTACTGAGGGCATCAGCGACAACGTTGGCCTTACCTGGATGATACTGCAACGTGAAATCTTAATCTTCCATGTATTCCACCCATCTCTGCTATCTCAAATTCAAATCCCTCTACGTGAATAAATACCTCAAGCTCCTATGGTCCGAGAAAACCTAAAAAGTTGCCCCGTACAAGTAGCATCTCCAAATCTTCAAATCATAAATCACTGCCACTAGTTCTAAATCGTGAGTGGGATAGTTCTGTTCATGAGGCCTTAACTACCACGACCCGTAAGCTACAACTCATCCATTCTGCATCAATACACACCCAAGTCCTCATCTTGATGCATCGGTGTAGACCTCATAAGGCTCATCACTACTCAGAATAATCAATATAGGAGCTGTAGTCAACCGATCCTTTAGCTCTTGGAAAGCATATTCACAGTCCTCATCCCATTCAAACCTAACATTTTTCCTTATCAATCTCGTCAATGGAGTCGCTATCTTAGAAAAATCCTTCACGAACTTCCTGTAATACCCAGCAAGTCCTAAGAAGCTACAGATTTCTACCACGTTCCTCAGTCGTTCCCACTGCACTATAACCTAAATCTTAGACGGATCTATAGAAATACCCTGCTCGAAGATGATGTATCCCAGAAACTCAACCTTAGTTAACTAAAATTCATACTTTTTCTTCTTAGCATACAACTGGTGTTCTTGCAGAACCTGAAACACGATCCTAAGGTGCTGCTCATGCTCCTCCCAGGTCTTGAAATAAATCAATATGTCATCAATAAACACGATCACAAACTGGTCCAAATAAGGCCTGAAAATTCTATTCATCAAGTCCATGAAAGCTGCAGGAGCATTCATCAATCCAAACGGCATAACCAAAAGCTCAAAGTGCCCATACCGAGTCCTGAAGGCAGTCTTAGGAATATCCTCCTCCCTAATCTTGAGCTGGTGATATCCGGATCACAAGTCAATCTTCAAGAAATATCGGGAACCTCTTAACTGGTCAAACAGCTCGTCAATCCTGGGTAGTGGATACTTATTCTTCACGGTGACTCTATTTAACTACTGATAATCAATACACAACTGGAGAATACCATCATGTTTCTTAGCAAACAAAACTGGTACACCCCATTGTGACGTACTGTTCCAAATATACCCCTTATCTGCTAATTCCTGAAGTTGTGCCCTAAGTTCTTTCATTTCTGCCAGTGCCATCTGATACGATGCTACAGAGATTGGAGCAGTCCTGGGAAACAACTCAACACTAAACTCAATCTCTCGATGCAGCGGCAATCCGGGTAACTCATCGAGGAAGACATTGTTGAATTCATCAACCACTAGTATCGCTACATCCTCCCTTATTGCACTAGACTCTTCTTCAAGATTCAAGAGAAGCACATAACAAGCCAAATTCCTTCATCCTCTAAGACATGGTTTCATGAGTCCCTCACTCATCACCTAATCATTACTACCCTAGTAAATGATCATTGTCCCCCTATCAGACACTAGAGTTACTTTTCTAAGTTGACAGTCAACTAAAGCATTATATCTAGACAACCAGTCCATTCCCAAGATTACGTCATAGGATCTCATAGGGATTACAATCAAATCACTCTTTAGAGTCTCACCCACAATCACTATCTTGTAGGATTTACATATATAGTATACACACACCTGTCCCAAAGGTGAAGAAATCATCAAGGGCTCATTAAATTCCTCTATTTCTAAACCCAAGGCATGTACAAAAGTACTCGAGATAAGGGAATGAGTAGCACCAGTATCAAATAGAGCGTGAGCTAAGGACTGAGAAACTAAAATCATACCCAACTACAGCATGGCTAGCTTGAGTGTCCGTGCCCCCTGATGTCATGGTGTGGATCTGGGCTGGAGACTTCCCTTTTCCTTTGTTGGCGTTACTGGGTCCCGGATTTGTTGGTCAATACTGCTGCGATGGAGGCGACTGCACACTGATTGTACTTGGCACTCGATACTGTGGAGTGTTCTATTGGAAACCCTGTTGCTAATGTCCTTGCGTCGGGTACTGCATTTACTGAGGTGCGAACAGATAAAAAGGTAGTTGAAGAGGTTGCTGCAAAGGAACTAAAGACTGACCTTGAAACTGACGGCTTACACCCTCTCCAGCTTGGAATCCCTATCGAGTGTTCCTAATTGGGCAATTCCTCTTAATATGTCCTGGCTACTGGCAATAATGACAATGAAAACTATAAGGGTTACTGCGCCCGCTGCCTGACGAACTACCACTCCCACTGTTGGCATCTCCCTACTGGTTTTTCACTTGGGCTTGGTGGCTACCATTATTTTTTTGATTACTCCTCTAGGGCCCTCCTGACGTGCTTGCCCGATTCACATTATAAAGAGTATGTTCACTTTTCACAAAAATAGCTGAAGATACCAACTCACCAAAATTCTGGAATCGCAAGGCCACCACTTGCCGTAGGATAAATGCCTTAAGCCCGTCCTGGAACTTGATACATTTCTCCCACTCCAAAGCCACAACGGATGGAGTGAACTTAGCTAACTCATTAAACTTAGCCTCATATTCCCGAACCAACATATCGCCCTGCTCTAACCGATAAAACTCAATAACCTTCTGATCCCTATATCCCAACGAAAAGTAATGCTCATAGAACAGTTCCTCAAATCTATCCCAACCAATGTTCCCAGCATTTTCCAAACGCTTAGCTTGTTTCCACCATGTATTGGCGTTGCCTTCCAACTTATAAGCTGCAAAATCGACATGGTACTCTGAGGGTATCCAAGTGCTTTACTATAGAATCTAACCAGTATTCAGCAATCTGCGGGTCTCTGTTCCCATAAAAAGCCAAAATGGATGCACAACAGAACTCTTTAAAGTACGTATGCTGACGACTCGCCTCGAGATCCTCAGGCCTAGCCCTCGCTGCCATTTGTCGAAAAGTGACAAACATGGCTCCCATCAGACCTTCCTCATATGCAGAATTCACATCTGTAGCAGCTGGATGATGTCTTGGTGCCATTTCCCTCAATTCTGAAAACAAAATTGGACTGTTAGTGGTTTCTCATTGCCGTACATATGTGTGCACAATTCCCAAGGTTCATAAACCTAGGGCTCTAAACCAATATGTCACACCCCGAAATCCGAGGGATAACGTGGCAGATTAATTAATTTAAATAAATTAAATTTAGTAGGAATTGCCATTAAAAGGTAATAATAACTAGTTTTAAAAGAAAATGTAAAATCATTAGAAATCCAGGAACAATTAAATAGAAAAGAAAACATTAGATAAATAACCCCATTGGGTCCCACCGAACCCACTTTAGTGTGCACACATAGTACTAACAATATTAAATAGAAAACCACAGTCCAAGGAAATATAAGTGAGTTTAAAACATTACATGCCATGTTATAAATACTCTAAAGGATAATGTTCTATTCCTACAATTTCCTTCATGGGTCTTCAGTCTCCCTAAGCTAAACTCCACCTAGTAGGGGGGGATTTTAAAACAAGAAAATGTGAGCGAAAGGCTCGGTAGGACTAAATCTTAAAAAGAATTTAATTTAAACACATATATTTCATATTTAATGAAATACTAAAATATGCAACAAATAAATAAACAAATGATAAATTAGAACTTATTAAATTTTTTCACACAAGATTAATCCTTTACTCATCCATAGACAATCTCATTATTAGGTTATAAGCAAAGCCAAATGAATCACCACCGAAGTGGCCCAGCTGGGTTTCGGGACCTGCCCCCAAGGTCGCGCTTCCCACGACCCGATCTCTATTCATGGCATCATGCTCTATTTTATCATTCCGGACGGTACCAACCGACACGTCCGGTGTCATAACATCATCATGTTTCATTTTACTAAATGTTCTCATTACACTCATTATTATCATCCATTATTTAACCAATAATGAAAATAAGTAGAAAACTTCATTTCTTGTAAATCATAAAAAAGTTTTATGACCAAACCTCTTTTCAAAACATGGCTGCCAAGAGGAAGGGATAGAAGTCCTACCTCGATATCCATACCAATGGCCAACACCGCAGTCCCGATCCGCTATACATTAGCTCCACAGAACTACGAAAAACCTTAAATGGAAACTAAGTTTATCAATCCCTAGCTTAAGGCATTCTACATCCCTAAGCTATCTCATGGTGTTTTAGTATGCTTTTAGTACTCACAAAATCATTTTATGAGGTCGAAAACTTGATCTAGGTTTTAAACAGTGAAAACGGGCGAAAAATGTCATTTTTCACAAGGCTCGATCGGTCTGCCAGAACCCCTAGTCTGGCCTGTCGAACTCCACAGTCTGGCCTACCGACCAACCAAGATCGGCCTACTGAACTTTCCCAGGTTTGGCCTGCCGACTAGATGAATCCGACCTACCGAACCTATGAATCTGGCTTGCCAAACACTGAGTTTGGCCTGCCGAACTAGAAAATCATGGGAGGTTCGAGGCTTTGATTCTCGGCCTCCCCAAGCTCCAAATCAAATCAAAACCTGTTTTTCCAAGTCCCAGAGCAAATATAGTAATCATAGATGATAAACAAACATAGTAGGACACATTTAAACACATTTAAACAAGATTTGCATAAGAATTTCAAGAAAATCCAAAAATGAAGGAAAAAGGGAAAAACTTGATTTAACTCGAATTTCATGAAATTAAGCCTAAATTTTGAATGATTCAAGTCCTACCAACCTAGATTAGGGGTTTCCTAAGCTCAAGGAACTCAAATCACAACATTTTAAGGAGATTAAAAAATTTGGGACAAAAATTCAAAAGTTTGAAGTTTCGGAAAACAAACCTCGAATCAAAGCTCAAAATCACGCTTGTGGAGTCTGAATTTGTGTTCTTAACCTCCCATTCTAACTGAGAATCAATCCCAAAGCTCAAAATCTTGAAATCAAAATCAAAGAGAGGGAGAGGAGAGAGGGGTAGCATGGGAGAGAGAGAGAGTGAAGAGAGGGAGGGTGGCTAAGAGAGAGTGAGTGAGAGTGAGAGTGAGAGTGAGAGGGTTTAAATAGAGGGACGGGGAAACAACACCGTGCCTCCAACACATGTTTTCTTGCAATCGGGATACATCAAAAATTTGACATTATTTTGTTTCATAATTCAAAATAACACATGAAAATAATAAATGATGGAATAAATTTAAAATATCATAAAATATTTTAATTAAGCTCAAATTTTTTATTAAAGCATATTAATTCACCATCTAATCACCATTTACACATAATTAAATTTTTTGGTCGTTACTGTAATTTGCACATAGGTTACCTATAAGGACAAAAATGTGATTTTATCACTCGAAGATTTGTTTTACACTTACTTTTTCACTTAAGCCTTTTTTTTTAACTTTTATTTAAAAAGGATTTGTCTGTATATTTCTTCTCATCTTTAATATGTAACTCATTTAATAAGTTGATATTCTTTGTTGATATCTGAGTTTGAATAATGAAGAAATGAGTTTAGCGAACAATATCGACTTGTTAAATAAGAGTTTCATATTAAAGACGAAAAGAAATGTATATACAAATCTTTTCTAAATAAGAGTTCAAATAAAAAAAGCCATAAATGGGAGTGTAAATATGAAACAAAACTTGAGAGTGATAAAATTTTATTTTTGCCCTTACAAGTGACAATGTACAAATAATGTTAGACTTAATTTTATCTATTTGAACAAAAGATCTAAGGATCAAGAAACAAAGTGAGAAGCTTTTAAAGTTTCGAAAGCAAAATTAAAAAAAAAAAACCTTAAAATTTAAGAACCATTTGTTTTTATAACCTATTATTATATAAAATAGTCATTCATTGTAAAAACTTGTTCATGCCTATTTAGCAAGACAAATCTAATGATCCTTTTAAGGCTTCTCGGCTACTCGATTTTTTTTTTAAAAAAAAAATCTCCTCTGTTTGAACTAATAGACGTGTTTCAATTCTCCTTTTAATTCTTCTTGGCTATGAGTTCTTTTTCTCTGGAGGACAGAGAGTCATAAGAACTTTATTTATACCGCCATGCTAAGCGGGATTGAAAAAGTTCTTAACCCTGACTGAATCTCTCTTTCTCTCTCTCTCTCTCTCTCTCTTTTTGTTTTTTTTTTTTTTTACTTATTTTTGGGCGGTTAAGATGATATTTTCAGTGACCTTATCAGAATAGTACTTCACATCTATTTTTCAATTTTTTGATCTCTTTTATAAGTTGTATATTATACACCTAACACAATATGACGACGTTAAAACAAACGAAACGGATCCCAAAAATTTGTTGAGAATGAGATGCTAAGGAGGGACACAGTTTCAACCACCAAAGTTCTTGCCGTCAAAACACAACAGGAACCAAACAAACGACCCTAAGAAAATGGCGGGACGCCTTAGATCCAAACCACTAATAACTGTCTTTCAAACTTCCCCAACAATCTAACATTATCTCCCCCACAATTAGTCCTTTAATTTTCTCTCTCCAAACAAAACAAACTCTCTCTCTTTCTCTCTCTAAAACCCTCAAAATGGGAAGCTGTGTGTCGGTGACCGCCGAGAAAACCGGATTTCCCAAGGGGCGGGGCAGCGGGGTTGGAGATGTCATCAAGCCGGTGGTGGCCCCCGAGTTTGACCTCGGAACGGTGATCCTCCGGTCAATTTCCATCATCGAAGACCCCACCGGCGACAACGTCTATGAGAAGTACCTATTTGGGAAGGAGTTAGGGCGAGGCGAGTTCGGGATTACCTACCGGTGCGTGGACGTCGACACCGGCGAGGCTTTTGCGTGCAAGATGATATCGAAGAGCAAGTTGAGGACAGAGGTAGACGTCGAGGATGTGCGGAGGGAGGTCCGGATAATGCGGCACCTTCCGGAGAACCCCCACATTGTGGCATTCAAGGAGGTTTACGAGGACAAGGAGGCGGTTTATCTTGTTATGGAGCTCTGCGAAGGTGGAGAACTCTTCGACCGGATTGTCAGCCGAGGGCATTACACAGAGCGCGCCGCCGCAAGGATTACCAAGACCATACTTGAGGTTTGCAAGGTGGGAGTTTTTAATGTTTGAGTTGCGATGCCCTGAAATAATTCTGGCTATTCAAGAATCATTTCTTGTAATGAAGAAAATTTCAAGTTGTAGATGGAAGGATTTTTTATGTTCTCTTTCCTGACTTTTCATATTATTTAGGATATATTTTTTTCTTTTCTTTTTTTTTTTTCGTGTTGGAATTTCTTAACTTTTCATGTATATATTAAATTTTGAATTGAATTCCCACATAAATGACTGCTTAATTTCTTGTTTTTATAAATAACTTTTTTTGAAATAATAAAAGAAAATTACAAGTTGAAGGCAATAGAAGAGCTGAGATTTTCAACAGGAAAAGAAGAATTTTGGACCGAAATTCTTGATTTGAAAATGACATTATTGGCTTCCTGTATTTGAATAAAATGTCTTTTTTCAACTGCATGTGGATGAAGAGGGGAATTCCCATAATCACGATTAATGATCCCTAACAGAGACTCTGTTTGTGATTTCTATTTATGTTTTTGATTATTTGTGTTGTAATTAATCCCAAACAAACTTTCAACGAGTTTGAACCAATTATAAACTATCACAGTAGTTTGCTCAATTCATATATAAATCACCTCATGCTCTAGTGTTTCTCTTTCCTTTTATTTAATTTTTTTTTTTTCCTTTGTATTTATGAGTAGTCTCCTCTATAATCCATATTATGCAATATTGTCACAAGAATGCAATCAAAAAAAAAATCTCATATGAATGTTGACACACAGGTTTGCCATGAACATGGAGTGATACATAGAGACCTGAAACCAGAGAACTTCTTGTTCAAAGATGGCAGCGAAAATTCACAACTCAAGGCAATTGATTTCGGGCTCTCCATATTCTTCGAATCGGGTAGGGAAAAAAAAATGTAGAAATTATTAATGGCTAGAGTTTATGCTTTAGTTTGGCTCAGAAAGTAGTAATTATTTTACAACATGTTGTTAGGTGAGAGATTCGGTGAAATTGTTGGAAGTCCATATTACATGGCTCCGGAGGTACTTAGACGGAATTATGGGCCAGAAGTTGACGTTTGGAGCGCTGGAGTTATCCTCTACATCCTCCTATGTGGAGTTCCTCCTTTCTGGGCAGGTACTTCATTTTGTTTATGGAAATCTTTTTTGTTTAGCAACAACTTATGCCTCTACTTGTGTTATAAACTCAAACCGATATTAGCAAAAGATACAAATCACAACCTAATAGAAAATAAATAATGTCTTTAATATTACATGCCTGAATCAAATAAGCAGATAAATTAAAGAAGGTTTTCATAGCCCATGCGTGCAAACCAGCAGCGCCCTATTCTGCTATATACTGCGAACCACCTGGAGGGGGATTTTAAAACAAGTAAACTGTCATGCCCCGAAACCCATGGGTGATGTGGCGGGTTAATTTAGTTAATTAATCAAACTTTAATTAAAAATTACCGATTAGGAATTTAATTGATTATGAAAAATGTAATAAATTTAAAGCTTTTAAAACAATTATTAGAAATGATAAAACAGGTAAAAGAGGATAAAATAATAAAGAAGGCAAAATACATGTTTGGTCTCACTGGACCCACAACTTGTGCACACATATAGTATCAACAATAATTAAATTCAACCACAGTCCAATATAAGAAAAAGGAAATTAAAATGATACATGCCTTGAATAAATAACACACAACCTATTCGAGGTCTTCTACTGCTCGCAAGTCCGATTGGTGAACTCCCAGTCTGTCCTAAGCTGAATTCCACCTAAGGGGAAAGGTTTGAAAACAAATAAAATGTAAGCGAAAGGCTCAGTATGATAGATTTTAAAAACTTTTGATTTGAATATAAAATTTATCATTAAAGGAAATATTTAGAAAAACAAAAATAAATAAATAAATAAATTCAATTAAACCATTCTTACCAAAACTGTTCCTTGTTCGTCCAGAAAGGATATTATTATCTTTTCTTGAGCAAACCATAGTTACCACCATCGTAGTGGCCTAGCAGGGTTTTGAGACCTGCCCTCAAGGTTGCACTCTATACGACCTGATCTCTGAGTATGGCATTATGCCCATCTATGCATCTCTATAGTTATTTAAATCTCCTTTTACTAAATGTATTATTTACTTTCATTATGCAGTTCATTATGAATATCATCTCATTCAACAGTTTATGAAAACAACTGATAAAAATCTTTTTTTTTTCAAACATTCATTGAAAACATTTTGAAAGAAATCATTTTGAGGCAAAAACTATTTAAAAACCTAGCTACCAAAGAAAAGGGTAGAAGTCCTACCTCAATATCTAGCATCGCAGTCCCGCTCCGCTATACGTTAGCTCCACGAAACCACAAACAACCTTAAATATAAACTAAGTTCGTCAATATCTAGCTTAGGATATTCTACACTACTAAGCTATCTTATGGTGTCAAGTGTGCCATTTATGTCCGTAAAATCAAACTATAAAGCTAAAATCTCAATCTAGTTTTTTAAAACAATGAAAACAGGTGAAAACCGGCCATTTTTCATGGAGCCCAGTTACCCTGCCGAACTTTCTGGTTCGACCTGCCGAACTCCACAATTTGGCCTACCAGTCATACAACACCAGCTTGTTGAACTTGTTGGAAACAAAGTGCGCAGCGAAATTTTTAAATTTTTTTTCATCAGAATAATTTTCAAAACACAAGTTTGACATGTTATATGTATAAATTAGACAGATCTTAGTAACCTCAGTGTGCCGAAGAACCTCCGTAACCTGTGTAGAGAAGTAACATTCCAGAAGAGCCTCAACCAACTGGTCTTCTTTGCTATTCTCTGCCCACAACCGGAGTGAGTGTGGGCTCACATGTACAGCTCTTCCACCGGTGACTCTCCTTCCAACCAATAGAGAGAACCCAAAGCTAGTGTTTGTGATTTGTAAACAAAAGCTCTCAGGGAGTTTTCAGATGCTCACTAGAAGAGTATCACTATTAATCTCTCAAATTGATCTGAGTAAATCATGAGACTCACTCCCTTTATATAGCTATTGGTCCTAGGGTCAGTCCGTATCAGATTAGGTCTCAAAAACTCGAAACAGAATCAAGTTCGGATCAGTATCTGATAAGATCCACATGAAAACGCGTAATCTTATCTCCTGTTGATTGGTAGGCCGACCACGTCATAAGGTAGGCCGAACTCCAGAGAAAAAATCTCCTCGAATCTTTATTTTTCACCCGAGATTCTAAAGGATAGTCTCAGTTTTGATCGGCAGGCCGACCACGTCATTCGACAGGCCAAACTCCCGAGAAAAAATTTCCGCGAATCTTTTATTTTCCACCCGAGATTCTAAAGGATAAAGTCTCAGTTTTGATTCAAATAACCCAATAGAGAAGTTATCTGATCAAAACAAACTTTATCAAGATAATCTCTAAGAAAATAATTTGATTCAAGTTTATCTTATTCTAATTTGTCCAAAATTAAAACAACCGATAAACAGACAAGAATTATCTGATCGCAATAATTCAAAAAGTTTATCTTGAACTAATTTCTTACAGAATTAATTCAACCGATAAACAGACATGAATTATTTGATTTTTACAAATTTTAAACCAATCTGATAAATCCGACATAAGTCACCAATTATTGAAAAAGTATGCCGTGTCGTTACAGGACTTTGTGAGCTAGCAAAGGGGACCAAAATAGACCTATAAAATTCAAGCTCATGATAATTATGATACCCAATATCCCATATATACATTTCACAATTATCAACTCCAACGCTACTCTACTAAAAGCTTGCAGCTGCACTCTCGAACTTTACAGAATTACGAAGCTCGTGTAGCTAAGTCTCCATGACATATCATAGTGTATCGCATCCCATATGATCATCCATAATCGACTTAAGGACAAGTTCTGTCTTACCTTCCCGATTATTTTTATCTTACGTTCCATTGTCTCACCATTAGAAAACTTACCATCTAAAGATAGTATACCATTCGGTTACACCTATGTATCCAAATGGTTGAGCGCTCCAGTTTTCCAATTACAGGACAACACATATACGAGGATATCATTACTCCTAAAGAGGAGCTATGGATTCCATATCTATGAATAACAAGTCTACACTATCAAGAGTCATGCCTCCAACGTACCGGCATGCATACCACTATAGAGATGTGGGAGTCACCCATTGGTACATCAAAAGACACAAGTCGAGACAACGGTCCCACTATTCATCTCAGGATTAAGATACAATACAAATGACTGTCTAAAGTGAATCGATTTGCCAAGACAGAATCATTAATCCAAATCAATTCACTTTATGTCCCGATCCAACACATCGTCACCTATGACAACGTGCCAATATTTCTATTCACAGAGTCCAACTCCGATGGTCAAGACAAACCATTTCCCAAAAGGGATATAGACAACATAACAATTTTTACGTGAGTAAAGCGCCCAACTTTATTCCCTTGATTGCGGATCATATATTTTAGACCGTCACCTTAAGAATCGTGTCTTTCGCATAATCAGTCTATCATATGCCCAATTCTTAAGGTTCAGACTGACAGTCTCAGACTACTGTTTGCTTATCATACATTCAACAAATATGAACGTAAAGAGGACAAGATTTGGTATACATAAATGAATAAATTCTTTATTGATAAAAAATGTGTCCAAAAATGTATTACGTTTTTACTCCTTAGGGCATACATGTCTAACATAACTTTTCTAGGTTTGGCCTTCCAATCATATGAATCCGGCCTGCTGATGCTCAACATCGACCTATTGAACTGGGAAAAATCTAAAAATTTCTAGATTCTGGCCTCGGCCTCCCCGTGCTTGAATCTTCATTTCCAACCTGTTTTGTTAGTTCCCAAGCATACAAAACATTCATAAATGATAGATAAACATGCTAGACTACATTTAAACAACTTTAAACAAGTTTTTCACAAAAAATTTCAAAGAAGTCCGAAAATGGAGAAAAAGGAAGAAAATGTTAATTAAGCTTGATTTGGATTCAAAGAAGTCCAAAAATGGAGAAAAAGGAAAAAAAAAGTTAATTAAGCTTGATTTCGTCCAAATCAAGCTTAGATTCGTAGGGATTGTGTTCCACTTACCTAGATTAAAGGTTTCCTAAGCTCTAAAAACTCGAATTATAAAATTTTAAAGAAATTG
This sequence comes from Artocarpus heterophyllus, assembly GCA_025403435.1. Classification (NCBI taxonomy): domain Eukaryota; kingdom Viridiplantae; phylum Streptophyta; class Magnoliopsida; order Rosales; family Moraceae; genus Artocarpus; species Artocarpus heterophyllus. The sequence goes on from CM046342.1 coordinate 21,106,475, forward strand.
AAAATTTTGGGTAAAATTTCAAAGTTTTGAAAAAAAGTAATCTAACCTCGAATTGATGCTTGAAAGGAGTTTGTAGAGGCTCAATCATGCTCCTAAAGTTCCAATCTAGCAAAAGATTGAAGCTTGAGCTCAAAATTTTTGAATCAAAAATTGAGAGAGGGAAAGAAAGAAAGAGAGAAACACAGAGAGAGAGAGAAAGAGGAGATAAATAGAGGGAAGGGAAGGTGGTTTTTGCTACATGAAAACCATGTCCCGTATATGGTTTTCCAAAATGGGACGTGTTGGTCATTTGACAAAATGTTTTGTTCCAAAATTCAAAATATCAAACAAAAATAATTAAGAGTGATTAAAAATAATTAAAAGTAATAGTAATTTGGAAATATCACAAAATAGTTAAATTAAGTTCAAATTATATCATCGCACACTAATTTACCATTTCATACACTAATCATGCTTAACTAATTTTGGGGTATTACAGCTCTCCACCCCTAAAAAAAATTTCATCCCTGAAATTACAAATCAACTTAGAAACAAAACAAATGCAGATGCAACTCTCGCATAGTTGATTCTAAGTCCCAAGTGGCTTCATCAACTCCATGATGTTGCCAGACAACTTTCACCAATGGTATATCATGACGTCGCAAGTTTATTACCTTCTGATCGATAATCTGGACCGGTACCTCCTTATATGTCATGTCTTCCTGGATCTGCACATCATCGAATGAGACCATTTTACTTTGCTCAAGCGGACACTTCTAAAGCATCGACACGTGGAATACGTTGTGAACATGTGAGAGCTTGGGAGGAAGATCAAACCGATAAGCGACCACAACAATGCATTAAGTGATCTCGAATGGTCCAACGTGTTGGGTTTTGCTGGATTTTGTGATTCAAATAAGCAACAGAAAATCAAAATTAATTCTCGCAAAACCTTCGCAAGATCCATGGAATTTGATTAGATTGATAGGAAAGTCATAAAATCTTACCAGGATGACAAAAAGGGGCAAGATTTCTAGAAGGAAGAGAGCAAGCTCACTCCGGTGACACCCTAACTTAAGCTTTTTGTATTCGGGATCAAATTCAGACGTTGTTACTTAGAGCAACGCCCTCTGCAGGTATCCACACAAACAGACTCTCTCAAAAACCGAATTGATATGCTAGCACCCTCTCCTTGCATTAAATAACTCTCTTTAATTTTAGGATTTTTGATGTTTTTGCCTTTTAGAATGAGAGAATGCCTTTTCTCTTCTTAATTCTTCCAGAAGCCCTAAAACAAATATATATATATATATGTATATATTGACTTCGAGATAGAGTCAGATTTTAACTAAGGTAAACTGTAATTCGAATATAATTCAGAGAATCTAGATAATGTCTGTAATTCGAATATGATTTAGAGAATTTAGATAATGTCAGATTCAATGAACCTAGACATACCTAGTACATCGAATCTAGACATTATCAGGTTCATTGAACCTAGACACAGTAAACTCAAAATTCATTTTTGGTATGTTCTAAGTGTGCGACCCTATAGGTTCACATAACGTTAGTAGTGGGCTTGAAATTCTGTTTCTAGCCCACAAATCATAAGCGGCATCTAGCAAGACATTATGATTACCCAAGTTATACGAATGTCAATAATCCGTCACAACCTATTCTGCAATAAGTATTAAAGTCCTTTTGTCACTAGATACCTTCATTGAACATAAGGCATGGTTTATGTCATCCTTATACTATTCAATCATATTACTTCTCGATCTTAAGTAGACTGATATTGATAACCCTTATCAATTCATTCCAGTATGACCATACATTTTCTTTAGTCTAACTGATCGAGGGGTCCATAAATATCTTTCTCATAATAAATGAGGAACAAATTCCTTCTTAATCACTCACATTCTCACATGATTCACTCTATATCCAACAACAATCCATTCTATCATCCTGTTAAAGATAATATTAGAATATGTCAAAATATAGGACTTGTCATGTAGGAAATAATGGTGATTTCAGGTCAGAGGACTAGGATAATACTATTATGATGAGAATCACTTATGACAATACATCATTTCTCAAATATGTATCTATGAGTTAACTTAGTATCTCATACACATGATTAATAAAACATAATCATTAGTCAAACTTCATACTAGTCTTCATTTATTATTATCCCAACAATAATGACCGACTAGGGATAATTTAGAATAGAATTCAATTTTCACCTAAGAGTTTTACTATCAAGTCACATACTTGATGACCTTAGGCAGAATTAACTATTCATGGAATTAGAATCAAAAACAATAATGAAAATGCCTATTTATTAATAAAATACAAATGTAACAAAATCAAAATGTGGTCATTACATAATTAGCATAGGGCACATCACTAACAATCTCTCACTTACTCTAGGCCCAATCAATATTGTATCTAATACCCATTGACCTAATATGACTCTCATGCTTAGGTTGTGGAAGAGGCTTAGTGAGTGGATCAGCAACAGTCATTTGTGGGTACTCTGCATATCTTCACGTCTCCTCTCTTAATGATTTATCGAATGAGATGATAATGCCTGAGTATGTGCTTGGATCGCTGATGTGATCTAGGTTCCTTAGCCTGTGCTATGGCCCCGTTATTATCACAATACAAGTCTATTGGATCTGATATACTAGGAACAACACTCAATCCTGTAATAAACTTTTTGATCCAAACTGCTTCCTTAGCTGCTTCTGAGGCGGCTTTATACTCAGCTTCTATTGTAGAATCAGCAACGGTGTCTTGCTTTGAACTTCTCCAACTCATTCCACCTCCATTCAAACAGAACACATAACCTTACTGCGATTAAAAATCATCCTTGTCAGATTGGAATCTGGCATCTGTGTAACCACTTACAACAAGCTCATCTTCCTTTCCTCCATACCATAAGAATGCATCCTTAGTTCTTCTCAAATATTTAAGGATATTCTTGATTGCTATCCAGTGACTTTCACCTGGATCTGATTGGTATCTGCTGGTTATGCTTAAGGCATATGAATTATCAGGTCGAGTACATAACATTGCATACATGATAGATCCAATGGCAAAAGTATATGGAATCTTATTCATACGGTCTCGCTCATCCTGTGTCATTGGACACTGAGTCTTGCTTAGACTAATTCCATGTGACATTAGCAAGAATCCCCTCTTGGAATCTTGCATACTAAACCTATTTAGCACCTTGTCAAGGTATGTGCTCTGACTTAGGCCAATAAGCCTCCTAAATTTAACCCTATAGATCTTGATGCCTAGAATATAAGTAGTTTCACCTAAGTCTTTCATTGAGAAACAATTCCCTAACCATGATTTAACATTTTGTAGAGTAGGGATATCATTTCCAATGAGTAATATGTCATCAACATATAGCACTAGAAAGGCTATTGCACTCCGACTAAACTTCTTGTAAACACAAGGCTCATCTTCATTTTTGATGAAACCAAACTCTTTGATTGCTTCATCAAAACGAAGATTCCAACTCCGAGATGCTTGCTTCAATCCATAAATGGATCTTTGAAGCTTGCAAACCTTTCTAGAATTCTCAGGACTAACAAAACCCTTGGGTTGTGTCATATACATATCCTCAAGTAGGTTTCCATTAAGAAACGTTGTTTTGACATCCATTTGCCAAATCTCATAATCATAGTATATAGCTATGGTGAGGGGAATTCGAATGGATTCAAGCATAGCAACTGGTGAAAAAGTTTCATCATAGTCTATACCATGTGTTTGCTTGAAACATTTTGCAGCCAGTCTTGCCTTAAAGGTATGCACATTGCCATCCATGTCTATTTTCTTTTTGAAAACCCATTTGCACCCAATAGTCTTTAAACCATCAGGCGGATCAATCGAAGTCCATACTTGATTATCATACATGGATTGCATCTCTAACTTCATGGCTTCTAACCATTTATCACAGTCAGGGCTATTCATGGCCTCTTGGTAGGATGTGGGCTCATTTTGATCCACAATCATCACATCATTGTTATCAGTTAAGAGAAATCCATATCTCTTAGGGCTCTGACGTGTCTTACCATACCTCATCAGGCCTTGTGCTACTTGTATAGGCTCAATAACTACTTGTTGATCCAGTTAAGATTCCACAGGTGGTTCAATGTTTTTTTGTGGTTCTTGAATTTCTACAAGTTGAACTCTACTCCCACTGGTTCCTTTAGAAATGAATTCTCTTTCTAAAAACACCCCATGTTGAGCAACAAATACTTTGTTCTCAGAAGAATTATAGAAGTAATATCCTTTAGTTTCTTTATGATATCCCACAAAAAGGCATTTGTCTAATTTGGTTGCCAATTTATCTGAAATTTGACGCTTTACATAAGCCTCACATCCCCAAATCTTAAGAAAAGACAAACTAGGTGATTTTTTGATCCACATCTCATATGGTGTCTTTTGAACCGCCTTTGATGGAACTCTATTCCGTATGAACGCAACAGTTTCTAGAGCATAACCCCAAAAAGATATTGGAAGATCTAACTGGCTCATCATAGATCAAACCATATCCAATAAAATTCGATTCTCTGTTCAGACACACCATTCCATTGTGGTGTTCCTAGTGCAGTTAATTGTGAGACTATCCCACAATCTCTAAGATAATCAATGAATTCTTGGTTTAAGTATTCACCACCTCGATCTGATTGAAGTGCTTTAATACTTTTACCAAGTTGATTTCGTACTTCATTTTTGAAAATTTTGAACTTTTCAAAAGATTCAGACTTTTGTTTCATTAGATAGACATAGCCATATCTACTGAAATCATCTATGAAAGTAATGAAGTACTGAAAACCTCCTCTAGTAGTAGAACTTAATGGTCCACATACATCAAAATGTACAAGGCCCAATAAGTCATTAGCCCTTTCACTATGTCCAGTAAAAGGTGCCTTAGACATTTTGCCTAATAAACAAGACTCACATACTTCAAATGATTCAAAATCAAATGAATTCGAAAGCCCATGTTGATGGAGTTTTGAAATGCGTTTCTCATTTATATAGCCCAAACGACAGTGCCAAAGATTGGTAGAGTTTAAATCTTTAGATTTAAACTTCTTTGTATTAACATTATAGATAGACTTTTCATTTGTGTTTTTAATGTTTAGAACATAAAGACCATTTGTTCGTGGAGCATATCCATAGAAAATGTTATCTTGGTAAATGGAGCATTTATTATTCCTAATAATAAAATCAAAACCTTCCTTATCCAAACAAAAAATAGAAATAATATTCTTGCTCATAGCAGATGCATAATAACAATTTTCTAAACTTAAAACAAGTCCACTAGGCAAAGTCAACTCATATGTTCCTACAACTAAAGCAGCAACTCTTGCTCCTTTCCAACTCGTAGGTTCCCTTTGCCTTTAGCCAAGATTCTACTCCTTTTAAGACCCTACACATAAGTACAAATGTGAGATCCAGATCCAGTATCTAATACCTAGGAATCAGAAGTAGACAAATTGACTTCTATAACATAAATACCTGAAGGAGTAGTCGCACTACTCTTCTTCTTCTTCAGATCATCCAAATAGAGCTTGCAATTTCGTTTCCAATGACCAGGCTCATTGCAGAAAAAGCATACTCCCTCCTTTGTTGGTTTAGCCTTAGGATCAGGATTAGGCTTTGGGTTAGGCTTGGGCTTCTTAAAGTCCTTGGGAGCCTTATTCTTGCTCTTACCCTTTCCTTTCCTTTTCATACCTTTCCCTTTATTAACCATTAGAACATTATTGGTATTCTTGATGTTCTGTTCAGCAGCCTTAAGCATCCCATGCAACTCAGAAACAGTCTTCTCCATATTATGCATGTTGTAGTTCATAATGAACCCATCATAAGCATCTGGCAAAGATTGGAGAATGATGTCAACAGCCAACTCTTGCCTAATCTCAAGACCAAGTTTCTGCAAATGATCAAGATGACCCTTCATCTTCAGAACATGAGGACTCACTGAACCGCCAGCAGTCAACTTGCATGAGAGTAATGCCTTTATGGTGGCAAACCTCTCAATTCTAGCTTTCTCTTGGAACATTTCCTTGAGATGGCTTATCATGGTATAAGCCTCCATTTCCATCAGTGACTTCTGAAGCTCTGATTCCATGCTTCCAAGCATGAGGCAAGTGACATCAACAGAGTCATTAAGATGCTTACTGTGAGCATCCTTTTGAGCTCAACGAACATTAGCAGCTGGTTCATCAGGGATAGGTTGATCAAGGACATATTCCTTCCTCTCTTGCTTAAGAACAATTCTCAAGTTTCTATACCAGTCAAGGAAGTTAGTCCCATTGAGCTTATCCTTCTCAACAATCGTTCACAGTGACAAGTTAGATGTGATGTTTGATGCCATTATCTACAACAAATATATACACAGAGTACTTGGCATTTTATTAAACAATTTTTAACGAGGCATAATTTAAATCCCACTAATTTTATCAAATTAATAACCCTCGATACTAATTTGGCAATCACAACAATTGTAATTTTAGTGGGCCAAGATCCATATTTCACCTCACTTTAATTAAGCTTTGGCTTATCACCTAAAGTATGCATGGCTATTTAGATAGGTAACACTTTACCAATTACATCTCATGTAACTCTTAGATAAATATGGGATTTGACATCACATGTCCCGGATAATTAAAATCCCATCTAATACCCTAGGTCCAAAACCATTTTGATAACCTAGTTAAGTCTAACCATTTCAAACATATGGATATCACTATTATCCATCTTGTCTTACCCAGATGGTTTAACACACCCTGCTTTGGCAGAACCTCTGTTTAGCAATCCAAGTCTTGACATGTGTTGAATTATGGGAGGCATTTTAATGACTTATTATTAAGTGAAGGGTGCTACTTTAATTTAATTTTATTGTTTATTATTATGTCCATCACATACATAGCATCATATACACAACATCACATACATAGCATAATAATAACACAATAAGCGTGTCATAGCATGGCCAAATCTAGATTAAATAAAATTAAATAAAACCTGCCAATTACATTTGTATAAAAGGGCCGTGCTATGCACCATGCAATTCACACTAAATACATAAACATAATAATATAATATAATTATAGTTAAATTTTTATTATGACCAAAATGATTTATGTGACGAATCAATTCGGGGTCAAGGCGCAACGCCTCTAGCGACGGTCCCGCTTACACAAAACCAAAATTAATTCCCACAAAATTAAAATTAATTTTGTGATTCAAATAAGCAGCAAAAAATCAAATTTAATTCCCACAAAACCCTCGTAGGATCCATACAATTCGATTAGATTGATAGGAAAGTCATAGAATCCTACTAGGATGACAAAAAGAGGGCAAGATTTCTGGAAGGAAGAGAGCGGGTTCACTCCGATGATACCCTAACTTGAGCTTTTCGTATTCGGGATCAGATTCAGACGTTGTTACTTAGAGCAATGCCCTCTACAAGTATCCATACGAACAGACTCTCTTAAAAACCGAATTGGTGTGCTAGCATAATGTACCTCGATGCAAGTTTCCCACTTACACCGAAATGCGATATACCCTTGCGCGATGAAACCTTCAAGAGAATGAAATCTCCTACTTCGAATTCCAAGGGTTGGCGTCTCTTACTAGCATAACTTTTCTGCCTATTTTGAGCAGCCTTCAACTGATCTTGAATTACGATGACATTCTCATTGCTATCACGGATCTCATCTGGCCTAAGAACAATCTTTTCTTCTGGTTCTGCCCAACAAACCGATGACCAACATGGTCATTAATAAAGCACTTTGAACAATGCGATACCGATGCTTGCTTGATAATTATTGTTGTATGCAAACTCTGCCAGATGCAAATACTTCTTTCAATTCCCGCCAAAGTCTAAGACAGACGCACGCAACATATCTTGAAGGATATGAATGACTCGCTTAGATTGCTCTCGTCAGTCTGAGGATGGAAGGCCATACTAAAGTTCAAGTCTGTGCTTAAGGCTTCCTAAAAGCTTCTTCAATACTTGGCCTTGAATCACGTTTCTCTATCGGATGTGATGGATAAGGGAACTCCGTGCAACCTCACTATATTCTGTAGATATAGCTCCCCAAGAACTCTCCTCAAACATGTTGACCTGAATGGTATGAAATGTGTCAATTTCATTAACCTGTCAACTATGACCCAAATCGCGTCATGCCTTTGCTCTGTCTTCTACAATCAGGTAGTGAAATCCATAGTGACGTGCTCCCATTTCACCCTAGAATAAGAAGCGGCTGAAGCTGACCTGTAGGCTTCTAGTGCTCAGCTTTCACCTAGAGACAGGTTGCGCACTTGGCCACGTACTCTCGGACATCCTTCTTCATGCCTCTCCACAAATATTGCCTCTTTAGATCACAATACATCTTCATGCTCCACAGATGAATGGTGAATTGGTACCTATGAGCTTCATCCATTATGGCCTTCGTCACTTCTACGATTGCTAGGACTACCAAATGTTCCCTGAAGTACAACATCCCATCTACATGTATTCTCCATTCTTCAAATTGCTCCCCATTTTGGTTCGGTGTCCATATTCCCTATAGGTGCTGGTCTCGCTATTGATTCTGCTTCACCATATGGACAAGAGCTAGGGTCGACTCCATATGGTATACCAAAACCTGATCATAGTCCACACAATACTATAACCCGTACTCACTGACTGGAGCAACGTTTTTCCAGTCTTCAAGTGCCAAACATGCAAGAAATCCAAAAGACTTCCTGCTGAGTGCATATGCGACTACGTTAGCCTTTGTTGGATGATACTATAGCATGAAGTCATAGTCTTCCATGTACTCCATCTACCTCTATTGTCTCAAGTTTAGATCCCTATGAGTGAACAGATACTTCAAACTCTTATGGTCTGAGAAAACCTAAAATGTTGTCCCGTATAGATAACATTTCTAGATCTTCAATGCATGAATCACCATTGCAAGCTCTAAGTCGTGAGTGGGGTAGTTCCTCTCGTGAGGTCGTAGCTGTCGCAATCCATATGCCACAATGCGCCCAAGTTGCATCAACATGCAACAAGTCCATGCCCTGAGGCATCTATGTAGACTTTGTACGGCTCATCACTACTCGGGATAATCAATACTAGAGCGGTGGTCAACAAATTTTTCAACTCTTAGAAGGCAAACTTGCATTCTTCATCGCATTCAAATCTGACATTTTTCATGATCAACTGCGTCAACGGTTTTGCTATCTTTAAGAAATCTTTCATAAATTTCTTATAGTATCCTACGAGTCCTAATAAACTAAGGATCTCTGCTACATTCATCAGTCGTTCCCACTCCACTATGGCTTCTACCTTTAGAAGGATCCACTAAAATGCCTTTCTCAAAGATAATATGTCCCAAAAACTTAACTTCAGTTGACCAAAATTTGCACTTTTCTTTCTTGGCATATAGCTGGTGCTCCTACGGAATCTGAAGTACGATCCTCAAATATTCTTCATGTTCTCCCTAGGTCTTGGAATAGATCAGGATGTCATCAATAAACACGATCACAAAATGATCTAGATAAGGCCTAAATATCCTATTCATTAAGTCCATAAAAGCTACCGGAGCATTTGTCAACCCAAACAGCATCACCAAAAAGTAAAAATTTCCATATCGGGTCTTAAAGCCTATCTTGGGAATGTCTTCATCCTTAATCCTAAGCTAGTGGTATCCTGAATGCAAATCTATCTTCGAGAAGTACCATAAACCTCCCAACTAATCAAATAGCTCATCGATCCTAGGCAGTGGATACTTGTTCTTCACGGTGACTCGATTTAGCTGCTGGTAGTCTATGCACAACCTGAGGGTTCCATCATGCTTTTTGGAGAACAAAATTGGTGCACCCCATGACGACGTGCTATTCTGAATGTACCCTTTGTCAACAAGCTCTTGAAGTTGCTTTCTCAACTTTTTCATCTCTGCCGGCGCCATCCGATAAAGTGCTATAAAAATCAGAGCGGCTCCTGAGAGCAACTCAATACCAAACTCAATTTCTCAATGTAGTGGCAATCCTGGTAACTCGTCGAGGAAGATATCTTTGAATTCATCAACTACTGGGATCACTGCGTTTCTTCCTGATGCACTGGACTCTTCTTTTAAGTTCATAAGAGAGGCATAGCAGGCTAGATTCTTCTGTCCTTCGAGATATGTCTTCATGAGACACTCACTCATCATTCGATCATTGCCACCCTGATAAGTGATCGTCGTTCCCTTATTAGACACTAAGGTCACTTTCCTAAGTTGACAATCTACAACAGCATTATACTTGGACAATCAGTCCGTTCCTAAGATTACATCATATGTACTCATAGGGATTACAATCAAATTACTCTTCAAAGTTTCACCCCCAATTATTATTTTACAAGATTTACATATACAATTCACACACACCCACCCCAAGGGTGAGGTAATAACCAAGAGCTCATCAAAGTCTTCTATCTCTAATCCCAAGGCATGTACAAATGAACTTAAAATGAGAGAATGAGTGGCACCAATATCAAATAGGACATGTGCTAGAGACTAAGAAACTAATACCATATTGTCGATGGCTGCATTATTGGTCTAAGCATCCGAGCTCCCTGAGGTCATGGTGTGAATCTGGGTTGGAGTTTTGCCCTTTCTTTTATCAGCGTTGCTGGGTCCTAGATTGGTCGGCCAATATTGCTGCAGTCGAGGAGACTGTACGCTAGCCATACTTAGCGATTGATATTGTGGGGCATTGTGCTAAAAGTTTTGCGGCTGATATCCTTGCGTTGGGTATTGCAGCTACTGAGGAGTGAACAGATGAAACTATAGCTTGGGAAGTTACTAAGGCGGAGGTAAGGACTGAGTCTAAGGCTGAAGGCTAGCACCTTCTTTGGGCTGAAGTCCTAGGCCAGTATTCCTGATTGGGCAGTTCCTCTTGATGTGTCCCGGCTGTTGGTAATAATGGCAATGGAAGCTGTAGGGGTTGTTGCGTCTGCTGCCTGATGAACTACTACTCCCACTATTTACATTACCTTGCTAGTTCTTCACCTATGCTTGGCAACTGCTACCTCTCCTGTTGCTCCTTTATGGCCCTCCGGTTTTCCTTGCTCAGTTCTCACAGTAGTGGGCATAATTACTTTCCATCGATAGGGCTGACGACACCAACGCACCAAAGTTTCAAAGTCGTAAAGCAACCAACTGCCGTCGAATGAATCCCTTAAGTCCTTCTTAGAACTTAATGCACTTTTCATGCTTAGATGCCACGGCGGATGAAGCAAACATGGCCAACTCATTGAATTTCACTTCATATTCCATAACCGACATGTCACCCTACTTCAGTCTATAAAATTCAATGGCCTTCTGATCTCTATACCCTTGTAGGAAGTAACGCTCGTAAAACAACTCCTCAAACCTATCCCAACTAATATTCTCATTGTTTTCTAGATGTTTGGCTTGCTTCCACCAAGCATTAGCACTACCTCAAATTTGTAAGTTGCAAACACAACACAATATTCCACTGGTACTCTGAGGGTATCTAGAAGTTTTACAATTGAGTCTAACCAAAACTCAGCCATCTACGGGTCTCCATTTCCATCAAAGGTAGGAATAGATGCACATCAAAATTTCTTAAAGTATGCATGCCGGTGACTTGCCTCGTAATCCTTCGGTCTAGTCTTCACTGCCATCTATCGAAAAGCAGCAAACATCGCCCCCATCATGCTTTCCTCATTTGCTGGATTTGCATCATCAGCAGTTGAATGACACCTTGGTGCCACTCTCTCAGTTTTGAAAACAAAATTGGACTATCAGTGGTTTTTCATTGTCGCACCTATGTGTGCATAATTCCTAAAGTTCATAACCTAGGGCTCTGATACCATTCTGTCATGCCCCGAAACCTAGGGGTGACGTGGTGAGTTAATTAAGTTAATTAATTAAATTTTAATTAAAAATTACCAATTAGGAATTTAATTGATTATGAAAAATGTGATAAATTTAAAGCTTTTAAAACAATTATTAGAAATGATAAAATAGGTAAAAGAGAATAAAATAATAAAGAAGCGAAAATACGTGTTGGCTCTCACGGGACCCACAACTTGTGCACACACATAGTGTCGATAATATTTAAATTACAAACACAGTCCAATATAAGATAACAGAGATTAAAATGATACATGTCGTGAATAAATAACACAAACAACCTACTCGAAATCTTCTATTGCTCGCGAGTCCGATCGGTGGACTCCTAGTCGGTCCTAAGCTGAATTCCACCTAGGGGAAAGGTTCGAAAACAAATAAAATGTGAACAAAAGGCTCAGTAGGACTAGATTTTAAAAACTTTTGATTTGAATATAAAATTTATCATTAAAGGAAATATTTAGAAAAATAGAATTAAATAAATAAATTCAATTAAACCATTCTTACCCAAACTGTTCCTTATTCGTCCAGAAAGGATATTATTATCTTTTCTTGAGCAAATCATAATTATCGCCACCGTATTAGCCTAGTTGCGTTTTAGGACCCACCTCTAAGTTTGTACTCTACACGACCCGATCTCTGAGTATAGCATCATGCACATCTATGTATCTCTATAGTTATTAAAATCTCCTTTTACCAAATGTATTCATTTACGTTCATTATGCAGTTCATAGAATATCATCTCATTCAACAGTTTATAAAAACAACTGATAAAAATCTTTTTTTTAGACATTCATTGAAAACATTTTGAAAGAAATCATTTTGAGTCCAAAACTATCTAAAAACTTGGCTACCAAAGAAAAGGGTAGAAGTCCTACCTCAATATTTGGCACCACAACTCAACACTACAGTCCAACTCCACTATACGTTAGTTTCACGGAACCACAAACAACCTTAAATATAAACTAAGTTTATCAATATCTAGCTTAGGATATTCTACATTACTAAGTTATCTCATGGTGTCCTAGTGTACCATTTATGTCTGTAAAATCATACTATAAAGCTAAAATCTCAATCTAGTTTTTTAAGACAGTAACGGCCATTTTTCATAGAGTCTGGTCGGCCTACCGAACTCCACAGTTTGGCCTACTGGTTGTATAACACCGGCCTACCAAACTTTTCTAGGTTTGGCCTGTTGAACTCATGAGTCCAGCCTGCCAATGCTTAACATTGGCCTACCAAACTAGAAAAAATCTGGCAGTTCTCGATCTTCATTTCCAACCTATTTTCTCAGTTCCTAGGCATACAAAACATTCATAAACGATAGATAAACATGCGAGAATACATTTAAACCACTTTAAACAAGTTTTTCACATAAAATTTCAAAGAAATCCAAAAATGGAGAAAAAGGAAAAAAGTTGATTAAGCTAGATTTCATCCAAATCAAGCTTAGAGGTTTGTATTCCACTAACCTAGATTAAAGGTTTCCTAAGCTCAAGAAACTCTGATTATAACATTTTATAGAAATTGAAAAATTTGGGTAAATTTTCAAAGTTTTGAAAAAAAGTAATGTAACCTCGAATTGCTACTAGAAAGGAGTTTGTAGAGGCTCAATCACGCTCCTAAAGTTCCAATCTAGTGGAAGATTGAAGCTTGAGCTCAAAATTTTTGAATCAAAAATTGAGATAGGGAAAGAGAGAAAGAGAGAAACACAGAGAGAGAGAGAAAGAGAGAGCTGAGAGAGTTAGGGAAGGAGAGGGGGAGAGGGGAGATAAATTGAGGGAAGGGAAGGTGGTTTTTACTGCGTGAAAACCATGTCCCACAGATGGTTTTCTAAAATGGGACGTGTTGGTCGTTTGACAAAGTGTTTTGTTCCAACATTCAAAATAACAAATAAAAATAAATAAAAGTGATTAAAAATAATTAAAAGGAACAGTAATTTGAAAATATCACAAAATAGTTAAATTAAGTTTAAATTACATCATGGCAAATTAATTCATCATTTCATACACTAATCATGCTTAAGTAATTTCAGGGTGGCGCATAAACTGCGAGCGAAAGGCTCAATAGGACATAAGTTTTAAAAACATTAAATTAAAATGAAATATGTAAATATAAAAGCAATAAGAAAACAATAAATAAATACCACGCATTCCATACTTACCATCCAATGATCATCAGAAATAAAGATTTACCTTTCATTATATGCAAGCCGACTAATTCACCATCGTAATGGCACATCTGGATTTCGAGACCTACCCCTAAAGTCACTCTCTGCACGACCAATCTCTGTGTGTAACAACATGCACTAATATCTTATTCCGAACGAGGTTCTTAATCGGATTAGTATTTAATGTCATAGTACTCATTTCATTATTCGAGACTCGTACTACCAGGTTATTATATTCACGTTCATTATTCTATTCATTATGACCATGTTCATTATGCAATAGAATTACACAAATTTCACAACTCATTTCCTCTTTAAAACACTTTTAAGAATACTCAGTGTGGCCAAATCCTTTAAAAATTCAATGCTACCAAAAGTGGAGGGTCTAGAGTCCTACCTCGTTATTTAACATGATTGCACCAACACCACAGTCCCCTTCCCTTACACGTTTGCTCCTCGAAACGACAGACACCTTAGGTGTAGACTAATCATATCAGCATTTATTCATTATCGTAACCCACTAGTATACTACTCATGGTTCCTTAGTGTGCCATATCTAGTTACAAGGTCTAATTTATTTATTTTTTACATTAAACACATTCTAGATCATATTAAAATAATTTCTGATTTGTAAATCAAGCAAAATAAATTTAAAAATGCATTTTGGAACAAGCGGGGCTCGGGTGGCCTAAGAACAGCCCTTGGTGCAGTGTAGTCTACCGTGTATAGCGTTTCATGGTTGATAGTGTATTCGAAGTTGCTCGGTTGACCGCGTTGCACAGACCATGGTCGACCACGCTGTCGCGACCAGTATGCTCTGTTTTTGAGCATCTGAGCTTCAATCCATCCTTAAATCATTTTAGACAAGTTCTAAGGCAATCTAAACATTCCTAAATGTTTTATAATCATCATACAAGACTTATAAACATAATTTCATACACATGCAACATATGTTTACCATTTTTCACATATTTGTTCACAAAATTGCAAAAATGAACAAAAATTTTAAAAACTAGTTTAATCCCATTTTTAATCCGATTAAAGCATGCATTCATAGTGGAATAGGTTCTACAAATTTGAATTAATCGTTGTTTAAGTTCATATGTGATCGGATCGCAACATACATGGAAGATTTTTTTTGACATTTTGAAGTAAAACAAACTGTTCTACTAAGATACAATAAGCAGATTGAACACAAATTTGTCTACAAAAAATCAGAATTTAAACCTCAAAACATGTGTTTTAATTTGCTAGAAGGGAAGCTAACCTCGGTTTGCTCGGATTGATGCGGCTCGAAAGCTTTCAAAGCTAAGTTTCCTGCTCTAAGTTGGCTGGAACTGATGACCATGAGTTTGTGTTCCTGAAATAATGAGAGTGTGGGTGTGTCTGGGTGTTTAAAGCAATGTATGATTGTTTGAGGGAGGGAAAAAAGTGAAGAAGAAGAAGAAGAAGAAGAAGAAAGGGAGAGCAATGGAGTGATGAAGCTTGTAAACTAAATGAGGAAACATGGATGATAAAAGAGAGAAGCAAGAGAAATTATGCTCTTTAATTTCAGAGATCGAGGATGGTTTCTAGATCAAAACCATGTCTAGCACACAGTTTTACTCAGCTAAGTTTCAAGGTTACTGAAGGTTGCTACACATGGAGTCCATGAGGACAGTTTTGAGCTTCCAAGTTGCTTTACATATGATGTAGTCTAAGAAAGGGGGGTTTGGGGACTTGTTGAGCATTTTGAAAATTGTTTTGTTCCAAGTTTTATTAAATCTGAATTTGTGGGGAATAAAACGAAAATAAGAATAAAAATACCAAAGTTGTTTTGAAAGTTAACAAATGCTAAAATTTAGATAAATCAACAAAAATGTTAAAGATGCAATTTAATTAATAAAATGTCACAAATTGATTAAATTAAACTAAATTAGTAGTTAGGCACACTAATTCATCAAATTTGCATATTAAACACATTTAATCAATTTTTTTGGACATTACAACTTGGTATGATATTGTCCGTACAGAAACGGAGGAAGGCATTGCCCATGCAATTGTCCGCGGTAGCATTGACTTTGAGAGGGATCCTTGGCCAAGAGTTACTGAGGAAGCAAAAGATCTGTTGAAGTGTATGCTTGATCCTAATCCTTACAGCAGGTTCACCGTTGAAGAAGTCCTCGGTATGCGTTTCTTTCGACGCATCTTTTAGGAATTTTATTCCTAAATTTATTTGGTTGGAAATTTATTTATTATTAAAAAAACGTGAGCTTAATCTTGGTTCTTTCAAATTATACAACCATGTCCTTGTTTGAAGCATTTATGCTAGATTAGTGAGAGGAGTTTCGCTTCATTGATCATATGACATTACATTGAGGGTTTTTTTAATATATATATATACATATATATACACACGTATAAATATATGAATGATATGTTATTTTCAAAGACAGCCTATCAAAAAAAAAAGAAAAAAAAGAGTGTATCAAACTACCTTAATTCCTAAAAGGTTGATTTTTGATGTACCTGGGTAGCATAAACATAAAGAAAGATAGAACCAGCACATTCAAACAAGTCCTTATACGGAGTTTGGACTAGATTAATAAAATTTTCTTCTTTCCTCTGATGTGCATTAATTTTTTTCTCACGCTGTCTGGCATGTAACAAAATGAAGAACACCCTTGGATGCAAAATACGGACCATGTCCCTAACATTTCTCTCGGCGAAAATGTCAGAACAAGGATCAAGCAGTTCTCATTAATGAACAGATTTAAGAAGAGAGTTCTTAGAGTAAGTTCCAAACACCCTTAATTTCTCCACTGTCATTGTACAATGTTAATTTATGGCTGCTCTGTCTCTCTAGGACTTGTTTGACTGTCTTTTTCTTTTCGTGAATTCAGGTCGTGGCAGATAATTTGTCGGAAGAGCAAATAGACGGGATCAAACAGATTTTCGACATGATGGACACTGACAAAAACGGAAACTTGACGTTCGAAGAACTCAGAGATGGATTTCATTTGATTGGTCACAGTGTTACTGATCCTGATGTGCAGATGTTAATAGACGCTGTAAGTTTTGTTGTTTTAATTAAAACTTTCATCTCTAATTGAAGCACTCATAACTCAGTTGCTTTGGTGCTACTGATGAGAGTCTCATACTGCAATTTTTTATTTTTTTTTTTGTGTGTTTTTTAAGAAGCCATTGCAAAACTTGTTTAGCACGTCACGTTTTCATAAATAATTATTGTTAAATGCATGGTGTACAGGATGATCCTAATCCTTTCAACTATAAGAACATTTAATTCTAAATCTAAATTTAAAGGAGGGAAAAAAAATTATACACTTGTTCATGAACTTCTCACCCCCCAAGTTATAAATCTCTCAAAATTTCCACCCCCAACGCGAGCTCCAGTCAAATAAGGTTTGGGATAGTTGTGCAGAGAAAGATTTGCCAAGGAAAACTTGGCATCTTGTCTAATTTTGTGAAATTTAAGTAAATTAAAATGTGTTAAAAGGATAGATTTTAAAGGGGTTGATCCTTTCGGTCATTATACAACTGACAGAAAAAGCCACTATTACTGACTCGAGAAAGCAAAGAGTAAGGCTTTTACTGATGCAATAGCTACTTAAAAGATTTTAAAATATATAAATAAATTTTATCCTAAATTTGGATAAAGTTTTATTAGTGAAGATAGAGTGGATTATCGAGTGGAAGGTAAGAAGGTAACCCCCTCCAGCTGAACAATCTACCTCAAGTGTGTCCACTACAAGGGTTACCTCTTCCTCTTTCCCGCCGCCTATGAAGGTATGGATGGGCTTTCAAAGCTTTTATTGGTTCTGAACGAGGCTTGTATGGGTAAACAGCTCATATTGTAAAAATAAAACAAAGGGCTTTTTTCTTTTCCTTTTATTTATTTATTTCTTTCTTATTTTTTTTAGTTTTTAAGAGTACAAGGTCGAATATCTAATTTTTCAGACACCTAAGGGACAAATTTGTGATTTCGCCTTTTAAGATATTTATTTTATGTTTTACATTATGCATCTTAACACTGAATATGTCCCTATAATTTTCTTTTTTCGTATTTTTTTTCTCTCTTTCTTTCTTTCTTTCTTTTTTGAAAAGGCCGATGCAGATGGAAATGGCACATTGAGCTGTGACGAGTTTGTTACAGCTTCAGTTCACTTGAAAAGGATAGGCAGTGATGAACATCTCTCTCAAGCCTTTAATCATTTTGACAAGAACCAAAGTGGGTATATCGAGTTTGAAGAGTTAAGAGAAGCCTTGCTTTATGACAACCTTGATCCTAACAATGATCAGATCATTCATGACATCCTCTTCGATGTCGACTTGGATAAGGTAATGCTCTGACGTATTGATTTCCCAACTCTAAAGTCCATTGAAAATATCACCTTGTACCTTGTGATGGAGTCGGGTCCAGATTTACTCCTTGACTTTGACTATGCCTGCAACTACTATTATGAGACGATATGACTAGATTCAACTGTTGAGCGATTTTCATTTATAAGTTCTCATCTTCATTTTTTTCTTTTTTTCTTTTTTTGGGTACAGGATGGTAAAATAAGTTACGAAGAGTTCAAAGCAATGATGAAAACTGGCATGGACTGGAAAATGAGCTCTCGACAATACTCTAGAGTATTGCTAAATGCACTTAGCACCAAAATGTTCAAAGACAAATCACTGCCGGGAAAGAGTTTAAAGTCTTCCCCCTTGTGAATCCTTAAAAAAACCAGCTGCTTAAAACATTCTCCCCAATCTTATCCAAGACGATGCAAATTTTTAAAGTTTGTCATGTTTTGTTTGTCGATGAATTTTGTACAGTGAGACCTTTTTTTTCTGTCCACCGCGTTTCTAATTAATACAATAAGAACATAAATTTTCAAAAATATCTTCCAAATTCCAAAAAGAAAATACAGAATACAAAAAACAGAAAACAATAGGCATGGATCAATTGAATCAGGCGGAAAAACTAATGGAACTCAAAATAATTGTATGTAAATAGTATACTAAATACCATAATTTGTATAATGAATTTACGGTTTCTACAATGTAATGTGTACCAACTACGTTTTTCCTTTATCATCAATGAATAATTTACCCAAGCTGCTTCCTCAAATCTCATTATAAATATGCTGCAGTGTAGAACATGTCTGTTACCTTGCAAACTTATGAGCTGTGATTGACTGAGCAATGACTTACCAGAAATAAGTCCAAAGTCTGTAGTAGCAGTAGATAGAACAAAAATGATGCCTCAAAGGATACAGTAGCCTGTAAAAAAGAACAAAACTTTTACCATAAATAGAACAAAAATTTTAGCAAACTACAAAAATGGCAAGAACCAAAACAAAGTTCTTATTGCATCTACAGACTCAAATATAAAATATTTCCAAACAACCAGTCCTTCGACATTGGAAGGACCTAACCAGAAGGAGCTTATGAGTATGCTCTAATTCAGTAAAATATGGTATATTTTCTCGTATTCTATCTCTAGATATTTTACTTCGCTTCTAGGAGAAACTTTTCCTCTCATTTCAAATATTTAGGCAGCTATGTTAGAGCATTTAGACCAGACTTGGATGAATATTATGAATCATAAGCTATAATTGTCTATTTTGTGGTTTTGATCTTGTAATGGAAATATTCACAAAAAGTTGAGTTCTATCACCTTCATACTGTTACTTTGTGTACTTTCACTAGAGTTTTTTCTCATCTCGACGTTGTGCAGCACAAAGGGCTTGATCACGTGAAATGCTCCATCTGTGAGACAGCAATCTCCAACTAGAACCAGACTCATCAGTCACCAATAATCCCCGCAAGAACAAACTCCATCTTTGAAATGATGGAAGCGATTTGTGTCTCGGACAAAAATTTGTCTGTGTTCAAAGCTGGATATGAATTTTATGACAGCATGACAATCACCACAGATTCTCAGGTTCTTAATTACCCTCAAAGAAGATCCCGGAGGGGTGTTCAGCAGCCCAAACACCACAGCCAACTTCTCACTGTGCCCGCACAAAATCTGCTCCTTGTCCTGTTCCTCAACATCTTGAAGCACGAAGTTGAAGTTGGGAAAATAACCCGAATTCTTCATCTCCATACTCAATTTATTTAGCTTTTCAATGATTTGTATTCTTTGAGGGTGTGATTTGTCTCCTGCAAGAAGCATGTGCACCTTATTATTCAACTCAATCCAACTGCATCCAGGATTCTTTCTAAGACCCTTCTGATTCATCATATCCCTCACTCTATCTACTTCACTCCACATGCCCTTCGAAGCATAAATATTCGAAAGAATAACGTAGTTTCCTGGGTTTTTCGGCTCTAACTCAAAGAGTTTTTCAGCAGCAGCCTTCCCTAAACTAACATTATTGTGCACTCTACAAGAACTTAGTAAAGACCCCCAAACACAAGCATCTGGTTCCATGGGCATCTCTTTAATCAATGAATAAGCTTCTTTGAGCTTTCCTGAGCGGCCGAGAAGCGTCACCATGCAGGCGTAATGTTCGAGTCTCGCTTCTATGCCATGCTCTTGCAACATGCTGCTAAAATAATACCACCCTTCATCCGTTAAGCCATTCTGGCTGCAAGCAGATAGAACACAAGTAAAGGTGATGAAATCAGGTTTCTGTCCACTCTTCTTCATCATGTGGAATATCTCGATGGTTTCTTTCGCCTTTCCATGCATTGCATATCCACTCATAACGGCATTCCAACAAACCAAATTCCTCACAGACAACTGATCGAAACAAAGCCGAGATGGATGCAATTTTCCGCAATTTGCATACATGTCAATCAGCGCACTACCAACATATACATTGTCAAAGATCCCTGTTCGAAGAGAGAAACAATGGGCTGCCTTCCCATACGTTAGTGCTGCAATGTTGCCACAAGCAGGAAGCAAGCACGGGATCGTGACTGAATTAGGCTTAAAGCCTTCCACCTGCATCTCCCTAAAGAGTTCCAGCGCTTCCATATCTTTCCCGTTCTGTGAGCAACAAGCTATCATGGACGTCCAAGACACAATATTCAGTTCCAACCCTTGTTGTTGGCCTTTGTATTTCCTGAATAGCTCCAATGCATCCTCAACAAGACCATTCCGCGAGAGCCCTGTAACCAAGGATAAAAATGTCAGTATTCATTAAAGTACTAATTTTAACGTCAAAGTCTTTGACTTATAACATTTCGTTCACTCAAGAAAGAAAATAAATATATATATTGGTATAATTGTCATAATATGAGGCATCCTTGCCTGTAACAAAAGCATTGAACACACCAACATCCGTTTGCTCCATTCCATTGAAAACCATCGACATCTCTGGCGAGCAAGAACATTTCCCGTACATGTCAATAATCGCGCTGGTGACGCATTTGTCCGACCCGAAGCCCCGCTTGACCATATAACCATGAACCTGGATCCCCACATTCAAATCCTTCAAGTCTCCTATAGCAGGAAGCACACTAGAAACACTAGACCCATCAGGCGGAAAACCTTCCGAATGCATACTCTGAAATACACTGACGGCCTCGGAAAGTAACCCGCTACGACTGAAGCCCGAGATCATCCCGTTCCATGTCACCGCATTGGGCTCCAAACTGCTCCTCTCCATCTCATGAAAAAGCCCCTTGGCCTCATCCACATGGCCACGAGAAGAGTAGCCAGATATCAGAGCAGTCCAAGCGACCAAATCACGTTGAGGCATTCCATCAAACAATTTGCGGGCATCAGGAATGCAATCGCATTTCAAATACATATGAAGTAAAGATGATTGAACAAAGGAATCATAGCAAAACCCAAATAAGAATGCGAAGGAATGAAGCTGTTTTCCAAGTTTCAGGGAGGATAATCCAGAAGAGGCCTTGACGAGGCTGGGGAAGAGAAAAGCGTCGGGAAAGAGGCGTCGAGACAACATGCGAGAGAAGAGACGGAGAGAGAAGGAGAATCGGCCGAGTTTGGTGGAAGAATGGATGAGAGTGGAGAAACAGAAAAGGTCTGGGTTCGGAATGGAATCGAGAAGCAGATTGGCTTCGAGAAAGCAAAGGTTGTTGGAGTAAAGGGAGAGGAGTTTTGTGGTGAAAAAAGCAGTGTTGGTGTTGGATTTGAGAAGAAAAGCGTGGAGTTGGCGAGTGAGTGATGGGGAAGTTGAAGGAGAATTCAGATGATCAACTATTTGCTCCAACACCTGCACGGCCTGCCTTTTCATCGCCGCTTCTGCTAAAGCTCATATGCTCAAATGCTCTTGCTCTTTCTCTCTCTCTTTCTCCGCTCGCTTTTGTCTTTCGCTCCCTAAATTGGTTACTTAGGAGTGCAGACTTTTCTTAGCGGAAGATTTTGATGAAAGGGCAAAAAAAAATTTCAAATCGAATAAGAGTCTTCTTTTTTTTTCAAACAAAAAAAACATGTTTTTTTGTGTAGGTAAATTATCTCAGTTTTTTTCAACAAAATAAAAAAAATGACTGTAGCAGAATAAGGAACCTCAACATGATAAAAAAAAAATAGAACCGTTTTGATGTCCAAAAAACCTTTTTTTTGTATCAAAAACTGTCCAAAAAAAGTGGTCTATTTACCTAAAAAAAATTTGGCCGGAGGCCATTTCTCAAAATGCCTTTAGCCCCTATACTCGTCAAATTCTATTTTGGTACATCCTACAATATATATACTTTGCGGTCCATTAAAAAAAAAAAAATCTTAAACACAACTTGTTCAATGTTTATAAAATTATCCTAAAATCAGTCAGCCTGTTTGTACGAGTTTTAGAATTTCAACGCAACCCGTTTAGTTTTGTTCTTAGAATTTTTAAAAATGTTTCCAACGTTTTTCGAGGTAAAAATTTTAAAAATACTTTCAGCTCAATTTCTAAAAAATTCTCATTATTCAAAACAAAAACATTTTCACTTATTTTAAAAATAATACCAAATAGCCCCAAAAAGACATGAGAGAACCATGTGCAAAATATTAAGAGTTAAGTTTGTAATATTGCATATTAACATAAGACAATTACGAAGAAATCCATGTTTTTTTTTTAATGTGAGACAACATTCAGATCAACAAAAGGATTAATTTGAAAATTTTATAATGAAGGACTTCCTTTTGGAATGTTTCATAAGTGGTAAAGGAAATGAGATTTTATTCTAAGATTAAAAATGAGTTGAAATATATATACATATATATATATATGTTATGTTTTTAATGGTTACTATTATATGAGCTGTTTGATACAAATTTAATAGTTGTAACAAATAGTTGACTATAAAAATATTTTCAAAATTAATGAGCATCTAATTTAAGAATCTTTTTTAATATGATTTCGGTGAATAACTTAGTTGTAACTTATTGACATAGCTTTTATTTAAAAAAAAAAAAAAGTAAAGTAAATATTTATTATATGATTTTTTGTAATTTATAATATATACGTATATCTATATATCTATATATATATATATATGTATATTTAATAATTAACAGTTATCGTTTGAGTTTTAAACACTCAAACAAAAAGAAAAAAAAAACAATGGACAGGTAATTGTTCTTTCATATAATATAATATATATGTATATGTATGTTTTAGTGTCACACGTCAAAATCCGGGACGTGACGTGGCGGATTAATTAGGTTCAATAAATTATATTTTTAATAAAAATCGCCATTTTAAAAGGTATTAAGTTGATTATAAAAATATAGGATATTTAAAACTTCTTAAAATGTTTGTTAAAATATAAAAGCAGGCAAGCGAAATAAAATATTAAATAAGCAAACACCATTGGGCCCTACTGGACCCACATTAGTATGCACACACGGTATCAACAATATTAAATACATAACCACAATCCAAATAAAAAGGAAAGTAAATTAAAATATTACATGCCTTGTTTATAAATAAATACCCTAGATAGAGATATCCTAATCCTGCAGTTTCTTCCAGGTTCTTCAGTCTTCCCTAAGCTGGATTCCACCTAGAGGGGGGGAAGGTTTGAAAACAAGAAAAATATGAGCGAAAGGCTCAGTAGGACTAAGCTTTTGAAAGCGTTTGATTTAAACATGTAATTCATTTTCAAACAAAAACTATAAACAAGATAAATAAATAAACAAATAACAAACTGAAACTCATTAAATTTATTTATACCGATTAATCATTTATTCATCCATAGACAGTCACATTATTATATTATCGGCAAAGCCATATAAATCACCACCGAAGTGGTCCAGTTGAGTTTCAAGACCTACCCCCAAGGTCGCGCTCCCCACGACCCGATCTCTATACATGGCATCATGCTCTATCTTATCATTTGGACGGTACTAACCGACACGTCCACTGTCATATCATTATCACGTCTCATTTACTAGATATTCTCATTACGTTCATTATGATCATTCACTATTTAGCCAATAATGAAAATAAATAATTAAACTTCATTTCTTGAAAAGATTTGAAAGGAAAATGCTTTGTGGCCAAAATCCTTTAAAAACATGTCTACCAAAGGAAAAGGGGTAGAAGTCCTACCTCAATATCCCGTACCAACGTTCAACACCACAATCCCGATCCGCTATACGTTAGCTACACGAAACCACGAACAACCTTAAATAGGAACTAAGTTTATTAATATATAGCTTAAGGTATTCTACATCCCTAAGCTATCTCATGGTGTCTTAATATGCCTTTCAGGTTCACAAAATCATTTCAGAAGATTAAAATCTTGATCTAGGTTTTAAACAGTGAAAAACATTCGAAAAACGGTGAGTTCTCATGAAGTCTGGTCAGCCTACTAGAACCCTTGGTCCAGCCTGTCAAACTCTACAATTTGGCCGGCCGGCCGGCTAACCAGGACCGGCCTGCTGAACTAGCCTAAGTTTGGCCTGCCGACTAGATAAATCTGACCTATTGATTCGGCCTACTGAACTGGAAAAACATGGGAGGTTCGAGACTTCGATTCTCGGCCTCTCCAAGCCCAAAAATCAATTCTAAACCTGTTTTTCAAGTCCCAGAGCATTCATAACATTCATAAATGATAGAAAAACATGCTAGAACACATTTAAACACATTTAAGCAAGATTTACATAGGAATTTTCAAGGTAGTCTGAAAACGAAGAAAAAGGAAAAAACTTGATTTAATCCAAATTTCATGAGATCAAGCCTAGATTCTAGATTATTTGAGTCCTACCAACTTAGATTAAGAGTTTCCTAAGCTCAAGAAATTCATATTACAACGTTTCAAAGAAATTGAAAAATTTAGAACAAAAGTTTGAAATTTGAAAAATAAAGAAACTAACCTCGAATCAAAGCTTTAAAATGGTTTTGCGGAAGTCCAATCGCGCTCCTAAGCTCTCAATCTAGCTAAGATTCGAAGCTTGAACTCAAAATTTTGAAATCAAAATAAAGAGACAGAGAAGAGTAGGACTACGTGAGAGAGAGGAAGAGGAAAAGGAAGAGAGAAAGAGAGTCTGAGAGAGTGAGGGAGAGTGAGAGTGAGAGAGAGGAATAAATAGAGGGGAAGGAGTGGTTTTACAAAGCAAAACCGTGTTCCCAACACACGGTTTTGTAATTGGGACATATCGGGTATTTGGTAAATTATTTTGTTTTAAAATTCAAAATAACATACAGAAATAATTAAAGATGGGATAAATTTAAATTACCGTAAAATACTTAGATTAAGTTCAAATTTACATCAAGGCATACTAATCCACCATTTAAATACTAATTACGCTTAATTAAATTTCTGGGTGTTACAACTCTCCACCCCTAAAGAAAATTTCATCCATGAAATTTAAAGGTCAAATCAAAAACAAAACAAATGAGGGTACAACTCCCTCATAGTCGATTCCAATTCCTAAGTTACTTCATCAGCTCCATGATGCTACCACATGACTTTCACTAGTGGTATTTCATGGCATCGCAAGCTTATCACTTTCCGATTGATAACTGAACTGACACCTTCTCGTAAGTCGTGTCTTCCGAACTTGCATATCATGAAATGAGATAATCTTGCTCAGCTCCGGTAAACATTTCCTAAGCATCGACACGTGAAACACATCATGAATGTGGGAAAGCTCAGAAGGAAGATCAAGGAGATCAGCGACCACACCGACACGCTGAGTGACCTCAAGCGGCCCGATGTACCTTGGTGCAAGTTTCCCACTTACATCGAAACGTGATATGCCCTTGTGCAGTGAAACCTTTAGAAGAACAAAATCTCCTACCTCAAATTCTAGAGGTCAGCGTCTCCTGTCTACGAAGCTCTTTTGCCTACTCTGAGCAGCTCTCAACCGATCACGAATCATGATGACTTTCTCGTTGCTATCACGGATCTCATTTGGTCCAAGAATAATTCTATCTTCTGGCTCTACCCAACACACTGGTGATCCACATGGTTGGCCATAAAGTGCTTCGAACGGTACCATCTTGATGCTTGCCTAAAAGCTATTGTTGTATACAAACTCTGCTAAATGCAAATATTTCTTCCAATTCCCGCCAAAGTCTAAGACACATGCATGTAGCATATCCTCAAGAATTGAATAATCCGCTTAGACTGTCCGTCGGTCTGAGGATGAAAGGTCATGCTGAAGTTCACATCTATGTCCAAAGCTTTCTAAAACTCCTCCAATACTTGGCGTTAAATCGGGTGTCTCTATCAGAAGTGATGGACAAGGGAACTTCATGCAACCTCACTATATTTTGCAAATACAGCTCTCTAAGAACTTGTCTCAAACAAGTCGACCTAAAAGGAATGAAATGCACTAATTTCACCAACTGGTCGATGAGAACCCAAATCGCATCATGTCTTTGCTCCATTCTCGACAATCCAATAAGAAAGTCCATCGTGACATGCTCCTATTTTCACCCCAAAATGAGAAGTAGTTGAAGCTGACCAGCGGGCTTTTGGTGCTCAGCTTTCACCTGGAGACAAGTCATGCACTTGGCCACATACTCCTAGACATCCCTCTTCATGCCTCTCTACCAATATTGCCTCTTCAAGTCGCGGTACATCTTTGTACTCCCTGGATGAATGGCAAACTAAGACCTATGAGCTTCATCCATCACAGCTTTCATCACATCCTTGATTGTAGGTACTGCTAGATGCTCCCTGAAGTATAGCAAGCCACCTGCATGAATTCTCCACTCTTTAAACTGCTCCTCGTTCTGGATTCATGTCCATATCCCGTGAAGGTGTTGGTCTTGCCATCGGTTCTACTTTATCATTTGAATGAGCATTGGAGTGGATTCCATGTGATACATAGAAACCTAATCCCCACCATCGTAGTACTGCAACCTATACTCACTCACCATAGTGTCTCTCTTTCAATCCTCGAGTGCTAAGCACGCAATAAATCCTGAAGACTTCTTGCTGAGTGCATCTACGACTACGTTGGCCTTACCTAGATGATATTGCAACGTGAAGTTATAGTCTTCCGTATGCTCCATCCATCTTTGCTATCTCATGTTCAAATCCCTCTACGTGAACAAATACCTCAAGCTCTTATAGTCCGAGAACACCTGGAAAGTCACCCCATACAAGTAGCATCTCCAAATTTTCAGGACATAAATCACTGCTGCAAGCTCCAAGTCATGAGTGGGATAGTTCTACTCGTGAGGCCTTAGTTGTCGTGATCCATAAGCCACAACTCACCCATGTTGCATCAACATGCATCCGAGTCCTTATCTTGATGCATCGGTGTAGACCTCATAAGGCTCATCATTGCTTGAAAAAATCAACAAAAGAGCGGCAGTCAATCGATTCTTCAACTCTTGAAAAGCAAATTCACAGTCCTCATCCCATTCAAACCTGACATTTTTCCTAACCAACCACGTCAATAGAGCTGCTATCTTGGAAAAATTCATCACGAACTTCCTATAATACTCGACAAGCCCTAAGATACTGCAGACTTCGGCCACGTTCTTTGGTCGTTCCCACTATACTATAACTTCGATCTTGGACAAATCTACTAAGATACCCTGCTCGGAGATAATATGTCCCAGAAACTTAACTTCGGTTAACTAGAACTCATACTTTTCCTTCTTGGCATACAGCTGGTGCTTTCATAGAGTCTGAAGCACGATCCTAAAATGCTGCTCATGCTCTTCCCAAGTATTAGAATGGATCAGTATGTCATCAATAAACATGATCACAAACAAATCTAAATAAGGCCTGAAAATCTTGTTCATTAAATCCATTACAGCTACAAGAGCATTCGTCAACCCAAACAGCATCACCAGAAACTCAAAGTGTCCATACCAAGTCCTAAAAGCAGTCTTGGGAATATCCTCTTCCCTAATCCTGAGTTGGTGGTATCTGGATCACAAATCTATCTTCGAGAAGTATCAAGAACCTCCTAACTAGTCGAACAACTCATTGATCCTGGGTAGTGGGTACTTATTCTTCACGATGACTTGATTCAGCTACTGATAATCAATACACAACTGGAGGGTACCATCATGCTTCTTGGCAAACAAAACCAATGTGCCCCACAAAGATGTATTGTTTCAAATATACCATTTTTCTATTAATTCTTAAAGTTGTTTCCTAAGTTCTTTCATTTTTGTTGGCGCCATACGATATAGTGCTACAAAAATTAGAGCGGTCTCAGGAAATAGCTCAATGCTGAACTCAATCTCTCGGTGCAGCGGTAATCTTGGTAGCTCATCGGGAAAGACATCATCGAACTCATCAACCATTGGTATCACTGTACTTCTCCTTGTTCCATTAGACTCTTCTTCTAGATCTCAGACAAGCGCAAAATAAACTAGATTTCTTCGTCCTTGAAGACACAGTTGTTAGATGCGTATGCCCTAAGGAGTAAAAATGTAATATGTTTTTGGAGACATTTTTTATCAATAAGGAATTTATTTATTATTTATATACTAAATTTTGTCCTCTTTACGTTCATATTTGTTGAATGAATGTTATGCAAACAATAGTCTAAGACTGTCGGTCTAAACCTTTAAGAATTGGGCATATGATGGGCAGATTATACGGAAGACACAATTCTTAAGGTGACGGTCTAAAACATAAGATCCGCAATCGAGGGAATAAAGTTGGGCACTTTATTCATGCAAAGATTGTTATATTGTCTATATCCCTATTGGAAGATGGTTTGTCTTGACCATCGAAGGTGGACTCCATAAATAGAAACATTGGCACATTGTCATAGGTACGATGTGTTGGATCGGGACATAAAGTGAACTGATTTGGGTTAATAATTTTGTCTCGATAAATTGATTCACTTTAGACAATCATATGTATTGTATCTTAATCCTGAGATGAATAGTGGGCCCGTTGTCTTGACTTGTGTCATTTGATGTACTAAAGGGTGACACTTACATTTTAATAGTGGTATGCATGTCAGTACGTTGGAGGCATGACTCTTGAAAGCGTAGACCTGTTATAGATATAGAATCCATAGCTCCTCTTTAGGAGTAGTGGTATCCTCTTATATGTATTATCTTGTAATTAGAAAATTAGAGTGCTCAACCATTTGGATACATAGGTGTAACCGAATGGTATATTGTCTTTGGATGGTAAGTTTTTCGATGGTGAGATAATGGAACGTAAGATAAAAATAATCGAGAAGGTAAGACAGAACTTGTCCTTAAGCCAGTTATGGATAATCCTATAAGGATACGATACACTATGATATGTCATGGAGACTTAGCTATATGGGCTTCGTAATTCTATATAGTTTGAGAGTACAGCTCCAAGCTTTTAGTGGAGTAGCGTTAGAGTTGATGACTATGACATGTATATCTGGGATATTGGGTTCATAATTATCGGGAGCTTGAACTATATAGGTCCATTAAGTCCCCTTTGCTAGCTCACAAAATCATGTAACGATACGGCGTGCTTTTCTAATAATTGGTGACTTATGTCAAATTTATTAGATTGGTTGAAATTTAAAAGAATCAAATAATTCATGTCTGCTTATTAATTGAACTAATTTTGTGACAAAATTAATTCAAGATAAACTTGTTGAATTATTAGGATCAGATACTTCTTGTCTGTTTATCAGGTGATTTAATTTTGAATAAATTAAATCAAGATAAACTTGTAGAATTATTAGGAATTTATTTATTTTCTTAGAGATTATCTAGATAAAGTTGTTTTAATTAGATAACTTTGCTATTGGATTATTTGAATTAAAACTGAGACTTTATCCTATAGAATCTCGGGTGAAAAATAAAAGATACGCTGAGATTTTTATCGATAGTTTGGCATGTCGATCTTCAAGTTTGGCCTATCGATGGGGCAAGTTCAGCCTACCAATTAGACAAATCGGCTTGCCCATGCGCGATAAAAAGATCACGCATTTTCATGCAGATTTCATCACATATTGATCTGAATTTGATTCTGATTCAAATTTTGAGGCATTATCTGATAAGGGCTGACTCCTAGACCCAACCTCCATATAAAGGGAGTGAATCACATTATTATTTAGATCAATTGAGAGATTAAGAGTGATACTCTACTGGTGAGAATCTGAAAACTCCCTGAGAGGTCTTGTTCACAAATCACGAACTCTAACTTTGGGTTCTCTCAATTGGTTGGAAAGAGAGTCACTTGGTGGAAGAGCTGTACATGTGAACCCATACTCACTCTGATCGTGGATAGAGAATAGCAAAGAAGACCAGTTGGTTAAGGTTTTTCTGGAACATTACTTCTCTTCATGGATTTTGGGACTTCTTTGGCATTCAAATGTTAGTAATATATGGTTAATTTATGCATATAGTGTGTCAAACTTGTGTTTTGAAAAATACTCTGATACAAAAATGTTAAAATTCCACTACGTACTATTTTTCTAACACAAACAAGTTGGAAGCACGTTCACAAGTTTGCGTATTTGTAGGATATCCAAAATGGACTAAAGGGGGTTATTTCTATAACCCAAAGGAAAATAAAGTTGTAGTTTTAACTAATGCAACTTTCCTTAAGGAGAGTTACATGGACGACTTTTAACCTTGAAGCAAAGTGGTGCTTAAGGAGTTAGGGAGTGATCCAATCACTCCAGAGGTTTTGAATGAAACTGTTTCGATCAATGTAGAAAGACCAAACAAACTCGAGCAACAACCTAAGGGGCTTTGGCGTAGTGGGAGGATCAAGCGTCCACCCGAGAGGTATATGTTCAATCGAAAGGCCTTCTTGGCTGAACCGGATGAACATGACAGGGATCCTTATGCTTACGTAGAGGCTATAGAGGATGTTGATTCGAAACTCTGGACAGAGGCCATGAACACAAGGATGAAGTATGGAGACTAATGAAGTCTACGAGCTTGTGGATCTCCCTGAAGGGGTAAAACCCATATGGTGTAAATGGATCTACAAGAGGAAAATAGGAGTGGATGGAAAGGTCAAAACCTTTAAGGCTAGACTGGTAGCTAAGGGTTACACACATAAGGAAGGAATTGATTACGAGGAAACCTTTTCGTCTTTGGCCATCCTTAAGTCCATTTGGATTCTCTTGTCCATAGCTGCCACTCTCGACTATGAGATTTGGTAGATAGATGTCCAGATGGCTTTTCTAAATGGCTATCTTGATGAGTCCATTTACATGGAACAACCAAACAGGTTCAAGGTCAAAGGTGAAGATGGTAAGGTTTGTAAGCTGCTGAAGTCAATTTATGGACTTAAGTAGGCTTTCCGTTATTGGAACATAAGATTTGATTAGGTGATCAAGACTTATGGGTTCTCACAAAATGTGGATGAGCCATTTGTTTACAAACACATTAAGGATGGGTAGGTGGTTTTTTTGCTGCTCTATGTAGATGACGTTCTACTAATTGGCAATGACGTTGGGGCATTTCCATCGATCAAATTATGGTTGACCAAGCAGTGTGACATGAAGGACTTGGGTGAGGCTAATTTTGTTCTCAGTATCTAGATCTTTCAAGATAGGAAGAACAAAATGATAGCTTTGTCCTAGGCCGGCTACATAGATAAAATTTTCAGGAGGTTTGCAATGTAGGATTCCAAGAAAGGTGGGCAACCATCTAGGTTTGGAATTACTCTTTCTAAGAAAGGCTCTCCAAATTCTGATGAAGAAAGAGAATACATGAAGAAGGTGCCTTATGCTTCGACAGTGGGTAGTCTCATATATGCCATGCTTTGTACACGACCAGATATTTGTTATGCAGTCGGGATTGTAAGTTGATTTCAAGCGGATCTAGGACCGAACTACTGGGTTGCGTTAAAGCATATTTTCAAGTACCTGAGAAAGACTTGAGAGTATATGCTTGCGTATTCGGGTGAGGACTTGACTCCTCTAGGATATACTAACTCATATTTTCAATCCTGTCTGGATTCGAGGAGATCGACTTCAGGGTTTGTGTTTACTCTAGGTGGCGGTACCATCAGTTGGAGAAGTGTGAAGCAAGATTGCACTTCAGATTCAATGATGGAAGCTAGGTATGTGGCAGCCAGTGAAGCTTCAAAAGAAGCAGTGTGGCTCCGCAAGTTCCTTGGGGATCATGAGGTAGTTCCTGGTATGGATAAGGCGATATCACTATACTGTGATAACAATGCAGTGGTAGCTAATGCTAAGGAACCAAGATTTCACAAGAAGAGTAAGCATATTGATTGAAAGTATCATGTGATAAAGGACTTCGTTGAGGGCGTGCATGTCACGGTGTGCAAAATCATGTCAAAGGACAATTTAGTTGATCCATTCACGAAGACACTTACGGGAAGAGTCTGTGAGAGGCATGTGGAAGCTGCAGGGATGCAAGATTTGTCATATTTACTTAGTACAAGTGGGAGATTGTTACCCTAAGTAGTAACAATGTAATATGTTTTTAGAGATATTTTTTATCAATAAAGAAATTATTTATTATTTATATACCAAATTTTTGTCCTCTTTATGTTCATATTTGTTGAATGTATGATAAACAAACAATAGTCTGAGACTATCGGTCTAAACCTTTAAGAATTGGGCATATGATGGGCAGATTATGCGGAAGATACGATTCTTAAGGTGACGATCTAAAACATAAGATCCGCAATCGAGGGAATAAAGTTGGGTATTTTATTCATGTAAAGATTATTATATTGTCTATATCCCTATTGGATTATGGTCTGTCTTGGCCTTTGGAGGTGGACTCCGTAAATAGAAACATTGACACATTATCATAGGTGACGATGTATTGGATCGGAACATAAAGTGAACTGATTTGGATTAATAATTCTGTCACAGGTAAATCAATTCACTTTAGACAATCATTTGTATTATATCTTAATCCTGAGATGAATAGTGGTCCTATTGTCTTGACTTGTGTCTTTTGATGTACCAAAGGATGACACCCGCATTTTTATAGTGGTACACATGTCGGTATGTCGGACGAATGACTCCTGAAGTGTAGACCTGTTATTCATAGATATGGAACCCATAGCTTCTCTTTAGGAGTAGTGATATCCTTTTATATGCATTATCTTGTAATTGAAAAACTAGAGCGCTCAACCATTTGGATACATAGGTGTAACCAAATGGTATACCGTCTTTGGATGGTAAGTTTTCCAATGGTGAGATAATGGAACGTAAGATAAAAATAATCGGAAGGTAAGACAGAACTTGTCCTTAAGCTGATTATGGATAATCTTATGGGGATATGATACACTATGCTATGTCATGGAGACTTAGCTATATGGGCTTTGTAATTCTATATAGTTCGAGAGTACAGCTCCAAGCTTTTAGTGGAGTAGCGTTAGAGTTGATAATTATGAAATGTATATCTGGAATATTGGGCTTCATAATTATTAGGAGCTTGAACTATATAGGTCCATTTGGTCCCATTTGCTAGCTCACAAAATCCTATAACGATACGCCGTGTTTTTTCAATAATTGATGACTTATGTTAGATTTATCAGATTAGCTAAAATTTAAAAGAATCAAATAATTCATGTCTGTTTACCGATTGTATTAAATTTGTGACAAAATTAATTCAAGATAAATGTGTTGAATTATTGGGATCAGATAATTCATGTCTATTTATTGGTTGGATTAATTTTGAATTAATTCAAGATAAACTTGTTGAATTATTAGGAATTCATTTATTTTCTTAGAGATTATCTAGATAAAGTTGTTTTAATTAAATAACTTTTTTATTGGGTTATTTGAATTAAAACTGAGACTTTATCCTATAAAATCTCGAGTGAAAAATAAAAGATTCACTGAGATTTTTATCAATAGTTTAGCATGTCGATCCTCAAGTTCGGCCTGCCGATGGGGCAAATTCAGCATGCTAGTTAGACAGATCGGCATACCGATCACGCGATAGAAAGATCACACGTTTTCATACAAATTTCATTAAATATTGATCCGAATTTGATTCTGATTTGAATTTTGAGGCATTATCTGATAAGAACTGACTCCTAGGCCCAACCTCTATGAAAAGGGAGTGAGTCTCACTATTATTTAGATCAGTTGAGAGATTAAGAGTGAAACTCTGATAGTGAGGTTCTGAAACTCCCTGAGAGCTCTTGTTCACAAATCACAAACACTAGCTTTGGGTTCTCTCAATTGGTTGGAAAGAGAGTCACCTAGTGGAAGAGCTATACGTGTGAGCCTACACTCACTCCGATCGTGGATAGAGAATAGCAAAGAAGGCTAGTTGGTTGAGGTCCTCCTGGAACATTACTTCTCTACACTAATTGAGGAAGCTTTTCGGCATTTACAAAGTTAGTAAGATCTGGTTAATTTATGCACATGGTGTGTCAAACTTGTGTTTTGAAAAATACTATGATATAAAATTTTTTTAAATTCTGCTGCATACTATTTTTACAACAATTGGTATCAGGCCAGGTTTTTACGTAAATTTATGAGTTTGTGATTATGCTATATGTGTAAATTATGTGATCTTAATCCTTCCTATGCTTAAATTTAATTTTATAGAAAGTTGACACTCTACGTTTCTATATATTTTTGTATGTTGTCGAGGATTATATGGTGAATGTTTATTAATTAATTATGGTTGATTGAATTATTATTTAATTAATTATTAATTAATTAATTTATACCGATTATGGTTCCTTAGAGGTTAGAATATGTATCTAGGTTTTTCGTGTAATTAGATGGTGGGCTATCATCTCCGTCTAGGAATTATTATTTAATTTTAAATTTGTAAGAATTGTGTAATCAAATAATCATTCGAAGAAAATGGATCTAGAAGGCTGATCTAGAAGATAGATGATGGCGCTCCTAGGTATTTCCTCAGCCTCTAATTTTATGTTTTTGAATTGTTAAAAATAAAATTGATGAATTGCATTAAAAAATTATGTTTTCTAGAAAGGGTGATTTCTGCTCGGTCGGCATGTCGAACTCTCAAGTTCGACTGGCCGATGGTCACAGATCGGCAAGCCAAACGTGAGGTTCGACAAGCTGTCAGCGGGGCAAAAATCAAGTGGCTCTGGCGGCAGGCCAAACTTCTAGTTTGGCAGGCCGATTATCGGCAACCTGACCTGTCAAGATCGGCAAGCCGGTGGGTCGTGACTGGTAGGCCGATCACCCAGATCGGCCTGCCGGCTAAGAGCTAGAAATTTTTTTGAAAAAGGTGCAATTTTCAATGCAGTTTTAATTTTAGTTTTGGGATAATTCTAAGAAACATTAAATTTGGATATGACTAGAAATATGAAGTATTCGATTCATATGGGATTGAAGACTTGTAGATGGGCATTCCATGAAGAAGGATATAGCTTAAGGATTCAAGGATGAAGAATCGATAAAATGTTTCGATTATTCTCTTGTAAAATTTATTTTCTATTCTCTAGGGAGGAACCATAATATTGCAATTATTATTTTGCTTGTGGCTTTGCTTGATTGCATTATAATATGATTTGTCATGCATATTGATAACATGCCATATAGAATAGGAAGTGCCGCTCATATTAAAATTGTTCATGCATGTTTTTTAAAATAAAACCTCGATTTCAAAAGATTGAGCGGGAGAAGGTTTTCGAAGAGAGGACCTAAGGCCTCCATCATTGGTCCATAGGAAGAACATGGTAGTCCCGACCCCTAAGAAGGGATTTCTATCATGTACCAGATTGGATCTCTAAAAGGATAAGGTATTTTAGCATAATTTATGGTTGCACATCCCTAGGTGGTGATTATAAATCATGGATAAAATATTAAAACGATGGTTATACACTCATGTTAATTTTATTATTAACCTCCCCTAGGAGCTCTGTTAATAAAATTAATGGCCAAAGAAACGATTATTAATATATGTTGGATCATACGGGTACTAGATGCCATATATTAATCAAGACGGGATCTGTGTTCCTGATTGAATTTGGCATGACTCCCCTAGGAGCTTGTTGAATTCTGAGTTAGGAATTATCGTTGTAAGGTTTTGACACATAAACACATTTGTATGTTTTTACATGATTGTGTTATCTTACTAAATTATTATGATATGTTTGCTTATGTTTGGTATATGATTCTTTATTGTAGATTAAAAATGTCTAAAAATGTTTTATCTTCGATACTTGACAAAAATCAATTAACCGGACAGAATTATAATGATAAGAAACGGAACCTGGATATTGTTCTCTCCTTTGAGAAACTAAAATTTGTGATGACAACCCCTTGTCCTCCCAAACCTACGGGAGACTCCACTAATAAGCAATTCCAAGCGTACGATTGCTGAAAAGATGCAAACGATCAGGCCCGCTGCTATGTTATGGCTA
Source organism: Artocarpus heterophyllus (assembly GCA_025403435.1). Lineage (NCBI taxonomy): Eukaryota > Viridiplantae > Streptophyta > Magnoliopsida > Rosales > Moraceae > Artocarpus > Artocarpus heterophyllus. The sequence continues at coordinate 21,143,219 of CM046342.1, forward strand.
GCATGAATAATGTAATGTAGGCTCAACATCAGGATTATGAGACTGTGAAGCAGATCTTAGATAATCTTGAGGACACGTTTGGGGGCCAGACCCTAACAAAGCGGCAAGGGGTGCTTTGAAAACTCTTAAACTATAAGCAGAGGCCAGGGACATCTATAAAGGAGCACATGATGTTGGTCATGGGTTACCTCGTTGAGGCCCAAACTAATGAAGCCGACAACGATGCTGAAACTTTGATGACTATGGTCTTTGAGACTCTGTCTAAGGAGTTTATTCCATTTAGAGCTATATTTAGTTTAAGCAATAGACAAGATATGACCTTAATAGAATTAATGAAACAGTTACAGGAGTTTGAACTGCTGATCAGGGAGTCTCCTGTTGGTGGTGAGGCCAATTTGGCGGCTGCTTCTGGGTCCAATCCCAATTCTGGGAATGGAAAGAAACAACGGCCAAGAACGGGAAGTCTTCTATTCCTGCTAACACCAAGAGCAAGAAAAAGAAGAAGAAGAACCCAAAGAAGCTTAAGTGCTTCTTCTGCGAGAAGGTCGAGCGTATCAAGAAGCATTGCACGGACTTCTTTACCAAAGGAGGTAGGTGTGATCTTTTGTATTTAGAAACTTGTTTGGTTAAAGAATCCAGTGACATTTTGGTCATAGATTTCGATGCAACTAATTATGTTTGTGTTTCTCTGTAAGGGTTCATAGAAACAAGAAGTCTACTTCATGAAGACTTCACGCTTCGGATGGGCAATGGATCCTTGGTCTTAGTGGAAACAATGGGAGACGTCCATCTTTATTTTGGTAATTATAGGAATTTAATTTTGCGAGATTGTTTTTATGTTCCTAAATTTAAAAGGAATTTAATTTTTGTAGCTTGTTTATTTAAAGACTCATATTTGGTTTCTTTTAATAATAAAGTGGTGATTTGTAAAAATATATCTTTTATCTGTTCTGGATGGATGCAAAATAATCTATATTTTATCAAACCTAAGATGGACTTACTACTTAATGCTGAGATGAATGATAACAACTCTAAAAGACTTAAAACTTCTCACTCTAATAAGACTTATCTTTGGCATTACGTCTTGGTCATATTAACCTGAATAGGATTCAAAGGTTGGTAAGGGATGGACCTTTAAGTCACTTAAAGGTGGAATCTATGCCTCAATGTGAATCTTGTTTGGAGGGTAAAATGACCAAAAGACCATTCGGGTCTAAGGACAAAAGGGCCGAAAAGGTTCTAGAACTTATGCATAATGATGTTTGTGGACCAATAAACATCCGGACACGAGGAAGGTATGATTCCTTTATCACTTTCATTGATGATTACTCAAGGTATGGGTATGTGTACTTGATACACCACAAAAGTGAAACTTTTGACAAGTGTAAGGAGTTTTGTACTGAAGTAAAAAAGCAATTAGGTAGGCCCATAAAGGCACTTCGATCCGATCAAGGTGGAGAATACCTTTCTGATGAGTTCTTGGGACACTTAATAGAGAATGGGATTTTATCTTATTTGACTACGCCAGGCATTCCGCAGCAAAATGGCGTAGCGAAGAGAAGGAATCGGACTTTATTAGACATGGTAAGGTCCATGATGAGTTATTCATCATTGCCTTTATCCATTTGGGGATATGCACTACAAACTGCATATTATCTTTTGAACAAGGTGCCTTCAAAATCGGTCCCTAAAACTCCTCACGAGTTGTGAACGGGCAAGAGGACATCCTTAAACTATATTCGCATATGGGGATGTCTAGCTCATATCCTATTTAAGGATGCAAACAAGTTGAAAGCACATTCGAAAGTTTACGTGTTTGTAGGACATCCAAAAGGGACTAAATGGGGTTATTTCTATAGCCCAAAGGAAAATAAAGTCATGGTTTCAACTAATGAAACTTTCCTTGAGGAGAGTTACATGGACGACTTTAAACCTGGAAGCAAAGTGATGTTTAAGGAGTGAAGGAGTGATTCAATCACTCTGGAAGTTCTGAATGAAACCATTTTGATAAGTGTAGAAAGAGCAAACAAACCCGAACAACAGCCTAAGGGGCTTTAGTGTAGTGGGAGGTTGGGGCGTCAAGCCGAGAGGTTCTTCTTGGCTGAACCAGATGAACATGATAAAGATCCTTATACTTACGCAAAGGCTATGAAGGATGTTGATTTAAAACTCTGGACAGAGGCCATGAACGTAGAGATAAAGCCTATGGAGAATAATCAGGTCTGGGAGCTTGTGGATCTTCCCGAAAGGGTACATCCCATAGGGTGTAAGTGGATCTACAAGAGGAAAAGAGGAGTGGATGGGAAGGTCAAAACCTTTAAGGCTAGATTGGTAGCTAAGGGTTACATGCAAAAGGAAGGAATCGATTACGAGGAAACCTTTTTGCCTGTAGCCATGCTTTAGTCCATCCAGATTTTCTTGTCCATAGCTGTCGTTCTCGACTCCGAGATTTCACAGATGGATGTCAAGACGGCTTTTCTAAATGGCTATCTTGATGAGTCCATTTACATGGAACAACCAGACAGGCTCAAGGTCAAGGTCAAGAGGGTAAGGTTTGTAAGCTACTGAAGTCAATTTATGGACTTAAGCAGGCTTCCCGTTCTTGGAACATAAGACTTGATCAGGTGATCAAGACTTATAGGTTCTCACAAAATGTGGATGAGCCATGTGTTTACAAACACATTAAGGATGGAAAGGTGGTTTTTTTACTGCTCTATGTAGATGATATTCTACTAATTGGCAATGACGTTGGGGCATTATCATTGATCAAATTATAGTTGACCAAGCAGTTTGACATGAAGGACTTAGGTAAGGCTAATTTTGCTCTCGGTATCCAGATCTTTTTAGGAAGGACAAAATAATAGCTTTGTCCCAGGCCGACTACATAGATAAAATTCTCAAGAGGTTTGCAATGCAGGATTCCAACAAAAATGGACAACCATCTAGGTCTGAAATTACTCTTTCTGAGAAAGACTCTCCAATGTCTGATGAAGAAAGAGAATACATGAAGAAGGTGCCTTATGCTTCGGCAGTGGGTAGTCTTATGTATGCCATGCTTTGCACACGACCGGATATTTGTTATGTGGTCGGGATTGTAAGACGATTTCAAGCAAATCCGAGACCGAACCACTGAGTTACAGTAAAGCATATTTTCAAGTACTTGATAAGGACTCGAGGGTAAATGCTTGTGTATTCGGGTGAGGACTTGACTCCTCTAGGATATACTCACTTAGATTTTCAATCCTGTCTGGATTCGAAGAGATCGACTTCGAGGTTTGTGTTTACTCTAGGCGGCGGTACTATCAATTGGAGAAGTGTGAAGCAAGATTGTACTTCAGATTCAATGATGGAAGCCGAGTATATGGTAGCTAGTGGTGCTTCAAAAGAAGCAATGTGGCTCTGCAAGTTCCTTGGGAATCTTGAGGTAGTTCCTGGTATGGATAAGGCGGTATCACTGTACTTTAATAACAGTGCAGCGGTAGCTAAAGCTAAGGAATCAAGATTTCACAAGAAGAGTAAGCATATTGATCGGAAGTATCATGTGATAAAGGACTTCGTTGAGGGTGGACATATCACGGTGTGCAAAATCGCGTAAGAGGATAATTTAGCTAATCCATTCACGAAGACACTTACAGGGAGAGTCTTCGAGAGGCATGTGGAAGCTATAGGGATATGAGATTTGTCATATTTACTCACTTAGTGCAAGTGGGAGATTGTTAGACGTGTATGCCCTAAGGAGTAAAAAAGTAATATGTTTTTGGAGACATTTTTTATCAATAAAGAATATATTTATTATTTATATACCAAATTTTGTCCTCTTTACGTTCATATTTGTTGAATGTATGTTAAGCAAACAATAGTCTAAGACTGTCGGTCTAAACCTTTAAGAATTGGGCATATGATAGACAGATTATGCAAAAGACACGATTCTTAAGGTGATGGTCTAAAACATAAGATCCATAGTCGAGAGAATAAAGTTGAGCGCTTTGTTTATGCTAAGATTGTTATATTGTCTATATCCCTATTGGGAGATGGTCTGTCTTGCCTATCGGATGTGGACTCCATGAATAGAAATATTGGCACATTGTCATAGGTGTCGATGTATTGGATTGGGACATAGAATGAACTGATTTGGATTAATAATTCTGTCTCAGTAAATTGAATTACTTTAGACAATCATTTGTATTGTATCTTAATCCTGAGATGAATAGTGGTCTCGTTGTCTTGACTTATGTCTTTTGAAGTACCAAAGGGTGACACCCATATTTTTATAGTGGTACGCATGTCGGTATGTTGAAGGCATGACTCTTGAAAGCGTAGACATGTTATTCATAGATATGGAATCCGTAGCTCCTCTTTAGGAGTAGTGATATCCTCTTATATGTGTTATCTTGTAATTGAAAAACTCGAGCGCTCAACCATTTGGATACATAGGTGTAACCAAATGGTATACCGTCTTTGGATGGTAAGTTTTCCAATGGTGAGATAATAGAATGTAAGATAAAAATAATTAGGAAGGTAAGACAGAACTTGTCCTTAAGTTGATTATGGATAATCTTATAGGGATACGATACACTATGATATGTCATGGAGACTTAGTTATACAGGCTTCATAATTCTATATAGTTCGAGAGTGCAGCTCCAAGCTTTTAGTGGAGTAGCGTTGGAGTTGATAATTATGAAATGTATATATTGAATATTGGGTTTCATTATTATTAGGAGCTTCAACTATATAGGTCCATTTGATCCCCTTTGCTTGCTCACAAAATCCTGTAACGATATGGCGTGTTTTTTTAATAATTGGTGATTTATGTCAGATTTATTTAATTGGCTAAAATTCAAAAGAATCAAATAATTCATGTCTGTTTATCGGTTGAATTAATTTTGTGACAAAATTAAGTTAAAAAAACTTGTTGAATTATTGGGATCAGATAATTCATGTCTGTTTATCGGTTTGATTAATTTTGAATCAATTCAAGATAAACTTGTTGAATTATTAGGAATTTATTTATTTTCCTAGAGATTATCTAGATAAAGTTGTTTTAATTAGATAACTTTTCTATTAGGTTATTTGAATTAAAACTGAGACTTTATCCTATAGAATCTCGGGTAGATAATAAAAGATTCACTGAGATTTTTATTCGTAGTTCGACATGTCGATCCTCAGGTTCAGCCTGTCGATGGGGCAAGATCGGCATGCCGGTTAGACAGATTGACATGCCAATCGCGCGATAAAAAGATCACGTATTTTCACGTAAATTTCATCAGATTTTGATCCAAATTTGATTTTGATTTGAATTTTAAGGCATTATCTTATAAGGACTGACTCCTGGGCCCAACCTCTATAAAAAGGGACTGAGTCTCACTATTATTTAGATCAGTTGAAGATTAAGAGTGAAACTTTGATAGTGAGGTTCTAAAACTCCCTGAGACTCTTGTTCACGAATCACGAACGCTAGCTTCGAGGTCTCTCAATTGGTTGTAAGGAGAGTCACTTGGTGGAAGAGCTATACGTTTGAGCCCACACTCACTCCGATCGTAGCTAGAGAATAACAAAGAAGGCCAGTTGGTTGAGGTCTTCTAGAACGTTACTTCTCTACACTGATTAAGGAACTTTTTGGCATTTACAAGGTTTGTAAGATCTGGTTAATTTATGTATATAGTACGTTAAACTTGTGTTTTGGAAAATACTCTGATATAAAAAATTTTTAAATTCTGCTGCATACTATTTTTCCAACAACAGTTTCATGAGTCGCCAACTCTTTACCCTATCATTGCCACCCCGATAAGTGATCGTCGTCCCCCTATCGAACACTAGGGTTACCTTCCTAAGTTGACAGTCAACTAGGGCATTGTATCTAGACAACCAGTCCATTCCCAAGATTACATCATATGATCTCATGGGGATTACAATCAAATCACTTTTCAAGGTCTCACCCTCAATCATTATTTTACAGGATCTACATATACAATTTACATACACCTTCCCCAAAGGTTTGGAAATCATCAAGGGCTCATCAAATTCCTCTATTCCTAAACCCAAGGCATGTACAAAAGAACTTGAAATGAGAGAATGAGTGGCACTAGTATCAAATAGAACATAAGCTAAAGACTGAGAAACTAAAATTGTACCATCAAGAACAGCGTTGCTGGTTTGAGCATCCGAGCTCCTTGATGTCATGGTGTGGACGTGGGCTGGAGACTTCCCTTTTCCCTTGTTGATGTTGTTGGGTCCTGGATTAATCGACCGGTATTGCTGCGGTGGAGGCAACTGCACATTGGCTGCACTTGGAACTCGGTACTGAGGAATGTTTCACTAGAAACCTTGCTACTAATATCCCTGCATTGAGTACTACATCTGTTGTGGGATGGACTGATGAAACAGCAGTTGAGGAAGTTGTTGTGGCAGAGCTAAAGGCTGACCTTAGAACTGACGGCTTGCACCCTCTCCGACTTGGAATCCCTATCGAGCATTCCTGATTGGGCAATTCCTCTTGATGTGTCCTGGCTGCTGGCAATAATGATAGTGAAAACTGTAGGGGTTGCTGCGCCCACTGCCTGACAAACTATTGCTCCCACTATTAACATTTCCCTGTTGGTTCTTCACCTAGGCTTGGCAGCTACGGCTACTTCTCCTATTACTCCTTTGGGGTCCTCCTGACGTCTTTGCCTAATTCTCGCTATAAAGAGTATGTTTACTTTCCACAAAGATTGCTGAAGATACCAATTCACTAAAATTCTAAAGTTGTAAGGCCACTACTTGTCGTCAAATAGATGCCTTGAGCCCATCCTGGAAGTTAGTGCACTTCTCCCGCTTAGAAGCCACAACGGATGGAGCGAACTTGGCCAAGTTATTAAACTTAGCCTTGTACTCTCAAACCGTCATATCACCTTGCTTCAATCGATAAAACTCCGTAACCTTCTGATCCCTGTATCCCAAAGAAAAGTAGCGCTCATAAAACAGCTCCTCAAATCTATCCCAACTGATGTTTCTAGTGTTTTCCAGACTCTTTGCTTGTTTCCACCATGTATTGGCACTGCCTTTCAACTTGTAAGCTGTGAAATCAACGCGATACTCCATCGATACACTAAGAGTGTCCAAGTGCTTCACTATAGAATCTAACCAGTATTCAGCGATCTACGGCTCCTCACCTTAGAATCCTCGGGCCTAGCCCTCGCTGCCATCCGTCAAAAAGCGACAAACATGGCCCCCACCCCCATCAGGCCTTCCTCATTTGTAGGATTCGCATCTACAGCGACTGGACGACGTCTTGGTGCCATTCTCTCAATTTTGAAAACAAAATTGGACCATCAGTGGTTTTTCATTGTCGTACCTATGTGTGCACAATTCTTAAAGTTCATAAACCTAGAACTCTGATACCAATCTATCACGCCCCAAAATTTGGGAGGTGACGTGGCAGATTAATTAGGTTAAATAAATTAAATTTTTAATAAAAATTGTCATTTTAAAAGGTATTAAGTTGATTATAAAAATGTAGGATATTTAAAACTTCTTAAAATGTTTATTAAAAATGAAAGCAGGCAAGCGAAATAAAATATTAAATAAGCAAACACCATTGTCCCCACTGGACCTGCATTAGTGTGCACATACGGTATCACAATATTAAATACACAACCATAGTTCAAATAAAAGGGAAAATAAATTAAAATATTACATGCCTTGTTTATAGATAAATACCCTAAATAAAGATGTCCTAATCCTGCAGTTTCTCCTAGTTCTTCTATCTTCCCTAAGTTGGATTCCACCTTGAGGGGGGTAGGTTTGAAAACAATAAAAATGTGAGCGAAAAGCTCAATAGGACTAAGCTTTTGAAAGTGCTTGATTTAAACATACAATTCATTTTCAAACAAAAGCTATAAAACAAGATAAATAAATAAACTAACAACTAACTGAAACTCATTAAATTTATTCATACCGATTAATCATTTAATCATCCATAGACAGTCTCATTATTATATTTTCGGCAAAGCCATATGAATCACCATCGAAGTGGCCCAGCTGGGTTTCGAGACCTGCACAAGGTCACACTTCCCACAACCCGATCTCTATACATGGCATCATGCTCTATCTTATCATTCCAGAGGTACTAATCGACATGTCCGATGTCATATCATTATCATGTCTCATTTACCAGATATTCTCATTATGTTCATTATGATCATTCATTATTTAGCCAATAATGAAAATAAATAATTAAACTTCATTTCTTGAAAACATTTGAAAGGAAAATGCTTTGTGGCATCCTTTAAAAGCATGGCTACCAAAGGAAAAGGGGTAGAAGTCCTACCTCGATATCCTGTACAAATGTTCAACACCGCAATCCCAACCTGCTATATGTTAGCTCCACGGAACCACAAACAACCTTAAATAGGAACTAAGTTTATCAATATATAGGTTAAGGTATTTTACATCCCTAAGCTATCTCATGGTGTCTTCGTATGCCTTTAAGGTTCACAAAATCATTTTATAAGGTTAAAATCTTGATCTAGGTTTTAAACGGTGAAAAAAAACAAAAAATGATGAGTTCTCATGAAGTCTGGTCAGCCTGCCGGAACCCTTGGTCTGGCCTGTCGAACTCTACAGTTTGGGTTGTCGGCCAGCCAGGACCGGCCTGCTGAACTGGCCTAGGTTCAGCCTGCTGACCGATGAATCCGGTTTGCCGAACCTATGAATCCAACCTACCAAACACTAAGTTTGGCCTGCCAAACTAGAAAAACATGGGAGGTCTGAGACTTCGATTCTTGGCCTCCCCAAGCCCAAAAATCAATTCTAAACTTGTTTTTCAAGTCCCAAAGCATTCATAACATTCACAAATGATAGAAAAACATGCTAGAACACATTTAAACACATTTAAGCAAGATTTTACATAGGAATTTTCAAGGAAATCCAAAAATGAAGAAAAGGGGAAAAACTTGATTTAATCCAAATTTCATGAAATCAAGCCTAGATTCTAGATAATTTGAGTCCTACCAACTTAGATTAAGAGTTTTCTAAGCTCAAGAAACTCGAATTACAATGTCTCAAAGAAATTGAAAAATTTAGAACAAAAGTTTAAAATTGAAAAATAAAGAAACTAACCCCCAATCGAAGCTTTAAAATGGTTTTGTGGAAGTCCAATTGCACTCCTAAGTTCCCAATCCAGCTAAGATTTGAAGCTTGAACTCAAAATTTTGAAATCAAAATAAAGAGAGAGAGAGAAGAGAGGAGCTATGTGAAAGAGAGGAAGAGGAAGAGAGAAAGAGAGTCTGAGAGAGTGAGAGAGAGGAATAAATAGGGGGGAATGAGTGGTTTTACAGAGCAAAACAGTGTCCCTAGCACACGGTTTTGTAATTGGGACGTATCGGGTATTTAGCAAATTGTTTTGTTTTAAAATTCAAAATAACATATAAAAATAATTAAAAAGGAGATAAATTTAAATTACCATAAAATACTTAGATTAAGTTTAAATTTACATCAAGGCATACTAATCCACCATTTAAACACTAATTATGCTTAATTAAATTTTTTGGTGTTACATTTAGTTGAACTCCATATGTTATGAATGTCCCGAGTAGTTTTGCAGGTTAAGTTTTGATTATTGTTATATTTTCAATTTATTTAATAATGAAGATTAGTTGTTAGTTAATACATAATTAGTACAAACATCTTTATAAGTATTGTTTTTAAAAGAATAAGATTAGTTAGGAAAAAAAACAATGATACATCTGAAAAAAAAAATAAAGGGAATATATTATAGGAAAACCAAAAATAAGAGAACCAAAAAAAGTAAGCACAAACACATTAAAAAAAAAAACAAGTAATATTAAGCACAAACACATAGAAAAATAAGAGAACCAAAAAAAATTTAGCACAAACACATAGAAAAAAAATCATATTAACAGGAGTAAAATAAGAAAAAAGACACATTAAAAAAAATAAGTAGAAAACAAAAAGAAAGAGGAAACTACAAAAAAAAGGAGGAAAAGAAAAAGAAAATAAAAAAAAAGAGAACAAAACCCATGGACGAAAATTGGAAGAGAGAAATGGAAACTTTTTAAGTCTTTTATATATTTAATTAATGATGTAATATATTATAGGTAGGCAATCGATAAGAGATAGATAGGAATGAACTAAAGGACAAAATAAACCAAATTTTTAATAGTGAAGATGTGAGACTTAACATATAGTTAAAGATTATATAGATTATGGATTATGGATATATAGAGGCAATGATGGATTCAAGGGGTCTGGAGGCACGTGGACCTTTGAAAAATAAAAAATAAATATATTATACATACAAGCTTTTATATAGTATGTAGGTATGTCTCAATTGACATGAGCCTTTTCCTATTTATATAAGTGCTTTTAGGCCTTAAGATTGATGGACTTTCTCTTTTCTTTCATACTAACACCTCCTATGTTTTACCCAAATTACAGTGACACTTTTCAGACATAAACTAATCAGACTGACATCCTTTAGGCTTAACTCTGTTAAATTTTTATATGAAATGATGAAAATTGCCTCATTAATCTTAGCCATTGATCTACCACATTTTATCATAGCCATTGATTTTAAACAAAGTTATAATATATTAACCAAATTATAAAAGTAGTGCAATAACCTTTGTATATTTACAATGCAACCTAGTCCAATAAGAACACTTGCCTAAAACAGCCGGTCAACTAAAAGTGGTCACAAAAAGGACAAACAACTTACAAGCCATAATTAGGGGTGTTCACGGGTGGTTTGTGCTGTTTTTTTCTCCAAACCAAACCAAAAATAAATTTTATTTTTAGGTGGTTCAAGTAGTTTGATAAATTTTATAAAACCAAACTAAACTAAATCAATCATAAGTGGTCTGAGCAGTTAAGTTTGGACAGTCTATGCTTAAGATTAATTTTTTAATATTTAACAAAAATTATAAAATGACTAAAAGTTCATTCTTTAAAGTTTTAATACAAACTAAAACCAAACTAAAAGGTCATAATGACAAATATAAAGTGCACCAATAACTAAGCTAAAAAGTCAAAAATACAACTAAATCATAATAAACGATACAATTAAATTTTAAACTTGAATTAAAACTTTCCACTAGTGTCCATAAACCCCTCTTCCTACTAATATCCTTAATCGACACCGTGATGAGTTAGGCTAAAGGCAAAGAGAGATCACCTGACAATGATGGCATGGCGAGTAGGCTAGCGACGATGTGAAGAGAAGACATTGGTCACTGGATAAGAAGAGACTAGGATTCCATTCCATGAGTTAGTCTTAGTTGAATATGCTGCTTCTTTAATTTAATTTTTTTTTTTATGCTAATGATAAGTGATTAGAAGAAGTATAATTCTAGAGTGTGGAAAGGTGCATCTTCTATGAGCAGAACTTTTTAAACTTCTTGTAATGAACAATAGAGAAATAAAAGATAATAATCATATTATATAAAATATATATTAAAAATATAAAAATTATATATAATATGGCGGTTTAGTGGGTAGTTTGGCAAGTGGTTTGGGTGGGCTGTTTAGGTGGACGATTTAGGTGGGTTGGGAAGTTCAAACCACTAACCAAACCACCTAAAATATTTTTGTAAAAAACCACCCAAACGATTCAAAATTAAAACAAAAACTACAGGTTTGATTCGGTTCGGTTTGGTTTGGATTGGACATTTTTGATGAATGAGCGGATTCTATTGAGCACCCTTAGCCACAAGCACAAATACTTCTACATCAAGTGAAGACAGTACTCACTTTCAGACCGTATCCTCTGTCTATATATATATGTGTAAATTTTACAAGGGTTAGGTTTTTCACAAATGTGGTAGTTTGTGGATTTAGGGGTTGATCTTGTTTTTGTTTTTTTTCCCCCTCTTAGAAACTATTTTATCAATTAAAGGAAAAAATTTGTGAAATACATTTTTTCAGAGAGAAAAAATTAGTAAAGAAGTATTTATAAGGTATAAAATTGTTAAATAATGTATTTAGTAAGGAAATGAAGGAATCGGTTAATAATTTAGATGCTAAAACTTATATAATACTTGGTGAAGGCTTTTTTTACTTAGTAAATACTAGAAAAATTATTTTCTTCGAAATATTTTATTTATTTACTAAATCATTTATTACAAAGTAAATAAATTAGTAAATATTAAGTAAATAACATATTTCCTAAGTAAATATTACGTTTGGTTATGTTATGTAAATATTACATGAGGTAAATAATGTTTATTACCATAATGTATCTTGATCAGATGCATTTATCTTAGTTAAAAATATGATTCATGCGAAAAGTGTTTTGAAAAATTGCATAAATATTTGAAATTGATCAGTCAGTGTTTTATCAACGACATAAAGTCGTTGTTCGGAGTGTCTTTTGCACTAGCGGCAGCAAACAACTGAAATGCTTGGAATGAATTCACATCCTTTCAAAGCCAGGAGAGTTGCTAAAATGAATTTTTAGTTAAAGTCAAAACCTACTGAAGTTTTTTTTTACTTTGGAAAGCGGATACTGTATTCTAAATGAAGAAAATATAATTGCATATTTTGACCTGCACAGCCACAAATTATAGGAAATCCACAACCTCAATAAGTAATTGGTTCCACAAGTAAGTTAAAAATGAAATGCTCAACCAAAAGTTTCAAAATTAAACTCTCACGTAGCAACGCCAATGATTGAGCACATAAATGGCACCTTGACAAATCCTCTTCAGGCGATGGAAATATCTGGTTGACTGAGCCCGTTGCTCAAAAGCAATAACTAACACTGTAAAGACACAAATCGTTGATCAATGACATGAATAACCTCTTTTTATATATTTTAATCCAAAATAGTTCCGACTTAAGATTTTTAACTAATTTTTATATATTAACTCAAATTTATTGTGATTAAGATATTGAATTAAGTTTTACAAAAATAAAAGATTTTAAATTTACGTTGTTTTGAATATAAAGTTGGTTCAACATTTATAAGAAAGACCTACCTATTATGCTCTTCATTAATTATACAATGTGAATCTCATGTCAATTTTAATTAAAAAAATTAAAACAATTTTCTAATGGGTAATTTACCATAAATTTGAAAGTTCAAGGGGACAAATTGCGAAAATTAAAACATTCAGAGGGCAAATTGCAAAAAGTGACGAGTATAAGACGAACTGGTGTGAAAAAGCCTATTAAAGAAGATATAATGGCCGAAGTTGTCAAACGTTAAAACTCTACCCATGAATTGTCATCTTCTTTGGCTTATGGGAGGGAGATTATTGTTGTTGCCGTTGCAAGGACCTCCATTGCTTTTCTTGTGAAGAAGCAATTCTACGTGTGTTCTACATTGCCGTCATTACGCACCCTCCGGCGTCAGCAGTATCACCCTCTTTGATAGCTTTCAAATTATGAAGCAACAACGTGAGATTTAGTTTATAGGGTGGGATTTTCATAATTTGGGGAAATTTTCAGGTTTCCAATAAATATGGGGATTTTTTAAGTGTTGGAGCCCGGCAAAAGAAATTGGTAAGTTTTTTCTTGGGTAAAAACTGTTAACGCGTAAGTTGATTTACCAGATACAGTGAAATGTGAATTTGACTCCCTTGAATTCTTTATTTGCTGGGCAAATCCTTCAATTACCAGTGAAAAATACGTGCTATTGGCAAATAAAAAATTTACTTCAAATACCAAATTTATAAACAAAAATCTGTGCCAAATTTATAAACAAAAATTTAAAAGAAAAAAAGTCAGCTTTGGATTGGCCATGATACATATATTATTTGTATGATCAAATTTCTTATGCAGTCTCTGTGCGTGTGTGGAAAACAAGTTAAAATTCCATTTTCAGGCTATACGTGAAATATAATATATATATATATATATATATATATATATATTTATAATATAAACAAAAGGAAAAGCTGGTTGCACAACCCCAATCCATAGATCATGGTACATAAGACAGGTTTCACTATATACAGAATGGTAACACGGTGTTTACACCAACACGCATGATCACACAGAGGCCAACCGTTTTTTTCCCCACAATTGTTTGTATACCTCACACGTGACAACATGGACTCAAACACCAGGAATCCATCAACTCCTGTACAAGCATGAAAAAAGGGCCATTTTTTTTATCTTTTATCTTTTTTTTTTGGGTGTCGGATTGTTTAACCATTTTAAAAGAAGAGACTACCGCCGTTGCTGGCACATCTGGCATGTAGTGGAAGGCCTTGTATTGGAAAAGGTACAGTAATCACAGGACCAATAACCTGAACCCGAATTGTCTATATTTTTGCTCGACGCACCAGTTCGACTATTACCCTTTCCTCTCCCAGCTTTCCCTTTGCTGGTTCCGGCTATGTTTTTTGTGCTTGTCGTTCCGCTGCAAGCCCCTTGGGAGTCCACATCTGATAGGCCATTCTCTAATGCCCTAACTAGGTTCTCGAAATAATTTTTGGTCACCCTGTTGCATAAAGGCCTTAAACATGACAAAACTGAAGCAGGGATGATTGCATTACAATTATCAATGGCATGCATCGGAAAAGAAATGCATATACATTCATGGGAAGAGAAAATAAAATAAAATAAAACAGGAATACCTGAATCATTTCAAAATTAAAAATGTGGAAACCAATTCTCAGTAAAAAGTATGTAAATCAACGCAACGGACGCTGTAATCAAATATCACAAATTCCAAACTTCTTTATTTGGTTAAGCACCTTCGAAATGCAACAGTTAAGACAACCTTACCAACTAGATCAAACAGGGATGATAAATCTCAAAGAAAAAACAACCATTAAACACCCACACATCTAAGTCAGTCATAGTTGGTGAAATTGCCTAAACTTGACGGAAACAATACCCTAAATCCTAACAAAGAAATTTGCGATCCAATGAAAGCAGCCAAATAGTAAATTTTTTGACAAAGTCTCAAAGTATCCAATGAAAAATTTATTCCCCTCTTTATAATTCTCCCTCATCTTCAAATCGTTCTCTAATGTAATTTTCCTTTCAAGCTCAACCACAATGGTCGCATTTACTCTAAGTGGCTGTATTGGTTCATGGGCTTGTGGATAGTATATTGTCCAAGTTAGGTTTGTTGGAGCAGTTTGCTAGCAAATCACCTGTGGGCCTGTGCCTGGTCTAGGGAATGGGAAGGTGGCAAACAAGTCACTTAATTTGAAACATGAATTTCACATGAGAACATATGCACTTGGTTAACATCATTCTGCTCCCGTTACCAACACACAAGAAAAAATAAATACTTACACATGTCGAACATCAAAGTTTCAAGAAACTGAGGTGAATATTCTGGGTCAACGTGCATAATAAATAGAGACAAACATAGAAGTTCGGATAGTTACAAGTCAATGTAATTGGTGAAGCAATTACGTGATCTTAGAATTGATAAACTAAACTAGAACAATTACAAGCATAGAATAAATATGGGTAACTGGTACAAGAATAATAAAACAAAAGCTAAATTAGAAGATAACAAAAGCGCTCTGTAAGAAATCATCTTGTGTCTAATTGAAGAGAATTTTGACATCTACAGGGCCCCCTTTTTTTCTTGGGAGAAAAAGAAAGTTCACAGGATATTAAGAGAAAAACATGGTACATACCTTGTGAGTCCCGCTAGCTTTGTACGGAAGTCATTAAATTCTTTCAATGGACCATCAGCAGTTAGGAACTGTTGCAGTTCCTTCTCTGCACATTGATGAAGCCTCTCCAAACCAGACTCTGCCTCACCTGCAAGCACAGGTAGTGTAGTCAAATACCACAGTCGGATACAGTTGCAATTTTGATGTAATTGCTTGTAATAACAACAGGCCGTACATATTTATACCTTGCAGATACTCAAAAAACTGTCTCTTAGCATGCTCATGCTCTGGTAAATAGAAACCATACGCGTAGGTCCACTTGAGTACTCTTCTACATTCAACTATCTGCAAAAGGGCAACAAAAAGGTACCATATAAATTAATTTCAGGATTACTTGTAAAAAACGGATCACAAAATCAGCACAATGCCCGAGAAAAAGCAACTATAATTTTATTCACTAGGATCACTTAGAAAGAAAACAAAGGCCATGTAATGGTTATATGGTCGGCAATTTAAAGTTTAAAAAATCCAGTTAAATTGAAACACACTGATAAAGTAAATGACTTCAAGTGAAATTTGTGCCAGAATACTAGATTTTTTTGACCCCAATATTTATTTGTCATATTTTCTATTTATAAGAAACAGCCTTCATCGAAAAACAAGGGGCAATTCTAAATTATCGTGTTTGTGTTTTTCGGGGCTGTTGCACACTTCTGGTTTCTGCTTTTCTTTTCCTTCCCGATGATACCTCATCCTGTGTGTTCTTGTTTGTCTTGTTTTAATTCAATTATGTCATCAACAAAAGAAGTTCTTTCAAAAAAAAAAAAAATCAACAACAACAACAACAATCAAACCCCCTGTTACATCCTTTCAATTCAAAATAATTAAAGAGAAAGGGAAGCCCTCAAATGCTTTATCTGTAAATGCCCACAAAGAAGCAGAAAATTTTTCTTTTGGAAACAACTCCAGTATCCCCATCTCCCTCTACGACAAAATTCAAGCATTTCATTCCATTCAGATCATTCAAAACAGAGACATCATATCACTCATCCGCACGACCCTTGGGCATAATTTGATGTGAAACCAATAGGTTTCTCCAAAAACATTAAATCACAATAAGCAGTTAACGCCCATAGAAAACCAGCTTAACTGAAAACTTTATTCCAAAGGATCATAGCCACAGAACAAAGGAGAAACAGGTGCTCCATTGTTTCGTCTGCATTTTTACACATATACACCAGGAGATCCACTGGTTCCTTTTAACCCTTTCACATGTATTAGACCTCTTACGGAAAACCAACCAAGCAAACACCTTAACCCAACAAGAGGCACAAGACTTCCAAAGGAAATTGAAAGTAAAAAAAACACTCGTCCAAAACTCCAATGAGAAAGGACGCACAACCCCAACCCCACCCCCCCCCCCCCCCCTCCCCCTGGCGCCACAAACCAAATCCAACATATCACAATAACAATCTTGAGAATAATTCACCTGTTGCCAGGCCTCTGTAATGAACTTGAGCTGAGACTCAGGTTGGCTTTGTGTCTCACTAAGCTTCTCCATCTAAGAAAAAGAAAAAAAATGAAATTAAAAAAAAAAAAAAAACAACAAACAAGGATTACATTAGTCAGCCATTGCAACCAGTGGTAACATTTAGCCAAAGAGGTCAAACATGGTTATAATGTGTAATGATTAGAAGCCACTTGTATGGAATTATGTACTTACATGGACAGTTTGCATTTGATGCAAATCCGCAAGGGCTTTCTGCCTCGACTGGCCAAACAAAAACACAAACTTTTATGTAATGAAAGTAGCACCACAAGCTTTTACATGACAAGTATAACTATTAACTCTTTTTTCGTCTCCTTCAAAAAAAAAAAAAAAAAACTCTTTTTCGTCTGTCTCTCGCGGCTTAAATAACTTATTTCATGTAGGATTATAGACATAAAGGCCTTCCAAAACACAAAAACATACTAGACACAAATCTAAACCATCCACTATTCCTCAAGAATTCCAGTGTTTTCACCTTAAAAATGTTAAGAGATCAACTGAAAGCATACAGTAAGCTGTGACATCTTATTTTATTTTTTTTATTTTTGAGGAAAGCTGTGACTTCTTATTGAAGCACAGCTTTAAAGAAAATTTAGAAAACACAGCTTAAAATATCAAATTAAAGGAGAAATACAACGAAAACAAAAAATAGGAAGAGGGCAAAACAAAAAATCAGATATGGTGCCATCATGGACTACGTGAAAACCAAAAAAATAATAAATAAATAAATAAAATAATGAAATCGTGAAAAAAATGCTCGTCTCCAATAAATGAAAAAACAAACCTAATAACTAACACCATTTAAAAGGAATAAAAACAACCAATTAAATCCCTGCTATTCATAGAAAAAAAAATGGAGAAACTTGGGGATACCGATTGATTGCTCGCCCAACGTTCGTAATAATGAGTGTATCTCTCCAAACAATTCTTTGCCATTTCCCTTCTTCTATCTGCCTCATCATACTAGAAGAAACAATAAGAACTTTAGAACAAAGAATAGATAATTTTCAAACTGAAACTGTTAGATTCCGTACAGCTCCCTCTTGCTTAGCTGCCTCATAACGATTACAAGCATAGAAACCACCCGTTCTCTCACCATGATCTGCCCATGCTCCAAGACACAGCCTGCACATATTTAAGAAAAAGCATTGCACACACACATATTAGTTCAGATAAACAAAACCTTTTGATAAGAAGTTAGGGTAATCATCAAAATTCAAATAACAAGCAAGTTACTTAAGAGCAAACAACAAATTCATTCAGTTAATGAAGAATCCAGCATTTGCCAAACTTCCATAAATAACATGAGATGAAATTTAGGGATATCAATTTCCCCAATCAATATATATTACCAAATTTCAAACTCACCAGCAAAATTCAAATTTACAAGGTGGTGTGCATGTCATGTGCATGCACCCTTGGTTTTTCTCAATAGGCCGCTTGCACTTAGGACATGGCTTGGAGTTGGCAAGTATCCTGAAAATAAAGATAAAAATAAAAAAGCATTGCACGGCAAGTTCTAATCAGAAGGTTTTTTTTTTTTTAATAAAAGATGAGGGAAATTTTTATTTCTTAAGTTGCATGGCTCTTTTCTTTCTTAAGATTTATTCTTTGGGATCTTTTCTTCAAATGCAAGGAACAAAGACACTGTCAATTTTAATCAATGGTTTCGATTTCCAAAATTGAATTTCTTGATCGATGGAAGAATAGTTAACTTTTTTTATTGAATTAATAAAACTATTTGTACACTTTCATCAAATTGAAACCATTTTTAGTCTCACTGCTGTCTTTTTGCAGCTTGTTTTGGAGATTCTGGAACTATATGGTATGGCTCAGCATTTTCCATGATTCAATTTTAAGGTCCCACTCATTATAGATGCTGCACATGCTTATTGTTGATCTTCTTTAGGAAGCCACCTCAGCCAGGAATCAGACCGAACTTACTCTTCAAACTTTTAAATCCAAAAGCGACATATTCTATAGTTGCAACTCCTTTCTAATCTATTATGAAGAAGTAATTTCTAAAATGAATGTCAAGTATGAAGAAATTCAAACGCTAAATACTACTTGATGCACCACAATATTAGGAAATTATCATGTTTAGAATAAATAATCAACATGGAACGTCGAAACTAAGGAAGAGCACAGAAGATGTTACAGTACACAACAAAAACAAAGACACAAGACATGAAATATACGTCTTTTGCGAGTTAACATTTCATTTAACGGCTATTGACTCAAACATAAATTAACCCAAGTTACACCAATGAAAAAAGATTATGATAAGCTGTATCCTTGATATAGCCCACCATGTTCCATCTCTCTTTTTTTGTTCCTACACTTTTTTTTTTTAAATACATAAGAAAATCTTTGAACTCCTTTTACATAGACATCCATAGTAAGGCTAAGAATTTAGTCCTCTTCCTTAAAGACACATTTTGATCTACAGATGTGAATTTTATCATAAAAGTATGTGTCTACAGTATTCTCACGTTCATTACTTGGCAAACAATTGAAGCAATCTTCCAATCAATTTATTTTTCCCTGAAGAAAAAAATGAGGACTAAAATCTATACTTCCCTACTCTTTCATGGTCAGGTTAGATAATCAAAAGAAGAATAATAACTAAAATTAAATTGCATTGTAAAAGTTTCGAGCACATGTTTAAGCTCTTGGAAGACATCGTCTGGCTGTAGCCTTGCAACTGTCAGAACATATTAGCATCAAACACCACAGCAGATCCAAAGCAGGGGCAAGCTAATTAACAATATTAAATCTATGCAAATCATAAAACCAAGATAAATTAAAAGAAAAAAGGCAAGTTGAACAGAATGTGGGTTAGTAACCCTCATACAAGAAGTATGGCATAGGGATGTTTTAGTCAACAAGAAGTAAGGGATAGAAATGTTTTAGTCTTACATGCTCATAGCACATTGAACGTAGACAATTCAATGACCTCATTTCGTAACACAATTGGAAAATATTGTTTGGTCAGAAACAGAACGCAACCATAAGAAAAAGAAATTAGTTAGAAGTGAAAGACATTTTTTTTTGGAACTGCAAGACAAATTCAGTATGCATAATTATATATGTATATACATGTATTATACTTACATCTATATTTATAGTTATATAAGCAACTTACTTTATTTTTTCAGGAAGCATTCCTTTATATATACTGTTAAGCATATGTAATTTGGACTTTAAAAGCTACACTTTTAAAGTCTTTACCGGTTATACTTTTGGGAAAAGAACTTTTTGTTTTTTTAATTTCTGTACTTTTTAATTTGTTCTTTTACTTGTTCCATCTTAGACGAAGTTTTCATTTGATATTTAAATTCTAAAGAAAAAGGTACCCTTTACCAGTTCATGTTTTCAGACTCAGCACTGTTCTTTAAAATCCACTTCGCCACAGTGCCACAGTCCACGGGACGATGAGCTTCCTCTGTGCACTGCAGGTCCAACAGAATATTGTGATTGATAAAGCACAGTACACAGAAATAAGCAGTACTACAATCGCCAAAGAGGATGAAAAGGGGGAAAATTTAATAAGCTTACATTCCAGCAAAATCCATAAGCACAAAGGCATGAAACATCGTAATTTTCATTGTCACCAACAAAATTTACAGCATAATCACATCCTGGCGCAGGACACCACTTTGTCTAGATTACAAGTAGAAAAATGAAAAGATTAAATATTCTTATCAAAAATTTAAAATATTTTAAAAAAGGATTATAAAAATGGCAAAATGAAGATGGGATTCACCCATCGAACTAGACGACTGAAAAAGTCATCATTACAGATGAATTCTTAATTATTAAGCAGATATTATCCATCAGCCAAAAAAAAAAAAGTACACACCAAAAAAAATGCAAATAGCAAGTTGATAACAACCCTGACCCAAGCACAAGATTAAGCAATGGATAACAAAGAGTAGAGAGTTAAACTACAACACATTGAGTAAGAAAGTGAGGGAAACAACGCGAGACAGACAGAATCGATAGATAGATGGCAGCATTCATTACGGATAACCACATTTTAATTTTTTTCTTTTTAGTTTAAATTTAATTAAATATCAAATACGCAACATATCATCTCCATTTACAAATTTTATTTTATGCAAATATGGGGCAAGACATCCCGGCCAACTGCATCACAAAATTGCTTTCTGCATCTTTAATGCATACAAAATTCATAAAATATAAACTAATTCTTGTGCAGGAAAGGAATCGAAATTATTGAACGGCACAAATAAAAACTGACAAATATGGTTTCTATTCAGGTGCTAGCTGATATCCCAAACTAAAAAGGCCACAAAAGAGATGTTCTCAACCGAGTTTATAGATGCAAAAGACGCAACTATCTGACTTACCTTCTTGTTGTCTTCTATATAAGACCTAAGAAGGTAACGAAAGTACTTCTCCTTATCTTCATCAGAAGCCAATGAATTAATCATATCTTGACCAACAGCAGCACAACAAGACGGATCAGGGCACCTCAGCAGCAAGCATCCCGGACCATCATTAATTGATGTATTGATGTAACCTACCATAATATGTAACATTAGGCGGAAGAAAGACGTACGTAAGCTCTTGAAGAAAAATAAAAGGTTTGGAAAATGTGGTTGGGAAGAAGGGGGGTTTGGCATATAAAATTAACAGGGAGGGAAAATCATGACGTTGGAAAGATTAAAGACGACTCAAGACAAAATCCAAAAGCAAAGGGAGACTATTAGGCATATCTCGCACATAAATGAATAACACAAAAGATCATGTGAATGTTGACATTGTTGTTTGAAAGGACGGCAAATTAGACTCTATATACTTTTTTACAAACAAGGTGTTGGAGAGGAAAATATAGAAATAACAGAAAATCTAGTACGGCGTTATAAAGTAAATAACATTAACAAAATTTTAGACCAAAAAGAAAAAAGACCAAAAAATTAGCAATTTTCCAGGTGTGGAGATTCTGAATCAGTGCAGGGCAAACAAATGAATTAAATGCAGAGAACTAAAATCTACAAGAAAAAAGTGAAACAAACCTGCCCAGCAAGCACTACAGAAAGGATGACCACAAGCAGCTGATTTAATTCTACCACGAGGAAAGGATTCAAAACAGATCCCGCAAGTAAGCTAAAGAATGGTTGGTGGGGAAATCAGTTTATGGCATAATCAATGTACGAGATGGGGAGGTGAAGAAACAAAAAGGCAAACAAATAAACAACAACAACAACTAATCCAAAGTGTCACAATTAAATACAAGAAGATAGCTTACTTCTCTATAATTGGGAAACCAAACAACTGGCTCCTCCAATAAACCAACTGTTTTTCTTACTCTTTCTTCATCAGAAAACCACGCTTCATGCACTTTACTTACACTCCTGCAAGACCAACTTCCTTTCAAGGGGGAAAGCAAGGTACTTCATAGCATAAAACAACTAAATGAAAATTGAAAGGCCCAATGATATGCACTGTTATTGTTATAGCATCATAAGTCCTATCCTTGATGCTTAAAACTAACCCCTTGCAACATAGAGAAGTATTGCTTGGTCTTGGTTAAAAACAATGATTACCATAAGCACATTAGAGTTTACAAAAGTTTTCAACCTCCGAGGAAGAGAGAGAGAGAGAGAATGCAGAATATCATGAGAAATAGTGCAAGACACGAAAAAATAATAAATGAGGCAAGATAATAATGCTCTATATATGCATAATAAAGACAACGTATGAATATGAACTATAAAGATCAGCAACCATATAATCGAAGTTTACCAATTAAAATGTCGTAGTAAGATGCATGAAGTATCTCTTGAAACGGATAGAACAGTTGAAACTCTTGTAATGTCATCCTCCTGGCGTTGTTGAATGTCTAAGTCCTTCAAGATAATATAATTATTCTGAAAAAGATGGCAGATTTTTAATTTGGAGGAATCAGACAGATGTGTGATAATCATAAACCAAGAAACTACTAACAAAGCACTAAAAATAATAGAAAACTGCACAACTTGAATTCTGTTTTCATGTTAAAGAAATAGGGCATTATCGGCATATTAGAACTCCTCCGAAAGAAGCAAATCAAAATGTTTTCCAACTTGAATGAAATTTTATAATTTCATCCAATGGTGTTGAGTCCTAACCCATACATATGTCAGTCCTCAGCAAAGTATGGAGCTTGTTGCTTTGTACTTTGTATTGACTTGGATCGAAAGAATTGGCAGAATCTTCAAATAAAGAAAGAACTTTACTCTCTGTGATCCTTTTGTATTGGTTCAGAATGTTCTTTTCTAAAAGTTCGTTTAATTCTATAAGTTATTGCCCTTTTTTGTCTCTTGTCAATAAAAGAAAAAAAAAAGAATAAACACAAGGTAAGAGATCATCTACTGAAACACATATATACACAAGCAAAGTTTTGGATTTACATCAGACATCAATACAAAAAAACACACACACTGAATCGATACTTTTCTTTTTTTCAAAGTTAGGCTGAAAAACACAAGAAAAAATATCACAATTCCTAACACTATCGAAATCACCATCTCATATTTCTTCATAAAACCTGAATGTAAATTGAAATAACAATGCTCGCGATCATCAAGCATGTAACTTTCCAAAATTTTCTCGAGCTTTCTCGGGAACCAAACAAGAAGGCCAGACATTTACCCAAAAAGAAAAGAAAAGAAAGAGCGGAAAAGGAGAATCGAAGTCACCTCGGGGCGACGAGACTGGATCCTCTCGAAGTCCTCGGAGTCGTCCTCGATCACGTAGTCGACATCGGCGTCGTCGTCGCTGCAGTAGTAATCGAAGCCCATGTCGTCGCTGTAGAATC
The DNA here is from genome assembly GCA_025403435.1 of Artocarpus heterophyllus. Lineage (NCBI taxonomy): Eukaryota > Viridiplantae > Streptophyta > Magnoliopsida > Rosales > Moraceae > Artocarpus > Artocarpus heterophyllus. Next base: position 21,167,176 of record CM046342.1, read on the forward strand.
CCTCGTCATCTTCGGACTCCACGTCGTTGGCGTCGTGCATATCGTCCTCGGAATCCATCACCGCAGCAGACAATTCACCAGCACGAAACCCTAAGCGACCCGCTCGGGTGCTGCGTTTGGCTGCCGAGAAACTGAGAGAAAAAGGAGGACGTGGAGTCAGAAAATCAGAATAGGCTCATTCTCTCCGTATTAATATATATACTTCCTCTTTTTCTTTTTTTTTTTACCTGTCGTTATTTTTTGATCTCATTGTTTTTTTATCCCACAAAAATCTGCGAGGAGTAAGATTGAATAATTTTTTTAAGGTCAAAAAAATATCTTTATAATTTTTAAAAGAGAAAAAAATTAAAAATTAAAAATTAAAAGATAATTAAAGGGTAAATAGCTTTAAAGATTTTTAAACTTTTATATTGTAATAATTTGATTTTTAAATTAATTTAATAGGTTAAAATAGTTTCTAAACTTTTTAACATTATTATAATATGATACTTGAATTAATTTAATAGGTTAAAATAATGATAACCGATAAATAGGCTTAAATAGTGATAGCCGACACGGCGACACTAACGGCGGTGCCGCGGTGTGGCTAGTCAAGTGAAGTAATTAACGAGACAACTACAAGGTGGTTTTTGTCGTGAAGAGGGTGTGGGAAGGGGGTGCGCAATGTCACTGTTGTGGAGAGAAGTGCCGCAAGTGAAGATCGTCGTGATGTCTTGCGTTCCAATTTTGACATTGACTAGTAAATAGGATTGATTTTGCTATTAAAAATTGATTCAGGGACTATTTCAACCTATTAAATTTTGTTCTTGTCAAGCAATGAACGATGAAGACAATGAACTTAAGCAAATTCCCATTTCGAATCTATTTCTCTCTCTAAAACCCTTATATGCTCTTTTCCTCTCTGTCACCCTTATCGCTCTCTCTTTCTTTCTTCACAAGCGGAGCAGCTGCCACTTCAACCGTCAATTGACAGCAAAGGAGGAGGTTTTGACCTTGAAAGCAAGCTTCTTTTGGGAAAAACAATTTGGAGTTGGAAGGCAAAGCTAATAGGATATTTGCATACACTCACAAATGCACCTGCAAATTATATAAATTCTTTTTTTTCTTCTTTTTTTTTGCTTTTTTTATAAGGTTTAAGTGTTGTCTTCCATAGAAAAACAATTTTTTTTGCTACTTGCTCAATGTTACATGTTTTTTTTTTCCTATATCTATCATCTTTGTAATTTTTTGAAACATGTTTAGCTTAACTTCGACATTTTCATATCATATAATGATAGTTGTCTTGGTCAGTTGGGAGATGAATCAATAAGTAACAAGTTTCAACAATCATTATGATTGTTGATGCCTATTTCTTGGTTAACATCATGTGCAGCTGTGTGCAGTGATCGAACTACCTTTTTTGTTCTTTCTGGTTTCACTGGTCGAACCTGCAAAAAGAGGAAATGCCTTGGAGGTCAAGAGAGATACCGATTGGTGTCAGCTAAAGGCTCTCCGATGTTCAAGTCAAGTACCTATTAGGCCAAGAGAGAGCTAGGGTAAGTTAGACATAGTTCAATTACCTTGAAGGTAGAGTAAATGCTAAGGCTATACAAAAACCTGTTGGAAACGCGGTACGCAGCGGAATTTTAAAATTTTCATCAGAGTAATTTCTAAAATACAAGTTTGACATGTTATATGTATAAATTAGATAGATCTCACTAACCTTTGTGTGAAGAACCTCCGTAGCCTGTGAAGAGAAGTAACGTTCCAGAAGAGCCTTAACCAACTGGCCTTCTTTGCTATTCTCTATCCACAACCGGAGTAAGTGTGTGCTCACACGTACAGCTCTTCCGCCGGTGACTCTCGTTCCAACCAAGAGAGAGAACCCAAAGCAAGTGTTCGTGATTTGTGAACAAAAGCTCTCAGGGAGTTTTTAGATGCTCACTAGAAGAGTATCACTCTTAATATCTCAATTGATCTAAGTAAATCATGAGACTCACTCCCTTTATATAGCCATTGGTCCTAGGGTTAGTCCTTATCAGATTAGGTCTCAAAAACTCGAAACAGAATCAAGTTCGGATCAATATCTGATAAGATCCACGTGAAAACGCGTAATCTTATCTCTCGCTGATTAGTAGGCCGAACAGCCTGATCAGCAGGCCTAACAGGCCCCATCAGCAGGCCGAACACGTCATTCGGCAGGCCGAACTCCCGAGAAAAAATCTCCGCGAATCTTTTATTTTCCAACCCGAGATTCCAAAGGATAAAGTCTCAGTTTTGATTCAAATAACCCAATAGAGAAGTTATCTGATCAAAACAAACTTTATCAAGATAATCTCTAAGAAAATAAATCAATTCACAATAATTCTACAAATTTATCTTGATCTAATTTATCCAAAATTAAATCAACCAATAAACAGACAAGAATTATCTGATCCAATAATTCAACAAGTTTATCTTAAATTAATTTTAATTCAACCAATAAACAGACATGAATTATTTGATTCTTACAAAGTTTAAACCAATCTGATAATTCCGACATAAGTCACCAATTATTGAAAAAGCACGCCGTGTCGTTACAGGATTTTGTGAGCTAGCAAAGGGGACCAAAATGGACCTATAAAGTTCAAGCTCATGATAATTATGAAACCCAATATCCCAGATATAAATTTTACAATTATCAATTCCAACGTTACTCCACTAAAAGCTTGGAGCTGCACTCTCGAACTTTATAGAATTACGAAGCTCGTGTAGCTAAGTCTCCATGACATATCAAAGTGTATCGTATCCCCATATGATAATCCATAATCGACTTAAGGACAAGTTCTGTCTTACCTTCCCGATTATTTTTATCTTACGTTCCATTGTCTCACCATTAGAAAACTTACCATCCAAAGAAAGTATACCATTCGGTTACCCCTATGTATTCAAATGGTTGAGCGCTCCAATTTTTCAATTACAGGACAACGCATATAAGAGGATATCATTACTCCTAAAGAGGAGCTGTGGATTCCGTATCTATGAATAACAAGTCTACGCTATCAAGAGTCATGCCTCCAACGTACCGGCATGCATACCACTATAGAGATGTGGGAGTCACCCATTGGTACATCAAAAGACACAAGTCGAGACAACGGGACCACTATTCATCTCAGGATTAAGATACAATACAAGTGATTGTCTAAAGTGAATCAATTTGCCAAGATAGAATTATTAATCCAAATCAATTCACTTTATGTCCCGATCCAACACATCGTCACCTATGACAACGTGCCGATGTTTTCTATTCACGGAGTCCAACTCCGATGGCCAAGACAAACCATCTCCCCAAAGGGATATAGACAACATAACAATCTTTACATGAATAAAGCGCCCAACTTTATTCCCTCGATTGTGGATCATATGTTTTAGACCGTCACCTTAAGAATCGTGTCTTCCGCATAATCAGTCCATCATATGCCCAATTCTTAAGGTTTAGACTGACAGTCTCAGACTACTATTTGCTTTTCATACATTCAACAAATATGAATGTAAAGAGGTGAAGATTTGGTATATATAAATGAATAAATTCTTTATTGATAAAAATGTCTCCAAAAACATATTACATTTTTACTCCTTAGGGCATACATGTCTAACAATCTCCCATTTGCACTAAGTGAGTAAATACAGCAAATTTCGCATCCCCATAGCTTCCACATGCCTCTCGAAGACTCTCCCAGTAAGTGTCTTCGTAAATGGGTCAGCTAAATTGTCCTCTAACGTGATTTTGCACACCGTGACATGCCCGCTCTCAACAAAGTCCTTTATCACATGATACTTCCGATCAATATGCTTAGTCTTCTTGTGAAATCTTGGTTCCTTAGCATTAGCTACCGCCGCACTGTTATCACAATACAGTGATACCGCTTTATCCATACCAGGAACTACCTCAAGATCCCCAAGAAACTTGCGAAGCCACACTGCTTCTTTCGAAGCATCACTAGCCGCCACATACTCGGCCTCCATCGTTGAATCCGAAGTGCAATCTTGCTTCGCACTTCTTCAACTGATGGCACCACCACCCAGAGTAAACACAAACCCCAAAGTCGATTTCCTAAAATCCAGACATGATTGAAAATCTGAATCAGTGTATCCTAGAGGAGTTAAATCCTCACCCGAATATACGAGCATATACCCTCGAGTCCTTCTCAGGTACTTGAAAATATGCTTTACTGCAATCCAATGGTTGGGTCCTGGATTCGCCTGAAATCGACTTACAATCCTGACCGCATAGCTAATATCCGGTCATGTGCAAAGCATGGCATACATGAGACTACCCACTGCCGAAGCATAAGGCACCTTCTTCATGTATTCTCTTTCTTCATCAGACTTTGGAGAGTCTTTTTTAGAAAGAGTAATTCCAGACCTAGATGGTTGCCCACCTTTCTTGGAATCCTGCATTGCAAACCTCCTAAGAATTTTATCTATGTAGCCGGCCTGTGACAAAGCTATCATTTTGTTCTTCCTATCCCGAAAGATCTGGATACCGAGAACAAAATTAGCCTCACCTAAGTCCTTCATGTCAAACTGCTTGGTCAACCATAATTTGACCGATGACAATGCCCTAACGTCATTGCCAATTAGCAGAATGTCATCCACATAAAGCAGTAGAAAAACCACCTTCTCATCCTTAATGTGTTTGTAAACACATGGTTCATCCACATTTTGTGAGAATCCATAAGTCTTGAGCACTTGATCAAATCTTATGTTCCAAGAACGGGAAGCCTGCTTAAGTCCATAAATTGACTTCAGCAGCTTACAAACCTTACCCTTTTGACCCGCGACCTTGAACCCGTCTGGGTGTTCCATATAAATGGACTCATCAAGATAGCCATTCAAAAAAGCCGTCTTGACATCCATCTGCCAAATCTCATAGTTGAGAGCGGCAGCTATGGATAAGAGAATCCGGATGGACTTAAGCATGGCTACAGGCGAAAAGGTTTCCTCATAATCGATTACTTCCTTTTGCGTATAACCCTTAGCTACCAATCTAGCCTTAAAGGTTTCGACCTTTCCATCCACTCCTCTTTTCCTCTTGTAAATCCACTTACACCCTATGGGTTTTACCCCTTTGGGAAGATCCACAAGCTCCCAGACCCGATTAGTCTTTATGGACTTCATCTCTATGTTCATGGCCTCTGTCCAGAGTCTTGAATCAACATCCTCCATAGCTTCTGCGTAAGTATAAGGATCCCTGTCACGTTCATCCGGTTCAGCCAACAAGACCTCCCCATTGAACATATACCTCTCAGGTTGACGCTTGATCCTCCCACTACGCCGAAGCCCCTGAAATTGTTGTTTAGGTTTGTTTGGTTTTTCTACACTGATCGGAATGGTTTCATTTGGAACCTCTGGAGTGAACGGATCACCCCTTAACTCCTCAAGCACCACTTTGCTTCGAGGTTTAAAGTCGTCCATGTAACTCTCCTCAAGGAAAGTTGCATTAGTTGAAACCACAACTTTATTTTCCTTTAAGTTATACAAATAACCCCCTTTAGTCCCTTTTAGATATCCTACAAACACGCAAACTTCTAAACGTGCTTCTAACTTATTCGGATCCTTAAACAGGACATGAGCCGGACATCCCCATATGCGAATATGGTTTAAGGATGTCTTCCTTCTTGTCCACAACTCCTGAGGAGTTTTAGGGACCGATTTTGAAGGCACATTGTTCAAAAGATAACATGCAATTTGTAATGCATATCCCCAAAAGGATAAAGGTAATGATGAATAACTCATCATGGACCTAATCATGTCCAACAAAGTCCTATTCCTTCTCTCCGCTACGCCATTCTGCTGCGGAGTGCACGGCGCAGTCAAATGGGATAAAATCCTATTCTCTAACAAGTGTCCCAAGAACTCATCAGAAAGGTATTCTCCACCTCGATCAGATCGAAGTGCCTTTATGGGTCTACCCAATTGCTTTTCCACTTCAGCCCGAAAACTCCCTGAACTTATCATAAGTTTCGCTTTTGTGGTGCATCAGGTATACATACCCATATCTTGAGTAATCGTCAATAAAAGTGACGAAGTACTCGTACCCTCCTCATGCTCGGATGTTCATCGGTCCGCAAACATCACTATGCATAAGTTCTAGAACCCCTTCGGCCCTATTGCCCTTAGACCTGTATGGTCTTTTGGTCATTTTACCCTCCAAATAAGATTCACATTGAGGTATAGATTCCACCTTTAAGTGACTTAAATGTCCATCCCTTACCAACCTTTGAATCCTATTCAGGCTAATATGGCCAAGGCGCAAATGCCAAAGATAAGTCTTATTAGAGTGAGAAGTTTTAAGTCTTTTTTAGTCATTATCATTCATCTCAGCATTAAGCAATAAGTCCATCTTAGGTTTGATAAAATATAGATTATTTTGCATCCATCCAGAACAGATAAAAGATTTGTTTTTACGAATCACCACTTTTTTATTAAAAGATACCACGTAGGAGTCTTTAAATAAAGAAGATATAGAAATTAAATTCCTTTTAAATTTAGGAACATAAAAAAAATCTCGCAAAATTAAATTCCTATAATTATCAAAGTAAAGATGGACATCTCCCACTGCTTCCGCTGAGACTAAGGATCTATCGCCCATCCGAAGCGTTAAGTCTTCATGTAGCAGACTTCTTGTTTCTTTGAATCCCTGCAGAGAAACACAAATATGATTAGTTGCACCGGAATCTATGACCCAGATGTCACTGGATTCCTCAACCAAACAAGTTTCTAAATATAGAAGATCACACCTACCTCCCTTGGAAAGGAAGTCCTTGCAATGCTTCTTTATATGCCCGACCTTACCACAGAAGAAGCACTTAAGCTTCTTTGGGTTCTTCTTCTTCTTCTTCTTGCTCTTGGTAGTAGCAGGAATAGAAGATTTTCCGTTCTTGGCCTGTTGCTTCTTTCCATTCCCTGAGTTAGGATTGGAACCAGAAGCAGCTACCATATTGGCCTCACCACCAGCAGGAGACTCCCTGATCAGCAGTTCGAACTCCTATAACTATTTCATCAGTTCTGTCAAGGTCATATCCTGTCTATTACTTAAATTAAAAGTAGCTCTAAACGAAATAAATTCCTTAGATAGAGTCTCAAAGACCATAGTCATCTGAGTTTCAGCATCGATGTCGGCTCCATTGGTTTGAGCCTCAGCGAGGTAACCCATGACCAACATCATGTGCTCCTTTACAGATGTCCCTGGTCTCTGTCTACAGTTTAATAGTTTCCAAAGCGCTCCTTGCCGCTTTGTTATGGCCTGGCCTCCGAACATATCCTCAAGATTATCCAAGATCTGCTTCGCAGTCTCATAATCCTGATGTTGAGCCTGCAGCACGTTGTTCATGTTAGCCATAACATAGCAGTGGGCCTGATCATTAGCATTTTTCCAGCCATTATACGCTTGGAATTGCTCATTACTTGAGTCTCCCGTAGGCTTGGGAGGACAAGGGGTTGTCAGTACATATTTCAGTTTCTCAAAGGATAGGACGATGTCCAGGTTCCGTTTCCAATCGTTATAATTCTCACCGGTTAATTGGTTTTTGTCAAGTATCGATGATAAAGCGTTTTTAGACATTTTCAATCTACAATAAAGAATCATATACCAAACATAAGCAAACATATATAATAATTTAGTAAGATAACACAATCATGTAAAACCATACAAATGTGTTTATGTGTCAAAACCTTGAAAATATCACAACCTTACAACGATAATTCCCAACTCAGAATTCAACAAGCTCTTAAGGGAGTCATGCCAAATTCAATCAGGAACACGGATCCCCTCTTGATTAATATATGCCATCTAGGACCCGTATGATCCAGCATATACTAATAATCGTTTCTTTGGCCATTAATTTTATTAACAGAGCTCCTATGGGAGGTTAATAATAAAATTAACGTAAGTGTATAACCATCGTTTCAATATTTTATCCATGATTTATAATCACCACCTAGGGGTGTGCAACCATAAATCACACTAAAATACCTTATCCTTTCAGAGATCCAATCTGGTACATGATAGAATCCCTTCCTAAGGGTCGGGACCACCATATTCTTCCTATGGACCAACGATATAGGCCTTAGGTCCTCTCTTCGAAAACCTTCTCCCACTCAATCTTTTGAAGTCAAGGTTTTATTTTAAAATTATGCATGAACAATTTTAATATGAGCGGCACTCCCTATCCTATATGACATGTTATCAATATACATGGTAAATCATATTATAATGAAGACAAGCAAAGTAATCAAGCAAAGCTACAAGCAAAATAATAATAACCGTAATATTATGGTTCCACCCTAAAGAGTAGAAAAAACAAAGATTACAAGAGAATTATCGAGACATTTATCGATTCTTCATCCTTGAATCCTCAAGCTGTATCCTTCTTCATGCAATATCCATCTTCAAGTCTTTAATCCCATATGAATCAAAAACATCATATTTCTTGTCATATCCAAATTTAATGTTTCTCAGAATCGTCTCAAAAATAAAATTAAAACTATACCAGAAAAATTGCACCTTTTTTGGACACTTGGCAGCTCTCGGTCGGCAGGCCGATCTGGGTGATCGGCCTGCCGACCCATGATGATTCGACCTGCCAAACTGAAAGTTTGGCCTGCCGGCAGAGTACCCCAATTTCTGCCCCCTATCGGCCTGCCGGACCACACGTCCGGCCTGTCGATTTGTGACCTTCGGCCTGCCGAACTGTGATGTCCGGCATGCCGACTGAGTAGAAAAACTTATTCCAGAAAATACAACTTTAATGCAATTTATCAATTTTATTTTCAACAATTCAAAAACATAAAATTAGAGACTCAGGAAATACCTGGGGGCGCCATCATTATTCTACTAGATTCATCTTCTAGATCCTCCTTTTTCGAATAATTATTTAATTACAAAAAATTCTTACAAATTTAAAATTAAATAACAATTCCTAGACGGAGATGATAGTCCGCCATCTAATTACATGAAAAACCTAGATGCGCATTATAACCTCTAAGGAACCATAACCGGTATTAATTAATTAATGAATAATTAAACAACGATTTAATCAACCATAATTAATTAATAAACCTTTACCACATAATCCATGACAACATATGCAATTTATAGAAACCTAGAGTGCCATCTCTCTATAAAATTCAATTCAAGCATAGGAGAGATTAAGATCACTAAATTTATGCATATAACATGATCACAAACTTGTAAATTTATGTAAAAACCATAGCTCTGATACCAATTGTTGGAAACGCGGTGCGCAGCGGAATTTTAAAATTTTCATCAGAGTAATTTCCAAAACACAAGTTTGACATGTTATATGTATAAATTAGACAGATCTTACTAACCTTTTTGTGAAGAACCTCCGCAGCCTGTGAGGAGAAGTAACGTTCTAGAAGAGCCTCAATCAACTGGTCTTCTTTGCTATTCTCTATCCACAACCGGAGTGAGTGTGGGCTCACATATACAGCTCTTCCACCGGTGACTCTCCTTCCAACCAAGAGAGAGAACCCAAAGCTAGTGTTCATGATTTGTGAACAAAAGCTCTCAGGGAGTTTTTAGATGCTCACTAGAAGAGTATCACTCTTAATCTCTCAATTAATCTGAGTAAATCATGAGACTCACTCCCTTTATATAGTCATTGGTCCTAGGGTTAGTCCTTATCAGATTAGGTCTCAAAAACTCGAAATAGAATCATGTTCGGATCAATATCTAATAAGATCTACGTGAAAACTCGTAATCTTATCTCTCGCTGATCGGCAGGCCGAACAGCCTGATCGACAGGCCTAACAGGCCCCATCGGCAGGCCGAACACGTCATTCGGCAGGCCGAACTCCCGAGCAAAAATCTCCGCGAATCTTTTATTTTCCACCAGAGATTCCAAAGGATAAAGTCTCAGTTTTGATTCAAATAACCCAATAGAGAAGTTATCTGATCAAAACAAACTTTATCAAGATAATCTCTAAGAAAATAAATCAATTCACAATAATTCTACAAGTTTATCTTGATCTAATTTATCCAAAATTAAATCAACCGATAAACAGACAAGAATTATCTGATCCAATAATTCAACAAGTTTATCTTAAATTAATTTTAATTCAACCAATAAACAGACATGAATTATTTGATTCTTACAAATTTTAAACTAATCTGATAATTCCGACATAAGTCACCAATTATTGGAAAAGCACACCGTGTCGTTACAGGATTTTGTGAGCTAGCAAAGGGGACCAAAATGGACCTATAAAGTTGAAGCTCATGATAATTATAAAACCCAATATCCTAGATATACATTTCACAATTATCAACTCCAACGCTACTCCACTAAAAGCTTGGAGCTGCACTCTCAAACTTTATAGAATTACGAAGCTCGTGTAGCTAAGTCTCCATGACATATCAAAGTGTATCGTATCCCCATATGATAATCCATAATCGGCTTAAGGACAAGTTCTGTCTTACCTTCCCGATTATTTTTATCTTACGTTCTATTGTCTCACCATTAGAAAACTTACCATCCAAAGAAAGTATACCATTCGGTTACACCTATGTATCTAAATGGTTGAGCGCTCTAGTTTTCCAATTACAGGACAACGCATATAAGAGGATATCATTACTCCTAAAGAGGAGCTGTGGATTCCATATCTATGAATAAAAAGTCTACGCTATCAAGAGTCATGCCTCCAACGTACCGGCATGCATACCACTATAGAGATGTGGGAGTCACCCATTGGTACCTCAAAAGACACAAGTCGAGACAACGGGCCTACTATTCATCTCAGGATTAAGATACAATACAAGTGATTGTCTAAAGTGAATCGATTTGCCAAGACAAAATTATTAATCCAAATCAATTCACTTTATGTCCCGATCCAACACATCGTCACCTATGACAACGCGCCAATGTTTTCTATTCACGGAGTCCAACTCCGATGGCCAAGACAAACTATCTCCCAAAAGGTATATAGACAACATAACAATCTTTACATGAATAAAGCGCCTAACTTTATTCCTTCGATTACGGATCATATGTTTTAGACCGTCACCTTAAGAATCGTGTCTTCCGCATAATCAGTCCATCATATGCCCAATTCTTAAGGTTTAGACTGACAGTCTCAGACTACTGTTTGCTTATCATACATTCAACAAATATAAACGTAAAGAGGACAAGATTTGGTATATATAAATGAATAAATTCTTTATTGATAAAAATGTCTCCAAAAACATATTACATTTTTACTCCTTAAGGCATACATGTCTAACAAAACCGTCCTGCACCTGTCGACAACCCACTATCATCCCGCCCCACCCAAAAAAAGTGGTCCACATTAACAACCCGCCTACGAGCAAGTTCACTAAAATATATAGACATGTGAGTTTAGTTTTGAGGTTTAGGTGGTAGGCTCAACCCGAACCTGCATCGCCTAAAACAAAAAAAAAAAACACTAAATGTACACTATATTCATCAACTCACTCATGACCTAATCAAGATTAGCCCCCGTCCCCTTCCCTATTTTCTTTTCTTCTTCTCAGTTATCTTCCCCCTAATCAGCCCCACCCCCCAAATTTCCCTCTTTTCTTTTCTTCTTCTCAGTTCTCGCAAATCAGCCCTACTTTAGTTCAATGCTTGATTTTGATCAATGTAAGAATTTTTTGTTTTTGTTTTCAATGCCACATTTTCCTTCTAAATTGATCCTTGTTTTATGAATTTAAGATCTTGTCCTTGTGGTGTTGGACCATTGGTTAGTGTAGTAAAGATCAAAGGTACAAGATTACTTTTTGTTTCTTGTACATATAACACTCTGAAATTTATTAAGTGGTTTTTGGTGTATAAGTTGTGGATTAGTGTGCCATGATATAATTTTTAAACTTAATCTGGCTATTTTGTGATATTTTTAAATTAATGATATTTCTAGTTATTTTAATTATTTTTAATTTCTCTTAATTATTTTTATTTGTTATTTTGAATTTTGAAAGAAAATAATTTGCCAAATACCCGATATGTCTTGATTTCGAAACTGTGTGCAGGGACACAGTTTTGCTATGCAAAACCACCTCTCATAACTCTATTTATTTCTGTCTCTCTCTCTCCTTCCCTCACTTACTCACTCTCAGCTCACTCTCTCTATAACGCCCCAAAATTTATTTAAGTGTTATTGGTGTATAGAGTGGTAAATTAGTGGGCCATAATGTATATTTAAACTTAATTTGACTATTAATGATATTTCTAAATCAATGCCATTTCTAATTATTTTTAAATTATTTTTAACCACTCTTTACTATTTTTTTTTATTTGTTATTATGAATTTTGAAACAAAACAATCCGACAAATACCAAACACGTCCCTCATTCTCTCTATTTATTTCCTTTCACTCTCTCACTCACTCTCAACTCTCTCTCCCACGCTTTCTCTTTTTCTTTCTCCTTCTCTCTCTGTGCGTTTCTCTCCTCTCTTCCTCTCATTTTGTTTCAAATTTTCGGAGCCCAAACTTCGGTCTCCAGTTGAATTGGAAGCTAGGAAGAAAGATTGAGCCTCCATAAACGTGATTCAAAGCTCGGATTCGAGGTTGGTTTAATAAACTTTCAAATTTTTAAACTTTTCTCAATTTTTCTATTTTCCTTGTATTTTGAAATCCGAGCTCATTTAAGCTTAGGAAACCCTACATTTAAGTTAGTGGAACTCAAAAATCTAGAATCTATGCTTGGTTTGATGAAAAAATAGATTTAAATCAAGATTTTTCATCTTTCTCTATTTTTACTTTTTCGGATTTAATTAGAATTTTCTATGCAAATCTTGTTTAAATTAGTTTAAAACTATTCTACTATGTTTTTCTATTGTATATGAATATTTTCTATGCCTGTGAATTGAGAAAACAGATTGGAAATGAAGATTTGAGCTTGGAAGGCCGAAGCTCAAATCTGGAACTTTTTAGATTTTTCCAATTCGATAGGCCGGATTCATGAGTCCGGTAGGTCGGATTTATTCCTACGGCAGGCCGAACTTGGGAAGCTCGGTAGGCTGGTCCTGCCTGGCCGGTAGGCCAAACTGTGTAGTTCGGCAAGCTGGGCCAAAAAATTTGACAGGCCGACCAGCCATAAAAAAAATGGCTGTTTGTCGCCTATTTTCACTATTTTAAACCTAGATTGTGAATTTAAACGTTATAGTATGGTTTTACAAATATAAATGGTACACTAGGACACCATGAGATAGGTTGGTAATGTAGAATATCCTAAGCTAGAAATTGATGAACATTATTTATGTTTAAGGTTGTTCGTGGTTCCGTGGAGCTAACGTATAGCGGAACGGGACTACAATGCTGAGTCACGATGTAGGATATCGAGGTAGGACTTCTACCCTTTTTCCTTAGTAGCCAGGTTTTTAATGATTTTGGCCTCAAAAGATTCTTCCAAAATGTTTTCAACAAATGACACAATGTTTTTAGATGTTTTCAAATGAGGCTTTTGGCCACAAAATGGTTTCTTTCAAAATGATCTCTTTTAAGATGATTTCTTTTAAAACGGATTTTAAGGAACGATTTAGATAAACTTCTTAGCAATTTTTCATTATTCGTCAAGAATTGAATAATCATAATGAATCGAATAATAAATATAATTGAGAATACCCGGTAACATGGGATTTAAATAATAATAAATACACAAAAGAGCATGATGCCATCTACAGAGATCGGGTCATGGAGAGTGCGACCTTGGGGGCAAGTCTTGAAACCCAGCTGGGTCACTACGATGGTGATTATGATGGCTTTGCTAGAAATTAAATAATAAGTCAAGTTTACGGATGACTAATGGATTAGTGATAAGAATAAATTTTATAAGTCTATTTATAGTATTTTATAATTCTTGTGTTATAACATATCTAACCTTGATTTAATGTTTTCAAAGCTCAACCCTAGATTAGATTTGGATGAAAAAGAGCAAGATGGTAAGTATGAGTTTAACGAATTTCAATTTATTATTTTTATAAGTCTTGTCTATAGTAGAATTTTATATTCAATTAAATGTTCTTCGAACCTTTAGTCCTACTGAGCATTCCACTCACATTTTCTTTATTTGTTTTCAAAAACCTTTCCCCTAAGTGGATTGCAGCTTAGCACCAACTGGGAGTTCATTGCCCGAACTTGAGAGCAATAGAAGACCTTGAATAGGCTAGTAGTTGAAGTAAATCAAGGCATGTATTCTTTAAATTTTATCTCTCATATTGGACTATGATTATAATAATCTATTGTCGATACTATGTGTGTGCACAAGTTATGGGCCCAGTGGGACCCAACATGTACCCTCCTTTCCCTCTTTATTATTCTAGTTCCTTTTATTCTCTCCCTTATTTGTTTTATTATTTTTAATAATTGATTAGAAGTTTTAAATTTATCACATTTTTAATAATTAACTAATACCTTAAATTGGAAACTTTTAATAAAAACTCAATTTAATTAATCTAATTTAACCGACACGTCACCTCCCGTACTCCGGGGCGTGATACTCTCTCTATCTCTCATCTCTCTCACTGCCTCTCTTTCTCTCTCTCCTTTTCTCAAATTTTTGATTCAAAAAACAAGCCCAAGCTTCGGTTCTCAGTGGATTGGAGGCTTGGAAACGCGTTTGGACAATCATAAACTCGATTTAAAGCTTAAATCCAAGGTTAAGTTTGTTTATTTTTCAAATTTTTAAACTTTTTCAAAATTTTCTAAATTTCCTTAGAAAGTTGTAATCTAAGTTTTATGAGCTTAGAAAACCTTAAATCTAGGTTAGTACAACTCAAAACATCTAGAATCTAGGATTAGTTTGATGAAAAACGGATTTGAATCAAGTTTTTCTATTTTTCCTCTATTTTTCCATTTTCGGGTTTAATTGAATTTTTCTATGCAAATCTTGTTTCAATTAGTTTAAAAGTGTTATACTATGTTTTTCTATCTTCTATGAATGTTTTGTATGCTTGGGAGTTGAGAAAACAAGTTGAAAATGAGGATTTGGGCTTGAGGAGGCCGAGACCCAAGTCTAGAAAATTCTAGAATTTTCCCAATTCGGCAGGCTAGATTCATGAGTTCGGTAGGCCAAACTCTAGTAGGTTCAGCAGGTCGGACCTAGATGGCCGGCAGGCCGGACTAGGGAAATGGGTGTTGGACAAATAGCACACAGTGGAATTTCAAAATTTTTTTATACCAGAGTATTTTCCAAAACACAAGTTTGACACGCTATATGCATAAATTGACCAGATCTTATAAACCTTTATATGCTAAAGAACTCCCGCTATTCGTGAAGAGAAGCAACGTTCCAAAAGAGCCTCAACCAACTGGCCTTTTTGCTATTTTCTATCCATGATTGGAGTGATTATGGGCTCACACGTACAACTCTTCTACTAAGCGACTCTCTTTCTAACCAATTGAGAGAACCCAAGGCTAGTGTTCATGATTTATGAACAAGAGCTCTTAGGGAGTTTCAGAATCTCACCAATAGAGTTTCACTCCTAATTTCTCAATTGATCTTAATAATAATGAGACTCACTCTCATTTTATAGAGGTTAGACCAAAGAGTTAGTCCTTATCAAATAATGGCTCAAAATTTAAATTAGAATCAAATTTGGATCAATATCTGATGAAATCCGCGTGATCATTTTATCGCGTGATGCCAAACTTGCCCCATCGACAGGCCAAACCTAAGGATTGGCATGCCGAACCAATGATAAAAAATTCCAGCAAATCTTTTATTTTTTACCCGAGATTCTATAGGATTAAGTCTTAGTTTTAATTCAAATAACCTAATAGAGAAGTTATCTAATTAAAACAACTTTATCTAGACAATCTCAAAGAAAATAAATGAATTCCTAATAATTTTACAAGTTTATCTTGATTTAATTTATTCAAAATTAAATCACTGATAAACATACAAGAATTATCCGATCCTAATAATTCAACATGTTTATCTTGAATTAATTTTGCCACAAAATTAATTCAACCGATAAACAGACATTAATTATTTGATTCTTTCAAACTTCAATCAATCTAATAAATCTAACATAAGTCATCAATTATTGAAAAAACATGCTATATCATTACATGATTTTTGTGAGCTAGCAAAGGGGACCACATGGACCTATATAGTTCAAGCTCCTAATAATTCTGTAAACCCAATATCCCAGATATATATTTCATAATTATCAACTCTTACGCTACTCCACTAAAAGCTTGGAGTTGCACTCTCGAACTTTATAGAATTACGAAGCCCATATATCTAAGTCTCCATGACATATCATAGTGTATTGTATCCCTATAAGATTATCCACAATTAGCTTAAGGACAAGTTCTGTCTTACCTTTTTGATTATTTTTATCTTATGTTCTATTATCTCACCATCGAAAAACTTACCATCTAAAGACGGTATACCACTTGGTTACACATATGCATCTAAATGGTTGAGCGCTCCAGTTTTTCAATTACAAGATAACACATATAAGAGGATATCACTACTCCTAAAGAGGAGTTATGGATTCCATATTTATGAATAACAGTTCTACACTATCAAGAGTCATGCTTCCAATGTACCGGCATGGGTACCACTATTAAAATATGGGTGTCACCTTTTGGTACATCAAAAGATACAACTCAAGACAATGGGCCCACTATTCATCTCAGGATTAAGATACAATATGCATGATTGTCTAAAATGAATAGATTTGTCAAGACAGAATTATTAATCCAAATCAATACACTTTATGTCCCGATCCAACACATTGTCACCTATGACAACGTGCTAATATTTCTATTTGCGGAATCCACCTCCGATGGCTAAGACAAACCATCTCCCAATAGGGATATAGACAATGTAACAATCTTTACATGAATAAAGTGCCCCACTTTATTCCCTCGATTGTGGATCTTATGATTTAGACCGTCACCTTAAGAATCATGTCTTCCGTATAATCTGTCTATCATATGCCTAATTCTTAAAGGTTTAGACTCACAATCTCAGACTATTGTTTATTTAACATACATTCAACAAATATGAATGTAAAAAGGACAAGATTTGGCATATAATAATAAATAAAGTTTTTACTGATAAAAATATCTCCAAAAATATATTACATTTTTACTCCTTAGGTCATACACGTCTAACAATCTCCTACTTGCACTAAGTAAGTAAATATGACAAATCTCGCATCCCCATAGCTTCCACATGCCTCTCGAAGACTCTCCTAATAAGTATCTTCGTGAATGGATTAGCTAAATTGTCCTCTGACGTAATTTTGCACACCGTGACATGCCCTCCTTTGATGAAGTCCTTTATCACATGATACTTCTGATCAATATGCTTACTCTTCTTGTGAAATCTTGGTTCCTTAGCATTAGCTACTGCCGTACTGTTATCATAGTATAGTGATATTGCCTTATCCATACCAGGAACAACCTTAAGATCCCCAAGGAACTTACGAAGCCATGCTACTTCTTTCGAAACATCACTAGCTGCCTCATACTCGGCCTCCATCGTTGAATCTGAAGTGCAATCTTGCTTCATACTTCTCCAATTGATGGCATCGCCGCTTAGAGTAAACACAAAACCCAAAGTCGATCTCCTAGAATTTAGACATGATTGAAAATCCACATCAGTATATCCTAGAGGAGTCAAATCCTCACCCGAATACACAAGCATATACTCTCGAGTCGTTCTCAAGTACTTGAAAATATGCTTAACTGCAACCTAGTGGTTTGGTCTTGAACGTCGTCCCCGTGATCGTGGAAGGCAACGCGCATCATCTCAGCGTGCTTTGGCATCTGCATGCTCCTGGCATCAGCCTGCAGGTTCCCCATTCGACCTATCTTGAAACAGGGACCAAGGAGTCTGACATGTGTGTGAGTCAACGGACAAGTAAACCCGTAAGGTGTAAGGAAGCTGACTAGCGGGATCCCCTCGTGGGTTGCACCGCCTACCGACCTTGATCTTTTGAGAAAGGTTAGAGTGAAAGCATGCTTGTCGGGACCCGAAAGATGGTGAACTATGCCTAAGCGGGGCGAAGCCAGAGGAAACTCTGGTGCAGGCTTGCAGCGATATTGACGTGTAAATCGTTCGTCTGACTTGGGTATAGGGGCAAAAGACTAAGCGAACTGTCTAGTAGCTGGTTCCCTCCAAAGTTTCCCTCAAGATAGCTAGAGCCCGCAGACAAGTTCTATCAGGTAAAGCCAATGATTAGAGGCATCGAGGGTGCAACACCCTCGACCTATTCTCAAACTTTAAATAGGTAGGACATCGTGGCTGCTTTGTTGAGCCACGCCATGGAATCGAGAGCTCTAAGTGGGCCATTTTTGGTAAGTAGAACTGGCGATGCGGGATAAACCGGAAGCTAGGTTACGGTGCCCAACTACGTGCTAACCTAGATCCCACAAAGGGTGTTGGTCGATTAAGATAGTTGGACGGTGGTCATGGAAGTCGAAATCCGCTAAGGAGTGTGTAACAACTCACCTGTCGAATCAACTAGCCCCAAAAATGGATGGCGCTAAAGCGCGCGACCTATACCCAGCCGTCGAGGCAAGAGACAGGCCTCGATGAGTAGGAGGGCACGGCGGTTGCTGCAAAACCTAGGGCGCGAGCTCGGGCGGAGCAGCTGTTGGTACAGATCTTGGTGGTAGTGGCAAATATTCAAACAAGAACTTTGAAGGCCGAAGAGGGGAAAGGTTTCATGTGAACGGCACTTGCACATGGGTTAGTCGATCCTAAGAGACAGGGGGAACCTGTCTGATAGCGCGGCCAGCACGAGTTTCAAAAGGGAATAGGGATAAAATTTCTAAACTAAGACGTGGCGGTTGACGACAACGTTAGGGAGTCCAGAGACGTTGGCAGGGGCCTCCAGAAGAGTTATCTGTTTTGTTTACAGCTCGCCCACCCTGGAAACGGCTCAGCCTGAGGTAGGGTCCAGCAGTTGGAAGAGCATCGCATGTCACGTGGTGTCTGGTGTGCCCCTGGCGGCCCTTGAAAATCTGAAGGACCGAGTGCCTCCCACGCCTGGTCGTACTCATAACTGCATCAGGTCTCGAAGGTGAACAGACTCTGGTTGATGGAATAATGTAGGCAAGGGAAGTCGGCAAAATGGATCCGTAACCTCGGGAAAAGGATTGGCTCTGAGGGCTGGGCATGGGGGTCCTAGTCTCGAACCTGTAGGCTGTCGGCGGACTGCTCGAGCTGCTCCCTCAACGAGAGCGGGTCGCCACGTGCCGGCCTGCCACAAAATTCATTTTTAAAACTCCTAATTACAAACGCCTTTCAAAAGTAGGATAAAAAATTATCACGTAAGACACGTATGACCCATTTTAAAAAATAGATATGGGATTTTGAGCACTACAAGAATTAAAGTATACATATAAGTTAACAAAATTGTTAAAAATCGCTTACAATAATATAATATCTATTTTTTTTTATCTTTTTGTGGTTGTGGAATAAAGTGAATAGGTCATTTAAATGGATCATATGAGTCTTATATAATTTGTTTTGGTTTCAATTTTGACCGATGTTTATGATTAAGACTTTATTTCTGCACTTATAAGTCTACGACCTCAAATGCCAAAAAAAAAAGTTAAGGACTGCATTATAAAAAAGAAAAATTTTAGGCAACAAGGCATCAAAAAGCTTCTTTTTTTTTTTTCTATCTATTTGCTTGGCAACCAAACAAAAAAATGAGCTAGATTAAAGTGGGACACTTGGTAGATTAGCATATGAAATTACCAATTGGTTAGATCACATGAATTGGAGTAATGGCAGAGCTAGAAAAACTAGTCACGAGGGATGAAATGTAGTTGGACCGAAATCTATGACCAAAATGTCACTGGATCCTCAACTAAACAAGTTTTTAAATATAGAAGATCACACCTACCTCATTTAGAAAGAAAGTACTTGCAATACTTTTTGATGTACCTGACCTTCCCACAGAAGAAGCACTTTAGCTTCTTTGAGTTGTTGTTGTTGTTGTTGTTAGCAAGAATAGAAGTCCGTTCTTGGCCTATTGTTTCTTTCCAATCCTAGAATTGGAATTGGAACCAGAAGCAGCCGCCAAATTAGCCTCTCCACCAGCAGGGGACTCCTGAATCAATAATTCAAACTCCTGTAACTGTTTCATTAATTCTATTAAGGTCATATCCCGCCTATTGCTCAAATTAAATGTAGCTCTAAATGGAATAAATTCCTTTGATAGAGTCTCAAAGACCATAGTCATCTAAGTTTCAGCATCGATGTCGGCTCCATTGGTCTGTGCCTTAGCGAGGTAACCCATGGTCAACATCATGTGCTCCTTTATAGATGTCCCTGGTCTCTACTTATAGTTTAAGAGTTTTCGAAGCGCACCTTGCCGCTTAGTTAAGGCCTGGCCTCCAAACATGTCTTCCAGATTATCCAAGATCTGCTTAGTAGTCTTATAATCCTCATGTTGAGCCTGCAACACGTTGTTCATGCTGGCCGTAACACAGCAGCGGGCCTGATGGTTTGCGTCTTTCCAATGATCATATGCTTGGAATTGATTGTTGGTGGAATCTCTTGTAGGCTCAGGAGAACAAGGGTTTGTCAGCACAAATTTCAGTTTCTCAAAGGAGAGGACGATATCTAAGTTCCGTTTCCAATCATTATAATTCTCTACGGTTAATTAGTTTTTGTCAAGTATTGAAGATAAAGCATTTTTAGACATTTTTAATTTACAATAAAGAATCATATACCAAACATAAGTAAACATAGCATAATAATTTAGTAAGATAATACAATCATGTAAAAAACATACAAATGTATTTATGTGTCAAAACCTCGAAAATATTACAACCTTACAACAATAATTCACAACTTAGAATTCAATAAGCTCCTAGGGGAGGTTAATAATAAAATTAACATGAGTGTACAACCATTATTTCAATATTTTATCCATGATTTATAATCACTACCTAGGTGTGCGCAACCATAAATCATGCTAAAATACCTTATCCTCTCGGAGATCCAACCTGGTACATGATGAAGTTCCTTCTAGGGGTCGAAACCACCATGTTCTTCCTATGAACCAACAATGGAGGCCTAAGGTCCTCTCTTCAAAAACCTTCTCCCACTCAATCTTTTGAAATCAAGGTTTTATTTTAAAAAGCATGCATGGATAATTTTAGTATGAGCGGCACTCCTTATTCTATATGACATGTTATCAATATACATGGCAAATCATATTATAATGCAGACAAGCAAAGGCAAAGCTACAAGCAAAATAATAATAAATAACCGTAATATTATGGTTCCACCCTAGAGAATAGAAAATAAAGATTACAAGAGAATAATCAAAACATATTATTGATTCTTCATCCTTGAATCCTCAAGCTGTATCTTTCTTCATGAAATGCCCATCTTCAAGTCTTCAATCTTGCATAGATTGAATACTCCATATTTCCTGTCATATCCAGATTTTAATGTTTCTTAGAATTGTCCCAAAAATAAAATTAAAACTGCATGGAAAACTGCACCTTTTCTTGGAAAAAATTCTAGCTCTCTATCGACAAGCCGATCTATATAATCGGCCTACCGGTCATGACCCTCCGGCCTACTGATCTTCATAGATCGGCCTGTTCATTTATGACAGATATGCCTGCCAAACTAGAAGTTTGGCCTACCACCAAAGCCACCTAATTTCTGCCTTGCTGATGTCTATCGAACCTCACGTCCGGCATGCCGATCTACAACTATCGGCCTGCCAAACTGGAGGGTTCGGCATGCCGACCGAGCAGAAACCATCCTTTTTAGAAAATACAGTTTCTAATGTAATTTATCAATTTTATTTTCAACAATTCAAAAACACAAAAGTAGAGACTTAGAAAATACCTAGGAACACCATTATCTATCTTCTAGATCTGCTTTTAGATCCGTCTTCTCTGAATGATTATTTAATTACTAAATTTTTACAAACTTAAAATTAAATAAGAATTCTTAAACGGAGATGATAGTCTATCATCTAATTATATGAAAAACCTATATACACATTCTAACCTCTAAGGAACCATAACCAGTATAAATTAATTAATTAATAAATAATTAAGTAATAATTTAATCAACCACAATTAATTAATAAGCATTCACTATATAATCTATGACAACATATAAAAATATATAAAAACCTAAAGTGTCAACTCTCTATAAAATTAAATTCAAGCATAGGAGAGATCAAGATCACATAATATACATATATAACACGATCACAAACTCATAAATTTACGTAAAAACCATGGCTCTGATACCAATTGTTAGAAAAATAGTATGCAATAAAATTTCAAAAGTTTTTTATATTAGAGTATTTTACAAAACATAAGTTTGACACGTTATATGCATAAATTGACCAGATCTTACTAACCTTTATATGCTGAAGAACTCCCGCTATTCGTGAAGAGAAGTAACATTTCGAAAGAGCCTCAACCAACTGGTCTTCTTTGCTATTCCTTATCTATGATCGTAGTGAATGTGAGCTCACACGTAGAGCTCTTCCACCAAGCGACTCTCCTTCCAACCAATTGAGAGAACTTAAAGCGAGTGTTTGTGATTTGTGAACAAAAGCTCTTAGGGATAAAAAATCCCAGCGAATCTTTTATTTTCCACCCGAGATTCTATAGGTAAAGTCTTAGTTTTAATTCAAATAACCCAATAGAAAATTATCTAATTAAAAAAACTTTATCTAAATAATCTCTAGGAAAATAAACGAATTCCTAATAATTCTATAGGTTTATCTTGATTTAATTTATTCAAAATTAAATCAACTGATAAATAGACAAGAATTATCCGGTCTTAATAATTTAACAAGTTTATTTTGAATTAATTTTGTCATAAAATTAATTCAACCGATAAACAAACATGAATTATTTGATTCTTCTGAATTTCAACCAATCTAATAACTCTACCATAAGTCACCAATTATTAGAAAAGCACATCGTATCATTATAGGATTTTTGTTAGCTAGCAAAGGGGACCAAATGGACCTATATAGTTCAAGCTCCCGATAATTATGAAGCCTAATACCCTAGATATACATTTCATAATTATCAACTCCAATGCTACTCCACTAGAAGCTTGGAGTTGCGCTCTCGAACTATATAGAATTACAAAGCTCGTATAGTTAAGTCTCCATGACATATCATAGCGTATTGTATCCCCATAGGATTATCCATAATAGGCTTAAGGACAAGTTCTTGTTAGACATGTATGCTCTAAGGAGTAAAAATGTAATACGTTTTTGGAGACATTTTTATCAATAAAGAATTTATTCATTTATATATACCAAATATTGTCCTCTTTACGTTCATATTCGTTGAATGTATGATAAGCAAACAGTAGTCTGAGACTGTCAGTCTAAACCTTAAGAGTTGGGCATATGATGGGATGATTATGCGGTAGACACGACTCTTAAGGTGATGGTCTAAAATATATGATCCGCAATCGAGGGAATAAAGTTGGGCGCTTTATTCATGTAAAGATTGTTATGTTGTCTATATCCCTTTTGGGAGATGGTTTGTCTTGGCCATCGGAGTTGGACTCCGTGAATAGAAACATTGGCGCGTTGTCATAGGTGACGATGTGTTGGATCGGGACATAAAGTGAATTGATTTGGATTAATAATTCTGTCTTGGCAAATCGATTCACTTTAGACAGTCGTTTGTATTGTATCTTAATCCTGAGATGAATAATGGGCCCGTTGTCTCGACTTATGTCTTTTGATGTACCAATGGGTGACTCCCACATCTCTATAGTGGCATGCATGCCGGTACGTTGGAGGCATGACTCTTGATAGCGTAGACTTGTTATTCATAGATATGGAATCCATAGCTCCTCTTTAGGAGTAATGATATCCTCTTATATGCGTTGTCCTGTAATTGGAAAACTGGAGCGCTCAACCATTTGGATACATAGGTGTAACCGAATGGTATACTATCTTTGGATGGTAAGTTTTCTAATGGTGAGACAATGGAACGTAAGATAAAAATAATCGGGAAGGTAAGACAGAACTTGTCCTTAAGCCGATTATGGATGATCATATGGGGATGCGATACACTATGATATGTCATGGAGACTTAGCTACATGAGCTTCGTAATTCTGTAAAGTTCGAGAGTGCAGCTCCAAGCTTTTAGTGGAGTAGCGTTGGAGTTGATAATTGTGAAATGTATATCTGGGATATTGGGTTTCATAATTATCATGAGCTTGAACTTTATAGGTCCATTTTGGTCCCCTTTGCTAGCTCACAAAATCCTGTAACGACACGGCGTGCTTTTCCAATAATTGGTGACTTATGTCGGATTTATCAGATTGGTTTAAAATTTATAAGAATCAAATAATTCATGTCTGTTTATCGGTTGAATTAATTTTGTAAGAAATTAGTTCAAGATGAACTTGTTGAATTATGGCGTTCGGATAATTCTTGTCTGTTTATCGGTTGTTTTAATTTTGGACAATTAGAACAAGATAAACTTGTAGAATTATTTGAATTGATTTATTTTCTTAGAGATTATCTTGATAGAGTTTGTTTTGATCAGATATCTTTTCTATTGGGCTATTTGAATCAAAACTGAGACTTTATCCTTTAGAATCTCGGGTGGAAAATAAAAGATTCGCGGAGATTTTTTCTCGGCAGTTCGGCCTGCCGATCATAAAGTTCGGCCTGCCGAACTGGCCAGTTCGGCCTGCCTATCTCACAGTTCGGCATGCCGACCGCGACAGCTAAGATTACGCGTTTTTCACGCGTATCTTATCAGATATTGATCCGAACTTGATTCTATTTCGATTTTTGAGACCTAATCTGATATGGACTGACCCCAAGGACCAATAGGTATAAAAAGGGAGTGAGTCTAATGATTTACTCAGATCAATTTGAGAGATTAAGAGTGATACTCTTCTAGTGAGCATCTGAAAACTCCCTGAGAGCTTTTGTTCACAAATCACGAACACTAGCTTTGGGTTCTCTCTATTGGTTGGAAGGAGAGTCACCGGTGGAAGAGCTGTACGTGTGAGCCCACACTCACTCCGGTTGTGGATAGAGAATAGCAAAGAAGACCAGTTGGTTGAGGCTCTTCTGGAACGTTACTTCTCTACACAGGTCGCGGAGGTTCTTCGGCACACTGAGGTTAGTAAGATCTGTTTAATTTATATATATAACATGTCATACTTGTATTTTGGAAAATACTCTGATGAAAAATTTTAAAAATTCCGCTGCGCACTTTGTTTCCAACAATTGGTATCAGAGCCGAGGTTTTTACATAAATTTGCAAGTTTGTGATCATGTTATATGCATAAATTTTGTGATCTTAATCTCTCCAATGCTTGAATTGAATTTTATAGAGAGATGGCACTCTAGGTTTCTATATAATATATATGTTGTCATGGATTATGTGGTGAATATTTATTAATTAATTATGGTTGATTAAATTGTTGTTTAATTATTTATTAATTAATTAATACCGGTTATGGTTCCTTAGAGGTTAGAATGTGTATCTAGGTTTTTCATGTAATTAGATGGCGGACTATCATCTCCGTCTAGGAATTATTATTCAATTTGTAAGAATTTTGTAATTAAATAATTATTCGGAGAAGACGGAACGAGAAGTCGGATCTTGAAGATAGATGATGGCGTCTCCAGGTATTTCCTGAGTCTCTAATTTTATGTTTTTGAATTGTTGAAAATAAAATTGATGAATTGCATTAAAATTGTATTTTCTGGATTGAGGGTTTTCTGCTCGGTCGGCATGCCGGACCTCACAGTTCGGCAGGCCGAAGGTCACAGATCGGCAGGCCGGACGTACGGTCCGGCAGGCCGACAGTGGGGCAGAAATTTTGATGCTCTGCCGGCAGGCCGAACCTTCATGTTCGGCAGGCCGAACCACCATGATCGGCAGACCGATCACCTAGATCGGCCTGCCGACAGAGAGCATCCAGGTGTCCAGAAAAGGTGCAATTTTTGGTGCAGTTTTAATTTTATTTTTGGGACGATTCTGAGAAACATTAAATTTGGATATGACCGGAAATATGAAGTGTTCGATTCATACGGGATTGAGGACTTGAAGATGGATATTACATGAAGAAGGATACAGCTTGAGGATTCAAGGATGAAGAATCGATAAATGTCTCGATTATTCTCTTGTAATCTTAGTTTTTTCTATTCTCTAGGGTGGAACCATAATATTACGGTTATTATTATTATGCTTGTAGCTTTGCTTGATTGCTTTGCTTGTCTGCATTATAATATGATTTACCATGTATATTGATAACATGTCATATAGAATAGGGAGTGCCGCTCATATTAAAATTGTTCATGCATAATTTTAAAATAAAACCTTGACTTCAAAAGATTGAGTGGGAGAAGGTTTTCGAAGAGAGAACCTAAGGCCTCCATCGTTGGTCCATAGGAAGAACATGATGGTCCCAACCCCTAGGAAGGGATTTCTATTATGTACCAGATTGGATCTCTAAAAGGATAAGGTATTTTAGTATGATTTATGGTTGCACACCCCTAGGTGGTGATTATAAATCATGGATAAAATATTGAAACGGTGGTTATACACTCACGTTAATTTTATTATTAACCTCCCCTAGGAGCTCTGTTAATAAAATTAATGGCCAAAGAAACGATTATTAGTATATGCTGGATCATACGGGTCCTGGATGGCATATATTAATCAGGAGGGGATCCGTGTTCCTGATTGAATTTGGCATGACTCCCCTAGGAGCTTGTTGAATTCTGAGTTGGGAATTATCGTTGTAAGGTTGTGATATTTTCAAGGTTTTGACACATAAACACATTTGTATGATTTTACATGATTGTGTTATCTTACTAAATTAATAAATATGTTTGCTTATGTTTGGTATATGATTCTTTATTGTAGATTGAAAATGTCTAAAAACGCTTTATCATCGATACTTGACAAAAACCAATTAACCGGTGAGAACTATAATGATTGGAAACGGAACCTGGACATCGTCCTATCCTTTGAGAAACTGAAGTATGTACTGACAACTCCTTGTCCTCCCGAGCCTACGGGAGACTCAAGTAATGAGCAATTCCAAGCGTACGAACGCTGGAAAGATGCTAATGATCAGGCCCGCTGCTATGTTATGGCTAGCATGAATAACGTGCTGCAGGCTCAACATCAGGATTATGAGACTGCGAAGCAGATCTTGGATAATCTTGAGGATATGTTTGGAGGCCAGGCCATAACAAAGCGGCAAGGGGCGCTTCGGAAACTCTTAAACTGTAGACAGAGACCGGGGACATCTGTAAAGGAGCACATGATGTTGGTCATGGGTTACCTCGCTGAGGCTCAAACCAATGGAGCCGACATCGATGCTGAAACTCAGATGACTATGGTCTTTGAGACTCTGTCTAAGGAATTTATTCCGTTTAGAGCTACTTTTAATTTGAGCAATAGACGGGATATGACCTTGACAGAACTGATGAAACAGTTACAGGAGTTTGAACTGCTGATCAGGGAGTCTCCTGCTGGTGGAGAGGCCAATATGGTAGCTGCTTCTGGTTCCAATCCTAACTCTGGGAATGGAAAGAAGCAACGGGCCAAGAGTGGTAAGTCTTCTATTCCTATTGCTACCAAGAGCAAGAAGAAAAAGAAGAAGAACCCAAAGAAGCTTAAGTGCTTCTTCTGTGGTAAGGTCGGGCATATAAAGAAGCATTGCAAGGACTTCCTTTCCAAGGGAGGTAGGTGTGATCTTCTATATTTAGAAACTTGTTTGGTTGAGGAATCCAGTGACATTTGGGTCATAGATTCTGGTGCAACTAATCATGTTTGTGTTTCTCTGCAGGGATTCAAAGAAACGAGAAGTCTACTTCGTGAAGACTTAACGCTTCGGATGGGCGATGGATCCTTGGTCTCAGCGGAAGCAGTGGGAGATGTCCATCTTTATTTTGATAATTATAGGAGTTTAATTTTGCGAGATTGTTTTTATGTTCCTAAATTTAAAAGGAATTTAATTTCTGTATCTTCTTTATTTAAAGACTCCTACGTGGTATCTTTTAATGAAAAAGTGGTGATTCGTAAAAACAAATCTTTTATCTGTTCTGGATGGATGCAAAATAATCTATATTTTATCAAACCTAAGATGGACTTATTGCTTAATGCTGAGATAAATGATAATGACTCAAAAAGACTTAAAACTTCTCACTCTAATAAGACTTATCTTTGGCATTTGCGCCTTGGCCATATTAACCTGAATAGGATTCAAAGGCTGGTAAGGGATGGACCTTTAAGTCACTTAAAGGTGGAATCTATACCTCAATGTGAGTCTTGTTTGGAGGGTAAAATGACCAAAAGACCATACGGGTCTAAGGGCAATAGGGCCGAAGGGGTTCTAGAACTTGTGCATAGTGATGTTTGCGGACCGATGAACATCCGGGCACGAGGAGGGTATGAGTACTTCGTCACTTTTATTGACGATTACTCAAGATATGGGTATGTGTACCTAATGCACCACAAAAGCGAAACTTATGATAAGTTCAGGGAGTTTCGGGCTGAAGTGGAAAAGCAATTGGGTAGACCCATAAAGGCACTTCGATCTGATCGAGGTGGGGAATACCTTTCTGATGAGTTCTTGGGACACTTGTTAGAGAATGGGATTTTATCCCATTTGACTGCGCCGGGCACTCCGCAGCAGAATGGCGTAGCGGAGAGAAGGAATAGGACTTTGTTGGACATGATTCGGTCCATGATGAGTTATTCATCATTGCCTTTATCCTTTTGGGGATATGCACTACAAACCGCATGTTATCTTTTGAACAATGTGCCTTCAAAATCGGTCCCTAAAACTCCTCACGAGTTGTGGACAAGACGGAAGACATCCTTAAACCATATTCGCATATGGGGATGTCCAGCTCATGTCCTGTTTAAGGATCCGAATAAGTTGGAAGCACGTTCAGAAGTTTGCGTGTTTGTAGGATATCCAAAAGGGACTAAAGGGGGTTATTTTTATAACCCAAAGGAAAATAAAGTCGTGGTTTCAACTAATGCAACTTTCCTTGAGGAGAGTTACATGAACGACTTTAAACCTCAAAGCAAAGTGGTGCTTGAGGAGTTGAGGGGTAATCCGTTTACTCCGGAGGTTCCGAACGAAACCATTCCGATCGGTGTAGAAAAACCAAACAAACCTGAACAACAATCTCAGGGGCTTCGGCGTAGTGGGAGGATCGGGCGTCAACCTGAGAGGTATATGTTCAATGGGGAGGTCTTTTTGGCTGAACCGGATGAACATGACAGGGATCCTTATACTTACGCAGAAGCTATGGAGGATGTTGATTCAAGACTCTGGACAGAGGCCATGAACATTGAGATGAAGTCTATGGAGACTAATCGGGTCTGGGAGCTTGTGGATCTTCCCGAAGGGGTAAAACCCATAGGGTGTAAGTGGATCTACAAGAGGAAAAGAGGAGTGGATGGAAAGGTCGAAACCTTTAAGGCTAGACTGGTAGCTAAGGGTTATACGCAAAAGGAAGGAATCGATTATGAGGAAACCTTTTCGCCTGTAGCCATGCTTAAGTCCATCCGGATTCTCTTGTCCATAGCTGCCGCTCTCGACTACGAGATTTGGCAGATGGATGTCAAGACGGCTTTTCTAAATGGCTATCTTGATGAGTCCATTTATATGGAACAACCAGACGGGTTCAAGGTCGCGGGTCAAGAGGGTAAGGTTTGTAAGTTGCTAAAGTCTATTTATGGACTTAAGCAGGCTTCTCGTTCTTGGAACATAAGATTTGATCAAGTGATCAAGACTTATGGGTTCTCACAAAATGTGGATGAACCATGTGTTTACAAACACATTAAGAATGGGAAGGTGGTTTTTCTACTACTCTATGTAGATGACATTCTGCTAATTGGCAATGACGTTGGGGCGTTGTCATCGGTCAAATTATGGTTGACCAAGCAGTTTGACATGAAGGACTTGGGTGAGGCTAATTTTGTTCTCGGTATCCAGATCTTTCGGGATAGGAAGAACAAAATGATAGCTTTGTCACAGGCCAGCTACATAGATAAAATTCTCAGGAGGTTTGCAATGCAGGATTCCAAGAAAGGTGGGCAACCATCTAGGTCTGGAATTACTCTTTCTAAGAAAGACTCTCCAAAGTCTTATGAAGAAAGAGAATACATGAAGAAGGTGCCTTATGCTTCGGCAGTGGGTAGTCTCATGTATGCCATGCTTTGCACTCGACCGGATATTAGCTATGCGGTCGGGATTGTGAGTCGATTTCAGGCGGATCCAGGACCGAACCATTGGGTTGCGGTAAAGCATATTTTCAAGTACCTGAGAAGGACTCGAGGGTATATGCTTGTGTATTCGGGTGAGGATTTAACTCCTCTAGGATACACTGATTCGGATTTTCAATCCTGCCTGGATTCTAGGAAATCGACTTCAGGGTTTGTGTTTACTCTGGGTGGCGGTGCCATCAGTTGGAGAAGTGCGAAGCAAGATTGCACTTCGGATTCAACGATGGAGGCCGAGTATGTGGCGGCTAGTGATGCTTCGAAAGAAGCAGTGTGGCTCCGCAAGTTCCTTGGGGATCTTGAGGTAGTTCCTGGTATGGATAAAGCGGTATCACTGTACTGTGATAACAGTGCGGCGGTAGCTAATGCTAAGGAACCAAGATTTCACAAGAAGAGTAAGCATATTGATCGGAAGTATCATGTGATAAAGGACTTCGTTGAGAGCGGGCATGTCACGGTGTGCAAGATCGCGTCAGAGGACAATTTAGCTGATCCATTTACGAAGACACTTTCTGGGAGAGTCTTCGAAAGGCATGTGGAAGCTATGGGGATGCGAAATTTGCAGTATTTACTCACTTAGTGCAAGTGGGAGATTGTTAGACATGTATGCTCTAAGGAGTAAAAATGTAATACGTTTTTGGAGACATTTTTATCAATAAAGAATTTATTCATTTATATATACCAAATATTGTCCTCTTTACGTTCATATTCGTTGAATGTATGATAAGCAAACAGTAGTCTGAGACTGTCAGTCTAAACCTTAAGAGTTGGGCATATGATGGGATGATTATGCGGTAGACACGACTCTTAAGGTGATGGTCTAAAATATATGATCCGCAATCGAGGGAATAAAGTTGGGCGCTTTATTCATGTAAAGATTGTTATGTTGTCTATATCCCTTTTGGGAGATGGTTTGTCTTGGCCATCGGAGTTGGACTCCGTGAATAGAAACATTGGCGCGTTGTCATAGGTGACGATGTGTTGGATCGGGACATAAAGTGAATTGATTTGGATTAATAATTCTGTCTTGGCAAATCGATTCACTTTAGACAGTCGTTTGTATTGTATCTTAATCCTGAGATGAATAATGGGCCCGTTGTCTCGACTTATGTCTTTTGATGTACCAATGGGTGACTCCCACATCTCTATAGTGGCATGCATGCCGGTACGTTGGAGGCATGACTCTTGATAGCGTAGACTTGTTATTCATAGATATGGAATCCATAGCTCCTCTTTAGGAGTAATGATATCCTCTTATATGCGTTGTCCTGTAATTGGAAAACTGGAGCGCTCAACCATTTGGATACATAGGTGTAACCGAATGGTATACTATCTTTGGATGGTAAGTTTTCTAATGGTGAGACAATGGAACGTAAGATAAAAATAATCGGGAAGGTAAGACAGAACTTGTCCTTAAGCCGATTATGGATGATCATATGGGGATGCGATACACTATGATATGTCATGGAGACTTAGCTACATGAGCTTCGTAATTCTGTAAAGTTCGAGAGTGCAGCTCCAAGCTTTTAGTGGAGTAGCGTTGGAGTTGATAATTGTGAAATGTATATCTGGGATATTGGGTTTCATAATTATCATGAGCTTGAACTTTATAGGTCCATTTTGGTCCCCTTTGCTAGCTCACAAAATCCTGTAACGACACGGCGTGCTTTTCCAATAATTGGTGACTTATGTCGGATTTATCAGATTGGTTTAAAATTTATAAGAATCAAATAATTCATGTCTGTTTATCGGTTGAATTAATTTTGTAAGAAATTAGTTCAAGATGAACTTGTTGAATTATGGCGTTCGGATAATTCTTGTCTGTTTATCGGTTGTTTTAATTTTGGACAATTAGAACAAGATAAACTTGTAGAATTATTTGAATTGATTTATTTTCTTAGAGATTATCTTGATAGAGTTTGTTTTGATCAGATATCTTTTCTATTGGGCTATTTGAATCAAAACTGAGACTTTATCCTTTAGAATCTCGGGTGGAAAATAAAAGATTCGCGGAGATTTTTTCTCGGCAGTTCGGCCTGCCGATCATAAAGTTCGGCCTGCCGAACTGGCCAGTTCGGCCTGCCTATCTCACAGTTCGGCATGCCGACCGCGACAGCTAAGATTAAGCGTTTTTCACGCGTATCTTATCAGATATTGATCCGAACTTGATTCTATTTCGATTTTTGAGACCTAATCTGATATGGACTGACCCCAAGGACCAATAGGTATAAAAAGGGAGTGAGTCTAATGATTTACTCAGATCAATTTGAGAGATTAAGAGTGATACTCTTCTAGTGAGCATCTGAAAACTCCCTGAGAGCTTTTGTTCACAAATCACGAACACTAGCTTTGGGTTCTCTCTATTGGTTGGAAGGAGAGTCACCGGTGGAAGAGCTGTACGTGTGAGCCCACACTCACTCCGGTTGTGGATAGAGAATAGCAAAGAAGACCAGTTGGTTGAGGCTCTTCTGGAACGTTACTTCTCTACACAGGTCGCGGAGGTTCTTCGGCACACTGAGGTTAGTAAGATCTGTTTAATTTATATATATAACATGTCATACTTGTATTTTGGAAAATACTCTGATGAAAAATTTTAAAAATTCCGCTGCGCACTTTGTTTCCAACAGTTCTGTCATACCTTCCCGGTTATTTTTAGCTTACATTCCATTATCTCACCATCGAAAAACTTATCATTTAAAGACGATATACCACTTGGTTACACCTATGCATCCAAATGGTTGAGCACTCTAGTTTTTTAATTACAGGATAAGGCATATAAGAGGATATCATTACTCCTAAAGAGGAGCTATGGATTCTATATCTATGAATAACAGGCCTACGCTATCAAGAGTTATGCCTCTAACGTATCGACATATGTACCACTATTAAAACGTGGGTGTCACCTTTTGGTACATCAAAAGACACAAGTCAAGACAACAAGCCTACTATTCATCTTAGGATTAAGATACAACACAAATGATTATCTAAAGTGAATCGATTGACCAAGACAAAATTATTAATCTAAATCAATTTATTTTATGTCTCGATCCACCTTCGATGGCCAAGATAAACCATCCCCAATAGGGATGTAGACAACATAACAATCTTTACATGAATAAAGCACCCAACTTTATTCCCTCGATTGTGGATCTTATGATTTAGACCATTACCTTAAGAATCGTGTCTTTCACATAATCTGTCCATCATATACCCAATTCTTAAAGGTTTAGACCGACAGTCTCAAACTATTGTTTGCTTAACATACATTCAACAAATATGAACGTAATGAGGATAAGATTTGGTATATAAATAATAAATAAATTCTTTATCGATAAAAATGTCTCCAAAGATATATTACATTTTTAATCCATAGGGCATACACGTCTAACAGTGGGCAGGCCGATTGGACTTTGTAAAAATTTATTGTTTTTCACCCGTTTTTCCTATTTTAAACCCAGATTGAGATTTTAACCTTATAATATGATTTTATAAACACAAATGACACACTAGAACACCATGAGATAACTTAATAGTGTAAGATATCCTAAGCCAGATATTGATAAATTTAGTTTATATTTAAGGTTATTTAGGTTCTGTGGTGCTAACGTATAGTGGATCGAGACTGCGGTGTTGGACTTCAGCACAGATATTGAGGTAGGACTTTTACCCATTTCTTGGTAGGCAAGTTTTTAAATGATCTTTGGCCTCAAGATGATTTCTTTCAAAATATTTTCAATGAATGATTGAACATAGATTTTTATCAGTTGTTTTCATAAACAGTAGAATGAGATGATTTTTATAATGAACCGTATAATGAATGTAAATGAAAATACTTAGTAAAATAAGATTTTATTAACTATAGAAATGCATAAATAGGCATGATGCTATACTCAGAGATCAGGTCATGTAGACTATGACCTTGGGGCAGGTCTCGAAATCCAGCTAGGTCACTACGGTGGTGATGCTTATGGTTTGCCCAAGAAAAGATAATAGTATCCTTTCTGATCGAACAATAAACAGTTTTTAGTAAAGTTGGTTATATTGAATTTATTTATCCATTTATTTATTTAACTCTATTTTCTAAATATTTTCTTGAATGATGAATTTTATATTCAAAATTAAATGTGTTTTTATTACTTACTCTTACTGAGCCTTTCGCTCACTTTTTACGTGTTTTCAAACCCTTTCTCTCTAAGTGGAATCCAGCTTAGGATCAACGGATTGTCCATCGACCAGACTTGTAAGCAGTAGAAGACCCTGAGTACGTTATTTGTATTAACTAATCAATGCATGTATCATTTTAACTTCTTTTTTTATATTGGACTGTGGTTGTATTTTAATTATTGTCGATACTATGTGTGTGTACAAGTTATGGGCCCGGTGGGACCTAATGGGCATTTCCCCTCCCACTTTACTATTTTGTTTTATCTTATTGGATTTATTATTATAAATATTTTTTTAAAAAGTTTTAAATCTATCATATTTTAATTGATTAACTAATTCCCTAAAATAATTAACTTTTTAACTTTTAACTTAATAAATTTGAATTAATTAAACTAATTAACCTGCTACGTTACCTCCCAGGTCCCGGCATGCGACAGTACATGTGATGCATCTCACGTTCTTTGTTTCTTAAAGTTTGTATCTTCCACTATTCTCTTTTAACTATTTAATTTGTAGGTTCCCAAAACATGGCGATGGATGCTTGGAGCTACGAGTGTGCCATCCGTTCTTGCCAGAATCACTCTGATGGCCTTTTATAAAGGTAATAAAAACTTATAGCATTTTATGTATTTTTTCTTTCAACAAATTATGTTCTTTTGTCCTTTTCTTTGTTGAAATATAGTTGTTTTTATTTTAGATGTTATATTCTGGAGGACAAAAAGGAAGAAAAATTGTAGAAGAAAGATGTTAGTTATTGTGATGTTTATAAGACAAAGGAAATCAAACTGGCATTTCTAACCAGTGCGGGGCTCTAGGTAAGAGAAACTGCTTCCAATACCCTCATTTTCATAAATAATTTGATGCAGAACCAAGAGATAGAAGTGAGAGGGGAAAGTTTGGTTAGGAATACTTCATGGTGACACAAGTGGAGGCAAGGCACTTATACAGAAGTAAACTGGTCTTGGTGGGTAGTTTTGGTCTGGGGCTCTGGACTTAACTTGTGGACATTTGAAAACAGCACAAGGACTCTATAGGATTGATTAACTTCTTGGATTCAGTTATATTGAGAATCTTCTCGGCGTTGATTAATGGCTCAAAAAGATGCAAGATTTACAGGATTGCAAGAGCCCTAGATGTTGAAAATTGAAAAGAAACTTTTGTTGGGAAATTATCATCCTAGTGCCCCTTTTTTGGCATTTTTGGGACAAAAATTTTCCTTTTACCTTTCAGTCAAGAAAATTTTAACAAAATATAAAATCCTAGAAAAAAATTTTAAAGAGGGAGGGAGGGAGAGTGAGAAATATCCTAAAAAGCTAGCTCCTTTTTTTTTAAAAAAAGATTTTGTCACTTTTTAAGCTGTTATTTTTTAACCTTTGTAGTTTTTAGGGTCTTAGTTATGACGAGCTATGATGCCAAGACCTTTAGAGCTTGTTTAAGAGGGACAAGTGGACGGAGGGATATGAATAGGAGATTGATAAAAGGACTTTTGGAGTCATAGTTGTGTGGTAGGAAGAATCAGAGGACGAAATCTCCAGTGGAAGTGAGATTTTATGTCCTACGAGGAACACCATTTTTAATCCCTCCTATTTTGGGTGGATTCCTGGATGGAATTTATCCACTTAATTGGACTATAATGTGCAAAAGAAAATGTTTTTTTTCATCTGTATAAAAAACGGGCAAGTGATTTTGATTTTCCTTTGTTTTTTAATACCAAACACCATAGCCCCCATAACAGAAAGGATCTTTGCCTCCCTATCTAATTCCTGTGCCTGGGTTGTGTATCTTTCCATTTTTCCTATTTTTTTCATTTTTGTATTTGTGGTGCCTTTAGAAGCCTTTTAGGATCTTATTGATGGAATTTTTGATTTTTTTTTAATTACTAACTCTTGTGTTTCTTTTCCATGAATATGTGCAAGTAGAGAAATGTTCACAGTTTAGGAACTTTTGCAAAACTTGTCATGGACATGAAGATAGGATAACAAAATTTTTTGTTTCTTCCAACATTTCAACAATTCACTGGCATCAACATGGTCATGTCCTACAGCCCAACTACTATTTGGATGGCCGGTTTCAAGTCCAACGAGTTAGCTCTTTTACTGTCTCTCATTGTAGCCACCATGAACGTTGTAGGAACGGTTCTTGGAATTTACCTTATTGACAACGCAGGACTAAGGAAGTTAGCCCTCGCAAGCGCAACTGGTGTAATTGTGTCCCTTCTCATTCTCTCGAGGGCATTTTTTGTTGAATCA
This sequence comes from Artocarpus heterophyllus, assembly GCA_025403435.1. Classification (NCBI taxonomy): domain Eukaryota; kingdom Viridiplantae; phylum Streptophyta; class Magnoliopsida; order Rosales; family Moraceae; genus Artocarpus; species Artocarpus heterophyllus. The sequence continues at coordinate 21,203,851 of CM046342.1, forward strand.
TCTGGTTCAACAAGTGGACTCTATGGCTGGCTTGCAATTATAGGGTTAACATTGTACATTGCTTTCATTGCTCCCAGGATGGGGCCTGTGCCTAGATAATGAACTCGAAGATTTATCCTGAAGCATACCGTGGGATTTGTGGGGGCATGTCTGCTACCATGAACTGGGTTTCAATTTGATTGTTGCCCACACATTTCTTTCGATAGCTAAAGCAGCAAGAACCGATGCTACTCTCTTGATTCTTTCTGTTATGGCTGTGATTATGTATGCATTTGTGATTGTTTTTGTGCCTGAAACCAAGGGCTTGACATTTGAGGAAGTGGAAAACATTTGGAAGGAGAGGGCATGGGAAAATAGTTCAAACACTTAAGCCTACTTCGAAAGGGGGAATGAGTCATAGTTTATATGCTTATTTTTTTATTGTTTTATTAAGTCGTTTGGCTGTGTGTAAATTATTGTCATATAAACCAGATCTTGTACCTTTAATCTACATAAATAAACGGTGTTTAATGGGTGTTTTGTTCTGATGGGAAAATTAGTTATCTCAAGAACAACAACTTAGCAAGCATTACATCCACCTTTAACACACACACACACACACACACACATACATACATACACACACGCATATACAATCCTTGAATTCTCTTTCAAATTGTGGACATGAAAATTGTAGGTTAAGCATCTTGAGAGATTTACCTAGATGGCAAAATATATATTTTTATATATGCCCTTGGATCGGTAAACAATTGATTATGCTAATTAGAGCTTCTTTTTTCTTTTTGGTTAAAATACAGACTCTGTGATATAATTTTGTAAACAATCCTCTTATCTTTGTAATGTCCCAAAATTAAGTGAATGTGTTTAGTATATAAATTGGTGAATTAGTGTGTCTAATTATAATTTAAGTTTAATTTAATTATTTTGCAATATTTTCTAGAATAATTTCAACTTAATTCTTTTGTTGGTTATCTTAAATTTTTTTTAAATTATTAAATTACCTTAAATGAATTTTAGCATTTTGTTATCTCATTTTGAAAGCAATTTTGGTACTTTATTTTTATTTTACTTTCATTCCCTAAAATTTAGATTTAATAAAATTTGAAGCAAAACAAATTGCAAATTCTCAATATGTCCCCTTTCTCTTGTTGAGACAGAGATCACGCGAAACCCAGCTTTAATACTAAAGCTCCCTTTTCTAAATTCAAAAATGTCCCTATAGACCCTATGTGAGCTCTCATTTAGGCCAAGATGTTTGAAAGACTAACCCTAAAAGCTGTTTCTCAAAGCTGTGGGTGAGACACAGATTTCTTTTCTAAAAACCACCATCAATCTTGAGGAAAAAAAGGGCAAAGCACCACCTAAGTTTTCTTTCTCTCCTCCTTCTCTTCACGTCTCCTTCTCCTCTCTCTTTATTTCTATCTAACTGATAAACATTCCATCATTTTTCAAAAAAAGTCAAACTCAAGAACACAACTACCTTAGCTTCATTTCCAACTGATCAAAGGCCAAGAAATAGAGGTGGAGTCACCAAGATTTCTTTCAAAAACATTTCACTTGAGGTTAGCAATGTTTTACTATATTAAACCTTCAAATTGAAGCTTTAGTACTGATTTTTCTGTACAAATTCATGTGCATGCATGTTAAGATTCGAGTTAGTAAATCTTGATTTTAGCCTGAAAATGGTTCCATGAAAACAGTCTTGATTTTAGCCTCCTTGAACAAAATCTGTGCATGTATGTTAAGATTCGAGTTAGTAAATCTTTAAACACTTGCAATCCAAGTTTGTATACCATAAACCAACTCGACTCCATGCTCGATCTATGTTAGAACTGAATTTAAAGGATTTTTACCTTATTTATTTTATTCATTTTCGGATTTATCTGAATAAATATGTGAAAAATGGTAAAGATGTGTTGCATGTGCATGAAATTATGTTTCTAAGTCTCATATTATGATTATAAAACATTTAGAAGTGTTTAGATTACCTTAGAACTTGTTTAAAATGATTTAAGGATGGATTGAAACTCGGATGCTCGCAAACAAAGCATACTGGTCGTGACAGTGCAGTCCACCACAGTCTGTGTAACGCGGTCGACCGAGCGACTGTGGAATGCTATATGTGGTCAACCGTATTATAGGGGCTGTTTTCAAGCCACCCGAGCCCCACTTGTTCCAAAATGCATTTTAAATGTAGTTTGCTTTATTTACATATCAGAAATTGTTTTAAATATGATCTAAAATTGGTTTAAACATCAAGAAAATAAATAAGATAATGTAATTAGATATGGCACACTAAGGAACCATGATTACTAACTGGTAGGTTGCGATAACAAATAAATGCTGATACAATTAGTCTACACCTAAGGTGTCTATCCTCCTAAGGAGCAAACGTGTAGCAGAATGAGACTGCAATATTGGTGCAATCGTGCTAAATAATGAGGTAGGACTCTAGACCCTCCCTCATTCGATAGCCATGATTTTAAAAGGGTTTTTAACCATGTTATGTTTTCCTAAAAGCGTTTTAAGGAATGATTGCTTATATTTATTTATTTTCGATGGATATTGAGTAATGAACATGGTCATAATGAACATAATAATAAATATAAATGTGATAACTTGGTAATTCGAGACCCAAATAGTGATATGATTGCAATGACACTGAGTACCGAATGGGTTAAGAACCCCCATATGGAGTGAGATATAAGTGCATGATGCCACAAACAGAGATTAGGTCGTGTAGAGAGCGACTTTAAGGCCAGGTCTCGAAACCCAGTTAGGCCATTACAGTCGTGAATTAGATGGCTTGCACAAGATGAAAGGTAAATCTTGATTTTAGATGATCATTGGACTTGAATGGTAAGTATAGAATGCTTGGTATCTATTTATTGTTTTCTTACTACTTTTATATTCATATATTTTATTTTAAATTAATGTTTTTAAAACTTAAGTCCTACTGAGCATTTCACTCATAGTTTATTTGTTTTAAAATCCCCTTCCAGGTGGTTCATAGTATACTACCAAATAGGACATTGTTGTCTTGCATGCGTGGACTGTGGAAATCTTATTTAGATTATTTGCTTATTTGTTTAAGGCATGTAATATTAAGGACATTATTTAAATTTTCCAGTTGGACTGTGGTTTGTATTTTGCTTATGTTGGTATTGTGTGTACACCATGTGGGTTCTAGTGCAACCCAATTCGCTCTTAATGAATTTTTTAAATTTAATTTAATTTAATCTAGAGATACTTCACAAAATTTATCTACGAAGTTTACAACAAGGAAATATTTTAAAAAGTTTTAAATTTATCATATTTTGTAATGTTTTCTTAAATTACCAAATATTAATTGTTGAGTTTAGTTGAATTTGCTTAATTATTTTAATTAAATCGCAATGTTACTACCTGGGTTTTGGTTTGTGACAGATTGTCGCATCAGAGACCCAAGTTTTGAACCTTGGGAATTGTGCACACATGGATATGACAATGAAAACCACTGATAGTCCAATTTTGTTTTCAAAACTGAGAGAAATGGTATCTAGGCGCCATTCGGCTACTGCTAATTCAAATCTCACCGACGACAAAGGGATAATGGGAGCTATGTTTGTTGTCTTCTAGTAGATGGCGGCGAGGGCCTAGCGTAAGGATCCTGCAATGGCTCGCTGACATGAATATTTTAAGGAGTTTTGACATGCAGCTATACCGATTTTCAACAAAAGAGGGGATTCACATGTGGCCAAATATTGGTTTGATTTAGTGGTGAAGCATCTAGACACACTTGGAGTAACTGTGGAATACCAAGTTGAGTTTGTAACTTACAAAGTGAAAGGAAGTGCTTGGTGGAAACAAGCAAAACATGTGGAGAATGACAGGAATATTGGCTGGGATAGATTTAAAACATTATTCTATGACCACTATTTTCCACAAGAGTACAAAGACTAGAAGTTTGCTGAATTTTTCGTCTGGAACAGGGTGATATGATAGTTAGAGAATATGAGGCGAAGTTCACTAAACTAGCTAGATTCTCTCCATCCGCCGTGGCTTTTCAACAGGGAAAGTGCATCAAGCTTGGAGAAGGACTTAAAGGATCTATTCGATGACATCTCGTTGCATTACGAATCCAAATTTTTGTTGGAAACAAAGTGCGCAGCGGAATTTTTAAAAATTTTTCATCAGAGTAATTTCCAAAACACAAGTTTGACATATTATATGTATAAATTAGACAGATCTTACTAACCTCAGTGCGTTGAAGAACCACCGCAACCTGTGTAGAGAAGTAATGTTCCAGAAGAGCCTTAACCAACTGGTCTTCTTTGCTATTCTCTATCCACAACTGGAGTGAGTGTGGGCTCACACGTTCAGCTCTTCCACCGGTGACTCTCCTTCCAACCAATAGAGAGAACCCAAAGCTAGTGTTCATGATTTGTGAACAAAAGCTCTCAGGGAGTTTTCAGATGCTCACTAGAAGAGTATCACTCTTAATCTCTTAAATTGATATGAGTAAATCATGAGACTCACTCCCTTTATATAGCTATTGGTCTTGGGGTCAGTCCGTATTAGATTAGGTCTCAAAAACTCGAAAAAGAATCAAGTTTGGATCAATATCTGATAAGATTCGTGTCAAAACACGTAATCTTATCTCTTGCTGATCGGTAGGCCGAACAGCCTGATCGACAGGCCGAACACGTCATTCGGCAAGCCGAACTCCCGAGAAAAAATCTCCGCGAATGTCTTATTTTCCACCTGAGATTCTAAAGGATAAAGTCTCAGTTTTGATTTAAATAACCCAATAGAGAAGTTATCTGATCAAAACAAACTTTATCAAGATAATCTCTAAGAAAATAAATTAATTCACAATAATTCTACAAGTTTATCTTGTTCTAATTTGTCCAAAATTAAAACAACCGATAAACAGACAAGAATTATCTGACCGCAATAATTCAACAAGTTTATCTTGAACTAATTTCTTACAAAATTATTTCAACCAATAAACAGACATGAATTATTTGATTCTTACAAATTTTAAACCAATCTGATAAATCTGACATAAGTCACCAATTATTGGAAAAGCACGCCGTATCGTTATAGGATTTTGTGAGCTAGCAAAGGGGACCAAAATGGACCTATAAAGTTTAAGCTCATGATAATTATGAAACCCAATATCCCAGATATACATTTCACAATTATCAACTCCAATGCTACTCCACTAAAAGCTTGGAGCTGCACTCTCGAACATTATAGAATTACGAAGCTCGTGTAGCTAAGTCTCCATGACATATCATAGTGTATCGTATCCCCATATGATCATCCATAATCAGCTTAAGGACAAGTTCTGTCTTACCTTCCTGATTATTTTTATCTTACGTTCCATTGTCTCACCATTAGAAAACTTACCATCCAAAGATAGTATACCATTCGGTTACACCTATGTATCCAAATGGATGAGCGCTCCAGTTTTTCAATTACAGGACAACGCATATAAGAGGATATCATTACTCCTAAAGAGGAGCTATAGATTCCATATCTATGAATAACAAGCCTACGCTATCAAGAGTCATGCCTCCAACGTACCGGCATGTATACCACTACTGAGATGTGGGTGTCACCCTTTGGCACATCAAAAGACACAAGTCGAGACAACGAGCCCACTATTCATTTCAGGATTAAGATACAATACAAATGATTGTCTAAAGTGAATCGATTTGCCGAGACAGAATTATTAATCCAAATCAATTCACTTTATGTCTTGATCCAACACATCGTCACCTATGACAACGCGCCAATGTTTCTATTCACGGAGTCCAACTCCGATGGTCAAGACAAACCATCTCCCAAAAGGGATATAGACAACGTAATAATCTTCACATGAATAAAGCGCCCAACTTTATTCCCTCGATTGCGGATCATATGTTTTAGACCGTCACCTTAAGAATCGTGTCTTCCGCATAATCAGTCCATCATATGCCCAATTCTTAAGGTTTAGACTGACAGTCTCAGACTACTGTTTGCTTATCAGACATTCAACAAATATGAGCGTAAAGAGGACAAGATTTGGTATATATAAATGAATAAATTCTTTATTGATAAAAATGTCTCCAAAAAAGTATTATATTTTTACTCCTTTGGGCATACATGTCTAACAATTTTCAGTGAGTTAGTGACGTCAGCTTTGTCAGTGGAGAGCAACAATGCCACCAGCTATGAGAACAGGGCAAGGACCTCAGGCGGGCCCTAGAGGAACAATAGGAGAGGCAACAACAACCATCAAGCTCAAGCGAGAAATTAGCATAGTGGTCCCAACAGTGGAAGTAGCAGTTTTTCTAGTAGTGGTCGCAGCAACCCTTATAACTTCAATTGCCACTTCCGCTAGCAACTAGGACATATAAAGAGGAATTGCCCGATAAGAAACTCTTAACAAGGATCCCAAACCGGAAAGGGTGCAACCCGTCAATCCCAGGCCCAACCTTTTGATCAGCCTTAACAAGTCTCTTAGCCATGGTGCCACCAGTTCACCCCTCAGCAGATGTCCTATCCATCGCAAGGTTATCGGTTGTCAAATTTCCAAAGGAACTTCCAATGATATAAAGCACCCAACCCAACCACTATGCAATCTCCTCCACCATAGCATTATAGGCTGACGAACCATAGAGCCAGTAATGCTAATAAAGTGAAAGGAAAAGCCCCAGCTCAAGTCCACTCCATAACTACATGAAGTTCCAGCGCTTAGGCCGGTAATGCAGTAGTTAACTATACAATTCTAGTTTCTTGATCTTTAGCTTGGGTCTTATTTGATACAGGTGCCATGCATTCTCTCATGTCGAATTTATTTCTAAATACATTAGGATTAGAAGTAGAGGAATTTTGTGAACCCATGATAATTACCTCACCCTTGGGGCGAGTGTATGTAAGTCTTGTAAAATAATGACTGGGGTTGAAATTTTAAGAAATGATTTGATTGTAATCCCTATAAGTACTTATGATGTAATCCTAGGGATGGATTGGATATCTAAGTATAATGTCATTATAGACTATCATCTTAGAAAAATGACCTTAGTGACTGATAGGGGAATGACGATCACTTACCAAGATGGGAATGATCGAGTGTTAAGTGAATGGTTCTTGAAGTCCTGTTTTGGAGGGCAAAGAAACTTAGCTTGTTATGCGCTTCGTTTAAACCTAGAAAAAGAATCTAGTGCAATAAGAAGAAACATGGTCATACTGGCGGTTGATGAGTTTGATGATGTTTTCCTCGATGAGTTACCTGGATTTCTATCGCACTGAGAAATTGAGTTTAGTATCGAGTTACTCCCTAGGACCATTTCAATCTCCATCACAGCATATCGAATGGCTCCGGTAGAAATGAAAGAACTGAGGAAGCAACTTTAGGAACTTGCAGATAAAGGGTATATCTGAAACAGCACGTCAGGTAGTATAATACCTGCCCTTTTTCATGTAACGGTTGATGAGAGATATTCAACGATGTTAAGTATTTTCTTTATGATATAATGTTACTGACTATTTATTAGAGAATTGTGATAGGTGACGGTCACATGGAATTGATGTGCTCAAGGTGTTCATGTCATTTATAATATATGCATGATAAATATTTAATATTTTATTCTTGGTATCTTTAAATGGCATTTTGATAGCCGATTTTTTTTTCTAGAATGGTATGCCAATGGATTTAATCAACAGGCCAAACTCACAACTTTGGCAGGCTGAATTAAGCCATCGGCAGGATGAATGCTACTAATGGGAAATCAATAGATAATTCTGAAATTATGGTCTTGATGATTAATTTAATTTGATTTAAGAATTCTAAATAAGTGATATATTTTTATGTCTTTCCTCATCCATGTTTATGAAGGTTTGACTTTTTCTTTTTAAAAGATAATTTGATTTGTGATCAGGGTTCCCAAATTGAGAAGATAAGATTTGGTAGATATAGCAAATCGTTGATTTTTTTCCTTATCTTGTTCCATTCCCCCACGTGTAAGTCATCTTTTTCTAAAAATAAAATATTTTATGATATTAAAGAGACCATTAGCCATCTTGCAATATGATTCACGTAAATTTCTCTCTCTATCGTTTTCTTTCCCTCTTTCTCTCTAAAATTGTCTCAGATACTCTCTCTTTCTTTCTCCATGTTTTCTTCCCCTTCTCTCCCTTATTCTCTGCAAAAATTTGAAAGAAATATTGGGTCTTTCCTTGGGCAAATTCAAAGAAAATTAGAGACGAATCGTTTCGAGGTAAGAATTCATTCTAGGTTACTATAGTAATTGTATTTTTTCCTTTAATTTGACCCTCATAACTTTGCGTACAAATTTCCATTTGCTTTGAAATTTTAGTATGATATATATATATATATATATATATATATAAGTTATTTGACATTCCTCAAAATTTCACACCAATTAGAGTTTTCTATGCTGAGTTATGAAATTTTTATTCACTGCTACTCATAGTTTAATGTTTGTTGATCGGTATGTTGCACAAAAGTACAATCTTTGTTCATGGGGCAACCGAATTGTGATTTGAATGAAATTTTGTAAAAATATTCACACATATGTTAGGTTATGACCTGGAAAATTTCGTGGTGATTTGATAAATATTTGATGAGTTCTTGAATTTTCTTTGAGATAGGTCTTTATGGCTGTTAAATCAGTGAATTTTGGACTTCTTGCTTATGTGACCTATTTGTATGAACAAACGAATTTATTTGACAATGTGACTTTTTGTGTTATTGTATTTATATGTTTATAGGTTGTCATAAAAATTTTAGGATCAAAGTAATTTTATTTTAATTAATTGAATATAATGATCATGTGTTGCTCACTGCTTTATGTGTTTAAGGTTTATTTTGTATATGAAGTCTAATGCATGTTTTGAATTGTTGAAAATTTATTTGAAGCTATTTTTTGGATATGTTGTAATTTTACGAGTCTAATATATGTAGGAATTTTATGAAATTATTTGTGATATAGATATTGTATTATATAAATATTTGTTAGGGTTGCTCACTGTTTTTGTATTACTGGCAGATTTTGGGTTATGAATTGAATGAATCTAATGGAATTTTTATGGCTAATGAAGAATAAGGGTAATATATATATATGTTAATTATGTCCCTGCAAAGTCTCATGCCCTAATTGTGTATGAATTATGAGTTATTAAATTATGAATAAATAAGGGTCAGGCAGGTGTTAGTATTGTAGATTTTGCATGTATATTTATAAGTTAGTAAAGTGTATTTGTGTTCTTGTATTTCTTGAGACAGAAGTATGAATAATGTCATATGGTTTTGGATGATTTTATGAGAATGAAATTTATTTTTATTTGTATATGGATGTATAACATGAACACACCAAGAAGTGAGCACATCGAGACCGCGGCGACATCATCTAAGATAAGGTTTAAGTAAGCAAGTCAAGTAAGACATTCTCACCTACAGTATGATAAAAGTTTACAAAAAAGTTTTGAGAACATGTTTTATGATAATTTTTGAGTTTGTTTTTACACGTTGTTTTCACATGAAAACTCTTGTTGTAACAAGAGGGCTTAACGAATGTTTCAATAATGAGGTATGTTAAAAGTATATCCATCTAAGTAGCACTTAATTAAGTGTTGCAGACCCTATGTTTATGTTTATGTCTATGTTTATGATGTCCAAAGTTGGACTTGTCATGTTTGGTTTGGGATTAACTACTCCTCTCCTCTCATGATGGCGCGCCTATGATGATGATGATGGTGTAACACTTGGGCCCTCAAAGATAAAATAAATGAAGTTTTAATGTGGATAATAATAATAAAAGATATGTTCTATATGAAACTGTGCCAAGTGCACTATTATGTTAATGATGATTATGATTATGATGTTTCATAAAGGTGTTCATAAAATGTTTTAAGTTGAGATAAAGATAAGAGGACTATGGAATAGGTGGAGGGCAAGGACAGGCATGTGAGCAAGGAATGATGGATTGAAACGGAAGAATGCCAAGATAGAAAATTTTCATTTAAAAAAAATAAAAAGGGTTTTTGAACGATGTTTCTATTTCTTTGTATGTTAAATTTCCACACTATTAAGTAAAAAAACTTGTTTTTTACATTGTATTGATTTTGTAGAAGACCGGCTTGCCGATTACCCTATATCGGCCTACCAATCTAAGTGATTTAAAACCCTTGTTTTGTAGAGCCTCGGACGGCCTACCAATGGTTGAGGTTCGGACTGATGGTCATGTTCGGCTTGCTGGTGTCTGGAGTTTAGCCTACCTAACTGTTTGAAAGATTTTGTTGTTTTTAATTTTATTTAAAATATGGTCTCATTGTTTGGGAATTGGTAAAAAATTATATATATATAAGTAGTTTTAATATATGATTGCACATTTATAAATGTTCTAAAAAAATTTGTATGGATTATGGGGATATGTTTATCAAATTATGTTTTTAAATTTAAATAGTTTATCTTAAATAATGATAACAAGGATGAAGTAGTGATATCTGTGACGTTCGTAAGGGGATGTTACATGTAGGTCAGGTTGCGCCCGTTCTATTTGCCAAGAAATACGACGGTACTCTCAGGTTGTGCATTGACTATTGACAATTGAATCGGGTCATAGTGAAGAACAAGTACCTATTGCCTAGAATAACGAGCTATTTGATCAGTTGGGAGGTTCTCGGTATTTTTCAAAGATAGACTTGCACTCAAGATATCATCTGCTTAGAGTCAAGGAGGAGGATATGCCCAAGACGGCCTTCAGGACCTGGTATGGACACTTCGAGTTCTTGGTGATGTTGTTTGGATTGACAAACACCCCCTATAGCTTTCATGGATTTGATGAATTGAATTTTCAGGCTTTACTTAGATTAGTTTGTGATTGTATTCATCAATGACATACTAATCTATTCTAAGACCTAGGAGGAGCATGAGTAGCACCTGGGGATTGTACTTCAGATCCTGCGAGAACATTAGCCATATGCTAAAAAGGAAAAGTGTGAATTTTGGATGAAAAAAGTCAAGTTTCTAGGACACATCATCTTTAATCAGGGTATTTCAGTGGATCCTTCCAAAATAGAAACTATGGTGCAATGGGAACGACTAAGAAATGTGGCTATAATTCATAGCTTCCTAGCACTCGCCAAATACTACAGACGATTCATGCAAGATAATTCGATGATAGCGGTTCCATTGACACAATTGGCTAAGAAAGATGTTCGATTTGAATGGGATATAGAATGTGAGTATGCTTTATAGGAGTTGAAGACCCAGTTGAACATTGCTCTAGTGTTGATCATATCGAGTAGTGATGAGTCGTATGAAGTCTACACTAGTGTGTCATGACCCAGACTTAGATGCATATTAATGCAACATGAACGGGTTGTGGCATATGGATCACAACAATTGAAGCCTCACGAGCAAAACTATCCCACTCATGATTTGAAACTTGCAGCAGTAATCCATGCACTAAAAATTTGGAGATGTTATTGTACGGAGCGATATTTTAGATTTTCTCTGATCATATGAGTCTAAAGTATTTGTTCATTTAGAAGAATCTGAATTTGAGACAACAGAGATGGAGGAAATTTATGGAAGATTATGATTTCATGCTGCAGTATCATTTGGGAAAAGCCAATGTAGTTGCAGATGCACTCAGTAGGAAATCTTCTAGAATTCTTGCTTGTTTGGCGTTTGAGGATTGGAAAAGAGATGTAGTGGTTAGTGAATATAGGTTGCAATATTATGAAGATTGCAATCAGGTCTTGGAATACAATATGGAGTCTACTCCAGCTCTTATACAAATGGTAAAGCATAATCAATGGTAGGATCAACATTTTCCGATGAGGGCGCCCTACAAGAGGGGTCAGGCGAAGCTCGAAACCAAAACCAAAACGCAAATAGGCCTGAAGGCCAACCCCGAGCAATAAGATCCCGATCTGACGATCAAGCTAGGGAGTCTCGGGTAGGGTGAGACAAAGAACACCTGATTGCCTAGGATCTGATCCGAGGACTCATAGTTGGGGTCCGAATACTCACACAACAGATGGCACAATAGCAAGCTCAACAGCAGTTGCCTCTTGCCTTCCTTCGCTCTGTCCAAGAAGACCAAGTTGAAGGTCGAGCAGGGCAGAGAGGTGACATCCAAGACAATGCTAGCTCAACAGATGCCAAACAGACCACCCATGGTATCTTGTTGAATAGTAGACTTGTTTGGAAAAGTCAAATGGCCCCTCAAGGGGGATGAGACCGATCCCCACAAGGCTCCCGAGCATCCATGTTTGACGGAATTAGGTACTAGGAAGATCGCCACCCATAGGATAGGCAAGCTGGAGGAGGTGACAGAGTTGAGGGTGGTGCCCAATACAAGGTGAAACTACCCAAAGATACCAACAGTCGCCAATTTTGGGAATTATAATGGTAGATTGACCAAATCCGCAATAGTCATTTCGGAGTCAATGAAGGTGGTATGCTAGACCCACCATTCACTGACGCCATCATGCAAGCTCCCATGCCCCCCATATTCGAGGTCCTATAGATCAAGGCCTATGATGGGACAATAGATGCCGATGAGCACGTGAAGCTATATCAGGGACATATGTTGCTCCAGAATGCCAACAACGTCACCATGTGCTAGGCATTTTTCCTCACACTAACTGGTCCAGCTTAGCAGTGGTTCCAATGCATTGAGCTGGGCACCATCACTTCTTTCGACTAGTTATCTAACGCCTTCTCGGTAGCCTTCTCCACGACCAAGACGAGAAGAAAGGAAGTCACCCACTTCTACGCTGTCAAGTAGAGAGATGGAAGTGTTAAGGACTACATCAACTACTTCACCCAAGCTACATTGAAGGTGAGACACATTGAAGATGAGACCCTAAAGCACACGTTCACGGTGGGCCTTAAGGATAGGAACCTAACATGGTTGCTCACCTTCGAGCAACTGAGCACTTTTCTCAAATGCTCAAGTATGCAGAGAGGTATGTTAATGTGGCCGGGTACATGAAGAGTCGTCAGGAAGGCGAAGGCAGCAACGGTGGAAGCAGGAAGGGAAAGAAGCAAAAGACCTTGCTCGAGCAACCAGACGTTGATTAGAATATGAAGCCGAAGAAAGAGAAGCCGAAGACAAATAAATCTAAGGTCTCGATTGAAAAATTCCAGAGCTACACTCCCCTAGTCGTCAGCATCGATTAGATATTGAACCAGGTGAGTGGTAAAAATTTGTTGGTGGATCTGCCCAAGCTTAAGGGAAGCAGAGCAAAAAAGGATCAAAATAAATATTGCAATTTTCACAAGGATGTCAGACACAATACCAGAGACTGTATCCAACTCAAGGACCAGATCGAAAGACTGGTTCGAGGTGAGCATCCATGGGAATTCATGGAGCGAGTTCAGACTCTTGGCTTTGGTGCCGAGAGGAATGCCCAACCAGCCCAAGATAGGCAAACTTAGCCATGCAACAATGATGGGAACACCTTGGAACCCTCGAACATTATTCACATGATCTTCGACAGGCTGGTTATAAGGGACACCTCAAGTGGCCGACGAACGTATGCTTAGGAAACCCGACTGGTTGAGAAAGGCGATCTCATCAACGCATTCGAGCATATTAACAATATTTTTTGGCAAGAGGGCATCCCCATCACCTTTACCGAGGAGGAGGTGGGCAAACTGATCCACCCGCACAATGACGCTCTCGTGTGCGAGCTTCAAATTGCCAACATATTGTTCGGCATATGCTGCTCGACAATGGCAATTCGGCTGACAAACTGAAGATCAGCAACGCTTTACTTACCCTAACCCAAACATCTTTATACGGCTTCACTGGAGAATGCATCCGAGTAGTAGGAAGGATAGGTTTGCCGATCACCTTCGAGGAGGGTGCTGTTTGGGTAACACGCATTGTCGACTTTCTTGTTGTCAACAAACCCTCCTAATACAACATCACCATTGGGCGGCCAACTCCAAACTCCCTTAAAGTTGTGGTCTCTACGTATCACCTCGCGATGAAGTTTCTTGTGGAGAATATGATCAGAGTCATTAGGTCATGGCAGAAAGATTCTCATGAATGCTACGCCAATGCCTTGAGGGAAGCTACAGCTTGGCAATTAAACATCTCAGCCATATTCAAAGTAGATGAGATATCCTTTCCTACTGAGCAAAAGCCCAAAATGTTATCCGACCTCGATCCTTGACTCCCAAAAGAAGAAGTGTGAGCTATGCCAGCAGAAGAATTGGTACCATACTATCTAGACCCTGAACATCTCGATTGAACGATCTAACTCAAGTCTCAGCTGAAGTCTAAGATCTGGGTTGACCTGGAGAAGTTCCTCAAGGAATATCAGGATGTGCTCGTATGATCCCACAAGGACATGCCTAGTATCGACCCCAGCATTATCTACCACCACCTCAACGTCCGCCCAGAACAGAAGCCAGTCATCTAGAAGAGGAGAACATTTAATTCGGAGAGGTATGCCACCATCAATGAGGAGGTCCTGATGCTCTTAAAGGCCTAGTTCATCCAGAAGGTTACCTATCCAAAGTGGTTGGTGAATGTTGTCTTGGTTAGAAAGGCCATTGGAAAGTGGCAGGCCTGCATTGATTATACCGACCTTAACAAAGCTTGCCCAAAGGACTGTTCCCACTACCCCGGATAGACCAACTAGTGGATGCAACGACCGGACATGAGCTACTAAGCTTTATGGATGCCTACTTCTATTATTACCATATCAGAATGGCCAAAGAAGACCAGATCAAGATCGCCTTTACCACGGATCAGGGACTTTTCTGCTATGTGATTTTGCCATTTGGACTGAAGAATGCCAGAGCCACCTATGAACGCCTTGTGAACAAAATGCTCGCTCGATTGATTAGCAAAATTATGGAAGTGTACGTCGATGACATGCTCATCAAATCTATTCGAGCAGCGGACCATATTGGGATTCATGGTCAACTAGAGTGGAATCTAAATCAACCCAGCTAAGGCCCAGGCCATGATAGATAGGCACTCTCCTCGTACTATCAAAGAAGTATAGAAGTTGACCGGCATGGTAGAGGCCTTGTCCAGGCTTGTCTCCTAGTCTATTGATAGGCCCCAACTTTTTTTCCAAGCGCTCAAGGGGAGGTTTAAGTGGAGCAGGGAGTGTGAAGAAGCATTCCAAAGTCTCTAGAGATACTTGACCATGCACCCACTCATATCCAAACCTTTGCTGGGAAAGACGCTCTATGCCTACCTAGTCGTGTTTGAGAAAGCCATAGGCTCTATTCTTGTTTTAGAGGAAGACAATGTCCAGAGGCTGATCTACTACACGAGCAAAGCATTTCAAGGCATCGAGGAATGGTACCCTCTATTGGAGAAGCTGGTATTCACCCTCATCACCTCTACCTAGAAGCTCCGACCATACTTCCAAGGGCACACCATTCAAGTCCTGACTAAGTATCCCTTGCGTCAAGTCCTCTAAAGTCTGAAAATATTTGGACGAATGGTCAAGTGGTTAGTTGAGCTTGGACAATACGACATACACTTTGTGCCCCCAGACGACCATCAAGGTGCAAGCCTTGGCTGATTTCATTACAAAATTCACAAACATTGGGTAGAACACCACTTTACCGAGAAAGCTCTCGTCGAAGTCCAAGATGCCCCTAGCAATAGCAGCAATACTGTCAAGCCTGAGCCCGAATGGAAGCTTTTTGTGGACGGATCGTCAAGCGTGAATGGCTCAGGCACCGACCTTATCCTCACTAGTCCGGACGTAAAAAAGGCAAGTTACGCTCTTAGCTTCGACTTCAAAGCATCCAATAATGAAGCAGAGTATGAAGCCTTGTTAGCAAGACTCAGAATTACGTGTGACCTTGGGGTGGACCACGTCCATGTCTATAATGATTCAATGCTTGTTGTCCAACAGGTCTATGAACGCCTATTTGAAAGAGGTCAAGGCCTTGTTAGGGCAGTTCAAAGCCTATTCCTTCATTCAGATCTCGAGGTTCGAGAATTTAGAAGCTGATGTACTAGCTCAACTAGCCTTAGGCTTAGGAGACAGCGAATTGACGTCAGTCCTAATAGAGAGGCTGACCGAGCCGAGTATCATCAAAGAAGTGTTTAGTGTAGCTGAAGAACAAACAAGCACCTAGATGGACCCAATCATCTGATTCCTGAACATCGTTGAGTTACTCAGTAACCAAGAGTATGCTCGGTGCATTCGCAATAGCTTAGCCTGGTATTTGATGATCGGGGGGAAATTCTATAGACGCGGCTACACTACCTAGTGCCTAAGATGTGTTGGGCTTGAGGATGCTTAATACCTCATGCAGGAGATGCACAACAGATTATGCAGCAATTCAAGGGGGCGTTCCTTATCTCATAAATGCCTCCGCCAAGGGTACTACTGGTCGACTATAGACTAATACTGCAAGGAATATGCACAGAAGTTCCTTAAGTGCTAGCAGTTCACCTAAGCAATTGGGCAACATGCTAAGCCACTCAACTCCGTTCCGTCTGCCTGGCCATTCGCCAAATGGGCCATCGATCTGATTGGACCTTTGTCGCTAGCACGATTGCAATTTAAGTATTACATCGTGGCCATTGACTACCTCACCAAGTGGATAGAGGTCGAGTCCTACACCGATATGACTGAAGCCAAATGCACCAACTTCATCTGGAAGAACATTATCTATTGGTTTGGAATCCCATACACAATAGTCATTGACAATGCCAAATAGTTCAAATCAGCAAGTCCCTTTCCCCTATGAGAATAGCTCGGCATTAAAAAGGTCTTCTCCTCACCTAGATATCCTTAAAGCAACAGATAGGTTGAAGCTGTCAACAAGACAATTAAGGACAACCTAAAGAAAAAATTGGATGGGGTCAAGGGCACGTGGATCGATGAGCTCCCAAAGGTACTTTTGGCTTACCATACTGCTGCTTTGACTGCCACAGGAGAAACTCCATTCTCCCTAGTCTATGGAGCCGAAATCGTCATCCCGGCCAAGGTTTGCCTATGGAGCTACAAAGTTGAACATTACGATGAGTTGCATAATGCCAAACTCATGATGTCTGAGCTTGACCTGCTAGAAGAAAAGAGAGATAGAGCTCTAATTGAAACTATAGCTTGAAATCAAGCCGTTGCCCGATACTACAAGTGGGTCCATCCAAGAAGTTTCAAAATTAGTGATTTAGTCCTCAAGAAAGTCATCGTCCAGCAGTCCAGGCTCGGTTCCTGTGGACCAAAATGGGACAGCCCATTCAAGGTGGTTAGCATCATCTGGCCAGGCACATATAAGATTGCCAACGTGGAGGGAAATGTGCTCCGTCACCTATAGAATACTGAGTAGCTGAAGAAATTCTATTGCTAACAAGAGCCAAAGCACCTCTGTTGACTTTAGGCCTTATTCTTTTGTAACCAAAAGATCTGCCAAGTAGAGCAAAAATGTACATAATAGAACCTTAACAAAAAATGCACTTTTAAAGAATTCCTCTAAACAATTCGCACTAAAAGAAGGCCACAACTCCTGAAGATGAAAGGCCACGCCACAACTTGTAAGAAGGGGAGGCCACCCTAAATCCAGACTAGGGGCTAGTCGGCATGTATTCCGACCACAAGTGGACTTGAACACTAGTTGCTACTTCAACATTGTTTGGACGACCCGACCAACAATCAGACCAACATGGCGATGACCTTAGGAAACTCAACCCCCGACCATAATTAGACTTGTAAAAGTTCCAAAGAACTTAAACAAGTCTAAGAGGGGCTACAGGGCACTATGCGCCGTTGTAGATAGCCCAGGTTGGGCATGCCAAACAAGTTGTCTAAGACTTAAAAATCTAAGAAATAGATATTGTGTTGGAAAAATAATACGTAACAGAATTGTAAAATTTTTTATACTGGAGTATTTTTCAAAACACAAGTTTGACATGCTATGTGCATAAATTAACCAGATCTTACTAACATTTGAATGCCGAGAAACTCCTGCAATCTGTGAAGAGAAGTAACGTTCCAGAAGAGCCTCAACCAACTAGTCTTCTTTGCTATTCTCTGTCCATGATCGGAGTGAGTGTGAGCTTATGTCTTTAGCTTTTCTAGGTGACTCTCCTTCCAACCAATTGAGAAACACCGAAAGCTATAATTCGTGATTTGTGAATAATAGCTCTCTGGGGGGTTATAGAGTCTCACTGATAGAGTTTCACTCTAGGTTTCTCAACTGATCTTAATAATAAAGAGACTCACTCCCCTTTTTATAGAGGTTGGGCCCAGGGCTCAGTCCTTATTAGATAAGGCCACAAAAATTTGAATCAAAATCAAATTAGAATCAATATCTATAAAATCCGCATGAAAATATGTGATCCTTTTATCGCACGGAAGGCAAGCTGAATTGGCAGATCGGCCTATCAAACCTCCTCAATTGGTAGGCCGAACTTAAAGATTGGCCTATCGAACCTCCGATAAAAGATCCTTGAAAATCTTTATTTTCCACCCAAGATTCTTAGGATAGAGTCTTAGTTTTAATTCAAAAAACTCAATAGAGAAGTTATCTGATTAAAACAGTCAAATCTAGATAATCTCTAGGAAAATAAATATTCCTTAAAATTCAACAGGTTTATCTTGAATTAATTCAAAATTAATCCAACTGATAAACAGATATGAATTATCTGATCCCGATAATTCAACAAGTTTATCTTGAATTAATTTTATCACAAAATTAATTCAACCGATAAACAAATATGAATTATATGATTTTATCAATTTTTAGCTAATCTGATAAATCTGACATAAGTCACCAATTATAGAAAAAATATGCCATATCGTTACAGGATTTTTGTGAGCTAGCAAAAGGGACCAAATGGATCTATATAGTTCAAGCTCTCGATACTCATGAAACCCAATATCCTAGATATACATTTCAAAATTATTAACTCTAACGGTACTCCACTAAAAGCTTAGAGCTACACTCTCCAACTATATAGAATTATAAAGCCTGTGTAACTAAGTCTCCATGACATATCATAATGTATCGTATCCCCATAGGATTATCCATAATCAGCTTAAGGACAAGTTTTATCTTACCTTCCCGATTATTTTTATCTTATGTTCTATTATCTCACCATTAAAAAACTTACCATCCAAAGATGGTATACCATTTGGTTACACCTATGTATCCAAATGGTTAAGCGCTTCAGTTTTCCAATTGTAGAATAACATATATAAGAGGATATCACTATTCCTAAAGAGGAGCTGTGATTCTATATCTATGAATAATAGGTCTAAGCTATCAAAAGTCATACCTCTAACATACCGACATATATACCACTATTAAAGTATAAATGTCACCCTTTGGTATATCAAAAGACATAAGTCAATACAATGGGCCTATTATTCATCTTAAGATTAAGATACAATACATATGATTGTCTAAAGTGAATCGATTTGCTAAGAGAAAATTATTAATCCAAATCAATCAACTTTATGTCCCGATCCAACATATCGTCACTAAGACAATGTACCAATGTTTCTATTCACGGAGTCCACCTTTGATAGCCAAGACAAACTATCTCCTAATAGGGATATAGACAACATAACATTTTTTACATGAATAAAGTGCCCAACTTTATTCCCTTGATTGCGGATCTTATGATTTAGACTATCACCTTAAGAATCGTGTCTTCCACATAATCTGTCCATCATATGCCTAATTCTTAAAGGTTTAGACTGACAGTCTCAGATTATTGTTTGCTTAACATTTATTCAACAAATATGAATGTATAGAGGAAAATATTTGGTATATAAATAATAAATAAATTCTTTGTTGATAAAAATGTCTCAAAAAACATATTATATTTTTACTCTGTAGGGCATACAAGTCTAACAATCTCCCACTTGCACTAAGGGAGTAAATATGATAAATCTCACATCTCCATAGCTTCCACATGCCTCTCGAAGACTCTCCCAGTAAGTGTGTTTATGAATGGATAGCTAAATTGTCCTCTGACGTGATTTTACACACTGTGACATGCCTGCCCTCGACAAAGACCTTTATCACGTGATACTTCTAATTAATATGCTTACTCTTCTTATGAAATCTTGGTTCCTTAGTATTAGCTACCGCCGTACTATTATCACAGTACAATGATACCATCTTATCCATACCAGAAACTACCTCAAGATTTCCAAGGAACTTACGGAGCCACACTGCTTCTTTTGAAGCATCACTAGCTGCCACATACTTGGCCTCTATCGTTGAATCCAAATTGTAATCTTGCTTCACACTTATCCAACTAAAGGCACCGCCGCCTAGAGTAAACACAAAACCTAAAGTTGATCTTCTAGAATGCAAACAGGATTAGAAATCCAAGTCAGTTTATCCTAGAGAAGTTAAGTCCTTATCCAAATATACAAGCATATATCCTCGAGTCTTTCTTAGGTACTTGAAAATATGCTTAACCGTAACCCAATGGTTCAGTCCTAGATCCGCCTGAAATCGACTTACAATCTCGACCGCATAACAAATATCTGGTCATGTGCAAAGCATGGCATATATGAGACTACCCACTGCTGAAGCATAAGACACATTCTTCATGTATTATCTTTCTTTCTCAGACTTTGGAGAGTCTTTCTTAGAAAGAGTAATTCCAGACTTGGATGGTTGCCTACCTTTCTTGGAATCTTGCATTGTAAACCTCTTGAGAATTTTATCTATGCAGCCGGCTTGTGACAAAGCTATCATTTTGCTCTTCCTATCCCAAAAAATCTAGATATCGAAAAAAAAATTAGCCTCACCCAAGTCCTTCATGTCAAACTGCTTGGTTAACCACAATTTGATCGATGACAACGCCCCTACACCATTGCCAATTAACAGAATGTCATTTACATAGAGTAGTAGAAAAACTACCTTTTCATCCCTAATGTGTTTGTAAACACATGGCTCATCCATATTTTGTGAGAACCCATAAGTCTTGATCACTTGATTAAATCTTATATTCTACGAATGGGAAACCTGCTTAACTTCATAAATTGACTTTAGCAACTTACAAACCTTATCCTCTGGACCTTTAGCCTTGAACCCATCTTGTTGTTCCATATATATGGACTCATCAAGATAGCCATCTAAAAAAGCCGTATTGACATTCATTACCAAATCTCGTAATAGAGAGAAGTAGCTATGGACAAGAGAATTCGAATGGATTTAAGCATGGCTACAAGTGAAAAGGTTTCCTCGTAATCGATTCCTTCCTTTTAAGTGTATCCCTTAACTATCAGTCTAGCCCTAAAGGTTTCGACCTTTCCATCCACTCCTCTTTTCCTCTTGTAGATCTATTTATACCATATGGTTTTTACTCCATCAAGAAGATCCACAAGTTCCTTGACCCAATTAGTCTCCATAGATTTCATCTCTGTGTTCATGGCTTCTGTCTGGAGTTTCGAATCAACATCCACCATAGCCTCTTCACAAGTGTAAGGATCCTTGTCATGTTCATCTGATTCAGCCAAGAAGGCCTCACCAGTGAACATATACTACTAAGGTTGATGCTAGATCCTCCCACTATGTCGAAGCCCCTTAGGTTGCTGTTCAAGTTCGTTTAGTTTTTCTACACCAATTGGAGTGGTTTCTACCAGAACCTCCAGAGTGATTGGATCACTCCTTAACTCCTCAAGCACCACTTTGCTTCAAGGCTTAAAGTCGTCCATGTAACTCTTCTTAAGGAAAGTTGCATTAGTTGAAACTATGACTTTATTTTCCTTTGGGTTATAAAAATAACCTCCTTTAGTCCCATTTGGATATCTTACAAACACGCAAACTTTTAAACGTGCTTCCAACTTATTCGCATCCTTAAACAGGACATGAGCTGGACATCTCCATATACAAATATGGTTTAAGGATGTCTTTTTGCCCATCCACAACTCTTGAGGAGTTTTAGGGACCAATTTTGAAGGCATGTTGTTGAAAAGATAACATGCGGTTTGTAGTGCATATCCCCAAAAGGATAAAGGCAATGATGAATAACTCATCATAGACCTAATCATGTCCAACAAAGTCTCATTCCTTCTCTCTGCTACGCCATTCTACTACGGAGTGCCCGGCGCAGTCAAACGGGATAAAATCTCATTCTCTAATAAGTGTCCTAAGAACTCATCAGAAAGGTATTCTCCACCTTGATCGGATAGAAGTGCCTTTATGGGTCTACCCAATTGCTTTTCCACTTCAGCCTAAAACTCCCTGAACTTGTCAAAAGTTTCGCTTTTATGGTGCATCAGGTACACATACCCATATTTTGAGTAATCGTTAATAAAAGTGACGAAGTATTCATACCCTCCTCGTGCCCGAATGGTCATCGGTCCACAAATATCACTATGCACAAGTTCTAGAACCCCTTCAGTCCTATTGTCCTTAGACCTGAATGGTCTTTTGGTCATTTTACCCTCCAAACAAGATTCACATTGAGGTATAGATTCCACCTTTAAGTGACTTAAAGGTCCATCCCTTACCAACCTTTGAATCCTATTCTGGTTAAGATGACCAAGGCACAAATACCAAAGATAAGTCTTATTAGAGTGAGAAGTTTTAAATCTTTTAGAGTTATTATCATTCATCTCAGCATTAAACAGTAAGTCTATCTTAGGTTTGATAAAATATAGAATATTTTGCATCCATCCAGAACAGATTAAAGATTTATTTTTACAAATCACCACTTTATTATTAAAAGAAATCAAATAGGAGTCTTTAAATAAACAAGCTACAGAAATTAAATTCCTCTTAAATTTAGGAACATAAAAAAAATCTTGCAAAATTAAATTCTTATAATCATCAAAATGTAGATAGATGTCTCCCACTGCTTCAGCTAAGACAAAGGATCCATCGCCCATCCGAAACGTAAAGTCATCACGAAGTAGACTTCTTGTTTCTTTGAACCCCTACAGAGAAACACAAACATGATTAGTTGCACCAGAATCTATGACCAAAATGTCACTAGATTCCTCAACTAAACAAGTTTGTAAATACAGAAGATCACACCTACTCCTTAGGAAAGGAAGTCCTTGCAATTCTTCTTAATGTGCCTGACCTTCTCGCAGAAGAAACACTTTAACTTCTTTGGGTTCTTCTTCTTCTTCTTCTTCTCCTTGCTCTTGTTGTTTGCAGGAATAGAAGACTTTCCATTCCTGGCCCATTGCTTTTTTCCATTCCTAGGGTTGGGATTGGAACCAGAAGCAGCTACCAAGTTGGCCTCGTCACCCGTAGGAGATTCCCTAATCAGCAGTTCGAACTCCTGTAACAGTTTCATCAACTCTGCTAAGGTCATATCCCATCTATTGCTTAAATTAAAAGTAGCTCTAAATAGGATAAACTCCTTAGATAGTGTCTCAAAGACCATAATCATCTGAGTTTCAGCATTGATGTTCGCTCATTAGTCTGTGCTTCAGCAAGGTAACCCATGACCAACATCATGTGCTCCTTTATAGATACCCCCGGCTTTTGTTTATAGTTCAAGAGTTTTCGAAGCGCCCCTTGCCACTTAGTTAAGACCTGGCCTCCAAACATGTCTTCTAGATTATCCAAGATCTACTTAGCAGTCTTATAATCCTCATGTTGATCCTGCAACACGTTGTCCATGCTGGCCATAACATAGCAACGGGCCTTTTCATTATCATCTTTCCAACGATCATATGCTTGGATTTGATCATTGGTGGAATTTCCTATAGGCTCAGGAGGACAAGGGGTTGTCAGCACAAATTTCAGTTTCTCAAAGGAGAGGATGATATTTAGATTCCATTTCCAATTATTATAATTCTCTCTAGTTAATTGGTTTTTGTCAAGTATCGATGGTAAAACATTTTTAGATATTTTTAATCTATAATAAAGAATCATATACCAAACATAAACAAACATAGCATAATAATTTAGTATGATAACACAATCATGTAAAAAATATACAGATGCGTTTATGTGTTAAAACCTTGAAAATATCACAACCTTACAACGATAATTCCTAACCTAGAATTCAACAAGCTCCTAGGGAAGTCATGTCAAATTCAATTAGGAACACGGATCCCCTCTTGATTAATATATGCCATCTAGGACCCGTATGATCCAGTATATATTAATAATCATTTCTTTGGCCATTAATTTTATTAACAAAGCTCCTTGGAGAGGCTAATAATTAAATTAACATGAGTGTATAACCATCATTTTAGTATCTTAACCATGATTTATAATCACCACCTAGAGGTAATTCCCAACTCAGAATTCAACAAGCTCCAAGAGAAGTCATGCCAAATTCAATTAGGAACACGGATCCTTACCTGATTAATATATACCATATAGGACCCATATGCTCTAGTATATATTAATAATCATTTCTTTGGCTATTAATTTTATTAACAGAGCTCCTAGGATAGGCTAATAATAAAATTAACATGAGTGTATAACCATTATTTCAATATTTTAACCATGATTTATAATCACAACCTAGAGGTGTGCAATGATAAATCATGTGAAAATATCTTATCTTCTAGGAAATTCAACCTAGTACATGATGAAGTCCCTTCCTAGGGGTCAAAACTACCATGTGCTACCTATGGACCAACGATTGAGGCCTTAGGTCCTTTTTTTGAAAACCTTCTCCTACTCAATCTTTTGAAATCAAGGTTTTATTTTAAAAATATGCATGAACAATTTTAAATGAGCAGCACTCCCTATTCTATATGACACGTTATCAATATACATGACAAATCATATTATAATATAGACAAACAAAGCAATCAAGCAAAGCTACAAGCAAAAAAATAATAAATAACCATAATATTATGGTTCCACCCTAAAGAATAGAAAATAAAGATCACAAGAGAATAATCGAAATATATTATCGATTCTTCATCCTTGAATCCTCAAGCTGTATCCTTCTTCATTAATTCCTATCTTCAAGTCTTCAATTCCGCATAGATCGAATACTACATATTTTTGGTCATATCTAAATTTTAATGTTTTTCAAAATTGTTCCAAAAATAAAATTAAAACTGTATAAAAAATTGCACCTTTTTTGAAAAAATTTCTAACTCTCTGCCGGCAAGCCAATCTGTATGATCGGCCTGTTGGTTATGACCCACCGGCCTACTAATTTTGAAAATCGACCTGCCGGTCATGATAGATCAGCCTACCGAACCTAGAGTTTAGCCTGCCATTAGAGCCACTAGATTTTTGCCCAACGGATGGTCTACCAAACCTCACATCTGGCTTGCCGATCCTGCGACCATCGGCCTACCGAACTAGAGGGTTCGGCATGCCGACCGAGAAAAGATCATCCCTTTTTGGAAAATACAATTTTGATGCAATGCATCAATTTTATTTTCAACAATTCAAAAACAAAAAATTAGAGACTCAGGTAATACCTAGGAGCTCCATCATCCATCTTCTAGATCTGTCTTTTCTGAATGATTATTTAATTACAAAATTATTGCAAATTTAAAATTAAATAATAATTCCTAGATGGAGATGATAGTATCCCCATAGGATTATCCATAATTGGCTTAAGGACAAATTCTGTTTTACCTTCCCGATTATTTTTATCTTACGTTCTATTATCTCACCATTGAAAAACTTACCATCCAAAGACAACATACCATTCAGTTACACTATGTATTCAAATAGTGTACCGCTTTAGTTTCCAATTATAGGATAATACATATAAGAGGATATCACTACTCCTAAAGAGGAGCTATGGATTCCATATCCATAAATAACAGGCCTACGCTATCAAGAGTGATGCCTCCAACGTATCAGTATGCGTATCACTATTAAAATATGTATGTCACCCTTTGGTACATCAAAAGACATAAGTCAAGACAACTGGCCTACCATTTATCTTAGGATTAAGATACAATACAAATGATTGTCTAAAGTGAATCGATTTGCTAAGACAGAATTATTAATCCAAATCAATTCACTTTATGTCCCGATCCAACACATTGTCACTTATGACAATGTGCCAATGTTTCTATTTGTGGAGTCCACCTCCGATGGCCACGATAAACCATTTCCCAATAGGGATATAGACAACATAACAATCTTTACATGAATAAAGTGCCCAAATTTATTCCCTCGATTTCAGATCTTATGATTTAGACTGTCATCTTAAGAATCGTGTCTTCCGCATAATCTGTCCATCATATGCCTAATTCTTAAAGGTTTAGACCGACAGTCTCAGACTATTGTTTGCTTAACATACATTCAATAAATATGAACAGAAAGAGGACAAGATTTGGTATAAAAATAATAAATAAATTCTTTATTGATAAAAATGTCTCCAAAAACATATTACATTTATATTCCTTAGGGCATACACATCTAACATATCTTTCCTGCTCAGCCAAACAAAAAGATTAAAATAATTGAGGAAGATTAAACTTGGGAAAAATTAATATAAATTGAGAAGCATTGAACTTGGAAAATGAAAAATGAAAATTTCATAAAAAAATTAAATGTCTATTGGAGGTACAAATAACCAGGCACCTTCCAAACTTAGAAAGAATGAAAAAACAAGAAAAGGAAGAATACAAGGAATCAGCTTTAGGTCTCGACTCCAGCATCGTCATTCCCAGCATCATCATTCTTGGTGTGGTGGTCGACCATAGTATCTTGCCCTCGGGGAGCTCAGACTTCCTCGATCAACACCCCCTCTTCGCCAGCCTTGGGCTGAACTATGAGTAACCAGTACATGGCAGCGGCCTCAAGATGCATCTCCAGAAGATGCTCCTACAAGTCCTTCATTCCCAAGATAATAGTTGTTCGCACAATCGGCAGAGGCCTTGAATTCCTCCACTGCCTGGTCTAGCCCGTCGAGTAACTTGTCCCTCAAGAATCGCTCGTGGTCATCCCGAGCGGCCTAAAGAGCAGCCCAAACCTGCTCTGCTTCGGCCTGTGCTTTGTTGGCCTCCTTTCGTGCCTTTCTTGCATCAACTTCAACCTAGATCGCGTTGGTTTTTACTTGAGAAAGCTTGGCCTCCTTCTCCTCGAGCATTTTCTCCACTTGACCCTTCTCCTCAGTGACCTATCGGCCTTCTTCTACTCAACGTGGAAGGTGCACTTGGCGATGAAGTTGACCATCTTCATATACGAGTAGACCTACAAGAGCAAATGTTAGAGACTCAAAAAAATGCAACTAACAAAAAGTTCAAGACATAACCAGGCATACCTTGACAGTGAGCCTGAAGGCTGAGCAAAAATAGTCTAAGAAGGTCTTCTCTTGGACTATTGCATACGGCGCCTCCTTGGTGGGTCGGCTGACAGTGGCGCCACAATGGTGATAGCAAGCAGAGGATTGCCTTCACCATGGCTAGACAAGCCCCTTGACCTCATCGATCGTGGTGGGCCATTCTGTTGGTTGGTGGCAAAAGGGCACTTGGGTTCTTAGGTCCTCTTTCTCTTTGACTTAATGACCTCCTTATCCTTGGATTAGCGGAGGTTCTCCATCATCCTCTACCTCACCTGCCTTGTCACCTACCTTAAAGACATTTCTATAAGAAGGAAAATGAAGTCAAGATGAGCTCAGCAATAGCACAAAAAAAACTCAAGGCATACCTCTGATCTAGAGCTGACCTGACAAGTAAAGTAGCCTAATCACGTCCCTGAGGTCTTCATCAACGATTGGCAGCCCTAAACTGAAGGAACCACTAGAAGAGTTCCCCGTTGGCCACTTAGATCGAAAGGTACTCGGCCCCAGGACGTCGACAACACTAGGCCCTACAACTATCACTTGCTCAACTAGCCGAATAAGCAGAACGTCATCACGATGGGGTAAAGTTAAGCTAAACCCCCTGAACTAGCCATAGTGGGCATGGTTGGCCTTTTGCAACAAAAAGAACTATCGCCGAGATGCTTAAGGATTGGAGTTTAATTCCTCCACTCTATGGTGACCTTGCTCGATGTCCACAATCTCTTTGACCAGATGTGCCCCTACTCGAATCTCCTTGGGACCTCTTGATCCTTGGGCACCACCTCATCGGCCTAAGACATATAATTTCCCCCAACGTAGAACCACTCAAACTTCTAGAGTTTGTCCAAGTCGAGGTTCCCAAGGATGAATTCTTTATTGAAGCCATTGAAGTAGTACCAGGTCAACTGCTGAGGAAACTGATTCATCTTGTAAACTTGCTTGAAGGCCTCCCACGGCATCTCCGTCACACGGTAGTACCTCCAAAGGACATACATCCAAATCAAGGAGCGATAGCAATTCAGGTTCAGCTGAGCATGGCAAACATTTAAGTCATTCAATGCCCGCCAAAGGAAAGGGTGGAAAGGAAGGCAGAGTCCTACTCAGAAGAACTCCATGTATAACATGATATAACCTTCTAGCGGGTTCAAATGAGAGTCCCCCTCACTGGGCAAAACAAGTACAATATCGTCGAGAATTTGATACTCCCGATGTAGAACCGTAAGTCGGCCCAACGTCAACACCAATGTATATCCTGCTGCAAAAGCCAGGCCGATCCCTTCTAAAAGCAATAATGCCCTAGACTCTGGTTGCAACGGGTCTCAACTCGTTAGCCTCTTCACCTTCGTGTTCTTCCCCCTCGGTTGGCCTGTCCTCCCTAACCGAGGTGTTGATGGTCATTTCTCCCATTACAGGAGCTGAAGTCCAGACTTCGACTTGAGGTGCTTGGTACGTCAATGGTTACCACCAAGCTAGCGTGTTCTTGGGCCGTAACTCGAGATGTACCTACGGCGACTACCCCAATGCATGGGTCCTTGTCCCTGCACAGCTTGACCCAACGCCTTCCATTGATCATGTCGAGGAACTCTTGCTCTAGTATTGTCCCTTTGTTAAGGCTTAAAATCTCGGCCAACTAGGCTTCCCAGCTTGGTTGGGCGAGGTCTCCTCTATATCAACCTCCTCGGACGTTGTCTTGTCAGTTTCGGTATTACTATTTGACCCAAAAGTGATGGAGTCATTTCGAGAGTCACTCAGATCGCTCATCTTTTAATTTTAAAAATCTTTGGTTTGGGAAGTTGCCTACTAGGGTAGAAAGTTGCTTGAGACAAAATTCAAAGTCTTCTGGTCATGACCTACTACTTGGTAGCTTAAACTCGAAGGTTCCAAAGTCCAAACATGCTTACACACTAGCACAACAAGAAATTAACTCCTATTTATAGCCAAAACTTAGACACAAAACTTGGGCAAGAAAATCAAAGAGACGCAATGGTTACGCTTGTTAGGAAAACAACCAATCGCGTGTTGACACGTGTCTTCTTGAGCTTTAGTGCATACCTTTTCTTTTAGACATGTATGCCCTAAAGAGTAAAAATGTAATGTGTTTTTGGAGATATTTTTATTAATAAAGAATTTATTTGTCATTCATATACCAAATTATTGTCCTTTTTACGTTTATATTTGTTAAATGCATGATAAGCAAACAAAAGTCTAAGACTGTCGATCTAAGCCTTTAAAATCAGGCATATGATGGACAGATTATGCGGAAGACATAATTCTAAAGGTGAAAGTATAAATCATAAGATCTGTAATGGAGGGAATAAATTTAGGTGCTTTATTCATCTAAAGATTGTTATATTGTCTATATCTCTAACGGGAGATGGTTTGTCTTAGCCATTAAAGGTGGACTTCGTGAATAGAAACATTGGTACATTATCATAGGTAACAATGTATTGGATCGGGACATAAAGTGTAATTGATTTGGATTAATAATTATGTCTCAACAAATCAATTCACTTTAGGCAATCATATGCCTCGTATCTTAATCCTAAGATGAATAATGGGCTCGTTGTTTTGACTTATATCTTTTGATGAGCCAAAGGGTGACATCCACATTTTACGTTAGTACGCATGTCGGTATGCTGAAGACATAACTCTTGATAACATAAACCTATTATTCATAGATATCGAATCCATAGCTCTTCTTTAGAGTTGATGATATCCTCTTATATGCATTATCCTATAATTGGAAGACTGGAGCACTCAACTATTTGGATACATAGGTGCAACCGAATGACATACTATTTTTGGATGGTAAGTTTTCCAATAATGAGATAATGGAACATAAGAAAAAAATAATCAAGAAGGTGAGACAGAATTTATCTTTAAGCCAATGATGGATATCCTATAAAGATACGATACGTTATGATATGTCATGGATACTTAGCTATTTGGGCTTCGTAATTTTATATAGTTCGAGAGTGCAGCTCTAAGCTTTTAGTGGAGTAGTGTTAGAGTTGATAATTATGAAATATATATCTGAGATATTGAGTTTTATAATTAACGGGAGCTTGAACTATATAGGTCCATCAAGTTCCTTTTGCTAGCTCATTATAAATCCTGTCATGATACGGAGTGCTTTTTCAACAAATTGGTGACTGATGTTAAATTATTAGATTGGCTAAAATTCGATAAGATCATATAATTCATGTCTATTTATCGATTAAATTAATTTTGTATAAATTAATTCAAGGTAAACTTGTTAAATTACCTAGAATATTTATTTTCTTAGAGATTATCTAGATATGGTTGTTTTAATCAGATAACATCTCTATTGAGTTATTTAACTTAAAACTAAGGCTTTATCTAAAGAATCTTGGGTGGAAAATAAAAGATTCGTAGGAATCATTTATCGTAAGTTTGGCAGGTCGATCAGTTAGTTCGGCCTGCCGATGGAGAAGTTTGGCCTGCCAATCTAACAATAATATGATTATACATTTTTATGCAATTTTATCAGATATAGATCTATATTCAAATTTTTGAAGTCTTATCTGACTATAACCAATCTTGGGGATATCCTCTATAAATAGGGAATTAGTTCTCACAGTTATTTAGATCATTTGAGAAATCAAGAGTAAACACTCTAGTCTATGAATCTCTCAAACTTCCCTAAGAGCTATTGTTCACAAATCACGAACGCTAGTTCTGGGTTTTCTCAATTGGTTAAAAGGAGAGTCACTAGGGAAGAGCTGTACAAGGTATGCCCACACACATACCAATTGTGGATAGAGAATAGCAAAGAAGACTTGTTGGTTGAGGCTTTTCTGAAACACTTTTCTTTTTACAGATTGTAGGAGCTCTTTAGTATTTAAAGGTTAGCAAGATTTAGTTAATTTATGCATATAGCATGTCAAACTTGTGTTTTAAAAAATACTCTTATTAAAAGTTTTTAAATTTTTGTTGTGTACTATTTTTCCAACAATTAGTATCAGAGCCATACTTTTTACATATATTTATGAGTTTGTGATCATGCTAGTTAAATAAATTATGCTTGAATTTAATTTTTTTAAAGAGTTGGTACTTCAGAGTTTCTATATATTTTTGTTGTCATGAAATTATATGGTGAATGTTTATTAATTAATTATGTTAATTAAATAATTAATTTATGCTATTTATATTTCCTTAGAGGTTAGAATATGTATTTAAGCTTTTCATGTAATTAGATGGTGGTCTATCATCACCGTCTAGGAATTATTATTTATTTTTAATTTCAAGAATTTTGTAATTAAATAATCATTTGGAGTAAAGACAGATCTAGAAGATGAATGATAGTGGTTCCAAAGGTATTTCCTGAGTCTCTAAATTTTATGCTTCTGAATTGTTAAAAATAAGATTAACAAACTGCATAAAAACTGTATTTTCTAGAAAACGTGAATTTAGTTTGATCAACAGGCCAAACCCTCAAGTTCGGTAGGCCAATAGTCACAGACCAATAGGCTGAACCTCCAATTTAGTAGGTCATCCACGGGTAGGATTCAACTAGCTCTAGCGGCAGGCCAAACTGCCAAGTTCGATAGGTCGATGGTTTATGACCGACAGGCCGATCATACAAATTGGCATGCCAACAGAGAGCTGTGTTTTTTCAAAAAAAGTGCGTTTTCGATGCACCTTTGATTTTATTTTTGAGACAATTGTGAGAAGCATTAAAGTTGGATTTGACCGAAAATATGGAGTATTGGATCTATGAAGGATTGAACACTTGAAGATGGATAATATATGAAGGATACAATTTGAAGATTCAAGGATGAAGAATCGATAATATGTTTCGGTTGATCTCTTGTAATCTTTGATTTCTTTTCTCTAGGGTGAAACTATAATATTACGGCTATTTATTATTTTGCTTGTAGCTTTGCATGATTGCTTTGCTTGTCTGTATTATAATATGATTTACCATGTATGTTGATAATATGTCATATAGAATAAGGAGTGGCGCTCATTAAAAATTATTCATGCATTTTTTAAATAAAACCTTGATTTCAAAGGATTGAGTGGGAGAAGGTTTTTGAAGAGAGGACCTATGGCCTCTATCGTTGGTCCATAGGTAGCACATAGTGGTTCTGACCCCTATAAAGGGACTCCATCATGTATAGGGTTAGATCTTCAAGAGGATAAGGTATTTTTAGCATGATTTATCATTGCACTTCCCTAGGTGGTGATTATAAATCACGGATAAAATATTGAAATGATGGTCATAGACTCGTGTTAATTTTATTATTAACCTCCCTTTGGAGCTTTGTTAATAAAATTAGTGGCTAAAGAAACAATTATTATTATATGCTGGATCATATGGCTCCTGGATAGCATATATTAATTAGGAGGGGATCCATGTTCCTAATTGAATTTGGTAAGTCTCCCTAAGGAGGCTTGTTGAATTCTAAGTTAAGAATTATTGTTGTAAGGTTATGATATTTTCAATGTTTTGACACATAAACACAATTGTATGTTTACTTGATTGTGTTATCTTACTAAATTATTATGGTATGTTTGCTTACGTTTGGTGTATGATTCTTTATTGTAGACGTCTAAAAACGCTTTATCTTTGATACTCGATAAAAACCAATTAACTGGTGAGAATTTTAATGATTATAAACAGAACTAAATATCATCCTATCATTTGAGAAACTGAAATTTGTGCTCACAACACTATGTCCTCCTGAGCCTATGGGAGATTCCAATAATGAGCAAATCCAAGCGTATGATCGTTGGAAAGATGCTAACGATTAGGCCTGTTGTTATGTTATAGCTAGCATGAATAACATGCTATAGGCTCCACATGAAGATTATGAGACTACAAAGTAGATCTTGGATAATCTTAAAGACATGTTTGGAGGCCAGGACCTAACAAAACAACAAGAGGCACTTCGAAAACTTCTAAACTACAAAGACCGGGGACTCTTGCGAAGGAGCGTATGATATTGGTCATGGGTTAACTCGCTGAGGGTCAAACCAATAGAGTTGACATAGATACTAAAACACAGATGACTATAGTCTTTGAGACTCTATCTAAGGAGTTTATCCCATTTAGAGCTTCATTTAATTTAAGCAATAGATGAGATATGATCTTAACTGAGTTGATGAAGTAGTTATAGGAGTTCAAAAATCTGATTAGGGAAACTTCTACTGGTGGTGAGGCCAACTTGGCAGCTGCCTCTGGTTCCAATCCTAACTTTGGGAATAAAAAGAAGCAATAGGGTAACAACGGGAAGGCTTCTATTCCTACAAATGGCAAGAACAAGAAAAAGAAAAAGAAGAACCTGAAGAAGCTCAAATGCTTTTTCTGTGGGAAGGTCGGGCACATCAAGAAGAATTGCAATGATTTTCTTTCCTGAGGAGGTAGTTGTGATCTTTTGGTTATTGAAACTTATTGGGTTAAGGAATCCTGTGACACTTGGGTCATAGATTCTATGGCAACTAATCATGTTTGTGTTTTTCTACAGGGATTCAAGGAAACAAGAAGTTTGCTGCATGAAGACTTCACGCTTCAGATGGGTAATGGATTCTTAGTGTTGGCTGAAGTAGTGGTAGACATCCATCTTTATTTTGATAATTATAGGAGTTTAGTTTTGTGAGATTGTTTTTATGTACCCAAACTTAAAAGAAATTTAATTTCTATAGCTTGTTTATTTAAAGACTCTTATATAGTTTCTTTTAATAATAAAGTGGTGATTCGTAAAAATAAATCTTTTATCTACGATGGATGGATACAAAACAATCCATATTTTATTAAGCCTAAGATGGACTTACTGCTTAATATTGAGGTTAATGATAAGAACTCTAAAAGGCTTAAAATTTCTCACTCTAATAAGACTTAGTTTTGGCAGTTACGATTAGGTCATATTAACCTGAATAGGATTCAAAGGTTGATAACGGTGGACCTTTAAGTCACTTAAAGGTGGAATCTCTACCACAATATGAATCTTGATTGGAGGGTAAGATGACCAAAAGACCATTTGGGTCTAAGGATAATAGCGTCAAAGGGGTTCTAGAACCTGTGCATAGCGATGTTTGCAGACTTATGAACATCCGGACACGAGTAGGGTATGACTATTTTGTCACTTTTATTGATGATACCTCAAGGTATAGGTCTGTGTACCTAATGCACCACAAAAGCAAAACGTATGACAAGTTCAGGGAGTTTCAGGCTGAAGTGGAAAAGCAATTAGGTAGACCTATAAAAGCACTTTGATCCGATCGAGGTGGTGAATACCTTTCTGATGAGTTCTTGGAACATTTATTAGAAAATAGGATCTTATCCTATTTGACTGAGCTAGACACTTCATAGCAAAATGGCGCAGCTGAGGGAAGGAATAGGACTTTGTTGGACATACTTAGGTCAATGATGAGTTATTCATCATTGCCTTTATCCTTTTGGGGACATGCACTATAAACCGCATGTTTTCTTTTGAACAATGTGCCTTTAAAATTGGTTCCTAAAACTCTTTATAAGTTGTGGACGGGGAAAAGGACATCCTTAAACCATATTTGCATATGGAAATGTCAGCTCATGTCCTATTTAAGGCAGCGAATAAGTTGGAAGCACGTTCAAAAGTGTACGTGTTTGTAGGATATCTAAAAGAGACTAAAGGAGATTATTTCTATAACCTAAAGGAAAATAAAGTTGTGGTTTCAACTAATGCAACATTCTTCGAGGAAAGTTACATGGACGACTTTAAGCCTCAAAGTAAAGTGGTACTCGAGGAGTTTGTGAGTGATTCGGTCACTCTGGGGGTTTCGAATGAAACCGTTCCAATCAGTGTAGAAAAACCAATCGAATAACAACCTAAGGGGTTTCAGCATAGTGGAAGGATCGGGCATAAACCCAAGAGGTATATGTTCAATGGTAAAGCTTTTTTGACTAAACCACTTGAACATGACAAAGATCCTTTTACTTACAAAGAAGCTATAGAGGATGTTGATTTAAAACTCTAGACAGAGGCCATGAGCACTAAGATGAAGTCTATGGAGACTAATAGGATCTAACAACTTATGGATCTTCCCGAAGAGATAAAACCCATAGGGTGTAAGTGGATCTATAGGAGAAAGAGAGGAGTAGATGGAAAAATCGAAACCTATAAGGCTAACTGGTAGCTAAGGGATACAAGCAAAAAGAAAGAATCAATTATGAGGAAACCTTTCACCAGTAGCAATGCTTAAGTCCATCCACATTCTCTTGTCTATAACTGCCTCTCTTGACTACAAGATTTGGCAAATGAATATCAAGATGGCTTTTCCAAATGGCTATCTTGATGAGTCTATTTATATGGAATAGTCGACAGGTTCAAGGCTAAGGGTCAGAAGGGTAAGGTTTGTAAGCTACTAAAGTCAATTTATGGACTTAAGTAGGCTTTTTGTTCTTAGAATATAAGATTTAATTAAGTGATCAAGACTTATGGGTTTGCACAAAATATAGACAAACCATGTGTTTACAAACACATTAAGGATATGAATGTGGTTTTTTTACTGTTAGATGACATGCTGCTAATTGGCAATGATGTTGAGGCATTGTCATTGGTCAAATTATAGTTGACTAAGCAGTTTGACATGAAAGACTTAGGTGAAGCTAATTATGTTCTCGGTATCCAGATTTTTTGGGATAGGAAAAATAGAATGATAGCTTTATCCTAAGTGGACTACATGGATAAAATTCTCAAAAGATATGCAATGTTGGATTCCAAGAAAGTTGGGCAACCATCTAGGTCTAAAATTATTCTTTTTAAGAAAGACTCACTAAAGTCTGATGAGGAAAGAGAACACATGAAGAAAATGCTTTATGCTTCGGCAGTGGGTAGTCTCGTGAATGCCATGCTTTGCATATAACTAGATATTAGTTATGCGGTCGGGATAGTAAGTCGATTTCAATCAGATCTAAGATCAAACCGCTGGGTTACAGTCAACCATATTTCAAGTACATGAAAAGGACTCGAGGGTATATGCTTGCATATTCAAGTAAGGATTTAACACCTCTAGGATATACTAACTCGGATTTTCAATCCTGTTTGGATTCGAGAAGATCGACTATAGGTTTTGCATTTACTCTGGGTTTTATAATCATTGGGAGCTTGAACTATATAGGTCTATCAGGTCCCCTTTGCTAGCTCATTATAAATTTTGTAATGGTACCAAAGGTCAACATATAGCCTCCTTGGGAAGGACACACACTCGGATCGATTGTTGGAGCCTACGACCAAACAGTCACTTGCTACCAAAAGGTCAACATATAGCCTCATTTCCACCCTCAGATAGAGTCCAATCCTCTAGTGGAGGCCGCGATACATGTCACCTGCCCTCTGACAGACCTTGATGTGACACACAGGTCATGGGTAAAACTAGCACCTGGTTCGAGTGACAGCCTATAAATTGAGCGCATTTACTTTAACTCGAGGTAAACGTGCTCTTTCCCAACTATACAGCTCTCGTACTTTGCCAAACAAGACCTACCTTGGGTGTCAGAGAGCCACTGACTGGCACCACACCAGTGTCCCCCTTTACCTCTGAAGCATCCCTTTTCTTGTTGTGGGTTCATCTAAGTAGGCCAAGGCAAGCAGAGAAGAGCCATTAGAGCACCGTGCATAGCTACACGTGGTGTTGATCAGTAGCCACCCACTGGTAAGCATCAACAATCAATATGGCACCATTCGAAGCACTTTATGGGAGACCATGTCAGTCATTGGTTTATTAGTTAGACCCAAAGGATAGAATTATCACTAGACTTGATGAAATCCTTACGAATAATGAAAAGGTTGTCATGATTTGGGATCGATTGAAAGCTGCCCAAAGTTGATAAAAGAGTTATGCTGACAAGAGATGTTGACCTTTGGAATTTGAAGTAGATGATTTTGTTCTCTTAAAGGTTTTAGCACGCAAAGGGATTACGCGTTTCAGCGTAAGAGGAAAACTTGCACCAGAGTATGTTGGGCTGTTTAAGATTACTCATTGTTTTAGTGTGGTTGCTTACCAGCTTGATCTTCCCCTTAAGCTCTCTCACATTCATAATGTGTTCCACATTTTGATGCTCTAGAAATGCTCGCCTAAGCTGAGCAAATTTGTTTCATTTTATGATGTACCAACAGGAAGACATGACCTATGAGGAGGTGTCAATGCAGATCATTGATCGGAAGGCAACGAGTTACGACGTCAATGACATACCACTAGTGAAGGTCCTGTGGTAGCACCACGGAGCCAATGAGGTGACATGGGAATTGGAGTCGACGATGCGAGAACTGTAACCACATTTATTTTTCTTTTGAGATGATTGATAATTTCAAAGACGAAATTCCTTTAGGGGAGGAGAGTTGTAATGTCCCAAAATTAATTAAATGTGTTTAATATATAAATTGGTGAATTAGTGTGTTTAATTATAATTTAAGTTTAATTTAATTATTTTCCAATATTTTCTAGCATAATTTCAACTTAATTATTTTTTTGGTTAACTTAAATTTTAAAAAATTGTTAAATTACCTTAAAATGAATTTTAGCATTTTGTTAACTCATTTTAAAAGCAATTTAAGTATTTATTTTTATTTTATTTTCATTCCCTAAAATTTAGATTTAATAAAATTTGGAGCAAAACAAATTGTCAATTTCCCAACAGATCATTTTTCTCCAATTTAGATAAGGATCACGTGAAACCCAACTTTAATACCAAAGCTCCCTTTTCT
Source organism: Artocarpus heterophyllus (assembly GCA_025403435.1). NCBI lineage: Eukaryota > Viridiplantae > Streptophyta > Magnoliopsida > Rosales > Moraceae > Artocarpus > Artocarpus heterophyllus. The sequence continues at coordinate 21,241,754 of CM046342.1, forward strand.
AAATTCAACAATGCCCCTTTAGGCCCCTTGTGAGCTCTCACTTGGGTCAAGATGTCTGAAATACTAACCCTAAAAAGGGCATGTCAAAGCCATGGGTGAGACACAGATTTCTTCCCTAAAAACCACCATCAATCTTGAGGATAAAAAGGGCAGAGCACCACCTAAGTTTTCTCTCTCTCCTCCTTCTCTTAATGTCTCTTTCTCTTTATCTAACCCATAAGTATTCAATCATTTTTCAAAAAAATTCAAACTTAAGAACACAACTACCTTAGCGTCATTTCCAGCTAATCATAGGCCAAGAAACAGAGTTGGAGTCATCGAGATTTCTTTCAAAACATTTCATTTGAGGTTAGAAATGTTTTATTGTATTATACCTTCAAATTGAAGCTTTAGTTCTGATTTTTCCACACAAATTCGTGACAAACATCTTTAGAAAATTGTTCCATGAAAACAGGCTTGATTTTAGCCTCCTTGAACAAAATCTGTACATGCATGTTAAGATTTAAGTTAGTAAATCTTTAAAAACTTGCAATATAAGTTTGTACAACCTAAACCAACCCAAATCTATGCTCCATCTAGGTTAGAACTAAATTTAAAGGATTTTTGCCTTATTTTATTCATTTGTGTATTTATTTGAATAAATATGTAAAAAATGGTGAAGATGTGTTGTATGTGTATGAAATTATGTTTATAAGCCTCGTATGATGATTATAAAACATTTAGAAGTGTTTAGATTGCCTTAGAACTTGTTTAAAATGATTTAAGGATGGATTGAAACTCGGATGCTCGAAAACAAAGCATACTGGTCGTGATAGCATGGTCGACTGTGGTTTGCGTAATGTGATCATGCGATCGACTAGGCAACCACAGATACATGGTCAACCGCAGAACGCTCTATGCAGTCAACCGCACTGCAGCAGGGGGCAGTTTTCAGGCACCCAAGTGCTACTTGTTCTAAAACACATTTTAAATGTACTTTATTTACATATCAGAAATTGTTTTAAATATGACCTAGAATGTGTTTAAATGTCAGCAAAATAAATGAGACCTTGTAATTAGACATGGCACCCTAAGGAACCATGATTAGTATACTAGTAAGTTACGATAACAAATAAATGCTGATACAATTAGTCTACACCTAAGGTGTCTATCATCCTGAGGAGTAAACGTATAGCAGAACGAGACTGCGGTGTTAGTGCAATCATGCCAAATAACGAGGTAGGACTCTAGATCCTCCCTCATTCGATAGCCATGATTTTAAAAGAGTTTCTAACCATGTTATGTTTTCCTGAAAACACTTAAAGGAATGATTGCTTGTATTTATTTATTTATTTTCAGTGGATATTAAGTAATGAACATGGTTATAATAAATAGAATAATGAATAAAAATGTGATAATTCGGTAATTCGAGACTCAAATAGTGACATGATGGCAATGACACCTCGTTCGTAATGAGATATTAGTGCATGATGCGACACACAAAGATCGGTTTGTGTAGAGAGCGATCTTGGGGGTAGGTCTTAGCACCCAGGTGGGTCACTACAGTGGTGAATTAGATGGCTTGCACAAGATGAAAGGTAAATCTTGATTTTAGATGATCATTGGACTTGAACGGTAAGTATGGAACGCTTGGTATCTATTTATTGTTTTCTTACTGCTTTTATATTCATGTATTTCATTTTAAATTAATGTTTTTAAAACTTAAGTCCTATTGAGCCTTTCGCTCATAGTTTACTTGTTTTAAAATTCCCCCTCTAGGTGGTTCGCAGTATATTGCCGAATAGGACTTTCTGGTTTGTACACACAGACTATGGAAAATCTCTTTTAGATTATTTGCTTATTTGTTTTAGGCATGTAATATTAAGGACATTATTTAAATTTTCTGTTGGACTATGGTTTCTGTTGGGGTATAATTTGGTCAGGCCAAAATTGTTTGCTGGCCCAAAATGACGGCCCATTGTTGGGATTAGAGCGAGTCGAATAGGGCAAATCATTTGATGTGTTCGACAGAGGAACGTGTGCAAACAGATTTTGGGCATCAGTTGAATCGATCTGCTCGATTGGTGTATTCAAATAACATGCCATTATCGAAGGTTTGTGCTCAGGTTTATTTCCCAAGTATTCATTCTATGGGATCAATCAAATTATCAAGGAAATCTAACGCTTCATCAGGTTCTTTATCAAGGAATTCTCCATTACACATTGTTTCAACAAATTAACAGGTTTCTGGAGTTAAACCTTCATAAAAAAAACTAATGTAATGCCATTTTCAAAACCATGATGTGGGCAAGAATTCAACAAGTCTTTAAATCGTTCCCAGCATTGGAAACAAACTTTTTTTGCATTTTGGGAAAAATTTTGAATTTGTTTTTTCAAAGCATTAGTCTTATGTGTTGGAAAGAATTTTTTCAGAAACTCAGTTTGCATTTCTTGCCATGTACCTATTGACCTAGGTTTTAAAGAAGTAAGCCAAGTTTTAGCTTTGTCTTTTAAAGAAAAAGGAAAAAGCTTAAGCTTAACAATTTCATTTGAAACTTCTTGGTCAGTGAAGATAGCACAAACATCTTCAAACTCTCTAAGGTGCAGATATGGATTTTCAGATTCTAAGCCATGAAAATTCGGAAGCAAGTTGATCATTCCAGGTTTAAACCTAAAGTGATGAGCATTGAGAGGAAAAACCAAACATGATGGAGTGGATTCACGGAGTGGTTGCAAATAATCTCTCATTGAACGAACAACAGGATTGATGATTTGTTGATTATCAATATTTTCATTATGAACACTTTCATCATCAGCCATTTTTGGTGAATTTGAAGACAAAACAGAGACGAAATGTGATTCTAAACTTTTCCTAACTAACCTACGACTATTAGACTCACGAAACCAAACTGGCATACAAATTATTTAAATATTTACAAAATTTTATAGACAAATACTAAGCTTTTCTCCATTCAGGGAGAGTAGAGTAGTGAATGAAAAGTATTTGCTTTATTGATTTTGTGAAATTTGCGAACTATATTTTTCAAGAATGTCCCCAGGAAAGATTGGTGGTGCTAAGACTCCTTAAGAACCAATCTCCTTGATAGAACAACGTTTCAGGAATGACTGGTGTTGGAAGAATCTCCAAAAGTGAACCAGTTATGGGAAAGAATTCCGAACTAGTACCAGTCCCCAAACAAAACTTTCTCAAAAAATACTTTTCACAAAAACACAATTTGTTTATTAAGTATTATGGAAAACCTAATCTAAAATTTTATGAAGTTTTATTTCTAAGACACAAACCTAAAACTAGCAAAATAAATATTTTATAGAAGAAATGAGAAATTTTTTTTATTTTTTTATTTTTTTATTTTTTTTATTTTTGAATATTAAAATAGTAACATGAATAGTAACTACTACAAATAGTAACTTACAGAAAATGCATGCAGATTCCTACGTGAACAGTACTTAATGCCTGCAAAATAGAAGATATTAACAAAAGAAAAGAAATAAAACAAAAGAAAAGAAGAGTTAGTAACATATAAAAGAAAAAAAAAGAAAAGGAAAATATATTACACAATATTATACTGCACTAAAAACAATACCTTCCCCGGCAATGGCACCAAAAACTTGGTCTCGCGTCTATTTACGCATTTTAAACTAACTTCAAGCATAAGGTTGTCTCAAGTAATATTTTCTCGGTGAATCCGAGGTCGAACCCACAAGGAAGGATTTATTCAGTTCCAGTACGTGTATTATATTAACTTTTTCTTTTTATTTAAACTGAAAAGTTTGAGGATTAATATTTATTATTCACAGAATGTATCTACAATATTTATACATTTTTTTACAGCATTTTTCATCCTTAAATTTTGATAATTTAGAACTTTAATAACAAGCAATACAAATAATAATTTAAGCAGAGTAACAACAATAATAACGACAATTTAAGGAAGTAAAACAACAATAATAACAAGGCTGAGGTTCAAAGGTTCTGTTCTGACAATTATCTTCAATATATTTTAGGTTTTCTTTTTATTTATTAGTTGATTTAAGTATACACTATGCCATCCTAAGTCGATAATAAATCAAGATTTACCAAGCATTTACTGTGCCATTCCATGTCTATAATGTAGCAAAAACACAACTTAATAAATAAGCAGCATTTCAACATAACTTAACTAAAATAACAACCAAGATAGTAAGTTAAGCATTTACCGAGCCATTCTCTGTCTACTAGTAATCAAGGTCCTCCAAAGCATTATCCGTGCCAGTTTATGTCGTCGATAAATCAGAACCGTAATTTTGGCAGAGTTCTAGCTAAGAAAATATTAAAATTCTAGGTTTTCTAAGATTATATTTTGGCATTACAACAACTTAGAAAACTAAGAAAAACCAAAAATATTTAAGATAATTTTGCCAGAATTTCCTCCTCTCTCCTCAGCTAAAAAGAAATTTAAAAAGACTTAATTAATAAAATACTACTAATATTATTGAGCATAATTTTTACAACATAAAGTAGGAAATATTTTACAAGAAACTAGACTGAAAACTAAAATAAAAACTAGACTATAATTATTACAACAGCATTTTCATGCTACGAGAGGGCTCTGCCAACTGAGGCAAATGCCTCGATATTTATAGGGAGTCGATTTTACAAATGTCCATTTATAATTAATACTCTTCCCTATTGAAAGTTGACCATTTGAATTATTTCCTTCTTTCATGCTGATCCGCGTTGGTGAGCATGCGAATTTGAGTTTGTAATCCAGTGTGATGCAGACCAGATCAGCACGGAATAGGCACGATCTGAACCGTTCAAAACGAGATCCAATGGCTGTCAGACGCGGGCAAGATGGGCCAGGTGGGACCAAGATTTAAGGCCGATGGATGAGTCAAAGTATTCAGATCTGACGGTTCAGAGAACGGATGCACGTGGACACGACCGCACACGATCGGACACGCCTGCTGCACCCTCTAAGACACGCTGTAGCTTTGTCAGCGCGTGCAATCATATCTCGACACGTGGACCGCACTGTGAGATTCCGCTGACGTACCGAATGACGCGTTGACACGTGTCTCTTCCTCGGACGGTTGAGATGAATTCGACAGTGAATCCGACGGTTCTTGTTACGCCACGTGTACCATTTAATTGAAATTCAAATTTTCTTTATCTTTTTAATGCATTCGATGTCCAATTTTATCTGTTTTGGTGTCGTTTTGCTCCGTTTTTCCTCCAGATTTTAAATCTCAATATCACAAACACACTAATATTAATTATTTTACAAACATAATATTTACAAAAATATTAAAAATATTTATTTTATAATAAAACACACAAAAATAGATAAAAACTCCTAAAATTTTCAGTCTCTTACGGTTTAGCACAGATATAATTTTTATAACTTGGAAATATTTTTAAAAATTACTAAAAATATAACAAGACATATTTATAAACTTAGAACACACTATCAAACACACTAAAACTCAAAATAAAATAACCATACTACTTTTACGGTTTTGACTATTTACAGACTAGACACTTATTTAACACACCAGAATGACTCTAAAAATTACTAAAAACATAAAAAAAACACACTAAAAACGTATTTTTAAACATATTTTCACACCAAGACACAAAAATACTTATTAACACAAAATGCTATTAATTAGAGGATTTAATGAGAAATAAAAGCGTAACTAAATGATTTAAGCCTTAGAAAATGTACATTTTAACAGTCTCATCACTTTGTTAAGGCCTGGCCTCCAAACATGTCTTTCAGATTATCAAAGATATACGTAGTAGTCTCATAAGCCTCATATTGAGCTTATAGCACGTTATTCATGTTGGCCATAACATAGCAGCGAGCCTGATCATTGCCATCTTTTCAGCGATTGTATGCTTGGATTTGTTCATTGGTGGAATCTCCCATAGGCTAGGGAGGCAAGGTGTCGTCAGCATAAATTTTAGTTTCTCAAAGGATAGGACAATGTTTAGGTTCTGTTTCCAATCTTTATAGTTTTTACCGATTAATTGGTTTTTGTCGAGTATAGATGATAGTGTTTTTAGACATTTTTAATCTACAATAAAGAATCATATACCAAACATAAGCAGACATATCATAATAGTTTAGTAAGATAACACAATCATGTAAAATGTGCAAATGTGTTTATGTGTCAAAACCTTGAAATAATCACAACCTTATAATGATAATTCCCAACTTAGAATTCAACAAGCTCCTAGGGGAGTCTTGCCAAATTCAATCAAGAATAGATATCCCCTCCTGATTAATACACGCCATCTAGGATCCGTATGATCCAACATATATTAACAATCGGTTCTTTGGCCATTAATTTTATTAACAGAGCTCCTAGGGGAGGTTAATAATAAAATTAACATAAGTGTATAACCATTGTTTTAATATTTTATCCGTGATTTATAATCACCACCTAGGCGTGTGCCATCATAAATCATGCTAAAATATTTTATCCTCTCGAAAATCTAACCTAGTACATGATGAAGTCCTTTCCTAGGGGTCGGAACCGCCATATGCTACCTATGGACTAATGATGGAGGCAGTAGGTCCTCTCTTCGAAAACCTTCTTTCACTCAATCTTTTGAAATTAAGGTTTTATTTCATTAACATGCCTGAACAATTTTTAATGAGTGCACTCCTTATTCTATATGACATGTTATCAATATACATCGCAAATTATATTATAATACAAACAAGCAAAGCAATCATGTAAAGCCACAGGCAAAATAATAATAAATACAGTAATATTATGGTTCCACCCTAGAGAAAAGAAAATAAAGATTACAAGTGAATAATCGAAACATATTATCGGTTCTTCATCCTTGAATCTTCAAATTGTATCCTTTTTCATGTAACTTCCATCCTTAAGTCTTCAATCCTACACAAATCAAATACTCCATATTTCTGGTCATATTCAAATTTAATGTTTCTTAGAATTGTCCAAAAAATAAAATCAAAACTACACCAAAAAATGCACATTTTCTAAAAAATTTATAGCACTATGCCGACATGCCGATCTATATGATCGGCTTGCCAGTCATAACCCTTTGGTCTGCAAATTTTTCCAGGTCAGCCGATTGGTCATGATAGATCGGCCTGTCGAATTGGAAAGTTCGGCTTATCGCTAGAGCCACTAGATTTCTACCCCACTGACAGCCTATTGATCCCAAAGGTTCGGCTTACCAGTCTGTGACCATCGGCCTGTCGAACTTGAGGGTTCAGCCTGTGGACGAGTAGAAATCACATCATCTAGAAAATACATCCTTTATGCAATTTTTCAATTTTATTTTCAACAATTCAAAAACATAAAATTAGATACTCAGGAAATACCTAGGGAATGCTATCATCCATCTTCTAGATCCGTCTTCTTAATCCGTCTTCTTCAAATAATTATTTAATTACAAAATTCTTACAACTTTAAAATTAAATAATACTTCCTAGACAGAGATTCTAATTACATGTAGAACCTAAATACATATTCTAACCTCTAAGGAACCATAACTGACATAAATTAATTAATAAACATTCATCATATAATCCATGACAACATATAAATATATAGAAAACCTTAGAGTGCTAACTCTCTAAAAAATCAATATTCAAGTAAGGAGAGATTAAGATCACATAATTTATACGTATAACATGATCACAAACTTGCAAATTTATGCAAAAACCATGTTTGACCAACCAAAAATGCGATTTAAAGCTTCGATTCAAGGTTAGTTTTCAAATTTCAAAACTTTTTCAATTTTTCAATTTTTCTTTCATTTTGAAATCTAAGCTTATTTGAACTTAGAAAACCTTTGATCTAAGTTAGAGAAATTTAGAACAACTAGGATCTAAGCTTTGTTTGAAGAAAAATGGATTCGAATCAAGATTTTTGATTTTTCTCCATTTTTCTCTATTTTCATATTTTCTTGGATTTTGTGTGCAAATCTTATTTAAATGAGTTTAAAAGTGTCTTATTATAATTTTCTATTATCTATGATTGTCTTCCATGCCTGGAAACTAAGAAAAATAGGTTGAATGAAGATTTGGACACGGGATGGTTGAGAACCCGTGCCTGGATTTCTAGTTCGATAGGCCAAACTTTGTGTTCGGCAGGCCAGATTCAGGGGTTTGGCAGGCCGGATTCATCCGTCTGGTAGGCCAAACCTAGAGAAGTTCGGCCAACTGGACCTGGCCTTCCGACAGGCCAAACTGCATAGTTCGGCTGGTTGAACCAGGGTGACCAGCAGGCCGACCAAACAAGGAGAAAATTTGTGATTTTTCATCCGTTTTCACTCTTTTGAACCCTGATTGAAATTCCAACGTTATAAAATGATTCTATAAATACAAATGGCACACTAGGACACCATGAAATGGTTTAGCAACGTAGAATATCTTAAACTAGATACTGATAGACCTAGTTTCTATTTAAGGTCATTTGTGGTTCCGTAGAGCTAACGTATAGTGGATCGAGGTTACGGTGTGAGACACCGGCACGAGTGTTGAGGTAGGACTTCTACCCCTTTTCTTTGGTAACCAAGTTCTCAAATGGTTTTTGGCCTTAAAAAGGGTTTTATCAAAATGTTTTCAATGGTTGATTGAAAAAGGAATTTTTATCGGCTATTTTTATAAACCGTGAATTAAAGTGAACTTCATAATAAACCCTATCATAAATGTAAATGAAAATACCTGGTAATTGGGTTTAAATGATAATAGAAATGAATATAAGGGCATGATGCCATATCAGAGATCGGGTCGTGTAGCGTACGACCTTTGAGGCAGGTCCCAAAACCCAACCGAGCCACTATGGTGGTGTTATATATGTGGTTTGCCCAGGAAAAGGAAATGATTGTTCTTTTTGGTCAACCAATAAACTGTTTTGGGTAAGAATTATTTTGTTTAAACTTATTTACTCAAGTCTTCCCCTAAATAATTTCTTGAATAATGATATTTCCATTTAAATTGAATGTTTCTTAAAATATAGTCCTATTGAGCCTTTCACTCACGTTTTATCTATTTTAAACCCTTTTCCCTCTAGGTGGATTTCAGCTTAGGTTCAATGAGGACCCCGCAGATCAAACTCAAGAGCAGTAGACGGACCTAATAGGTTGTTTAAATTATTAAATCAAGGTATGTAACGTTTTAACTTTCTCTTTTCTTGGACTATGGTTGTATTAGTATATTGTCAATACTATGAGTGTACACAAGTTGTGGGTCATGGGACCCATACTCGCATCTTTTATTACTTTATTATTTACTTAATGTTTGCCTTAATTTTTTTATCTGTTTAATGATTATAAGTGATTTAAATTTTTTTTTCATATTTTCATAATTTAATTTAAGGACTTAAGCTCATATTTTAATTAAATTTTCATTCATTTAACTTAAATAAACCGCCACATCACCTCCCATATTACGGGGCATGACAGAATGGTAACAGAGCTCAAGGTTATGAACCTTGGGAATTGTACACACATAAGTACGACAATGAAATACCACTAATAGTCCAAATTTTGTTTTCAGAAGTGAGGGAATGGTACGTAGACGACGTTCGACAGTTGACGCCGAGTTTGGAAATGATGAGGGCATGATGAGATCCATGTTTGCTGCATTCTAGTAGATGGCAGCCAGGGCTAGGCTGGAGGATTTTGATGTTAGTCGTTGATATACATACTTTAAGGAATTCTGGCGTGCATCTATTCTGACTTTCGACAGGAATAGGGACCCATAGGTGGCCAAGTATTGGTTAGATTCGATCGTGAAGCATTTGGATACTCTTGGTGTACTAGTTGAATATCATGCGGAGTTTGCTACATATAAGTTTGAAGGTGGTGCCAATACTTGGTGGAAGCAGGCTAAACGCTTAGAACGCAATGGTAACATTGGTTGGGACAAGTTCGAGGAGTTGTTCTATGATTGATATTTTTCGCAGGGGTATAGAGATCAGAAGGTGGCTAAATTTTAAAGGTTGCAGTAGGGTGGTATGGCAGTTCGGGAATATGAGGCAAGGTTTAATGAGCTGGCCAGGTTTGCTCCATTGGCAATGGCATCGGAGCGTGATAAATACATTAAGTTTCAAGAAGGACTTAAGGCTCCTATTCGACGACAGGTGGTTGCCCTACGACTTAGGAATTTTGGAGAGCTTGTGTCATCAACAATATCAGTAGAAAATGATTATACACAGTACTGTAAGGATTGAGCAAAGACGTTAGGAGGGCCCCAGAGGAACGGTAGGAAGAGCACCAGTAGTCGTCCAACTCCGTGAAAGAACAAACAAGGTGGCGTGAACAGTGGTAGCAGCAGTTCATCAAGCAATGGGAGCAGCTAGGACACATCAAGAGGAATTGCCTGATCAGGAGCGCTCATTTAGGATCTCAGACCAGAGAAGGAGCCAGTCGTCAGCCTCAGCCTCTACCTCCACCTCAGCAATATCCGTAGTTGTAGTTTCCTCAGTTCTCTCCCAAGCAGCAGCCGTAGAACTTCCAGTGCAATGTCCCTCAATATCGAGCACCGAGTACAGCTAGTGTGCAGTCGCCTCCATCGCAGCAGTATTGGCTGAATAATCCAGCACCTTGCAATGATGGTAGAGGAAAAGAAAAAGCTCTAGTTCAGGTTCATGTGATGGCGACAGAGAGTTTAGATGTCCAGACCAGCAATGCGGTTGTTGATGGTACGGTCCTAGTTTCTCAATCCTTAGCTCATGTTTTATTCGATACAAGTGCCACTCATTCTCTCATTTTGAGTTCCTTTGTACATGCCTTGGGATTGGAGATAGAAGTGTTTAATGAACCCCTAGTTATAGCTTCACCCTTGGGGCCGGTGTGTGTGAATTGTGTATATAAAGCTTGTAAAATAAAGATTGGGGATGAGATTTTGAAAATTGATTTGATTGTACTCCCCATGAGGTCATATGATGTAATTTGGGAATGGAATGGTTGTCTAGATACAACATAGTTGTAAATTGCCAGCTTAGGAAAGTAACCCCAGTGTCGATAGGGGACGATGATCACTTACCAGGGTGGTGGTGATCGGTTAATGAGTGAGCGTCTCGTGAAAACATGTCTGGGAGGATGGAAGAACCTAGCTTGCTATGGCTTTTTCACGAACCTAGAAATAGAACCCTATGTTTCGAGAAGAAATGCAGTAATCCTAGTGGTTGATGAGTATGAAGATGTCTTCCTTGACGAGTTGCCAAGATTACCACCATACCAGGAGATTGAGTTTGGTATTAAGTTGCTTTCAAAAATAGCACCGATTTCAGTAGCACCTTATCGGATGGTGTCGGCATAAATGAAAGAATTGAGAAAGCAACTTTAGGAGCTTGCTGATAAGGGGTATATTCAGAATAGTTCATCACCGTGGGGAGCACCAGTTTTGTTCGCAAAGAAACATGATGGGACTCTCAAGTTGTGTATAGATTATCGATAGATGAATCGTGTCATGGTGAAGAATAAGTATCCTTTGCCTAGGATCGATGAGTTGTTTGATCAGTTGGGAGATTCACGGTACTTCTCAAAGATTGATTTGCGGTCAGGATACCATCAGCTCAGGATAAAGGAGGAAGATATTCCCAAGACAGGTTTCAGGACTCGGTATGGACACTTTGAGTTTCTGGTGATGCCGTTTGGGTTGACAAACGCTCCGACAGCTTTCATGGATTTGATGAACAGGATATTCAAGCCTTATTTGGATTAGTTCATGATTGTGTTCATCGATGATATTCTCGTGTATTCTAAGACTTAGGAGGAGCATGAGCAGCATCTGAAGATCATGCTTCAGACTCTACGGGAGCACCAGTTGTACGCCAAGAAAGAAAAATGCAATTTTTGGTTGATAGAAGTTAAGTTTCTGGGTCATATCATCTCCGAACATGGTATTTCAGTGGATCCATCCAAGATAGAAGCCATAGTGGAATGGGAACGACCGAGAAATGTAGCAGAAATTCATAGTTTCTTAGGTCTTGCTGGGTACTATAGAAAATTTTTAAAGGATTTCTTGAAGATCACAGCACCGTTGACAAGATTGATTAGGAAAAATGTCAAGTTCGAGTGGGATGAGGAATGTGAGCTCGCTTTTCAAGAATTAAAGAATCGGTTGACTTTAGCCCCAGTATTGGTTATTCCTAGTAGTGATGAGCCGTGCGAGGTTTATACAGATGCTTCAGGGTACAGACTTGGATGTGTATTGATGCAACATGAACGCGTGGTGGCATATGGATCGAGACAGCTACGACCTCATGAGCGGAATTATCCTACTCATGATTTGGAGCTCACAGCGGTGATTCACGCACTGAAGATCTGGAGGTGTTATTTTTATAGGGCAACAATTCAAGTTTTCTCCAATCATAAGAGCTTGAGGTATCTGTTCACTCTGAGGGATCTCAACCTGAGGTAGCAGAGATGGATGGAGTACATGGAGGATTATGATTTTATGTTACAGTATCATCCTGGGAAAGCTAATGTAGTCACGGATGCGCTTAGCAGGAAATCTTCAGGGATTCTTTCTTGTTTGGCTCTTGAAGATTGGAAGAGAGATGTGACAGTGAGTGAGTATGGGCTACAGTATTGCGAAGACTATGATCGAGCTTTGGTGTATCATATGGAGATGACCTCGGCTCTTATTTAGATGGTGAAACAGAATCAGTGGCAGGACTAGCATCTACGAGGGATTTGGAAGCAGATTTAGGACGGAGAGCAATTTGAAGAATGGAGGATTCCTGCGGATGGATCGTTATACTTTCGGGATCACTTAGCAGTTCTAGCAATCATAGAGGTGACGAAAGCCATTATGGAAGAAGCTCAAAAGTCTCAGTTCGCCATTCATCCGGGGAATATGAAGATGTATCGTGATTTGAAAAGACAATATTGGTGGAGAGGTATGAAGAAGGACATCCGAGAATATGTAGCCAATTGTACGACGTGTCTTCAGGTGAAAGCTGAGCATCAGAAGCCAGCAGGTCAGCTTCAGCCGCTTCCTATTCCAAGGTGGAAGTACAAGCACATGACGATGGATTTCTTTACAGGTTTTGTCGAGAACGGAGCAAAGGCATGATGTGATTTGGGTTGTGGTCGACAGGTTAATGAAATCAGTGCATTTCATCCCGTTTAGGTCGACATGTTCGAGGAAAGTTCTCGGGCAGTTGTATCTACAAAATATAGTGCAGTTGCACAGAGTTCCCTTATCCATCACATCCAATAGAGACACTAGGTTCAATGCTATGTCTCGATTATTCTCTTGTAATCTTAGTTTTCTTTTCTCTAGGATGGAGCCATAATATTACGGTTATTATTATTTTGCTTGTAGCTTTGCTTGATTGCTTTGCTTGTCTGCATTATAATATGATTTGCCATGTATGTTGATAACATGTCATATAGAATAGGGAGTGCCGCTCATATTAAAATTGTTCATGCATAATCTTAAAATAAAACCTTGATTTCAAAAGATTGACTGGGAGAAGGTTTTCGAAGAGAAGACCTAAGGCCTCCATCGTTGGTCCATAGGCAGAACATGGTGGTCCCGACTCCTAGGAAGGGATTTCTATCATGTACCAGATTGGATCTCTAAAGGATAAGGTATTTTAGTATGATTTATGGTTGCACACCCCTAGGTGGTGATTATAAATCTTGGATAAAATATTGAAACGATGGTTATACACTCACATTAATTTTATTATTAACCTCCCCTAGAAGCTCTGTTAATAAAATTAATGGCCAAAGAAACAATTATTAATGTATGTTAGATCATACGGGTCCTGGATGGCATATATTAATCAGGAGGGGATCCATGTTCCTGATTGAATTTGACATGACTCCCCTAGGAGCTTGTTGAATTATGAATTGGGAATTATCGTTGTAAGGTTGTGATATTTTCGAGGTTTTGACACATAAACACATTTGTATGATTTTTCATGATTGTGTTATCTTACTAAATTATTATTATATGTTTGCTTATGTTTGGTATATGATTCTTTATTGTAGATTAAAAATGTCTAAAAATACTTTATCATCGATACTTGACAAAAACCAATTAATCGGTGAGAATTATAATGATTGGAAACAGAACCTGGATATCGTCCTGTCCTTTGAGAAACTTAAATATGTACTGACAACCCCTTGTCCTCCCGAGCCTACGGGAGACTCAAGTGTAATGGCCAGCGTATGATCGCTAGAAAGATGCTAATGATCAAGCTCGCTGCTATGTAATGGCGAGCATGAACAACATGCTGCAGGCTCAACATCAAGATTATGAGACTGCAAAACAGATCTTAGATAATCTTGAGGATATGTTTGGAGGCCAGGCCATAACAAAGCAGCAAGGGGCGCTTTGGAAACTCTTAAACTTTAGACAGAGGCCAGGGACATCTGTAAAGGAGCACATGATGTTGGTCATGGGTTACCTCGCTGAGGCTCAAACTAATGGAGCCAACATCGATGCTGAAACTCAGATGACTATGGTCTCTGAGACTCTGTCTAAGGAATTTATTCCATTTAGAGCTACTTTTAATTTAAGCAATAGACAGGATATGACCTTGACAGAACTGATGAAACAGTTACAGGAGTTCAAACTGCTGATCAGGGAGTCTCCTACTGGTGGTGAGGCCAACATGGTAGCTGCTTCTTGTTCCAATCCTAACTCAGGGAATGGAAAGAAGTAACGGGCCAAGAACGAGAAGTCTTCTATTCCTGCTGCTACCAAGAGCAAGAAGAAGAAGAAAAAGAACCCAAAAGAAGCTTAAGTGCTTCTTCTGTGGAAAGGTCGGACATATCAAGAAGCATTGCAAGGACTTCCTTTCCAAAGGAGGGGTTCAAAGAAACGAGAAGTTTGCTTCATGAGGACTTCACGCTTCTGATGGGCGATGGATCCTTGGTCTCAGCATAAGCAGTGGGAGATGTCCATCTTTGTTTTGATAATTATAGGAATTTATTTTTGCAAGATTGTTTTTATGTTCCTAAATTTAAAAGGAATTTAATTTATGCATCTTGTTTATTTAAAGACTCCTACGTGGTATCTTTTAATGAAAAAGTGGTAATTCGTAAAAACAAATCTTTTATTTTTTTTGGATGGATGTAAAATAATCTATAATTTATCAAACCTAAGATGGACTGATTGCTTAATGCTGAGATAAATGATAATGACTCTAAAAGACTTAAAACTTCTCACTCTAATAAGACTTATCTTTGGCATTTGCGCCTTGGTCATATTAACCTGAATAGGATTCAAAGGTTGGTAAGGGATGGACCTTTTAGTCACTTAAAGGTGGAATCTATACCTCAATGTGAATCTTGTTTGGAGGGTAAAATGACCAAAAGACCATTCGGGTCTAAAGGCAATAGGGCCGAAGGGGTTATAGAACTTGTGCATAGTGATGTTTGCGGACCTATGAACATCAGGGCACGAGGAGGGTATAAGTACTTCATCACTTTTATTGACGATTACTCAAGATATGGGTATTTGTACCTAATGCACCACAAAAGCAAAACTTTTGACAAGTTCAGGGAGTTTCAGGCTGAAGTGAAAAAGCAATTGGGTAGACCCATAAAGGCACTTTGATCTGATCGAGGTGGAGAATACCTTTCTGATGAGTTCTTGGGACACTTGTTAGAGAATGGGATTTTATCCCATTTGACTACGCCGGGCACTCCGCAACAGAATGGCGTAGTGGGGAGAAGGAATAGGACTTTGTTGGACATGATTAGGTCCATGATGAGTTATTCATCATTGCCTTTATCCTTTTAGGGATATGCACTACAAACTGCATGTTATCTTTTGAACAATGTGCCTAAAACTCCTCACAAGTTGTGGACGAGAAGGAAGACATCCTTAAACCATATTCGCATATGGGGATGTCCGGCTTATGTCCTGTTTAAAGATCCGAATAAGTTGGAAGCACGTTTGAAAGTTTGCATATTTGTAGGATATCCAAAAGGGACTAAAGGGGGTTATTTTTATAACCCAAAGGAAAATAAAGTCGTGGTTTCAACAAATGCAACTTTCCTTGAGGAGAGTTACATGGACAACTTTAAACCTCGAAGCAAAGTGGTGCTTGAGGAGTTAAGGGGTGATCCGTTCACTCTAGAGGTTCCGAATGAAACCATTCCGATCGGTGTAGAAAAACCAAACAAACCTGAACAACAACCCCAGGGGCTTCAGCATAGTGGGAGGATCGGGCGTCAACCTGAGAGGTATATGTTCAATGGGGAGGTCTTCTTGGCTGAACCGGATGGACATAACAGGGATCCTTATACTTACGCAGAAGCTATAGAGGAAATTGATTCAAGACTCTGGACAAAGGCCATGAACATAGAGATGAAGTCTATGGAGATTAATCGGGTCTAGGAGCTCGTGGATCTTCCCGAAGGGGTAAAACCCATAGGGTGTAAGTGGATCTACAAGAGGAAAAGAGGAGTGGATGGAAAGGTCGAAACCTTTAAGGCTAGACTGGTGGCTAAGGGTTACACGTAAAAGGAAGGAATCGATTATGAGGAAACCTTTTCGCCTGTAGCCATACTTAAGTCCATCCGGATTCTCTTGTCCATAGCTACCACTCTCGACTATGAGATTTGACAGATGGATGTCAAGATGACTTTTTTGAATGGCTATCTTGATGAGTCCATTTATATGGAACAACCAGACGGGTTCAAGGTTACGGGTTAAGAGGGTAAGGTTTGTAAGCTGCTAAAGTCAATTTATGGACTTAAGCAGGCTTACCGTTCTTGGAACATAAGATTTGATCAAGTGATCAAGACTTATGGGTTCTCACAAAATGTGGATGAACCATGTTTTTACAAACACATTAAGGATAGGAAGGTGGTTTTTCTACTGCTCTATGTGGATGACATTCTGCTAATTGGCAATGACGTTGGGGCATTGTCATTGGTCAAATTATGGTTGACCAAGTAGTTTGACATGAAGGACTTGGGTGAGGCTAATTTTGTTCTTGGTATCTAGATTTTTCAGGATAGGAAGAACAAAATTGTAGCTTTGTCTCAGGCCGGCTACATGATAAAATTCTCAGGAGGTTTGCAATATAGGATTCCAAGAAAGGTGGGCAACCATCTAGGTCTGGAATTACTCTTTCTAAGAAAGACTCTCCAAAGTCTTATGAAGAAAGAGAATACATGAAGAAGGTACCTTAAGCTTCGGCGGTGGGTAGTCTCATGTATGCCAGGCTTCACACACGACCGGATATTAGCTATGCGGTTGGGATTGTAAGTCGATTTCAGGCGGATCCAGGACCGAATCATTGGGTTGCGGTAAAGCATATTTTCAAGTACCTGAGAAGGACTCGAGGGTATATGCTTGTGTATTCAGGTGAGGACTTAACTCCTCTAGGATACACTGACTCAAATTTTCAATCCTATTTGGATTCTAGGAAATCGACCTCAGGGTTTGTGTTTACTCTGGGCGGCGGTGCCATCAGTTGGAGAAGTGCAAAGTAGGATTACACTTCTGATTCAACGATGGGGGCCGAGTATGTGGCAGCTAGTGATGCTTCGAAAGAAGCAGTGTGGCTCCATAAGTTCCTTGGGGATCTTGAGGTAGTTCCAGGTATGGATAAAGTGGTATCACTGTACTGTGATAATAGTGCGGCGGTAGCTAATGCTAAGGAACCAAGATTTCACAAGAAGAGTAAGCATATTGATCGAAAGTATCATGTGATAAAAGACTTCGTTGAGGGCGGGCATGTCACGGTGTACAAGATCACGTTAGAGGACAATTTAGCTGATCCATTTACGAAGACACTTATTGGGAGAGTCTTCGAGAGGCATGTGGAAGCTATGGGGATGCGAAATTTGTTGTATTTACTCACTTAGTGCAAGTGGGAGATTGTTAGACATATATGCCCTAAGGAGTAAAAATGTAATGAGTTTTTGGAGACCTTTTTATCAATAAAGAATTTATTCATTTATATATACCAAATCTTGTCCTCTTTATGTTCATATTTATTGATGTATGTTAAGCAAACAGTAGTCTGAGACTGTCGGTCTAAACCTTAAGAATTGGGCATATGATGGACTGATTATGCGGAAGACACGATTCTTAAGGTGACAGTCTAAAACATATGATCTGCAATCGAGGGAATAAAGTTGGGCGCTTTATTCATGTAAAGATTGTTATGTTGTCTATATCCTATTTAGGGAGATGGTTTATCTTAACCATCGGAGCTGGACTCCGTGAATAGAAACATTGGCACGTTGTCATAGGTGACGATGTGTTGGATCGGGACATAAAGTGAATTGATTTGGATTAATAATTCTGTCTTGGAAAATCGATTCACTTTAGACAGTCATTTGTGTTGTATCTTAATCCTGAGATGAATAGTGGGCCCGTCATCTCAACTTGTGTCTTTTGATGTGCCAAAGGGTGACACCCACATCTCAATAGTGGTATGCATGCCGGTACATTGGAGGCATGACTCTTGATAGCGTAGACTTGTTATTCATAGATATAAAATCCATAGCTCCTCTTTAGGAGTAATGATATCCTCTTATATGCGTCGTCCTGTAATTGGAAAACTGGAGTGCTCAATCATTTGGATACATAGGTGTAACCGAATGGTATACTATCTTTGGATAGTAAGTTTTCTAATGGTGAGACAATGGAACGTAAGATAAAATTAATCGAGAAGGTGAGACACAACTTGTCCTTAAGTCGATTATGGATTATCATATGGGGATACGATACATTATGATATGTCATGGAAACTTAGCTACACGGGCTTCGTAATTCTATAAAGTTCGAGAGTGCAGCTCCAAGCTTTTAGTGGAGTAGCGTTGGAGTTGATAATTGTGAAATATATACCTGGGATATTGGGTTTCATAATTATCATAAGCTTGAACTTTATAGGTCCATTTTGGTCCCCTTTGCCAGCTCACAAAAATCCTGTAACGACACAGCTTGCCTTTCCAATAATTGGTGACTTATGTCGGATTTATCATATTGGTTTAAAATTTGAAAGAATCAAATAATTCAAATCTGTTTATTGGTTGAATTAATTTTGTAATAAAATTAATTTAAGATAAACTTGTTGAATTATTGGGATCAGATAATTCTTGTATGTTTATCGAATAATTGTGAATTGATTTGTTTCTTAGAGATAATCTTGATAAAGTTTGTTTTGATCAGATAACTTCTCTATTGGGTTATTTGAATCAAAACTGAGACATTATCCTATAGAATCTCGGGTGGAAAATAAAAGATTCATGGAGATATTTACACGCGAGTTCGGCCTGCCGAATGACGTGTTCGGCCTGCAGATCAGCGAGTGATAAGATTACACGTTTTCACTCGAATCTTAGCAGATATTGATCCAAACTTGATTCTGTTTCGAGTTTTTGAGACCTAATCTGATAAGGACTAATCCCAGGACCAATAGCTATATAAAGGGAGTGAGTCTCATTATTTACTTAGATCAATTGAGAGATTAAGAGTGATACTCTTCTGGTGAGCATTTGAAAACTCCCTGAGAGCTTTTGTTTACAAATCACGAACATTAGCTTTGGGTTCTCTCTATTGGTTGGAAGGAGAGTCACTGGTGGAAAAGCTGTACATGTGAGCCCACACTCACTCCAGTTGTGGATAGAGGATAGCAAAGAAGACCAGTTGGTTTAGGCTCTTCTAGAACGTTACTTCTCTTCACAGGCTGTAGAGGTTTTTCACACACAAAGGTTAGTAAGATTTATTTGATTTATACATATAGCATGTCAAACTTGTGTTTTGGAAATTACTCTGATATATATAAAAGTTTTAAAATTCCGCTGCGCACCATTTTTCCAACAGGCCAAACTTCATGTTCGACAAGCCAGATTCAAGGGTTCGGTAGGCCGAATTCATCCGTCCGGAAGGCCAAACCTAGAGAAGTTCGGCCAACCAGACCTGGCCTTCAAACAGGCCAAACTACACAGTTTGGCCGACCGAACTAGGGTGACCTGCAGGCCGACCGAATAAGGAGAAAATTTGGGATTTTTATCTGTTTTCACTATTTTGAACCCTGATTGAAATTCCAACTTTATAAAATGATTCTATAAATACAAATGGCACACTAGGACACCATGAAATGGTTTAGCAATGTAGAATATCTTAAACTAGATACTGATAGACCGAGTTTCTATTTAAGGTCGTTCGTGGTTCCGCGGAGCTAACGTATAGCAGACCGAGGTTACGGTGTGGGACACCGGCATGAGTGTTGAGGTAGGACTTCTACCCCTTTTCTTTGGTAACCAAGTTCTCAAATGGTTTTTGGCCTTAAAAAGGGTTTTATCAAAATGTTTTCAACAGTTGATTGAAAAAGGAATTTTTATCGGTTATTTTTATAAACTGTGAATTGAAGTGAACTTCATAATGAACCCTATCATAAATGTAAATGAAAATGCCTGGTAATTGGGTTTAAATGATAATAGAAATGAATATAAAGGCATGATGCCATATTAGAGATCGGGTCGTATAGCGTGCGACCTTGGAGGCAGGTCCCAAAACCCAACTAGGCCACTACGGTGGTGTTATATATGTCGTTTGCCCAGGAAAAGGAAATGATTGTTCTTTCTGGTCAAGCAATCAACTCTTTTGGGTAAGAATGATTTTTTTTAATCTTATTTACTCAAGTCTTCCCCTAAATAATTTCTTGAATAATGATATTTTCATTTAAATTGAATGTTTCTTAAAATATAGTCCTACTGAGCCTTTCGCTCACGTTTTATCTATTTTAAACCTTTTTCTCTCTAGGTGGATTTCAGCTTAGGTTCAAAGAGGGCCCTGCATATCGAACTCAAGAGCAGTAGAATGACCTAATAGGTTGTTTAAATTATTAAATCAAGACATGTAACGTTTTAACTTTCTCTTTTCTTAGACCGTGGTTGTATTACTATATTGTCAGTACTATGTGTGTGCACAAGTCGTGGGTCAGTGGGACCCATACTCGCATCTTTTATTACTTTATTATTTACTTAATGTTTGCCTTAATGTTTTTATCTGTTTAATGATTATAAGTGATTAATTTTTTTTTCATATTTTCATAATTTAATTTAAGGACTGAAGCTCATATTTTAATCAAATTTTCATTCATTTAACTTAAATAAACTGCCAGATCACCACCCGTATTATGGGGCGTGAAAAGGAAAGAAGGAAATACGAGTTGGGTCCACCGACCCATAATTTTGTGCACGTATATAGTGCCGACAATATTAAATTACAACCACAATCCAAAATAAAAGGAGAAGATTAAAGTATTACATGCCTTGATTTTACAATTCAAGTAACATACTTGGCTCTCTATTGCTTGCAGGTTCAGTCAACGGACTCCTCTCTGATCCTAAGCTGACATTGCCTAAGGGGGGGAAGATTTAAAAACAAATAGAACGTGAGCGAAGGGCTCAGTAGGACTGTATTTTAATAAAAACAGATTAACAAATTAAACTTAAATTTTCCTTCCAAAGGAATAATTGGAAAGCCAAGTTAAAGAAATAAATTCCTTTAAATAAGCCTTGTTAAAACAGTTCGTCCAATAAGTACCTTTTTCCTTTCTTGGGCAAGCGGCCAAGCTGGGTTTCGAGACCTGCCCCTAAGGACGCACGCTGCACGACCCGATCTTTGATATGGCATCATTCCCTTCTACATATTTTCTATAATTATTAAAAATCTCCTTTTTACCAAATATTTCATTTACATTTATTATGAGGTTTATTATGAAGATCATCTCAATCTATTATTTATGAAAACAGCCAATGAAAATCCCCTTTCAATCATTCATTGAAAACATTTGATAAAATCCTTTTGAGGCCAAAATCTTTTAAAAACTAGATTAGCCAAGGAAAAGGATAGAAGTCCTACCTTAATACTTATGCCGGTGTCCCTCACCAAAATCCCAGTCTGCTACAAATTAGCTCCACGGAACCACGAACAACCTTAAATATATAAACTAAGTCTATCAATTTCTAGCTTAAGGCATCCTATGTTGTTAAACTATTTCATGGTGTCTTAGTATGCCATTTGTATTTATAAAATCATGTTGTAATGTTAAAATCTTAATTGGGGTTCAAAACTGTAAAAACGGATAAAAAAATAACAAAATTTCACCATGCCTGGTTGGCCTACCGGTCACCCAAGTTCGGCCAGCCGAACTACATCGGAAGACCAGGTTCGGTTGGCTGAACTTTTTCAGGTTTGGCCTGCCAAACATATGAATCCGGCCTGCCAAACCTATAAATCTGGCCTGCCAAACAGGAAGTTCGGCCTGCCAATATGGAAAATTCTAGAATTTTTCAGTTATGGGTTCTCGGCCTCCACGAGCCCAAATCCTCATCTTCACCAGTTTTTTTCCCAGTTCTCAAGCATGGAAAACAATCATAGATAATAGAAAAATATTATAGAATACTTTTAAACTGAATTAAACAAGATTTCCATAAATATTTTGAAAAATTCCAAAAATAGAGAAAAATAGAAAACCTTGATTTGAATTCGTTTTTGGCCAAGCAATGTTTAGATTCTAGTTGTTTTAAGTTCATCTAACTTGGATTAAGGGTTTTCTAGGCTTAATTGAACTTAAATTTCAAAATACAAAGAAAATTGAGGAATTGAAAAAGTTTTGAAACTTTGAAAACTAACCTTGGATTTGAGCTGTAAATCATGTTTTTGGTTGCTCGATCAGATTGCCGAGCCACCAATCCACTAATCTGAAGCTTGCGCTTGATTTTTGATTCAAAAATTTAAAGAGGAATTGAGAGAGAAAGAGAGACAAAGAAAAGAGAGAGAGAGAGAGACTAGCGAGAGAGAAAGAGAGAGAGAATGAGCATGTGAGGGAGAGAGGAAAGAGAGTGGGAGAATAAATAGAGGAAAAGATGGGCGGTTTCACTGTGTGAAAACCGCGTGCCGCCTACGGTTTTGTAAAGCAGGTATTCTTGGCATTTGACAAATTGTTTTGTTCCAAATATTCAAAATTGAAATAAAAATAACTAAAAATGATTTAAAAATTTATTTGATTAGAAAAATCATTACAAAATACTTAGATTAAAGTTAAACCATAATCTAGCACACTATTACACCATTTCACACATTAATGACACTTAATTAACTTCAGGGCATTATAGTTCTTCAGGAACAAACTTCCTCAGAAAAAGACGTTTAGCATTTATCGAGTTTAGCTGAGCAAAGGAGGTTCATTTCTTGGTTGGGCAGAGCACAACGATGTGTGGTACCCTATACCTTATCGCCCCTTAGACTTGTTTAAGTTCATTTGAACTTTTGCAAGTCTAATATTGGTCTGGCAAAGTCATGCTAAGGCGACTCTGTCCGGGTGGTATGTGCTGCGACAGACTAATGGTTGGCACTCTGCCGACTAGCCCCCTAGTCCGGTTAGTCAAGAGGACTCTCCCTCTTCTAGAGTTAATGTCGGGTCCCCCGGACTGGAGTTATGGCACCCCTCTTTGGGGTTGTGTCATCCTTAACACGCATTGCTTAGTGGAACAGTGTAGGAATTAAAATTTTCATTAATGTATATATTTACATTTCTCCCTGTTTGGCAGGTCTAGTTACACAAAAATGTGGCTAGAGGTCAAAAAAGGTTTCTGGCTTTGATTAGCAAAAGAATTTTTTCAGAAGCTTGGCATTCCAAGGATGACTGAGTGGGTTGCCCTCCATGTCAAATAGCCTGTAGGTGCCTGGTCAAACAATTCTGATAACCTTGTATGGTCTGTACCACTTTGGACCGAAGGACCCTAGGCCGGGCTGCTGAACTGTGACCTTTTTTAACACCAAGCCTCTAACTTTGAAACTCCTTGATTGGACTTTTTTATTGTAATTCCGAGCAACGACTTGATTTCAAGCTGCATTACGAATCACAACATGGTTTCTCTTCTCTTTGAGCAAATCAAGCTCAGACATCATGACCTTGGCATTTTGAATTTCTTTGTAGTACTCAACCCTAAAGCTCGGCAGTCCAAGTTCTGCTGGGATAACAGCCTCGGCCGCATAGGCGAGGGAGAGGAAAAGTCTTTTTTAATGCCGAGCTACTAGCACATGTGGAGGAGACTTGAGGATTCGAATTGCTTGGCATCGTCGGTCACAATGGTATGTGGGATCCCAAACTGACAAATGATGCTTTTACACATGAAGTTAGTGCACTTGGCCTCGGACATGTTGGTGCATGGCTTTACTTCCACCTACTTCGTGAGATAGTCGATGGCCATAATACAATACTTAAATTGAGACCTGGTTTGAGGAAGGGGTCCGATAAGGTCAATGGCCCATTTGGAAAAATGCCATGCCGATGTTATGACGATGAGCAGTTCGATGTGCTGTCTAGGCACCCTCATAAAATGCTAGCATTTAAGGCATTTTCGTGTGAAATTCTTACAGTCCTATTCCATGGTAGGCTAGTAGAACTCTTGCCGAAGGCACTTTTGGCCTAAGGATTGTCCCCCAGAGTAATTGCCATGTAGCCTCTCATGGATCTCCTTCATTAAATATCGAGCTTTTCCAGGCCCTACCCACTTCAAACATGGTGTCGTGTAGCCTCACCAATACAGCTTTCCGTCGATCATCAAATACTAGGCTGAGCTATTGCGAATCTGGTTCGCCTCTTCTCGGTTGCCGGGCAATTCGGCTATGGTCAGGTATTGGATGATTGGGTCCATATAGGGGGTCTCTTGCTCTTTAGCTACACTTACCACTTCCTTATTGATACTTAGCTCGACTAATCTTTCAATGGGGACTAACATAAGCTCTCTATCACCTAAGCCCGAGGCTAGCCGAGCAAGTGCATCAACCTCAGAATTTTTAGATCTAGGGATCTACTTGAATGAGTAAGCTTTAAATTGCCTGAGCAATGCCTTAACCTCTTGCAAATATGCCGTCATGGATTTTGTTCGGGCTTGAAAGACCCTAGTAACTTGTTGGACAATGAGCATAGAGTTGATGTGAATTGTTATGTGATCCACCTCGAGGTCTCTGGTGATTCTAAGTCTGACCAGGAGTGCTTCATACTTAGCCTCATTATTAGAGGCCTTAAAGTAAAACCAAAGTGCGTAGATTGTCTTATATGCATCCAGGCTAGTTAGAACCAGCCCGGCACTTTAACCCTTAGCATAAAAGGATCCATCGATAAAGAGTTTCCATTTTGATTCTAGCCCAGAGGCATGACAACCTCCGCTGCAGCCAGGAGTGTCTAGGTCTTCGACGGGGGCTTTCTCGGCTAGAGCAGCATGCTTTGCTCAACATCGGTCAACTCGACAATGAAGTCTGCAAGGGCTTAGGCCTTGATAGCCATCCTTGGGGCAAAATGAATGTCGTATTGACCAAGTTCAACCAACCATTTGGCCATCCGGCTTGATATTTCTAGGCTCTGGAGGACTTGGCAGATGGGGAACTTCGTTGGGACTCGGATAGTGTGGCCTTGAAAATATGGCCGTAGTTTATGAGCCAAAGTGACGAGGGCAAACACGAGTTTTTTGAGCGGTAGGTACCTCTCCTCAGCACCCTAAAACGCATGGCTTGTATAGTAGATGAGCTTCTAAACTCCGTCTTCTTCTCAAACGAGGACCGAGCTAATAGCCTTTTTCGACATGGCAAGGTAGGCATACAAGACTTCTCTCGGCAAAGGTTTTGATAGGAGTGGGGGCGTCACTAAGTACCTCTTTAAATTTTGAAAGGCTTCCTGACACTTCCTGCTCCACTTAAACCTCCCCTTGAGTGCCTGTAAAAACGGGTGGCACTTGTCTATACATTGGGAGACAAACCTGGAGAGGGCTGCTACCATACCGGTGAGCTTCTGCACCTCCTTCACTATCCGAGGTGAATGCATGTCTATAATGGCTTGAGCTTTGGCTGGGCTAACCTCGATTCCTCTCTAGTTGACCAGGAATCCTAGAAACTTGCTAGAGCTAACCCCAAACACGCATTTCACTGGGTTGAGTTTCATCCCATATTCCTAGAGAATGTAAAAGGTCGCTCGGAGATTGGCTATGTGGTCTACTGCTCAGACGGATTTGACTAGCATGTCGTCTAGTAAACTTCCATGGTTTATTGATCAGCTGAGCAAACGTTTTGTTGACTAGGCATTGGTAGGTAGCCCCAGCATTCTTGAGTCCAAAGGACATGACTACACAGAAGTAGAGCCCTTGGTCTGTGATGAAGGCAATCTTTATTTGATCTTCCTCGGCCATCCATATCTGATTATAGCTAAAATAAGCATCCATGAAGCTTAGCAGCCCGTACTCGACGGTTGCATCCATGAGCTTATCTATCTGAGGTAGCGAAAAGTAGTCCTTGGGGCAGGCCTTGTTTAGGTTAGTATAGTCTATGCAAACTCACCCTTTTCTATTCGTGTTCTTGACGAGGACTACATTTGCCAACCACTCTGGATACTTTACTTCTCAGATATATCTAGCTTTTAGGAGCTTCTGAACTTCTTCATCAATGGCGGCATACCTTTCCAGGTTGAAGGCACTTCTCTTTTAAATAACTAGCTTGTAGTATGGTCGGACATTTAGCCGGTGATAGATAATGCTGGGATCATTGCCGGGCATATCCTTATGAAACCACATGAACACATCCCCATACTCTGTGAGGAGCTTCTCTAGGTCTGCCCAGATCTCAATTTTTAGTTGGGAACCGAGTTGGACCGTGCAGTTGGGATGTGCCTGGTCTAGGTTGAAGGGCACCAAATCCTCAACAAGGGTGGCTTTCACCTCTTCTTTAAGCAAATGGGAGTCGAGGTCAGAGAGCATCTTAGGCGCTTGCTTGGCGAGGAACTGTATCTCGTCGACCCTGTAAATGGCCAAGACATTTAGTTGCCAAGCCGATGCGGCCTTCACAACATTGTATAGCAAGCTTGGGAATCCTTCTGTTGTGACCTGAGTACTCCAACTCCATTGTTTTTTGGAAACTTCATGGCCAGGTGGTAGGTAGAGACCACAACCTTTAGTGCATTTAGCATCAGATAGCCAACAATGATGTTGTATTATGAGGGCTTGTCGATGATGAGGAAGTCGACGATGTGTGCCACCCGAGCAATGCCCTCACCGAAGGTGACCGGTAGGCCAACCTTGCCAACTGCTTGGACACATTCATCAGTGAAGCCGTATAGTGGCATCTAGACTAGGATGAGGGTAGCATTGCTAATCTTCAGCTTGTCGTATGCTTGCTTAAACAAGATATCAGTTGAGCTACCATTGTCGATCAGCATTTGTCGAACTATGTTGCTAGCGATGTGGAGCTCACAAACAAGGGCGTCATTGTGTGGGTGGATTAGCTTATCTGCCTCCTCCTTTTTAAAGGTGATAGGGATATCTTTCTAGTGGCGGATTTTATTTACATGCTCAAACATATTGATGAGCTTGCCTCTCTCGACCAGCCAAGCTTCCTAGATGTAAGTGCGCCACCCACTCGATGTGTCCCTAGTAACTGGCCCTCCAAAGATCGTGTGAACAATATTCATGGATTCCAAGGCTTTCCCACCATTGTTGTGTGGGCGATTCTTCGCGTCTCAGGCCGGCTGGTCGTTTCTTCCAACTATAGAGCTTGGGGTTAAGACTCACTCTACAAACTCCCGTAAGTGCCCGTCTCAAACTAGCCTTTCAATCTGGTCCTCGAGCTGGATGTAGTCATGGGTGTTGTGTCCCACGTTTTTGTGAAAGTTGCAGTACTTGCTCTGCAGGTTCCTCTGCTCACCTGGGCAAGTACTTCATCAATACTCACGACCAGGGGCGTATAACTTTGGAATTTCTCGATCGGCACTTTTGGCTACTCGATCTTCTTATCCTTCTTCCACATCTTATTCTGCTCGGTGCTTGGCTGTTCGGGCACCTCCTTCTACTTCTTCTCCTTTTTAGTATTGCTACTGCCACTGCTACCTTCTTCTTTGTGGCTCTTCATATATTCGGCCGCATCAACGTACCTTTATGCATAGCCAAGCATTTGAGAAAATGTACTCAGCTGCTTGAAGGCCAACGACCATGTTAACTTTTCATCTTGAAGACCCCCCACGAAGGCATGCTTCAAGGTCTCCTCTTCGACATAATTAACCTCGAGTGCTGCTTAGGTAAACCAATTAATGTAATCTCTGACATTACCATCCCCCTACTTAACTGCATAGAGGTAAGTTATTTCTTTTCTTCTCGTCTTTGTCGTAGAGAAGGCAGTAGAGGAAGCATCAGAGAGTTAGTAGAAAGAAGTGATTGACGCTGGTTCCAGGCACTAGAACCATTGCTAAGCTGGTCTAGTCAAGGTTAAGGAAAAGGCCTAGCACATGGTTGTGTCACTAGCATTTTACAAAAGCATGTGTCCTTGGTATAATTTGACATGTTGGTTAGCATCGACAGTCATGTCGTAGTCCTTGAACTACGAGACCTTGAATTTTGACGGCATAGAGACTCGCATGATGGTGTTGGTAAACGGCGAATCTAAGGTGCCGACATCATCCAAACTGAAACAGTTGTTGCAGATTTCATCAATTTGGCCCTATAGCTCCTAGAGCTGGCGGCTATTGGTATTTTCGAGTAGTTCCACCCTATAGGGTTCTTCGCCCTCAACCCTGTCACCAGCTCTGGTGTGGCGACCCTGCTGAGCTTCCCCCTAATGCCCAAGCCGATCAAAAATGGAAGCTCGGAAGCCCTATAGTGATGGAGCCTGTGCCTCCAGCGGATCCAGCCAGCCTTCTTAGACAAGCCTATTATTAGCAAAGACGCCATGTGTGGATCTTCTGGAGCTCTCGGAGTCAGCTTCACTAGGGTTGGTGGCTCCTTGTCCTGCTCGACCCCCAGCCTAGTCAGCCGGGGCTGGGGGAAGGAAGATTAGAGCCGGCTGGCGTTGTGCTTCCTGTGCAAGCTGCTGTGTGAGTATCTGAACAACATTTGTTAGTTCTTGAATAAGGTCTAAGGCAACTGAGTCATGCGCATGTTTGGCCCTTGCCGTACTTCCCTAACCTTCAGAACAGAATCTCATAGCTTGGGGACGGCCTCTGGTTCTGGCCAGATTTTGGTTTCGGTTTTGGGCTTCTCCCAACCCCTCCTGTCGAGCACCCTCGTCCCGGGTATTCCCTCGTGTCACCAACTTCAGTTCATGAGTTGGATTGTGGCTGGTAATCTCAAGTAAAGGCATAGGCGCCCTCCTTCTAGTGCCAAAATGTTGATGCTTAACGTAATTTGGTGGCAAATCAACACTACATGCGGCTGCGCACAGTGGGTGGCTCTTCCCTGCTCTACTCTGCCCTTTCGGATGAACCTACAGTGAGAAGAGGGACACTTCAAAGGTGAAGAGGAAACTGGTTAGGCACCAAACAAGGGCTCTCTGACGCTCAAGACAGGTGTTGCTCGGCAGAGAGCTAGAGTTAGTTAGGTAGTGTAACGCCCCCTTTACAGACGTTACAGATGTCGTTACACACATTCCTTACATACTTTTAATTTAGAATAAACCATTTGAACAAAACTTAATTATTTTGAAAAAAACATATAACTTTAGTGGAAACATAATTAAGAAATCATATCCAAGATCCATGCATGCATTTTTTTTTAATAAGATCCAAAATCTTAATCCATCCTTGAATTAATAATTTACTTATTCATAAACATCCTTCAAATAGTTTACCAAAACCTTCAAAAATTGAAAAAATCTTTTCAAAATGACCATGGAAAACTTACTTACACTTCGGCAGGCCAAACTTGTGAGTTCGGCAGACCGAAGTTGTCCGGCAGGCCAAAGGTCAAACTTAGGCAGACTGTCAGAAGCTCTGCAAAAATAAGATTTTCAGAGTTGATGAGATTGATAGGCTGGTACAGAGTAGTCAGTAGGCCAATCCATCCATCAGCAGTCTGAACAATAATGTTCGACGGCCGACTGATTATAAAACCAACTTTTCAAGTCAAAACTCCATAATTTAAACGCAGAAGATGAAATACTAAAAAAAAAAGGAATAAGATAAAATAATAAATGATAGTTCATGGATTCTTTAAAACTTATCAAATAAATGTGTCAAAATAATAAAACACAATTTTAAATTATAAAATAAAAACTTCCTTCTTGGCGTTCTTTCGATTACAATTTATCTTGCTTAGCTCACGCGCTTTTCCACGCCCTCTGCCTAGTCCATCACCTTCTTATCCTTATCTACAACATGATATAAATTGAATAAGCTAAAGCTTAGTAAGTATATTATTATCTCACAACTTAAAAACATTTTATGAACATCAACATCATCATACATCATAATAGTACGCTAGGCACATTTGCATAGGAACATATCTTTCATTACTTTGACTATATTAAACTTAATTCATTTTATCTTAAGGGCCCAAGTGTTGCACCATAATCATTATCGTAGGCGCACCATCATGAGAGGAAAAGGGTAGCTAATCCTAAACCAAACATGACATGATAACATATCATAACATTGTTGGGCAATACTTATTTAGGTGATACATATATATACATATTTTAAACTTTCATGCTTTGAAATACGTCATTATCATACATGCATAACATTTGAACATAAAAATCTTTTATAAGAAACCTTTAAATGAAATTATCATAAAATCATCATAGATAACCTTATAAAACATATCATGTTGCAGGTGAGAATGTACTTAATTTTTTTAAGCTAGCTTACTTAACCTTAATTTTCGTTGGTGACGACGACGTGGTCTCGATATGCTCACTTCATAATGTGTTCATGTCATTCATTCATAAAAAAAATAAACAATTAACATATATATTTTCAGGAAACCATGAAATCATCAACAATTCATAACCTCTTCCAATAACATATTTCATCACATATCCTTTCCTCTCTTGAAAACATCAATTTCATAAAACATTTCATCTATGTTAAAACATTAAATAAAACTGTCAACACAACATGCATCACTGACCTCCATGAATTAAAAACTTAATAACTCAACATTTGCACATAATTTGAGCACCACATTTGACAGGGACAAAGTTAATACATAAACATATTACCATGATTTTTCATTTATCATAAAAATTTCATTTGGCAATTTAAACCAAGTCACATAACTCACACTTCCAAAACTGCCAGCAATAACAATTCAGTGAACAACTCTAAACTCAAGTCCATTTATCACATTTTGACATCATAGAAAAATCTATAAAAATTAACACATATAATAGACATATAGAACTCTAACATATCCAAAAATTGGCTTAAACAAAAATCGGAGTTGGTCAAAATGCACATTTGAAATCAATAGTAAAACTAACTTCCATCATATAAAGCAGTGAGTTACATGAGTTCATCTTTTTCAAACAATCAAAACAAATTTATTTAGGCCTGACAATTCTTATGACATCATATTAACATACAAATGCAGCACCTCAAAAATTCATGTCATCAAATAAAATCATTTAACTATATAAAATATCACACAACTAGGAGTTCAACAATTTTCCGATAAAACAGTTTCTAAACAGAGTCTTAATGAAAATTCTATAACACATAAAATACCCATCAAATCATCACCAAACTTTCCAGTCCATAACATAACATATACATGAACATTTTTCCCCAAATTTCGTAAAAATCAAGGCATACTTACCCCTTCAATTAAAACCTCATTTTTGAGCAACATAATAAAATAGCATCATTTTACTGTGAGTGGCAAAGGGTAGAAAATTCATATCTTATCATAGAAAAATCTAATTAAGGTGAAATTTGGAGGAACATCACATAACACATCCACGACCAACATATTAAAATTTCAGAGAAAAAGAAAATACCTAGAGAAAGTTATAGCAGTCGAATTAGGGAGGAGAAATACATTTCAGAAACACCAAAAAAGAGAGTTCTTACCTTAAACAAATTTCTTCACAAACTCCTTCAAATTCAACCAAAGAAATTTCAATATTTCTCACAAATAATAGCTAGGAAATTTGAGAGGGTGACAAAGAAGAAAACATGAAGAGGAGAAAGAGAGAGAGAAGAAACGTCTAAGAAAATAGAGAGAGAGAGTAAAAATTATCGTGAAAGAAGAAAATGAGAGTAACATACAAAAAGGAGGCTTGTCCTTTCCCTTATTATCAGAAATTTCTGACTAAAATCATGGGGGACGGAGAGAAATAAGGGGAAAGTCAACAAATCATCTCATCTTACTATATTTCAACTCTTCAAAAAGGGAAACCATATTAATTACATTCAATCAATCAAATGTCAATTATTTTATTTCCTTAAATGAGGAAATTAATTCATAAATATGCCAATCAATCACATTAAACTATCAAATCATCGTAATTATCTCAATCACAAATTTGGAGAGACTTCTGCTGACTGTTTGTCAGCTGTCATTGGCCTGCCGATTCCACAAAGTTCGGCTGCCGATGATTTCCATCGGCCTATCGATGCTTGAGGGACAAGTCAGCCTGCCGAACTTGAAGATTCGGCCTGTCGAACTGTCCTTGCATACTAGAATACATCATAACATTTAAATCATTAATGAATCATCATAAAACATACAATAATAATAACATGAACACTTGAGCACATCAATTCCACTTGACCGTCACCTGTCATAACACTTAGAATAAATTGTTAGTGACAATAATATCATAAATCAATATGGAATAAAAATGCTTAACGTCGTCACTAATATAACATTATCCGTTTTATAAAATAGGAGGGGTTACAATTCTCCCCACCTTATGAGAGTTTCGTCCTCGAAACTCAGAACAGTTGCAGATACTTAGTTCTCATGTCATCTTCACGTTCCCATGTAGCTTCTTCCACTTGGTGATTTTGCCATAGTACCTTGACCAAAGAAATTTCTTTATTCCTCATGGTCTTGGTTTTCTAATCTAGAATCTCCACTGGCTTTTCCTCATAGCTCAAATCTTCTCGTATCTCGATAACTTGTGGCTCAATCACATGCGTTGGGTCTGGGACATATTTCTTGAGCATCGAAACATGAAACACATCATGCATTGTGGACATTTTTGAAGGCAACTTTAGCTGTTAAGCTACTTTGCCTATTCGCTTCACAATTTCAAACAATCTGATAAACCTCGGGTTCAATTTGCCTTTCTTCCCAAACCTCATAACTCCTTTCATCGGTGCAACTTTCAAAAACACGGATTCATCCACAGCGAACTCTAAGAGTCTTCTTTTCTTGTCAGCATAACTCTTCTGACGGCTTTGAGCGGTCTCTATTCTTATTCTTATCAACTTTATCATCTCAGAAGTTTCGTTGACAAAATCAGTCCTTTTAGCCTCGACACTTTCCATCAACTTCTTCTCACCAGCTTCATGCCAACATGTAGGTGACCTACATTTTCGTCCATATAGAGCCTCATAAGGTGCCATCTCAATTGTTGTCTGATAGTTGTTGTTATACACAAACTCTGCTAATGGCAACATTTTTCACCAGCTAGTCTTGAAGTCGAGAGTACAGGCCCGAAGCATATCCTCTAAGATTAGGTTCATCCTCTTCGTTTGGCCATCTGTCTGAGGATGAAAGCTGTACTGAAATGCAACTTGGTCCCCATAGCAGTCTGTACGCTTCTCCAGAACTTGGAAGTGAACCTGCCATCACGGTCTGAGATGATTGACTTAGGAATTCCATGAAGTCATACGATCTCTCTGACATAGAGTTCTACTAATCGTTCCATAGAGTAAGTGATCCTGATAGGAATGAAATGTGCCATCTTCGTTAGTCGATCCACAACAACCTAGATAGCGTCATAACCATTTATAGTCCTGGGCAAACCAGTAATGAAACCCATTGCTATATCCTTCCATTTCTATTCTGGTATCTGGATAGACTATAAATCACCATCAGGTCTCTAGTGTTCAGCTTTGACTTGCTGGCATGTCAAACATTTCTTCACATACATTGCAACATCACATTTCATTCCAAACCACTAGAAGTTATCCTTTAGATCATTATACATCTTTGTTGCACTCAGATGAATTGAGTAAGGAGTGTCATGAATTTCCATCAAGATCCTTTCCCATAACCCATCAACATTGGGAAAACATAAGCGGTCCTTGAGGTATAGAGTTTCGTCATCCGCAATATGAAACTCTTGACATTTTCCTTCTTTCATTTCTTGCTTGATCCTTACAAGGCTTACATCTTCACCTTGTTTTCTCTAAATTTCATCATAAATCATCAGAGCAAGAGTGAGTGCTGACAACTGTCCCATGATAAGTTCTAAACAGAAGTCTAGAATTTCCTTTCTCAAAGGTTGAGACATCGCTTGCATTGACATTAACGTATCCATAGTCTTCCTACTCAAAGCATCAACCACTCGGTTAGCTTTTCCAGGGTGATATAGGATTTCACAATCATAATCCTTCACCAATTCAAGCCATCTTTGTTATCTCATGTTTAGGTCTCTCTGCATGAAGAAGTACTTCAGACTTTGATGATCGGTGAAGATCTTGCATTAGACCCCATATAAATAGTGCCTCCATATCTTTAGTGCAAAAATGACTGTTGCTAATTCAAGGTCATGGGTAGGATAGTTCTTTCCATAGTCCTTCAGTTGCCTTGATGCATAGGCAATCAGCCTGTCATTTTACATTAGAACAGCTCTGAGGCCCATCTTAGACGCATTGCTATAAATTACAAATTCGTCGTTTCCTTTTGGTATAGCCAATACTAGAGCTGTCGTTAGCCTCTTCTTCAGTTCTTGGAAACTCTTCTCGCAAGCATCTATCCATTCATACTTCTTTCCCTTGCAAGTTAGATTTGTGAGTGGAGCTGTTATCTTAGAGAAGTCTTCTACGAATCTTTGATAATAACTTGCTAGACCCAAGAAGCTCCCTATTTCACTTGCATTTGTCAGTTGCTTCCAATTGAGAACAGCCTCTACCTTAGCAGGATCTACCATGATTCCTTCCTTTGATATGACATGCCCCAAGAAAGACACTCTATTGAGCCAGAATTCACACTTAGAGAACTTTGCATATAGCTTGTGTCTTCTTAATGTCTCCAACACAATTTTCAAATACTCCTCATGTTCTTCTTGATTCTTTGAATAGACAAGAATATCATCGATAAACACAACAACAAATTTATCAAGGAAATCCTTGAATACCCGATTCATTAAATCCATGAATGCTGCAATTGCATTAGTTAGACTGAAAGGCATAACAACAAATTCATAGTGACCATACCTCGATCTAAAGGTTGTCTTAGGAATATCTCCTTTAGCTGATGATGCCCTGATCGCAGATCAATCTTTGAGAAAACTAATGCACCCTTAAGCTGATCAAACAAATCATCTATACGAGGCAATGGGTACTTATTCTTGATCGTCACCTTGTTTAGCTCTCTATAGTCAATGCAGAGTCTCATAGTGCTATCTTTCTTCTTTACAAACAAGACTGGAGCTCCCTATGGTGAGTGACTCAGCCTGATGAAGCCTTTGTCGAGTAGCTCTTTTAATTGCATATGAAGCTCCTTTAACTCTACTTGGGCCATTCTATATGGTGCCTTTGAGATTGGGTCGTGCCTGGTGTGAGCTCAATCTCGAATTCAACTTCTCTTTCTAGCGGTAAACTTGTTAGGTCATCGAGAAATACCTCTGAAATTCTCGTGCAACTACCACATCCTTAATCTTTATCTTATCTTCTTGACTTTTATCCTTGATGTTCGCCAGATAGCCCGTGCAGCCACTAGCTAACAGCTTCTTTTCTTTCATTACGGATAAAAATATACTGAGTTTCTTTCTAGACTCGCCAACATACATGAACTTTTGATCACCTTCTAGATGGAAGATCACCTTTCATTTTCGACATTCGATTGAAGCATTGTACTTGCTCAGAAAATCCATCCCAAGAATCATATTGTAGTCATACATGTTGATCACAATGAGGTTGATGAAAATTTCCCTATCAGAAATCCATAGAAGTACTGTATGTTAGGCATGTATGCTCTAAGGAGTAAAAATGTAATACGTTTTTGGAGACACTTTTATCAATAAAGAATTTATTCATTTATATATACCAAATCTTGTCCTCTTTACGTTCATATTTGTTGAATGTATGTTAAGCAAACAATAGTCTGAGATTGTCAGTCTAAACCTTAAGATTGGGCATATGAAGGATAGATTATGCGAAAGACACGACTCTTAAGGTGATGGTCTAAATCATACGATCTGCAATCGAGGGAATAAAGTTGGGCGCTTTATTCATGCAAAGATTGTTATGTTGTCTATATCCCTTTTGGGAGATAGTTTGTCTTGACCATCAGAGGTGGACTCCGTGAATAAAAACATTGGCACGTTGTCATAGGTGACGATGTGTTGGGTCGGGACATAAAGTAAATTGATTTGGATTAATAATTCTGTCTCGGCAAATCGATTCACTTTAGACAATCATATGTGTTGTATCTTAATCCTGAGATGAATAGTGGGCCCGTTGTCTTGACTTATGTCTTTTGATATACCAAAGGGTGACACCCATATCTTAATAGTGGTATGCATACCGGTACATTGGAGGCATGACTTTTGATGGCCTAGACTTATTATTCATAGATATGGAATCCATAGCTTCTCTTTAGGAGTAATGATATCCTCTTATATGCATTATCCTGTAATTGAAAAATTGGAGCGCTCAACCATTTGGATACATAGGTGTAACCGAATGGTATACTGTCATTGGATAGTAATTTTTCTGATGGTGAGATAATGGAACGTAAGATAAAAATAATCGAAAAGGTAAGACAGAACTTGTCCTTAAGCTGATTATGGATTATCATATGGGGATACGATACACTATGATATGTCATGGAGACTTAGCTATACGGGCTTTGTAATTCTATATAGTTCGAGAGTGCAGCTCCAAGCTTTTAGTGGAGTAGCGTTGGAGTTGATAATTATGAAATGTATATCTGGGATATTGAGTTTCAAAATTATCAGGAGCTTGAACTATATAGGTCCATTTGGTCCCCTTTGCTAGCTCACAACATCCTGTAACGACACGGCGTGCTTTTCCAATGATTGGTGACTTATGTCGGATTTATCAGATTGGTTAAAATTTGAAAGAATTAAATAATTCATGTTTGTTTATCAGTTGAATTGATTTTGTAATAAATTAATTCAAGGTAAACTTGTTGAATTATTGGGATCAGATAATTCTTGTTGGTTTATCGGTTGATTTAATTTTGAATAAATTAGATCAAGGTAAACTTGTAGAATTATTGGGAATTGATTTATTTTCTTAGAGATTATCTAGATAAAGTTTGTTTTGATCAGATAACTTCTCTATTGGGTTATTTGAATTAAAACTGAGACTTTATCCTATAGAATCTCAGGTGGAAAATAAATGATTCACAAGATTTTTTTATTCGGCAGTTCAGCCTGCCGATGGACGTGTTCAGCCGGCCGATGGGACTTGTTCGGCCTACTGATCAGTTGGTTTGGCCTGCCGATCAACGAAGGATAAGATCACGTGTTTTCACGTGGATCTTATCAGATATTGATTCGAATTTGATTCTGATCCGAGTTTTGAGACTTAATCTGATAAGGACTGACCCTAGGACCAACCTCTATAAATAGGGAGTGATTCTCACAGGTTTCTTAGATCAATTGAGAGATTAAAAGTGATACTCTGCTAAGTATGAATTTGAAAAACTCTCTGAGAGGTTTTGTTCACAAATCACAAACACTTACTTTAGGTTCTCTCGATTGGTTGGAAGGAGAGTTACCGGTGGAAGAGCTGTACGTGTGGGCCCCCACTCACTCTGGTCGTGGATAGAGAATAGCGAAGAAGATCAGTTGGTTGAGACTCTTTTAGAACGTTATTTCTCTTCACATATTGCAGAGGTTCTTTGGCATACAAAGGTTAGTAAGATTTGATTAATTTATACATATAGCATGTCAAACTTGTGTTTTGAAAATTACTCTGATGTAAAATTTTTAAAATTTCGCTACGCACTATTTTTCCAACAATTGGTATCAGAGCCATGGTTTTTATATAAATTTACGAGTTTGTGATCATGTTATATGCATAAATTTTGTGATCTTAATCTCTCCTATGCTTGAATTTAATTTTATAGAGAGTTAGCACTCTAGGTTTCGATATAATTATATGTTGTCATGGATTATGTGGTGAATGTTTATTAATTAATTGTGGTTGATTAAATCATTTTTAATTAATTAATTTATACCGGTTATGGTTCCTTAGAGTTTAGAATGTGTATCTAGGTTTTTCATGTAATTAGATGGCAGACTATCATCTCCGTCTAGGAATTATTATTTATTTTAAATTAGTAAGAATTTTGTAATTAAATAATTACTTGGAGAAGACAAATCTAGAAGATTGATGATGATGCTCCTATGTATTTCCTGAGTCTCTATTTTTATGTTTTTGAATTGTTGAAAATAAAATTGATAAATTGCTTTAAAATTGTATTTTCTAGAATGGAGATTTCTGCTCGGTCGGCATGCCGAACATCACAGTTTGGCAGGTCGATGGTCATAGATCGGCAGACCGAATGTGTGGTTCGACAGGCCGTTAGTGGGGCAAAAATTAGCTGGCTCTGTCGGCAGGCCGAACTGTCATGAGTCGGCAGGCTGATCTTCCTGATCGGCATGCCAATGGAGCATGACCGGTAGGCCGATCACCTAGATCGGCCTGCCGACTGAGAGCTGGAAAATTTCCAAAAAAGGTGCAGTTTTTTCGATGCTGTTTTAATTTTGTTTTTGGGACAATTCTAAGAAACATTAAATTTCGATATGACCGGAAATATGAAGTGTTCAATTCATGCAAGTTTGAAAACTTGAAGATGGAATTACATGAAGAAGGATACAGCTTGAGGATTCAAGGATGAATAATCGATAATATGTCTCGATTATTCTCTTGTAATCTTAGTTTGCTATTCTCTAGGGTGGAGCCATAATATTACGATTATATATTATTTTGCTTGTGGCTTTGCTTGATTGCTTTGCTTGTGTTGCATTATAATATGATTTTCTATGTATATTGATAACATGTCATATAGAATAGGGAGTGCCGCTCATATTAAAATTGTTCATGCGTATTCTTAAAATAAAACCTTGATTTCAAAAGATTGAGTGGGAGAAGGTTTTTGAAGAGAGAACCTAAGGCCTCCATCGTTGGTCCATAGGCAAAACATGGTGGTCCCGACCCCTAGGAAGGGATTTCTATCATGTACTAGATTGGATCTTTGAGAGGATAAGGTATTTTAGCATAATTTATGGTTGCACACCCCTAGGTGGTGATTATAAATCATGGATAAAATATTGAAACAATGGTTATACACTCACGTTAATTTTATTATTAACCTCCTCTAGGAGCTCTGTTAATAAAATTAATGGCCAAAGAAACGATTATTAATATATGTTGGATCATACGGGTCCTAGATGGCATATATTAATCAAGAGGGGATCTGTATTCCTGATTGAATTTGGCATGACTCCCCTAGGAGCTTGTTGAATTCTGAGTTGGGAATTATCATCGTAAGGTTGTGATATTTTCAAGGTTTTGATACATAAACACATTTGTATGATTTTTACATGATTGTGTTATCTTACTAAATTATTATTATATATGTTTGCTTATATTTGGTATATGATTCTTTATTGTAGATTGAAAATGTCTAAAAACGCTTTATCATCGACACTTGATAAAAACCTATTAACCGGTGAGAACTATAACAATTGGAAACAGAACCTGGATATCGTCCTGTCCTTGGAGAAACTGAAATATGTACTGACAACCCCTTGTCCTCTCGAGCCTACGGGAGACTCAAGTAATGAGCAATTCCAAGCATATGATCGCTGGAAAGATGCTAATGATCAGGCCCACTGCTATGTTATGGCTATTATGAACAACATGCTGTAGGCTCAACATCAGGATTATGAGACTGCAAAACAGATCTTGGATAATCTTGAGGATATGTTTGGAGGCCAAGCCATAACAAAGCGGCAAGGGGCACTTCAGAAACTCTTAAACTGTAGACAGAGACTGGGGACATCTGTAAAGGAGCATATGATGTTGGTCATGGGTTACCTTGTTGAGGCTCAAACCAATGGAGCCAACATCGATGTTGAAACTCAGATGACTATGGTCTTTGAGACTATGTCTAAGGAATTTATTCTGTTTAGAGCTACTTTTAATTTAAGCAATAGATGGGATATGACCTTAGCAGAACTGATGACACAGTTATAGGAGTTTGAATTGTTGATCAAGGAGTCTCCTGTGGGTGGTGAGGCCAACATGGTAGCTGCTTCTGGTTCCAATCCTAACTCTGGGAATGGAAAGAAGCAACGAGCCAAGAACGGGAAGTCTTCTATTCCTGCTACTACCAAGAGCAAGAAGAAGAAGTAGAAGAACCCGAAGAAGCTTAAATGCTTGTTCTGTGGAAAGGTCGGCATATCAAGAAGCATTGCAAGGACTTCCTTTCCAAAGGAGGTAGGTGTGATCTTCTATATTTAGAAACTTGTTTGGTTGAGGAATCCAGGAACATTTAGGTCATAGATTCCGGTGCAACTAATCATGTTTGTGTTTCTCTACAGGGGCTCACATAAACGAGAAGTCTGCTCCATGAGGACTTCACACTTCGGATGGGCGATGGATCCTTGGTCTTAGCGGAAGCAGTGGGAGACGTCCATCTTTATTTTGATAATTATAGGAATTTATTTTTGCAAGATTGTTTTTATGTTCCTAAATTTAAAAGGAATTTAATTTTTGTAGCTTGTTTATTTAAAGACTCCTACTTGGTTTCTTTTAATGATAAAGTGGTGATTCGTAAAAACAAATCTTTTATCTATTTTGGATGGATGCAAAATAATCTATATTTTATCAAACCTAAGATGGACTTATTGCTTAATGCTGAGATGAATGAGAATAACTCTAAAAGACTTAAAACTTCTCACTCTAATAAGACTTATCTTTGGCATTTGTGTCTTGGTCATATTAACCTGAATAGGATTCAAAGGTTGGTAAGGGATGGACCTTTAAGTCACTTAATGGTGGAATCTATACCTCAATGTGAATCTTGTTTGGAGGGAAAAATGACCAAAAGACCATTTGGGTCTAAGCGCAATAAGGCCGAAGGGGT
Organism: Artocarpus heterophyllus; assembly: GCA_025403435.1. Classification (NCBI taxonomy): domain Eukaryota; kingdom Viridiplantae; phylum Streptophyta; class Magnoliopsida; order Rosales; family Moraceae; genus Artocarpus; species Artocarpus heterophyllus. The sequence continues at coordinate 21,282,786 of CM046342.1, forward strand.
TCTAGGACTTGTGCATAGTGATGTTTGCAGACTGATGAACATCCGGGCATGAGAAGGGTATGAGTACTTCGACACTTTGATTGACGATTACTCAAGATATTGGTATGTGTACCTGATGCACCACAAAAGCGAAACTTTTTAAAAGTTCAGGGAGTTTCGGGCTGAAGTGAAAAAGCAATTGGGTAGACCCATAAAGGCACTTTGATCAGATCGAGGTGGGGAATACCTTTCTGATGAGTTCTTGGAACACTTGTTAGAGAATGGGATTTTATCCCATTTGACTATACCGGACACTCCGCAGGAGAATGGCGTAGCGAAGAGAAGAAATAGGACTTTATTGGACATGATTAGGTCCATGATGAGTTATTCATCATTGCCTTTATCCTTTTGGGCATATGTACTACAAACCGCATATTATCTTTTGAACAATGTGCCTTCAAAATCGGTGCCTAAAACTCCTCACGAGTTGTGGACAGGTAGGAAGACATCCTTAAACCATATTCGCATATGGGGATGTCCGTCTCATGTCCGGTTTAAGGATCCGAATAAGTTGGAAGCACGTTCGGAAGTTTGCGTGTTTGTAGGATATCCAAAAGGGACTAAAGGGGGTTATTTTTATAACCTAAAGGAAAATAAAGTCGTGGTTTCAACTAATGCAACTTTCCTTGAGAAGAGTTACATGGACGACTTTAAACCTCAAAGCAAAGTGGTGCTTGAGGAGTTAAGGAGTGATCCGATCACTCTGGAGGTTTTGAATGAAACCGTTTCGATCGGTGTAGAAAAACCAAACAAACCTAAACAACAACCTCAGGGGCTTCAGTGTAGTGGGACGATCAGGCGTCAACCTGAGAAGTATATGCTCAATGGGGAGTCTTCTTGGCTAAACCTAATGAACATGATAGGAATCCTTATACTTACGCAGAAGCTATGGAGGATGTTAATTCAAAAGTCTGGACAGAGGCCATGAACATTGAGATGAAGTCTATGGAGACTAATCAGGTCTAGGAGCTTGTAGATCTTCCTGAAGGGGTAAAACCCTAGGGTGTAAGTGGATCTATAAGAGGAAAAGAGGAGTGGATGGAAAGGTCAAAACCTTTAAGGCTAGACTGGTAGCTAAAGGTTATACGCAAAAGGAAGGAATCGATTATGAGGAAACCTTCTCGCCTGTAGCCATGCTTAAGTCCATCCAGATTCTCTTATCCATAGATGTCGCTCTCGACTATGAGATTTGGCAGATGGGTGTCAAGATGGCTTTTTTGAATGGCCATCTTGATGATTCCATTTATATGGAACAACTAGAAGGGTTCAAGGTCACGGGTCAAGAGGGTAAGGTTTGTAAGCTGCTGAAGTCAATTTATATTCTTAAGCAGGCTTCTCGTTCTTGGAACATAAGATTTGATCATGTGATCAAAACTTATGGGTTCTCACAAAATGTGGATGAACCATGTGTTTACAAACACATTAAGGATGGGAAGGTGGTTTTTCTACTGCTCTATGTAGATGACATTCTGCTAATTGGCAATAACATTGGGGCATTGTCATCGGTCAAATTATGGTTGACCAAGCAGTTCGACATGAAGGACTTAGGAGAGGCTAATTTTGTTCTCAGTATCCACATCTTTCAGGATAGGAAAAACAAAATGATAGCTTTGTCCTAGGCCGACTATATAGATAAAATTCTCAGGAGGTTTGCAATGTAGGATTCCAAGAAAGGTGGGCAACCATCTAGGTCTAGAATTACTCTTTCTAAGAAAGACTCTCCAAAGTCTTATGAAGAAAGAGAATACATGAAGAAGGTGCCTTATGCTTCGGTAGTAGGTAGTCTCATGTATGACATGCTTTGCACACGACCGGATATTAGTTATGCGGTTGGGATTGTAAGTCGATTTTAGGCAGATCCAGGACAGAACCATTGGGTTGTGGTAAAGCATATTTTCAAGTACCTGAGAAGGACTCGAGGGTATATGCTTTTATATTCGGATAAGGACCTGACCCCTCTAGGATATACTAACTCATATTTTCAATCTTGTTTGGATTCTAGGAAATTGACTTCGGGTTTTGTGTTTACTCTAGGCGACGGTGTCATCAGTTGAAGAAGTGCTAAGCAAGATTGCACTTTGGATTCAGTGATGGAGGCCGAGTATGTGGCAGCTAGTGATGCTTCGAAAGAAGCAGTGTGGCTTTGCAAGTTCTATGGGGATCTTAAGGTAGTTCCTGGTATGGATAAAGCAGTATCATTGTACTGTGATAATAGTGCGGCGGTAGTTAATGCTAAGGAACCAAGATTTCACAAGAAGAGTAAGCATATTGATCGGAAGTATCATGTGATCAAGGACTTCATTGAGGGCGGGCATATCACGGTGTGCAAGATCGCGTCAGAGGACAATTTAGTTGATCCATTTATAAAGACACTTACTAGGAGAGTCTTCGAGAGGCATGTGGAAGCTATGGGGATGCGAGATTTGTCATACTTACACACTTAGTGCAAGTGGGAGATTGTTAGACATGTATGCCCTAAGGAGTAAAAATGCAATATGTTTTTGGAGACATTTTTATCATAAAAAATTTATTCATTATTTATATACCAATTCTTATCCTCTTTATGTTCATATTTGTTGAATGTATGTTAACCAAATAATAGTCTGAGACTGTCGGTCTAAACCTTAGGAATTGGGCATATGAAGGATAGATTATGCGAAAGACACGACTGTTAAGGTGATGGTCTAAATCATACGATCTGCAATCGAGGGAATAAAGTTGGGCGCTTTATTCATGCAAAGATTGTTATGTTGTCTATATCCCTTTTGGGAGATGGTTTGTCTTGACCATCAGAGGTGGACTCCGTGAATAAAAACATTGGCACGTTGTCATAGGTGACGATGTGTTGGGTCGGGACATAAAGTGAATTGATTTGGATTAATAATTCTGTCTCGGCAAATCGATTCACTTTAGCCAATCATTTGTGTTGTATCTTAATCCTGAGATGAATAGTGGGCCCGTTGTCTTGACTTATGTATTTTGATGTACCAAAGGGTGACACCCATATCTTAATAGTGGTATGCATACCGGTACGTTGGAGGCATGACTCTTGATGGCATAGACTTATTATTCATAGATATGGAATCCATAGCTTCTCTTTAGGAGTAATGATATCCTCTTATATGCATTATCCTGTAATTGGAAAACTGGAGCGCTCAACCATTTGGATACATAGGTGTAACCGAATGGTATACTATCATTAGATAGTAAATTTTTTGATGGTGAGATAATGGAACGTAAGATAAAAATAATCGGGAAGGTAAGACAAAACTTGTCCTTAAGCTGATTATGGATTATCATATGGGGATTGATATACTATGATATGTCATGGAGACTTAGCTATACGAGCTTTGTAATTCTATGTAGTTCGAGAGTATAGCTCCAAGCTTTTAGTGGAGTAGCGTTGGAGTTGATAATTATGAAATGTATATCTTGGATATTGGGTTTCATAATTATCAAGAGCTTGAACTATATAGGTCCATTGGTCCCTTTACTAGCTCACAACATCCTATAACGACACGGCGTGCTTTTCCAATAATTGATGACTTATGTCAGATTTATCAGATTGATTAAAACTTGGAAGAATTAAATAATTCATGTTTGTTTGTCAGTTGAATTAATTTTGTAATAAATTAATTCAAGATAAACTTATTGAATTATTGGTATCAGATAATTCTTGTCTGTTTATCAGTTGATTTAATTTTGGATAAATTAGATCAAGATAAACTTGTAGAATTATTAGGAATTGATTTATTTTCTTAGAGATTATCTAGATAAAGTTGTTTTGATTAGATAACTTCTCTATTGGGTTATTTAAATTAAAACTAAGACTTTATCCTATAGAATCTCGGGTGGAAAATAAAATAGTCGTGAGATTTTTTTATTCGACGATTCGGCCTGCCAATGGACGTGTTCGGCCGGCCGATGGGACCTGTTCAGCTTGCCGATCAGGTGGTTCGGCCTACCGATCAGCGAAGGATAAGATCACGTATTTTCACGTGAATCTTATTAGATATTGATTTGAATTTGATTCTGATCCGAGTTTGGAGACTTAATCTGATAAGGACTGACCCTAGGACCAACCTCTATAAATTGGGAGTGATTCTCACAGGTTACTTAGATCAATTGAGAGATTGAAAGTGATACTCTGCTAAGTGAGAATCTGAAAAACTCTCTGAGTGCTTTTGTTCACAAATCACGAACACTTGCTTTGGGTTCTCTCGATTGGTTGGAAGGAGAGTCACCGGTGGAAGATCTGCACGTGTGAGCCCACACTCACTCTTGTCGTGGATAGAGAATAGCAAAGAAGACAAGTTGGTTGAGGCTCTTCTGGAATGTTATTTCTCTTCACAGATTATGGAGGTTCTTCGGCACACAAAGGTTAGTAAGATCTGGTTAATTTATACATATAGCATGTTAAACTTATGTTTTGGAAATTACTTTGATGTAAAAATTTTAAAATTCCGCTATGCACTATTTTTCCAACACTGTACGTAGACAGTGCATCGATAATATCACTTCCTCAAAGGGTAGTGTCGTGGTGAATCCCTGTCTTATAGGCTCTAAACGAACCCCTAACTTTTTAGCAAATGACGTAGATATAAAAGAATATGTGGCACCCGTATCAAAGAGAACATAGGTATCAATAGATAAACTTGTTATCTGACCTGTGACCACATTAGAGGCTTCAGCAGCCACTTGTTCCTTTGTCATGGCATAGATGTGGGCATTCGTAGGTGGGGCTTCAAGTCTTCCTTGACTGATTAGTGGCCCTTCAAGGGAAGCTTGCATCTGATGGAGTTGGGCTTGAGGAGGAGCTCTTTGAGGGGCATTAGCATTCGCCAGGTTAGGGTAGTTCTTGACAAAATGATCTTCTCGCCCACAAATAAAACATTGGTTTGTCCTCAAGCGGCATTCCCCTGGATGTTTCTTTCCACATTTGGCGGATGGTTAAAACTGCCTGCTATTATTGTTGTTGGGTTGGCCACCATTGTGCCTCTTGTTGCCTTGGCTCTATTGGTCTTGAGGATTGCCCTTCCTCTTGTTGTTCCTCTAGTTCTGGTTGTTGTTGTTGCTGTTGCTGTTGTTCCTGTGCGGAGGGCGGTTCTGGTTATTAGTATTACCGGTTGGCTAGCCAGAATGAGGCTAGTTCCTTCTTAACTTTGACAAGTGAAACTCAACATGTTGGGCCCTCATAACAACTTGTTCTTGTGTCCTTGGTGGACTGGCCCCATCAACTATCCCAACGATCTCTGGCCCGAGGACTTTGATTAGTCTTCTGACCCTTTTACTTTCACTACTCACCATTCCTGGACATAATCGAGCTACCTGGTCAAACTTTGCCACTACATCGGTGACCGACATGTCTCCCTGGCGCAGTTCTCAAACTCATCGTAGTGCTTCCTTGTAATGTTCATGTGGAAAAACTTCACATTGAACTCATGAACGAAGTTAGCCCATGACATTTCTTCAACGTTTCGGCTCTATTTGATGCCATCCTACCAAATCCTGGCCTCCATGATAAGGCCGTACGAAGCACAAAGAACCTTTTCATTATCTATGAAGTCCATGAGTCTTAGGGTGGCCTCAATCATCTTTAACCATCCTTGAGCGACTAGCGGATCCTTTAAACCCTCAAAGTCTGCTGGCTTAACCCTCTTCCATCTGACTAGAAGGGGTTCTTGATGGACCATTCTGGGTTTAGTAGCAGGAGCTGGGACTTCGTTGACTCGTGGTTGGGGAGGAGGAGGAGGCACATCATTGCCTCGTCGATCGTCATTGCAGCCATCAGCCCTTAATTCAGCAATCTCTCTCCTTTGATCCTCAAGTTGCCTCCACAGCTTGATGATCATCGTCATAAGCTTTCGTTGGTCTGGGTGCAAGTTTGCATCCTCCTGTGGCCGTCCATTGTCAATTTCCTAAAAGATTTAGGAGCTTATGAATAATCTTATAATTTACAAGATAGGTTTTCACTACTAGAGCATTAATCATTAAACATCTAAACCTCATTCTTATCATCATACTTGCATCATAATATCTAACTTTAAAACATACTTACTTGGAGGACTTGGACTAACGTGTGGCGATATGAATTGTAAACGAAAATTTGCTCTGATACCAAAGCCTATAACGCCCCCTTTACGGACATTACAAATGCCGTTACATACATTCCTTACATACTTTTAATTTAGGATAAACCATTTGAACAAAACTTAATTATTTTGAAAAAAACATACAACTTAAGTGGAAACATAATTAAGAAATCATATCCAGGATCCATGCATGCATTTTTTTTTAACAACATCCAAAATCTTAATCCATCCTTGAATTAATAATTTACTTATTCATAAACATCCTTTAAATAGTTTACCAAAACCTTTAGAAATTGAAACAATCTTTTCAAAACGACCATGGAAACTTATTTACAGTTCAGTAGGCCGAACTTGTGAGTTCGACAGGCCGAAGGTCAAACTTCGGTAGGCCGTCCGAAGCTCTGCAAAAATAAGATTTTCAGAGTTGATGAGATCGGTAGGCCGATACAGAGTAGTCGGCAGGCCGATCCATCCATCAACAGTCCGAATAATAATGTTTGGCAGGCCGACCGATTATAAAACCAACTTTACAAATCAAAACTCCATAATTTAAACGCGGAAGATGAAATACTAAGAAAAAAAAAAGAATAAGATAAAATAATAAAAGATAGTTCATGGATTCTTTAAAACTTATCAAATAAACGTATCCAAATAATAAAACATAATTTTAAATTATAAAATAAAAACTTCCTTCTTGGTGTTCTTCCAATTACAATTCATCTTGTTTAGCTCACACGCCTTTCCACTCCCTCTGCCTAGTCCATCACCTTCTTACCCTTATCTGCAACATGATATAAACTGAATAAGCTAAAGCTTAGTAAGTACATTATTATCTCACAACTTAAAACATTTTATGAACATCACATCATCATACATCATAACAGTGTGCTAGGCACATTTGCATAGGAACATATCTTTCATTACTTTGACCATATTAAAACTTAATTCATTTTACCTTAAGGGCCCAAGTGTTGCACCATAATCATCATCGTAGGCGCGCCGTCATAAGAGGAAAAGGGTAGCTAATCCTAAACCAAACATGACATCATAACATATCATAACATTGGTGTGCAACACTTATTTAAGTGATACATATATATACATATTTTAAACTTTCATGCTTTGAAATACGTCATTATCATACATGCATAACATTTGAACATAAAAATCTTTCATAAGAAACCTTTAAATGAAATTATCATAAAATCATCATAGATAACCTTATAAAACATATCATGTTGCAGGTGAGAATGTACTTAATTTTTTTAAGCTGACTTACTTAACCTTAATTTTTGTTGGTGACGACGCCGCGGTCTCGATGTACTCACTTCATAATGTGTTTATGTCATTCATTCATAAAAAAAAATAAACAATTAACATATATATTTTCAAGAAACCATGAAATCATCAACAATTCATAACCTCTTTCTATAACATATTTCATCACATATCCTTTCCTCTCTTGAAAACATCAATTTCATAAAACATTTCATCAATGTTAAAACATTAAATAAAACTATCAACACAACATGCATCACTGACCTCCATGAATTAAAAACATAATAACTCAACATTTGCACATAATTTGAGCACCATATTTGACAGGGACAAAGTTAATACATAAACATATTACCATGATTTTTCATTTATCATAAAAATTTCATTTGCAATTTAAACCAAGTCACATAACTCACACTTCCAAAACTGCCAGCAATAACAATTCAGTGAACAACTCTAAACTCAAGTCCATTTATCACATTTTGACATCATAGAAAAATCTATAAAAATTAACACATATAATAGACATATAGAACTCTAACATATCCAAAAATTAACTTCAACAAAAATCGGAGTAAGTCAAAATGCACATTTGAAATCAGTAGTAAAACTAACTTCCATCATATAAAGCAGTGAGTTACATGAGTTCATCTTTTTCAAACAATCAAAACAAATTTATTTAGGCCTCAAAATTCTTATGACATCATATTAACATAAAAATACAGCACCTCAAAAATTCGTGTCTTCGAATAAAATCATTCAATTATAGAAAATATCACACAACAAGGAGTTCAACAATTTTTCGATAAAACAGTTTCTAAACCTAGTCTTAATGAAAATTCCATAACACATAAAATACCCCTTAAATCATTGTTGAGGGTAGCTCGGCATTACCACCGAGGACATTAACTTTGGTGGTCGGCAAATAAGTTCGGCATAAATGGCTACCGCCCGACCCGACGAATTATGCTTCTTCCCGGGGAGCCTTCCACTGATCTGAGGGCACGCCCCCAAGAAGGCTGCCACCTCGGCGGATGAACTATAGCTCGGGCCGGGCCACGCTATTCATCATAACACGTCACTACCCATCCTTGTTGGCCAACACCAGGCAGGCGTGCTGCCGTCCGATAGAGTCCAATCCATTGGACTATGGACGCGACACTTGTCACCTATTGCTTGATACACTTTGATGTGACACCTGGGTAATGGGCAAAACCCATCTTGCACCCGATCCAGCTGGTGGCCTATAAATAGGATGCATTTATGACGTTTAAGAGAGAGAAACCTCTTCACATTTGATCAGCTGTCGACCTCTGCCGAACAGTTCTTGCCTTGAGCATCGGAGAGCCCTTGTATATTGACTAACCCCATTTCTCCGAATCATCCCTCTTGCAGGTACTCAGTTCCGACCAGGGGCAAGCTTAGAGGAGGTCAAAAGGTGTACAGTCACACCTGGGTGTTGATCCGACGCCGGACGGCGGCAAGCATCAACATTTTAGAGCTAGAAGGAGGGCCGACGCGCCCCAATCCAAAGTTATTCTACCTCGGATTTCCAAAATGACGACACGAGGTAACGTAAGAGATAGTACCGCCCGACACCAGGAGTCGGGCGACGTCAGGCATAAGCAACCAGCCACAGAACGGCCCAGCAGCCGTCCTCAGACCGCCAGATCTCGGTCCGGCGGGCAAGGAAGCGCGGCAAGAGCTGAGTCGATGCAGGTCCGAGCTGCACATGACCCCATCCAGGAGCTCACAGATGCAGTTCAGATTTTAACTCGGCAGCTCGCGCAAGCTCGACAACAAGCTACACCAGAACCGCCACCCGCTGCCCAGGTTGACCAGGCAGAGGGTCGGCGTGAACAGAGCGCCACCAACTGGGAGGACCGATCAGAGCAGCCCCCGGGATCCACCAGAGCGCCCCTGCTCGATAACAGACTGGTTCATGAATGCCAGATGGGACGTCAACCACCCCGCGTCCCTTCACCACAAGGTTCCAGGGCCTCGGTATTTGATCGGCTAGGGTACCGAGGGATTAACAGAAATCGCCAAGGCGAAGTCGAAGGCCGTGCTGAGGGCGGAGTACCTTATCGCGTCGAACTGCCCGAAGATACGAATAGTCGCCAATTCTGGGTACTGCAGCGACAGATCGATGAGATCCGTAATTGCAGGTTTGGTCTGGATGAGATCGGGGCGCAGGGTCTGCCATTCCTGGATCACATAATGCGGGCACCCATGCCGCCGAAGTTCAAGGTCCCACAGATTAAGCCTTACGATGGGGCCACAGACGCGGATGAGCATGCCGAGCTCTTTCGCGGGCACATGCTATTGCAAAATGCCAGTGACGCTGCGATGTGCAAAGCCTTCTCCCTCACCCTTACAGGCCCTGCTCGGCAGTGGTTCCGACGGCTCGAACCAGGGTCGATTTCTTCTTTTGGGCACTTAACCGACGCCTTCTCCGCTGCATTCTCTACAACCAGGATGCGGAGGAAAGAAATAACCTCCCTGTACGCTGTCAAGCAGGGAGACGGCAGTGTTAGGGATTACGTCAACCGATTCACCCGGGCCGCTCTTGAGGTCAAGCATGTCGAAGATGAAACCCTCAAGCATATTTTTGTAGGGGGACTCCGAGACGAGAAGCTGACCTGGTCCCTGGCCTTTGAGCAGCCAAACACGTTTTCACAAATGCTCGGCTACGCTCAAAGACATGCAGAAGCTGCCGAGTACATGAAAAGGCGCCGGGAGGAAGCTGGCCCGAGCGGGGCAAAAAAGGAAAGGAAGCAGAAAAAAGGCCCGGAGCAGGGTAGTGCCAAGCATGCCAAGAAGCAAAAGAAGGAGAAATCTGACAAGCCGAAGGGGCCGACCGGCAAGTTCCAAAACTACACACCTCTGGTGGCAACCATTGATGCGGTGCTCGCTCAGGTCGGCGACAAGAATCTGCTGACACCGCCGCCCAAGCTTCGAGGCTTTAGGGCGAAGCGTGACCAGTCAAAGTTTTGCAAATTCCATCAGGATGTGCGTCATACGACCCGGGAATGCATCCAACTTAAGGACCAAATAGAAAGGCTGGTCCGAGAAGGTTTACTGTAGGAGTTTGTGGATAAAGCCATAAACCTGAGGGTGACCTCTAGAAGAAACGACTCGTCAGGCCGAGACGTGCAGGGCCGGCCCAGAACCGATAGTGAGAACACCCCGGAACCCCCGAATATCGTACACACGATACTCGATGGGCCTGTAGCTGGGGACACATCGAGTGGGCGGCGAGCCTACGTCCGAGAAGCCCGGTGCATCGAACGGGGTGATTTCATGAATGTCTCCGAGCACATCAATAAGATATGCCGCCAAGAAGACATCCCCATCACCTTCACTGAGGAGGAAGCAGACCGGCTGCTGCATCCCCACAACGATGCCTTGGTTTGTGAACTGCCTATCGCCAACAACGTTGTACGACGTGTTTTAATTGACAATGGCAGTTCAGCAGACATCCTCTTTAAGCAGGCGTTTGATAGACTGAAGATTAGCAACGCGCCTTTAACCTCAGTTCGGACCCCACTTTTTGGCTTCGCGGGTGAGTGTGTCTGAGCAATCGAGAAGGTTAGTCTCCCGGTAACTTTTGGAGAAGAAGTTGCCAGGGTCACTCGGGTGGTCGACTTTTTGGTCGTCGACAAACCTTCTCAGTATAACATAATCATCGGCCGACCGACACTGAACGGACTAAAAGCCGTGGTCTCGACGTATCACCTGGCGATGAAGTTTCCAACCGATGGTGGCGTTGGAGTAATCCGCTCATCCCAGGCGAATTCCCGGGCTTGCTATGCGAACGTAGTCCGGGCAGCCTCAGTCCAGCAACAGGGAATTCTGGCCGTGCACACAATCGACGAGATCGACCTTCCAATCGATCCGATGCCAAAGATGCTCGCGGACCTAGACCCCAGGTTTCCGGAGGAGGAAGTAAGGGGCACCCCGGTCGAAGACTTAGTGCCGTTCTCCCTGGACCCCGAAAGGCCAGAACGCACAGTCCAACTCGGGACTCAGCTACGACCTGAGATCCAGGCCGACCTGGAATCCCTTCTTTCTGAGTACCGCGACGTTTTTGCATGGTCTCATGAAGACATGCCCGGCGTAGATCCGAGCATCATCAGCCATCGGCTTAACGTCCAACCTGGTCACAGGCCGGTGATACAAAGACGAAGAGCCTTCAACCCGGAGAGATATGCCGCGATAAATGATGAAGTCCAGAAACTATTGAAGGCTGGGTTCATCAGGGAGGTCAAATATCCAGAATGGTTGGCAAATGTTGTCCTCGTCAAAAAAGCGAATGGAAAGTGGCGGGTCTGCATCGATTATACCGACCTTAACAAGACCTGCCCCAAGGATTGTTTCCCGCTTCCTCGGATAGACCAGCTCGTTGATGCCACAGCCGGACACGAGCTCTTGAGCTTTGTGGACGCGTATTCTGGGTATAATCAGATAAGAATGGCCGAAGAGGACCAAATTAAAACCTCATTCGTTACCGACCAGGGTTTGTATTGTTACGTTGTGATGCCATTTGGTCTCAAGAACGCCGGAGCTACCTATCAACGACTCGTTAACAAAATGTTCGCTCGGCTGATCGGGAAAACTATGGAGGTCTACGTGGACGACATGTTAGTAAAATCTGTCCAAGCGATGGACCACATGGCCGACCTCCGAGCTAGCTTTGACATCCTCTGGGAGTATGGGATGAAACTCAACCCGGCAAAATGCGCTTTTGGCGTCAGCTCTGGCAAATTCCTCGGATTTTTGGTTAACCGACGAGGAATCGAGGTGAACCCGGCAAAAGCCCAGGCAATCATAGACATGCATTCTCCTCAGACAGTAAAAGACGTGCAAAGGCTTCCTGGCATGGTGGCCGCCTTATCAAGATTTGTCTCCTGGGCTACCGACAAGTGTCATCCTTTTTTCAAGGCGCTTAAGGGGAGGTTTGAGTGGAGCAGGGAGTGTGAAGACGCATTCCAAGGCTTAAAAACCTACCTAGCCACACCCCCGCTCCTATCTAAACCTTCGCCCGGTGAGATTTTAACCGCGTATTTAGCCGTCTCGGAGAAGGCTGTTAGCTCGGTGTTGATCCGAGATGAAGATGGAATTCAGAGACCCGTCTACTACACCAGCCACGCGTTCCAAGGTGCCGAGGAGCGCTATTCATCATTGGAAAAGCTGGCATTCGCTCTAATAACATCAGTTAGGAAACTTCGGCCGTATTACCAAGGCCATACTGTTAAAATCCCGACCAAGTTCCCTCTCCGGCAAGTTCTATAGAGTCCAGAAATATCAGGTTGGATGGCCAAGTGGTCGGTTGAGTTGGGCCAGTATGATATACATTTTGTGCCGAGAACGGCAATAAAGGCTCAAGTCTTGGCGGACTTCCTTGCCGAATTTACAGAAGCTGGAAAGTTTGCTCCCCTAGTTGAGAAATCGCCCATGGAGCAACCAGATACACCTAGCCGCAGTGAACAAGGCCTCTTCTCGGAGCCGAATTGGAAACTACACGTCGATGGCTCGACCTGCGTCGATGGGTCAGGGGCAGGCTTGATTTTAACAAGCCCTAACGGATATAAGGTCATTTATGCCCTTCGTTTCGACTTCAAGACCTCAAATAACGAAGCGAAATACGAAGCTTTGCTGGCCGGTCTACGAATTGCCCGGGACCTCGAAGTTGATCGGCTGACCATCTATCGTGACTCAATGCTGGTGGTGCAGCAAGTCACGGGACGATTCCAGGCCCGAGCAGAATCAATGACGGCATATTTAAAAGAAGCGAAACGGTTCCTTGGACAATTCAAGTCCTACGCTTTTGAGCAAATCCCCCGATCCGAGAACGCGGAAGCTGATGCCCTCGCTCGACTAGCCTCCGGGATAGGCGGAGTGGACCCGATCTTCGTCCCTATTGAAAGACTCTCTGAACCAAGTGTCAGTAAAGAGGTCATGAGCCTGGAAGCCGAACGAAAATGCTCGTGGATGGACCCGATAATCCGGTACCTAACCCTATCTGAATTACCCGATAACCGGGAAGAAGCACGGCGGATACGTAACAGCTCAGCCCGGTATTCAATGATCGGGGAAAAGCTGTACCGGCGCGGCTACTCAACGCCATGCCTAAGATGCTTGGATCCCAGGAGGCAGAGTACTTAATGAAAGAGATTCATGAGGGCCTATGTGGCAATCACTCCGGTGGACGCTCCTTGGCCCAGAAATGCCTACGGCAAGGTTACTACTGGCCTAGTATGCAGCAAGACTGCGTGAGCTTTGCACGAAAATGCCTCAAATGCCAGCAATTTGCTCAAATGCTAGGTTCGCACGCCGAGCCTTTAAACCCGGTAACTTCAGCATGACCATTTGCAAAATGGGCCATCGACTTGATCGGACCACTCCCTCCGGCTCGTTCGCAATTCAGATATTGTGTCGTCGCCATCGACTATCTGACAAAATGGATCGAAGTCGAGCCTTGCACCAGCATGACTGAAGCTAAGTGCACCAACTTCGTATGGAAAAATATCGTTTGTCGGTTCGGAATCCCGCACACTATCGTGACCGACAACGCTAAGCAATTTGACTCCTCGGGTTTACGGCATTTATGTGAGAAGCTCGGCATTAAGAAAGTCTTCTCTTCTCCGAGCTATCCACAGAGTAACGGCCAAGTGGAGGCCGTAAACAAGACAATTAAAGACAATCTGAAGAAGAAGCTTGAAAGGCTCAAGGGTGCGTGGATCGACGAGCTGCCCCAAGTGCTCTGGGCATACCGAACAACCGCGCGAGCTGCAACTGGCGAGACACCGTTCTCCCTGGTCTATGGGGCAGAGGCCGTCATCCCAGCCGAGGTTGGATTGCCGACCTTAAGGGTTGAGCAATACGAAGAGGAACTTAATGAAAGGTTCATGATGACCGAGCTCGACCTACTTGAAGAAAAAAGGAACCGAGCATCCATCCGTAACGCAGCCCGGAATCAGGTTGTAGCCCGGTATTACAACAAACGGGTTCAGCCGAGGAGCTTTAAGGTTGGTGACTTAGTAATGAAGAAAGTCACGGTTCAGCAACCCGGTCTTGGGTCCTTTGGTCTGAAGTGGGAAGGACCTTTTAAAGTCGAAGGTGTCGTGCGATCAGGCACCTACAGGCTAGTCGATTTGGAGGGGAATCAGCTTGGGCATCCTTGGAATGCCGAGCTGTTAAAAAGATTCTATTCCTGAACAAGAACAGGAAATCAGAGCCAGATTCCTTTTTTGATCTCTGGCCACAATTCTTTTGTAACTAGACCTGCTGAGCAGGACTGGAAAAGTCAATGTAAATATTAGATTCGTGGAACACAACTTCCCTAATCTCATTCCGCCTGAGCAATGTTTTTAAGGGAAGTGTCAGGCCAAGACGCCGGAACCCCAGCTCGGAAGACAGGATGTTGACTCCCAGCCAAGGGCGTCATCCTCGTCAAACTGGACAGGGGGGCTAGTCAATATACGTATCATGTCTGTCATGCAGACACCCTTAAGTTGCTCGGCACATTTATGTGCCCGATCAGTCCTATACTTGTAAAGTTTCTTTAAAACTTCCACAAGTCTATGGGGGGCGACAGGGTAAGGGCAGCTGTACGCCGTTTACATCCTGCCCGACCGAGACCAGAAACCTAAACTTGCTTGGATAACTAAGCAGAAGTGGATAACTACTCGGAACGACCGAGAACTGAAGTCTTCGGATCAACTGAGGACAGAGGTACTGGAATTAACCGAAAACAATCGCACCATTCACCTCTGCTCGGTTAATTGTCCCCCAGCCTGGGAACCTACCCGAGAAGTATCTAACCTTAAATGTTACGTGGGATGTAAAAAAAACTACTACACGTAATCTAAAGTGGATACAAAATGGGAAAATATAAATCATTTAAATTTCTTTATTAAGGAGGTACTGTTAGACATGTATGCTCTAAGGAGTAAAAATGTAATACGTTTTTGGAGACATTTTTATCAATAAAGAATTTATTCATTTATATATACCAAATATTGTCCTCTTTACGTTCATATTTGTTGAGTGTATGATAAGCAAATAGTAGTCTGAGACTATCAGTCTAAACCTTAAGAGTTGGGCATATGATGGGATGATTATGCGGTAGACACGACTCTTAAGGTGATGGTCTAAAATATATGATCCGCAATCGAGGGAATAAAGTTGGGCGCTTTATTCATGTAAAGATTGTTATGTTGTCTATATCCCTTTTGGGAGATGGTTTGTCTTGGCCATCGGAGTTGGACTCCGTGAATAGAAACATTGGCGCGTTGTCATAGGTGATGATGTGTTGGATCGGGACATAAAGTGAATTGATTTGGATTAATAATTCTGTCTTGGCAAATTGATTCACTTTAGACAATCATTTGTATTGTATCTTAATCCTGAGATGAATAATGGGCCCGTTGTCTCGACTTGTGTCTTTTGATGTACCAATGGGTGACTCCCACATCTCTATAGTGGCATGCATGCCGGTACGTTGGAGGCATGACTCTTGGTAGCGTAGACTTGTTATTCATAGATATGGAATCCATAGCTCCTCTTTAGGAGTAATGATATCCTCTTATATGCGTTGTCCTGTAATTGGAAAACTGGAGCGCTCAACCATTTGGATACATAGGTGTAACCGAATGGTATACTATCTTTGGATGGTAAGTTTTCTAATGGTGAGACAATGGAACGTAAGATAAAAATAATCGGGAAGGTAAGACAGAACTTGTCCTTAAGCCGATTATGGATGATCATATGGGGATGCGATACACTATGATATGTCATGGAGACTTAGCTACACGAGCTTCGTAATTCTATAAAGTTCGAGAGTGCAGCTCCAAGCTTTTAGTGGAGTAGTGTTGGAGTTGATAATTGTGAAATGTATATCTGGGATATTGGGTTTCATAATTATCACGAGCTTGAACTTTATAGGTCCATTTTGGTCCCCTTTGCTAGCTCACAAAATCCTGTAACGACACGGCGTGCTTTTCCAATAATTGGTGACTTATGTCGGATTTATCAGATTGGTTTAAAATTTATAAGAATCAAATAATTCATGTCTGTTTATCGGTTGAATTAATTATGTAAGAAATTAGTTCAAGATGAACTTGTTGAATTATGGCGTTCGGATAATTCTTGTCTGTTTATCGGTTGTTTTAATTTTGGACAATTAGAACAAGATAAACTTGTAGAATTATTGTGAATTGATTTATTTTCTTAGAGATTATCTTGATAAAGTTTGTTTTGATCAGATATCTTTTCTATTGGGCTATTTGAATCAAAACTGAGACTTTATCCTTTAGAATCTCGGGTGGAAAATAAAAGATTCGCGGAGATTTTTTCTCGGCAGTTCGGCATGCTGGATGACGTGTTCGGCCTGCCAAACTGGCCAGTTCGGCCTGCCTATCTCACAGTTCGGCATGCCGACCGCGACAGTTAAGATTACGCGTTTTTCACGCGTATCTTATCAGATATTGATCCGAACTTGATTCTGTTTCGATTTTTGAGACCTAATCTGATATGGACTGACCCCAAGGACCAATAGGTATAAAAAGGGAGTGAGTCTAATGATTTACTCAGATCAATTTGAGAGATTAAGAGTGATACTCTTCTAGTGAGCATCTAAAAACTCCCTGAGAGCTTTTGTTCACAAATCACGAACACTAGCTTTGGGTTCTCTCTATTGGTTGGAAGGAGAGTCACCGGTGGAAGAGCTGTACGTGTGAGCCCACACTCACTCCGGTTGTGGATAGAGAATAGCAAAGAAGACCAGTTGGTTGAGGCTCTTCGGGAACGTTACTTCTCTACACAGGTCGCAGAGGTTCTTCGGCACACTGAGGTTAGTAAGATCTGTTTAATTTATACATATAACATGTCAAACTTGTGTTTTGGAAATTACTCTGATGAAAAATTCTAAAAATTCCGCTGCGCACTTTGTTTCCAACAATTGGTATCAGAGCCGAGGTTTTTACATAAATTTGCAAGTTTGTGATCATGTTATATGCATAAATTTAGTGATCTTAATCTCTCCAATGCTTGAATTGAATTTTATAGAGAGATGGCACTCTAGGTTTCTATATAATATATATGTTGTCATGGATTATATGGTGAATGTTTATTAATTAATTATGGTTGATTAAATTGTTATTTAATTATTTATTAATTAATTAATACCGGTTATGGTTCCTTAGAGGTTAGAATGTGTATCTAGGTTTTTCATGTAATTAGATGGCGGACTATCATCTCCGTCTAGGAATTATTATTTAATTTTTAATTTGTAAGAATTTTGTAATTAAATAATTATTCGGAGAAGACGGAACGAGAAGTCGGAACTTAAAGATTGATGATGGCGCCTCCAGGTATTTCCTGAGTCTCTAATTTTATGTTTTTGAATTGTTGAAAATAAAATTGATGAATTGCGTTAAAATTGTATTTTCTGGATTGAGGATTTTCTGCTCGGTCGGCATGCCGGACCTCACAGTTCGGCAGGCCGAAGGTCACAGATCGGCAGGCCGGACGTACGGTCCGGCAGGCCGACAGTGGGGCAGAAATTTTGGTGCTCTACCGGCAGGCCGAACCTTCATGTTCGGCAGGCCGAACAACCATGATCGTCAAACCGATCACCCAGATCGGCCTGCCGACCGAGAGCAGCCAGGTGTCCAGAAAAGGTGTAATTTTTGGTGCAGTTTTAATTTTATTTTTGGGACGATTCTGAGAAACATTAAATTTGGTTATGACCGGAAATATGAAGTGTTCGATTCATACGGGATTGAGAACTTGAAGATGGATATTACATGAAGAAGGATACAGCTTGAGGATTCAAGGATGAAGAATCGATAAATGTCTCGATTATTCTCTTGTAATCTTAGTTTTTTTCTATTCTCTAGGGTGGAACCATAATATTACGGTTATTATTATTATTATGCTTGTAGCTTTGCTTGATTGCTTTGCTTGTCTGCATTATAATATGATTTACCATGTATATTGATAACATGTCATATAGAATAGGGAGTGCCGCTCATATTAAAATTGTTCATGCATAATTTTAAAATAAAACCTTGACTTCAAAAGATTGAGTGGGAGAAGGTTTTCGAAGAGAGAACCTAAGGCCTCCATCGTTGGTCCATAGGAAGAACATGATGGTCCCAACCCCTAGGAAGGGATTTCTATCATGTACCAGATTGGATCTCTGAAAGGATAAGGTATTTTAGTATGATTTATGGTTGCACACCCCTAGGTGGTGATTATAAATCATGGATAAAATATTAAAACGGTGGTTATACACTCACGTTAATTTTATTATTAACCTCCCCTAGGAGCTCTGTTAATAAAATTAATGGCCAAAGAAACGATTATTAGTATATGCTGGATCATACGGGTCCTGGATGGCATATATTAATCAGGAGGGGATCCGTGTTCCTGATTGAATTTGGCATGACTCCCCTAGGAGCTTGTTGAATTCTGAGTTGGGAATTATCGTTGTAAGGTTGTGATATTTTCAAGGTTTTAACACATAAACACATTTATATGATTTTACATGATTGTGTTATCTTACTAAATTATTATATATGTTTGCTTATGTTTGGTATATGATTCTTTATTGTAGATTGAAAATGTCTAAAAACGCTTTATCATCGATACTTGACAAAAACCAATTAACCGGTGAGAACTATAATGATTGGAAACAGAACCTGGACATCGTCCTTTCCTTTGAGAAACTGAAATATGTTCTGACAACTCCTTGTCCTCCCGAGCCTACGGGAGACTCAAGTAATGAGCAATTCCAAGCGTACGAACGCTGGAAAGATGCTAATGATCAGGCCCGCTGCTATGTTATGGCAAGCATGAATAACGTGCTGCAGGCTCAACATCAGGATTATGAGACTGCGAAGCAGATCTTGGATAATCTTGAGGACATGTTTGGAGGCCAGGCCATAACAAAGCGGCAAGGGGCGCTTCGAAAACTCTTAAACTGTAGACAGAGACCGGGGACATCTGTAAAGGAGCACATGATGTTGGTCATGGGTTACCTCGCTGAGGCTCAAACCAATGGAGCCGACATCGATGCTGAAACTCAGATGACTATGGTCTTTGAGACTCTGTCTAAGGAATTTATTCCGTTTAGAGCTACTTTTAATCTAAGCAATAGACGGGATATGACCTTGACAGAACTGATGAAACAGTTACAAGAGTTTGAACTGCTGATCAGGGAGTCTCCTGCTGGTGGAGAGGCCAATATGGTAGCTGCTTCTGGTTCCAATCCTAACTCTGGGAATGGAAAGAAGCAACGGGCCAAAAGTGGGAAGTCTTCTATTCCTATTGCTACCAAGAGCAAGAAGAAGAAAAAGAAGAACCCAAAGAAGCTTAAGTGCTTCTTTTGTGGTAAGGTCGGGCATATAAAGAAGCATTGCAAGGACTTCCTTTCCAAGGGAGGTAGGTGTGATCTTCTATATTTAGAAACTTGTTTGGTTGAGGAATCCAGTGACATTTGGGTCATAGATTCTGGTGCAACTAATCATGTTTGTGTTTCTCTGCAAGGATTCAAAGAAACGAGAAGTCTACTTCGTGAAGACTTAACGCTTCAGATGGGCGATGGATCCTTGGTCTCAGCGGAAGCAGTGGGAGATGTCCATCTTTATTTTGATAATTATAGGAGTTTAATTTTGCAAGATTGTTTTTATGTTCCTAAATTTAAAAGGAATTTAATTTCTGTATCTTCTTTATTTAAAGACTCCTACGTGGTATCTTTTAATGAAAAAGTGGTGATTCGTAAAAACAAATCTTTTATCTGTTCTGGATGGATGCAAAATAATCTATATTTTATCAAACCTAAGATGGACCTATTGCTTAATGCTGAGATAAATGATAATGACTCAAAAAGACTTAAAACTTCTCACTCTAATAAGACTTATCTTTGGCATTTGCGCCTTGGCCATATTAACCTAAATAGGATTCAAAGGTTGGTAAGGGATGGACCTTTAAGTCACTTAAAGGTGGAATCTACACCTCAATGTGAGTCTTGTTTGGAGGGTAAAATGACCAAAAGACCATACGGGTCTAAGGGCAATAGGGCCGAAGGGGTTCTAGAACTTGTGCATAGTGATGTTTGCGGACCGATGAACATCCGGGCACGAGGAGGGTATGAGTACTTCGTTACTTTTATTGACGATTACTCAAGATATGGGTATGTGTACCTAATGCACCACAAAAGCGAAACTTATGATAAGTTCAGGGAGTTTCGGGCTGAAGTGGAAAAGCAATTGGGTAGACCCATAAAGGCACTTCGATCTGATCGAGGTGGGGAATACCTTTCTGATGAGTTCTTGGGACACTTGTTAGAGAATGGGATTTTATCCCATTTGACTGCGCCGGGTACTCCGCAGCAGAATGGCGTAGCAGAGAGAAGGAATAGGACTTTGTTGGACATGATTCGGTCCATGATGAGTTATTCATCATTGCCTTTATCCTTTTGGGGATATGCACTACAAACCGCATGTTATCTTTTGAACAATGTGCCTTCAAAATCGGTCCCTAAAACTCCTCACGAGTTGTGGACAAGACGGAAGACATCCTTAAACCATATTCGCATATGGGGATGTCCAGCTCATGTCTTGTTTAAGGATCCGAATAAGTTGGAAGCACGTTCAGAAGTTTGCGTGTTTGTAGGATATCCAAAAGGGACTAAAGGGGGTTATTTTTATAACCCAAAGGAAAATAAAGTCATGGTTTCAACTAATGCAACTTTCCTTGAGGAGAGTTACATGAACGACTTTAAACCTCAAAGCAAAGTGGTGCTTGAGGAGTTGAGGGGTAATCCGTTTACTCCGGAGGTTCCGAACGAAACCATTCCGATCGGTGTAGAAAAACCAAACAAACCTGAACAACAACCTCAGGGGCTTCGGCGTAGTGGGAGGATCGGGCGTCAACCTGAGAGGTATATGTTCAATGGGGAGGTCTTTTTGGCTGAACCGGATGAACATGACTGGGATCCTTATACTTACGCAGAAGCTATGGAGGATGTTGATTCAAGACTCTGGACAGAGGCCATGAACATTGAGATGAAGTCTATGAAGACTAATCGGGTCTGGGAGCTTGTGGATCTTCCCGAAGGGGTAAAACCCATAGGGAGTAAGTGGATCTACAAGAGGAAAAGAGGAGTGGATGGAAAGGTCGAAACCTTTAAGGCTAGACTGGTAGCTAAGGGTTATACGCAAAAGGAAGGAATCGATTATGAGGAAACCTTTTCGCCTGTAGCCATGCTTAAGTCCATCCGGATTCTCTTGTCCATAGCTGCCGCTCTCGACTACGAGATTTGGCAGATGGATGTCAAGACGGCTTTTCTGAATGGCTATCTTGATGAGACCATTTATATGGAACAACCAGACGGGTTCAAGGTCGCGGGTCAAGAGGGTAAGGTTTGTAAGCTGCTAAAGTCAATTTATGGACTTAAGCAGGCTTCTCGTTCTTGGAACATAAGATTTGATCAAGTGATCAAGACTTATGGGTTCTCGCAAAATGTGGATGAACCATATGTTTACAAACACATTAAGAATGGGAAGGTGGTTTTTCTACTACTCTATGTAGATGACATTCTGCTAATTGGCAATGACGTTGGGGCGTTGTCATCGGTCAAATTATGGTTGACCAAGCAGTTTGACATGAAGGACTTGGGTGAGGCTAATTTTGTTCTCGGTATCCAGATCTTTCGGGATAGGAAGAACAAAATGATAGCTTTGTCACAGGCCAGCTACATAGATAAAATTCTCAGGAGGTTTGCAATGCAGGATTCCAAGAAAGGTGGGCAACCATCTAGGTCTGGAATTACTCTTTCTAAGAAAGACTCTCCAAAGTCTTATGAAGAAAGAGAATACATGAAGAAGGTACCTTATGCTTCGGCAGTGGGTAGTCTCATGTATGCCATGCTTTGCACTCGACCGGATATTAGCTATGCGGTCGGGATTGTGAGTCGATTTCAGGCGGATCCAGGACCGAACCATTGGATTGCGGTAAAGCATATTTTCAAGTACCTGAGAAGGACTCGAGGGTATATGCTTGTGTATTCGGGTGAGGATTTAACTCCTCTAGGATACACTGATTCGGATTTTCAATCCTGCCTGGATTCTAGGAAATCGACATCGGGGTTTGTGTTTACTCTGGGTGGCGGTGCCATCAGTTGGAGAAGTGCGAAGCAAGATTGCACTTCGCATTCAACGATGGAAGCCGAGTATGTGGCGGCTAGTGATGCTTCGAAAGAAGCAGTGTGGCTCCGCAAGTTCCTTGGGGATCTTGAGGTAGTTCCTGGTGTGGATAAAGCGGTATCACTGTACTGTGATAACAGTGCGGCGGTAGCTAATGCTAAGGAACCAAGATTTCACAAGAAGAGTAAGCATATTGATCGGAAGTATCATGTGATAAAGGACTTCGTTGAGAGCGGGCATGTCACGGTGTGCAAGATCGCGTCAGAGGACAATTTAGCTGATCCATTTACGAAGACACTTTCTGGGAGAGTCTTCGAAAGGCATGTGGAAGCTATGGGGATGTGAAATTTGCAGTATTTACTCACTTAGTGCAAGTGGGAGATTGTTAGACATGTATGCTCTAAGGAGTAAAAATATAATACGTTTTTGGAGACATTTTTATCAATAAAGAATTTATTCATTTATATATACCAAATATTGTCCTCTTTACGTTCATATTTGTTGAGTGTATGATAAGCAAACAGTAGTCTGAGACTATCAGTCTAAACCTTAAGAGTTGGGCATATGATGGGATGATTATGCGGTAGACACGACTCTTAAGGTGATGGTCTAAAATATATGATCCGCAATCGAGGGAATAAAGTTGGGCGCTTTATTCATGTAATGATTGTTATGTTGTCTATATCCCTTTTGGGAGATGGTTTGTCTTGGCCATCGGAGTTGGACTCCGTGAATAGAAACATTGGCGCGTTGTCATAGGTGACGATGTGTAGGATCGGGACATAAAGTGAATTGATTTGGATTAATAATTCTGTCTTGGCAAATCGATTCACTTTAGACAATCATTTGTATTGTATCTTAATCCTGAGATGAATAATGGGCCCGTTGTCTCGACTTGTGTCTTTTGATGTACCAATGGGTGACTCCCACATCTCTATAGTGGCATGCATGCCGGTACGTTGGAGGCATGACTCTTGGTAGCGTAGACTTGTTATTCATAGATATGGAATCCATAGCTCCTCTTTAGGAGTAATGATATCCTCTTATATGCGTTGTCCTGTAATTGGAAAACTGGAGCGCTCAACCATTTGGATACATAGGTGTAACCGAATGGTATACTATCTTTGGATGGTAAGTTTTCTAATGGTGAGACAATGGAACGTAAGATAAAAATAATCGGGAAGGTAAGACAGAACTTGTCCTTAAGCCGATTATGGATGATCATATGGGGATGCGATACACTATGATATGTCATGGAGACTTAGCTACACGAGCTTCGTAATTCTATAAAGTTCGAGAGTGCAGCTCCAAGCTTTTAGTGGAGTAGTGTTGGAGTTGATAATTGTGAAATGTATATCTGGGATGTTGGGTTTCATAATTATCACGAGCTTGAACTTTATAGGTCCATTTTGGTCCCCTTTGCTAGCTCACAAAATCCTGTAACGACACGGCGTGCTTTTCCAATAATTGGTGACTTATGTCGGATTTATCAGATTGGTTTAAAATTTATAAGAATCAAATAATTCATGTCTGTTTATCGGTTGAATTAATTATGTAAGAAATTAGTTCAAGATGAACTTGTTGAATTATGGCGTTCGGATAATTCTTGTCTGTTTATCGGTTGTTTTAATTTTGGACAATTAGAACAAGATAAACTTGTAGAATTATTGTGAATTGATTTATTTTCTTAGAGATTATCTTGATAAAGTTTGTTTTGATCAGATATCTTTTCTATTGGGCTATTTGAATCAAAACTGAGACTTTATCCTTTAGAATCTCAGGTGGAAAATAAAAGATTCACGGAGATTTTTTCTCGGCAGTTCGGCATGCCTGATGACGTGTTCGGCCTGCCGAACTGGCCAGTTCGGCCTGCCTATCTCACAGTTCGGCATGCCGACCGCGACAGTTAAGATTACGCGTTTTTCACGCGTATCTTATCAGATATTGATCCGAACTTGATTCTGTTTCGATTTTTGAGACCTAATCTGATATGGACTGACCCCAAGGACCAATAGGTATAAAAAGGGAGTGAGTCTAATGATTTACTCAGATCAATTTGAGAGATTAAGAGTGATACTCTTCTAGTGAGCATCTAAAAACTCCCTGAGAGCTTTTGTTCACAAATCACGAACACTAGCTTTGGGTTCTCTCTATTGGTTGGAAGGAGAGTCACCGGTGGAAGAGCTGTACGTGTGAGCCCACACTCACTCCGGTTGTGGATAGAGAATAGCAAAGAAGACCAGTTGGTTGAGGCTCTTCTGGAACGTTACTTCTCTACACAGGTCGCGGAGGTTCTTCGGCACACTGAGGTTAGTAAGATCTGTTTAATTTATACATATAACATGTCAAACTTGTGTTTTGGAAATTACTCTGATGAAAAATTCTAAAAATTCCGCTGCGCACTTTGTTTCCAACAGGTACAAGAAAGTCGGGCACCTCCTAAGCCCAGTCACAAAAAGTGAGAAACAGAGGATCAATCGGCCCGAGTCTCATCACCAGCTTGAGTCTCGTCCCCGGCCGCGCTGTCGTCTCGACCGCCCTCGGCAGCTTGCACATCCCCGCCGTCGTCACCGTCTACAACGATGACCTCCTCAACATCCCGTTGTTGCTCGGCCTCACCCTGGTCCGGCTCGGCAATAACCGACCAGTCGAATGCGGCGGCCTCGGGATGCTTCTCTATCAGATGGTCGCGGAGATCCACCATTCCATCGAAGTAGAGATCGGTGTACTCGGGGGAGGTCTTGAACTCCTCGACCGCAGCGGCTAGCTGATCCGGAAGCCCGGCCACGAATCGGTGATGCTCGGCTTGTAGAGTTGCCAGTCGTTCCTCTAGCTGAGCGGCTTTCTCCTCCTGCCGAGCGGCTATCTCCTCCTGCCGAGCAGCCTTATCCTCTGCCTCCTTTAGCCGCCTCAACATGTCCTCGGCCTCGGACTTCGCCTTCTGAGCCTCCTCCTTGGCCCGACCTAATTCATCCTTCGTGTCTTTGAGCTCTCTGTCGGAGTCCAACTTCAGGAGGAGGGTCTTCTTGTGCCTTTCTTGCTCCTTGTGGATCTCCCTCACCCCGATGGAGTGCGCCATGTGCACAACGGAGCTCAGCTGTGAAAGGTACCAAGGGATAAGTTCTCGGCAACATTATAGGAAGTCCCTGCAACCATTAGTCGACTTGGATACTTACTGAGGCTGCCGATCGGAGTGCCAGGTTGCACAAATCGGGGAAGTCCTCACCCCGAATCTCCATAAAGAAGTCATTCGAGGGAGCCACATCCCCGATGCGTTCAAGGAGCATCCCGCGGTAGTTCGGGCGCCTTCTTTGTTGGTTCTCGGAAGAACCTCTGGATGCCTCGTCTACTCGGCCGGTCTCTGAGGAGGTCCTTATTGGCAGTGGCGGTGGAGCTTGGACTGATGTGGAGGTCTACCCGGTACGTGTCGGGGGCTCGGGTGCTGGCGTCCTCTTACGCTTCTTGCTGGCCTCGGCGGCCTTGCCCTTGCCCTTCCTCTGTGTTGTCATCTGGACAAGCCTACCAGAGCGAGAGCTCGGTGCGGTCATTTCTGTACAAAGAAAATCCAAGTTAAGTAAAGAACGAAATAAAAGAGGACGGCGACTATAAATAAAATTCTGGGCTGACCTCCGATCCGGAGTTGGCCCGACGGGTACGGGAGCCTGATCACGCCCTCGAGGTTCTCGTCGGCTACAGGTGGCCCCGCACCGAGGGAGCCACTGGACGAGTCCTCGATACTGGACAATGAAGGCTCCCTCGTCGGCCACCCGGACCGGGAAGTGCTTGGCCCTGGAAGATCCGCATCACCCATATGGGCAACAGTAACCTGCCCGGTTTCTCGGGCAGAACGCCTAGCTCGGGGAAAACTGCTAGATTCCCCGAACCAACCGTATCTGGACAGGGTGTCCTTTCTCAGAAGAAAGGACTGTTGTCTGGACGACTCGGGCTTTTCGAACAGCTCGTCCACGGCCTCTATTACATGGCTCGGTGCCCAAGGGCGCTTAATCCAGACGTGCCCCAGCTCGAATGACCCCGGCACTTGTTCATCCTCGGGGACAACTTCACCGGCTCAGGCTAAAAAGTTCCCCCCGACGTAAAACCGTTCGTACTTCCACAGCTTGTCCGAGTCGGGGTTGCCCAGAATGAAGTCCTTTCTGAAGCCGGTGAAGTAGTACCAACCGGACTGCCGAGGAAGCTTCTTCATCTTGAATACTTGCTTGAAGGCCTCCAGCGGCATCTCAGTACTCCGGTGGTACTTCCACAAAATATACATCCCGATCAGCGACCTGTAGCTGTTCGGGTTTAATTATGCCGGGCACACATTAAAGTCATTAAGCGCCCGGCGAAGGAAACGGTGCAGTGGCAGACGCAGCCCGGCCTTGAAGAACTCGGCGTAAAGTGTGATAAACCCCTCCGGTGCCTCTAAAGGTGAATCCCCCTCGTCGGGAACGACGAGATCCACATCGGCCGGAATACCATATTCGGCGCGCAGTGTCCCTAACCGCGACTCTGTAATCGCGCTCGTATATCCTGCTGTTGAGGTTTGCCCAGGACGGCTTATCCGATATGCTGTGACGCCCCGTACGCGGGTGGCCTGGACTTCCTGCTCCATCTCCGGCTGTTCTGCCCCTGCCTCCTCGGCCGCATGCTCCTCATCGGAGGCATCAACCGTAATCACGCCTGCAACTTGGACGGGGGCCTCGGCATTCCGACCAGAGGTGCTCGGAGCGTCCTCCTGGGTTTGAAACTCGGTCCTCTCCCTTGGAAAAATTTGGGAATGGCCCGCTGTTGCCGCCCCAGTGTAAGGGTCTTGCTCCCTGGACGGCCTGATAAGTTTGTGCCCGCCTAGCAAATCTAAAAATTCTTGCTCGGGCACGGTCTGGGAATCGACCCTTAGGATCTGCTCCAGCCGCCTGGCCCCTTCCCGTCTATGGGACGCCACCTCGGCGTCAGATTGAGTCGAAGAAGAGCTACTGCTCTCCCCGCTGCTTTTCGACCATGAAGCCTCTACGTTTTACGAGTCAGACAAATCACTCATTTTTCACTCGGGAATTACCTGCTCGGGTTCTTGGTTGCTCGGTTGATATAATCCTCGGCTAGTACTTGAGCTCGGCAGCTAAAATTTCTCGTTCGTAAATTTCTGAAAATGAAGTGCAAATTGCAGAGGGGAGGGGCCCTATTTATAGCCACTTTAAGCGGGAAGTTCAAGCGCGAAAACCCAAAAGGCGCAATTAATAAGCCTGACAGCCACACAGAAGGCTGCGACGCGACACGCGTCCCTCGTCTGATCCGCGCGTCTTTTCACCTCACCCCGTTTCTAAGTGTCGCTTAGTCTTCTTCCTTTGAGCTGACATCACCCACTCGGCATAGTCCACCCGGTCGAACACAGACCAGGTGCACTGGGGGGCTAATGTTGAGGGTAGCTCGGCATTACCACCGAGGACATTAACTTTGGTGGTCGGCAAATAAGTTCGGCATAAATGGCTACCGCCCGACCCGACGAATTATGCTTCTTCCCGGGGAGCCTTCCACTGATCTGAGGGCACGCCCCCAAGAAGGCTGCCACCTCGGGGGATGAACTATAGCTCGGGCCAGGCCACGCTATTCATCATAACACGTCACTACCCATCCTTGTTGGCCAACACCAGGCAGGCGTGCTGCCGTCCGATAGAGTCCAATCCATTGGACTATGGACGCGACACTTGTCACCTATTGCTTGATACACTTTGATGTGACACCTGGGTAATGGGCAAAACCCATCTTGCACCCGATCCAGCTGGTGGCCTATAAATAGGATGCATTTATGACGTTTTAGAGAGAGAAACCTCTTCACATTTGATCAGCTGCCGACCTCTGCCGAACAGTTCTTGCCTTGAGCATCGGAGAGCCCTTGTATATTGACTAACCCCATTTCTCCGAATCATCCCTCTTGCAGGTACTCAGTTCCGACCAGGGGCAAGCTTAGAGGAGGTCAAGAGGTGTACAGTCACACCTGGGTGTTGATCCGACGCCGGACGGCGGCAAGCATCAACAATCATCACCAAACTTTCCAGTCCATATCATAGAAAAATCTATCATAGAAAATTCATATCTTATCATAGAAAAATCTAATTAAGGTGAAATTTGGATGAACATCACATAACACATCCATGAACAACATGTTAAAATTTCAGAGCAAAAGAAAATACCTAGACAAAGTTATGGTAGTTGGATTAGGGAGGAGAAATGCATTTCAGAAACACCGAAAAAGAGAGTTCTTACCTTAAACAAATTTCTTCACAAACTCCTTCGAATTCAGCCAAAGAAATTTCAATATTTCTCACAAATAATAGCTGGGAAATTTAAGAGGGTGACAAAGAAGAAAACGTGAAGAGGAGAAAGAGAGAGAGAGGAAACATCTAAGAAAATAGAGAGAGAGAGCAAAAATTATCGTGAAAGAAGAAAATGAGAGTAACGTACAAAAAGGAGGCTTGTCCTTTCCCTTATTATCAGAAATTTCTGGCTAAAATCGTGGGGGATGGAGAGAGATAAGGGGAAAGTCAACAAATCATTTCATCTTACGATATTTCAACTGTTCGTCAGCTGTCATCGGCCTGCCGATTCCCTAAAGTTTGGCCTGCCGATGATTTCCATCAGCCTGCCAATGCTTGAGGGACAAGTCGGCCTGCCGAACTTGAAGGTTGGGCCTGCCGAACTGTCCTTGCATACTAGAATACATCATAACATTTAAATCATTAATGAATCATCATAAAACATACAATAATAATAACATGAACACTTGAGCACATCAATTTTACGTGACCGTCACCTGTCATAACACTTAGAATAAATTGTTAGTGACAATAATATCATAAATCAATATGGAATAAAAATGCTTAACGTCGTCACTAATATAACATTATCCGTTTCATAAAATAGGGGTGTTACAGGTAGGAAGGAGCACTCTTGCCTGAATGCAATAAATGCACTCTATTTTAGGTTGCCACTTGAATCGGGTGTTAGGTGGTTTTTGCCCACGACCCGTATGTCACATCAAGGCGTGTCAGAAGGCAGAAGACAAGTGTCGTGCCCTTTGCCGGTGGATTAGTTCCCATCGACGACAAGTTGTCCGTCATCTGTTGGCTAATGATGGCAAATAACAGCCCTTTTATGAGTTAAGGAAACCCGACCTGAGCTGGTGTCTGACCCGAGGTGGCGACCATTCATGCCGCGGCCCGAAGGGGCCTGAAAAGCACCTCGGACAAACGATCCAAGCTCATTAGGTCTGGTTATTCACTCCTAGTAGCCCTTGCCGAATAGATTTGACGATTACTTAGAGTAGAGTTCTTCGACAGTGGCACCAAGCTCACCCCTAATAGACCCTTTTTTATTTTAATAAATAGATTAGTTAGTATAATGTGGAGACAATGACGGGTAAAAATACAATAATAGTTAAAGGTTCTTGGAACACGTAAACAATAATGTAAAAGCGCATAAATGCAACAAAAAGCATCCAATAAATTATCAACCTAATCATTTCTTCCAAATGGAAAAACAAGCATTTTTTTTCTCTCTTTTTTGTTATATTGCTACTATTTTCTTATGTGACTAGCTTTCTTGTATTTGTCTTTTTCTTGGTTGTTTGCCCAAACAGAAAGAAAGAAGAAAAGGTGGCTTTTCTCTACCACGTAAAACAAAAGTTGAATCTGAATTTTTTTTTTCCTTTGGAATATATATATATATATATATAAAACAGTGAAATATGTTGCATTACTGGTCGGAGAGTGATTACAAAATAACTCTAGACAAATCCAAGTGACGGTAGCAATCTTCTCCTCTCTCCTCCACCATTAACTATCACGCACGGCCATAATCCTCGAGTTGAGGAAATTAATTGTAAAAAGTAAATAAAATTGAGAAGTTATATTTTCTTGGAACGAGGAAAATATATATATACATAAATAACAAAAATGAGAAAGCGTTTTTAATGATAATTAGTGGTGGATTCTATTTCCCTTTAAAGAAGGCGGTGAGAATGACAAACTTTGCAGGGCTAATTACTCTTCTTTGCAATATTACAACATCTTCTCCCACCTCTCTGTCCAAAAATCCTAGCACGATGTGATGAACATTAGAAGCTCAGATGAACATGAGAAAAGCTCCGAGCAGCATGAGCAGCCAAAAGCGACGAGCACGCAGGCAAGTACAAGTCTCATTTTCAGCGTCAGTCTTTGATTTTTAACAGCGACAAAAGCCGTGACAAAGTTGTGATCATGATCACCTGAGTATTTTGTGTGGGGCCCAGGGACCATGTGCGTACTGAAATGGTAAATGCACTCACCACATATGCTGACCCGTGTTTCCCGCTGGAATAATAATGACTGAAAGGCAGGCCACGTGGGTTGTTGGGCTGTAACTGTCTTTGAATTGGATCTGCTTGAGGCCCTCGTGAAAGGACGGGCCACGTGGGTTGTTGGGCTGTGCTTGTCTTTGAATTGGATCTGCTTGAGGTCCTCGTGCCCACCTGGTATGGATGATCATGAACATGATGGTAGACAGATACATACACATACCATTCCTGCATACGTAATATTACAATGTGGTCCATGGTTGGGACTGTTAGAAACACGGTGCACAACAAAATTTTAAAAATTTCATCAGAGTAATTTTTAAAACATAAGTTTGACTATTATATGTATAAAATAAATAGATCTTACTAACCTTTGTGTGAAAAACCTCCGCAGCCTGTGAAGAGAAGTAACGTTCCAAAAGAGCCTCAACCAACTGGTCTTTTTTGCTATTCTCTATCCACAACCGGAGTGAGTGTAGGCTCACACATACAGCTCTTCCACCAGTGACTCTCCTTCCAACCAAGAGAGGGAACCCAAAGTTAGTGTTCGTGATTTGTGAACAAAAGCTCTCAGGGAGTTTTTCAGATGCTCACTAGAAGAGTATCACTCTTAATCTCTCAATTGATTTGAGTAAATCATGAGACTCACTCCCATTTTATAGCCATTGGTCCTGGGGTCAGTCCTTATCAGATTAGGTCTCAAAAACTCGAAACAGAATCAAGTTTGGATCAATATCTGATAAGATCCTCATGAAAACGCGTAATCTTATCTCCTGCTGATCGGCAGGCCGAACAGGCCCATTCGGCAAGCCGACCACATCATTCGGCAGGCCGAACTCCCGAGAAAAAATCTCCACGAATCTTTTATTTTCCACCCGAGATTCTAAAGGATAAAGTCTCAATTTTGATTCAAATAACCCAATAAAGAAGATATCTGATCAAAACAAACTTTATCAAGATAATCTCTAAGAAAATAAATCAATTCACAATAATTCTATAAGTTTATCTTGATCTAATTTATCCAAAATTAAATCATCCGATAAACAGACAAGAATTATCCGATTCCAATAATTCAACAAGTTTATCTTAAATTAATTTTATCACAAAATTAATTCAACCAATAAACAGACATGAATTATTTGATTCTTATAAATTTTAAACTAATCTGATAATTCCAACATAAGTCACCAATTATTGGAAAAGCACGCTATGTCGTTACAGGATTTTGTGAGCTAGCAAAGGGGACCAAAATGGACCTATAAAGTTCAAGCTCATGATAATTATGAAACCCAATATCCTAGATATACATTTCACAATTATCAACTCCAACGCTACTCCACTAAAAGCTTGGAGCTGCACTCTCGAACTTTATAGAATTACGAAGCTCGTGTAGCTAATCCTCCATGACATATCATAATGTATCGTATCCCCATATGATAATCCATAATCGGCTTAAGGACAAGTTTTGTCTTACCTTCCCGATTATTTTTATCTTACGTTCTATTGTCTCACTATTAGAAAACTTACCATCCAAAGATAGTATACCATTCGATTACACCTATGTATCTAAATGGTTGAGCGCTCCAGTTTTCCAATTACAAGACAACGCATATAAGAGGATATCATTACTCCTAAAGAGGAGCTATGGATTCCAATCTATGAAAAACAACTCTACGCTATCAAGAGTCATGCCTCCAACGTACCGGCATGCATACCACTATTGAGATGTGGGAGTCACCCATTAGTACATCAAAAGACACAAGTCGAGACAACGGGCCCACTATTTATCTCAGGATTAAGATATAATACAAATGATTGTCAAAAGTAAATCGATTTGCCAAGACAGAATTATTAATCCAAATCAATTCACTTTATGTCCCGATCCAACACATCATCACCTATGACAACGCGCCAATGTTTCTATTCACGGAGTCCAACTCCGACGGTCAAGACAAACCATCTCCCAAAAGGGATATGGACAACATAATAATCTTTACATGAATAAAGCGCCCAACTTTATTCCCTCGATTGCGGATCATATGTTTTAGACCATCACCTTAAGAATTGTGTCTTTCGTATAATCATCCCATCATATGCCCAATTCTTAAGGTTTAGACTGACAGTCTCAGACTACCGTTTGCTTAATATACATTCAACAAATATGAACATAAAGATGACAAGATTTGGTATATATAAATGAATAAATTCTTTATTGATAAAAATGTATCCAAAAACATATTACATTTTTACTCCTTGGGGCATACATGTCTAACAATCTCCCACTTACACTAAGTGGGTAAATACAACAAATTTCGCATCCCCATAGCTTCCACATGTCTCTCGAAGACTCTCCCAGTAAGTGTCTTCGTAAATGAATCAGCTAAATTGTCATCTGACAAGATCTTGCACACGGTGACGTGCCCGCCCTCAATGAAGTCCTTTATCACATGATACTTCCGATCAATATGCTTACTCTTCTTGTGAAATCTTGGTTCCTTAGCATTAGCTACCGCCGCACTGTTATCACAGTACAGTGATACCACTTTATCCATACCAGGAACTACTTCAAGATCCCCAAGGAACTTGCGGAGCCACACCGCTTCTTTTGAAGCATCACTAGACGCCACATACTCGGCCTCTATCGTTGAATCTGAACTGCAATCTTGTTTTACAGTTCTCCAACTGATGGCACCGCCACCCAGAGTAAACACAAATCCCGAAGTCGATTTCCTAGAATCCAAACAGGATTGAAAATCTGAATCAGTGTATCCTAGAGGAGTTAAATCCTCACCCGAATACACAAGCATATACCCTCGAGTCCTTCTCAGGTACTTGAAAATATGCTTTACCGCAACCCAATGGTTCGGTCCTAGATCCGCCTAAAATCGACTCACTATCCCGACCGCATAGCTTCTATCCGGTCGTGTGCAAAGCATGGCATACATGAGACTACCCACTGCCGAAGCATAAGGCACCTTCTTCATGTATTCTCTTTCTTCATAAGACTTTGGAGAGTCTTTCTTAGAAAGAGTAATTCCAAACCTAGATGGTTGCCCACCTTTCTTGGAATCCTGCATTACAAACCTCTTGAGAATTTTATTTATGTAGCCGGCCTGTGACAAAGCTATCATTTTGTTCTTCCTATGCCGAAGGATCTAGATACCGAGAACAAAATTAGCCTCACCTAAGTCCTTCATGTCAAACTGCTTGGTCAACCATAATTTGACCAATGACAATGCCCCAATGTCATTGCCAATCAGCAGAATGTCATCCACATAGAGCATTAGAAAAACCACCTTCCCATCCTTAATGTGTTTGTAAACACATGGTTCATCCACATTTTGTGAGAACCCATAAGTCTTGATCACTTGATCAAATCTTATGTTCCAAGAACGGGAAGCCTACTTAAGTCCATAAATTGACTTCAACAGCTTACAAACCTTACCCTCTTGGCCCGCGACCTTGAACTCGTCTGGTTGTTCCATATAAATGGACTCATCAAGATAGCCACCCAAAAAAGCCGTTTTGACATCCATCTACCAAATCTCATAGTCGAGAGCGACAGTTATGGATAAGAGAATCCAGATGGACTTAAGCATGGCTACAGGCGAAAAGGTTTCCTCATAATCGATTCCTTCCTTTTGCGTATAACCCTTAGCTACCAGTCTAGCCTTAAAGGTTTTGACCTTTCCATCCACTCCTCTTTTCCTCTTGTAAATCCACTTACACCTTATGGGTTTTACCCCTTTGGGAAGATCCACAAGCTCCCAGACCCGATTAGTCTCCATAGACTTCATCTCTATGTTCATGGCCTCTGTCCAGAGTCTTGAATCAACATCCTCCATAGCTTCTGCATAAGTATAAGGATCCCTGTCATGTTCATCCGGTTCAGCCAAAAAGACTTCCCCATTGAACATATACCTTTCAGGTTGATGTCCTGATCCTCCCACTACGCCGAAGCCCCTGAGATTGTTGTTCAGGTTTGTTTGGTTTTTCTACACCGATCGGAATGGTTTCGTCTGGAACCTCCGAAGTGAAAGGATCGCCCCTTAACTCCTCAAGCACCACTTTGCTTCGAGGTTTAAAGTCGTCCATGTAACTCTCCTCAAGGAAAGTTGCATTAGTTGAAACCATGACTTTATTTTCCTTTGGGTTATAAAAATAACCCCCTTTAGTCCCTTTTGGATATCCTACAAACACGCAAACTTCCGAACGTGCTTCCAATTTATTCGGATCCTTAAACAGGACATGAGCCAGACATCCCCATATGCGAATATGGTTTAAGGATGTCTTTTGTCTTGTCCATAACTTGTGAGGAGTTTTTGGGACCGATTTTGAAGGCACATTGTTCAAAAGATAACATGCAGTTTGTAGTGCATATCCCCAAAAGGATAAAGGTAATGATGAATAACTCATCATGGACCTAATCATGTCCAACAAAGTCCTATTCCTTCTCTCCGCTATGCCATTCTGCTGTGGAGTGCCCGACGCCGTTAAATGGGATAAAATCCCATTCTCTAACAAGTGTCCCAAGAACTCATCAGAAAGGTATTCCCCACCTCGATCAGATCGAAGTGCCTTTATGGGTCTACCCAATTGCTTTTCCACTTCAGCCTGAAACTCCCTGAACTTATCATAAGTTTCGCCTTTGTGGTGCATCAGGTACACATACCCATATCTTGAGTAATCGTTAATAAAAGTGATGAAGTACTCATACCCTCCTCGTGCCCGGATGTTCATCGGTCCGCAAACATCACTATACACAAGTTCTAGAACCCCTTCGACCCTACTGCCCTTAGACCTGTATGGTCTTTTGGTCATTTTACCCTCCAAACAAGATTCACATTGAGGTATAGATTCTACCTTTAAGTGACTTAAAGGTCCATCCCTTACCAATCTTTGAATCCTATTCAGGTTAATATGGCCAAGGCGCAAATGCCAAAGATAAGTCTTATTAGAGTGAGAAGTTTTAAGTCTTTTTGAGTCATTATCATTTATCTCAGCATTAAGCAATAAGTCCATTTTAGGTTTGATAAAATATAGATTATTTTGCATCCATCCAGAACAGATAAAAGATTTATTTTTACGAATCACCACTTTTTCATTAAAAGATACCACGTAGGAGTCTTTAAATAAAGAAGATACAGAAATTAAATTCCTTTTAAATTTAGGAACATAAAAACAATCTCGCAAAATTAAATTCCTATAATTATCAATGTAAAGATGGACATCTCCCACTGCTTCCACTAAGACCAAGGATCCATCGCCCATCCGAAGCGTTAAGTCTTCACGTAGTAGACTTCTCATTTCTTTGAATCCCTGCAGAGAAACACGAACATGATTAGTTGCACCAGAATCTATGACCCATATGTCACATGATTTCTCAACCAAACAACTTTCTAAATATAGAAGATCACACCTACCTCCCTTGGAAAGGAAGTCCTTGCAATGCTTCTTTATATGACCAACCTTACCACAGAAGAAGCACTTAAGCTTCTTTGGGTTCTTCTTCTTCTTCTTCTTGCTCTTGGTAGCAGCAGGAATAGAAGACTTCCCGTTCTTGGCCTGTTGCTTCTTTCCATTCCCAAAGTTAGGATTGGAACCAAAAGCAGCTACCATGCATTGCCTCACCACCAACAGGAGATTCCCTGATCAGCAGTTCGAACTCTTGTAACTGTTTCATCAGTTCTGTCAAGGTCATATCCTGTCTATTACTTAAATTAAAAGTAGCTCTAAATGGAATAAATTCCTTAGACAGAGTCTCAAAGACCATAGTCATCTGAGTTTCAGCATCGATGTTAGCTCCATTGGTTTGAGCCTCAGCGAGGTAACCCATGACCAACATCATGTGCTCCTCTATAGATGTCCCCAGTCTCTGTCTACAGTTTAAGAGTTTTCGAAGCGCCCCTTGCCGTTTTGTTATGGCCTGGTCTCCGAACATGTCTTCAAGATTATCCAAGATATGCTTCGCAGTCTCATAATCCTGATGTTGAGCCTACAGCACGTTGCTCATGCTAGCCATAACATAGCAGCGGGCCTGATCATTAGCATCTTTCTAGTGATCGTATGCTTGGAATTGCTCATTACTTGAGTCTCTCGTAGGCTCGGGAGGACAATGGGTTGTCAGTACATATTTCAGTTTCTCAAAGGATAGGACGATGTCCAGGTTCCGTTTTCAATCGTTATAATTCTCACCGGTTAATTGGTTTTTGTCAAGTATCGATGATAAGGCAGTTTTTAGACATTTTCAATCTACAATAAAGAATCATATACCAAACATAAACAAACATATATAATAATTTAGTAAGATAACACAATCATGTAAAACCATACAAATGTGTTTATGTGTCAAAACCTTGAAAATATCACAACCTTACAATGATAATTCCCAACTCAGAATTCAACAAGCTCCTAGGGGAGTCATGCCAAATTCAATCAGGAACACGGATTCCTTGATGATTAATATATGCCATCCAGGACCCGTGTGATCCAGCATATACTAATAATCGTTTCTTTGGCCATTAATTTTATTAACAGAGCTCCTAGGGGAGGTTAATAATAAAATTAACGTGAGTGTATAACCATTGTTTCAATATTTTATCCAAGATTTATAATCACCACCTAAGGATGTGCAACCATAAATCTTACTAAGATACCTTATTCTTTCAGAGATCCAATTTGGTACATGATAGAAATCCCTTCCTAGGGGTCGGGACCACCATGTTCTTCCTATAAACCAACAATGGAGGCCTTAGGTCCTCTCTTCGAAAACCTTCTCCCACTCAATATTTTGAAGTCAAGGTTTTATTTTAAAATTATGCATGAACAATTTTAATATGAGCGGCACTCCCTATCCTATATGACATGTTATCAATATACATGGTAAATCATATTATAATGCAGACAAGCAAAGCAATCAAGCAAAGCTACAAGCAAAATAATAATAACCGTAATATTATGGTTCCACCCTAGAGAATAGAAAAAACAAAGATTACAAGAGAATAATCGAGACATTTATCGATTCTTCATCCTTAAAGCCTCAAGCTGTATCCTTCTTCATGTAATATCCATCTTCAAGTCTTCAATCCCGTTACGAATCAAAAAACCTCATATTTTCGGTCATATCCAAATTTAATGCTTCTCAGAATCGTCTCAAAAATAAAATTAAAACTGCACCGAAAAAATTTCACCTTTTCTAGACACTTGGCAGCTCTGGTCATGAAGGTTCGGCCTGCCGACAGAGCTCCCCAATTTCTGTCCCACTATCGGCCGGCCGAACTGTGACCATCGGCCTGCCGAACTGTGACGTCCAGCATGCCAACAGAGCAGAAAAAATTATTCCAAAAAATACAACTTTAATGCAATTTATCAATTTTATTTTCAACAATTCAAAAACATAAAATTAGAGACTCAGGAAATAATTGAGGGCGCCATCATTATTCTTCTAGATACGCCTTCTAGATCCGTCTTCTCCGAATAATTATTTAATTACAAAAAATTCTTACAAATTTAAAATTAAATAACAATTCCTAGACGGAGATGATAGTCCGCCATCTAATTACATGAAAAACCTAGATGCATATTCTAACCTCTAAGGAACCATAACCGGTATTAATTAATTAATAAATAATTAAACAATGATTTAATCAACCATAATTAATTAATAAACCTTTACCACATAATCCATGACAACATATGTAATTTATAGAAACCTAGAGTGCCATCTCTCTATAAAATTCAATTCAAGCATAGGAGAGACAAAGATCACAAAATTTATGCATATAACATGATCACAAACTCGTAAATTTATGCAAAAACTATGGCTCTGATACCAATTGTTGGAAACATGATGTGCAGCGGAATTT
This sequence comes from Artocarpus heterophyllus, assembly GCA_025403435.1. Lineage (NCBI taxonomy): Eukaryota > Viridiplantae > Streptophyta > Magnoliopsida > Rosales > Moraceae > Artocarpus > Artocarpus heterophyllus. The sequence continues at coordinate 21,321,604 of CM046342.1, forward strand.
TAAAAATTTAATCAGAGTAATTTCCAAAACACAAGTTTGACATGTTATATGTATAAATTAAACAGATCTTACTAACCTTTGTGTGAAGAACCTCCGCAACCTATGAACAGAAGTAACGTTCCAGAAGAGCCTCAACCAACTAGTCTTCTTTGCTATTCTCTATCCACAATCGAAGTGAATGTCGGCTCACACGTACAGCTCTTCCACCAGTGACTCTCCTTCCAACCAAGAGAGAGAACCCAAAGTTAGTGTTCGTGATTTGTGAACAAAAGCTCTCAGGGAGTTTTTCAGATGCTCACTAGAAGAGTATCACTCTTAATCTCTCAATTGATCTGAGTAAATCATGAGACTCACTCCCTTTTTATAGCCATTGGTCATGGGGTCAGTCCATATCAGATTAAGTCTCAAAAACTCGAAACAGAATCAAGTTTGGATCAATATCTGATAAGATCCATGTAAAAATGCGTAATCTTATCTCCTGCTGATCGGTAGGCCGAACAGGCCCATTCGGCAGGCCGACCACGTCATTCGGCAGGCCGAACTCCCGAGAAAAAATCTCCGTGAATCTTTTATTTTCCACCTGAGATTTTAAAGGATAAAGTCTCAATTTTGATTCAAATAACCCAATAGAGAAGATATCTGATCAAAACAAACTTTACCAAGATAATCTCTAAGAAAATAAATTAATTCACAATAATTCAACAAGTTTATCTTGATCTAATTTATCCAAAATTAAATCAACCTATAAACAGACAAGAATTATCCGATCCCAATAATTCAACAAGTTTATCTTAAATTAATTTTATCACAAAATTAATTCAACCAATAAACAGACATGAATTATTTGATTCTTATAAATTTTAAACCAATCTGATAATTCTGACATAAGTCACCAATTATTGGAAAAGCACGCCGTGTCGTTATAGGATTTTGTGAGCTAGCAAAGGGGACCAAAATGGGCCTATAAAGTTCAAGCTCATGATAATTATGAAACCCAATATCCCAGATATACAATTCACAATTATCAACTCCAACGCTACTCCACTAAAAGCTTGGTGCTGCACTCTCGAACTTTATAGAATTACGAAGCTCGTGTAGCTAATCCTCCATGACATATCATAATGTTTCATATCCCCATATGATAATCCATAATCAGCTTAAGGACAAGTTTTGTCTTACCTTCCCGATTATTTTTATTTTACGTTCCATTGTCTCACCATTGGAAAACTTACTATCCAAAGATAGTATACCATTCGGTTACACCTATGTATCCAAATGGTTGAGCGATCCAGTTTTCCAATTACTGGACAAAGCATATAAGAGGATATCATTACTCCTAAAGAGGAGCTATGGATTCCATATCTATGAATAACAAGTCTACGCTATCAAGAGTCATGCCTCCAATGTACCGGCATGCATACCACTATTGAGATGTGGGAGTCACCCGTTGGTACATCAAAAGACACAAGTCGAGACAACGAGCCCACTATTCATCTCAGGATTAAGATACATTACAAATGATTGTCTAAATTGAATAGATTTGCCAAGACAGAATTATTAATCCAAATGAATTCACTTTATGTCCCGATCCAACACATCATCACCTATGACAACGCGCCAATGTTTCTATTCACGGAGTCCAACTTCGATGGTCAAGACAAACCATCTCTCAAAAGGGATATAGACAACATAACAATCTTTACATGAATAAAGCGCCCAACTTTATTCCCTCGATTGCGGATCATATGTTTTAGACTATCACCTTAAGAATTGTGTCTTTCCGTATAATCATCCTATTATATGCCCAATTCTTAAGGTTTAGACTGACAGTCTCAGATTACTATTTGCTTAATATACATTCAACAAATATGAACGTAAAGAGGACAAGATTTGGTATATATAAATGAATAAATTCTTTATTGATAAAAATGTCTCCAAAAACATATTACATTTTTACTCCTTAGGGCATACATGTCTAACAGGGACAACATTTGGATAAAGGAGAAGACGAGTTCGATTGGGGCCAGTAATGCCGAAAAGCGTATAAGAAAAAAAAACCGCGTTGTAATTCGTAGCTATAAGTTAAGTAAGGTACCATTTTACACATCCATATAACAAAACAATTCCAGGTTCAAGTTATGTGGCTATACTTTATACATCACTTTTGCCAGATGGTGATACACAAGTACGACATTTTTCAATATTTTTTTCAAGGAGAATTTTCATTTATCAGCATGATGCATATAGGCGGTTATGAAATAAGGAGTATTTTTTTATAAGGTATTTAACCAACGAGATTGAACTTAAAAAAAAAAGTTGAAATACAATGATATGTAAGAATTTTAACAATATGTATATATAAAGAGGAGATAAAAAAACGAGTATCAAACTAAAAAATTTGGTTTTGAAAAGATATTTAATGTGGTCGAGACGTTGTAAATTATGGAAACCATTGGAGGTAATTTTGATTAATAAATACATCTAATCTTTTTAAATTGAGTGGGGTGTATTTAGAAGATTCCTTTGCTAGTGGAACTCACCTCGATAATTTATTAAAAAAGAAAAAAAGGTTGTTACATCAATGGCGTTTAAACTTTACAGTTTTTCTATTTTGTCTTTAAACTTTAAAAGTTATCATTTTGTCTCTTAAATATTTAAAACTACTTATTTTGTTGTAGAATTTTAAAAATCACCACTTTAGCTTCTAAACATTCAAAATTACTCATTTTGCCTTTAAGCTTTAAAAATCATCACTTTGCTTATAATCTTTCAAAGCTCTTCACTTTCTCCTTTGAACCTCTGATTTTCCCTTTAAATAAAAGAAATTAAGCCTATACGTGATCCGTAAATGGATTAACTATAAGTGCAAGAATAAGATTTTATAATTTCTAAGTTTTGTTTCATACTTACATTTTCACATAAGGGTTTTTTCTTATCTAAATTCTCATTTAGGAAGAATTTATTTATCTTCTTTGTAGGCTTTGTTGTTTACGCCTTTTTTGTAGGAGGGTGTAATGCCCTGAAATTAATTAAGTTGTAATGACTGAGAAAATTTTATTAATAAAACCTAATATTTAATTTGGTTTAACTAATGAATTTACCCCAAAAAATGTGATTTTTGTAAAATTATAATTTTTGTAAAAATTACTATAAAGTATGAATTGACGGCATTGAATGCAAATTTTATGACAAATGTAATGCAATGTTAGATATGGTAAAATACAGATTTTCTGAGTTTAATTACTTAGAAATTTGTAAATAATATCCATAAAATGAATTTTATATCACGATTAATTGTAAAATTGTGATATAAATGAACGAGAGATTAGAATATAAATAGGACATAGAGGTTGGCTAAACCCTAACCTAGGGTAGAAAGAAAGCCAGAGCAGTATAAGAATACTGCTAAGTGAAAACATAGATACGAAAAATGTCATGATTGGCCTCCAAAAGTGAACAAAAAGTAAGCTAAATATTTTTATACAGTCTAAGGATAGAAAATATACTAATTTGACCACGACAGTGTAAGAAAAATACTGCATGACAAGAAATTACATTATATAAATTTTTGGGCCCCACAAAGTGGACACCCAACCGAATTTGATTGGGCCATCAACCTTAGAAATGTGGCCCAATAGCATGATGACACCTAGGGTATAAGGAAGCATTTATTACAAAGTTATCACAAATCTTTCATTTCTTCCTTTCCTCCCATATTCAGCAGCCATAGCTAAAGCTCTCAAAAAATTTTCTCAACCTCACAATTTGCAAAAACAACTCCAAAACAAGTTTTTGAAGCAAGCTCAAGGATTTTTCACAAGATTTAAGGTAAAATCCCAAACTTTTTAGCAAGTTTTCAAGGGATTTTTCATGGGTTAAGGGGGAAATTAGTTCATGGTGTTTTTGCATGAAAATGAAGCATAAGAAGGAGTTCAAGGAGCCTTGGAAGGTTATAAATCAAAAGAGTACTATTTGGGTAAGTTTTGAGTTTTAAAGTTTTCAAATTTTATTTTGATTTTTATTCTTTAAAACCCATGTGGGTTCTTGAGCATGTATATGATGACATTTCATGTATATGTGATGTATGACATGTTTAAGTTGTGAAACTTTGGTTTATAGTGCAAATTGGCAATTTTTACAAAAATTGTTATTTTTGTAAATTTATTGTTAGTATCAGTAAAAATGATGTTTGAGCATGAGAATGATTTGAACAAAGGATGGAACGGTTTCTATAGGGGTAGATTTACTGTTTTAAAATAGATTTCACAAAAATACCCTAAGGACTAAATTGAAGGAAAAAGTTCTTTCTCTGCAGAATTAAAAAGTGGCCAAAAACACCCCTGTACAATGAGATTTTAGGAAAAGTTAAAACATGAAAGTTGTAGATCTCGACAAAACTGTTAGGCATAATAGGCGGTTCATCGAAAAACTCAATCGTTTGTGAGATTTTGATTTTTCAAAGAATTTACAAAATTGTGAAAAATTTTTTAAAGGGCAAAAACGTCATTTCCCAAAGGATTTTGAATATGGTACTTTGAGGAAAAATGATCCTTGAGAAAAATAGGAAATTTTAGAATAAAAAGGACAATTTTAGCCCTAGGGATGAAATTGTCAAAATTTTTAGTTTACGGGTTAAATTGTAAAGTTTTATAAAAAATGGGCATAAGTGTGAAATAAAGGGATACGAGCCACAAGGGCATTATTTTAAAGTTAAATGTGGCTATTTTTGTTAAAATAACGAAATCACGCTCGGGTAGGTTAGTAGGTTCACGGAGGGCAAAATCGTTATTTTTGCTCGAAATCGAGCTCTGAAATGTTTTCAATGGGATAAGAAGATGATTAGAAAGATTTCCACCCTTCGTAAGTGACCATAGGGAAGAGTTAGATAGAAATAAAGAAACCAGTGGGTTCAGAGATGTATACGGTTATGCAACTCAACTAATTGAGTAACGAACGTTTTGTAACGAAACATAATAAAAGTCGCCAATAGTTTTTGCAATTGGCCAACAAGATCCTAGAAGTCTAGGACAAAGAAAAATCAAGGTCGATGTACGCGACACACAAAATCAAGTAAGTACCCTTCCCACCTACAGTATGAAAACATAGGTATAGGATGTATGTATATGTACTCTTGAGTATATATATTACGGTGTAAACTTGTGTGATTGTTATGAGATGAATACCTAGAGGTACAATATGGATACCTGTGAATATGCGATTATAATACCTGAGTGTATAACATGTTATGTATTAGTATGTACAATATATTATGTACCTGTGTGTACATTGATGAATACCTATGTGTATTGAATGTTATGTACCCGTGTGTACAATAATGAATACTTGTGCGTATATAAAGTAAGTACTTGTGTGTACTATGCTATGCAACGAATTTATGTGTCATGGATAACATGTGAATGTCACATCATGCATGGTTTAAAGGATATTGTATGGTCACGATGTTACGTAGACCTAAATGAAATTGCGCAATGGTACGAACCCTTAGGCCCTAGTAAAGATAAGAAATGATGAAGATAAGGAAAGTTTATAAGAAAGCATAATTGACTCATGCATTTGTTTGAATGTCCATGTGGGATTTATGGGACTTACTGAGCGTTAGCTCATTAAGTATTTCATGCTGCAAGTATTCCGACGAGAAGGTCGGAATAAATTGTAATGACGAGCTGGCGGACGGATGATGTGTGTAGACTGGGTATGGTTTCTGCCGTAGTATGTTTCCACTGTATTGTATTTTAAGATATTTTGAAAGTAATGTTTAATAAACTATATTGCAAAGGAAAGGTAGTTATGTAAATACAAGTATATGTTTGTATTTCAGAAGTTGTTAGACCAGTATATGTAAAGTATTTATTAAAAAGAAAAAAAAAATTCCTAAATTTTTGCCTTAAAGTAAGTAAGAAAGAGTTTTATCATAGCCCAAAAAGGCGGGTTGTGACAGTTGGTATTAGAACGAAAATCTTGCCATCCTACTGCACATCGTCGTCTGCTCCATTGCCATAGCTCAAGTAAGATAGTTTGATTTTAAGTATAAGAATGTTTAGTACTATTATGTATGGCATTGTTATATTAATTACGATAATAAATATATTATATGGCGGAGCCGCATCATAACTGTGACATGGAGGCTGATCGGAGAGCAAGTATTGCTTTTCAAGATGCGATGCCACTGTGATATTATGGGAGTCGGCAGCCTATGGTACTGACCGAATGGCTACACGCAGTTGAGGGAATCTTCAATGCCTGTCATACGCCACCACAGCTCTAGGTTTTATTGGCTTCTGGATTGTTGTTGAGAGAAGCACTAGTATGGTGGCCGAGGATTGAACCTGATGAGCAACCAAGGGATTGGCAAGGCTTCAGAGAAGAGATTCAAACCGAATTTGCACCCTTACCCCCAGCAGATGCTATGCATGTCCAGGTGATTCCGATGCTATGGGTAGAGTGGAGACATCGATTGTACCTACATTGGTGAGCATATTCTCAGGTTTTGTCGTACTATGGTACCACTGATTCCATTGAAAATACCTTTACGGTGAATTTGTAATATGGTTTGGAGAGATCTTCCTGATGCAGTCCAGCAACAGATGTAGTATCTGGGGAATTACCTTAGTGTCCATGATTTTTTTATGGCGGTATTACATGCATAACAGAATATGGTCGCACCCCTGGAAGATCCCCCAATGGATATGGAAGAGGATGATGATGATGATGAAAACATTGATGAAGAGCCTGAGCCTATAATCGCAAGTGATGATGAGTCGACTGATTTAGATATAGAGGAAGAAGAGGACCTCGTGGAGGATTTCGAACATAGTGACATGTTGGGAGTCGAGTCAGACTAAAAAGAATTTATGAAGACTTTTGTGTAGTCTAATGTACATAGACATGAGATTAGTACAGTTTTGGGCCTTGCGGCTTTTGTATATACATGTATGTCCGGCAAGTGGTATCCTTCCCGGCAATAGGGTTTATGTAGCCAGAAGTGATAACTGCTCCCAGAAATGATGTGAATAGTTTATGTATGGAAGGAAAGTAAGTATGTATGTTAGTTATGCATGTAATGTTACGAAGAATGTAAAAAAGGAAATGAAAGAGGTTCATGAAATGTATGAAGGTTAATGAAATGAAATGTATGAAGCAAGATATTGAGTTTATGTAATTGTGTATGTTTGCATGTATTTATGTTATTTAAATATATGCACTTATGGATTGGATACTATTAAGTTAATAGTATATGCTAGCCTAGTAACGAAACTATATGATAGGTATATAACGATTGATATTGATGGCGCATACACCCGGAGAGCCGATGAATCCGGATTTAATGGGCATGATCATGGAACTGCAACAGAAGCTCCAAGCTCAGGAGCGAGAAATGCAAGGTTTACGGGAACAGTTAGCTAACCAGAATCCCGTACCACCAATATGTATGGACACACTACCCCTAGTACCACCGCCACAACAAGTGGAACTAGTAGTCCCAGCTGCTCCAGTAGCATCCACTATCAAATTTTATGAAAGATTCCAGAGGATGAAGGACCCAGAATTTGATGGATCTACGGACCCCTTAGAGGCCAACGAATGGCTTACAGGCATAGAAAGAGTTTTGAAATTCATGGGACTTAGCGACCATGAGAAAGTCCTATGCGCTTTATTTTCTCTCACTAAAGATGCCAGGAGATGGTGCGAGTTAGTAGAGCGTAGAAGAAACGTCGACGAAATGTCGTGGCTAGATTTCATGGAAGAATTCGACATGGCTTACTTTAATGTGGAAACAATGGCAGCCCAACAAGAAGAATTCAATAATTTCAAGCAAGGTAACATGTCCATTGCTAATGCTGTAAAGAGGTTTAACCAGCTAGCACGGTTTTGTCCCGAGTTAGTACCCACTAATCGGGAATGAATAAGATGATTAATGAGAATGTTCAGAACTGACATTGCCCTTGTGGTTGACAATGAAGGGAAAGCTCCCAAGGATGTGGAGGATTGCATTGAACGGGCAACCAGAGCTGAGTTTAGAATTGCCCGTGATAAGGAGGAAAGAGCAAGGATTTTCAAAGCCCAGAAAGAGGAAAAAGCTTTAGCCAAGTAAAGTCCAGCGGTACAAGTGAAAGGACAAGGAAGTGTTCCAAGCCAAGGGCCATCCTAGAACTTTCCAGCGGGACATGGCCGCACTGCTAACAATAAGAGAAAATGAGACGTGAATAGTTCAAAGAATCCAAAGGGTCAACCTCAGAAGAGGATCAATGATGCAGGGAACAACAAACCCCTTTGCAGTCAATGTGGGAAGAGACATGTAGGGGAATGCAAGGCTGGCACAAACAAGTGCTATATGTATGAAAAAGAAGGGCATTACGCTAGAAATTGTTTTTTCAATCCCCAAAGTCAGAGCAGTCAAGCTCAGCAAAGGCCTTAAGGAAACCAACTGCATGCGATTCAAGTTTAGGCACATATTGAAGGCCCTAGTGTCAGTCAAGGGCGACTAGAAGCTTCGGAACCAAGTGGGCGAATTTATGCCTGCATAAAGAAGAAAGAAGACGCGGGAACCTCATCGGTGGTGATAGGTCAGTTTTCTGTTGCAAACACTGATGCATATGTTTTGTTTGATTCCGGAGCAACATATTCGTTTGCATCACTTAAGTTTGTGAAATGAATAGGAAGTAAAGGAGATAGGATAGAGCAAACCTTTAGAGTTGCACTACCCTCTCGGGAGGTATTGAGTGCTGATTATTGGTTACGTCATGTATCGATAATCATTTGTGGAAGGGAATTGTCTATTGATTTAATAATAATCGATATACAAGATTATGATGTCATCCTGGGAATGGACTTCCTAGGGAAATACATGGCTAAGATAAATTGTCAACACCACAAGGTTATGCTCCGACCTCACAGGAGTGAAAAGTTTGTGTATTCAGGGAAAGTTACGAAAGCTCCCAAGGCAATGATTTTAGCAATAAAGGCAAGGAAGATGTTGGAAAGCAGATGCATCGGTTATCTGGTGAATTTGATAAGGAAAGATCAAGAAGCTCAGTTAGGACCAAAGAATGTTCCCATAGTAAGGGAATTCATTGATGTGTTTCCCGAGGAGTTCCCAAGCTTGCCACTAGAATGAGAGATTTCATTTGAGATCGAATTGGCACCCAACACAGCCCCTATTTCGAAGGCGCTATATCGAATGGCTCCAGGGGAACTCAAGGAACTTCAGGCGCAACTAAAGGAACGATTGGACAAGAGGTTCATTCGACCAAGTCATTCCCTATGGGGAGCGCCTATTTTATTTGTTAAGAAGAAGGACAGAACATTACGGATGTGTATTGACTACCAGGAATTGAACAAGGTCACGATTAAGAACAAGTATCCACTTCCAAGGATTGATGATTTGTTTGATCAACTTAAAGGAGCGCCAGTACTTTCAAAGATTGATCTGCGCTTGGGATATCATCAACTTCGAGTTAAAGATGAAGATATATCGAAGACGGCATTTTGAACACATTATGGGCATTATGAGTTCTTCTTCATGCCATTTGGACTGACCAATGCCCCAGCAGCCTTCATGGATCTCATGAACCGGATTTTGAAGGAATGCCTCGATAAGTTTGTCATCGTTTTTATCGACGATATTCTCATATATTCAAGAACGCTAGAGGAACATAAAGAGCACTTAAGGATCGCACTACAATTATTAAGAAGGCATCAATTGGATGCCAAGTTCTCAAAATGTAAGTTTTGGCTAGAGAAGGTCCATTTCCTAGGACACGTGGTGACACATGATGGAGTATCCGTTGATCCCACCAAAGTGGAAGCAGTGAATAAGTGGCCTACACCGAAAACTGTAACCAAAATCAAAAGTTTCCTCGGTTTAACGGGCTACTATCGACGATTTGTAGAAGGATTTTCCCAACTTGCAGCACCACTCACTGCACTTACACGGAAAGCAGCAAAGTATGAATGGACTAAGAAGTGCGAGGAAAGTTTCAAAAAGTTAAAAAGGCGACTTACAAGTGCACCAGTGCTGACAATACCTGATCCAGACCTAGGAACGTTCATGATTTACAGCGATGCATTGAAAATGGTACTGGGAGCCGTATTGATGCAAAATAGAAAGGTGATTGCATACGCATCCTGACAACTAATGGATCATGAAAGGAATTATTTGATGCATGACTTAGAGTTAGCAGTGGTTGTATTTGCGTTAAAGATATGGCGTCACTACCTGTATGGAGCTAAGTACAAAATTTATACAGACCATCAGAGTCTGAAGTATATATTTACGCAAAAGGAGCTCAACATGAGACAGCGAAGGTGGCTAGAGTTGGTTAAAGACTACGACTGTGAAATTCTGTATGACTCGGGAAAGGCTAACCAAGTAGCCGATGCCCTTAGTCATAGAACAATGTCTTCACTTGCAATGATACAGTTAATGCCAAAACCTCTTCAGAAGGACTTGATGGAAGCGGGAATAGAGCTAATCACCGAAAGATTAGCCCATTTGTCCTTTCGAGCAGCTATCTTGATGAACTTAAAGGAGCGACAAGAAGTAGATCTGTCGCTACTTAAAGCTAGGAATGAGGTTCTTGAGAACAAAGAAACAAAATTCAGCATCTTAGAAGATGGCATTCTCCATTATAAGGACAGAATCTACATCCCCAATGATAAAGGATTAAAGAAGCAAGTACTAGAAAAAGCTCATGAAGCACCATACGTGGCTCATCCAAGAGCTACTAAAATGTACCAAGATTTGAAAGAGTTCTATTGGTGGCATGGAATGAGGAACGATGTCGCACAGTTTGTTGCCAAATGCCTTACATGCCAAAAGGTGAGAGCTGAGCATCAACAGCCAGCAGGCGAATTACAAAAAATTGAAATTCCCAAATGGAAATGGGACTAGATAACTGTGGATATGGTATCCAAGCTACCCAGAACTATGGGTGGACACGACGCTATATGGGTAATCGTTGATAGATTGACAAAATCAGCTCACTTCTTACCCATTAAACTCAGTAGTTCTGTGGAAAGACTAGCTAAACTATATGTAGCCCAGATAGTTAGATACCACAGAGTTCTGAAATCTATCATTTCTGATCGAGATGGTCGGTTTACTTCTAAATTCTAGAGGAGCGTTCACCAAGCAATGGGAACGAAGTTGAATTTTAGTACAGCTTTTCACCCCCAGACAAATGGTCAATCTAAAAGGACCATTCAAACTCTAGAAGATATGTTAAGAGCCTATGTGCTAGATTTCAAAGGAGGATTGGATAAAAAGCTACTGTGCTTCCATAGGAATGGCTCCTTATGAAGCTCTTTACGGAAGAAGATGTAGATCACCACTACATTGGTATTAAACGAGAGAAAAGACGTTATCGACTACAAATTTTGTGCAAAGGATGATGGAGGATGTGAAACTAATCTGTCAACAAATGGAAACTGCCTTTAGTCGACAAAAGAGTTACGCATATCGGCGACAAAGACCGCTAGAATTCCAAGTAGGGGATCTACTCTTCTTGAAGGTGACACCAACGAAAGGAGTAATCAGGTTTGGAAAGAAAGGAAAACTTGGCCCATGATACATTGGACCATTTGAAATCTTAGAACGGGTAGGAAATGTAGCATATAAGTTGGCCTTACCCTCTGATCTAGCATCGGTACGCAACTGTATTCCATGTATCCATGCCAAAGAAGTACGTACTGGATCCTTCTCATGTTCTATAGCCAAAGGAAATTGACGTACAAGAGAACCTGTCTTATGATGAGAAACCAGCTCAAATACTGGCACAAGAAGAAAAAGAACTAAGAAACAAGAAGATACTTCTCGTCAAAGTTTTATGGCGCAACCAGCAAGTAGAAGAAGCAACGTGGGAACGAGAGGATGAAATAAGGAAAACCTACGCCGAATTGTTTTGATTTTCTAGAACGAAAATTCTTAAGGGGGGAAGATTGTAATGACCGAGAAAATTTCATTAATAAAACCTAATATTTAATTGGGTTTAATTAATGAATTTACCCAAAAAAATGTGATTTTTGTAAAATTGTAATTTTTGTAAAAATTATGATAAAGTATGAATAAACGACATTGAATGCAAATTTTATGGCAAATGTGATGCAATGTTGGATATGGTAAAATACAGATTTTATGAGTTTAATTACTCAAAAATTTGTAAATAATATCCATAAAATGAATTTTATATCACGATTAATTGTAAAATTGTAATATAAATGAACAAGAGATTAGAATATACACAGGACATAGAGGTTATCCAAACCCTAACTTGGGGTAGAAAGGAGGCCAGAGCAATATAAGAATACTGCTAAGTGAAAACACAGATACGAAAAATGTCATGATTGGCCTCCAAAAGTGAACGAAAAGTAAGCTAAATATTTTTATATAGTCTAAGGATAGAAGTACACTGATTTGACCACAGTAGTGTAAGAAAAATACTGCGTAACAAGAATTACATTGTATAAATTTTTGGGCCCCACAAAGTGGACACCCAACCAAATTTGATTGGGCCACCAACCTTAGAAATGTGGCCCAATAGCATGATGACACCTAGGGTATATTCATAGGTTACCATGAGTCATCAAGTGGATAAGGAAGCATTTATTACAAAGTTATCACAAATTTTTCCTTTCTTCCTTTCCTCCCATATTCGGCAGCCATAGCCAAAGCTCTCAAAAAATTTTCTCAACCTCAGACTTTGCAAAAACAACCCCAAAACAAGTTTTTGAAGCAAGCTTAAGGATTTTTCACTGGATTTAAGGTAAAATCCCAAACTTTTTAGCAAGTTTTCAAGGGATTTTTCATAGGTTAAGCGGGAAATTAATTCATGGTGTTTTTGCATGAAAATGAAGCCTAAGAAGGAGTTCAAGGAGCCTTGGAAGGTTAGAAATCAAAAGAGTGTTATTTGGGTAAGTTTTGAGTTTTAAAGTTTTTAAATTTTATTTTGATTTTTATTCTTTAAAACCCATGTGGGTTCTTGAGCATGTATTTGATGAAATTTCATGTATATGTGATGTATGGCATGTTTAAGTTGTGAAACTTTAGTTTATAGTGCAAACCTGCAATTTTTACAAAAGGTATTATTTTTGTAAATTTGATGTTAATATTAGTAAAAATGATTTGAACAAAGGATGGAATGGTTTCTACAGGGGTAGATTTACAGTTTTAAAATAGATTTTCACAAAAATACTCTAAGGACTAAATTGAAAGAAAAAGTTATTTCTCGCTAGAATTAAAAAGTGGCCAAAAACACCCCTGTACAGTGAGATTTTGGGAAAAGTTAAAACATGAAAGTTGTAGATCTCGATGAAACTATTCGGCATCGCGAGCGGTTCGTCGTAAAATTCAATTGTTTGTGAGATTTTGATTTTTCAAAGAATTTACAAAATTGTGAAAAATTTTAAAAAGGACAAAAACGTCATTTCTGAAAGGATTTTGAATATGGTACTTTGAGCAAAAATGATCCTTAAGAAAAGTAGGAAATTTTGGAATGAAAAGGACAATTTTAGCCCCAAGGGTGAAATTGTCAAAATTTTTAGTTTAGGGGCTAAATTGTAAAGTTTTATAAAAAAGGGGGCATAAGTGTGAAATAAAGGGATACAAGCCACTAAGGCATTATTTTAAAGTTAATATGTGGTTATTTTTGTTAAAATAATGAAATCGAGCTCAGGTAGGTCAGTAGGCTCACGGAAGGCAAAATCGTCATTTTTGTTCGAATAACCCGAATCACTCTGAAATGTTTTCAATGGGATAAGAAGATGATTAGAAAGATTTTTGCCCTTCGTAAGTGATGGTAGGGAAGAGTTAGATAGAAATAAGGAAACTAGGTTATGCAACTCAACTAATTGAGTAACGAACGTTTTGTAATGAAACGTAATGAAAGTCGCTAATAGGTTTTGCAATTGGCCAATAGGATCCTAGAAGTCTAGGAAAAAGGAAAATCAAGGTCGATTTACACGACATACAAAATCAAGTAAGTACCTTTCCCACCTAAAGTATGAAAACGTAGGTATAGAATGTATGTATATGTACACCTGAGTATATATAATACGGTGTAAACTTGTGTGATTGTTATGAGATGAATACCTAGAGGTACAGTATGGATACTTGTGAATATGTGATTATAATACTTGAGTGTATAACATGTTATGTATTAGTATGTACAATTTGTTGATGCTTACTGTAGTCCGGCGTCGGATCAACACCGCGTGCGGCTGTGCACGGTCCGACTCTCCTTCGGTTCGCCTCTGCCCAATCGGGTGTACCTGTAACAAGAGGAGGGACGCTCGGAGGCAATAGAAAGGTTAGTCAATCGACAAGGACTCTTCAATGCTCAAGGTAGGGTTTGTTCAGCAGAGGGCGGCAACTAGTTAGGTGGGAAGAAGAAGTCTCTCTAGAATGTCATAAATGCATCCTATTTATATGCCACTACTTAGACCGGGTGTTAGGCGGGTTTTACCCACTACCTGGGTGTCGCATCAAGGTGTGTCAGGCAATCGGTGACAAGTGTCGCAACCCCCGTCCGATGGATTAGATTCCATCAGACGGTGAGTTATCTGCCGTGTGTTAGCCTATAATGGCAAGTAGCAACCTGTTTGCGAGCTAGTGTGTAGTCCATGGTGGCAGCCTGTTGGAAACAAAGTGCGTAGCGGAATTTTAAAAATTTTCATCAGAGTAATTTCCAAAATACAAGTTTGACATGTTATATGCATAAATTAAACAGATCTTACTAACCTCAGTGTGCCGAAGAACCTCCGCGATCCGTGTAGAGAAGTAACGTTCCAGAAGAGCCTCAACCAACTGGTCTTCTTTGCTATTCTCTATCCACAACCGGAGTAAGTGTGGGCTCACACGTACAGCTCTTCCACTGGTGACTCTCCTTCCAACCAATAGAGAGAACCCAAAGCTAGTGCTTGTGATTTGTGAACAAAAGTGCTCAGGGAGTTTTCAGATGCTCACTAGAAGAGTATCACTCTTAATCTCTCAAATTGATCTGAGTAAATCATGAGACTCACTCCCTTTTTATACCTATTGGTCCTGGGGTCAGTCCATATCATATTAGGTCTCAAAAACTCGAAACAGAATCAAGTTCGGATCAATATCTGATAAGATCTGCGTGAAAATGCGTAATCTTATCTCCCGCTGATTCGGCAGGCCGATCAGGCCAATTCGGCAGGCCGAACACGTCATCCGGTAGGCCGAACTCCCGAGAAAAAATCTCCGTGAATCTTTTATTTTCCACCCGAGATTGTAAAGGATAAAGTTTCAGTTTTGATACAAATAACCCAATAGAGAAGTTATCTGATCAAAACAAACTTTATCAAGATAATCTCTAAGAAAATAAATCAATTCACAATAATTCTACAAGTTTATCTTGTTCTAATTTTGTCCAAAATTAAAACAACCGATAAACAGGCAAGAATTATCTGATCGCAATAATTCAACAAGTTTATCTTGAACTAATTTCTTACAAAATTAATTCAACCGATAAACAAACATGAATTATTTGATTCTTACAAATTTTAAACCAATCTGATAAATCCGACATAAATCACCAATTATTGGAAAAGCACGCCGTGTCGTTACAGGATTTTGTGAGCTAGCAAAGCGGACCAAAATGGACCTATAAAGTTCAAGCTCATGATAATTATGAAACCCAATATCTCAGATATACATTTCACAATTATCAACTCCAACGCTACTCCACTATAAGCTTGGAGCTACACTCTCAAACTTTATAGAATTACGAAGCTCGTGTAGCTAAGTCTCCATGACATATCATAGTGTATCGTATCCCCATATGATCATCCATAATCGGCTTAAGGACAAGTTCTGTCTTACCTTCCTGATTATTTTTATCTTACGTTCCATTGTCTCACCATTAGAAAACTTACCATCCAAAGATAGTATACCATTTGGTTATACCTATGTATCCAAATGGTTGAGCGCTCCAGTTTTCCAATTACAGGACAACGCATATAAGAGGATATCATTACTCCTAAAGAGGAGCTATGGATTCCATATCTATGAATAACAAGTCTACGCTATCAAGAGTCATGCCTCCAACGTACCGGCATGCACACCACTATAGAGATGTGGGAGTCACCCATTGGTACATCAAAAGACACAAGTCGAGACAACGGGCCCACTATTCATCTCAGGATTAAGATACAATACAAATGACTGTCTAAAGTGAATCGATTTGCCAAGACAGAATTATTAATCCAAATCAATTCACTTTATGTCCCGATCCAACACATCATCACCTATGACAACGTGCCAATGTTTCTATTCACGGAGTCCAACTCCGATGGCCAAGACAAACCATCTCCTAGAAGGGATATAGACAACATAACAATCTTTACATGAATAAAGCACCCAACTTTATTCCCTCGATTGCAGATTATATGTTTTAGACCATCACCTTAAGAATCGTGTCTTCCGCATAATCATCCCATCATATGCCCAATTCTTAAGGTTTAGACTGACAGTCTCAGACTACTGTTTGCTTATCATACATTCAACAAATATGAACATAAAGAGGACAAGATTTGGTATATATAAATGAATAAATTCTTTATTGATAAAAATGTCTCCAAAAACGTATTAAATTTTTACTCCTTAGGGCATACATGTCTAACAATCTCCCACTTGCTCTAAGTGAGTAAATACAGCAAATTTCGCATCCCCATAGCTTCCACATGCCTCTCGAAGACTCTCCCAGTAAGTGTCTTCGTAAATGGATCAGCTAAATTGTCCTCTGACGCGATCTTGCACACCGTGACATGCCCGCCCTCAACGAAGTCCTTTATCACATGATACTTCCGATCAATATGCTTACTCTTCTTGTGAAATCTTGGTTCCTTAGCATTAGCTACAGCCACACTGTTATCACAGTACAGTGATACCGCCTTATCCATACCAGGAACTACCTCAAGATCCCCAAGGAACTTGCGTAGCCACACTGCTTCTTTCGAAGCATCACTAGCCGCCACATACTCGGCCTCTATCGTTGAATCCGAAGTGCAATCTTGCTTCGCACTTCTCCAACTGATGGCACCGCCACCCAGAGTAAACACAAACCCTGAAGTCGATTTCCTAGAATCCAGACAGGATTGAAAATCCGAATCAGTGTATCCTAGAGGAGTCAAGTCCTCACCCGAATACACAAGCATATACCCTCGAGTCCTTCTCAGGTACTTGAAAATATGCTTTACCGCAACCCAATGGTTCGGTCCTGGATCCTCCTGAAATTGACTTACAATCCCGACCGAATAGCTAATATCCGGTTGAGTGTAAAGCATGGCATACATGAGACTACCCATTGCCGAAGCATAAGGTACCTTCTTCATGTATTCTCTTTCTTCATAAGACTTTAGAGAGTCTTTCTTAGAAAGAGTAATTCCAGACCTAGATGGTTGCCCACCTTTCTTGGAATCCTGCATTGCAAACCTCCTGAGAATTTTATCTATGTAGCCGGCCTGTGACAAAGCTATCATTTTGTTCTTCCTATCTCGAAAGATCTGGATACCGAGAACAAAATTAGCCTCACCCAAGTCCTTCATGTCAAACTGCTTGGTCAACCATAATTTGACCGATGACAATGCCCCAACGTCATTGCCAATTAGCAGAATGTCATCTACATAGAGTAGTAGAAAAACCACCTTCCCATCCTTTATGGGTTTGTAAACACATGGTTCATCCACATTTTGTGAGAACCCATAAGTCTTGATCATTTGATCAAATCTTATGTTCCAAGAACGGGATGCCTGCTTAAGTCCATAAATTGACTTTAGCAGCTTACAAACCTTCCCCTCTTGACCCGCGACCTTGAACCTGTCTGGTTGTTCCATATAAATGGACTCATCAAGATAGCCATTCAAAAAAGCCGTCTTGACATCCATCTGCCAAATCTCATAATCGAGAGCGGCAGCTATGGACAAGAGAATCCGGATGGACTTAAGCATGGCTACAGGCGAAAAGGTTTCCTCATAATCGATTCCTTCCTTTTACGTATAACCCTTAGCTACCAGTCTAGCCTTAAAGGTTTCAACCTTTCCATCCACTCCTCTTTTCCTCTTGTAGATCCACTTACACCCTATGGGTTTTACCCCTTCGGGAAGATCCACAAGCTCCCAGACCTGATTAGTCTCCATAGATTTCATCTCTATGTTCATGGCCTCTGTCCAGAGTCTTGAAACAACATCCTCCATAGCATCTGCGTAAGTATAAGGATCCCTGTCAAGTTCATCCTGTTTAGCCAAAAAGACCTCCCCATTGAACATATACCTTTCAGGTTGACACCCGATCCTCCCACTACGCCGAAGCCCCTGAGGTTGTTGTTCAGGTTCGTTTGGTTTTTCTACACCGATCAGAATGGTTTCATTTGGAACCTTCGGAGTGAACAAATCACCCTTAACTCCTCAAGCACCACTTTGCTTTGAGGTTTAAAGTCGTCCATGTAACTCTCCTCAAGAAAAGTTGCATTAGTTGAAACCACGACTTTATTTTCCTTTGGGTTATAAAAATAACCCCCTTTAGTCCCTTTTGGATATCCTATAAACACGCAAACTTCCGAACGTGCTTCCAACTTATTCGGATCCTTAAACAGGACATGAGCTGGACATCCCCATATGCGAATATGGTTTAAGGATGTCTTCCTTCTTGTCCATAACTCGTGAGGAGTTTTAGGGACCGATTTTGAAGGCACATTGTTCAAAAGATAACACGCGGTTTGTAGTGCATATCCCCAAAAGGATAAAAGCAATGATGAATAACTCATCATGGACCGAATCATGTCCAACAAAGTCCTACTCCTTCTCTCTGGTACGCCATTCTGCTGCAGAGTGCCCGGCACAGTCAAATGGGATAAAATCTCATTCTCTAACAAGTGTCCCAAGAACTCATCAGAAAGGTATTCCCCACCTCGATCAGATCGAAGTGCCTTTATGGGTCTACCTAATTGCTTTTCCACTTCAGCACGAAACTCCCTAAACTTATCATTAGTTTCGTTTTTGTGGTGCATTAGGTACACATACCCATATCTTGAGTAATCGTCAATAAAAGTGACAAAGTACTCATACCCTCCTCGTGCTCGGATGTTCATCGGTCCGCAAACATCACTATGCACAAGTTCTAAAACCCCTTCGGCCCTATTGCCCTTAGACCCGTATGGTCTATTGGTCATTTTACCCTCAAACAAGATTCACATTGAGGTATAGATTCCACCTTTAAGTGACTTAAAGGTCCATCCCTTACCAACCTTTGAATCCTATTCAGGTTAATATGGCCAAGGCGCAAATGACAAAGATAAGTCTTATTAGAGTGAGAAGTTTTAAGCCTTTTCGAGTCATTATCATTTATCTCAGCATTAAGCAATAAGTCCATCTTAGGTTTGATAAAATATAGATTATTTTGCATCCATCTAGAACAGATAAAAGATTTGTTTTTACGAATCACCACTTTTTCATTAAAAGATACCACGTAGGAGTCTTTAAATAAAGAAGATACAGAAATTAAATTCCTTTTAAATTTAGGAACATAAAAACAATCTCGCAAAATTAAATTCCTATAATTATCAAAATAAAGATGGACATCTCCCACAGCTTCTGCTGAGACCAAGGATCCATCGCCCATCCGAAGCATTAAGTCTTCACGAAGTAGACTTCTCGTTTCTTTGAATCCCTTCAGAGAAACACAAACATGATTAGTTGCACCGGAATCTATGACCCAGATGTCACTGGATTCCTCAACCAAACAAGTTTCTAAATATAGAAGATCACACCTACCTCCCTTGGAAAGGAAGTCCTTGCAATGCTTCTTTATATGCCCAACCTTACCACAGAAGAAGCACTTAAGCTTCTTTGGGTTCTTCTTCTTCTTCTTGCTCTTGGTAGCAGCAGGAATAGAAGACTTCCCAATCTTGGCCCGTTGCTTCTTTCCATTCCCAGAGTTAGGATTGGAACCAGAAGCAGCTACCATATTGGCCTCACCACCAGCAGGAGACTCCCTGATCAGCAGTTCAAACTCCTGTAACTGTTTCATCAGTTCTGTTAAGGTCATATCCTATCTATTGCTTAAATTAAAAGTAGCTCTAAACGGAATAAATTCCTTAGACAGAGTCTCAAAGACCATAGTCATCTGAGTTTCAGCATCGATGTCGGCTCCATTGGTTTGAGCCTCAGCGAGATAACCCATGACCAACATCATATGCTCCTTTACAGATGTCCCCGGTCTCTGTCTACAGTTTAAGAGTTTCTGAAGTGCCCCTTGCCGCTTCGTTATGGCCTGGCCTCCAAACATATCCTCAAGATTATCCAAGATCTGCTTCGCAGTCACATAATCCTGATGTTGAGCCTGCAACACGTTGTTCATGCTGGCCATAACATAGCAGCGGGCCTGATCATTAGCATCTTTCCAGCGGTCGTACGCTTGGAATTGCTCATTACTTGAGTCTCCCGTAGGCTCGGGAGGACAAGGAGTTGTCAGAACATATTTCAGTTTCTCAAAGGAAAGGACGATGTCTAGGTTTCGTTTCCAATCGTTATAATTCTCACCGGTTAATAGGTTTTTGTCAAGTATCGATGATAAAGCATTTTTAGACATTTTCAATCTACAATAAAGAATCATATACTAAACATAAGCAAACATATATAATAATTTAGTAAGATAACACAATCATGTAAAATCATACAAATGTGTTTATGTGTCAAAACCTTGAAAATATCACAACCTTACAACGATAATTCCCAACTCAGAATTCAACAAGCTCCTAGGGGAGTCATGCCAAATTCAATTAGGAACACGGATCCCCTCCTGATTAATATATGCCATCCAGGACCCGTATGATCCAGCATATACTAATAACCGTTTCTTTGGCCATTAATTTTATTAACAGAGCTCGTAGGGAAGGTTAATAATAAAATTAACGTGAGTGTATAACCACCGTTTCAATATTTTATCCATGATTTATAATCACCACCTAGGGGTGTGCAAACATAAATCATACTAAAATACCTTATCCTTTCAGAGATCCAATCTGGTACATGATAGAAATCCCTTCCTAGGGGTCGGGACCACCATGTTCTTCCTATGGACCAACGATGGAGGCCTTAGGTCCTCTCTTCGAAAGCCTTCTCCCACTCAATCTTTTGAAGTCAAGGTTTTATTTTAAAATTATGCATGAACAATTTTAATATGAGCGGCACTCCCTATTCTATATGACATGTTATCAATATACATGGTAAATCATATTATAATGCAGACAAGCAAAGCAATCAAGCAAAGCTACAAGTAAAATAATAGTAACCGTAATATTATGGTTCCACTCTAGAGAATAGAAAAACTAAGATTACAAGAGAATAATCGAGACATTTATCGATTCTTCATCCTTGAATCCACAAGCTGTATCCTTTTTCATGTAATATCCATCTTCAAGTCTTCAATCCCGTATGAATCAAATACTTCATATTTCCGGTCATATCCAAATTTAATGTTTCTCAGAATCGTCCTAAAAATAAAATTAAAATTGCACCGAAAAAATTGCACCTTTTCTGGACACTTGGCAGCTCTCGGTCGGCAGCCCGATCTAGGTGATCAGACTACCGGTCTTGCTCCATCGGCCTGCCGATCTGAAACATCGGCCTGCCGATCTATGCAGGTTCGGCCTGCCGAACTTAAACTTCGGCCTACCGGTAGAGCACCAATCTTTCTGCCCCACTATCGGCCTGCCGGACCATACGTCTGGCCTGCCAATCCATTACCTTCGGCCTGCCGAATTGTGACGTCTGGCATGCCGACCGAGCAGAAAACCCTTAATCCAGAAAATACAATTTTAATGCAATTCATCAATTTTATTTTCAACAATTCAAAAACATAAAATTAGAGACTCAGGAAATACCAGGAGGCGCCATCATCAATCTTCAAGATCCGACTTCTTGATCCATCTTCTCCGGATAATTATTTAATTACAAATTCTTACAAATTAAAAATTAAATAACAATTCCAAGATGGAGATGATAGTCCGCCAACTAATTACATGAAAAACATAGATACATATTCTAACCTCTAAGGAACCATAACCGGTATTAATTAATTAATAAATAATTAAACAATGATTTAATCAACCATAATTAATTATTAAACATTCACCACATAATCCATGACAACATATATATTATATAGAAACCTAGAGTGCCATCTCTCTTTAAAATTCAATTCAAGCATAGGAGAGATTAAAATCACAAAATTTATGCATATAACATGATCACAAACTTGTAAATTTATGTAAAAACCTCGGCACTGATGCCAATTGTTGGAAACAAAGTGCATAACGGAATTTTAAAAATTTTCATCAGAGTAATTTCCAAAACACAAGTTTGACATGTTATATGTATAAATTAAACAGATCTTACTAACCTCAGTGTGCCGAAGAACCTCCGCGATCCGTGTAGAGAAGTAACATTCCAGAAGAGCCTCAACCAACTGGTCTTCTTTGCTATTCTCTATCCACAACCAGAGTGAGTGTGGGCTCACACGTACAGCTCTTCCACCGGTGACTCTCCTTCCAACCAATAGAGAGAACCCAAAGCTAGTGCTCGTGATTTGTGAACAAAAGCTCTCAGGGAGTTTTCAGATGCTCACTAGAAGAGTATCACTCTTAATCTCTCAAATTGATCTGAGTAAATCATGAGACTCACTCCCTTTTTATACCTATTGGTCCTGGGGTCAGTCCATATCAGATTAGGTCTCAAAAACACGAAACAGAATCAAGTTCGGATCAATATCTGATAAGATCCGTGTGAAAACACGTAATCTTATCTCCCGTTGATTCGGTAGGCCGAACATTCGGATCTGAAGGCCGATCAGGCCAGTTCGACAGGCCGAACACGTTATTTGGCAGGCCAAACTCCCGAGAAAAAATCTTCGCGAATCTTTTATTTTCCACCCGAGATTCTAAAGGATAAAGTCTCAGTTTTGATTCAAATAACCCACTAGAGAAGTTATCTGATCAAAACAAACTTTATCAAGATAATCTCTAAGAAAATAAATCAATTCACAATAATTCTACAAGTTTATCTTGTTCTAATTTTGTCCAAAATTAACACAACCGATAAACAAACAAGAATTATCTGATCGCAATAATTCAACAAGTTTATCTTGAACTAATTTCTTACAAAATTAATTCAACCGATAAACAGACATGAATTATTTGATTCTTATAAATTTTTAACTAATCTGATAAATCCGACATAAGTCACCAATTTTTGGAAAAGCATGCCGTGCCGTTACAGGATTTTGTGAGCTAGCAAAGGGGACCAAAATGGACCTATAAAGTTCAAGCTCATGATAATTATGAAACCCAATATCCCAGATATACATTTCACAATTATCAACTCCAACGTTACTCCACTAAAAGCTTGGAGCTGCACTCTCAAACTTTATAGAATTACGAAGCTCGTGTAGCTAAGTCTCCATGACATATCATAGTGTATCGTATCCCCATATGATTATCTATAATCGGCTTAAGGAAAAGTTCTGTCTTACCTTCCTGATTATTTTTATCTTACGTTCCATTGTCTCACCATTAGAGAACTTACCATCCAAAGATAGTATACCATTCGGTTACACCTATGTATCCAAATGGTTGAGCGCTCCAGTTTTCCAATTACAGGACAACGCATATAAGAGGATATCATTACTCCTAAAGAGGAGCTATGGATTCCATATCTATGAATAACAAGTCTACGCTATCAAGAGTCATGCCTCCAACATACCGGCATGCGTACCGCTATAGAGATGTGGGAGTCACCCATTGGTACATCAAAAGACACAAGTCGAGACAACGGGCCCACTATTCATCTCAGGATTAAGATACAATACAAATGACTGTCTAAAGTGAATCGATTTGCCAAGACAGAATTATTAATCCAAATCAATTCACTTTATGTCCTGATCCAATACATCGTCACCTATGACAACGTGCCAAAGTTTCTATTCACGGAGTCCAACTCCGATGGCCAAGACAAACCATCTCCCATAAGGGATATAGACAACATAACAATCTTTACATGAATAAAGCGCCCAACTTTATTCCCTCGATTACGGATCATATGTTTTAGATCGTCACCTTAAGAATCGTGTCTTTCGCATTAATCATCCCATCATATGCCCAATTCTTAAGGTTTAGACTGACAGTCTCAAACTACTGTTTGCATATCATACATTCAACAAATATGAACGTAAAGAGGACAAGATTTGGTATATATAAATGAATAAATTCTTTATTGATAAAAATATCTCCAAAACGTATTACATTTTTACTCCTTAGGGCATACATGTCTAACACAGCCTACTTGGCATGCGGCCTCGGAGGCCCTAAGAGGCACCTCGAAAGGGGAATACATCGTGTCGGGGGCTGACAACAAGCTTATTGGAGATTCTACCAAGCTTATTAGTAGACCACCGAAGTTTATCTCCTCGGTGGTTGAGCCGTGCTCACCCTCAACATTAGCCCCCTAGTTCACCTGGTCGGTGTTCGGCCGGGTGGACTATGCCGAGTGGGTGAGGTCGGCTGAAAGGAAGAAGACCAAATGGCACTTCAGAGGGGGATGAGGTGAAATGATGCGAGGATCAGAAGGAGGACACGGGTCTCACCGCGGCCGACTACGCCGCCTGACAGGCGTAATGATCACGCCTCTTAGTTTTTCGCGCCCAGATTTCCCACCTGAAATGGCTATAAATAGGGTCATCCTCTCATTAATTTCATGCGATTCCTATCAAACTTTCACACCCAAAGAGTTTTAGCTACCAAGCTATAGTCATCCACTTGAGGATCATATTTTCCCCGAGCTTCCAAAACTCGAGCAGGTAATTTCCCAAGAGTGCCAGAATGAGTGATGTTACCGATTCCCAAAATTTAGAAATTTCCAGGTCAAAAAATAGTATAGAAAGTAGCTCGTCCACCGTCCAGACCGACGTCGAGGGAATGTCCCTAGAACAGGATGGGGCTGGCCGACTCGAGCAAATTTTGAGGGATGACTCTGAAACTATACCCGAGCAGGAGTTCCTGAACATGTTAGGCGGGCAAAGGCCGATTAGGCCATCTAGGGAGCAGAACCCTTATGTCGGGTCGGCTGCTGCAGGCTCCTCCCGAGTTCTTTCTAGGGACAGAGTCGAGCTACAAGGGAGCGGCGATGTCCCAAGCACATCCGGCCAGGGTGCTGGAGCAACAGTCTAAGTTGCAAGAGTAGTAACGGTGGACGTTTTCGACGAGGAATAGGGTAACCGAGGAGGCAGAAGCAGAGTAGCCTGAAATAGTAGAGGAGGTCCAGGTCACCCGCGTACGAGGTGTGACGGCGTACCGGGTAACCCGGCCCTGGCAAACCTCAGCCGTGGGCTATACAAGTTCTATCACGGAGTCTCGGTTGGAGGAGCTACGCGCCAAGTATGGTATCCCGAATGACGTGACCGTCACTATTCTCGACAAGGGCGATTCACCTTTGGACGTGCCTGAGGGATGTATCACTCTCTATGTCGAGTTCTTCAGGGCTGGGCTGCGCCTCCCGTTCCATCCATTTTTGCGTCGGGCACTCAACGATTCAACGTGTGCTTGGCTTAGTTGAACCCAAATAGTTACAGGTTATACGTCTTGTGGAGGTACCACCGGGCTACCAAGATGCCGTTGGAAGCCTTCAAGCAAGTGTACAAGATGAAGAAGCTTCCTCGACAGTCTGGATGGTACTACATCACCGGCTTCAGGAAGGACTTTATCTTGGGCAACCTCGATTCAGATAAACTCTAGAAGTACGAATGGTTCTATGTCGGGGGAAATTATTTAGCTTGAGCCAGTGAGATCATCCCTATCGATTAACACGTGCCGAGGTCGTTCGAGCAAGGGCATGTGTGGACCAAGCAACCCTAGGCACCGAGCCACGTGATCAGGACGGTCGAAGACCTATTCAAGAAACCAAAATTGACCAGGCAGCAATCCTTCCTGCTCAGGAAGGAAACTTTATCCAGTTACAGCTAGTTCGGGAGCCCAGTAGAATAAATCCCCAACCGGTCCCCCCTGCCCGGGGTACTGGGCAGGTTACAATTGCTAGGCCTAGTGCCGTCGATGTCCCAGGACCGAGCACTTCTCGATCTGGGTGGCCGACTAGGGAGCCTTCATCGTCCAGTTCCAACGACTAGTCGAGTGGCCCCTTCAATGCGGGGCCACCTGTAGCCGACGAGGAACTTAAGGACGTGATTCGACTCCTATACCCGTCCCGCCAGCTTTAGATAGGAGGTCCGCCCTGATTTTTTTTTGTATGCCGACCTTATTTTGACGGGGTTTTGTTGTGCAGAGATGTCTTCGTGGCCGAGCTCCATTGCTGAAAGATAGGCTCTGATGGAGAGCCTAAGAAGGTAAAAAGGCAAGGCCGTCGTGACCGGGAGGAAACATAAGCAGACTCCTAGGGTAGAGCTTCCTCTTCAACCCAAGTAGGTTTCCACTTCAGTCCAAGAGCTGCCGCCTCTACCTCCGTCGACCAGAGATGTGTCGGTAGAGATGCTAGTAGAGGACACGGCTAGAGTCTCTTCCGAGGACCCGCAGAGGAGGCCCCCAAATTACCGCGGTGTCATTCTCGAACGTCTCAGGGATGTGATGCCCCATGATGATTTTTTTATGAACATTCGAGGGGAGGACTTCCAGAGCCTGTGTAATGCGGCTTTTTGGGCTGCTGCCATCGTAAATGTTCATCCAAACCAAGCCTTTAGTTCCTTTTTTTATCACACTTCCAAGCATTGAAGTCTTGTTTCCTGTAGACAAGTCCCATCCTGCATATGGTCCACTCAGCTAGGATGAAGGATATCCACAAGGAGAAGGAGATGGAAATGAAAACTTTCCTCAGGAAGTTGGACGTGGACAAGAAGCTTTGTGCTAAGAACATTGAGCTAGACCAAGCAAAGAACTCTCTTTCTCAAGCCTAGGAGGAAGTCTAGAAAGCCAAGGCCGAGGTCGAGGAGGCTTGGGGGCAGGCCAGAGAGGCAAATGATGAAGCTATATGGCTTAAAGGGCAGCTGGCAGCCCTATAGGCTGAGCACCAGCAATTCATGGATGAACTTCCAGGTCGTCTAGCCCGAGCCGTGGACGAATTCAAGGCATCTCTAGAGTACACCCATTACTACTACTTCGGCATGACCGACCTCCATGATCATCTGATGAGGCAGCACCCCAAGGTCGAAGGCTTTGATTGGTCGCTCATTGTCAAGCCTAAACAAGGCGTTGCTCAGCAATAGTAGGGCGAGGAGGAGGTCATCGTAGTAGACGGCGATAACGATGGAGATGGGCAGAGCACTGCCAGCGATGGAGGCGAGGAAGACATGGCTGGGGGTGAGACTCAGGCTTAGGCAAATTTTATCCCCCCTTTTTTGTTGTTTCTTGACTTGTTTGGGTTCGGGAGGTGCCCGGTTAATTGTACCTCCCTCTATAAATAAAATTTATTTCCCGTTCTTCACTTCTTGGATTGTTGAATTCTATTTTTCTTTTCAATGTTTTCCGAGTGTGAATGTTCTCAGGAGAATCATGTTTCGGCGTGAGAGGTTCCTCGAAAACACGGTTACAGCTTTGAACCGTCGAGTAACCACATACCTCGGTCTTCAGAATCGGACCAGAATGCTTTTCGTATTTCCAAGTTAGATGCTCCTCAGGGGGGGGGCGCATTCTTAGAAACGGCTCTAAGAACTCAGTTATTCTCTTCTCTTTTCTTTTTTTTATTCCTAGTGAGACCAGGTATATCGTCTCGATGGCTACCGAGTTTACCCGAGCAGGGGTGGTATCCCTATTCTCTTAGTTAATCCAAGTGGTTATCCTTGTCTGCTCAGTTAATCCGCGCAAGGTTTAGGTTTTCGTTCTCTGTCGAGCAGTGCACAATGGTGTGTGGCTACCCTTACCCTATTACCCCCCTAGACTTGTTTAAGTTTTTAAGGAAACTTTGCAAGTGTAGGACGCGTCGGGCACGTTGTTGTGCCAAGCAACTTGCTAGGTGTCTATACGGCGACAGACCTAAGGTCGATAAAGTGCCGATCAGCCCCCCAGCTCGGTTAATCAGGATGACTCTCCATTGTCGGGAGTTATTGTCTTATCCTCCAAGCTAGAGTTACGACATTCTCTTTCGGATGCATATTTCCTTCAAACACATTGCTCAAATAGAATGGTGTAGGAAATTTGTATTCCATTGATGTGATATATACATACATTTTTCTAGTCCTATTTGGTAGGCCTAGTTACAAAAGAATTCTAGCCAGAGGTCAAAAAAGGTTTCTAGCCCTGAAATTAGCAAAAGAACCTTTTCAGAAGCTCGGCATTCCAAGGATGCCCGAGCTGGTTTCCTTCTATGTCAGATAATCTGTATGTGCCCAGCCGTACAATGCCATCGACCTTAAATGGACCTTCCCACTTTGGACCAAAGGACCCGAGGCCGGGCTGTTGAACCGTGACCTTCTTTAGTACCAAGTCTCTGACCTTGAAACTTCTGGACTGGACCCTCTTATTGTAATACTAAGCTACTATTTGATTCCGTGCTGCATTACGGATTGCTGCCTGGTTCCTTTTTTCTTTAAGTAAATCAAGCTCGACCATCATCAATTTTGTGTTTTGGGTCTCCTTCGTACCGTTCAATTCGAAGCTAGGCAACCTTACTTCGGCCAGGAAGATAGCCTCTACCCCATAAACAAGGGAGAATAGGGTTTCCCTGGTCGTTGTCTGGGTAGTTGTTCGGTAAGCCTAGAGCACTTATGGGAGCTCGTCAATCCATGCGCCCTTGAGCTCCTCGAGCTTTTTCTTCAGGTTGTCCTTGATTGTTTTGTTTACAGCCTCCACCTGGCCATTACTCTGTAGATAGCTCGGGGAGGAGAAAACCT
Source organism: Artocarpus heterophyllus (assembly GCA_025403435.1). NCBI lineage: Eukaryota > Viridiplantae > Streptophyta > Magnoliopsida > Rosales > Moraceae > Artocarpus > Artocarpus heterophyllus. The sequence goes on from CM046342.1 coordinate 21,350,528, forward strand.
TCCTAACGCCGAGCCCTTCACTAGGTGGAGGAGACCTGAAGATTCAAATTGTTTGGCATTGTCGGTCACAATCGTGTATGGGATCCCAAACCGGCAAATGATGTTCTTCCACACGAAGTTGGTACACTTAGCTTCAGTCATGTTGGTACAAGGTTCAACTTCAATCCACTTTATAAGATAGTCTATAGCCACGATGCAGTACTTAAATTATGATCGGGCCGGCAGGAGGGGTCCAATCAAGTAGATGGCCCATTTTGCAAATGGCCATGCTGAGGTCACTGGAGTGAGTCGCTCGACGTGATGGCCAGGCATTCTTGCAAACTGCTGGCATTTGAGGCATTTTTGGACAAAATCCCCGCAGTCCTGTTGCATGGTCAGCTAGTAGTAGCCCTATCGAAGGCACTTTTGGGCTAAAGAGCGTCCCCCGGAGTGGTTGCTGCATAGGCTCTTGTGGATTTCTTTCATTAGATACTCGGCTTCTTTGAGGTACAAGCATTTTAAGCATGGCATGGTGTAGCCTCGTCAGTATAATTTTCCTTCGATCATCGAATACTGGGCCGAGCTATTACGTATCCAACGTGCTTCTTCTCGGTCGTTGGGTAATTTAGTTGTGGTCAGGTATCGGATGATCGAGTCCATCCATGCGGTCTCGGGTTCTTCGGCTATACTTGCGGCTTCCTTGACGATGCTTAGCTTGGCAAGTCTTTCAATAGGGACCGAGGTTAGATCGCTACTGCCCAAGTTGGAGGCTAATCGGGCTAGGGCGTCTACTTCCGCGTTCTCTAACTGGGGGATTTGCTTGAAAGAGTAAGACTTAAATTGTCCAAGCAGTTGCTTCACTTCTTGTAAATATGCAGCCATGGAGTCTGCTCGGGCTTGAAATCCCCCAGTGACCTACTGAACCATAAGCATTGAGTCGCCGTGGATGGTTATACGGTCTATCCTGAGATCTCAGGCGATCCGAAGCCCGGCCAAGAGAGCTTCGTATTCTTCCTCATTGTTGGAGGCCTTGAAATCAAACCGGAGGGCATAGATAACTTTATAACCATCCAGGCTAGTTAAAATCAGCCCGCCACCGGACGGCATAGATAACTTTATAACCATCCAGGCTAGTTAAAATCAGCCCGGCACCAGACCCGTCAATGCAAGAAGATCCGTCAACATGAAGTTTCTAGTCCGGCTCTGGGGCAATGCTGTCCTCACTGCAGCTGGGTGCATCGGGCACTTCGATAGGTGACTTCTAGACAAGCGGGGTCGCCTGTCCAGCGTCTGTGAATTCTGCGATAAGGCTGCTAGAGATTGAGCTTTGATGGCCATCCTGGCACAAAATGCACATCGTACTGGCCGAGCTCTACCAACCATTTGGCCATACGGCTTGATATCTCTGGACTCTAGAGTACTTGCCGAAGAGTGAATTTGGTTGGGACGTTGATGGTTTGCAACTTGCAGACTTGAGTAATTAAGGAAAAAGTCAACTTCTCAAGTGGCAGGTACCGCTCCTCGATGCCTTGGAATGCATGGCTTGTGTAGTAAACCGGCCTTTGGACTCCATCTTCATCTTAGCTCGGACACGGCTAAATATGCAGTTAAAGCTTCATCGGGCAAAGGTTTGGACATGAGCGGGGGCATGGCTAAGTATCTCTTTAGGCCTTGAAAAGCTTCCTCACATTCCTTGCTCTACTCAAACCTCCCCTTGAGTGTCTTAAAAAATGGATGGCACTTGTCGGTGGCCCGGGAGACAAACCTTGACAGGGCTGCCACCATGCCGGTGAGCCGTTGCACGTCTTCTACTGTTTGAGGAGAATGCATATCAATAATTGCTTGGGCCTTTGCTGGGTTAACCTCGATGCCTCGTTGATTAACCAAAAATCCAAGGAATTTGGCCGAGCTTACACTAAACACACACTTTGCCAGGTTGAGTTTCATCCTATATTCCCAGAGAATGTCGAAGCTTGCTCGGATATCGGCCATGTGGTCTTCTGCTTGGACAGATTTTACTAGCATGTCGTCCACGTAGACCTCCATCGATTTTCGATCAGCCGAGCAAACATCTTATTGACGAGGCGTTGGTATGTAGCTTTGGCATTCTTCAGCCCAAAAGGCATTACCACATAGCAGTATAAGCCCTGGTTGGTGACGAAGGCAGTTTTTACTTGATCTTCCTCGGCCATCTTTATCTGATTATACCCGAAGTACGCGTCCATAAAGCTCTGGAGCTCGTGGTCGATAGTGGCATCGACGAGCTGATCTATCTGAGGAAGTGGAAAGCAATCCTTAGGGCAGGCCTTATTGAGATCGATATAATTAATGCAGACCCGCCATTTGCCATTTGCCTTTTTGATGAGAACAACATTCGCTAACCATTCCGGGTACTTGACTTTTCTGATGAACCTAGCCTTGAGGAGCTTCTGGACTTCTTTGTTTATTGCAGCGTACCTTTCTGGGTTAAAAACTCTTCTTTTTTGTATCACCAGCCTGTGGCTAGGTTGGACATTGAGCTGATGGCTGATGATGCTCGGATCAATGCCGGGCATGTCCTCATGGGACCATGCAAAAATGTCCTGATATTTGGTAAGAAGCCTTTCCAGGTCGGCCCGGATCTCAGGTCTTAGCTGCGATCTGAGTTGAACAGTGTGTTCAGGCCTCTCGGGGTCTAGGGAGAACAACACCAAATCTTCGACCGGGGTGGCCTTTACCTCTTCTTTGTGTAATCTGGGGTCTAAATCTGACAGCATCTTGGGTGTCGGGTCAGCAGGGAGATTCATTTTGTCAACCGTGTAGATGGCCGAGACGCCTTGGTGCCGAGCTGTAGCTGCTCTTACGGCATTGGCGTAACAAGCTTGGGAATCCAACTGGGACGAGTGAATCACTCCAACACCACCATCCACGGGGAATTTCATGGCCAGGTGATATGTAGAGACTATGGCCTTCAAAGTGTTTAGTGTTGGGCGGTTGATGATGATGTTATACTGGGAGAGTTTGTCGACGACCAAAAAGTCAACAACCCGAGTGACCCGCGCGGCTTCTTCTCCAAAGGTTACGGGCAAGCCGACCTTCCCTATAGCTCGAACGCATTCCCCAGTGAAGCCATATAGCGGGGTCTGAACCGGGACCAAAGGGGCATTGCTTATCTTCAATTTATCGAAGGCTTGCTTGAAGAGGATGTCGGCTGAGCTGCCGTTGTTGATTAGAACACGCCGTACTATATTGTTGGCAATGGGTAGCTCGCACACCAGAGCGTCATTATGCTGGTGGATTAACCAGTCTGCTTCCTCCTCGGTAAACGTGATTGGGATGTCCTCTTGGTGACATATCTTATTGATATGCTTGGACATATTTATGAATTCACCCCGCTCGACCAGCCGAGCTTCTTTGACATATGACTGCCGTCCACTTGACGTGTCCCCGATAATAAGCCTGTCGAAGATCGTGTGAACGATATTTGGGGGATCTGAGGTTTTCCCAGCGTCGGTTCTGGAGCGGTTCAGTCCATCTCAGCTCAGCGGATCATTCCTTCCCAAGGTGGACCCTAGGGTTATAATCCACTCAATAAATTCTTGCAAATGACCTTCTCGGACCAGCCTTTCGATTTGGTCCTTTAGTTGGATACATTCACAAGTGCTATGCCCCACATCCTTGTGCAATTCGCAAAACCTTGATTGATCCAGCTTCACCTTGCTCCCCTGGATCTTAGGTGGTGGTATTAGTAAATTCTTGCCACTTACCTGGGCGAGCACCTTGTCTATGGTCGCCACTAATGGTGTGTAGCTCTGGAATTTATCGGTCGGCCCCTTTGGCTTCTCAAATTTCTTCTCCTTCTTCTGCTTCTTGCTTTGCTCGATGTTGCTATGTTCCGATGCTTTCTTTTGCTTTTTATCTTTCTTTGTTCCGCTTGGGTCGGCTTCTTCCCTACGGCTTTTTATGTATTCAGCAGCGTCGGCATGCCTCTAGGCATAGCCGAGCATTTGGGAGAATGTACTTGGCTGCTCGAAGACCAGTGACCAGGTCAATTTTTTGTCTCGGAGACCCCCACAAAAATGTGCTTGAGGGTCTCGTCTTCGACATGCTTGACCTCGAGAGCTGCCCGGGTGAACCGGTTGATATAGTGCTTGACGTTGTCGTCTCCTTGTTTGACACATATAGGTATGTAATCTCTTTCCTCTACGTTTTTGCCGTAGAAAATGCCGAAGAGAAGGCGTCGGCCAACTGTCGGAAAGAAAAAATAGATGAGGGTTTAAGCCGTCGGAACCCTTGCCGAGCAGGCCCTGTCAGGGTTAGCGAAAAAGCTTTGCACATCGCTGCGTCACTAGCATTCTATAGTAGCATGTGCCCCCAGAAGAGTTCAACATGCTCATCAGCGTCCGTCGTCCCGTCGTAGGACTTGATTTGTGGAACTTTGAACTTCGATGGCATAGGGGACCGTGTTATATTATCCGAGAAGGGTGGATCCTTAGCTCCTATCTCATCTAGGTCAAATCGACAATTTTGGATCTCATCAATTTGGCGCTGTAGTGCCCGAAACTGGTGGCTGTTAGTGTGTTCGGGCAGTTTGACCCGATAGGGTACTCCGCCCTCGACGCGGCCTCCAACCCCAGGCTGATGGTTTCGATTTGCTCCTTGATAATTGAGCCTGTCAAATACCGAGGCTCGAGAACCCTGCGGCGAGGGAGCGCGAGCTGCTTGGTGTCCAAGATGGCCTTCTTGGACCAATCTGTTATTGGCCGAGATGCCGCGAGTGGATCCTCTAGATTGCTCTGAGTGGGCTTCTTCATGGTCGACTGTGCCTCACTCTATCTAACCTCCAGCCTGGTCAACCTGGGCCGGGGGTGGCAAAGCTGGTGCAGCATGGCACTGAGCTTGCTGCGCGAGCTGTTGCGTTAGGATTTGGATTGCATTTGTAAGCTCCTAGATCGGGTCCTGGGTGACCGGACCTTCCACGTGCTCGACCCTAGCCGTGCTTCCCTGACCACCAGACCGGGACCTCATAATTCAGGGACGGCCCCTAGGCCTACCCGTGTTCGGTTGCCTATTTCTTGCGTCGTCCGACCCCTCCTGTCGGGCTGTATCATCTCTGATGTTTTCTCTAGTCGTCATATTGGCTGTTAGAGGTAATGTGGCTGACGTTTGGGCGAAGGCATAAACGCCCTCCTTCTAGAGCCAAAATGTTGATGCTTACCGTAGTCTGATGTCGGATCAACACCATGTGTGGCTGCGCATGGTCCGACTCTCCTTCGGTTCGCCTCTGCCTAGTTGGGTGTACCTACAACAAGAGGAGGGACGCTTCAAAGGCAATAGAAAGGTTAGTCAATGGACAAGGGCTCTCCGATGCTCAAGGCAGTGTTTGCTCGGCAGAGGGCAGCAACTAGTTAGGTGGGAAGAAGAAGTCTCTCTAGAATGTCATAAATGCATCCTATTTACAGGCCACCACTTGGACTGGGTGTTAGGTGGGTTTCACCCACTACCGGGGTGTCGCATCAAGGTGTGTCAGACAGTAGGTGACAAGTGTTGCATCCCCTGTCTGATGGATTGGATTCTATCAGACGGTGAGTTATCTACCATGTGCTAGCCCATAATGGCAAGTAGCAACTTGCTTGCGAGTGAGATTCATCTGACCCGAGCTAGTGTGTAGTCCGAGGTGGTAGCCTACTTGGCATGCAGCCTCGGAGGCCCTGAGAGGAACCTCGAAAGGGGCGTATATCGCGTCGGGGGTTGATAGCAAGCTTACTGGAGATTTTGCCAAGCTTATTAGCCGACCACCGAAGTTTATCTCCTCGGTGATGGAGCCGAGCTCGCCCTCAACACGATATATTATGTACCTGTGTGTACAATGATGAATACCTATGTGTATTGAATGTTAGTACCCGTGTGTATAATGATGAATACCTGTGTGTATATAAAGTAAGTACTTGTGTGTACTATGCTATGCAACGAATTTATGTGTCATGGATAACATGTGAATGTCACATCATCCATGGTATGTCAACCATAATAAATGAACTGGTAAATATGTCACCAGAAATTAAGAAAAGTGTCGTATCGACTCCTGACTCAAGCGGAGTTTAAAGGATATAGTATGGCCATGGTGTTATGTAGACCTAAATGAAATTGCACAATGGTACGAACACTTGGGCCCTAGTAAAGATAAGAAATGATGAAGATAAGGAAAGTTTTATAAGAAAGCGTAATTGACTCATGCATTTATTTGAATGTCCATGTGGGATTTATGGGACTTACTAGGCGTCAGCTCATTAAGTATTTCATGCTGCATTTATTCCAGTGAGAAGGTCAGAATAAATTGTAATGATGAGCTAGCGGATGGATGATATGTGCAGACGGGGTATGGTTTCCGCCGTAGTATGTTTCCGCTATATTGTATTTTAAGATATTTTGAAAATAATGTTTGATAAACTATATTGCAAAGGAAAGGTAGTTATGTAAAAACAAGTATATGTTTGTATTTCAAAAGTTGTTAGACCAGTATATGTAAAGTATTTATTAAAAAGAAAAAAAAATTTCTTAAATTTTTGCCCTAAAGTAAGCAAGAAAGAGTTTTATCACAGCCCGAAAAGGCGGGTTGTGACATAAGTGATACTAGTGTGTAAAATGGCGAATTAGTGTGCCATGATATATTTCTAAACTTTATTTGACTTTTTTGTGATATTTCTAAAATTAATGTTATTTCTAATTATTTTAATCTTTTTAATTACTTTTGATAATTTTTATCTTGTTATTTTAAATTTTGAAACAAAACAATTTGTCAAATACCGAACACATCTTGTTTGAAATCTGTATGTTGCACAGGGTTTTCTTGTAGAAACCACCTCCCCTCCTCTTTATTTATTTCACTCTCCCTCACTCTTTCCCTCTCACTCTCGTTCTCTCTCACTCTCTCCCTCTCTCTTTTCCTTTCTCGCTCCCTCTTTGTGTCTCTCTATCTCTCTTTCTCACTCAAATTTTGATCTCAAAATCAAGCCCAAGCTTCAATTTTTGGTGGATTGGAAGCTTGGGAACACGTTTGAGCAACTACAACTTTGAATCAAAGACTAAATCAAGGTTAGTTTTCAAAATTTCAAAACTTTTTCCAATTTTTCAATTTTCTTAACATTTTGAAATCCAAGCTTCCTAAAGGTTAGAAAACCCTTAATCTAAGTTAGAGGAACCTAAAATATCTAGAATCTAGGCTCGGTTTGATTAAAAGAGGATTCAAATCAAGATTTTCTATTTTTCCTCTATTTTTTCATTTTTGAATTTTCTTGGATTTTTTTATGCAAATCTTGTTTAAACTAGTTTAAAGGTGTTCTATTATGTTTTTCTATCACCTATGATTGTTTTTCATGCCTGGGAAATGAGAAAAACAAGTGAAAATGAGAATTAGGCTCGGGGAGGCCGAGACCCAATTCTAGAAAATTCTAGAATTTTCCAGAATCGGGGCTCGGGGAGACTTCAGCAGGCCAAACTTCCTGTTTGGCAGGCCGGATTCATGAATCTGGTAGGCCGGACTTATACCTTTAGCAGTTTGAACCTGGAAAAGTTTGGCCGACCAAACTCAGATGATCGGTAGGCTGAAGTACACAATTCGACAGGCCAAACTAGAGGAACTGACAGGCCAACCGGGCTTCGTGAAAATTTGTTGTTTTTCACTGTTTTTACTATTTTAGACCCTGACTGAGAGTTTAACCTTGCAATATGATTTTATAAACACAAATGGCACACTAGGACACCATGGATAGTTTAGCAACATAGGATATCTTAAGCTAAATACTGATAAACTTAGTTTATATATTTAAGGTTGTTCGTGGTTTAGCGGAGCTAACGTATAGTGGATCAAGACCGTGGTGTTGAACATCGGCATGAGTATTGAGGTAGGACTTCTACCTCTCCTTTTGTAACCTTGTTTTAAAAAGATTTTGGCCTTGAAAAAAGACTTCTTTAAAAGTGTTTTCAAAGAAGGTTTTATCAATTATTTTCAGAACTGTTGGATAATGATATGTTGTACGTAATGAACCACATAATGAATGTAAATGAGCACACTCGGTGAATGGGTTTTAAATAATAATAGAAATGAACATAAGGGCATGATGCCATATCAGAGATGGGGTCGTGTAGCGTGCGACCTTGGGGGCAGGTCCCGAAACCCAACTGGGCCACTACGGTGGTGATAGATATATGGTTTGCCCAAGAAAAGATAATGATATCCTTTCTAGTCGACCAACCAACAGTTTTGGTAAGAATAATTTTACTGAATTTATTTATTCATTTAAGTCTATTTTTTGAAAATGTTTTTAAAACCTAGTTCTACTGAGCGCGTCACTCACTTTTTATTTGTTTTCAACCCTTTTCCCCTAGGTGGAATTCAGCTTAGGACTGATGACAGGTGTTGGAAAAATAGCGTATAATGGAATTTTAAAATTTTTATATCAAAGTATTTTTAAAAACACAAGTTTGACATGCTATATGCATAAATTAACTAGATCTTACTAACCTTTGTGTGTTGAAAAGCTCCTGCAATCAGTGAAGACGAATAACGTTCCAGAAGAGCATCAACCAACTGTCTTCTTTGCTATTCTCTATCCATGATCGGAGTGAGTGTGGGCTCACACATACAGCTCTTCCACCAGGTGACTCTCCTTCCAACCAATTGAGAGAACCCAAAGCAAGTGTTCCGGATTTGTGAACAAGAGCTCTAAGGGAGTTTCCAGATTCTCACTAACAGAGTATCATTCTTAATCTCTCAATTGATCTAAATAACTTATGTGACTTACTCTCTATTTATACAAGTTGGGTCTAGGGTCAGTCCTTATCAGATTAGGTCTCAAAATTTGAATTAGAATCAAATTAGGATCAATATCTGATAAGATCTATGTAAAAACGCGTGATCTTATCCTTCGCTCATCAACAGGCCGATCAGGATGATCGCTAGGCCGAACAGGCCCCATCGGCAAGCCAAACTTGCTGATCGGCATGCCGAACTGTCGATTAATATCTCAGTGAATTTTTTATTCTCCACCTGAGATTCTATAGGATAAAGTCTCAGTTTTAATTCAAATGACCTAATAGAAAAGTTATCTAATTAAAACAACTTTATCTAGATAATCTCTAGGAAAATAAATGAATTCCTAATAATTCTTCAAGTTTATCTTGATCTAATTTATTCAAAATTAAATCAACCGATAAAAAGACAAGAATTATCCGATCCCAATAATTCAACAAGTTTATCTTGAATTAGTTTTATCACAAAATTAATTCAACCGATAAATAAACATGAATTATTTGATTCTTTCGAATTTCAACCAATCTAATAAATCTAACATAGGTCACCAATTGGTGGAAAAGCACGCCGTATCATTACAAGATATTGTGAGCTAGCAAAGGGGACCAAATGGACCTATATAGTTCAAGCCCCCGATAATTATGAAACCCAATATCCCAGATATACATTTCATAATTATAAACTCCAATGCTACTCCACTAAAAGCTTGGAGCTGCACTCTCGAACAACATAGAATTACGAAGCCCGCATAGCTAAGTCTATATAATTTATCATAGTGTATCGTATCCCCATATGATTATCCATAATCGGCTTAAGGACAAGTCCTGTTTTACCTTCCCGATTATTTTTATCTTATGTTCTATTATCTCACCATTGAAAAACTTACCATCCAAAGACAGTATACCATTCGGTTACACCTATGTATCCAAATGGTTGAGCGCTCCAACTTTCCAATTACAGCATAACGCATATAAGAGGATATCACTACTCTTAAAGAGGAGCTATGGATTCCATATCTATGATTAACAGGTCTACGCTATCAAAAGTCATGCCTCTAACGTACCAGCATGCATACCACTATTAAGATGTGGGTGTCACCCTTTGGTACATCAAAAGACACAAGTCAAGGCAACGAGCCAACTATTCATCTCAGGATTAAGATACAATACAAATGATTGTATAAAGTGAATCAATCTGCCGAGACAGAATTATTAATCCAAATCAATTCACTTTATGTCCCGATCCAACACGTTGTCATCTATGACAACGTGCCGATGTTTCTATTCATGGAGTCCACCTCCGATGGCCAAGACAAACCATCTCCCAATTGGGATATAGACAACATAACAATCTTTACATGAATAAAGCGCCCAACTTTATTCCCTCGATTGTGGATCTTATGATTTAGACCATCACCTTAAGAATCGTGTCTTCCACATAATCTGTCCATCATATGCCTAATTCTTAAAGTTTAGACTGACAGTCTCAAACTTTTGTTTGCTTAACATACATTCAACAAATATGAATGTAAAGAGGACAAGATTTGGTATATAAATAATAAATAAATTCTTTATTGATAAAAATGTCTCTAAAAACTTATTACATTTTTACTCCTTAGGGCATATATGTCTAACAATCTCCCACTTGCACTAAGTGAGTAAATATCGCAAATCTCGCATCCCCATAGCTTCCACATGCCTCTCGAAGACTCTCCTAGTAAGTGTCTACATGAATGGATCAGCTAAATTGTCCAATGACGCGATCTTGCACACCGTGACATGCCCGCCCTCAACGAAGTCCTTTATCATATGATACTTCTGATCAATATGCTTACACTTCTTATGAAATCTTGGTTCCTTAGCATTAGCTACCACCGTACTGTTGTCATAGTACAGTCATACTGCCTTATCCATAATAGGAACTACCTCCAGATCCCCAAGGAACTTGTGGAGCCACACTACTTCTTTCAACGCATCACTAGCTGCCACATACTCGGCCTCTACAATTGAATCCGAAGTGCAATCTTGCTTCACACTTCTCCAACTGATGGTACCACCGCCTAGAGTAAACACAAAACCCAAAGTTGATTTCCTAGAATCCAAACAGGATTGAAAATCTAAGTAGTATATCCTAGAGGATTCAAGTCCTCACCCGAATATACAAGCATATACCCTCGAGTACTTCTCAAGTGCTTGAAAATATGCTTTACCGTAACCTAATGGTTCGGTCCTAGATCCGCCTAAAATCGACTTACAATCTCGACCGTATAACAAATATCCAGTCGTGTGCAAAGCATGGCATACATGAGACTACCCACTACTGAAGCATAAGGCACCTTCTTCATGTATTTTCTTTCTTCCTCAGACTTTGGAGAGTCTTTCAAAGAAAGAGTAATTCTAGACCTAGATGGTTGCCCACCTTTCTTGGAATCCTACATTGCAAACCTCTTGAGAATTTTATCTATGTAGTCAGCTTACAATAAAGCTATCACTTTGTTCTTCCTATCCCAAAAAATCTAGATACCGAGAATAAAATTAGCCTCACCCAAGTCCTTCATGTCAAACAGCTTGGTCAACCATAATTTGACTGACGATAATGCCCTAATGTCATTGCCAATTAGTAGAATGTCATCCACATAGAGCAGTAGAAAAACCACATTCCCATCCTTAATGTGTTTGTAAACACATGGCTCATCCACATTTTGTGAGAACCCATAAGCCTTGATTACCTGATCAAATCTTATGGTCCAAGAACGGGAAGCCTGTTTAAGTCCACAAATTAACTTTAGCAGCTTACAAACGTTACCCTCTTGACCCTTGACCTTGAACCCGTCTAGTTATGCCATATAAATGGACTCATCAAGATAGCCATTTAAAAAAGCCATCTTGACATCCATTTGCCAAATCTTGTAGTCGAGAGCGGCAGCTATGGACAAGAGAATCCGGATGGACATAAGCATGGCTGCAGGCGGAAAGGTTTCCTCATAATCGATTCCTTCCTTTTGCGTATAACCCTTAGCTACCAGTCTAGCCTTAAAGGTTTTGACCTTTCCATCCACTCCTCTTTTCCTCTTGTAGATCCACTTACACCCTAGGGGATTTACCCCTTCGGGAAGATCCACAAGCTCCTAGACCTGATTAGTCTCCATAGACTTCATCTCAGTGTTCATGGCCTCTGTCCAGAGTTTTGAATCAACATCCTCCATAGATTCTACGTAAGTATAAGGATCCCTGTCATGTTTATCCGATTCAGCCAAAAAGACCTCCTCATTGAACATATACCTCTCAGGTTGACGCCCGATCCTCCCACTATGTTGAAGCCCCTTAGGTTATTGTTCAGGTTTGTTCGGTTTTTCTACACTGATCAGAACGGTTTTATTTGGAACCTCCAGAGTGATCGGATCACTCCTTAACTCCTCAAGCATCAATTTGCTTCGAGGTTTAAAGTCGTCCATGTAACTCTCCTCAAGGGAAGTTACATTAGTTGAAACCACGACTTTATTTTCCTTTGGGTTATAGAAATAACCCCCTTTAGTCCCTTTTGGATATCCTACAAACACGCAAACTTTTGAATGTGCTTCCAACTTATTTGGATCCTTAAATAGGGCATGAGTCGGACATCTCTGTATGCGAATATGTTTTAAGCATGTCTTCCTACCTGTCCACAACTCGTGAGGAGTTTTAGGGACTGATTTTGAAGGCACATTGTTCAAAAGATAACATGCGGTTTGTAATGCATATCCCCAAAAGGATGAAGGCAATGATGAATAAGTCATCATCGACCTGACCATATCCAACAAAGTCCTATTCCTTCTCTCTGCTATGCCATTATATTGTGGAGTGCCCAGCGCAGTCAAATGGGATAAAATCCCATCCTCTAATAAGTGTCCCAAGAACTCATCAGAAAGGTATTCTCCACCTTGATCAAATCAAAGTGCCTTTATGGGTCTACTCAATTGCTTTTCCACTTCAGCTTGAAACTCCCTGAACTTGTCAAAAGTTTCACTTTTGTGGTGCATCAGGTACACATATCCATATTTTGATTAATCGTCAATAAAAGTGACGAAGTACTCATACCCTTCTCGTGCCCGGATGTTCATCGGTCCGCAAACATCTCTATGCATAAGTTCTAGAACCCCTTCGGCCCTATTGCCCTTAGACCCGAATGGTCTTTTGGTCTTTTTACCCTCCAAATAAGATTCACATTGAGGTATAGATTCCACCTTTAAGTGACTTAAAGGTCCATCCTTTACCAACCTTTGAATCTTATTTAGGTTAATATGACCAAGGCACAAATGCCAAAGATAAGTCTTATTAGAGTGAGAAGTTTTAAGTCTTTTAGAGTTATTATCATTCATCTCAGCATTAAGCAATAAGTCTATCTTAGGTTTGATAAAATATAGATTATTTTGCATCCATCTAGAACAGATAAAAGATTTGTCTTTACGAATCACCACTTTATCATTAAAAGAAACCAAATAGGAGTCTTTAAATAAACTAGCTACAGAAATTAAATTCCTTTTAAATTTAGGAACATAAAAACAATCTTGCAAAAATAAATTCCTATAATTATCAAAATAAAGATGGACATCTCCCATTGCTTCCGTCGAGACCAATGATCCATCGCCCATCCGAAGCGTGAAGTCTACATGTAGCAGACTTCTCGTTTCTTTGAACCCCTGCAAAGAAACACAAACACGATTAGTTGCATCGAAATCTATGACCCAAATGTCACTGGATTCCTCAACCAAACAAGTTTCTAAATACAGAAGATCACACTACCTCCTTTGGAAAAGAAGTCCTTGCAATGCTTCTTGATGTGCCTGACCTTCCCACAAAAGAAGCACTTAAGCTTCTTTAGGTTCTTCTTCTTCTTCTTCTTGCTCTTGGTGCTAGCAGGAATAGAAGACTTCCTGTTCTTAGCTCGTTGCTTCTTTCCATTCCCAGAATTGAGATTGGAACCAGAAGCAGCTACCATATTGGCCTCTCCACCCGCTAGAGACTCCTTGATCAGCAGTTCAAACTCCTGTAACTATTTCATTAATTCTGTTAAGGTCATATCCCATCTATTGCTTAAATTAAAAGTAGCTCTAAACGGAATAAATTCCTTTGACAGAGTCTCAAAGACCATAGTCATCTGAGTTTCAGCATTGATGTCGGCTCCAATGATTTGAGCCTCAGCGAGGTAACCTATGACTAACATCATGTGCTCCTTTATAGATGTCCCCAGCCTCTGCTTACAGTTAAGTAGTTTTTGAAGCGTCTCTTACTGCTTTGTTATGGCTTGGCCTCCAAACATGTCTTCAAGATTATCCAAGATCTGCTTCGTAGTCTCATAATCTTAATGTTATTCATGCTAGCCATAACATAGCAGCGGGCCTGATCGTTTGCATCTTTCCAATGATCATACGCTTAGAATTGCTCATTAGTTGAGTCTCCATAGGCTTGGGAGGACAAGGGGTTGTCAGTACATATCTCAGTTTCTCAAAGGAGAGGACGATATCTAGGTTCCATTTCCAATCATTATAATTCTCTCCAGTTAATAGGTTTTTATCAAGTATCAAAGATAAATCATTTTTAGACATTTTTAATATACAATAAAGAATCATATACCAAACATAAGCAAACATATAATAATAATTTAATAAGATAACACAATCATGAAAAAAATACAAATGTGATTATGTGTCAAAACCTTGAAAATATCATAACCTTACAACGATAATTCCCAACTCAAAATTCAACAAGCTCCTAGGGGAGTCGTGCCAAATTTAATCAGGAACACGGATCCCCTTCTAATTAATATATGCCATCCAGGACCCGTATGATCCAAAATATATTAATAATCGTTTCTTTTGCCATTAATTTTATTAACAGAGCTCCTATGGGAGGTTAATAATAAAATTAACGTTAGTGTATAACCATCATTTCAATATTTTATCCATGATTTATAATTACCACCTAGGGGTGTGAAATCATAAATCATGCTAAAATACCTTATCCTCTCAGAGATCCAATTTGGTACATGATAGAAATCTCTTCCCAGGGGTTGGGACTACCATGTTCTTCCTATGGACCAACGATGGAGGCTGTAGGTCCTCTCTTTGAAAACCTTCTCCCACTCAATCTTTTGTAATCAAGGTTTTATTTTAAGATCATGCATGAACACTTTTAATATGATCGGCACTCCCTATTCTATATGACATGTTATCAATATACATGGTAAATCATATTATAATGCAGACAAGCAAAGCAATCAAGCAAAGCTACAAGCAAAATAATAATAACCGTAATATTATGGTTGCACCCTAGAGAATAGAAATAAAAAATTACAAGAGAATAATCGAAACATATTATCGATTCTTTATCCTTGAATTCTCAGGTTGTATCTCTCATCATGTAATGTCCATCTTTAAGTCTTCAATCTCGTATGAATCAAATACTTCATATTTCCAGTCATATCCAAATTTAATGTCTCTCAAAATCATCCCAAAAATAAAATTAAAACTGCACCTTTTTTAGAAATTTTCTAGCTCTTTAGTCGGTAAGCCGATCTAGGTGATCGGCCTGTCGGTCATGACCCATCGGCCTATCGATCAGGATGTTCGGCTTGCCAACTCATGAAAGATCGGCCTGCCAACCAAAAGGTTTAGCCTGCCGCCAGAGCCTCCTGATTTCTGCCCCACTAACGGCTTATCGAACCTCACGTCTGGCCTACCAATCTGCGACCATCGTCCTGCTGAATTGTGGAGTTCGGCATGCCAACCGAGCAAAAATCTCCCATTCTAGAAAATACAATTTTTAATGCAATTTATCAATTTTATTTTCAACAATTCAAAAACATAAAATTAGAGGCTCATGAAATACCTAGGAGCGCTATCATCATTCTTTAGATCCACCTTCTAGATCCGTCTTCTCCGAATGATTATTTAATTACAAAATTCTTGTAAATTTAAAAATAAATAATAATTCCTAGATGGAGATGATAGTCCGCCATATAACTACATGAAAAACCTAGATACATATTCTAACCTCTAAGGAACTATAACCGGTATAAATTAATTAATTAATAATTAATTAAATAATCATTTAATCAACCATAATTAATTAATGAACATTCACCACATAATCCATGATAATATACAAAATATATAGAAACCTAGAGTGCCAACTCTATATAAAATTAAATTCAAGCATAGAAGATATTAAGATCACAAAATTTATACATATAGTATTATCAAAAACTTGTAAATTTATATAAAAACCATGGCTCTAATACCAATTGTTGGAAAAATAGTGCGCAGTGGAATTTTAAAAATTTATATCAGAGTATTTTCAAAAACACAAGTTTGACATGCTATATGCATAAATTAACTAGATCTTACTAACCTTTGTGTGCCAAAAAGCTCCTGCAATTAGTGAAGAGGAATAATGTTCCAGAAGAGCCTCAACCAACTGGTCTTCTTTGCTATTCTCTATCCATGATCGGAGTTAGTGTGGGCTCACACGTATAGCTCTTCCACCCGGTGACTTTCCTTCCAACCAATTAAGAGAACCCAAATTAAGTGTTCGTGATTTGTGAACAAGAGCTCTCAGAGAGTTTTCAGATTCTCACTAGCAGAGTATCACTCTTAATCTCTCAATTGATCAAAATAACTTATGTGACTTACTCCCTATTTATAGAGGTTGGGTCTAAGGTTAGTCCTTATCATCTTAGGTCTCAAAATTTGAATCAAAATTAAATTCGGATCAATATCTGATAAGATCGGCGTAACAACGTGTGATCTTATCCTTCGTTCATCGGCAGGCCGATCAGGATGATTGGTAGGCCGAACAGGCCCCATCGGTAGGCCAAGCATGCTGATCGACATGCCGAACTGCTGATTAATATCTTAGTGAATCTTACATTTTTCACCCGAGATTCTATAAGATAAAGTCTCAGTTTTAATTCAAATGACCCAATAGAAAAGTTATCCGATTAAAACAACTTTATCTAGATAGTCTCTAGGAAAATAAATGAATTCCTAATAATTCTACACGTTTATCTTGATCTAATATATTCAAAATTAAATCATCCGATAAACAAACAAGAATTATTCGATCCAATAATTCAACAAGTTTATCTTGAATTAGTTTCATTACAAAATTAATTCAACCGATAAATAGACATGAATTATTTGATTCTTTTGAATTTCAACCAATCTAATAAATCTGACATAAGTCACCAATTGGTGAAAAAGCAAGCCATATCATTACAGGATGTTGTGAGCTAGCAAAGGGGACCAAATGGACCTATATAGTTCAAGCTCCTGATAATTATGAAACCCAATATCCTAGATATACATTTTACAATTATCAACTCCAACGCTTCTCTACTAAAAGCTTGGAGCTACACTCTCGAACTACATAGAATTACGAAGCCCGTATAGCTAAGTCTCCATGACATATCATAGTGCATCGTATCCCCATATGATTATCCATAATCGGTTTAAGGACAAGTTCTGTCTTGCCTCCCTAATTATTTTTATCTTACGTTCCATTATCTTACCATCGAAAAACTTACCATCCAAAGACAATATACCATTCGGTTACACCTATGCATCCAAATAGTTGAGCGCTCCAGTTTTTCAATTACAGGATAACGCGTATAAGGGGATATCACTACTCCTAAAGAGGAGCTATGGATTCCATATCTATAAATAACAGGTCTACGCTATCAAGAGTCATGCCTCCAATGTAATGGCATACATACCACTATTAAGATGTGGGTGTCACCCTTTGGTACATCAAAAGACACAAGTCAAGACAACATGCTCACTATTCATCTCAGGATTAAGATACAATACAAATGATTGTCTAAAGTGAATTGATTTGCCGAGACTAAATTATTAATCCAAATCAATTGACTTTATGTCCCAATCCAACATATTGTCACCTATGACAACGTGCCAATGTTTCTATTCACGGAGTCCACCTTCGATGGCCAAGACAAGCCATCTCCCAATTAGGATATAGACAACATAACAATCTTTGCATGAATAAAGTGCCCAACTTTACTTCTTCGATTGCGGATCTTATGATTTAAACCATCACCTTAAGAATCGTGTCTTCTGCATAATCTGTCCATCATATGCTCAATTCCTAAAGTCTAGACTGACAGTCTCAGACTTTTGTTTGCTTAACATATATTCAATAAATATGAATGTAAAGAGGACAAGATTTGGTATATAAACAATAAATAAATTTTTTATTGATAAAAATGTCTCCAAAAACTTATTATATTTTTACTCCTTAGGGCATACATGTCTAATAAAGGGTTTGTAGACCGGACTTGCGAGCAGTAGAAAATTTGAGTAAGTTATTTGTATAAAATAATCAAGGCATGTATTATTTTAATTTCTCTATCCATTACAGATTGTGGTTGTGATTTAAATATTGTCAATACTATATGTGTGCATAAGTCGCAAGACCGATAGGACCAAACACGCATTCCTCCCTCTTTATTATTTTATCATTTTACTTCATCCCATTTTGTTTTATCTTACTTGTTTAATTATTGTAAATGTTTGTTTAGAAGGGTTTTAAATTATCACCAATTTCTTAATTAATTAAATTCCTTTACTTGTGTTTTAGTTAAATTTTTACTTAATCAACTTAATTAACCTGCCACATCACCTCCCGTACTACGGGGAGAATTGTATCAAAGCTCGATCATGAACCTTGAAAATTATGGACACATCGGTTTGATAATGAAATACCACTAACAGTCCAATTTTGTTTTCAAAAGTGAGAGAATGGCACCATGACATCGTTCATTTGTTGCTGATGCAAACCCAAGAAATGTGGAAAGTATGATGGGAGCGATGCTTGTCACTTTCCAACAGATGGCAGCAAGGGCAAGATCGAAAGATTCCGAGGCTAGTCGTCGGCACGCATACTTTAAGGAGTTTTGGTGTGCGTCTATTCTGACCTTCGACAGAGACCCGCAAGTGGCCGAATATTGGTTGGATTCAATTGTAAAACACCTAGATACCCTCGGCGTGCTAGTAGAGTATCATGTGAAGTTTACAGCCTATAAATTTGAACGGTGGTGCTAATACTTAGTGGAAGCAAGCTAAACGCCTAAGGAACAATGGGAACATTATCTAGAATAGGTTCGAGGAGCTATTCTACGATCTTTACTTTTCACAAGGATATAGAGACTAGAAGGCGGCTGAAATTTTTTGGGTTGCAGCAGGGTGACATGTCAGTTCGGGAATACGAGGCAAAGTTTAATGTGCTGGCCAGGTTTGCTCCATCTGTAGTGGCATCGGAGTGTGAGAACTGTATCAAGTTCCAAGAAGGGCTTAAAGCTTTTATTCGAAGACAAGTTGTTGCCCTACAACTTAGAAATTTTGGTGAGCTTGTGTCGTTAGCTATATATGTGGAAAGTGATTATATGCAATATTATGAGGATCGAGTAAGGACGTCAAGAGGACCACAAAGGAGTGGTAAGAGGAGCACCAGCAGCCGTCTAACTCAAGGAAAGAATCAACAAGGTAACATGAACAATAGAAGCAGTAGATGCAGCATTCCCTACAGTTTCCATTGCCACTATTGCCAATAGTTGGGACATATCAAGAGGAATTGCCTAATTAGGAGTGCTCGTCTCGGACTTCAGGCCAGATAACGAGCCAGTCGTCAGCCTTAGCCTCAGACTCTACATCCGCCTCAACAATTCCCTCAGCTGCAGTTCCGTCAGTTCTTTCCCTAGCAACTACCATACCCAGTATAAGGACACCAGCCGCAGAACTTCCAATGCAATACCCCTCAGTACTGAGCGCCAAGTATAGCTAGTGTGTAGTAACCTTCACTGCAATGGTATTGGCCGACAAACCCAGGACCTAGCAATGTTGGTAGAGGAATAGGGAAAGCTCCAGTTCAGGTTCACACCATGACATCAGGGAGTTTAGATGCCCAAACCGGCAACACGGTTGTTGATGGTATGATTCTAGTTTATCAGTCCTTAGCCCATGTTTTATTCGATACTGGTGTCATTCATTCTCTTATTTTAAGTTCTTTTGTACATGCCTTGGGATTAGAGATAGAAGAGTTTGGTGAACCCTTAGTTATTGCTTCACCCTTGGGGCAGGGGTGTGTAAACTGTGTATGTAAAGTAAAATCAAGATTGGGGGTGAAATTCTAAAGAGTGATTTGATTGTAATCCCTATGACTTCATATGATGAAATCCCAGGGATGGACTGGTTGTCCAAGTACAATGCGGTTGTAGACTGTCAACTTAAAAGTGTGACCTTAGTATTTGATAGGGGAACGATGATCACTTACCAAGGAAGTAATGATCGATTAATGAGTGAGTGTCTCATAAAGACGTGTCTCACAAGGCAGAAGAATCTAGCTTGCTATGCCTTCCTTATGAACCTAGAAGGAGAGAACAGTGCCTCGAGGAGGAATGCAGCAATTCCAGTGATTGATGAATTTGAAGATGTCTTCCCCGACGAGTTACCAAGATTACCATCACATTGGGAGATTGAGTTTGGCATTGAGCTACTTCCAAGAATGGCTCCGATAGCACCTTATAGGATGGCACCGACAAAGATGAAAGAATTGAGAAAGTAACTTCAAGAGCTTTTTGATATGGGGTATATTCGGAATAGCACATCACCATGGGGAGCACTAGTTTTATTTGCTAAGAAGCATGATGGGACCCTCAAGCTATGCATTGAGTGTCGGTAGCTAAATCGAGTCACTGTAAAGAACAAGTATCCTCTGTCCAAGATAGATGAGTTGTTCGATCAGTTAGGAGGCTCACAGTACTTTTCGAAGATAGATTTGTATTCAGGATACCACCAACTCAGGAGTAAATTAAAGGACATCCCCAAAACAGCTTTCAGGACCCAGTATGGACACTTTGAGTTTTTGGTGATGCTGTTTGGATTGACAAATGCTCTAGCAGCTTTCATGGACCTAATGAATAGGATATTCAGGCCTTATCTAGATCAGTTCGTGATCATGTTCATCGACGATATCTTGGTCTATTCCAAAACTTGGGAGGAGCATGAGCAGCACCTTAGGATCGCACTTCAGACTCTACGGGAGCACCAGTTGTACGCCAAGAAAGAAAAGTGTGAGTTTTAGATGATAAAAGTCAAGTTTTAAGGACATGTCATCTCTGAGCAAGGCATCTCAGTGGATCTGTCTAAGGTAGAAGCCATAGTGGAGTAGGAACGACCAAGGAATGTAGTAGAAATCTGTAGTTTCTTAGGACTCGTAGGATACTATAGGAAATTTGTAAAGGACTTCTCAAAGATAGCAGCTCTGTTGACAAGACTGATCAGAAAGAATGTTAGATTCGAATGGGATGAAGAATGTGAGTTTGCCTTCCAAGAGTTAAAGAATTAGTTGACTACAGCTTCGGTGTTGGTTATTCTAAATAGTGATGATCCATACGAAGTTTACACAGACGCTTCGGGACGCGGACTTGGATGCGTATTGATGCAAATGGATGCGTAGCAGCATATGGATCGAGACAGCTACGACCTCAGGAAGGAAACTATCCTACTCATGACTTAGAGCTTGCAGCGGTGATTCACACACTGAAGATTTAGAGAAGCTATCTATACGGGGCGACATTTTAGGTTTTCTCTGACTATAAGAGTTTGAAGTATTTGTTCACCCAAAAGGGACCTAAACTTGAGGCAACAAAGGTGGATGGAATACGTGGAAGACTATCATTTTGCGCTATCGTACCATTCTAAAAAAGCTAACGTAGTCGCGAATGAGCTCAGCCAAAAGTCTTTAGGGATTCTCACTTGCTTGGCTCTCGAGGATTGAAAAAGGGACGCAACAATGAGTGAGTATAGTCTGTAGTACTATAAAGACTATGACTGAGTTTCTATATACCATATGGAGATGACCCCAACTCTTGTTCAAATGGTGAAATAGAATCAGTAGCAAGACCAGCATCTGCAAGGAATCTGGACGCGAATTCAAAATAGAGAGCAATTTAAGGAATGAAGGATACATGTTGATGGTTCACTATACTTTAGGGAGCGTCTAGCAGTTCCAACAATCACATAAGTGACGAAGGCCATAATGGATGAAGCCTATAAGTCCCAATTCGCATTCATCCAGGGAGTATGAAAATGTATCATGATTTAAAGAGCAATACTGGAGGAGAGGTATGGAGAAAGATGTTCAAAAATACTTAGCCAAGTGTACAACTTATCTTCAGGTAAAAGCTGAGCACCAGAAGCCAGCAGGCCAGCTTCAGCCGCTTCCTATTCCAAGGTGAAAATGGGAGCACATTACGATGGATTTCCTTACTGGATTGCTGAGGATGGAGCAAAGGCATGACACAATTTGGGTTGTGGTTGGCAGTTAATGAAATTGGCGTATTTCATCCCTTTTAGGTTGACATGCTCGAGGAGAGTTCTTGTGGATCTATACTTGCAAAACATAGTGCGGTTGCATGGAGTCCCTTTATCCATCACATCCGATAAAGACACCAGGTTCAATGCTAAGTATTGGAAGAGCTTTTAGGTGGCCTTGGGAACATATTTGAATTTCAGCATGGCGTTTCATCCTCAGATCGATGGCCAATCTAAGTGAGTCATTTAGATCCTCAAAGACATGTTACGTGCATGTGTGTTAGACTTCGACAGGAACTTGAAGAAGTACTTGCATCTGGCAAAGTTTGCGTATAACAATAGCTACCAAGCGAGCATTGGTATGGCATTGTTTGAAGTGTTGAATGAATGACCATGTCCATCACCAGTGTGTTGGGTAGAACCAAAAGACAGGATTATTCTCAGGCCATATGAGATCCACGAGAGCAATGAGAAGGTTGTCATGATACGAGATCGATTGAAGGTAGCTTAGAGTAGACAGAAGAGCTACATGGATAGGAGACAACAACCCTTAGAATTCAAGGTAAGAGATTTTGTTCTCTTGAAGGTATCACCTCGCAAAGGCATCACGCGATTCGGTGTAAGTGGGAAACTTACACCAAGATACATTGGGCCGTTTGAGATTACTCAACGCGTTGGTGTGGTCGCTTATCAGCTTGATCTTTCCCCTGAAATTTTGCATGTTCATGAAGTGTTTTATGTGTCGATGCTTCAAAAATGTTTGCTAGAGCAAAGCAAGATTATTTCATTCCAGGATGTACAGATTCCGGAGGACATGACCTATGAAGAGGTGTCGATTCAGATTATCGATTAGAAAGTGATCAACTTGTGTCATCGCGACATATCGTTAGTAAAGGTCGTGTGGCAACATCACAGGGTTGATGAAGCCACTTGGGAGTTAGAATCCACTATGCAAAAGTTGAACCTGCATTTTATTTTGTTTCTGTATTGATATGTAATTTCAAGGGTGAAATTTCTTTTAGGGGTAGAGAGTTGCAACGCTCCAAAATTAATTAAGTGATATTAGTGTGCCATGATGTATTTTTAAACTTAATCTGACTATTTTGTGATATTTTTAAAATTAATGTTATTTCTAATTATTTTAATCATTTTAATTACTTTTGATTATTTTTATCTTGTTATTTTGAATTTTGAAACAAAACATTTTGTCAAATACTAAACACGTCCTGTTTGAAATATATGTGCTGCACACGGTTCTCTTGTAGAAAACCACCTTCCCTCCTCTTTATTTATTTTACTCTCCCTCACTCTTTCCTTCTCAATCTCTCTCTCTCTCTCTTCCTTTCACACTCTCTTTCTATGTCTCTCTCTATCTCTCTTTCTAAGCACGTCCTTTCACACTCTTTTTGATCTCAAAATGAAGCCCAAGCTTCGGTTTTCGGTGGATTAGAAGCTCGGGAACACGTTTGAGCGACTACAACTTCGAATCAAAGACTAAATCAAGGTTAACTTGCAAAATTTCAAAACTTTTTTCTAGTTTTTCAATTTTCGTAACATTTTGAAATCCAAGCTTCCTTAAGCTTAGAAAACCCTCAATCTAAGTTAGAGGGGCCTAAAATATCTAGAATCTAGGTTTGGTTTGATTAAAAACGGATTTAAATCAAGATTTTTTATTTTTTTCTATTTTTTCATTTTTGGATTTTCTTGGATTTTTCTATGCAAATCTTGTTTAAACTAGTTTAAAGGTGTTCTATTATGTTTTTTTATCATCTATGAGTGTTTTTCATGCTTGAGAATTGAGAAAAACAGGTGAAAATGAGAATTGGGCTTAGGGAGGGCGAGACCCGATTTTGGAAAATTCTAGAATTTTCACAGTTCGATAGGCCAAACTTCCTGTTTGGCAAGCCAGATTCATGAATCTGGCAGGCCAGACTCATACCTTTAGCAGTCCGAACCTGGAAAAGTTTGGCCTATCGGACTCAGATGGTCGGTAGGCCGAACTGTACAGTTCGGCAGGCCAAACCAGGGGAACCGACAGGCCGACTGGGCTTCGTGAAAATTTATCGTTTTCATCGTTTTCACTGTTTTGGACCTCGGCTGAGAGTTTAATCTTGCAATATGATTTTATAAACACAAATGGCACACTAGGGCACCATGAAATAGTTTAGCAACATAGGATATCTTAAGCTAAATACTGATAAACTTAGTTTATATTTTAAGGTTGTTCATGATTCCGTGGAGCTAACATATAGCAGATTGGGACCACGATGTTGGACATCGGCACTAGTATTAAGGTAGGACTTCTACCGCTCCTTTGGTAACCCTATTTTAAAAAGATTTTGGCCTTGAAAAATGACTTCTTTCAAAGTGTTTTCAAAGAAGGTTTTATCAATTATTTTCATAACTGTTGGATAATGATATGTTGTACATAATGAACGCAAATAAGCACACTTGGTAAATGGGTTTTAAATAATAATAGAAATGAACATAAGAGCATGATGCCATATCAAAGATCGGGTCGTGTAGCGTGCGACCTTGGGGGTAGATCCCGAAACCTAACCGGGCCACTACGGTGGTAATATATGTATGGTTTGCCCAAGAAAAGATAATGATATCCTTCTGGATGACTAACAAACGATTTTGGTAAGACTAATTTTATTGAATTTATTTATTCATTTAAGTCTATTTTCTATGTATTTTCTTGGATAATGAATTTTCCATTCAAAGTTAAATGTTTTTATAACCTAGTTTTATTGAGCCCTTCACTTACTTTTTATTTGTTTTCAACCCTTTCCCCCTAGGTGGAATTCAGCTTAGGATTGACGAAGGGTCCGCAGACCAGGCTTGCAAGTAGTAGAAGATCTGAGTAGGTTATTTGTATAAAATAATCAAGGCTTGTATTATTTTAATTTCTCTCTCTATTACGGACTATGGTTATGATTTAAATATTGTCGGTATTATGCGTGTGCACAAGTCATGGGCCTGATGGGACCCAACGCGTATTCCTCCTCCCTCTTTATTATTTTATCATTATACTTCATCCCATTCTGTTTTATCTTACTTGTTTAATTATTGTAAATGTTTGTTTAGAAGGGTTTTAAATTATCATTGATTTCTTAATTAATTAAATTCTTGCACTTGTGTTGTAATTAAAGTTTTACTTAATTAACTTAATTAACCAGCCACGTCACCACCCGTGCTACGGGGTGTGATAGAGGGGTTATTTGGCATGTGCTAAGTCTCCTTGCTAAGTCCATCTATCCATTTTTTAAGACAAAAAAACTTCAAATATTTTTCAAGGGAAAATCTCTAAATTTTTCAAGTAGTCACAGTTGTTATTTTCATTTTATTAAATTGAAACACTGTCCTTATAAAATAGTTAAAAATCCTTTAAAAAATACAATAATAGTTAAGGGCCTGTTTGTTTAGCATATTAAAATTACTATTTAGATTCTGAGTTTAAAAAATCCTTTAGATAAATATTTGTTTCTCCTCAAAATTCAAATCAAATGAATCTTTTAAATCCAAATTTTTAGAGTTCTACTCCCTCTTTAACTCTTTAGAATCGGATTCGTTTGTTTAAAATCTCATATTCTTTCTCTTATATTTATGGAAAAAAATCATAGCTTATTTATTTTAATATCATGAGCATTAAGATTTTGTTAGATTTGTTAATAAATCAAATTTTTTTCTACAATCTATCCCTTATTCAAATTAACACTTTAAATGCACATCCAAACGTTAATTAGAACAACAATTCAAATTACGTAACTCAAATTAACACAATTCAAATCTATTTACTAAACAGGACCCTCAAAACACCACCATAACTCCTTATATGCGACACCAAACAATCCTAAGTTCCGACATTGGTTTAGTTTCTTCTCTCTCTCTTCCTGTTTCATATTTATTCAAAAATAAAATATAATAAAATAAGCATGCAAAAAAAAAAAGAAGGAAGATCATAACCATCACAAAAATATCAACCCTAAGAATCATAATATGTGGTTTGATAAGCTATGCTCTGAGAAAGAGGATCCTGGACTATAATATTAACTTGTAAAAATTGACAAATGAAAAAGGATGGAATCTCAAGAACATTGATATTCAGGAATGGTGGTTCACAACTTTAACTTCCAAAAGAGGTAACATTTGCCTCTTTTATTTATACTCTATTTATATTCTTATTTATTACATGCCTTTCATTATTCTTATTCTTCTTTTATTCCATCACACCAAACATTTGGTTAATATTATTTAAGTACTTTATTAAAGCCTTGAGAAGCTCCCTTTTAGGTCGTATCTTCTAAGTATAATAAAAAAAGGCAAAGCCTCTTAGCTCTTGTTCTGTTGTGTACGTCAACTAAGGATATATTTGTCTTCTTAAAGAGCATAACCCTTACTTATTGGTTCTAAAAATTAATTGGTACCAATATTTGACTTAAGAACCTTGTAAGTAAGGAGGTCTTAGATTCTAGTATTAAAGGACACAAAAGATAACCCTGAGGGCTGAAAGAGTTCTAGAGGGAACTGTACATACAAGTAACGAGTATAAGACCCACTTATATTACAGTCTCACAAGATGGGCCTATATGGGTTGAGGCGTTACTTTTTTGCCCATAGTGAGTGGTCTTATGTAACTTTGTTTTTTCATTCTTAGTTTAAATAAAGTTTCAATTTCAAAAAAAAAATAATAATAATAAGAATACTTAGGATTGCAAAAAAATAAAATATAGAATGCTTAGGCTTCCAAAAAAAAACACACCTCTTTCATTTAAAAGAGAAAAAGAAAAAACTTGAGGAATTTTTATTAGTGTAATCTTTGAAAACATACTTTTTATAAATGCCACAAATATTTTATGTGACTTAACTTAAACATATAACACAAATATTATGACATAACTTTTTTAGAAGAGGATCATGTAATTTTCTAAAACTTTTTACATCTAATATTTGTGTTAACTTAAAAGTTTTTAAAAGTATAACATGTAATTTTCTGAAAAAAAAAAAAAAACTTTATCTCAAACTGTAATAAAACAAATTCACAAGGTGGGCCCGTCCACTATCTGCATTCCAACTAATGCAAGAAGTGAGATAATCCTTCCATTTTTTTTTTTAAATGAAGAATTTTGTGCGTCAGCTATTGATTTCAGTTTTTGGAAGAAGAAGATGATGAAGATCATCTGTCCCTGTCCAAGTTGGAGAGCCTAGTTGTCAAATTGCACTACTCAGATTCTAGCTTTTGATTCATCACGTCTCCTATTATTTTCAACCAAGACTTGTGTTTTGCATGATGGTTTGGACATAATATTCCAACTCAGCATTTTTCTAAATTTTTTTGGAGTTATAACCAGTGATGAACAAATAACTATTTTGAGTGGTAGAAGAAACAAACAAAATGAAGCATAAGGGTAATTCACACTTCTTTTATTCCGTTTTTGAGTAATTAGTGCGGCTAGTCTTTGAATTATGAACATTATGAGATTTTGTTTTTGAATTTTTTTATTAGATTACTTGTTAAATTTCATTTTTTTTTTTGAAATTTTGGTCCCCTATCATAATCTGACGTCAAATATTTTGTAATTTAGGAAAGATAATTTATGTGTTCATCATATGGTAACTTGAAATTTTATAGATATTGTTAAGTGCCAAAATGTTATTTTATTTATGTTAAAAAGCTTTGAAACTAAAATATTTGGCACTTGATGTTACTATTTTTGTAATATTTCAGAATTACATACAGGATAAATAGGATTGTTTATTTGGATTTTAAAAATGTTTTGTCAATTTTAGTGGAATGAACCAATTAAACCGAAGAACCTAAGTTTAAGGAACAATAAAAAAAGATATACTTGGTTCATTTGGAAGGAGCAAGTAAAAAAGAGTGATAAATAGTTTTTTTAATAATATCATGTTATTTTAGTTAATTTTGGTTTAATTCAAATCCGTTTCAGAAAAAAATATGATTCCACCACTGCACACATATAGTATGTATATACATTTATGTCTGTGGGTATTTTGTGTTTTTGACCAACTTCTTGTTCACATTTCGATACTAATTTGTGCTAAGTTTCCCAAAGTTCCACTAAAAAGATAAAAGGTTGACTGACAAAGGAAAGTAGAAGATATAGAATTGTGATGCGTGTAAACTCAGTGTAATGTCCAAAAAAAATTTAATTAAATGTGATCAGTATGTAATTTAGTAAATTAGTGTGCCTAATTTTCAATTAAGAATAATTTAATCATTTGAGATATTGTCTTAACTAATTTTACTTTTAATTATTTTGATAGTTATCTTAAATTTCAAGACTTGTTAAAATTACCTTAAATGAATTTAAGCATTTTGTGAACACTTTAAACTAATTATGATAACTTCTATTTAATTTATTTTATATCCAAAAATAAAATTCCAAAACAAAATAATTTGTCAAATTCCAAATAGGTTCCCATTCCTCCACTTTCCAGACCAAATCACGTGAAAATGCAACCTTAGATTCTGAGTTCTTCTCAGAGCTAGGTGACCTTCATTGCCTCTCCCATTGTTTTGCCTAAACTGTGTGCTAAACATAGTTTCCTTGAAAAACTGCCATTAGGTGAAAAACTGCCATTAGGTTAATGAGACAATAGCAGGGAAATTATATAGCTTTCCCACTCTTTAATTTCTCCCTCCCTTCACGTCATTTCTTTCACTCCCACGCACCTCACCCTCAGCCTCTCATTCTCGTCTCTCCCTCTATCTTTACAAAAACAGAGAATACACTCACACTCACATAGCAAAGTACTCAGATTTTAGCCAAAACAGAGGCCAAGGATAAAATTTTAAAGCCTTAAAGCTAACTCAAATTAGCTCAAAAAGTTCAAACTCGAGGTTAGCTCCCTTTTCAAAGTTTCTAATTTTACTTCAAACTTTGTCTAAACCTCCCATGCATGTTGCAATCTGAGGCTTGATGAGCTTAAATAACATTTAATCTGAGCCTATAAAACGTGTTTCACTATGAATCCATGCTTTATTTGGGTTAAGATAGAATTTAACAAGTTTTTACATTTTTTTTCAATTTTTGGAATAATGGTAAAATTGCATGAAACTTTATAGAAAAAAGTGCTTAGGTGTGTTCTACTAGGTTATTCTACCCTTTTTGAACATTACCCATACTCTAAGAAGTGCAACAATAGGTTAAAATGGGCTTTTCAGGTTGGGATTGCCTAGGCTCGAAATCTAGAAATTTTCTAGATTTTGACAGATCGGCAGGCCAAACTCATCCTTCGGCAGGCCGGATTCAAACAATTCGGCAGGCTGGACTCAACTGGTCGATAGGCCAAACATCAGTAGTTTGGCAAGTCGAACTCAGCTGGTCAGTAAGCCGGACACCAGCAGTTCAGCAGGCAGGACTTAAATGGTCGGCAGGCCGACCGTGTTGCATAAAAAATAATAGTTTTTCACTAGTTTTCATCACTTAATGATAAAAAGGATTTTTGGTTTTTGTGGCTTGATTATTTGGACTCTAAAGGCACACTAAGGTGTCATGAGATAGCATACAAAAGTAGAATACTCTAAATTAGATATTAACGTATCTAGTTCACGTCTAAGGTTACTTGTGATTCTAAAGAGCTGACGTGTAGCAGATCAGGATAGTGGAGTTAGTGCTATCATGCTAGATAACGAGGTAGGACTCTAGATCCTCTTCATTGTTAGCCATGATTTTAAAAGAGTTTTGGCCACAACATATTTTCCTGCAAATGTTTTTAAGGAATGATTGTGATATATTTACTCAATTATCTTTAGAAATTGTTGAATAATGAACTAATTAATGAATGTAAATGAGAAAACTTGGCAATATGGGACTCAAGTAATGATATAACTTCCATAAATATTTAGTACCAAACAAGAGAAGAACTCTATTCAGAATGAGACATCAGTGCATGATGCCACTTACAGAGATCGGATCGTGCAAAGAGCGATCTTGGGAGTAAGTCTTGAAACCCAGCTGGGCCACCACAATAGTGAACCACATGGCTTTGCACAACATAAAATGGTAAATTTGTTTTCTACTGATCATGGAATCGAAATGGTGAGCTTGTAATTATCTAAATTTATTTACTGTCTTTTATGGTTTTTAGGGGTTGTTTGTTCTGAGTACTTTTTGTAGTCAAGGAACTCAAATTTGGATTCGAGTATCAAGAATCTTTTGGATACATGTTTGTTTCTCTGAAAATCTGAATCCTTTTAGTATCAAGAGTCTAAGATTTTAGAGTTATGTAACACCCAAGAATTAATTAAGTGAGATTAGTATGTAAAATGGTGAATTAGTATGCCTTAATGTAATTTGAACTTAATTTAATCATTTTACGATATTTTTAAAGTCATCTTACTTTTAGTTAATTTTATTTGTTATTTTGAATTTTAAAACAAAACAATTTATCAAATACCGATATGTCCCTTTTCAAAAACCATGTATGGGACATGGATTTATAGTTGAGAAACCACCCTCATCTTCTTCTATTTATTTCCCTCTCTTAGTCTCTCCTTCCGTCACTCTCACTCCCTCTCTTAGACTCTGCCTCTCTCTTTTTCTCCCCTCTCTCAATTTTGTTCCAAAAATTTGATCAAGAGCTTCGATCTTCGGCTGGATTGGGAGCCTAGGAGCATAATTAAGCTTTCACAAACTCAATTCAAGCTCGAATTCGAGGTTA
This sequence comes from Artocarpus heterophyllus, assembly GCA_025403435.1. Classification (NCBI taxonomy): domain Eukaryota; kingdom Viridiplantae; phylum Streptophyta; class Magnoliopsida; order Rosales; family Moraceae; genus Artocarpus; species Artocarpus heterophyllus. The sequence goes on from CM046342.1 coordinate 21,381,355, forward strand.
GTTGCTCTCTTTTTCAAAATTTTAAAACTTTTCCCAAATTTCTTAATTTTGTTAGAAAGTTGAAATCTGGGTTTCTTGAGCTTAGAAAACCTTCAATCTAGGCTTGATTGGATGAAAATCGAATTAAACCGAGTTTTCTTCTTTATCTCATTTTTAGAATAAATTAAAAATTTCTATGTAAAACTTGTTCAAAGGTGTTTAAATGTATTCCAATGTGTTTTTCTATCATATATGAACATTATGCATGCTCTAGGATTTAAAAAACAGGTTTAAAACCAGATTTTAAGCTCGGGGAGGCCAAGTCTTGAAATCTCAGACCTCTTAGATTTTGCCAGTTCAACAGGCCAATTATAAGCATCGGCTGGCTGAATTCATGAGTTTAGCATGCCGGACTCATGTTGTCGACAGGCAAAACCTAGAGTAGTTCAGTAGGCTGGTTCTATACGTCCGATAGGCCAAACTATAGAGTTCAGCAAGCCAGACCAGGAAGTTTGATAGGCTGACTAGGCATGGTGAAATTTGTTGTTTTTCACCATTTTTCACCGTTTAAAATCTAGATAAAGACTTTGACCTTGTGATATGATTTTGTGATCATTAAAGGCATACTAAGGCACCATGAGATAGTGGAGTATTGTAGAGTACTCTACGTTAGCTATTAATGAACATTAGTTTACCTTTAAGATTGTTTGTGGTTCGCTTGAGCATCAATGCGGGATATCGAGATAGGACTCCAAATCTCTTTCTTTGGTAGCCATGTCTTAAAATGAGTTTTGGCCACAAAGTGTTTTCTTTCAAAATGATTTCAAGAAATGATTGAGATAAATTTCTTAAATATTTTCATTATTTGTTGGATAATGAACGAGCTTAATGAACTGAATAATGAATGTAAATGAGGATACTCGGTAAGATGAGACCTAAATACTAACATAATACTGGACATCTCATAAATACCATTCAGAATGATATATTAGGGCATAATGCCATACTCAGAGATCAGGTCGTGTAGAGTGCAACCTTCAGGGCAAGTCCTGAAACCCAGCTAGGCTACTACAGTGTTGTTATTAATGGTTTGCCTAATGGGTTTATTACCAGAAGAACAATTAACTAAACTGGTAAGAATGAATTTTATTTATTTATTGAGTTTTATAATTTATCTGTTAATGTTAAATTTTTATATTCAAATTATTGTTTTCAAAACCTTAGTCCTACTAAGCCTTCCGCTCACATTTTCTCTTATTTTAAATTTCCCCCTTTCTAGGTGAACTTCAGCTTAGGACGGATTAGGAATCTACTGGGCGAACTCAAGAGTTGTAGGAATTTTATTAAGTTATTTACTTATCTTAATTCAAGGCATGTAATATTTAAATTTTATTTCTCGTATTGGACTATGGTTGTAATATATTATTGTCGATATTATGTGTGTGCACAAATGTGGGTCCGGTGGGGGCCGTCTTGTATTTACTTGTATTTATTTATCTTTATTATTTTATTCTATTAACTTGCTTTGATTAAGAAGAAATTGATTTTAAAAGTTTTAAATTATCAAGTTTTCAAAATAACTCAAATATTTAATTGGTGATTTTTAATTAAAACTTGATTTAATTAATTTAATTAATCCAGCACGTCACTACCCGGTTCGGTGTATGTGGCAGAATGGTATCAGAGCTATAAGTTATGAACCTTAGGAATTGTGCACATATAGGTATGACAATGAAAGACCACTGACTGTCCAATTTTGTTTCTGAACTGAGAGAATGGCACCTAAGCATTATTCGGCTACTGCTGATGCAAACCCTGGAAATGATAAGAGCATGATGGGGGCTATGTTTGCTACTTTTCGGCAAATGGCAACGAGGGCAAGGCTTGAGGATTCTGGGGCAAGTCGCTGGTATAAGTACTTTAGGGAATTTCAATGATCCTCTATTCTGACTTTTGATGGAAACGGGGATCTGCAAGCAACTAAATATTGGTTAGATTCAATGGTGAGACACTTGGACAATTTAGGAGTACTAGTGGAATATCGAGTGGAATTCGATCCTATAAGTTAGAAGAAAGTGCAAACACTTGGTGGAAGTAGACAAAATGCATGGAGAACAACAGGAACATTGATTGGGACCGATTTGAAGAATTATTCCATGAGCGATATTTTTCGTAAGGATACAGGGACTAGAAGGTCACCAAATTCTATGGTTTGGAACATGGTGATATGATGGTTTGGGAATATGAAGAAAAGTTCAATGAGTTGGCCAAATTCGCTCCATCTATCATAGCTTCTGAGCAAGAAATGTGTATTAAGTTTTAGGATGGGTTCAAAGCATCCATTCGACGACAATTGGTTGCCTTGCAACTTTAAAATTTTGGTGAATTAGTATCATCAGCTTTATCTGTGGAAAGTGACAATGCTCTTTACTGCAGAAAGGCCAATAATAACTGACAAGCTCAGGGGAAGAATCAGCAAGGTAACGTTAACAACGAGAGTAGCGGTTCATCAAGTAGCAGACAAAGCGGCCCTTACAACTTCCATTGCCATTAATACCAACAGCCGGGACACATCAAGAGGAACTACTCAATAAGGAATGCTCGACAAGGATCTCAGACCAGAGAGGGTGCAGGTCGTCAGTTCTAGACTCAGTCTTTAGCTCCACCTCAATAAATCCTGCAACTCTAGTTTCATCAGTTTGCTCCTCAACAGATGTACTACCTAGTGTAAGGATATTAGCCATAGAATTTCAAACAGAATGTCCCACAGTATCGAGCACCCAGTACGGCTAGTGTGCAGTCTCTTCCACTACGGTAACATCGACCGACGAACCCTAGACTTGGTAACACCAACAGGGGAAAAGGAAAAGCTCTAACTCAAGTTCATACTATGACTTCAGGGAGTTTAGATACTCATACCAACAATGCAATTACTAACGCAACGATTTTGATTTCCCAGTCTTTAGCACATGTTTTGTTTGATACTAGTGCCACTCATTCTCTAATTTTGAGTTCATTTGTATATGCCTTGGGATTATTAATAGAGGAATTTGATAGCCTATGGTAATTACCTTACCTTTGGGGCAAGTGTTTGTAAACCGTATATGTAAATCTTGTAAGATAATGAATGGGGGTGAGATTCTGAAAAGTGATTTGATTATAATCCCTATAGGTTCCTATGATGTAATCTTAGGGATGGACTAGTTGTCTAGATAAAATGCCATCGTCAATTGTCACCTTAGGAAGGTAACCCTGTGTTTAATAAGGAAACAACGATCACTTACCAGGGTGGTAATGATCGAGTGATGAGTGAGTGACTCATAAAGATGTGTCTTGGAGGACAAAAGAATCTTGCTTGTTATGTGCTTCTTTTGAATCTAGAAGAAGAATCTAGCACAGCATGAAGAAATATAGCGATATTGGTGGTTGATGAGTTTGAAAATGTCTTCCTCGATGAGTTATTAGGATTACCACAGTACCGGAAGATTGAGATCGGTATTGAGTTGCTTCCTGGGACCGCTTTGATTTTTGTATCATCATATTGAATGGTGCTGGCAAAAATGAAGGACTTGAGAAAACAACTTTAGGAACTTGCAGATAAGGGGTATATTCAAAACAGTATGTCATAGTGGGTGTGCCAGTTCTGTTTGCCAAGAAGCATGATGGTACTCCCATTGTGTATGGATTATAAGCAGCTAAATCAGGTCACTATGAAGAATAAGTATCCACTGCCCAAGATTGATGAATTATTTGATCAGTTAAAAGGTTCTTGGTACTTTGCAATGATAGACTTGTGGTCTGGATATCGTCAACTCACGATCAAGGAAGGAAATATTCCTAAGACAGCTTTCAGGACTCGGTATGGACACTTCAAATTTCTGGTGATGCTGTTTGGGTTAACAAGTACTCCTGCAGCTTTCATGGATTTAATAAACTAGATTTTCTGGCCTTATTTAGATCAATTTGGGATTGTGTTCATTGATGACATACTGATCTATTCTAAGACCTGGGAGGAGCATGAAAAACGTCTAAGGATTATGCTTCAAACTCTATGAGAGCACTAGCTGTATGCTAAAAAGAAAAAGTGCAAATTTTGGTTGATCGAAGTCAAGGTTTTAGGACACATCATCTCGGAGCAAGGTATTTCTATGGGCCCTTCTAAGATAGAAGCAATAGTGCAATGGAAATGACCAAGGAACATGGCCGAAATCTACAGCTTTTATGGACTTGTTGGATATTATAGGAAATTCGTGCAGGATTTTTCGAAGATAGCAGCTCCATTGACATGATTGATTAAGAAGAAAGTTCGGTTCAAATGGGATCAAGAATGTGAGTACGCCTTCGAAGAGTTAAAGAACCGGTTAACCACCACTTCAATGTTGATCATACCGAGTAATGACGAGCCTTATGAAGTCTACACTGATGCATCAGGGCGAGGACTCGGATGTGTGTTGATGCAACATGGATGAGTTATGGCTTATGGATTGCGACAACTAAGGCCTCACGAGCAGAGCTATCTCACTCATGATTTGGAGCTTGCAGCAATGATCCATGCCCTGAAGATTTGGAGATGCTACTTGTATGGAGCGACTTTCTAGGTTTTCTCGAACCACAAGAGCTTAAGGTATTTGTTCACTCAGAGGAATTTGAATTTGAGGCAACGAAGATAGATGGAATGTATGGAAGACTACGATTTCACGCTATTGTATAATCTTGGGAAGGCTAATGTAGTTGCAGACGCACTCAACAAGAAGTCTTCAAGAATTCTTGCTTGCCTGGCACTTGAAGTTGGAGAAGAGATGCTACAATTTGAGTACAGGCTATAGTACTATGAAGACTTCGATCAGGTTTTTGTGTATCATATGGAGTCGACCCTAGCTCTCATTCAGATGGTGAAGCAAGATCAAAGGTGAGATCAGCATTTACAGGGAATATGGACTTGGATTCAGAACAAGGAGTGGTTTGAAAAATGGAAAATGCACGTGGATGGGTCGTTGTACTTTCGGAAACGCTTGGCAGTACCCATGATAGAAGAGGTGACAAAGGCCATGATGGATGAAGCCCACAAGTCTTGGTTTGCTCTTCATCCAGTAAGCATAAAGATGTATCATGATTTGAAGAGTCAATCTTGGTGGAAAGGTATGAGAAGGGATGTCTTTGAGTACATCGCCAAGTGCATGACTTGGCTTTAGGTGAAAGCCAAACATTAGAAGCCCATGGGACAACTTTAGCCGCTTCCCATTCTTGAGTGGAGACGGGAACATGTTACGATGAATTTCCTCACTGGTTTGCCAAGGATGGAGTAAAGGCGTGATGCAATTTAGGTCGTTGTTGATATGTTAACGAAATCTATGCATTTTATACCTTTTAGATCGATGTGTTCAAGGATAGTTTTTGGAGAGCTATATCTTGAGAATATAGCGAGATTGCACAGAGTTTTGTTGTCCATCACTTCAGATTAAGACACCTGATTTAATGCCAAGTATTGGAGGAGTTTCCAGGAAGCCTTAAGGATGGATTTGAATTTCAGCACTACATTTCATCCTCAGACCGGCAAGTAGTCCAAGCGAGTCATTCAAATCCTTGAGGATATGTTACGTGCTTATGTATTAGATTTTGGCGGGAATTAGAAGAAACACTTGCGTCTGGCAGAATTCGTGTACAACAACAACTATCAAGCAAGTATTAGTATGGCACTGCTCGAGGCACTCTATGGAAGACTGTGTCAATCGCCAATGTGTTGGGTAGAACCAAAGGACAAGATCATTATCGTACCTGATGAGATCTGTGAGAGCAATGAAAAGGTCATTGTGATTTGCGATCGGTTGAAAGCTGCTCAGAGTAGGCAAAAGAGCTATGCAGATAGGAGATGCTGACCTTTGGAGCTCGAAGTAGGAGACTTCATTCTCTTAAAGGTTTCACCGCATAAGGGTATTTTGTGTTTCAGTGTAAGTGGAAAACTTGCATCGAGGCATGTTAGGCTGTTGGAGATAACTTAACATGTTGGCGTGGTTGCATATCATCTCCATCTTCCTCTCGAACTCTCTCATATGCATGAGTATTCCATGAGTTGATGCTTCGAAAATGTTTGCCCAAGTAGAGCAAGATTATCTTGTTTTATGATGTGCAGATTCAGGAAGACACAACCTACGAGGAGGTGCCGATCCATATTATCCATCAAAAAGTGATAAGTTTACGAAACCATGATATTGTTGGAAAAATAGTAAGCAGCGGAATTTTAAAAATTTTTCATCAGATTATTTTCTAAAACACAAGTTTGATATGCTACATGCATAAATTAAACAGATCTTACTAACCTTTGATTGCTGAAGAACCCTCGTGAAACGTGAAGGGAAGTAACATTCTAGAAAAGCCTTAACCAACTGGTCTTCTTTGCTATTCTCTATCCACGACTAGGGCGAGTGTGGGCTCACACGTATAGCTCTTCCACCAGGTGACCCTCCTTCCAACCAATCGAGAGAACCCAAAGCTAGTGTTCGTGATTTGTGAACAAAAGCTCTGAGGGAGTTTTCAAATTCTCGATAGCAGAGTATCACTCTTAATCTCTCAATTGATCTAAGAAACTCTTAACACTTACTCCCCATTTATAGAGGTTGGGTCCAGGGTCAGTCCTTATCAGATTAGGTCTCAAAAATTCAAAACAAAATCAAGTTCAGAACAATATCTGATAAGATCTATGTAAAAATGCATAATCTTATCCTTTGCTCATCAGCAGGCCGATCAGGATGTTTGGCAGGCCGAACACGTACATCGACAGGCCAAACTACCGAATAAATATCTCTGCGAATCTTTTATTTTCTACCCAAGATTCTATAGGATAAAGTCCTAGTTTTAATTCAATTAACCCAATAGATAAGTAATCTGATCAAAACAACTTTATGTAGATAATCTCTAAGAAAATAAATGAATTTTCAATAATTCTACAAGTTTATCTTGATCTAATTTATCCAAAATTAAATCAACCGATAAACAGACAAGAATTATCCGATCCAAATAATTCAACAAGTTTATCTTGAATCAATTTTATCACAAACTTAATTCAACCGATAAACAGACATGAATTATCTGATTCTTCCAAATTTTAACCAATCTGATAAATCCGACATAAGTTACCAATTATTAGAAAAGCACGCCGTATCGTTATAGGATGTTGCGAGCTAGCAAAGGGGACCAAATGGACCTATATAGTTCAAGCTCCCGATAATTACGAAATCCAATATCCCAGATATACATTTCATAATTATCAACTCCAACGCTACTCCACTAAAAGCTTGAAGCTGCATTCTTGAACTACATAGAATTATGAAGCCCATAGGGCTAAGTCTCCATGACATATCATAGTGTATCGTATCCCCATATGATTATCCAGAATCGGCTTAAGGACAAATTCTGTCTTACCTTCCTAATTATTTTTATCTTACGTTCCTTTATCTCACCATCAAAAAACTTACCATCCAAAGACAGTATACCATTCGCTTACACCTATATATTCAAATGGTTGAGCGCTCTAGTTTTCCAATTATAGGATAACGCATATAAGAGGATATCACTACTCCTAAAGAGGAGCTATGGATTCCATATCAATGAATAACAGGTCTACGCTATCAAGAGTCATGCCTCCAACGTACCAGCATGCATACCACTATTAAGATGTGGGTGTCACCCTTTGATACATCAAAAGACACAAGTCAAGATAACGGGCCCCTTATTCATCTCAAGATTAAGATACAATACAAATGATTATCTAAAGTGAATCAATTTGCCGAGACAGAATTATTAATCCAAATCAATTCACTTTATATCCCGATGTAGCACATCGTCACCTATGACAATGTGTCAATGTTTCTATTCATGGAGTCTACCTCTGATGGTCAAGACAAACCATCTCCCAAGAGGGATATAGACAACATAACAATCTTTCCCTGAATAAAGCACCCAACTTTTTCCCTCGATTGCGGATCTTATGATTTAGACTATCTCCTTAAGAATCGTGTTTTTCGCATAATCTGTCCATTATATGCCCAATTCTTAAGGTTTAGACCGACAGTCTTAGACTATTGTTTGCTTAACATACATTCAACAAATATGAACATAAAGACGACAAGATTTGGTATATAAACAATGAATAAATTCTTTATTAATAAAAAATGTCTCCAAAAACTTATTACATTTTTTACTCCTTAGGGCATACATGTCTAACAATCTCCCACTTGCACTAAGTGAGTCAATATAACAAATCTCGCATCCCCATAGCTTCCATGTGCCTCTTGAAGACTCTCCCAGTAAGTGTCTTCATAAATGGATCAGCTAAATTGTCCTCTGACGCGATCTTGCACACCATGACATGCCCGCCCTCAATGAAGTTCTTTATCACATGATACTTTCGATCAATATGCTTACTCTTCTTGTGAAATCTTGGTTCCTTAGCATTAGCTACCGCCGCACTGTCATCACAGTACAGTGATACCGCCTTATCCATACCAAAAACTACCTCAAGATCCCCAAGGAACTTGCAGAGCCACACTGCTTCTTTTGAAGCATCATTAGCTTCCACATACTAGGCCTCCATCGTTGAATCCAAAGTGCAATCTTTCTTGGAACTTCTCCAACTGATGGCACCGTTGTCCAATGTAAACACAAAACCTGAATTCGATTTCCTAGAATCCAGATAGGATTGAAAATCAGAGTCAGTATATCCTAGAGGAGTCAGGTCCTCACCCGAATATACAAGCATATACCCTCGAGTCCTTCTCAGGTACTTGAAAATATGCTTTACCGCAACCCAATGGTTTGGTCCTGGATCCACCTGAAATTGACTCATAATTCTGACCGCATAGCTAATATCTAGTAGCGTGCAAAGCATGACATACATGAGACTACCCACTGCCGAAGCATAAGGCACCTTCTTCATGTATTCTCTTTCTTCATAAGACTTTGGTGAGTCTTTCTCAGAAAGAGTAATTCCAAACCTAAATGGTTGCCCACCTTTCTTGGAATCCTACACTGCAAACCTCTTGAGAATTTTATCTATGTAGCCGGCCTAAGAAAAAGCTATCATTTTGTTCTTCCTATCCCGAAAGATCTAGATACCGAGAACAAAATTAGCCTCACCCAAGTCCTTTATGTCAAACTGCTTGGTCAACTATAATTTGACCGATGACAATTGCCCAATGTCATTGCCAATTAGCAGAATGTTATCTACATAAAGTAGTAGAAAAACCACCTTCCCATCCTTAATTTGTTTGTAAACACATGGTTCATCCACATTTTGTGAGAACCCATAAGTCTTGATCACCTGATCAAATCTTATGTTCCAAGAACGGGAAGCCTGCTTAAGTCCATAAATTGACTTTAGCAGCTTACAAACCTTACCCTCTTGACCCGTGACCTTAAACCCATCTGGTTGTTCCATATAAATGGACTCATCAAGATACCCATTCAAAAAAACCGTCTTGACATTCATCTACCAAATCTCGTAGTCGAGAGCGCCAACTATGGACATGAGAATCCGGATGGACTTAAGCATGGCTAGAGGCGAAAAGGTTTCCTCATAATCGATTCCTTCCTTTTGTGTATAACCCTTAGCTACAAGTCTAGCCTTAAAGGTTTTGACCTTTCCATCCCCTCCTCTTTTCCTCTTATAGATCCACTTACACCCTATGGGTTTTACCCCTTCGGGAAGATCCATAAGCTTCCAGACCTGATTAGTCTCCATAGACTTCATCTCAATGTTCATGGCCTCTGTCTAGCATTTTGAATCAACATCATCCATAGCCTCTATGTAAGTATAAGGCTCCCTATCATGCTCATCCGGTTCAGCAAAGAAGGCCTCCCCATTGAACATATACCTCTTAGGTTGACGCCCAATCCTTCCACTACGCTGAAGCCCCTTAGGTTGTTGTTTAGGTTCGTTTGGTTTTTCTACACTAATCGGAATGGTTTCATCCGGAACCTCTGGAGTGATTGGATCACTCCTTAACTCCTCATGCACCACTTTGCTTCAAGGTTTAAAGTCGTCCATGTAACTCTCCTCAAGGAAAGTTGCATTAGTTGAAACCACGACTTTATTTTCCTTTGGGTTATAAAAATAACCCCATTTTGTCCCTTTTGGATATCCTACAAACATGCAAAATTCTGAACGTGCTTTCATCTTATTTGGATCCTTAAACAGAACATGAGCCAGGCATCCCCATATGCGAATATGGTTTAAGGATGTCATCCTACCCGTCCACAACTCGTGAGGAGTTTTAGGGACCGATTTTGAAGGCACATTGTTAAAAAGATAACATGTGCTTTGTAGTGCATATCCCCAAAAGGATAAAGGCAATGATGAATAACTCATCATGGACCTAATCATGTTCAACAAAGTCTCATTTCTTCTCTCCGCTACGCTATTCTACTGCGGAGTCCTTGGCGCAATCAAATGGGATAAAATCCCATTTTCTAATAAGTGTTCCAAGAACTCATCAGAAAAGTATTCCCCACCTCAATCGGATTGAAGTGGCTTTATGGGTCTAAACAATTGCTTTTCTACTTCAGCCCGAAACTCCCTGAACTTGCCAAAAGTTTCACTTTTGTGGTGCATTAGATACACATACCCACATCTTGAGTAATCATCAATAAAAGTGACGAAGTACTCATACCCTCCTCGTGCCCGGATGTTCATCGGTCCGCAAACATCACTATGTATAAGTTCTAGAACCCCTTCGGCCCTATTGCCATTAGACTCGAATGGTCTTTTGGTCATTTTACCCTCCAAACAAGATTCACATTGAGGTATAGATTCCACCTTTAAGTGACTTAAAGGTCCATCCCTTACCAACCTTTGAATCCTATTTAGGTTAATATGACTAAGGCGTAAATGCCAAAGATAGGTCTTATTAGAGTGAGAAGTTTTAAGTCTTTTAGAGTTATTATCATTCATCTCAGCATTAAGCAATAAGTCCATCTTAGGTTTGATAAAATATAGATTATTTTGCATCCATCCAGAATAGATAAAAGATTTGTTTTTACGAATCACCACTTTATCATTAAAAAAAACCAAGTAGGAGTCTTCATGCATTAGACTTCTCATTTCTTTGAACCCTTGTAGAGAAACACAAACATGATTAGTTGCACCAGAATCTATGACCCAAATGTCACTGGATTCCTCAACCAAACAAGTTTCTAAATACAGAAGATCACACCTACCTCCTTTGGAAAGGAAGTCCTTGCAATGCTTCTTGATATGTCCGACCTTTCCACAAAAGAAGCACTTCAGCTTCTTTGGATTCTTCTTCTTCTTCTTCTTCTTGCTCTTGGTGTTAGCAGGAATAGAAGACTTCCCGTTCTTGGCCCGTTGCTTCTTTCCATTCCCAGAGTTAGGATTGGAACCAAAAGCATCTACCAAGTTGGCCTCACCACCTGCAAGAGACTCCCTGATCAGCAGTCCGAACTCTTGTAACTGTTTCATTAATTCTATCAAGGTCATATCCTGTCTATTGCTTAAATTGAAAGTAGCTCTAAACGGAATAAATTCCTTTGACAGAGACTCAAAGACCATAGTCATTTGAGTTTCAGCATCGATGTCGGCTCCATTGGTTTGTGCCTCAGTGAGGTAACCCATGACCAACATCATGCGCTCCTTTTACAGATGTCCCCAGTCTCTACTTACAGTTTAAGAGTTTTTGAAGTGCCCCTTGCCGCTTTGTTATGGCCTGGCCTCCAAACATATCCTCAAGATTATCCAAGATCTACTTCGTAGTCTCATAATCCTGATGTTGAGCCTGCAGCACATTATTCATTCTAGCCATAACATAGCAGCGGGCCTGATCATTAGCATCTTTCCAGCAATCATACGCTTAGAATTGCTCATTAGTTGAGTCTCCCATAGGCTCGGGAGGGCAAGGGGTTGTCAGGACATATTTCAGTTTCTCAAAGGAGAGGACGACATCCAGGTTCCGTTTTCAATCATTATAATTCTCTCCAGTTAATAGGTTTTTGTTAAGTATCGATGATAAAGCGTTTTTAGACATTCTTAATCTACAATAAAGAATCATATACCAAACATAAGCAAACATATAATAATAATTTAGTAAGCTAACATAATCATGTAAAAACATACAAATGTATTTATGTGTCAAAACCTTGAAAATATCACAACCTTACAACGATAATTCCCAACTCATAATTCAACAAGCTCCTAGGGGAGTCATGCCAAATTCAATCAAGAACACGGATCCCCTCCTGATTAATATATGCCATCCTGGACCCATATGTTCTAGGATATATTAATAATCGTTTCTTTGGCCATTAATTTTATTAATAGAGCTCTTAGGGGAGGTTAATAATAAAATTAACGTGAGTGTATAACCATCGTTTCAATATTTATCCATGATTTATAATCACCACCTAGGGGTGTGCAACCATAAATGATGCTAAAATACCTTATCCTCTCAGAGATCCAATCTGGTGTATGATAGAAATCCCTTCCTAGGGGTTATGACCACCATGTTCTACCTATGGACCAACGATGGAGGCCTGAGGTCCTCTCTTCAAAAACCTTCTCCCACCCAATCTTTTGAAATCAAGGTTTTATTTTAAGATCATGTATGAACAATTTTAATATGAGCGGCACTCCTTATTCTATATGCCATGTTATCAATATACATGGCAAATCATATTATAATGCAGACAAGCAAAGCAATCAAGCAAAGCCACAACCAAAATAATAAATAACCATAATATTATGGTTTCACCCTAGAGAATAAAAAACTAAGATTACAAGAGAATAATCGAGACATATTATCGATTCTTTATCCTTGAATCCTCATGCTGTATCCTTCTTCATGTAATGCCCATCTTCAAGTCTTTAATCTCGTATGAATCGAATACTTCATATTTCTGATTATATCCAAATTTAATGCTTCTTAGAATTGTCCCAAAAAAAAATTAAAACTGCACCTTTTTTGAAAATTTTCTAGTTCTCGGTCGGTAGGCCGATCTGGGTGATCGGTCTACCGGTCAAGCAGGTTCGGCCTGCTGCCAGAGCCACCTGATTTCTGCCCCACTGACGGCCTATCAAACCACACGTCTGGCCTACCGACCTGTGACCATTGGCCTACCGAACTGTGAGGTTCGACATGTCGACCGAGCAGAAATCTCTCATTCCAGAAAATATAATTTTTAATGCAATTCATTAATTTTATTTTCAACAATTTAAAAACATGAAATTAGAGACTTAGGAAATACCTAGGAGCGCCATCATCTTTCTTCTAAATCCGTCTTCTAGATCCATCTTCTCCAAATAATTATTTAATTACAAAATTCTTACAATTTAAAATTGAATAATAATTCCTAGATGGAGATGATAGTCTGTCATCTAATTACATGAAAAACCTAGATACACATTCTAACCTCTAAAGAACCATGACTGGTATAAATTAATTAATTAAATAACAATTTAATCAATCATAATTAATTAATGAACATTCACCACATAATCCATGACAACATATATAATATATAGAAACCTAGAGTACCAACTCTGTAAAAAATTCAATTCAAGCAGAGGAGAGATTAAGATCACAAAATTTATACATATAATGTGATCACAAACTCGTAAATTTATGTAAAAAACATGGCCCTGATACCAATTTGTTGAAAAAATAGTACGCAGCGGAATTTTAAAAATTTTTCATCATAGTACTTTTAAAAACACAAGTTTGACATGCTATATGCATAAATTAACAGATCTTATTAACCTTTGATTGTTGAAGAACCCTCGCAAAATGTGAAGAGAAGTAACGTTCCAGAAGAGCCTTAACCAACTGGTCTTCTTTGCTATTCTCTATCCACGACCGGAGTGAGTGTGGGCTCACACATATAGCTCTTCCACTAGGTGACTCTCCTTCCAACCAATCGAGAGAACCCAAAGTTAGTGTTCGTGATTTGTGAACAAAAGCTCTCAGGGAGTTTTTAGATTCTCAATAGCAAAGTATCACTCATAATCTCTCAATTGATCTAAGTAACTCTTAAGACTTACTTCCTATTTATAGAGGTTGGGTCCAAGGTCAGTCCTTATCAGATTAGGTCTCAAAAATTCAAAACAGAATCAAGTTTGAAATAATATCTAATAAGATCCATGTAAAAATACATAATTTTGTCCTGCACTCATCTGTAGGCCAATCAGGATGTTTGATAGGCCAAACACAAACATCGGCAGGCCAAACTATCGAATAAATATCTTCGCGAATCTTTTATTTTCCACCAGAGATTCTATAGGATAAAGTCTTGGTTTTAATTAAAATAACCCAATAGAGAAGTTATCTAATCAAAACAACTTTATTTAAATAATCTCTAAGAAAATAAAAGAATTTCCAATAATTCTACAAGTTTATCCTGATCTAATTTATCCAAAGTTACATCAACTGATAAACAGACAATAATCATCCCATCCCAATAATTCAACAAGTTTATCTCGAATCAATTTTATTACAAAATTAATTCAACCGATAAACAAACATGAATTATCTGATTCTTCCAAATTTTAACCAATCTAATAAATCCAACACAAGTTACAAATTTTTCAAAAAGCACGCCGTATCGTTACAGGATGTTGTGAGCTAGCAAAGGGAACCAAATGGACCTATATAGTTTAAGCTACTGATAATTACGAAACCCATTATCCTAGATATACATTTCATAATTATCAACTCCAACGCTGCTACACTAAAAGCTTGGAGCTGTACTCTTCAACTGCATAGAATTACGAAGCCCACATAGCTAAGTATGTTGGAAACAAAGTGCGCAGCGGAATTTTAAAATTTTTTCATCAGAGTATTTTCCAAAACACAAGTTTGACATGTTATATGTATAAATTAAACAGATCTTACTAACCTCAGTGTGCCGAAGAACCTCCGCGACCTGTGTAGAGAAGTAACGTTCCATAAGAGCCTCAACCAACTGGTCTTCTTTGCTATTCTCTATCCACAACCGGAGTGAGTGTGGGCTCACACGTACAGCTCTTCCACCGGTGACTCTCCTTCCAACCAATAGAGAGAACCCAAAGCTAGTGTTCGTGATTTGTGAACAAAAGCTCTCAGGGAGTTTTCAGATGCTCACTAGAAGAGTATCACTCTTAATCTCTCAAATTGATCTTAGTAAATCATTAGACTCACTCCCCTTTTATACCTATTGGTCCTTGGGGTCAGTCCATATCAGATTAGGTCTCAAAAATCGAAACAGAATCAAGTTCGGATCAATATCTGATAAGATACGCGTGAAAAATGCGTAATCTTAACTGTCGCGGTCGGCATGCCGAACTGTGTGATAGGCAGGCCGAACTTTCTGATAGGCAGGCCGAACTGCCGAGAAAAAATCTCCGTGAATCTTTTATTTTCCACCCGAGATTCTAAAGGATAAAGTCTCAATTTTGATTCAAATAGCCCAATAGAAAAGATATCTGATCAAAACAAACTTTATCAAGATAATCTCTAAGAAAATAAATCAATTCACAATAATTCTACAAGTTTATCTTGTTCTAATTGTCCAAAATTAAAACAACCAATAAACAGACAAGAATTATCCGAACGCCATAATTCAACAAGTTCATCTTGAACTAATTTCTTACATAATTAATTCAACCGATAAACAGACATGAATTATTTGATTCTTATAAATTTTAAACCAATCTGATAAATCCGACATAAGTCACCAATTATTGGAAAAGCACGCCGTGTCGTTACAGGATTTTGTGAGCTAGCAAAGGGGACCAAAATGGACCTATAAAGTTCAAGCTCATGATAATTATGAAACCCAATATCCCAGATATACATTTCACAATTATCAACTCCAACGCTACTCCACTAAAAGCTTGGAGCTGCACTCTCGAACTTTATAGAATTACGAAGCTCGTGTAGCTAAGTCTCCATGACGTATCATAGTGTATCGCATCCCCATATGATCATCCATAACCGGCTTAAGGACAAGTTCTGTCTTACCTTCCCGATTATTTTTATCTTACGTTCCATTGTCTCACCATTAGAAAACTTACCATCCAAAGATAGTATACCATTCGGTTACACCTATGTATCCAAATGGTTGAGCGCTCCAGTTTTCTAATTATAGGACAACGCATATAAGAGGATATCATTACTCCTGAAGAGGTGCTATGGATTCCATATCTATGAATAACAAGTCTACGCTATCAAGAGTCATGCCTCCAACGTACCGGCATGCATGCCACTATAGAGATGTGGGAGTCACCCATTGGTACATCAAAAGACATAAGTCGAGACAACGGGCCCATTATTTATCTCAGGATTAAGATACAATACAAATGATTGTCTAAAGTGAATCGATTTGCCAAGACAGAATTATTAATCCAAATCAATTCACTTTATGTCCCGATCCAACACATCGTCACCTATGACAACGCGCCAATGTTTCTATTCACGGAGTCCAACTCCGATGGCCAAGACAAACCATCTCCCAAAAGGGATATAGACAACATAACAATCTTTACATGAATAAAGCGCCCAACTTTATTCCCTCGATTGCGGATCATATATTTTAGACCATCACCTTAAGAGTCGTGTCTACCGCATAATCATCCCATCATATGCCCAACTCTTAAGGTTTAGACTGACAGTCTCAGACTACTGTTTGCTTATCATACATTCAACAAATATGAACGTAAAGAGGACAATATTTGGTATATATAAATGAATAAATTCTTTATTGATAAAAATGTCTCCAAAAACGTATTACATTTTTACTCCTTAGAGCATACATGTCTAACAATCTCCCACTTGCACTAAGTGAGTAAATACTGCAAATTTCGCATCCCCATAGCTTCCACATGCCTTTCGAAGACTCTCCCAGAAAGTGTCTTCGTGAATGGATCAGCTAAATTGTCCTCTGACGCGATCTTGCATACCGTGACATGCCCGCTCTCAACGAAGTCCTTTATCACATGATACTTCCGATCAATATGCTTACTCTTCTTGTGAAATCTTGGTTCCTTAGCATTAGCTACCGCCACACTGCTATCACAGTACAGTGATACCACTTTATCCATACCAAGAACTACCTCAAGATCCCCAAGGAACTTGCGGAGCCACACAGCTTCTTTCGAAGCATCACTAGCCGCCACATACTCGACCTCCATCGTTGAATCTGAAGTGCAATCTTGCTTCGCACTTCTCCAACTGATGGCACCGCCACCCAGAGTAAACACAAACCCCGATGTCGATTTCCTAGAATCCAGGCAGGATTGAAAATCCGAATCAGTGTATCCTAGAGGAGTTAAATCCTCACCCGAATACACAAGCATATATCCTCGAGTCCTACTCAGGTATTTGAAAATATGCTTTACCGCAACCCAATGGTTCGGTCCTGGATCCGCCTGAAATCGACTCACTATCCCGACCGTATAGTTAATATCTGGTCGAGTGCAAAGCATGGCATACATGAGACTACCCACTGCCGAAGCATAAGGCACCTTCTTCATGTATTCTCTTTCTTCATAAGACTTTGGAGAGTCTTTCTTAGAAAGAGTAATTCCAGACCTAGATGGTTGCCCACCTTTCTTGGAATCCTGCATTGCAAACCTCCTGAGAATTTTATCTATGTAGCCGGCCTGTGACAAAGCTATCATTTTGTTCTTCCTATCCCGAAAGATCTGGATACCGAGAACAAAATTAGCCTCACCTAAGTCCTTCATGTCAAACTGCTTGGTCAACCATAATTTGACCGATGACAATGCCCCAACGTCATTGCCAATTAGCAGAATGTCATCTACATAGAGTAGTAGAAAAACCACCTTCCCATTCTTAATGTGTTTGTAAACACATGGTTCATCCACATTTTGTGAGAACCCATAAGTCTTGATCACTTGATCAAATCTTATGTTTCAAGAACGAGAAGCCTGCTTAAGTCCACAAATTGACTTTAGCAGCTTACAAACCTTACCCTCTTGACCCGTGACCTTGAACCCGTCTGGTTGTTCCATATAAATGGACTCATCAAGATAGCCATTCAGAAAAGCCGTCTTGACATCCATCTGCCAAATCTCATAGTCGAGAGCGGCAGCTATGGACAAGAGAATCCGGATGGACTTAAGCATGGCTACAGGCGAAAAGGTTTCCTCATAATCGATTCCTTCCTTTTGCGTATAACCCTTAGCTACCAGTCTAGCCTTAAAGGTTTCGACCTTTCCATCCACTCCTCTTTTCCTCTTGTAGATCTACTTACTCCCTATGGGTTTTACCCCTTCGGGAAGATCCACAAGCTCCCAGACCCGATTAGTCTCCATAGACTTCATCTCAATGTTCATGGCCTCTGTCCAGAGTCTTGAATCAACATCCTCCATAGCTTCTGCGTAAGTATAAGGATCCCTGTCATGTTCATCCGGTTCAGCCAAAAAGACCTCCCCATTGAACATATACCTCTCAGGTTGACGCCCGATCCTCCCACTACGCCGAAGCCCCTGAGGTTGTTGTTCAGGTTTGTTTGGTTTTTCTACACCGATCGGAATGGTTTCGTTCGGAACCTCCGGAGTAAACGGATTACCCCTCAACTCCTCAAGCACCACTTTGCTTTGAGGTTTAAAGTCGTTCATGTAACTCTCCTCAAGGAAAGTTGCATTAGTTGAAACCATGACTTTATTTTCCTTTGGGTTATAAAAATAACCCCCTTTAGTCCCTTTTGGATATCCTACAAACACGCAAACTTCTGAACGTGCTTCCAACTTATTCGGATCCTTAAACAGGACATGAGCTGGACATCCCCATATGCGAATATGGTTTAAGGATGTCTTCCGTCTTGTCCACAACTCGTGAGGAGTTTTAGGGACCGATTTTGAAGGCACATTGTTCAAAAGATAACATGCGGTTTGTAGTGCATATCCCCAAAAGGATAAAGGCAATGATGAATAACTCATCATGGACCGAATCATGTCCAACAAAGTCTGATTCCTTCTCTCTGCTACGCCATTCTGCTGCGGAGTACCCGGCGTAGTCAAATGGGATAAAATCCCATTCTCTAACAAGTGTCCCAAGAACTCATCAGAAAGGTATTCCCCACCTCGATCAGATCGAAGTGCCTTTATGGGTCTACCCAATTGCTTTTCCACTTCAGCCCGAAACTCCCTGAACTTATCATAAGTTTCGCTTTTGTGGTGCATTAGGTACACATACCCATATCTTGAGTAATCGTCAATAAAAGTAACGAAGTACTCATACCCTCCTCGTGCCCGGATGTTCATCGGTCTGCAAACATCACTATGCACAAGTTCTAGAACCCCTTCGGCCCTATTGCCCTTAGACCCGTATGGTCTTTTGGTCATTTTACCCTCCAAACAAGACTCACATTGAGGTATAGATTCCACCTTTAAGTGACTTAAAGGTCCATCCCTTACCAAGCTTTGAATCCTATTTAGGTTAATATGGCCAAGGCGCAAATGCCAAAGATAAGTCTTATTAGAGTGAGAAGTTTTAAGTCTTTTTGAGTCATTATCATTTATCTCAGCATTAAGCAATAGGTCCATCTTAGGTTTGATAAAATATAGATTATTTTGCATCCATCCAGAACAGATAAAAGATTTGTTTTTACGAATCACCACTTTTTCATTAAAAGATACCACGTAGGAGTCTTTAAATAAAGAAGATACAGAAATTAAATTCCTTTTAAATTTAGGAACATAAAAACAATCTCGCAAAATTAAACTCCTATAATTATCAAAATAAAGATGGACATCTCCCACTGCTTCCGCTGAGACCAAGGATCCATCGCCCATCCGAAGCGTTAAGTCTTCACGAAGTAGACTTCTCGTTTCTTTGAATCCCTGTAGAGAAACACAAACATGATTAGTTGCACCAGAATCTATGACCCAAATGTCACTGGATTCCTCAACCAAACAAGTTTCTAAATATATAGAAGATCACACCTCCCTCCCTTAGAAAGGAAGTCCTTGCAATGCTTCTTTATATGCCCGACCTTACCACAAAAGAAGCACTTAAGCTTCTTTGGGTTCTTCTTCTTCTTCTTCTTGCTCTTGGTAGCAATAGGAATAGAAGACTTCCCACTTTTGGCCCGTTGCTTCTTTCCATTCCCAGAGTTAGGATTGGAACCAGAAGCAGCTACCATATTGGCCTCTCCACCAGCAGGAGACTCCCTGATCAGCAGTTCAAACTCTTATAACTGTTTCATCAGTTCTGTCAAGGTCATATCCTGTTTATTGCTTAGATTAAAAGTAGCTCTAAACAGAATAAATTCCTTAGACAGAGTCTCAAAGACCATAGTCATCTGAGTTTCAGCATCGATGTCGGCTCCATTGGTTTGAGCCTCAGCGAGGTAACCCATGACCAACATCATGTGCTCCTTTACAGATGTCCCCGGTCTCTGTCTACAGTTTAAGAGTTTCCGAAGCGCCCCTTGCCGCTTTGTTATGACCTGGCCTCCAAACATGTCCTCAAGATTATCCAAGATCTGCTTCGCAGTCTCATAATCCTGATGTTGAGCCTGCAGCATGTTATTCATGCTAGCCATAACATAGCAGCGGGCCTGATCATTAGCATCTTTCTAGCGGTCGTACGCTTGGAATTGCTCATTACTTGAGTCTCCCGTAGGCTCGGGAGGACAAGGAGTTGTCAGAACATATTTCAGTTTCTCAAAGGAAAGGACGATGTCCAGGTTCCGTTTCCAATCATTATAGTTCTCACCGGTTAATTGGTTTTTGTCAATTATCGATGATAAAGCGTTTTTCAGACATTTTCAATCTACAATAAAGAATCATATACCAAACATAAGCAAACATATATAATAATTTAGTAAGATAACACAATCATGTAAAATCATACAAATGTGTTTATGTGTCAAAACCTTGAAAATATCACAACCTTACAACGATAATTCCCAACTCAGAATTCAACAAGCTCCTAGGGGAGTCATGCCAAATTCAATCAGGAACACGGATCCCCTCCTGATTAATATATGCCATCCAGGACCCGTATGATCCAGCATATACTAATAATCGTTTCTTTGGCCATTAATTTTATTAACAGAGCTCCTAGGGGAGGTTAATAATAAAATTAACGTGAGTGTATAACCACCGTTTTAATATTTTATCCATGATTTATAATCACCACCTAGGGGTGTGCAACCATAAATCATACTAAAATACCTTATCCTTTCAGAGATCCAATTTGGTACATGATAGAAATCCCTTCCTAGGGGTTGGGACCATCATGTTCTTCCTACGGACCAACGATGGAGGCCTTAGGTTCTCTCTTCGAAAACCTTCTCCCACTCAATCTTTTGAAGTTAAGGTTTTATTTTGAAATTATGCATGAACAAATTTAATATGAGCGGCACTCCCTATTCTATATGACATGTTATCAATATACATGGTAAATCATATTATAATGCAGACAAGCAAAGCAATCAAGCAAAGCTACAAGCATAATAATAATTATAACCGTAATATTATGGTTCCACCCTAGAGAATAGAAAAACTAAGATTACAAGAGAATAATCGAGACATTTATCGATTCTTCATCCTTGAATCCTCAAGCTGTATCCTTCTTCATGTAATATCCATCTTCAAGTCCTCAATCCCGTATGAATCGAACACTTCATATTTTTGGTCATATCCAAATTTAATCTTTCTCAGAATCGTCCCAAAAATAAAATTAAAACTGCACCAAAAAATTGCACCTTTTCTGGACACCTGGCTGCTCTCGGTCGGCAGGCCGATCTGGGTGATCGGTCTGCCGATCATGGTGGTTCGGCCTGCCGAACATGAAGGTTCGGCCTGCCGGCAGAGCACCAAAATTTCTGCCCCACTGTCGGCCTACCGGACCGTACGTCCGGCCTGCCGATCTGTGACCTTCGGCCTGCCGAACTGTGAGGTCCGGCATGCCGACCGAGCAGAAAACCCTCAATCTAGAAAATACAATTTTAATGCAATTCATCAATTTTATTTTCAACAATTCAAAAACATAAAATTAGAGACTCAGGAAATACCTGGAGGCGCCATCATCTATCTTTAAGTTCCGACTTCTCGTTCCGTCTTCTCCGAATAATTATTTAATTACAAAATTCTTACAAATTAAAAATTAAATAATAATTCCTAGACGGAGATGATAGTCCGCCATCTAATTACATGAAAAACCTAGATACACATTCTAACCTCTAAGGAACCATAACCGGTATTAATTAATTAATAAATAATTAAACAACAATTTAATCAACCATAATTAATTAATAAACATTCACCATATAATCCATGACAACATATATATTACATAGAAACCTAGAGTGCCATCTCTCTATAAAATTTAATTCAAGCATTGGAGAGATTAAGATCACAAAATTTATGCATATAACATGATCACAAACTTGCAAATTTATGTAAAAACCTGTCTCTGATACCAATTGTTAGAAACAAAGTGCGTAGCGGAATTTTAAAATTTTTTCATCAGAGTATTTTCCAAAACACAAGTTTGACATGTTATATGTATAAATTAAACAGATCTTACTAACCTCAGTGTGCCGAAGAACCTCCGCGACCTGTGTAGAGAAGTAACGTTCCAGAAGAGCCTCAACCAACTGGTCTTCTTTGCTATTCTCTATCCACAACCAGAGTGAGTGTGGGCTCACACGTACAGCTCTTCCACCGGTGACTCTCCTTCCAACCAATAGAGAGAACCCAAAGCTAGTGTTCGTGATTTGTGAACAAAAGCTCTCAGGGAGTTTTCAGATGCTCACTAGAAGAGTATCACTCTTAATCTCTCAAATTGATCTTAGTAAATCATTAGACTCACTCCCCTTTTATACCTATTGGTCCTTGGGGTCAGTCCATATCAGATTAGGTCTCAAAAATCAAAACAGAATCAAGTTCGGATCAATATCTGATAAGATACGCGTGAAAAACGCGTAATCTTAACTGTCGCGGTCGGCATGCCGAACTGTGTGATAGGCAGGCCGAACTTTCTGATAGGCAGGCCGAACTGCCGAGAAAAAATCTCCGCGAATCTTTTATTTTCCACCCGAGATTCTAAAGGATAAAGTCTCAGTTTTGATTCAAATAGCCCAATAGAAAAGATATCTGATCAAAACAAACTTTATCAAGATAATCTCTAAGAAAATAAATCAATTCACAATAATTCTACAAGTTTATCTTGTTCTAATTGTCCAAAATTAAAACAACCGATAAACAGACAAGAATTATCCGAACGCCATAATTCAACAAGTTCATCTTGAACTAATTTCTTACATAATTAATTCAACCGATAAACAGACATGAATTATTTGATTCTTATAAATTTTAAACCAATCTGATAAATCCGACATAAGTCACCAATTATTGGAAAAGCACGCCGTGTCGTTACAGGATTTTGTGAGCTAGCAAAGGGGACCAAAATGGACCTATAAAGTTCAAGCTCATGATAATTATGAAACCCAATATCCCAGATATACATTTCACAATTATCAACTCCAACGCTACTCCACTAAAAGCTTGGAGCTGCACTCTCGAACTTTATAGAATTACGAAGCTCGTGTAGCTAAGTCTCCATGACATATCATAGTGTATCGCATCCCCATATGATCATCCATAACCGGCTTAAGGACAAGTTCTGTCTTACCTTCCCGATTATTTTTATCTTACGTTCCATTGTCTCACCATTAGAAAACTTACCATCCAAAGATAGTATACCATTCGGTTACACCTATGTATCCAAATGGTTGAGCGCTCCAGTTTTCCAATTACAGGACAACGCATATAAGAGGATATCATTACTCCTAAAGAGGAGCTATGGATTCCATATCTATGAATAACAAGTCTATGCTATCAAGAGTCATGCCTCCAACGTACCGGCATGCATGCCACTATAGAGATGTGGGAGTCACCCATTGGTACATCAAAAGACATAAGTCGAGACAACGGGCCCATTATTCATCTCAGGATTAAGATACAATACAAATGATTGTCTAAAGTGAATCGATTTGCCAAGACAGAATTATTAATCCAAATCAATTCACTTTATGTCCCGATCCAACACATCGTCACCTATGACAACGCGCCAATGTTTCTATTCACGGAGTCCAACTCCGATGGCCAAGACAAACCATCTCCCAAAAGGGATATAGACAACATAACAATCTTTACATGAATAAAGTGCCCAACTTTATTCCCTCGATTGTGGATCATATATTTTAGACCATCACCTTAAGAGTCGTGTCTACCGCATAATCATCCCATCATATGCCCAACTCTTTAGGTTTAGACTGACAGTCTCAGACTACTGTTTGCTTATTATACATTCAACAAATATGAACGTAAAGAGGACAATATTTGGTATATATAAATGAATAAATTCTTTATTGATAAAAATGTCTCCAAAAACGTATTACATTTTTACTCCTTAGAGCATACATGTCTAACAAAGTATCCATGACATATTGTAGTGTATCGTATCCCCATATGATTATCCATAATCAGCTTAAGGACAAGTTCTATCTTACCTTTCTGATTATTTTTATCTTACGTTCCATTATCTCACCATTAGAAAACTTACCATCCAAAGATAGTATACCATTCAGTTACACCTATGTATCCAATTAGTTGAATGCTCCAGTTTTCCAATTACAGGATAATGCATATAGGAGGATATCACTACTCCTAAAGAGGAGCTATGGATTCCATATCTATGAATAACAGGTTTACGTTATCAAGAGTCATGCCTTCAACATACCAGCATGCATACCACTATTAAGATGTGGGTGTCACCCTTTAGTATATCAAAAGGCACAAGTCAGGATAACGGGCCCACTATTCATCTCAAGATTAAGATACAATACAAATAATTATCTAAATCTATTTGTCTAGACAGAATTATTAATCCAAATCAATTCACTTTATGTCCTGATCCAACACATCGTCACTTATGGCAACGTGCCAATGTTTCTATTCATGGAGTCCACCTCCGATGGTCAAGACAAACCATCTCCCAATAGGGATATAGACAACATAACAATCTTTTTGTGAATAAAGTGTCCAAATTTATTTCCTCGATTGCGGATCTTATGATTTAGGCCATCACCTTATGAATCGTGTCTTGCGCATAATCTTCCATCATACGCCCAACTCTTAAGGTTTAGACCGATAGTCTCATACTATTATTTGCTTAACATACATTCAATAAATATGAACATCAAGAGGAAAAGATTTGGTATATAAACAATGAATAAATTCTTTATTGATAAAAAATGTCTCCAAAAACTTATAACATTTTTTACTCCTTAGGGCATACATGTCTAATAGATATACCGCTAGTAAAAGTGGTGTGGCAACACCACGGAGTTGATAAGGTGACTTAGGAATTAGAGTCAACTATGTGAGAGTTGTACTCGTATTTATTCTGTTTTTGAGTTGATTTCTAGTTTCGAGGATGAATTTTTTTTAAGGGTGGAGAGTTGTAACACTCAAAAATTAATTAAATGAGATTAGTGTGTAAAATGGTGAATTAGTATGTCTTAATGTAATTTGAATTTAATTTAATAATGTTGCGATATTTTTAAAATTATCTTACTTTTAGTTATTTTTATTTGTTATTTTAAATTTTGAAACAAAACAATTTATTAAATACCTGATATGTCATTTTTGAAAACCATACGCGGGACATGGATTTACAGCTAAGAACCACACCTAATCTTCTTCTATTTATTTCCCTCTCTCACTCCCTCCTTCCCTCACTCTCACTCCCTCTCTCAGACTCTCCCTCTCTCTCTCGTTACTCTCTCTCCCCTCTCTCGATTTTGTTCCAAAAATTTGAGCAAGAGCTTCGATCTTTAGTTGGATTTCACAAACTCGAATTCATGGTTAGTTACTCTATTTTTCAAAATTTCAAAACTTTTCCCAAATTTATCAATTTTCTTAGAAAGTTGAAATTTGGATTTCTTGAGTTTAGAAAACCTTCAACCTAGGTTTCTAGGACCCAAATTATAGGTTTGTAGGACCCGAATTATCACAATCTGGGCTTGATTGGACAAAAATTGAATTAAATTGAGTTTTCCTCTGTTTGTCATTTTTGGAATAAGCTTAAAATTTCTATGTAAAACTTGTTCAAAGGTGTTTAAATGTATTCTAATGTGTTTTTCTATCATATATGAACATTATGCATGCTCTAGGAATTAAAAAACAGGTTTACAACGAGATTTTTAGCTTGGGGAGACCAAGCTCGAAGTCTCGGGCCTCCCAGATTTTGCCAGTTTGGTAGGCCGATTATGAGCATCGATAGGCCAGATTCATGAGTTTGGCATCCGGACTCATATTGTCTGCAGGCTGAACTTGAAGCAGTTCAGCAGGCCAGTCCTATACGCCTGGTAGGCCGGACTGTGGAGTTCGGTAAGCCGGACTAGGAAGTTTGGAAGTATGACCAAGCTTTGTGAAATTTGTTGTTTTTCACTCATTTTCACTGTTTAAAATCTAGATAAAGACTTTGACCTTGTGATATGATTTTGTGATCATTAAAGGCACACTAAAACACCATGAGATAGTGTAGTATTGTAGAGTACTCTAAGTTAGATATTAATGAACATTAGTTTACCTTAAGATTGTCATGGTTTCGTGGAGCTAACACATAGCGGGTCAGGACTACGGTGTTTAACATCGATACGGGATATCGAGGAAGGACTTCAAACCTCTTTCTTTGGTCGCCATGTCTTAAAAAGAGTTTTAGCCACAAAGTGTTTTCTTTCAAAAGGATTTCAAGAAATGATTGAGATAAATTTCTTAAATATTTTCATTATTTGTTGAATAATGAATGAGTATAATGAACTAAATAATGAATATAAATGAGGATACTTGGTAAGATGAGACCTAATAATAACATAATATCAGACATGTCGTAAATACCATTTGAAATGATATATTAGGGCATGATGCCATACTTAGAGATCGAGTCGTGTAGAGTGCGACCTTAGGGGCAGGTCGTTAAATCCAACTGGACCACAGGGGTGGTGATATTAATAGTTTGCCAAAGATAACAATAATGGGTTTATTACCAGATGAACAATAGACTAAGCTGGTAAGAATGAATTTTATTTATTTATTGAGTTTTATAATTTATCTGTTAACGTTAAATTTTTATATTCAAATTATTGTTTTCGAAAGCTTAGTCCTACTGAGCCTTCGGCTTACATTTTCTCCTATTTTAAATTTTTCCCCTTCAAGGTGGACTTCAGCTTAGGACTGATTGGGAATCTGCTAGCAAACTTGTGAGTTGTAGGAATTTGATTAGGTTATTTACTTATCTTAATTCAAGGCATGTAATATTTAAATTTTATTTCTCGTGTTGGACTATGGTTGTAATATATTGTTGTCCATACTATATGTGTGCACAAATGTAGGTCTAATGGGGGCCGACTTGTATTTATTTGTCTTTATTATTTTATTCTATTAACTTGATTTGATTGAGAAGAAACTAATTTAAAAAGTTATAAATTATCACGTTTTCAAAATAAATCAAATATTTAATTAGTAATTTTTAATTAAAACTTGGTTTAATTAATCCACCACGTCACTACCCGATTTGGTGTACGTGACAAGTGTAACGACCGAGAAAAATTCAAAAATTAATAAACGTGATTACTTAAGAATTTTTCCAAAATTACTAGGTTAAGTACTTGAAATACTATGATAGTACATTAGAATAGTTATTTTTAATGTGCTAAATTAAAAGTTTATGATTCATTAATTTCATGTATGAGCCATAGTGGTGGCAATTATAAGAATCTCAATTTAAAAGATTTAAATTGAGATTATGTGAAAAGAGTGGAATTTCCCAACTTACCATGATTATGTGAAAATTCTTGTATGATATCAGTTCAGTAAGAGTACAGTTATGTGTATGAAAATTTTAAGTTTACAGATCAAGAATTTGATCAATTCGACCACGACGCAGTATAGATTTTTAAGACCAATAAGAGCATCTTTAAATATTTGAAAAATGCAGAAAAAAAGGGACAAAAAAAATATGCTTTCTCTCTCTACACTCTTTCTCTCTCTCTCCTCAAATCTCGTTTAAGATTTCGGCGTCCATTTTTGACACCTCCTACACTAATGGAAAGCTCTCGTCGAGCTGAGTCCAATGGTGTGCCGTGCTGTCCGCAATGCCGTCGGAGGAAGCCACACCCACCTCCCAAAGTGGCTGAGAAATCCAAACTTTTTGGCTAGATATCGTCACCGTCCGATGTCCGATCGACGTGATTCTTGCTCCTATATGACCACCACGACGAGAGGAACAAAACCCACTCTTGGTGGTAGCTCAACTACCGCCCATCTACCACTATCGTGTGCCACCATGGTGATCTCAGAACCATCATTCCATGCGATGTTGAGGAGCCCAACAATGGGGGAAACACTCAAAGGAGGATGGGTAGCAAAACCCCCAACTCAATTTCATGGTAGCTCCGCCAGAGATAGGAGATCGGAATCCCCATTTTTGCCGCCAATGTCGAGCTTCGATCTGCTATATTAAAGGTGGAATTTGGAAAAATTGACACCACCATTGGACTTAGAAGGGTCAATTTAGGGGGGGTAGGCCCTAGCCCAATTGCCAACGGAGTCTGGTCAACGTTGGTCAAACTCGGTCAACAGCCAGTCAACGATGACATTAGGATTTTATGATCTGAACCTCTGATCGACGATCCGAGACTGCCTCCCTAATTGTTTCAATGCTCTAAACGCAATGGTGACCTCCGTTTGAGCTAATTCCACTTTGGTGAAAATCATCTAATGCTGACTACGCGCGGATTGAGGCAATTCAAACTGTAGTAACAAAGTCCAAAATGACATTTCCAGTAATGTATGATCTTCAGGAAGCATTCTTAGTCCTTCATGGTTGCTCGAGGAGCATTGCAAAGGATGCTTTGCATACTATAGATACAACAAGGTACAACTAGGCCTGCTTAGCTTAAAGTCCAGGTAAGTAGGAATATCGCTTATAGTATGAATAGTTTTAAAATAAAATGCTTTAAATGTGTTCATAAAAAGTTGTGAAAATGCTTGAACGGTAAATTGTTACACTATGTATGTTATGATGTGCTGTTATGTCATGATGTGCCATGTCATATGTTGGTATGATCATGCAAAGTGATGAACGTAGTATGGATTTGCAACTATTTGTAATAATTATGTTTAAAGTATGTTTGTATTTTATTAATGCATAAAGTTTTACAGGCTTAAGTTATAAGTTTAAAATTGCATTTGTTATGCAACAAGCTGTAGAGTACAAGTTATGATTTGTAATTGAGTTGGCATATAATGTAATAGCATTTAATATGCTCACTAAGATTAAAAAGAAGGTAAAACAAAGATAAAAAGGAAGTACTTGTGCCAGCCTCCTTATTATGAGGTGCTAAATGTAAAATTAAAGTTGTGACCTCCTAGATGTAAAGTACACAAATAAAGTTAAAGTAAGACCTTGGTGTTCGATGGTCTCGAGTCTTCCACAAGGGAAGCATCATGTTAAAGATCTCATGATTAATGAAGCTGGTATGAACACTAAAGGTTATAAGATAAGAAAAGTTAAGTAACAAGATAAGTCATGGTTTAAATGATTAAGCATAACACAAGTTGATAAGCCAACATAAAAGGTTCATGCATATTTTTATTAATATGATTTTAACTACATATTTTATTAAGATGATTTTTAATTATGTTTTGTGAGATTGATTTCCTACTTACTGAGCGAAAGCTCATTTAAGTATGTTCATGTTGTAGGTAAGAAAACCTGCCAACAACATTGATGAGCAGTGATGAGCGACGGACGAATGGTGGACATCCGTATGGATACCGCCCACGCATTGTAATATTTCTGCATTTTTAATTTACAAATTTATGCATGTTTTTTATTTACATTAACTGTTTATGAAAAATATTTTTATGTTTTCAAGGAAAGGTTTATGAAGGACGTTTTATGAAAAACGTATTATAAATGTTTAATGAAAAACGTTTACGAAAAATGTTTTAAAAATAAAGAACTTTATGAATATGTTTTATGAATTTATTAATATGAAAGTTTAGACACTTATGCTTTGAGAAATTATTATAATGGTTTTAGGAAGTTCTAAAAAGCATTTAGTATGAATTTATTCCATCATTTGATTTAAAATTCTTTTGAAATAGTTTTATTTACACAAAGAAATGTTTTAAAGAAAGTGGTTTTTAAAATAATTATTCTTATGCTTAAAGGAAATGTTTCGAGAAAATTATTTTGATTATATTTTAAATAAATTGATGTTGTAAAGTATGCAAAAGATTAAATTTTGGAAATTATGATTACAATTACATTGTTGCCACTTTTAAGAAATTAATGTTATTATGTCCGCTTTTTGAAAGTAAGTTTTAGGAAATAGTCATTATTTCCTTTATGGAATTAAGTTTTGATAAAGGATTTTTATTCTTTTAAAAGTTACATGTTTAGAATCCATTTGAGGAAAATTTTTAATTTGTAATTTTCAGTACTTTATGTTAAAGTATATTGAGATTACGATTGTGTTCAAGTTAAGTAACGGCCATGTAGTCGGGTTGCTATAGCAAGTTCTCACTCTCCCTAAACTTTTGATACTCTGATATCTCTGCTATATTAAAAATTAAAATTCCCTCTCCTATATTTGAGAGGAAAAAAATCATAACTTTTTCATTTGATATCTAATTGAGATGATTTTTTATTATATTCCTAGTGAAGAGAAGAATAAATTAAGATCCATATTGCATATTTTTAAAGATCATTAAAATTAAGCTTTTATTAGAATTAGTGATTTGAATCGAGTTAATGTGATTTAAATTTGGATTTCAGTTACTGATTTGAATTGTTATCCAAATTAATGTTTGGATATGCATTTAAGTTTTAATCTAAGTATCGAATAAAATTGGAATGCGTGTTTAGAAATGTACTGAAAGAAGTTTTTTAATTTATTAACAAATCTAATAAAATCTTAATATTAATGATCTTTAACAATATGCAATATGGATCTTAATTTATTACTTTCTTCACCAGGAACACGATAAAAAAAAAAGAATCATCTCATTTAGATATCAAATGAAGAAGTTATGATTTTATTCCTCAAACATAGGAGATAAAATTTTAGTTTTTACTATAACAAAAATATCCAAGTATCAAAAGTTTTGGGGGGAGTCAGAACTTTAAAAACTTGGATTCTTGATAGTCAAAGGATTTAGATTTTGGGGAAAACAAACACGTATACAAAGGATTCTTGATACTCGAATCAAAATTTGAGTATATTGAGTCCAAAGAATACTCCAACCAAACGTATTCTTAAATTACTGAAAAATTCATTTTATTTAAGTTAATGTTTTCAAAACCTTAGTCCTACTGATCCTTTCGCTCATAGTTTTATTTGTTTTAAAATCCCTCTCTAGGTGGTTCACAGGAAACCGCCGACTAGGACGTTGCTGATTGCACGTGTGGCATAGGAGTTTTAATTAATTTATCTGCTCATTTAATTAAGGAATTTCATAGTTGGATATTATTGATTTTTGGTTAGACTATGGTTTGTATTTTATTTATGTCGGTACTATGTGTGTTGAGGGTGAGCTCGACGCCACCACCAAGAAGCCGTACTCCGGGTGGTCGGCCAAACAGCTCGGCAGAGTTACCAAGGAGCGAACTATTGACCCTTACGACCCTAGACGTCGTGTCCGAGGTGCTTCTCAGGGCCTCTAGGGGCGCATCTCAGCAGGTTGCCACCTCGGACTAAGTACCAGCTCTGGTCGGATTATTCTCATTCAAAAGTGGACAGCTACTTGCCACCACAGGCCAACAAATGGAAAACAACTCACTATTTGATGGAAGCCAAACCATCGATGGAGGGACGTGACACTTGTCACCTACTGGTTGACATGCCTCGATGTGACACCCAAGTTGTGAGAAAAACCCACCTAACACCCGGTCCAAGTGATAGCCTAAAAATAGGATGCATTTATTGCATTCTGGCGTGCATGCTCCTTCCCACCTAACAAGCTCCCGTCCTTTGCCGAGCAACCCCTGCCTTGAGCATCGGAGAGCCCATGTCTGTTGACTGACCCCTTTCTCTTACCTCTGAAGTGTCCCTCCCCTTGTTGCAGGCATACCCAATCAGGTAGAGACAAACCGAGAAGAGCTGAGCACCGTGTGTAGCTGCATGTGTTGTTGATTCAACGCCAAACCTAAGTAAGCATCAACATTTTGGCACTAAAGGAGGGCCCCTACGCCTTCACTCAGACACTAGCCACATTAACTCTAAACACCGAGATGGTGACTCGAGGGAACGTCCGAGATGACGATGGCTAATAAGAAGGGTCGGGAGACGTGCGAAACTGGCAACAAAATCTAGTTAGGCCTAGGGGCCACCCCCAGGCCACAAGGTCTCGGTCTGGGGGATAAGGAAGCATAGCCAGGGCCGAGCAAGTGAATGATCAAGTTGCCCAGGACCTAATCCAAGAACTTACAAATGTTGTTTAGGTTCTCACACAACAGGCGCAACATCAGGCTGCACTTGCCCTTCTACCTCTAGCCTCGGCTGAGCAGGCTGGAGGTCGGGCAGGACGAGATACAACCGACCATGAAGAAGCTTATTTTGAGTGCTCAAGAGGCTCCACACACGGCACCTCAGCCAATAATCGACTCGTCCAAGAAGGCCATCTTGGTTCTTAAGCAGCATAAGTTCCGTCACCCCAAGGTTCCCGAGCATCCATATTTGACCGGCTAGGATGCCGGGCAGAAGCACACTAAAATCGCCAGCCCGAGGCAGGTGACCACGTGGAGGGTGGAGCACCCTACATGGTCGAACTGCCTGAGGATACAAACATTCGCCAGTTTCAAGCGTTACAACACCAAATTAATGAAATTTGAAACAACCGCTTCGGCCTAGATGACATAGGAGCCTTGGACCCACCATTTTTGGACTCTATAATGCGAGCCCCTATGCCGCCCAAATTCAAGGTCCCATAAATTAAGGCATATGATTGGACCGTAGATATAGACGAGCATATCAAGTTGTTTTGAGGACACATGCTTCTTTAGAATGCCAACAACGCAACGACGTGCAAGGCATTTTCATTAACACTTACTGGACCAGCTCGGCAATGGTTCCGACAACTCATGCCAGCCTCCATCACCTCTTTCTAGCAACTCGCTGATGCCTTCTAGCAGCTTTCTCCATGACGAAGATGAGGAGAAAGGAAATCACCTACCTATACGCCGTCAAGTAGGAAAACGGCAACGTTTGAGACTACATCAATCAGTTTACCCAAGCAGCTCTTAAGGTCAAACACATCGAAGACGAGACCCTCAAGCATTTTTTTGTAGGGGGTCTCTAAGACAAAAAACTCACTTGACATTGGCCTTTGAGCAGCTGAGCACGTTTTCACAAATACTCGGCTACGCGTAGAGGTACGCCGATGCCTTAGAATACATGAAAAGCCACAGGGAGGAGGCCGACCCTAGTGGGACTTAGAAAGAGAAGAAGCAAAAGAAGGCACCGGAACAAAGCAATGTCGAGCAAAACAAGAAGCAAAAGAAAGGAAACCTAAGAACCCAAAGACGTCGACCAGAAAGTTTTAAAGCTATACGCCACTGGTGGCAACGATTAATGAGGTGCTTGCCCAAGTAAGTGGTTGGAACCTACTGGTACCACCACCCAAACTTAGGGGAAGCAAAGTAAAGCGGGATCGAGCAAGGCACTGCAAGTTCCACAAAGACGTGGGACACAATACTCACGAATGTATTCAGCTAAAGGACTAGATTGAAAGGCCGGTTCGAGAAGGACACTTAAGGGAATTTGTTAGGTGGGTTCTAACCCTAGGCTTGGCCTCTAGAATGAATGAACCGTCAAGCTGAGACATGCTGAATCGCTCATGAAATGATAGTGGGAACACCTTGAAATCCCCAAACATCATTCATACAATCTTCGAGGGGCCTGTGACCGGGGACACATCGAGTGGGTGACTGGCATACGTCCGAGAAGCTCGGCTGATTGAATGAGGCAAGTTCATAAACATGTATGAACATGTTAACAAGGTTTGCTGCCAACGAGACACCGCGATCACATTTACGGAGGAGGAAACAGACAAGTTAGTCCATATACACAATGACGACCTTGTATGTGAGCTGTACATCGCCAACAACATAGTGCAGCGAGTGCTAATTGATAACGATAGCTCAGCTGACATCCTTTTTAAGCAAGCTTTTGATAAAATAAAGATCAGTAATGCTATCGTGGTGCCATTCCACACCCCGCTATATGGCTTCACGGGTGAATGCGGCCAAGTAGTGGGGAAGGTCAGTTTGCCTGTGACCTTCAGTGAGTGTGTTGCTTAGGTCACGTGCGTCGTCGACAAAGCGGCAAGGGGCACTTCAAAAACTCTTAAACTGTAAGCAAAGACCAAGGACATCTGTAAAAGGAGCGTATGATGTTGGTCATGGGTTACCTCACTGAGGCACAAACCAATGGAGCCGACATCGATGCTGAAACTCAAATGACTATGGTCTTTGAGACTCTGTCAAAGGAATTTATTCCGTTTAGAGCTACTTTCAATTTAAGTAATAGACGGGGTATGACATTGACAGAACTGATGAAATAGTTGCAGGAGTTTGAACTACTAATCAGGGAGTCTCCTATGGGTGGTGAGGCCAACATGGTAGCTGCTTCTGGTTCCAATTCTAACTCTAGGAATGGAAAGAAGCAACGGGCCAAGAATGGGAAGTCTTCTATTCCTGCTAACACCAAGAGCAAGAAGAAGAAGAAGAAGAACCTAAAGAAGCTTAAGTGCTTCTTCTGTGGAAAGGTCGGGCATATTAAGAAGCATTGCAGGGACTTCCTTTCCAAAGGAGGTAGGTGTGATCTTCTGTATTTAGAAACTTGTTTGGTTGAGGAATCCAATGACATTTGGGTCATAGATTCAGGTGCAACTAATCATATTTGTATTTCTCTGCAGGGGTTCAAAGAAACGAGAAGTCTGTTGCATGAAGACTTCACACTTCGGATGGGCGATGGATCCTTTGTCTTAGCGAAAGTAGTGGGAGACGTCCATCTTTACTTTGATAACTATAGGAATTTATTTTTGCAAGATTGTTTTTATGTTCCTAAATTCAAAAAGAATTTAATTTCTGTATCTTGTTTATTTAAAGACTCCTACGTGGTATCTTGTAATGAAAAAGTGGTGATTCGTAAAAACAAATCTTTTATCTGTTCTAGATGGATGCAAAATAATCTATATTTTATCAAGCCTAAGACAGACTTATTGCTTAATACTAAGATGAATGATAATAACTCTAAAAGACTTAAAACTTCTCACTCTAATAAGACTTATCTTTGGCATTTGCGCCTTGGTCACATTAACTTGAATAGGATTCAAAGGTTGGTAAGGGATGGACCTTTAAGTCACTTAAAGGTAGAATCTATACCTCAATATGAATCTTGTTTAGAGGGTAAAATGACCAAAAGACCATACGGGTCTAAAGGCAATAGGGCCGAAGGGGTTCTAGAACTTGTGCATAGTTATGTTTGTGGACCGATGAACATCCGGACACGAGGAGGGTATGAGTACTTCGTCACTTTTATTGACGATTACTCAAGATATGGGTATGTGTGCCTGATGCACCACAAAAGTGAAACTTTTGACAAGTTCAGGGAGTTTCAGGCTGAAGTGGAAAAGTAATTAGGTAGACCCATAAAGGCACTTCGATCCGATCGAGGTGGAGAATACCTTTCTGATGAGTTCTTTGGATACTTGTTAGAGAATGGGATTTTATCCTATTTGACTACGCCGGGCACTCCGCAGCAGAATGGCATAGCAAAGAGAAGAAATAGGACTTTGTTGGACATGGTCAGGTCCATGATGAGTTATTCATCATTACCTTTATCCTTTTGGGGATATGCACTACAAACTACATGTTATCTTTTGAACAATGTGCCTTCAAAATCGGTCCGTAAAACTCCTCACGAGTTGTGGACAAGAAGAAAGACATCCTTAAACCATATTTGCATATGGGGATGTCCGGCTCATGTCCTGTTTAAGGATCCGAATAAGTTGGAAACACATTCGAAAGTTTGCGTGTTTGTAGGATATCCAAAAGGGACTAAAGGGGGTTATTTTTATAACCCGAAGGAAAATAAAGGTGTGGTTTCTGCTAATGCAACTTTCCTTGAGGAGAGTTACATGGACGACTTTAAACCTCGAAGCAAAGTGGTGCTTGAGGAGTTAAGGAGTGATCAAATCACTCCTTAGGTTCTGAATGAAACCGTTCTGATCAGTGTAGAAAAACCAAACAAACTTGAACAACAATTCAGGGGTTTCAACGTAGTGGGAGGACGGGCGTCACGCAGAAGCTATAGAGGATGCTGATTCAAAACTCTGGACAGAGGCCATGAACATAGAGATGAAGTCTATGGAGACTAATCAGGTCTAGGAGCTTGTGGATCTTCCCGAAGGGGTAAAACCCATAGGGTGTAAGTGGATCTACAAGAGGAAAAGAGGAGTGGATGGAAAGGTCAAAACCTTTAAGGCTAGACTAGAAGCTAAGGGTTATACGCAAAAGGAATGAATCGATTATGAGGAAACCTTTTCACCTGTAGCCATGCTTAAGTCCATCCGGATTCTCTTATCCATAGCTGCCACTCTTGACTACGAGATTTGGCAGATAGCTGTCAAGATGACTTTTCTGAATGACTATCTTGATGAGTCCATTTATATGGAACAGCTAGTTAGGTTCAAGGTAACAGGTCGAGAGGGTAAGGTTTGTAAGCTGCTAAAGTCAATTTATGGACTTAAGCAGGCTTCTCATTCTTGGAACATAAGATTTGATCAGGTGATCAAGACTTACAGGTTCTCACAAAATGTGGATGAACCATGTGTTTACAAACACATTAAGGATGGGAAGGTGGTTTTTCTACTACTCTATGTAGATGACATTCTGCTAATTGGCAATGACGTTGGGGCATTGTCATCGGTCAAATTATAGTTGACCAAGCAGTTTGACATGAAGGACTTGGGTGAGGCTAATTTTGTTCTTGGTATCCAGATCTTTCGGGATAGGAAGAACAAAATGATAACTTTGTCACAGGCTAGCTACATACATAAAATTCTCAGGAGGTTTGCAATGCAG
Organism: Artocarpus heterophyllus; assembly: GCA_025403435.1. NCBI lineage: Eukaryota > Viridiplantae > Streptophyta > Magnoliopsida > Rosales > Moraceae > Artocarpus > Artocarpus heterophyllus. Next base: position 21,418,509 of record CM046342.1, read on the forward strand.
GATTCTAAGAAAGGTGGGCAACCATCTAGGTCTGGAATTACTCTTTCTAAGAATGACTCTCCAAAGTCTTATGAAGAAAGAGAATACATGAAGAAGGTGCCTTATGCTTCAGCAGTGGGTAGTCTCATGTATGCCATGCTTTGCACATGACCAGATATTAGCTATGCGGTCGGGATTGTAAGTCGATTTCAGGCAGATCTAGGACCGAACCACTAGGTTGCGGTAAAGCATATTTTCAAGTACCTACGAAGGACTCGAGGGTATATGCTTGTATATTCGGGTGAGGACCTGACTCTTCTAGGATATACTGATTCAGATTTTCAATCCTATCTGGATTCTAGGAAATCGACTTCGGGGTTTGTGTTTACTCTGGGCGGCGGTGCCATCAGTTAGAGAAGTGCGAAGTAAGATTGCACTTCGAATTCAACGATGGAGGCTGAGTATATGGCAGCTAGTGATGCTTTGAAAAAAGCAGTATGGCTCCGTAAGTTCCTTGGGGATCTTTAGGTTGTTCCTGGTATGGATAAGGTGGTATCATTGTACTATGATAACAGGGCGGCGGTAGCTAATGCTAAGGAACCAAGATTTCACAAGAAGAGTAAACATATTGATCGGAAGTATCATGTGATAAAGGACTTCGTTGAGGGCGGGCATGTCACGGTGTGTAAGATCGCATCAGAGAACAATTTAGCTGATCCATTTACGAAGACACTTACAGGGAGAGTCTTCAAGAAACATGTGGAAGCTATGGGGATGCAAGATTTTCTGTATTTACTCACTTAGTGCAAGTGGAAGATTGTTAGATATGTATGCCCTAAGGAGTAAAAATGTAATACGTTTTTGGAGACATTTTTATCAATAAGGAATTTATTCATTTATATATACCAAATCTTGTCATCTTTACGTTTATATTTGTTGAATGTATGTTAAGCAAATAGTTGTATGAGACTGTTGGTCTAAACCTTTAAGAATTGGGCATATGATGGACTGATTATGTGGAAGACACGATTCTTAAGGTGACGATCTAAAACATATGTTCCGCAATCGAGGGAATAAAGTTGGGCACTTTATTCATGCAGAGATTGTTATGTTGTCTATATCCCTAAAGGGAGATGGTTTGTCTTGACCATCGGAGTCGGACTCCGTGAATAGAAACATTGGGACGTTGTCATAGTTGACGATGTGCTGGATCGGGACACAAAGTGAATTGATTTGGATTAATAATTCTGTCTTGGCAAATCGATTCACTTTAGACAATCATTTGTATTATATCTTAATCCTGAGATGGATAGTGGGCCCGTTGTCTCGACTTGTGTCTTTTGATGTACCAAAGGGTGACTTCCACATCTCAATAGTGGTATGCATGCTGGTACATTGGAGGCATGACTCTTGATGGCATAGACTTGTTATTCATAGATATGGACTTCATAGCTCCTCTTTAGGAGTAATGATATCCTCTGATATGCATTATCCTATAATTGGAAAACTGGAGCACTCAACCATTTGGATACATAGGTGTAACCGAATGGTATACTATCTTTGGATGGTAAGTTTTCTAATGGTGAGATAATGGGGATACGATGCACTTTGATATGTCATGGAAACTTAGCTATACGGGCTTTGTAATTCTATAAAGTTCGAGTGTGCAGCTCCAAGTTTTTAGTGGAGTAGCGTTGGAGTTGATAGTTATGAAATATATATCTGGGATATTGGGTTTCATAATTATCGAGAGCTTGAACTTTATAGGTCCATTTTGGTCCCCTTTGCTAGCTCACAAAATCCTGTAACGATACGGCGTGCTTTTTTAATAAATGGTGACTTATGTCGGATTTATCAGATTGGTTTAAAATTTGAAAGAATCAAATAATTCATGTCTGTTTATTGGTTGAATTAATCTTGTAATAAAATTAATTTAAGATAAACTTGTTGAATTATTGGGATCGAATAATTCTTGTCTGTTTATCGGTTGATTTAATTGGATAAATTAGATCAAGATAAACTTGTAGAATTATTGTGAATTGATTTATTTTCTTAGAGATTATCTTGATAAAGTTTGTTTTGATCAGATAACTTCTCTATTGTGTTATTTGAATCAAAACTGGGACTTTATCCTATAGAATCTTGGGTGAAAAATAAAAGATTCACAGAGATATTTACGCGGCAGTTCGGCCTACTGATCTACATCTTCGGCCTGTCGATGGGGCCTGTTCGGCCTGCCGATCAGTGGGAGATAAGATTACACGTTTTCACATGGATCTTATCAGATATTGATCTGAACTTGATTCTGTTTTGAGTTTTTGAGACCTAATTTGATAAGGACTGACCCCAGGACCAATTGCTATATAAAGGGAGTAGGTCTCATGAGTTACTCAGATCAATTGAGAGATTAAGAGTGATACTCTTCTGGTGAGCATCTGAAAACTTCCTGAGAGCTTTTGTTCACAAATCACGAACACCAGTTTTGGGTTCTATCGATTGGTTGGAAGGAGAGTCACCGTTGAAAGAGCTGTACGTGTGAGCCCACACTCACTCCAATCGTGGATAGAGAATAGCAAAGAAGACCAGTTGGTTGAGGCTCTTTTGGAATGTTACTTCTCTTCACGGATTGCGGCGGTTCTTCGGCACACAAAGGTTAGTAAGATCTGTTTAATTTATACATATAGCATGTCAAACTTGTGTTTTGAAAATACTCTGATGTTAAAATTTTTAAAAATTCCCGCTGCGTACCTCTCACTGTTTTTTCCAACACCACCCCCGGGCCATAAGGTCCCAATCCGGGGGGCAGGGAAGCACGACCAGGGCCAAGCAAGTGCAGGACCCAATTACTTAGGACCCAATCTGAGAGCTTACAAATGTTGTTTGGATTCTTACATAGTAGCTAGCACAACAGGCTCAACGTCAAGCCGCACCTACTCTCCTGCCTCCAGCCACGGCTGACCAGGCTGGAGGTTAGGCAGGACAGGATGTAGCCGACCTAAGCAAAGCCGATTTCGAGCATTCAAGAGGCTCTACATGTGGTGCCTCGTCCAATAACAAACTAGTCCAAGAAGGCCATCTTGGCCCTCAAGCAGCCTAGGTACCGTCACCCCAAGGCTCCCGAGCATCAGTATTTGACTAACTAGGACGCCAGGGAAAAGAGCGTCAAAATGGCCAGCCTGAGGCCAGCGACTGCATGGAAGGCGGAGCATCCTACAGGGTCGAACTACCCGAAGACATGAATAGTCGCCAGTTTCAGGCATTACAGCGCCAAATCGATGAGATTCGAAACAACCGTTTTAGCTTGGATGATGTTAGAGCCCTGGACCCACCATTCCCAGATGTTATCAGGTGAACTCCTATGTCGCACAAGTTCAAGGTCCCACAAATTAAGGCCTACGATGGGACAGTAGATGCCGACGAACATGTTGAACTATTTCGAGGACACATGCTCCTTCAGAATGCCAGCTACACAACGATGTGCAAAGCCTTTTCGTTGACATTAACTGGACCACCTCGGCAATGGTTTCGAAGACTTGAACCAGCCTCGATTACTTCTTTTTGGCAGCTTGCTGACGCCTTCTCAGCAGCCTTCTCCATGATGAAGACCTAGAGAAATGAGATCACATACCTATATGCTGTCAAGAAATGGGACAGTAACATCCAAGACTACATCAATTGGTTTACCCGAGCAACTTTGGAGGTCAAACACATCAAAGACAAGACCCTCAAGCACATTTTTGTAAGGGGTCTTCGAGACAAAAAGCTCACTTGGTCGCTGGCCTTTGAGCATCGAGCATGTTTTCACAAATGCTCGGCTATGCACAGAGGTATGCCGACGCCTCGGAGCACATGAAAAGCCGCAAGGACGAGGCTAGCCCTAGTGGGACCAAGAAGGAAAAGAAGCAAAAGAAGGCACCGGAGTAAACTAGCACTAAGCCGAATAAGAAGTAGAAGAAAGAGAAGAAACCCAAGAAGCCAAAAGCACCGACCGGGAAGTTCCAAAGCTACACACCCCTGGTAGCGACAATTGATGAAGTGCTCGCCCAAGTAAGTGACAGGAACCTACTTGTACCGCCGCCCAAGCTTAAGGGTAGCAAGATGAAGCAAGACCAAACTAGATACTGCGAGTTCCACAAGGATGTGGGACACCATACTCGCGAATGGATTCAACTGAAGGACCAGATTGAAAGACTAGTCCCCGAAGGGCACTTAAGGGAGTTTATTGAGTGGGTTATAGCCCTAGGCTCCACCTCAGGAAGGAATGAATCACCAAACCGAGACACGCTGAACCGTTCCTGAAATGACAGTGGGAACACCTCAGAACTCCCGAATATCATTCACACGATCTTTGGAGGGCCTATCACAGGGGACACGTCAAGTGGGAGGCGGGCGTACGTCCGAGAAACTCGGCTGGTCAAAGGGGGCGAATTCATAAACATGTCCAAACATGTTAATAAGATTTGCCACCAACAGGATACCCTGGTCACATTCACCGCGGAGGAAGCAGACAAGCCAATTCATCCGCACAACAATGCCCTCGTGTGTGAGCTACACATCGCCAACAACATAGTGCAGCGAGTGTTAATTGATAACGATAGCTCGGCTGACATCCTCTTTAAGCAAGCCTTTGACAAATTAAAGATCAACAACGCTACCATGGTACTAGTCTAGACCCCACTTTATGGCTTCATGGGTGAATGCGTCCAAGCAGTGGGGAAGGTTAGTCTGCCTGTGACCTTCGGTGAGGGCGCTGCTCAGATCACTTGCGTCGTCGACAAGCCCTCCCAATACAACATCATAATCGGCCGACTAATGCTGAATGCATTAAAGACCATGGTCTCCACATATCACTTGGCGATGAAGTTTCCAACAGAGGATGGAGTTGGAGTAATCCGCTCATCCTAAAATGACTCCCGAGCTTGTTACGCCAACACCATCAGAGCCGCGACAGCTCATCGTTTGGGCATTTTGACCATTTGCATGGTCGACGAGACGGATCTGCCTACTGACTCGGTGCCCAAGATGCTTTTCGATCTTGACCCCCGACTGCCCAAGGAAAGAGGTAAGAGCTACCCCAATCGAAGACTTGGTGTAGTTCCCTTTAGACCCTACGAGGACTGGACGCACCATCCAACTTAGATCCCAGCTAAGACCTAAGATATGGGCTGACCTGGAGGGACTTCTTACCGAATATCGAAACGTTTTCACGTGGTCTTATGAGGACATGCCCGATGTCGACCCTAGCGTGATCTACCATCGGCTCAACATTTGACCCGATCATAAGCTGGTGATACAAAAGAGAAGGGCTTTTAATCCGAAGAGATACACTGCTATAAACAAGAGGTCCAAAAGCTCCTCAAGGCAAGATTCATCAAAGAGGTCAAATATCTAGAGTGGCTGGCAAATGTTGTTCTAGTCAAGAAAGCAAATGGGAAGTGGTGAATTTGCGTCGATTATATCGACCTGAACAAGGCCTGCCCTAAAGATTGCTTCCCACTTCCCCAGATTGACTAGCTCATCGATGTGACAGTTAGCCACAAGCTATTGAGCTTCATGGATGCATATTTTGGATACAATCAGATAAGGATGGCTGAGGAAGATCAAGTGAAAAAGGCTTTTGTTACTGATCAGGGGCTATACTACTATGTAGTAATGCCCTTTGGACTAAAAAATACCGAGGCTACCTACCAGTGCCTAGTTAACAAGATGTTTGCTTAGCTAATCAGCGTATCACATGGCCGATCTTCGAGCAAGCTTTGATATACTCTAGGAATATGGAATAAAACTCAACCCAGTGAAGTGCACGTTTGGAGTTAGCTCGAGCAAATTTCTCAGATTTTTGGTCAACCGATGAGGAATAGAGGTTAATCCAGCAAAGGCCCAAGCATTATAGACATGCACTCACCTCAAACTATGAAGGAGGTATAGAAGCTCACCGACATGATAGCGGCTCTCTCTAGATTTGTCTCCTGGGCTACCGACAAGTGCCATCCATTTTTCAAGGTACTCAAGGGGAGGTTTGAGTGGAGCAGGGAATGTGAGGAAGCTTTTTAGAATCTGAAAAATTATTTAGCCATGCCCTCTCTCCTATCCAAACCTTTGCCCAAAGAAGTTTTGAGTGCTTATCTAGCTATATCTAAGAAGGCCATAAGCTCGATTCTCGTCCGAGAAGAAGACGGAGCCCAAAAGCGGGTGTACTATACTAGCCACGCATTCTAGGGTGCTGAGGAGCGGTACCCCTCGCTTGAGAAGTTGGCCTTCGCATTGGTCACTTATGCTCGGAAGCTACGCCCCTACTTTCAATGCACACTATACAGGTTCCGACCAAATTCCCTCTCCAACAAGTCTTACAAAGCCCAAAAATATCTGGCCAGGTGGTCAGTGGAGATCGGCCAGTACGATGTTCATTTTGTGCCAATGACAGCCTTTAACGCTCAAGCCCTTGCAGACTTCATTGTCGAATTTACTGATGTCGGCCAAGGCACACCATTGGCAGAGGAGGCGCCAATAGAAGTGCCGGACACCCCTAGTTGTAATGAGGATTGTACCACCTCAGAGCCAAAGTGGAAGCTCTTTGTTGACGGATCTTCCTGTGTAGAAGGATCAGGTGGTGGGCTGATAGTAATAGGCCCAGACGGATACAAGGTGATCTACACAGTCCAGTTCAACTTCAAGGCCTCAAACAACAAAGCAGAGTACGAAGCACTCCTGGTCAGACTTCAGATCGTCAAAGATCTTAGGGTAGACTACATACTCATTTATAGTGACTTGATGCTCATCGTCCAACAAATCACTGGAGTATTCCATGCCCGAAAGGACTCAATGGCAGCATACTAAAAAGAGGTCAAGCTACTGCTTGGACAATTTAAGTCTTACCCGTTTAAGCAAATCCCTAGGTCTGAAAACTCGAAGGCCGACGCCCTTGCTCAGCTAGCCTCGGGCCTCAGCAATAGCGACCTAGATTCGGTCCCCATTGAAAGGCTAGCCGAGCCAAGCATTAGCAAGGAAGTGGCAAATGTAGTTGAGGAACTTGAGACCACTCAGATGGACTCGATCATCCGATACTTGACCATAACAAAATTGCCCGATGACTGAGAAGAGTCACGTCGTATATACAACAGCTCGGTCTGGTATTCGTTGATCAGTGGGAAATTATATAGGCGAGGCTACACCACGCCATGTTTAAAGTGCGTGGGCCCCAGAGAAGCTGAATACCTAATGAAGGAGATCCACGAAGGTCTATGTGGTAACCATTTTGGAGGGGGATCCTTAACCCAAAAATATCTTCAGCAGGGCTACTACTGGCCAACCATGGAGTAAGATTGTAAGGATTTTGTACAGAAATGCCTTAAATGTTAGCAATTTACAAGGATGCCTGGACATCACGCCGAGCCTCTCACTTTAGTAACCTCGGTGTGGCCATTCACAAAATGGGCCATCGATTTGATTGGACCCCTTCCTCAAGCCCGATCATAATTTAAGTACTGCATTGTGGCCATAGACTACCTCACCAAATGGGTTGAAGCAGAACTGTGTACCAATATGACCCAAGCAAAATGTACCAACTTTGTGTGGAAGAACATTATTTGCTGGTTCAAAATCCCACACACGATCGTGACCGATAATGCTAAACAGTTCGAGTCCTCTAGTCTCCTTCGCCTATGCGAGTAGCTCGGCATCAAGAAAGTTTTCTCCTCTCCAAGCTACCCCTAAAGCAAGGGCCAAGTAGAGACAGTCAACAAAACAATCAAGGATAACTTGAAGAAAAAGCTTGAAGGCCTCAAGGGAGGATGGATTGACAAGCTCCTAAAATGGGCTTACTGAATGACTGCTCGAACAGCTACCAGGGAAACCCCGTTCTCCCTTGTGTATGGGGCAGAAGCTATCACTTCGATCGAGGTGGGATTGCCAAGCTTCAGGATTAAACAATACGAGGAAACCCAAAATGCCAAGGTCATGATGTCTGAACTAGACTTACTCGAAGAAAAAAGGACCTGGGCCATAATTCGCAATGCTGCTCAGAATCAAGCCGTTGCTCAGTACTACAACAAGTGGGTCCAACCGAGGAGTTTCAAAATCGGGGATTTGGTATTGAAAAAGGTCACGGTTCAGTAGCCTAGGTTAGGGCCTTTTGGTCTAAAATGGGATGGGCCATATAGGATCATCGGCATCATTCGGCCGGGCACGTACAAGCTATCCGACATGGAGGGAAACTAGCTCGATCACCCTTGGAACATCAAGCTCCTTAAAAGATTCTTTTGCTAGACCGATGCCAGAAACCTTTTTTGACCTTTGGCTATAATTCTTTTGTAACTAGACCTAATCAATAGGACTAGGATGTAAATACTACACATCAATGAAATATAAATTTCCTACACCATTCCATTGAGAAATGTGCTTAAGGGAAATGAACATACCCAAAGAGGGATTGAGGGAAATGAATAGAGCCGAAGAGGGATACCGTAACCCCAGCCCAGAGGACCAGACAACAACTCCCAAAAAGGGAGAGTCGTCCTATAACCGGACTGGGGGCTGATCGGCACCTCACCAATTGTTAGGTATGTCACCGTGCAGACCACCCAATGAATCACCTAGCACAGTTTTGTACCCGACCAATATTACACTTGCAAAGTTGCCTTAAACTTAAACAAGTCTAGGGGGCGACAGGGTATAGAGTATTCATATGTCAGTTGTGCTCTGCTCGATCGAGAAAACGGGGATATCCTCCCTGCTCAGATTAACTCGATAATTATCGAGACAACACACTTGGCATCAATATATAAATTGAAAAGATGGACACTCAGAAAACATAGTTTAGGAATGCCCCTCCCGAGGAGTATCTAACTTGTCTGAATTCCTAATTCAATTTCAAGGCCTAGGTCTATGCTAACTCGATGAAGACGAAGGCTTAACTATGCTCCCGAAAAACCCCTCACCTAGAAACTTGAAAATATATCTCTGAGAACAATCACACTTGGGAGAAAATATGATATACAAAAAATTCGAGAAGCGATAAACTTGGAAAACAAAAATATATTAATAAGTGTTGGTGGGGAGGTATAGTGAACCGGGCACCTCCTAAGCCCGGCCAAAAAATAAACTAAACAACAAAAGAAAATGATGGCCTAAGCCTAGGTCCCATCCGTGGCATCACCTTCCCTGCTTCCACCGCCGCAGGTGCTCTGTTCGTCCCCGTTGTCGTCCCCGTCCACTTTGACAACTTCTTTGCCTTGTTGTTGCTAAGCAGCGTCTTACTCTAGCTCGACTATGAGCAACCAGTCGAAGCTGTAAGCCTCAGGGTGCTGTCGGATCATATGATCTTAGAGGTCTGTCATGTCGAAGTAGTAGTAATCGGCATACTCTGGAGACACCTTGAATGCCTCTATAGCTTGGCAAGTTGGCCAGGGAGCTCCCCCAAAAATTACTGGTGCTCAGCCTATAGAGCCATCAGCTGCTCTTTGATCTAGGCAGCCTCATCCTTTGCCTACCTGGCCTCCCTCAATGCCTCCTCGGCCTCCACCTTGGCCTGAACGGCGTCCTCCTTGGCCTTCTGAGCTTCCACTTTGGCTCGAGAGAGAGACGTCTTGATTTGGTCTAGCTCGATGTTCCTAGCACCAAGCTTCCTCTCGACCTCCAACTTGTCGATGAATGTCTTCTTATGCCTATCTTTCTCCTTGTTAAATTCCTTCAGCCCGAATGAGTAGGCCATATGCAAGAAGGTGCTCATTTGAGGATAACAAAACTTTAGTGCTCGGTGGGAAGAAAAGTAAAGGTCAAGAGGCTCGGGTTGGGCAAGCACTTATCGTGGCGGCAGAGTGGAAGGCCATGTCAAACAGGCCCTAAAAATCCTCCCCTCGAAGGTTCACCAAAAAGTCCTCTTAGGGTATCACATCCCCGAGACGCTCTAGAATGGTTTCACGATAGTTCGGGTGTCTCCTCGGGGGGTCCTATGAAGGCACCACGGTGGTATTGTCGACGGGCGGGGTCTCACTCGATGAACCCCTGGTCCTCAGAGGCTAGGGTGGTTGGACTATAGTGGGTACCTGCTCGGGTCACAAGGGAAGCTCCATCCTCGGAGTTTGCTTGCACTTCCTCCCAACCTCCACAGCCTTGCCTTTCTTTTCCTGAGGTTCTCTATAAGAGCTCGCCTCTTAGTAGCTGTGCTTGGCCATGAAGACATTTCTGCAACCTAAAATCTCCGAAAGTCAAAATCAGGTCGGCACACATTAAAAAAAAAAATTCGGGGCTGACCTCCAATCCGAAGCTGGCTAGACAGTTAATGAGTCAGATCATGTCCTCAAGGTCCTCATCAGCAATGGGCGGCCCTGCATCAAAGGAGCCACTCGACGAGTCCTTGGAGCTGGATGAGGATGGCTCCCCATCGGCCACCCAGATCGAGAAGTGCTCGGCCCTAGGATGCCCATGACACTCAGCTTGGCGACTGTCACCTACCTGGCAGACCGGGCAGGGCTGATTGGTAAGGGATTTGTTCTGCTGGGTTCCCCGAACTAGCCATAACCAGAAAGAGTCTCCTTCCTGAGCAGGAAGGGCTATTGCCTGGTCATTTTTGGCTTCTCGAACAGGTCTTCAACCGCCCTGATCACATGGCTCGGTGCCCAAGGCCTCTTAGACCACACGTGCCTTTGTTCAAATGTCATTGACACAAACTAGTCTGCTGGGACAGCCTCATCGGCTCGGGCTAAATAATTACCCTTGATATAGAACCACTCGTACTTTTAGAGTTTGTTTGAGTCGGGGTTGCCCAAAATAAAGTCTTTTCTAAAGCCAGTGACATAATACCACCCTGCCTGTTGAGGAAGCTTCTTCATTTTATACACTTGTTTAAATGCTTCCAACGGCATTTTTAGTTGCCTAGTGGTACCTCCATACCATGTACATCCCGATCAGTGACCTGTAACTGTTTGAGTTAAGCTGAGCTAGGCATACATTAAAATCGTTAAGTGCCCGACAGAGGAACGGATGGAATGAGAGGTGTAGCCCTGCCTTGAAAAACTCGACGTAGAGCGTTATGCACCCCTCGGGTGGCTCCAAGGGCGAATCGTTCTCTTCGGCCACAATAAGGATCATGTCGTCAGGGATGTTCAACTCGACCCACAGGTCCTCCAGCCGAGACTCCGTTATAGCGCTGGTATAGGCTACTGCTAAAGTTTGCCCATGCTAGGTCACCCTATAGGCAGTCAACCCCCCAGACCCGAGTGACTCGGGCCCACTCATCCTCTTCTATTTTGGGCTATTCTGCCCCCTCCACCTCTTTGGTCGCCTGCTCCTCGTCAGAGATATCCACTGTAATCCTGCCCGTGACCTAGACAGGGGCCCTAGAATTTTAGTCGGATGTGCTCGAAACATCACCGGCTACCTCCAGCTCAGCTCGCTCCTGGGCAGCAACTCGGGAAGAACTTGTAGTGGTCGCCAGATGTAAGGGTTTTCGCCCTTACATGGCCTTACCAGGCGCTCCCTCTGGAGCAAGTTGAGGGACTCTGCTAGGAACAGTCTAGGAGTCGACCCTCAATATTTGCTCCAGCTAACCAGGCCCATCCTGCTCTGGGGATATGCTTTCAATATCGACTTGGATAGTGGACGAGCTGGCCTCTGGGCTACATTTCAACCAGAAAATGTAGACATTCTAAGAATCTAACATATCACTTATTTTTCATGCTTCTCAAGAAGTTACCTAATCGGGCTGTGGAAGTTCAAGAACTTGAAGTTTTCGGTCTAAGAAACTATAGCTCGGTAGCTGAAAACTCATGGATGCAAAATCTGATCTTAATTGCATGAAAATGACAAGAAGAAATGCCCTATTTATATGCATTTCAGGCAGAAAATCTAGGCACGAAAAATAAAAAGGCATGATGATTACGCCTGATAGGCGACGCAGTCGATCATAGAGCAACACATGTCCCCTGGTTGATCTGCGTGACCTTTCATCTCACACCACTTTGGAATGCCTTTTGGTCTTCTTTCTCTAGCCAACCTCACCCACTCGGCGTAGTCCACCCGGTTGGACAACGACTAGCTGAACTGGAGGGCTAATGTTTAGGGTGAACTCAATGCCATCGTCGAGGAGACAAACTCCAGATGGTTGAACAAACAGCTCGGTGGAGCTACTAGGGAGCAAACTACCAACCCCGACGATAATGGACGTTACATCCGAGGTGCTTTGTAGGACCTCTAGGGCTGTACCTCAATAGGTTGCCACCTCGGGCTATGTACCAGCTCGAGTTGGATTATTCTCATTCACAAGTGGACTGTTATTCACCACCACAGGCCAACAAATGGCAAACAACTCACCGTCTGATGGAGGCCAATTCATTAACGGAGGGACGTGACACTTATCACCTACTACCTGACATGCCTTGATGTGACACTCAGGTTGCAAGCAAAACCCACCTGACACCCGGTCCAAATGGTATCCTATAAATAGGATGCATTTATTGCGTTCTAGAGATATATGCTCCTTCCCACCTAACAAGCTCCCGTCCTTTGCCAAGCAACCCCTGCCTTGAGCATCGAAGAGCCCTTGTCTGTTGACTGACACCTTTTCTCTCACCTCCGAAGCGTCCCTCCTCTTGTTATAGGTACACCCAACCAGGTAGAGGTAAGCTGGGAAAAGCTAGACACTGTGTGCAGCTGCACATGGTGTTGATTCGACGCCGGACCTCGATAAGCATCAACATGCATATTGCAAAAAAACTTGCAGTCACGATAAAACTCTTTTTTCTAGATGTCAGTATTAGAAACTAATGTTGGTGTTGCATATTTTTTGTTTTAATATAATTTTGATCAGATTCAATGATGAAAATCTCACGCTATTAACATGAGACCCTATTGCTAAAAAATTAATTTTAGTAGGAGTACTTTTTCTTATCCTTGTATAGACCACACAAGCGTCATTCCCCTCCCTGGTCCTTGGAAAGAGTCATTTCCTTTATCGGGGTGAAAGGGGGTAATTTTTTATTTTAATTTCTGTCTTGGAGTTATGGTGTTTTGTCCACTTAGTATTTGTTTACATATATCCCCTCCTAGGTTTGCTTGAAGGTGATGTTGTGTTGGCGTTTTTGTTTATCTCTTTTTGAAAAGTTGGAACATATTTCTTAATATCTCTTAATATACAAAACACACCAATGATAAAGAGTCTGTAAACTCATATGAAACACTCAAGAGTAACAGTATTCTTCGAGCTATGAAAATAGACATTAAAAAAGGTAAACCAAAGAACAATCATACACGGCTCTTTAAATAGAAATATCTAACCAATTGATGTCGTCAACCCTATAGCACTAGGCCCACACAAAAGCCTCTAAAAAAACTACTAATTAAACAGAAGAAATTATAAATAAAAAAAATACCAAATGAGAGAAATGCAAAAAATAAAAAATAAAAAATAAATTGAGGTAAACACCATTGTTATTATAACCAAACAACAAATAGAAAGCAAAACTTCAAGTAGGGTGTAATGCCCTGAAATTAATTTAATGATAATGTAATGTAAAATGATGAATTAGTGTGCCATAATTAATGTTTCAACATTAATTTGATTATTTGGTTAAATTTTGAATTTTAGGTTGTTTTGTTAATTTAATAAATTCAAATGATTTCTTATTGTTTTAAAATGATGTTTTGAGTTTTAAAAGCACAACAGTTTATAAATGTTAAAAATATTATGTTTTACAAAACCGTGGGTGGCACTTGATTTTCGCACAGTAAAACCGTCCACGGTTTCTCTCTATTTATTCTCTCTCCTCTTCCTCTCTCTTCACTCTCAGCTCTCACTCTCTCTCCTCCTCTCTCCCGTGTGAGACTCTCTCCCTCTCTCTAGGTTTCTCCTCTTCCCTCTGAATTTCTCCTCAAATTTTTGAATCCAAATTCAAATCCAAGCTTCGGGTTAGCAAGTAGGAAGCTCGGGGACGTGATTTGGCAACCAAAAACGTGGATTTAAAGCTTCGATTCGAGGTTAGTTTTGAAATTTCTAAACTTTTTCAAAGTTTTGATTTTTCGTGCATTTTTTAAATCTAGGTTTGTTTGAGCTTAGAAAACCCTTGATTTGAGTTAAAGGAACTTAGAACAACTAGAATCTAAGCTTGGATTGAAGAAAAACAAATTAGATTCAGGATTTTCATTTTTCCTATTTTTTCCCCAGTTTCAGACTTTTGAAAATCTTGTGTTCAAATATTGTTTAAATGAGTTCAAAAGTGTTCTATTATGTTTTTCTATCATCTATAATTGTTTTCCATGCCTAAGATTTGAGAAAAACAGGTTAAAATTAAGATTTGGATTTTGGGAGATTGAAAACCCGTGGCTGGAATTTCTGGGTTTTTCTAGTTCGGTAGGTCGGATTCAAAGGATCGACAGGCCAGACTGCACCATTCGGCAGGCCGAACCTGGGAAATGTTTGGCTGACCGGACCTGACTTTCGGCAGGCCGAATTGCACAGTTCGGCCGGCCGAAGTAGGGCGTCCGGCAGGCCGACAGAGCATGGAAAATTTTGTAATTTTCACCCATTTTCACTGTTTTGAACCCCGATTTAAATTCCAAACTTTTAAAATGATTTTAAAGATACAAATGGCACACTAGGACATCATGAAATGGTTTACTAACATAGAATGTCTCGAACTAGATATTGATCGACTTAGTGTGTATCTAGGATCGTTCATGGCTCCGTAGAGCTAACATATAGTGGACTAGGATTACGGTGTGGGGCACCAGTACGAGTATCGAGGTAGGACTTCTACCCCATTCTTTGGTAGCCTAGTTTCAAAATGATTTGGCTTTGAAAAGGGTTTCTATAAAAATGTTTTCAACAGTTGATTGAAAATGAATTTATCGGTTATATTTTAATAAACTGTGAACTGAAATGAACTTCATAATGAATGTAAATGACAATACTCGGTAAATGGGTTTTGAGTGATGATGACAATAAACACAAAGGCATGATGCCATATTAGAGATCGGGTCGTGTAGCGATCGACCTTAGGGGCAGGTCCCGAAACCCAACTGGGCCACTACGCTGGTGATATTCATGTGGTTTGCCTAGGAAAAGATAATGATATTTCAGGTTGACCGAATAAACTATTTTAGGTAAGAACTGTTTTATTTAAATTTACTTGTTTATTCAAGGTTTCTTTTAAATAATTCCTTGAATAGTGAGATTTTTCTTTAAATTAAATGATTTATTAAAATATAGTTCTACTGAGCCTTTCGCTCACATTTTATTTGTTTTTTTTTTAATTTCCCCCCCTTAGGTGGATTTCCATTTAGATTCAGAGAACACTCTATGGACAAGACTCAGGAGTAGTAGAAGGAATTGTAGGTTATTTGTATAAATTAAACAAGGCATGTAATGTTTTTAACTTTATTTGTACTTGGACCGTGGTTGTATTATTATATTGTCAGTACTATGTGTGTGTACAAGTTGTGGGTCAGTGGGACCCATACTCCAGTACTTTATTATTTTATTATTTGTTTAATGATTTCACCTGCTTAACTCTTATGAACTTTTTATACAATGTTGTTTTGCAACTTTCACTTTTTTTTGTATTTAATTTAATCCCTAAAATTTTCGGTTTTAATTTGTAACACCCGCCTATTTTTATGTAATGAATTACGTTAAGTTAGTAACGACGTTAATGATATTTTATTAATAATTTATGATATACGTAATCATATATGATGTTAATGTTACTAACTTTTTATGTCATGTTATATGACAGGTGACGACCGCATGGAATCGTTGTGCTCAAGTGTTCATGATTATTTTAATGTATGTTTAATTATGATGCGATGATGTATGAGTGTCTTAATGTATGGCATTTAAGGACAGTTCGACAGGCCAAACTTTTAAGTTTGGCAGGTCGAACAGTCTGCCCAAGACCGGCAGGCTGAAGAAATCCATCGGCAGGCCGAACTTGGTGGAACCGACAGGCCGAACACGGCTGACGAGTAGTCAACGGAAATCTCTCCAACTTTATGGCTGAGATAATAACTTTAAATGAGTGATTTATTGACACAATAATGGAATGTTTTATCAGTTAAGGAAAATAAAAAGGTTTGACTTTGCGTTGATTTTTGTTATTTTAAATGGTTTCCAATCTTAAGAGGGCAAAACATGGTAAGATGTGATGATTTGTTTGACTTTCTTTTTCTTCTCTCCTTCCTTCATGCTTTGGGCTGTCAAACAGTCAGAAATTCTAACTTAATGGAGGGAATTGAATTCCCATCAATTATGCTCAGTATGTTAAAAAATTTTTAACGATCCTTTTCATTATTTTTTTTCTCTCTCATTCTCACGTTTTTCTCTCTCAGTTCTGAGACGTTCTCTCATTCTCATTCTTTCTCTTCTCTTCTCCATGAATTTCTCTCTCTATCCCAACAATTCTCGGCAAGAAAATTGTAAGAAAAGTTGTATTTTCCTTGGTTAAATTCAAGAATTTTGAGAAGAAATTTCCAAGGTAAGAATTTAGTTTTTTCGGTGTTTTTTTTGAAAAGAAATTTTCCTCCTCAATTCGTCCACAATATCTTTATTTAAGTATTGTATTTGTTTTGAATTTTTAATATGATATGCATGTATGTGTTATGCAATGCTTTCCTAAGTTTCAAGTTGTTTCAACGTTTTTATGATAAAATATGAATTTTCTATCTTCTACCCCTCACAGTAAAATTTTACTGTTTAATCTTGATGCATGAAAAAAAAAAGTAATGTTGTTCAAGGGGTAAATATGATGTTTTTCATAATAGTCGTCTAGAATGTGCATGTATAATGTATGATGAATGCATTTTATGTTATGAAATTTTTATGAGAATACATTAAGAAAACTGTTTAATAAATGTTATTTCTAGATTTTGTTTATGAAATGTTATGTATGTTTAAATTATTTTATGATAACGAAATAATTGTATGCATGATAATATGGTGTTTGTATGAATTTCTAAAATTAAAATATATATATTTTAATTGTTCGAAAATGTTTTATTTAAAAGATAATTATGTTCAAAATGTATGGTTTGTTGTTATATGCTTAAGGTAATTTTTATGATTTAAGAAAAATCATAATAACATGTTTATGTGATGTCAATTTTTATGGTTATGAATTATGTTTGTATTATGAGATGAATGAATATATATATGAATGATTTGTGAAAGAATGATATATGAATGAATGTTTTGTGATAAGTATTAATTTTATTGTATTTTTAATTGGATAAATGGCATGAACACTCAAAGAAGCGAGCACATCGAGACCGCGACGTCGTCACCAAAAGTATATTATGGTTAAGTAAGCTAGCATTAAGGTAAGTACATTCTCACCTACAACATGACACGTTTTACAAGGATTTGATGATATGTTCACAATGATGTTCATGATGATTTTATGGTTATTTTTCCTTAAAGGATTTCTTATGAAAGATTATCATAATTTAAAAGTTATGAATGTATGATGATGACATGTTTCAAACCATGAAAATTATGTATATATATGTATCACCTAATAAGTGTTGCACACCAATGTTATGCTATGATGTCATGTTTGGTTTTGGATTAGCTACCCTTCTCCTCTCATGACGGCGCGCCTATGATGATGTTTATGGTGCAACACTTGGGCCCTTAAGATAAAAATGGAATAAGTTTTAATATGGTCAATGTAATGAAAGATATGTTTTATGAAATTGTGCTTAAGGCACTCTTATGATATGTTGATGATGAAGATGTATTTGAAATGTTTTATATTGTGAGAATTATATGTACTTACTAAGCATTAGCTTATTCAAGTTTTATGTCATGTTGCAGATAAGGGTAAGAAAGTCTTAGAATAGGCGAAGGACATGGGAAGGCGTGTGAGCACAAGGCACAATGAATTGTAACCGAAAGAACGCCAAGAAGAATAATTTTATGTTTTAAACCAAGTTTTATATTTTGAACATATTATTTATGTTAAGTTTTATGAATATTTGAACTATGATTTATATTTTATTACATTATTTTAAGTATTATGAACTTTCGTATTTCTCTTATGAAAGGATGGTTTTGTTTTAGAAATAAAGTTTTCCCAAGGAATTTTGGCTCGGTCGGCCGGCCGAAGTCTTAAGGTTCGGCCTGCCGATAATGTTTTCGGCCTGCCGGACAAGGTTGAGTTTTTGAGCCAGATTTGCAACGCCTCTGCTAGCCTGCTGGTTGAGAACTCCAGCCTGCCGATCCTGTTCGGCCTGCCGAAGTCCCAAGTTCGGCCTACCGAACTGTGGGATGTAATGACTTTTTAATAATGTGATGATTAATGAGGTTTGATGTAATGTTTTTATAAGTCCTAATTTTGCAACTTGGTATACCTATATGAATAAATAAGTTCATGGTTAATTTTAGTATAATAGAATAAATTATGGTTTGGAATGAGTTTAGCATGTGAATCAACAATGTTAAGTTATAATGGATCCTGGTTAAGTATGTTTAACTCCTTTTACAATTAAAAGTATTATTTAAGTTTTGCTTCCATATACAAGTCTAAGTTCAAGTAAGTATGAATGTAAGAATGTAACGACATATGTAACGTCCAATAAGGGGTGTTACAGGCTTTGGTATCAGAGCGATTGTTCAATTACAATTCATATCGCCACTCGTCAATCCAAGTCCTCCAAGTAAGTATGTTATGAAGTTAAATGTATAGATGCAAGTATGATGATAATATTAAGGTTTAAATGTTTAATGATTAACGATCCAGTAGTGAAAACCTATCTCATATTAGAAGATTATTTCTAAGTTCTTAATTCTTTTAGGAAATTACGATGGACAGCCATAGAAGGATGCAGACTCGCAACCAAACTAATGAAAGACTCATGACAATGATTACTGAACTGCAAAGGCAGTTGGAGGACCAAAGAAGGGAAATTGCTGCTTTAAGGGCCAACGGCCAGAATGACGAACATCGAGGCAATGATGTGCCTCCTCCTCCTCCTCCGCAGCCACAAGTAAATGAAGTCCTAGCTCCTGCTGTTGAACCAAGAGCAGCCTATTAGGAACCCCTACTGGTCAGATGGAAGAGAGTTAAGCCAGTGGATTTCAAAGTTTCTAAGGATCCGCTAGTAGCGCAAGGATGGTTAATGACGATTAAGGCCACCTTAAGACTCATGGATTTCACCGATAATGAAAAGGTCCTCTGTGCATCGTACTGCCTCACCATGGAGGCCAGGATATGGTGGGATGGCATCGAACAGAGCAGAAATGTTGAAGAGATGACATGGGCTGACTTCGTTCATGAATTCAACACGAAGTTCTTCCATATGAATGTCACAAGGAAGCATTATGAGGAGTTCGAGAGCTTATGACAGGGGGATATGTCAGTCACTGATGTGATGACAAAGTTTGACTAGCTTGCCTGTTTATGTCCAGGGATGGTTATGGATGAAGGTGAAAGGGTCAGAAGACTGATCAGAGCCCTTAGGCCAGATATTGCTGCGATCGTTGATGGGGCAAGTCCACCCAGGACTCAAGAACAGGTTGTCATGAGGGCTCAACGTGCCGAGTTTCATCTGTCAAAGTTAAGAAGGAACTAGCCTCAGTCTGGTCAACAAGCCAGCAATGCAAACAACCAAAACCGCCTTCCCCATAGGGACAACAACAACAACAACAACAACAACAACAACAACAACAACCAAAACTGGAGGAATAACAAGAGGAAGGGTAATCCTCAAAACCAATAGGGCCAAGACAACAAGAGGCACAATGATGGCCTGCCTAACAATAATAATAGGCGATTTCAACCGTGTGCCAAATGTGGAAAGAAGCATCCAGGGGAATGTCGCTTGGGAACAAACCAATGTTTTATCTGTGGGCGTGAAGACCACTTTGTAAAGAACTGCCCCAAGCTGATGAATGCTAATGCCCCGCAGAGAGCTTCTCCTCAAGCCCAGCTACATCAGATGCAAGCCTCCCTTGAAGGGCCACTTATTAGTCAAGGGAGAATTGAATCCTCACTGACGAATGCCCGAATCTATGCCATGACGAAAGAACAAGTGGCTGCAGAAGCTTCCAATGTGGTCACAGGTCAGATAACAAGCTTATCTAATGATGTTTATGTTCTTTTTGATACGGGTGCCACGTATTCTTTTGTATCTATGTCATATGCTTAGAAATTAGAGGTTTGTTTAGAGCCAATGAGACAGGGATTCACTATGACACTACCCTCTGGGGAAGTGATATTATCTACACACTGTTTGCGTACAGTACCCCTATGGATTTTCGATAGGGAATTGTTCGTCGACCTTATTGTGATCGACATGCATGACTATGACATGATTCTTGGGATGGACTTCCTAAGCAAGTATAATGCCTCTATTAAATGTCGAAAATGAAAGGTGATCTTCCATCCAGAAGGTGATCAGAAGTTCATTTATGTTGGCGAGTCTAGGAAGAAACCCAGCATGTTTTTATCGGCAATGAAAGCAAGGAAGCTATTAAGAAGTGGTTGCATGGGCTGTCTGGCGAATATTGTGGACAAAAGCCAAGAAGGAAAGACAAGAATTGAATATGTGCATGTTGTTCATGAATATGCAGATGTGTTTCCTGATGATCTGACGAGTCTACCGCCAGAAAGAGAAGTTGAATTTGAGATTGAGCTCGCTCCTGGCACAGATCCAATCTCAAAAGTACCTTACCGAATGGCCCCAACAGAGCTAAAGGAGCTTCACATACAATTAAAAGAGCTACTTGACAAAGGTTTTAGCAGACCAAGTCACTCACCATGGGGAGCTCCAGTCTTGTTTGTGAAGAAGAAGGATGGCACTATGAGACTCTGCATCGACTACAGAGAGCTGAACAAGGTGACGATCAAAAACAAGTACTCGTTGCCTCGAATTGATGATTTATTTGATCAGCTCAAGGGTGCATCGGTGTTCTCAAAGATTGATCTACGATCAGGATATCATCAGTTAAAGGTTAAAGAAGGAGATATCCCCAAGACTGCTTTCAGGTCGAGGTATGGTCACCATGAATTTGTGGTTATGCCTTTCGATCTGACGAATGCACCTGCTGCCTTTATGGATTTGATGAACAGGGTATTCAAGGATTTCCTCGATAAATTTGTTGTTGTATTTATTGATGATATTTTTGTCTATTCCGAGAACCACAAAGAGCATGAGGAGCATTTAAGGATTGTGCTGGAGACTTTAAGAAGATACCAGCTATATGCAAAGTTCTCCAAATGCGAGTTTTGGCTAGATAAAGTGTCATTCTTGGGGCACGTTATATCAAAGGAAGGGATTATGGTTGTTCCTGCTAAAGTAGAAGCTGTTCCCAATTGGAAGCAACTAACGAATGCAAGTGAAATAAGAAGTTTCTTGGGTTTAGCAGGTTATTATCAGAGATTCGTAGAAGATTTCTCCAAGATAGTAGCTCCACTCACGAACTTAACTCGCAAGGGAAAGAAGTATGAATGGACGGATGCATGTGAAAAAAGTTTTCAAGAACTAAAGAAAAGGTTAACGACGGCTCCAGTGTTGGCAATTCCTGAAGGAAATGACGGGTTTGTTATTTGTAGTGATGAGTCCAATATGGGCCTCGGAGCTGTATTGATGCAAAATGAAAGGGTGATTGCTTATGCTTCAAGACAACTGAAGGATTACGAAAAGAACTATCCTACACATGACCTCGAGTTAGCAGTAGTTGTTTTTGCGTTGAAGATATGGAGACACTACTTATATGGGGTCCAATGTAAGATCTTCACTGATCATCAAAGTCTGAAGTATTTCTTCACGCAAAGAGACCTGAATGTGAGACAACGAAGATGGCTAGAGTTGGTGAAGGATTATGATTGTGAAATCCTTTATCATCCTGGAAAAGCTAACCGAGTGGCTGATGCACTAAGTAGGAAGTCAGTTGCCACGTTGATGTCAATGCAAGCAATGTCTTCACCTTTAAGGAAAGAAATTCTAGACTTCGGTTTAGAACTTATTACAGGCCAGCTATCAGCACTCTCTCTTGCTCCGACGGTGTATGATGAAATTCGGAGAAAGCAAGATGACGATGTAAGCCTTTTGAGGATCAAGCAAGAAATGAAAGAAGGAAAATGTCAAGAGTTTCATATTGCGGATGACGGAACTCTGTATCTCAAGGACCGTTTATGTGTTCCCAATGTTGATGATTTAAGGGAAAAGATCTTGGTAGAAATTCATGATACTCGTTACTCTATTCATCCTGGTGCAACAAAGATGTATAATGATCTAAGGGGTAACTTTTGGTGGTTTGGAATGAAACGTGATGTTGCAAAGTATGTGAAGAAATGTATGACATGTCAGCAAGTAAAGGCTAAACACCAGAGACCTGATGGTGAATTGCAGTCTATCCAAATACCGGAATGGAAATGGGAAGATATAGCAATGGATTTCATTACTGGTTTGCCCAGAACTACGAACGGTTATGATACAATTTGGGTAGTAGTGGATCAACTGACTAAGACGACACATTTCATTCCTAGCAAATTCACTTACTCTATGGAACGGTTAGCGAAACTCTATGTTAAGGAGATTGTATGACTTCAGGGATTCCCAAGTCAATCATCTCAGATCGTGATGGCAGGTTCACATCTAAGTTTTGGAAGAGTGTACAGACTGCTATGGGAACCAGACTTCATTTCAGTACAGATTTTCATCCTCAGACTGACGGCCAAACGGAGAGGATGAACTTAATTTTAGAGGATATGCTACGGGCTTGTTCTCTCTATTTTAGGACCAGCTGGTGTAAAATGTTGTCGTTAGCAGAGTTTACTTACAACAATAGCTTTCAGGTGACAATTGGGATGGCACCATATGAGGCTCTGTATGGACGAAAATGCAGATCGCCTATATGTTGGCACGAAGCTGGTAAAAAGAAGATGATGGAAAGCGTCGATGCTGAAAGAACTGATTTTGTGAATGAAACATCGGAGATGATAAAGCTGATAAGAAGAAGAATAGAGACCGCACAAAGCCGTCAGAAGAGTTATGCTAATAGAAGAAGAAGACCCTTAGAGTTCGCCGTGGGCGAATATGTGTTTCTAAAAGTTGCACCAATGAAAGGAATTATGAGATTTAGGAAGCAAAGCAAGTTAAGTCCAAGATTTATTGGTCCTTATGAAGTTGTGAAACGAATAGGCAAAGTAGCTTATCAGCTGAAGTTGCCTTTTGAGATGTCCACAATGCATGATGTATTTCATGTCTCCATGCTCAAAAAGTATGTTCCGGACCCTACGCATGTGATTGAGCCACAAGTGATCGAGATACGAGAAGACTTAAGTTATGAAGAAAAGCCAACGAAGATACTCGATCAAAAAACCAAGACCTTGAGGAATAAAGAAATTTCATTAGTCAAGGTGTTATGGCGAAATCAACAAGTTAAAGAAGCCACGTGGGAACGTGAAGATGACATGAGAGCTATGTATCCGCATTTATTCTAAGTTTCGAGGATGAAACTTTTATAAGGTGGGAGGAATTGTAACACCCGCCTATTTTTATGTAATGAATTACGTTAAGTTAGTAACGACGTTAATGATATTTTATTAATAATTTATGATATATGTAATCATATATGATGTTAATGTTACTAACTTTTTATGTCAAGTTATATGACAGGTGACGACCGCATGGAATCGTTGTGCTCAAGTGTTCATGATTATTTTAATGTATGTTTAATTATGATGCGATGATGTATGAGTGTCTTAATGTATGACATTTGAGGACAGTTTGGTAGGCTGAACTTTTAAGTTCGGCAGGCCAAACAGTCTGCCCAAGACCGACAGGCCGAAGAAATCCATCGGCAGGCCAAACTTGGTGGAACCGGTAGGCCGAAGGGAAAAATCAGCAGGCCAAACACGGCTGACGAGCAATCAGCAGAAATCTCTTCAACTTTATGGCTGAGATAATTACGTTAAATGAGTGATTTATTGTGATTAATTGACACAATAATGGAACGTTTTATCAGTTAAGGAAAATAAAAAGGTTTGACTTTACATTGATTTGTGTTATTTTAAATGGTTTCCTATCTTAAGAGGGCAAAATATGGTAAGATGTGATGATTTGTTTGACTTTCTTTTTCTTCTCTCCTTCCTTCACGCTTTGGGCTGTCAAACAGTCAAAAATTCTGACTTAATGGAGGGAATTGAATTCCCATCAATTATGCTCATTATGTTAAAAAAAATTTAACGTTCCTTTACATTATTATTTTTTCTCTCTCATTCTCACGTTTTTCTCTCTCAATTCTGAGACGTTCTCTCATTCTCATTCTTTCTCTTCTCTTCTCCACGAATTTCCCTCTCTCTATCCTGAAAATTCTCTGCAAGAAAATTGTAAGAAAAGTTGTATTTTTCTTGGTTAAATTCAAGAATTTTGAGAAGAAATTTCCAAGGTAAGAATTTAGTTTTTCCGGTGTCTTTTTTGAAAAGAAATTTTCCTCCTCAATTCGTCCACAATATCTTTCTTTAGGTATTGTATTTGTTTTGAATTTTTAATATGATATGCATGTATATGTTATGGGATGCTTTCCTAAGTTTCAAGTTGTTTCAACGTTTTTATGATAAAATATGAATTTTCTATCTTCTACCCCTCATAGTAAAATTTTACTGTTTAATCTTGATGCATGAAAAAAAAAGTAATGTTATTCAAGGGGTAAATATGATGTTTTTCATGATAGTCGTCTAGAATGTGCATGTATAATGTGTGATGAATGCATTTTATGTTATGAAATTTTTATGGGAATACATTAAGAAAACTGTTGTAATAAATGTTATTTTTGGGTTTTGTTTATGAAATGTTATGTATGTTTAAATTATTGGATGATAACGAAATAATTGTATGCATGATAATATGGTGTTTGTATGAATTTCTAAAATTAAAAAATATATATTTTAATTGTTCAAAAATGTTTTATTTAAAAGATAATTATGTTCAAAATGTATGGTTTGTTGTTATATGCTTAAGGTGTTGTTATATTTAATGATTTAAGAAAAATAATAATAACATGTTTATGTGATGACAATTTTTATGGTTATGAATTATGTTTGTATTATGAGATGAATGAATATATATATGAATGATTTGTGAAAGAATGATATATGAATGAATGTTTTGTGATAAGTATTAATTTTATTGTATTTTTAATTGGATAAATGGCAAGAACACTCAAAGAAGCGAGCACATCGAGACCGCGGCGTCGTCACCAAAAGTATATTAATGTTAAGTAAGCTAGCGTTAAGGTAAGTACATTCTCACCTGCAACATGACACGTTTTACAAGGGTTTGATGATATGTTCACAATGATGTTCATAATGATTTTATGGTTATTTTTCCTTAAAGGATTTCTTATGAAAGATTATCATAATTTAAAAGTTATGAATGTATGATGATGACATGTTTCAAACCATGAAAATTATGTATATATTTGTATCACCTAGTAAGTGTTGCACACCAATGTTATGCTATGATATGTTATGATGTCATGTTTGGTTTTGGATTAGCTACCCTTCTCCTCTCATGACGGCGCGCCTATGATGATGTTTATGGTGCAACACTTGGGCCCTTAAGATAAAAATGGAATAAGTTTTAATATGGTCAATGTAATGAAAGATATGTTTTATGAAATTGTGCTTAAGGCACTCCTATGATGTATTGATGATGAAGATGTATATGAACTGTTTTATATTGTGAGAATTATATGTACTTACTAAGCATCAGCTTATTCAAGTTTTATGTCATGTTGCATATATGTGTAAGAAAGTCTTGGAATAGGCGGAGGACATAGGAAGGCGTGTGAGCACAAGGCACTATGAATTGTAACCGAAAGAACGCCAAGAAGAATAATTTTATGTTTTAAATCAAGTTTTATATTTTAAACATATTATTTATGTTAAGTTTTAAGAGTATTTGAACTATGATTTATATTTTATTACATTATTTTAAGTATTATGAACTTCCGTATTTCTCTTATGAAAGGATGGTTTTGTTTTAGAAATAAAGTTTTCCCAAGGAATTTTGGCTCGGTCGGCCTACCGAAGTCTGAAGGTTTGGCCTGCCGATAATGTTTTCGGCCTGCCAGACAAGGTTGAGTTTTTATGCTAGATTTGCAATGCCTCTGCCGGCCTGCCGGTTGAGAACTCCACCCTGTCGATCCTGTTTGGCCTGCCGAAGTCCCAAGTTTGGCCTGCCGAACTGTGGGATGTAATGACTTTTTAATAATGTGATGATTAATGAGGTTTGATGTAATGTTTTTTTAAGTCCTAATTTTATAACTTGGTATACCTATATGAATAAATAAGTTCATGGTTAATTTTAGTATAATAGAATAAATTATGGTTTGGAATGAGTTTAGCATATGAATCAACAATGTTAAGTTATATAAAAAAAAATGTGTGTCTATGAATGGATCCTGGTTAAGTATGTTTAACTCCTTTTATAATTAAAAGTATTATTTAAGTTTTGCTTCCATATACAAGTCTAAGTTCAAGTAAGTATGAATGTAAGAATGTAACGACATATGTGACGTCCAATAAGGGGCGTTACATAATTAAATTCTCCTTTTAATTAATTTAAATAATCCGCCATGTCTCCTCCCGTACTCCGGGGCGTGACAGAATGGTATCAAAGCTCAAGGTTATGAACCTTGGAAATTGTGCACACATAGGTATGACAATGAAATACATCTGACAGTCTAAATTTTGTTTTCAGAAGTGAGAGAATGGCACCTAGACGTCGTTCGACAGCTGACGCCGAGTTCGGAAACGATGAGGGCATGATGAGGTCTATGTTTGCGGCTTTTCGGCAGATGGCAGCCAGGGCTAGACTGGAGGATTCTGATGTTGGTCATCGGCATATGTATTTTAAGGAATTCTGGCATACGTCTATTCTAACTATTGATGGTAATGGGAACCCGCAGTTGGCAGAATATTGGTTAGACTCGATCGTAAAGTATTTGGATACCCTTGGTGTACCTGATGACTACCATATGGAATTTGTTGCATATAAGCTTCAGGGTGGTGCTAACACTTGGTGGAAACAAGCTAAGCATTTGAAACGCGGTGGCGATATCAGTTGGGACAGATTCAAGGAGCTGTTCTATGATCGGTATTTTTTGCAGGGGTATAGAGATCAGAAGGCAGCTAAGTTCTACAGGTTACAGCTAGGTGATTTGTCAGTCCAGGAATATGAGGTAGGATTTAATGAGTTGGCCAGATTTGCTCCATCAGCTGTGGCATCGAAGCACGAGAAGTGTATTAAGTTTCAGGAAGGGCTCAAGGCTCCTATTCGATGACAATTGGTTGCTTTGTGACTTAGGAGTTTTGGAGAGCTTGTGTCGTCAGCAATATCAGTGGAGAATGATTATGCACAGTATTGTAAAGATCAAACAAAAGCTTCAGGAGGATCGCAAAGGAGCGGTAGGAAGAGCACCAGCAACCATCCAACTCCGAGGAAGAGCAAGCAAGGTGGCATGAACAGTGGTAGCAGCAGTTCGTCTGGTAGAGGGCACAACAATCCCTACAGCTTTCATTGTCATTTCTGTCAACAACTAGGACACATCAAGAGGAATTGTCTGATCAGGAGTGCCCGTCTTGGATCTCAGACAGGAGAAGATGCCAGTCGTCAATCTCAGCTCCAGACCCTACCTCCGCCTCAACAGTATCCGCAGTTGTAGTATCCTCAGTTCTCTCCTCAGCAATTTTCGTATCCAGCACGAGGGCAGCAGCCGCAACATTTCTAGCGTAGCGTCCCTCAGTATTGAGTACCGAGTATAGCTAGTGTGCAATCGTCTCCGTCTCAACAGTATCGACAGAATAATCCAGGACCTAGCAATGTTGGTAGAGGAAAAGGGAAGGCACCAGTGCAAGTTCATGCAATGGCATCAAGTGGTTCAGATTCTCAGACCAGTAACGCGATTGTCGATGGTACGATCTTAGTTTTTCAATCCTTAGCTCGCATTTTATTTGATGCAGGTGCCTCTCATTCTCTCATTTTGAGTTCTTTTGTGCATGCCTTGGGATTAGAGATAGAAGAGTTTAATGAACCCCTAGTCATAACTTATCCCTTGGGGCGGGTGTGTGTGAATTGTGTATGTAAATCTTGTAAAATAAAGATTGGGGATGAGATTTTGAAAAGTGATTTGATTATACTCCCTATGAGCTCATATGATGTAATTCTAGGGATGGACTGGTTGTCCAGCTATAATGTAGTTGTAGATTACCAACTTAGGAAAGTAAACCTAGTGTCTGATAGGGGGACGATGATCACTTACTAGGGTGGTGGTGATTGGTTAATGAGTGAGCGTCTCATGAAGTTGTGTCTAGGAGGGTGAAGGAATCTGGTTTGTTGTGCTTTTCTTGCCAATCTAGGTTGCGAGCCCTATGCTTTGAGAGGAAGTGTAGCGATTCTGGTGGTTGATGAGTTCGAGGATGTCTTCCCCGATGACTTGCCAGGATTACCACCGCATCGGGAAATCGAGTTTGGTATTGAGTTGTTTCCAAGGACAGCACCGATTTCTATAGCACCTTATCGGATGGCGCCTGCAGAAATGAAAGAATTGAGGAAGCAACTTCAGGAGCTTGCTGATAAAGGGTATATTCAGAATAGCACATCTCCATGGGGAGCACCAGTTTTGTGTGCTAAGAAACATGTTGGGACTCTCAGGTTGTGTGTAGATTATCGACAGCTGAATCGTGTCACAGTGAAGAATAAGTATCCCTTGCCTAGGATCGACGAGTTGTTTGATCAATTGGGAGGTTTGCGGTACTTCTCAAAGATTGATTTCCGTTCAGGGTACCATCAACTCAGGATTAAGGAAGAGGATATTCCCAAGACAACTTTTAGGACTCGGTATGGACATTTTGAGTTTTTGTTATGTCGTTTGGTTTGACGAATGCTCCGACAGCTTTTATGGATTTGATGAATAGGATATTTAGGCCGTATCTGGATCAGTTCATGATCGTGTTCATCGATGACATTCTAGTGTATTCTAAGACTTGGGAGGAGCATGAGCAGCATCTCCGGATCATGCTTCAGACTCTACGGGAGCACCAGTTGTATGCCAAGAGGGAAAAGTGCGAGTTTTGGTTGACTGAGGTCAAGTTTTTGGGTCATGTCATCTCGGAGCATGGTATTTTTGTGGATCAGTCCAAGATTAAAGCCATAGTGGAATGGGAACGACCAAGGAATGTAGGAGAAATTCACAGCTTCTTAGGTCTTACTGGTTATTACAGGAAGTTTATAAAGGAGTTTTCGAAGATTGCAGCTCCGTTGATGAGATTGATCAAGAAAAGTGTCAGATTTGAGTGGGATGAAGAATGTGAGCTTGCTTTTTAGGAATTGAAGAATCGGTTGACTTCAGCCCCAGATTGGTTATTCCTAGCAATGACGAGCCGTATGAGGTTTATATAGATACTTCAAGCCACAGACTTGGATGCATGTTGATGCAGCATGGACGTGTGGTTGCATACGGATCGAGACAGCTACGACCTCACGAGCGAAATTATCCTACTCATGACTTGGAGCTTGCGACAGTGATTCACGCGCTGAAGATTTGGAGGTGTTATTTGTATGGAGCGTCGTTTCAGGTCTTCTCCGATCATAAGAGTTTGAGGTATCTGTTCACTCAAAGGGATCTTAATTTGAGGCAGCGGAGATGGATAGAGTATATGGAGGATTATGATTTTGCGTTGCAGTATCATCCCGGGAAAGCTAATGTGGTCACAGACACGCTTAGTAGGAAGTCTTTAGGGATTCTCGCTTTTTGAGGACTAGAGCAGGGATGCGACAATGAGCGAGTTTCAGTATGTCATGTGGAGGCGACCCCAGCTCTTGTTCAGATGGTGAAGCAAAATCAGTGGCAAGATCAGCATTTGCAGGGGACTTGGACGCAGATTCAGAACGGAGAGCGGTTTGAAGAATGGAGTGTGCATGTATATGGATCGTTGTATTTTCAGGACCGTCTTGCAGTTCCAGCTATCGCCGAGGTGACAAAAGCCGTATTGGACAAAGCTCATAGGTCTCAGTTCGCTATTCATCTGGGGAGCACAAAGATGTATCGTGATTTGAAGAGGCAATATTGGTGGAGAGGCATGAAGAAAGATGTTCGAGAGTACGTGGCCAAGTGTATGACGTGTCTTTAGGTGAAAGCTGAGCATCGGAAGCCTATAGGTCAGCTTCAGCCACTTCCTATTCCAGGGTGGAAATGGGAGCATGTGACGATGGATTTTCTCATAGGTTTGCCGAGGACGGAGCAGCGGCATGATGTAGTTTAGGTTGTGGTCGACAGGTTGACGAAATCGACGCATTTCATTCCGTTCAAGTTGACATGTTCGAGGAGGATTCTCGAGGATTTGTATCTACAGAACATAATAAGGTTGCATGGAGTTCCTTTGTCCATCACTTCTGATCGAGACACCAGGTTTAATGTTAAGTACTGGAGGAGTTTTTAGGAGGCTTTAGGTATGGATTTGAACTTCAGTAGGGCGTTTCATCCTTAGACTGATGGGCAGTCTGAGTGGGTTATTCAGATTCTTGAGGATATATTGCGTGCCTATGTGTTAGATTTTGGCGGGAATTGGAAGAAATATTTGCATTTGGCGGAGTTCGTGTACAACAACAGTTATCAGGAGAGTATCGGTATGGCACCGTTTGAGGCGTTGTATGGGCGACCGTGTCGGTCACCGGTGTATTGGGCAGAGCTGAAAGACAGGGTTATTCTTGGGCCAGATGAGATCCGTGATAGCAATGAGAAAGTCGCTGTGATTCGAGGTCGATTGAGGGCAGCTCAGAGTCGATAGAAGAGTTATGCGGATAGAAGACGTAGACCCTTAGAGTTCATAGTAGGAGATTTCGTTCTCTTGAGGTATCACCTTGTAAAGGAACTATGCGGTTCAGAGTGAGTGGAAAGCTTGCACCGAGGTATATTGGACCGTTCGAGATCACTCAACATGTTGGTGTGGTTGGTTATCGGCTCGACCTTCCACCCGAACTTTCTCATGTTCACGATGTGTTTCACGTGTCGATGCTTAGGAAGTGTCCGCCTGAGCAGGGTAAGATAGTTTCACTTCGCGATGTGTAGGTTCGGGAAGATAAGACATACGAGGAGGTGCCGATTCAGATCATTGATTGGAAAGTGATCAGTTTGCGTCGTCGTGAGATACCATTGGTAAAGGTCGTGTGGCAGCATCACGGGGTTGATGAAGCTATTTGGGAACTATAGTCGAGTATGTGGGAGTTATATCCTCATTTGTTTTGTTTCTAAATTGAGTTGTAAATTTCGAGGGTGAAATTTCTTTTAGGGGTGGAGAGTTGTAACGCCCCGAAATTAATTTAATGATAATGTAATGTAAAATGATGAATTAGTTGTCATAATTAATGTTTCAACATTACTTTGATTATTTGGTTAAATTTTGAATTTTAGGTTGTTTTGTTAATTTAATAAATTCAAATGATTTCTTATTGTTTTAAAATGATGTTTTGAGTTTTAAAAGCACAACAGTTTGTAAAATGTTAAAAATATTTCGTTTTACAAAACCGTGGGTGGCACTTGATTTTCACACAGTAAAACCGCCCACTGTTTCTCTCTATTTATTCTCTCTCCTCTTCCTCTCTCTTCACTCTCAGTTTTCACTATCTCTCTCCTCCTCTCTCCCGTGTGAGACTCTCTCTCTCTCTCTCTCTCGGTTTCTCCTCTTCCCTCTCAATTTCTCCTCAAATTTTTGAATCCAAATTCGAATCCAAGCTTCGGGTTAGCAAGTAGGAGCTTGGGGATGTGATTTGGCAACCAAAAACGTGGATTTAAAGCTTCAATTCGAGGTTAGTTTTGAAATTTCAAAACTTTTTCAAAGTTTTGATTTTTCGTGCATTTTTGAAATCTAGGTTTGTTTGAGCTTAGAAAACCCTTGATTTGAGTTAAAGGAACTTAGAACAACTAGCATCTAAGCTTGGATTGAAGAAAAACGGATTAGATTCAAGATTTTTCATTTTTCCCTTTTTTCCCCATTTCGGATTTTTGAAAATATTGTGTTCAAATCTTGTTTAAATGAGTTCAAAAGTGTTCCATTATGTTTTTCTATCATCTATGATTGTTTTCCATGCCTGAGATTTGAGAAAAACAGGTTAAAATCAAGATTTGGATTTTGGGAGATCGAAAACCCATGGCTGGAATTGTGTTCGGCAGGCCGAACTACGTGTTCGGTAAGCCAGATTCAAAGGATCGGCAGGCCGGACTGCACCGTTCGGTAGGCCAAACCTGGGAAATGTCCAGCCGACTGGACCTGACTTCCGGCAGGCCGAACTGCACAGTTCGGCCGGCCGAAGAAGGGCGTTCGGCAGGCCGGCAGAGCATGGAAAATTTTGTAATTTTCACCCTTTTTCACTGTTTTGAACCCGGATTTAAATTGCAAACTTGTAAAATGATTTTAAAGATACAAATGGCACACTAGGACATCATGAAATGGTTTACTAACATAGAATGTCTCGAACTAGATATTGGTCGACTTAGTGTGCATCTAGGATCGTTCATGGTTCCGCGGAACTAACGTATAGCGGACCAGGATTACGGTGTGGGGCACCAACACGAGTATCGAGATAGGACTTTTACCCCATTCTTTGGTATCCTAGTTTCAAAATGATTTGGCTTTGAAAAGGGTTTCTATAAAAATGTTTTCAACGGTTGATTGAAAATGAATTTATCGGTTATATTTTAATAAACCGTGGACTGAAATGAACTTCATAATGAATGTAAATGACAATACTCGGTAAATGGGTTTTGAATGATGATGAAAATAAACACAAAGGCATGATGCCATATCAGAGATCGGGTCGTGTAGCGATCAACCTTGGGGGCAGGTCCCGAAACCCAGCTGGGCCACTACGGTGGTGATATTCATGTGGTTTGCCTAGGAAAAGATAATGATATTTCTGGTCGACCGAATAAACTGTTTTAGGTAAGAACGGTTTTATTTAAATTTATTTATTTATTCAAGGTTTCTTTTAAATAATTCCTTGAATAGTGAGATTTTTCTTTAAATTAAATGATTTATTAAAATATAGTCCTACTGAGCCTTTCGCTCACATTTTATTTTGTTTTTTTTTTTAATTTCCCCCCCCCCCCCCCTCTAGGTGGATTTCCATTTAGATTCAGAGAAGACTCTACGGATAGGACTCAGGAGCAATAGAAGGAATTGTAGGTTATTTGTATAAATTAAACAAGGCATATAATGTTTTTAACTTTATTTGTACTTGGACCGTGGTTGTATTATTATATTGTCAGTACTATGTGTGTGCACAAGTTGTGAGTTAGTGGGACCCATACTCCCGGTACTTTATTATTTTATTATTCGTTTAATGATTTCACCTGCTTAACGCTTATGAACTTTTTATACAATGTTGTTTTGAAACTTTCACTTTTTTTTATATTTAATTTAATCCCTAAAATTCTCGGTTTTAATTAAATTCTCCTTTTAATTAATTTAAATAATCTGCCACGTCACCTCCCGTACTCCGAGGCGTGACATAGGGAGAGCCTTCAACGCCCAAAACAAGAACAAAAAAGGTGCAACCACCCACCAGAAACTATTAGCACCAACTTATTTACTAAGTTTGAATACAAAATGATATGGCAATACATTTGCCAATAACCAATTGGCCAATTGGTTAAACAACATATTGTATAACTAAGTCGAATACAATTCACCAATTGTATTCTCACAAGTGGATTGCCAAGTCTTTAGTTTTGACAAATAATTTAGTATATGTAACATTAATATTGAAATTAATATTACCGATGCTTCATTATTCTATTTAGGGATCGTAGAGATTGTTCTTGCCCTTTGATAGTCAATCACTTTTTCTTTTTAATAGTGGTTATATACTCATTTTTGTTTAATTGTTTTTACCGATGAAAGTGTTGATAAAGGTTGATTCACCCACATAATCTCGGTTAAAACGAAAAGGTCATAATTGACAGCTTGATATCAAAGTTTAATATCTTAATCTATGATATCTTATTTATCTTTGTAGCTTTAGTTGGCTCCTCATTCTTTGGGACATAGGAGAAAGAAGAATAAATTTTATGGAGATCAAATAATACAATATTTATTTGTTTGAGGAGTAGTTTAGAGACACCAACACTAATTCTTATTATTATTATTTTTTACTAGATTTGCGTTGTCATTTTTTTTGACAAATTAAATAGTTATTAATATGACAATCTTTCAAAAGAATAACAACTCATAATTGGCATAAAAACTTAAGATAAAAATTAGTATCTCTAATATTATTCTTTTTTGAGAATCAAATAATACAATATTTACAATTTACAAACTATTATTTAGATTTCCTATCATTAACATATGATGCTAGAGACAGCTGAAGGGAATGGAATGGCCAAAATTCAAAGATTGCCTATAGGTGCATCGCTAGGCTGTCGTCCCTGAAGTTTGGTCTCCAAGCTCGTTGGACAATAGTCTTTTTGATGTTAGGGGCAATTTATAACGCGTAGCTTCTATTAGGACGGATCGAGGATGGGATAGAGATTGATAGTGGTTGGTTTGAAGTATTGTTATTGGTGCATTTAATGTCTGACGGCCAAAAAGTTTCAAGCATTTGATTGCATGGTAGTGAGGTTCTTGTAGTTGTGGTAGTATAGTCTTTCGACTACAACAAAGGTGTTGCGGGGTATTACGTGTAACTGTTTAGGCGATGCTTCAACTACACTATGCATCTCTCCAATTCTTCTGCTTTCTTTGGTGGCTTTTTCATTGGTTGTCTCATTGCCGAAGGTTTTCTCGTCAATGCTCAGGTTTTTTCTTTCTTTTTTTTTTCCTATGTGTTGTGATTTATAAGAACTATGGTTTTATCCTGATTTGGTATTGTTGTTTTCTAGTGTTAGATTATGTTTAAGATCTATTTGATTTGTTTGTTACTGGTGTTTTATATGGTTGTGGTGCTAGAGGACTCTTGATTTCGATGTATTGAATTTTTTCATCGATTGTGGAGGTTTTTTTTTTAAACCATTTATGTACTCGACTATTTGTGAATTTATTTGGGTATTATTGCGGTCCGATAGATTCACGATGTATGATTTATCAGGGAAGTACATGCGTTAGCCTTCGATTCATTAGTAGTGATGATAACAAGTTCAAACAAGGGATAAGTCCATACAAAATGACTTCGATAGGACCTCCAATGTATTATGGGGACAATTAAGCTCGGATTGGGCCGAACAAAGCAGCTTAACTTGCAAAATAAGAGAAACACGAAAGAAAATAGCAAGTGAAGAAACTATCGTGAGCGGCAACGGAGGGAGGAGTTGTAACACCCCGAAATTTATTTAATATTATTGTAATGTAAATGATGAATTAGTGTGTCATAACTAATGTTTTAACGTAATTAGATTATTTAGTTGGATTTTGAATTTTTGGTTGTTTTGTTAAATTGATGCATTCAAATGATTTCTTATTGTTTTAAAATGATGTGTTGAGTTTTAAAACACAACAATTTGTAAAATGTTAAAAATACTCCGTTTTACAAAACCGTGGGCGGCACATGGTTTTCGTACAGGAAAACCGCCCATCGTTTTTCTCTATTTATTCCCTTTCTCTTCCTCTCTCTCTCCTCTCTCTCTAGATCTCTCGGCAATCTCTCTAAGCTTAGATTGAAGAAAAACGGATTGGATTCAAGATTTTTTATTTTTTCTCAATTTTTCCTATTTTTGGATTTTTGGGATTTTTGTGTTTGAATCTTGTTTAAATGAGTTTTCAAGTGTCTAAATATGTTTTTCTATCATCTATGAATGTTTTATATGCCTGGGATTTGAGAAAAACAGGTTAGAATCAAAATTTGGATTTTGGGGAAATCGAAACCCGTGGCTGGAATTTCTGGGTTTTTCAAGTTCGGCAGGCCGAACTGCGTGTTCGACAGGCCGGAACAGGGATCGGCAGGCCGATGTTCTTCAGTCCGGCAGGCCGAACCTGGGGAAATGACCGGCCGACCGGACCTAGCTTCTGGCAGGCCGAACTGTGCAGTTCGGCAGGCCGAAGCAGGGAGTCCGGCAGGCCGACCGAGGCATGGAAAATTTTTGTGATTTTTACCCGTTTTCACTGTTTTGAACCCTGATTTAAATCCCAACCTTATAGAATGATTTTAAAGGTACAAATGGCACACTAGGACATCATGAAATGATTTAGTGACATAGGATGTCTTGAACTAGATATTGACCGACTTAGTTTGTATCTAGGATCGTTCGTGGTTCCGCGGAGCTAACGTATAGCGGACCGAGATTTCAGTGTGGGGCACCGGCACTAGTATTGAGGTAGGACTTCTACCCCACTTCTTTGGTAGCCTGGTTTTGAAATGATTTGATTTGAAAAAGATTTCTATTAAAATGTTTTTCAACGGTTGTTTGAAAAATGAATTTATCGGTTATATTTTGATATACCGTGAACTGAAATTAATTTCATAATGAATGTAAATGACAACACTCGGTAATTGGGTTTGAATGATTATGATAATAAACATATAAGCATGATGCCATATCAGAGATCGGGTCGTGTAGCGATCGACCTTGGGGGCAGGTCCCAAAACCCAGCTGGGCCACTACGGTGGTATGTTATTATGGTTTGCCTAGGAAGAAGAAAATGATATTTTTGGTTGTCCATGTAAGCTGTTCTGGTAAGGACGGCTTTACTCAAATTATTCATTTGTTTATTTATTTATTTATTTAAGGTTCCTTTTATGACTCTTGAATAATGTCATGTTTCTTTAAATTAAGTTATTTTTATAAAACTTAGTCCTACTGAGCCTTTCGCTCACATTTTATTTGTTTTAAATTTCCCCCTCTAGGTGGTTTCCCATTTAGGTTTGGAGAGGATTCTTCGGACCGAACTCAGGAGCAATAGGAGGATTGATTTATATTTTGTATTATTTAATCAAGGCATGTAAGATTTAAATTTTATTTGTACTTGGGTTGTGATTGTATTTATGATATTGTCAGTACCATGTGTGTGCACAAGTTGTGGGTCTGTGGGACCCATACTCGCGGTTCTTTATAAATTTTTATTATTTGCTTAATATTTATAAATTCTTTTATTAAAATGTGGTTGAAACCTTCTTATTTCTCACTTAATTTGATCCTTAAACCATTGGTTTTAATTAAATTCTTATTTAATTAATTTAAATAATCTGCCACGTCACCTCCCGTACCCCGGGGCATGATAGAATGGTATCAGAGCATCGTGGTTATGAACCTTGGGAATTGTGCACACATAGGTTTGACAATGAAATACCTCTGACAGTCCAAATTGTTTTCAGAAGTGAGAGAATGGCACCTAGACGTCGTTCGACAGCTGACGCCGAGTTCGGAAATGATGAGAGCATGATGAGGTCTATGTTTGCGGCTTTCTGACAGATGGCAGCCAGGGCTAGACCGGGAGATTCTGATGTTGATAGTCAGCATGCGTATTTTAAGGAATTTCGGCGGGCGTCTATTCTGACTTTTGATGGCAATGGGGATCCGCAGTTAGTAGAGTATTAGTTGGATTCGATCCTAAAGCATTTGGATACTCTTGGTGTGCCTGAGGAGTATCGTGTGGAGTTTGTTGCGTACAAGCTCGAGGGTGGCGCTAACACTTGGTGGAAACAGGCTAAACATCTGGAGCGCTGTGGCAATATCAGTTGGGATAGGTTCAAGGAGCTGTTCTATGATCGATACTTTCCACAGGGGTATAGAGATTAGAAGGTAGCTGAGTTCTACAGGTTGCAGCAGGGTGATCTGTCAGGTCGGGAGTATGAGGCAAAGTTTAATGAGTTGGCTAGGTTTGCTCCATCGACAGTGGCATCAGAGCGTGAGAAATGTATTAAGTTTCAGGAAGGGCTCAAGGCTCCTATTCGGCGGTAGTTGGTTGCTCTATGGCTTAGGAGTTTTGGAGAGCTTGTGTCGTCGGCGATCTCCGTGGAGAATGATTATGTGCAGTATTTTGAGGACAGAGCCAAGGCTTCAGGCGGACCGTAGAGGAATGGCAGGAAGAGCACCAGTAGTCGTCCAGCTCCGAGGAAAGGCAAGCAAGGCGGTGCGACCAGTGGCAGCAGCAATTCGTCTGACAGCGGACGCAGCAATCCCTACAGCTTTCATTGTCATTTCTGTCAACAGCCCGGACACATCAAGTGGAATTGCCCGATCAAGAGTGCTCGTCTTGGAACTCAGACCGGGGAGGATGCCAGTTGTCAGTCTCAATCTCAGCCTCAGACCCTACCTCCGCCTCCGCAGTACCCGCAGTTGCAGTATCTGCAGTTCTCTCCTCAGCAATTCTCATATCTGGCACGAGGGCAGCAGCCGTAGCATTTTCAACGCAGTGTTCCTCAGTATCGAGCGTCGAGTACAGGTAGTGTGCAGTCGTCTCCATCTCAGCAGCATCGGCCGAGTAATCCAGGACCCAGCAATGTCGGTAGAGGAAAAGGGAAGGAGCTAGTGCAGGTTCATGCAATGGCATCTGGAGGGTCACATTCGCAGACTGGTAAAGCGGTTGTCGATGGTATGATCATGGTTTCTAGATCTTTAGCTCGCGTTTTATTTGATACCGGTGCCTCTCATTCTCTCATTTTGAGTTCTTTTATACATGCCTTGGGATTAGAGGTAGAAGAGTTTAATGAACCCCTAGTCATAACTTCTCCCTTGGGGCGGGTGTGTGTGAATTGTATGTGTAAATCCTGTAAAATAAAGATTGGGGATGAGATTTTGAAAAGTGATTTGATTATACTCCCCATGAGCTCCTATGATGTGATTCTAGAGATGGACTGATTCTCAAGGTATAGTGCAGTCGTGGACTGCCAACTTAGAAAAGTGACCCTAGTGTCTGATAGGGGGACGGTGATCACTTACCAGGGTGGGGGTGATTGGTTAATGAGTGAGCGTCTCATGAAGTCTTGTCTAGGAGGGCAAAGGAATCTAGGTTGTTGTGCTTTTCTTGCCAACCTAGATTGCGAGCCCTATGTTTCGAGAGGCAGTTTAGGGATTTCGGTGGTTGATGAGTTTGAGGATGTCTTCCCCGACGAGTTGCCAGGACTACCACCGCATCGGGGGATTGAGTTTGGTATCGAGTTGCTTCTAGGGACATCACCGATTTCTATGGCACCTTATCGGATGGTGCCGGTAGAAATGAAGGAATTGAGGAAGCAACTTCAGGAGCTTGTTGATAGAGGGTATATTCGGAACAGCACATCTCCGTGGGGAGCACCGGTTTTGTTTGCTAAGAAGCACGATGGGACTCTCAGGTTATGTGTGGATTATCGGCAGTTAAATCATGTTACGGTGAAGAACAAGTATCCCTTGCCCAGGATTGATGAGTTGTTTGATCAGTTGGGAGGTTCACGGTACTTCTCAATGATTGATTTGCGTTCAGGTTATCATCAGCTCAGGATCAAGGAAGAGGATATTCCTAAGACAGCTTTTAGGACTCAGTATGGGCACTTCGAGTTTCTGGTTATGTCGTTTGGGTTGACGAATGCTCCGACAGCTTTCATGGATTTGATGAACAGGATATTTAGGCCTTATCTGGATCAGTTCGTGATCGTGTTCATCGATGATATTCTTGTGTATTCTAAGACTTGGGAGGAGCATGAGCAGTATCTTTGGATCGTGCTTCAGACCTTGCGGGAGCACCAGTTGTATGCTAAGAGGGAAAAGTGTGAGTTCTGGTTGACTGAGGTCAAGTTTCTGGGTCATGTTATCTCAGAGCATGGTATTTCTGTGGATCCGTCCAAGATTGAAGCTATATTGGAGTGGGAACGACCAAGGAATGTAGCAGAGATTCGCAGCTTCTTGGGTCTTGCTGGATATTACAGGAAATTTGTAAAGGATTTTTCGAAGATTGCATCTCCGTTGACGAGATTGATCATGAAAAATGTCAGGTTTGAGTGTAATGAAGATTGTGAGCTCGCTTTTCAGGAATTGAAGAACCGGTTGATTTCAGCTCCAGTGTTGGTTATTCCTAGCAGTGACGAGCCGTATTAGGTTTATGCGGATGCTTCAGGGCGCGGACTTGGATGCGTGTTGATGCAGCATGGACGTGTAGTTGCGTATGGATCGAGACAGCTACGACCTCACGAGCGAAATTATCCTACTCATGACTTAGAGCTTGCGGCGGTGTTTTACGCGCTGAAGATTTGGAGATGTTATTTGTATGGAGCGTCGTTTCAGGTCTTCTCCGATCACAAGAGTTTGAGATATCTGTTCACTCAGAGGGATCTCAATTTGAGGCAGCGCAGATGGGTAGAGTATATGGAGGATTATGATTTCGCGTTGTAGTATCATCCCGGGAAAGCTAACGTGGTCGCGGATGCACTTAGCAGGAAGTCTTCAGGGATTCTAGCTTGTTTGGTTTTTGAGGACTGGAGCAGGGATGCGACAGTGAGTGAGTATCGGCTACGGTATCATGAAGACTGTGATCGTGTTTCGGTGTATCATGTGGAAGTGACTCCAGCTCTTGTTCGGATGGTGAAGCAAAGTCAGTGGCAGGATCGACATTTGTAGGGGATTGGTCGCGGATTCAAAACGGGGAGCAGTTTGAAGAATGGAGTGTGCATGCAGATGGATTGTTGTACTTCCAGGAGCGTCTTGCAGTTCCAGTTATCGCCGAGGTGACAAAAGTCATTTTGGACGAAGATCATAGGTCTCAGTTCGCTATTCATCCAGGAAGCACCAAGATGTATCGTGATTTGAAGAGGCAGTATTGGTGGAGAGGCATGAAGAAAGATGTTCGAGAGTACGTGGCCAAGTGTTCGATGTGTCTTCAGGTGAAAGCTGAGCATCAGAAGCATGCAGGTCAGCTTCAGCCGCTTCCTATTCCACGGTGGAAATGGGAGCATGTGACGATGGATTTCCTCACAGGTTTGCCGAGGACGGAGCAGCGGCATGATGCAGTTTGGGTTATGGTTGACAGGTTGACGAAATCGGTGCATTTCATTTCGTTTAGGTCGATGTGTTCTAGGAAGGTTCCTGGGGAGTTGTATATGCAGAACATTGTGAGGTTGCATGGAGTTCCTTTGTCCATCACCTCTGATCGAGACACCAGGTTTAACGCTAAGTACTGCAGGAGTTTTCAGGAGGCTTTAGGTACGGATTTGAACTTCTGTACGGCGTTTCATCCTCAGACTGATGGGCAGTCTGAGCGGGTTATTCAGATTCTCGAGGATATGTTGCGTGCCTGTGTGTTGGACTTCGGCAGGAACTGGAAGCAATGTTTGCATTTGGTAGAGTTCACGTACAACAATAGCTATCAGGCGAGTATCGGTATGGCACCATTTGAGGCGTTGTATGGGCGACCGTGTCGGTCACCTGTGTGTTGGGCCGAGCCGGAAGATCGGGTTATTCTTGGGCCGAATGAGATTCGTGATAGCAACGAGAAAGTCGCGGTGATTCGAGATCGGTTGAGGGTAGCTCAGAGTCGGCAGAAGAGCTACGCGGATAGGAGACATAGACCCTTAGAGTTCGCGGTTGGAGATTTCGTTCTCTTGAGGGTATCACCTCGTAAGGGAACTATGCGGTTCGGAGTGAGTGGGAAGCTCGCACCGAGGTATATTGGGTCGTTCGAGATCACTCAGCATGTTGGTGTTGTCACTTATCGGCTTGATCTTCCGCCCGAACTTTCTCATGTGCACGATGTATTTCATGTGTCGATGCTTAGGAAGTGTCCACCTAAGCAGGGTAAGATAGTTTCGTTTCGCGATGTGCAGGTTCAGGAGGATACGACGTACGAAGAAGTGCCGATTCAGATTATCGACTGGAAAGTGATTGGTTTGCGTCGTCGTGACATACCGTTGGTTAAGGTTGTGTGGCAGCATCACGGGGTTGATGAAGCTACTTGGAAGCTAGTGTCGAGTATGCGGGAATTGTATCCGCATTTGTTTTGTTTCTTAAAAGAGTTGTAAATTTCGAGGGTGAAATTTCTTTTAGGGGTGGAGAGTTGTAACGCCCTGAAATTTATTTAATATTATTGTAATGTAAATGATGAATTAGTGTGCCATAACTAATGTTTTAACATTAATTAGATTATTTGGTTGGATTTTGAATTTTTGGTTGTTTTGTTAAATTGATGCATTCAAATGATTTCTTATTGTTTTAAAATGATGTGTTGAGTTTTAAAACACAACAATTTGTAAAATGTTAAAAATACTCCGTTTTACAAAACCGTGGGCGGCACATGATTTTTGCACAGTAAAACCGCCCACCGTTTTTCTCTATTTATTCCCTTTCTCTTCCTCTCTCTCTTCACTTCTCAGCTCACTCTCTCTCTCCTCTCTCTCTTGATCTCTCGGCAATCTCTCTCTCTCTCTATCTCTCTCAAAATTTTGAAACCCAATTTCGAATCCAAGCTTCGGGTTAGCAAGGAGGAAGCTCGGGGACGTGATTCGGCAACCGAGAACGCGGATTGAAGCTTCGATTCGAGGTTAGATTTGAAATTTCTAAACTTTTTCCAAAATTTTCAATTTTGTGCATTTTTGAAATCTAGGTTTGTTTAAGCTTAGAAAACCTTGGATTTGAGTTAAATGAACTTAGAACACCTAGAATCTAAGCTTAGATTGAAGAAAAATGGATTGGATTCAAGATTTTTCATTTTTCCTCAATTTTTCCTATTTTCAGATTTTCGGGATTTTTGTGTTTGAATCTTGTTTAAATGAGTTTTAAAGTGTCTAAATATGCTTTTCTATCATCTATGAATGTTTTCTATGCCTAGGATTTGAGAAAAACAGGTTAGAATCAAAATTTGGATTTTGGGGAAATTGAAACGCGTGGCTGGAATTTTTGGGTTTTCCCAGTTCGGCAGGCCGAAATAGGGATCGGCAAGCCGGTGTTCTTCCGTCCGGTAGGCCAAACCTGGGGAAATGACCGGCCGACCAGACCTGGCTTCCTGTAGGCCGAACTATGCTGTTCGGCAGGCCAAAGCAGGGTGTCCGGCAGGCCGACCGAGGCATGGAAAATTTTTGTGATTTTTACCCGTTTTCACTGTTTTGAACCCTGATTTAAATCCCAACCTTATAGAATGATTTTAAAGGTACAAATGGCACACTAGGACATCATGAAATGATTTAGTGATATAGGATGTCTTGAACTAGATATTGACCGACTTAGTTTGTATCTAGGATCATTCGTGGTTCTGCGGAGCTAACGTATAGCGGACCGGGATTTCGGTGTGGGGCACCGACACTAGTATTGAGGTAGGACTTCTACCCCACTTCTTTGGTAGCCTGGTTTTGAAATGATTTGGATTTGAAAAGGATTTCTATTAAAATGTTTTTCAACGGTTGTTTGAAAAATGAATTTATCGGTTATATTTTGATATACCGTCAACTGAAATGAATTTCATAATTAATGTAAATGACAACACTCGGTAATTGGGTTTGAATGATAATGATAATAAACATATAGGCATGATGCCATATCAGAGATCGGGTCGTGTAGCGATCGACCTTGGGGGCAGGTCCTGAAACCCAGCTGGGCCACTACGGTGGTGATGTTATTATGGTTTGCCTAGGAAGAAGAAAATGATATTTTTGGTTGTCCATGTAAGCTGTTCTGGTAAGGATGGCTTTACTCAAATTATTCATTTGTTTATTTATTTATTTATTTAAGGTTCCTTTTATGACTCCTGAATAATGTCATGTTTCTTTAAATTAAGTTATTTTTATAAAACTTAGTCCTACTGAGCCTTTCACTCACATTTTATTTGTTTTAAATTTCCCCCTCTAGGTGGTTTCCGATTTAGGTTTGGAGAGGATTCTTCGGACCGAGCTCAGGGGCAATAGGAGGATTGATTTATATTTTGTATTATTTAATCAAGGCATGTAAGATTTAAATTTTATTTGCACTTGGGTTGTGATTGTATTTATGATATTGTCAATACCATGTGTGTGCACAAGTTGTGGGTCTGTGGGACCCATA
Source organism: Artocarpus heterophyllus (assembly GCA_025403435.1). Classification (NCBI taxonomy): domain Eukaryota; kingdom Viridiplantae; phylum Streptophyta; class Magnoliopsida; order Rosales; family Moraceae; genus Artocarpus; species Artocarpus heterophyllus. Next base: position 21,462,415 of record CM046342.1, read on the forward strand.
CTCGTAGTTCTTTATTAATTTTTATTATTTGCTTAATATTTATAAATTCTTTTATAAAAATGTGGTTGAAACCTTCTTATTTCTCACTTAATTTGATCCTTAAACCATTGGTTTTAATTAAATTCTTATTTAATTAATTTAAATAATCTACCATTGGTTTTATGAACCTTGGGAATTGTGCACACATAGGTTTGACAATAAAATCCCTCTGACAGTCCAAATTTTGTTTTCAGAAGTAAGAGAATGGCACCTAGACGTCGTTCGACAGCTGACGCCGAGTTCGAAAATAATGAGAGCATGATGAGGTCTATGTTTGCGGCTTTCCGACAGATGGCAGACAGGGCTAGACCGGGAGATTTTGATGTTGGTAGTCGGCATGCGTATTTTAAGGAATTCCGGCGGGCGTCTATTCTGACTTTTGATGGCAATGGGGATCCACAATTAGCAGAGTATTGGTTGGATTTGATCCTAAAGCATTTGGATACTCTTGGTGTGCCTGAGGAGTATCGTGTGGAGTTTGTTGCGTACAAGCTCGAGGGTGGCGCTAACACTTGGTGGAAACAGGCTAAGCATCTAGAGCGCGGTGTCGATATCAGTTGGGACAGGTTCGAGGAGCTGTTCTATGATCGATATTTTCCGCAGGGGTATAGAGATCAGAAGGCAGCTGAGTTCTACAGGTTGCAGCAGGGTGATCTGTCAAATCGGGAGTATGAGGCAAAGTTTAATGAGTTGGCTAGGTTTGCTCCATCGGCGGTGGCATCGGAGCATGAGAAATGTATTAAGTTTCAGGAAGGGCTCAAGGCTCCTATTCGGCGGTAGTTGGTTGCTCTACGGCTTAGGAGTTTCGGAGAGCTTGTGTCGTCAGTGATCTCCGTGGAGAATGATTATGTGCAGTATTGTGAGGACCGAGCCAAGGCTTCTGGAGGACCGCAGAGGAGTGGCAGGAAGAGCACCAGTAGTCGTCCAGCTCCAGGGAAAGGCAAGCAAGGCGGTGCGACCAGTGGCAGCAGCAGTTCGTCTGGCAGCGGACGCAGCAATCCCTATAGCTTTCATTGTCATTTCTGTCAGCAGCCCAGACACATCAAGAGGAATTACCCGATCAGAAGTGCTCGTCTTGGAACTCAGACCGGGGAGGATGCCAGTCGTCAGTCTCAGTCTCAGTCTCAGCCTCAGACCCTACCTCCGCCTTCGTAGTACCCGCAGTTGCAGTATCCGCAGTTCTCTCCTCAGCAATTCTCATATCCGGCACGGGGGCAGTAGTCGTAGCATTTTCAGCGCAATGTTCCTCAGTATCGAGCACCGAGTACAGGTAGTGTGCAGTCGTCTCCATCTCAGCAGCATCGACCGAGTAATCCAGGACCCAACAAAGTCGGTAGAGGAAAAGGGAAGGCGCCAGTGCAGGTTCATGCAATGGCATCTGGAGGGTCACATTCGCAGACTGGTAAAGTGGTTGTCGATGGTATGATCATGGTTTCTAGATCTTTAGCTCGCATTTTATTTGATACCGGTGCCTCTCATTCTCTCATTTCGAGTTCTTTTGTACATGCCTTGGGATTAGAGGTAGAAGAGTTTAATGAACCCATAGTCATAACTTCTCCCTTGGGGCGGGTGTGTGTGAATTGTATGTGTCAATCCTGTAAAATAAAGATTGGGGATGAGATTTTGATAAGTGATTTGATTATACTCCCCATGAGCTCCTATGATGTGATTCTAGGGATGGACTGGTTGTCCAGGTATAGTGCAGTCGTGGACTGCCAACTTAGAAAAGTGACCCTAGTGTTTGATAGGGGGACGGTGATCACTTACTAGGGTGGTGGTGATTGGTTAATGAGTGAGCGTCTCATGAAGTCTTGTCTAGGAGGGCGAAGGAATCTAGGTTGTTGTGCTTTTCTTGCCAACCTGGATTGCGAGCTCTATGCTCCGAGAGGCAGTTTAGCGATTTCGATGGTTGATGAGTTCGAGGATGTCTTCCCCGATGAGTTGCCAGGATTACCACCGCATCGGGGGATTAAGTTTGGTAATGAGTTGTTTCCAGGGACATCATCGATTTCTATGGCACCTTATCGGATGGCACCGGCAGAAATGAAGGAATTGAGGAAGCAACTTCAGGAGCTTGCTGATAGAGGGTATATTCAGAACAGAACATCTCCGTGGGGAGCACCGGTTTTGTTTGCTAAGAAGCACGATGGGACTCTCAGGTTATGTGTAGATTATCAGCAGCTAAATCGTGTTACGGTGAAGAACAAGTATCCCTTGCCCAGGATTGATGAGTTGTTTGATCAGTTGGGAGGTTCGCGGTACTTCTCAATGATTGATTTGCGTTCAGGTTATCATCAGCTCAGGATCAAGAAAGAGGATATTCCTAAGATAGCTTTTAGGACTCGGTATGGACACTTCAAGTTTCTGGTTATGTCCTTTGGGTTGACGAATGCTCCGGCAGCTTTCATGGATTTGATGAACAGGATATTCAGGCCGTATCTGGATCAGTTCGTGATCATGTTCATCGATGATATTCTTGTGTATTCTAAGACTTGGGAGGAGCATGAGCAGCATCTTCGGATCGTGCTTCAGACCTTGCAGGAGCACCAGTTATTTGCTAAGAGGGAAAAGTGTGAGTTCTGGTTGACTGAGGTCAAGTTTCTGGGTCATGTTATCTCAGAGCATGGTATTTCTGTGGATGTGGATCCGTCCATGATTGAAGCTATATTGGAGTGGGAACGACCAAGGAATGTAGCGGAGATTCGCAGCTTCTTGGGTCTTGCTGGATATTACAGGAAATTTGTAAAGGATTTTTCGAAGATTGCAGCTCTGTTGACGAGATTGATCAAGATAAAAGTTAGGTTTGAGTGGAATGAAGATTATGAGCTCACTTTTCGGGAATTGAAGAACCGGTTGACTTCAGCTCCAGTGTTGGTTATTCCTGGCAGTGACGAGCCGTATAAGGTTTATGCGGATGCTTCAGGGCGCGGACTTGGATGCGTGTTGATGCAGCATGGACGTGTAGTTGTGTACAGATCGAGACAGCTACGACCTCACGAGCGAAATTATCCTACTCATGACTTAGAGCTTGCGGCGGTGATTTACGCGCTAAAGATTTGGAGATGTTATTTGTATGGAGCGTCGTTTCAGGTCTTCTCCGATCACAAGAGTTTGAGATATCTGTTCACTCAGAGGGATCTCAATTTGTGGCAGCGCAGATGGGTAGGGTATATGGAGGATTATGATTTCGCGTTGTAGTATCATCCCGGGAAAGCTAACGTGGTCACGGACACGCTTAGCAGGAAGTCTTCAGGGATTCTAGCTTGTTTGGTTTTTGAGGACTGGAGCAGGGATGTGACAGTGAGTGAGTATCGGCTACGGTATCATGAAGACTGTGATCGTGTTTCGGTGTATCATGTGGAAGCGACTCCAACTCTTGTTCGGATGGTGAAGCAAAGTCAGTGGCAGGATCGACATTTACAGGGGATTTGGTCGCGGATTCAGAACGGGGAGCTATTTGAAGAATGGAGCGTGCATGCAGATGGATTGTTGTACTTCTGGGAGCATCAGAAGCATGCAGGTCAGCTTCAGCCGCTTCCTATTCCAGGGTGGAAATGGGAGCATGTGACGATGGATTTCCTCACAGGTTTGCCGAGGACGGAGCAACGGCATGATGCAGTTTGGGTTGTGGTCGATAGGTTGACGAAATCGGTGCATTTCATTCCATTTAGGTCGACGTGTTCTAGGAAGGTTCTCAGGGAGTTGTATATGCAGAACATTGTGAGGTTGCATGGAGTTCCTTTGTCCATCACCTCGGATCGAGACACCAGGTTTAACGCTAAGTACTGGAGGAGTTTTCAGGAGGCTTTAGGTACGGATTTGAACTTCAGTACGGCATTTCATCCTCAGACTGATGGGCAGTCTGTGCGGGTTATTCAGATTCTCAAGGATATGTTGCGTGCCTGTGCGTTGGACTTCGGCGGGAACTGGAAGCAATGTTTACATTTGGCGGAGTTCGCGTACAACAATAGCTATTAGGTGAGTATCGGTACGGCACCATTTAAGGCATTGTATGGGCGACCGTGTCGGTCACCTGTGTGTTGGGCCGAGCCGGAAGATAGGGTTATTCTTGGGCCGGATGAGATTCGTGATAGCAACAAGAAATTCGTAGTGATTCGAGATCGGTTGAGGGCAGCTCAGAGTCGGCAGAAGAGCTACGCGGATAGGAGACATAGACCCTTAGAGTTCGTGGTTGGAGATTTCGTTCTCTTGAGGGTATCGCCTCGTAAGGAAACTATGTGGTTCGGAGTGAGTAGGAAGCTCGCACCAAGGTATATTGGGCCGTTCGAGATCACTCAGCGTGTTGGTGTGGTCGCTTATCGGCTTGATCTTCCGCCCAGAACTTTCTCATGTTCACGATGTATTTCATGTGTCGATGCTTAGGAAGTGTCCACCTGAGCAGGGTAAGATAGTTTCGTTTCGCGATGTGCAGGTTCAGGAGGATACGACGTACGAAGAAGTGCCGATTCAGATTATCGACTGAAAAGTGATTAGTTTACGTCGTTGTGACATGCCGTTGGTTAAGGTCGTGTGGCAGCATCATGGGGTTGATGAAGCCACTTGGGTGCCAGAGTCGAGTATGCGGGAATTGTATCCGCATTTGTTTTGTTTCTGAAAAGAGTTGTAAATTTTGAGGGCGAAATTTCTTTTAGGGGTGGAGAGTTGTAACGCCCCGAAATTTATTTAATATTATTGTAATGTAAATGATGAATTAGTGTGCCATAACTAATGTTTTAACATTAATTAGATTATTTGGTTGGATTTTGAATTTTTGGTTGTTTTGTTAAATTGATGCATTCAAATTATTTCTTATTGTTTTAAAATGATGTGTTGAGTTTTAAAACACAACAATTTGTAAAATGTTAAAAATACTCCGTTTTACAAAACTGTGGGCGGCACATGGTTTTTGCACAATAAAACCATCCACCGTTTTTCTCTATTTATTCCCTTTCTCTTCCTCTCTCTCTTCACTTCTCAGCTCACTCTCTCTCTCCTCTCTCTCTTGATCTCTCGGCAATCTCTCTCTCTCTCTATCTCTCTCAAAATTTTGAAACCCAATTTCGAATCCAAGCTTCGGGTTAGCAAGGAGGAAGCTCGGGGACGTGATTCGGCAACCGAGAACGCGGATTGAAGCTTCGATTCGAGGTTAGATTTGAAATTTCTAAACTTTTTCCAAAATTTTCAATTTTGTACATTTTTGAAATCTAGGTTTGTTTAAGCTTAGAAAACCTTGGATTTGAGTTAAATGAACTTAGAACACCTAGAATCTAAGCTTAGATTGAAGAAAAACGGATTGGATTCAAGATTTTTCATTTTTCCTCAATTTTTCCTATTTTTGGATTTTCGGGATTTTTGTGTTTGAATCTTGTTTAAATGATTTAGTGACATAGGATGTCTTGAACTAGATATTGACCGACTTAGTTTGTATCTAGGATCGTTAGTGGTTCCACGGAGCTAACGTATAGCGGACCGGGATTTCGGTGTGGGGCACCGACACTAGTATTGAGGTAGGACTTCTACCCCACTTCTTTGGTAGCCTGGTTTTGAAATGATTTGGATTTGAAAAGGATTTCTATTAAAATGTTTTTCAACGGTTGTTTGAAAAATGAATTTATCGGTTATATTTTGATATACCGTGAACTGAAATGAATTTCATAATTAATGTAAATGACAACACTCGGTAATTGGGTTTGAATGATAATGATAATAAACATATATGCATGATGCCATTTCAGAGATCGGGTCGTGTAGCGATCGACTTTGGGGGCAGGTCCCGAAACCCAGCTGGGCCACTACGGTGGTAATGTTATTATGGTTTGCCTAGGAAGAAGAAAATGATATTTTTGGTTGTCCATGTAAGCTGTTCTAGTAAGGACGGCTTTACTCAAATTATTCATTTGTTTATTTATTTATTTATTTAAGGTTCCTTTTATGACTCCTGAATAATGTCATGTTTCTTTAAATTAAGTTATTTTTATAAAACTTAGTCCTACTGAGCATTTCGCTCACGTTTTATTTGTTTTAAATTTCCCGCTCTAGGTGGTTTCCCATTTAGGTTTGGAGAGGATTCTTCGGACCGAACTCAGGAGCAATAGGAGGATTGATTTATATTTTGTATTATTTAATCAAGGCATGTAAGATTTAAATTTTATTTGTACTTGGGCTGTGATTGTATTTATGATATTGTCAGTACCATGTGTGTGCACAAGTTGTGGGTCTATGGGACCCATAGTCGCGGTTCTTTATTAATTTTTATTATTTGCTTAATATTTATAAATTCTTTTATAAAAATATGGTTGAACCCTTCTCATTTCTCACTTAATTTGATCCTTAAACCATTGGTTTTAATTAAATTCTTATTTAATTAATTTAAATAATCCACCATGTCACCTCCCGTACCCCGGGGCGTGACAGGAGTAGTCAATGGTTGATGGAGGAATGAATTCGAAGGGTAGAGACAACAATGCATCTGTTGCTAGATCTGGAATATCTCATATGTCAGAGGGCTAATAATATGAAGTTTTGAAGTCCTTCAAATTTTTCAGAAAATGGTGCTCCAGAGGTAAACATAGGTTACTTCTGTCGTTGAGCTTGAACCGTCGAATAGGAAAGTTTGAATTCTGGAAACTTTTAAAGGTTGGTTATGAACAATATGGCAAGAGACTCAAGCAAAGATGACAAGTTTTTCTAAAAAATTTTTGAAAAATCTTCCAAGTCCGAAGACCGCAAACTTGGAAGAAGATGAAGATTTTTTAGGCTATGAAGGATGGAAATGATGTAAAAAAAATTATCTTAAGTTGCTCTCATCATGTTGATTTGAAGGAAAAGTAAGGGATTATTTATCGTGGGAATGACCAACTTGCTTTAGAGCAGATTTCCAGGTGCTCCGTGACGAGTGCTGCCTCGATTTCCTTTCAGAGCAACCAACATCGGGTGCTTTCGGAGGTTGATTTCTGGGTTGGCCAAAAATAGCATATGTTCATGATTACTCTAAAGCCCTTCTAGGCCTGATGCACCTAGGGGGTTTGATCAAGTCTGATCGTTTATTTCTAGAGGGCTGACAAGCATGCTTCCTCCCTCTAGAACCTGGTCTCCTTATTTTAGTCAAATTTGAATTTTTGGGCGCATAGTTGAAATATTTGGGGGGGAATTGTGACAAAGGTGCACGTGGAGCCTCTAACAGTGGACTTTTCGACTCAAGTGAAGATTTTTTGACGCAAACGAGGGTCCTTCGGAGGCCTACTGAGCGCTCTGGAGGCATGCTTGGTGCTCCATTACTGGTTTTCCCTTGGCATTTTTGCTATTAAAATGATTTTTGGACTTGGGCTTTGATTTCTTAGGTTGTGTTAAGACAAAAAATAGAGTTTTTGACTATTTTAAAGGGCTAAAAGGAGAGTTTTGGGTTATTTTTCTCTATCACCCATTTATTTAAGTTCAATTAATTTTGAAATCCCTCAAGCGGGCCTCAAAATAGAATCAGACCGAAACAAAAGGGCCTATTTGGCTACTCATGGCCTACCAAACCATGATCCATGATAATTCCCCAAGCGTGACTTGGTTCCATGAAGTAGGTTCATCAATGTCATAAGAAGAAGATATAGGGCTTGGGCTGTCCGAAGGGCCTACTACGAATTTGGCCATCAACAGTCGTCTTTTTTTTAAACTTAGTACATGGCTATTCTCCTTGAACATCACTCAAGTATGTTGATATAACTGATATTGCAGTCCTGGTATCTTGGAGTGTAAGGGTCAGTTTGGTAAATAGATTCGAATTAGTGATTTGATTTTAGTTATTATGATTTGAATTAGGATTTGAGTTGTTATCTGAATTGACGTTTGGCTGTGCATTTAAGTTTTAATCTGAGTATGGAATAAAATTAGAATTTATGTTTGGGGAGGTAGTGACAATAATTTTTGATTTATCAACAAATCTAATAAAATATTAATTTAAGTGATCCTAAAAAATATACAATATGGATCTTAATTTATTCCTCTCTTCACTAGGAACACAATAAAAAAAAGAATCATCTCAATTGGATAACAAATGAAGATGTTATGACTTCCGAATATCAAAAGTTTAGGGGAAGTTAGAATTCTGAAAACTTGGATTCTTGATAATTAAAGGATTCAGATTTTGGGGGAACAAACATGTATTCAAAGGATTCTTAATACTCAAATCCAAATTTGAGTCCAAAGAATCCAAAAACTTCTTGAAATGAACAGGCCCTAAGACCATTTGAAGCATTATTGGCATTTGTATTTTCTTAATTTAGAGTATGTTACCTTTGAAAAGAAATTATTTCCTTCATAATAATTAGAAATAAAAGGAAAATAAAAAATTCAGAGCACCTCATATGATGAAAATCCTCCTTTTTACTATGATAAATAATTAGAGACCTTTTTTGGTTTTACATTTCTATGAGTTAATTATATAATTATATCTTATAGTTTTAACTTTTTAAATTTGTTTATCTGTTTTCAAAAACTACAAAAATATCTTTAAAGTTTCAAAACTTATTTTAATTTTATTTTTATAAATAGAAAAAATTGAACAAAATAACATATTTACCCTTAAATAGTTACAATAAATACGGATGGTTTTCTAACAGCTTATCACATGTTGTCCTCAAACTGCCGCATCCAAACAAAAGATTGAACAACTAAACATGAATGAAACAACAAGGTGGACCCCACACCAGTGGGACCCCCTAATCTCACAAATGATAAATCTTGTGTTCCAAGGCAATACTACAGGACCGTTTAGTATTGTTTTTAAAATAGAAAAAAAATGTTTTTATTTTAAAAAATAAGAATTTTTTAAAAATTGTGATGAGAGTGTTTTTATAATTTTTGCCTTAAAAAATGTACGAAAATATTTCTAAAAATTTTAAGAACAAAAACAAACAAGGCATACGTGTCCCTTCCCAAAACTGTCATCATGAACCACAAAACCGCCATAGATACAGCTGTCCATGCCACGCCACCCTTTTCATACATCTAACTTCATCATGTATGGCATGACCATACGTCATGAATAATCACATCATGTAGTCATGTTGAAAAAATTATTATTATCAATTGCCCTGATTTATGAAAGGTGGTCTCCAATTTTATGCTAGTCGCTGATAACTTTCTTAACTTCCTCTTCTCCTAGCCTTTTCTTTTTCTTTCTTTTTCTCTTTTGGAAAAAAATTTATTTACAATTTTTTATGATGTTATTTCATACTTGCTAGTTCTCTTTTATTACTATTTATATTTTACGTTAAATTTTGTATATATTTGCTTAGATAAATATCAAGAAAGAAAATTCACAAAAAAAAAATCAAGAAAGAATTAAATTTTTAGGTAGGAGCACAAAATAGTAGTGATGCAAGAACGGGCCGGGCCGGGGCCTCTTAGGCCCATGCAGGCCGCAGGCTGGGCTGGCCCACCAATTTTGTGGGCTGGGCCGAGCCGGCCCATATTGAAATTACCTTGGCCGAGCCTGGCCCACGGGCCAATTTTACATGGGCCGTACAGGGCCGTGACATGGGCCATGTCAGGCCGTGCCATGGGCCTTGAATGGGCCAGCCCGTGGGCCTTGAATGGGCCGGCCCATCTTAACCTATCATGGGTTTAAATAGGCCAAGCCATCTAAATATATAATTTTCAATTTTTTTATTTTTATTTTTTATTTTTTAATTTTTAAACAAGTTAACAAATATAAAAGTTTGAATAGTCAAGGGAAATATAAAAAGGGATATTTTATTTACGATTGCCTCATTAAAAGCCTTTCTAGGGAAAACCCAATGGGATAAAACCTTAGTAAGGAAAAAAGAGTACAATTGGGATATTATACATAAGATGTTTACAAAATTACTAAAAATAAAAAAAAAAACATAAAAAGATAAAAAATATTGTTCATTGTGGGCTAGCCCATTATAAGCTTAAATGGGTAGGCCCATGATTTTTCATGGGTCATGCCGGACTAGCCCATAGGCCGACTTATACTGGCCCGCCCAACCCACCAATATTTATAGGCCGAGCCAGGCTGTGACCAATACGGCCCGGCCTATCATTGTAGCAAGATGGGCCCAAACTGACCTGCAAGCTCTGGCTTATTGTTGCACCTCTACAAAATAATTTTTTAGTAGTATAAGAAAAAAACCTTTTTTATTAATTATAACAGCCACTGGTTATTTCTTCCCTGTACACAGCTTTAAAAGCGCATCCCCAGCTTCCTTCACGAAACACTTGGCCGGCTTGAAACAGAAACGGAAACTTATACACATACAGATGGATAAGTCAGAGAAAATTCATATCCTATCGTAGAGACAAAGATCGAGATCAAAATCAAAATTGAAATGGGAGGCTTGTCTTGCGAATCTGAATCGTGGGTTTGGAACCCAAAGCCAGACGAAGAAGAAGAAAATGACGATAAGCAGTTTTCTCATAGGAAGAACAACAACCAAGAAAAGAAGAAGAAAAAGAACACAACGAAGAAAGAGAAGTCATTTTCAGAGAAGAAAAACAGAGTGTTGCTAGAACTTGAAGGAGACGAGCTTGGAAGGACCAAGAGTCTGGCAGACGATGATCTTGAGGAGCTCAAAGGGTGTGTGGATTTGGGTTTTGGCGGATTTAGTTACGACGAGATTCCAGAGCTCAAGAACACCTTGCTGCTCTTGAACTCTGCTATTCCATGTCCCAAAAGTTCATCATTGACGACTCCAAATCATCATCAGCATCATCATCATCTTCTTCTTCTCCTACAACAGATCCATCCAGTTCCATTGCCAATTGGAAAATCTCAAGTCCTGGTAACTTCTCTTCTTCTTATTCTTCGCATAGGTATGATCTTTTGAAAGAATTCCCATCTGGGTTTCTTTTTTAATTTATATTGGTGATCTAAGTGTCTTAAAGAAGTGGATTGTTTTTATATTCTACCAATTATGATTTGTTTGACACAAACCCAACATCTTGTTTGACGAGAATTAGCAAAATCACTATTCTGTGTTTTTTTTTTTGGCTTAAATGAAATGATGATCTTAATTTATATGATGGATGTTCAATTTTGTTTTCATATATGTACTTGGGGTTTATTTTCCTTTTGACTATCTTATGAAATTCATTTATTGCTTGGCTCTTTGTAATGTTCATTAAAATGGAAAGAAATCAGCAAAAGTCTCATCTTTTTTTTTTCTTTTTTTCTTTTGTCCAGGTGACCATCTAGAGGATATTAAAGCAAGGCTCAAATTTTGGGCACAAGATGTGGCTTGTACTGTTAGATTGGGAAGAATTTGATGAAAGTGCTCCTCGAGAAACTTAATTGGAGGAATAATCTTTTTTTTTTTGCAACAAAAAACTGATGACATGTCTCTTATGTGGCTTTTTTATCCATCTCAGCCAAGCTATTTGCCCCTTATATTTTCCCATCTGGCCTTATCTCCCCCGAAAACCCAAAAAAAAGCCCTCATTCATCTCCCCATTTTTCACCGAGGGTCACCCAGTTCTCAAAATTTTCTTTGTTTCTCCTCCGCGGCCGCCCCCACCCTCCCTCTTAGCCTTCTTTTCATTTCACCATTTTATCAGTTCTCAAAATTTTCTTTGTTTCTCCTCCGCGGTCGCCCCCACCCTCCCTTTTAGCCTTCTTCTCATTTCACCATTTTATCAAATTTCCCTGTTTTAGATTTTTTCTATGCTTCTCCTCCCGTGCCCGCCCAGTCGCCCAGTTGTCTCTTGTGGCCCAACTCTCCCAGTTCTCTCTCGCGTCCAACTCTTCTAGTTCTTTCTCTCTCCTGTTCTCCCAGCTCTCTCTTTGCTTGAACTTTGTTTATCCGCCGAATGCCTCCAAGCTTTTCGGGACAGAAGCCTACGAGTATCAACGCCGGCAACCCTTCACTGCTGTTCCATGCTGCAAGCCATGAGAAGTCCAATGAAGGTAACCTGTTATATATATGGTGTATTCTAATTCTCCAAACTGTCATGGACTGGAAATATGATTTTGTTGGTCTATTTTGGGGTTGTTTTTTAAATCTCCAAATTGGAACTGTCATGGAAACAACTTTCTATGGTTAAATTTATTTGTACAAGTAGAAGAAATCACTAGAATCATCAGTATGTTTCTATATAAAAACTAACAGATCAGCCAATGTGAAGCTTCAATGAGTTGAGACCTAAGATTGGGTACTCTTGAGGGGAGGGTGGAAGTCGGTTGCTGCCTCACAAAAAAATTGATTGTATTAGCAGAGTTGCATGATATATATTTGGCAAAGACAAGTGCAAAGAGAGAGGGGGAAGATCTAAGGAAAATATAAATAACCATTAACAAATTGTTTTAGGCATTTTTTTTCATTCTCCAAACAAAGAACTGTCATGGAAAATATATTTTTCCATGAGAGAAGGGGAAGAACTGTCATGGTGATTTTTGTATGGGATTCTAATGTGAATTTTCAAGGTTTTGGTTTGTCTTGTGTGTGCTTTTAATTTTTTTTTTTTTTGGTGTAGAAGTTTTCGTTTTGTATATAAAAGGAAATGCAACCAAATAAATTTTAATGAATGGGATTATGATTGGTTCAATTGATATTATATCGGTGATATAATTTTTTTGGGTTATCGTCTTACTGTATATCTCAATTTTTGTGTAAAACAAACATTGTTTTTAGGCCTTGTTGGTAGGAAGAAAAATGCAAAGAAGATCTTGATGAACTGATGATGTTGTTGGTGTTCGACTAAAATCAAGTAATATATCATCTAACATCTCTAGGTCACTGTATGTTCTTTGTTTCCCCTTAAATCTGTCTAACTTTAAAAAAGAAGAAAAATAAGAAATAACAAGTTTGGTGAGTGATGAGTTCACCTGCATTGCCAGTTTTTACTCAGAGTGCAAGCTTACTTTGCTGTGTTGGAATAACTATGAAGTTGCTTTTTGTTAAAATACTTGCTTTGACATTTCACAGTTTTTATCTCTATTATTTACTAGTTGACTGCATCGTAGTATCTCTTGTTCAACAAATTGCAATTCTTCTTGCTTGCCTCTTAGTTGCACTTTCTATTTCTTGTTCTGACCTGCATGTTATCCTTGTTGGTGAAGCCTGAAATAAAATGGTATCCTCTCTACTCTTATTTTCTCCCTTAAATACCTGTCTATATATAAGGTGTCCTCATAAAATCTTCAACTTTGCAGACAGATTTATATCAATAAAACACTTTATTTTCTTTTTCATATTCTTTTGCTTTTTGTTTGTTAGAACTTTATTCTTTAAAATCCCAGTAGGCATGTTGGACTTGTTCACTCTAACTACTTTCGGTGCTTGACTTGTCGTCTGTTTATGCGACTGTTGGTTTTTGTTCTCTTAAAAGCTTAATCTTTATTTTTCATTCAAAAATATTATTTGAGGGAAGTTGATACAAAATTGTCTTTGCTGTCTGATTTTTTTTTGCTGTCTATCTCTTCCACAAATCCTTAACTTTCTTCTCTTTCACTTCTTCTACCAACAAGGCAGAAGCCATTTGAAATTGCTTGAAGAGCTAAAGGCATTTTGTAATTTGTGCTTTGGTTGCTAGCTACCAAATAATGGTTAGTTAAGTTCTGAACTTTTTTTTTCTTGCTTTTCTAGGATTGTTCCTACTATTGTTGGTTTTTTATTTTATTTTTCCTTTTGTCGTATGATGGTGTTTGTATTATCTCGTAAGATAAACATCTCCTTCTTATATACATGGAATGACAATATCTTTATTTTAATTGCTCTTTGGTGTTAATTCTGTTGTAATTGTTATGTAAATTTGTTTTCAAATTTTATAAAATTTGTTTTGTATATTGAACAGCCTTTGAGACTAGTTCTTGTGTTAAGAAGTGAGGAGCATTACAATTGCAAGGTGTCAAAGAAATCAAAATACGAGCAATATGCAAAGTTCATTACAGACAATCGAAAAAAAAATACATATAATTTCGTTTATTGAGGATCATAAAAACTAGACATACATTTAAAAAGGAAAAGAAAAAGAAAAATCAACAATGAGAAAACGAGGCAATTATGTGGAAGTTGACAAATTCAATCACTAAAATATATTTATTTGCCCGCGTAATTGTCAAATCTTATATTTGTATGCATTTGACAGATTAACATATCAACATCTTTGCATGCCTAAAGTAGCATATGATTCTTTCTTTGTCCATTGATGCATGGTAAATATTTTCAGCATGGTGGTTTGCAAGAATTGTTTTTTGGAATGAGTTGTTTTTAACATAGTGATCACTAAGTTTCAACAACTCTTATTTTGTTAATATGAAACAAATCATGATGATGAAAATAAAATGAGATAAATTTTTAGATGTAGTGATTTTTATATAGGATTCTAATGTGAATTTTCAAGGTTTTCGTTTGTCTCTGTGTGTGCTAATAAATATATATTTTTTTTTTTGGTGTAGAATTTTTCGTTTTCTATATAAAAGGAAATGCAACCAATAATTTTTTTTGCCATTGGGATTATGATCGCTTAGATTGATGTTAGATAGGAGGTATAATTTTTTTTGGTTTATCTTCTTGTTGTATATCTCAATTTTTGTGTAAAAGAAACATGGTTTTTAGGCCTTGTTGGTAGGAAGAAAAGTGCGAAGAAGATGTTGATGAACTGATGATGTTGTTGGTGTTCGACTACAATCAAGTAATATATTATCTAACATCTCTACGTACTGCATGTTCTTCTTTGTTTTTCTCTTTTTCCCCTTAAATCTGTCTAACTTTAAAAAAGAAGAAAAATAAGAAATAACAAGTTTGGTGAGAGATGAGTTCGCCAGCATTGCCAATTTTTAGTCATAGTGCATGCTTGCTTTGATGTGTTGGAACAAAATGAAGTTGCTTTTTGTCATGTAAATTCTTGCTTTCACATTTTGCAGTTTTAAGGGAACTTGAGACAAAACTCTCTTTGTTGTCTAATTCTTTTTTGCCGTCTATCTCTTCCACAAATCCTGAACTTTGTTCTCTTTCACTTCTTCTACCCACAAGTCAGAAGCCATTTGAAATTGCTTGAAGAGCTAAAGGCATTTTGGAATTCGTGCTTTGATTGCTAGCTACCAAATAATGGTTAGTTAAGTTCTGAACTTTTTTTTTCTTGCTTTTCTAGGATTGTTCCTACTATTGTTGGTTTTTAATTTTTTTTCCTTTTGTCGTATGATGGTGTTTGTATTATCCCGTAAGATGAACATCTCCCTCTGATATACATGGAATGGGCCTATCTTTATTTGAATTGATCTTTGGTGTTAATTCTATTGTAAATGTTATGTAAATTTGTTATCAAATTTTATTAAATTTGTTTTGTATATTGAACAGCCTCTAAGACTAGATCCCGTGTTAAGGAGTGAGGAGCATTACGATTGCAAGGTGTCAAAGAAATCAAAATACGAGCAATATGCGAAGATCATTATAGACAATCTGGACCCAGATGATCTGCAATGGCTCAGAGGCACCCAATTCGGCCATGTGTTAGACGTGGCTTCAAATTTTCAACACTGTGGCCAGTTGCTGTGGTCATTGGTTCTTCGGATGGCAGCAGTTGACTCTAAGAATGAATTTTGGATGGTGGTTAATTGTGTTCCAATTAGGTACACATTAAAGGATTTTGCCTTGCTAACAGGGTTATGTTGCGGTGATGAGTATCCTGTTATTGACGAAGCAAATGAGGATGATGGGGATGAGGAGGATGTGGATGATGCTACTCCACCCTTTGTGCATAGGCATTGGCCGGATAACATAGAAATTTCCATCTATGATGTTATTGACAAGATGGAACAGAATTCTGAAGCTGTAGACCATTTAGGGAAGAGGAAGATGGCGGCATTGATTTTTGTCATTGGTGTTTTGATGGCCAACGACAAAAATTTCATGAAAATCAAAGCACAGTTGCTAACTTTGATTGATAACATAGATGCTTTCTGTGCCTATCCTTGGGGTCGAGAGTCTTTTAAGTATTCAATTAAGCAGCTAAAAAAGGATATAAAGAGTAAGTGCGGCTCGAGTAATGCAACATTCACTTTCAATGGATTTATATATCCATTTGAGGTAATTAAACATGAGTAATTTATACATTAGTTTGTATTTGATATTGCATTTATCGTTTTATATTTGATATAATATTTGATTAAAAATTTATTTTTGTTATAGGTATTTGCCTATGAATGCATCCCTGCGGTAGCAAACAGATTGGCTAACCCCATCACGACAGAAGATCCTGTGCCCCGAATGTGTTGTTGGAAGACAATAAAGTGGAGGGGTGCAACCAATCCTTCGAGGGTGGAGATAAGCAATTTAATAGAGCGGTCACAGGTCAGTCTCTACCTATTACTCATGTACTTATTTGTAATAAGTAAAACGAACATGGTCTTAACAAGACACCATTTTAAAATTTGTTTAGCAGGATATTCGTAGCATGTTGTTTGCTACGAATGAGGAGATGAGAACCCCATGGATGGTCGATTATAGGCCTTTTGTGGGAAGAAATGTTGATCCAATTGTAAGCCAGTTGAGCGAGATTCTTGATCGGGGAGAGCGTGTAGTTTTTGGCCATGACCATCTGGAGCATGTTTCCCCCTTCGTTGATCAAGATGGACCCTCAACTTCCGAACATGAGGATGCTCCTTCGAGAGTAGTGCGACTTGAGAACGAGGTCCAAGCCATCAGGCAAGAGCAAGAAGCCATGAGAAGAGAAATGGCATTGCGGTTTGAGCAGATGAAACAACATATTTCTGACCAATTCAAACATTGGTCAGAAATTATGTTGTCAAGGGGACATCAAGAGCATCATTACAGTGAGGGTTATGATGGGTTTAGTACGCCTCAGCCGTATAGTACACCCCTGCATGAGGAAGGATTGCCAAACATATCTCCCTCACCTCGTCCTTGTCCGTGCACTACGGGTCAGCCTCATACTATGCCTTTGCCTGAAGATGCATCACCTGTAGTTTCCTCTCCTCGCACTACGGCTATGCCCGATATATGTCGCACACCATCCGTTCCTTCCTCGCCTCGCACAACACCCTCGCCTCCCTCACCGCGTCCTACACATGGCACTGATATAGTGGTATATGATGAAGAACCACAACCCCTACAGATAGAAAGACCGCAAAGACCGTGGAGGATCAGAACAAGATCACAATATATACGAACTCCATATACTGATCGTAGAAGAAAATGATTAACAATAATGGTCATATGTATGGCGAACAATGTACTTGTTTTAGTTTTGTTTGCATGCATTCTAGTGTTCTGGATTATGTTCACAGGTTTTACCAATGTCTGGATTATGTTTGCAGGTTTTATAGTTGTCTGGATTGTATTTGCAGGTTTTTGATATTGTTTAATATAAGTTGTTATGTTGTCGAAATTTTTTTTTTGGACAAAAAAAACAAAGTAACTTCTCCAATATTTCGTTTAAAGAGTTATAGGGAATTGACAAAGTTTGTCAACAAATATTGCGAAATGAATTGATCAGCTAGGCCAGTTGACGTGTCCATCGTTCTCTAATTTTGACAATATCCTTTACAACTTCCAAACATTGACGATATGGGATCGATATGAGGTCTACAGATAGCATGTTCACATGGGGTCGATATACATTTCAAAAACACACCGAGGTCGACATAGGGTCGACTTAGAGTGATATATGATGTGCTCCACTGAATGGGGTGACATGATTATGGGTTTACAACTTCCATTCTCATGTTGTACATGGAAACATGTAGAGAAATCCCACAGGCACAATTTCTCTTTAAATATGATACAGAGGGGTAGTGATCTAGGATGGGGTTAATTTTTTGCCAAAAAGACACCGAGGTTGACACGGGTCGACATGGGGTTGACTGCCATGTCGACCCCATGTTGACCCCATGTCGACCCATGTCGACCTCAGATTTATAGTGACCCCCACTTGACGTGTCCATCTCCCATGTTGTATTTGTACATTTTTTAATTTCATGTGTGAAGTCTCTCATCCTCGTAATGGGTTGAACATTAAACAACATAAGGAAGATAGTGTTCCTTTGCCTATTTCCATTCTCATGTTGCACATGGAAACATGTAGAGAAATCCCACAGGCACAATTTCTCTTTAAATATGATACAGGGGGGTAGTGATCTAGGATGGGGTTAATTTTTTGCCAAAAAGACACCGAGGTCGACACGGGTCGACATGGGGTCGACCTCCGATTTATAGTGACCCCCACTTGACATGTCCATCTCCCATGTTGTATTTGTACATTTTTTAATTTCATGTGTGAAGTCTCTCATCCTCGTAATGGGTTGAACATTAAACAACATAAGGAAGATAGTGTTCCTTTGCCTATTTCCATTCTCATGTTCCACACGGAAACATGTAGAGAAATCCCTCAATGGTGACCCCCGTGTCGACCTTATGTCGACCCATGTCGACCCTGTTCTTTTGTACTTGTACATGTCACTCAATACCCTTATAAGGAGGTCGATACCATGTAGACCCATATCGATCCCGTTAAATTTTTAAGTTTTGTAAATTTCGGCAATATAACGACTTAATTTAGTCATATTCTAAGGAAACCTGTATAGAACAATACAGAAAAGGACAATAATGATATTAAATGGAACAATTAACAATAACTTCATCGAAAACATAAAAAGTCATTATCTCTTAGCAATAAATGAAATCAAGAAATTGGGGCATTCCTACAAGTCTTTTGATAATGCACGTATTGTCCGCATCTAGCGCACCTATTTCTTCTCTGCTTGTTGCTCTCGCTTGTACTTGGAATTCTTTTGTGTTTTGTCCTACCACGTCTTCGCTTAACATTAGGTGGTAAAATGCGCATTTCTCTAACATCATCTGGAATCTCCCATTGGGACAAATCTGGTACAGGATAAAGTGTCTCTGCATATGCGTTGACCAATGTATCCATCTTGTAACAATGTGAGCATAATTCATAAACGGATGTTTCTGCCCTCCCGCAAGCTGCAATTGCATGTTCACATGGCATGTGATCTACGTCAAACATGCAACAAGTACAAGTTCTCAATCTAATGTTCACTGTTGCAGAAACCTCTCCACCTACAACGTAGTACTCATCAATATTTAGCTTATTCACTGATAAAAATCTAGCTCTGTCATACCTGCCATGGAGTATTTTCTCATTCGTCTGTGTCAAAACTGAGGTATTAACAACAGCTTTGGTTCGCCTTTCGTTAAACCACATAGACATCTTTCCCAACACAAAATCTATCAAGGCAACAACGGGGTAATCTCTCACATCTTCGAACATTCCATTCAATGATTCAGCAAGGTTTGAGGTCATAATATCGTATCTATTTCCTTTAAAATGAGCACGAGACCAGTTCTCAAAGCCAACTTGCTCTTGCAAGTATCTCCCAATGCATGGATAATCAGAACAAAGATCCTTGAAAAATGTATGGAACTCATCAATTCGATAAGCATTAGCAGCTTTAAAGAACAATGGTAGAACATCGCTAGAATGGAAGGTAGCCTTGATGTTCTGCGCCACATGAAATGTGCAACAACCATGGCGTGCTAACTCATAAACTATCTCAATAGCCTTCTTAATACTTCGATGCCGATCAGATATGAAAACTAAATCTTCCCAATCTTTCACAACTTCCTTCAACTTTGAAAAGAACCATGTCCAAGATGCATCATCTTCTTTGTCCACAATCCCCCAAGCGATGGGATAACAACAACGTTCACTGTCTTGAACTGTGGCCACAACTAGCACGCCTTTGAATTTTCCCTTTAGAAACGTTCCATCAACAACTATTACTTTCCTCATGCAAACAAATCCTCGTATACAGGGTCCATGTGCCACAAGAAGATATTTAAACCTATTTGAATTGTCAACCTTAACGTGGGTAATAGTGTCGTGGTTTATAGACTGGAGCATATGACAGTACGATGGAAGGATGGAAAAACTTTCTTTGGCCGTACCCCTTATGAGGTTAATTGCATGCTGACAAGCCATCCAACCTTTGTAGTAACTAAAATCTGTTCCAAATTCGCTACGAACATAATTCCGTATTGACTTAGGCCGTGGACCTTGTGGTACACCTACAAATTGACTTTTGATGCACTCCCCAATAACAGAGTATGATGCTTCCTGTGCTTTGATGAGCGTTTTCTAGCGAACAAGAGTGAATTCTGACATACTTACGAATAATAAACATGTCTGACAATGACAACTTACATGCCCAAACACGCCATTTACAATTTGGATCCACACACTCCACTACAAGTACATTTTTGCTCCATTTTTTTGTTAAGAACTCAAACCTTCCTTGTAAAGCTATAACATGAAGTTTTGTCCTTAACTCTCACTTGCTTCTAAAGTGGTCACCAACTTGTAAATTAGACCCATCATTGAATGTAAAACTATTCAAAGCTAAGGATGATCTGACTTCTCGTTCATTTAAAATCATGAGTGGCTGTGGAGGAGGCAGTGGACACATGTCAATAGGAACTAAGGCATTATCGTCTAAGGCAGCATCAACAAAAAATTCATCATCTGGCGGATTTATCTGAATTTCTTCTTCATTAGTAGGAGCTGAGGCAATCTCCTCTCGAAGTACAATATTCCCTTTCAAAAGAATTCATATATTCTTCTTCTTCCACTTGAACATATACCTGTACTGCGCTACCACTTAACTTAACTAACCCCATAAAAACTAACAGGTCCTCATCATCAAAAATTCTAATCGGCTTCATCTTATCAGACTATTTTGGCAGCATGTAAGTTATCTTCAATGACTTATTTCCACGTTCAATTCCAGCTTTCGTACAAATCTTGTTAATTAACACACTCAAATTAGGACTCTCCTCTTCTAACATTATTACTCTCATTTCACTTTCCGCCTCACACCACACCCAACAACTTTCCACCTCATTCCAATGTCCTCCAACGTCAAAATAAATTGGTAACAGAGCCATTTAGTTATCGAACTGCAAAACCAAAACAAATTATTCAATAATGACTTTTAGTAAAATCTTCAATGCTAGTTCAATCAAAAAGATGCTACTAACAATTCCAACCCAAACAAAACAAAGCACCATTGCAAGATTAACAACTAATGCTATTCACAATTACATAGATGTAGATTGATGTTAGTGATCAAATCTCTCTCCTCTGAGTTATATCTGTTTTTTTTTTTTATTTCAAACAAGAATATCACAACCAATTAATCTCATAATCTACCTACCCAAAATGGTTCACCCATAGAAAATATAAAGTAAAATGCAATAGACAGAAATTAGAAATCTCATAATATATCAATAATCCAATATTTGACCTACCGCATGGATCAAATTCACACTGTACAAATTCTACTATAAGTGACCAAGCCTTAAAAGACAAATCCGTCTCTTTTAGCTTTTGAGAGTCTTTTTTTTAAAAAAAGAAAGATAAAATATTAGCACTAGTATTACATCATTATACATATCACTTTCAATTTGATCTCTTTATGATAGCAAGACATTATACATCATTCCAAAAAAACAAAAAAAACAAAACTAAACAAAAACAAAAACAAAACAGAAATAGAAACAGAAACAAGAACAAAAACAAAACAAAACAAAACAAAAAAAAAAACAAAAATGAAAAAAAAAAACAAATAAAACAAAACAAAACAAAACAAAAAAACTATCATTTATGTTTCTTTCAAAATCTGAAAACTAGAAACTTTCTTGCTTACTTATTACGGTGCAACCTAAATTAGTATCATCTTAGGAGATATATAGATATATAGATTTCATCCAAAATTCACATAATCAAACAAATAATGCAAAATGCAAAAATTCATGCCTGATTAATAAAAAGAAAAAGGACCAATGAACATTCATAATTAGTGGCCTTTTATACAATCATGCATAAAAATTGCAACACTTACTTTGGTTTAAGGTCTGACTTAACACCAGCTAAAACAAGCTTTTTTCTAATATCTTCTCAACATCCACCTCTTTGAAAATTCAACCAAAGTTGTACCACAGAAAAACCATTTGTCAACAACATGACGAGGAAGCCCCACACTGTTAACCTGAAGTAAGACAAAGAAAGCCCTTACACTAAGGATGCGAGGACCAAAATAGTTATTCATGTATGGAGAGTGTGAGTACAGTTTACTATACTACAACATCATGTACCAACATCCATGATATGACAAGAAAATTACAATTTCAATCAAACATTAAAATGAAATTACTAGCAAGCCAGTTTAGCAAACAAGAGACAAGGACATAATTTGGTTTGGCTGACACATTGGGGATATGTTGTTGTGCGTGTGTTGGTGTTGAATCCAACAATTGATTTGGTTTGGCTGACACATAATTTGGGTAGTTTAATTTGGCTGACACAAATGATTTTAGTCAAACATTAAAATGAAATTACTGGTAAGGCAACTAAAACCAACAAAAGTAAGTACCTAAACTAATGGGTATGTATATTATATATATATATATATATATCTGAAGTTCCTTTTGGGTTTTACTTGCTTATTCTTTAAGACTTATGTTCCAACAGTGGGACATAAAGATTTGCTGTTTAATTAAAAGACCTGCCCTTTGATCAATATTTTCCAATAATTTCCCCAGCAATTTCTTTGGTGGAAACTGAAACATATACCTATTGGTAGGTTTTTATTTTTAAACCCTTAAATCTATAGAAAAATAATTTTGACTAGATTTAACAATTTCAAAACATGTACCATTTGTAGAGATTCCCATTAGAAAAATCCCTAATTTCCTATATTGTTCTATCACTTAAAGGTTTCCTTGAAAGAATAGGACATATGATTCCTTAAATCAGTTTATGAGTCAGAGTTGGAAGGAACTCAAGGCAATTAATTAATTCAACTTTCTTGGGGAGCACTTTCATCAAATTTCTGCATTCACAACTCAGTAAATAAACAAACAAAAAAAATGCCAGAGCAAGGTAAACTACCCCGCTATATTACCTGCACTAGAATTTACAAATAAATTTTCAACAGGACTGTAAAATGTGCAACATTGCAATACTAAAGGTGCTCTTTTGATGGAAGAATAACAATGCTCTTTTATCAAATTTTCACAGAATAAACATAAATACAGTTCATGAAGCTTACAAGGGGGCGCAGAACCTAGCCTAACTTCTCTTTCTTTTCTTTTCTTTCTTTTTCTCCTTTTTTTCTCTCATTTTTGCTTGGGTCAAAAACCAAGAGTTACGTTACAATTCACATCTTCTCCATCTACCTTCATTTTCAAATTCCAAACCCAGTAAAAAACTTCTATACATATCAAAAGTAAGAAGCAGATATACCTTGGCATGTTCATTAAATAAAGCTTCCACATATTCAATTCCTCTAATTCAAGTTTTAGGCGAGCACTTTCCTCAAATTTTTCCTCTCGCTTCACATCATACTCAAAGGGCTACGAAGCAGAAGACAGAGTAGTAGAAGAAGACGGTGGTTGACCATGAAGTTTGGTGGAGAAGATTTGAAGAATTGAAGAAGAGTTAAGACAAGGGAAGAATTGGGGGAGAGCTGCTGCCTAAGGATGGCTACACGCGAGAGAAAAAGAAATAGGGATGGCATTAGGGCATTGTGAATGGCAAATTGGGCTTTTCTTCAATTCTCTTCCTGATTTGTTTTTTTTTTATTTCAATTTTCCTACTCAGGTGGGCTGCCTAGCTGGCCAAATTTTTTTTTGCCCTCTTTGATGACATGGCATTAACTAAACCTTTGGGTCATTTATTCAATTATAAGATTTTTTGGTTTACTTTCCAAAAAACACTTCTTCTTTAGGTCATTTAACTAATCCCCCCTTTGCAGCTAAGCTGACAAAGGAAAACACTTTTAATGAAATTCACGTTCACGTATCTTTTCCAAAAACAGAAAATGGTATGGACGTCAATCATCCCTTGATTATAAAAGCCTGGATCTTTTATTTGGAGAGCTGTTTGCTCTTCAGTGGTCTGCTCCTTGACACAGTTTCGGAAAAACTCTCGAGTTTAAGCTGGAGATGGACCTTCAGAAGCTTCTGCTCGTGAATCGGATTAATAAGTTGTATCTATTTTTGGAGAAGAAAGAGCCAAGAAGAAGAATGTTTCAGGTTTGAGATCATTCTTTTCTTTGGAGGCCTGGTTAAGATAGATCCCTTTTTCTAAACGTTATTGGATCTTGTATTATTATTTTTTTATATTATTTAGAATAAGTGATAACATGAATAATAAGCTCTGTCCCATTGATCCTTTTTAAATTGGTTTATTCATGTGCGTTAGTTTTGATGGTAATAGTATTCCAACTTAGCTTGTTGAGTTTTATAATTTTGTAGTTGTGACTGGTGAGAGCCTCCATTAGAGCTTCACCAACTCTTGTTGTTTTAGCTGTTGAACCTCTACAATTGGGCTAAGGTAATTAACCTTACCTAAACTGATCAGTCAGAAAAAGTTTGTGCTTCAATTATGACCCTAAATGGAGCGTCACCACACGTGTGTATTGGTCGGGAAAATAAAACTATCACTTGATGAAAGTAAAAGAACAAAGGGCAGTTTTAGAGGGCGTTTGGAAGGGTGGTGGGAATCGTTGGTTAGAACCACTTTAACTGTAGCATGTGAGAGCTTTACACTGTAGCAATTTTTAATTGTTATTGTAGCAAGTGAGAGCCTAACATTGTTCATAACTGAGTTTGTGATAGGAACCGAGAACCATGGTTCCCACCACTCAGCCAAACAGCCACTTAATGTGGTGATTGTATCATCAACGGTGATATAGAATTATGGTGATGTTGACGGTGATACTATACTAACTAATGTGCTATTTAGAAAGAGGTGGCCTTAACCATTATCTTAGTTATGAACAGTGTAAAGTTCTTACATGTTACAGTAAAAAGAAAAAAGTTGTTAAATATAAAACTATCACATGCAACAATAAAAAAGTTCTAACCATTATGCCAAACACCCTATAAGCTTTTGACACTGTTGAATAGATATGATATCCATGCCGGGGATAGAGTAATACATAACCATCTAGCCGGTATTGGAAAAGCAAGTGGGGAGAGCGAGAGATTGTAAATTTTATGTCATTGACTGACCATGATCTCATTCTCATTCTCATGTGCTAATTTCCCAGTTTAGAAGTGTTTTGGCTTTGTTTCCAAGTACAATACTTCATCATAATCATGTGTAACGACTGATTTTAAGAGTCACAAGTCGGTGATTTGAGAATTATATACATGTATTGCAGGTGGTTTCTGTTTTTTTGTTGTCGTTGTTATGAAGGGAGAATTGAACTTTCTTTAGGAATGGAAAGCCAATTGATCCATGAGAAACAGTCTTACTTGGAAAGAACAAGAAGCTCTTCTTGCTCATGTTTAATCAGCTTTTTCTTCCTATTGTTACCCTCAACAAATGCTAACATCATGGCTTAAAGAATGACTCTCTTTTCCTCGCACTTGCATTGAGTCAGTATCGATCACAAGTGATACTCGTAAAAACTCTCTGTATATATATAACCCTTCATGAAGTTTGCAAGTGGTGTTCTTAAAGGATTAACAATGTCTCAACTATACTTTTCTTGCCTAATAATTTCATCATCCAAGTTTGGTTCAAACTTGTAATGTCTAGAATTTATTAAACATGTTTAGTATGCAATTTGGTGAATTAGTATGCTTTATTACAATTCAAGTTTAATTTGATCATTTTGTGACATTTTCTTAATTAAATTGCATCTTTAATAATTTTGTTGATTTATACAAATATTAGTATTTGTTAACTTTTTTTTAGAACAATTTTGGTATTTTATTTTTATTTTTTTTGCCAAAATTTAGATTTTATGAAAATAAATTGCTAAATTCCCAATAGGTCCCAAACCCCCTTTTTAGACTACATCACATGAAATTTCAGCCTTGAAAACTCAAAAAAAAAAAAATGTCTTCACGCAATCCCCCCTCCACCTGAGACATCTCTGTCAAGTCTCAAGAAACCACCTTAGGAAAGGTCTTCTTAAACTATGTACAGAACATAGTTTTTGATTGCAAAACAATGCGTGAGCTAGGATGTTAAACTCACAACTCCATGAATCTTTCCTCTCATTTTTCCTCCTCTTCACATCTCTCACTTTCTCTTTCTCTCTGTATAACCTTGAAAATACACCCACACACCCTCATTGTTTCAAGAGCTCAAACTCAGAGCAACGTACTCGGATTTCAAGGAAAACAAAGGCCAAGGGATTAACATTTTGAAGCCTTCAAACCAAATTAAATCAGCTCAAAAGTTCAAACTCGAGGTTAGCACATTCTCAACAAAATAAACTCATGTTATAGAGCCCTAGATTCTAATTTTTGAAGGTTAAATACGTGTTAAAAATGACTAAGTTGTAGCCTCATTTGAATAGTTTTTGTTTTGAACAAATTTGTCAAATTCGTTCTTGTATGTTATGATTTGAGTGTGGGTGAGCATAAACAACAAGTAATCTAAGATTATATGATGTATTCCTTCATGAATTCATGCTTTAACTTGGATTAAAGCCAGAATAAAACTAGTTTTATATTTTTGGTTCATTTTCAAAATAAATTGTGAAACTGCTTGAAAAATGATAAAGATGTGTTGCCTGAGCATGGAATCAAGTTTAAATGTCCCATATAATGGTTATAGATCATTTAGGGTCTGTTTGGTAAATAGATTCGAATTAGTGATTTGATTTGAGTTAGTGTGATTTGAATTAGGATTTGAGATAGTGATTTGAATTGTTATCCGAATTGACGTTTGGATGTGCATTTAAGTTTTAATCTGAATATGGAATAAAATTGAAATTTATGTTTGGAGAGGTAGTGAAAATAGCTTTTGATTTATCAACAAATCTAATAAAATCTTAATATTAATGATCTTGAAAAATATGCAATATAGATCTTAATTTATTCCTCTCTTCATTGGGAACGTAATGAAAAAAGAATCATCTTAATTGAATAACAAATGAAGAAGTTATGATTTTTTTTTCTTAAATATATGAGAGAGAATTTTAGTTTTTACTATAGCAGAGATATGTCAGTATTAAAAGTTTAAGAGAAGTTAGAACTCTGAAAACTTGAATTCTTGATACTCAAAGGATTTAGATTTTGGGAGAAACAAACGTGTATCTAAAGAATTCTTAATACTCGAATCCAAATTTGAGTCCAAAGAGTCTAAAGAGTTCTCGAAATAAACAGGCCCTTAGAAATGTTTAGATTGCATTAGAACCCGTTTAAAGTGAGTTAAAGACAGATTGAAACTTAGATGCTCGAAAACAGAGCACACTGGTTCCGACAATATAGTCAACCGTGGTCTATGTAACATGATCGATTGAGCAACCACGGATATGTGGTTAGCCACAAAACACTATATGCAGTTGACCGCACTACGCCAAGGGGTTGTTCTCAGGCCATCCGAGTCCCGCTTATTCCAAAAATGCATTTTTAAGTGTATTTTGGTTGATTTATAGATCAGAATTTTTTTAGCATAATCTAAAATCTGTTTAAATGTTAAGAAAATAAATAAGACATTGAAATTATATACAGTCATTAAGGAATCATGAATAGTATACTAGGGGGTTGCGACAATGATTAGATGCTGATATGATTAGTCTACACCTAATGTCATAATCGACAACATACAGACAACTTACAGGCAACTTGTAGAAGCTTAAAATTTATAAAGATAAGTAATATCATAAAAGAGCTAATAGAATTGAGTTTTATTACTCACATGTAGTTTACAACATACTTCAAACTTCAAATAGCAAACTTCCAAACACTCTGAAAATATTTTACAAGAGAGAGAGAGAGAGAAAGAGAGAGATGGCTACTTGAAGAAAGAAAATACTAAAATATTTTCAAAAAGACTAAAATTATATATGGAAAGTAAAGATTCCTTCAACTCGAGAGCTAGCTATCGGGTGCTCAATTGGCCCCATCGTCACATGCCAACTTTTGAAAAGAGAGAATCTTTGCAGTGCAATACCTTTTATTTTGAGTTGTAAAGTCTTGGACTGACTTGGGATAGGATAAGGATCTGGATAAGATCAAAGCTTATTGGGATCTTGAGAGTATCTAGCTAGATGCATACTAAGATGAGGAGGAGGCTGCCAATATTCATCATTATTAATGTTTGATTTGACTGTGTCCATATCCTCGTCTTCCTTATCTGACTCTGGCAATTGTTTTAGCTTTACCTTATCTTTACCAGAAAGAGACTTATTGACTAATGAGACTATGATTTTTGAAGCTTTTTGAGATTCTGCTACTGAAATATATTCTTTTATTTGAGAAGAACTATCTTTCTAGAAATAAACAATTTCCAATTTCTCTTTTAAGAGATGAGAATAATTATAATTCTTCCACCATTTCCCAAAAATCTTTTAGATAAGTAAGGGACTATTAGATCATTTTCTGAAGAGGGTTTTTCTATTAAATAATTCCACTTTAAGATCCAAGGGATCTCATAAAAACCACGAAGAACATCCATGAGTTATCTGGATCTAGAATTCTGGATTGATTTTCTTTTTGGAAATACCTGTAGCTTTTATGAATCTCGTCAAGAAGGATGCTTGGTGATAGCCCTAGAAAGGCAAACCAGTTTTTGAACCAATTTGGGAAATGTTTGTTATGGTATTTGGTTTCTGTTTCAAAAGTTATGAACCGGGTGTGTTTTTCTACCTTGTTTTGGTAATAGAAAACATTTTCCCATGCCCCGATGTAGTCATAATAATTATAAAATTTTGGATAACTATTGGGGGTTGAAAAATAAGTTGTTTGGTGTGGGCTTTTGTTCCAATCTTCATAAGAGAGGACATTATGAATCCTAATAGCTGAATAAACAATCTTTGAAGCACTTCTCATAGTATGAGAGAAGGATGCTGAATGAGTTTTTGTAAGAATCATTTAGTACCAGTCTCTACTTTGAGGGTAAGTGTTTGGCAGTAAATGGAAAGGAATATGATTACCTACAATCTCTTCTACTAACCTATTAAGATCATTTTCTTCAATGATTAGAACTCTTCTTCTACCAATTGGTTTAAAATTATCTTCTTTTTGAGAAGATAATGGCTTTATCAAGCTATACTTTGATAAGGAGGCCTTGTTGTAAGAATTCCATCTTCACGCCCTGCAAGTATTCTCTAGTTAAAAAGTCTGAAAGATAATTAGTTTCTCCTTTTATGTGCTCAATATCAAATTCAAAAATTGCTAAGATAGTCTGCCATCGAGCAAATATCTTTTTAGATGCTAAATTTTTTGTATCTTTTTCTAAGACTAACTTGTTTGGTCTGTAGTCTATTCTGAGAAAAAATTTCTTATTAAGAAGGTCATCTTGGAATTTTGAGATGAGTAAAACAATAGCTAAAATTTCTTTTTTAATTGTAGGATACTTTTGTTGTGTACGTGTAACACCCCAAAATTAATCAAGCAAGATTAATGTATAACATGGTGTATTAGTGCGCCTAAATGTAATTTAAACTTAATTGAATCAATTGTGGTGTTTTTTTAATTTCATCTTTTATTATTTTATTTGTTATTTTGAATTTTGCAATAAAACAATTTATCAAATGACCAACATATCCCATTTTGAAAAACCATGTGCGAGACATGGTTTTTACATGACAAAAACCACTATCCTTTCCTTTATTTAACTCTCACTCTTTCTCTCTTCCTCACTTACTCTCTCGTTCTCTCTCTCTTTCCTTCTCTCTTTCTCTCGCTGTCCCTTTTCTCTCTCTCTCTTTGATTCAAAATTTTGGAGCTCAAGCCCTAAATCTCAGCTGGATTAGAAGCTTGGAGACTTGATTAAGCTTCCACAAACTCGATTCAAGGATTAAATCAAGATCAGTTCCTAAAATTTTAAACTTTTTCTTAATTTTTTAATTTTCTTTATATTTTGAAATTCGAGCTTATTTAAGCTTAGGGAACCCTTAATCTAAGTTTGTGGGACCTAGATTATCACGAATTGAAGCTAGATCGAACAAAAACCAAGTTAAATCAAATTTTCTCTTTTTTCTCTATTTTTTGATTTCTTTAAAAATTTCTCTATAAATGTCATGCCCCGAAACCAAGGGGTGATGTGGCGGGTTAATTAAATTAATTAAGCAAATTTTACTTAAAAATTACCAAATTTAAGGCATTAGTTGATTATGAAAATGGGATAAATTTAAAACTTTTTAAACAATTATTAAAAAATAATAAAATAGATAAGAGAAAATAAAATAATAAAGAGAGAGAAATACGTGTTGGGTCCCATCTAACCCACAACTTGTGCACACACATGGTATCGGCAATAATTAAAATTACAACCATAGTCCAAATAAGAATTGAGAAATTAAAATATTAAATGCCTTGATTAGTCAATACAAATAACCTGCTCAAAATCTTCTACTGTTTGCGAGTCCGATCGATAGCCTCCCAATCAGTCCTAAGCTGAATTCCACCTAGAGGGGAAGGTTTGAAAATAAATAAAAAGTGAGCGAAAGGCTCAGTAGGAATAGGTTTTTTAAAAACATTTAGTTTGAATATAAAATTTATTGTTCAGGTAAATATTTAGAAAAAAGAATTAAATAAATAAATTCAATGAATCATTCTTACCAAAACAGTTTATTGTTCGTCCATCAAGGATCTTATTATCTTTTCTTTGGCAAACCATAAATGTCACCACCGTAGTGGACTAGCTAAGTTTCAGGACTTGCCCCCAAGGTCGCACTCTACACGATCCGATCTCTGAGTTGTCACAACCCGCCTTTTTACAGGTTGTGATTTAACGTTTTTCTTACTTACGTATCTATAAAAACTTGAAAATATTTTTTTTTAAATAAATATATCACATGTACAAACTGAAATTTCTTTTATAATTATATGTATAATTACACAAACAACTTTCTTTTAAAACAACATCTACTTAGAATATCCAAAAGAAGTTTTATCTCACATAACCATACTATCTCATTTATACATCAAGATCCAAAATAACTTAAAATACATAGCAACGAAACATATCTATGGCAGTATCTACACCATGGTCTACACACTGCTCATATTTTCCCGCCAGCTTATCAGCACATTCATTCTGACCTTCTAGTGGAAATTCGTACAGCGTGAAATAACTAGATGAGCTTATGCTCAGTAAGTCCAAACATAGCCCACATAAATCTTATGCTAATATGCATGATTCATTTATTTTTTCTTATGAACATTCCTTATTTATGTTATATCTTTTCTTTCATTAGGGCCCAAGTGCTCGTAGCATATGTACACTTAGGTCTTCGTAACATCGAGACCATAATCTTAACTTTAAACTCCCCTTTACTTTGAGAGCTAGTACGACACTTCCTTTATTTTTGGTGTTTCATTTACCAATCTAGTTATGTTGGATATCATACCCTGCATGACAATGTGCACTCATACTAAGTGTAAAACATTTACATTTTTCAATTGTGTAGCACACCTATACATGTTCACATAAATACACTATACCCTTAAACCTACTTTTTCATACTGTAGGTGGGTTTGGAACTTACTTGTTTTCAATGATAAAAAGACCGTCTTCGAGTTTCCTTTGTTATCCATCTAAGGACTTGTTTGGCCAATTATATCACTATTAGCCAAATCATTACTATTAAGCTATATGTCAATAGGGTACCCTCATTGATTACCATTTCGGAATACTTTTCCAATTACTTAAAGTTCGACTGTCCTCTCATTTTCTTTTCCTCTACCGTATATATTTTGGGGTCCGTACCGTCTATTACATGTAAAATGATGTTTTTGCCCTCAATGGGCCAGTTTGAATTCCTAGGCCCGATTTGACTAATTTCATATGAAATGCCAGCTATTAGTGTGAAAACAAGTGTTCAAAGCATTGGGTTACTAGTTTGCAATAAAACCCAAGTTAAACAAAACTTTACAATTTTACCCCTTGTTTGAAAATTTTTTGACGATTTTGCCTCTAGGACCAAAAATAATCTTTTTAAACCATTAGTCTCCATTTTTCAAGAACATCAAATTTTCTCAAAGTACCATACCCTAATTCTTTTTGTAAAATGACGTTTTTTCCCCCAAAATTTTTTTTCCAACTTTGACAATTTTTTTGTAAAATTTATATCTCACAACCGAAGGCGATTTTTGACGAACCGCGCTTAATCCCTAACAGTTTCATCGAGATCTATAAATTTCATGTTTTAACTTTTTCAAAATTCCCACTAGATAGGGGAGTTTTTGGCCCTTTTTTAATTCTGCACTAAATAAGAATTTTTTGGCAATTGGGTTCCTAGGTCATTTTTGTAAAAATCGGTTTTAAAACAACATTTCTACCACTGTGAAGGCAGGTTCTACACTTCCACAAACCATTTTCATGCTCAATTACAATTCTAACCCTAAACACTCAAACTTTACAAAAACTACCCTATTTTTCACCAAATATCAATTTTACCCATCCATATCTCAAATTCATCTCAAATCATGCCATAAGATCATTTTAAGCATACCATAAACCTTTCCAACTCATTACATACCATACTTGAAGGAAATTAAAACAAAATCATCATGAACATTGAAATTTAAGGAATTGAACTTTACCAAAGGAAAAAGTTGTAATCTTGCCCCTTGAACACTTGATTTCCTTGCCAATTTTCCTAAACATATTTCATGGGAGAAAAACCCTCATTAACTCCCTTGAATTCCCCAAAGGAACTCTAAGAAAAAAACTTAGAAAAAGTTTGAATCTTACCTTGGAAATTAAAGGAATCTTGAGCTCAAACTTGGTTCTACTTGGGATTTGCTTGAAAATGGCTTTATGAGAGGATTTGTTTGAACAAATTTTTTAAGAGGAATAGCCAAGGGCTACTGGTTTTGTGGAGATGGAGAAATGAATTGGTTTTGATGTTTTAAACATTAATTAAAGACTTATCTCTACTTTTTGTTTAATGGGTGAGTCACCCACTAGGTTATGATTAGGGGATTAGTGGCCAATTGTGATTGGGCCACCTTTCATGGTATGGTGGCCCAATAAGAATCCATTGGGTGTCCACTTAGTGGGACCCACCACTTTATATAGTGTAATTTTTCACCACAATATTTTTCTTATACCGTTGAGGTGAAACTGTTGGAAAACATATTCTTGAACTGTGTTAAATATCCTTCCTATTCTTTGGATCACTTTTGGGGTTCAAACACAACATTTCTTATATCTGTGTTTTTACCTTAGCAGTGTACTTACACTGCGTTGAACCTATTTTATGTTGTTTAAGGTTTTTGCACACTTTTCTACTTTATTTTGATCTTAATCACCCATTAATTTACACCATAATATTATAATTAATTGTGATATAAAATTTATTTTATGGATATTATTTACAAATTCTCAAGCTTTTAAGCTCTCAAAAATCTGTATTTAGTAATATCTAACATCGTATCAAGTTTATCGTAAAATTTTCTACTAATATTGTTTATTATAAATTATCGTAATTTTTACAAAAAATACGATTTATAAGGGTAAATTATCACAACCCGCCTTTTTTTAGGCTGTGAAAGACTTTTTTTATACTTACGTATAGGTGTAAAACTCAGAATTTTTTTTTTAAAAGACAAGTCATTCATGTGAAGTTTAGCAACTCATCAGGTGTAAACAGATATATATATATTTACATAACACACTCTTTTTTCCAATACTGTTGCTAAATATTCTCGAGAGAGGTTTTGATATACTTAAATATGTTTAGCTCTTACATAGCACATTCAAAGAAAACAAGTTTAAAATATACAGTAGCAGAAACGTAACTGTAGCGGCATCCATACCTATTCTGCTCATTACTCATCACCCTCCGCTAGCTCATCAGTGACTTGGTTATGACCTTTTAGTAGAAGAGCGAAACCACGCTCGGGAAGTTAGTTGGCCTGCTAGGGGCAAAATCGTCATTTTTCTCCCGAGTAGACCGAATTGTCTTAACATGACCCCTAGAGGGAAAAAGAGTGATTATAAAGGATTTTGCTCTTCGTAAAGGGTAATGGTATAAGATAAGATAAGAGTAAGAGAACCAGTAATTTCAGAGTTGTAAACGGTTATGTAACTCGATTAGTTAAGTAATGAACGTTTTGTAACGAAACATAGTAAAAATTGGCTAATAGTTATAAAATTGGCCAACAGGATCCTAGGAGTCTAGGAGAAATGAAAATCGAAGTCGATTTGGCGGTACACAAAAACAAGTAAGTGTCCTTCCCACCTACAGTATGAAAATGTAGGTATAGGATGTATGTATATGTACACCTGAGTATATATATTACGGTGTAAACTGGTGTGTTTGTTATGAAATGAATACCTAAGAGGTACAGTATGGATACTTGTGAATATGCGATTAAAATACCTGAGTGTATAACATATTATGTATTAGTATGTACAATATATTATGTACCTGTGTGTACAATGATGAATACTTGTGTGTATATAAAATATGTACTTATGTGTACTATGCTATGCTACGAATTTATGTGTTATGGATAACATGTGAACATCACATCATGCATGGTATGTCAACCATAATAAATGAACTAGTAAATATGTCACCAGAAATTAAGAAAAGTGTTGTACCGACTCCTAACTCAAGGAGAGTTTAAAGGTTATAATATGATTATGGTGTTACGTAAACCTAAATAAAATTGCGCAATGGTACGAACACTTGGGCCCTAGTAAAGATAAGAAATGATGAAGATAAGGAAAGTTTATAAGAAAGCATAATTGACTTATGCATTTATTTGAATGTCCATGTGGGATTTATGGGAATTATTGGGCGTTAGCTCATTAAGTTTTTCATGCTGTAGGTATTCCGATGAGAAGATCAGAATAAATCGTAATGATGAGCTAGCAGACGGATGATGTGTGCAGACTGGGTATAGTTTCCACCACAGTATGTTTCTATTGTATTGTGTTTTGAGATATTTTGAAAAGTAGTGTTTGATAAACTACATTGTAAAGGAAAGGTGGTTATGTAAATACAAGTATATGTTTGTATTTCAGAAGTTGTTAGACCAGTATATGTAAAGTATTTATTAAAAAAAATTTCCTAAATTTTTGCCCTAAAGTAAGTAAGAAAGAGTTTTATCACAGCCCAAAAAGGCTAGTTATGACATAAATTCATTAATTAAATCTAATTAAATATTAGATTTTATTAATGCATTCCCCTCGGTCATTACAACCTACCCTCCTTAAAAAATTTTGTCCTCGAAAATTAGAGCAATTCAGGGTAGACTCTCCTCATTTCATCTTCTCATTCCCAAGTTGCTTCTTCCACTTGTTGGTTACACCATAAAACTTTGACGAGTGGTATCTTTTTGTTCCTTAACTCCTTCTTTTCTCGAGCCAAGATTTGAACTGAGTTCTCCTCATAGGACAGATTCTCTTGCACCTCAATAGGCTTATACTGAAGTATATGTGAGGGATCAGGTACGTATTTTTTTAGCATAGATACATGAAATACATTATGTACCGATGCCATTTCAGGGGGTAAGGCTAACTTGTAAGCCACGTTGCTTACTCTTTCCAAGACTTTAAATGGTCCAATATACCTAGAACTGAGTTTTCCTTTCTTCCCGAACCTTACTACTCCTCTCATTGGTGTTACCTTCAGAAAGACCAAGTCCCCCACTTGAAACTCTAAAGGTCTCCGTCATTGGTCAGCATAACTCTTTTGCTGACTAAAAGTAGTTTCAATTTGTTGACAAATTAATTTTACATCTTCCGTTGTTCTTTGAAAAAACTCTGTGGTCGATAACGCCTTTTCTCTGGTTTTGTACCAATCCAAAGTTGATCTACATCTTCTTCTGTATAGAGCTTCATATGTAGCCATACCTATGGAGGTTTGATAGCTGTTGTTGTACGTAAATTCAATCAGAGGAAGCTTTTTATCCCATTCTCCTTTGAAATCTAGTACGCAGGCTCTTAACATATCCTCCAAAGTTTGGATGGTCCTTTTCGACTGACCATCTATTTGAGGGTGGAAAGTTGTGCTGAAAGTAAGCTTTGTTCTCATTGCTTGATGAACGCTCCTCCATAACTTAGAAGTGAATCGGCCATCACAATCAGAGATGATGGATTTTGGGACTCTATGGTATCTAACTAGTTGTGTGACATATAATTCAGTTAGTTGTTCAACAGAACTGCTAAGTTTAATGGGTAAAAAGTGCACAGATTTGGTCAATCTATCCACAATTACCCATATGGTATCGTGTCCTCCCATAGTTTTGGGTAGTCCGGTCACCAGGTCTATAGTTATTTGGTCCCATTTCCACTCTAGAATATCGATCTTTTGTAGCTCACCTACCAGTCGTTGGTGTTCAGCTTTCACCCTGTGACAAGTGAGACATTTACTAACAAATCGTGTGACATCATTCTTCTTTCCATGCCACCAATAATGTTCCTTCAAGTCCGTGTACATTTTGGTAGCTCCTGGATGAGCAGCATACGGTGTCTTATGAGCATCTTTTAGTATTTGCTTCTTTAGTTCTTCATCATTTGGAATGCACAATCTGTTCTTATATCGAAGAATACCATCTTCTAAGATACTAAACTCTGTTTCCTTATTCTAAAGGACTTCATTTTTATACTTGAGTAACGAAGAATCCGCTTCTTGTCGTTCCTTCAAGTTCTTCAGGATGTTTGGTTGGAATGACAGATCGGATAATCTTCCTATGACCATCTCTATTCCTGCTTTTACCTAGTCTTTTTGAAGAGGTCTCGGTATCAATTGCATCACTGTCAGAAAAGACGTTGCTCTACGATTGAGTGCATCAGCTACTCGGTTAGCTTTTCCAGGATGATATAGGATTTCACAGTCATAATCCTTGGCTAGTTCAAGCCACCTTCGTTGCCTCATATTGAGTTCCTTTTGTGTGAAAATATACTTTAGACTCTGATGGTCGGCATAAATCTCACATTTGGCTCCATACAAGTAGTGGCGCCAAATCTTCGATGCAAATACGATCGCTGCTAATTCCAAGCCATACGTTGGGTAGTTCCTTTCATGTTCCTTTAGCTGTCGGAATGCATACGCAATCACCTTTCTATTTTGCATAAGTATGGCTCCTAGGCCTTTTTTTGATGCATCGTTGTAAACCATGAAGTTTCCTAGGTTTGGATCCAGTATGGTCAATACTGGGGCACTAGTGAGTCGTCTTTTCAGTTTCTGGAAACTCTCTTCGCATTTCTTGGTCCATTCATATTTAGTTGCTTTCCGTGTAAGGGCCATGAATGGTGCTACGAGTCTAGAGAACCCTTCCATAAAACGTCGATAATAGCCTACTAGAACGAGGAAAGTCCTAATCTCAGTAACACTTTTCGGCATAGGCCACTTATTTACTACTTCTACCTTTGAAGTGTCAACAAAAACTCCATCTCGAGACACCATATGTCCTAAGAAATGAACTTTTTCTAGCCAAAATTCATATTTTGAGAACTTAGCGTACAATTGATGCTTCCTCAGCAACTACAGTGCAAGCTTCAAATGTTCCTCATGCTCTTCTAGTGTTCTTGAGTAAATCAAGATATTGTCGATGAAAATGATGACGAATTTGTTGAGGTAGTCCTTGAAAATCTAGTTCATAAGGTCCATAAATGCTACCAGGGCATTAGTCAGTCCAAATGGCATGATACAAAACTCATAATGCCCATATCGCAATCGAAACGTCATCTTTGGCATGTCATCCTCCTTAACCCGAAGTTAATGATACCCAAAACGTAAATCAATCTTCGAAAATAATGCTGCTCCCATCAATTGATCAAATAGATAATCAATTCTCGAAAGTGGATACTTATTCTTAATCGTGACTTTGTTCAATTACTGGTAGTCAATACACATTCGTAAAGTTCCATCTTTCTTTTTCACAAACAAAACAGTCGCTCCCCATGGAGAATGACTTGGCCCAATAAATCCTTTGTCCAGCAATTCTTGCAACTGCACCTGAAGTTCTTTAAGTTCTCCTAGAGCCATACGATACGGTCTCTTTGAGATTGGAGCTGTACTGACACCTAGATCTCGAACAAAATTTCCCATTCCGGCAGTAACCTAGGCAGTTCATCCAGAAACACGTCGACGAATTCTTTCACTATATGGATGCTCTCTAGTCCTAACTAAGCTTCTTGGTCTTTATTTACTAGATTCACTAGATAACCGCTGCATCTACTCCCCAACAATTTCATTGCTTTCAATGCCGATATTAGTGCCTTGGGAGTTTTAGGAATCTTCCCTGAATACACAAACTTCTCACCTTCGAAAGGTCGAAACATGACCTTGCGATGTCAGCAATTAATCTTAGTAGCATATTTTCCCAGGAAATCCATTCCCAAGATAACATCATAATCTTGAATATCGATTATTATTAAATCAACAAACAATTCTCTACCGCAAGTGATAATTGGTACATGATGTAACCAATGATTTGAACTTAATACCTCCCCAAAGGGAAGTGCAGTCCTAAAGGTCCGTTCTATCCTATCTCCTTCATATCCTATTCCTTTTGCAAATTTAAGTGATGCAAGCGAATGTGTTGGTCCAAAATCAAATAAAACATAGGTATCAGTTTTGGCAAGAAAGAGTTGACCTGTCACCACCGTTGAGGTTCTTGCATCATCCACTTTCTTAGCATAGGTATAGATTCGTCCACTAGGCTCTAGAGCTTCTAGTCGGCCTTGAATGATGTTAGGACCTTCAATCTACGCTTGGACCACATGTAGCTCAGTTCCTTAAGGCCTTTGTTGGTTTTGACTGTTCTGATTTTGAGAAATGGAGTAGCAGTTTTTGGCATAATGTCCTTCTTTACCGTAGATGTAACATTTATTAGTGCCCGTTTTGCACTCCCCTGCATGTCTTTTCCCAGATTGACTACAAAGAGGTTTGCTATTTCCTCCAACATTTATCCTTTTCTGGAGTTGTCCTTTCTGGTTTCCTTGATGGTTTGCATTCCAATTTTTCTTATTATTGTGATTGCAATTACATCCAGTTTGATTGCTCTAAGTCTGACCCTTACTCAAGTTACTTCCCTGTCCTTTTACTTATGAGGCTTGGTTATGCTTAGCCAAGGCCTTTTTCTCCCTTCGAGCCTTAAAGATCTTTGCCCTTTCTTTCTTATCACGGGAGATCCTGAATTCAGCTCTGGTTGCCCGTTCAATACAATCTTTTATGTCCTTAGGGGCTTGTCATCCACTGTCAACTATGAGGGCAATGTCGGTTCAAAACATCCTC
The DNA here is from genome assembly GCA_025403435.1 of Artocarpus heterophyllus. Classification (NCBI taxonomy): domain Eukaryota; kingdom Viridiplantae; phylum Streptophyta; class Magnoliopsida; order Rosales; family Moraceae; genus Artocarpus; species Artocarpus heterophyllus. The sequence continues at coordinate 21,501,671 of CM046342.1, forward strand.
ATCAGTCTTCTTATTCTTTCTTGATCAGTAGGCACTAGTTCAAGACAAAGACGTGCCAATTGATTGAATCTTCTCACAACATCAGCCACTGACAGATTCCCTTGTCGAAAATTGTTGAATTCCTTTTGTTGTGTAGCCATAGTTTCCACATTAAAATAAGCCCGTCTGAACTCCTCGATGAACTCAGACTAGGTCATTACATCTATGTTTCTTTTGCGCTCAATAGATTCCCACCATCTTCTCACATCCTTAGTGAGAGAGAATGAGGCACATAAAACTCTTTCACAATCGCTAAGTCCCATCAACTTTAAAACCCTTTCAATACTAGGAAGCTAGTCATCTACGACCAATGGATCCGTAGAACTATCAAACTTTGGAACTTTCATTTGTCGAAATCTCTCATAAAATTCAGTAATGGGAACTGTAGGAGCTACTGGAACTATCGGCTCTACCTGCGGGGCCGGCGGTGGTGGTGGCGGAGAAGCCACAAGTGCTAAGGGTGTAGGGTTTTATTGAGCTAGCTGCTCTCTCAACCCCTGCATCTCCTGCTCCAAAGCTCGGAGTCTCTATTGTAGCTCAGTGAACAAGTTCATTAAATCTGAGTTTACTGGCCCTCCAGATACTTCCGCCATCGATTACGGTTTAAAATCCTACCGTAAAATAATAACATTACATCAACACTCATATCGCTGACTTAATAAAACTATCAAAATTTTCTCAAGTCACATGCATCCATATAAATACAAGCAATAACATAAACTTATCATTTCATTAATTTCTTCTTTTCTCTTACATCTTTCATTGTCAAAACTTTACATAGATAACGAACATACACACTTAGTAAACTTTTTTACACAAACTTTTTATCATTTTTGAGAGCAGTCATCTCTTCCGACCAACATAAACATTACTGTAGAGAAGAACACCACTTTACCGATAGTACACTCATGTACAAAATCAGCAAGTCAAAATTATACTAGCCATATAGTTCTATACACTAACAGTATCAAAAAGTCATCAAGTGCCTATTTTCTTCCTAGTCTGAGTCAACCTTTGACATATCACTATTTTTTGGTCCTCCTTTGGGTGTTCGTCCTCCTCCTCACTGGAGTCGATGGATTCATCATCACTAGTAATTATAAGCTCAGGGGGTACAGGAACGTCCTTCCTCCTCCTCCTCTTTCTCGTCTTCCTCATCCATTTCCATTGGAGGGTCCTCAAGGGGTGCTACAACGTTCTGTTTTGTATGTAGCACTTCCAGAATGAAGTCATCTAAGCAGAGGAAGTCTCTGGGGTACTGAATCTGTTGCTGTATTTCCACGGGCAGGTCTCGCTAAATCAAATCACAAATACGCCGTAAAGGTATCTCTGGTGGGATCAATGGTATCATAGTACAATAAAATCTTAGGATATAATGGTTCACCAGTTTCCCTTTGTACCGTCCCCATATCGGTTCTACACATATGTACAGCTGGTGGCGCCAATCTACCCATAACATCGAAAGCACTTGAACTTGCATATCATCGGTGGGTGGTAAAGATGGAAATTCTGCTAAAATTTGTTCCCTAAAGTGTTGCCAGTCCATACGTTGCTCGTCGGGACCAATCCTAAGCCACCATGCAAGCGCTTCTCTCTGTAATCATCCCAAAGCTTAAAAACCCTGAAGGTGGGGTGGGGTATGGCATGTGGTAAAAATTACTTCCATGGAGTGAAGCCACTCGATCAGAATCATGGGTTGTCGACTCCCGTAATGCCGTGGTGACATCATATCTTGGAAAGCGATGCTTGCCCTTTGATTCACTTTCGCATTGGGTTCATTAGGTGGTGCCGCCATCTACTACATTTATCGTAATTAATATAAAAAATCCATATAAAGTAAAATCTTAACATTCTTATACTTAAAATTAAACTATCTTACTTGAGCAGTGGCAGAGGAGCATGTGGTAATGTGTAGTGGGATGGCAGGATACCCACTCTGATACAACTATCACAACCTGCCTTTTTACGAGTTATGATTTAATTTTTTCTTACTTACATATCTATAAAAACTTGAAAATATATTTTTTTAAATAAATATATCACATATACAAACTAAAATTTCTTTTAAAATTATATGTATAATTACACAAACAACTTTCTTTCAAAACAACATCTACTTAGAATATCCAAAAGAGGTTTTATCTCACAAAACCATACTATCTCATTTATACATCAAGATCCAAAATTACTTAAAATACATAGCAACGAAAACATATATGTGGCGGTATCTACACCCTGGTTTGCACACTGCTCATATTCTCCCGCCAGCTCATCAGCATATTCATTCTAATCTTCTAGTGGAAATTCCTATAGCATGAAATAACTAGGTAAGCTAATGCTCAGTAAATCCAAACATTGCCCACACAAATCTTATACTAATATGCATGATCCATTTATGCTTTCTTATGAATATTCCTTATTCATGTTATATCTTTTCTTTCATTAGGGCCCAAGTGCTTGTAGAAAATGTGCACTTAGGTTTTTTTAACACCGTGACCATAACCTTAACTTTAAACTCCCCTTTACTTCAGGAGCTAGTACGACACTTCCTTTATTTCTAGTGTTTTGTTTACCAGTCTAGTTATGTTGGTTATCATACCATGCATGACAATGTGCACTCATACTAAGTGTAAAACATTTAGATTTTTCAATTGTGTAGCACACCTATACATGTTCACATAAATACACTATGCCCTTAAACCTACTTTTTCATATTGTAGGTGGGTTTGGAATTTACTTGTTTTCACTGATAAAAAGACCGTCTTCGAGTTTCCTTTGCTATCTGTCTAAGGACCTGTTTGGCCAATTATATCACTATTAGCCAAATCATCACTATTAAGCTACACGTCAATAAGGTACCTTCTTTGATTACCATTTCAGAATACTTTTTTGATTACTTAAAGTTTGACTGTCCTCTCATTTTTTTCCTCTACCGTATAAATTTCAGGGTCCGTACCGCCTATTACATGTAAAATGATGTTTTTGCCCTCAATGGGCCGATTTAAATTCCTAGGCCCGATTTGACTAATTTCGTATGAAATGCCACTTATTAGCGTGAAAATAAGTGTTCAGCGTATCAGGTTACTAGTTCGCAATAAGAGCCCGAGTTAAACAAAACTTTACAATTTCATCCCTTGTTTCAAAATTTTTTGAGAATTTTGGCCCCGGGACCAAAAATAATCTTTTTAAACCATTAGTCCCCATTTTTCAAGAACATTAGATTTTCTCTAAGTACCATACCCTAATTATTTTTGTAAAATGATGTTTTTGACCCTAGAAAATTTTTTCCAACTTTAACAACTTTTTGTAAAATTTATATCTCACAACCGAAGGAGATTTTCGATGAACCACTCATGTGTCTTAATAGTTTTGTCGATATTTACAACTTTTGTATTTTAACTTTTTCAAAATTCCCATTGGAAAGCGGAGTTTTGGCCCTTTTTAATTCTGTCGAGAACAAGAATTTTTTTACAATTTGGTCCCTAGGTCATTTTTGTAAAAATCAGTTTTAAAATAGCTTTTCCATCACTGTGAAGGCAGGTTCTACACTTCCTTAAACCATTTTCATGTCCAATTACAATTCTAACCCTAAACACTCAAACTTTACAAAAACTAACCTATTTTTCACCAAATAGCAATTTTACCCATCCATATCTCAAATTCATCTCAAATCATGCCATAAGATCATCTCAAATTCATCTCAAAGCATACCATAAGATCATTACATACCATACTTGAAGGAAATTAAAACAAAATCATCATGAACATTGAAATTTGAGGAATTGAACTTTACCAAAGGAAAAAGTGGTGATCTTGCCCCTTGAACACTTGATTTCCTTGCCAATTTTCCTAAACATATTTCATGGGAGAAAAACCCTCATTAACTCCCTTGAATTCCGCAAAGGAACTCTAAGAAAAAAACTTAGAAAAAGTTTGAATCTTACCTTGGAAATTAAAGGAATCTTGAGCTCAAACTTGGTTCTACTTGGGATTTGCTTGAAAATGGCTTTATGAGAGGATTTGTTTGAACATATTTTTTGAGAGGAATAGCCAAGGGCTATCGGTTTTGTGGAGATGGAGAAATGGATTGGTTTTGATGTTTTAAACATTAATTAAAGACTTATCTCTACTTTGTTTTAATGGGTGAGTCACCCACTAGGTTATGATTTGGGGGATTAGTGGCCAATTGTGATGGGCCACCTTTCATGGTATGCTGGCCCAATAAGAATCCAGTGGGTGTCAACTTAGTGGGACCCACCACTTTACACAGTGTAATTTTTCACCATTCAACATTTTTTTATACCGTTGAGGTGAAACCGTTGGAAAACATATTCTTGAACTGTGTTAAATATCCTTCCTATTCTTTGGTTTTCTTTTGGGGTTCAAACACAGCATTTTCTATATCAACGTTTTTACCTTAGCAGAGTACTTACACTGCATTGAACCCCTTTTATGTTGTTTTAAGGTTTTGGCGCACTTTTCTACTTTATTTTGATCTTAATCACCTATTAATTTATACCACAATATTATAATTAATTGTCATATAAAATTCGTTTCATGGATGTTATTTACAAATTCTCAAGCTTTTAAGCTCACAAAAATCTGTATTTAGTAATATCCAATATCGTATCAAGTTTATCATAAAATTTCCTACTAATATTGTTTATTATACATTATCGTAATTTTTACAAAAAATTTGATTTATAAGGGTAAATTTATTAATTAAATCTAATTAAATATTTGATTTCATTAATGCATTCCCCTCAGTCATTACATGAGTATGGCATCTTGCCCATCTATGCGTTTCTATAATTATTCATATCTCATTTTACCAAATGTATTCATTTACATTCATTATGCGGTTCATTATGAATATCACCTCATTCAAGAGTTTATGAAAACAATTGATAAAAATCTTTTTTAGTCATTCATTGAAAACATTTTGAAAAGATTCATTTTGAGGCCAAAATCATTTAAAAACCTGGCCACCAAAGAAGGGGGTAGAATCCTACCTCAATACCCGACACCGTAGTCTCAGCACTACTATCCCGATTCACTATACGTTAGCTCCACGGAATGACGAACAACCTTAAATATGAACTAGGTTCGTTAATATCTACCTTAGAGTATACTACTCTACATTGCTATCTTATGGTGTCTTAGTGTGCCATTAAAGTTCATGAAATCAAGCCATTAGGTTAAAATCTTCATTTAGGTTTTAAATAGTAGAAACTGGTGAAAAACAACAAATTTTCGTAAAGCCCAGTCGGCCTGTCAGATTCCCTGGTTCGGCTTACTAAACTGTTGAGTTCGGCTACCGAACCCCCTAGAAGTCCGACCTGTCGATGATATGAATTTAGTTTGCTGAATTTATGAGTCTGGCCTACCGAACTGAAAAAATCTGAAAGGTTTCAGGTTTTCACCAAATCTGAATCCAAAATCCTTCCAAACCTGTTTTTCTCAGTTCCTAGAGCACAAATAGCATAAAAAATTTGTAGAATAACGTGATGAAACACATTTAAACACTTTTTAACAAATTTCTATGGAAATTTTCCTATAAACCCAAAAATAAAGAAAAATAGAAAAAACTTGATTTAGTTAAGTTTTTGTTCAATCTAGCTTAGATTTATGATAATCTAGGTTCTAAAAACTTAGATTAAGAGATTCCTAAGCTCAAAGAAGTTCGGATTGTAATTTGCAAGGAAAATGGTTAATTGAAAAAAAGTATAAAAGTTTGAAAGTTTAGTAAACCATCCTCGAATTCAAGCTTTGAATCACGTTGTAGAGGCCCAATCTGGCTTCCTAGCTTCCAATCTAGCTGGAGATTGAAGCTTGAGCTCAGAATTTTGAAGTGAGATTGAGAGGGAAGAGAGAAAGAGAGGGATAGTGAGAGAGACAAGAGAGGGAGACCGAAGAGAGAGAGAGTGAGTCTGAGAGTCAGGAAAAGAGAGTGAGAGAGAAAAATAAATAGAGTGGGAGGGAAGGTAGTTTTACTATGTGGAAACCATTTCTCGCACATGGTTTTCCAGAACAGGATGTGTCGGTCATTTGACAAATTATTTTGTTCTAAAAATTTAAAATAACAATTAAAAAAATAAAAGATGAAACAAATTGAAAAACACCACAATTAATTAAATTATGTTTAAATTATATTTAGGCATACTAATACACCATGTTACACATTAATCTTACTTAATTAATTTTGAGGTGTTACAACTCTCTACCCCTAAAAGAAATTTCATCCTCAAAATTGGGAATTAACTTAGAAACAAAATAAATGCGGATACAACTCCTGCATCGTTGACTCTAACTCCAAAGTTGCTTCATTAACTCCGTGATGTTGCCACACGACTTTCACTAATGATATGTCATGACGTCGCAAATTGATTACCTTCTAATCGATAATTTAAATCGACACCTCCTCGTATGTCGTGTCCTCTTAGATCTGCACATTATGGAATGAGACTATCTTGCTTTGCTCGGGTGGACACTTCCACAGCATGGACACGTGGAATACGTTGTGAACATGAGAAAAGCATGGGAGGAAGATCAAGCCGATAGGCGACCACACCAATGCGTTGAGTAATCTCGAAAAGTCCAACGTACCTCGGTGTAAGTTTTCCACTTACACCAAAACGCGTAATACCTTTACGTGGCAAAACTTTCAAGAGTATGAAATCTCCTACATCAAACTCCAAAGGTCGATGTCTCCTATCGACATATCTCTCCTACCTACTCTGAAAAGCTTTCAACTAATCTCGAATTATGGTGACCTTCTCGTTGCTGTCACGGATCTCATCTGGCCCAAGAACAATCCTGTCCTCTGGTTCTGCCCAACATACTGATGATCAACATGATCGTCCATAAAGTGCTTCAAATGGTGCCATCTTGATGCTTGCTTGATAACTATTGTTGTATGCGATTTCTACGAGATGTAAATACTTCTTCTAATTCCCGCCAAAATCTAAGTCACACGCACGCAACATATCTTTGAGGATTTGAATGACTTGCTTATATTGCCTGTCGGTCTAAGGATGAAGGGCTATGCTAAACTTCAAGTATGTGCCTAAGGCTTCTTGAAAGCTCCTCCAATACTTGGCGTTGAATCGAGTGTCTCTATATGAAGTGATAGACAAAGGAACTTCATATAACCTCACTATATTCTGTAGATATAGCTCCCTAAGAACTCTCCTCGAACATGTCGACCTAAAAGTTATGAAATGTGTCGATTTTGTTAACTTGTCAATGACTACCCAAATCGTATCATGCATTTGCTCCATCCTCGATAAACTATTAAGAAAATCCATCGTGACATGCTCCCGTTTCCACCTTGGAATGGAAAACGGCTGAAACTGACCCGTTAACTTCTGGTGCTCCGTCTTCACCTGGAGACAAGTTGCACACTTAGCCACGTACTCTTGAACATCCTTCTTCATGTGGCTCCACCAATATTGCCTCTTCAGATCGCTATACATCTTTGTGCTCCCCAAATGAATGGCGAATTAACACCTGTGAGCTTCATCCATCATGGCCCTTGTCACTTCTGCGATCATTGGGATTGCCAAACGCTCCTTGAAGTATAGTGAACCATTTACATGTATTCTCCATTCTTCAAATTGCTCCCTGTTCTAGATTCATGTCCATATTCCCTATAGGTGCTGGTCTTGCCATTGATTCTACTTCACCATCTGGATAAGAGTTGGGCTTGACTCCATATGATATATCGAGACTCGATCGCAGTCCTCATAGTACTGTAGCCCATACTCACTAACCATAGCGCCTCTTTTCCAATCTTCAAGTGACAAACACGTGAGAAACATAGAAGGCTTTCTACTGACAGCGTCTGCAACCACATTGGCTTTCCTCGGATGATACTGTAGCATGAAATGATAGTCTTCCATGTATTCCATCCATTCTCTATTGTGTGACGCCCCAGGGAGGGGGTCAATAAGTTTTGGGTAAAGAAGATAAAAATAAGTAGAATAAGTAAAGAAAGATACATAAAAGAAAGAAAAATAGAGTAAATTTACTCATAAGATGAATGAATATCATTAATTATCATTAAATATCATCGATAGTCACCATCACATGAATGCAATAAAGGTGGACAATTGAGGTGTCATTATCATTCACTATCATTTGGCAGCTAGCTACGAACGTGAGTAGATAAGTAACAGTAAATCATATAATTAATATAAATTCATTGAAAATCCATAAATTATCATCTCTGAAATAAACTAAAAATATAAAATTGACAGAGATGAAAACAACATCAACACCGAAAAAAATCGTACAGTATACATATCATACAGCAATTTCAAAAAAATACCATCTCTACTCCTAGAGCCAGGTTTCGATCCTGAGCCCATCATTCCTTCTCAACCTAGGAGGGGAATTTTAAAAACAGGAAAACGTGAGTAGAAGGCTCAGTAGGATAATTATTTAAAAACAAGTTATTTTAAAATAATAATAAAAAACAGAGAATTGTTCATAAATCGTTCTAATTGAAATAAATCTCCAAGTCTTAACAGATAAATAAAAACTTGAATAAATCTTGATAAAACATCACCGTATGGGTTTTGAGAATCTGAAAGAAATGTCAAAATACAATTCTTTAAAATCAAAGGTAGAAATCATTCTTAACAGGAAACATTTAAGAAATAAACTTTGGCCAAACAATTTAAAAACGGCTACCAAAGGAAGGGATGAATATATCCTACCTTATTTAAATCCAATAACATTTTGGCCAAACAATCCAACGTATGCTCCATATACGTTCAAAACCTTAAAATTGCATTTAAAATCAGAAATCATATTTAACAAATATCATTGTGTCAATTTAATTATCGGTGTGCCTTTTGACTCAAAATAATCATAACTCAAAATTATAACCCTTTTTGAAACATTTTGGAACCATTAAACATTGAAAAGTGGGGTTCAAATATAATTTTCTAAATTCATAGTCGGCCTGCCGAACACGCTGAATCGGCCTACCAAACCTGCACAATTCAGCCTTTCAAACATTTAGACTAGCCTGTCGAACTGCTACAGTTCGGCCTGTCGAATTTCTTGAATTCGCCATGCCAAAGATCAAGTTTGGCCTACCGGACTGGCAAAATCTAGGGACCCGAGACTTCAAGTCTCGACCTCCCCAAGCTCAAAAATTCAAATCAAAACCTGTTTTCTCAATCCCACAGCATGAAATCATATAGAAAGCATAGAAAATATAGTAGAACAAATTTAAATCATTTTTCTCAAATTTAAACTCAATGTCACAATAGATTTGAAAATCAAAGAAAAATGTAAAACTTGTTTAAATCGATTTTTGTTCAAATAAAGCTTAAATCCATGATAAAAACAAATCCTATAAGCTTAGATTAAACATTATCTAAGCTCACCAAGCTTCGGATTACAAAATGCATAAAAATTCAAAACGAAAATCAAAATTTTGCAGAGAAAAAAGGATAACCACAAATCAACCATTTTGAAGAGGATTTTTGGCTTCAATCTTGTTTATTGGCTTCAAATCAATGAGAATAAAGCTTAGGATTGAAAATTTTTCCAAAGAAAAGGTAGAGAGATTTGCATATAGAGAGAGACAAGAGAGACGGGGAAGAGAGAAAAAGAGAAAGAGCGTGGAAGAAAAGAAAATGGAAAGGGAAAAGAAAAAGAAATGCCCCAAGCGAGTTTTTGTAAATATGGGAAAAATGTGAGGCAAAAATATCATTTGACATTTTAAAAAACTAAAAATAAAATTTTAAAATATAACAAATGCAACAAAATTTTAAACAACTAAAATTAACATAAAAAAATTACATTGGCACACTTAATAATTAAACTTAACATAATTAATTTAACTTTAAAATTTAGGGGTGTTACACGTTGTCTCAAGTTTAGATCCCTCTGAGTGAATTGATACTTCAAACTCTTGTGGTCTGAGAAAACCTGAAATGTCACCCCATACAGATAACACCTCCAGATCTTTAGCACATGAATCAGTATTGCGAGCTCTAAATCATGAGTGGGGTAGTTTTGCTTGTGAGGCCTTAGCTATCTCAACCCATGCGCCACAACGCACCCATGTTGCATCAACACGCACCTAAGTCCATGTCTTGAGGCATCTATATAGACTTCGTACGATTCATCACTACTCAGGATAATTAATATTGAAGCGGTAGTTAACCGATTCTTCAACTCATGGAAGGCAAACTCGCACTCTTCATCCCATTTGAATCTGACATTCTTCCTAATCAACTACGTCAATGGAGCTGCTATCTTCAAGAAATCTTTCACAAATTTCTTATAGCATCTTGCGAGGCCCAAGAAACTACAGATCTCTACCACATTCTACGGTCGTTTTTACTCCACTATGGCTTCTACCTTGAAAGGATCTATTGAAATGCCTTGCTCGGAAATGATATGTCCCAAAAACTTAACTTCAGTCGCTCAACCTTAGGGCCAGGTCCCAAAACCTAACTGGACCACTACGGTGGTAACATCTATAGTTTGCCCAAGAAAAGATAATAAGATCGTTTTTAGATGAACAATGAACTGTTTTGGTAAGAATGATTTAATTAAATTTATTTATTTATTTTTGTTTTTCTAAATATTTTCCTGAATGATAAACTTATATTCAAATAAAATGTTTTTAAAAACCTACTCCTACTTAGCCTTTTACTCACATTTTATTTGTTTGCAAAGCTTTCCCCCGCTAGGTGGAACTCAGCTTAGGATCGATTGGAAGGCTACCGATCGGACTCGCGAGCATTAGAAGATTTTGAATAAGTAATTTATATTGACTAATCAAGGCATGTAATATTTTAATTTACCTTTTTTTATATTAGATTGTGGTTGTAATTTAATCATTGTCGATACTATATGTATGCACTAATGTGAGTCTGGTGAGGCCTAACCCATACTTATTTTTTTATTTTTTTATTTTGCTTTATTTGCTTTAGTATTTTGATAAATGTTTTAAAAAGTTTTAAATTTATCACATTTTCATAATTAACTAAATTCTTTAATTGGTGCTTTTAATTAAAATTTAATTTATTAACTTAATAAATTGATTTAACTATCTTAATAAATCTGCCATGTCACTCCTTGAATTTAGGGGCATGACAGAATGGTATTAGAGCCTTAGGTTATGAGCTTTCTGAATTGTGCACACATAAGTACGATAGTGAAAATGTCACGCCCCGGAGTACGGGAGGTGACGTGGCGGAATATTTAGATTAATTAAAAGAGAATTTAATTGAAATTAAGGGTTTAAAAATCCAATTAAGCAAGAATTAAAGAGATTTTTCCACCACATTTGATAAAGAATTTAAAATCATTAAACAAATAACAATAATTGAATAAAAACCGCGAATATGGGTTCCACAACCCACAACTTGTGCACACACATGGATCTGACAATATCACAAATACAATTACAGTCCAAGTACAAATAAAGTTGAGTCTTACATGCCTTGATTAATAAATACAGAATGTAAATAAATTCTCCTATTGCTCCTGAGTTCGGTCCGAAGAATCTTCTCCAAACCTAAATGGGAAACCACCTAGAGGGGGGAATTTTGAAACAGATAAAACGTGAGCGAAAGGCTCAGTAGGACTAAGTTTATAAAATAATTTAATACAAAGAAACATAACATTATCAGGAGTTATACAGAAAAGAACTTGAATAAATAAATAAATAAATTGAGTAGAACCGCTTCTGACACAGAACAGTCTACTCGTCAAATCCAAACACCAGTTTACTTTTACCTAGGCAAACCATGATATCACCACCGTAGTGGCCCAGCTGGGTTTCGGGACCTGCCCCCAAGGTCGATCACGACCCGATCTCTGATATGGCATCATGCCTTAGTGTTTATTATCATTATCATCCAAAACCCAATTACCGAGTGTTGTCAATTACATTCATTATGAAATTCATTTCATGTCACGGTATATAAAAATATAACCGATAAAACCATTTTCAAACAACCGTTGAAAATATTTTGATAGAAATCCTTTTCAAAGCCAAATCATTTCAAAACCAGGCTACCAAAGAAATAGGATAGAAGTCCTACCTCAGTACTCGTGCCGGTACCCCACACCGTAATCCCGATTTGCTATACGTTAGCTCCACGGAACCACGAACAATCCTAGATACAAACTAAGTCGATCAATATCTAGTTCGAGACATTCTATGCTACTAAATCATTTCATGATGTCCTAGTGTGCCATTTGTATCATTAAAATCATCCTATAAGGTTGGGATTTAAATCAGGGTTCAAAACAATGAAATCGGGTAAAAATCACAAAATTTTCCATGCCTCGGTCGGCCTGCCGGACGCCCTGCTTCGGCCTGCCAAACTGCACAGTTCGGCCTGCCGGAAGCAAAGTTCGGCCTGCCGAACATTTCCCCAGATTCGGCCTGCCGATCAGAAGAACACCGGCCTGCCGATCATCACTCCGGCCTGCCGAACATGAACTTCGGCCTGCCGAACTAGGAAGATCCAGAAATCCCAGCCACGGGTTTCTCGATCCCCAAAATCCAAATCTTGTTTCTAACCTGTTTTTCTCAAATCCCAGGCATGAAAAACAACTATAATTGATAGAAAAACATTCTAGAACATGTTTGGGATCATTTACACAACATTTAAACTCAAAATCCTCAAAAATCCGAAAATGAGAAAAAGAGGAGAAAAATGAAAATCTTGAATCCAATCCGTTTTTCTTCAATCTAGGTTTAGATTCTAGTTGTTCTAAGCTCATTTAACACAAATCCACGGTTTTCTAAGCTAAAACAAACTTAGATTTCAAAAACACACAAAATCGAAAATTTTGTAAAAAGTTTAGAAATTTCGAATCTAACCTCGAATCGAAGCTTCAATCCGCGTTCTCGGTCGCCGAATCACGTCCCCGAGCTTCCTCCTTGCTGTTTCGAAGCTTGGATTCGAATGGAAATCAAAATTTTTGAAAGAGATTGAGAGAGAGAGGGAGGCTGCCGAGAGACCAAGAGAGAGGAGAGAGAGAGAGCTCGTGAGAGTGAAGAGAGAGAGAGAGAAGAGAGAAATAAATAGAGAAAATCGGTGGGCGGTTTTACTGTGCGAAAACCATGTGCCGCCCACGGTTTTGTAAAACAGAGTATTTTTAACATTTTACAAATTGTTGTGTTTTAAAACTCAAAACATCATTTTAAATCAATAAGAAATCTTTTGAACACATCAATTTAACAAAACAACCAAAAACTAAAAATCCAACCAAATAATCTAATTAAAGTTAAAACTTTAATTATGGCACACTAATTCATCATTTACATTACATTAATATTAAATAAATTTCGGGACGTTACAGCTCTCCACCCCTTAAAGAAATTTCGTCCTCGAAATTTACAACTCATCTCAAAAACAAAACAAATGCGGATATGACTCCCGCATACCCGACTCTAATTCCCAAGTGGCTTCATCAACCCCGTGATGCTGCCACACGACCTTTACCAACGGTATCTCACGACGACGCAAGCTAATCACTTTCCGGTCGATGATCTGAATCAGCACTTCTTCGTACGTCGTATCCTCCTGAACCTGCACATCGCGAAACGATACTATCTTACCCTGCTCAGGTGGACACTTCCTAAGCATAGACACATGAAACACATCGTGCACATGAGAAAGTTCGGGCGGAAGATCAAGCCGATAAGCGACCACACCAACACGCTGAGTGATCTCGAACGGCCCAATATACCTCGGCGCGAGCTTCCCACTCACTCCGAACCGCATAGTTCCCTTACGAGGTGACACCCTCAAGAGAACAAAATCTCCAACCGCGAACTCTAAAGGTCTACGTCTCCTATCCGCGTAGCTCTTCTGCCGACTCTGAGCTGCTCTCAATCGATCCCGAATCACCACGACTTTTTCGTTGCTGTCACGAATCTCATCTGGCCCAAGAATAACTCTATCTTCCGGTTCGGCCCAACACACAGGTGACCGACACGGTCGCCCATACAATGCCTCAAATGGTGCCATACCGATACTCGCCTGATAACTGTTGTTGTACGCGAACTCCGCCAAATGCAAACATTGCTTCCAATTCCCGCCGAAGTCCAACGCACAAGCACGCAACATATCCTCGAGAACCTAAATAACCCGCTCAGACTGCCCATCAGTCTGAGGATGAAACGCCGTACTGAAGTTCAAATCCGTACCCAAAGCTTCCTGAAAACTCCTCCAGTACTTAGCATTAAACCTGGTGTCTCGATCAGAGGTGATGGACAAAGGAACTCCATGCAACCTCACAATGTTCTGCATATACAACTCCCCAAGAATCTTCCTAGAACACGTCGACCTAAACGGAATGAAATGCGCCGATTTCGTCAACCTGTCGACTACAACCCAAACTGCATCATGCCGCTGCTCCGTCCTCGGCAAACCTGTGAGAAAATCCATCGTCACATGCTCCCATTTCCACCCTGGAATAGGAAGCGGCTGAAGCTGACCTACAGGCTTCTGATGCTCAGCTTTCACCTGAAGACACGTCGAACACTTGGCCACGTACTCGCGAACATCTTTCTTCATGCCTCTCCACCAATAGTGCCTCTTCAAATCACGATACATCTTGGTGCTCCCCGGATGAATAGCAAACTGAGACCTATGAGCTTCATCTAGAACGGCTTTCATCACCTCGGCGATAACTGGAACTGCAAGACGCTCCCGGAAATACAACGATTCCATCTGCATGCACACTCCATTCCTCGAACTGCTCTCCGTTCTGAATCCGCGACCAAATCCCCTGCAAATGTCGATCTTGCCACTGACCTTGCTTCACCATCCGAACAAGAGCTGGAGTCGCTTCCACGTGATACAACAAAACTCGATCACCGTCTTCATGATACTGTAGCCGATACTCACTCACTATCGCATCCCTGCTCCAGTCCTCAAAAATCAAACAAGCGAGAATCCCTGAAGACTTCCTGCTAAGCGCGTCCGCGACCACATTAGCTTTCCCGGGATGATACTGCAACGCGAAATCATAATCCTCCATGTACTCCACCCATCTGCGATGCCTCAAGTTGAGATCCCTCTGAGTGAACAAATGCCTCAAACTCTTATGATCGGAGAAGACCTGAAACGATGCTCCATACAAGTAACATCTCCAAATCTTCAGCGCGTAGATCACCGCTGCAAGCTCTAAATCGTGAGTAGGATAATTCCGCTCGTGAGGTCGTAGCTGTCTCGATCCGTACGCAACCACACGTCCATGCTGCATCAACACGCATCCAAGTCCGCGCCCTGAAGCATCAGCATAAACCTCATACGGCTCGTCACTGCTAGGAATAACTAATACTGGAGCTGAAGTCAACCGGTTCTTCAATTCCTGAAAAGCAGACTCACAGTCTTCATCCCACTCAAACCTGACGTTTTTCTTGGTCAACCTCGTCAACGGAGCTGCAATCTTCGAAAAATCCTTTACAAATTTCCTGTAATATCCAGCAAGACCTAAGAAGCTGCGAATCTCCGCTACATTCCTTGGTCGTTCCCACTCCAATATAGCTTCAATCTTGGATGGATCCACTGAAATACCATGCTCCGAAATGATATGACCCAAAAATTTGACCTCAGTCAACCAAAACTCACACTTTTCCCTCTTAGCATACAACTGGTGCTCCCGCAGAGTCTGAAGCACGATCCGAAGATGCTGCTCATGCTCCTCCCATGTCTTAGAATACACAAGAATATCATCGATGAACACTATCACAAACTGATCCAGATACGGCCTAAATATCCTGTTCATCAAATCCATAAAAGCTACTGGAGCATTCGTCAACCCGAAAGACATAACCAGAAACTTGAAGTGCCCATACCGAGTCCTAAATGCTGTCTTGGGAATATCCTCTTCCTTGATTCTGAGCTGATGATAACCTGACCGCAAATCAATCTTCGAGAAGTATCGCGAACCTCCCAACTGATCAAATAGCTCATCAATCCTAGGCAAGGGATACTTGTTCTTCACCGTAACACGATTCAGCTGCCGATAATCCACACATAACCTGAGAGTCCCATCGTGCTTCTTAGCGAACAAAACTGGTGCTCCCCACGGAGATGTGCTATTCCGAATATACCCTTTATCAGCAAGCTCCTGAAGTTGCTTCCTCAATTCCTTCATTTCTGCCGGCGCCATCCGATAAGGTGCCATAGAAATCGGTGATGTCCCTGGAAACAACTCGATACCAAACTCAATCTCCCGATGCGGTGGTAACCCTGATAACTCGTCGGGGAAGACATCCTCGAACTCACCAACCACCGAAATCGCTACACTACTACTCGAAACATAGGGCTCGTAATCTAGATTGGCAAGAAAAGCAAAACAATCTAGATTCCTTCGCCCTCCTAGACATGACTTCATGAGACGCTCACTCATTAGCCAATCACCACCACCCTGGTAAGTGATTACCGTCCCCCTATCAGACACTAGGGTCACTTTTCTAAGTTGGCAGTCCACAACTGCACTATACCTGGACAACCAGTCCATCCCTAAAATCACATCATAGGAACTCATGGGGAGTACAATCAAATCACTTTTCAAGATCTCATCCCCAATCTTTATTTTACAAGATTTACACATACAATTTACACACACCCGCCCCAAGGGAGAAGTTATAACTAGGGGTTCCTTAAACTCTTCTACTTCTAATCCCAAGGCATGTACAAAGGAACTCGAAATGAGAGAATGAGAGGCACCGGTATCAAATAAAACGCGAGCTAGAGATCTAGAAACCAAAACCATACCATCGACAACCGCGTTACCAGTCTTAGAATCTGACCCTCCAGATGCCATTGCATGAACCTGCACTGGTGCTTTCCCTTTTCCTCTACCGATATTGCTGGGTCCTGCATTACTCGGCCGATGCTGCTGAGATGGAGACGACTGCACACTACCTGTACTCGGAGCTCTATACTGAGGAACACTGCGCTAAAAATACTGCGGCTGCTGTCCCCGTGCCGGATATGAGAATTGCTGAGGAGAAAACTGCGGATACTGCAACTGTGGGTACTGCGGAGGCGGAGGTAGGGTCTGAGGCTGAGGCTGAGACGAACGACTGGCATCCTCCCCGGTCTGCGATCCAAGACGAGCACTCCTGATCGGGCAATTCCTCTTGATGTGTCCGGGCTGCTGACAGAAATGACAATGAAAGCTGTAGGGATTGCTGCGCCCGCTGCCAGACGAACTGCTACTGCCACTGGTCGCACCGCCTTGCTTGCCTTTCCCCGGAGCTGGACGACTACTGGTGCTCTTCCTGCCACTCCTCTGCGGTCCTCCTGAAGCCTTGGCTCGGTCCTCACAATACTGCACGTAATCATTCTCTACGGAGATCGCCGACGACACAAGCTCTCCGAAACCCCTAAGCCGTAGAGCAACCAACTGCCGCCGAATAGGAGCCTTGAGTCCTTCCTGAAACTTGATGCATTTCTCACGCTCCGATGCCACAGCTGATGGAGCAAACCTAGCCAACTCGTTAAACTTTGCCTCATACTCCCGAACTGACATATCACCCTGCTGCAATCTATAAAAATCAGCTGCCTTCTGATCTCGATATCCCTGCGAAAAAATACCGATCATAGAACAGATCCTCGAACTTGTCCCAACCGATATCGCCACCGCGCTCCAGACGCTTAGTTTGTTTCCACCAGGTGTTAGCGCCACCCTCGAGCTTATACGCCGCAAACTCCACACGATACTCCTCAGGCACACCAAGAGTATCAAGATGCTTCAAGGTCGAATCCAACCAATACTCTGCTAACTGCGGATCCCCATTGCCATCAAAAGTCGGAATAGACGCCCGCCGAAATTCCTTAAAGAAAGCATGCCGACTACCAACACTAGAGTCTTCCGGTCTAGCCCTGGCTGCCATCTGCCGGAAAGCCATAATCATAGACCTCATCAGGCCCTCATCATTTCCAAACTCGGCGTCAGCTGTCGAACGACGTCTAGGTGCCATTCTCTCACTTCTGAAAACAAAATTTGGACTGTCAGAGGTATTTCATTGTCAAACCTATGTGTGCACTATTCCCAAGGTTCATAACCTTGAGCTCTGATACCATTCTGTCACGCCCCGGAGTACGGGAGGTGACATGGCGGAATATTTAGATTAATTAAAAGAGAATTTAATTGAAATTAAGGGTTTAAAAATCCAATTAAGCAAGAATTAAAGAGATTTTTCCACCACATTTGATAAAGAATTTAAAATCATTAAACAAATAACAATAATTGAATAAAAACCGCGAATATGGGTTCCACAACCCACAACTTGTGCACACACATGGATCTGACAATATCACAAATACAATTACAGTCCAAGTACAAATAAAGTTGAGTCTTACATGCCTTGATTAATAAATACAGAATGTAAATAAATTCTCCTATTGCTCCTGAGTTCGGTCCGAAGAATCTTCTCCAAACCTAAATGGGAAACCACCTAGAGGGGGGAATTTTGAAACAGATAAAACGTGAACGAAAGGCTCAGTAGGACTAAGTTTTATAAAATAATTTAATACAAAGAAACATAACATTATCAGGAGTTATACAGAAAAGAACTTGAATAAATAAATAAATAAATTGAGTAGAACCGTTCTGACACAGAACAGTCTACTCGTCAAATCCAAACACCAGTTTACTTTTACCTAGGCAAACCATGATATCACCACCGTAGTGGCCCAGCTGGGTTTCGGGACCTGCCCCCAAGGTCGATCACGACCCGATCTCTGATATGGCATCATGCCTTAGTGTTTATTATCATTATCATCCAAAACCCAATTACCGAGTGTTGTCAATTACATTCATTATGAAATTCATTTCATGTCACGGTATATAAAAATATAACCGATAAAACCATTTTCAAACAACCGTTGAAAATATTTTGATAGAAATCCTTTTCAAAGCCAAATCATTTCAAAACCAGGCTACCAAAGAAATAGGATAGAAGTCCTACCTCAGTACTCGTGCCGGTACCCCACACCGTAATCCCGATCCGCTATACGTTAGCTCTACGGAACCACGAACAATCCTAGATACAAACTAAGTCGATCAATATCTAGTTCGAGACATTCTATGCTACTAAATCATTTCATGATGTCCTAGTGTGCCATTTGTATCATTAAAATCATCCTATAAGGTTGGGATTTAAATCAGGGTTCAAAACAATGAAATCGGGTAAAAATCACAAAATTTTCCATGCCTCGGTCGGCCTGCCGGACGCCCTGCTTCGGCCTGCCGAACTGCACAGTTCGGCCTGCCGGAAGCAAAGTTCGGCCTGCCGAACATTTCCCCAGATTCGGCCTGTCGATCGGAAGAACACCGGCCTGCCGATCATCACTCCGGCCTGCCGAACATGAACTTCGGCCTGCCGAACTGGGAAGATCCAGAAATCCTAGCCACGGGTTTCTCGATCCCCAAAATCCAAATCTTGTTTCTAACCTGTTTTTCTCAAATCCCAGGCATGAAAAACAACTATAATTGATAGAAAAACATTCTAGAACATGTTTGGGATCATTTACACAACATTTAAACTCAAAATCCTCAAAAATCCAAAAATGAGAAAAAGAGGAGAAAAATGAAAATCTTGAATCCAATCCGTTTTTCTTCAATCTAGGTTTAGATTCTAGTTGTTCTTGTTAGACATGTATGCTCTAAGGAGTAAAAATGTAATACGTTTTTGGAGACATTTTTATCAATAAAGAATTTATTCATTTATATATATACCAAATATTGTCCTCTTTACGTTCATATTTGTTGAATGTATGATAAGCAAACAGTAGTCTGAGACTGTCAGTCTAAACCTTAAGAGTTGGGCATATGATGGGATGATTATGCGGTAGACACGACTCTTAAGGTGATGGTCTAAAATATATGATCCGCAATCGAGGGAATAAAGTTGGGCGCTTTATTCATGTAAAGATTGTTATGTTGTCTATATCCCTTTTGGGAGATGGTTTGTCTTAGCCATCGGAGTTGGACTCCGTGAATAGAAACATTGGCGCATTGTCATAGGTGACGATGTGTTGGATCGGGACATAAAGTGAATTGATTTGGATTAATAATTCTGTCTTGTCAAATCGATTCACTTTAGACAATCATTTGTATTGTATCTTAATCCTGAGATGAATAATGGGCCCGTTGTCTCGACTTGTGTCTTTTGATGTACCAATGGGTGACTCCCACATCTCTATAGTGGCAAGCATGCCGGTACGTTGGAGGCATGACTCTTGGTAGCGTAGACTTGTTATTCATAGATATGGAATCCATAGCTCCTCTTTAGGAGTAATGATATCCTCTTATATGCGTTGTCCTGTAATTGGAAAACTGGAGCGCTCAACCATTTGGATACATAGGTGTAACCGAATGGTATACTATCTTTGGATGGTAAGTTTTCTAATGGTGAGACAATGGAACGTAAGATAAAAATAATCGGGAAGGTAAGACAGAACTTGTCCTTAAGCCGATTATGGATGATCATATGGGGATGCGATACACTATGATATGTCATGGAGACTTAGCTACACGAGCTTCGTAATTCTATAAAGTTCGAGAGTGCAGCTCCAAGCTTTTAGTGGAGTAGCGTTGGAGTTGATAATTGTGAAATGTATATCTGGGATATTGGGTTTCATAGTTATCATGAGCTTGAACTTTATAGGTCCATTTTGGTCCCCTTTGCTAGCTCACAAAATCCTGTAACGACACGGCGTGCTTTTCCAATAATTGGTGACTTATGTCGGATTTATCAGATTGGTTTAAAATTTATAAGAATCAAATAATTCATGTCTGTTTATCGGTTGAATTAATTATATAAGAAATTAGTTCAAGATGAACTTGTTGAATTATGGCGTTCGGATAATTCTTGTCTGTTTATCGGTTGTTTTAATTTTGGACAATTAGAACAAGATAAACTTGTAGAATTATTGTGAATTGATTTATTTTCTTAGAGATTATCTTGATAAAGTTTGTTTTGATCAGATATCTTTTCTATTGGGCTATTTGAATCAAAACTGAGACTTTATCCTTTAGAATCTCGGGTGGAAAATAAAAGATTCGCGGAGATTTTTTCTCGGCAGTTCGGCATGCCGGATGACGTGTTCGGCCTGCCGAACTGGCCAGTTCGGCCTGCCTATCTCACAGTTCGGCATGCCGACCGCGACAGCTAAGATTACGCGTTTTTCACGCGTATCTTATCAGATATTGATCCGAACTTGATTCAATTTCGATTTTTGAGACCTAATCTGATATGGACTGACCCCAAGGACCAATAGGTATAAAAAAGGGAGTGAGTCTAAAGATTTACTCAGATCAATTTGAGAGATTAAGAGTGATACTCTTCTAGTGAGCATCTAAAACTCCCTGAGAGCTTTTGTTCACAAATCACGAACACTAGCTTTGGGTTCTCTCTATTGGTTGGAAGGAGAGTCACCGGTGGAAGAGCTGTACGTGTGAGCCCACACTCACTCCGGTTGTGGATAGAGAATAGCAAAGAAGACCAGTTGGTTGAGGCTCTTCTGGAACGTTACTTCTCTACACAGGTCGCGGAGGTTCTTCGGCATACTGAGGTTAGTAAGATCTGTTTAATTTATACATATAACATGTCAAACTTGTGTTTTGGAAAATACTCTGATGAAAAATTTTTAAAATTCCGCTGCGCACTTTGTTTCCAACAATTGGTATCAGAGCCGAGGTTTTTACATAAATTTGCAAGTTTGTGATCATGTTATATGCATAAATTTTGTGATCTTAATCTCTCCAATGCTTGAATTAAATTTTATAGAGAGATGGCACTCTAGGTTTCTATATAATATATATGTTGTCATGGATTATATGGTGAATGTTTATTAATTAATTATGGTTGATTAAATTGTTGTTTAATTATTTATTAATTAATTAACACCGGTTATGGTTCCTTAGAGGTTAGAATGTGTATCTAGGTTTTTCATGTAATTAGATGGCGGACTATCATCTCCGTCTAGGAATTATTATTTAATTTGTAAGAATTTTGTAATTAAATAATTATTCGGAGAAGACGGAACGAGAAGTCGGATCTTGAAGATAGATGATGGCGCCTCAGGTATTTCCTGAGTCTCTAATTTTATGTTTTTGAATTGTTGAAAATAAAATTGATGAATTGCATTAAAATTGTATTTTCTGGATTGAGGGTTTTCTGCTCGGTCGGCATGCCGGACCTCACAGTTCGGCAGGCCGAAGGTCACAGATCGGCAGGCCGGACGTATGGTCCGGCAGGCCGACAGTGGGGCAGAAATTTTGGTGCTCTGCCGGCAGGCCGAACCTTCATGTTCGGCAGGCCGAACCACCATGATCGGCAGACCGATCACCCAGATCGGCCTGCCGACCGAGAGCTGCCAGGCGTCCAGAAAAGGTGCGATTTTTAGTGCAGTTTTAATTTTATTTTTGGGACGATTCTGAGAAACATTAAATTTGGATATGACCGGAAATATGAAGTGTTCGATTCATACGGGATTGAGGACTTGAAGATGGACATTACATGAAGAATGATACAGCTTGAGGATTCAAGGATGAAGAATCGATAAATGTCTCGATTATTCTCTTGTAATCTTATTTTTTCTATTCTCTAGGGTGGAACCATAATATTACGGTTATTATTATTATGCTTGTAGCTTTGCTTGATTGCTTTGCTTGTCTGCATTATAATATGATTTACCATGTATATTGATAACATGTCATATAGAATAGGGAGTGCCGCTCATATTAAAATTGTTCATGCATAATTTTAAAATAAAACCTTGACTTCAAAAGATTGAGTGGGAGAAGGTTTTCGAAGAGAGAACCTAAGGCCTCCATCGTTGGTCCATAGGAAGAACATGATGGTCCCAACCCCTAGGAAGGGATTTCTATCATGTACCAGATTGGATCTCTGAAAGGATAAGGTATTTTAGTATGATTTATGGTTGCACACCCCTAGGTGGTGATTATAAATCATGGATAAAATATTAAAACGGTGGTTATACACTCACGTTAATTTTATTATTAACCTCCCCTAGGAGCTCTGTTAATAAAATTAATGGCCAAAGAAACGATTATTAGTATATGCTGGATCATACGGGTCCTGGATGGCATATATTAATCAGGAGGGGGTCCGTGTTCCTGATTGAATTTGGCATGACTCCCCTAGGAGCTTGTTGAATTCTGAGTTGGGAATTATCGTTGTAAGGATGTGATATTTTCAAGGTTTTGACACATAAACACATTTGTATGATTTTACATGATTGTGTTATCTTACTAAATTATTATATATGTTTGCTTATGTTTGGTATATGATTCTTTATTGTAGATTGAAAATGTCTAAAAACGCTTTATCATCGATACTTGACAAAAACCAATTGACCGGTGAGAACTATAATGATTGGAAACGGAACCTGGACATCGTCCTTTCCTTTGAGAAACTGAAATATGTTCTGACAACTCCTTGTCCTCCCGAGCCTACGGGAGACTCAAGTAATGAGCAATTCCAAGCGTACGAACGCTGGAAAGATGCTAATGATCAGGCCCGCTGCTATGTTATGGCTAGCATGAATAACGTGCTGCAGGCTCAACATCAGGATTATGAGACTGCGAAGCAGATCTTGGATAATCTTGAGGACATGTTTGGAGGCCAGGCCATAACAAAGCGGCAAGGGGCGCTTCGGAAACTCTTAAACTGTAGACAGAGACCGGGGACATCTGTAAAGGAGCACATGATGTTGGTCATGGGTTACCTCGCTGAGGCTCAAACCAATGGAGCCGACATCGATGCTGAAACTCAGATGACTATGGTCTTTGAGACTCTGTCTAAGGAATTTATTCCGTTTAGAGCTACTTTTAATTTGAGCAATAGACGGGATATGACCTTGACAGAACTGATGAAACAGTTACAAGAGTTTGAACTGCTGATCAGGGAGTCTCCTGCTGGTGGAGAGGCCAATTTGGTAGCTGCTTCTGGTTCCAATCCTAACTCTGGGAATGGAAAGAAACAACGGGCCAAGAGTGGGAAGTCTTCTATTCCTATTGCTATCAAGAGCAAGAAGAAGAAGAAGAAGAACCCAAAGAAGCTTAAGTGCTTCTTTTGTGGTAAGGTCGGGCATATAAAGAAGCATTGCAAGGACTTCCTTTCCAAGGGAGGTAGGTGTGATCTTCTATATTTAGAAACTTGTTTGGTTGAGGAATCCAGTGACATTTGGGTCATAGATTCTGGTGCAACTAATCATGTTTGTGTTTCTCTGCAGGGATTCAAAGAAACGAGAAGTCTACTTCGTGAAGACTTAACGCTTCGGATGGGCGATGGATCCTTGGTCTCAGCGGAAGCAGTGGGAGATGTCCATCTTTATTTTGATAATTATAGGAGTTTAATTTTGCGAGATTGTTTTTATGTTCCTAAATTTAAAAGGAATTTAATTTCTGTATCTTCTTTATTTAAAGACTCCTACGTGGTATCTTTTAATGAAAAAGTGGTGATTCGTAAAAACAAATCTTTTATCTGTTCTGGATGGATGCAAAATAATCTATATTTTATCAAACCTAAGATGGACTTGTTGCTTAATGCTGAGATAAATGATAATAACTCAAAAAGACTTAAAACTTCTCACTCTAATAAGACTTATCTTTGGCATTTGCGCCTTGGCCATATTAACCTAAATAGGATTCAAAGGTTGGTAAGGGATGGACCTTTAAGTCACTTAAAGGTGGAATCTATACCTCAATGTGAGTCTTGTTTGGAGGGTAAAATGACCAAAAGACCATACGGGTCTAAGGGCAATAGGGCCGAAGGGGTTCTAGAACTTGTGCATAGTAATGTTTGCGGACCGATGAACATCCGGGCACGAGGAGGGTATGAGTACTTCGTTACTTTTATTGACGATTACTCTAGATATGGGTATGTGTACCTAATGCACCACAAAAGCGAAACTTATGATAAATTCAGGGAGTTTCGGGCTGAAGTGGAAAAGCAATTGGGTAGACCCATAAAGGCACTTCGATCAGATCGAGGTGGGGAATACCTTTCTGATGAGTTCTTGGGACACTTGTTAGAGAATGGGATTTTATCCCATTTGACTGCGCCGGGTACTCCGCAGCAGAATGGCGTAGCAGAGAGAAGGAATAGGACTTTGTTGGACATGATTCGGTCCATGATGAGTTATTCATCATTGCCTTTATCCTTTTGGGGATATGCACTACAAACCGCATGTTATCTTTTGAACAATGTGCCTTCAAAATCGGTCCCTAAAACTCCTCACGAGTTGTGGACAAGACGGAAGACATCCTTAAACCATATTCGCATATGGGGATGTCCAGCTCATGTCCTGTTTAAGGATCCGAATAAGTTGGAAGCACGTTCAGAAGTTTGCGTGTTTGTAGGATATCCAAAAGGGACTAAAGGGGGTTATTTTTATAACCCAAAGGAAAATAAAGTCGTGGTTTCAACTAATGCGACTTTCCTTGAGGAGAGTTACATGAACGACTTTAAACCTCAAAGCAAAGTGGTGCTTGAGGAGTTGAGGGGTAATCCGTTTACTCCAGAGGTTCCGAACGAAACCATTCCGATCGGTGTAGAAAAACCAAACAAACCTGAACAACAACCTCAGGGGCTTCGGCGTAGTGGGAGGATCGGGCGTCAACCTGAGAGGTATATGTTCAATGGGGAGGTCTTTTTGGCTGAACCGGATGAACATGACAGGGATCCTTATACTTACGCAGAAGCTATGGAGGATGTTGATTCAAGACTCTGGACAGAGGCCATGAACATTGAGATGAAGTCTATGGAGACTAATCGGGTCTGGGAGCTTGTGGATCTTCCCGAAGGGGTAAAACCCATAGGGTGTAAGTGGATCTACAAGAGGAAAAGAGGAGTGGATGGAAAGGTCGAAACCTTTAAGGCTAGACTGGTAGCTAAGGGTTATACGCAAAAGGAAGGAATCGATTATGAGGAAACCTTTTCGCCTGTAGCCATGCTTAAGTCCATCCGGATTCTCTTGTCCATAGCTGCCGCTCTCGACTACGAGATTTGGCAGATGGATGTCAAGACGGCTTTTCTGAATGGCTATCTTGATGAGTCCATTTATATGGAACAACCAGACGGGTTCAAGGTCACGGGTCAAGAGGGTAAGGTTTGTAAGTTGCTAAAGTCTATTTATGGACTTAAGCAGGCTTCTCGTTCTTGGAACATAAGATTTGATCAAGTGATCAAGACTTATGGGTTCTGACAAAATGTGGATGAACCATGTGTTTACAAACACATTAAGAATGGGAAGGTCGTTTTTCTACTACTCTATGTAGATGACATTCTGCTAATTGGCAATGACGTTGGGGCGTTGTCATCGGTCAAATTATGGTTGACCAAGCAGTTTGACATGAAGGACTTGGGTGAGGCTAATTTTGTTCTCGGTATCCAGATCTTTCGGGATAGGAAGAACAAAATGATAGCTTTGTCACAGGCCAGCTACATAGATAAAATTCTCAGGAGGTTTGCAATGCAGGATTCCAAGAAAGGTGGGCAACCATCTAGGTCTGGAATTACTCTTTCTAAGAAAGACTCTCCAAAGTCTTATGAAGAAAGAGAATACATGAAGAAGGTGCCTTATGCTTCGGCAGTAGGTAGTCTCATGTATGCCATGCTTTGCACTCGACCAGATATTAGCTATGCGGTCGGGATTGTGAGTCGATTTCAGGCGGATCCAGGACCAAACCATTGGGTTGCGGTAAAGCATATTTTCAAGTACCTGAGAAGGACTCGTGAGTATATGCTTGTGTATTCGGGTGAGGATTTAACTCCTCTAGGATACACTGATTCGGATTTTCAATCCTGCCTGGATTCTAGGAAATCGACTTCAGGGTTTGTGTTTACTCTAGGTGGCGGTGCCATCAGTTGGAGAAGTGCGAAGCAAGATTGCACTTCGGATTCAACGATGGAGGCCGAGTATGTGGCGGCTAGTGATGCTTCGAAAGAAGCAGTGTGGCTCCGCAAGTTCCTTGGGGATCTTGAGGTAGTTCCTGGTGTGGATAAAGCGGTATCACTGTACTGTGATAACAGTGCGGCGGTAGCTAATGCTAAGGAACCAAGATTTCACAAGAAGAGTAAGCATATTGATCGGAAGTATCATGTGATAAAGGACTTCGTTGAGAGCGGGCATGTCACGGTGTGCAAGATCGCGTCAGAGGACAATTTAGCTGATCCATTTACGAAGACACTTTCTGGGAGAGTCTTCGAAAGGCATGTGGAAGCTATGGGGATGCGAAATTTGCAGTATTTACTCACTTAGTGCAAGTGGGAGATTGTTAGACATGTATGCTCTAAGGAGTAAAAATGTAATACGTTTTTGGAGACATTTTTATCAATAAAGAATTTATTCATTTATATATATACCAAATATTGTCCTCTTTACGTTCATATTTGTTGAATGTATGATAAGCAAACAGTAGTCTGAGACTGTCAGTCTAAACCTTAAGAGTTGGGCATATGATGGGATGATTATGCGGTAGACACGACTCTTAAGGTGATGGTCTAAAATATATGATCCGCAATCGAGGGAATAAAGTTGGGCGCTTTATTCATGTAAAGATTGTTATGTTGTCTATATCCCTTTTGGGAGATGGTTTGTCTTAGCCATCGGAGTTGGACTCCGTGAATAGAAACATTGGCGCATTGTCATAGGTGACGATGTGTTGGATCGGGACATAAAGTGAATTGATTTGGATTAATAATTCTGTCTTGTCAAATCGATTCACTTTAGACAATCATTTGTATTGTATCTTAATCCTGAGATGAATAATGGGCCCGTTGTCTCGACTTGTGTCTTTTGATGTACCAATGGGTGACTCCCACATCTCTATAGTGGCAAGCATGCCGGTACGTTGGAGGCATGACTCTTGGTAGCGTAGACTTGTTATTCATAGATATGGAATCCATAGCTCCTCTTTAGGAGTAATGATATCCTCTTATATGCGTTGTCCTGTAATTGGAAAACTGGAGCGCTCAACCATTTGGATACATAGGTGTAACCGAATGGTATACTATCTTTGGATGGTAAGTTTTCTAATGGTGAGACAATGGAACGTAAGATAAAAATAATCGGGAAGGTAAGACAGAACTTGTCCTTAAGCCGATTATGGATGATCATATGGGGATGCGATACACTATGATATGTCATGGAGACTTAGCTACACGAGCTTCGTAATTCTATAAAGTTCGAGAGTGCAGCTCCAAGCTTTTAGTGGAGTAGCGTTGGAGTTGATAATTGTGAAATGTATATCTGGGATATTGGGTTTCATAGTTATCATGAGCTTGAACTTTATAGGTCCATTTTGGTCCCCTTTGCTAGCTCACAAAATCCTGTAACGACACGGCGTGCTTTTCCAATAATTGGTGACTTATGTCGGATTTATCAGATTGGTTTAAAATTTATAAGAATCAAATAATTCATGTCTGTTTATCGGTTGAATTAATTATATAAGAAATTAGTTCAAGATGAACTTGTTGAATTATGGCGTTCGGATAATTCTTGTCTGTTTATCGGTTGTTTTAATTTTGGACAATTAGAACAAGATAAACTTGTAGAATTATTGTGAATTGATTTATTTTCTTAGAGATTATCTTGATAAAGTTTGTTTTGATCAGATATCTTTTCTATTGGGCTATTTGAATCAAAACTGAGACTTTATCCTTTAGAATCTCGGGTGGAAAATAAAAGATTCGCGGAGATTTTTTCTCGGCAGTTCGGCATGCCGGATGACGTGTTCGGCCTGCCGAACTGGCCAGTTCGGCCTGCCTATCTCACAGTTCGGCATGCCGACCGCGACAGCTAAGATTACGCGTTTTTCACGCGTATCTTATCAGATATTGATCCGAACTTGATTCAATTTCGATTTTTGAGACCTAATCTGATATGGACTGACCCCAAGGACCAATAGGTATAAAAAAGGGAGTGAGTCTAAAGATTTACTCAGATCAATTTGAGAGATTAAGAGTGATACTCTTCTAGTGAGCATCTAAAAACTCCCTGAGAGCTTTTGTTCACAAATCACGAACACTAGCTTTGGGTTCTCTCTATTGGTTGGAAGGAGAGTCACCGGTGGAAGAGCTGTACGTGTGAGCCCACACTCACTCCGGTTGTGGATAGAGAATAGCAAAGAAGACCAGTTGGTTGAGGCTCTTCTGGAACGTTACTTCTCTACACAGGTCGCGGAGGTTCTTCGGCATACTGAGGTTAGTAAGATCTGTTTAATTTATACATATAACATGTCAAACTTGTGTTTTGGAAAATACTCTGATGAAAAATTTTTAAAATTCCGCTGCGCACTTTGTTTCCAACAGTTCTAAGCTCATTTAACACAAATCCACGGTTTTCTAAGCTAAAACAAACTTAGATTTCAAAAACACACAAAATCGAAAATTTTGTAAAAAGTTTAGAAATTTTGAATCTAACCTCGAATCGAAGCTTCAATCCGCGTTCTCGGTCGCCGAATCACGTCCCCGAGCTTCCTCCTTGCTGTTCCGAAGCTTGGATTTGAATGGAAATCAAAATTTTTGAAAGAGATTGAGAGAGAGAGGGAGGCTGCCGAGAGACCAAGAGAGAGGAGAGAGAGAGAGCTCGTGAGAGTGAAGAGAGAGAGAGAGAAGAGAGAAATAAATAGAGAAAATCGGTGGGCGGTTTTACTGTGCGAAAACCATGTGCCGCCCACGGTTTTGTAAAACAGAGTATTTTTAACATTTTACAAATTGTTGTGTTTTAAAACTCAAAACATCATTTTAAATCAATAAGAAATCTTTTGAACACATCAATTTAACAAAACAACCAAAAACTAAAAATCCAACCAAATAATCTAATTAAAGTTAAAACTTTAATTATGGCACACTAATTCATCATTTACATTACATTAATATTAAATAAATTTCAGGACGTTACAGAAAACCACTGATAGTCCAATTTTGTTTTTAGGATTGAGAGAATGGCACCTAGGCGTCGTCCAACTACTGATGTTGCAAATCCAGCAAATAAAGAAAGCATGATGGGTGCAATGTTTGCTGCTTTTCAGCAAAATGGCAACGGGGGCAAGGCCGAAGAATTCCGAGGCAAGTTGTCGGCATGCGTACTTTAAGGAATTTTAACATGCATCTATTCCTACCATTGACGGAAATGGAGATCCATAGATCGTCGAGTATTAGTTAGACTCAGTAGTAAAACATCTAGATACCCTCGGGTACCAGTGGAATACCATG
Source organism: Artocarpus heterophyllus (assembly GCA_025403435.1). Lineage (NCBI taxonomy): Eukaryota > Viridiplantae > Streptophyta > Magnoliopsida > Rosales > Moraceae > Artocarpus > Artocarpus heterophyllus. Next base: position 21,531,966 of record CM046342.1, read on the forward strand.
TGGAATTTGCAGCTTACAAATTTGAAGGCAGCGCTAATGCTTGGTGGAAGCAAGCTAAACGTCTGAAAATTATTGGAATATTAATTGGGATAGGTTCGAGGAGTTGTTCTTCGAGCGTTGCTTCCTATAAGGGTATAGAGATTAGAAGGCCGTCGAATTTTATGGATTAGAGCAGGGTGATATGTCGGTCAGGGAATATAATGCAAAATTCAACTAGTTGACTAGATTTTCTGTTAGTGATGTGCCCTATGGCAATTATGTAATGACCACATTTTGACTTCTTTACATTTGCATTTTATTAATAAAGAGGCATTTTCATTATTGTTTTTTATTCTAATTCTATGAATAGTTAATTCTGTCTAAGGTCATCAAGTATGTGACTTGATAGTAAAACTCTTAGGTGAAAATTGAATTCTATTCTAAATTATCCCTAGTCGGTCATTATTATTGGGATAATAATGAATGAAGACTAGTATGAAGTTTGATTGATGATTATGTTTTACCAATCATGTGTATGAGATACTAAGTCAACTCATAGATATATATTTGAGAAATGATGTATTGGATCAACCCGCTATGAAAATACTGCATGGATAATTGTCATAAGTGATTCTCATCACAATAGTATTATCCTAGTCCTCTGACCTGAAATCACCATTGTTCCTACATGACAAGTTCTATATTTTGACACATTCTAATATTATCTTTAACAGGATGATGGAATGGATTATTGTTGGATATAGAGTGAATCTTGTGAGGAATGTGAGTGATTAAGAAGAAATTTATCCCTCATTTATTATGAGAAAGATATTTATGGCCCCTCGATAAGTTAGACTAAAGAAAAATGTATGGTCATACTAGAATGAATTGATAAGGGTTATCAATATTAGTCTACTTAAGATCGAGAAATAATTTGATTGAATAGTAGAAGGATGACATAAACCATGCCTTATGTTCAATCAAGGTATCTAGTGACAAAAGGACCTTAATACTTATTGTGGATTAGGCTATGCTGGATTATTGACATTCACATAATTTGGGTAATCATAACGTCTTACTAGAGGCCACTTATGGTTTGTGGGCTAGAAATAGAATTTCAAGTCCACTACCAACTTTATGTGAACCTATAGGGACGCACACTTAGAACAAACCAAAAAAATGAATTTTGGGTTTACTGTATCTAGGTTCAATGAACCTGATAATGTCCAGATTGATGTACTAATATATCTAGGTTCATTGAATCTGACATTATCTAGATTTTATAAATCATATTTGAATTATAGTTTACCCTAGTTAAAATCTGACTCTTTCTCAAAGTCAATATATATATGTGTGTGTGTGTTTTGGGTTTCATGTGGAATTAAGAAGAGAAAAGGCATTCTCTTATTCCAAAAAGGCGAAAACATTAATAAAAATTAGAGAGAGTCATTTAACGTAAGGAGAGGATGCTAGCACACCAATTCAATTTTTTGAGAGTCTGTTCTTGTGGATACCTCTAGAAGGCGTTGCTCTAAGTAACAACATCTGAATCCGATCCTGAATACGAAAAGCTTGAGTTAGGGTGTCACCGGAGGGAACCCACTCTCTTCTTTCCAGCAATCTTGCCCCTTTTGTCATCCTGGTAAGATTCTATGACTTTCTTATCAATTTAATCGAATTGCATGGATCCTGCAAGGGTTTTGTTGGAATTAATTTTGATTTTTTGCTTCTTATTTGAATCATAAAATCCAACAAAACCCAACAGTGATATTAGAGCGACTTGCGAATTTGATTAAATTGATTTTATATGGTTCTGTGTATGTGTGATATGCATAGATACGATTTATATATTAATTAGATTAATGTGCTTGAGGTTTTATTTGATTAAATGTTTTTACCGTTTTAATTTGATTAATACGTTTACTGTTTCTTGTAACTTGTTGTTGTTAATTTTATTAATATTACAATTTAACAAGAATCTAGTAATCTATTTTAAGAGGATTAAACAATATACTATAAATTTGGTTTCGGTTTTATTAAGGTGGCGGACTGTTTAAATGTTAAACAGTGATAATCTGTTTTGACCAGATTAATATATATCATAGGGTCTGTTTAATTGTTAAACAAGAATGATTGGTTTAGAACAGATCAATAAATTTGATGAATCTGTTTAAGTGTTAAACAGAGATTAATTAATTCTGTTATGAACAGATTAGTTAATCTGATTAACTAAAATTAATGGATTTAGGTAGCAACTCACTCAAACAAGTAAGGTAAATCGTTTACCTTCTAGGGGCACTACTCCCAAGCCCCTACAAGGACTGCCGCTAGGGGCGCTGTCCCTTGGACCCCGCCAGGGGCGCTGCCCCTTGAACCTGAATTGATTCGTCACATAAATTGTTTTGGTCAAAATAAAAATTTAACTATAATGAAATTATATTATTATGTTTATGTGTTTAGTGTGAATTGCATGGTCCTTTTATACCAATGTGATTGGTAGGTTTTATTTAATTTTATTTTGGGTTTGTAATTTTAAATATAGCCTGTGTGTTGTTTTTCAATTTGTTGTAATTTATTTATTTATTTAGTAGAAATAGAATAGTTTAAATTGCAATTTGTAATGTAACATCAAAGCCCAAGATCAAGATATATGGATGTCCAAGATGTAGTTCATTCGTGGCAATCTAAGGAAATCCATAGAGATGCAGATTACCTAGGATTGACCATTAATCTTCATATTGGCTTATGAAGATCAATCAAGCTTTGCGCTATGATATGACACGCTTATTGTGTTATTATTATGCTATGTATGTGATGTTGTATATATGATGTTATGTATGAGATGCGACATAATAATAAACAATAAAATAAAATTAAAGTAGAACCCTTACTTAATATTAAGTCATTAAAATGCCTCCCATAATTCAACACTTGTCAAGACTTGGATTGCTAAATGTAGATTCTGCCAAAGCAGGGTATTTTAAGCCATCTAGGTAAGACAAGATAGATAATAATGATATCCATATGCTTGAAATGGCTAGACTTAACTAGGTTATCAAAATGGTTTTGGACCTAGGACATCAGATGGGATTTTAATTAGTCAGGACATGTCATGTCAAATCCCATATTTATCCAAGACTTCCAAAAGATGTAATTGGTAAAGTGTTACCTACCTAAATAACCATACTTTAGGTGATAAGCCAAAGCTTACTTAAAGTGAGGTGAAATATGGATCTTGGCCCACTAAAATTACAATTGTTGTGATTGCCAAATTAATATTGAGGATTATTAATTTGATAAAATTAGTGGGATTTAAATTATGCCTCATTAAAAATTGTTTAATAAAATGCTAAGTGCTCTATGTATATATGTGTTGTAGATAATGGCATCAAACACCATATCTAACTTGTCACTGCGAACGATCTTGGAGAAGGATAAGCTCAATGGGACTAACTGTTAGACATGTATGCCCTAAGGAGTAAAAATGTAATAAGTTTTTGGAGACATTTTTATCAATAAAGAATTTATTTATTGTTTATATACCACATCTTGTCCTCTTTACGTTCATATTTGTTGAATGTATGTTAAGCAAACAATAGTCTTAGACTATTAGTCTAAACCTTTAAGAATTGGGCATATGATGGATGGATTATGCGAAAGACACGATTCTTAAGGTGATAGTCAAAATCATAAGATCTGCAATCGAGGGAATAAAGTTGGGTGCTTTATTCATGTAAAGATTGTTATGTTGTCTATATCCCTATTAGGAGATGGTTTGTCTTGACCATCAGAGGTGGACTCCGTGAATAAAAACATTGGTACATTGTCATAGGTGACGATGTGTTGGATCGGGACATAAACTAAATTAATTTGGATTAATAATTCTATCTTGGCAAATTGATTCACTTTAGACAATCATTTGTATTGCATCTTAATCCTGAGATGAATAGTGGGCCCGTTGTCTTGACTTGTGTCTTTTGATGTGCCAAAGGGTGACACCCATATCTTAATAGTTGTATGCATGCCAGTACGTTGGAGGCATAACCCTTGATAACGTAGACTTGTTATTCATAGATATGGAATCTATAGCTCCTCTTTAGGAGTAGTGATATCCTCTTATATGCGTTATCTTGTAATTGGAAAACTGGAACGCTCAACCATTTGGATACATAGGTGTAACTGAATGGCATACTGTCTTTGGATGGTAAGTTTTTCGATGGTGAGATAATGGAACGTAAGATAAAAATAATCGGGAAGGTATGACAGAACTTGTCCTTAAGCCGATTATGGATAATCATATGGGGATACGATACACTATGATATGTCATAGAGACTTAGCTATATGGGCTTCGTAATTCTATATAGTTTGAGAGTGCAGCTCCAAGCTTTTAGTGGAATAGCGTTGGAGTTGATAATTATGAAATGTATATCTAGGATATTGGGTTTCATAATTATCGGGAGCTTGTATATAGGTCCATTTGGTCCAATTTGCTAGCTCACAAAATCCTGTAACGATATGGCGTACTTTTCCAATAATTGGTGATTTATGTCAGATTTATTAAATTGGTTGAAATTCAAAAGAATCAAATAATTCATGTCTATTTATCGGTTGAATTAATTTTACGATAAAATTAATTTAAGATAAACTTGTTAAATTATTGGGATTAGATAATTCCTATCTGTCTATCGGTTGATTTAATTTTGAATAAATTGAATCAAGATAAACTTGTAGAATTATTAGAAATTCATTTATTTTCCTAGAGATTATCTAGATAAAGTTGTTTTAATCAGATAACTTTTCTATTGTGCTATTTGAATTAAAACTGAGACTTTATCCTATAGAATCTCGGGTGGAAAATAAAACATTCGCTGAGATATTAATCGGCAATTCGGCATACCGATCCTTAAGTTTGGCCTATCGATGGAGCCTATTCGGCCTGCCAATCACCCTAATCGACCTGCCGATGAGCGAAAGATAAGATCACGCATTTTTACACAGATCTTATCAACTATTGATTCAAATTTGATTCTGATTCGAATTTTGAGACCTAATCTGATAAGGACTAACCTTGGACCCAACCTCTATAAAATAGGGAGTAAGTCACATAAGTTTTTTAGATCAATTGAGAGATTAAGAGTGATACTCTGCTGGTGAGAATCTAGAAACTCCCTAAGAGCTCTTGTTCACAAATCACGAGCACTTGCATTGGGTTCTCTCAATTGGTTGGAAAGAGAGTCACCTATAGGAACAGCTGTAAGTGTGAGCCCACACTCACTCCGATCGTGGATAGAGAATAGCAAAGAAGACCAATTGGTTGAGGCTCTTCTGGAACGTTACTTCTCTTCACAGATTGCGGGAGTTCTTTGGCATTCAAAGGTTAGTAAGATCTTGTTAATTTATGCATATAGTATGCCAAACTTGTGTTTTTAGAAAATACTCTAATATAAAATTTTTAAATTCTACTGCGTACTATTTTTTCAACATTTGGTATCAGAGCCATGGTTTTTACATAAATTTACAAGTTTGTGATCATGTTATATGTATAAATTTTGTTATCTTAATCTCTCCTATGCTTGAATTTAATTTTATAGAGAGTTGGCACTCTAGGTTTCTATATATTTTATATGTTGTCATGGATTATGTGGTGAATGTTCATTAATTAATTATGATAGATTAAATGGTTATTTGATTATTTATTTATTAATTAATTTATATTGGTTATGGTTCCTTAGAGGTTAGAATGTGTATCTAGGTTTTTCATGTAATTAGATGGCAGACTATCATCTCCATCTAGGAATTATTATTTATTTTTAAATTTGTAAGAATTTTGTAATTTAATAATCATTCAAAAAAGACGGATCTAAAAGGCGGATCTAGAAGAATGATCATGGCGCTCCCAGGTATTACTGAGTCTCTAATTTTATGTTTTTGAATTGTTGAAAATAAAATTGATGAATTACATTAAAAATTGTATTTTCTAGAATGGGAGATTTCTGCTCAGTCGGTATGCCGAACCTCATAGTTCGGTAGGCCGATAGTCGTAGATCGGTAGGTCGGATGGGAGGTTTGGTAGGCCGTCAGTGGGGGAGAAATCAGAGGCTCTGGCGGCAGGCCGAACTTTTAGTTTAGCAAGCCGATTTTTCATGAGTCGGTAGGCCGATCTTCTTGATCGACAAGTTGATGGGTCGTGACCGACAGGCCGATCTGAGCAGATCGGCTTGCCGACTGAGAGCTAAAAAAAACTTCCAGAAAATGTGTAGCTTTTCTAGTGCAGTTTTAATTTTATTTTTGGGACGATTTTGAGAGACATTAAATTTGGATATGACCGAAAATACGAAGTATTCGATTCATATAGGATTGAAGACTTAAAGATGGACATTACATATGAGAGATACTATCTGGAGATTCGAGGATGGAGAATCGATAATATGTTTCGATTTTTCTCTTGTAATCTTTATTTTCTATTCTCTAGGGTGGAACCATAATATTACGGTTATTTATTCTTTTGTTTGTAGCTTTGCTTGTCTGCATTATAATATGATTTGCCATGTATATTGATAACATGTCATATAGAATAGGGAGTGCCGCTTATATTAAAATTGTTCATGCATGTTCTTAAAACAAAACCTTGATTTCAAAAGATTGAGTGGGAGAAGGTTTTCGAAGAGACGACCTACGGCCTCTATCGTTGGTCCATAGGCAGAAGATGGTGGTCCTGACCCCTAGGAAGGGATTTCTATTATGTACTAGATTAGATCTTTGAGAGGATAATGTATTTTAGCATGATTTATGGTTGCACACCCCTAGGTGGTGATTATAAATCATGGATAAAATATTGAAATGATGGTTATATACTCACGTTAATTTTATTATTAATCTCTCCTAGGAGCTCTATTAATAAAATTAATGGCCAAAGAAACGATTATTAATATATGCTAGATCATACGGGTCCTGGATGGCATATATTAATCAGGAGGGGATCCGTGTTTCTGATTGAATTTGGCATGACTCCCCTAGGAGCTTGTTGAATTCTAAGTTGGGAATTATCATTGTAAGGTTGTGATATTTTCAAGGTTTTGACACATAAACACATTTGTATTATTTTTTACATGATTGTGTTATCTTACTAAATTATTATGATATATTTGCTTATGTTTGGTATATGATTCTTTATTGCAGATTAAAAATGTCTAAAAACCCTTTATCATCGATACTTGACAAAAACATATTAACTTGAGAGAATTATAATGATTGGAAACAGAACTAGATATCGTCCTCTCCTTTAAAAAACTAAAGTATGTGCTGATAAGCCCTTGTCCTCCCGAGCCTACGGGAGACTGAACTAATGAGCAATTCCAAGCGTATGATTGCTAGAAAGATGCTAATGATTAGGCGCGCTGCTATGTTATAGCTAGCATGAATAACGTGCTACAGGCTCAACATTAGGATTATGAGACTGCGAAGCAGATCTTGGATAATCTTAAGGATATGTTTTGAGGCCATGCCATAACAAAGCGGCAAGGGGCGCTTGGAAATTTCTTATTAGTAAGTAGAGGCCAAAGACATTTGTAAAGGAGCATATGATATTGGTCATGGGTTGCCTCACTGAGGCTCAAACCAATGGAGCCGACATCGATGCTGAAACTTAGATGACTATGGTCTTTGAGACTCTGTCAAAGGAATTTATTCTGTTTAGAGATACTTTTAATTTAAGCAATAGACAAGATATGACCTTAACATAATTAATGAAATAGTTATAGGAGTTTGAACTGTTGATCAGGGAGTCTCCTGAGGGTGGAGAGGCTAATATGGTAGCTGCTTCTAGCTCCAATCTCAATTCTGGGAATGGAAAGAAGCAACGGGCTAAGAACAGGAAGTCTTCTATTCCTGCTAGCACCAAGAGCAAGAAAAAGAAGAAGAAGAAGCTTAAGTGCTTCTTCTGTGGGAAGGTCGGGCACATCAAGAAGCATTGTAAGGACTTCCTTTCCAAAGGAGGGGTTCAAAGAAACAAGAAGTCTGCTTCATGAAGACTTCACGCTTCGGATGGGCGATGGATCCTTGGTCTTAGAGGAAGCAATGGGAGACGTCCATCTTTATTTTGATAATTATAGAAATTTATTTTTGCAAGATTGTTTATATGTTCCTAAATTTAAAAGGAATTTAATTTCTGTAGCTTGTTTATTGAAAGACTCCTATTTGGTTTCTTTTAATGATAAAGTGGTGATTCGTAAAAATAAATCTTTTATCTGTTTTGGATGGATGCAAAATAATCTATATTTTATCAAACCTAAAATGGACTTATTGCTTAATGTTGAGATGAATGATAATAACTCTAAAAGACTTAAACTTTTCACTCTAATAAGACTTATCTTTGGCATTTGCACCTTGGTCATATTAACTTGAAAAGGATTCAAAGGTTGGTAAGGGATGGACCTTTAAGTCACTTAAAGGTGGAATCTATACCTCAATGTGAATCTTGTTTGGAGGGTAAAATGACCAAAAGACCATCCGAGTCTAAGGGCAATAGGGCCGAGGGGGTTCTAGAACTTGTGCATAGTGATGTTTGCGGACCGATGAACATCCGGGCACAAGGAAGGTATGAGTACTTCATTACTTTTATTGACAATTACTCAAAATATGGTTATGTGTACCTGATGCACCACAAAAGTGAAACTTTTGACAAGTTCAGGGAGTTTCAGGCTAAAGTGGAAAAGCAATTGAGTAGACCCATAAAGGCACTTCGATTCGATCGAGGTGGAGAATACCTTTCTGATGAGTTCTTGGGACACCTATTAGAGAATGGAATTTTATCTCATTTGACTGCGCCGGGCACTCCGCAGCAGAATGGCATAGCGGAGAGAAGGAATAGGACTTTATTGGACATGGTCGGTCCATGATGAGTTATTCATCATTGCCTTCACCCTTTTGGGGATATGCACTACAAACCACATGTTATCATTTGAACAATGTGCCTTCAAAATCGGTCTCTAAAACTCCTCACGAGTTATGGACGGGTAGGAAGACATCTTTTAAACCATATTCGCATATGGGGATCTCCAGCTCATGTCTTGTTTAAGGATCCAAATAAGTTGGAAGTACGTTCAGAAGTTTGCGTGTTTGTAGGATATCCAAAAGGGACTAAAGGGGGTTATTTCTATAACCCAAAGGAAAATAAAGTCGTGGTTTCAACTAATGCAACTTTCCTTGAGGAGAGTTACAAGGACAACTTTAAACCTCAAAGCAAATTGGTGCTTAAGGAGTTAAGAAGTGATTTGATCACTCCGAAGGTTCCGAATGAAACCGTTCCGATCAGTGTAGAAAAACCAAACAAACCTGAACAACAACCTGAAGGGCTTCGGCGTGGTAGGAGGATTGGGCGTCAACCTGAGAGGTATATATTCAATGGGGAAGTCTTTCTAGCTGTACCGGACGAACATGACAGGGATCCTTATACTTATGCAGAAGCTATGGAGGATGTTGATTCAAAACTCTGGACAGAGGCCATGAACATTGAGATGAAGTCTATGGAGACTAATCACGTCTAGGAGCTTGTGGATCTTCCCAAAGGGGTAAAACCCATAGGGTATAAGTGGATCTACAAGAGGAAAAGAGGAGTAGATGGACAGGTCAAAACTTTTAAGGCTAGACTGGTAGCTAAGGGTTTACGCAAAAGGAAGGAATCAATTATGAGGAAACCTTTTCAACTATAGCCTTGCTTAACTCCATCCAGATTCTCTTGTCCGTAGCTGCCTCTCTCAATTACCAGATTCGGCAAATGGATGTCAAAACGGCTTTTCTAAATGGCTATCTTGATGAGTCCATTTATATGGAACAACGAGACTGGTTCAAGGTAAAGGGTCAAGAGGGTAAGGTTTGTGAGCTGCTAAAGTCAATTTATGGACTTAAGCAGGCTTCTCGTTCTTGCAACATAAGATTTGACCAAGTGATCAAGACTTATGGGTTCTCACAAAATGTGGATGAGCCATATGTTTACAAACACATTAAGGATGAGAAGGTGGTTTTTCTACTGCTCTATGTGTTGGAAACAAAGTGCGCAGCGAAATTTTAAAAAAAAATTTTCATCAGAGTAATTTCCAAAACACAAGTTTGACATGTTATATGTATAAATTAAACAGATCTTTCTAACCTCAGTGTGCCGAAGAACCTCCGCAATCCGTGTAGAGAAGTAACGTTTCAGAAGAGCCTCAACCAACTGGTCTTCTTTGCTATTCTCTATCCACAACCGGAATGAGTGTGGGCTCACACGTACAGCTCTTCCACCAGTGACTCTCCTTCCAACCAATAGAGAGAACCCAAAGCTAGTGCTCGTGATTTGTGAACAAAAGCTCTCAGGGAGTTTTCAGATGCTCACTAGAAGAGTATCACTCTTAATCTCTCAAATTGATCTGAGTAAATCATGAGACTCACTCCCTTTATATAGCTATTGGTCCTGGGGTTAGTCCGTATCAAATTAGGTCTCAAAAACTCGAAACAGAATCAAGTTTGGATCAATATCTGATAAGATCCGCGTGAAAACGCGTAATCTTATCTCTGCTAATCGGCATGCCGAACAGGCCAGTTCGGCAGGCCGAACACGTCATTCGGCAGGCCGAACTCCCGATAAAAAATCTCTGTGAATCTTTTATTTTCCACCCGAGATTCTAAAGGATAAAGTCTCAATTTTGATTCAAATAAACCAATAGAGAAGCTATCTGATCAAAACAAACTTTATCAAGATAATCTCTAAGAAAATAAATCAATTCATAATAATTCTACAAGTTTATCTTGTTCTAACTTGTCCAAAATTAAGACAACCGATAAACAGACAAGAATTATCTGATCGCAATAATTCAACAAGTTTATCTTGAACTAATTTCTTACAAAATTAATTCAACCGATAAACAAACATGAATTATTTGATTCTTATAAATTTTAAACCAATCTGATAAATCCGACATAAGTCACCAATTATTGAAAAAGCACGCCGTGTCGTTATAGGATTTTGTGAGCTAGCAAAGGGGACCAAAATGGACTTATAAAGTTCAAGCTCATGATAACTATGAAACCCAATTTCCCAGATATACATTTCACAATTATCAACTCCAACATTACTCCACTAAAAGCTTGGAGCTGCACTCTCGAACTTTATAGAATTATGAAGCTCGTGTAGCTAAGTCTCCATGACATATCATAGTGCATCGTATCCCCATATGATAATCCATAAATGGCTTAAGGACAAGTTCTGTCTTACCTTCTCGATTATTTTTATCTTACGTTCTATTGTCTCACCATTAGAAAACTTACCATCCAAAGATAGTATACCATTCAGTTACACCTATGTATCCAAATGGTTGAGCGCTCCAGTTTTTCAATTACAGGACAACGCATATAAGAGGATATCATTACTCCTAAAGAGGAGCTATGGATTCCATATCTATGAATAACAAGTCTACGCTATCAAGAGTCATGCCTTCAACGTACCGCATGCATACCACTATAGAGATGTGGGAGTCACCCATTGGTACATCAAAAGACACAAGTCGAGATAATGGGCCCACTATTCATCTCAGGATTAAGATACAATACAAATGACTGTCTAAAGTGAATCGATTTGCCAAGACAGAATTATTAATCCAAATCAATTCACTTTATGTCCCGATCCAACACGTTGTCACCTATGACAACGCGCCAATGTTTCTATTCACGGAGTCGAACTCTGATGGTCATGACAAACCATCTCCCGAAAGGGATATAGACAACATAACAATCTTTACATGAATAAAGCGCCCAACTTTATTACCTCGATTGCGGATCATATGTTTGTTAGACATGTATGCTCTAAGGAGTAAAAATGTAATACATTTTTTGAGACATTTTTATCAATAAAGAATTTATTCATTTATATATACCAAATATTGTCCTCTTTACATTCATATTTGTTGAATGTATGATAAGCAAACAATAGTTTGAGACTGTCAGTCTAAACCTTAAGAATTGGGCATTTGATGGGATGATTATGCGGAAGATGCGATTCTTAAGGTGACGGTCTAAAACACATGATCCGCAATCGAGGGAATAAAGTTGTGCGCTTTATTCATGTAAAGATTGTTATGTTGTCTATATCCCTTTTAGGATATGGTTTGTCTTGACCATCGGAGTTGGACTCCGTGAATAGAAACATTGGCACGTTGTCATAGGTGACGATGTGTTGGATCGAGACATAAAGTGAATTGATTTGGATTAATAATTTTGTCTTGGCAAATCGATTCACTTTAGACAATCATTTGTATTGTATCTTAATCCTGTGATGAATAGTGGACCCGTTGTCTCGACTTGTGTCTTTTGATGTACCAATGGGTGACTCCCACATCTCTATAGTGGTATGCATGCCGGTACGTTGGAGGCATGACTCTTGATGGCATAGACTTGTTATTCATAGATATGGAATCCATAGCTCCTCTTTAGGAGTAATGATATCCTCTTATATACGTTGTCCTGTAATTGGAAAACTTGAGCGCTCAACCATTTGGATACATAGGTGTAACCGAATGGTATACTATCTTTGGATGGTAAGTTTTCTAATGGTGAGACAATGGAACGCAAGATAAAAATAATCGGGAAGGTAAGACAGAATTTGTCCTTAAGCCGATTATGGATGATCATATGGGGATGCGATACACTATGATATGTCATGGAGACTTAGCTACACGAGCTTCGTAATTCTATAAAGTTCGAAAGTGTAGCTCCAAGCTTTTAGTGGAGTAGCGTTGGAGTTGATAATTGTGAAATGTATATCTGGGATATTGGGTTTCATAATTATCATGAGCTTGAACTTTATAGGTCCATTTTGGTCCCCTTTGCTAGCTCACAAAATCCTGTAACGACACGGTGTGCTTTTCCAATAATTGGTGACTTATGTCGGATTTATCAGATTGGTTTAAAATTTATAAGAATCAAATAATTCATGTCTGTTTATTGGTTGAATTAATTATGTAAGAAAATTAGTTCAAGATGAACTTGTTGAATTATTGCGTTTGGGTAATTCTTGTCTGTTTATCGGTTGTTTTAATTTTGGACAATTAGAACAAGATAAACTTGTAGAATTATTGTGAATTGATTTATTTTCTTATAGATTATCTTGATAAAGTTTGTTTTGATCAGATATCTTTTCTATTGGGCTATTTGAATCAAAACTGAGACCTTATCCTTTAGAATCTCTGGTGGAAAATAAAAGATTCGTGGAAATTTTTTCTCGACAGTTCGGCCTGCCGAATGACGTGTTCGGCCTGCCGAACTGGCCTATTTAGCCTGCCTATCAGAAAGTTTGGCCTGCCGACCGACGACAGTTAAGATTACGCATTTTCACGCGTATCTTATCAAATATTGATCCGAACTTGATTCTGTTTTGATTTTTTGAGACCTAATCTGATATGGACTGACCCTAGGACCAATAGGTATAAAAAGGGAGTGAGTTTAATGATTTACTCAGATCAATTTGAGAGATTAAGAGTGATACTCTTCGAGTGAGCATCTGAAAACTCCCTGAGAGCTTTTGTTCACAAATCACGAACACTAGCTTTGGGTTCTCTCTATTGGTTGGAAGGAGAGTCACCGGTGGAAGAGCTGTACGTGTGAGCCCACACTCACTCCGGTTGTGGATAGAGAATAGCAAAGAAGACCAGTTGGTTGAGGCTCTTCTGGAACATTACTTCTCTACACAGGTTGCGGAGGTTCTTCAACACACTGAGGTTAGTAAGATCTGTCTAATTTATACATATAATATGTCAAACTTGTGTTTTGAAAAATACTCTGATGGAAAATTTTTAAAATTCCGCTGCGCACTTTGTTTCCAACAATTGGTATCAGAGCCGAGGTTTTTACATAAATTTGCAAGTTTATGATTATGTTATATGCATAAATTTTGTGATCTTAGTCTCTCCTATGCTTGAATTGAATTTTATAGAGAGATGGCACTCTAGGTTTCTATATAATATATAAATGTTGTCATGGATTATGTGGTGAATATTTATTAATTAATTATGGTTGATTAAATTGTTGTTTGATTATTTATTAATTAATTAATACCGATTATGGTTCCTTAGAGGTTAGAATGTGTATCTAGGTTTTTCATGTAATTAGATGGCAGACTATCATCTCCGTCTAGGAATTGTTATTTAATTTTTAATTTGTAAGAATTTTGTAATTAAATAATTATTCAGAGAAGACGGAACGAGAAGTCGGATCTTAAAGATTGATGATGGTGCCTCCAGGTATTTCCTGAGTCTCTAATTTTATGTTTTTGAATTGTTGAAAATAAAATTGATGAATTGCATTAAAATTGTATTTTCTGGATTAAGGTTTCTTCTGCTCGGTCGGCATGCCGGACCTCACAGTTCGGCAGGCCGAAGGTCACAAATCAGCAGACTGGACGTACGGTCCGGCAAGCTGACAGTAGGGTAGAAATTTTGGTGCTCTGCCGGCAGGCCGAACCATCATGTTCGGCAGGCCGAACCACCATGATCGGCAGACCGATCACCCAGATCGGACTGCCGACCGAGAGCTACCAGGTGTCCAGAAAAGGTGCAATTTTTCCAATGCAGTTTTAATTTTATTTTTGGGATGATTCTAAGAAACATTAAATTTGGATTTGACCGGAAATATGAAGTGTTCGATTCATACGGGATTGAAGACTTAAAGATGGATATTTTATGAAGAAGGATACAGCTTGAGGATTTAAGGATGAAGAATCGATAAATGTCTCGATTATTCTCTTGTAATCTTAGTTTTCTATTCTCTAGGATGGAACCATAATATTACGGTTATTATTATTATTATGCTTGTAGCATTGCTTGATTGCTTTGCTTGTCTGCATTATAATATGATTTACCATGTATATTGATAACATGCCTTATAGAATAGGGAGTGCCGCTCATATTAAAATTGTTCATGCATAATTTTAAAATAAAACCTTGACTTCAAAAGATTGAGTGGGAGAAGGTTTTCGAAGAGAGAACCTAAGGCCTCCATCGTTGGTCCATAGGAAGAACATGGTGGTCCTGACCCCTAGGAAGGGATTTCTATTATTAACCTAAATAATATTAAAACAGTGGTTATACACTAACGTTAATTTTATTATTAACCTCCCCTAGGAGCTTTGTTAATAAAATTAATGGCCAAAGAAGCAATTATTAGTATATGCTAGATCATACGGGTCCTGGATGGCATATATTAATCAGGAGGGGATCCGTGTTCCTGATTGAATTTGGCATGACTCCCCTAGGAGCTTGTTGAATTCTGAGTTGGGAATTATCGTTGTAAGGTTGTGATATTTTCAAGGTTTTGACACATAAACACATTTGTATGATTTTACATGATTGTGTTATCTTACTAAATTATTATATATGTTTGCTTATGTTTGGTATATGATTCTTTATTGTAGATTGAAAATGTCTAAAAATGCTTTATCATCGATACTTGACAAAAACCAATTAACCGGTGAGAACTATAACGATTGGAAACGGAACCTGGACATCGTCCTTTCCTTTGAGAAACTGAAATATGTTCTGACAACTCCTTGTCCTCCTAAGCCTACGGGAGACTCAACTAATGAGCAATTCCAAGCGTACGATTGCTGGAAAGATGCTAATGATCAGGCCTGCTGCTATGTTATGGCTAGCATGAACAATGTGCTGCAGGCTCGACATCAGGATTATGAGACTGCGAAGCAGATCTTGGATAATCTTGGGGACATGTTTGGAGGCCAGGCCATAAAAAAGCGGCAAGGGGCGCTTCGGAAACTCTTAAACTGTAGACAGAGACCGGGGACATCTATAAAGGAGCATATGATGTTGGTCATGGGTTACCTCGCTAAGGCTCAAACCAATAGAGCCGACATCGATGCTGAAACTCAGATGACTATGGTCTTTGAGACTCTGTCTAAGGAATTTATTCCGTTTAGAGCTACTTTTAATTTGAGCAATAGACGGGATATGACCTTGACAGAACTAATGAAACAGTTACAGGAGTTTGAACTACTGATCAGGGAGTCTCCTGCTGGTGGAGAGGCCAATATGGTAGCTGCTTCTGGTTCCAATCCTAACTCTGGGAATGGAAAGAAGCAACGGGCCAAGAGTGGTAAGTCTTCTATTCCTGTTGCTACCAAGAGCAAGAAGAAGAAGAAGAATAACCCAAAGAAGCTTAAGTGCTTCTTCTGTGGTAAGGTCGGGCATATAAAGAAGCATTGCAAGGACTTCCTTTCCAAGGGATGTAGGTGTGATCTTCTATATTTAGAAACTTGTTTGGTTGAGGAATCCAGTGACATCTGGGTCATAGATTCTAGTGCAACTAAGCATGTTTGTGTTTCTCTGCGGGGATTCAAAGAAACGAGAAGTCTACTTCGTGAAGACTTAACGCTTCGGATGGGCGATGGATCCTTGGTCTCAGCGGAAGCAGTGGGAGATGTCCATCTTTATTTTGATAATTATAGGAATTTAATTTTGCGAGATTGTTTTTATGTTCCTAAATTTAAAAGGAATTTAATTTCTGTATCTTCTTTATTTAAAGACTCCTACGTGGTATCTTTTAATGAAAAAGTGGTGATTCGTAAAAACAAATCTTTTATCTGTTCTGGATGGATGCAAAATAATCTATATTTTATCAAACCTAAGATGGACCTATTGCTTAATGCTGATATAAATGATAATGACTCAAAAAGACTTAAAACTTCTCACTCTAATAAGACTTATCTTTGGCATTTGCGCCTTGGCCATATTAACCTGAATAGGATTCAAAGGTTGGTAAGGGATGGACCTTTAAGTCACTTAAAGGTGGAATCTATACCTCAATGTGAGTCTTGTTTGGAGGGTAAAATGACCAAAAGATCATACGGGTCTAAGGGCAATAGGGCCGAAGGGGTTCTAGAACTTGTGCATAGTGATGTTTGCGGACCGATGAACATCCGGGCACGAGGAGGGTATGAGTACTTCGTCACTTTTATTGACGATTACTCAAGATATGGGTATGTGTACCTAATACACCACAAAAGTGAAACTTATGATAAGTTCAGGGACTTTCGGGCTGAAGTGGAAAAGGAATTGGGTAAACCCATAAAGGCACTTCGATCTGATCGAGGTGGGGAATACCTTTCTGAAGAGTTCTTGGGACACTTGTTACAGAATGGGATTTTATCCCATTTGACTGCGCCGGGCACTCCACAGCAGAATGGCGTAGCAGAGAGAAGGAATAGGACTATGTTGGACATGATTCGGTCCATGATGAGTTATTCATCATTGCTTTTGTCCTTTTGGGGATATGCACTACAAACCGCATGTTATCTTTTGAACAATGTGCCTTCAAAATCGATCCCTAAAACTCCTCACGAGTTGTGGACAAGACGGAAGACATCCTTAAACCATATTCGCATATGGGGATGTCCAGCTCATGTCCTGTTTAAGGATCCGAATAAGTTGGAAGCACGTTCAGAAGTTTGAGTGTTTATAGGATATCCAAAAGGGACTAAAGGGGGTTATTTTTATAACCCAAAGGAAAATAAAGTCGTGGTTTCAACTAATGCAACTTTCCTTGAGGAGAGTTACATGAACGACTTTAAACCTCGAAGCAAAGTGGTGCTTGAGGAGTTGAGGGGTGATCCATTTACTCCGGAGGTTCCGAATGAACCATTCCGATCAGTGTAGAAAAACCAAACAAACCTGAACAACAACCTTAGGGGCTTCGGCGTAGTGGGAGGATCGGGCGTCAACCTGAAAGGTATATGTTCAATGGGGAAGTCTTTTTGGCTGAACCGGATGAACATGACAGGGATCCTTATACTTACGCAGAAGCCATGGAGGATGTTGATTCAAGACTCTTGACAGAGGCAATGAACATAGAGATGAAGTCTATGGAGACTAATCGGGTCTGGGAGCTTGTGGATCTTCCCGAAGGGGTAAAACCCATAGGATGTAAGTGGATCTACAAGAGGAAAAGAGGAGTGGATGGAAAGGTCGAAACCTTTAAGGCTAGACTGGTAGCTAAGGGTTATACGCAAAAGGAAGGAATCGATTATGAGGAAACCTTTTCGCCTGTAGCCATGCTTAAGTCCATCCGAATTCTCTTGTCCATAGCTGCCGCTCTCGACTACGAGATTTGGCATATGGATGTCAAGACGGCTTTTCTGAATGGCTATCTTGATGAGTCCATTTATATGGAACAACCAGACGGGTTCAAGGTCGCGGGTCAAGAGAGTAAGGTTTGTAAGCTGCTAAAGTCAATTTATGGACTTAAGCAGGCTTCTCGTTCTTGGAACATAAGATTTGATCAAGTGATCAAGACTTATGGGTTCTCACAAAATGTGGATGAACCATGTGTTTACAAACACATTAAGAATGGGAAGGTGGTTTTTCTACTACTCTATGTAGATGACATTCTGCTAATTGGCAATGACGTTGGGGCATTGCCATCGGTCAAATTATGGTTGACCAAGCAGTTTGACATGAAGGACTTAGGTGAGGCTAATTTTGTTCTCGGTATCCAGATCTTTCGAGATAGGAAGAACAAAATGATAGCTTTGTCACAGGCCGGCTACATAGATAAAATTCTCAGGAGGTTTGCAATGCAGGATTCCAAGAAAGATGGGCAACCATCTAGTTCTGGAATTACTCTTTCTAAGAAAGACTCTCCAAAGTCTTATGAGGAAAGAGAATGCATGAAGAAGGTACCTTATGCTTCTGCAGTGGGTAGTCTCATGTATGCCATGCTTTGCACTCAACCGGATATTAGCATGCGGTCGGGATTATGAGTAGATTTCAGGCGTATCTAGGACCGAACCATTGGGTTGCGGTAAAGCATATTTTCAAGTACCTGAGAAAGACTCGAGGGTATATGCTTGTGTATTCGAGTGAGGATTTAACTCCTCTAGGATACACTGATTTGGATTTTCAATCCTGCCTGGATTCTAGGAAATCAACTTCGGGGTTTGTGTTTACTCTAGTTGGCGGTGCCATCAGTTGGAGAAGTGCGAAGCAAGATTGCACTTTGGATTCAACGATGGAGGCCAAGTATGTGGCGGCTAGTGATGCTTCGAAGGAAGCAGTGTGGCTCCGCAAGTTCCTTGGGGATCTTGAGGTAGTTCCTGGTATAGATAAGGCAGTACCACAGTACTGTGATAACAGTGCGGCGATAGCTAATGCTAAGGAACCAAGATTTCACAAGAAGAGTAAGCATATTGATCGGAAGTATCATGTGATAAAGGACTTCGTTGAGAGAGGGCATGTCACGGTGTGCAAAATCGCGTCAGTGGACAATTTAGCTGATCCATTCATGAAGACACTTACTGGGAGAGTCTTCGAGAGGCATGTGGAAGCTATGGGGATGCGAAATTTGCAGTATTTACTCACTTAGTGCAAGTGGGAGATTGTTAGACATGTATGCTCTAAGGAGTAAAAATGTAATACGTTTTTGGAGACATTTTTATCAATAAAGAATTTATTCATTTATATATACCAAATATTGTCCTCTTTACATTCATATTTGTTGAATGTATGATGAGCAAACAGTAGTCTAAGACTGTCAGTCTAAACCTTAAGAATTGGGCATATGATGGGATGATTATGCGGAAGACACAATTCTTAGGGTGACGGTCAAAAACATATGATCCACAATCGAGGGAATAAAGTTGGGCGCTTTATTCATGTAAAGATTGTTATGTTGTCTATATCTCTTTTGGGAGATGGTTTGTCTTGACCATCGGAGTTGGACTCCATGAATAGAAACATTGGCACGTTGTCATAAGTGACGATGTGTTGGATCGGGACATAAAGTGAATTGATTTGGATTAATAATTCTGTCTCGGCAAATCGATTCACTTTAGACAATCATTTGTATTGTATCTTAATCCTGAGATGAATAATGGGCCCGTTGTCTTGACTTGTGTCTTTTGATGTACCAATGGGTGACTCCCACATTTCTATAGTGGCATGCATGCCGATACGTTGGAGGCATGACTCTTGATAGCGTAGACTTGTTATTCATAGATATGGAATCCATAGCTCCTCTTTAGGAGTAATGATATCCTCTTATATGCGTTGTCCTGTAATTGGAAAACTGGAGCGCTCAACCATTTGGATACATAGGTGTAACCGAATGGTATACTATCTTTGGATGGTAAGTTTTCTAATGGTGAGACAATGGAACGTAAGATAAAAATAATCGGGAAGGTAAGACAGAATTTGTCCTTAAGCCGCTTATGGATGATCATATGGGGATACGATACACTATGATATGTCATGGAGACTTAGCTACAGGAGCTTCGTAATTCTATAAAGTTCGAGAGTGCAGCTCCAAGCTTTTAGTGGAGTAGCGTTGGAGTTGATAATTGTGAAATGTATATCTGGGATATTGGGTTTCATAATTATCATGAGCTTGAACTTTATAGGTCCATTTTGGTCCCCTTTGCTAGCTCACAAAATCCTGTAACGACACGGTGTGCTTTTCCAATAATTGGTGACTTATGTCGGATTTATCAGATTGGTTTAAAATTTATAAGAATCAAATAATTCATGTCTATTTATTGGTTGAATTAATTATGTAAGAAAATTAGTTCAAGATGAACTTGTTGAATTATTGCGTTCGGGTAATTCTTGTCTGTTTATCGGTTGTTTTAATTTTGGACAATTAGAACAAGATAAACTTGTAGAATTATTGTGAATTGATTTATTTTCTTAGAGATTATATTGATAAAGTTTGTTTTGATCAGATATCTTTTCTATTGGGCTATTTGAATCAAAACTGAGACTTCATCCTTTACAATCTCGGGTGGAAAATAAAAGATTCGCGGAGATTTTTTCTCGGCAGTTCGACCTGCCGGATGACGTGTTCGGCCTGCCTATCAGAAAGTT
This sequence comes from Artocarpus heterophyllus, assembly GCA_025403435.1. Classification (NCBI taxonomy): domain Eukaryota; kingdom Viridiplantae; phylum Streptophyta; class Magnoliopsida; order Rosales; family Moraceae; genus Artocarpus; species Artocarpus heterophyllus. Next base: position 21,552,840 of record CM046342.1, read on the forward strand.
CGGCCTACCGACCGACGACAGTTAAGATTACGCGTTTTCACGCGTATCTTATCAGATATTGATCCGAATTTGATTCTGTTTCGATTTTTTGAGACCTAATCTGATATGGACTGACCCTAGGACCAATAGGTATAAAAAGGGAGTGAGTCTAATGATTTACTCATATCAATTTGAGAGATTAAGAGTGATGCTCTTCGATTGAGCATCTGAAAACTCCCTGAGAGCTTTTGTTCACAAATCACGAACACTAGCTTTGGGTTCTCTCTGTTGGTTGGAAGGAGAGTCACCGGTGGAAGAGCTGTACGTGTGAGCCCACACTCACTCCAGTTGTGGATAGAGAATAGCAAAGAAGACTAGTTGGTTGAGGCTCTTCTGGAACGTTATTTCTCTACACAGGTTGCAGAGGTTCTTCAACACACTGAGGTTAGTAAGATCTGTCTAATTTATACATATAACATGTCAAACTTGTGTTTTGGGAAATACTCTGATGGAAAATTTTTAAAATTCCGCTGTGCACTTTGTTTCCAACAATGTTTTAGACCGTCACCTTAAGAATTGTGTCTTCCGCATAATCAGCCCATCATATGCCCAATTCTTAAGGTTTAGACTGACAGTCTTAGACTATTGTTTGCTTATCATACATTCAACACATTTGAACGTAAAGAGGACATGATTTGGTATATATAAATGAATAAATTCTTTATTGATAAAAATGTCTCCAAAAATGTATTACATTTTTACTCCTTAGGGCATACATGTCTAACAATCTCCCACTTGCATTAAGTGAGTAAATACAGCAAATTTCGCATCCCCATAGCTTCCACATGCCTCTCGAAGACTCTCCCAGTAAGTGTCTTCGTAAATGGATCAGTTAAATTGTCCTCTGACGCGATCTTGCACACCGTAACATGCCCGCCCTCAACAAAGTCCTTTATCACATGATACTTCCGATCAATATGCTTACTCTTCTTGTGAAATCTTGGTTCCTTAGCATTAGCTACCGCCGCACTGTTATCATAGTACAGTGATACCACTTTATCCATACCAGGAACTACCTCAAGATCTCCAAGGAACTTGCGGAGCCACACTGCTTCTTTCGAAGCATCACTAGCTGCCACATACTTGGCCTCCATCATTGAATCCGAAGTGCAATCTTGCTTCGCACTTCTCCAAATGATGGCACCGCCACCCAGAGTAAACACAAACCCCGAATTCGATTTCCTAGATTCCAGACAGGATTGAAAATCCGATTCAGTGTATCCTAGAGGAGTCAAATCCTCACCCGAATACACAAGCATATACCCTCGAGTCCTTCTCAGGTACTTGAAAATATGCTTTACCGCAACCCAATGGTTCGGTCCTGGATCCACCTGAAATCGACTTACAATCCTGACCACATAGCTAATATTCGGCTGTGTACAAAGCATGGCATACATGAGACTACCCACTGCCGAAGCATAAGGCACCTTCTTCATGTATTCTCTTTCTTCATAAGACTTTGGAGAGTCTTTCTTAGAAAGAGTAATTCCAGACCTAGATGGTTGCCCACCTTTCTTAGAATCCTGCATTGCAAACCTCCTGAGAATTTTATCTATGCAGTCGGCCTGTAACAAAACTATCATTTTGTTCTTCCTATCCCGAATGATCTGGATACCGAGAACAAAATTAGCCTCACCTAAGTCCTTCATGTCAAACTGCTTGGTCAACCATAATTTGACCGATGACAACGCTCCAACGTCATTGCCAATTAGCAGAATGTCATCTACATAGAGCAGTAGAAAAACCACCTTCCCATCCTTAATGTGTTTGTAAACACATGGTTCATCCATGTTTTGTGAGAACCCATAAGTCTTGATCACTTGATCAAATCTTATGTTCCAAGAACGAGAAGCCTGCTTAAGTCCATAAATTGACTTTAGCAGCTTACAAACCTTACCCTCTTGACCCGCAACCTTGAACCCGTATGGTTGTTCCATATAAATGGACTCATCAAGATAGCCATTCAGAAAAGCCGTCTTGACATCCATCTGCCAAATCTCGTAATCGAGAGCAGCAACTATGGACAAGAGAATCTGGATGGACTTAAGCATGGCTACAGGCGAAAAGGTTTCCTCATAATTGATTCCTTCCTTTTGCGTATAACCCTTAGCTACCAGTCTAGCCTTAAAGGTTTCGACCTTTCCATCCACTCCTCTTTTCCTTTTGTAGATACACTTACACCCTATGGGTTTTACCCCTTCGGGAAGATCCACAAGCTCCTAGACCTGATTAGTCTCCATAGACTTCATCTCTATGTTCATGGCCTCTGTCCAAAGTCTTGAATCAACATCCTCCATAGCTTCTGCGTAAGTATAAGGATCCCTGTCATGTTCATCCGGTTCAGCCAAGAAGACCTCCCCATTGAACATATACCTCTCAGGTTGATGCTCGATCCTCCCACTACGCTGAAGCCCCTGAGATTGTTGTTCAGGTTTGTTTGGTTTTTCTACACCGATCGGAATGGTTTCATTCGGAACCTCCGGAGTGAACTGATCACCTCTTAACTCCTCAAGCACCACTTTGCTTCGAGGTTTAAAGTCGTCCATGTAACTTTCCTCAAGGAAAGTTGCATTAGTTGAAACCATGACTTTATTTTCCTTTGGGTTATAAAAATAACCCCCTTTAGTCCCTTTTGGATATCCTACAAATACACAAACTTCTGAACGTGCTTCCAACTTATTCGGATCCTTAAACAGGACATGAGCCGGACATCCCCATATGCGAATATGGTTTAAGGATGTCTTTCATCTTGTCCACAACTCGTGAGGAGTTTTAGGGACCGATTTTGAAGGCACATTGTTCAAAAGATAACATGCAGTTTGTAGTGCATATCCCTAAAAGGATAAAGGCAATGATCAATAACTCCTCATGGACCGAATCATGTCCAACAAAGTCCTATTCCTTCTCTCCGCTACGTCATTCTGCTGCGGAGTGGATGGCGCAGTCAAATGGGATGAAATCCTATTCTCTAACAAGTGTCCCAAGAACTCATCAGAAAGGTATTCCCCACCTCGATCAGATCGAAGTGCCTTTATGGGTCTACCCAATTGCTTTTCCACTTCAACACGAAACTCCCTGAATTTATCATAAGTTTTGCTTTTGTGGTGCATTAGGTACACATACCCATATCTTGAGTAATCGTCAATAAAAGTGACGAAGTACTCATACCCTCCTCGTGCCCGGATGTTCATTGGTCCACAAACATCACTATGCACAAGTTCTAGAACCCCTTCAGCCCTATTGCCCTTAGACCCGTATGGTCTTTTGGTAATTTTACCCTCCAAACAAGATTCACATTGAGGTATAGATTCCACCTTTAAGTGACTTAAAGGTCCATCCCTTACCAACCTTTGAATCCTATTCAGGCTAATATGGCCAAGGCGCAAATGCCAAAGATAAGTCTTATTAGAGTGAGAAGTTTTAAGCCTTTTTGAGTCATTATCATTTATCTCAGCATTAAGCAATAAGTCCATCTTAGGTTTGATAAAATATAGATTATTTGCATCCATCCAGAACAGATAAAAGATTTGTTTTTACGAATCACCACTTTTTCATTAAAAGATACCACGTAGGAGTCTTTAAATAAAAAAGATACAGAAATTAAATTCCTTTTAAATTTAGGAACATAAAAACAGTCTCGCAAAATTAAATTCCTATAATTATCAAAATAAAGATGGACATCTCCCACTGCTTCCACTGAGACAAAGGATCCATCGCCCATCCGAAGCGTTAAGTCTTCACGAAGTAGACTTCTCGTTTCTTTGAATCCCTGCAGAGAAACACAAACCTGATTAGTTGCACTGGAATCTATGACCCAGATGTCACTGGATTCCTCAACCAAACAAGTTTCTAAATATAGAAGATCACACCTACCTCCCTTGGAAAGGAAGTCCTTGTAATGCTTCTTTATATGCCCGACCTTACCACAGAAGAAGCACTTAAGCTTCATTGGGTTCTTCTTCTTCTTCTTCTTGCTCTTGGTTGCAACAAGAATAGAAGACTTGCCACTCTTGGCCCGTTGCTTCTTTCCATTCCCAGAGTTAGGATTGGAACCAGAAGCAGCTACCATATTGGCCTCACCACCAGCAGGAGACTCCCTTATCAGCAATTCAAAGTCCTGTAACTGTTTCATCAGTTCTGTTAAGGTCATATCTCGTCTATTGCTTAAATTAAAAGTAGCTCTAAACGGAATAAATTCCTTAGACAGAGTCTCAAAGACCATAGTCATCTGAGTTTCAGCATCGATGTCGGCTCCATTGGTTTGAGCCTCAGCGAGGTAACCCATGACCAACATCATATGCTCCTTTATAGATGTCCCCGGTCTCTGTCTATAGTTTAAGAGTTTTTGAAGCGCCCCTTGCCACTTCGTTATAGCCTGGCCTCCAAACATATCCTCAAGATTATCCAAGGTCTACTTCGCAGTCTCATAATCCTGATGTTGAGCCTGCAGCACGTTGTTCATGCTAGCCATAACATAGCAGCGGGCCTGATCATTAGCATCTTTCCAGCGATCGTACGCTTGGAATTGCTCATTACTTGAGTCTCCCGTAGGCTCAAGAGGACAAGGAGTTATCAGTACATATTTCAGTTTCTCAAAGGAAAGGACGATGTCTAGATTCCATTTCCAATCGTTATAGTTCTCACCGGTTAATTGGTTTTTGTCAAGTATCAATGATAAAGCATTTCTAGACATTTTCAATCAACAATAAAGAATCATATACCAAACATAAGCAAACATATATAATAATTTAGTAAGATAACACAATCATGTAAAATCATACAAATGTGTTTATGTGTCAAAACCTTGAAAATATCTCAACCTTACAACGATAATTCCCAACTCAGAATTTAACAAGCTCCTAGGGGAGTCATGCCAAATTCAATCAGGAACACGGATCCCCTCCTGATTAATATATGCCATCCAGGACCCGTATGATCCAGCATATACTAATAATCGTTTCTTTGGCCATTAATTTTATTAACAGAGCTCCTAGGGGAGGTTAATAATAAAATCAACGTGAGTGTATAACCACCGTTTCAATATTTTATCCATGATTTATAATCACCACCTAGGGGTGTGCAACCATAAATCATACTAAAAGACCTTATCCTTTCAGGGATCCAATCTGGTACATGATAGAAATCCCTTCCTAGGGGTCGGGACCACCATGTTCTTCCTATGGACCAACGATGGAGGCCTTAGGTTCTCTCTTCGAAAACCTGCTCCCACTCAATCTTTTGAAGTCAAGGTTTTATTTTAAAATTATGCATGAACAATTTTAATATGAGCAGCACTCCCTATTCTATATGACATGTTATCAATATACATGGTAAATCATATTATAATGCAGACAAGCAAAGCAATCAAGCAAAGCTACAAGCAAAATAATAATAACCGTAATATTATGGTTCCACCCTAGAGAATAGAAAACTAAGATTACAAGAGAATAATCGAGACATGTTATCGATTCTTCATCCTTGATTCCTCAAGCTGTATCCTTCTTCATGTTATTTCCATCTTCAAGTCTTCAATCCCGTATGAATCGAATACTTCATATTTCTGGTCATATCCAAATTTAATGTTTCTCAGAATCGTCTCAAAAATAAAATTAAAATTACACCTGGAAAAACTGCACCTTTTCTAGACACCCAGCAGCTCTCGGTCAGCAGGCCGGTCTAGGTGATCGGCCTACCGATTATTATGGAGGCGCCATCATCAATCTTCTAGATCCGACTTCTCGATCCGTCTTCTCTGAATAATTATTTAATTACAAATTCTCACAAATTAAAAATTAAATAACAATTCCTAGACGGAGATGATAGTCCGCCATCTAATTACATGAAAAACCTAGATACACATTCTAAACTTTAAGGAACCATAACCGGTATTAATTAATAATTAATTAAACAATGATTTAATCAACCATAATTAATTAATAAACATTTACCATATAATCCATGACAACATATATATTATATAGAAACCTAGAGTGCCATCTCTCTATAAAATTCAATTCATGCATAGGAGAGATTAAGATCACAAAATTTATGCATATAACATGATCACAAACTTGCAAATTTATGAAAAAACCTCGGCTCTGATACCAATTGTTGGAAACAAAGTGTGCAGCGAAATTTTAAAAAAAAAATTTCATCAGAGTAATTTCCAAAACACAAGTTTGACATGTTATATGTATAAATTAAACAGATCTTTCTAACCTCAGTGTGCCGAAGAACCTCCGCAATCCATGTAGAGAAGTAACGTTCCAAAAGAGCCTCAACCAACTGGTCTTCTTTGCTATTTTCTATCCACAACCAGAGTGAGTGTGGGCTCACACGTACAGCTCTTCCACGGTGACTCTCCTTCCAACCAATAGAGATAACCCAAAGCTAGTGCTCGTGATTTGTGAACAAAAGCTCTCAGGGAGTTTCAGATGCTCACTAGAAGAGTATCACTCTTAATCTCTCAAATTGATCTGAGTAAATCATGAAACTCACTCCCTTTATATAGCTATTGGTCCTGGGGTTAGTACGTATCAAATTAGGTCTCAAAAACTCGAAACAGAATCAAGTTCGGATCAATATCTGATAAGATCTGCGCGAAAATGCGTAATCTTATCTCCGCTGATCGGCATGCTGAACATTCTAATCGGCATGCCGAACAGGCCAGTTCGGCAGGCCGAACTCCCGAGAAAAAATCTCCGCGAATCTTTTATTTTCCACCCAAGATTCTAAAGGATAAAGTCTCAGTTTTGATTCAAATAATCCAATAGAGAAGCTATCTGATCAAAACAAACTTTATCAAGATAATCTCTAAGAAAATAAATCAATTCATAATAATTCTACAAGTTTATCTTGTTCTAACTTGTCCAAAATTAAGACAACCGATAAACAGACAAGAATTATCTGATCACAATAATTCAACAAGTTTATCTTGAACTAATTTCTTACAAAATTAATTCAACAGATAAATAGACATGAATTATTTGATTCTTATAAAATTTAAACCAATTTGATAAATCTGACATAAGTCACCAATTATTGGAAAAGCACGCCGTGTCGTTACAGGATTTTGTGAGCTAGCAAAGGGGACCAAAATGGACTTATAAAGTTCAAGCTCATGATAATTATGAAACCCAATATCCCAGATATACATTTCACAATTATCAACTCCAACGCTACTCCACTAAAAGCTTGGAGCTGCACTCTCGAACTTTATAGAATTACGAAGCTCGTGTAGCTAAGTCTCTATGACATATCATAGTGCATCGTATCCGCATATGATAATCCATAATCGGCTTAAGGACAAGTTCTGTCTTACCTTCCCGATTATTTTTATCTTACGTTCCATTGTCTCACCATTAGAAAACTTACCATCCAAAGATAGTATACCATTCAGTTACACCTATGTATCCAAATGGTTGAGCGCTCCAGTTTTCCAATTACAGGACAACGCATATAAGAGGATATCATTACTCCTAAAGAGGAGCTATGGATTCCATATCTATGAATAACAAGTCTACGCTATCAAGAGTCATGCCTCCAACGTACCGGCATGCATACCACTATAGAAATGTGGGAGTCACCCATTGGTACATCAAAAGACACAAGTCGAGATAATGGGCCCACTATTCATCTCAGGATTAAGATACAATACAAATGACTGTCTAAAGTGAATCGATTTGCCAAGATAGAATTATTAATCCAAATCAATTCACTTTATGTCTCGATCCAACACGTCGTCACCTATGACAACGCATCAATGTTTCTATTCATGGAGTCCAACTCTGATGGTCAAGACAAACCATCTCCCAAAAGGGATATAGACAACATAACAATCTTTACATGAATAAAGCACCCAACTTTATTCCCTCGATTGTGGATCATATGTTTTAGACCGTCACCTTAAGAATTGTGTCTTCCGCATAATCAGCCCATCATATGCCCAATTCTTAAGGTTTACACTGACAGTCTCAGACTACTGTTTGCTTATCATACATTCAACAAATATGAACGTAAAGAGGACATGATTTGGTATACATAAATGAATAAATTCTTTATTGATAAAAATGTCTCCAAAAATGTATTACATTTTTACTCCTTAGGGCATACATGTCTAACACTATGTAGATGTATTCTGCTAATTGGCAATGACATTGGGGCGTTGTCATCAGTCAAATTTTGGTTTACCATGCAGTTTGACATGAAGGACTTGGGTGAGGCTAATTTTGCTCTCAGAATCCAGATCTTTCGGGATAGGAAGAACAAAATGATATCTTTGTCCCAAGTCGGCTACATAGATAAAATTCTTAGGAGGTTTGCAATGCAGGATACCAAGAAAGATGGGCAACCATCTAGGTCTGGAATTACTCATTCTAAGAAAGACTCTCCAAAGTCTTATGAAGAAAGAAAATACATGAAGAAGATGCCTTATGCTTCGAAAGTGGGTAGTCTCGTGTATGCCATGCTTTGCACACGACCGGATATTAGTTATGCGGTCAGGATTGTAAGTCGATTTTAGGAGAATCCAGGACTGAACCATTGGGTTGCGGTAAAGCATATTTTCAAGTACCTGAAAAAGACTCAAGGTATATGCTTGTATAGTCGGGTGAGGACTTGACTCCTCTAGGATATACTAACTCATATTTTCAATCCTGCCTGGATTCTAGAAAAATGACTTTGAGTTTGTGTTTACTCTGGGAGGTCGTGCCATCAGTTGGAGAAGTGCCAAGCAAGATTGCACTTTGGATTCAACGATGGAGGCTGAGTATATGTAGCTAGTGATGCTTCGAAAGAAGCAGTGTGGCTTCACAAGTTCCTTGGGGATCTTAAGGTAGTTCTTGGTATGGATAAAGCGGTATCATTGTACTATGATAACAGTGTGGTGGTAGTGTGGTGGTAGCTAATGCTAAGGAACCAAGATTTCACAAGAAAAGCAAGCATATTGATTGAAAGTATCATGTGATAAAGGACTTCGTTGAGGGCAGGCATGTCATGATGTGTAAGATCACATCAAATGACAATTTAGCTGATCTATTTACGAAGACACTTATTGAGAGAGTCTTCGAGAGACATGTGCGAGATTTGTCATATTTACTCAGTTAGTGCAAGTGGGAAATTGTTAGACATGTATGCCCTAAGGAGTAAAAATGTAATAAGTTTTTGGAGACATTTTTATCAATAAAGAATTTATTTATTATTTATATACCAAATCTTGTTCTTTTTGTGTTCATTTTTGTTGAATGTATATTAAGCAAACAATAGTCTGAGACTATCAATCTAAACCTTTAAGAATTAGGCATATGATGGACAGATTATGCGGAAGACATGATTCTTAAGGTGATGGTCTAAGTCATAAGATCTGCAATCGAAGGAATAAAGTTAGGTGCTTTATTCATGTAAAGATTGTTATGTTGTCCAAATCCCTATTCAAAGATGGTTTGTCTTGACCATCGGAGGTGGACTCCGTGAATATAAACATTAGCACGTTGTCATAGGTGACGATGTATTGGATCGAGACATAAAGTGAATTGATTTGGATTAATAATTCTGTCTTGGCAAATCAATTCACTTTAGACAATAATTTGTATTGCATCTTAATCTTGAGATGAATAGTGGGCCCATTGTCTTGACTTGTGCCGTTTGATGTGCCAAAGGGTGACACCCACATCTTAATAGTTGTATGCATGCCAGTACGTTGAAGGCATAACTCTTAATAGCGTAGACTTGTTATTCATAGATATAGAATCTATAGCTCCTTTTTAGGAGTGGTGATATCCTCTTATATGTGTTATCCTGTAATTGGAAAACTAGAGCGCTTAACCTTTTGGATACATAAGTGTAATTGAATGGTATACTGTCTTTGGATGGTAAGTTTTTCGATGGTGAGATAATGGAACGTAAGATAAAAATAATACGGAAGGTAAGACAGAACTTGTCCTTAAACCGATTATGGATAATCAGATAGGGATACGATACACTATGATATGTCATGGAGACTTAGCTATACGGGCTTTTGTAATTCTATGTAGTTCGAGAGTGCAGCTCCAAGTTTTTAGTGGAGTAGCATTGGAGTTGAAAATTATAAAATGTATATCTGGGATATTGGGTTTCATAATTATCGGGAGCTTGAACTATATAGGTCCATTTGGTCCCCTTTGCTAGCTCACAAAATCCTGTAACGATACGGCGTGCTTTTTCAATAATTGGTGACTTATGTTAGATTTATTAGATTGGTTGAATTCAGAAGAATCAAATAATTCATGTCTGTTTATCGGTTAAATTAATTTGGTGATAAAATTAATTTAAGATAAACTTGTTGAATTATTGGGATCAGATAATTCTTGTCTGTTTATCGGTTGATTTAATTTTAAATAAATTGAATCAAGATAAACTTGTAGAATTATTAGAAATTCATTTATTTTCCTAGAGATTATCTAGATAAAGTTGTTTTAATCAGGTAGCTTTTCTATTGGGTTATTTGAATTAAAACTGAGACTTTATCGTATAGAATCTCGGGTGAAAAATAAAAGATTCGCTGAGATATTAATCGGCAATTCGCAATGCCGATCCTCAAGTTTGACCTGCTGATGGGGCCTGTTCAGCTTGCTAATTATCCTGATCGGCCTGCCAATGAGTGAAAGATAAGATCACGCCTTTTTACGCAAATCTTATCAAATATTGATTCAAATTTGATTCTGATTCGAATTTTGAGATCCAATCTAATAAGGACTAACCCTGGACCCAACCTCTATAAATAGGGAGTAAGTCACAGAAGTTTTTTAGATCAATTGAGAGACTAAGAGTGATACTCTGCTGGTGAGAATTTGGAAACTTCCTGAGAGCTCTTGTTCACAAATCATGAACACACACTTTGGGTTCTCTCAATTGGTTGGAAGGAGAGTCATCTAGAGTAAGAGTTGTACGTGTGAGCCCACACTCACTCCGATCGTGGATAGAGAATAGCAAAGAAGACCAGTTGGTTAAGGCTCTTCTAGAACGTTACTTCTCTTCACAGATTGCGGGAGTTCTTTGGCATTCAAAGGTTAGTAAGATCTGTTTAATTTATGTATATGGCGTGTCAAACTTGTGTTTTTGGAAAATACTCTTATATAAAATTTTTAAAATTCCGCTGTATACTATTTTTCCAACACTAACTTCCTTGACTGGTATAGAAACTTGAGAATTGTTCTTAAGCAAGATAGGAAGGAATATGTCCTTGATCAACCTATCCCTGATGAACCAGCTGCTAATGCTCCTTGAGCTCAAAAGGATGCTCACAGTAAGCATCTCAATGACTCTATTGATGTCACTTGCCTCATGCTTGGAAGCATGGAATCAGAGCTTCATAAGCAACTGATGGAAATGGAGGCTTATACCATGATAGGCCATCTCAAGGAAATGTTCCAAGAGAAAGCTAGAATTGAGAGGTTTGCCACCTTAAAGGCATTACTCTTGTGCAAGTTGACTGCTGGCGGTTCAGTGAGTCCTCATGTTCTGAAGATGAATGGTCATCTTGATCATTTGTAGAAACTTGGTCTTGAGATTAGCCAAGAGTTGGCTGTTGACATCATTCTCCAATCTTTGCCAGATGCTTATGATGGGTTCGTTATGAACTACAACATGCATAATATGGAGAAGACTGTTTCTGAGTTGCATGGGATGCTTAAAACTGCTGAACGGAACATCAAGAATACCAAAGATGTTCTAATGGTTAATAAAGGGAAGGTATGAAAAGGAAAGGAAAGGGTAAGAGCAAGAATAAGGCTCCCAAGGACTTTAAGAAGCCCAAGCCTTATCCTAAGCCCAATCCTGAACCTAAGGCTAAACCACCAAATGAGGGAATATGCTTTTTCTACAATGAGCCTGGTCATTGGAAAAGAAACTGCAGGCTCTATTTGGATGATCTGAAGAAGAAGAAGTCTAGTGCGACTACTCCTTCAGGTATTTATGTTATAGATGTCAATTTGTCTACTTCTGATTCTTGGGTATTAGATACTGGATCTAGATCTTACATTTGCACTTATGCGCAGGGTCTTAAGAGGAGTAGAATCTTGGCTAAAGGCGAAGTGGACCTATGAGTTGGAAATGGAGCAAGAGTTGCTGCTTTAGCTGTAGGAACATATGAGTTGACTCTGATCGCAGGGTCTTAAGTTTAAAAAATTGTTATTATGCACCTGCTCTAAGTAGGAATATTATTTTTGTTTCTTGTTTGGACAAGGAAGGTTTTGAGTTTATTATTAGGAATAATAAATGCTCCATTTACCGTGATAACATTTTCTATGGACATGCTCCACGAACGAATGGTCTTTATGTTTTGAACATTGAAAACACAAATGAAAAGTCCATCTATAATGTCAATACAAAGAAGTTTAAATCTAAAGATTTAAACTCTACCTATCTTTGGCACTATCGTTCGGGCCATATAAATGAGAAACACATTTCAAAACTCCATCAACATGGGCTTTTGAATTCATTTGATTTTGAATCATTTGAAGTATATGAGTCTTGTTTATTAGGCAAAATGACTATGACACCTTTTACTGGACATAGTGAAAGGGCTAATGACTTATTGGGCCTTGTAAATTCTGATGTATGAGGACCATTAGGTTCCACTGCTAGAAGAGGTTTTTAGTACTTCATTACTTTCATGGATGATTTCAGTAGATATGGCTATGTCTATGTAATGAAATAAAAATCTGAGTCTTTTGAAAAGTTGAAGATTTTCAAAAATGAAGTACAAAATCAACTTGGTAAAAGTATTAAAGCACTTTAATCAGATCGAGGTGGTGAATACTTAAACCAAGAATTTATTGATCATTTTAGAGATTATGGTATAGTCTCACAATTAACTCCACTAGGAACACCACAATGGAATGGTGTGTCTAAACAGAGAAATCAAACTTTATTGTATATGGTTTGATCTATGATGAGTCAGTCAGATCTTTCAATATCCTTTTGGGGGTATGCTTTGGAAACTGCTACGTTCATATTGAACAGAGTTCCATCAAAGGTAGTTCAAAAGACACCATATGAGATGTGGACCAGGAAGTCGCCTAGTTTGTCTTTTCTTGAGATTTGGGGATGTGAGGCTTATGTGAAGCATCAAATGTCAAATAAATTGGAACCAAAATCAGAAAAATGCCTTTTTGTGGGATATCCTAAAGAAACTAAAGGATATTACTTCTACAATGCTTCTGAGAACAAAGTGTTTGTTGTTCGAAATGGTGTCTGTTGATGCTTACTGTTGTCTGGCGTCGGATCAACACCCACGTGCGGTTGTGCACATCCTGACCTCTTCTTAGGCTTGCCCCTGACCGAGAATGTGTACCTACGAGAGGGATGATTTGGAGAAACAGGATTCATCAATAGACAAGGGCTCTCCGATGCTCAAGGCAAGTATTGCTCGGCAGAGGTCGGCAGCTAGTTAAGTATGAAGAGGTCTCTCTCTCTAAAACGTCATAAATGCATCCTATTTATAGGCCACCAGCTGGATCGGGTGCAAGATGGGTTTTGCCCATTACCCAGGTGTCACATCAAAGTGTATCAAGCAGTGAGTGACAAGTTTCACGTCCATCGCCCAATGGATTGGACTCTATCAGACGGCAGCACGTTTGCCTGGTATTGGCCTACAAGGATGGGCAGTGACGTATCCTTATGAATAATGTGGTCCGACCCGGGCTATCGTACATCCCCGAGGTGGCAGTCTTCTTGGGGGCGTGCCCTAGGATAAATAGAAGGCACCTCAGGAAGGAGTATAAGTCGTCGGGTCAGACAGTAGCCCCTAATGTCTGTCGAGCTTATCTGCCGACCACCAAAGTTAGTGTCCTCGGTGGTGGCGCCGAGCTTACCCTCAACATTAGCCCCCCAATTCACCTGGTCGGTGTTCGGCCGGGTGGACTATGCTAAGTGGGTGAGGTCGGCTCAAAGGAAGAAGACCAAACGACACTTAGAAGCGGGGTGAGATGAAAAGACGCGTAGATCAGACGGGGGACGCGTGTAGCGTTGTAGCCGTCTGTGCGGCTGTCAGGCGTATTAAATGCACCTTTTGGGTTTTCGCGCTTGAATTTCCCGCTTAAAATGGCTATAAATAGGGTCCCTCCCCTTCGTAATTTGCACTTTCATTTTCAGAAATCTTTCGACCGAAAAATTTTAGCTGCCGAGCTCAAGTAGTATAGCCGAGGATTACATCACCCGAGCTACCAAGAACCCGAGCAGGTAATTTCCCGAGTGAAAATGAGCGATTTATCCGACTCACAGAACGTGGAGGTTTCATGGTCGGAAAGTAGCGAGGAGAGCAGCAGCTCTTCTTTGACCCAATCTGACACCGAGGTGGCGTCCCCAAGACGGGACAGGGCCAGTCGGTTGGAGCAGATCCTAAGGGTCGATTCCCAGACCGTGCCCTAGCAGGAGTTTTTAAATATGCTTGGTGGGCGCAAGCTTATCAGGCCGTCCAGGGAACAAGACCCTTATATAGGGGCGGCAACAGAGGGTTCTTCCTGAGTTTTCCCAAGGGAAAGAACCGAGTTTTAGGCCCACGAGGATGCTCCGAGTACCTCCGATCAGAGTGCAAGGGCCCCCATCCAAGTCGCGGGGGTGATTACGGTTGATGTCTCCGATGAGGAGCACGCAGCCGAGGAAACAGGGGCAGAACAGCCGGAGATAGAGCAGGAGGTACAGGCCACCCGCGTGCGGGGCGTTATGGCATATCGGATAAGCCGCCCCGGGCAAACCTCAGCGGCGAGTTATACAGGCGCCATCACAGAGTCGCAATTAGAGACTCTACGCGACGAGTATGGCATTCCTGCCGATGTGGTTCTCGCTGTTCCCAGTGAGGGAGACTCACCTTTAGACGCGCCGGAAGGATTTATCACGCTTTACGCCGAATTCTTCAAGGCCGGGCTGCGCCTACCACTGCATTGTTTTCTCCGCCGGACACTTAATGACTTTAATGTGTGCCCGGCACAGTTAAACCCGAACAGCTATAGGTCGTTGATCGGGATGTATATTTTGTGGAAGTACCACAGGAGTATCGAGATGCCGCTGGAGGCCTTCAAGCAAGTATTCAAGATGAAGAAGCTTCCTCGGCAGTCTGGCTGGTACTACTTCACCGGCTTCAGAAAGGACTTTATTTTGGGCAACCCCGACTCGGACAAGCTATGGAAGTACGAATGGTTCTACATCAGGGGGAACTTTTTAGCCCGAGCTGATGAAGTTGTCCCCGAGGATGAACAAGTACCGAAGTCATTTGAGCAGGGGCACGTCTGGACCAAGCGTCCTTGGGCACCGAGCCGCGTTATAAAGGCCGTGGATGAGCTATTCGAAAAGCCAGAGTCGTCCAGGCAACAGTCCTTTCTTCTGAGAAAGGACACTCTATCCATATACGGCTGGTTCGGGGAGTCCAGCAGTCTTCCCCGAGCCAGGCGTCCTACTCGGGAAGTCGGGCAGGTTACAGTTGCCCGCCCGAGTAACGCGGACCTTCCAGGGCCAAGCACTTCCCGGTCTGGGTGGCCGACAAGGGAGCCTTCTTCGTCCAGTACCGAGGACTCGTCCAGTGGCTCCTTCGATGCGGGGCCACCCGTAGCCGACGAGGACCTCGAGGACGTAGTTAGGCTCCTATACCCGTCGGGCCAACTTCGGATCGGAGGTCAGCCCGGAACCTTATTTATAGTCGTTCCTTTTTATTTTGACCTTCTCTTGACTTATTTTCTTTGTGCAGAAATGACCGCACCGACCTCCCGTGCTGGCAGGCTCGCCCAGATGGCAAGCCAGAGGAAGGGCAAGGGCAAAGCTGTCGATGCTGGCAGAAAATGCAAGCGAACGCTAGTGCCTGAGCCCCCGACACGCACCGGGCAAACTTCTTCGTCAGTCCAAGTTTCACCACCTCCGCCACTGCCGATAAGGTCCTCGCCTGCTCGGCCGCTAGAGGTTCTTTCGAGGACCTGCAGAGGAGGCGCCCGGACTACCGTGGCATGCTTCTCGAGAGCCTCGGAGACAAGGCTCCACCGGATGACTTCTTTATGAACATCTGGGGCGAAGACTTCTAGGACTTGTGCAACATGGCCCTCCGAGCGACTGCCTCAGTAAGTATCTGAGCTAATCAATAGTTCCGATGACTTCCTGCAACATTGCCAAGGACTAACCCCTTGTAATTTTCACAGTCAAGCGCCATTGTGCATATGGTCCACTCTATCGGGATGAGGGAGATCCACAAGGAGAAAGAGAGGCACAAGAAGACCCTCTTGCTGAAGATGGACTCCGACAGGGAGCTCAATGATAAGAACATTAAGCTAGATCAAGCTAAGGAGGAAGCTCGGAAGGCAAAGTCCGAGGCCGAGGACATGTCGAGGCACCTCAAGGAAGCAGAGGATAAAGCTGTTTGGCTAGAGAATAAAGCTGCACGGTTAGAGGGGCGGCTGGCAACCCTGCAAACCGAGCACCAGTAATTTGTGGCTGGCTTCCCCGACCGCTTAGCCGCTGCGGTCGAGGAGTTTAAGTCATCCCCGAAATATACCGATCTCTACTTCGACAGAATGGCGGACCTCCGTGACCATCTGATCGAAAAGCATCCCGAGGCGGCCAGTTTCGACTAGTCGGTCATCGCCGAGCCGAACCAAGGTGATGCCGAGCAACAGTGGGATGTTGAGGAGGAGGTTGTCGTTGTGGACGGTGATGATGACAGGAATGTGCAGCCTGCCGAGGGAGGCCAGGACGACAACTTGGCCAGGGGCGAGGCCCAGGCTAATTAATCCTTTCTTCTTTTTCCCCTTTTGTAATCGGGCTAGGGAGGTGCCCGGTTTCCTAGTACCCTCCCAATAAATAAAATTAAAACATTTTATATTTTTCCGTTTTGCACCCACTTTTTCTTATGTGTAATTTGGTTGTTTTGTTTTACACCCCACGTAATTTTCAAAGTTAGGCACTTCTCGGGGAGGATCCCAGGCTGGACAGTCGTCCGAACAGAGTTTTATGATACCTCTGATCTCGGTTAACCTGAGCACTTCTGTTCTCGGTCACTCCGAGTAGTTATCCTTGTCTGCTTAGTTATCCAAGCAAATTTAGGTTACTGATCTCGGTCGGGTAGAATATAAACGGAGTATAGCTACCCTTACCCTGTTGCCCCCCGTAGACTTATTGGAGTTTTAAAGAAACTATACAAGTATAGGACTAATCGGACACGTAAATGTGCCGAGCAACTTAAAGGTTTGCCCCCCGGTCTGGTTTGACGAGGATGACTCCCTTGATGGGGACTCAACATCCTGTCTTCTGAGTTGGAGTTGTGGCATCTTAGGCATACTCTTCCCTTAAAGACATTGCTCAGGTGGAATGAGATTAGGGAAGTTGTACTCCATTAATATAATATTTACATGGATTTTTCTAGCCCTGCTCAGCAGGCCCAGTTGCAAAAGAATTATGGCCAGAGGTCAAAAAAGGAATCTGGCTCTAATCTAGTCGTTTAAAAATAAAATCTTTTTAAGAGCTCGGCATTCCATGGATGCCCGAGCTGATTCCCATCAGTATCAGTTAACCTGTAAGTGCCCGATCGCACGACGCCTTTAACTTTAAAAGGACCTTCCCACTTCAGACCAAAGGACCCGAGACCGGGTTGTTGAACTGTGACCTTCTTCATCACTAAGTCACCAACTTTAAAGCTTCTCGGTTGAACCCTTTTATTGTAATACCGAGCTACAACCTGGTTTCGAGCTGCGTTACGAATTGATGCTCGATTCCTTTTTTCTTCAAGTAGATCGAGCTCGTTCAACATGAGCTTCGCATTCAGGGTTTCTTCGTATTGCTCAACCCTTAAGCTCGGTAACCCTACCTCAGCAGGGATTACAGCCTCTGCCCCGTAAACTCGGGAGAATGGTGTTTCACCAGTCGCAGCTCGTGTAGTGGTTCGGTATGCCCAGAGCACTTGGGGTAGTTCGTCAATCCATGCACCCTTAAGCTCCTCAAGTTTCTTCTTCAGGTTATCCTTGATTGTCTTGTTCACGGCCTCAACCTGGCCATTACTCTACGGATAGCTCGGGGAGGAGAAAACTTTCTTAATGCCGAGCTTCTCGCACAGATGACGTAATCCCGAGGAGTCAAATTGTTTGGCATTGTCAGTCACAATAGTGTGCGGGATTCTAAACCGGCAAATGATATTTTCCATACAAAGTTGGTGCACTTGGCTTCGGTCATGTTGGTGCAAGGCTCAACCTTGATCCACTTCGTGAGATAGTCTATGGCGACGATGCAGTATCTGAATTGTGAGCGGGCCGACGGGAGAGGTCCGATCAAGTCGATGGCCCACTTTGCAAATGGCCATGCTAAAATTACTGGATTAAGAGGCTCGACGTGTGAACTTAGCGCCCTAGCAAATTGCTGGCATTTAAGGCATTTTCACGCAAAGCTTCCACAATCTTGCTACATGGTGGGCCAGTAGTAACCCTGCCGCAGGCATTTCTGGGCCAAGGAGCGTCCACCGGAGTGATTGCCACAAAGGCCTTCATGGATCTCCTTCATTAAATATTCGGCCTCCTTGGGGTCTAAACATCTTAGGCATGGCATCGTGTAGCCGCATCGGTACAACTTTCCCCCAATCATCGAATACCGGGCTGAGCTGTTACGTATCCGACTTGCTTCTTCTCGATCGTCGGGTAATTCAGCTATGGTCAGGTATCAGATGATCGGGTCCATCCATGTACATGTCGGCTCCGCAGCCAGGTTCATGACCTCTTTATTAATACTTGGTCCGGAGAGTCTTTCGATGGGAACGGACATCAAGTCTATTCCACCCATCCCAGAAGCTTGTCAGGCAAGGACGTCGGCTTCCACGTTCTCAGATCGGGGGATTTATTTGAAAGTATAGGACTTAAATTGCCCAAGCAACTATTTCGCTTCCTTTAAATATGCCGCCATCGATTCTGCCCAGGCCTGAAACCCTCCAGTGACTTGTTGCACCACTAGCATCGAGTCACTATAGACGGTCAAGTGATCGACTCCAAGGTCTCAGGCAATTCATAGTCCGGCCAGCAAGGCTTCGTACTCTGCTTCGTTATTAGAGGTCTTGAAATCAAATCGAAGGGCATAAATGACCTTATACCCATCGGGGCTTGTTAGAATCAAGCCAGCCCCTGACCCGTCGATGCAGGTTGAGCCGTCGACGTGTAGTTTCCAGTTTTGCTCCAGGCAAAGGCCTTGTTCACTGCAGGTAGCTGTATCAGACTCCTCGACGGGTGATTTCTCAACTAAGGGAGCCACTTTTCTGGCCTCTGTAAATTCGGCAAGGAAATCCGCCAGAACTTGAGCCTTTATTGCCATTCTTGGCACAAAATGTACATCATATTGGCCCAGCTCAACCGACCACTTGGCCATCTGACCTAATATTTCTGGGCTCTGTAAAACTTGCCGGAGATGGAACTTGGTCGGGATCTTGACGGTATGGCCTTGATAATATGGCCGTAGCTTCCAGACCAATGTTATTAAAGCAAAGGCCAGTTTCTCCAACGGGGAGTACCGCTCCTCGGCACCTTGGAACGCATGGCTGGTATAGTAAACTAGCCTCTGGATCCCGTTCTCATCTCGGACTAATACCGAGCTGACAGCCTTCTCCGAGACGGCCAAATAAGCTGTTAAAACCTCACCAGGCAAAGGTTTGGACAGGAGCGGGGGTGTGGCTAGGTAAGTTTTTAAGTCTTGGAATGCATCCTCACACTCCCTGCTCCACTCAAACCTCCCCTTAAGTGCCTTGAAAAAAGGGTGACACTTGTCGGTAGCCCGGGAGACAAATCTTGACAAGGCGGCCACCATGCCAGTAAGCCTTTGCACGTCTTTCACCGTCCGAGGAGAATGCATGTCTATAATTGCCTGGGCCTTTGCCGGTTGACCTCGATTCCTCGTCGGTTAACCAAAAATCTGAGGAATTTACCTGAGCCGACGTCGAAAGCGCATTTTGCCGGGTTGAGTTTCATCCCATACTCCCGGAGAATGTCAAAGCTAGCTTGGAGGTCGGCCATGTGGTCCTTCGCTTGAATAGATTTTACTAACATGTCGTCTACATCGACCTCCATAGTTTTCCCGATCAGTTGAGCGAACATTTTGTTAACAAGGCGTTGATAAGTGGCCCCGGCATTTTTTAGACCAAACGGCATTACAACGTAACAGTACAAGCCCTGGTCGGTAATAAATGAGGTTTTGACTTTGTCTTCTTCGGCCATTCTTATCTGATTATATCCGGAATATGCGTCCATAAAGCTCAGTAGCTCGTGGCTGGCTGTGGCATCGACGAGCTGGTCTATCCGAGGAAGTGGGAAGCAATCTTTCGGGCAGGTCTTGTTAAGATCGGTATAGTCAATGCAGACCCGCCACTTGCCGTTCGCCTTTTTGACGAGGATGACGTTTGCTAACCACTCCGGGTACTTGACTTCTCTAATAAACCCAGCCTTCATGAGTTTCTAGACTTCATCGTTGATCGCAGCATATCTCTCCGGATTGAAGGCCCTTCGTTTTTGTATTACCGACTTGTGACCAGGTTGGACGTTAAGCCGATGACTGATGACGCTCAGATCTATGCCGGGCATGTCCGCATGGGACCATGCAAAAATGTCTCGGTATTTGGAAAGAAGGGATTCCAGGTCGGCCCGAATCTCAGGTCATAACTGTGATCTGAGTTGGACCGTGCGTTCTGGCCTTTCGGGGTCCAAGGAGAACGACACTAGGTCTTCGACCGGGGTACCCCTTACCTCTTCCTCGGGCAACCTGGGGTCCAAGTCTGCAAGCATCTTTGGCACCTGATCGGTTGGGAGATCGGTCTCGTCGACCGAATAGATGGCTAGGATTCCATGTTGCTGAGCTGAGGCTGCCTGGACTGCATTTGCATAGCAAGCCTGGGAGTCCGTCTAGGATTAACGGATCACTCCAACGCCACCATCGGTTGGGAACTTCATCGCCAGGTGATATGTCGAAACCACGGCCTTTAATCCGTTCAGGGTCGGCCGGCCGATGATGATGTTGTACTGTGAGGGTTTATCGACGACTAAAAAATCAACAACCCGAGTGACCCTCGTGGCTCCTTCTCCGAAAGTTACCGGGAGGCTGACCTTCCCGGTTGCCCAGACACATTCACCTGGGAAGCTAAAAAGTGGAGTCCAAACCGAGACCAAAGGCGCGTTGCTTATCTTTAACTTGTCGAACGCCTGCTTAAAGAGAATGTCTGTCGAACTGCCGTTGTCAACTAAGACACGCCGTACAATATTGTTGGCGATAGGCAGTTCACAAACCAGGGCATCGTTATGAGGATGCATTAATCGGTCCGCTTCTTCTTCAGTGAAGGTGATCGGGGTGTCTTCTTGACGGCATATCTTGTTGATGTGCTCAGACACATTTATGAATTCACCCCGTTCGACCCGCCGAGCTTCTCTGACGTAGGATCGCTGCCCACTCGACGTGTCCCCGGTGACAGGCCCGCCGAATATCGTGTGTACAATATTTGGGGGTTTCGGGGCGTTCCCACTATTGGTCCTGGGTCGGCTTTGTACGTCTCGGCTTGACGAGTCGTTCCTTCTAGAGGTTGTCCTCGGGGCTATAGCCCGTTCCACAAATTCTTGTAACAGTCCTTCTCGGACCAACCTCTCTATCTGGTCCCTCAGCTGGACGCATTCTCGAGTGGTATGCCCCACGTCCTTGTGAAATTCGCAAAACTTAGACTGGTTGCGCTTCACCTTGCTGCCTCGGAGCTTCGGCGGTGGTGTTAGCAAATTCTTGTCGCCAACCTGGGCGAGCACCTCATCGATGGTTGCCACCAGGGGTGTGTAGTTCTGAAACTTGCTGGTTGGCCCCTTTGGCTTATCAGCTTTCTCTTTCTTCTGTTTCTTTGCATGCTCGACGCTGCCCTATTCCGACGCATTTTTCTGCTTCTTACCTTTTTTTGTTCCGCTCGGGCCGGCCTCTTCCCGTCGGCTCTTCATGTACTCGGCAGCATCTGCGTGTCTCTAGGCATACCCGAGCATTTGAGAAAACGTGTTTGGCTGCTCAAAGGCCAAGGACCATGTCAGTTTCTCGTCTCGGAGGCCCCCTACAAAAATATGCTTGAGGGTCTCGTCTTCGACGTGCTTGACCTCAAGAGCTACCCAGGTGAACCGGTTAATATAATCACTGACGCTGCCGTCCCCCTGCTTGATGGCATACAGGCAAGTTATTTCTTTCCTCCGCGTCCTGGTTGTAGAGAATGCGGAGGAGAAGGCATCGGCTAAATGCCAAAAAGAAGAAATCGACCCGGGTTTGAGTCGTCGAAACCACTGTCGGGCAGGGCCTGTAAGAGTAAGTGAGAAAGCTTTACACATCGCAGCATCGCTGGCGTTCTGCAGCAGCATGTGTCCCCGAAAAAGTCTGGCGTGCTCATCAGCGTCAGTGGCTCCATCATAAGGCTTGATCTACGGGACTTTGAATTTTGGCGACATAGGCGCCCGCATTATGTGATCCGGGAAAGGCGGGTCCTGAGCTCTGATTTCATCTAGACCGAATCTACGATTCCAGATCTCATCGATCTGTCGCTGTAGTGCCTGGAACTGACGGCTATTGGTATCTTCAGGCAATTCGACCCGATAGGGTACTCCATCCACCGCACAGCCTCCAGCCCTGGCCTGGCGACTCCGGTTGATTCCTTGAGACCCGAGCTGGTCAAATACCGAGGCTCGGGAGCCTTGTGGTGAAGGGGCACGAGCCGCTTGGCGACCCACACGGTGTTCTTGAACTTTCCTGTTGTCAGCTGGAATTCCCCTAGTGGATCCCGCAGACGGCTCGGATCGGCTTTGCTGTGGGTTTGCCGCACTTCGCTCAACCTGACTTCCAGCCCGGTCATCCTGGGCCGGGAGAGGCAGAGCTGGTGCAGCTTGTCGCTGGCCTTGCTGGGCGAGCTGCTGAGTTAGGATCTAGACCGCATCTGTAAGCTCACGGATCGGATCTTGAGTGGCTCGGGCCTCTACCAGCTCGGCCCTCGCCGTGCTTCCCTACCCCCTGGATCGAGATCTCGTGGTCCGAGGATGGCCCCTAGGTCGGCCTGTAGCCGGTTGCCTATACCTTGCATCACCTGACCCCTCCGGTCGGGCGGTTTCGTCTCTTGCATTACCTCGTGTCGTCATCTCGGGGATCCGAGGTATAATATAAGTTGGGCACGTTCGGCCCTCCTTCTAGCGCCAAAATGTTGATGCTTACTGTTGTCCGGCATCGGATCAACACCCACGTGCGGTTGTGCACGTCCTGACCTCTTCTTAGGCTTGCCCCTGACCGGGAATGTGTACCTGCGAGAGGGATGATTTGGAGAAACAGGATTAGTCAATAGACAAGGGCTCTCCGATGCTCAAGGCAAGTATTGCTCGGCAGAGGTCGGCAGCTAGTTAAGTATGAAGAGGTCTCTCTCTCTAAAACGTCATAAATGCATCCTATTTATAGGCCACCAGCTGGATCGGGTGCAAGATGGGTTTTGCCCATTACCAGGTGTCACATCAAAGTGTATCAAGTAGTGAGTGACAAGTGTCGCGTCCATCGCCCAATGGATTGGACTCTATCGGACGGCAGTACGTTTGCCTGGTGTTGGCCTACAAGGATGGGCAGTGACGTATCCTTATGAATAACGTGGTCCGACCCGGGCTACCGTACATCCCCAAGGTGGCATTCTTCTTGGGGGCGTGCCCTAGGATAAATAGAAGGCACCTCGGGAAGGAGTATAAGTCATCGGGTCAGACAGTAGCCCCTAATGTCTGCCGAGCTTATCTGTTGACCACCAAAGTTAGTGTCCTCGGTGGTGGCACCGAGCTTACCCTCAACAGTGTCTTTTTAGAAAGAGAATTCACTTCTAAAGGAACCAGTGGGAGTAGAGTTCAACTTGAAGAAATTCAAGAACCACAAAATACCATTGAACCACCTGTGGAATCTCAACTAGATCAACAAGTAGTTGTTCAGCCTACACAAGTAGCACAAGGCCCGAGGAGGTCTGGTAGGACACGTTAGAGCCCTAAGAGATATGGATTTCTCTTAACTGATAATAATGATGTGATGATTATGGATTAAAATGAGCCCACATCCTACCAAGAGGCCATGAATAGCCCTGACTTTGATAAATGGCTGGAAGCCATGAAGTCAAAGATGTTGGAAACAAAGTGCGCAACGGAATTTTAAAATTTTTTCCATCAGAGTAATTTCCAAAACACAAGTTTGACATGTTATATGTATAAATTAGACAGATCTTACTAACCTCAGTGTGTCGAAGAACCACTGCAACCTGTGTAGAGAAGTAACGTTCTAGAAGAGCCTCAACCAATTGGTCTTCTTTGCTATTCTCTATCCACAACCGGAGTAAGTGTGGGCTCACACGTTCAGCTTCTTCCACCGGTGACACTCCTTCCAACCAATAGAGAAAACCCAAAGCTAGTGCTCGTGATTTGCAAACAAAAGCTCTCAGGGAGTTTTTAGATTCTCACTAGAAGAGTATCACTCTTAATCTCTCAAATTAATCTGAGTAAATCATGAGACTCACTCCTTTTATATAGCTATTGGTCCTGGGGTCAGTCCATATCAGATTAGGTCTCAAAAACTCGAAACAGAATCAAGTTCGGATCAATATCTGATAATATCCACGTGAAAATAAGTAATCTTATCTCTGCTGATTGGCAGGCCAAACATTCTGATCGGTAAGCCGAATAGGCCAGTTCGACAGGCCGAACCAATCATCCGGCAGGCCGAACTCTGGAGAAAAAATCTCCGCGAATCTTTTATTTTCCACCTGAGATTCTAAGGTATAAAGTCTCAGTTTTGATTCAAATAACCCAATAGAGAAGCTATCTGATCAAAACAAACTTTATCAAGATAATCTCTAAGAAAATAAATCAATTCATAATAATTCTACAAGTTTATCTTGTTCTAACTTGTCAAAAAAATTAAAACAACCGATAAACAGACAAGAATTATCTGATCGTAATAATTCAACAAGTTTATCTTGAACTAATTTCTTACAAAATTAATTCAACCGATAAACATACATGAATTATTTGACTCTTACAAATTTTAAACCAATCTGATAAATCCGACATAAGTCACCAATTATTGGAAAAGCATGCCGTGTCGTTACAGGATTTTGTGAGCTAGCAAAGGGGACCAAAATGGACCTATAAAGTTCAAGCTCATGATAATTATGAAACCCAGTATCCCAGATATAAATTTCACAATTATCAACTCCAACGCTACTCCACTAAAAGCTTGGAGCTGCACTCTCGAACTTTATAGAATTACGAAGCTCGTGGAGCTAAGTCTCCATGGCATATCATAGTGCATCGTATCCCCATATGATAATCCATAATCGGCTTAAGGACAAGTTCTTTCTTACCTTCCCGATTATTTTTATTTTACGTTCCATTGTCTCACCATTAGAAAACTTACCATCCAAAGATAGTATACCATTCGGTTACACCTATGTATCCAAATGGTTGAGCGCTCCAGTTTTTCAATTACAAGACAACGCATATAAGAGGATATCATTACTCCTAAAGAGGAGCTATGGATTTCATATCTATGAATAACAATTCTACGCTATCAAGAGTCATGCCTCCAACGTACCGGCATGCATACCACTATAGAGATGTGGGAGTCACCCATTGGTACATCAAAAGACACAAGTCGAGACAACGGGCCCACTATTCATCTCAGGATTAAGATACAATACAAATGACTGTCTAAAGTTAATCGATTTGCCAAGACAGAATTATTAATCCAAATCAATTCACTTTATGTCTCGATCCAACACGTCGTCACCTATGACAACGCGCCAATGTTTCTATTCACGGAGTCCAACTCCTATGGTCAAGACAAACCATCTCCCAAAAGGGATATAGACAACATAACAATCTTTACATGAATAAAGCGCCCAACTTTATTCCCTCGATTGTGGATCATATGTTTTAGACCGTCACCTTAAGAATTGTGTCTTACGCATAATCAACCCGTCATAT
This sequence comes from Artocarpus heterophyllus, assembly GCA_025403435.1. NCBI lineage: Eukaryota > Viridiplantae > Streptophyta > Magnoliopsida > Rosales > Moraceae > Artocarpus > Artocarpus heterophyllus. The sequence goes on from CM046342.1 coordinate 21,578,864, forward strand.
GCCCAATTCTTAAGGTTTAGACTGACAGTCTCAGACTACTGTTTGCTTATCATACATTCAACAAATATGAACGTAAAGAGGACAAGATTTGGTATATATATGAATAAATTCTTTATTGATAAAAATGTCTCTAAAAACATATTACATTTTTACTCCTTAGGGCATACATGTCTAACAAGAGATGCAATCCATGTATAATAATCAAGTATGGACTTTGATCCGCCAAATAGTTTAAAGACTATTAGGTGCAAATGGGTTTTCAAAAAGAAAACAGACATGGATGGCAATGTGCATACCTTTAAGGCAAGACTGGTTGCAAAAGGTTTCAAGTAAACACATGGTATAGACTATGATGAAACTTTTTCACCAGTTGCTATGCTTAAATCCATTCGGATTCTCCTTGCCAGAGCTGCATACTATGATTATAAGATCTGGCAAATGGATGTCAAAACAGCGTTTCTTAATGGAAACCTACTTGAGGATGTGTATATAACACAACCCAAAGGTTTTGTTAGTCTTGAGAATTTTGGAAAGGTTTGCAAGCTTCAAAGATCCATTTATGGATTGAAGCAAGCATCTTGGAGTTGGAATCTTCATTTTGATGAAGCAATTAAAGAGTTTGGTTTCATCAAAAATGAAGATGAGCCCTGTGTTTACAAGAACGTTAGTGGGAACACAATAATCTTTCTAGTGCTATATGTTGATGACATATTACTCATTGGAAATGATATCCCTACTCTACAAAATGTTAAATCATGGTTAGGGAATTGTTTCTCAATGAAAGACTTAGGTGAAGCTGCCTATATTCTAGGCATCAAGATCTACAGGAATAGATCTAAGAGGCTTATTGGCCTAAGTTAGAGTACATACATTGACAAGGTATTGAATAGGTTTAGTATGCAAGATTCCAATAGGGGATTCTTGCCAATGTCACATGGAATTAGTCTTAGCAAGACTCAGTGTCCAATGACACAGGATGAGCGAGACCACATGAATAAGATTCCATATGCTTCTGCCATTGGATCTATCATGTATGCAATATTATGTACTCGGCCTGATGTCTCATATGCCTTAAGCATAACCAATAGATACCAATTAGATCCAAGTGAAAGTCACTAGACAACAGTCAAGAAAATCCATAAATATTTGAGAAGAACTAAGGATGCATTCTTATTGTATGGAGGAAAGGAAGATGAGCTTGTTGTAAGTGGTTACATAGATGCTAGCTTCCAATCTGACAAGGATGACTTTCGATCGCAGTTAGGTTATGTGTTTTGTTTGAATGGAGGTGTAGTGAGCTAGAGAAGTTCAAAGCAAGACACCGTTGCTAATTCTACAACAGAAGCTGAGTATATAGCCGCCTCAAAAGCAACTAAGGAAGCAGTTTGGATCAAAAAGTTTATTACTAGACTGAGAGTTGTTCCTAATATATCAGATCTGGTAGACTTGTATTGTCATAACAATGGGGCCATAGCATAGGCTAAGGAACCTAGATCACATCAGCAATCCAAACACATACTCAAGCGTTATCATCTCATTCGAGAAATCATTAAGAGAGGAGACGTGAAGATATGCAGAGTACCTGCAAATGACAATGTTGTTGATCCACTCACTAAGCCTCTTCCAGAGCCTAAACATGAGAGTCATACTAGGTCAATAGGTATTAGATACAATATTGATTGGCCCTAGTGCAAGTGGGAGATTGTTATTGATGTATGCTAGGTCAATTATGTAATGACCACATTTTGACTTCTTTACATTTACATTTTATTAATAAAGAGGCATTTTCATTATTGTTTTTTATTCTAATTCTATGAATAGTTAATTCTACCTAAGGCCATCAAATATGTGACTTGATAGTAAAACTCTTAGGTAAAAATTGAATTCTATTTTAAATTATCCCTAGTCCGTCATTATTATTGGGATAATAATGAATGAAGACTAGTATGAAGTTTGACTAATGATTATGTTTTACTAATTATGTGTATAAGATACTGCGTCAACTCATAGATACATATTTAAGAAATGATGTATTGGATCGACCCGTTATGAGAATACTGCATGGATAATTGTCATAAGTGATTCTCATCACAATAGTATTATCCTAGGCCTCTGACCTGAAATCACCATTGTTTCCTGCATGACAAATTCTATATTTTGACACATTCTAATATTATCTTTAATAGGATGATGGAATGGATTGTTATTGGATATAGAGTGAATCATGTGAGGAATGTGAGTGATTAAGAAGGAATGTGGTCATACTGGAATGAATTGATAAGGGTTATCAATATCAGTCTACTTAAGATCGAGAAATAATGTGATTAAATAGTACAAGGATGACATAAACCATGCCTTATGTTCAATCAAGGTATCTAATGACAAAAAGACTTTAACACTTATTGTGGATTAGGTTATGCCGGATTGTTGACATTTGCATAACTTCGATAATCATAATGTCTTGTTAGAGGCCGCTTATGATTTGTGGGCTAAAAACAGAATTTTAAGCCCACTGCCAACGTTATGTGAACCTACAGGGTCGCACATTTAGAACAAACAAAAAAAAAATTGGGTTTACTGTGTCTATGTTCAATGAACCTGATAATGTCCAAATTCGATGTACTAGATATGTCTAGGTTCATTGAATCTAACATTGTCTAGATTCTATGAATCATATTTGAATTACAGTTTACCCTAGTTAAAATCTATGAATCATATTTGAATTACAGTTTACCCTAGTTAAAATCTGACACTTTCTTGAAGTCAATATATATACGTGTGTTTTGGGTTTCATGTGGAATTAAGAAGAGAAAAGGCGTTCTCTTATTCCAAAAAGACAAAAACATCAAAACCCTAAAAATTAGAAGAGTCATTTAACACAAGGAGAGGGTACTAGCACACCAATTCGATTTTTTGAGAGTCTGTTCGTGTAGATACCTACAAAGGGCATTGCTCTAAGTAACAATGTCTAAATCCCATCTCAAATATGAAAAGCTCGAGTTAGGGTGTCACCAGAGTGAACCCACTCTCTTCCTTCCAATAATCTTGCCCTTTTTGTCATCCTAGTAAGATTCTATGACTTTCTTATCAATTTAATCGGATTGCATGAATCCTGCGAGGGTTTTGTGGGAATTAATTTTGATTTTTTGCTGCTTATTTGAATCACAAAATCCAACAAAACCCAACATTTGCTCCATCCTCCATGGCATCTAAGCGTGAAAAGTGCATTAAGCTCTGGGAAGGACTTAAAGGATCCATTTGATGGCAGTTGGTTGCTTTACAACTTTGGAACTTTGGAGAGTTGGTGTCGCCATCCCTATCGGTGGAAAGTGATTATGCCCTCTACTACGAGAACCAAGCAAAGACAACTAGAGTAACTTAGAGGAGTAGCAGGAGAGGTAGCAGTCGCCAAGCTTAGGTGAAGAATCAGCAAGGCAACACCAATAGTGGGAGTAGCAGTTCATTAGGCAGCGGATGCAGCAACCCCTACAACTTCCATTGCCATTATTGCCAGTAGCCGGGACACATCTAGAAGAATCGTCCAATTAAGAATGCTCGCCTAGAACTTCAGACTGGATAAGGTGCTAGCCGTTAGTCTCAACCCCAGTCCTTACCTCCACCTTAGCAACTTCTCCAACTATAGTTTCATCAGTTCACTTCTCAATAGCTACAATACCCAGTGCAAGGATATCAGCCACAAAATTTACAGCGCAGTGCCCCACAGTATCAAGCGTCAAGTATGGCTTGTGTGCATTCTTCTGCAACGCAGCAATATCGGCCGACTAACCTAGGACCTAGCAATGTTGGTAGAGGAAAGGGGAAAGCCCTAGCCTAGGTTCACACCATGACTTCAAGAAGCTCAAACGCTCAAACCAGCAATGCAGTTGTCAGTGGTACGGTTTTAGTTTCTCAATCTCTAGCACATGTTTTATTCGATACTGGTGCCACTCATTTTTTCATTTTAAGTTCATTTGTATATGACTTGGGATTAGAGGTAGAAGAATTTGATGAGCCCTTGATCATGACCTCACCCTTGGGGCAGGTGTGTGTGAATTGTATTTGTAAATCTTGTAAAATAATGATTGGGGTGAGACTTTGAAGAGTGATTTAGTTATAATCCCCATGTGCACGTATGATGTAATTTTAGGAATGGATTGGTTGTCCAAGTATAATGCCGTCGTAGATTGTCAACTTAGAAAAGTAACCTTAGTGTCTGATAGGAGGATGATGATCACTTACTAGGGTGGTAATGATCAAATGATGAGTGAGCGTCTCATGAAGACATGTCTTAGGGGACGAAAGAATCTAGCTTGTTATGCCTTTCTCATGAACCTAGAAGAAGAGTTCAATGCATTAGGAAGAAATGCAGTGATTCTACCGGTTGATGAATTTGAAGATGTGTTCCCCGATGAGTTATCGGGATTACCACCACATCAGGTGATTGACTTTGGTATTGAGTTGCTTCTGGGAACCGCTCTAGTTTCTGTTAGACATGTATGCCCTAAGGAGTAAAAATATAATACGTTTTTGGAGACATTTTTATCAATAAAGAATTTATTCATTTATATATATACCAAATCATGTCCTCTTTACGTTCATATTTGTTGAATGTATGATAAGCAAACAGTAGTCTAAGACTATCAGTCTGAACCTTAAGAATTGGGGATATGATGGGATGATTATGCGGTAGACACGATTCTTAAGGTGATAGTCTAAAACATATGATCCGCAATCGAGGGAATAAAGTTGGGCGCTTTATTCATGTAAAGATTGTTATGTTGTCTATATCCCCTTTGGGAGATAGTTTGTCTTGGCCATCGGAGTTGGACTCCGTGAATAGAAACATTGGCACGTTGTCATAGGTGACTATGTGTTGGATTGGGACATAAAGTGAATTGATTTGGATTAATAATTCTGCCTTGGCAAATCGATTCACTTTAGACAGTCATTTGTATTGTATCTTAATCTTGAGATGAATAGTAGGCCCATTGTCTCGACTTGTGTCTTTTGATGTGCCAATGGGTGACTACCACATCTCTATAGTGGTATGCATGCCGGTACGTTGGAGGCATGACTCTTGATAGCGTAGACTTGTTATTCATAGATATGAAATCCATAGCTCCTCTTTAGGAGTAATGATATCCTCTTATATGCGTTGTCCTGTAATTGGAAACTGGAGTGCTCAACCATTTGGATACATAGGTGTAACTGAATGGTATACTATCTTTGGATGGTAAGTTTTCTAATGGTGAGACAATGGAACGTAAGATAAAAATAATCAGGAAGGTAAGACAGAACTTGTCCTTAAGCCGATTATAGATTATCATATAGGGATACGATGCACTATGATATGTCATGGAGACTTAGCTACACGAGCTTCGTAATTCTATAAAGTTCGAGAGTGCAGCTCCAAGCTTTTAGTGGAGTAGCATTGGAGTTGATAATTGTGAAATGTATATCTGGGATATTGGGTTTCATAATTATCATGAGCTTGAACTTTATAGGTCCATTTTGGTCCCCTTTGCTAGCTCACAAAGTCCTGTAACGACACGGCGTGCTTTTCCAATAATTGGAGACTTATGTCGGATTTATCAGATTGGTTTAAAATTTGTAAGAATCAAATAATTCATGTCTGTTTATCGGTTGAATTAATTTTGTAAGAAATTAGTTCAAGATAAACTTGTTGAATTATTGCGATCAGATAATTCTTGTCTGTTTATCGGTTGTTTTAATTTTGGACAAATTAGAACGAGATAAACTTGTAGAATTATTGTGAATTGATTTATTTTCTTAGAGATTATCTTGATAAAGTTTGTTTTGATCAGATAACTTCTCTATTGGGTTATTTGAATCAAAACTGAGACTTTTTCCTTTAGAATCTCGGGTGGAAAATAAAAGATTCGCGAAGATTTTTTCTCAAGAGATCGGCCTGCCGGATGACGTGTTCGGCCTGCCGATCAGCGGTAGATAAGATTACTCGTTTTCACGCGGATCTTATGAGATATTGATCTGAACTTGATTTTGTTTCGAGTTTTTGAGACCTAATCTGATTGGACTGACCCCAGGACCAATAGCTATATAAAGGGAGTGAGTCACATGATTTACTCAGATCAATTTGAGAGATTAAGTGTGATACTCTTCTAGTGAGCATCTAAAAACTCCCTGAGAGCTTTTGTTCACAAATCACGAACACTAGCTTTTGGTTCTCTCTATTGGTTGGAAGGAGAGTCACCGGTGGAAGAGCTGAAGGTGTGAGCCCACACTCACTCCGGTTGTGGATAAAGAATAGCAAAGAAGACCAGCTAGTTGAGGCTCTTTTGGAACGTTACTTCTCTACACAGGTTGCGGAGGATCTTCACACAAAGGTTAGTAAGATCTGTCTAATTTGTACATATCACATGTCAAACTTGTGTTTTGGAAATTACTCTGATGGAAAATTTTTAAAATTTCGCTGCGCACTTTGTTTTTAACAGTTTCTATAGCACCTTATCGATGGTGTCGACAAAGATGAAAAAGTTGAGAAAGCAACTTCAGAAGCTTGCTAACAAGGGGTATATTCGGAATAGCACATCACCGTGGGGTGCACCACTTTTGTTCACTAAAAAGCATAGTGGAACATTAGGTTATATATTGATTATTGGCAGCTAAATTGGCTCACCATGAAGAATAAGTATCCACCGCCCAAGATCGATGTGTTATTTGATCAACTAGGAGGTTCCCGCTACTTCTCAAAGATAGATTTATGATCAGGATACCATCAACTCAAGATTAAGGAAGAAGACATCCCCAAGACAGCCTTCAGGACATGATATGGATATTTCGAGTTTCTAGTGATGGCATTTGGGTTGACAAATGCTCTAGCAGCTTTCATGGACTTAATGAAGAGGAGTTTTAGGCCTTCTTTGGATCTGTTTGTGATCGTATTTGTTGATGACATACTAATCTATTCTAAGACCTAGGAGGAGTATAAAGAACATTTGAGGATCGTACTTCAGACTCTACGGGGGCACCAGCTATTTTCCTAGAAGGAAAAGTGTAAATTTTGGCTGACTGAAGTTAATTTTTTGGGACACATCATCTCCAAGCAAGGTATCTCCATAGATCCTTCTAAGATAGAAGCCATAGTGCAATGGAAATGGCCGAGGAATGTGGCAGAGATCCGTAGTTTCTTGGGGCTCGTAGGATACTATAGGAAATTTGTGAAAGATTTCTCAAAGATAACGGCTCCACTGACACGATTGATCTGGAAGAATGTCATATTCAAATGGGATGAGAAATGCGAGTATGCCTTCCAAGAATTGAAGAATCGGTTGACCGCTACTCTGGTATTGATTATCCTGAGTAGTGACGAACGAATGCCTTAGGACGCAAACTTGGGTGCGTGTTGATGCAACATGGGCGTGTTGTGGCATATGGGTCGAGACAACTAAGGCCTCACGAGCAGAACTACCCCACTCATGACTTAGAGCTCACAGCAGTGATTCATGCACTAAAGATCTGGAGATGTTATCTGTACGGGGTGACATTTTAGGTTTTTTCTGACCATAAGAGTTTGAAGTATCTATTCACTCAGAGGGATCTAAACTTGAGGCAACAAAGATGGATAGAATATATGGAAGACTATGACTTTGCGCTGCGATATCATCCAGGAAAGGCTAACGTGGTTACAGACGTGCTTAGTAGAAAGTCTTCTAGATTTCTCGTGTGTTTGGCACTTGAAGACTGGAAAAGAGACACTATGGTTAGTGAGTACAGGCTAAAGTACAATAAGGATTGCGATTAAGTTTCGTTGCACCATATGGAGTTGACCCTAGCTCTTATTCAGAAGGTGAAGCAAAATCAATGGCGAGACTAGCACCTACAGGGAATATGGACACAGATCCAAAATGGGGAAAATTTTGAAGAATGGAGAATACATGTAGATGTTAGACATGTATGCCCTAAGGAGTAAAAATGTAATATGTTTTTGGAGACATTTTTATCAATAAAGAATTTATTCATTTATATATACCAAATCTTGTCCTCTTTAAGTTCATATTTGTTGAATGTATGATAAGCAAACAATAGTCTGAGACTGTCAGTCTAAACCTTAAGAATTGGGCATATGATCGACTGATTATGCGGAAGACACGATTCTTAAGGTGACGGTCTAAAACATATGATCCACAATCGAGGGAATAAAGTTGGGCACTTTATTCATGTAAAGATTGTTATGTTGTCTATATCCCTCTTGGGAGATGGTTTGTCTTGGCTATCGGAGTTGGACTCCGTGAATAGAAACATTGGCATGTTGTCATAGGTGACGATGTGTTGGATCGGGATATAAAGTGAATTGATTTGGATTAATAATTCTGTCTTGGATAATCAATTTACTTTAGACAGTCATTTGTATTGTATCTTAATCCTGAGATGAATAGTGGGCTCGTTGTCTCAACTTGTGTCTTTTGATGTGCCAATGGCTGACTCCCACATCTCAATAGTGGTATGCATGCCGGTACATTGGAGGCATGACTCTTGATAGCGTAGACTTGTTATTCATAGATATGGAATCCATAGCTCCTCTTTAGGAGTAATGATATCCTCTTATATGCATTGTCCTGTAATTGGAAAACTGGAGCACTAAACCATTTGGATACATAGGTGTAACCGAATGGTATACTATCTTTGGATGGTAAGTTTTCTAATGGTGAGACAATGGAACGTAAGATAAAAATAATCGGGAAGGTAAGACAACACTTATCCTTAAGCCGATTATGGATTATCATATGGGGATACAATACACTTTGATATGTCATGGAGACTTAGCTACACGAGCTTCGCAATTCTATAAAGTTCGAGAGTGCAGCTCCAAGCTTTTAATGGAGTAGCGTTGAAGTTGATAATTACGAAATGTATATCTAGGATATTGGGCTTCAAAATTATTATGAGCTTGAACTTTATAGGTCCATATTGGTCCCCTTTGCTAGCTCACAAAATCCTATAACAACACGGCGTGCTTTTCCAATAATTGGTGACTTATGTCAGAATTGTCAGATTGGTTTAAAATTTGTAAGAATCAAATAATTCATGTCTGTTTATTGGATGAATTAATTTTTGTAATAAAATTAATTTAAGATAAACTTGTTGAATTATTGGGATCGGATAATTCTTGTCTGTTTATCGGTTGATTTAATTTTAGTTAAATTAAATCAAGATAAACTTGTAGAATTATTGTGAATTGATTTATTTTCTTAGAGATTATCTTGATAAAGTTTGTTTTGATCAGATATCTTCTCTATTGGGTTATTTGAATGAAAACTGAGACTTTATCCCATAGAATCTCGGGTGAAAAATAAAAGATTTGCGGAGATTTTTTCACTGGAGTTCGGCCTGTCGATGGGGCCTGTTTGGCCTACCAATCAGGATGTTCGGCCTGCCGATCAGGGAGCAATAAGATTACGCGTTTTCAAGCGGATCTTATCAGATATTGATCCGAACTTGATTCTATTTTGAGTTTTTTGAGACCTAATCTGATAAAGACTGACCCCAGGACCAATGGCTATAGAAAAGGGAGTGAGTTTCATGATTTACTTAGATCAATTGAGAGATTAAGAGTGATACTCTTCTAGTGAGCATCTAAAAACTCCCTAAGAGCTTTTGTTCACAAATCACGAACACTAGCTTTGGGTTCTCTCTCTTGGTTGGAAGGAGAGTCGTCGGTGGAAGAGCTGAACGTGTGAGCCCACACTCACTCCGGTTGTGGATAGAGAATAGCAAAGAAGACCAGTTGGTTGAGGCTCTTCTGGAACGTTACTTCTCTACACAGGTTGCGGAGGTTCTTCACATAAAGGTTAGTAAGATCTGTATAATTTATACATATAGCATGTCAAACTTGTGTTTTGGAAATAACTCTGATGAAAAATTTTAAAATTTCGCTGCGCACTGTGTTTCCAACAAATTGGTATCAGAGCCATGGTTTTTACATAAATTTACAAGTTTGTGATCATGATATATGCATAAATTTTTTGATCTTTTATCTCTCGTATGCTTGAAGTGAATTTTATAGAGAGATGGCACTCTAGGTTTCTATATAATATATATGTTGTCGTGGATTATGTGGTGAATGTTTATTAATTAATTATGGTTGATTAAATCGTTGTTTAATTATTTATTGATTAATTAATACCGGTTATGGTTCCTTAGAGGTTAGAATGTGTATCTAAGTTTTTCATGTAATTAGATGGCGGACTATCATCTCCATCCAGGAATTATTATTCATTTTAAATTTGTAAAATTTTGTAATTAAATAATTATTTGGAGAAGATGGATCTAGAAGACGGATCTAGAAGATTAATGATGGCGCCCAAGGTATTTCCTGAGTCTCTAATTTTATGTTTTTGAATTGTTGAAAATAAAATTGATAAATTGCATTAAAGTTGTATTTTCTGGAATAAGTTTTTCTGCTCGGTCGGCATGCCGGACATCACAGTTCGACAGGCTGAAGGTCACAAATCGGCAGGCCAGACGTGTGGTCCGGCAGGCCGACAATGGGGTAGAAATTGGGGTGCTCTGCCGGTAGGCCAAACCTTCATGGATCGACAGGCCGATGAAGCATGACCGGCAGGCCGATCACCCAGATCGACCTGCCGACCGATAGCTGCCAAGTATCCAGAAAAGGTGCAATTTTTCCAGTGCAGTTTTAGTTTTATTTTTGAGACGATTCTGAGAAACATTAAATCTAGATATGACCAAAAATATGAAGTTTTTGATTCATAACAGGATTGAAGACTTGAAGATGGGTATTGCATGAAGAATGATATAGCTTGAGGATTCAAGGATGAAGAATCGATAAATGTCTCGATTATTCTCTTGTAATCTTAGTTCTTCTACTCTCTAGGGTGGAACCATAATATTACGGTTATTATTATTTTGCTTGTAGCTTTGCTTGATTGCTTTGCTTGTCTGCATTATAATATGATTTACCATATATATTGATAACATGTCATATAGGATAGGGAGTGCTACTCATATTAAAATTGTTTATGCATAATTTTAAAATAAAACCTTGACTTCAAAAGATTGAGTGGGAGAAAGTTTTCAAAGAGATGACCTAAGGCCTCCATCGTTGGTCCATAGGAAGAACATGGTGGTCCCGACCCCTAGGAAGGGATTTCTATCATGTACCAAATTGGATCTCTGAAAGGATAAGGTATTTTAGTATGATTTATGGTTGCACACCCCTAGGTGGTGATTATAAATCATGGATAAAATATCAAAATGATGGTTATACACTCACATTAATTTTATTATTAACGTCCCCTAGGAGGTCTGTTAATAAAATTAATGGCCAAAAAAATGATTATTTGTATATGCTGGATCATACGGGTTCTAGATGGCATATATTAATCAGAAGGGGATCCGTGTTCCTGATTGAATTTGGCATGACTCCCCTAGGAGCTTGTTGAATTCTGAGTTGGGAATTATCGTTGTAAGGTTGTGATATTTTCAAGATTTGACACATAAATACATTTGTATGATTTTACATGATTGTGTTATCTTACTAAATTATTATATATGTTTGCTTATGTTTGGTATATGATTCCTTATTGTAGATTGGAAATGTCTAAAAACGCTTTATCATCGATACTTGACAAGAACCTGTTAACTGGTGAGAATTATAACGATTGGAAACGGAACCTGGAAATCATCATATCCTTTGAGAAACTGAAATATGTACTGACAACCCCTTGTCCTCCCGAGCCTACGGCAGACTCAAGTAATGAGCAATTCCAAGCGTACGATCGCTGGAAAGATGCTAATGATCAGACCCACTGCTATGTTATGGCTAGCATGAACAACGTGCTGCAGGCTCAACATCAGGATTATGAGACTACAAAGCTGATCTTGGATAATCTTGAGGATATGCTTGGAGGCCAGGCCATAACAAAGTGGTAAGGGGCGCTTCAGAAACTCTTAAACTGTAGATAGAGACCGGGGACATCTGTAAAGGAGCACAAGATGTTGGTCATGGGTTACCTCGCTGAGGCTCAAACCAATGGAGCCGACATCGATGCTTAAACTCAGATGACTATGGTCTTTGAGACTCTGTCTAAGGAATTTATTCCGTTTAGAGCTACTTTTAATTTAAGTAATAGACAGGATATGACCTTGACAAAACTGATGAAACAGTTACAGGAGTTTGAACTGCTGATCAGGGAGTCTCCTGCTGGTGGTGAGGCCAACATGGTAGCTGCTTCTGGTTCCAATCCTAACTCAAGGAATGGAAAGAAGCAACAAGCCAAGAACGGGAAGTCTTCTACTCCTGCTGCTACCAAGAGCAAGAAGAAGAAGAAGAAGAACCCAAAGAAGCTTAAGTGCTTCTTCTGCGGAAAGGTCGAGCATATCAAGAAGAATTGCAAGGACTTCCTTTCCAAAGGAGGTAGGTGTGATCTTCTATATTTAGAAACTTGTTTGGTTGAGGAATCTAGTGACATCTGGGTCCTAAATTTCAGAGCAACTAATCATGTTTGTGTTTCTCTACAGTTATTCAAAGAAACGAGAAGTCTGCTACATGAGGACTTTACGCTTCGGATGGGCGATGGATCCTTGGTCTTAGCGGAAGCAGTAGGAGATGTCCTTCTTTACTTTGATAATTATAGGAATTTAATTTTGTGAAATTTTTTTTATGTTCCTAAATTTAAAAAGAATTTAATTTCTGTATCTTCTTTATTTAAAGACTCCTACGTGGTATCTTTTAATGAAAAAGTGGTGATTCGTAAAAACAAATCTTTTATCTGTTCTGGATGGATGCAAAATAATCTATATTTTATCAAACCTAAGATGGACTTATTGCTTAATGCTGAGATAAATGATAATGACTCAAAAAGACTTAAAACTTCTCACTCTAATAAGACTTATCTTTGGTATTTACGCCTTGGCCATATTAACCTGAATAGGATGCAAAGGTTGGTAAGGGACAGACCTTTAAGTCACTTACAGGTGGAATCTATACCTTAATGTGAATCTTGTTTGGAGGGTAAAATGACCAAAAGACCATACGGGTCTAAGGACAATAGGGCCGAAGGGGTTCTAGAACTTGTGCATAGTGATGTTTACGGACCGATGAACATCCGAGCACGAGGAGGGTATGAGTACTTCGTCACTTTTATTGACGATTACTCAAGATATGGGTATGTGTACCTGGTGTACCACAAAAGCGAAACTTATGATAAGTTCAGGGAGTTTCGGGCTGAAGTGGAAAAGCAATTGGGTAGACCCATAAAGGCACTTCGATCTGATCGAGGTGGGGAATACCTTTCGGATGAGTTCTTGGGACACTTGTTAGAGAATGGGATTTTATCCCATTTGACTGCGCCAGGAACTCCACAGCAGAATGGCGTAGCAGAAAGAAGGAATAGGACTTTGTTGGACATGATTAGGTCCATGATGAGTTATTCATCATTGCCTTTATCCTTTTGGGGATATGCACTACAAACTGCATGTTATCTTTTGAACAATGTGCCTTCAAAATCGGTCCCTCAAACTCCTCACGAGTTGTGGACAAGAAGGAAGACATCCTTAAACCATATTCGCATATGGGGATGTCCGACTCATGTCCTGTTTAAGGATCCGAATAAGTTGGAAGCACGTTCAGAAGTTTGTGTGTTTGTAGGATATTTAAAAGGGACTAAAGGGGGTTATTTTTATAACCCAAAGGAAAATAAAGTCGTGGTTTCAACTAATGCAACTTTCCTTGAGGAGAGTTACATGGATGACTTTAAACCTCGAAGCAAAGTGGTGCTTGAGGAGTTAAGGGGTGATACGTTCACCCCGGAGGTTCCAAACGAAACCATTCTGATTGGTATAGAAAAACCAAACAAACTTGAACAACAATCTCAGGGGCTTCGGCGTAGTGGGAGGATCGGGCATCAACCTGAGAGGTATATGTTCAATGGGGAGGTCTTTTTGGCTGAACCGGATGAACATGATAGGGATCCTTATACTTACGCAGAAGCTATAGAGGATGTTGATTCAAGACTCTGGACAGAGGCCATGAACATAGAGATGAAGTCTATGGAGACTAATCGGGTCTGGGAACTTGTGGATCTTCCCGAAGGGGTAAAACCCATAGGGTGTAAGTTGATTTACAAGAGGAAAAGAGGAGTGGATGGAAAGGTCAAAACCTTTAAGGCTAGACTGGTAGCTAAGGGTTATATGCAAAAGGAAGGAATCGATTATGAGAAAACTTTTTCGCCTGTAGCCATGCTTAACTCCATCCGGATTCTCTTGTCCATAGCTGCTGCTCTCGACTATGAGATTTGGTAGATGGATGTCAAGATGGCCTTTTTGAATGGTTATCTTGATGAGGCCATTTATATGAAACAACCAGACGGGTTCAAGGTCGCGGGTTAAGAGGGTAAGGTTTGTAAGCTGCTAAAGTCAATTTATGGACTTAAGCAGGCATCCCGTTCTTGGAACATAAGATTTGATCAAGTGATCAAGACTTATGGGTTCTCACAAAATGTGGATGAACCATGTGTTTACAAACACATGAAGGATGGGAAGGTGGTTTTTCTACTGCTCTATGTGGATGACATTCTGCTAATTGGCAATTACATTGGGCCATTGTCATCGATCAAATTATGGTTGACCAAGCAGTTTGACATGAAGGACTTGGGTGAGGCTAATTTTATTCTCGGTATCCAGATCTTTCGGGATAGGAAGAACAAAATGATAGCTTTGTCACAGGCCGGCTACATAGATAAAATTCTCAGGAGGTTTGCTATGTAGGATTCCAAGAAAGGTGGGCAATCATCTAGGTTTGGAATTACTCTTTTTAAGAAAGACTCTCCAAAGTCTTATGAAGAAAGAGAATACATGAAGAAGGTGCCTTATGCTTCAGCAGTGGGTAGTCTCATGTATGCCATGCTTTGCACACGATCGGATATTAGCTATGCGGTAGGGATTGTAAGTCGATTTCAGGCGGATCCAGGACCGAACCATTGGGTTGCAGTAAAGCATATTTTCAAGTACCTAAGAAGGACTTGAGGGTATATGCTTGTGCATTCGGGTGAGGACTTAACTCCTCTAGGATACACTGATTTAGATTTTTAATCTTGTCTGGATTCTAGGAAATCAACTTCGGGGTTTGTGTTTACTCTCGGCAGCGGTGCCCTCAGTTAGAGAAGTGCGAAGCAAGATTGCACTTCGGATTCAACGATGGAGGCCGAGTATGTGGCGGCTAGTGATGCTTCGAAAGAGGCAGTGTGGCTCCGCAAGTTCCTTGGGAATCTTGAGGTAGTTCCTGGTATGGATAAAGCGGTATCACTGTACTGTGATAATAGTGCGGCGGTAACTAATGCTAAGGAACCAAGATTTCACAAGAAGAGTAAGCATATTGATCGGAAGTATCATGTGATAAAGGACTTCGTTGAAGGCGGGCATGTCACGGTGAGTAAGATCGTGTCAGAGGACAATTTAGCTGACCCATTTACGAAGACACTTATTGGGAGAGTCTTCGAGAGGCATGTGGAAGCTATGGGGATGCGAAATTTGCTGTATTTACTCACTTAGTACAAGTGGGAGATTTTTAGACATGTATGCCCTAAGGAGTAAAAATGTAATATGTTTTTGGAGACATTTTTATCAATAAAGAATTTATTCATTTATATATACCAAATCTTGTCCTCTTTACGTTCATATTTGTTGAATGTATGATAAGCAAACAGTAGTCTGAGACTGTCAGTCTAAACCTTAAGAATTGGGCATATGATGGACTGATTATGCAGAAGACATGATTCTTAAGGTGACGGTCTACAACATATGATCCGCAATCGAGGAAATAAAGTTGGGCACTTTATTCATGTAAAGATTGTTATGTTGTCTATATCCCTTTTGGGAGATGGTTTGTCTTGGCCATCGGAGTTGGACTCCGTGAATAGAAACACTGGCATGTTGTCATAGGTGACGATGTGTTGGATTGGGACATAAAGTGAATTGATTTGGATTAATAATTTTGTCTTAGCAAATCGATTCACTTTAGACAGTCATTTGTATTGTATCTTAATCCTGAGATGAATAGTAGACCTGTTGTCTCGACTTGTGTCTTTTGATGTGCCAATGGCTGACTCCCACATCTCAATAGTGGTATGCATGCTGGTACGTTGGAGGCATGACTCTTGATAGCGTAAACTTGTTATTTATAGATATGGAATCCATAGCTCCTCTTTAGGAGTAATGATATCCTCTTATATGCGTTGTCCTATAATTGGAAAACTGGAGCGCTCAACCATTTGGATACATAGGTGTAACCGAATGGTATACTATCTTTGGATGGTAAGTTTTCTAATGGTGAGACAATGAAACGTAAGAAAAAACTAATCATGAAGGTAAGACAGAACTTGTCCTTAAGCCAATTATGGATTATCATATGGGGATACAATACACTTTGATATGTCATGGAGACTTAGCTACACAAGCTTCGTAATTCTATAAAGTTTGAGAGTGCAGCTCCAAGCTTTTAGTAGAGTAGCGTTGGAGTTGATAATTGTGAAATGTATATCTGGGATATTGGGTTTCATAATTATCATGAGCTTGAACTTTATAGGTCCATATTGGTCCCCTTTGCTAGCTCACAAAATCCTGTAACGACACGGCGTGCTTTTCCAATAATTGGTGACTTATGTCAGAATTATCAGATTGGTTTAAAATTTGTAAGAATCAAATAATTCATGTCTGTTTTTTGGATGAATTAATTTTTGTAATAAAATTAATTTAAGATAAACTTGTTGAATTATTGGGATCGGATAATTCTTGTCTGTTTATCGGTTGATTTAATTTTGGATAAATTTAATCAAGATAAACTTATAGAATTGTTGTGAATTGATTTATTTTCTTAGAGATTATCTTGATAAAGTTTGTTTTGATCAGATATCTTCTCTATTGGGTTATTTGAATCAAAACTGAGACTTTATCCTATAGAATCTCGGGTGGAAAATAAAAGATTCGCAGAGATTTTTTCACGGGTCTTCGGCCTGTCGATCAGCGAGCGATAAGATTACACGTTTTCACGCGGATCTTATCAGATATTGACCCGAACTTGATTCTGTTTCATGTTTTTTGAGACCTAATCTGATAAGGACTGGCCCCAGGACCAATGGCTATAAAAAAGGGAGTGAGTCTCATGTTTACTCAGATCAATTGAGAGATTAAGAGTGATACTCTTCTAGTGAGCATCAAAAAACTCCCTGAGAGCTTTTGTTCACAAATCATGAACACTAGCTTTGGGTTCTCTCTCTTGGTTGGAAGGAGAGTCACCAGTGGAAGAGCTGAACATATGAGCCCACACTCACTCCGGTTGTGGATAGAGAATAGCAAAGAAGACCAGTTGGTTGAGGCTCTTCTAGAACGTTACTTCTCTACACAGGTTGCGGAGGTTCTTTACACAAAGGTTAGTAAGATCTGTATAATTTATACATATAGCGTGTCAAACTTATGTTTTGGAAATAACTCTAATGAAAAATTTTAAATTTCGTTGCGCACCGTGTTTCCAACAGTAGATGGGTTGTTATACTTCAGGGAACATCTGGCAGTACCTGCAATTACAAAAGTGATGAAAGCTATAATGGACGAAGCTTAGAAGTCTCAATTCACCATTTATCCAGGGAGCACAAAGATGTATCGCAATCTAAAGAGACAATATTGGTGGAGAGGCATAAAGAAGGATGTCTGAGGGTATGTGGCTAAGCGCGCAACTTGTCTCCAAGTGAAGGCTGAGCACCAGAAGCCAGCAGGTCAACTTTAACCTCTTCCTATTCTAGGGTGAAAATGGGAGCACATCACGATAGATTTTCTCACCAAATTGCCGAAGACAGCGCAAAGGCATGATGTGATTTGGGTCATCATTGACAGGTTGACAAAATCGGTGTATTTCATCCCTTTTAGGTCGACATGCTCAAGAAGAGTTCTCGAGGAGCTATATCTACAGAATAAACTGAGGTTACATGGAGTTCCTTTATCCATCACATCTGATAGAGACACCTGATTCAACGCCAATTATTGGAGGAGCTTTTAGGAAGCCTTAGGCACAGAATTGAACTTTAGCACAGCCTTTCATCCTTAGACCGACGGGCAATCTGAGCAAGTCATTTAGATCTTCGAAGATATGTTACATGCGTGTGTCTTAGATTTTGGTAGGAATTGGAAGAAGTATTTGTATCTGGAAGAATTTGTGTACAACAACAGTTATCAAGCAAGCATCGGGATGGCACCATTTGAAGCACTTTATGGACGACAGTGTCGGCCATCGGTATGTTGGGTAGATCCAAAAGATAGGATTATTCTTGAGCTAGATGAGATCTATGACAGCAACCAAAAGGTCACCGTAATACAAGATCGATTAAAGGCTGCTCAAAGTAGGCATAAGAGCTTTGCGGATAGGAGACGTTGACTCTTGGAATTTGAAGTAAGAGATTTTACTCTCTTATAGGTATCACCATGCAATGGTATATCACGTTTTGGTGAAAGTGGGAAACTTGTATCAAGGTACGTTAGACCGTTTGAGATTACTCAATGTGTTGGTGTGGTCAACTTATCGGCTTGATCTTTCTCCCGAGCTCTCTCATGTTCACAACGTATTCCATGTGTCGATGCTTCGAAAGTGTCTGCCCGAGCAAAGCAAGATAGTCTCATTCCATGATGTGCGGATCTAGGAGGACACAACATACAAGGAGGTGCTAGTCTAGATTATCGATCGAAAGGTGATAAACTTGTGACATTGTGATATACCATTGTGAAAGTCGTGTGGCAGCATGTAACGTCCCAAAATTTATTCAATGTTAATGTAATATAAATGATGAATTAGTGTGCCATAATTAATGTTTTAACATTAATTAGAATATTTTGTTAGATTTTGAATTTTTGGTTGTTTTGTTAATTTGATGAATTCAAATGATTTCATATTGTTTTAAAATAATGTTTTGAGTTTTAAAACACAACAATTTGTAAAATGTTAAAAATACTCCGTTTTACAAACCATGGATGGTACATGGTTTTTGCACAGTAAAATCGCCCACCAATTTAATCAATTTATTCTCTCTCTTCCTCCTCTTTCCTCACTCTCTCTCGTGGCTCTCTTCTCTCTCTCTCTCTCTCTTTCTCTTGATCTCTCTCTCGGTCTCTCGCTCTCTCTCAAATTCCCTCTCAAATTTTTGAATCAAAATTCAAATCCAAGCTTCGGGTTAGCAAGGAGGAAGCTCGGGGACGTGATTTAGCAACCGAGAACGCGGATTGAAGCTTCGATTCGAAGTTAGTTTTGAAATTTCTAAACTTTTATAAAATTTTCAATTTTGTGCATTTTTGAAATCTAGGTTTGTTTAAGCTTAGAAAACCTTGGATTTGAGTTAAATGAACTTAGAACAACTAGAATCTAAGCTTAGATTGAAGAAAAAACGGATTGAATTCAAGATTTTTTATTTTTCTCCCTATTTTCTCATTTTTGGATTTTTGAGATTTTTGAGTTTAAATCTTGTTTAAATGAGTCCAAACGTGTTCTAGTATGTTTTTCTATCAACTATGATTATTTTCTACGCCTGGGATTTGAGAAAAACAGGTTAGAATCAAGATTTGTGTTTTGGGGATCAAGAAACCCATGGTTGGATTTCTGGGTTTTCCCAATTCGGCAGGCCGGATCACGTGATCGACAGGCCAGTGTTCTTCCATCCGACAGGCCAAACCTGGGGAAATGACCGGCCGACCGGACCTAGCTTCCGGTAGGCCAAACTGTACAGTTCGGCGGGCCGAAGCAGGGAGTCCGGCAGGCCGGCCGAGGCATGGAAAATTTTGTGATTTTTCACCCGTTTTCACTGTTTTGAACCCTGATTTAAATTCCAACTTTATAGAATGATTTTAAAGATACAAATGGCACACTATGACATCATGAAATGATTTAGTAACATAGAATGTCTTGAACTAGATAATGATCGACTTAGTTTGTATCTAGGATCGTTAGTGGTTCCGCGGAGCTAACGTATAGCGAACCAGGATTATGGTGTGGGACACCAGCACGAGTATTGAGGTAGGACTTCTACCCCATTCTTTGATAGCCTAGTTTCAAAATGATTTGGCTTTGAAAAGGATTTCTATTAAAGTGTTTTCAACGGTGGTTTGAAAATGAATTTATCGGTTATGTTTTAATACACTATGAACTGAAATGAATTTCATAATGAATGTAAATGACAACACTCGGTAATTGGGTTTTGAATGATGATAATAAACATATAGGCATGATGCCATATCAGAGATCGGGTCGTGTAGCGATCGACCTTGGGGGCAGGTCCCGAAACCCAACTGGGCCACTACAGTGGTGATGTTATTATGGTTTGCCTTGGAAAGGAAAATGATATTATTGGTTATACGGGTAAACTGTTCTGGGTAAGAATGGTTTTACTTAAAAATTGTTTATTTATTTATCTATTTATTTATTCAAGGTTTCTTTTAAATAACTCCTAAATAATGACATGTTTCTTTAAATTAAATTATTTTATAAAACATAGTCCTACCGAGCCTTTCGCTCACGTTTTATTTGTTTTAAATTTCCCCCTCTAGGTGGTTTTCCATTTAGGTTTGGAGAGGAATCTTCGGACAGGACTCAGGAGCAGTAGAGGATTAGTAAACTCATTTGTATTATTTAATTCAAGGCATGTAAGATCTTAATTTTATTTGTACTGGGATTGTGATTGTATTTATAATATCGTCAGTACCATGTGTGTGCACATGTTGTGGGTCTGTGGGACCCATACTCGCGGCTTTATTGTTTTAATTATTATTCGTTTCATGTTTTAAATTGCCTAATGTATATGAACTCTTTATAAGGTGTTTTAATGAACCCCACATTTTATACTTAATCCAACCCCTAAACTCTCAATTTTTAATTAAATCCTTTTTTAATTAATTTAAATAATTTGCCACGTCGCCTCTCGTACTCCGAGGCGTGACAGAATGGTATCAGAGCCCAAGGTTATGAACCTTGGGAATTGTGCACACATAGGTTTGACAATGAAATACCTCTGACAGTCTAAATTTTGTTTTCAGAAGTGAGGGAATGGCACCTAGATGTCGTTCGATAGCTGACGCCGAGTTCGAAAATGATGAGAGCATGATGAGGTCTATGTTTGCGGCTTTTCGGCAGATGGTAGCCAGGGCTAGACCGGGAGATTCTGATGTTAGTTGTCGACATGCGTACTTTAAGGAATTCCAGCAGGCATCAGTTTCAACTTTGGATGGCAATGGGGATCCGTAGTTAGCAGAGTATTGGTTGGATTCAATCTTGAAGCATTTGGATACCCTTGGTGTGCCTGAGGAGTATCGTGTGGAATTTGTTGCGTATAAGCTCGAGGGTGGCGCTAACACTTGGTGGAAACATTCTAAGCGTTTGGAGTGTGGTGGTGATATCAATTGGGACAGGTTCGAGGAGCTGTTCTATGATCGATATTTCGGTAGGGGCATAGAGATCAGAAGGCAGCTGAGTTTTACAGGTTGCAGTAGGGTGATCTGTCAGTTCGGGAGTATGAGGCAAAGTTTAATGAGTTGGCTAGGTTTGCTCCATCAGCTATGGCATCAGAGCGTGAGAAATGTATTAAGTTTCAAGAAGGGCTCAAGGCTCCTATTCGACGGTAGTTGGTTGCTCTACGGCTTAGGAGTTTCGGAGAGCTTGTGTCGTCGACGATCTCCATGGAGAATGATTATGTGCAGTATTGTGAGGACCGAGCCAAGGCTTTAAGAGGACCGCAGAGGAGTGGCAGGAAGAGCACCAATAGTCGTCCAGCTCCGGGGAAAGGCAAGCAAGGTGGCGCGACTAGTGGTAGCAGTAGTTCGTCTGGCAGCGGGCGCAGCAATCCCTATAGCTTTCATTGTCATTTCTGTCAGCAGCCCGGACACATCAAGAGGAATTGCCCGATCAGGAGTGCTCGTCTTGGATCTTAGACCGGGGAGGATGCCAGTCGTCAATCTCAGTCTCAGCCTCAGACCCTACCTCTGCCTCTGCAGTACCTGCAGTTGCAGTATCCCCAGTTCTCTCCTCAGCAATTCTCATATCCGGCACGGGGGCAGCAGCAGCAGTATTTTCAGCGCAGTGTTCCTCAGTATCGAGCGCCGAGTACGGGTAGTGTGCAATCGTCTCCATCTCAGCAGCATCGGCCAAGTAATCTAGGACCCAGCAATGTCGGTAGAGGAAAAGGGAAGGCGCCAGTGCAGGTCCATGCGATGGCATCTGGAGGGTCAGATTCTCATGTTGGTAACGCGGTTGTCGATGGTATGATCTTAGTTTCTAGATCTTTAGCTCGTGTTTTATTCGATACCGGTGCATCTCATTCTCTCATTTCGAGTTCTTTTGTACATGCCTTGGGATTGGAGGTAGAAGAGTTTAATGAACCCCTAGTCATAACTTCTCCCTTGGGGCGGGTGTGTGTAAAATTGTATGTGTAAATCCTGTAAAATAAAGATTGGGGATGAGATTTTGAAAAGTGATTTGATTATACTCCCCATGAGCTCCTATGATGTAATTCTAGGAATTGACTGGTTGTCCAGGTATAGTGCAGTCGTGGACTGCCAACTTAGAAAAGTGACCCTAGTGTCTGATAGGGGACGGTGATCACTTAC
The DNA here is from genome assembly GCA_025403435.1 of Artocarpus heterophyllus. Taxonomy (NCBI): domain Eukaryota; kingdom Viridiplantae; phylum Streptophyta; class Magnoliopsida; order Rosales; family Moraceae; genus Artocarpus; species Artocarpus heterophyllus. The sequence continues at coordinate 21,601,499 of CM046342.1, forward strand.
TAGGGTGGTGGTGATTGGTTAATGAGTGAGCGCCTCTTGAAGTCGTGTCTAGGAGGACGAAGGAATCTAGGTTGTTGTACTTTTCTTGCCAATCTAGATTGCGAGCCCTATGTTTTGAGTGGCAGTGTAGCGATTCCGGTGGTTGATGAGTTTGAGGATGTCTTCCCCGACGAGTTGCCAGGATTACCACCGCATCAGGAGATTGAGTTTGGTTTCGAGTTGTTTCCAGGGACATCACCGATTTCTATGGCACCTTATCGGATGGCGCCGGCAGAAATGAAAGAATTGAGGAAGCAACTTCAGGAGCTTGCTGATAAAGGGTATATTCGAAATAGCACATCTCTGTGGGGAGCACCAGTTTTGTTTGCTAAGAAGCATGATCGGACTCTCAGGTTGTGTGTGGATTATCGGCAGATGAATCATGTTACGGTGAAGAACAAGTATCCCTTGCCCAGGATTGATGAGTTGTTTGATCAGTTGGGAGGTTCGCGGTACTTCTCAAAGATTGATTTGCGGTCGGGTTATCATCAGCTTAGGATTAAGGAAGAGGATATTCCCAAGACAGCTTTTAGGACTCGGTATGGGCACTTTGAGTTTCTGGTTATGCGTTTGGGTTGACGAATGCTCCGACAGCTTTCATGGATTTGATGAACAGGATATTTAGGCCGTATTTGGATCAGTTCGTGATCGTGTTCATTGATGATATTCTTGTGTATTCTAAGAGTTGGGAGGAGCATGAGCAACATCTCCGGATCGTGCTTCAGACTCTACGGGAGCACTAGTTGTATGCTAAGAGGGAAAAGTGTGAGTTTTGGTTGACTGAGGTCAACTTTCTGGGTCATGTCATCTCGAAGCATGGTATTTCTATGGATCCGTCCAAGATTGAAGCTATATTGGAGTGGGAACGACCAAGGAATGTAGCAGAGATTCGCAGCTTCTTAGGTCTTGCTGGATATTACAGGAAATTTGTAAAGGATTTTTCAAAGATTGCAGCTCCGTTGACGAGATTGATCAAGAAAAATGTCAGGTTTGAGTGGAACGAAGATTGTGAGCTTGCTTTTCAAGAATTGAAGAACCGGTTGACTTCAGCTCCAGTGTTAGTTATTCCCAGCAATGACGAGCCGTATGAGGTTTATGCGGATGCTTTAGGGCGCGGACTTGGATGCGTGTTGATGCAGCATGGACGTGTGGTTGCGTACAGATCAAGACAGCTACGACCTCACGAGCGAAATTATCCTGCTCATGATTTAGAGCTCGCAGCGGTGATTTACGCGTTGAAGATTTGGAGGTGTTACTTGTATGGAGCGTCATTTCAGGTCTTCTCCGATCACAAAAGTTTAAGGTATTTGTTCACTCAGAGGGATCTTAACTTGAGGTAGCGTAGATGGATCAAGTATATGGAGGATTATGATTTTGCGTTGCAGTATCATCCCGGGAAAGCTAATGTGGTCGCGGATGCGCTTAGCAGGAAGTCTTCAGGGATTCTCGCTTGTTTGGCTTTTGAGGACTGGAGCAGGGATGCGACAGTGAGCGAGTATCGGCTACGTTATCATGAAGACTGTGATCGCGTTTCGGTGTATCATGTGGAAGCAACTCCAGCTCTTGTTCGGATGGTGAAGCAAAGTCAGTGGCAGGATCGGCATTTGCAGGGGATTTGGTCGCGGATTCAGAATGGGGAGCAGTTCAAGGAATGGAGCGTGCATGCAGATGGATCGTTGTACTTCTGAGAGCGTCTTGCAGTTCCAGCTATCGCCGAAGTGACGAAAGTCGTTCTAGATGAAGCTCATAGGTCTCAGTTCGCTATTCATCCGGGGAGCACAAAGATGTATCACGATTTGAAGAGGCGGTATTGGTGGAGAGGCATGAAGAAAGACGTTCGAGAGTACGTGGCCAAGTGTTCGACGTGTCTTCAGGTGAAAGCCGAGCATCAGAACCCTGCAGGTCAGCTTCAGCCGCTTCCTATTTCAGGGTGGAAATGGGAGCATGTGACGATGGATTTCCTCACAGGTTTGCCGAGGACGGAGCAGCGGCATGATGCAGTTTGGGTCATGGTCGAAAGGTTGACGAAATCGACGCATTTCATTCCGTTTAGGTCGATGTGTTCTAGGAAGGTTCTCGAGGAGTTGTATATGCTGAACATTGTGAGGTTGCATGGGGTTCCTTTATCCATCACCTCTGATCGAGACACCAGGTTTAATGCTAAGTACTGGAGGAGTTTTCAGGAGGCTTTAGGTACGGATTTGAACTTCAGTACGGCGTTTCATCCTCAGACTGATGGGCAGTCTAAGCAGGTTATTCAGATTCTCGAGGATATGTTGCGTGCCTGTGCGTTGGACTTTGGCGGGAATTGGAAGCAATGTTTGCATCTAGTGGAGTTCGCATATAACAATAGTTATCAGGCAAGTATTGGTATGGCACCGTTTGAGGCGTTGTATGGGCGACCGTGTCGGTCACCTATGTGTTGGGCCGAGCCAGAAGATAGGGTTATTCTTGGGCCGGATGAGATTCGTGATAGCAACGAGAAAGTCACGGTGATTCGAGATCGATTGAGAGCAGCTCAAAGTCGATAGAAGAGTTACGCATATAGGAGACGTAGACCCTTAGAGTTCGCGGTTGGAGATTTCGTTCTCTTGAGGGTATCGCCTTGTAAGGGAACTATGCGGTTCGGAGTGAGTGGGAAGCTCGCGCCGAGGTATGTTGGGCCGTTCGAGATCACTCAGCGTGTTGGTGTGGTCGCTTATCGACTTAATCTTCCACCCGAACTTTCTCATGTTCACGATGTGTTTCATGTGTCGATGCTTAGGAAGTGTCCGCCTGACCAAGGTAAGATAGTTTCGTGTCGCGATGTGCAGGTTCAGGAGGATACGACATACGAAGAAGTGCCGATTCAGATTATCGACCGGAAAGTGATTAGTTTGCGTCGTCGTGAGATACCGTTGGTAAAAGTCGTGTGGCAGCATCATGGGGTTGATGAAGCCACTTGGGAGCTAGAGTCAAGTATGCAGGAATTGTATCCGCATTTGTTTTGTTTCTGAAATGAGTTGTAAATTTCGAGGGCGAAATTTCTTTTAAGGGTGGAGAGTTGTAACGCCCCAAAATTTATTCAATGTTAATGTAATATAAATGATGAATTAGTGTGCCATAATTAATGTTTTAACATTAATTAGATTATTTGGTTGGATTTTGAATTTTTGGTTGTTTTGTTAATTTGATGAATTCAAATGATTTCATATTGTTTTAAAATAATTTTTTGAGTTTTAAAACACAACAATTTGTAAAATGTTAAAAATACTCCGTTTTACAAAACCGTGGTTGGCACATGGTTTTCGCACAGTAAAACCGCCCACCGATTTTCTCTATTTATTCTCTCTCTTCCTCCTCTTTCCTCACTCTCTCCTGTGGCTCTCTTCTCTCTCTCTCTCTCTCTCTCTTGATCTCTCTCTCGATCTCTCATTCTCTCTCAAATTCCCTCTCAAATTTTTGAATCAAAATTCGAATCCAAGCTTCGGGTTAGCAAGGAGGAAGCTCGGGGACGTGATTTAGCAACCGAGAACGCGGATTGAAGCTTCGATTCGAGGTTAGTTTTGAAATTTCTAAACTTTTTATAAAATTTTCAATTTTGTGCATTTTTGAAATCTAGGTTTGTTTAAGCTTAGAAAACCTTGGATTTGAGTTAAATGAACTTAGAACAACTAGAATCTAAGCTTAGATTGAAGAAAAAGCGGATTGAATTCAAGATTTTTCACTTTTCTCCCTATTTTCTCATTTTCAGGATTTTTGAGATTTTTGAGTTTAAATCTTGTTTAAATGAGTCCAAACGTGTTCTAGTATGTTTTTCTATCAACTATGATTATTTTCTATGCCTGGGATTTGAGACAAATAGGTTAGAATCAAGATTTGTGTTTTGGAGATCGAGAAACCCGTGGCTGGATTTTTGGGTTTTCCCAATTCGGCTGGCCGGATCACGTGATCGACAGGCCAGTGTGCTTCCGTCCGACAGGCCGAACCTGGGGAAATGACCGGCCGACCGGACTTGGCTTCCGGTAGGCCAAACTGTACAGTCCGGCGGGCCGAAGCAGGGAGTCCGGCAGGCCGGCCGAGGCATGGAAAATTTTGTGATTTTTCACCCGTTTTCACTGTTTTGAACCCTGATTTAAATTCCAACTTTATAGAATGATTTTAAAGATACAAATGGCACACTATGACATCATGAAATGATTTAGTAACATAGAATGTCTTGAACTAGATAATGATCGACTTAGTTTGTATCTAGGATCGTTCGTGGTTCCGCGAAGCTAACGTATAGCGAACCAGGATTATGGTGTGGGACACCAGCACGAGTATTGAGGTAGGACTTCTACCCCATTCTTTGATAGCCTAGTTTCAAAATGATTTGGCTTTGAAAAGGATTTCTATTAAAGTGTTGTCAACGGTGGTTTGAAAATGAATTTATCGGTTATGTTTTAATACACCGTGAACTGAAATGAATTTCATAATGAATGTAAATGACAACACTCGGTAATTGGGTTTTGAATGATGATAATAAACATATAGGCATGATGCCATATCAAAGATCGGGTCGTGTAGCGATCGACCTTGGGGGCAAGTCCCGAAACCCAGTTGGGCCACTACGGTGGTGATGTTATTATGGTTTGCCTAGGAAAGGAAAATGATATTATTGGTTATACGGGTAAACTGTTCTGGGTAAGAATGGTTTTACTTAAAAATTGTTTATTTATTTATCTATTTATTTATTCAAGGTTTCTTTTAAATAACTCCTAAATAATGACATGTTTCTTTAAATTAAATTATTTTATAAAACATAGTCCTACTGAGCCTTTCGCTCACGTTTTATTTGTTTTAAATTTCCCCCTCTAGGTGGTTTTCCATTTAGGTTTGGAGAGGAATCTTCGGACAGGACTCAGGAGCAGTAGAAGATTAGTAAACTCATTTGTATTATTTAAGTCAAGGCATGTAAGATCTTAATATTTTTTGTACTGGGACTGTGATTGTATTTATGATATTGTCAGTACCATGTATGTGCACAAGTTGTGGGTCTGTGGGACCCATACTCGCGGCTTTATTGTTTTAATTATTATTCGTTTAATGTTTTAAATTGCCTAATGTATATGAACTCTTTATAAGGTGTTTTAATGAACCCCACATTTTATACTTAATCCAACCCCTAAACTCTCGATTTTTAATTAAATTCTTTTTTAATTAATTTAAATAATCCGCCATGTCACCTCCCGTACTCCAGGGCGTGACACAGCATCACAGAATTGGTGAAGCCGCTTGGGAGTTAGAATCGACTATCCGGGAGTTGTATACGCATTTGTTTTATTTATGAGTTAATTGTAATTTCAGGGACTAAATTTCTTTTAGGGGTGGAGAGCTGTAATACCCCAAAATTAAATAAGCAAAATTAATTTGTAACATGGTGTATTAATGTGCCTAAAGGTAATTTAAACTTAATTTAATTAATTGTGGTGTTTTTCAATTTGTTTCATCTTTTATTACTTTATTTATTATTTTAAATTTTGAAAAATGACCAACACGTCCCATTTTGAAAAACCATGTGTGGGACATGGTTTTCACACGGCAAAAACCACTCTCCTTTCCTTTATTTAACTCTCACTCTCTTTCTCTTCCTCACTCACTCTCTTGTTCTCTCTCTCTCTTTCTATCTTTCTCTTGCTGTCCCACTTCTCTCTCTCTCTCTTTAATTCAAAATTTTGGAGCTCAAGCCCCAAATCTCAGTTGGATTAGAAGCTTGGAGACTTGATTGAGCTTCCACAAACTTGATTCAAGGATTAAATCACGGTTAGTTTTCAAAATTTCAAACTTTTTCTCAATTTTTCAAGTTTCTTTGTATTTTGAAATCCGAGCTTATTTAAGCTTAGGGAGCCTTGAATCTAAGTTTGTAGAACCTAGATTATCATGAATCTAAGCTAGATCGAACAAAAACCAAGTTAAATCAAAATTTTCTCTTTTTCTCTATTTTCATATTTCTTTAAAAATTTCTATGTAAATCTTGTTTAAAGTTGTTTAAAAGTGTTTTATTATGTTTTTCTATCATTTGTGAATGTTTTGTGTGCTTGGGAATTGAGAAAATAGGTTAAAAATGGGATTTCGAACTCAGGAAGACCGAGACTCGAAATCTAAAACTTTTCAAATTTTCCAGTTTAGCAGGCTGATCTTGACGATTGGTATGCCGAACTCATGAGTTTGGCATGTCGGATTCAACTTATCGGTAGGCCAAACCTAGAAAAATTCGGAAAGGCCGACATTAAATGGCTGGTAGGTTGAACTGTGGGGTTCAACAGGCCAGACCAAAGAGTTTGACAGGTCGATTGGGCTCTATCAAAAATGACTGTTTTTTACCCATTTTCACTATTTCAAACTTAGATTGAGATTTTAACTTTATAGTATAATTTTACAGACATAAACGATACATTAAGACACCATAAAATAGCTTAGTAGTGTAGAATATCCTAAGCTAGATATTGATAAACTTAGTCTCTATCTAAAGTTGTACGTGGTTCTATAGAGCTAACGTATAGCAGAGCGAGACTGCGGTGCACAGTCACGGTGCAGGATATCGTGGTAGGACCTCTATCCCTTTCTTTGGTAGCCATGTTTTTAAATGGTTTTGGCCTCAAAATGGATTCTTTCAAAATGTTTTCAATGAATGATTGAAAAAGATATTTATCAGTGTTTTCATAAATAGTTGAATGATGATATGATCATAATGAACCACATAATGAATGTAAATTATTATACTTGGCAAAATGAGATTTAAATAATGATATAAATGCACATATAGGCATGATGCCATACGGTCATGCTTTGAAATCCAAGAGGTGATGTGGTGGATTAATTAGGTTAATTAAGTCAAATTAATTAAAATCATAAATTAAAGAATTTAGTTAATTATGAAAAATGTAATAAATCTAAAACTTTTTAAATGATTATTAAAATAATAAAACAGATAAGAGGAAAATAAAATAAAATAAGGGAAAGAAATATGTGTTTGGTCCCACCGGGCCCACAACTTGTGCACACATATAATATCGACAATAATTAAATCTACAACCACAGTCCAATGAGAAAAGAGAAATTAAAATAATACATGACTTGATTAAATGATACAAATGACCTATTCAAGGTCTTTTACTGCTTGCAAGTCCGATTTGTAAACTCTCCATTGGTCCTAAGCTGGATTCCACCTAGAAGGGAAGGGTTCGAAAACAAATAAAAATTGAGCGAAAGGCTCAGTAGGACTAGGTTTTGAAAACAATTAATTTGAATACCAAATTTATCATTCATGAAAAACATTTATAAAATAGAAATAAATAAATAAATCCATTTAAATTATACTTACCAAAATTAGTTCATCCAGAAAGTATCTTATTATCTTTCTTGGGCAAACCATAATTATCACCACCATAATGGCCCAATTGAGTTTCAGGACCTGCCCCCAAGGCCACACTCTACACAACCCGATCTTTGAGTATGGCATCATGCCTATCTATGCATTTCTATAGTTATTAAAATCTCATTTACATTCATTATGCGGTTCATTATGAAAAATCATCCCATTCTATCGCTTATGAAAACAACTGATAAAAATCTTTTTCAATCGTTCGTTGAAAGCATTTTAATAGAAATCATTTTGAGGCCAAAACCATTTAAAAACTTGGCTACCAAGGAATGGAGTAAAAGTCCTACCTCAACACCTGGAACCACAACCCAGCACTGCAGTCCCACTTTGCTATACGTTAGCTCCACGGAATCACGAACAACCTAAATATAAACTAAGTTCATCAATATCTAACTTAAGATATTCTATGTTGCTAAGCTATCGCATAGTGTTCTAGTGTGCTATTTATGTCTGTAAAATCATATTATAAGATTAAAATCTTAATCTGGGTTTAAAATAGGAAAAATAGGTGAAAAATGGCAAATTTTTGTGAAGCCCAGTTGGCATGTCGGTTCCCCTGGTCCGACCTACCAAACTATTTAGTTTGCCCCTATTGACAAACTAGGACCGGCCTGCCAAACTATTTCCAGGTTCGGCCTGCCAAAGGGATAAGTCTGGCCTGCCAGACTCATAAATCCAGCCTGCTGAATTTTGAGTTCGACCTACGAAGCTAGAAAAATCTAAAAATTTTCAGATTCAAGCCTCGGCCTCCCCGAGCACAAATCTTCATTTCCAACCTGTTTTCTCAATTCTTAGGCATAGAAAACATTCATAGATGATAGGAAAAACATGATAGAACACTTTCAAATATGTTTAAACAAGTTTTACATAGAAATTTTCAATTAAATCTGAAAACAGAGAAAAATAGAAAAACTTGGTTTAATTCATTTTTTATCAAATCAAGCCTAAATTCTAGATGTTTTGAGTTCTACAAACTTACTCATAAAACTTAGATTACAACTTTCTAGGGAAATTTAAGAAATTGAAAAAGTTTTGAGAATTTGAAAAATAAACAAACCAACCTCGAATCAATGCTTGAAAGAAGTTTGTCGAAGCTCAATCACGCTCGTAGTGTTCCAATTCAGCAGAGGGTTGAAGCTTGAATCAAAAGAGAGAGAAGAGGGAAAGGGAGAGGCAGAGAGAGAGGGAGTGCCTGAGAGAGAGAGAGAGAACATGAGAGTGAGGAAGAAAGAGGGGGAGAGAGGAAATAAATAGAGAGAAAAAGAGATGGTTTTCAACAAGAAAACCATGTGTAGCACATAGATTTCAAAAGGACATGTTTGGTATTTGAGAAATTGTTTGTTTCAAAATTCAAAATAACAAATAAAAATAATTAAGATTAATCAAAAGTAAATAAAAATAATTAAAAGCAACATCAATTTGAAAACATCATGAAACAGTTAAATTAAGTTCAAATTACATTATGGCACACTAATTCACCATTTCATACACTAATCATGCTTAATTAATTTCGAGGTGTTACAGCTCTCCACTCCTAAAAGAAATTTTGCGCTCAAAATTACAAATCGACTTAGAAGCAAAACAAATGCATATACAACTCCTGCATAGTTGATTATAACTCCCAAGTGGCTTCATCAACTCCGTGATGCTGCCACACGACCTTAACTAATGGTATGTCGCGACGTCACAAGTTGATCACTCTTCGATCCATAATCTAGATCGGCACCTCCACATATGTCATGTCTTTCTAGATCTGCACATCATGAAATGAGACTATCTTGCTCTGCTTAGGTGGACACTTTTGAAGTATCGACACGTGAAATACGTCGTGAACAAGAGAGAGCTTAGGAGGAAGATCGAGCCGTTAGGCGACCACACCAACATGTTGAGTAATCTCGAATGGCCCAACATACCTCGGTGCGAGTTTCCCACTTGCACTAAAACGTGGTATACCCTTGCGTGGTGAAACTTTCAAGGGAACGAAATCTCCTACCTCGAATTCCAGGGGTCAACATCTTCTGTCTGCATAAATTTTCTGCCTACTCTGAGTAGCCTTCAACTAATCTCGGATTACGATGACCTTTTTATTGTTGTCACAGATCTCATTTGGCTCGAGAACAATCTTGTCTTTCGATTCTACCTAACACACCATGACCAACACGGTCATCCATAAAGTGCTTCAAATGCTACCTTTTCGATGCTCACTTGATAACTATTGTTGTATGCAAACTCTGCTAAATACAAATACTTCTTTCAATTCCTGCCGAAGTCTAATGCACACACACGTAACATGACTTTGAGGATCTAAATGACTTGCTCAGATTGCCCATCGGTCTGAGAATGAAAGGCCGTGCTGAAATTAAAATCCGTGCCTAAGGCTTCTTGAAAGCTCCTTTAGTACTTAACAATGAATCGAGTGTCTCCATCGAAGTGATGGATAAGGGAACTCCATGCAACCTTACTATATTCTGTAAATATAGCTCCTCGAGAACTCTCCTCGAACATGTCAACCTAAAAGGGATGAAATGCCCCTATTTCGTCAACCTGTCGACCATGACCCAAATTACGTCATGTTTTTGCTCCGTTCTCGGCAAACTGGTAAGAAAATCCATCGTGATGTGCTCCTATTTCTACCCTAGAGTAGGAAGTGGCTGAAAATGACCTACTAGCTTCTAGCGCTCGGCTTTCACCTGGAGACAAGTCGCACACTTGGCCACGTACTCTCAGGCATCCTTCTTCATGCCTCTCCACTGGTATTGCCTCTTCGATCATGGTACATCTTCATGCTCCTTGGTTGAATGACGAATTAAGATTTGTGGGCTTCATCCATTACGGCCTTTGTCACTTCTGTGATTATTGGTACTGCCAAATGCTTCCTGAAGTACAACGACCCATTAGCATGTATGCTTCATTCCTTAAATTGCTCTCCATTCTGAATTTGCATCCAAATTCCCTATAAGTGCTAGTCTCGCCACTGATTCTATTTCACCATATGAATGAGAGTTGGCGTCGTCTTCATATGATACACTGAAACTCAGTCGTAGTCTTCATAGTACTATAGCCCATACTCACTCACTGTTGCATCTTTTTTCCAGTCTTTAAGATCCAAGCAAGCGAGAATCTCTAAAGACTTTCTGTTGAGTGCATCTGCGACTATGTTAGCTTTTCCAAGATGGTACTACAGCGTGAAATCATAATCTTCCATGCATTCCATCCACCTTCGCAGCCTCAAGTTTAGATCCTTCTTAGTGAACCGATACTTCAAACTTTTGTGGTCAGAGAAAACCTAGAATGTTGCCCCGTACATATAGCATCTCCAAATCTTTATTGCATAAATCACCGCAGTGAGTTCTAAGTCATGAGTGGGGTAGTTCTGCTCGTAAGGCCTTAGCTGTCTCAATCCATACACCACCACGCATCCATGTTGCATCAACACGCACCCAAGTTCGCGTCTTGAAACTTTCGTGTAAACTTCATATGGCACATCACTATTTAGAATAATCAACACCGGAGCTATAGTCAACTGATTCTTTAACTCTTGGAAGGCAAACTTGCATTCTTTATCCTACTCAAAGCTGACATTCTTCCTGATCAGTCTTTGTCAATGGAGCTGCTGTCTTCGAGAAGTCCTTTACAAATTTCTTATAGTATCCTACGAGTCCCAAGAAACTATGGATCTCTGCCATATTCCTCAATCATTCCCACTCCACTATGGCTTCTACTTTGGAAGGATCCACTGAAATGCCTTGCTCGGAGATGATATGTCCCAAAAACATAACTTTAGTTAGCCAAAATTCACACTTTCCTTTTTGGCGTACAATGGGTGCTCCCGTAGAGTCTGAAGCACGATCCTTAAATATTCTTCATGCTCTTTCCAGGTCTTAGAATAGATCAAGATGTCATCAATAGACATGATCACAAATTGATCTAAATAAGGCCTGAAAATCTTGTTCATCAGGTCCATGATAGTTGCCAGAGCATTTGTTAATCCAAATGACATCACCAGAAACTCAAAATGTTCATACAAGGTCCTGAAGGCTATTTTGGGCATGGCTTTTTCCTTAATCCTAAACCAGTGGTACCCCAAATACAAATCAATCTTCAAGAAGTACTGCGAACCTCCTAACTGATCGAATAACTCATCGATTTGAGCAATAGATACTTGTTCTTTATGGTGACTCGATTTAGCTGCCGGTAGTCTATACACAACTTGAACATCCCATCATGCTTTTTGGCAAATAAAACCAGTGCTCCCCACAGTGATGTGCTATTGCGAATATATCCCATATCAGCAAGCTCCTGAAGTTGCTTTATTAGCTGTTTCATTTCTGCCGGTGCCATTCGATAAGGAGCTATGGATATCATAGCCGTTCCCGTAGCAACTTATTACCGAACTCAATCTCTTAATGTGAAGGTAATCCTAGTAACTCGTCAGGGAAAACATCTTCAAATTCATCAACCACTGGTATTAGTGCATTCCTTATCGATGCACTGGACCTTCCAAGATTCATGAGGAAGGCATAGCAAGCTAGATTGTTTTGCCCTCTGAGACATGTCTGTTGGAAAAAATAGTATGTAGCGAAATTTTAAAAATTTTACATCAGAGTATTTTCTAAAACACAAGTTTGACATGCTATATGCATAAATTAACCAGATCTTACTAACCTTTGATTGCTGAAGAACCCTCGCAAAACATGAAGAGAAATAATGTTCTAGAAGAGCCTTAACCAACTAGTCTTCTTTGCTATTCTCTATCCACGACCGAAATGAGTGTGGGCTCACACGTACAGCTCTTCCACTAGGTGACTCTCCTTCCAATCAATTGAGAGAACCCAAAGCAAGTGTTCGTGATTTGTGAACAAAAGCTCTCAGGGAGTTTTTAGATTCTCACTAGCAGAGTATCACTCTTAATCTCTCAATTAATCTACATAACTCTTAAGACTTACTCCCTTTATATAGAGATTGGTCCTAGGGTCAATCCTTATCAGATTAGGTCTCAAAAACTCGAAATAGAATCAAGTTCGGATCAATATCTGATAAGATCTGCGTGGAAACACATGATCTTATCCTTCACTGATCGGGAGGCCGAACCACCTAATCGGGAGGCCGAATAGGTGCCATCGGTAGGCCAAACACGTCCATCGGTAGGCCGAACTATCGAATAAAAATCTCGCAAATCTTTTATTTTTCACCCGAGATTCTATGGGACAAAGTCTCAGTTTTAATTCAAATAACCCAATTGATAAGTTAACTGATCAAAACAACTTTATCTAGATAATCTCTAAGAAAATAAATCAATTCCTAATAATTCTACAAGTTTATCTTGATCTAATCTATCTAAATTAAATCAACCGATAAACAGACAAGAATTATCCGATCCTTATAATGCAACAAGTTTGTCTTGAATTAATTTTTATCACAAAATTAATTCAACCGATAAATAGACATGCATTATTTAATTCTTCCAAATTTCAATCAATCTAATAAATCTGACATAAGTTGCCAATTATTGAAAAAGCACACTGTGTCGTTACAGGATGTTGTGAGCTAGCAAAGGAGAGCAAATGGACCTATATAGTTCAAGCTCTCGATAATTACGAAACCCAATATCCCAGATATACACTTCATAATTATCAGCTCCAACGCTACTCCACTAAAAGCTTGGAGCTGCATTCTCGAACCACATAGAATTACAAAGCCCGTATAACTAAGTTTCCATGAGATATCATAGTGTATCGTATCCCCATATGATAATCCATAATCGGCTTAAGAACAAGTTCTGTCTTACCTTCCCGATTATTTTTATCTTACGTTTTATTATCTCACCATCGAAAAACTTACCATCCAAAGATAGTATACCATTCGGTTACACCTATGTATCTAAATGGTTGAGCACTCCATTTTTCAATTACAGGATAACGCATATAAGAGGATATCATTACTCCTAAAGAGGAGCTATGGATTCCATATCTATGAATAACAAGTCTACGCCATCAAGAGCCATGCCTCCAACGTACCGGCATGCATACCACTATTAAGATATTGGTGTCACCCTTTGGTACATCAAAAGACACAAGCCAAGACAACGGGCCCATCACCTTAAAAATCATGTCTTCCACATAATCTGTCCATCATATGCCCAATTCTTAAGGTTTAGACCGACAGTCTCAGACTATTGTTTGCTTATCATACATTCAACAAATATGAAGTAAAGAGGATAAGATTTGGCATATTTAAACAATGAATAAATTCTTTATTGATAAAAATGTCTGCAAAAACTTATTACATTTTTACTCCTTAGGGCATACATGTCTAACAATGTTTTCATGAGACGCTCACTCATCATTCGATCATTACCACCCTAGTAAGTGATCGTCGTTCCCCTATCAGACAGTAAGGTCACCCTCCTAAGTTGACAATCTACAACTGCGTTGTACTTGGGCAACTAGTCCATTCCTACGATTACATCATATGAGCTCATGGGGATTATAATCAAATCACTGTTTAGAGTCTCATCCCCAATCGTTATTTTACAAGATTTATATATACAGTTTACACACACCCACCCTAAGGGTGAGGAAAGTTATACATGTATGCCCTAAGGAGTAAAAATATAATAAGTTTTTGGAGACATTTTTTTCAATAAAGAATTTATTTATTGTTTATATACCAAATCTTATCCTCTTTACGTTCATATTTGTTGAATGTATGTTAAGCAAACAATAGTCTAAGACTGCCGGTCTAAACCTTAAGAATTGGGCATATGATGGCTAGATTATGCGAAAGACACGATTCTTAAGGTGATGGTCTAAATCATAAGATTCGCAATTGAATGAATAAAGTTAGGCGCTTTATTCATGTAAAGATTATTATGTTTTCTATATCCCCATTGGGAGATGGTTTGTCTTGGCCATCGGAGGTGGACTCCATGAATAGAAACATTGGCACGTTATCATAGGTGACGATGTGTTGGATCGGGACATAAAGTGAATTGATTTAGATTAATAATTCTTTCTTGGCAAATCGATTCACTTTAGACGATCATTTGTATTGTATCTTTATCCTAAGAAGAATACTAGGCCCGTTGTCTTGACTTGTGTCTTTTGATGTACCAAAGGGTGACACCCACGCTTAATAGTGGTATGTATGCCAGTACGTTGGAGGCATAACTCTTGATAGCGTAGACCTATTATTCATAGATATGGAATCCATAGCTCCTCTTTAGGAGTAGTGATATCCTCTTATATGCGTTATCATGTAATTGGAAAACTAGAGCGCTCAACCATTTGGATACATAGGTGTAACCGAAGGGTATACTGTCTTTGGATGGTAAGTTTTTCGATGGTGAGATAATGAAACGTAAGATAAAAATAATCAGGAAGGTAAGATAGAACTTGTCCTTAAGCCAATTATGGATAATCATATGGGGATACGATACACTATGATATGTCATGGAGACTTAGCTATATAGGCTTTGTACTTTTATGTAGTTCGAGAGTCTAGCTCCAAGCTTTTAGTGAAGTAGCGTTGGAGTTGATAATTATGAAATATATATCTAGGATATTGGGTTTCATAATTATCGGGAGCTTAAACTATATAGGTCCATTTGGTCCCCTTTGCTAGCTCACAACATCCTGTAACGATACGGCGTGCTTTTTCAATAATTGGTGACTTATGTCAGATTTATTAGATTGGTTGAAATACGAAAGAATCAAATAATTCATGTTTGTTTATCGGTTGAATTAATTTTGTGATAAAATTAATTCAAGATAAACTTGTTGAATTATTGGGATCGGATAATTCTTGTCTGTTTATCAGTTGATTTAATTTTGAATAAATTAGATCAAGATAAACTTGTAGAATTATTAGGAATTCATTTATTTTCCTAGAGACTATCTAGATAAAGTTGTTTTAATCAGATAACTTTTTTATTAGGTTATTTTAATTAAAACTGAGACTTTATCCTATAGAATCTTGGGTGGAAAATAAAAGATTTGCTAAGATATTAATCGACAGTTCGGCATGCCGATCCTCAAGTTCGGCTTGCCGATCATCTTGATCAGCCTACCGATGAGCGAAGGATAAGATCATGCGTTTTTACATGGACCTTATCAGATATTGATCTGAATTTGATTCTGATTTGAATTTTGAGACCTAATCTGATAAGAACTGACTCTAGACCTAACTTCTATAAATAGGAAGTAAGTCACATAAGTTATTAAGATCAATTAAGAGATTAAGAGTGATACTTTGCTAGTGAGAATCTGAAAACTCCTTGAAAGCTCTTATTCACAAATCACGAACACTTACTTTGGGTTCTCTCAATTGGTTGGAAGGAGAATCACCTAAACAAAGAGTTGTACGTGGGAGCCCATACTCACTCTAATCATGGATAGAGAATAGCAAAGAAGACCAGTTGGTTGAGGCTCTTCTAGAACACTACTTCTCTTCACTGATTACAGGAGCTTTTCGACGCATAAAGGTTAGTAAAATCTGGTTAATTTATGCATATAGCATGTCAAACTTGTGTTTTGAAAAATACTCTAATATAAAATTTTTAAAATTTCATTGCTTACTATTTTTCCAACAATTGGTATTAGAGCCATGGTTTTTATATAAATTTACGAGTTTGTGATCATGCTATATGTATAAATTTTGTGATCTTAATCTCTCCTATACTTGAATTTAATTTTATAGAAAGTTGACACTCTAGGTTTCTATATATTTTATATGTTGTCATGGATTATGTGGTGAATGTTCATTAATTAATTATGGTTGATTAAATCGTTATTTAATTATTCATAAATTAATTAATTTATACCAGTTATGGTTCCTTAGATGTTAGAATGTGCATCTAGTTTTTTCATATAATTTGGTGGCAGACTATCATCTCTGTCTAGGAATTGTTATTTATTTTTAAATTTGTAAGAATTCTGTAATTAAATAATCATTTGGAGAAGACGGATCTAGAAAACGGATCTAGAAGAATGATGATGGCGCTACCAGGTATTTCTTGAGTCTCTAATTTTATGTTTTTGAATTGTTAAAAATAAAATTGATGAATTGCATTAGTATTTTCTGGAACGGGAGATTTCTGCTTGGTCGGCATGCCAAACCCCACAGTTCAGCAGGCCGATGGTCATAGATCGGCAGGCAGGACGTGGGGTTTGGCAGGCCGTCAGTAGGGCAGAAATCTAGAGGCTCTGGCGGCAGGCCGAACCCTTAGTTCAGCAAGCCGATCTTTCATGAGTTGGTAGGACGATCTTCTTGATCGACAGGCCGATTGGTCGTGACCGGCAGGCTGATCACCCAAATCAGCTTGCCAACCGAGAGGTGGAAAATTTCCTAAAAAGGTGTAGTTTTTCCAGTGCAGTTTTAATTTTATTTTTGGACGATTCTGAGAGACATTAAATTTAGATATGACCAAAAATATGAAGTATTCAATTTATACATGATTGAAGACTTAAAGATGGACATTAAATGATGAGAGATACAATCGGACAATTCAATGATGAAGAATCGATAATATGTTTTGATTATTCTCTTGTAATTTTTTATTCTATTCTCTAGGATGGAACCATAATATTACGGTTATTATTATTTTGCTTGTAGTTTTGCTTGATTGCTTTGCTTGTCTGCATTATAGTATGATTTGCTATGTATATTGATAATGTGTCATATAGAATAGGGAGTGCCGCTCATATTAAAATTGTTCATGCATGTTTTTAAAATAAAACCTTGATTTCAAAAGATTGAGTGGGAGAAGGTTTTCGAAGAGAGGACCTAAGGCCTCCATCGTTGGTCCAAAGGCAGAACATGATGGTCCGGACCCCTAGGAAGGGATTTCTATCATGTACCAGATTGGATCTTTGAGAGGATAAGGTATTTTAGCATAATTTTGTTGGAAAAATAGTATGCAAGTGGAATTTTAAATTTTTTCATCAGAGTATTTTCCAAAACAAAGGTTTGTCATGTTATATGCATAAATTAACCAGACCTTACTGACCTTTGTGTGCCGAAGAACCCTCGCAAAACATGAAGAGAAGTAACGTTCCAGAAGAGCCTGAACCAACTGGTCTTCTTTGCTACTCCCTATCCACGACCGGAGTGAGTGTGGGCTCACACGTACAGCTCTTCCTCTAGGTGATTCTCCTTCCAACCAATCGAGAGAACCCAAAGCAAGTGTTTGTGATTTGTGAACAAAAGCTCTCAGGGAGTTTTCAGATTCTCACTAGCAGAGTATCACTCTTAATCTCTCAATTGATCTAAGTAACTCTTAAGACTTACTCCCTTTATATAGAGGTTGGGCCTAAGGTCAGTCCTTATCACATTAGGTCTCAAAAACTCGAAACTGAATCAAGTTTGGATCAATATCTAATAAGATCTACATGAAAATGCGTAATCTTATCCTTTGCTCATTGGTAGGCCAAACAGGCCCCCATCGGTAGGCTGAACTGTCGATAAAAATCTCCGCAAATCTTTTATTTTCCACTCGAGAATCTATAGGATAAAGTCTCAGTTTCAATTCAAATAACCCAATAGAGAAGTTATCTGATCAAAACAACTTTATCTAGATAATCTCTAAGAAAATAAATCAATTCCCAATAATTCTACAAGCTTATCTTGATCTAATTTATTCAAAATTAAATCAACCGATAAACAGACAAGAATTATCCGATCCTTACAATTCAACAAGTTTATCTTGAATTAATTTTTATCACAAAACTAATTCAACCTATAAACAGACATGAATTATTTGATTCTTCCAAATTTCAACCAATCTAATAAATCCGACATAAGTTACCAATTATTGAAAAAGCACGCCGTATCATTATAGGATGTTATGAGCTAGCAAAGAGGACCAAATGGACCTATATAGTTCAAGCTCCTGATAATTCCAAAACCCAATATCCCATATATACATTTTATAATTATCAACTCCAACGCTACTCCACTAAAAGATTGGAGTTGCACTCTCGAACTACATAGAATTTCGAAGCCCATATAGCTAAGTCTCTATGACATATCATAGTATATCGTATCCCCATATGATAATCCATAATTGGCTCAAGGACAAGTTCTGTCTTACCTTCTCGATTATTTTTATCTTACGTTCCATTATCTCACCATCAGAAAACTTACCATCCAAAGACAGTATACCTTTCGATTACACCTGTGTATAAAAATAGTTGAGCACTCCAGTTTTTCTAATTACAAGATAATGTATATAAGAGGATATCATTACTCCTAAAGAGGAGCTATGGATTCCATATCTATGAATAACAAGTCTACGCTATCAAGAGTCATGCCTCCAACGTACCGACATGCATACCACTATTAAGATGTGGGTGTCACCCTTTGGTACATCAAAAGACACAAGTCAAGACAGCGAGCCCACTATCCATCTCAAGATTAAGATATAATACAAATGATTGTCTAAAGTGAATCAATTTGCCAACTCAGAATTATTAATCCAAATCAATTCACTTTATGTCCCGATCAAACATATTGTCACCTATGACAACATGCCAATGTTTCTATTCATGGAGTCCACCTCAAATGGTCAAGACAAACTATCTCCCAATTGGGATATAGACAACATAACAATCTTTACATGAATAAAGTGCCCAACTTTATTCCCTCGATTGCGGATCTTACGTTTTAGACCATCGCCTTAAGAATCGTGTCTTTCGCATAATCCGTCCATCATATGCCCAATTCTTAAAGGTTTAGACCGACAGTCTCAGATTTTTGTTTGCTTAACATACATTCAACAAATATGAACGTAAAGAGGACAAGATTTGGTATATAAACAATGAATAAATTCTTTATTGATAAAAATGTCTCCAAAAACTTGTTACATTTTTACTCCTTAAAGTATACATGTCTAACAATTTCCCACTTGCACTAAGTGAGTAAATACAACAAATCTCGCATCCCCATAGCTTCCACATGCTTCTCAAAGACTCTCCAGTAAGTGTCTTCGTAAATGGATCAACTAAATTGTCCTCTGACGCGATCTTGCACACCGTGACATGCCCGCCCTCAACGAAGTCCTTTATCACATGATACTTCCGATCAATATGCTTACTCTTCTTGTGAAATCTTGGTTCCTTAGCATTAGCTACTGTCGTACTGTTATCACAGTACAGTGATACCGCCTTATCCATACCAGGAACTACCTCAAGATCCCCAAGGAACTTGCGGAGCCACATTGCTTCTTTCAAAGCATCACTAGCTTCCACATACTCGGCCTCCATCGTTAAATCCGAAGTGCAATCTTGCTTAGCACTTCTCCAACTGATGGCACTGCCGCCCAGAGTAAACACAAAACCCAAGTCGATTTCCTAGAATCTTGACAGAATTGAAAATCTAAGTCAATATATCCTAGAGGAGTCAAGTCCTCACCTGAATATACAAGCATATACCCTCGAGTCCTTCTTAGGTTCTCGAAAATATGCTTTACAACAACCCAATAGTTCGGTCCTGGATCCGCCTGAAATTGACTTACAATCCCGACCGCATAACTCATATCCAGTCTTGTGCAAAGCATGGCATACATGAGACTACCTACTGTCAAAGCATAAGGCACCTTCTTCATGTATTCTCTTTCTTCATAAGACTTTGGAGAGTCTTTCTTAGAAAGAGTAATTCCAGACCTAGATGGTTGCCCACCTTTCTTGGAATCCTGCATTGCAAACCTCTTGAGAATTTTATCTATGTAGCCGGCCTGGGACAAAGCTATCATTTTGTTCTTCCTATCCCAAAAGATCTAGATACTGAGAATAGAATTAGCCTTACCCAAGTCCTTCATGTCAAACTACTTGGTCAACCATAATTTGACCGATGACAACGCCCCAACGTCATTGCAAATTAGCAGTATGTCATCTACATAGAGTTGTAGAAAAATCACCTTCCAATCCTAATGTGTTTGTAAACACATGGTTCATCCATATTTTATGAGAACCCATAAGTCTTGCACCTGATCAAATCTTATGTTCCAAGAACGAGAAGCCTGCTTAAGTCCATAAATTGACTTTAGCAGCCTTCAAACCTTACCCTCTTGACCCGTGACCTTGAACCCATCTGGTTGTTCCATATAAATGGACTCATCAAGATAGCCATTCAGAAAAGCCGTCTTGACATCCATCTACCAAATCTTGTAGTCGAGAGCGACAGCTATGGATAAGAGAATCCAGATGGACTTAAGCATGGCTACAGGCGAAAAGGTTTTCTCATAATCGATTCTTTCCTTTTGCGTATAACCCTTAGCTACCTGTCTAGCCTTAAAGGTTTTGACTTTTCTATCCACTCCTCTTTTCCTCTTGTAGATCCACTTACACCCTATGGGTTTTACCCCTTCGAGAAGATCCACAAGCTTCCAGACCTGATTAGTCTCTATAGACTTCATCTCAATGTTCATGGCCTTTGTCCAGAGTTTTGAATCAACATCCTCCATAGCCTCTGTGTAAGTATAAGGATCCTTGTCATGCTCATCCGGTTTAGCCAAGAAGACCTCCCCATTGAACATATACCTCTCAGGTTAACACCTGATCCTCCCACTACGCCAAAGCCCCTTAGGTTGTTTTTTAGGTTCGTTTGGTTTTTCTACACTGATTGGAATGGTTTCATCTGGAACCTCTGGAGTGATCGGATCACTCCTTAACTCCTCAAGCACCACTTTGCTTCGAGGTTTAAAGATGTCCATGTAACTCTCCTCAAGGAAAGTTGCATTAGTTGAAACCATAACTTTATTTTCCTTTGGATTATAAAAATAACCCCCTTTAGTCCATTTTGGATATCCTACAAACACGCAAACTTCCGAATGTGCTACCAACTTATTCGGATCCTTAAACAAGACATGAGCCGGACATCCCCATATGCGAATATGGTTTAAGGATGTCTTCCTACCCGTCCACAACTCGTGAGGAGTTTTAGGGACCGATTTTGAAGGCACATTATTCAAAAGATAACACGTGGTTTGTAGTGCATATCCCCAAAAGGATAAAGGCAATGAAGAATAACTCATCATGGACTTGATCATATCCAATAAAGTCCTATTCCTTCTCTCTGCTACACCATTCTGCTGCAGAGTGCCCAACGAAGTCAAATGGGATAAAATTCCATTCTCTAATAAGTGTCCCAAGAACTCATCAGAAATGTATTCTCCACCTCGATCAGATCGAAGTGCCTTTATGGGTCTACCCAATTGCTTTTCCACTTCAACCCGAAACTCCCTGAACTTGTCAAAAGTTTCACTTTTGTGGTGCATCAGGTACACATACCTATATCTTGAGTAATCATCAATAAAAGTAAGGAAGTACTCATACCCTCTTTGTGTCCGGATGTTCATCGGTCCGCAGACATCACTATGCACAAGTTCTGAAACCCCTTCGGCCCTATTGCCCTTAGACCCGAATGGTCTTTTGGTCATTTTATCCTCCAAACAAGATTCACATTGTGGTATAGATTCCACCTTTAAGTGACTTAAAGGTCCATCCTTTACCAACCTTTGAATCCTATTCAGGTTAATATGACCAAGGCACAAATGCCAAAGATAAGTCTTATTAAGTGAGAAGTTTTAAGTCTTTTAGAGTCATTATAATTTATCTCAGTATTAAGCAATAAGTCCATCTTAGGTTTGATAAAATATAGACTATTTTGCATCCATCCATATCAGATAAAAGATTTGTTTTTACAAATAACCACTTTATCATTAAAAGAAAGCAAATAGGAGTCTTTAAATAAATAAGCTACAAAAATTAAATTCCTTTTAAATTTAGGAACATAAAAACAATCTTGCTAAAATAAATTCCTATAATTATCAAAATAAAGATGGACGTCTCCCACTGCTTCTATTGAGACCAAGGATCCATCGCCCATCCGAAGCGTGAAGTCCTCATGCAGCAGACTTCTCGTTTCTTTGAACCCCTACAGAGAAACACACACATGATTAGTTGCACTGGAATCTATGACCCAAATATCATTGGATTCCTCAACCAAACAAGTTTCTAAATATAGAAGATCACACCTTCCTCCTTTGAAAAGGAAGTCGTTGCAATGCTTCTTTATATGCCCGACCTTTCCACAAAAGAAGTACTTAAGCTCGTAATTCTATATAGTTCAAGAGTACAGCTCCAAGCTCTTAGTGGAGTAGCGTTGGAGTTGATAATTATGCAATATATATCTGGGATATTGGGTTTCATAATTATCAAGAGCTTGAACTATATAGGTCCATATTGGTGCCCTTTGCTAGCTCACAACATCCTGTAACGACACGACATGTTTTTCTAATAATTGGTGACTTATGTCGGATTTATTAGATTGGTTGAAATTTGAAAGAATCAAATAATTCATGTCTGTTTATCGATTGAATTAATTTTGTAAGAAATTAATTCAAGATAAACTTGTTGAATTTTTGGGATCAGATAATTCTTGTCTATTTATTGGTTGATTTAATTTTGGATAAATTAGATCAAGATAAACTTGTAGAATTATTGAAAATTGATTTATTTTCTTAGAGATTATCTTGATAAAGTTGTTTTGATCAGATAACTTCTCTATTGGGTTATTTGAATTAAAACTGAGACTTTATCCTATAGAATCTCAGGTGGAAAATAAAAGATTCATGAGATTTTTTTTTATAGTTCGGCCTGTCGATCAACGAAGGATAAGATCAGGTGTATCCACATGGATCTTATCAGATATTGATTTGAATTTGATTCTGATCTGAATTTTGAGACCTAATCTGATGAGGACTGACCCTAGGACCAACCTCTATAAATAGGGAGTGATTCTCACAAGTTACTAAGATCAATTGAGAGATTAAGAGTGGTACTCTACTAAGTGAGAATCTGAAAACTCCTTGAGAGCTTTTGTTCACAAATCATGAACATTTGCTTTGGGTTCTCTTGATTGGTTGGAAGGAGAGTCACCGGTAGAGGAGCTGTACGTGTGAGCCCACACTCACTCCGATCATGGATAGAGAATAACAAATAAGGCCAGTTAGTTGAAGCTCTTCTAGAACGTTATTTTTCTTCACAGATTACAGAGGTTCTTCAGCATACAAAGATTAGTAAGATCTGGTTAATTTATGCATATAGCATGTCAAACTTGTGTTTTGGAAGTTACTTTAATGGAAAAAATTTTAAAATTCTGCTGCGCACTATTTTTCTAACGATTGGTATCAGAGCCATGGTTTTTACATAAATTTACTGAGTTTGTGATCTTGTTATATGCATAAATTTTGTGATCTTAATCTTTCCTATGCTTGAATTGAATTTTATGGAGAGTTCACACTCTAGGTTTTCATAAATTATATATGTTGTCATGGATCATGTGGTGAATATTTATTAATTAATTATGGATGATTAAATCATTGTTTAATTATTTATTACTTAATTAATTTATACCTGTTATGGTTCCTTAGAGGTTAGAACGTGTATCTAAGTTTTCCATGTAATTAGATGACGGACTATCATCTTCGTCTAGGAATTATTATTTATTTTAAATTTCTAAAAATTTTGTAATTAAATAATTATTCGGAGAACACGGATCTAGAAGATTGATGATGATGCCCCCAAGTATGCCTTGAGTCTCTAATTTTATGTTTTTGAATTATTGAAAATAAAATTGATAAATTGCTTTAAAATTGTATTTTCTAGAATGGAGATTTCTGCTTGGTCGGCATGCCAAACATCATAGTTTGGTAGGCCGATGGTCACAGATCGGCAAGCCGGATGTGTGGTTCAGCAGGCCATCAGTGAGGCAGAAATTGACTGGCTCTACTAGCAAGCTGAACTTCCAGTTCGGTAGGCCAAACTTTCATGGGTCGACAGGCCGATCTTCCTGATCAGCAGGCCGATGGAACATGACTGGCAAGCTGATCAAGCTGATTGGCCTGCCGACCGAGAGCTGGAAAATTTCCAAAAAAGGTGCAGTTTTTCCAATGCAGTTTTAATTTTATTTTTGGGACAATTTTGAGAAACATTAAATTTGGATATGACTGGAAATATGAAGTGTTCAATTCATACGGGATTGAAAACTTGAAGATGGAATTACATAAAGAAGGATACAGCTTGAGGATTCAAGGATGAAGAATCGATAATATGTCTCGATTATTCTCTTGTAATTTTAGTTTTCTATTCTCTAGGGTAGAGCCATAATATTACGGTTATTATTATTATTTTGCTTGTAGCTTTGCTTGTCTGCATTATAATATGATTTGCCATGTATATTGATAACATGTCATATAGAATAGGGAGTGCCGATAATATGTCTCGATTTTTCTCTTGTAATTTTAGTTTTCTATTCTCTAGGGTGGAGCCATAATATTACGGTTATTATTATTATTTTGCTTGTAGCTTTGCTTGATTGCTTTGCTTGTCTGCATTATAATATGATTTGCCATGTATATTGATAACATGTCATGTAGAATAGGGAGTGCCGCTCATATTAAAATTATTCATGCATATTCTTAAAATAAAACCTTGATTTCAAAAGATTAAGTGGGAGAAGGTTTTCGAAGAGAGGACCTAAGGCCTCCATCGTTGGTCCATAGGCAGAACATGATGGTCCCGACCCCTAAGAAGGGATTTCTATCATGTACCAGATTGGATCTCTGAGAGGATAAGGTATTTTAGCATAATTTATGGTTGCACACCCTAGGTGGTGATTATAAACCATGGATAAAATATTGAAACGATGGTTATACACTTATGTTAATTTTATTATTAACCTCCCTTATGAGCTTTGTTAATAAAATTAATGGCCAAAGAAACGATTATTAATATATGCTGGATCATACGGGTCCTGGATGACATATATTAATCAAGAGAGGATCCGTGTTCCTGATTGAATTTGGCATGACTCCCCAAGGAGCTTGTTGAATTCTGAGTTGGGAATTATCGTTGTAGGGTTGTGATATTTTCAAGGTTTTGACACATAAACACATTTGTATGATTTTTACATGATTGTGTTATCTTACTAAATTATTATTATATGTTTGCTTATGTTTGCTATATGATTCTTTATTGTAGATTAAAAATGTCTAAAAATGCTTTATCATCAATACTTGACAAAAACCTATTAATCGGTGAGACCTATAACGATTGGAAACGAAACTTGGACATCGTCCTATCCTTTGAGAAACTGAAATATGTACTGACAACCCCTTGTCCTCCCGAGCCTACGGGAGACTCAAGTAACAAACAATTCCAAGCGTATGATTGCTAGAAAGATGCTAATGATCAGGCCTGCTGCTATGTTATGGCCAGCATAAATAACGTGTTGCAGGCTCAACATCAGGATTATGAGACTGCGAAGCAGATCTTGGATAATCTTGAGGATATGTTTGGAGGCCAAGCCATAACAAAGCAGCAAGGGGCGCTTCGAAAACTCTTAAACTATAGACAGAGGCCGGGTACATCTGTAAAGGAGCACATGATGTTGGTCATGGGTTACCTCGCTGAGGCTTAAACCAATGGAGCCGACATCGATGCTGAAACTCAAATGACTATGGTCTTTGAGACTCTGTCTAAGGAATTTATTCCGTTTAGAGCTACATTTAATTTAAGCAATAGACAGGATATGACCTTAACAGAACTGATGAAACAATTACAGGAGTTTGAACTGCTGATCAAGGAGTCGCCTGCTGGTGGTGAGGCCAACATAGTAGCTGTTTCTAGTTCCAATCCTAACTCTGGGAATGGAAAGAAGCAACGGACCAAGAACGAGAAGTCTTCTATTCCTGCTATTACCAAGAGCAAGAAGAAGAAGAAGAAGAAGAACCCGAAGAAGCTTAAGTGCTTCTTCTGTGGAAAGGTCGGTATATCAAGAAGCATTGCAAGGACTACCTTTCCAAATGAGGTAGGTGTGATCTTCTATATTTAGAAACTTGTTTGATTGAGGAATCTAGTGACATCTAGGTCATAGATTCTGACGCAACTAATCATCTTTGTGTTTCTTTGTAGGGGTTCAAAGAAACGAGAAGTCTGCTACATGAGGACTTCACGCTTCGGATGGGCGATAGATCCTTTGTCTCAGTGGAAGCAGTGGGAGACATCCATCTTTATTTTGATAATTATAGGAATTTAATTTTGCAAGATTGTTTTTATGTTCCTAAATTTAAAAGGAATTTAATTTCTGTAGCTTGTTTATTTAAAGACTCCTAATTGGTGTCTTTTAATGATAAAGTGGTGATTCGTAAAAATAAATCTTTTATCTATTCTGGATGGATGTAAAATAATCTATATTTTATCAAACCTAAGATGGACTTATTGCTTAATGCTGAGCTAAATGATAATAACTCTAAAAGACTTAAAACTTCTCACTCTAATAAGACTTATCTTTGGCATTTGCGCCTTGGTCATATTAACTTGAATAGGATTCAAAGGTTGGTAAGGGATGGACCTTTAAGTCACTTAAAGGTGGAATCTATACCTCAATGTGAATCTTGTTTGGAGGGTAAAATGACCAAAAAACCATTCAGGTCTAAGGGCAATAGAGCCGAAGGGGTTCAAGAACTTGTGCACAGTGATGACTTAAAGGTGGAATCTATACCTCAATGTGAATCTTGTTTAGAGGGTAAAATGACCAAAAAACCATTCGGGTCTAAGGGCAATAGGGCCGAAGGGGTTCTAGAACTTGTGCATAGTGATGTTTGCGGACCGATGAACATCCGGGCACGAGGAGGGTATGAGTACTTCGTCACTTTTATTGACGATTACTCAAGATATGGGTATGTATACCTGATGCACCACAAAAGTGAAACTTTTGACAAGTTCAGGGAGTTTTAGGCTGAAGTGGAAAAGCAATTGGGTAGACCCATAAAGGCACTTCGATAAGATCGAGGTGGGAAATACCTTTCTGATGAGTTTTTGGAACACTGGTTAGAGAATGAGATTTTATCCCATTTGACTGCGTCGGGCACTTCACAACAGAATAGCGTAGCGAAGAGAAGAAATAGGACTTTGTTGGATATAATTAGGTCCATAATGAGTTATTTATCATTGCCTTTATCCTTTTAGGGATATGCACTACAAACCGTAAGTTATCTTTTGAACAATGTGCCTTCAAAATTGGTCCCTAAAACTCCTCACAAGTTGTGGACGAGTAGGAAGACATCCTTAAACTATATTCGCATATGGGGATGTCCGGCTCATGTCTTGTTTAAGGATCTGAAAAAGTTGGAAGCATGTTCGAAAGTTTGCATGTTTATAGGATATCCAAAAGGGACTAAAGGGGGTTATTTTTGTAACCCAAAGGAAAATAAAGTCGTGGTTTCAACTAATGCAACTTTTCTTGAGAAGAGTTACATGGACGACTTTAAACCTCAAAGCAAAGTGGTGCTTGAGGAGTTAAGGAGTGATCAGATCACTCCGAAGGTTCCAAATGAAACCATTCCGATCGGTGTAGAAAAACCAAACAAACCTGAACAACAACCTCAGGGGCTTCGGCGTAGTGGGAGGATCAGGTGTTAACCTGAGAGGTATATGTTCAATGGGGAGGTCTTTTTGGCTGAACCAGATGAACATGACAGGGATCCTTATACTTACGTAGAAGCTATGGAGGATGTTGATTCAAAACTCTAGACAGAGGTCATGAACATTGAGATGGAGTCTATGGAGACTAATCAGGTTTGGGAGCTTGTGGATCTACCCAAAGGCTAGACTAGTAGCTAAGGGTTATACGCAAAAGGAAGGAATCGATTATGAGGAAACCTTTTCGCCTGTAGCCATGCTTAAGTCCATCCGAATTCTCATATCCATAGCTGCCACTCTCGACTACGAGATTTGGCAGATGGATGCCAAGACGGCTTTTCTTAATAGCTATCTTGATGAGTCCATTTATATGGAACAACTAGACGGGTTCAAGGTCACGGGTCATGAGGGTAAGGTTTGTAAGCTGCTGAAGTCAATTTATGGACTTAAACAGGCTTCTCGTTCTAGGAACATAAGACTTATGGGTTCTTACAAAATGTGGATGAACCATGTGTTTATAAACACATTAAGGATGGGAATGTGATTTTTCTATTGCTCTATGTATATAACATTCTGTTGATTGGCAATGACGTTGGGGCATTGTCATCTGTCAAATTATGATTGACCAAGCAGTTTGGCATGAAGGACTTAGGAGAGGCTAATTTTGTTCTCAGTATCTAGATCTTTTGGGATAGGAAGAACAAAATGATAGCTTTCTCCTAGGCCGGCTACATAGATAAAATTCTCAAGAGGTTTGCAATGCAGGATTCCAAGAAAGGTGGACAACCATCTAGGTCTGTAATTACTCTTTTCAAGAAAGACTCTCCAAAGTCTTATGAAGAAAGAGAATACATGAAGAAGGTGCCTTATGCTTCGGTAGTGGGTAGTCTCATGTATGCCATGCTTTGCACACGACTGGATATTAGCTATACGGTCGGGATTGTAAGTCGATTTCAGGCGAATCCAGGACCAAACCATTGGGTTGCGGTAAAACATATTTTCAAGTAACTGAGAAGGACTCGAGGGTATATGCTTGTGCATTCGGGTGAGGACTTAACTCCTCTAGGATACACTGATTTAGATTTTTAATCTTGTCTGGATTTTAGGAAATCAACTTCGGGGTTTGTGTTTACTCTAGGAGGCGGTGCCATCAGTTGGAGAAGTGTTAAGGAAGATTGCACTTCAGATTCAACGATGGAGGCTGAGTATGTGGCAGCTAGTAATGCTTCGAAAGAAGCAGTGTAGCTCCATAAGTTCCTTGGGGATCTTGAGGTAGTTCCTAGTATGGATGAAGCGGTATCACTGTACTGTGATAACAGTACAGCGGTAGCTAATGCTAAAGAACCAATATTTCACAAGAAGAGTAACCACATTGATCAGAAGTATCATGTGATAAAGGACTTCATTGAGGGCGGGCATGTCATGGTGTGCAAAATCGCGTCAGAGGACAATTTTGCTGATCCATTTACGAAGACACTTACTGAGAGAGTCTTCGAGAGCCATGTAGAAGCTATGGGGATGTGAGATTTGTCATATTTACTCACTTAGTGTAAGTTGGAGATTGTTAGACATGTATGCCCTAAGGAGTAAAAATGTAATAAGTTTTTGGAGACATTTTTATCAATAAAGAATTTATTCATTATTTATATACCAAATCTTGTCTTCTTTACGTTCATATTTGTTGAATGTATGTTAATGAAACAATAGTCTGAGACTGTCGATCTAAACCTTAAGAATTGGGCATATGATAGACGGATTATGCAGAAGACACGATTCTTAAGGTGATGGTCTAAATCATACGATCAGCAATCGAGGGAATAAAGTTGGGCGCTTTATTCATGCAAAGATTGTTATGTTGTCTATATCCCTTTTGGGAGATGGTTTGTCTTGACCATTGGAGGAGGACTCTGTGAATAAAAACATTGGCATGTTGTCATAAGTGATGATGTGTTGGATCGGGACATAAAGTGAATTGATTTGGATTAATAATTCTATCTTGGCAAATCAATTCACTTTAGACAATCATTTGTGTTATATATTAATCCTGAGATGAATAGTGGGCCCGTTGTCTAGGCTTGTGTCTTTTGATGTACCAAAGGGTGACACCCACATCTTAATAGTGGTATGCATGCCGGTACGTTGGAGGCATAACTCTTGATAGCATAGACTTGTTATTCATTGATATGGAATCCATAGCTCCTCTTTAGGAGTGATAATATCCTTTTATATGCGTTATCCTGTAATTGAAAAACTGAAGTGCTCAACCATTTGGATACATAGGTGTAACCAAATGGTATACTGTCTTTGGATGGTAAGTTTTCTAATGGTGAGATAATGGAACGTAAGATAAAAATAATAGGAAAGGTAAGACAGAACTTGTCCTTAAGCCGATTATGGATTATCATATGGGGATACGATACACTATGATATGTCATGGAGACTTAGCTATACAAGCTTCGTAATTCTATTTAGTTCAAGAGTGCAGCTCCATGCTTTTAGTGGAGTAGCGTTGGAGTTGAGAGTTATGAAATGTATATCTGGGATATTGGGTTTCATAATTATCAGGTGCTTGAACTATATAGGTCTACATGGTCCCCTTTGCTAGCTCACAACATCCTGTAACGACACGGCTTGTTTTTTTAATAATTGGTGACTTATGTCGGATTTATTGGATTGGTTGAAATTTGGAAGAATCAAATAATTTATGTCTGTTTATCGGTTGAATTAATTTTGTAAGAAATTAATTCAAGATAAACTTGTTGAATTATTGGAATCAGATAATTCTTGTCTATTTATTGGTTGATTTAATTTTGGATAAATTAGATCAAGATAAACTTGTAGAATTATTGAGAATTGATTTATTTTCTTAGAGATTATCTAGATAAAGTTGTTTTGATCAGATAACTTCTCTATTGGGTTATTTGAATTAAAACTGAGACTTTATCCTATAGAATCTCGGGTGAAAAATAAAAGATTCGCGAGATTTTTTTCTACAGTTCGGCCTGCCGATGGACGTGTTTGGCCTGTCGATCAGGTGGTTCGGCCTATCGATCAGCGAATGATAAGATCACGCGTATCCATACTGATCTTATCAGATATTGATCTGAATTTGATTCTGATCTAAATTTTGAGACCTAATCTGATGAGAACTGACCCTAGGACTAACCTCTATAAATAGGGAGTGATTCTCACAAGTTACTAAGATTAATTGAAAGATTAAGAGTGGTACTTTGCTAAGTGAGAATATGAAAACTCCTTAAGAGCTTTTGTTCACAAATCATGAACACTTGCTTTGGGTTCTCTCGATTGGTTGGAAAGAGAGTCACCGGTGAAAGAGCTGTACGTGTGAGCCCACACTCACTCCGATCGTGGATAGAGAATAGCAAAGAAGACCAGTTGGTTGAGGCTCTTCTGGAACGTTATTTCTCTTCACAGATCGCGGAGGTTCTTCAGCATACAAAGGTTAGTAAGATCTGGTTAATTTATGCATATAGCATGTTAAACTTGTGTTTTAGAAATTACTCTGATGAAAAAAATTTTAAAATTTCACTGCGCACTATTTTTCCAACATTAAGAACTTAGTTCTATTTTACTTTCCAATTATTTTATCTTGAAGTTCCATTATTTCACTATTGAAAAATTCTTCCTTTCATAATATATACAAACAGAATATCATCTAGTTACCATATGTATTCAGATGACTAAGATCTCATAGAATTTTCTAATACCCAAATAATGCCTTTGAAATGATAACATTGACTCTTTGTTAAAAGGCCATGAATTATGTGTATGTGGATTATGCTCTTATTGAATATAAGTTGTATCTCTAGCATATCAACAATAGAGTTTTCATTCATCGGAACACCTGTCTTTGGTATATCAAAAGATACAAGCTTCTAACATAGAGTCATGAAATCCACTTCACGATTAAAGTAACACATAAATGATTATCAAAGCGAATTGATTTAAGTGAAAAGAAATTATTATTATTAAATTAATTCAACTTTAGGTCTAATATAGTGTGCGACCACTTAGTAAGTCTACCACTCCAATATTTCTACCATGGAATCAATTTGCTCCGATGGTTAAGATAAACTGCCTCACCAATTGGATAGATTTTTATTCTAGTTTTATTATGTATAAAGTGCCCATGTATATGTTGGAATTAAAACATGAAATGCAGCGGAAGGAACGGATCGTTGACAAAACAAAAATTTTCTGAAAACTTTGTTTTATTGGGAATAGATATATAATTTTAATTACAGAAAGCTTTAGGAATTTTTTACTAACCTTTTGAAGACTATCAGGGTATCCTAGCTTTCCTCTTTGACACCACGATCTTCCAAACCAGGCCTCCACACTAATGGAAAGACGAGTGGGCGTCAAACTGCAAGAATGAATTATCCTCACACTTTTCTGAATCTGCTATGTACTCAACACATGAGATGGCAGACCTTTTTCTTTAGAGAAGAACTCTCAGTTTTTCTCTCTAAAAATTATATGAAAAAATTACTGAGATAACTGTTATCTCTCCCTTTTTATAACTGAGCCATTAGTCATTTTTCTTTCCCTTTTCTTTTCCTTTCCTTTTTCTTCTTTTCTTTTCCGTTTCACTTCTTGTTACCCGAATCCTTATTCGGTCAACACTTCACACATATATGCACATATATAAAAAAAACTTTCCCCTTTTTTTTTTTTTTCTTTTTCTTTCTTTGACCGAATCACAACCTGTGATTCGGTCTTCACATATGTATATATATATATGTGTGTGTGTTGGGGGAAGCGTGAATCTCATTCACAGCTTTCCCCTTTTTTTTTTCTTTTTTTTTTTCTTTTTTTAATTATAATATTATATTAATATATATATATATTAATATATTATAAAATCTTATATATATATATAAAAAGATTTGGTTCAAAACCATATATATATATATATATATCCAAATCTAAATTCAAAAATAAATCATATTTATTTAAGAATAGATTTTAACAATAATCAACTAATGCTCAGTTAAATGTGATAACATTTATCACTTTACATTATGTGTCACAGAAAACATTTTTCTGTGTCACGTTAATAATTCAAGTGTGAAAAATTAATTCAGAATTTAAAAATTCTAAATTAAACATGTATAATTCATTCTATGCAAAATCCAATATAGTGTTACAGAGGTGGTATTGGGGACCTATGGACCTATAACCCAAGCTCCAATAAATTTGACATTTAATTAAACTCTTTAATTAATGTGCCAAATTTATTAGTTTCAGTGTTACTCCACTAAAAACCTGAAACTGAACTCTTGAGATTATAGTATAATTACTCAAAGAAAATTAACGAGTAGTCCATTGATATAATCATTACATATAAGTCAGTCCTCCATAAATAGTTCATAATAAGAGCTAGGTTCAATTTCCGTTTACCTCTCTTATTACCTCTTTATCCTTGAGTTCCAATAATTCTCTAATGAACAATTAATTCATAATCTTATTATGAACGAGCGCTCTATTGTTCAAACCTTGAATTATCACTCAAGAGAACTATTTTTCTAACTTCCATAGGGAAGGAATGGATTCCATATCTGTATAATATTATTCCCAGCCATTTATTACTTTATGTTTCCAAGATGCTAAGTTACAATCTGTGCTTAGACAAATCTTACCATGCAAGTCAAAAAACATAATGTAATAAATAGGAGTCTAATAAATACTCAGGATTAAGACTGTCAAATATATGATCATCATAGTGATAAATTTGAATACTCTATTTGTAACGGATGATTATTAGAGATTCATAATTTATCTGGTCCAGTCCTATATAATCTCATTATATAAAGTACCTCCAACCCAATGTCTCTACATTAATAGTCCGGATAATGACTATTTCATTTTAGATGAGATTGGACCGTACTTGTAATTTTTAATTAAAGATCCCAAACTTTAATTAATACGGACTATTTAGATTATTATCTATAAATTTTATCCCCAAGCAAATAACACTTATATGCTAAATTTATAGTCACATAAATAATCATGGAATTTTCTTGATGTTTATAAATGTATTCATAATACATATAATCAACCAAAATAATAATAAATGTCATTTTATTTATTTATTAACAATATGTACAATGTCACAGCTTTTAGGGCACCAAACCCAACAATCTCCCACTTGCCCTAAAGCAGGTGAGACATGTCTCTAAGACCTAAGCCTTCCAAGTGTCCCTCAAAGCTCTTTGCAGGTAACGTCTTGGTGAAAGGGTCGGCAAGGTTGTTTTCCGACGCTATCTTCACAACTTCCACATCGCCTCGATGCACTATCTCTCTAATCAAATGATATTTTCTTTCTATATGCTTTCCTCTTTTGTGGCTTCTAGGTTCTCTTGAATTTGCCACTGCACCACTGTTGTCACAATACAGTATGAGTGGTTTATCCATGTCTGGAACTACTTCCAAATTATTTAAGAACTTACGGAGCCAAACAGCTTCTTTAGCTGCTTCACAAGCAGCCACATATTCTGCTTCCATAGTTGAATCAGCAATACAAGATTGTTTGATGCTTCTCCAAACTATGGCTCCACCACCAAAAGTAAACACTGATCCAGACGTAGATTTACGTGTGTCTTTGTCTGATTGAAAATCAGAATCAGTGTATCCAATGGGAATCAAATTCTCACCAGAATAAACTAGCATATAGTTTCTCGTTCTCCTAAGATACTTGAGAATATGTTTAACCGCTACCCAATGATCTAATCCTGGGTTGGATTGATACCGACTGACTATACCCACCGCATAGCAAATGTCAGGTCTTGTACACAACATGGCATACATTAGACTTCCTACTGCAGATGCATAGGGTACCCGTCTCATATTTTCTTCCTCTTGAGGTGTCTTAGGACACTGCTCTTTTGAAAGATAAACTCCATGACGTGTAGGCAAATTACCTTTCTTGGAGTTCTGCATCGAAAATCTGATAAGCACCTTATCAATATACGATGCCTGAGACAGCGCCAATAGTTTGTTCTTGCGATCTCTTATGAGTTGGATTCCAAGAACATAACTTGCTTCTCCTAAATCTTTCATTTGGAAATTGCTGGCGAGCCATTTCTTTACATCAGATAATACGCCTACATCATTCCCAATGAGTAGGATATCATCTACATAAAGAACCAAGAAGACCACCTTCTTTTCTTTGATGTACTTGTAAACACAAGGTTCATCAATATTTTGATCGAAACCATAAGATTTGATCGCTTCATCAAATCTCAAGTTCCAAGATCTTGAAGCTTGCTTGAGTCCATAGATGGACCTCTGCAACTTGCAAACTTTTTGCTCTTGACCTTTAACTACAAACCCTTCTGGTTGCACCATATAGATGCT
Source organism: Artocarpus heterophyllus (assembly GCA_025403435.1). NCBI lineage: Eukaryota > Viridiplantae > Streptophyta > Magnoliopsida > Rosales > Moraceae > Artocarpus > Artocarpus heterophyllus. The sequence continues at coordinate 21,636,803 of CM046342.1, forward strand.
TTCCTCAAGATAGCCATTCAAAAAGGCAGTCTTGACATCCATTTGCCATATCTCATAATCAAGACAAGCAGCAATGGATAAAAGAATCCGAATGGATTTAAGCATAGCTACAGGCGAGAAAGTTTCTTCATAGTCAACTCCCTCTTTTTGGGTGTAACCCTTTGCCACAAGCCTAGCTTTGAAAGTCTCAACTTTCCCATCCACTCCTCTTTTCTTCTTGTAAATCCATTTGCACCCTATGGGTTTTATCCCTTCAGGTAGGTCTACAAGATCCCAGACTGAATTGGAGTACATTGACTCCATTTCAAGGTTCATAGCCTCCAGCCATTTTTCCTTCTCAGAAACTTCCATTGCATCATGATATGTCAATGGATCATCTTCACCATTATCAGAGATAGCAACATTTGCTTCTCCAAGTTCCCTGTAGCGAGCAGGTGGTCTCACAACCCTCCCACTACGTCGAGGTGGTATGACATTCTGATAGGAAGATGTGGCCTCCTCATTTTGTCCTTCGACAACAGTTGTCAGTTGCGGTCTGATCTGATCAAAAAGTAACTCTTCAAGTACAATTTTGCTACGAGGTTTATAGTTTTTCATATAATCATTCTCGAGAAAAGTGGCATTTGTCGATACAAATACTTTCTTATCCTGTGGACTATAAAACAAACCTCCCCTCATTCCCTTTGGGTATCCCACAAATAAGCATACTTCAGAACGTGGTTCCAACTTCCCAGTCTTACCTTTCAGCACATGTGCTGGACACCCCCATATACGGATATGTCGCATACTAGGTTTGCGACCATTCCATAACTCTAGAGGTGTTTTTGAAATAGACTTAGATGGAACTATGTTTAGAAGATATACTGCAGTTTGTAGTGCATATCCCCAAAATGAAGTGGGTAATGATGAGTAGCTAAGCATGGATCTCACCATATCAAGCAACGTTCTATTTCTTCTCTCTGCAACACCATTTTGTTGTGGTGTTCCAGGTGCGGTGAGTTGTGATAGAATACCATGTTCTATCATATAATCCTTGAATTCAGTATCAAGGTATTCTCCTCCTCGATCAGATCGAAGACTCTTCACCGTCTTACCTAATTGCTTTTCAGCTTCCGCTTGGAATTCTTTGAACTTTCCAAAAGTTTTAGATTTCCTTTGCATTAGGTATATGTAACCATACCTTGAATAATCGTCAATAAATGTGACGAAATATTCGTAACCACCACGAGCTTGTACATTCATTGGACCACAGACGTCTGAATGTATTAGCTCAAGTGGTTCCTTGGCCCTTTCGCCTTTTGCAGAGAAAGGCCTCTTAGTCATTTTACCTTCAAGACAAGATTCACAAACTGGTAGAAAACTAACTTTTAGCTCTTTTAAAGGACCCTCCTTTACCAGTCTGTTAATTCTGTCAAGGTTGACATGACCTAATCTAAGGTGCCATAGGTATGTTTCATTATTAGAAGAAATCTTTTGCTTCTTGGGTTTAGGTTGTTCAACTTTGAACATTTCAGTATTGAGCAGTGCTTTTTTGTTGGGCCTTAAGGTGTAAAGCCCATTTTCCAGATGCACAGAACAAATATCCAAACCATTTCTAGAAATATTAACATAATTATTATTAAAAGAAACATTAAACATTTGTTCAAACAACCTGGAAACAGAAATCAAATTTCTACGAAAACAAGGAATGTAATAAACATTGTCTAAAATTAAAAACTTATTTCTAAAATAAAGTTTAACAACTCCCACTGCTCTTGCCGAAACAACCTCTCCTGTTCTCACTCTCATCGTTTGTTCCCCGTCGGAAAGCTCCCTTGAAGAACTAAGCATCTGCAAAGAAGAACAAACATGGTTAGTTGCCCCTGAATCAATTATCCAAGGTGAAGTATCATCTTCAACTAAACAAGCTTCTAAAACGAGTAAATCTGATTTACCGTTGTTCTTCTTTTCTTTGAGCTCCTGAAGATACTTCTTGCAGTTTCTCTTCCAGTGCCCAACTACGCCGCAGTGGAAACATTTTCCTTTGGGCTTCTTTTGGTTGGAGCTCCTTTTGTTGTTGTTGCTTTTGTTCTTCTTAGGTTGCCCTCCATTCTTAGACTTACCACTTCCTTCAGTCCCCTTCCTCTTCTTATTCTTTTGGGCAGAAGAGGAAGGTTGAGCTTCTGCAACATTTGCCTCAGCTTCTTTAGTCTTTTCTTTCGAAATAGACTCGAAGGTTTGAAGCTCATTAAGCAACTCAGTCATGTTATATTTCAGCTTGTTCATGAAATAGTTGCTTTTGAACTGAAGGAACGCAGGGGAGAGGGTTTCTAAAATCATCCCCACCTGTGTGGCTTCATCTATCATAGCCCCGTTGACCTCGGCCTCATGGAGATAGTTAACCATGTTGAGAACATGTCCTCTGACCGAAATCCCTGCCTTCATTTTTGCATTCATTACTGCCTTAATGGCTTCGTGGCGTGCCTTTTCAGAAGGTTTACCAAACATGTCTTGCAGAGACTGCATTATCTCATAAGCGGTCTCCATGCTTTCGTGCTTCATCCTAAGCACGTCAGACATCCCAGCCAAAAGAAAACAGTGGGCCTTATTATTTGCCGCGATCCAACGATCATATGCTTCCCGTACATTACGAGGAGCATTGGAAGCAGGCTCTGGAGGACATTCCTCCGTCAGGACAAACTTGTAACTTTCGCAAATTAGTACAATGTTCATGTTACTCTTCCACTTGACAAAATTATCTCCGGTTAATTTTTCATTTGAGAGAATTGCGATGATTGGATTAGACATTGTCGCTGTAACAAATAAATAAAATAGCATAAATTAAAATGGTTGCATAAACATCATAAATGTTTTGGAATAGTAAACGTGATGCATGATGCGTATGAAAAACACAAAAAAATATTTTACTAATTCCACGATTATTCAATTTTAATAAATAAAGTGCCGCCGTAGGGTAGGTCAAATTATTTATGAATTGAATTGAGACATTCTCAATTAATAAATATATTCAAAATATCTCATATTTTCTATATTTATTAATAACCGTTTATTTTGGTCAAGATATAATTAACAATTTAATTATGTCTTTATGAGTGTAACCCACTATTTTGGATTTTAACAACTTAACTCAAAATTGCCGCCGTAGGGTAGGTCAATTTTGAAATACATTATAAAATCCTATCTCAAGGAAGCCAACCTTGATATTGATTTAAATGGACACCCTCCGTAGGGAGGACGAAATCAAAGCGTCGCGAGGCGCCACCTAAATCTCACGGTGTTGTACTAATAGTGGAGACCGCAGGTTATATTGTCATATTACCTTCTCCCACTCATTATTTTAGAAGATGTGTTTTATCTTATAAAACATCATATGTTTCATAATTCTAGTAGTTAAAAACAATTTTTAATTACTAGATTATATTATGTGTTAATAGAATCTCATTCTATTTACACTTAAATAAATTACCAGATTTTCTAAAAATCTAAATTTATTATGAATTGTCTAAGTTACCAAATATTAAACAATTTAAAATTAGATAACTTAGAATTAATGTGAATTTTACCAAGTCTTAACTGTTAAAACTAAATTCACATTATTTGGTTTATTAATAAATTAAGTTTCTATAAAACCAACCCAATTAATTTAATCTTATTAAATTAATGCTAACACATATTAATTCATTTTATAAACTCCTTTATAAAAATAATATGCTAAGTGTATGCATGTCATGTTACAATAACTATAAGTGGGCACTTTCCTAGATGACATGTTATCATGCATGAACATGTTATCTCAATCATTATATGAAAATAAAAATGAAAATAAACAATGAATTTTTGACCGGGTCCTTTTGGATAATTAAAATTACAACCCAAAGAATAAAAATAAAAAAAATAAAATTACAGGGGTCTTCTTGTAATTTATACATAATTCCCTGCTCCAATTTTGTGGTCTTCATCAAATGGTTTATTGTGCAACGATTTACTGGATTGCCTTTGAAATCTGATAGGCCCATAGTTTCAACTAGGCCAAAAAATCCAATGGACATCTTTTTCTTCATCGCTCCACGTGTAGCAAGTGAAAGAGAGGAGAGAAGAAAAAATAATGATAATAAATTACAAAAAGCCTATACCCCTTTATGGGTTTACACAGATTGATCTAATCAAACTGAAAATAAAAATTATTAATCCAAAAGGACCATATAATTAACGACCAAAAATCCTTTCATTAAACAACCATTCATCACATGAATTAAAATTAATAAAGATGCAAAGTGCCCACAAACATGCATCAAAAACATGATATCATCAAAATAAAATCATGTTTAATTAAAATTATATATGCTATAACCCGCTCTGATGCCATTTGTTGGAATTAAAACATGAAATGCAGCGGAAGGAACGGATCGTTGACAAAACAAAAATTTTCTGAAAACTTTGTTTTATTGGGAATAGATATATAATTTTAATTACAGAAAGCTTTAGGAATTTTTTACTAACCTTTTGAAGACTATCGGGGTATCCTAGCTTTCCTCTTTGACACCACGATCTTCCAAACCATGCCTCCACACCAATGGAAAGACGAGTGGGCGTCAAACTGCAAGAATGAATTATCCTCACACTTTTCTGAATCTGCTATGTACTCAACACATGAGATGGCAGACCTTTTTCTTTAGAGAAGAACTCTCAGTTTTTCTCTCTAAAAATTATATGAAAAAATTACTGAGATAACTGTTATCTCTCCCTTTTTATAACTGAGCCATTAGTCATTTTTCTTTCCCTTTTCTTTTCCTTTCCTTTTTCTTCTTTTCTTTTCTGTTTCACTTCTTGTTACCCGAATCCTTATTCGGTCAACACTTCACACATATATGCACATATATAAAAAAAACTTTCCCCTTTTTTTTTTTTTCTTTTTCTTTCTTTGACCGAATCACAACCTGTGATTCGGTCTTCACATATGTATATATATATATATGTGTGTGTGTTGGGGGAAGCGTGAATCTCATTCACGGCTTTCCCCTTTTTTTTTTCTTTTCTTTTCTTTTTTTAATTATAATATTATATTAATATATATATATATATTAATATATTATAAAATCTTATATATATATATAAAAAGATTTGGTTCAAAACCATATATATATATATATATATCCAAATCTAAATTCAAAAATAAATCATATTTATTTAAGAATAGATTTTAACAATAATCAATTAATCAACTAATGCTCAGTTAAATGTGATAACATTTATCACTTTACATTATGTGTCACAGAAAACATTTTTCTGTGTCACGTTAATAATTCAAGTGTGAAAAATTAATTCAGAATTCAAAAATTCTAAATTAAACATGTATAATTCATTCTATGCAAAATCCAATATAGTGTTACAGAGGTGGTATTGGGGACCTATGGACCTATAACCCAAGCTCCAATAAATTTGACATTTAATTAAACTCTTTAATTAATGTGCCAAATTTATTAGTTTCAGTGTTACTCCACTAAAAACCTGAAACTGAACTCTTGAGATTATAGTATAATTACTCAAAGAAAATTAACGAGTAGTCCATTGATATAATCATTACATATAAGTCAGTCCTCCATAAATAGTTCATAATAAGAGCTAGGTTCAATTTCCGTTTACCTCTCTTATTACCTCTTTATCCTTGAGTTCCAATAATTCTCTAATGAACAATTAATTCATAATCTTATTATGAACGAGCGCTCTATTGTTCAAACCTTGAATTATCACTCAAGAGAACTATTTTTCTAACTTCCATAGGGAAGGAATGGATTCCATATCTGTATAATATTATTCCCAGCCATTTATTACTTTATGTTTCCAAGATGCTAAGTTACAATCTGTGCTTAGACAAATCTTACCATGCAAGTCAAAAAACATAATGTAATAAATAGGAGTCTAATAAATACTCAGGATTAAGACTGTCAAATATATGATCATCATAGTGATAAATTTGAATACTCTATTTGTAACGGATGATTATTAGAGATTCATAATTTATCTGGTCCAGTCCTATATAATCTCATTATATAAAGTACCTCCAACCCAATGTCTCTACATTAATAGTCCGGATAATGACTATTTCATTTTAGATGAGATTGGACCGTACTTGTAATTTTTAATTAAAGATCCCAAACTTTAATTAATTATTACGGACTATTTAGATTATTATCTATAAATTTTATCCCCAAGCAAATAACACTTATATGCTAAATTTATAGTCACATAAATAATCATGGAATTTTCTTGATGTTTATAAATGTATTCATAATACATATAATCAACCAAAATAATAATAAATGTCATTTTATTTATTTATTAACAATATGTACAATGTCACAGCTTTTAGGGCACCAAACCCAACAGTATATATATAGACTGCAAACTTTATGCTTTAGACCATTAATTAGACCATTAATCTCTAAATTAGATCTATCTGCATATAAACTTTATATATGCTTAATTCTAAGATTTGGTTCTAATAGTCACGGATCGTATGTTTGCTTAATATACAATCATTGAAATGAAAGTAATATAAGGACTATTATAAATACATAAAATATTCACATTATTATTATTTCACCAATGTCATAAATACAATTAAAGTATTTATTACCAAAGGTACTGATCTTAACGAGATCATTGTAGGGAAGCCGAATGCCTTCCAAATCCTATTAAGTGAAAGCGATTGGCATTGTGGGCTCCAATAGTCTTGTTACAAATTGAACCTAATGGCCTTGTACTTCTATTCTTTTCAGCTTCTTATCTCAGCGATGCTCACTTCGCTCTTTAACTTTTTACTTATCACTTTTTTCCGGTCGACCCAAAATCATAGGTGCAAATTTGAGAGTTGAACTTAATTTTGCTATATGTGGGTTCAGGTCAACTGTAATAGGTTCCTCAACCATTGGCTTCATTGCCTATTTCTTATTATGAGCTAGCTACCCATCGTAAACCATTGTTCAAATTTGATTGTTCAAGGACTGACATTCTTTTTTTAGATGCCCATAATCCTTATGGAATTCTAATACTAAGACACCATGAGATAGCTTAGGGATGCAGAATACCATGAGATAGCTTAGGGATGTAGAATACCTTTAGCTAGATATTGATGAACTACGTTTCTATTTAAGGTTGTTTGTGGTTCCGTGGAGCTAATATATAGCAGATCGGGACTGCGGTATTGAATGTTAGTATGGGATATCAAGGTAGGACTTTCATCCCTTCTCCTTGGTAGCCATGTTTTTAAAGGGGTTTGGCCACACGGCTTTGCTTTTAGATGTTTTTAGGAAATGTAGTTTATGACTTATTTTCATTATTGGCTAAATAATGAATGATCATAATGAATGTAATGAGAATATTTGGTAAATGAGACACGATAATGATATGATACCAGACGTGTCGGTTAGTACCGTCTGGAATAATAAAATGAGAGCATGATGCCATATACAGAGATCGAGTCATGGGAGTGCGGCCTTGGGGGCAGGTCCTGAAACCCAACTTTCGATGGTGATTTATATGGCTTTGCTGAAAACATGATAATGAGACCGTTTGTGGATGAATAAACGACTAATTGGTATGAATAAAATTTAATGAATTCCAGTTGGTCATTTGTTTATTTATTTTCCCGTTTTATAACTTTTGTCTAAAAATGAATTATATGTTTAAATTAAACATTTTCAAAAGATTAGTCTCACTGAGCCTTTCGCTCAAATTTTTCTTGTTTTAAAAACTTTCCCCCTCTAGATGGAATCTAGCTTAGGGAAGACTGAAGAACTGGGAAGAAAAGGCAAAATTAGGACATCACCATCTAAGGTATTTATTTGTAAGCAAGGCATGTAATAATTTAACTTATTTCCCTTTTTTTTTGGATTGTGGTTATGTATTTATTATTATTGATACCGTGTGTGCATACTAATGTAGGTGCAGTGGGGCCCAATTGTGTTTGTTTATTTAATATTTCAATTCGCTTACATGCTTTCATATTTTAATAACTATTTTAAGAAGTTCTAAATATCCCACATTTTTTATATATCAATTTAATATTTTTTTAAAAGGCGGTTTTTATTTAAAATTTAATTTATTTAACCTAATTAATCCGCCACGTCATCTCCTGGTTTTCAAGGCGTGACAAGAACCCACAGTTCAAACCTTAAGTTCTAAACCAACTTATTCTGAACCCGCATATCAAACAAACCATAAATTATGAAATGTTATTCACATAGAATATCTAGTTATATGTTTGTTCACAAAAGAAAAAGGATCTAGTTAGATTTACAGCACACAATATATATATATATATATATATATATATATATATACGTTTCTATATGTAAAACACAGTTCATGGATCACATTGAACAATAATTAGTAATACAAAATTTTTGAAATATGTGTATTTGTAAGAAGTGACGTAGTTATGCACCGGCCCGTTCTCTTTAGGCCCATACGGGCCGCGGGCCTGGCCGGGCCGACCCATGAATTTCGTGGGCCAGGCCAGGCTGGCCCATATTAAAAATAACTTGGCCTGACCCGGCCCGCGGGTCAATTTTACATGGGTCTTGCCGGGCCGTGCCGTGGTCTTTAAATGGGCTGGCCCATCTTGGCCCATTATGGGTTTAAATGGGCTGGCCCATCTTGGCCCATTATGGGTTTAAATGGGCTAGCTCATCAAAGCATGTAATTTTCAATTTTTAAACAAGTTAACAAATATAGAAGTTTGAATAGTTAAGGGGAATATAAAAAAATCATATTTTATTTACGATTGCCTCATTAAAAACCTTTCCAAAGAAAACCCAGTGGGACAAAACCTTGATAAGGAAAAAAGAGTACAATCGGGAAATTATGCATAAGATGTTTACAAAATTACTAAAAATAAAAAAATTAAGAGTGACATTAGAAAGATGTAAGACCAATAATACATAGAAGTAAGAATTAAGGGTGGGTCGGCCCATTGTGGGCCTGGACGGGCCGGCCCGGCTCGGCCCAGCCTAGCCCGGCCCATGATTTTCCATGGGCTGTGCTGCCCGGCCTATGGGCCAACATATATTGGTCCAGCCCAGCCCGCAAGTATTTGTGGGCCGTGCCAGCCCAAACCGTCACTATAGCAGGATGGGCTCGGGCCAACCCACAGGCCCCGGTCCATTGTTGCATCTCTAAAGTGACTTAAAGAGCCATGCATCTTAAAGGTAAAAATTAAAAGAAAAATCATTTTCATTCTCAAGGGTCCACTACTCACAACACAGTGGGAGATAATCTAAAAGTATATTATATGCTTTACTAAGTCCTATTGTTTTGTTAATAGCGGGATTATTGTTAGACATTGTGTCCTAAGGAGTAAAATTTTATAATTTGTAATAAGTTTTTGGAGACATTTTATCAATAAAGAGTTTATTTATTATTCATATACCAAATGTTGTCCTCTTTACGTTCATTTCTATTGAATGTATGATAAGCAAACAAAAGTCTGAGACTGTCGGCCGAAACCTTTAAGAATCGTACATATGATGGACAGATTATGCGGAAGACATAAATCTTAAAGGTGATGGTCTAAATCATAAGATCTGTAATTGAGGGAATAAATTTGGGCACTTTATTCATGCTAAGATTGTTATGTTGTCAACATTCCTAATGGGAGATGGCTTGTCTTGGTCATTAGAGTGGGACTTCGCGAATAGAAACATTGGTGCATTATCATAGGTGACGATGTATTGGATCAGAGACAAAAAGTTGAATTGATTTGGATTAATAATTCCGTTTGTGTAAATCAATTTACTTTAGACAATCATATGTATTGTGTCTTAATCTTGAAATAACTAATGGGCTTGTATTCTTGACTTACGTCTTTTGATGTATCAAAGGGTGACATCTTGACTTAATGATGGTATGCATATCGGAACGTTGGAGACATAACTCTTGATCCACGTAGACTTGTTATTCATAGATATGAAATCTATTGCTGTTTTGTAGAGTTAATGATATTCTCTTATATACCTTATCCTATAATTGGAAGACTAGAGTGCTCAATCATTTGGATACATAGGTATAACCAAATGGTATGCTATCTTTGGATAGTAAGTATTCCAATGGTGTGATTATGGAATGTAAGATAAAAATAATCGGGAAAGTAAAACAGAATTTATCCTCAAGTCGATTATGAATATCCTATGAGGATGTGACACATTTATGATATGTCATAGATGGTTAGCTTACTTGAAGCTCCGTAATTTTATATAGTTCAAAAGTATAGCTCTAAGCTTTTAGTGGACTAGAATTAAGGTTGATAATTATAAAATATGCATATGAGATATTGTATTTTATAATTATAGGAGCTTGAACTATATATGTCTATCGGATCCCCTTTGCTAGCTCATAACAAATCTTGTAACGATACGGCTTGTCTTTCCTACATATTAGTGACTTATGTTAAATTATTAGATTGGCTAAAATTTGAGTTAATTAGATTTAATAATTCATGCTATTTTATTAGTTGAATTAATTTTGTCAATTAATTCAAGATAAACATGTTGAATTATTATGGATAATATCTTATTTGTATGAATTTATTTGTATATGATTGTTTTAATCAGATAACTTTTTTATTGAGTTATTTGAATTAAATTGAGGCTTTGTAAAAGATATTCGGGTCAAATAAGATAGGATTTATCCAATTGGTTCAGATGGGATCAATCTAATAGCCTGAGGAGTTCAAATTAGATTCGAACTCAGGCATCATGATAGCGCGATCTACTGCGCCTTTGTATCGTAGTCGATTACACCTTTGTATCACTGCCGACCGTGGAAGTTAGGATAAGATACGCGTTTTACACTTTTTTACTCTAGAACTGCTCTAAACTCGAATTTTGAGGCCTTATTTGATAATGATTAACCCTTGGTCCAACCACTATAAATAGAAGGTGAGTTTTCTTAGTTATTCAGATCATTTGAGAACTATAGAATGAGTACTTTAGTTTGACAAACTCTGAAACTCCCTAAGAGCTATTGTTCAACATTAAGAACGTTAGCTTTAGGTCATCTCAAGTAGTTGGAAGGAGAGTCATTGGAAAAAAAACTGTACAACGTGTGACCACCTACACTTTGATCGTGGATAAAGAATAGCAAAAATGACTAGTTGGTTGAGGCTCTTTTGAAATGTTCTTCTCTAAACGGATTCGAGCCCACTTCGATGTACAAAAAAGGTTAGTAAGATCTATAATTAATTTATGTATTTAGCATGTCATACTTGTGCTTTAGAAAATACTCTGAATTAAAATTTTAAAATTCCACTGTGTATTTGTTTTCCAACAGTTATAACCCCATGGGCTAAATAAGATTGTTCAAATAAAAATCTAATACTCTTCTTTTATGGATTATATGTATATATTTGGAAATGACCAATCAAGTATTCTTGATCATTGAAACCATAACATAAAATAGTTTTTTTTTTTTTTTTTGTTTTTTGTCTAGGTTCCTTGATACATGTCCTCTTAATTGATGTAGGAAATTTTTCTTTGCATATCTCATCACATTTTCTATTGCTAACTACAAAGAGATAAATAAAGAAATGTATATTAGACACAAACACTAACAAAATACACCTAATTCAAAATTGATATGTGATATTTTTCTTTATTAGCTGTTTTTTCTAATAATATTTTGATTTTTCCTTGATTGGATTTGGATTTCGACACTAATAATTGATCAACTTAATTGATGGTAGTTTTCTTAAACACTCACTATAATCCATCCATGAACAAAAAGAAACTAAACCTAAAACTTGTGTAACAAAACTACTATTAGAATAGATGCCCTTAAAGCATATGATGTTTTATAAATGACATATTAATAAATAAATAAATAAATAAAGTAATTTCTTCATTATATTGTACATGTATTTTGAATACTTTATAAATATCCTTGAAATTTCATAATTATACCTTAAATATTGTATATAAATATTTTATAAAGAGAATAATTTTTAATGACGATAATTAAAATGGTCAATAACATGTAACTATTATTCAATTAAACTATGAAATCTTTGATTGAGGTTATTAGGCGGTTCATTTCCATTAACAATGGAATGGTCTTATTTGAACAACTAATGTAATGAGTCATTAAATGAATGCACTGTACATAATGGGATTATGTAGTACCGGGATATGATATGATATGAACAGTTAAATAGTTTTCGTTAAAATGTTGTAAGTTCTAATCACATCGATCGATGGCCATATATAAAAAGATCTTAATCTTGAGTTATTTGCATGCTCTTATTTATAAGATTATGTCTTTTAATTTACTCGGTACGGATTCAAAAATCTAATCTTATCATTTGTATTTTGAGGGCAGAGTGAAGCAAGTAGGCGAGAATGTTAATAGTATAAGATGGAATCTATTTCTTCTCTAACAACAATTAAATAAATAATTTTCTTGAGTATTGATTTAGATTTTGAATAATATAAGCGCTCAATTCATAATTAAGTTCATGAATAAGTTCATGAATTTATTATTCATTAGAGAATTAATGGTACTCAAAGATAAAAAGCAATTATAAAGGTTAATGAACTTTATCAAGCTCTAATTATAAATTCTTTATAGAGGATCAAATTACATGCAATGACTATAATAGTGAACGACTATAAAGTCTGAGTAATTTATATCATAACTTCAAGAGTGAAATTTTAAGTTATTATTGGAGTAACATTAGAATTAATTAAAGAGTAATATATTAATTAAAGAGTTTTATTAATATATTGATTTTATTGGAGCTTAAAATTATGGGTTTATTAGTCCCCCATTATCCTTATAAGTACTTTTTGGACAAGTATTATTAATTTAATTAATTAATTAAGTGTAACATCCTCAAATTTTAAAGTAGGATTTATTATGTTAAATTTAATTATTAAGTGTGCCAAGTGTGATTTAGTTGTTAATTTCAGTCATTCAAAATTTTTGTTGCATATGTTGTATTTAAAAATCTAATTTTTGGTTTTTAAATACCAAGTGACACTTTGGTCCATGCTTTATGATTACTAAACTACCATTGTTGCCCTCTTTGTGCCTTCCACGTGTGAGCCTTTCAAAACAAAAGAGAAAAAAAATGGAAACATGAACCAGTTATAGCAAAGCATGCATCCCATTTCTTTTTCCACTTTACTCGAGTATTCCCACTACAAGAATCTAATGTTCATATATTTTAATATACTCTCAAGGCCACCAACTCATATATCTTTTATTTTTATCTAAGCTTCCTAACAAAAAGCCATTAGCCCAATTACTCTCCCATTCTTTCTCTACTTCCCATGACTACTCTCTCTCTCTTTACTTTCATTTGTTTTATTTTCTCTTCCACTCTTTGTTTCCCACACACTCTCTCTCTGTCTTTATCTCGTCTCTATCTCCCTCTTGAACCCATGAAATTTTTAGACCAAATACTCAGAAAAATGGAGGAGAAAAATTCACTCTTTTGTCTCAAGCCTCCTATAAACTTAAAGGCTCAAGCTTAACCAAGTTCCTTTCTTTGTTCTTAAGAGATTGAGGTAAGATTTATAGAAACTAAATCTGATTTTTCATGCCATTTTCATCTGAATTTTATTCCTATAATTTGCTACATCAATCTTGAGTTTTACCACCCAAATTTTGTTCTTGAAATTTCCTTTTTGCTTACTTTGATTAAATATGGGTTTTACCCTTTTATCTTTTAGGTTTGATTATTAAAATTTGGGGGAAAACTTTTGTTTATGTTTAAACATGTTAATCTTGATGTTTTGGACGAGTTTTAAGCATTAAAAACTGATTTGGAATGAAAAATTTGAGTTTAAACTAAATCAGTCCACGAATGGACGAACTTGATTTTGGCCCTATTCTAATCAGGGGCGCGGTCGACTGCGCCATGTGTAGTGGAGTCGACCGCGAGGTGGCAACTTTGGAATGTCACCTCCCTCCGAGCCTCTTGGATCTCCCGAAGTGCACCGGTTTGATTTCTTTATGTTTTGTGGTGCAAAAATGTCTCGAAAATTATGTTTTTGTGTTCAAAAACATTGAGAATATAAAAGTTTGCATTTATGATTATTTTGAGTCAAAATGGTAAACTGATAATTGAATTAACATGATGATATTTGTTAAATGTGATTTTTTATTTTAAATGTAGTTTTAAGCTCTTGAATGTTGATTGGAGCATACGTTAAATTTTGTTAGAGCTAATGTTTTGGATTTCAAATGAGGTAGGATATTTCTATCCCTTTTCTTTGGCAGCCCCTTTTAAATTGTTTTTGGCCGAAGTTTATTCCTTAATTGTTTCTTTTGAAGAATGATTTGTCTTGATTTTTGAAGAATTGTATTTTGATATTCTTTCCAATTTCTGAAACCTGTACGGTGATACTTTATCAAGTTGCTTTCAAGTAAGTGTTTTATTGTTTTGTTAAGATTTTGACATTTATTTCAATTAGAATGAATTGTGAACAATTCTCTGTTTTTTATCACTATTTTTAAATAACTTGTTTTTAACTAATTATTTTACTAAGCCTTCCGTTCATGTTTTTTTTTTTTTTAAATTCCCTTCTAGGTTTGAAGAGGAAGGAAGGTCTCAGGATCGAAACTTGGCTCTATGTGTAGAAATGGTATTTTCTTTAAGATTGTTGTATGATACGTGTACTATACGACTTGTCCTAATGTCGGCGTTGATGTTGTTCCCATCTTTGTCAGTTGTATGTTTTTAATTTATTTTATAGACGATGATTTTTAGTAGTTTTTTTTATCATTATTCTTGTTATTGGTATTTTATTTACTTACCCACCTTCGTGGTAAGCGTCCACGTGATGGTGAATGATAATAACGTCTTGGCCATCCACCTTCATGTCATTAACGTGATGGTGATCGCCAATGATGTTTATTTCAGATGAGAAATATATTTTATCTATTTACTTTTTCTTAATTTACCTTGCTTAATCCGCATTATTTACCTTAATTTCAACTTCTTTACCTAAAACTTACTGAATCCACCCCCGGGTGTCACATTAAGAATTATGGAATTGTAAAATAAATATCATGCAAAATATATTAATTATGAATTAAAATAAATATCACGTTAAGGGCTTCTGTTTTTGCCTCTTTTTTTTGTGTTTGTTACCCATTCTTTAAGAACCTATATATAAATAGGTTGTGTTCTTTTCTTTGTGTGATGTATCTCAAAAATTCAGAGTGAGATAGGCTAGAGAAATTCTTGAGAGAATGCTATTTTTCTTTTATAAACTTCTTTATTATCATAGTGAATTATTCTGCAACGGCTGAAAAGTAGACATACGTCTCACTTCAAGGGTAATCCATTATAAATTTCATATATTCTCATTTATTTTTTATTTTTAATAGAATTAAGGCTTCCAATTTACAACAGCATCGTAGCCTAACCCAACCGTGAACACATCCACTATCACCATAACCAAAAATCCTTCTTGGATGGCAAGAATCTACTATTGACCTCGAGAAACAAAAGAACAAAATCTTAATGAAGCTAAAAAAGGGTGGAAAACTTGACAGGCCACTAACATGGTCAATGGCCTTTTTTTTAATCTTTTTTGGTTTTATTTTTTAATAATTTTTTTGAACTCGAGGTGTAGATTCTATTTTTTTACATTTAACTAAAGTCACGTATAGATTACGGTTAAGCTATGTTTTCGATCATATTTTTAATATTTTATAATTTAGAGAAATTTTCATAAATATTATTTTTAAGATTTATTTATTTATTTTTAAACGTTAGGCATGTTTATTTGTTGTAAAACTTAAGGAGTATTTGACAGTGGTATGAATAATATAAAACTCTTATATGCTACAGTAACAACAAAAAAATATGCTAGAGTATAAAATTTTCATATACTACAATAAAAATAGTTTCTATCATTGATTTCTACCATCTTTCCAAACACCCTATAAAAACTTCCCTTTCCCAAAGCAGGAAGAAACAATCCTCTCCTTTTGGTCCGACATCAAGGCCTTCGAGACTCAACTCATTCGCTCCCATAACCAGCCCGAATACATCTTCTACGATGGCCCTCCCTTCGCTACTGGCCTCCCTCACTACGGTGACATCCTCGCCGGCACAATCAAGGACGTGGTCACCAGATTCCAGGCCATGACCGGCCACCACGTCACCCGCCGATTCGGCTGGGACTGCCATGGCCTCCCCGTCGAGAACGAGATCGATCGGAAGCTCGGAATTACCCACCGCGGCGACGTCTTGAAGATGGGGATCGACAAGTACAACGAGGAGTGTAGGAGCATCGTGACGAGGTATGTTGAGGAATGGGCGAAGATCGTGGCGAGGACGGGGAGGTGGATTGACTTTGGGAATGATTACAAGACAATGGACTTGAAGTTTATGGAGTCTGTTTGGTGGGTCTTTGCTCAGCTCTATGATAAAGGACTTGTTTATAAGGGTTTCAAGGTTAGTTAGTTACTTGCTTCTGATGATGACGATGATTATGTTTTCATTTTTAGATTGTTCTTTAATTAAATATTAGACCTTGATTAGTCTTTTAATGGGATTTGAAGGCATTGATGATTTAGAGTAGAGGCCTTGTATTATAAGAAGTATTGATTGGTTTTTAAGAGTTTCAAGGTTAGATAGTTGTTTCTTATTATTTTTTCTTCTTCTTTTGGGTTCAGAATGTGATTTGTTTTTTTTTTAAACGATTTATTCAAAATGTTTAAGTAAAGAATAAAGATTTTGTTAGTTTTCATTAGGCTTTGAACGCATTATTGATTTGGGTCATCATCTCTTTTTTTTTTTTTTTAAATACTGGGGATAGGCAAGACAGTATTCTAATTAGCTTGTGGAGCAAAAGTAGATAAACAATAATGGGAAATTTGTTTCTCATTTTTTTTTCTAAGATTTAGATTTGCAGGTACATTGCAGTTGTAACAAGTGTATTTACGAAGCTTATAAAAGGTGAGGATTAATAAGATTTAGGCTTTCAGATCACTGAAAAGAAATTCATTAGTTTTGGAAAAGTGGTGCATCTATCGGGAATATGGGATTTGATTTGGAGGAGGGTGGGTGAATGTGGTGCGGTCGAAATTATTTGAAGACAAGAATATTGAGTTGACAACTTTTCCATGGAGTTTTGGTGAGATAAGTGCACTTGTTCCAACTGCAATGCAAGTATCTACAGCCAGTGGCAGAGCCAGAATTTTTTGTCAGTAGGTTACTGATAATTTTTATTGCATATAGACATAGTTATATGTTTTGATTATTAAGTGGGAGCACAAATCATAATTTTTTTTTTAATGGGGGTGCAGTGATATATCTCAATTTTTTAGTAGGGGCACAATTATAATTTTTAGTATAAAAACTTTGGGCAAGAAATCAATACTTCAAAAATTGAGTGTGGGCACGTGCCTTCGCCACTGTCTACAACTAAAACCTGTAGCTTTTCCCATGGGAAGGAAGTATAGTTGTGGTCTTGTGGAATGCAAGAGATCTGTCTTTGATGACTGTTAATTTCTTCCATTTATGCGGTTTGATTGGGATTTTCTTCTTTTAGAATATCTATCTATTATTGACTATTTTGAATTTTCTTATCTTTTTGTAGGTCATGCCATACAGCACTGGTTGCAAGACACCACTGTCTAATTTTGAGGCTGGTCAAGATTATAGGGTTTGTTGTCACTAACTTCTGTTCCTTTTATTTCAGTGAAATTGTTTGTCATTGGTATGACTGATTTTGCATCTTTTGCTTTATGGGCTTGGGCGGCAAGCGCAAATCAATTGGTATACTTGGGTTTGATCTTATGTTGGCTTCAACCACTACTTTTTGTGAATTGGGTTGCTTTCTTAATCTCCAATTTTATCTAATCTTACTGGAGTAATGTAGGATGTGCCTGACCCTGAAATAATGGTGGCTTTTCCAATTGTCGGTGATCCACAAAATGCAGCATTTGTGGCTTGGACAACTACTCCATGGACTTTTCCTAGTAATCTTGCTCTTTGTGTCAACGCGAATTTTGTTTATGTTGGTTGGTTTATATTACATCAATCATGAGTTTCATTTTCTTAGACTCACTCATCAAGATTGTTTACTAGCAGCAATTGTCAAATGCTTGTGATTTCCATGTAACAAATTTATTAGCTAATGGTTATAACCATGTAACAAACGTATTTCATGTTTATAATTGTTGATTTTGATTTAACTTAATGTAATGCATGCACTTCTTAATTTCTCTTTATCACTTGAGTATCTAATTCAAGGATAGAACCCCATCAGGTTCGTAACAAGCTTTCTGGAAAAGTTCTTGTAGTTGCTGAATCTCAATTGTCTGAACTTCCTCGAGAGAAACCAAAACAAAGCATGATTAATGGACCTGTTGATGATTCAAAGAAATCAAATGCGAAAACTAAGACATCATCAGGTGGGAAGAAGGAAAACATTGAGGATTCTTATGAGGTTTTGGAAAAAGTTACAGGGGCTTCACTAGTGGGAACAAAGTGAGCACTTTTATCACTCCTTTACACTCCTTAACAATGTTTTAAAAGGCGTAAACGGGAACTGAGGCGATTTGTCTAATCGAGGCGAGGCATAAGCCTCGAATGTAAAAAAAAAAAAAATCATAAAATTGAATAAAATTCATAAACATGTCATAACAAATAAAAGATACACTTAGTTTATGCCATAACAAAAAAACAGACACGAAGCAATTTAAGTCTAAAGCCCTCAAAAATTGAAGTTTCGATCATCATCCTCGTCCTCATCCTCATCTTCTTCATCATTATTATCTTCCAAATCCATATCATCGTCATCATTCCAATCTTCTTCTTGTTCTTCCTCTTCTTCAATCACCGCCATTTTCTTCTTAGTTCCTACATCAATGTTGATAAAATTTTGAGTGACCTGTGTGACCAATGAAGTAATAAGCTAATAACATAATTATGTAATTCTCTAAAATTACCTATTGTTGTTAGAGTTGACTTTAATGAGGAGCCACTCTTTTTCTTTCCTTTGGATGATCTTGAACTTTCACCTGCCTCATCCCCTTCAATTGTTGCTTCATTCTCATCACCACTCATACTATTTTCATGCCCATTTCCTTCAATTTGTTCAATTAACCATTCATTATCTGATGGCGTGTCTTCAACAAGCAAAGGATCAAATTTCTCGTCACCATTGTTCCTTGACTTCAACTTAAGGAATCTGCCTTTCAATCTCTTGTTGAACATAACATACACCAACTTGTTCATTCTACTTGTATGCAATCGATTCCTTTTCTTTGTATGCACTTGATTGAACGCACTCCAATTACGTTCACATGCAGATGCTGAAGCAGTAAGACTTAGAACTTTGATTGCAAAGGCTTTTAATTCTGGTGTATCATCTCCAAATTGATACCACCAACGCTCTAGGTTACAACAATAACAACAAAAAAGGATGAATTAATACTAATTTAATATATCAAATTTAAGTTTTAAAATTAACAATATATGGGTCAAATCTTACCAGGAGAACGTGTTGTGTAGGACATTTGTGCTGCTTTGAAGCCAAACATTCCTTTCTTCAAATCAAAATCTTCAAGTTGAGCATCAACCTTCATATAATCCTCGCTAGGGACAAGCCTATCCATGCATTTATATAAACCCGTCTTGATCTCTTTATCTAAATGGAAGTTCGTGTCATAATGGCACTGAGGATTCAAGTAGTACCCAGCAGCATGCAAATCATGATGTAACTGACGCTCCCACTTTTCATCAATAATGTCCCAAATCTCCTTATAAGAAGCTTCTTGTCCCCCCAATTCCTTTGCAATTTCTTCTTTTGCCTTGTCCATAGCTTCATAGATAAACCCCATTACTGGAGTCTTTTCACCATCAACCAATCTTAAAACCTTTACTAGAGGACCTGTGGTTTTAATAGCATAGTTAACACCACGCCAAAAGTTTTCATCTCTAGAAATAATTTTCTTCACTTCTTTTCCTTCTTGTTTTTTCGCCCATGAACTTTTACTCCATTCTTCAGAAGCAAACATAGCTTCTAAAGGTTGTCTCAACTCTTTTACCCTTTGTATAGTCAAAAAAGCAGTGGCAAATCTTGTGACGGCCGGTCGAACAATTTCTTTATCACTATGCTTCCTGAACAAACTTAACACCCATGAATGGTTGTAAATAAACTTGCTTACCTTCTTTGCTTTGAGCAAAGCATTCTTGTG
This sequence comes from Artocarpus heterophyllus, assembly GCA_025403435.1. Taxonomy (NCBI): domain Eukaryota; kingdom Viridiplantae; phylum Streptophyta; class Magnoliopsida; order Rosales; family Moraceae; genus Artocarpus; species Artocarpus heterophyllus. The sequence continues at coordinate 21,657,020 of CM046342.1, forward strand.
TTGTGGTAATTGTCCAAGCCTCTCAAGCATCAAATCAATACAATGGGCAGCACACGGAGTCCAATAAAGATTATTCCTTTTCTCCATTAACATCCTTCCTGCAGCCTTGTATGCACTTGCATTATCTGTTATCAGTTGAACAACAATATCTTCTCCCACTTCGTCAACAACTTCATCAAGCATGTTGAACAACAACTGTGCATCTTTAACATAAGCAGAAGCATCAACAGATTTCAAAAATACAGTACCACAAGGATTATTGACAAGGAAGTTGATTATACCCCTTTGTTTGATGTCCGACCAACCATCTGACATTATTGTTACCCCTGTTTCAGGCCATGTCTTCTTCACTTCATCAACCATCATTTGTGTGGTCTTTACTTCCTCATCCAATAACCATGTTCGAAGCTCATACATGCTAGGAGGTTTCAACCCTCGACCATAATTTCCAACAGAGCGAAGCATATTCAGAAATGAGGGACTCCTTGCCACATTGAATGGAATTGCATTGTCATAAAAGAATCTTGCAATGTCTAAACATACCGCGTTTTGAAGTTCTTTTGCAGAAGTCGGAGAGATTGGTGGAGAATCATTATTCTTCTCATCGTTTACTTGTGCAACAAATCGGTCTATAGGTCCACGAGTTCCCCTTGAAGAAGCACCACTACTATCACCGGGACAAGAACCTGCTGCTTCTTGAGCACTTCCAAAATAGGAACCACTAGAAATCATTTCTTCCATGTTCCTATGAGCTATTTGTTTTGCATTAGAATAACCTTTTAAATAATCAAGACATTCCTTTTTCACTTCATCTGGCACTTTTAGACATGGTCCAACATTATGGCGTGTGCCCGCCAAATGATCCTTCAATCTTTTAACACCTCCAGTTATCCTCTTTGTACAAAACTTGCATTCTAAATAGACATAGCCTTTTTTAGCATTTTGTTCAATTTCAGTACCGTATTTCCAAGCGGGATCCTTTCTCTTTGCACCACCAACCATTATAACTGAAAAAATGATTTAAAAAATACATTAAAAGAAAAAGAAATAAATATGTTATTATTATTCATATTTCATATCATAAAAGAAATGCTACTGCTATATAGCACACTATTATATTTTTTTTTTTGTGAAAAACAAAATAACTATTGGACCAAACAAAATAACTATCATAGAAATAAAAGTAACAAATCTTTTTCCAACAAAAATAGTGAAAGCATCACACACAATCGCTCTCAAAACATCACAAACATGAGAAGAAAGCATTTCACTCTCAGCTACACAACAATAATACATGAGTCTATGAATAAAAAGTTCCACCAATAATATAAATTGAAAAACCAGGAAAAAAACAAAGGAAAATAGAGAAAGATCAAGGCCCGGTTCAATAGGTAGCCAGCTCATTGAGAAGTAACCCAAGCACTTATACTACCTTCTGTTGTATGTCAAAGAGTAACTGAATATTATCCTCTGTTACAATACTTGGGCGCTTGCCCAGATGTGGATCAGGAATCGTCGCTATTATGAGCTGAAAGAAAAGAAAAAACCAGGTAATTACTTCATAAGCTAACATGGATAGAACAGACAATGCCTGAGTGTAGAAATAATACCGTGACCAAACAAAATTCAACATCCATGTTCTGAAAAAACGTGAAAAGGCCTTTATTAATAATAAAAAGAACCTTAAATTACTTGATTTGCATTTTGATTAACAGTAACACATATAAAGCATGTTTCCCATCAACTTGTAAACATAATTAGTTCTTCAACCAGCCAACAGAAACATTCAAACAACAATGCATGTGGCAAACAAGTTCTCTGCCTTCCACGAAACAACATTCATAATAGCAGTTACCTATTGTTAAACACACAGGTCATAGGAAAAGGAAATAATGGTTAAAATATAATGCTGACACCTCTTCAATCCTGTAGAAGGGAGCAAGATGATTGTCACAAAATTGTTTCTCTTCAGCTGCCTTACTTCCGTGACCTACCCAAAGCTGCAATGATTAATATGTCAAACCCCCACAAAGATCAATAAGTGATTAACCAAGTAACAGCATTTCACAATGTTAAATTACAAAAATCGAGCCAGTACCAAGAAGTTTCTGCAATTTTCAGTGTTACACAAACACAACTTCTATCGAAACCAAATTTCAGTATGAGACTAAACTTTCCAAACATCATATTTAGAATTTGATTCAGTCAAAAGTAATATATGCCGTGGAGAGTTCTACACATAAGAAAGAAAACAGAGGAAGCTTCACTGAACTACCATGTATAACAATATGCAGTACACAGCCTGCATTTTTACGACTTTCAAATGATAAATTCGATAAAAATATTGAAAAGTTAAAAACATGTATTACGAGTGAGAAATTTTTATTATGATATTGTGTTTATTATTAATTCACTATTTATGAATTGATTGCACAATAATATAACACTTAAAAAATTGTGGAGAGTGATCATAGCACAATATAAAGGGGGTTGAAATAAAGTGGAGAAAGCAAGGTAGTAGTGATCAACGACCGAATGCAAATATATATGTGCATAGCAACTTTAAGGGCTAAAATTAGAAAGAAAAGGGTTAGAAATACAAGAAAAAACATTGTTAGGTGTAGTACACTACGTGTTTATCTTAAGGGAAGCTATTGAAGTGGCTCTAAATAACAGCATTTGCAGCAGTAGATAAGAGAAAAAAAAACGGTAGAAAATAAAAGAAAGGGAAAAAAAACCTGGGAGAGGAGGTCGTCACTCAGTCCCACGTTGCTGCTCAAATGGGAGAAGGCGAGGAAGATGGAGGCGCTGCTGAGAGGAAGATGCGGCTGATGAAGAAACGTTGAAGCAGAAGAGTATGCTAGGTTTTTAAAATCTCTCTTGCTTTTATCAGCAAAAAGCCCAACTTGACTATTGGGCTGGGTTTTTTTTTTCTTTAAGAGACAAAATTAGGCTGAAAAGAAGCCCAACAGTCGTCCATCCATTGAGGCGCACGCCTCAATCGCCTTGAGGCGAAAACGCCTCAAGGCGTGCGCCTCAAAAGAAAAAGGCTTAAGCCTCATGAAAATGATTGAGGCTTAAGCCTTGAAAAGCATTTCTTACGCCTCGATCTGAGGCGCGCCTCGAGGCGTACGCCTCGAGCGCCTTTTTAAACAATGCTCCTTAATGCAATTAGTATCAGTTTCTGAGTTCCATCTGATTGTTACTATTATTTCTCCTTTCTATTTTGATTTTGATATTTGCCATATGTCCTAAAACTGTTGGTTTTAAGTGAATAGCTATTCACAAGTAAAGTTTTCCCCCCTCTTGTGCAGGTATGAACCACTGTTCAATTACTTTTCGGAGTTCTCTGAAGTGGCTTTTAGAGTTGTTGCAGACAATTACGTTACGGATGGTATTACGTTACGGATGGTAGTGGTACTGGCATAGTCCATTGTGCTCCTGCATTTGGGGAAGATGATTATCGTGTTTGCACGGAAAATCAGGTTATTACTAAGGTTGGTATCCGGATGCACATAGACAACCAAAGTCTTAAAAGTTTCTAGGTGCAACATGCGGGGCTTGTTTGTATTCCTTGTTCCACAACTATGATATTTTGATAAACTTAATATTGCTATACCCATTTTTCAGCTCTGTTGACATCATTTTGTATTATATTTATATCTTTCCTTTGTCGTTATTGGGTATCATATGTGTCTCTTTTCTCAGCTTCAATTTAGTGGCTGATTGATTTTGTTAATAACTTAAGGTATCCCTTAAAACGTTATGAGTTGCGGAAATTGTTTGGCGATTCAGCTGTGGTTCAACAACAGAATCTTATTACATTGTCTGGAGTATACAGATTCTGAAACTGAATTAAGTCTGGGATATCATCTTGGATCTTCAAACACTTATAATTCTCTTTTGTTTTCTATTCAAATTAGTGTATTTTTCTTTTCTTAAAATTTTTAGCTCAAAAAAGGAAAAGAAAGAAAGAAAGAAAGAAAGAAAGCAAAAGAAACTATCATTTTATTTCTTTTTGTCTCACTATGGTGGTTTTGGGTCTTTGGTGTTTTTTTTTCCCATCAGAAGGTTGTTGCTTACAGCTTCAGCATAGGGGCCCTATATATAGTATGAATTTTCAGCCCCATTTCATGTTCTGTTTCATCTGAAATTTATTTCCCTTTAGAATGTTCTATTTCAAAGTTATGATAGGCCAAGTTTTCTATGCAAACAAGCTCAAAAACTTCAATTATGTCCCTATGCATTTGCTCACGGCCAGGCTATTGTTTATTTTAAATTTGTCCATGTCTTATTGGCTTGCAGGGGGAGAACCTGATTGTAGCAGTTAATGACAATGGCTGCTTTACTTCGAGGATTACAGATTTCAGTGGGCGCTATGTCAAGGATGCAGATAAAGATATTATTGAAGCAGTAAAGGTATGTTCTATAGAAATGATTGATTGGAGTGTTTTAATAGAAGAAATCATCGGAGTTAAGGATTGATATGGTAATTTCTATACAGTTTTGATTCTCCTTTACCCTGTTTAGTTTTCGTGTATGATGGTTACCACATCAAAATCTATAGCCATCATCCTGTTAGTTGTTTACTGTACGTTTTCTTTAAGTAATGTCAATCTTTCTATTTATTAGGAAAAGGGAAGGCTCATCAAGACTGGAACACTCACCCATTCTTATCCGTTTTGCTGGAGATCTAAAACTCCTCTAATTTATAGAGCTGTTCCAAGCTGGTAAGTATATTTTATTGTGCTTGTTCATTTATTTGAACATTATGGGGAGTTTGGCTTAGGAGCCACTCGATGGTAGAACGGTAGAAGTATGTGGTGTAGTTGAGACTTGAGAAAGTAATGGAACCTTTAATGGAGTTTTGGAAAAAGTGTCCAATTTTGATTCCAATTGACATGGATGAGTGCATATTTTTCAAGAACGTGTTTTCAATTATTAGTCATGAATGTTATTATTAAAAAAAAAAAAAAAGAATCATGAATGCTGATCTATTTGGCTTTGTTTGTGTCATTATATTGTGCTTTCTTTCATATATTTTCTGGCAATCCAATTCCGTAGCTATTGGATGTGCCTTTTCCTTTTTACATGCTTATTTTGCAGCAATAGCATCTTATTTCGTTTTCATTGGCGTATCATTTTGAATGGTCAACAATTTTTTCTTCATAAATGTAGAATTTCTAAGATTTAATTCTCGGAAATTAGGGAATAATTTTCTTGTGATTTGCTGAGTTGTATAGGTTGCAATATAGGCTGCAAATCAGGGATTTGGATTGCTGATTATTTGATTCAGATATGTAGGAGATTGTTAGCTGTCCCTTAGTTGTATCCCTAGATTAGTGACTGATTTTTCTGTTTTTCAGTCCTATAAATACTGTTGTACATTCGTTTGAAAGTGCATAAGAAAATATTCTTCAAATTCTTCTCAAATCTTCATGGTACCAGAGCGGTTCTAAGATTAATCTCCTCTCATGACAAAATACGGAATGGCCACTAGCTCCTCATCAGAAATCACCTCCAATTCTGAAACAGCCATGACAGGCTCAAAGGGAGAAACCGAGAGCAACAATCTACCAATTACTGGTCACAAATTAAATGGGCACAATTACCTGCAGTGGTCACAATCCGTCATGATGTTCGTATGTGGAAAAGGAAAGGATGATTACCTTATTGGTGTAGCTGTAGCCCCAAACAAAGATGATCCTAAATTCAGAGCATGGAAATCTGAAAACAACATGGTGGTGTCTTGGCTGATAAATTCCATGGTGAGCGAGATTGGAGAGAACTTTCTTCTCTACGGAACTGCCAAGGAGATATGGGACGCTGCCAAAGAAACCTATTCCAGCTCTGAAAATACATCTGAACTGTTTGAGGCAGAGAGCATCCTTCATGGTCTTCGACAAGGTGAATCCTCGGTCACTCAATACTTTAATTCTCTCACACGATATTGGCAGCAGTTATATCTTTTTGAAACATTTGAGTGGAAATGTACTAGAGATGAAGCTTTGTACAAACATATCGTTGAAAAGAAGCGAATGTACAAATTTTTGTTGGGACTCAACAAAGAACTCGACGAAGTGCGAGGAAGAATTTTGGGGATAAAACCACTGCCAAGCATCCGCGAAGCCTTCTCTGAAGTCCGTCGAGAGGAGAGCCGTAAGAAAGTCATGATGGGCTCACCATTTGCCACTCTAGCAACTGAAGAAGGGTCTGCACTTGCTGTTCAAGGACTCCAACAATCTCGTACTGATAACAATCGGCCTCGGAAGGGAAGACCTTGGTGTGATCATTGTCATAAACCCGGACACACTAGAGACAACTGTTGGAAGATCCATGGCAAGCCGGCGGATTGGAAACCACGACAAAACAACAAAGAGAGTCACGAAAATGCTACCTCCACAACTAATGACACAACCGAAACCAATGTGTTTAGCAACGAGCAGATTGAACTTCTCCAGAAGATGTTCGGATAGTCCTTGCCAACTCCAACATCGTCTGCAACATTGGCTTAATCAGGTAACATTCTCAATGCTCTTAATGTGAAGCAGATTAAGAGACCATGGATTGTCGATTCAGGTGCCTCAGACCACATGACGGGTGATGCCTCTCTTCTTATGAACCTTAAAACCTGCCAACAAGGACACACTGTTAGAATTGCCGATGGGTCTGTATCCAAAGTAATAGGGATCGGTTCAGCCAAAATTTCAGAGTCTCTTATTCTCAACTCTGTTCTTCTTGTTCCAACTCTTGATTGTAATCTCTTATCGGTTACTAAACTCACCCGTGATGAAAATTGTGTGGCTAAATTTGTTCATAACCTTTGTGAATTTCAGGACTTGGATTCGGGGAAGACAATTGGCAGTGCTAGAGAATGCTCGGGACTTTATCTCCTCAAAAATAAAGGCCCTCCAGAAAGACAAGTCCAACAAGTCGTGTCAGAGATTCAATGTCAAAATAATGCTTTGTCAAGCCATAGTTCCAATAACGATGGTGAGATCATGTTAAATCACTATCGCCTAGGTCATCCCAATTTCTTGTATTTGGAAAAACTTTTCCCTTCGTTATTCAAAAATAAAAATTCAAATCAATTTCATTGTGAAGTGTGTCAACTTTCAAAGCATGTCAGAAACTCATATCCCAAACTTCCATATAAAGAATCACATCCCTTCTCACTAATTCACTCTGATATTTGGGGACCTTCTCGAATCAAAAACATAATAGGGACATGTTGGTTCATTTCATTTGTGGATGATCATACTCGAATCACTTGGTTATTTCTCATGAAAGAAAAATCTGAAGCAGGCCAGATATTTAAAAATTTCAATGCCATGATCCAGACCCAATTTCAAACAAAAATCCAAGTGTTGAAAACTGACAATGCTAGGGAATATTTTGCTTCAATTCTTAGTGATTATCTGTCAAGTCACGGGATTGTTCACCTAAGCTCTTGTGTTGACACACCTCAACAAAACGGGGTAGCTGAAAGAAAAAATAGGCATCTTCTTGAGGTAGCTAGATCTATCATGTTCATAACTCATGTTCCTAAACAGTTCTGGGGGGAAGCTGTACTTACAGCTACCTATCTTATTGATAGGATGCCTTCTCGTGTTCTAAATTTCAAAACACCCATCAGTACCCTTCTTGAGTTATACCCACATTCAAGAATTGTGTCTACCATTTCCTTAAAAAGTGTTTGGATGTTCTGCTTATGTTCATGTGCACCATAGAGGAAAGCTTGATCCTAGAGCCTCAAATGCATATTCTTAGGGTATTCACCAAACCAGAAAGGATACAAATGTTTCTCTCCCATCACAGGACGGTTCTACAATACGATGGATGTCACCTTCCTTGAACAACATCCATACTATCCCAAACCTGCCATTCAGGGGGAGAACATAGTCAATGAATACCAGCTTTGGAATAGCATTCCCACTTCATCTGAACCTTCTGTAATTCCCACAAATTCTGTGTCAGACCATATCCCTCAATTTCCCGAGAGTGAGTCTGTGTCTCAAATTGAACCTCAAAATACTACTAATGATTCCATTGAACCCTCAATGCCTCTACCAATAGAAACTCACAATTCCCATGTCCCAAATAGTGATTTTCGTGTTTATTCCAGGAGAAGAACTCAAGAGGGAACAGAGAACCGAGCATATCTTGAGCCAGCAATAGTACAGGCCATCCTGACAGTTCTCAAGGTAAAATCTCTGAACCACATATTACTGAGCCGGTTTTCAATGATCTGAATTGGCCAATTGCTCTAAGGCAAGGTGTAAGATCTTGCACAAACCACCCAATCTACAACTTTGTTTCCTATAAAAATCTCTCACCAAGTTATAAGGCCTTTATCAGTAGTCTTGATCAAGTACAGGTTCCCAATTCCGTTCATGAAGCTATTCAAATACCTGAATGGAAGGCTGCTATCCTTGAAGAAATCAGTGCATTAGAGAAAAACAAGACCTGGGAGCTCTCAGAATTGCCATCAGGAAAACAAGCTGTTGGGTGTAAATGGATTTTTACAATCAAACACAGAGCAGATGGAAGTGTGGAAAGATTCAAGGCTCGCCTCGTGGCTAAGGGATTCACTCAAGCATATGGGATTGACTACCAGGAAACGTTTGCACCTATAGCAAAACTCAACACCGTTCGTGTTCTCCTCTCTTTGGCATCTAACTTGGATTGGCCTCTTTACCAATTAGATGTCAAGAATGCATTTCTCAACAGTGATCTTGAAGAAGAAGTCTATATGGACATTCCTCCTGGGATTGAATCTCCTGCTACAGCCAACAGAGTCTGCAAACTTAAGAAGTCCTTGTACAGACTTAAACAGTCTCCACGTGCCTGGTTCGACAGATTTTCCAAAGTCTTGAAGAGATATGGGTATAGTCAATGCCAAACAGACCACACGCTCTTCATCAAGCATTTTCCTGCTGGAAAAATAGTTGTTCTAATTGTGTACGTAGACGATATTGTTTTGACAGGCAATTCTACAGCAGAAATAAATAAACTCAAGGAACTCCTTGCCAGGGAATTTGAGATCAAAGACCTAGGAAATCTCAAATATTTCCTAGGAATGGAAGTTGCCCAAACAAGGAAAGGAATCTCCGTCTCTCAGAGGAAATATGTACTCGATCTTCTCAAGGATACTGGAATGATGGGATGTAAGCCAGTTGAAACTCCCATGGACTCAACAGTGAAGCTTGGAATAAAAGAAGACTCTGCACCCGTGGACAAAGGCCGCTATCAAAGACTGGTAGGAAAACTCATCTACCTATCCCACACTACACCGGATATTGGTTTCTCTGTGAGTGTCGTAAGCCAATTCATGAACCGACCCACTGAAGAACACATGGAGGCAGTCTATCGAATACTTAGGTATCTCAAGATGACACCAGGAAAAGGACTGTACTTCAGTAAGAATCCCAACAGGAAAATTGAAGTCTTTACAGATGCTGATTGGGCAGGCTCTACAGTTGATCACAGGTCTACCACTGGATACTGTACATTTGTGTGGGGGAATCTTGTAACATGGCGAAGTAAGAAACAGTCAGTAGTCGCACGAAGCAGTGCAGAAGCTGAATTTAGAGCAATGGCTCATGGGATTTGTGAAGGAATGTGGTTAAGAAGACTACTCAATGAACTGGGAATCACAACCACTGAACCTATCAACATGTATTGCGACAATCAAGCTGCCATAAGGATTGCCAGAAACCCAGTTCATCATGATCGAACCAAACATGTGGAAATTGATCGACATTTCATCAAAGAGAAGTTAGATGGAAAAATTGTGGACCTTCTGTATACACCAACTCGTCATCAAATTGCAGATGTGCTCACCAAGGCATTACCTCGAATCACCTTTGAAGAGCTTAATTCCAAGCTGGGAATGATTAATATCTATCACCCAGCTTGAGGGGGAGTGTAGAATTTCTAAGATTTAATTCTCGAAAATTAGGGAATAATTTTCTTGTGATTTGTTGAGTTGTATAGGCTGCAATATAGGCTGCAAATCAGGGATTTGGATTGCTGATTATTTGATTTAGATATGTAGGAGATTTGTTAGCTGTCCCTTAGCTGTATCCTTGGATTAGTGACTGATTTTTCTGTTTTTCAGTCCTATAAATACTGCTGTACATTTGTTTGAAAGCGCAAAAGAAAATATTCTTCAAATTCTTCTCAAATCTTCAATAAATTACCTTTTATGCTTACTTTTTCTTCTTGAGCCTTTTTTTAATCCTAATTCCAATGATTAGTCGCAGCCTAATTGAGTTTTATTGTTTCTTTCTAGGTTTATACGGGTGGAAAAATTAAAAGATCAATTGTTAGAAAACAAGAAGCGGACATATTGGGTTCCTGATTTTGTGAAGGTACAACATCTTATACTGAGTTAGATGTGTTTTATTGCATTTTTTATTGCATTGTGTGTGTGTGCTAGTGCATGTTTTTATAATGTGTGGTTGGCTGCAGAAAGTAGCTTAGCATAGGAAGACAAAAAAATGAATGTATTTTTTTGGGATTGGCTGTAATCTTTGCCTTGATAAACTCTATCGATGTGACTGATGTCTTCTAGACCTCTCTTGTCATCTTTATTTTGCATTCTTATTGTGTATAGCTTCTAACTGGCTGAAAAATGACTCTGAGCCTGTTGTTTTAACTGGAAATTGCACAAATTGAAATCCTTGAGGGTGCCTGTAGGTTGATTGCCAAAATTTTAATATTTCTGCATCCCATATCTTTAAAATATCCCAGAGCATCCCAAAAAAAGAATGCGTTTAACAGGGATTAGCTGTAATTTATGCCTTTATAAACTCTATCGGAGTGATTAATGTCTTCTAGCTCCCCTCTCTTGTCACCCAAATTTATTTTAAACTCTTATTGTGTAGAACTTATAACAGGTTGAAAAATGATGCCGAGCCTATTGTTTAGACTTGAATTTGCACGAATTGAAGTACTTCGGGGTGCCTTTAAGCTCCTTTAATTTGCACCTTTTAGGTTTGACAAAAGTTAAGTCCATGTATTGTTGCCATAGAAATTGCCATATGAGTGTCAACTTAAATTGGAAAGCCGGAATAGGGAGCTGGTGTTTGTTCCTTTATAGGAAGCTCTAGGGTAGGCCTGCACACAGTTTGGGTTGGTGGGGTGAGGGAATAATTTTGGGCTGGGCCAACATACTCAGTTTGTAGAAATAAAGGGCCAAAAGAAGTGAAAAATTGTGGGGACTCGACACAGAGGCCCAGCAATGGTTTTGGCCCGGTTTGGGTTGGTTCGGTTTATAAGATATAGAATAGACACGAGGGGGTTGACAAAGGAAAAAGATCAGTGAAGTGGTGAAAGGCACGCTTAAATACTTAAAGAGGTTGGAAGTCGAGTCTTGGGGAGAGCAGCTTTTTGGTCTTCTTTTTTTTTTTTTAGCCTTTGGGTTGGCCTGGTTTGCATCGGGCTGCGCTTCCCTAAGCTCGAAACCAACCCATGGGCTCGGTTTCAGAATTATTGGGCCTGTTGTTTGGCCCAAATCGGGTTGGTTGTTGGTTTACTTGGGTTGGGCCTATTCTATCCCAGGGGGCGGGGTTGGATTTTTTGATTTGAGGATTTGTTTATATAGAAGATAAAGCTTAACGATGAAGAGGATTTGTGTTCGAATCCTCATAAGGAATTTCATTTCATGACTTATTCATGTGATTGTATGGATTGATTAATGGAATGCTAACTTTTCTTGCATCTGAAAACTAAGAGACTAAAATCTTTAGATTTTTACAATTATTATTTTATTTTGTTTCTATTTTTCTGTTTTAGGGATACTAAAAGCTACCTGCACGTTATACTTTGTTCAAGTATTCTGATGTCGGCGAAGTTCTTATGTGGGTGATACTTATGGAATTTTACTTGTCATGTAGGAAAAACGTTTTCACAATTGGCTGGAAAATGCAAGAGACTGGGCTGTTAGTCGAAGTAGATTTTGGGGTACCCCTCTTCCTCTGTGGATCAGCGAGGACGAAGAGGAAATAGTTGTTTTGGATTCCATTGAGAAACTTGAAAAGGTTTCTGGTGTCAAGGTTTGAGCCTCTCTCTCTCTCTCTCTCTCTCTCACTCACTCACACACACACACACACACACACGCACACACACTCTCACACTTTGTATATTCACAATCTATGGGCTCATGTTTGATTAATTGATAATATTCATCAACTACTTTCCAGAAGTCATAGTTTTCCCCACCAATTTTGATGTGAGTGTTAGTTTTGTCCGCTCAACCTGACTTTTAGAGATGTGAAAAATTTTATCTGGGTTAAATATGAACTTAGAAAAACATATTTTCATAACCCTCATTACTTGTAGGTTAGGGATGTGTGTAGGTATGTATGTCCATGAGTTTTCTGGGTATTTTCTTGGTTCATGGCCATGTCTACTGGGTTGTAGAAATGCTGAGGGCCTTTTTTTTTTTTCCTACGTTGCTTTGCTTCAATACTTTTGAAATTAATATTACCTTTTCTGCTTATGCAGAGAATCATCTACACACTATAAAAATCTTTTATTATTTTGATCTTTTATGATCTTCACAGGTGTTTGACCTGCATCGACACAAGATCGATCACATCACTATTCCATCCAGCCGTGGTCCTGAGTTTGGTGTTCTGCGGCGCATAGATGATGTAAGGTTTCAAAATCTTTGTTTTTTGTATTCTAGTTATAACCTTCATCCTTCATCTCCTCTCTGAACTTGGGTGGCATAGCAGAGTCATCTTTTGTTCCTAGAACATTATTAATGGAAAAATCCTTTCATCCCCATAGGGTGAAGACCCCACTACTCACAAAACGGTGGGACGCAATCTAGTTTATACTGTATTTTTTAGACTGGGACCCATTATTTTATGAATGGCAGGGTTTTAACCCCATGGGGTTGAATAGGAGTGCTCTTAGTAATGAGAGTATTAGTTTGTTCAAATAAGAGGCTTCTAGCCTTTTTGATTTTGTGATTTTAATCTTCACTTCCAATTTTCATCACTTTCCTATATTACGAGCTTTGTTTTAAGGAATAGTTCCATCTACGTTTACATTCTGCCATTTAACTTAAAATTATTCCAAGTTAGAATTTTTTAAGCCTTCCTTCTAGCCAAAAAAGGAAAGCCATCTTAAGGATAAAAGTTGTGCAAAGTTGGGAAATACCTTTGGTCCTTTGCTCCTGTATGTCGTACTGTTTTCCCTTGTATATTGTTTTTATTTCTTGTTGAGTGTGTGTTTTTTTTTCAATAAAAAAAAAGAAAGAAAGAAAGAAATCTACTCTAGCCCATTCCGCTGTCAAATACAAAAGCAAAAAGATCAAAAAGTAAGGGAAAGAAGTTAGAAAACAGAATAGAGAAGGAAAAAGGAGAGCAATCCACCCACAGAAAAGAAAAAATGGGAAAAGAAGACCTACATCCAATTTTTCTGTGCCAAAGAAGCTACGGATTAGGAAAATTCCTAAAACCTCTAAAAGTACAAACCCGTGAAGAAACCCGTATCATAATCCTACCCATAACCTCTGATTCATCACCATTCCTTTTTTTGAAAAAAAAAATCTTTTTGTTCCGTTTTAAGAACATATGTCTTACATCTGTTTGGTAGTGTTTTCGAAATGGTTTTGTTTTGAGAAATGAGAATTTTAGGGAAAGTTGCTGGGAGTTTTTTGAAAATTTTTACCTCAAAAGACATGCAAAAACATTTCCAAAAACACTTGAGAACAATACCACGGTAAAGCAGCTTTTAACGTCTCCTCACAGCTCTTTGGCATCACCCATGATAAATTGAACTCCTTTAGAACATCACACCACACAGAATGGGTGAGCTTATGTTGAGGAAGAGATTGCCAAGATATCACCATCGTTTGCATAAAAACATGCCACTCAGGAGGAAAAAGTAAAAAAGGCTTCTGATACGGCTAGGATTCATTTTATTAATTTTCTTACGAGCTACAAGCCATGCAAATATGTTAAAGGGAACATGCACTTTCATAATAAACCAATACGACCAACCAAAATTAGGAAACATAAGATGATTAATCAAAAAATTGAGAAAAAATTATTTAGAGAAAAAATGTCCAAGAAGAATCAAGATTTTGAGAATGTTTATCTAATATCTGCAATACCCATGTCAAACACACCCTATCAAGAGTAGAAATTGAGGAAGAAAATTCAGCTATCCCTTCAACCGCACCATTTCCTTTCTTCAATAGCATTTGGAAAAGCCGGCTTCCTTCTGAAGTTCAGGTTTTTTGTTGGCTTCTACCTCTTGATACTCACAACAGGATTTGTTTGAGTTCCCTACCTTGTCTAATTTTAGTCTTAGGGGGGAGAATTCTGGGAAGAGTTGCCATTTTAGCAGTTTTTTGGGGTATGTGGTTAGAAAGAAATCATAGGATTTTTTATGATTGTTAAGGAAGATAGCTTTGCTGTGTGGGAAAAAAAATTGAATATTGAATTTCTTTGTGGGTATACAGGGATAGAGACTTCGGCAGTCTGATGTTCTCAGACTTGGTTTTTGGGCACCCTTTCTGTAGCTTTTTTTTAAAGAAATCTTTTCTCCCTTATTTGGTATTCTTTTTTGATATTCAATATATTCTATTTCTTGTTTAAAAAAAAAGATTAAGAAGAAAATAGAATACTCCAATTGAAAACATACTTAACGTCTGGCGTTCATATCTTAACCAAGTTGTATCAGGTTAGGTTCATTTGAGTTTATCTTCATCTTCCTGTTAAGATGGTTATCCATGAGTACTCTTAATGTTGTTATGTTCAATTTATGGGCTTTGCTAAATGGATTCTGATTATTGAATAATTTTCTTTCCTCTCTGTTCTATTTTAGTTCTTTGCCTATAACTAGCGTATCGTCCCTCTTGGCTTTCACATATTCCTTCTTGTTCTTACATATTTTTGAAAAAGCTCTTCCTTCCTTTCTTTCTTTCTTTCTTTCTTTCTTTCTTTTTTTTTTTTGTTTTTTTAAAAAAGAGAGAATAAAATTTGGCCAAAGCCTTTATTGTTGATGAAGAGTTCTAAATTTCCAGGTTTTTGATTGTTGGTTTGAGAGTGGATCCATGCCTTATGCTTATATCCATTATCCATTTGAGAACGTTGAACTCTTTGAGAACAACTTTCCGGGGCATTTTGTGGCTGAAGGACTAGACCTGACTCGTGGATGGTGAGATATTTTGTTTCCTGGATATGTATTTTCCGTCTTTCCTGATTTGAGAGTGCTTCTAGTTGTTGGTCCTTTCTAAATCATAGCTAACATAAGGGTGTTGATGTCTCCATGTATTTATTGGAGAGTTGTGGATCTTCATTTCTCTAATTTTATTGTGCAGGTTCTACACTCTCATGGTGTTGTCGACTGCATTATTTGGAAAACCTGCTTTTAGGAATCTCAATGGTAATGGGCTAGTCTTAGCCAAGGATGGAAAAAAGATGAGTAAAAGTTTAAGAAATTATCCCTCTCCAATGGAGGTTATTGATGATTATGGAGCTGGAAGTTCACTGTACTAAGTTTTTCTTTATTACGTTTCTTTTCCACTTTATTTATGCTTTATAAAGTTTGAATTGTAATGTCTTGTTAAAAGTTTATTTCTTGCAAACAAATAGTCTATGCTGCAATATTTCTGTGCAGGATGCGTTACGGTTATACCTCATAAACTCACCTGTTGTACGTGCAGAGACATTGCGTTTTAAAAAGGAAGGAGTCTATGGTGTTGTGAGTATTTTCACTTAATCTTTTGTTCTGGGCTTTTCCCCTCGGAGTTGTGCAAGACTTTATTATAGTCCTCTTGAGACCTTGTTTTGTAGGAGGGTAGAATGGAAGATAGAGGATGAATATTAGGACTCGTGGTTGTTTGTTAGGAGGGATGAGACGAGGGAATGGATTGGTTGAGGGATTCAAAAGCTTCCATAGGACTTCAACTTTGGTCCTTTCAAACTTGGAAGCTCATCTCCTTCCTCTGCTTTTCCCCAACCTGTGTTATGCCTTTACTTCCTATAATCTTTCCCTCTTACCGAACAAAGCATAAAAGTATTTGGCCTTTTCTCGTTACCTTTGAAGGATACGCATATGTTTCTTGTTCTCACTGTGCTGTTACTCTTTCCAGGTTAAGGATGTGTTCCTTCCTTGGTACAATGCGTATAGGTTCCTTGTTCAGAATGCAAAGAGACTCGAGGTCGAGGGGTCTGGATCATTCACACCCATTGATCAGGCCACCCTTGAAAAGTCATCCAATGTTCTTGACCAATGGATCAACTCTGCTACACAGAGTCTTGTTTATTTTGTGCGACAAGAGATGAATGCCTATCGTCTTTACACGGTTAGCTCTCTATCACTGTTTTCTGCCACTATAGAACACTGGGACCACAATGTAAAGCATAAGGAGATAAACATAGACGGAGTAAAAAAAATCCATGGTAATTTGCTAAGTTTCTTGTTTGGTTTAGTTTCCCTCTTCTAGTTTAGATTTGTCTTTTTGAAATCCAAATTCTGTAGTTTGAGATCAGCTTTTGGAATTAAGTTTCAGACAAATTTCCTTTGAATGGTTGTCAATTTTCATTTTAATTTCAAACATCATTCCACTGCATCAGCATTACCCTTTGAAACAGCTTTAATGAGACATTCTTTTAATTGTTATTACTATTCAACGCCAATAAAATCAAATCTTTACTATAAGTGACCTGATGTTTTTACTAGCATAGCTTGTTTGACTTTTGGAATCTTCTGTATCTCACTATGAAAGAACTTGTTCATTGTTGAGAGATACGGGTTTATTGTAGTTTATCGTATACCTTGATTTGTGTAATTGATTACTAGAAATCTGTTGGAATTATGTACTAGAAAATAGGGATGTGATTAGGAGAAAGTCAAGGATCACAAAATTTAGTTTTCTTCCTTTTTTAGCTAGTTTCTTAGTTTAACCAGGGCAATTTCCTTTGTATATATTCTGACCATAGCCATGTAAAAAGGTATCGTACAGAATAGAAAAGGTCTTTTTCTGCTCAATATTGTTTTTCTACTTGTTTTTCATCATGGTATCAGAGCTGTAGGTTCTTTCTGGACCTGAAAATTCTAGCTCTTATGGCTGTTTTTTATGCTCTGTTTCACTCTGTTTTCTGAAACTAGAACAGAGTATTTTTTTCAGCCTTTTCCACGCTCTTTTTCCTCTGTTTTTTCTGAAACCAGAACAGAGTTCTTTACCATTTTTTTTTCTTCTTTCCACTGTGCTACAGAGTGTTTGTTCTCAGCCTTCATTTCCGCTACTATTTTTTTGGCCTTCAATGCCATAATCGCCCATCGATTGTCTTCCCTTACTCTCTACTGTATTGCAACGTGCCTTCATTACCATTTTTTCCTGTTTTTTATTTGGTCTTGATAACTGGTTCTTCAAGAATGTCAGAAATAACATCACCCAGCCCTGCTATCCAAAACTCTCAGCTAGTGGAGGAGGAGCAGGTCCCACGCACAATAGGCGAGCTACAAAATATTCAACCAGCCTACCGACTCAACGGTAGAAACTACTTGAAGTGGTCTCAGTTGGTTCAGACTTTTTTGAAAGGGAAAGGGAAATTGAACCACTTGCTGCGGACTGGACCAAAGGAAGGAGAGGCAAGCTTCAAAGCATGGGACGAGGAAGACTCGATGATTATGTCTTGGCTGTGGAATTCCATGACGCCCAAAATCAGCGACACATGTATGTTCTTGCCATTTGCAAAGGCAATCTGGGATACCCTGAACCAGACGTATTCCAAAGTCCATGATGTTGCGTTGATATACGAAATCAAGACCAAGACGGGAGCAACCAAACAGGGGAGTAAATCAGTGACCGAATATGCTAATTTACTGCAAAATCTGTGGCAGGAACTCGATTATTACCGAGTGATTGACCTAAAATGCACTGAATGTGCGGCTGTAATGAAAAATTTTATTGAAAGAGATCGAGTTTATGACTTTCTTGCAGGTTTAAATCCTGAATTTGACCAAGTTCGAGTTCAAATTCTAGGGAGAACAGAGGTTCCATCCCTTAATGAAACAATCTCCTTGATTCGAGCTGAAGAGAGTCGAAGGGGAGTTATGCTTGAACCCCAATTGACTGATGGCTCGGCACTTGCAGCAGCTGGAAACAAACAGCGAAGTCTCATCTTGGAAAGGCCACCAGATGCCGAACATGGAAAGGCAGAAGTAGCCAAGGGGATAAGCCGTGATGAGCTCTGGTGTACTTATTGCAAAAAACCGCGCCATACAAAAGAACGCTGCTGGAAATTACATGGGAAGCCAGCTAGCCGAGAGTGAGGAAATAAAGGAGGACCACAGCAACGACAAGAAGGTCAAGCCCACATGGTTTCACAAGCAGCACAAGATCAAACACAAGGACCCAGAGGATTCAATGATGAAGAAATTGAAAAGCTGAGAAGATTACTGGGTTCACTTGAGAAGCCCTCATCTGGTTCTTGCTCTTTAGCCCTTTCAGGTGAAACTCTTTTTTCTCTTGGATTAAATGTTTTCGATAAAGTGCTTGTGGATTCATGGATTTTAGACTCAGGAGCCACGGATCATATGACCCACACATCAAAACAATTCATTACCTATACCCCATGTCCAAGTAATAGGAAGATCTCTGTTGCTGATGGAACTACAACCACAGTGGCAGGAGTAGGAAATGTCCTTATTACGCCAAATCTTGTTCTTAAAAATGTTTTACATGTTCCAAAATTATCCACAAACCTCATGTCCATTCAAAGGCTTACGAAGGACTTACATTGTCATGTTACGTTTTATCCCTCTTACTGTGAATTTTAGGAACAGGGTTCGAGGAGGAGGATTGGACTTGCTAAGGAAAAGGACGGGCTGTACTATCTCGAGACATCCACACAATCGAATATGATCAAAACAAATTTATCCATGTCATTTCTCTCTTCTTCCAATAAAGATACCATTTGGTTACATCACTACCGCCTTGGACATCCTTCGTTTGCAATCTTAAAAATTATGTTTCCTTCTTTGTTTAAAGGATTAGACATTAAAGAATTTCACTGTGATATTTGTGAGTATGCAAAACACACTCGGGTTTCTTTTCCCATTAGCAATAAAAAAAGTCTCCTTTTTATTTAATTCACAGTGACATATGGGGACCCTCAACAGTTCCAAACATTTCTGGTTCTCGTTGGTTTGTTTCTTTCATTGATGATTGCACTAGGGTTACTTGGATATTCTTGCTGAAAAATAAAAATGAAGTAAGCCATGTTTTTCCCAATTTCCATACGATGGTCCAAAATCAGTTTGGTACAAAGATAAAAAGGGTTCGGACTGACAATGCTCGGGATTATTTTAACCAAGTCCTGTCTCCTTACTTTCAAAAGGAAGGAATTATTCATGAATCATCCTGTATCACTACTCCACAACAAAATGGGGTAGCTGAAAGGAAAAATCGTCACCTCCTAGAAAGTACACGAGCCTTTTTATTTTATCACAATGTACCAAAACATTATTGGGGGGAAGCAGTGCTTACATCAGCTTACATCATAAACAGGATTCCTTCACGAGTCTTAGATTCAAAAAGCCCAATGGAAGCCCTCTCCAAGTTTTATCCCAACCTTAGAGTCACAAGCAATCTTACTCCTTGAGTATTTGGGTGTACCGCGTTTGTTCATATCCATAATCATAACCGGGGAAAATTGGATCCTAGAGCCCTTAAATGTGTGTTTGTCGGGTACTCATCCACTCAAAAGGGTTACAAATGCTTCCATCCACTGACTAGAAAACTATATGTCTCGGTTGATGTCACATTTGTGGAAGCAAAACCATATTTCACCAAACCTTACCTTCAGGGGGAGACAACTATCATGGAAGATAAGGATTTTTTCTTGCTCGAGCTATCTCCTTCTGCCACACCCAAGTCACCAAATCAAGACGCGAAAAATGATTCTGAGTCCACTATTCCAACACCCTCTGTTCCATTCGAATCTGAGTCCAAATCTCCTGTTCCACCAAGTCCTAGTCTACACAGGTCTCCAATAAGGGATAATAGTCTTTGATCATTTCAGATTTGAACAGGTGTACTCGAGAAAGGAAGCTCCATCTCCGGATCCAAAGCAAATCCAAGCCACCAATTCAAATCTTGAGAATGAGGTAACAGTATCTAACCCCACCTTAAGTACTGATTGTCAACTTCCTGAAACTCAGATCACAAACCTAGACATACCCATAGCTATGAGAAAAGGAACTTGAGAGTGTACCAAGCGACCTTTGTATCCTTTATCCCATTTTGTAACCTTGAAGAACTTCTCACCAACCCATAAAAGTTTCCTCACAAGTCTAAATGAAATTTCGATTCCAAGCACTTTATCTGAGGCATTATCCAATGAGGAATGGAGAAAAGCTATGATGGATGAAATGGCTGCATTGGAAAAGAATAAGACATGGGAAGTATCCGATCTACCAGAAGGAAAGAAAACAGTAGGATGTAAATGGGTTTTTTCCCTGAAGTTTAAGGCCGATGGATCACTAGAGCGCCACAAAGCAAGGCTAGTGGCTAAGGGATACACTCAGACTTATGGGGTCGACTATCAAGAAACATTCGCACCAGTTGCAAAAATGAACACTGTAAGGATACTGTTGTCTCTTGCTGCCAGTTTTAATTGGGATTTACACCAGTATGATGTGAAGAATGCCTTCCTTCATGGAAATCTCAAAGAAGAAATTTATATGAGCATCCCACCAAGATTTGGGGGAATTGAAGGCGGTAAAGTATGTCGATTAAGAAAGGCTTTGTATGGCTTGAAACAGTCTCCTCGTGCATGGTTTGGAAGATTCACGGAGGTAATGCTAACTATGGGATATAAGCAGAGTCAAGGAGATCACACACTCTTCATCAAGCACTCGATCTCAGGGGGAGTCACAGTCTTGATAGTGTATGTAGACGACATAATTGTGACAGGAAGTGATGAAAAAGAAAAACAAGCTCTAAAACAATGCTTGGTCAAGGAGTTTGAGATAAAAGATCTGAGAAGATTAAAGTACTTTCTTGGGATTGAAGTAGCGCATTCCAGACGAGGAATCTTTATTTCTCAACAAAAATATGTTATTGATCTTCTAAAGGAAACAGGAATGTTAGCAAGTAAACCAATTGCAACACCCACTGAACAGAACCATAGACTTGGAGAAGCTGTTGAAGATCGAGCGGTAGACAGAGAAATGTACCAGAGGTTGGTTGGGAAGCTTATCTACCTTTCTCATACACGGCTAGACATAGCCTACTCTGTGAGTGTTGTTAGTCAATTCATGCATGCTCCCAAGGAGGCCCATCTTCAAGCTGTCTACAGGGTGCTTCGATACTTAAAAACCTACCCTGGAAGAGGAATAATGTTTAAAAGAAACTCCAAACTTTCTCTTGAAGTCTACACAGATTCATATTATGCAGGATATCCCGTAGATCGAAGGTCTACTACAGGCTATTGTACCTTCCTCAGAGGTAATTTGATAACATGGCTAAGCAAGAAACAAAGTGTTGTAGCCCGATCAAGTGCAGAAGCTGAGTTTAGAGCAATGGCTCAAGGAATCTGTGAATTATTGTGGGTGAAAATTGTACTAAATGACCTAAAGGTTGAATGGAGCGGGCCAATGAGACTCTATTGCGACAATAAGGCAGCCATTAGCATTGCACATAATCCAGTACAACACGACCGGACTAAACACATTGAGGTGGACAGACACTTCATCAAGGAAAAACTGGAAAGCGGACTGATTTGTACTCCATACGTTCCCACTGGCGGTCAATTAGCAGATGTTCTAATAAAGGCACTTGACAGTGGAACCTTTCAAGAAATTGTTGGCAAGCTGGGAATAAAAGATTTATATTCACCAGCTTGAGGGGGAGTGTTGAGAGATACGGGTTTATTGTAGTTTATCGTATACCTTGATTTGTGTAATTGATTACTAGAAATCTGCTGGAATTATGTACTAGAAAATAGGGATGTGATTAGGAGAAAGTCAAGGATCACAACATTTAGTTTTCTTCCTTTTTTAGCTAGTTTCTTAGTTTAACCAGGGCAATTTCCTTTGTATATATTCTGACCATAGACATGTAAAAAAGTATCGTACAGAATAGAAAAGGTCTTTTTTTGCTCAATATTGTTTTTCCACTTGTTTTTCATCATTCATATCTTGTGGGACACTTGTCTTGCCTTAACAAGCATCTTTTATTTTTGTTCTTTTCTCTCTTTTAATTTCTTCTGATTCTGATAATAGTACCTTTTCTCCATACTGACAATCCTTATAATTACTTTTGCAGGTGGTTCCATATCTTTTGAAGTTTCTTGATAACCTCACAAACATATATGTGAGGTTCAATCGCAAGAGACTGAAAGGCCGTACTGGAGAAGAAGATTGTAGGATTGCATTGTCTACTCTTTGCAATGTATGAAATTCATAAATTGTGTTGTTCGGAAATTTAGTGAATGCCATTATCTGACCAACATCATTGATTCAATGTTACATCCTTATTGCTGACGTTGTAGTTCTTGAAATTGCTTCTTTCTTGTCACTTTTTACTTGATGGTCTAAACTACACCATGGTTTTGGCATTACTGTCCCGATTAATTTTCCAACTTTTGAAGTCCACAAAATCTATAGCTGGCGGCCACACTTGATATTTTTGTTCTTGTCTCGTGTCTTATCATATTGTTGTTCCAGTCTCCGCTGGCTGCATATTGTATTTTATGTTTAGAAGAATCAAAATTTAACCTAGGACATTTTGCATATTACTTTTGCAACCAATTAGGATAGTTGTTATTGTTCGTTTGCTCTATGATATGTTTCATAAGTCTTAAGCTACTAAAGGGGCATCTTCTGTTACTTATAGAAACAAAAAAGAGGCATCTTTCATCACATTCAGTTGTCTAACATTTTTGCATGTTCTCTTTCATGCTTTCAAGTCCTTCTAGTGTCATGCAAAGTCATGGCTCCATTCACACCATTCTTCACCGAGGTTCTTTATCAAAACATGCGAAGGGTTTCTAATGATTCAGAGGAAAGCATTCATTTTTGCAGTTTTCCTGTAGCAGAAGGAAAGAAGGAAAGGTATGGATGCAATTTCTTTGCCCTGGCAAAAACTTTCTGTTGAAATTCGGTTCTATTTCCTCGGCTGAGTTGTCAATCAGCTGTTAGGATAAGCGTGTGATATTTTTGGATTAAGAGGAATTTCAATTTTAATCAAATCCTGGTAAACTTGGCATTATTATTAAATAGGAATGTTTGTTTCCTTTTATTAGTTTTTTTTTTTTTTTTTTTTGTGTATATCCGGGTGTATAGGGGTTTGGGTAGCTAGGTGATTCTCATCTATAAATATCACCCATTGTGCTCGGTTTTGTGTGTGAGAAATAACAGAAATTATCTATTTTTCCTCCAAATTTCATGGTGTCAGAGCATATCATACCAGTTCTTGTTTAGCCTTCAGGCCTTGTTTTTCCCCTATTTTTAGTCCAAAAAACAGTGTTTCAAAGCTATTAAAAAAAAAGGTCATGACTAGCAGCAACAAAAACAGTTCCAGTTCCGAAGTCACTCCTGAATCAGAGGCCTCTCTCCCCAATGTGGTTGGGATGTCGGAAAGCACAATGGTTCCAATCACAGGACACAAGCTCAATGGACAAAACTATATCCAATGGGCTTGTCACGTCCCGGAGTACGGGAGGTGACGTGACAGATTATTTAAATTAATTTAAGGAGAATTTAAATTAAAATCAAGAGTTTAAGGGTTTGAGTTAAATATAAAATGTGAAAATTTAAGGAAAGCCATTTCATGAATAATTAATATTAAAGAATAAACATAGCGGGTATGGGTTCCATAGACCTACAACTTGTACACACAAATGGTACTGACAATATCATAAATACAATCACAGTCTAAGTGCAAATAAAGTTAAAATCTTACATGCCTTGATTTAAATAATACAAATAAATTTACTAGTCCCCCTATTGCTTCAAGGTCTTGTCCGTTGAGTCCTCTCCAAACTTAAATGGAAAACCACCTAGAAGGGGGGAAATTTAAAATAAATAAAACGTGAGCGAAAGGTTCAGTAGGACTACATTTTATAAAATAATTTAATTTAAAGAAACATTTTACTATTCATGGATTATTTAAAAGAAACCTTGAATAAATAAGTTTGAATAAAACCGTTCTTACCTAGAACAGTTTACTCTGACAATCAGAAATATCATTTTCTTTTCCTAGGCAAACCATAATAATATCACCACTGTAGTGGCCCAGCTGAGTTTCGGGACCTGCCTCCAAGGTCGATCGCTACACGACCCGATCTCTGATATGGCATCATGCCTATATGTTTATTATCATCATCATTCAAAACCCAATTACCGAGTGTTGCCATTTACATTCATTATGACGTTCATTTCAATTCACGGTATATTAAAATATAACTGATAAATTCATTTCCAAATAACCGTTGAAAACATTTTCAATAGAAATCCTTTTCAAAGCCAAATCATTTCGAAACTAGGCTACCAAGGAAATGGGGTAGAAGTCTTACCTCGATACTCTTACCGGTGCCCCACACCGTAATCCCGGTCCGCTATACGTTAGCTTCGTGGAACCACGAACGATCCTAGATACCAACTAAGTCGATCAATATCTAGTTCAAGACATTCTATGTTACTAAACCATTTCATGATGTCTTAGTGTGCCATTTGTATCTTTAAAATCATTCTATAAGGTTGGAATTTAAATCGAGGTCCAAAATAGTAAAAACGGGTGAAAAATCACAAAATTCTTCATGCTCGGTCGGCCTGTCGGACTCCCTGCTTCGGTCGGCCGAACTGTGCCAGGAACCAAGTCCGGTTGGCCGGTCAGTTCCCCAGGTTCGGCCTGTCGGATGGAAGAACACCGGCCTGTCGAACTGGGAAAACCCAGAAATCCAGCCACGGGTTTTCGATTTCCCCAATATCCAAATCTTGATTTTAACCTGTTTTTCACAAATCTCAGGCATGGAAAACAATTATACTAAAACACATTTGAACTCATTTAAACAAGTTTTAAACTCAAAAATCTCAAAAATTCAAAAATGAGAAAATGGGGAGAAGAATAAAAAATCTTGAATCCAATCCGTTTTTCTTCAATCTAAGCTTAGATTCTAGTTGTTCTAAGTTTATTTAACTCAAATCAAAGGTTTTCTAAGTCCAAGCAAACCTAGATTTCAAAAATGCACAAAATTGAAAATTTTGTAAAAAGTTTAGAAATTTCAAAACTAACCTCGAATTGAAGCTTCAATCCGCGTTCTCGGTTGCCAAATCACGTTCCCGAGCTTCCCCCTTGCTAACCCGAAGCTTGGATTCGAATTTGATTCAAAAATTTGAGAGAGAATTTGAGAGAGAAGAGAGAAGCTGAGAGAGAGAGTGTGAGAGAGCTCACGGCAGAGAGAGAGAGGAGAGAGAGATCAGGGAGAGTGACGAGAGAGAGAATAAATAGAGAAAAACGGTGGGCGGTTTTACTGTACAAAAATCACGTGCCGCCCACGGTTTTGTAATGTGGAATATTTTTAACATTTTACAAATTGTTGTATTTTAAAACTCAAAACATCATTTTAAAACAATAAGAAATCATTTGAATTTACCAAATTAACAAAACAACCAAAAATTCAAAATCCAACCAAGTAATCAAATTAATGTTGAAACATTAATTATGGCACACTAATTCATCATTTATATTACAATAACATTAAATAAATTTCAGGGCGTTACAACTCTCCACCCCTAAAAGAAATTTCGCCCTCGAAATTTGTCTCATTTCAGAAACAAAACAAATGCGGATACAATTCCCGCATACTCGACTCTAGTTCCCAAGTGGCTTCATCAATCTCGTGATGCTGCCACACGACCTTTACCAACGGTATCTCATGACGACACAAACTAATTACTTTCCATTCGATGATCTGAATCGGCACTTCTTCGTACGTCGTATCTTCATGAACCTGCTCATCGCGAAATGAAACTATCTTACCCTGCTCAGGCGGACACTTCCTAAGCATCGACACATGAAACACATCGTGAACATGAGAAAGTTCGGGCGGAAGATTAAGTTGATAAGCAACCACACCAACACGCTGAGTGATCACGAACGACCCAATATACCTCGGCGTGAGCATCCCACTCACTCCGAACCGCATAGTTCCCTTACGAGGTGATACCTTCAAGAGAACAAAATCTCCAACCGCGAACTCTAAGGGTCTACGTCTTCTATCCGCATAACTTTTCTGTCGACTCTGAGCTGCCCTCAATCGATCTCGAATCACCGCGACTTTCTCGTTGCTATCACGGATCTCATCCGGCCCAAGAATAACCCTATTTTTTGGCTCGGCCCAACACACAGGTGACCGACACGGTCGCCCATACAATGCCTCAAACGGTGCCATACCAATGCTCGCCTGATAGCTATTGTTGTATACGAACTCTGCCAGATGCAAACATTGCTTCCAATTACCGCCGAAGTCCAACGCATAGGCACACAACATATCCTTGAGAATCTGAATAACCCGCTTAGACTGTCCATCGGTCTGAGGATGAAACGCCGTACTGAAGTTCAAATCCGTACCTAAAGCCTCCTGAAAACTCCTCTAGTACTTAGCATTAAACCTGGTGTCTCGATCAGAGGTGATGGACAAAGGAACTCCATGCAACCTCACAATGTTCTGCAGATACAAATCCCTGAGAATCTTCCTCGAACATATCGACCTAAATAGAATGAAATGCGCCGATTTCGTCAACCTGTGGACCACGACCCAAACTGCATCATGCCGCTGCTCCGTCCTTGGCAAACCTGTGAGGAAATCCATCGTCACATGCTCCCATTTCCACCCTGGAATAGGAAGCTGCTGAAGCTGACCTGTAGGCTTCTGATGCTCGGCTTTCACCTGAAGACACGTCGTATACTTGGCCACATACTCTCGAACATCTTTCTTCATGCCTCTCCACCAATATTGCCTCTTCAAATCGCGATACATCTTTGTGCTCCCCGGATGAGTAGCGAACTGAGACCTATGAGCTTCGTCCAAAACGACTTTCGTCACCTCGGCGATAACTGGAACTGCAAGATGCTCCCGGAAATAGAACGATCCATCTGCATGCACGCTCCATTCTTCAAACTGCTCCCCGTTCTGAATCCGCGACCAAATCCCCTGCAAATGTCGATCCTGCCACTGACTTTGCTTCACCATCCGAACAAGAGCTAGGGTCGCTTCCACATGATATATCAAAACTCGATCACAGTCTTCATGATACCGTAGCCTATACTCGCTCACTGTCGCATCCCTGCTCCAGTCCTCAAAAGCCAAACAAGCGAGAATCCCAGAAGACTTCCTGCTAAGCGAGTCCGCGACCATATTAGCTTTCCCGGGATGATACTGCAATGTAAAATCATAATCCTCCATATACTCTATCCATCTACGCTGCCTCAAATTAAGATCCCTCTGAGTGAACAAATACCTCAAACTCTTGTGATCAGAGAAGACCTGAAACGACGCTCCATACAAGTAACACCTCCAAATCTTCAGCGCGTGAATCACTGCTGCGAGCTCTAAATCATGAGTAGGATAATTCCGCTCGTGAGGTCGTAGCTGTCTCGATCCATACGCAACTACACGTCCATGCTGCATCAACACGCACTCAAGTCTGCCCCCTGAAGCATCTGTATAAACTTCATACGGCTCGTCATTGCTAGGAATAACTAACACTGGAGCTGAAGTCAACCGGTTCTTCAATTCCTAAAAAGAAAGCTCACAATCTTCGTTCCACTCAAACCTGACATTTTTCTTGATCAATCTCGTCAATGGAGCTACAATCTTCAAAAAATCCTTTACAAATTTTCTGTAATAACCTGCAAGACCTAAGAAGCTGCGAATCTCCGCTACATTCCTTGGTCGTTCCCACACCACTACGGCTTCAATCTTGGACGGATCCATAGAAATACCATGCTCCGAGATGACATGACCCAGAAACTTGACCTCAGTCAACCAAAACTCGCACTTTTCCCTCTTAGCATACAACTGGTGCTCCGCAGTGTCAGAAGCACGATCCAGAGATGCTGCTCATGCTCCTCCCAAGTCTTAGAATACACAAGAATATCATCGATGAACACGATCACGAACTGATCCAAATACGGCCTAAATATCCTGTTCATCAAATCCATGAAAGCTGCTGGAGCATTCGTCAACCCAAACGACATAACTAAGAACTCAAAGTGCCCATACCGAGTCCTAAAAGCTGTCTTGGGAATATCCTCTTCCTTAATCCTGAGCTGTTGATAACCCGACCGCAAATCAATCTTTGAGAAGTACCGCGAACCTCCCAACTGATCAAACAACTCATCAATCCTAGGCAAGGGATACTTATTCTTCACCGTAACACGATTCAGCTGCCGATAATCCATACACAACCTGAGAGTCCCATCATGCTTCTTAGCAAACAAAACCGATGCTCCCCACGGAGATGTGCTATTCCGAATATACCCTTTATCAGCAAGCTCCTGAAGTTGTTTCCTCAATTCTTTCATTTCTGCTGGCGCCATCCGATAAGGTGCCATAGAAATCGATGCTGTCCCCGGAAACAACTCGATACCAAACTCAATTTTTCGATCCGGTGGTAATCCTAGCAACTCGTCGGGGAAGACATCCTCGAACTCATCAATCACTGGAATCGCTACACTGTCACTCGAAGCATAGGGCTCGCAATCTAGGTTGGCAAGAAAAGCACAACAACCTAGATTCCTTTGCCCTCCTAGACACGACTTCATGAGACGCTCACTCATTAACCAATCACCACCACCCTGGTAAGTGATCATCGTTCCCCTATCAGACACTAGGGTCACTTTCTTAAGTTGGCAATCCACAACAGCATTATACCTGGACAACTAGTCCATCCCTAAAATTACATCATAGGAGCTCATGGGGAGTATAATCAAATCACTTTTCAAAATCTCATCCCTAATCTTTATTTTACAAGATTTACACACACCCGCCCCAAGGGGGAAGTTATGACTAGGGGTTCAATAAACTCTTCTATCTCTAATCCCAAGGCATGTACAAAAGAACTCGAAATGAGAGAATGAGAGGCACCGGTATCAAATAAAACGCGAGCTAAAGATCTAGAAACCAAGATCGTACCATCGACAACCGCGTTACCAGTCTGAGAATCTGAACCTCCAGATGCCATTGCATGAACCTGCACTGGACCCTTTTCTTTTCCTCTACCAACATTGCTGGGTCCTGGATTATTCTGCCGATGCTGCTGGGATGGAGACGACTGCACACTACCTTACTCGGCGCTCGATACTGAGGGATGCTGCGTTGGAAATGCTGCGGCTGTTGCCCCGTGTCGGATATGAGAACTGCTGAGGAGAGAACTAGGGATACTGCAACTGCGGGTACTGCTGAGGTGGAGGTAGGGTCTGAGACTGAGATTGACGACTGGCATCCTCCCTGGTCTGAGATCCAAGATGGGCACTCCTGATCGGGCAATTCCTCTTGATGTGTCCGGGCTGCTGACAGAAATGACAATGGAAGCTGTAGGGATTGCTGCGCCCGCTGCCAGACGAACTGCTGCTACCACTGTTTGTGCCACCTTGGTTGCTATTCCCTGGAGTCGGACGACTACTGGTGCTCTTCCTACCACTCCTCTGCGGTCCTCCTGAAGCCTTGGCTTGTTCCTCACAATACTGCACATAATCATTCTCCACGGATATCGCCGACGACACAAGCTCTCCAAAACTCCTAAGCCGCAGAGCAACCAACTGTTGCCGAATAAGAGCCTTCAGCCCTTCCTGAAACTTAATACACTTCTCACGCTCTGATGCCACTGCTGATGGAGCAAACCTAGCCAACTCATTAAACCTTGCCTCATATTCCCGGACTGACAGATCACCCTGCTGCAACCTGTAGAACTCAGCTGCCTTCTGATCTCTATACCCCTACGGAAAATATCGATCATAGAACAGCTCCTCGAACCTGTCCCAACTGATATCACCACCGTGCTCCAAACGCTTAGCTTATTTCCACCAAGTGTTAGCGCCACCCTCGAGCTTATACGCAGCAAACTCAACACGATACTCATCAGGCACACCAAGGGTATCCAAATGCTTCAAGATCAAATCCAACCAATACTCTGCTAACTGCGGATCCCCATTAGCATCAAAGTCAGAATAGACGCACGCTAGAATTCCTTAAAGTACGCATGTCGACGTCCAACATCAGAATCTTCTGGTCTAGCCCTGGCTGCCATCTGCCAAAAAGCCGCAAACATAGACCTCATCATGCCCTCATCATTTCCAAACTCGGCGTCAGCTGTCGAACGACGTCTAGGTGCCATTCTCTCACTTCTGAAAACAAAATTTGGACTGTCAGAGGTATTTCATTGTCAAACCTGTGTGCACAATTCCCAAGGTTCATAACCTTGAGCTCTGATACTATTCTGTCACGCCCCGGAGTACGGGAGGTGACGCGGCGGATTATCTAAATTAATTTAAGGAGAATTTAAATTAAAATCAAGAGTTTAAGGGTTTAAGTTAAATATAAAATGTGAAAATTTAAGGAAAGCTATTTCATGAATAATTAATATTAAAGAATAAACATAGCGGGTATGTGTCCCACAGACCCACAACTTGTGCACACATATGGTACTGACAATATCATAAATACAATCACAGTCCAAGTACAAATAAAGTTAAAATCTTACATGCCTTGATTTAAATAATACAAATAAATTTACTAGTCCCCCTATTGCTCCTGGGTCCTGTCCGTTGAGTCCTCTCCAAACCTAAATGGAAAACCACCTAGAAGGGGGGAAATTTAAAACAAATAAAACGTGAGCGAAAGGCTCAGTAGGACTACATTTTATAAAATAATTTAATTTAAAGAAACATTTCACTATTCAGGGATTATTTAAAAGAAACCTTGAATAAATAAATAAGTTTGAATAAAACCGTCCTTACCTAGAACAGTTTACTCTGACAACCAGAAATATCATTTTCTTTTCCTAGGCAAACCATAATAATATCACCACCGTAGTGGCCCAGCTGGGTTTCGGGACCTGCCCCCAAGGTCGATCGCTATACGACCCAATCTCTGATATGACATCACGCCTATATGTTTATTATCATCATCATTCAAAACCCAATTACTGAGTGTTGTCATTTACATTCATTATGAAGTTCATTTCAGTTCACGGTATATTAAAATATAACTGATAAATTCATTTCCCAACGACTGTTGAAAACATTTTTAATAGAAATCCTTTTCAAAGCCAAAACATTTCGAAACTAGGCTACCAAGGAAATGGGGTAGAAGTCCTACCTCGATACTTGTGCCGATACCCCACACCGTAATCCCGGTCCGCTATACGTTAGCTCCGCGGAACCACGAACGATCCTAGATATCAACTAATTCGATCAATATCTAGTTCAAGACATTCTATGTTACTAAACCATTTCATGATGTCCTAGTGTGCCATTTGTATCTTTAAAATCATTCTATAAGGTTGAAATTTAAATCTGGATCCAAAACAGTGAAAACGGGTGAAAAATCACAAAATTCTTCATGCCCGGTCGGCCTGTCGGACTCCCTGCTTCGGCCGACCAAACTGCACAGTTTGGCCTGCCGAAAACCAAGTCTGGTCGGCTGGTCATTCCCTAGGTTCGGCCTGCCGGACGGAAGAACACCGGCCTGCCGAACACACAGTTCGGCCTGTCGAACTGGGAAAACCCAGAAATTCAGCCACGGGTTTTCGATTTCCCCAAAATCCAAATCTTGATTTTAACCTGTTTTTCTCAAATCTCAGGCATGGAAAACAATCATAGTTGATAGAAAAACATACTAAAACACATTTGAACTCATTTAAACAAGTTTTAAACTCAAAAATCTCAAAAATTTGAAAATGAGAAAATTGGGAAAAAAATGAAAAATCTTGAATCCAATCCATTTTTCTTCAATCTAAGCATGGATTCTAGTTTTTCTAAGTTCATTTAACTCAAATCAAAGGTTTTCTAAGTCCAAGCAAACCTTGATTTCAAAAATGCACAGAATTGAAAATTTTGTAAAAAGTTTAGAAATTTCAAAACTAACCTCGAATCGAAGCTTCAATCCACGTTCTCAGTTCTCAAATCACGTTCCTGAGCTTCCTCCTTGCTAACCCAAAGCTTGGATTTGAATTTGATTCAAAAATTTTAGAGAGAAGAGAGAAGCCGAGAGAGAGAGAGAGTGCGAGAGAGCTCACGGCAGAGAGAGAGAGGAGAGAGAGATCAAGGAGAGTGAGGAGAGAGGAGGAAGAGAGAATAAATAGAGAGAAACAGTGGGCAGTTTTACTGTGCGAAAACCATGTGCCGCCCACGGTTTTGTAAAACGGAATATTTTTAACATTTTACAAATTGTTGTATTTTAAAACTCAAAACATCATTTTAAAACAATAAAAAATCATTTGAATTTACCAAATTAACAAAACTACAAAAAATTCAAAATCTAACCAAGTAATCAAATTAATGTTGAAACATTAATTAGGGCACACTAATTCATCGTTTATATTACAATAACATTAAATAAATTCTGGGGCGTTACAGGGCTCAATCTGTTCAGATTTTCATCTGTGGAAAAGGCAAGGTGGATTATTTCACTGGAGCAATTCCGCAACCCAAAGAAGATGATTCATCTTTGCGAACGTGGAAACTGGAAAACAACATGGTTATGTCATGGTTACTCAACTCCATGACAAATGAAACAGCTGAAAACATTATGTATTGCAGTACTGCACAAGAAATATGGAGTGCAACCAAGGAGACATATTTAAATGTGGACAACACTTCAGCAATTTTTGAGATCAAAAGCGTCCTTCATGATCTGCGACAAGGAGAGTTGTCTGTGATATAGTATTTTAATCAACTCACTCGGCAATGGCAGCATCTTGATCTCTATGAAAGCCTTAAATGGAAACGTCCTGAAGATGCAATTCAATATAAGAAAGTTGTAGAGCAAGACCGAATCTACAAATTTCTTCTCGGCCTCAACAAAGATCTTGATGATGTTTGTGGGAGGATTCTCAGCACAAAGCCTCAAAGTGTTCGTGAAGTTTTTTAAGAAGTTCGTAGAGAAGAAAGTAGAAGAAAAGTCATGCTCGGCGCAAATGTTGCCACTCAAATTCCAGAAAGCTCAACACTTGTATCGAGAAAGCCACCGTCCAACAACAGTAGCAACAGCCAATCCAAGAAGAATCGGCCTTGGTGTGAACATTGTAAGAAATCTGGCCACACCAAGGAGACATGTTGGGACATTCATGGAAGACCTGTTGACTACAAACCACGTGTGAAAGAGAACCGAGGACATGTTGCAACCTCCACAACTGAGAATGACAAATCGGGAGGATCAACCGAGTCAAGCCCATTCAATAAGGAACAACTTGAAGCACTATAGAAAATGTTCATGTCTCTCCAAAGTTCTGGATTACAAGTTGGTAATGCATCGGTAGCACAAAAAGGTAATCTTTTGAGTGCTTTGGTCGTTAAAAAGGGAAAATCTAAAACCTGGATAATAGACTCGGGTGCTTCAGATCATATTGTAAATAGGGATAATTTTCTAGAATTGATAAGAAAATGTATTAACTTTTCTCTAATCAAAGAGTATTTACACGGGTTCCTCACATAGGAGGAAATACAAGAGTTAAAAAGAGAAACTAAGGAAAAAATCAGAGTTAACTACCTAAAAATGTGTTGATTTGCTAACTGATTTGCTGTCTATTATATCAAATATTTTGTCTAATCTTTTTTCCCTTTTTACAAAGTTGACTTAATTAAAAAATAAGATATTTACATAAGTCACAAATCACAATCTCCTAAAAAATCTCTACTTTTCCACACTCCCCCTCAAGCTGGTTTGTAGATATCTTCCATAGCCAGCTTGCCAATTAGGTTGTTAAACTGCCTTGTAGGTAGTCCTTTTGTAAGTACATCAGCTACTTGCTCGGTGGTAGGAATGTATGGCATGCAAATCAGCCCTCTCTCAATTTTTTCTTTAATGAAATGCTTATCAACTTCCACATGCTTCGTCCTATCGTGAAGAACAGGATTGTGAGTAGTGGAGATGGCTGCTTTATTGTCGCAATACACTTTCATAGGCAGTGGATTAGAGATTTTTATTTCTTCAAGAAGTCTCTTAATCCACAATACTTCACAAATTCCATGAGTCTGGGTGAACCCTTTTGCTACTAATCTAGCTTTATATCTTTCTATACTCCTGTCGGCTTTACACTTGACTGTGAAGACCCACTTGCATCCTATTGCCTTTTTTTCCTTAGGTAAATCAACAACCTCCCAAGTACCACTTTTTTTTCAAGGCATTCATTTCCTCCATCACTGCTAATTTCCAATTCGGATCATCAAGAGCTTCTTGAATATTCCTTGGAGCAAATAGATGTGAAATTTTTGAGGTGAAAGCCCTATGTGTGTTGGACAATTTTTTGTAAGAAAGGTATTTGGCAATGGGGTATCTAGGATACTTTGTGCAAGTTTGGGTTCCTTTCCTAATAGCTATAGGAATATCAAAATCTAGTGAGTCAGAAAGACCAATAGAAGAAGGTTTAGGAATAGGATTACCTGTGATATCTTGAGATCCAGTTCCCAAGGATAGAGGTTGGTCAGTTCCAAGTGTAGTAGACTGATTTTGACTCTTTTGATGATATTTTTTCCGAGTATAAACCAGAGGCTTAGTGTTGGGTTTTTTGGAACCCTGTAGTAGTAATTCTCCCCCTGTTTCTGTCAAAATAGTACTTGGCATTCTATAATTAGGATTTCCTTCATTATTTTCAACAATTTTTATTTGTTCGTCACTTAAATCTTCAGGAATGGTAGTAGGGAGAGGAAATTTAGGTGAATTGAAAATTAAATTTGGTAAAGAGTGAGGACATAAGTCCCAAAAATTTTCTTTAACTACCTCATTCTCCCCCTGAAGAGAATTTTTGTGAAAGTATGATTTGTTTTCGAAAAAAGTTACATTCATACTCACATAAGTTTTTCGTGTTTGAGGATTATAGCACTTATATCCCTTCTTATTAGGAGCATATCCTATGAAAATACATTTTTCAGCCCGAGGATCAAGTTTGGACTGGTCTTTATTGGGTATATGAACAAATCTAATGCAGCCAAATACTTTTAATGGTAAATCCGAGTATAATTTTGAAAGGGGAAATTTTTTTTTGAAGTTGTCTAATGGTGTGCTATATTTTAAGACGCGTGTTGGCATCCTGTTAATCAAATAACAGGCTGTTAACACAGCTTCTTCCCAAAGATATTTTGGGGTATTCATTGAAAACATAATAGCACGAGCCACTTCGAGTAAATATTTATTTTTTCGCTCAGCAATTCCATTCTGCTGAGGGGTATCTACACATGTTGATTGATGATGAATTCCTTTTTCTATTAAAAAATTTCCAAAAAGTTCATTAAAATACTCGGTTCCATTATCAGTATGAAGAATACTAATTTTTTCTTGAAATTGTGTTTCAATCATAGTATAAAAATTTTTGAAAAGTTTTTCAACTTTAGATTTCTCACTCATTAGATAAACCCAACATAGACGAGTATGGTCATCGATGAATGTAACAAACCATTTTTTCTTAGAGATAGTAGTGACTTTAGAAGGTCCCCAAACATCGCTGTGTATCAAATAGAAAGGTTTTGAAGGGATATAACTTTTTTTTAGATATGTGAAACAATGACTTTTTGACAAACAACAACTTTCACAATAAAAAGAGGAATGTTCCAAACCCTTAAATAAAGTAGGAAATAAATGTTTAAGATAAGGAAAACTTGGATGTCCTAATCTTAAATGCCAAAGCATTATTTGTTCATAAGCAGAATTAGAACTAACACTACTGAAGCCCTGAGCCTTTTTATTACTGGAAACGACATCAGCAAAGTAGTAAAGTCCGTCTATTAATTTAGCCCTGCCAATCATCTTCCTCGAGTTCTGGTCCTGAAATTCACAGTGAGAATCACGAAAGATTATGTGATAGTTAGAATCCTTGGTCAGTTTACTCACAGATAAGAGGTTACAGGCTAATTTAGGAACATGGAGGACTGATTTAAGATTTATATTATCAGACAATTTGACCATACCTTCTCCTGCAATAGGGGTGAAGCTACCATCTGCAATTCTAATTTTTTTATGACTTGAAGATGGTAAATAGGTATTAAACAGGTTTGAACAATTGGTCATATGATCAGAAGCTCCGGAATCAGTAATCCAAGGGGTAAAATTTGAACAAGAAAGGGCTTTAGGTTCACTACCTATTTGTGCCAAAGAAACATTCGGAATTCCAGATGGAGAATTGGATTTTAGCAGCTTCATGAGGTGATCCATCTGCTCTTTACTGAAGGGGTTTTCTTCTGCCTCATTTGCAGTGGGAATGGAGCGGCTATATCTGTCATTAGGTCTATTATTTTTTAAATGTGGCGGCTTCCCATGTATCTTCCAGCATGTTTCTCTGGTATGGCGTGGTTTATTGCAGAAATCACACCAGACCCGTGGCTTCTCCTCAGTGTTTCATTGGAAGGTGGTTGCTTTGTTGGCAGTATTTTCTGTAGTGAGAAGAACAGAAGTTTCAAATGGGGCAGTAGCAGTTTTCTTCCCCAACATGACATGCCTGCGGCTTTCTTCTCTTCTAACTTCGGCGAATACCTCTCCAATAGGGGGAAGTGGGGTCCTGCCTATGATTCGGCCTCGAACTTCATCAAAATCCACGTTGAGTCCAGCAAGAAATTTGTAGATACGATGAGCCTCCATAGTCGGCCTATGATGTTCAGCATCTTCCATGGATTTCCATTCATAGTCGTTGAAAAGATCAAGGTCCTGCCAAAGACGTTTTAGAGAATTGAAGTATTTGGTAACGGAATCCTCTCCCTGCCGTATTTCACCAAGCTTCAAGGTTAGCTCATATATCTGAGACTGATTTCCTAAATCAGAATACATCTGATTTACACTGTCCCATAGTTCTTTGGCTGTCGAAAAACACAGATAATTGGAGCTAATGTCTTCATCCATGGAGTTCACTAACCAGGTCATCACCATTGAATTCTCTGCATCCCACGTTGCAAATGCTGGTTCTTCTGGTGAAGGCGCCTTCTTGTCTCCTGTCAAGTACCCAATTTTTCCTCTTCCTCTGATGTACATCCTAACGGATTGAGACCATCGTAAATAATTGTCACCATTAAGGCGAATGGTGATAATCTAAACAGAGTGAGAATCGGTATTTGGGTTTTGAATAGCAGGGGATTGAAGGGGTGTCATAGCCGGTGGGTTTAATTCAGAGGAGACTTCGGACATGGTTAGGACAGTGAAGAGGAAAAAAAAAATTGGTGACTATCTAGAATGGCTCTGATGCCATGTAAACAGGGATAGTTTTCTGGAATTGATAAGAAAATGTATTAACTTTTCTCTAATCAAAGAGTATTTACATGGGTTCCTCATATAGGAGTAGATACAAGAGTTAAAAAGAGAAACTAAGGAAAAAATCAGAATTAACTACCTAAAAATCAGTTGATTTGTTAACTGATTTGCTGTCTATTCTATCAAATATTTTGTCTAATCTTTTTTCCCTTTTTACAAAGTTGACTTAACCAAAAAATAAGATATTTACATAAATCACAAATCACAATTTCCTAAAAAATCTCTACTTTTCCACACATATGACTGGGGATATCAATGTTTTCAAAGACTTTATCCCATGTCAAGACAACTCTACTGTTCGGATTGCAGATGGATCCCTCTTGAAGGTGGCCGGTTCAGGTTCTGTTGTGATTGCAGATGGGTTAACATTGAATTCTGTCCTATATGTTCTTAAGTTAGATTGCAATCTGTTATCAATCAACAAACTAACTAAGGCTTTAGACTGTATTACTAAATTTTCTTCCAATACATGTGAATTTCAGGATCTGGATTCAGGGAGGACGTTTGGTGAAGCCAAAGAATGGGCCGGGCTCTATCTTCTTCGAGTTGATGACTTTAGGAGAAAATTAGAAAAATCCGCTTGTGAAGTTTCTGTTTCCAATAAAATCAATGATAATATCATGCTTTGGCATTATCACCTAGGACATCCTAGTTTTATGTATCTCGAGAAGTTGTTTCCTTCGTTGTTCAATAAAAATCCAAAGTCTTTGTAGTGTGAAATTTGCCAACTTTCAAAACATGTTCGCAATTCTTCCCAAAATCAACCGTACAAACCTTCACAACCATTTTCTCTAATTCACAGCAATGTGTGGGGGCCATCTAGAATTACTAGTATAACTGGTTCTAGATGGTTCATCACCTTCATTGATGACGACACTCGAGTCACTTGGGTCTACCTCATGAAAGAAAAATCTAAAGTGGGAAAATGATTCGAGAATTTCAACAATATGATCCAAACACAGTTTCAAACCAAAATTCAGGTTCTACGGACAGATAATGGATGAGACTATTACCAAAATTCTCTCGGGTCTTATCTTCTCCAACAAGGAATTATTCATCAGAGTTCGTGTGTTGAGACCCCCCAACAAAATGGAGTCGCCGAGAGGAAAAATCGACATCTTTTGGAGGTAACCTGATCCCTTATGATCACTTCTAATGTTCCAAAATATTATTGGGGAGAAGCTGTTCAAACAGCTGCCTTTTTTGATAAATCGCATGCCCTCAAAAGTTTTTGATTTTAAAACTCCTTGTCAAACACTATTCTCTACATACCCAAATCTTCGAATACTATCTTCATTACCCCTCAAGGTTTTCGGGTGTACTGCATTTGTTCACATAAATCAGCCACATCGTGGAAAACTTGATCCCAAGTCCTTGAAATGCATTTTTCTTGGCTATTCTGCCAATCAAAAGGGGCACCGCTGCTACTCACCTACAGCAAAGAGATTTTTCACATCTATGGATGTGACATTTTTTGAAAATTTACCATTCTTTCCCAAGGATAATATTCAGGGGGAGAATATTGTTAATGAATATCAACCTTGGGAACCCGAGCCAGTTACTCCATCTACTTCAGCACCAACATCTTCTTCCTTGTCACAACCCGAGCTAGTTACTCCATCTACTCTAGCACCGACAGCTTCTTCCTTGTCACAAATGCCCGTCATTGAACTACCTGTTGGAAACAAAGTGCGCAGCGGAATTTTAAAAAATTTTTCATCAGAGTAATTTCCAAAACACAAGTTTGACATGTTATATGTATAAATTAAACAGATCTTACTAACCTTAGTGTGCCGAAGAACCTCCGCAACCTGTGAAGAGAAGTAACGTTCCAGAAGAGCCTCAACCAACTGGTCTTCTTTACTATTCTCTATCCACAACCGGAGTGAGTGTGGGCTCACACGTATAGCTCTTCCACCGGTAACTCTCCTTCCAACCAACAGAGAGAACCCAAAGCTAGTGCTCGTGATTTGTGAACAAAAGCTCTCAGGGAGTTTTTCAGATGCTCAATAGAAGAGTATCACTCTTAATCTCTCAAATTGATCTAAGTAAATCATGAGACTCACTCCCTTTTTTATACCTATTGGTCCTGGGGTCAGTCCATATCAGATTAGGTCTCAAAAACACGAAACAGAATCAAGTTCGGATCAATATCTAATAAGATCCGCGTGAAAATGCATAATCTTATCTACCGTTGATCGGCAGGCCGAACATTCAGTTTGGTAGGCGGAACAGGCCAGTTCGGCAGGCCGAACACGTCATCCGACAGGCCGAACTCCCGAGAAAAAATCTCCGCGAATCTTTTATTTTCCACCCGAGATTCTAAAGGATAATGTCTCAGTTTTGATTCAAATAACCCAATAGAGAAGTTATCTGATCAAAACAAACTTTATCAAGATAATCTCTAAGAAAATAAATCAATTCACAATAATTCTACAAGTTTATCTTATTCTAATTTTGTCCAAAATTAAAACAACCGATAAACAGACAAGAATTATCTGATCGCAATAATTCAACAAGTTTATCTTGAACTAATTTCTTACAAAATTAATTCAACCGATAAACAGACATAAATTATTTGATTCTTACAAATTTTAAACCAATCTGATAAATCTGACATAAGTCACCAATTATTGGAAAAGCACGCCGTGTCGTTACAGGATTTTGTGAGCTAGCAAAGGGGACCAAAATGGACCTATAAAGTTCAAGCTCATGATAATTATGAAAAACATTTCACAATTATCAACTCCAACGCTACTCCACTAAAAGCTTGGAGCTGCACTCTCGAACTTTATAGAATTACGAAGCTCGTGTAGCTAAGTCTCCATGACATATCATAGTGTATCGTATCCCCATATGATCATCCATAATTGGCTTAAGGACAAGTTCTGTCTTACCTTCCCGATTATTTTTATCTTACATTCCATTGTCTCACCATTAGAAAACTTATCATCCAAAGATAGTATACCATTCGGTTACACCTATGTATCCAAATGGTTGAGCGCTCCAGTTTTCCAATTACAGGACAACGCATATAAGAGGATATCATTACTCCTAAAGAGGAGGTATGGATTCCATATCTATGAATAACAAGTCTACGCTATCAAGAGTCATGCCTCCAACGTACCGGCATGCATACAACTATAGAGATGTGGGAGTCACCCATTGGTACATCAAAAGACACAAGTCGAGATAACGGGCCCACTATTCATCTCAGGATTAAGATACAATACAAATGACTGTCTA
The DNA here is from genome assembly GCA_025403435.1 of Artocarpus heterophyllus. Taxonomy (NCBI): domain Eukaryota; kingdom Viridiplantae; phylum Streptophyta; class Magnoliopsida; order Rosales; family Moraceae; genus Artocarpus; species Artocarpus heterophyllus. The sequence continues at coordinate 21,697,759 of CM046342.1, forward strand.
AAGTGAATCGATTTGCCAAGACAGAATTATTAATCCAAACCAATTCACTTTATGTCCCAATCCAACACGTCGTCACCAATGACAACGCGCCAATGTTTCTATTCACGGAGTCCAACTCCAATGGTCAAGACAAACCATCTCCCAAAAGGGATATAGACAACATAACAATCTTTACATGAATAAAGCGCCCAACTTTATTCCCTCGATTGCGGATCATATGTTTTAGACCATCACCTTAAGAATCGTGTCTACCGCATAATCATCCCATCATATGCCCAATTCTTAAGGTTTAGACTGATAGTCTCAGACTACTGTTTAGTTATCATACATTCAACAAATATGAATGTAAAGAGGACAAGATTTGGTATATATAAATGAATAAGTTATTTATTGATAAAAATGTCTCCAAAAACGTATTACATTTTTACTCCTTAGGGCATACATGTCTAACAATCTCCCACTTGCACTAAGTGAGTAAATACAACAAATTTTGCATCCCCATAGCTTCCACATGCCTCTCGAAGACTCTCCCAGTAAGTGTCTTCGTAAATGGATCAGCTAAATTGTCCTCTGACGCTATCTTGCTCACCGTGACATGCCCGCCCTCAACGAAGTCCTTTATCACATGATACTTCCGATCAATATGCTTACTCTTCTTGTGAAATATTGGTTCCTTAGTATTAGCTACCGCCGCACTGTAATCACATGAGACTACCCACAGCCGAAGCATAAGGCACCTTCTTCATGTATTCTCTTTCTTCATAAGACTTTGGAGAGTCTTTCTTAGAAAGAGTAATTCCAGACCTAGATGGTTGCCCACCTTTCTTGGAATCCTGCATTGCAAACCTCCTGAGAATTTTATCAATGTAGCCGGCCTGTGACAAAGCTATCATTTTGTTCTTCCTATCCCGAATGATCTGGATATCGAGAACAAATTTAGCCTCACCTAAGTCCTTCATGTCAAACTGCTTGGTCAACCATAATTTGACCGATGACAACGCCCCAATATCATTGCCAATTAGTAGAATGTCATCTACATAGAGCAGTAGAAAAACCACCTTCCCATCCTTAATGTGTTTGTAAACACATGGTTCATCCACGTTTTGTGAGAACCCATAAGTCTTGATCACTTGATCAAATCTTATGTTCCAAGAACGAGAAGCCTGCTTAAGTCCATAAATTGACTTTAGCAGCTTACAAACCTTACCCTCTTGACCTGCGACCTTGAACCCGTCTGGTTGTTCCATATAAATGGACTCATCAAGATAGCCATTCAAAAAAGCCGTCTTGACATCCATCTGCCAAATCTCGTAGTTGAGAGCGGCAGCTATGGATAAGAGAATCCGGATGGACTTAAGCATGGCTACAGGCGAAAAGGTTTCCTCATAATCGATTCCTTCCTTTTGCGTATAACCCTTAGCTACCACTTTAGCCTTAAAGGTTTCGACCTTTTCATCCACTCCACTTTTCCTCTTGTAGATCCACTTACACCCTATGGGTTTTACCCCTTCGGGAAGATCCATAAGCTCCCAGACCCGATTAGTCTCCATAGACTTCATCTCTATGTTCATGGCCTCTGTCCAGAGTTTTGAATCAACATCCTCCATAGCTTCTATGTAAGTATAAGGATCCCTGTCATGTTCATCCAGTTCAGCCAAAAAGACCTCCCTATTGAACATATACCTTTCAGGTTGACGCCCGATCCTCCCACTACGACGAAGCCCCTGAGGTTGCTGTTCAGGTTTGTTTGGTTTTTCTACACCGATCGGAATGGTTTCATTCGGAACCTCCGGAGTGAACAAATTGTTAGACATGTATGCCCTCAGGAGTAAAAATGTAATACGTTTTTTGGAGATATTTTTATCAATAAAGAATTTATTCATTTATATATACCAAATCTTGTCCTCTTTACGTTCATCTTTGTTGAATGTATGATAAGCAAACAGTAGTCTGAGACTGTCAGTCTAAACCTTAAGAGTTGGGCATATGATGGACTGATTATGCAGAAGACATGATTCTTAAGGTGACGGTCTAAACATATGATCCGCAATCGAGGGAATAAAGTTGGGCACTTTAGTCATGTAAAGATTGTCATGTTGTCTATATCCCTTATGGGAGATGGTTTGTCTTGGCCATCGGAGTTGGACTCCGTGAACAGAAACATTGGCACGTTGTCATAGGTGACGATGTGTTGGATCGGGACATAAAGTGAATTGATTTGGATTAATAATTCTGTCTCGGCAAATTGATTCACTTTAGACAGTCATTTGTATTGTATCTTAATCCTGAGATGAATAGTGGGCCCGTTATCTCGACTTGTGTCTTTTGATGTACCAATGGATGACTCCTACATCTCTATAGTGGTATGCATGCCGGTACGTTGGAGGCATGACTCTTGATAGCGTAGACTTGTTATTCATAGATATGGAATCCATAGCTCCTCTTTAGGAGTAATGATATCCTCTTATATGCGTTGTCTAGTAATTGAAAAACTGGAGCGCTCAACCATTTGGATACATAGGTGTAACCGAATGGTATACTATCTTTGGATGGTAAGTTTTCTAATGGTGAGACAATGAATCGTAAGATAAAAATAATCGGGAAGGTAAGACAGAACTTGTCCTTAAGCCGATTATGGATTATCATATGGGGATACGATACACTATGATATGTCATGGAGACTTAGCTACAGGAGCTTCGTAATTCTATAAAGTTCGAGAGTGCAGCTCCAAGCTTTTAGTGGAGTAGCGTTGGAGTTGATAATTGTGAAATGTATATATGGGATATTGGGTTTCATAATTATCATGAGCTTGAACTTTATAGGTCCATTTTGGTCCCCTTTGCTAGCTCACAAAATCCTGTAACGACACGGCGTGCTTTTCCAAAATTGGTGACTTATGTCGGATTTATCAGATTGGTTTAAAATTTGTAAGAATCAAATAATTCATGTCTGTTTATCGGTTGAATTAATTTTGTAAGAAATTAGTTCAAGATAAACTTGTTGAATTATTGCGATCAGATGATTCTTGTCTGTTTATCGGTTGTTTTAATTTTGGACAAAATTAGAACAAGATAAACTTGTAGAATTATTGTGAATTGATTTATTTTCTTAGAGATTATCTTGATAAAGTTTGTTTTGATCAGATAACTTCTCTATTGGGTTATTTGAATCAAAACTGAGACTTTATCCCGTAGAATCTCGAGTGGAAAATAAAAGATTCGCGGAGATTTTTTCTCGGGAGTTCGGCCTGCCGGATGACGTGTTCGGCTTGCCGAACTGGCCTGTTCGGCCTGCCGATCAGCGGTAGATAAGATTACGCGTTTTCATGTGGATCTTATCAGATACTGATCCGAACTTGATTCTGTTTTGAGTTTTTGAGACCTAATCTGATATGGACTGACCCCATGACCAATAGGTATAAAAAGGGAGTGAGTCTCTTGATTTACTAAGATTAACAAAGATCAATTTGAGAGATTAAGAGTGATACTCTTCTAGTGAGCATCTGAAAACTCCCTGAGAGCTTTTGTTCACAAATCACAAGCACTAGCTTTGGGTTCTCTCTGTTGGTTGGAAGGAGAGTCACCGGTGGAAGAGCTGTACGTGTGAGCCCACACTCACTCCGGTTGTGGATAGAGAAAAGCAAAGAAGACCAGTTGGTTGAGGCTCTTCTGGAACGTTACTTCTCTACACAGGTTGCGGAGGTTCTTCGGCACACTGAGGTTAGTAAGATCTGTTTAATTTATACATATAACATGTCAAACTTGTGTTTTGGAAATTACTCTGATTGAAATTTTTAAAATTTTGCTGCGCACTTTGTTTCCAACAATTGGTATCAGAGCTGAGGTTTTTACATAAATTTGCAAGTTTTTGATCATGTTATATGCATAAATTTCGTGATCTTAATCTCTCCTATGCTTGAATTGAATTTTATAGAGAGATGGCACTCTAGGTTTCTATATATTATATATGTTGTCATGGATTATGTGGTGAATGTTTATTAATTAATTATGGTTGATTAAATCATCGTTTAATTATTTATTAATTAATTAATACCGGTTATGGTTCCTTAGAGGTTAGAATGTGTATCTAAGTTTTTGATGTAATTAGTTGGCGGACTATCATCTCCGTCTATGAATTATTATTTAATTTTTAATTTGTAAGAATTTGTAATTAAATAATTATTTGGAGAAGACGGATCGAGAAGTCGGATCTTGAAGATTGATGATGGCGCCTCCAGGTATTTCATGAGTCTTTAATTTTATGTTTTTGAATTGTTAAAAATAAATTGATGAATTGCATTAAAATTGTATTTTTTGGATTAAGGGTTTTCTGCTCGGTCGGCATGCCGGACCTCACAGTTCGGTAGGCCGAAGGTCACAGATCGGCAAGCCGGACGTATGGTCCGGCAGGCCGACAGTGGGGCAGAAAATTTGGTGCTCTGCCGGTAGGCCAAAGTTTCAGTTCGGCAGGCCGAACCAGCATAGATCGGCAGGCCGAAGTTTCAAATCGGCAGGCCGATAGAGCAGGACAGGCAGTCTGATAATCCAGATCGGCCTGCCGACCGAGAGCTACCGAGTGTCCAGAAAAGGTGCAATTTTTTCGGTGCAGTTTTAATTTTATTTTTGAGACGATTCTGAGAAACATTAAATTTGGATATGACCGGAAATATGAAGTATTTGATTCATACGAAATTGAAGACTTGAAGATGGATATTACATGAAGAAGGATACAGCTTGAGGATTCAAGGATGAAGAATCGATAAATGTGTCGATTATTCTCTTGTAATCTTAGTTTTTCTATTCTCTAGAGTGGAGCCATAATATTACGGTTACTATTATTTTGCTTGTAGCTTTGCTTGATTGCTTTGCTTGTCTGTATTATAATATGATTTACCATGTATATTGATAACATGTCATATAGAATAGGGAGTGCCGCTCATATTAAAATTGTTCATGCATAATTTTAAAATAAAACCTTGACTTCAAAAGATTGAGTGGGAGAAGGTTTTCGAAGAGAGGACCTAAGGCCTCCATCGTTGGTCCATAGGAAGAACATGGTGGTCCCAACCCCTAGGAAGGGATTTCTATCATGTACCAGATTGGATCTCTGAAAGGATAAGGTATTTTAGTATGATTTATGGTTGCACACCCCTAGGTGGGGATTATAAATCATGGATAAAATATTGAAACGGTGGTTATACACTCACGTTAATTTTATTATTAACCTCCCCTAGGAGCTCTATTAATAAAATTAATGGCCAAAGAAACGATTATTAGTATATGCTGGATCATACGGGTCCTGGATGGCCTATATTAATCAGGAGGGGATCCGTGTTCCTAATTGAATTTGGCATGACTCCCCTAGGAGCTTGTTGAATTCTGAGTTGGGAATTATCGTTGTAAGGTTGTGATGTTTTCAAGGTTTTGACACATAAACACATTTGTATGATTTTACATGATTGTGTTATCTTACTAAATTATTATATATGTTTGCTTATGTTTGGTATATGATTCTTTGTTGTAGATTGAAAATGTCTAAAAATGCTTTATCATCGATACTTGACAAAAACCAATTAACCGGTGAGAATTATAACGATTGGAAATGGAACCTGGACATCGTCCTTTCCTTTGAGAAACTGAAATATGTTCTGACAACTCCTTGTCCTCCCGAGCCTACGGGAGACTCAAGTAATGAGCAATTCCAAGCGTACGATCGCTGGAAAGATGCTAATGATCTGGCCCGCTGCTATGTTATGGCTAGCATGAACAACGTGCTACAGGCTCAACATCAGGATTATGAGACTGCGAAGCAGATCTTGGATAATCTTGAGGACATGTTTGGAGGCCAGGCCATAACGAAGCGGCAAGGGGCGCTTCGAAAACTCTTAAACTGTAGACAGAGACCGAGGACATCTGTAAAGGAGCACATGATGTTGGTCATGGGTTACCTCGCTGAGGCTCAAACCAATGGAGCCGACATCGATGCTGAAACTCAGATGACTATGGTCTTTGAGACTCTGTCTAAGGAATTTATTTCGTTTAGAGCTACTTTTAATTTAAGTAATAGACGGGATATGACCTTAACAGAACTGATGAAACAGTTACAGGAGTTTGAACTGCTGATCAGGGAGTCTCCTGCTGGTGGTGAGGCCAATATGGTAGCTGCTTCTGGTTCCAATCCTAACTCTGGGAATGAAAGAAGCAACGGGCCAAGAGTGGGAAGTCTTCTATTCCTCCTGCTACCAAGAGCAAGAAGAAGAAGAAGAAGAACCCAAAGAAGCTTAAGTGCTTCTTCTATGGAAAGGTCGGGCATATAAAGAAGCATTGTAAGGACTTCCTTTCCAAGAGAGGCAGGTGTGATCTTCTATATTTAGAAACTTGTTTGGTTGAGGAATCCAGTGACATCTGGGTCATAGATTCTGGTGCAACTAATCATGTTTGTGTTTCTCTGCAGGGATTCAAAGAAACGAGAAGTCTACTTCGTGAAGACTTAACGCTTCGGATGGGCGATGGATCCTTGGTCTCAGCGGAAGCAGTGGGAGATGTCCATCTTTATTTTGATAATTATAGGAATTTAATTTTGCGAGATTGTTTTTATGTTCCTAAATTTAAAAGGAATTTAATTTCTGTATCTTCTTTATTTAAAGACTCCTACGTGGTATCTTTTAATGAAAAAGTGGTGATTCGTAAAAACAAATCTTTTATCTGTTCTGGATGGATGTAAAATAATCTATATTTTATCAAACCTAAGATGGACTTATTGCTTAATGCTGAGATAAATGATAATGACTCAAAAAGGCTTAAAACTTCTCACTCTAATAAGACTTATCTTTGGCATTTGCACCTTGGCCATATTAACCTGAAGAGGATTCAAAGATTGGTAAGGGATGGACCTTTAAGTCACTTAAAGGTGGAATCTATACCTCAATGTGAATCTTGTTTGGAGGGTAAAATGACCAAAAGACCATACGGGTCTAAGGGCAATAGGGCCGAAGGGGTTCTAGAACTTGTGCATAGTGATGTTTGCGGACCGATGAACATCCGGGCATGAGGAGGGTATGAGTACTTTGTCACTTTTATTGACGATTACTCAAGATATGGGTATGTGTACCTAATGCACCACAAAAGCGAAACTTATGATAAGTTCAGGGAGTTTCAGGCTGAAGTGGAAAGGCAATTGGGTAGACCCATAAAGGCACTTCGATCTGATCGAGGTGGGGAATACCTTTCTGATGAGTTCTTGGGACACTTGTTAGAGAATGGGATTTTATCCCATTTGATTGCGCCAGGCATTCCGCAGCAGAATGGCGTAGCGGAGAGAAGGAATAGGACTTTGTTGGACATGATTTGGTCCATGATGAGTTATTCATCATTGCCTTTATCCTTTTGGGGATATGCACTACAAACCGCATGTTATCTTTTGAACAATGTGCCTTCAAAATCGGTCCCTAAAACTCCTCACGAGTTGTGGACAAGACGGAAGACATCCTTAAACCATATTCGCATATGGGGATGTCCAGTTCATGTCCTGTTTAAGGATCCGAATAAGTTGGAAGCACGTTCGAAAGTTTGCGTGTTTTAGGATATCCAAAAGGGACTAAAGGGGGTTATTTTTATAACCCAAAGGAGAATAAATTTGTGGTTTCTACTAATGCAACTTTTCTTGAGGAAAGTTACATGGACGACTTTAAACCTCGAAGCAAAGTGGTGCTTGAGGAGTTAAGGGGTGATCAGTTCACTTCAGAGGTTCCAAATGAAACCATTCTGATCGGTGTAGAAAAACCAAACAAACCTGAACAACAACCTCAGGGGCTTCGGCGTAGTGGGAGGATCGGGCATCAACCTGAAAGGTATATGTTCAATGGGGAGGTCTTTTTGGTTGAACCGGATGAACATGACAGGGATCCTTATACTTACGCAGAAGCTATGGAGGATGTTGATTCAAGACTCTGGACAGAGGCCATGAACATAGAGATGAAGTCTATGGAGACGAATCAGGTCTGGGAGCTTGTAGATCTTCCCGAAGGGGTAAAACCCATAGGGTGTAAGTGGATCTACAAGAGGAAAAGTGGAGTGGATGGAAAGGTCGAAACCTTTAAGGCTAGACTGGTAGCTAAGGGTTATATGCAAAAGGAAGGAATCGATTATGAGGAAACCTTTTCGTCTGTAGCCATGCTTAAGTCCATCCAGATTCTCTTATCCATAGCTGCCGCTCTCGACTACGAGATTTGGCAGATGGATGTCAAGACGGTTTTTCTGAATGGCTATCTTGATGAGTCCATTTATATGGAACAACCAGACGAGTTCAAGGTCGCGGGTCAAGAGGGTAAGGTTTGTAAGCTGCTAAAGTCAATTTTTGGACTTAAGCAGGCTTCTCGTTCTTGGAACATAAGATTTGATCAAGTGATCAAGACTTATGGGTTCTCACAAAACGTGGATGAACCATGTGTTTGTACAAACACATTTAGGATGGGAAGGTGGTTTTTCTACTGCTCTATGTAGATGACATTCTGCTTATTGGCAATGACGTTGGGGCGTTGTCATCGGTCAAATTATGGTTGACCAAGCAGTTTGACATGAAGGACTTAGGTGAGGCTAATTTTGTTCTCGGTATCCAGATCTTTCTGGATAGGAAGAACAAAATGATAGCTTTGTCTCAGGCCGGCTACATAGATAAAATTCTCAGGAGGTTTGCAATGCAGGATTCCAAGAAAGGTGGGCAACCATCTAGGTCTGGAATTACTCTTTCTAAGAAAGACTCTCCAAAGTCTTATGAAGAAAGAGAATACATGAAGAAGGTGCCTTATGCTTCGGCAGTGGGTAGTCTCATGTATGCCATGCTTTGCACTCGATCGGATATTAGCTATGCGGTCGGGATTGTAAGTCGATTTCAGGCAGATCCAAGACCGAACCATTGGGTTGCGGTAAAGCATATTTTTAAGTACCTGAGAACGACTAGAGGGTATATGCTTGTGTATTCGTGAGGACTTGACTCCTCTAGGATACACTGATTCAGATTTTCAATCCTGTCTGGATTCTAAGAAATCGACTTCAGGGTTTGTGTTTACTCTAGGTGGCGGTGCCATCAGTTGGAGAAGTACGAAGCAAGATTGCACTTCGGATTCAACGATGGAGGCCGAGTATGTGGCGGCTAGTGATGCTTTGAAAGAAGCAGTGTGGCTCCGCAAGTTCCTTGGGGATCTTGAGGTAGTTCCTGGTATGGATAAGGCGGTATCACTATACTATGATAACAGTGCGGTAGTAGCTAATGCTAAGGAACCAAGATTTCACAAGAAGAGTAAGCATATTGATCGGAAGTATCATGTGATAAAGGACTTCGTTGAGGGCGGGCATGTCACGGTGTGCAAGATCGCGTCAGAGGACAATTTAGCTGATCCATTAACGAAGACACTTACTGGGAGAGTCTTCGAGAGGCATGTGGAAGCTATGGGGATGCAAAATTTGTTGTATTTTCTCACTTAGTGCAAGTGGGAGATTGTTAGACATGTATGCCCTAAGGAGTAAAAATGTAATACGTTTTTTGGAGACATTTTTATCAATAAAGAATTTATTCATTTATATATACCAAATCTTGTCCTCTTTACGTTCATATTTGTTGAATGTATGATAAGCAAACAGTAGTCTGAGACTGTCAGTCTAAACCTTAAGAGTTGGGCATATGATGGACTGATTATACAGAAGACACGATTCTTAAGGTGACGGTCTAAAACATATGATCCGCAATCGAGGGAATAAAGTTGGGCGCTTTATTCATGTGAAGATTGTTATGTTGTCTATATCCCTTATGGGAGATGGTTTGTCTTGGCCATCGGAGTTGGACTCTAAGAATAGAAACATTGGCACGTTGTCATAGGTGATGATGTGTTGGATCGGGACATAAACTGAATTGATTTGGATTAATAATTCTGTCTCGGCAAATTGATTCACTTTAGACAGTCATTTGTATTGTATCTTAATCCTGAGATGAATAGTGGGCCTGTTATCTCGACTTGTGTCTTTTGATGTACCAATGGATGACTCCTACATCTCTATAGTGGTATGCATGCCGGTACGTTGGAGGCATGACTCTTGATAGCGTAGACTTGTTATTCATAGATATGGAATCCATAGCTCCTCTTTAGGAGTAATGATATCCTCTTATATGCGTTGTCCTATAATTGGAAAACTGGAGCGCTCAACCATTTGGATACATAGGTGTAACCGAATGGTATACTATCTTTGGATGGTAAGTTTTCTATTGGTGAGACAATGGAACGTAAGATAAAAATAATCGGGAAGGTAAGACAAAACTTGTCCTTAAGCCGATTATGGATGATCATATGGGGATACGATACACTATGATATGTCATGGAGACTTAGCTACAGGAGCTTCGTAATTCTATAAAGTTCGAGAGTGCAGCTCCAAGCTTTTAGTGGAGTAGCGTTGGAGTTGATAATTGTGAAATGTATATCTGGGATATTGGGTTTCATAATTATCATGAGCTTGAACTTTATAGGTCCATTTTGGTCCCCTTTGCTAGCTCACAAAATCCTGTAACGACACGGCGTGCTTTTCCAATAATTGGTGACTTATGTCAGATTTATCAGATTGGTTTAAAATTTGTAAGAATCAAATAATTCATGTCTGTTTATCGGTTGAATTAATTTTGTAAGAAATTAGTTCAAGATAAACTTGTTGAATTATTGCGATCAGATGATTCTTGTCTGTTTATCGGTTGTTTTAATTTTGGACAAAATTAGAACAAGATAAACTTGTAGAATTATTGTGAATTGATTTATTTTCTTAGAGATTATCTTGATAAAGTTTGTTTTGATCAGATAACTTCTCTATTGGGTTATTTGAATCAAAACTGAAACTTTTATCCCTTAGAATCTCGGGTGGAAAATAAAAGATTCGCGGAGATTTTTTCTCGGGAGTTCGGCCTGCCGGATGGCGTGTTCGGCCTGCCGGCGGTAGATAAGATTACGCGTTTTCACGCGAATCTTATCAGATACTGATCCGAACTTGATTCTGTTTCGAGTTTTTGAGACATAATCTGATATGGACTGACCCCAGGACCAATAGGTATAAAAAGGGAGTGAGTCTCATGATTTACTAAGATCAACAAAGATCCATTTGAGAGATTAAGAGTGATACTCTTCTAGTGAGCATCTGAAAACTCCCTGAGAGCTTTTGTTCACAAATCACGAGCACTAGCTTTGGGTTCTCTCTGTTGGTTGGAAGGAGAGTCACCGGTGGAAGAGCTGTACGTGTGAGCCCACACTCACTCCGGTTGTGGATAGAGAATAGCAAAGAAGACCAGTTGGTTGAGGCTCTTCTGGAACGTTACTTCTCTACACAGGTTGCGGAGGTTCTTCGGCACACTGAGGTTAGTAAGATCTATTTAATTTATACATATAACATGTCAAACTTGTGTTTTGAAAATTACTCTGATTGAAATTTTTAAAATTACGCTGCGCACTTTGTTTCCAACACAAATCACCCCTTAACTCCTCAAGCACCACTTTGCTTCGAGGTTTAAAGTCGTCCATGTAACTCTCCTCAAGTTAAGTTGCATTAGTTGAAACCACGACTTTATTTTCCTTAGGGTTATAAAAATAACCCCCTTTAGTCCCTTTTGGATATCCTATAAACACGTAAACTTCCGAACGTGCTTCCAACTTATTCAGATCCTTAAACAGGACATGAGCTGGACATCCCCATATGCGAATATGGTTTAAAGATGTCTTCCATCTTGTCCACAACTCGTGAGGAGTTTTAGGGACCGATTTTGAAGGCATATTGTTCAAAAGATAACATGCGGTTTGTAGTGCATATCCCCAAAAGGATAAAGGCAATGATGAATAACTCATCATGGACCGAATCATGTCCAAGAAAGTCCTATTCCTTCTCTCAGCTACGCCATTCTGCTGCGGAGTGCTTGGCGCAGTCAAATGGGATAAAATCCCATTCTCTAACAAGTGTCCCAAGAACTCATCAGAAAGGTATTCCCCACCTCGATCAGATCGAAGTGCCTTTATGGGTCTACCCAATTGCTTTTCCACTTCAGCCCGAAACTCCCTGAACTTATCATGAGTTTCGCTTTTGTGGTGCATTAGGTACACATACCCATATCTAGAGTAATCGTCAATAATAGTGACGAAGTACTCATACCCTCCTCGTGCCCGGATGTTCATCGGTCCGCAAACATCACTATGCACAAGTTCTAGAACCCCTTCGGCCCTATTGCCCTTAGACCCGTATGGTCTTTTGGTCATTTTACCCTCCAAACAAGATTCACATTGAGGTATAGATTCCACCTTTAAGTGACTTAAAGGTCCATCCCTTACCAACCTTTGAATCCTATTCAGGTTAATATGGCCAAGGCGCAAATGCCAAAGATAAGTCTTATTAGAGTGAGAAGTTTTAGGTCTTTTTGAGTTATTATCATTTATCTCAGCATTAAGCAATAAGTCCATCTTAGGTTTGATAAAATATAGATTATTTTGCATCCATCCAGAACAGATAAAAGATTTGTTTTTACGAATCACTACTTTTTCATTAAAAGATACCACGTAGGAGTCTTTAAATAAAGAAGATACAGAAATTAAATTCCTTTTAAATTTAGGAACATAAAAACAATCTCAAAAAATTAAATTCCTATAATTATCAAAATAAAGATGGACATCCACTGCTTCCGCTGAGACCAAGGATCCATCGCCCATCCGAAGCGTTAAGTCTTCACGAAGTAGACTTCTCGTTTCTTTGAATCCCTACAGAGAAACACAAACATGATTAGTTGCATCGGAATCTATGACCTAGATGTCACTTGATTCCTCAACTAAACAAGTTTCTAAATATAGAAGATCACACCTGCCTCCTTTGGAAAGGAAGTCCTTGCAATGCTTCTTTATATGCCCGACTTTACCACAGAAGAAGCACTTAAGCTTCTTTGGGTTCTTCTTCTTCTTCTTGCTATTGGTAGCAGTAGGAATAGAAGACTTCCCACTCTTGGCCCGTTGCTTCTTTCCATTCCCAGAGTTAGGATTGGAACCAGAAGCAGCTACCATATTGGCCTCACCACCAGCAGGAGACTCCCTGATCAGCAGTTCAAACTCCTGTAACTGTTTCATCAGTTCTGTTAAGGTCATATCTCGTCTATTGCTTAAATTAAAAGTAGCTCTAAATGGAATAAATTCCTTAGACAGAGTCTCAAAGACCATAGTCATCTGAGTTTCAGCATCGATGTCGGCTCCATTGGTTTGAGCCTCAGTGAGGTAACCCATGACCAACATCATATGCTCCTTTACAGATGTCCCCGGTCTTTGTCTATAGTTTAAGAGTTTCTGAAGCGCCCCTTGCCGCTTCATTGTGGCCTGGCCTCCGAACATATCCTCAAGATTATCCAAGATCTGCTTCGCAGTCTCATAATCCTGATGTTGACCCTGCAGCACGTTGTTCATGCTAGCCATAACATAGCAGCGGGCCTGATCATTAGCATCTTTCCAGCGATCGTATGCTTGGAATTGCTCATTACCTGAGTCTCCCGTAGGCTCGGGAGGACAAGGAGTTGTCAGAACATATTTCAGTTTCTCAAAGGAAAGGACGATGTCCAGGTTCTGTTTCCAATCGTTATAATTCTCACCGGTTAATTGGTTTTTGTCAAGTATCGATGATAAAGCGTTTTTAGACATTTTTAATCTACAATAAAGAATCATATACCAAACATAAGCAAACATATATAATAATTTAGTAAGATAATACAATCATGTAAAATCATACAAATGTGTTTATGTGTCAAAACCTTGAAAATATCACAACCTTACAACGATAATTCCCAACTCAAAATTCAACAAGCTCCTAGGGGAGTCATGCCAAATTCAATCAGGAACACAGATCCCCTCCTGATTAATATATGCCATCCAGGACCCGTATGATCCAGCATATACTAATAATCATTTCTTTGGCCATTAATTTTATTAAAAGAGCTCCTAGGGGAGGTTAATAATAAAATTAATGTGAGTGTATAACCACCGTTTCAATATTTTATCCATGATTTATAATCACCACCTAGGGGCGTGCAACCATAAATCATACTAAAATACCTTATCCTTTCAGAGATCCAATCTGGTACATGATAGAAATCCCTTCCTAGGGGTCGGGACCACCATGTTCTTCCTATGGACCAACGATGGAGGCCTTAGCTCCTCTCTTCGAAAACCTTCTCCCACTCAATCTTTTTGAAGTCAAGGTTTTATTTTAAAATTATGCATGAACAATTTTAATATGAGCGGCACTCCCTATTCTATATGACATGTTATCAATATACATGGTAAATCATATTATAATGCAGACAAGCAAAGCAATCAAGCAAAGCTACAAGCAAAATAATAATAACCGTAATATTATGTTTCCACCCTAGAGAATAGAAAAATAAGATTACAAGAGAATAATCGAGACATTATTCGATTCTTCATCCTTGAATCCTCAAGCTGTATCCTTCTTCATGGAATATCCATCTTCAAGTGTTCAATCCCGTATGAATCAAATACTGCATATTTCCGGTCATATCCAAATTTAATGTTTCTTAGAATCGTCTCAAAAATAAAATTAAAACTGCACCAGAAAAATTGCACCTTTTCTGGACACCTGGCAGCTCTCGATCGGCAAGCCGGTCTGTGTCATCGGCTTGCCAATTATGAAGGTTCGGCCGGTCGAACATGAAGGTTCGGCCTACCGGCAGAGCACCAAAATTTCTGCCCCACTGTCGGCCTGCCAGACCACACGCCGGCCTGTCGATCTGTGACCTTCGGCCTGCCAAACTGTGAGGTCCGGCATGCCGACCGAGCAGAAAACCCTTAATCTAGAAAATACAATTTTAATGCAATTCATCAATTTTATTTTTAACAATTCAAAAACATAAAATTAGAGACTCAAAAAATACCTGGAGGCACCATCATCAATCTTCTAGATCCATCTTCTTCGGATAATTATTTAATTACAAATTCTTACAAATTAAATAACAATTCCTAGACGGAGATGATAGTCCGCCAACTAATTACATGAAAAACCTAGATACACATTCTAACCTCTAAGGAACCATAACTGGTATTAATTAATTAATAAATAATTAAACAATGATTTAATGAACTATAATTAATTAATAAACATTCACCACATAATCCATGACAACATATATATTATATAGAAACCTAGAGTGCCATCTCTCCATAAAATTCAATTCAAGCATAGGAGAGATTAAGATCACGAAATTTATGCATATAACATGATCACAAACTTGCAAATTTATGTAAAAACCTCGGCTCTGATACCAATTGTTGGAAACAAAGTGCGCAGCGGAATTTTAAAAAAATTTTCATCAGAGTAATTTTCAAAACACAAGTTTGACATGTTATATGTATAAATTAAACAGATCTTACTAACCTCAGTGTGCCGAAGAACCTCCGCAACCTATGTAGAGAAGTAACGTTCCAGAAAAGCCTCAACCAACTGGTCTTCTTTGCTATTCTCTATCCACAACCGGAGTGAGTGTGGGCTCACACGTACGGCTCTTCCATCGGTGACTCTCCTTCCAACCAACAGAGAGAACCCAAAGCTAGTGCTCGTGATTTGTGAACAAAAGCTCTCAGGGAGTTTTTCAGATGCTCAATAGAAGAGTATCACTCTTAATCTCTCAAATTGATCTAAGTAAATCATGAGACTCACTCCCTTTTTTATACCTATTGGTCCTGGGGTCAGTCCATATCAGATTAGGTCTCAAAAACTCGAAACAGAATCAAGTTCGGATCAATATCTGATAAGATCTGCGTGAAAACGCGTAATCTTATCTACCGCTGATCGGCAGGCCGAACAGGCCAGTTCGACAGGCCGAACACGTCATCCGATAGGCCGAACTCCCGAGAAAAAATCTCCGCGAATTTTTATTTTCCACCCGAGATTCTAAAGGATAAAGTCTCAGTTTTGATTCAAATAACCCAATAGAGAAGTTATCTAATCAAAACAAACTTTATCAAGATTATCTCTAAGAAAATAAATCAATTCACAATAATTCTACAAGTTTATCTTGTTCTAAGTTTGTCCAAAATTAAAACAACCGATAAACAGACAAGAATTATCTGGTCACAATAATTCAACAAGTTTATCTTGAACTAATTTCTTACAAAATTAATTCAACCGATAAACAGACATAAATTATTTGATTCTTACAAATTTTAAATCAATCTGATAAATCCGACAAAAGTCACCAATTATTGGAAAAGCACGCCGTGTCGTTACAGGATTTTGTGAGCTAGCAAAGGGGACCAAAATGGACCTATAAAGTTCAAGCTCATGATAATTATGAAAAACATTTCACAATTATCAACTCCAACGCTACTCCACTAAAAGCTTGGAGCTGCACTCTCGAACTTTATAGAATTACGAAGCTCGTGTAGCTAAGTCTCCATGACATATCATAGTGTATCGTATCCCCATATGATCATCCATAATCGGCTTAAGGACAAGTTCTGTCTTACCTTCCCGATTATTTTTATCTTACGTTCCATTGTCTCACCATTAGAAAACTTACCATCCAAAGATAGTATACCATTCGGCTACACCTATGTATCCAAATGGTTGAGCGCTCCAGTTTTTCAATTACAGGACAACGCATATAAGAGGATATCATTACTCCTAAAGAGGAGCTATGGATTCCATATCTATGAATAACAAGTCTACGCTATCAAGAGTCATGCCTCCAACGTACCGGCATGCATACCACTATAGAGATGTGGGAGTCACCCATTGGTACATCAAAAGACACAAGTCGAGATAACAGGCCCACTATTCATCTCAGGATTAAGATACAATACAAATGAATATCTAAAGTGAATCGATTTGCCAAGACAGAATTATTAATCCAAACCAATTCACTTTATGTCCTGATCCAACACGTCGTCACCTATGACAACGCGTCAATGTTTCTATTCAAGGAGTCCAACTCCAATGGTCAAGACAAACCATCTCCCAAAAGGGATATAGACAACATAACAATCTTTACATGAATAAAGCGCCCAACTTTATTCCCTCGATTGCGGATCATATGTTTTAGACCATCACCTTAAGAATCATGTCTACCGCATAATCATCCCATCATATGCCCAATTCTTAAGGTTTAGACTGACAGACTCAGGCTACTGTTTGCTTATCATACATTCAACAAATATGAACGTAAAGAGGACAAGATTTGGTATATATAAATGAATAAATTCTTTATTGATAAAAATGTCTCCAAAAACGTATTACATTTTTACTCCTTAGGGCATACATGTCTAACACTACCTGTCATTGAGACATCACAAGCTCCAAAACTGCCATTGGTTTACTCAAGAAGACAGAAAACTCAAAAGGAGGGAGAATGCGGTCCATTGCCGAGGCAAAACCAGGAGCCCGAGCCAAATCCAGAGCCAGATTCAATGACAACAGAAGAAAATCCAGGTAATACAATTCCTAATTCAGTTGTTATTATTTAGATCAACCTATTGCTTTGAGGAAGGGTGTTAGATCATGTACACAACATCCTATAGGGAGACATGTTACTTATGAGCATTTGTCTAAAATTCTCCAAGCATTTGTTTCCTCACTTGGCAGCATTAAGGTCCCTACAAACATCTATGAAGCTCTCAAAATACCCGAATGGAAGGCTGCGGTATGGGAGGAGATCCAGGCTCTTGAGAAAAATGGAACTTGGAAAATTACAAAGCTGCTAGACGGAAGGAAACCAGTTGGATGTAAATGGATATTTACAGTCAAACGTAACATAGATGGAAGTGTAAACAGGTTTAAAGCTCGATTAGTGGCACAGGGATTTACTCAATCTTATGGAATTGACTATGATGAGACGTTTGCTCCAGTGGCAAAACTCAATTCCGTAAGAATACTGTTGTCATTGGCTGTGAATCTCGATTGGGGTCTACATCAACTTGACATCAAGAATGCTTTCCTTAATGGAGAATTAGTAGAATAAGTGTACATGCAGATTCCTCCTGGATTTGAAACACGAGAATGCAAGCAAGGTGTGTAAACTTGAGAAGTCTTTATATGGGCTCAAACAGTCTCCTCGCGCATGGTTTGACAGATTAACTAAAGTCGTAAAGAGACATGGACTAGTCCTGTGCCAGACAGATCATACGATGTTTGTTAAACACACGTTAGGAGGAAAATTAGCAATTCTTATAGTCTATGTTGACGACATCATCCTAATCGGCAGTGACAATGAAGAAATCGAAGGCATAAAGAAAATTCTGGCAAGTGAATTTGAAGTCAAAGATTTGGGGAAGCTTCGATACTTCCTCGGCATGGAGGTTGCACGGTCAAGAAATGGAATTTTAGTCTCCCGAAGGAAATATGTCTTGGATCTATTGTCAGAGACAGGGATGCTAGGATGCAAGCCAACTGACACTCCAATGGAGGCCACAACTAAACTTGGAACTGAAGAAGATAGCCCATTAGTTGAGAAAGAACAATACCAGAGGTTAGTGGGAAAACTAATTTACTTAGCACATTCAAGACCTGATATTGGATTTGCAGTTAGTATGGTTAGCAGATACATGAGCAATGCCTCTGAAAACCACATGAAGGCTGTTCGTCGCATTTTGCAATATCTCAAGAAATGTCCTGGTCAAGAACTACACTTCAAACGAAGTGCAAACAGAAGTGTTGAAGTCTTTATGGATGCAGATTCGGCAGGTTCACAAACAGATAGAAGATCAACTACTGGTTATTGTTCTTATGTCTGGGGCAATTTGGTTACATGGCGAAGCAAGAAACAATCCGTTGTAGCAAGAAGCAGTGCAGAGGCTGAATTTTGGGCTATGGCACATGGGATTTGTGAAGGAATTTGGATAAAAAGAATGTTGACTGAACTACGATTAAACGAAGGTCATACATTGAAGCTTCTCTGCGACAATAAGTCTACCATAAACGTTGCAAAAAATCTAGTTCACCATGACAGAACCAAACACGTGGAAATCGATCGGCATTTTATCAAGGAGAAGATAGAAGATGGTAAACTTGAGCTCATTCATACACCGTCTCATCTACAAACTGCTGACATCTTGACAAAAGCTTTGCCTTGAGATATCTTCTAGAACCTTAAATCCAAGCTAGGCATGATTGACATCTACTGCCCAACTTGAGGGGGAGTGTTGAAATTCGGTTCTATTTCCTCGACTGAGTTGTCAATCAGCTGTTAGTATAAGCGTGTGATATTTTTGGATTAAGAGGAATTTCAATTTTAATCAAATCCTGGTAGACTTGGCGTTATTATTAAATAGGAATGTTTGTTTCCTTTTATTAGTTTTTTTTTTTTTTGTGTATATCCGGGTGTATAGGGGTTTGGGTAGCTAGGTGATTCTCATCTATAAATATCACCCATTGTGCTCGGTTTTGTGTGTGAGAAATAATAGAAAATTATCTATTTTTCTCCAAATTTCACTTTCAAATAAACTTTACTGATTTTTGTTATATTGTTTATGTTTTTCTTTTCTAGTGGACACCTTGTTTCTGCATGGGTCTTGTGTTCTTCTATTATATATGCAAGGTTTTATTTTTTGATCATATTGGGAAAAAATTAGTGATTAAGCCTATAAATAGTTGTTCAACCTTGAATCAGTCTGGCCTGCCCACTATGAGAAATTCCTATCTCCTTTCAGCAAATAATTCTTAAATCACGGGGAAATGTATCTGTTTTGTAACTATACTCTGACACAATGTATCCGTAATTCAAGCTGCTTGTCTGCACTTCTATATTTTTGTAACTATAATATTTTTCATTTTTAGAATGTTGTAAATACTTATTGTCGAACTTTAATGCCATTTTAGAGGGATGAACGAATTGAACAAAGTGTTTCAAGGATGATGACTATTATTGACTTTGCCCGTAACATTAGGGAACGTCACAACAAGCCTCTTAAAACACCCCTGAGGTGTGCTATTTTGGCATTGTGGCCTTGTTTCATTTATTTGTACTTTAACTGTTTATTCGCTTTATATTATCATTTCATCTTAAGCCTCAACAACTCTTTTTTTCATTTTTCCCCCCTATTTTTGTGAAAACTCCAGGGAGATGGTTATAGTTCATCCTGATTCAGACTTTCTTGATGATATTGCTGGAAAGCTTAGAGAGGTACGTGAATAACTGCCCAAGCACATAACAAGCTCAATATATATTTTTTTTCTTTTTACTTGTTGATTTTATGAACGGTTGAACTATTATATAGGCAGTAGATTCTGTCCTCAATTTTTAAGGCTAGTGTTGTGTCTTTCCTATCTTTTAACCAGTCTCTTGGAAGAATGTTGTCATTTGTTTTTTTTAGTTCTTTGCTTTGAGTGTAGTCTTCCTTGGCATTTGTTATTGTTACTATTATTTTTTTTTATCTTTTAGGAAGTTTATGTTTCATATTGAAAAACGTCTACCATTGGAAATATGCACAAGGCATCTACATGTTCAAATCAACGTTTCTGTTTCTATTTCTTTAGGTTCTTGAGATTCCTTCTTGTTGCATGTGGAGTTTTTTTTTGGATGATTGCATGTGAAGTGATTAGCTCTTAGGTTATTTTTGTGTAAGGCTGTAAGCTTTGTTGATTGCTTCTCAAAGTTGCGCAAAATTTTCACATAGCTGCTTCTGAGGGCAGAATTATTGGTTTCCATGAGTTTGCCTTTAAACTTATTGATTGTTAATTGATTTCTGCTTTTAAAAAGTTTTATTTATATATGAACCCTTGTAAGGTGCTCTTTGAATTTTTTTCCTCCCCTTTGTTAGACGTTGATGGTTTGATATTCTCCTAAGAGCAAGGAACAAAAATGCAGGAATAATGGAATTTTATTCTCTGTTATTTGTACATCATCGCCCCTTCTAGTTGTATGTATGTGATCTATAGTTTGTTTCATTATGGTCAACTGTAGGTCATGTGTAGGTGCCCACTCCTTGCTTTTAGGACATCATTCTTCCAATAATAGCTTAATTCTTGTCATTTGTGTTTCGGTATGTGCTAGAGGAACTCAACGTACGATCTCTCGTTACATGCAATGATACTTTGAAGTATGCTTCCTTGCGTGCTGAGCCGGATTTTAGGTAAGTAAACTGTTTCTTCAAGAAAGGTTGTCTGATTATTCTCCATGCATACATGTTAAATGGTATTCCAATGTTTGTTTCAGTGTATTAGGTAAGCGGCTCAGAAAATCTATGGGAGCTGTTGCCAAGGAAGTCTAGTCAATGTCACAGGAAAATATTTTAGCTTTTGAGAGTGATGGAGAAGTTACCATCGCTGGTCACTGTTTGAAGCTCTCTGATATTAAGGTCATCTTCTACTGCTAAGATACTATTGGACTTTATAACTTTAATTTGTGTCTATGCATGTTGAATGTATGTGTCGATAATCTAGGAATATTGTTAGCTGTTTTCTATGGTTTGTTAGTTAGAATCTGCTTAGCATATTCAGTATTGTTGGGATTTCTTTTATTTCATGAGTTATTTAGAGAATCTAAGTAGTTAGTTAGTTTCTTTATTTTTAGGAGATGATCACCATGATCATGCCTATTTATTTCCGTGTAACCTACATCAGAAAATAAGAGAACATTCATTCTTCTCCTAATTCTCTTCATGGTATCAGAGCTGAGACTCTAAACACAAAAAAAAAAAAAAATCTTCATCGTCAACCTTATGGCCTCCACAAACCCCGACACTACCTCCCAGGTGATGACCACTGATTCAGGTTCCTCTTCTGATGTCATGGCTCAAGTTTCCAACGAAATTGTTGACAACAGTCCTCAGGTTATCACAGGGCACAAGTTGAATGGGCAAAACTACCTCCAATGGTCACAATCAGTTATGATGTGCATATGCGGAAAAAGGTAAAGATGACTACCTTACCGGTTCTGCAGCTCAACCCTAACAAGAAGATCCTGTATATAGGACCTGGAAGGCTAAAAATAATATGGTAATGTCGTGTGTTGATGCTTACCGTGGTCCGGCGTCGGATCAACACCCACGTGCGGCTGCGCACAGTCTGACCTCTCCTTGTGTTCGCCTCTGCTCGGGGTGAACGCACCTGCAAGAGGAGGGATGCTTCAGAGAAGATAGAAGGGTTAGTCAACAGACAAGGGCTCTCCGATGCTCAAGGCAGGTATTGCTCGGTAGAGGTCGGCAGCTAGTTAGGTGTGTAGAAGAAGTCTCTCTCTAGAATGCCATAAATGCATCCTATTTATAGGCCACCACTTGGATCGGGTGTAAAGTGGGTTTGGCCCACAACCCGGGTGTCACATCGAGGTGTGCCAGGCAGTAGGTAACAAGTGTCACACCCATCGCCCAATGGATTGGACTCTATCGGACGACAAAGTAAGTGCCTTATGTTGGCCTATAACGGTGAGTAACAACCTGCCTGCGAGTATCGTTGGTCCGATCCGAGCTACTGTATATTCTGAGGTGGCAGCCTTCTTAGGGCGCAGCCTTGGATGCCTGAGAGGCACCTCGGGAAGAAGCATAAAGCATCGGGGGCCGATAGCAAGCTTTTTGGTGGTTCTGTCGAGCTTATTAGCCGACCACCAAAGTTACTGTCCTCGGCAGTGGCGCCGAGCTCACCCTCAATAGTAGCCCCCCAGTTCACCTGGTCGGTGTCCGGCCGGGTGGACTATGCCGAGTGGGTGAGGTAGGCTTGAAGGAGGAAGGCCAAGCGACACTTCTAAGGCGGGTGAGGCGAAAAGACGCGGGGATCAGACGGGGGACGCGTGTCGCGTCGTGGCCGTCTGCACCGTCTGATAGGCGTAATCATCGTGCGTCTTAGTTTTTCGTGCCCAAGTTTCCCGCCTAAAATGGCTATAAATAGGGCAACCCTCTCAGTAATTTGCACTTTATTTTCAAAAATTTTACACTCAAAGAGTTTTGGCTGCCGAGCTCAAGTTATATAGCCGAGGATTGTATCCCCCGAGCTTCCGAGAACCCTAGCAAGTAATTTCCCTTGATGAAAATGAGTGATCTGTCTGATTCCCAGAATGTAGAGGTCTCCTAGTCGGAGAGTAGTAGTTCCTCTGCCACCCAATCCGACACCTTGGTAACATCCTCAAGACGGGACGGGGCCGGCCGGCTAGAGCAAATCCTAAGGGTTGACTCCCAGATGGTACCCGAACAAGAATTTTTGAACATGATGGACGGGCGAAAGCTGATTAGGCCGTCCAAGGAGAAAGACCCTTATGTCGGGTCGGCTACAGCGGGCTCGTCCCGAGTTCTTCCAAGGGAGAGGGCCGAGCTTCAGACCCACGAGGATGCTCCGACCACTTCCAGTCGGAACGTTGGGGTCCCGGTGCAAGTCGCGTGGGTGATCACGGTTGACGTCTCCGACGAGGAGCATGCAGCCGAGGAGGCAGAGGCGGAGCAGCCGGAGATAGAGCAGGAGGTCCAGGTCACCCGCATCTGAGGAGTGACGGCTTATCGGGTAACACGGCTTGGGCAAACCTTAGCGGCGGGCTACACGAGTGCCATCACAGAGTTACGGCTGGAGAACCGACACGCCAAGTATGGCATCCCAGACAACGTGATTCTCATCATCCCTGGTGAGGGAGATTCACCCTTAGACGCGCCAGAGGGATGCATCACGCTCTATGCCGAGTTCTTCAGGGCTGGGCTGCGTCTGCCGTTGCACCCTTTCTCTGCCGGGCACTCAACAATTTCAACTTGTGCCCGACCCAATTGAACCCGAACAGCTACAGGTCGTTGATCGGGATGTATATTTTATGGAAGTACCATCGGAGCACTGAGATGTCACTGAAGGCCTTCAACCAAGCGTTCAAGATGAAGAAGCTTCCTCGGCAGTCCGGCTGGTACTACATCACCAGCTTCCAGAAGGATTTCATCCTGGGCAACCCCGACTCGGATAAATTGTGGAAATACGAGTGGTTCTACGTCGGGGGAAACTTTCTAGCCCGAGCTGGTGAGGCTGTCCCTGAGAATCAGCAAGTGCCGAGGTCTTTCGAGTAGGGGCATGTTTGGACCAAGCGCCTCTGGGCCCCGAGCCGCGTCATCAGGGCGGTTGATGAGCTGTTCGAAAAGCCAGAGCCGACCAGACAGCAGTCCTTCCTTCTCAGGAAGGACACCTTATCCGATTATGGCTGGTTCGGGGAGTCCAGTAGTCTTCCCCAAGTTGTCTGTCCTGCCCGGGGGGCCAGGTAGGTTACAATTGCTCGATCGAGCGCCGCAGACGTTCCGGGAGCAAGCATTTTTTGGTCTGGGTGATCGACGAGGGAGCCTTCTTCGTCCAGTTCTGAGGACTTGTCCAGTGGCTCCTTCGATGCGGGGCCACCCGTAGCCGACGAGGACCTCGAGGACGTAATTAGGTTCCTATACCCGTCTCGCCAGCTCCAGATCATAGGTCAGCCTCAGATTTTATTTTAAATGTCCTCTTTTTCATTTCCCGACCTCGCTTTGACTTGCATTTTCTTGTGCAGAGATGTCGGCACCGAGCTCTCATGCTGATCGACGGGCTCTGATGGCGAGCCTAAGAAAGCAGAAGGGCAAGGCCGTTGACACTGGGAGGAAGCGTAAGCGGACGCCCAGGTTCGAGCTCCCACCCCACACCGGGCAGGTCCCCACATCAATCCATGTACCTCCACCTCTGCCACGGCCGACCAGGGCCTCACCAGAGGTCACCCCAGCAGATGAGGCCGCCAGAGGCTCGTCTGAGGACTTGCAGCGAAGGCGCCCGAACTACCATGGCGTCATTCTTGAGCGCCTTGGGGACGCGGTCCCTCAGGATGACTTCTTTATGAACATCCGGGGGGAGGACTTCCAAAGTCTCTGTAACACGGCCTTCCGAGCCGCCGCCTCTGTAAGTATCCGAGCTAAACGATAGTTCAGGTGCTCCTTTTATCATGTTGCTGAGGACTAAAGCCTTTTATCTTGCAGGTGAGGGCCGTTCTGCACATGGTGCACTCCACTGGGATGAGGGAGATCCACAAGGAGAAGGAGATGCACAAGAAGACCTTCCTGAAGAAGATGGACTCCGACAAGAAGCTCAATGATAAGAACATTGAGCTAGATCAAGCCAAGGAGTCCCTCTAACGAGCCCAGGAGGAAGCTCGGAAGGCTAAGGCGGAGGCAATGAGGCAGCTCAAGGAGGCGACGGATAGGGCTGTACGGCTTGAGGGGCAGCTGACGACCTTGCAGGCGGAGCACCAGCACTTCATGGCCGAGCTCCCTGGTCGCCTGGTCAGTGCGGTCGAAGAATTCAAAACATCCCCGGAGTATGCCGATCTCTACTACTACGGCATGACAGACCTCCGTAAGCACCTGATTGAGAAGCACCCCGAGGCGGCGGGATTCGACTAGTCGATCATCACTGAGCCTGACCAAGGCGATGCCGAGCAACAGCGGGACGAAGAGGATGAGGTCGTCATAGTAGATGGGGATGACGGGGATGGGCAGAGCACCGTTGGAGGCGTAGGCGAGGACACGGTTGGGGGCGAGACCCAGGCTGACTGACCATTTTTGTTTGTATTTTCTTTTCTTTTCTTTTCTATTTTTTTGTCCGGGCTCGGGAGGTGCCCGGTTTCCTTGTACCTCCCCGATAAATAAGACTTCCCGTTTTGCTCTTCTTGGATTGTTGCATGTAATTTTTCTATACATTATTTTTCAAGTGCGAGTGTCTTCGGGTTAGTGGTCTTATCCTTAGATGCACCTTGATGTGAGGGATTCCTCAGACATCTGGTTACCGTAATTCAGTGTCAGGTAACCATTACTGTCTAAGTCAGATGCTCCTCGGGGAGGATCCCAGGCTAGGAATCAGCCATCTTGACAGCCGTTGTTGACTCGAGTTTCCCTTGTCCGCTCGGTTAATCCGAGCAAGTAGGTTCTAATCTCGGCTAGGTTGTCGAGTTGTCCGAGCAGAGGTGAGTAGCACTTCTATTCTCAGTTAATCCGAGTAGTTATCCTTCTCTGCTTGGTTAAATAATCCGAGCAGGTCTAGGTTTCTAATCTCGGTCGGGTAGAGTATAGACGGCGTATGACTACCCTTACCCTGTTGCTCCCCTAGACTTGCTTAAGTTTTAAAGAAGCTTAACAAGTATAGGACTCATCGGGCACAGGACTGTGCCAAGCAACTTAACGGGTTTTCTGTACGACGACAGACATATGGTCGGTATACCGACCAGCCCCCCAGCCCTGTTTAATAAGGAAGACTCTCCCTTGGCGGGAGTTATTGTCTTGCCCTCCGAGCTAGAGTTGTGGCATTTTGGATCTACATTTCCTTCAAACACATTGCTCAGGTGGAATGGTATAGGAAAGTTGTGTTCCATTAATGTGATATGTACATGGATTTTCTAACCCTATTCAGTAGGTCTCGTTACAAAAGAATTGCGGCCAGAAGTCCAAAAAGGAGTTTCTAGCTCTAAATTTTAACAATAGAATCTTTTTAGGAGCTCAGCATTCCATGGATGTCTGAGCTAATTCCCTTGCATGTCGGCCAATCTGTATGTGCCCGGTCGTACAATGTCTTCGACCCTAAACAGACCTTCCCACTTTGGACCAAAGGACTCGAGGCCTGGCTGTTGAACCATGACCTTCTTTAGTACCAAGTCACCAACCTTAAAGCTCCTAGGCTGGACCTTTTTGTTGTAATACCGAGCTATCACCTGGTTCTGAGCTGCGTTACGAATCGCTGCTCGATTTCTTTTTTCTTCGAGTAGGTCAAGCTCGGTCATCATCAGCTCCGCGTTCGAGGTCTCTTCGTATTGTTCAACTCTAAAGCTCGGCAAACCTACTTCAGCCAGAATGACAGCCTCTGCCCCGTATACGAGGGAGAACAGTGTTTCGCCGGTCGCTATTCGGGCAGTTGTTCGGTATGCCTAGAGCACCTGAGGGAGTTCGTCAATCCACGCACCCTTAAGCCCCTCGAGTTTTTTCTTCAGGTTGTCTTTGATTGTCTTGTTCACGGCCTCAACCTGGCCGTTACTCTGCGGATAGCTCGGGGAGGAGAAGACCTTCTTAATGTCGAGCTTCTCGCATAGACGACGTACACCCGAGGATTCAAACTGTTTGGCATTGCCGGTCACAATAGTGTGTGGGATTCTGAACTGGCAAATGATGTTCTTCCACACAAAGTTGGTGCACTTGGCTTCGGTCATATTGGTGCAGGGTTCAACTTCGATCCACTTAGTAAGATAATCTATGGCCACGATGCAGTACCTGAATTGCGATCGGGCCGGCGGGTGGGGTCCAATCAAGTCGATGGCCCACTTTGCGAATGGCCATGCCGAGGTCACCAGATTGAGAGGCTCGGCGTGGGAGCCGAGAACTCTAGCAAATTTCTGGCATTTGAGGCATTTTCGAGCAAAGTTCCCATAGTCCTGCTGCATGGTAGGCCAGTAGAATCCCTGTTTGAGGCACTTTTGGGCCAAAGAACGTCCTCCGGAATGATTGCCGCATAGGCCTTCATGGATCTCGCTCATTAAGTATTCGACCTCCTTGGGGTCCAAGCATCTCAAGCATGGTGTAGTGTAGCATCGTCGGTATAATTTATCGTCAATCATCGAATACCGGGCCGAGCCATTACGTACTTGACGTGCTTCCTCTCGGTCGTCGGGCAATTCGGCTGTGGTCAGGTATCGGATGATCGGGTCTATCTAGGTAGTCTCGGCTCTTCGGCTATGCTTATGACTTCCTTAACGATGCTTGGTTCGGACAGTCTCTCAATGGGGACCGATGATATGTAATGACTGAGGAAACGTCATCAATAAAACCTAATATTTAATTGGGTTTAATTAATAAATTTATCCTTAAAAATGTGAAATTTTGTAAAAATTGTAATTTCTGTGAAAATTACAATAAAATATAAATGAGCGGCATTGATTGCAAATTTTATGGCATATGTAATGTAATGGTAGATATTGTAAATATAAATTTTATGAGTTTGATGACTCAGAGATTTGTGCATAATATCCATAAAATGAATTTCATGTCACAATTAATTGTGAAATTGTGATATAAACGAATGAATGATTAGAACGTAAATAGGACATAGAAGTTGTCCTAACCCTAACCGGAGGTAGAAAGGAGGCCAGAGCAGTATAAGAATACTGCTAAATGAAAACGCAGATACGAAAAATGTCACGATTAGCCTCCAAAAGTAAACGAAAAGTAAGTTAAATATTTTTATACAGTCTAAGGATAGAAAGTACACTGAATTGACCACGACAGTATAGGAAAAATACTGTGTGGTGAAAAATTACACAGTATAAATTTTTAACTCCACACAGTGGACACTCCTTGATTTTCTATTGGGCCACATGTCAAGAAAAGTGGCCCAATCATCTTGTGACACCTAGTGGTATACTCATGGGTTACCATGAGTCACCAAATGTGATAAGGATGCATTTATGGCAAGTTATCACAAAAATTCATTTCTTTCCTTTCCTTCCAAGATCCGGCAGCCATATCCAAGAGTTCTAAAAAAATTTCTCAGCCCCCAAACTTTGCAAAAATATCCCCAAACAAGTTTTACAAGCAAGTACAAGGATTTTCCACAAGTTTTAAGGTAAAATCCTAAACTTTTTCATGAGTTTTCAAGGGATTTTTCATGGGTAAAGGGCAAAAATTAATCCATGGTATTTTTACATGGAAAGGAAGCCTAGGAGGGAGTTCAAAGGAACTTTGAAAGTTAGAAATCAAAAAAAGAGCTATTTGGGTAAGTTTTAAAGTTTAAAGTTTTGAATTTTGTTTTGATTTTATTCTTTCAAACCCATGAGGGGTTTTGAGCATGTATTTGATGGAATTTCATGTATATGTGATGAATGGTAAGTTTAAGTTGTGAAACTTTGGTTTTTAGTGCAAATCGACAATTTTTGAAAAAATGATATTTTTGTAATTTTGATGTTTGACTTTGCAAAAGTGATGTTTGAGCATGAGAATGTGTTGATTAAGGCATGGAATGGTTTCTGCAAGGGTAGAATTGTAAGTTTGAAACGGATTTTTGTAAAAATGCCATGGGGACTAAATTGAAAGAAAAAGATTCCCATCAGCAGGATTGGAAAATAGCCAAAAACACCTTTGTACAGTGAGATTTTGGGAAAAGTTAAAACACAAAAGTTGTAGATCTCGATGAAACAGTAAGGTCACGTGGACAGTTTGTCAAAAAACTCAATCGTTTGTGAGTTTTTGATTTATCAAGAATATGTTAAAAGTGAAAAAAGTGTTAAATGGAAAAAATATCATTTTTCAAAATGATTTAAGGAATGGTACCTTGAGTAAAAATGATCCTTGAGAAAAATAGGAAATTTTGATGCAAAGAAGTAAATTTTAGTCCGGGGGATAAAATCGTCAAAATTTTTAGTTCAGGGACTAAACCACAAAGTTTTATGAAAATGGGGCATAATTGAGAAATAAAGAGATTTGACCTACTAGGGTGTTATTTTGAAATTAGTATGTGGTTATTTTCATAAGAATAATGAAATCGAGCTCGGGTAGGTTAGTAGACCAATGAAGGGCAAAATCGTCATTTTTGTCCAAATAACCCAAACCGCTTTGAAATGTTTCCAATGGGATAAGAAAACGACTAGAAAGGTTTTTGCCCTTCGTTAGAAACGATAGGGTAAAGTTAGATAGAAATAAGAAAAACCAGTGGTTTTTAGAGTTGTACATAGTAATACAAGTCAATTTATTAACTAACGGATGTTTCGTATCGAAACATAGTGGAATTTGGCTAATGGCTTTGTAATTGGCCAACAGGATCCTAGGAGTCTAGGAGAAGGGAGATCGAGGTTAAGTTGCCCGACATTCGCATCAAGTAAGTACCCTTCCCACCTACAGTATGAAATGTAGGTTTAGAAAGAAATGTATGTATATGTATACCTGTGCGTATAATTAAGTGTAAACTTGTATGTTTGCCATGATATGAATACCTAAGGGTATAGCCATGTAAGAATAATTGTGAGCATATTAATGTGTACCAGTGTGTACAAGATGTTATGTACCTGTGTGTACAATAATGAAAATGAGCATGTGTACCATGATTTTGTACCTGTGTGTATAAGATGTTATGTACTTGTGTGTACAATAATGAAAATGAGCATGTGTATCATGATTTCGTACCTGTGTGTACAATGATAAATACTTGAGTATGTATAAAGTAGGTATCTGTGTGTATATTTTATGTTAAGTACCTGTGAGTACATTATGCTATATACCTGTGCGTATATTAATGTATACCTGTGTGTATATTTTATTTTAAGTACTTGTGAGTACATTATGCTACATACCAGTGTGTATAATAATGTGTACCAGTGTCGTACAAGAGCATTTATGTTATGTATAACATATGATTATCACTTCATGCATGGTATGATAACCATAATAAGTGAATTGGTAAACGAATCACCAAAAGTTAAGAAAAGTGTTGTATCGGCTCCTAACTCAAGGGGAGTTTAAAGGATATGTTACGGTCACGGTGTTACGTAGACCTAAATGAAATTGTGCAATGGTACGAACACTTGGGCCCTAGTAAAGATAAGAAACGATTAGGATAAAGAAAGTTTATAAGAAAGCATAATTGATTCATGCATTCATATGAATATCCATGTGGGATTTATGAGACTTACTGGGCGTTAGCTCATTAAGTATTTCATGCTATAGGTATTCCGACGAGAAGGTCAGAATAAGTTCAAATGGTGAGCTGACGGAGGGATGGATTGTGTGCAGATTGGGTATGGAGTCTGCTGCTGTAATGTTTTCCGCTACGCATGTTTAAAGTTATTTTGATATGAAATGTTTAAAAGAAAGATGTTATGAAAGTAAAAGTATTAATTATGTAAATATAAGTATGTGAAAGTATTTTGAGAGTTATCAAAGTTAATGTAAGTAAGTTATTTATTTCCATTTAAAAAAAAATTCCTAAATTTTTGCCTTAAAGTAAGTAAGAAAGAGTTTTATCACAGCCCGAAAAGGCGGGTTGTGACAGTTGGTATCAGAGCGGAAATCTTGCCATCCTACTGCACATCGTCATCTACTCCATTGCCATAGCTCAAGTAAGATAGTTTGATTTTAAGTATAAGAATGTTCAGTACTACTTTATATGACACAGTTATGTTAATTACGACAATAAATATTGTATATGGCGGAGCCGCATCATGATCGTGATATGGAAGCTGATCGAAGAGCCAGCATTGCTTTTCAAGAGGAGATGCCACCACGGTATTATGGGAGTCGGCAGCCTATGGTGTAGACCGAATGGCTTAGTTGAAGTGATTTTTAACGCTGGTCATATGCCACCGCATCTCCTGGTTTTATTGGCCTCAGGATTGGTAAAGTTTTAAAGGATAGATTCTCGCTGAGTTTGCACCCATACCCCCAACAAACGTTATTTCAGTCTAGGTGATTCAGATGTTATGAGCGGATGGGAGACACCGATTGTACCTACGAGTAGAATCGGTATAAGGAAGATACATAGGCGAACCGGTAGATCATTACATTCTTAAATTTCGCCGTATCATGGTACCACTGATTCCGCCATAATTACCCTTATGGCGCATCTTCGATCTGGTTTGGAGAAATCTTCCCAATGCGGTCCAGCAGCAAATGCCGTATCCCTAAAATTACCTTAGTATCCATGATTCTCTTATGGCGGCATTACACGCAGACCAGAATGTAGCCACGCCATTAGAAGATCCTCCAGTAGGTATGGATGATGATGATGATGATGATGCTGATGATGATAATAATGATAACATTGATAAAGAGCCGGTGCCTCTAGAACCTATAATCACAAGTGATGATAAGTCGACTGATTCGGATATGGAGGAAGAAGAGGAATCCTAAGGAGGATTCCGAATATAGTGACATGTCTAAAGTCGAGTCCGACAAAAAAAAATTAATAAAAAAAAAATCTGTGTATTATGACGTACATGGATGAGAGATTAGTATGGTTTTGGGCTTTGATGCCTTTGTATATGCATGTATGTTCGGCTAGTGGTGTCCTTCTCGACAAGAAGGTATATGTAGCCGAAAGTGATAATTGCTCCTGGAGATGATATGAATAGTTATGTATGAAAGGAAAGTATGTATGT
This sequence comes from Artocarpus heterophyllus, assembly GCA_025403435.1. Classification (NCBI taxonomy): domain Eukaryota; kingdom Viridiplantae; phylum Streptophyta; class Magnoliopsida; order Rosales; family Moraceae; genus Artocarpus; species Artocarpus heterophyllus. Next base: position 21,729,864 of record CM046342.1, read on the forward strand.
ATGTATGTTAGTTATGCATGTAATGTTATGGAGAATGTAAAAAGGAAATGAAAGAGGTTCATGAAATGAAATACATGAAAGTGAATGAAATGAAATGAAATGAAATGTACGAAAGGAAATGAAATGAAATGTAAGAATGCTTATGAAATGAAATGTATGAATGCTAATGAAATGAAATGTATGAAGGTAAAGGAAATGAAATGTATGACGCAAGATATTGAGTTCATGTAATTGTGTATGTTTGCATGTATTTATGTTGTTTGAATACATGCAGTTATTGATTGGACACTATTAAGTTAATAATATGTACTAACATAGTAACGAAAATATACGATAAGTATAGAATAATTGATATCAATGGCTGATATACCAGCTGCTACAGCTGTTCCGGTAGTATCCACTACCGAATTTTATGAAAGATTCCAGAGAATAAAGGCCCCAGAATTTGATGGATCTATAGACCCTTTAGAGGCCGACGATTGGCTTATAGGCAAAGAAAGGGTTCTGAAATTTATGGGACTTAACGACCATGAAAAAGTCCTATGCGCTTTGTTTTCTCTCACTAAAGATGCTAGGAGACGGTGGGAGTCGGTAGAGAGTAAAAGGAATGTAGACAAAATGACAAGGCCAGATTTCGTTGAAGAATTTGGCAGGGCCTATTTTAATGTAGAAATCGTGGCAGCCCAACAAGAAGAATTTAATAATTTTAAGCAAGGGAATATGTCCGTAGCTGACGTTGTAAAGAGGTTTAATAAGCTAGCACGGCTTTGTCCCGAGTTAGTACCCACTAATCGGGAATGAATAAGACGGTTAATGAGAATGTTCAAAACCGACATTGCCCTTGTGGTCGATATTGGAGGGCAAGCTCCTAAGGATGTAGAGGATTGCATCAAACGGGCGACCAAAGCTAAGTTTAGAATTGCCCGTGATAAGGAGGAAAGAGCAAGGATTTTCAAAGCATAGAAGGAGGAGAAAGCTTTAGCCAAGCAAAGTCAAGCTGTACAAGTAAAAGGACAAGGAAGTGTTCCAAGTCAAGGGCTGTCCTAGAACGTTCAAGCAGGACACAACTACATTGCTAACGGCAAGAGGAAATGGAACGTGAATAATGCAAAGAATCCAAAAGGTCAACCCCATAAGAGGATTAACAATGTAGGAAACAACAAACCCCTTTGCAGTCAATGCAGGAAAAGACATGCAGAGGAATGCAAGGCTAGCACGAACAAGTGCTATATCTGTGGGAAAGAAAGGCATTATGCCAGGAATTGTTTTTCTAATTCCCAAAGTCAGAACAGTCATGCTCAGTAGAGGTCGTAAGGAAACCAATTGCATGCGGTTCAAGTTCAGGCACAAATTGAAGGCCCTAGTGTCAGTCAAGGGCGACTAGAAGCTCTGGAACTAAGTGGGCGAATTTATTTCTACATGAAGAAGGAACTAGATGCAGGAACCTCATCGGTGGTGACATGTTAGTTTTCTATTGCCCACACTGATGTATATATTTTATTTGATTCTAGAGCAACATATTCGTTTGTATCGCTTAAGTTTACGAAACGAATAGGAAGTAAAAGAGATAGGATAGAGCAAACCTTTAGAATTGCACTACCCTCTAGGGAGGTATTAAATGTTGATTATTGGTTACGTCATGTATCGATAGTCATATGTGGAAGGCAATTGTATATTGATTTGATAATAATCGATATACAAGATTATGACATCATCCTAGGAACAGATTTCCTAAGAAAATACACGGCTAAGATTAGTCATTGACACCGCAAGGTTACATATCAACCTTCCGGAAGTGAGAAGTTTATGTATTTAGGGAAAGTTCCTAAAGCTCCTAAGGCGTTGACTTCAGCATTAAAGGCAAAGAAGATATTGGAAAATGGATGTACCGGTTATCTGGTGAATATACTAAGGAAAGATAAAGAAGCTCAGTTAGGACCAGAGAAGGTCCCCATAGTAAAGGAATTTATTGATGTGTTTTCGGACGAGTTGCAGACTTACCACCAGAACGAAAAATTTCGTTTGAAATCGAATTGACGCCCGAAACAGCCACTATTTTTTTTTAAGGCGCCATATCAAATGACTCCAAGGAAACTCAAGGAACTTCAGGTGCAACTAAAGGAAATATTGGACAAGGGGTTCATCCGACCAAGTTATTCCCCATGGGGAGCACCTATTCTATTTGTTAAGAAGAAGGATGGAATGTTATGAATGTGTATTGATTATCGGGAACTAAACAAGGTCATGATTAAGAACAAGTATCCACTGCTAAGGATCGATGATTTGTTTGACCAACTTAAAGGAGCATCAGTATTCTCAAAGATTGATATATGCTCAGGGCATCATCAACTTCGAGTTAAGGAAAAAGATATACCAAAGACGGCGTTTCGAACACGTTATGGGCATTATAAGTTTTACGTCATGTCTTTTAGACTGACCAATGCCCTAGCAGCTTTCATGGATCTCATGAATCAAAGAATACCTCGATAAGTTCATTATTGTCTTCATCGACGATATTTTCATATACTCAAGAACGCCAGAGGAACAGGAAAAGCACTTGAGGATTGCACTATAATTATTGAGAAGGCATCAATTGTACGCCAAGTTCTCAAAATGTGAGTTTTAGCTAGAGAAGGTTCAAATCCACGGACACGTGGTGACACGAGAAGGAATATCTGTTGATCCTTCCGAAGTTGAGCAATGAATAAGTGGCCTACACCAAAAAGTGTGTCAGAAATTAGAAGTTTCCTCGGTTTAGTAGGCTACTATCGACGTTTTGTAGAAGGATTTTCCTAACTTGTAGCACCATTCACTGCACTTACATGAAAAGCAACAAAGTATGAATAGACTAAGAAATGCGAAGAAAGTTTCCAAGGATTAAAAAGGGCGACTTACAAGTACACTAGTACTGACAATTCCAGATCCGAACCATGGAACGTTCGTGATCTATAGTAATGCATCAAAAATAGGATTGGGAGCCGTATTTATGCAAAATAGAAAAGTGATTGCTTATGCATCCCAACAGTTAAAGGATTATGAAAGGAATTATCCGACGTATGATTTAGAGTTAGCGATGGTTGTATTTGTATTGAAGATATAGTGTCATTACCTATGTGGAGCTAAGTACAAAATTTATACAGACCATTAGAGTCTGAAATGCATCTTCATACAGAAAGAGCTCAACATGAAGTAGCAAAGGTGGCTAGAGTTAGTCAAAGACTAGACTATGAGATTTTGTATCACTCGAAAAAGGCTAATCGAGTAGCCAATGCCCTTAGTCGTAGAACAACGCCCTTGCTAGTAACGGTACAGATGTTACCAAAACCTCTCCAAAAGGACTTGATGGAAGCAGAAATAGAGCTAGTCACAGGAAGATTAGCTAATTGATCCTTTCAACCAACTATCTTGGAGAACTTAAAAGAGCGACAAGAAGCAGATCCGTCGCTACTTAAAGTTAGGAATGAAGTTCATGAGAACAAAGAAATAGAATTTAGGATTTTAAAAGATAGTATCCTTCGTTACAAGAGTAGGATATGCATTCCCAATGATGAAGGATTAAATAAGCAAGTATTAGAAGAAACTCATGAAGCACCATATGTGGCTCATCCAGGAGCTACTAAAATGTACCAAGATTTGAAAGAACACCATTGGTGGAATGGAATGAAGAATGACGTCGCGAGATTCGTCAACAAATGCCTTACATGCCAGAAGGTGAAAGTTGAGCATCAACGGCCAGTAGGCAAATTACAAAAAAATTGAAATCCTAGAGTGGAAATAGAATCAGATAACTATGGACCTGGTAACCGGGCTACCCAGAACTACAAATGGACATGACGCTATATGGGTAATTGTTGATAGATTGACTAAATCAACTTATATCCTACCCATTAAACTCAGCAGTTCTATAGAACGACTAGCTGAACTATACGTAACCTAAATAGTTAGATACCACTGAGTTTCGAAGTCTATCATTTTTGATCGTAATGGTAGATTCACTTCCAAGTTTTGAAGAAGTGTTCATCAAGCAATGAGAACAAAGTTGGCGTTCAACACAGCCTTCCACCCATAAACGGACGGTCAATCAGAAAGGACCATCCAGACTTTAGAGGATATGTTAAGAGCATGTGTACTAGATTTTAAGAGAGGATGGGATAAAAAGCTTTCGCTGATTGAATTTGTATACAACAATAGTTATCGAAGCTCCATTGGTATGGTTCCATATGAAGCTCTATATGGAAGGAGATGTAGACCACCTTTACATTGGTACGAAACCCAAGAAAAGGCATTGTCGACCATAGATTTTGTTCATAGAACAACGGAAGAGGTAAAGTTAATTGGTCAACGAATGAAAATGGCTTTTAGTCGGCAAAAGAGTTATGTTAATCGACGACGGAGACCTTTAAAGTTTCAAATAGGAGACTTGGTCCTTTCGAAGATAATGCCCATGAAAGGAAATTGCAAGACTTGGGAAGAAAGGAAAGCTTAGTCCAAGGTATATTGGACCATTTGAGATCTTGAAATAGATAGGTAATGTAGTTTATAAGTTAGCCTTACCCTCTAATCTAGCATTGGTACACAATGAATTCCATATGTCCATGCTAAAGAAGTATGTGCCAGACCCTTCACATGTTCTTCAGCCGGAAGAAATTGACATACAGGAAAATCTGTCTTATAGAGAAAAACCAGTTCAAATTCTGGCACAAGAAAAGAAGGAATTAAGGAACAATAAGATACCTCTGGTCAAAGTTTTATGGCGCAACCAACAAGTAGAAGAGGCAACGTGGGAACGAGAGGATGCAATAAGGAAGACTACCCCGAATTATTTTGATTTTCGAGGACGAAAATTCTTAAGGGGGTAGATTGTAATGATTGAGGAAACGTCATCAATAAAACCTAATATTTAATTGGGTTTAATTAATGAATTTATTCTTAAAAATGTGAAATTTTGTAAAAATTGTAATTTCTGTGAAAATTACAATAAAATATAAATGAGCGGCATTGATTGCAAATTTTATGGCATATGTAATGCAATTGTGGATATTGTAAATACAAATTTTATGAGTTTGATGACTCAGAGATTTGTGCATAATATCCATAAAATGAATTTCATGTCACAATTAATTGTAAAATTGTGATATAAACGAATGAATGATTAGAATGTAAATAGGACATAGAGGTTGTCCTAACCCTAATCGGGGGTAGAAAGGAGGCCAGAGTAGTATAAGAATACTGCTAAATGAAAACGCAGATACGAAAAATGTCACGATTAGCCTCCAAAAGTAAACGAAAAGTAAGTTAAATATTTTTATATAGTCTAAGGATAGAAAGTACACTGAATTGACCACGGCAGTATAGGAAAAATACTGTATGGTGAAAAATTACACAGTATAAATTTCTAACTCCACAAAGTGGACACTCCTTGATTTTCAATTGGGCCACATGTCAAGAAAAGTGGCTCAATCATCTTGTGACACCTAGTGGTATACTCATGGGTTACCATGAGTCACCAAATGTGATAAGGATGCATTTATGGCAAGTTATCACAAAAATTCATTTCTTTCCTTTCCTTCCAAGATCCGGCAGCCATATCCAAGAGCTCTAAAAAAATTTCTCAGCCCCCAAACTTTGCAAAAATACCCCCAAACAAGTTTTACAAGCAAGTACAAGGATTTTCCACAAGTTTTATGGTAAATCCTAAACTTTTTCATGAGTTTTCAAGGGATTTTTCATGGGTAAAGGGAAAAAATTAATCCATGGTATTTTTGCATGGAAAGGAAGCCTAGGAGGAAGTTCAAAGGAACTTTGAAGGCTAGAAATCAAAAAAAGAGTTATTTGGGTAAGTTTTAAAGTTTAAAGTTTTGAATTTTGTTTTGATTTTATTCTTTCAAACCCATGAGGGGTTTTGAGCATGTATTTGATGGAATTTCATGTATATGTGATGAATGGTAAGTTTAAGTTGTGAAACTTTGGTTTTTAGTGCAAACCGACAATTTTTGAAAAAATAATATTTTTGTAATTTTGATGTTTGACTTTGTAAAAGTGATGTTTGAGCATGAGAATGTGTTGATTAAGGCACGGAATGGTTTCTGCAATGGTAGAATTGCAAGTTTGAAATGGATTTTTGTAAAAATGCCATAGGGACTAAATTGAAAGAAAAAGATTCCCCTCGGCAGGATTGGAAAATAGCCAAAAACACCTTTGTACAGTGAGATTTTGGGAAAAGTTAAAACACAAAAGTTGTAGATCTCGATGAAATTGTTAGGTCTTGCGAACAGTTTGTCACAAAACTCAATCGTTTGTGAGTTTTTGATTTTTCAAGAATATGTTAAAAGTGAAAAAAGTGTTAAATGGAAAAAACATCATTTTTCAAAATGATTTAAGGAATGGTACCTTGAGTAAAAATGATCCTTGAGAAAAATAGGAAAGTTTGATGCAAAGAAGTAAATTTTAGTCCCGGGGGTAAAATCGTCAAAATTTTTAGTTCAGGGACTAAACCGCAAAGTTTTATGAAAATTGGGCATAATTGAGAAATAAAGAGATTTGACCCACTAGGGTGTTATTTTGAAATTAGTATGTGGTTATTTTCATAAGAATAATGAAATCGAGCTCGGGTAGGTTAGTGGACCCATGAAGGGCAAAATCGTCATTTTTGTCCAAATAACCCGAACCGCTTTGAAATGTTTCCAATGGGATAAGAAAACGACTAGAAAGGTTTCCACCCTTCGTTAGAAACCATAGGGTAAAGTTAGATAGAAATAAGAAAAACCAGTGGTTTTTAGAGTTGTACGTAGTAATACAACTCAATTTATTAACTAACGGATGTTTCGTATCGAAACATAGTGGAATTTGGCTAATGGCTTTGTAATTGGCCAATAGGATCCTAGGAGTCTAGGAGAAGGGAGATCGAGGCTAAGTTGCCCGACATTCGCATCAAGTAAGTACCCTTCCCACCTATAGTATGAAATGTAGGTTTAGAAAGAAATGTATGTATATGTATACCTGTGCGTATAATTAAGTGTAAACTTGTATGTTTGCCATGATATGAATACCTAAGGGTATAGTCATGTATGAATAATTGTGAGCATATTAATATGTACCAGTGTGTACAAGATGTTATGTACCTATGTGTACAATAATGAAAATGAGCATGTGTACCATGATTTTGTACCTGTGTGTATAAGATGTTATATACCTGTGTGTACAATAATGAAAATGAGCATGTGTATCATGATTTTGTACCTGTGTGTACAATGATAAATACTTGAGTATGTATAAAGTAGGTATCTGTGTGTATATTTTATGTTAAGTACCTGTGAGTACATTATGCTATATACCTGTGCGTATATTAATGTGTACCAGTGTGTATATTCTATGTTAAGTACTTGTGAGTACATTATGCTACATACCAGTGTGTATAATAATGTGTACCAGTGTCGTACAAAAGCATTTATGTTATGTATAACATATGATTATCACTTCATGCATGGTATGATAACCATAATAAGTGAATTGGTAAACGAATCACCAAAAGTTAAGAAAAGTGTCGTACCGGCTCCTAACTCAAGGGGAGTTTAAAGGATATGTTACGGTCACGGTGTTACGTAGACCTAAATGAAATTGCGCAATGGTACGAACACTTGGGCCCTAGTAAAGATAAGAAACGATGAGGATAAAGAAAGTTTATAAGAAAGCATAATTGATTCATGCATTCATATGAATATCCATGTGGGATTTATGGGACTTACTGGGTGTTAGCTCATTAAGTATTTCATGCTGTAGGTATTCCGACGAGAAGGTCAGAATAAGTTCAAATGGTGAGCTGGCGGAGGGATGGATGGTGTGCAGATTGGGTATGGAGTTCGCTGGTGTAATGTTTTCCGCTACGCATGTTTAAAGTTATTTTGATATGAAATGTTTAAAAGAAAGATGTTATGAAAGTAAAAGTATTAATTATGTAAATATAAGTATGTGAAAGTATTTTGGGAGTTATCAAAGTTAATGTAAGTAAGTTATTTATTTCCTTTTAAAAAAAAATTTCCTAAATTTTTGCCCTAAAGTAAGTAAGAAAGAGTTTTATCACAGCCCGAAATGGCGGGTTGTGATACGTTAAGTCACTTCTGCCCAAGCCAGAGGCTAGTCGGGCGAGAACGTCGGCTTACACATTTTCGATCAGAGGATCTGCTTAAATGAATAGGACTTAAACTGCCTGAGGAGTTCTTTCGCCTCTTTTAAGTATGCAACCATAGAGTCTGCTCGGGCCTGAAATCCTTCGGTGACCTGCTGCACCACCAGCATTGAGTCACTATAGATGGTGATGTGGCTGACCCCAAGGTCTCGGGTGATTCGAAGTTTGGCTAGTAGAGCTTCGTATTCCGCCTCATTGTTAGAGGCCTTGAAGTCGAACCGGAGGGCATATATAACCTTATCCGTCCGGGCTTGTTAAAATCAACCCGGCCCCCAATCCGTCGACGCAGGTAGAGCCGTCGACATGCAGTTTCCAGTCTGGCTCTGGGGAAAGGCTGTTCTCACTGTAGCCAGGTATATCGGGCTCTTCAATGGGTGACTTTTCAACGAATGGGGTCGCCTGTTCGGCGTCCGTGAATTCGGCAATGAAATCCGCTAGGACTTGAGCTTTTATGGCCGTCCTTGGTACGAAATGCACATCGTACTGGCCGAGTTCTACCGACCACTTGGCCATCCGGCCTGATATCTCCAGACTCTGGAAGACTTGCTGAAGAGGAAACTTGGTCGGGACTTTAATGATATGGCCTTGATAGTATGGTCGTAGCTTCTGGACTGATGTAATCAAGGCAAAAGCCAGCTTCTCCAGTGGCGGGTATCGCTCCTTGGCACCTTGGAATGCGTGGTTGGTATAATAAACGGGCCTTTGGACCCTGTCATCATCTCAGACCAAGACTAAGCTGACAGCTTTCTTTGACACGGCTAAGTAGGCGGTTAAAGCTTCGCCTAGCAGAGGTTTGGACAGGAGCGGGGGCGTAGCTAAGTAAGTCTTCAAGTTTTGAAAAGCTTCTTCATACTCCCTGTTCCACTCAAACCTCCCCTTAAGCGCCTTGAAAAAAGGGTGGCACTTGTCGGTAGCCCGGGAGACAAACCTTGACAGGGCTGCCACCATGCCAGTGAGCTGTTGTACGTCCTTTGTTGTCCGAGCAGAATGCATGTCGATAAATGCTTGGGCCTTCACTGGGTTGACCTCGATTCCTCGTTGATTTACCAAAAATCTGAGGAATTTGCCCGAGTTGACACCGAATGCGTATTTCGTCGGGTTGAGTTTCATCCCATATTCCCGAAGACTGTCGAAGCTAGCTCGGATGTCGGCCATGTGGTCTTCTGCTTGGACAGATTTTACTAGCATGTCATCCACGTAGACCTCCATAGTTTTTTCGATCAACCAAGCAAACATCTTGTTGACGAGGCGTTGATAAGTAGCTTCGGCATTCTTCAGGCCGAAAGGCATCACGACGTAACAGTACAAGCTCTGGTATGTAACAAAAGCCGTTTTGACTTGGTCTTCCTCGGCCATCCTTATTTGATTGTACCCAGAGTATGCATCCATAAAGCTTAGAAGCTCATGGCCGGCAGTGGCGTCGACGAGCTGATCTATCCGAGGAAGTGGAAAGCAGTCTTTTGGGCAGGCCTTGTTCAGATCGGTATAGTCAATGCAGGCCCGCCATTTGCCTTTCGCCTTTTTGACGAGGACGACGTTTGCTAACCATTTCGGGTATTTAACTTCTCTGATGAATCCAGCCTTGAGGAGTTTCTGGACTTCATCGTTGATTGCAGCGTATCTCTCCGGGTTAAACGCCTTTCTCTTTTGTATCATGGGCTTATGGCCAGGTTGGACGTTGAGCCGATGGCTAATAATGTTCGGGTCAATGCCGGGCATATCCTCATGGGACCACGCGAAAACATCCCGGTACTTGGTAAGGAGCCTCTCTAGATTGGCCTGGATCTCAGATTTCAGCTGCGATCCTAGTTGGAAGTACGTTCTGGCCTTTCAGGGTCCAGGGAGAACGGCACTAAGTGTCACAACCCGCCTTTTCGGGCTGTGATAAAACTCTTTCTTACTTACTTTAGGGCAAAAATTTAGGAATTTTTTTTTTTATAGAAATAAATAATTTACTTACATTAACTTTGATAATTCTCAAAATACTTTCACATACTTGTATTTACATAATTAATGCTTTTACTTTCATAACATCTTTCTTTTAAACATTTCATATCAAAATAACTTTAAACATACGTAGCGGAAAACATTACAGCAGCGGACTTCATACCTAATCTGCACATCATCCACCCCTCCGCCAGCTCACCATTTGAACTTATTCTGACCTTCTAGTCGAAATACCTACAGCATGAAATACTTAATGAGCTAACGCCCAGTAAGTCCCATAAATCCCACATGGATATTCATATGAATGCATGAATCAATTATGCTTTCTTATAAACTTTCTTTATTCTCATCATTTCTTATCTTTATTAGGGCCCAAGTGTTCGTACCATTGCGCAATTTCATTTAGGTCTACGTAACACCGTGACCGTAACATATCCTTTAAACTCCCCTTGAGTTAGGAGTCGGTACGACACTTTTCTTAATTTCTGGTGATACATTTACCAGTCCCTTTATTATGGTTAACATACCATGCATGAAGTGATAATCACATATTATCCATGAAAATAAATTCTCTTGCATAGCATAGTACACACAGGTACTTACTTTTTATACACACTAGTACACATTAATATACGCACAAGTATATAGCATAATGTACTCACAGGTACTTAACATAAAATGTATACACAGATACCTACTTTATACATACTCAAGTATTTATCATTGTACACACAGGTACGAAATCATGATACACATGCTCATTTTCATTATTGTACATACAGGTACATAACATATTATACACACAGGTATAAAATCATGGTACACATACTCATTTTCATTATTGTACACACAAGTACATAACATCTTGTATACACTGGTACACATTAATATGCTCACAATTATTCATACATGACTATACTCCTAGGTATTCATATCATGGCAAACATACAAGTTTACACTTAATTATACGCACAGGTATACATATACATATATTTCTTTCTAAACCTACATTTCATATTGTAGGTGGGAAGGGTACTTACTTGATGCGAATGTCAGGCGACTTAACCTCGATTTCCCTTCTCCTAGACTCCTAGGATCCTGTTGGCCAATTACAAAGCCATTAGCCAAATTTCACTATGTTTCGATACGAAACATCCGTTAGTTAAGAAATTGAGTTGTATTACTATGTACAACTCTAAAACCACTGGTTTTCTTATTTCTATCTAACTTTACCCTATCATTTGTAACGAAGGGCGGGAACCTTTTTAGTCGTTTTGTTATTCCATTGGAAACATTTCAAAACGGTTCGGGTTATTTGGACAAAAATGATGATTTTGCCCTTCGTGGGTTTACTAACCTACCCGAGCTCGATTTCGTTATTCTTACGAAAATAACCACATACTAATTTCAAAATAACACCCTAGTGGGTCAAATCTCTTTATTTCTCAATTATGCCCCATTTTCATAAAACTTTGCGGTTTAGTCCCTGAACTGAAAATTTTGACGATTTTACCCCCAGGACTAAAATTTACTTCTTTGCATCAAAATTTCCTATTTTTCTCAAGGATCATTTTTACTTAAGGTACCATAACTTAAATCATTTGCAAAAATAATATTTTTGCCATTTAACACTTTTTTCACTTTTAATATATTCTTGAAAAATCAAAAACTCACAAACAATTGAGTTTTTAGACAAACCATTCACGTGACCTAACAGTTTCATCGAGATCTACAACTTTCATGTTTTAACTTTTCCCAAAATCTCACTGTATAGGGGCGTTTTTGACTATTTTTCAAATCTGTCGAAAAGGAACTTTTTCTTTCAATTTAGTCCCTTTGGCATTTTTACAAAAATCCGTTTCAAACTTGCAATTCTACCCCTGCAGAAACCATTCCATGCCTTACTCCACACATTCTCATGCTCAAACATCACTTTTACAAAGTCAAACATCAAAATTACAAAAATAACACTTTTGCAAAAATTACCATTTTGTACTATAAACCAAAGTTTCACAACTCAAACTTGCCAATCATCACATATACATAAAATTCCAGCAAATACACGCTCAAAACCCCTCATGGGTTTGAAAGAATAAAATTAAAACAAAATTCAAAACTTTAAACTTTAAAACTTACCCAAATAACACTTTTTGGATTTCTAGCCTTCAAAGGCTTCTTGAACTTCTTCTTGGACTTCCTTTTCATGCAAAAATAGCATGGATTAATCTTTGCCCTTTACCCATGAAAAATCCCTTGAAAACTCATGAAAAAGTTTAGGATTTTACCTTAAAACTTGTGGGAAATCCTTGTACTTGCTTGTAAAACTTGTTTGGGGTTATTTTTGCAAAGTTTGGGGCTGAGAAATTTTTTTAGAGACCTGGACATGGCTGTCGGATCTTGGAAGGAAAGAAAGGAAGTGAATTTTTGTGATAACTTTGCCTTAAATGCATCCTTATCACATTTGGTGACTCATGGTAACCCATGAGTATACCACTAGGTGTCCTCATCTTATTGGACCACATTGCATGGCTTGTTGGCCCAATAGAATTCAAGCAAATGTCCACTTTGTGGAGTTAAAAATTTATAATGTGTAATTTTTCATCACACAGTATTTTTCCTATACTATAGTGGTCAAATCAGTGTACCTTCTATCCTTAGACTGTATAAAAATATTTAACTTACTTTTCGTTTACTTTTGGAGGCCAATCATAACATTTTTTGTATCTGTGTTTTCATTTAGCAGTATTCTTATACTGCTCTAGCCTCCTTTCTACCCCCGGTTAGGGTTAGGACAACCTCTATGTCCTATTTACATTCTAATCATTCATTCATTTATATCACAATTTCACAATTAATTGTGACATGAAATTCATTTTATGGATATTATGCACAAATCTCTGAGTCATCAAACTCATAAAATTTGTATTTTACAATATCCACCATTGCATTACATATGCCATAAAATTTGCAATCAATGCCGCTCATTCATATTTTATTGTAATTTTCACAGAAATTACAATTTTTACAAAATTTCACATTTTTAAGAATAAATTCATTAATTAAACCCAATTAAATATTAGGTTTTATTGATGACGTTTCCTTGGTCATTACACTAAGTCTTCAACCGGGGTGGCTCTTACCTCTTCCTCGGGCAACTTGGGTCCAGATCTGCCAACATCTTCGGCGCCGGGTCGACAGGGAGATCTGTCTCGTCAATCGAGTAGATGGCCGATACGCCATCGTGCAGAGCTGAGGCTGCTCAGACGACACTAGCGTAACAAGCCTGAGAGTCCACCTAGGACGAGCGTACCACTCCAACACCGCCGTCGGTCGGGAATTTCATGGCCAGATGGTATGTTGACACAATGGCCTTCAAGCCATTCAACGTCAGCCGGCCGATGATGATATTGTACTGGGAGGGTCTGTCGATAACTAAAAAGTCGACTACCTGAGTGGTCCTAGCGGCTCCTTCCCCAAAAGTCACCGGCAAACTGACCTTCCCGGTTGCTCGGACACATTCCCCTGCGAAGCCATAAAGCGAGGTCCGAACTGGGACCAAGGGGGCATTGCTTATCTTCAATCTGTCAAAGGCCTGTTTGAAGAGGATGTCGGCTGAACTGCCGTTGTCGATTAAGACACGCCGTACTACATTGTTGGCGATGAGCAGTTCGCATACGAGGGCATCATTGTGGGGGTGCATCAATCGATCTGCTTCCTCCTCGATGAACGTGATCGGGGTGTCTGCTTGATGGCATATCTTGTTGATGTGCTCGGATATGTTTATGAATTCACCCCGCTCGAGCCGTCGAGCCTCTCTGACGTACGTTTGCCGCCCACTCGACGTGTCCCCTATAACAGGCCCGTCGAATATTGTGTGAACAATATTCGGGGGATCCGACGTGTCCCCAATGTCGGTCCTAGGTCGGTTTTGTACGTCTCGGCCCAACGAATCATTCATTCCTGAGGTGGACCTCGGGGTTATAACACGCTCCACAAATTCCTGCAAATGACCTTCTCGGACCAGTCTTTCTATCTGGTCCTTCAACTGGATGCATTCTCGAGTACTATGGCCCACATCCTTATGGAACTCGCAAAACTTCGACTGATTTCGCTTCACCTTGCTCCATCGAAGCTTGGGTGGTGGTGTTAGCAAATTTTTGCCACTAACCTAGGCAAGCACCTCGTCGATGGTCGCCACCAATGGTGTGTAGCTTTGAAACTTACTGGTTGGCCCCTTTGGCTTCTCAGATTTCTCTTTCTTCTGCTTCTTACTATGCTCGACATTGCTTTGTTCCGGCGCCTTCTTCTTCTTGTCCTTCTTTGTTTCGCTCGGGCCAGCCTCTTCCTGGTGGCTTTTCATGTATTCCGCAGCGTCCGCGTGTCTCTGAGCATACCCGAGCATTTAAGAAAACGTGCTCGGCTGTTCAAAGGCCAGGGACCATGTCAGCTTTTCGTCTCGAAGACCCCTACAAAAATGTGCTTGAGGGTCTCGTCTTTGACGTGCTTGACCTCAAGAGCTGCTCGAGTAAACCGGTTAATATAATCCCTGACGCTGCCATCTCCCTGCTTAACAGCATACACGTATGTTATTTCTTTCCTCTGTGTTTTGGTGGTGGAGAATGCCGAGGAGAAGGTGTCGGCCAGCTACCGAAAAGAAGAAATTGATCAGGGTTCAAGTCGTCAGAACCACTGCCGAGCAGGGCCCGTAAGAGTGAGTGAAAAGGCTTTGCACATCGCCGCGTCACTGGCGTTCTGCAGTAGCATGTGCCCCCAAAAGAGTTCAACATGCTCATCAGCATCTATGGTCCCATTGTAGGAATTAATCTGTGGTACCTTGAACTTTGGTGGCATAGGGGCCTGCATTATGTTATCTGGGAAAGGTGGGTCCTAAGCTCCTGTGTCATCTAGGCCAAATCTGTAATTCTGGATCTCGTCGATTTGGCGCTGCAGCTCCCGGTACTGGCGGCTGTTGGTGTCTTCGGGCAGTTCGACCCTGTAGGGTACTCCGCCCTCGACACGGCCTCTAGCTCCAGGCTGGCGGTTTCTGTTTGCTCCTTGAGACCCAAGTCGGTCAAATACCGAGGCTCGGGAACCTTGTGGTGAGGGAACACGAGCCGCTTGGCACCCAAGACGGCGTTCCTAAACCAACCTATTATTAGCTGAGATTCCTCGAGTGGATCCTGCAGACTGCTCGAATTGGGCTTCCGCAAGGTCGGCCGCACTTCACTCTATCCGACCTCCCTCCTGGTCAACCTGGGCCGGGGCTGGCAGAGCTGGTGCAGTTTGACGCTGAGCCTGCTGCGCGAGCTGTTGAGTCAGGATCCAGACTGCATCTGTAAGTTCCCGGATCGGATCTTGGGCGGCCGGGGCATCCACGGGCTTAGCCCGGGCTATGCTCCCTTGCCCCCTGGACCGGGACCTCATGGCCCAGGGTTGGCCCCTAGGCCGACCTGCATTTGGTTGCCTATTTCTCGCGTCGCCCGATTCCTCTTGTCGGGCTGTCTCGTCTCTAGCGTTTTCTCAAGTCGTCAGCTCAGGCATTAGAGGTAATGTAGCTGAAGTTTGGATGGAGGCGTAGGTGCCCTCCTTCTAGTGCCAAAATGTTGATGCTTACCGTGGTCTGGCGTCGGATCAACACCCACGTGCGGCTGCGCATAGTCTAACCTCTCCTTGTGTTCGCCTCTGCTCGGGGTGAACGCACCTGCAAGAGGAGGGATGCTTCGGAGAAGATAGAAGGGTTAGTCAACAGAAAAGGGCTCTCCGATGCTCAAGGCAGGTATTGCTCGGCAGAGGTCGGTAGCTAGTTAGGTGTGTAGAAGAAGTCTCTCTCTAGAATGCCATAAATACATCCTATTTATAGGCCACCACTTGGATCAGGTGTAAGGTGGGTTTGGCCCACAACCCGGGTGTCACATCGAGGTGTGCCAGGCAGTAGGTAACAAGTGTCACGCCCATCGCCCAATGGATTGGACTCTACCGGACGGCAAAGTATCTGCCTTGTGTTGGCCTATAATGGTGAGTAGCAGCCTGCCTGCGAGTATCGTAGGTCCGACCTGAGCTACTGTATATTCCGAGGTGGCAGCCTTCTTAGGGCGCAGCCTTGGATGCCTGAGAGGAACCTTAGGAAGAAGCATAAAGCATCGGGGGCCGATTGCAAGCTTTCTGGTGGTTCTGCAGAGCTTATTAGCTGACCACCAAAGTTGTTGTCCTCGGCAGTGGCGTCGAGCTCACCCTCAACATCGTGGTTAATTAATTCCATGATAAATAGCATCGGCGAAAATTTCTTGCTTTATGATTCGGCCCAAGCAATCTGGGAGGCAGCACGAGAAGCTTACTCTTGCGTGGAGAATTCATCAGAGTTATTCGAGATAGAGAGCCACCTAAATGACTTAAAACAAGGGGAGTTGAGTGTTACTGAATATTTCAACACTCAACAGACTTTTGGCAACAACTTGACAAGTTTGAAGAATTTAGGTGGGACTGCCTAGGAGATGCAGCAAAATACAGACAGATCAATGAAAAGAAACGAGTCTACAAATTTCTCATTGGTCTAAACAAGAACTTAGATGAGGTACGTGGAAGAGTCCTTGCCAACAGAACTAATCCTTCAATCAGAGAAGTGTTTTCTAAAGTCCGAAGAGAGGAGAGCAGGAAAAAACTTATGATGGGATCACCAACCCTTACTGATTCTTCTACTCTAGTTGCTCGGGATCCATAAGTTCCACAACTTTGTAATCAGCATAGAAAAGAACGCCCTCGTTGTGATCATTGTGGAAAACCTGGTCATACTCGGGAAGTGTGCTGGCATCTCCACGGAAAGCCGGAGGGGTGGAAACCTGGAAGAAACTGAGGCAGCAAATGGAATACAGCCACTGCTGAAGCTAAACCTGGACATGCAGAGACCTTACTATTCAATATGGAGCAGTTAGAACTACTTCAAAAGCTGAGTGGTCAGAGTCAACTTAAAACTACTATACCACCCAAGGTGTTCGGTTGCACATCCTTTGTCCATGAACATCACCAAAACCGTGGAAAACTAGACCCCAGAGCCGTAAAGTGTATTTTTCTAGGATATTCACCTCATCAAAAAGGCTACAAGTGTTGCTCTCTACTTACCAACAAATTTTACACTTCCATGGATGTCACCTTTTTTGAGGATCAACCCTACTACAAATCCGCAATTTAGGGGGAGAGAATGAGTGAATCTTAGATTTGGGAAAACATAATCTCCACGGTACAAGTCCCCAGCCTCACAACCGAGCATCTGTCTCCTTCCACAAATGAGTCTGCCAGCCCCATAACCGAGCATATGTCTCCTTCCACAAATGAGTCTGAGCCCGAGTTATCACCTGAGACAAATAAGCCTTCTTCCAATGAGCAACCACCCACCATTATTCCAGAAAATACTATACTTTTTGAATCCCAAGAAACATGTGCTCAACCAAAAAATTCAACTGAACTCGGTGTTTATTCGAGAGAGAAAACAAGGAGAGAAGATGTGGATGATCAAGCTCATTTTCAACAAGACCAAGATGTTGATGTTGCTCCTATGTCTAGAGGTAATTCTTAACTAGTCCCTAGCTATGATGATTTGCAGTGGCCCATTGCTATCAGGAAAGGAGTGAGAACCTGTACCCAACATCCCATTGCAAAATATGTCTACTACAACAATTTGTCATCAAACTACCGAGCATTTGTTGCAAACCTTGATGAAACCCGAGTTCCAAATGATGTTACAGAAGCCTTGAAGTCAAAGGAAAGGAAGAAGGCCGTGTTGGAAGAAATTCATGCACTAGAAAAAAGCGGTAGATGGGATGTCACTGTTCTCCCATAGGGTAAAACCCCGGTTGGCTGTAAATGGATTTTTACTATAAAATTCAAGGAAGATGGAAGCATTGAGAGGTACAAAGCCAGATTGGTTGCAAAAGGGTTCACTCAATCCTATGGTGTTGACTATCAGGAGACCTTTGCTCCTGTGGCCAAGCTAAACACTGTCAGAGTTTTGTTATCTCTTGCTGCTAATCTTGACTGGCCACTCTTCCAGTTAGATGTCAAGAATGCATTCTTGAATGGAGAATTAAAAGAGGAGGTCTACATGACTCTACCGCCAGGATTTGAAGATTCTAATAATAGCGATAAGGTATGCAAACTGAAGAAGTCACTATATGGACTTAAGCAATCACCTAGAGCGTGGTTTGATCGATTCATGAGCGTAGTTAAAATGCAAAAATACTCTCAATGTCAGGCTGATCATACTCTGTTTGTAAAAAGATCATCTGAAGGTAAGCTGGGTGTTTTAATTGTCTATGTTGATCACATTATAGTCACAGGGGATGATAATGATGGAATTACAAATTGAAAAATCTTCTTGCCGAGGAGTTCGAGATTAAAGACCTTGGAAATCTCAAATATTTCCTAGGCATGGAAGTTGCAAGATCTAAGAAGGGTATCACGGTCTCACAAAGAAAATATGTCCTTGATCTATTGAAAGAGACAGGAATGATGGGGTGTAAATCTGCTGAAACTCCGATGGATTCATCTACAAAACTCGGAGCAAGGACAGAATGTGAACCTATTGACAAAGAGAAGTATCAAAGACTTGTTGGGAAACTCATTTATCTATCACATACTTGACCCGACATTGCATTTGCAGTAAGTGTGGTGAGTCAGTATATGAATAGCCCCAATGAGGAACACTTGAAGGCAGTATACTAGATTATCCGATATCTGAAGTTCACTCCTGGACGAGGACTATTATTCAAACGCTCTTCATTTCCTAGCATTGAAGTATTCAGCAACGCAGATCGGGCCGGCTCCATTACTGACAGAAGATCAACAACTGGTTACTATACCTATGTCTGCGGGAATCTGGTCACATGGCGAAGCAAAAAGCAGTCAGTTGTCTCCAGAAGTAGTGCTGAAGCTGAGCTCCGAGCCTTAGCACATGGTATATGTGAAGGCATGTGGCTGAAAAAACTCTTACAGAACTCTACATTAAGGAAAAAGAACCTATGAAGTTATATTGTGATAACCAGTCCACTATCAGCATTGCTAAGAATCTAGTTCATCATGACTGCACCAAACATGTGGAGATTGATCGTCACTTCATTAAGGAGAAGATAGATTCTGGGCTTGTCGAAGTCACCTATATTCCCACCAGCAGTCAACTTGCAGACATTCTTACAAAGCCGTTGCCTAGAATCCAGTTTGATTCCATTAACTCCAAGCTTGGCTTGTTCAATGTCTACAGCGTAGCTTGAGGGGGAGTGTCGATAATCTAGGAATACTGTTAGCTGTTTTTATGGTTTGTTAGTTAGAATCTGCTTAGCATATTCAGTATTGTTAGGATTTCTTTTATTTCCTGAGTTATTTAAAAAATCTAAGTAGTTAGTTAGTTTTTTTAGTTTTAGGAGATGATCACCATGATCATGCTTATTTATTTCCGTGTAACCTACATCAGAAAATAAGAGAAAACATTCATTCTTCTCCTAATTATCTTCAGTATGTTTGGCTGGTAGTTGTTTATATTAATGCTTTAGTATGGTTATAATACCAACAAGCGTTCATGATACTGGGCAGAGCCGGCAATTTGGAAAAATATAATTTACAAAACAAGTTTGTTGCAGGGAAAGTTTTTCCTTGGGGAGAGACATTAAAAAAATATGCTTGTACCAAGCTTCCGTATACGTTTCGAAAGGGAATAAATTGGTAAAAGCAACTTCAACCTAAGGAGAAACATATTTTGCAAACATGCTGTTCAGTGGTGATTGGTTTTTGAGCATGAAGCTTGAAAAGAGCAAAAGGTGTCTCCAGTTAGCTTTTGAAAAGAAGGAACTTAGTATATCTTATTTCATATTTGCAGGTTATTCGAGATTTCAGACGACCTGATGGAACAACAGAGAAGGATGTTGATGCAGCAGGAGATGGTAGGGATTATTCGGGGCTTCCTGATAAAATTTTTAAGAAACTTGTGTGCCTTACATTGTCTATGTGCCTCATTTTTTTATGTGCCATATTTCAGGTGATGTTTTGGTAATTTTGGATTTGCGTCCAGAGGAGTCATTGTTTGAAGCTGGTGTTGCTCGCGAGGTAATTTGCCAGCTTTCTTGACTTTAATAATTCAACGTAAATGAATTCAATGCAACTTCAATTGTATTATGCTACATGTTCTATTGTGTATTCAATTCAAAAAAAAAAAAAATTATGCATTTTGGTGTTGATTCTGTCTCTGTGTGTGGTTTTTTTTTTTTTTTTTTTCGGCGGGGGGTGGGGGTGGTTGGGGTTTGTGGGCTTTGTGGTGGTGGTCTAGGGGAGGTCTAGGGGAATGACCGAGTTTTTAATTAATAATGGCAATTAAGAAACTTACATATTTCTGATAGTGGGTTCTTTTTTCTTTGTTCACTTCAGATTGTCAATAGGATTCAGAAGTCACGGAAGAAAGCTGCACTTGAACCTACTGATGTTGTGGAGGTTTACTTTGAATCCTTGGATGAAGATAAATCAATCCCACGAGAGTTTTACGGTCACAGGTGATATATCTCTTCTTATGCACTCATTTTTACATGGTTATATTATTTGGGTTTATAAATAATGCTTGTGATATATCAAGTTTATGTACCTATTTTTTGGTCAAGGAATTATGTATTATTGTATTTTGATTTTTTTTGCCCTAACCTGTTTCAGTAAGGGCTGGAGGAATGATGAAACTTTGCTGTTTTGGGTCTATTTTGGGCTCTATGGTTAGAAAGATATGAGAGGGTCTTTGGAGAGGTGGAAAAAAGTATTGGTGATTTGTGGGAGAAAAGGAAGTTCTAGATTGCACTTTGGATGCATAAATAGTTTTTTGTGTTTTAGTTTGTAGGTTTAATCAGGAAGTGAGTATAGTTCATTTCTTTTTTTTTTTTTTAAATCACTGGGTTTATTCTTTTCTTCTTTCTTCATTTACTTAGGTCGACATCCCGCCCTCCTTGCCTTGTACTTCACGATTCTTTCTGATTAATGATGTAGTGTTTCTTTTTAATATATATATATATATATATATATGTATGAAATTGAATTTATCTAGTAGGTGCAATAAAACTTTAGCGGTTATTCATTGTTTGGATTCGATAATTTTGTTTATCAAGTTACAATTTGTGAAATATTAAATCCAATGCCACCTGGGCTCTTGCATGTTCTGGAAATATGGTGTGCAAAGTATGTCTTATGGTGTAAGCCTGTTTCTGATGCATTTCCATGTCAAATACCTTTTACGCATGCCAACGTCATAATTATAAACTAATTGTCTGTTTTAATACGCAGGAACTTTACACAAGGGACGCAATTGGTTCTCCATTGCTTCCTTCCAGTTTGATGCCATCTTATGCTGTAAGTGGTCCTCAAGGACTAAATCGTATTTGGTCTCTCAAAGTCTGCATTTCTTACTTAGTTCCAGTTTCATTGATAGAAAACCTAGCAAAACAATGCAGAAAAGAACAGAAAAGAAAAAGATAGATGTTATATTTTATTTTTAGGATACTGATAAGAAACCAAGTTATCTCCAATTTTTATGTCAGTTCTATCACAAGCGAATTATCATTTTTGAACCTATGAATTTATTTTAGCTCCGTTGGTGGGGGTGGGGGTGGGGGTGGGGGTGGGGTTAAAGGGGAGGTCTCGGGTTCAAATCCTGTAAACAGTTAGCATTGTGATAGGATTCTTGACCAAAACTCAGAAAATGAAATGAATTGTTACTTTAATTGAAGAATGGATATGAAATTCTACAGATTAACACTTCCCTAGTTTGGTTGGTATTCGAGAGACAAACCAATACTTTTTCCATAAAACCAGACCTGCCCTATTAGCTACTAACACCTCTTTTTTTTGTATTAATTCCAACTAACCAACTTTAACAAACTACTAATTCCCTTAACTAACTAGCACGGCCTATCACGTTGTAATAAAAAGAATCTGTGAATTTATTTATAACAATTTGTGTGTAACCATTTGAAAATTAACATTTCGTTTGCCACGTTACTTGGTATAAATATTTTAGAAGATAACTTAAGGTTCCTAGTATTGACCTTATTTTTCAGAAATTTGTTTGCAGCAAATTTACTTGACCTATTCCCGTCTGGCACAAGTTATAGCAAGATGTGGGCTCTTTAGTTTTTGACCACTGAATTCCTTTTATACTTTACAGATTGATTTATCATTGCAATAAATAGATAAATGAATAAATAAATAAATAAATAATAAACAAATCGATTGATAAATAATGGATAGAAGATTTGCCTATCGATTTGACAAATTATCTTTTGCTTTCGGCTGCAACGTTTGAGGGTTTCTCCTTTTGCGTGCTTTTATCATGCACTACAAGACAATATATGTATGTGCGCACGTGTCTCCAAGGAGCGAAAGATAATGATTTTGTCTACTTTTTGGACCTAACATATTCTTCACGTCTGTCCATTATGGTTATGGGCAATGTGTCACCCTTTTTGTTTTCTTGATATATGATTACCTATTTTCTATGGTACAAATTGCAGGTGGTCATTGCCGAGGAGCGTCTCTATGGAATTTCTTGTTTGTCATTCATTATTAGTTTGTCACGCCCTGCGCTAGTGTTAAACTCAAATGCCGTTCTTCCTATATGTTCGGGTCAGTTATCTCATCACTTTTGCAGTTGTGCTTATGTTCAACCAATAGGCGAACCATATTCTAATTCTCTCCTCGTGTCTGCCTTGTTTTCTCTTACGAAATGTTTTGTATTAGTATCAGGAAATGCAAAGGTCTCCGATGGGCTGAGGACTTATTTGTTATCGAGGGATCATTTGAATTTGAAGGCTGAGTTTCAAAATGGAAATGGCAAGGTTGGTTTTCGCCTCTCCGGCAATTTGTGCTTCGTTTTTTCTATCCCCTTTTTGTTTTATGTTGCAAAAATTCCAATTTTCTATCCAATTTTGTCTCGAGTAATGTCTAAACAAATATATTATGCCACGTCAAACCAGTTTTTTAACAACTTTTTTGTGCTTTAACTTCGTACTCCATTAGATGACATGGCATATCATGGTTAGATGGTATTTAAGACAGGAAAAATTTGAGGTCAATTTGATAAATACTTCTGTAGTACTATTTTTGATTCCTATCATTTCTGTGAAAAAAATTTGAAACCTACTGCTTTTAGGAAATAGAAAGAGAGAGAGGAGAGAGAAAGAGGCACGGGAAGAGAGAAGGAAGAGCATGAAACATAAAGTGAGGGAAAAGAGAGAGAAGGAGTTGGGTAGTGAGATTTTTGTAGAGAAAATTTAGACATATTATATGCCAAAAGTAGTATAAATTAAAGGTTAAAAAAAAGTGATGCAAAACATTAGTGACGATAAAAGAAGTTTTATGGGACCTAATTTTTTCAAAAATTTGACAAGGGATCAAGTCTTATGTTTAGGTGGTAATAGAAATACCGGCATGCTTTAAACGAATTATCTGCAGTACTCATTGTGTAGCTGTTACTTTTGATGCAGATAACGGTTGATTCAGTTCAAAATATTCCAGCCGTGGATTTAGTGCTAGGAGAACATGTGTTTTTGACAGCTGGGGATTTGTACTCTGCCACAAAATCTAGGAAATTTTGATTATTATTTCCATTCTCCTATAAAAAGAACAGTATAACATGTTTTTGAAATCTTATTTAGTTTTGTTGTATAGATGAGGGAACAAAACGGTAATTTACTCATTTAAATTGAATTATAATACAAGCATACAAGAGACGCAACAAATTTATGATTCAGTTTTTGAATTTCTTTGTTCACAAATTCTTTCACATTATGGGGCTACTATATGTTGAATTTGATGCCTTAAAAGTCGTGGCATTGTACATATTGTCAATAAATAAATAAAGTGACATTTATAATTATTTTGGTTGCTTATATGTATTATAAATACATTTATAAATATCAAGAAAATTTCATGATTATTTATGTGACCATAAATTTAACATATAAGTATTATATGCTTAGGGATAAAATTTATAGATAATAATCTAAATAGTCTGTAGTAATTAATTAAAGTTTGAGATCTTTAATTAAATATTATAAGTACGGTCTAATCTTATTTAGAATGAAATAGTTATTATCTGGATTATTAATGTAGAGACATTAGATTGAAGGCACTTTATATAATGAGATTATATAGGACTGGACTAGATAAATTATGAATCCTTAATAATCATCCGTTACAAATAGAGTATTCAAATTTATCACTATGATGATCATACATTTGACTATCTTAATCTTGAGTATTTATTAGACTCCTGTTTATGACATTATGTTTTTTGATTTGCTTTGTTATATTTGTTTTAGCACAGATCATAACTTAGCATCTTAGAAACATAATGTAATAAATGGTTGATGATAAGTTAGTTTTAGGCTAATTAATTAGATGATTCTCACTTAATATTTTTGTTAGTTTTGAGCGATTTATAAGAATTTAATAGAGTTTTATGTTCTTTTATAGGTTTTGAAGGAAAACGATGCATAATGGCAAAGTGCAGGGCAAAACAGACCGAAAATTGAGCAAAAGTGGACTCGGGATGAAATGGAGCCTAGACGCCAACTATTGGGCGCCTAGGCGCTGCTACAGATGAAGTTTCACACAAAAAACCCGAGAGCATAGCGCCTAGGCGTCACAATTTGAGCGCCTAGGTGCCATTTGGGAGGCCAGTATAGCGCCTAGGTGCTACAATGTTGGCGCCTAGGCGCTACTTCGAAGCCTAGGCGCTGTATTCATGGCACCTAGGCGCCAGTTTAGAAAAGCTTCCACGGGTAAGTATAGCGCCTAGGCGCTAAAATCATGGTGCCTAGAAGCCGTAATGAAGCCTAGGCGCCAGAAAATCGAGCCTAGGCGCCATTGCGATCCCAATTCAAATTCTAGTGTAATTTCATTCCAAAATTGCTCTTTTAAACTCTAGCCTATAAATAGAACATTATGAAGGGTTGGAGCACGAATTCTAACAAAGGAAAACTACAAACAAGAGGGAAGAACTCACTGCTTTGGAGAAGAAGAACGGTGCAACGCGGAGACGGAAACCATCTTCGCATCCAAATAGAGTTCTTTTCTTTCACTCATCATGTTTAAAAGATTATTTAGGATTGTTTTTAGTTTCATAAGGAACTAATTTTTTCTATTCTAAGGCTACGATGTTTAGTTTCATAAGGAACTAATTTTTTCTATTCTAAGGCTACGATGTAGCTGGATTATGAATGTTCACTTTTGTTTAATTTAATTCAATTCGATGTTTATTCATTATCTATGCTGAGTATTTAATCTAATCTTAATACTTGTAAAAGTTTGCGCACCTTTTGTATGATTTGTGATTTAATTTGAGGCTGAGAAGTGATAATTAAATTGGACCATCACTTGCTCTTAAAATCATTTTAAATCATTTCTTAAAACTTAATAAGAAACATTTATTAAATCATAACTTAAAACTTTACTTTATAATTACATAAAACAGTTCGTAAACTGTATCTTAAAACTTTCAATACAATTCTTAGAACTCTGATTTCTTTAAACTTTGAAAACACAACATTAAACAATGGAAAACCTTTTCTTTACATAGTGAAAGCAAACAGTGATGGTATCCATACCCCAAATCTTCGCATCTGTCCTCCGCAGCACCCAGCTCTTCTAACAGGTCTTATTGGTCGCCCATAAAACTACCTACAGCATGAAGAAACTTTTTATGAGCTTTCGCTCAGTAAGTTCAAACAAAATCTCACAAAGCATTTAAACATGCTTTTTTTAAAAAAAAACCTTTCTAGAATGTTTCCCATAAGCGTTTTCCTAAAGCAATTGCTATAACGTTTCTTATATACGTTTTTCACAAAATATCTAACATAAAATAATCCTCAGATTGCTCTTCATAACGTCATTCATGTTTTCATAGACATTTAATACAAAACATTCCTCAGAATGTTTTTCATAGCATATAAATGTTTCACACTAAACAAATCAAATACATTCACAATGCAATTTATGCTCAATTATGAATTTTCGATTATGAACATCTTATGACCATTCTTTCTTACTTTGACTTTCTATCCTTGTTCCTTTTATTTTCTTATCTTACACTTTAACTTTCCACCTTTTGTTCCTTAACTTTCTTTATCTTATAACTTTTAGTGTTCGTACCAACATCTTTAATCATGAGATCATAAACGTGATGCTTCCCTTGTGGAAGACTAAAGACCATCGAACTTTGAGGTCGTATACCTCACATCTGGGAGGTCAAACTTTAACTATACTTTTATTACCTCACAACGAGGAGGCTGGTACGAAACTCTCTTTTCAACTTTACGTTACCTTCTTATTAACCTTAGTGAGCACATCAAATGCAACCACATTATATGCAAATACACTTGCAAATCATTGCTTGTACTATAAAATCTATTGCATAACAAATGCAACTTAGAATGCAAACACATTTTGATAATCATAATTTGTACTCTGAAACTTATTGCATAACAAATGCATCATATAACGCAATCACATTTTGCGAATCATAACTTTTATTCTAAAACTTATTACATCACAAATGCAACATACTGCATAACAAATGCATCTTATAACGCAAATCACATTTTACGAATCATAACTTTTATTCTAAAACTTATTGCATAACAAATGCAACATACTGCATAACAAATGCATCTTATAACGCAAATCACATTTTGCGAATCATAACTTTTATTCCTAAACTTATTGCATAACAAATGCAACTTATTGCATAACAAATGCATCTTATAACGCAAATCACATTTTGCGAATTATAATTCTTCCTTGAAACATATTGCATACAATGTAATATATATCACAATCACATATTGCATATTATAACTTTTATCCTAAAACATATTGCATACAAATGCAATATATTACGCAATGACATATTGCATATCATAACTCTTATCCTAAAACATATTGCATACAAATGCAATATATTACGCAATGACATATTGCATATCATAACTCTTATCCTAAAACATATTGCATACAAATGCAATATATTACGCAATGACATATTGCATGAATGCAATATATTACGCAATGATATATTACATATCATAACTCTTATCCTAAAATATATTGCATACAAATGCAATATATTACGCAATGACATATTGCATATCATAACTCTTATCCTAAAACATATTGCATACAAATGCAATATATTACGCAATGATATATTGCATATCATAACTCTTATCCTAAAATATATTGCATACAAATGCAATATATTACATAGCAATGCTTCATAAAACTTATAACTTACATTATAACACATTATGCATGGTCAAAAAGCAGGATTTATACTAATCCTATTTTGTTTCTATGTTGCACATCCGCATCTAGATCATAATTTGGTACGTAAAAACTGGTCAATAAGTTCATCTTTTATTGTCCAGTCTATAGGCCTTTTATCCTCTAGTCGTTCTAGACTAGTGACAATGCTGATTTAAAACATGTTTACGTACCTGTCTGAAAACTTCTTAGGGTCATAACAACGCTTAACTTTCTATATCTCTCTTGAACATGTCTAGCCTTTCCTGAGGGTGCAATAAAAGGAAAAACTAGCTTTTATCTTCTTCTTCTTTTTTTTTCGTATTCATAAAGTCTCTGTCTTGGCTCTGCTTTTGTGACCTCGCTGTCGGTCACGAGAAATTTTCTAAATTCTACTTGATTATCTAAATCGTTCTCACGATTTCTAATCGAACCTAGGGTGTCTTATAGTAATTTTTCTAGTTTCCTATAGGCAACTTGAAGATTATATCCTTAATGAATTTCTTATGAACCTTATTGTGCATATCCGTTATGCACTACATGGTATTGTACTTATATACTATATCTTGTTATATTATGGATAACAAGCATCAATCATAACATTCTTATCCCTATTATTTGCTCGTATAAGCATTATACTTGCATATCATATTCATAAACATATCATACATATACATGTCATTCGTACCATACTTTCATATTTTATACTTTCATATATTACTCATACTCATGTCATTCATATCATACTTTCACATTTCATGCTTTCACATATTATTCATACTCATGTCATGTCATTCATATCATACTTTCACATTTCATGCTTGCACATATTATTCATACTCATGTCGTTCATATCATACATCCATTTGTCGTTCATACTTTCATATCGTAAAGTTGCTATACATATTTCTTCTTTGAATAGCAACTATTTCATATTATATTCATATAATACTTTAAGTCATGTCACATTGTAATACACACACCAATCATAGTTCATAACGTTCATGCATATCAATATGCAAATAGACTTCAAACATAACGGTTGCAAATTCATTGCAAATCCCATTTTGTACTTTAGAACTTTTTTGCATAATAAGTGCAAATATACTTTAAAAACAACTTGCATAACCATTGCAAACTCATTTACAAATGCATATGGATGCATTAAAAACTATTTACTTCATGTTGTAGATGAAATCTGAACTTACCCGGACTATGCCTTAGCGTTCTCTATTACGTTCCTTTCTCATTCCTTTTCCTTCCAATGGTCGGCTTTTGTGTCCTGATCATACGACAACCGACACATTAATTAACTTTCTTTATTATCAATCCACTCGATTGATAATAAAACGTAAACATTAACCATTCATTCCTTTTCCATAACTTGGTATACTATCGGTCTACTATTCTCTTTACTCAACCTTATAAACCATCAGTTTACATTTCCTTCAATTAGCCTTGTAACCCACCGGGTTTACATTTCCTTTTAACTTTGTAACCCACCGGTTACCTCTCGTTTACTCAAAACATCTCTTATTAAATATCTGGTCTCCCATGACCGTTACGTTACTTAACGTATTACGAAACATTTTCTGTCTAATAACGTTATGCTAAATCAGAGTGTTCGACTCTGTTCCAGTCGTTTCCTTAATAATGACGATTTTACCCTTAACGGGTTTTTTGTCACCTTATAACGTTATAAACTTATTCTCACATAAAATAATATAACAATCACTGATCATGCATTTCATAAATTTCTATGAAAGCATCTAAAACAGTTCATACTGTAGGCGAGATTCCTACTTACTTGAACTCCAAGCTAAACAGATCCAGTTGTATCTCGCTGCATCTACAGTATGCGAAGCATCCTCTACAGTGCTCCTTGAGCTACCATGAATGGCTAGGAATGCTTCCTGGAGATCATACATTCTTGAAACTGTCATTCTGGACTCCGATACTGCTGTTTGAATTGCCTCGATCCGCATGTCGTCGGTACCAGATGATTTTCATCAGAGTGGAATTAGCTCGAATGGAGGTCACCATTGCGTTCAGAGCGTCGAAACGAGTCGGGAGGCGGTCTTGGATCTTCGATCGGAGGTCCGGATCACAAAAATCCAAAGTCACTGTTGATCGACCGTTGATCGGTCGTTGACCGACTTTGACCGGTGTCAATCGGGGTCCGTTAGTAGCTGGTCTCGGGCCTACCCCCACTAAATCGACCCTTCTGAGTCCAATGGCAGGGTCAATTTCACCTAATTCTACCTCTAACATAGCGGGTCGGAGCTCGACATTGATGGAAAAAATGGATGCTCCGATGATGGCTTTCCGGCGATGGAAACCTGAAATTGGCTGGGGGCTTTTGCTACCCATCATCCTATGAGCATTTCCCCTCATCCAATTTAAAGAAGCGTGGCTGGGAAGAGCAAAAACCGAGGCTCCCGCGGCGGTTGACGGCGGCGATGGCCGTTCTCCGGCGAAACGGGCTCCTTCCGTGCAATTGATCGAGGGGTTTTACTCCCCTTAATCCTCTGAACTCATTGGGAGGGGTGGTGTCGGCCACCTCCTCCGGCAAGGCGGAGTTCCACCATGGGGGAGATGGCGCACGGCAGTGATAGGCGGGCGGAGCAATCCGGCCGTTGTTGAGCTGCCACCAAGGGTGGGTTTTGTTCTTCTCATCACGGTGGTCGTGTAGGAACAAGAATCACGTCGATCGGACGTCGGACGGCGAAGATATCTCGTCGAAAAGAAATGGGTTTCGCCGCCACTTTGGGCGGCACGTGTGGCCTCCTCCGGCGGCGTTTTGGGCGGCACAGCACCTCGTTGGACTCAGCTCGTCGAGAGCTTTCCATTGGCGTGGGAGGTGTCGAAAACGGATGCCGAAATCTCGAACGAGATTTGAGGAGAGAGAGAGAATTCTAGAGAGAGAAAGTAGAGAGAGAAAGTGTCGAGTTTTCTCTGATTTTCTGATTTTTCTCTCTTTTTTTTTCTTTTCTTTTCTTATAAAACAAAATTATGGTCCACACAGTCCAATTCTGTACTGCATGATCTTAAACAGTCTAATTTCTATACTGCTTTGCTCTAATACTGTATAATTTTCGGTAATATTATATAGTATTTTCCTTTAATTGTACTTTGTCTTAATATAATCCTTAACTTAATGCATTTTTTTAATGCATTAAAAATCTCGGGTGTTACAATGAATTTCTTGTTTTTAATGAATCTTGATAAGTTTAGAGTTTCCACAGAGATGTAGGGAATTTGCTAACTAGGATAAATTATTAATGCTTGAGAAAGATTAATGACTACCTAAGAGAACTTCGTTATCGGCATAGGAGTAAACATCAGTTGATTAAATTAGATAACTTGAATAGGATTAATTTAGGTGAAATCGGATGCCCTAGTCTTTTATTTATTTAGATTTTCATTTATATTTTTTTGTTTTGTTATTTTTCTATTTTATATTTGATTGTTCAAATAATTTTAAAGTTAACTAATTTCGGTACTTAGCTAGATTAATGCAATCCTCGTGGGAATGATACTCTACTCACTCTTTATTACTTGTTAACGATACGTGCACTTGCGTTAGAAAATCCACAACAAGTTTTTGGTGCCATTGCCGGAGATTGTTGTTTAATTTAGTTAATATCGATACCAATTAGCTCTAGAATTACTTTGAATTTTTTTATTTGTTTTATTTCGTTTTTATTGTTCTAATTTTTTTCTTTTAAGTCATTTGTTTCCCAAGGAGCTTCATGATGTTGCATCGGAATATCCTTGCAAGTTTTGTCCAACAACATATGGAACCATTTTATGCAGCTTGGGAGCGATTTAAAGATATGCTTGAGCGATATCCACATCACAACTTGCCAAAGTGGGCACTTCTCCAAATTTTTATTGAAGGATTGCATTTTGAAGCTAGAGATTGGGTGGAAAAAAGCGCAGTTTCTGACTGTCATTCTTTTTTTTTCAAGAACTGTTGATGAAGCTTACTACTTATTGGAGGATATGGCAGCCTTTAATCATCATTGGCATTTGAATTCTTCAATGCATAATTCTTGCTGGGAGAGGCACCAAAATCTTTCATGGAATATCCATCCCAACATGATGGAACGATCATGTAGCCAATATCAAGAAGAGAAGATAGCTTTGGAAGTTGCTTTAGACCGTCTAAAGGCCACTCTTGAGGGAAGTCATGAAATCTCCAACTCTAGGCGATATCTTGATGAACAAATCCATTTAAAGACCACAATTTTAGAGAGTCATCTAGAGGAGGAAATTGCTACGTCAAATCCTTGTGGTGACCATAAAACGATAAAGGATGTGGTTTTGTTTGATGATGATTGTGCGAAACCTCAGGAATTTGAGCCTCTAGAGGAAATAAAACCTCAAGATGAAGAACAAGAACCCTTTGAAGTTGTCTTAGCTCAACCATTTGCAGAGTTGGGATCTTGCTCAATCAACAACGACATACACTTGCTAAATCAAGAGGAGTCTACCCAAAACTTTGACTTTTATGAAGACCAAATCACAAGCATGCTAATGAATAGCCAAAAGAAAAGGGAAGAGCAAATAGAAGGGTCATTAGAGGAATTCCTATATGAGGAGAAGCCGCGAGGGTCGTTGGAGGATATAGAAGCGCATAAGACTGTTGATTTGAGCTCATCAATGGTTCTAACATATAGATCACCAACTAATTCGTGTTGGCCATGGACATCACAACCATCACATCTCACCATGTTCAAGCTCGAGCCAATAATGAAGTTCCCATCAAAAGCACATCATATAAAGACGTTTGTTGTTGGTGCAATGTGCGAATCACTTCTAAATCTTGCCAAGCTTGAGGGCATCTATAACCAAGACCCATATGTGGTGCCGTTTGACACTAACTATGGGCGAAAGCCGCTATTTGACAAGCGCTTCTTTGAGAGTCAGGCTGATGACTATAAAACAAGCGCTTCTTGGAAGGCAACCCAAGCTCTCTATCCTTTTCAATTTTACTTTTCATAATATTATTTAGTTTATTAGTTGTTTCTTTTAGTTTTAGTCTTTTTTGCTACTTAATCATGATGTAAGTCTTGTTTGTGGTGATTCCAGGTTTTCGGAGGACATCAAGGTGCTCAGCTTGCTAAAAAAAAAAAATTCAAAAACTGAAACCATATCGGCAACCTGGCACAGATGATGAACCACATGGCCATGCATCTGAATATGAACTTGGACAATTTTCCCACAGTCTCTGCTTTCAATGAAGATAATGAAGAGAATGAGGATGAGGAGGAATAGGCTGCCGTAACCTTCAGTTTAGGGAGTGTTCTTTCCTTTCTTATTTTTGTTTTGTTTTTACATTGAGGACAATATATTGTTCAAGTTTGGGGGTGGTGTGTTGCTTTATGTTTTTTTTTTTTGTCAATCAGTCATTATGGTTTAATTAGGTTTTAGTTTAGGTTTTTTTTTTTTCTTTGCATTTGATAGCAATTAGGATAGTAAAGTTGTGTCGTTTGAGCACTGTTTAACTTGAATCATAGGAGGCCAATGATAAGATGATGGTTGAAATTGAATATGGCTTTTAGGGGATAATAATTATTGTTGGTCTATCCTTGTTTTTCTTGTGATTTTTTTTGCCATGCTGTGATTCTTTAAGCACTTTGCGCACTCACGCCTTGATCACCTAAATATTCTACACTTAGAGGAATTTTATGTTGATTAAGTGATATTTTTTATCTCAAATGAACGCTAGAACCTATTTGATAACCACTCGAGGCGAAATCCTAGGCTACACATCATTAAGGACATGATTTAGGCTATTTTTGGACCGTTTGAGCCTTTCAAGCCTACCATTGACATCATTTAATCACTAGTTACCTCGTTGAGCCTTATTAACCATTTTCTTTGTTACCCACATAATCAACCTAGCCTTTGAATAATTTTATCCTACTTAGTCCCTCACTCATAAGCATGATTAGTTTGTCCAGGAAATTATTTGAAGGTAGTAGGCATTATGGGAGGATGGGTGGAGTTTTGAAGAACTTATCAAGGAAATATGTTTTCCTATCATTCAATCATGGGTGGAGTTTTGAGTATTGTTATCAAGGGATTATGTATTCATGTTTATTCATTGTCAAAAAAAAAACACAAAAAAAAAGAAAAAAAAAAGAAAAAGAAAAAAAGAAAAAAATTTAAAAAAAGAAAAAGAAACATCAAATAAATGTGAATGTCAAAGGGAGTGCAACATAAGTTTGGGGGTGTACTTAAAAAGAAGAAATGATGTTCTTATGAGGTCCTAAGACAAATTGTGTGTTTATGGGTGAATTTTGAGCCACATTATATCCTTTATCTCACCTTTTTACCTTAGCCACACATTACAAGCTGAATAAAGTCCTAATGATCTTTGATGTTGCGATAGTCTACATTAGTGGAGAGTGGGTTTGAAAAATAGGCCTATGGAGTTCACAAATTTCACTAATCTAGAGATCTTTCAAAATAAGCTTGTTGACATAAACTAATCCGAGTGTAGGTACATAAGTGCTACAGGCATCACACACACACACTCAAAGAATTATGAGTATGGTAAACCTAAGATTTAAATTGATTTTTTTTTATATGATCACAATGGTTAGAGTTTCCTTCGAGTCATAAACTTTTTGCAATCTTTGAGGCCAAGTATGATGAAAAATTAAATTGATGCTCGAACTATGTCGTGCGTTAGTGTCAGTCCCGTCCTTTTGTCTTGTTCTTTGTTCTTTTTTTTTGTGTCTTTTGCTCGAGGACTAGCAAAATTTTAAGTTTGGGGGTATTTGATAAGTTAGTTTTAGGCTAATTAATTAGATGATTCTCACTTAATATTTTTGTTAGTTTTGAGCGATTTATAAGAATTTAATAGTGTTTTATGTTCTTTTATAGGTTTTGAAGGAAAACGATGCATAATGGCAAAGTGCAGGGCAAAACAGACCAAAAATTGAGCAAAAGTGGACTCGGGATGAAATGGAGCCTAGACGCCAACTATTGGGCACCTAGGCGCTGCTATAGATGAAGTTTCACACAAAAAACCCAAGAGCATAGCGCCTAGGTGTCACAATTTGGGCGCCTAGACGCCATTTGGGAGGCCAGTATAGCGCCTAGGCGCTACTTCGAAGCCTAGGCGCCAGTTCAAAAAAGCTTCCACGGGCAAGTATAGCGCCTACGGCGCCTAGGCGCCAGTTCAGAAAAGCTTCCACGGGCAAGTATAGCGCCTAGGCGCTACAATCATGGCGCCTAGGCGCCGTAATGAAGCCTAGGCGCCAGAAAATCGAGCGTAGGCGCCATTGCGATCCCAATTCAAATTCTAGTGTAATTTCATTCCAAAATTACCCTTTTAAACCCTAGCCTATAAATAGAACATTATGAAGGGTTGGAGCACGAATTCTAACAGAGGAAAACTATAAACAAGAGGAAAGAACTCACTGCTTTGGAGAAGAAGAATGGTGCAACCCGGAGACGGAAACCATCTTCGCATCCAAATAGAGTTCTTTTCTTTGACTCATCATGTTTAAGAGATTATTTAGGATTGTTTTTAGTTTCATTATGAACTAATTTTCTCTATTCTAGGACTACGATGTAGCCGGATTATGAATGTTCACTTTTGTTTAATTTAATTCAATTCGATGTTTATTCATTATCTATGCTGAGTATTTAATCTAATCTTAATGCTTGTAAAAGTTTACGCACCTTTTGCATGATTTGTGATTTAATTTGAGGCTGAGAAGCGATAATTAAATTGGACCATGATTAAATGCCATGAGATCATCATAAGATAGAGATATCTATGAGACTTGTGTATACTATGAATTTCTTGTTCTTAATGAATCTTGATAAGTTTAGAGTTTCCACAGAGATGTGGGGAATTTGCTAACTAGGATAAATTATTTATGCTTGAGAAAGATTAATGACTACCTAAGAGAACTTCGTTATCGGCATAGGAGTAAACATCAGTTGATTAAGTTAGATAATTTGAATAGGATTAATTTAGGTGAAATCGGATGCCTTAGTCTTTTATTGTTTAGATTTTCCTTTATATTTTTTTGTTTTGTTATTTTTCTATTTTGTATTTGATTGTTCAAATAATTTTAGAGTTAACCAATTTTGGTACTTAGCTAGATTAACGCAATCCTCATGGGAATGATACTCTACTCACTCTTTATTACTTGTCTACGATTCTGTGCACTTGTAGATTTTTCGCAACAGCTGAGAATAATATTATACAGATATGGAATCCATTCCTTCCTTATGGAAGTTAGAAAATAGTTCTCTTGAGTGATAATTCAAGGTTTGAACAGTAGAGCGCTCGTTTATAATAAGATTATGAATTAACTGTTCATTAGAGAATTATTGGAACTCAAGGATAATGATATAAAAAGAGTGGTAAACGAAAATTGAACCTAGCTCTTATTATAAATTATTTATGGAGGACTGACTTATATGTAATGATTATATCAATGGACTACTTGCTAATTTTTTTGAGTAATTTTACTATAATTTCAAGAGTTCAGTTGTAGGTTTTTAGTGGAGTAACATTGAACTAATAAATTTGATACATTAATTAAAGAGTTTTATTAATTGTCAAATTTATTGGAGCTTAGGTTATAGGTCCATAGGTCCTCAATGTCACCTCTAAAACACTATATTAGATTTAATGCATCGAATGAATTATACATATTTAATTTAGAATTATTGAATTCTAAATTAATTATTTCACACTTGAGATATTAATGTAATACAGAAAAATGTTTTCTGTGACATAATATAATGTGATAAATGTTATCACATTTAACTAAACATTAGTTAATTAATTAATTGATTATTTTCTTAAAATCTATTCTTAAATAAATGAGATTTATTTTTTATTTTTAATATAAATATATAAGATTTTATTATTTATTAATATATAATATTATATTAAACAAACGTTTGCATTTGTTTTTTTTTTTACTTTATATATATATATATATATAAAATGAATCAGGTTGTGATTTGGTTCTTACAGAAAAAATGAAAATCACGTTTAACGAAAACGTGAACGTTATATATATATATATATATATATATATAAAATAAAAGTTAAATGTATCGTTTTTGCATGATTCGGTTAATTAAAAAAAAGGAAAGAAAAAAGGTGAGAATCATGTAAAATGTATTATTTTCTCATATATCTGATATAGTGGTTATTTTAAATTTAAAATTAATTGAAAAATTACTAATTGCACGGATATAAAAGGACATAGATAACGGTTATTTCAAAAGTTTTATTCATTCACGTAACTTTTGCTAAATACTCAGAGAGAAAAATTGAGAGTTTTTCTCTAAAAAAAAGGTCTGTTATCTCATGTGTTGAGTACATAGCAGATTCTTGAGTACATAGCAGATTCAGAAAAGTGTGAGGAAAATTCATTCTTGCAGTTTGACGCCCACTTGTCTTTCTATTGGTGTGGAGACCTGGATTGGAAGATCATGGTATCAAAAAAGAAAGCTAGGAACCCTGATAGTCTTTCAAAGGATTACCAAAGCTTTCTATTATTAATTAAAATTATATAACTATTACCGATGAACAAAGTTTTTAGAAAATTTTTGTTTGTCAACGATCTGTTGCTTCCGCTGCGTTTCGTATTTTAATTCCAACAAATGGCATCAGAGCGGGTTATAGCATATATAATTTTAATTAAACATGATTTTAATTTGATAAT
This sequence comes from Artocarpus heterophyllus, assembly GCA_025403435.1. NCBI lineage: Eukaryota > Viridiplantae > Streptophyta > Magnoliopsida > Rosales > Moraceae > Artocarpus > Artocarpus heterophyllus. Next base: position 21,767,025 of record CM046342.1, read on the forward strand.
TTTATGTTCTTGATGCATGTTTGTGGGCACTTTATATTTATGCAATTATTTTGTTCATGTGATGAATGAGTATAATTTTATGAATGAATTTTTGGTCGTTAATTATATGGTTCTTTTAGATTAATAATTTTATTTTCAGTTTGATTAGATCAAGTTGTATAAGTCTATAAATTGGACATAGGTTTTTTGTAATTTATTATTATTTCTCCTTTGTCCACTTACCTACAGCTTCATGTGGGTCACGTTCAAAATTTACCGTGCATCTCTTTGTTTTTAATGCATGCTATCATTACCTGCACATTGTGTGCAATATTATTTTTAAAAAAAAGGTGGACGCAATTAAGGCATTCTCAAGTGCACAGTTTCATGCACTATTAATTATTAAAAAAAAAAAAAGGAAGCCACCCAACTCATGTAGATGTGCAGTAGTCAGTCCAAAAAAAAAAGAATAAGGGGGCGTTTGGTTTGCAGTAATCAGTAGGAATCATATTCTCGGGAAAATGATTGTAGGGAATATGATTCCTAGGAACTAAGATTATTACGTTTGGTTGCACATAGGAATCTTCTATTAGATTTCTAGGAATAATATATTACTGTGTTTGGTTATACATAGGAATCTTGTATAATTGACAAAATAATTTATTGTATTACCATTAAATGTATCAATATAATATATTAGAACTAATATTAAATAATAATAATATAAATATAAAGAATAAAATAATATTATATATAATTTAACATTAATATTACTATGAATATTAATGTTATTATTATCATTATTATTAAATAATTATTATTTTATATTAATATAATAATTTCTTTATCTTATATAAAAATATTAATTTATAATAATCATAGAATTATTATTTAACAATATATTAATATTAAAATGTTGTATATAATATAAAATATATTGATATGAATATAAATAATAATAAAAATACAATTCTTAATAATATATTAATATTTATATTAGTATTAACATTAAATAAACATATTGTTATAGAAAATATTAAACATATTTAGCTATATTTTATATTTATAATTATTATAATAGTATTTATATAGTTTAATATTGATATTGCTATGCATATTAATATTAATATTATACTATTCATATTGATGTTATATTATTATGTTTTTATTATTATTGTTATTATTATTCTTATTATTAAATTATAATTTTATATTGATATAATATTTATATGTATATCATATATTAATATTAATTTATAATAATAGTACAACATTATTTTATTTTATTATTATAGTATTTATATATATTATATTTAGATATTGTATATGTAATATATTATATATGTTTATTATTATTGTTAATGTTATTATTATCATTATTATCAAATTATTATTTTATATGAATATAATTTTTATATTTATATTGCATAGAAATATTAATTTATAATAATAATATTATTATAATAATTTAATAATAATATAATTATTATCATCATCATCATGGAAACAAAGATGAGATTTCTATAGTTTTGAGATTCCTAGGAATATGAATATCACCTTGTGGGTGGGCTTCATATTACCCCAAAATGAGGTAATCTGAATCCCACGGGAATTAGTTTCCCAGGAATTTAAAACTTAGATTACTGTATACCAAACATGGGAATCTTACAGATTCTCATTCCCATCTCAGGATTACTGCATACCAAACACCCCCTAAGGAGTATGAATGGTGGACGCTTCTGTGTGAAGCTGTCAATGAGGCTGTAGCCTCAACTTAGGAAGCATTTTTTGACGTTGTCTTGACACGAATGTCGTGACCAAGCTGGGATAGATGGGATGCTAGACAGAAAAGGCGGCATATATTGTACGTGAAGAAGATGAAGAATACGAAGTCCATTGGGTCACTTGCCCAGTTGAAAACTTAGGTCTATCAAATTTTAAAGATATTCCAGTAGACTGTTGTACAATAAATCATTCGATGAAGACTATAAAATTGAAGCAGAGAATTGTATATAAATTACAAGAAGACCTTTGTAATTTTTTTCTTTTCATTTTTTTATAGGTTGTAATTTAATTATCCAAAATGACCCGGTCAAAAATCCAATATTTATTTTCATGCTTTATTTTCATGTGATGATTGTAATAACACGTTCATGCATTATAACATGTCATCTAGAAAAGTGCCTATTTATATTATTATAACATGACATGCATACACTTACATATTATTTCATTGTGTGTAAAGTGGCTTATAAAATGATTTAATATGTTTTAGAATTAATTTAATGAGATTAAATTAATTGGGTTGGTTTTATAGAATCTTAATTTATTAATCAACTGAATAATATGAATTTAATTTTAATAGATAAGGCTTTGTAAAATTCACATTAATTCTAAGTTATCTAATTTTAAATTGTTTAATATTCAGTAACTTAGACAATTCATAATAAATTTAGATTTTTAAAAAATCTGGTAATTTATTTAAGTGTAAATAGAATGGGATTCTATTAACACATAATATAACCTAGTAATTAAAAATTGTTTTTGTTTACTAGAGTTATGAAACATATGATGTTTTATAAGATAAAATACATCTTTTAAAATAATGAGTGGGAGAAGGTAATATGACAATATAACCTACGGTTTCCACGACTAGCACAACACCGCGAGATTTAAGTGGGGCCTCGAGACGCTTTGATTTTGTCCTCCCTACGAAGGGTGTCCATTTAAATCAATAACAAGATTGGCTTCCAAGAGATAGGATTTTACAATCTATTTCAAAATTGACCTACCCTACGGCGGCAATTTTGAGTTAAGTTGTTAAAATCTGAAATAGTGGGTTATACTCATAAAGATATAATTAAATTGTTAATTATATTTTGATAAAAAATAAACGGTTATTAATAAATATAAAAAAATGAGATATTTTGAATATATTTATTAATTGAGAATGTATCAATTTAATTTATAAATAATTTGACCTACCCTACGACGGCATTTTATTTATTAAAATTGAATAATCGTAGAATTAGTAAAAAAAATTTGTGTGCATTGTTGAGGGTAAGCTCGATGCCACCGCCGAGGACCTTAACTTTGGTGGTCAGCTATTAAGCTCGGCAGACCCCCAGGAAGCTTTCTATCGGCCCCCGATGCTTTATACTTCTTCCCGATGTGCCTCTTAGGCATCCAAGGCCGCGCCCCAAGAAGGCTGCCACCTCGGGATGTACGGTAGCTCGGGTCGGACCAACATTACTCATAAATAGGCTGCTACTCGCCATTATAGGCCAACACAAGGCAGATATATTGTCGTCCGATAGAGTCCAATCCATTGGGCGATGGGCGCGACACTTGTTACCTACTGCCTGACACACCTTGATGTGACACCTGGGTGGTGGGCAAAACCCACCTTACACCCAATCCAAGTGGTGGCCTATAAATAGGATGCATTTATGGCATTCTAGAGGGAGACTTCTTCTACACACCTAACTAGCTACCGACCTCTACCGAGCAATACTTGCCTTGAGCATCGGAGAGTCCTTGTCTATTGACTAACCCCTCTATCTTTTTCGAAGCATCCCTCCTCTTGCAGGTGTGCACTTCCGAGCAGAGGCAAGCCCAAGGAGAGGTCAGACCATGCGCAGCTACACATGGGTGTTGATCCGACGCCGGACAACGGTAATCATCAACATTTTGGAGCTAGAAGGAGGGCCCCTATGCCTTCATCCCAACTTCAGCTACATCACCTCTGACTCCCGAGATGACGACTCGAGGTAACGCCAGAGATGACACAGCCCGACAAGAGGGGTCGGGCGATGCAAGAAATAGGCAACCAGCTACAGGTCGGCCTAGGGGCCATCCTCGGACTGCAAGATCCCGGTCCGGGGGGCAAGGAAGCACAGCAAGGGTAGAGCCGGTGGATGCCCCAGCCGCCCAAGTTCCTATCCGAGAACTTACAAACGCGGTCCGGATCCTAACTCAACAGCTCGCGCAGCAGGCTCAACGTCAAGCTGCACCAGCCCTGCCGCCCTAGCCCAGGTTGACCAGGTTGAGGGTCGAATAGAGCGAAGTGTAGCCAACCTTGAAGAAGCCCAATCCGAGCAGTCTGCAGGATCCACCAGAGGAATCCCAGTTGATAATAGGATAGTTCAGGAACGCCGTCTTGGGCGCCAAGCGGCCCGTGGCCCCTCACCACAAGGTTCCTGAGCCTCGGTATTTGACCAGCTTGGGTCTCAAGGAGTAAACAGAAACTGCCACGCTAGAGCTGGAGGCTGTGTTGAGGGCGGAGTACCCTATAGGGTCGAACTGCCTGAAGACACCAATAGCCACCAGTTTCAAGCACTGCAGCGACAAATCGACGAGATCCAGAATTGTAGATTTGGTAGATGAGACAGGAGCTTAGGACCCACCTTTTTCGGATAACATAATGCGGGCGCCCATGCCGCCAAAGTTTAAGGTCCCACATATCAAGTCTTATGATGGGACCACAGATGCTGATGAGCATGTCGAACTCTTCTAGGGACACATGCTACTACAGAACGTCAGTGACGCGGCCATGTGCAAAGCCTTCTCACTCACTCTTACGGGCCCCGCTCGGCAGTGGTTCCGACGACTTGAACCCAGATCAATTTCTTCTTTTCGACATCTGGCCGACGCCTTCTCTTCGGCATTTTCCACCACCAAAACACAGAGGAAAGAGATAACATGCATGTATGCTGTTAAGCAAGGAGACGACAGCGTCAGGGATTACATTAACTGGTTCACCTGGGCAGCTCTTGAGGTCAAGCACGTCGAAGAAGAGACCCTCAAGCACATTTTTGTAGGGGGTCTCTGAGATGAAAAGCTGACCTAGTCCTTGGCCTTTGAGCAGCCGAGCATGTTTTCCCAAATGCTCGGGTATGCCCAGAGACACGCGGACGCTGCCGAATACATGAAAAGCCATCGGGAAAAGGCTGGCCCGAGCGGAACAAAGAAGGATAAGAAGCAAAAAAAGGCACCGAAACAGAGCAGCGCAGAGCATGCTAAAAAGCAGAAGAAAGAGAAATCCAAGAAGCCAAAGGGGCCGACCAGTAAGTTTCAAAGCTACACACCATTGGTGGCGACCATCGATGAGGTGCTCGGCCAGGTTAGTGGCAAAAATTTGCTAACACCACCACCCAAGCTCGGAGGGAGCAAGGTGAAGCGGAATCAGTCAAAGTTTTACGAGCTCCATAAGGATGTGGGGCATACTACTTGGGAATGCATCCAGTTAAAGGACCAGATAGAAAGACTGGTCCGAGAAGGTCTTTTACAGGAATTTATGGAGTGGGTTATAGCCCCAAGGCCCGCCTCGGGAAGGAACGATTCGTTGGGCCGAGACGTACAGAACCAACCTAGGACCGACGACGGGAACACCTCGGATCCCCCGAATATTGTCCACACGATATTCGGTGGGCTTGTTACCGGGGACACGTTGAATGGGCAATGATCTTACGTCAGAAAAGCTCGGCGGATCAAGCGGGGTGAATTCATAAACATGTCCAAGCACATTAATAAGATATGCCGTCAAGGAGACACCCCGATCACATTTACCGAGGAGGAAGCAGATCGATTGATGCACCCCCATAATGATGCCCTGGTATGCGAACTGCCAATCGCCAACAATGTAGTGCGGCGTGTCTTAATCGACAATGGCAGTTCGGCTGACATCCTCTTCAAACAGGCTTTTGATAGATTGAAGATAAGCAACGCCACCTTGGTCCCAGTCCGGACCCTACTTTACGGCTTTGCTGGGGAATGTGTTCGAGCAATCGGGAAAGTCAGTTTACTGGTAACTTTTGAAGAAAGAGCTGCTAGGATCACTCGGGTAGTCGACTTTTTAGTTGTCGACAAACCTTCCCAGTACAATATCATCATCGGCCGACCGACGCTGAACGGCTTGAAGGCCATTGTTTCAACATACCATCTGGCCATGAAATTCTCGACCGACGGCGGCGTTGGAGTGATACGCTCATCCCAGGCGGACTCCCGGACTTGTTACGCTAGTGCTGTTCGAGCAGCCTCAGCTCTACAACATGGCGTCCTGGCCGTCTATTCGGTCGACGAGACCGATCTCCCAACCGACCCGGTGCCGAAGATGTTGGCAGACTTGGACCCTAGGTTGCCTGAGGAAGAGGTAAGGGCCACTCTGGTCGAAGACTTAGTGTCGTTCTCCCTGGACCCTGAAAGGCCTGAACGCATAGTCCAACTCGGATCAGAGCTGCGACCTGAGATCCGGGCCGACCTGGAATGCCTTCTTTCTGAATATCGTGATGTTTTCGCATGGTACCATGAGGACATGCCCGGCATTGATCCGAGCATTATCAGCCATCGGCTCAACGTCCAACCTGGCCACAGGCCGGTGATACAAAAACGAAGGGCCTTTAACCCGGAGAGATATGCTGCAATCAACGATGAAGTCTAGAAACTCCTCAAGGCTGGATTCATCAGAGAGGTCAAATACCCAAAATGGTTAGCGAATGTTGTCCCCGTCAAGAAGGCGAACGACAAATGGCGAGCCTGCATTGACTACACCGATCTCAACAAGGCCTGCCCGAAAGACTGCTTCCCACTTCCTTAGATAGACCAGCTCGTCGATGCCATGGCCGGCCACGAGCTTCTAAGCTTTATGGATGCATACTCCGGGTACAATCAGATAAGGATGGTCGAGGAAGACCAAGTCAAGACCTCCTTCGTTACCAACCAGGGTTTGTATTGCTACGTCGTGATGCCGTTTGGCCTGAAGAACGCCGGGGCTACTTACCAACGCCTCGTCGACAAGATGTTTGCTCGGTTGATCGTGAAAACCATAGAGGTCTACGTGGATGACATGTTAGTAAAATCTGTCCAAGCGAAAGACCACGTGGTCGACATTCGAGCTAGCTTCGACATTCTCTAGGAACATGGGATGAAACTTAATCTGGCAAAATACACCTTCGGCGTCAGCTCGGGCAAATTCCTCAGATTTTTGGTCAATCAACGAGGAATCGAGGTCAACCCGATGAAAGCCCAAGCAATTATCGATATGCATTCTCCTCGGACCGTGAAGGACGTACAACGACTCACTGGCATGGTGGCTGCCCTATCAAGGTTTGTCTCCCGGGCTACCGACAAGTGCCACCCCTTTTTCAAGGCACTTAAGGGGAGGTTTGAGTGGAGCAGGGAGTGTGAAGAAGCTTTTCAAAGCTTAAAGACTTACCTAGCTCGCCCCCGCTCCTGTCCAAACCTTTGCCCGGCGAAGCTTTAACTGCCTATTTAGCGGTGTCAGAGAAAGCTGTTAGCTCGGTCTTGGTCTGAGACAAAGATGGGATCCAAAGACCTCGTTTATTATACCAGCCACATATTCCAAGGTGCCAAGGAGTGGCACCCACCACTGGAGAAGCTGGCTTTCGCCTTAATAACATCGGTCCAGAAGTTGCGACCATATTACCAAGGCCATACCATTAAGGTCCCGACCAAGTTCCCTCTCCGGCAGGTTTTCCAGAGCCCGGAGATATCGGGCCGAATGGCCAAGTGGTCGGTTGAGCTAGGCCAATACAATGTGCATTTCGTGCCGAGAACGGCAATAAAAGCTCAAGTCCTGGCGGATTTCATTGTCGAATTCACGAAGGCCGGCAAGGTGACTCCACAAGTTGGGAAGTCACCCATTGAAGAGCCCGATACAGTTGGCTGCAGTGAACAAGGCCTTTCCCTGGAGCCGAACTGGAAACTACACATCGATGGCTCTACCTGCATCGATGGATCGGGGGCCGGGCTGATTTTAACGAGCCCGAACCGGTACAAGGTCATCTATGCCCTCCGGTTTGACTTCAAGGCCTCTAACAATGAGGCGGAGTACGAAGCCCTGCTGGCCGGACTCTGAATCGCCAGAGATCTCGACGTCAACCGCCTCACCATCTATAGTGACTCAATGCTGGTGGTGCAGCAGGTCACCGGAGGATTTCAAGCCCGAGTAGACTCGATGGTGGCATATTTAAAGGAGGCAAAACAACTGCTTGGGAAATTTAAGTCCTATTCTTTTAAGCAGATCCCCCGGTTGGAAAACGTAGAAGCCGACGTCCCCGTCTGACTAGCTTCTGGATTAGGCGGAAGTGACTTGACGTCGGTCCCCATCGAGAGATTGTCCGAACCAAGCATCTTTAAAGAGGTCCTAAGCATAGCCTAAGAGTCGAGAAGTACCTAGATAGACTCGATCATCCGATATCTGATCACAGCCGAGTTACCCGACGACCGAGAAGAAGCACGTCGGGTACGTAACGGCTCGGCCCGGTATTCGATGATCGATGGGAAGTTATACCGGTGAGGCTACACTACGCCATGCTTGAGATGCTTGGACCCCAAGGAGGTCGAGTATCTGATGAGCGAGATCCACGAAGGCCTATGCGACAATCATTCCAGAGGACGCTCTTTGGTCCAAAAGTGCCTCCGACAGGGATACTACTGGCCTACCATGCAGCAAGACTACAGAAACTTTGCTCAAAAATGCCTCAAATGCCAACAGTATGCTAGAATTCCCAGCTCCCACACCGAGCCCCTCAATCCAGTAACCTTGGCATGGCCATTCGCAAAGTGGGCCATCGACTTGATTGGACCCCTCCCAACGGCCCGATCGCAATTCAGGTACTGCATCATGGCAATTGACTATTTTACGAAGTGGATCGAAGTTAAACCCTGTACCAACATGAGTGAAGCCAAGTGTACCAACTTTGTGTGGAAGAACATCATTTGCCGGTTCGAGATCCTGCACACCATTGTGACCGATAATGCCAAACAGTTTGAATCATTGGGTTTACGTCGTCTATGCGAGAAGCTCGGCATTAAGAAGGCCTTCTCCTCCCTGAGCTATCCGTAGAGTAACGGCCAGGTTGAGGCTGTGAACAAAACAATCAAAGACAACCTGAAGAAAAAACTCGAGGGGCTTAAGGATACATGGATTGACGAACTCCCTCAGGTGCTCTGGGCATACCGAACAACCACCCGAACAGCGACCGGTGAAACACCATTTTCCCTCATTTACGGGGCAGAGGCTGTCATCCCAGCCGAAGTAGGTTTGCCGAGCTTTAGAGTTGAACATTATGTGGAGACACCGAACGCAGAGCTGATGATGGCTGAGCTTAACCTACGAGAGGAAAAAAGAAACCGAGCCGCGATTCGTAACGCAGCTCGAAACCAGGTGGTAGCTCAATATTACAATAAAAGGGTTCAGCCTAGAAGCTTTAAGGTTGGTGACTTGGTGTTGAAGAAGGTCACGGTTCAACAACCCGGCCTCGGGTCCTTTGGTCCAAAGTGGGAAGGTCCATTTAGAGTCGAAGACATCGTACGACCAGGCACATACAGGTTGACCGACATGGAGGGGAATCAACTCGGACATCCATGGAATGCCGAGCTCTTAAAAAGATTCTATTGTTAAAATTCAGAGCCAGACTCCTTTTTGACCTCTGGCCACAATTCTTTTGTAACTAGACCTGCTGAACAGGGCTAGAAAAATCCATGTACATATCACATTAATGGAGCACAACTTTCCTATACCATTCCACATTAGTAATGTGTTTAAAGGAAAAGTAAATCCAAGATGCCACAACTCTAGCTCGGAGGACAAGACAATAACTCCCACCAAGGGAGAGTCATCCTTATTAAACCGGGCTGGGGGGCTGGTCGGTATACCGACCATAGGTCTGTCGCCGTACAAAAAACCCTTTAAGTTGCTTGGCACAGTTCTGTGCCCGACGAGTCCTACACTTGTAAAGCTTTTTTAAAGCTTAAGCAAGTTTAAGGGGGCAACAGGGTAAGGGTGGTCATACACGCTATGCTCTACCCAACCGAGATTAGAAACCTAAACCTGCTTAGATTAATCAACCAAGCAGAGAAGGATAACTACTCGGATTAACTGAGAACAGAGGTGCTATTCACCTCTGCTCGGACAACTCGACACCGAGCTGAGATTGAAACTTACATGCTCGGATTAACCGAGCGGGCAAGGCAAACTTGAGCCAACTCTATGGCTGTCGAGATAGCTGGTTCCCAACCTAGGAACCTCCCCGAGAAGCACCTAACTTGAACAATAATGGTTAAGTGACACTAGATGATAGTAACCAGATGTCTGAGGAATGCCTCGCATCGAGGTGCACCTAAAGCTAAGACTGTTAACCCGAGGACTCTCGCACTTCAAAAATTATGTGGGATGTAAAGTAAAACAAAACTACACGCAAGAATCCAATGAGAGCAAAATGGGAAATCTTTATTTATCGGGGAGGTACAAGGAAACCGAGCACCTCCCGAGCCCGAATACAAAAAAAAATAAAATAATAATAATACAAGTTCAATTGGCTTGGGTCTCGCCCCCAGCCGCGTCCTCACCTCTGCCTCTTACGGTGCTCTACTCATCCCCGTCGTCATCACCGTCTACCACGACGACCTCGTCCTCTTCACTCCGCTGTTGCTCGGCATCGTCTTGGTCGGGCTCAACGATGACCGACCAGTCGAATCCTGCTGCCTCGGGGTGCTTCTCGATCAGGTACTCATGGAGGTCTGTCATGTCATGGTAGTAGAGATCGGCATACTCCGGGGATGTTTTAAATTCTTCGACCGCACCGGCCAGGTGACCAGGGAGCTCGGCAACAAGGTACTGGTGCTCCGCTTGTAGGGTTGTGAGCTGCCCCTCAAGTCGTGCAGCTTTATCCTCCGCCTCTCCTCGCTGCCTCCTGGGCCTCGGCCTTAGCCTTCCGGGCTTCCTCCTCGGCTCGTGAGAGGGATTCCTTCGCTTGATCCAACTCAATGCTCTTATCATTGAGCTTCTTGTCAGAATCCTGCATCTGGAGGAAGGTCTTCTTGTGCATCTCCTTCTCCTTGTGGACCTCCCTAATCCCGGTGGAGTGCACCATGTGCAGAACGATGCTCACCTACAAGAAAAGGAGTCAGTCCTCGGCAACATGATAAAAGGAATCCAACTATTGGTAAGTTCGGATACTTACAGAGGCGACGGCTTGGAAGGCCGTGTTGCAGAGACTCTGGAAGTCCTCCCCCCTGATGTTCATGAAGAAATCATCCTGAGGAACCGCATCTTCGAGGCGCTCCAAAATGACACCACGATAGTTCAGACGCCTTCTCTGCACGTCCTCGGACGAGCCTCTGGCAGCCTCACCTGCTAGAGTGCCCTCTGGAGAGTCTCTGGTCGGTTGTGGCGGAGGTGGCGGGACATGGACTGAAGTGGAGACCTGCCCGGTACGGGGTGGAAGCTCGGGCCTTGGCGTCCGCTTACGCTTTCTCTCGGTGTCGACTGCCTTGCCCTTATGCTTCCTTAAACTCGCCATCTGGGCGCGTTTGTCGGCGTGGGAGGTCGGTGCCGTCATTTCTGCAAAAGGAAATGCAAAGTCAAAGTGAGGTCAGGATAAGAAAAGATGACATTAAAAATAAAGTTCTGGGCTGACCTCTGATCCGGAGTTGGCGAGACGGGTATAGGAACCTAATCATGTCCTCAAGGTCCTCGTCGGCTACAGGTGGCCCCGCATCGAAGGAGCCACTGGACGAGTCCTCAGAACTGGATGTAGAAGGTTCCCTCGTCGGCCACCCAGACCGAGAAGTGCTTGGCCCCGGAACGTCCGCGGCACTCGGATGAGGTATTGTAACCTGCCCGACCGCCCGGGCAGGACAGACAGCTCGGGGAAGACTGCTGGACTCCCCAAACCAGCCATAACCGGATAAGGTGTCCTTCCTCAGAAGGAAGGACTGTTGTCTGGTCGATTTCGGCTTCTCGAACAGCTCGTCCACTGCCCTGATTACGTGGCTCGGTGCCCAAGGACGCTTGGTCCAAACGTGTCACTGCTTGAACGACCTCGGCACTTGTTGATCCTCAGGGACGGCCTCACCGGTTCGGGCTAGAAAGTTTCCCCCGGCGTAGAACCACTCGTACTTCCATAATTTGTCCGAGTCGGGGTTGTCCAGGATAAAATCCTTTCGAAAGTCAGTGAAGTAGTACCAGCCGGACTGCCGAGGAAGCTTCTTCATCTTGAATACTTGTTTGAATGCCTCCAGCGGCATCTCGGTACTCCGGTGGTACTCTCATAGAATGTACATCCCGATCAGCGACCTATAGTTGTTCGGGTTCAATTGGGCCGGGCACACATTGAAGTCGTTGAGTGCCTGGCGGAGAAAGCGATGCAACGGTAGACACAGCCCAGCCCTGAAGAACTCGGCATAGAGCGTGATGAATCCCTCCGGCGCGTCTAAGGGTGAATCTCCCTCACCGGGGACGGTGAGAATCACATCATCCGGGATGCCATACTCGGCGTGTAGGTTCTCTAACCGCGACTCCATGATGGCACTCGTATAGCCTGCCGTCGAGGTTTGCCCAGGTCGGCTTACCCGATATGCCATCACACCCCGAACCTGGGTGACCTGGAGCTCCTACTCCATCTCCGGCTGCTTTGCCTCTGCCTCCTCGGCTGCATGCTCCTCATCGGAGACGTCAACCGTGATCACCCCCGCGACTTGGACGGGGGCCCCAGCACTCCGACCAGAGGTGCTCGAAGCATCCTCGCGGGCCCGAAGCTCAGCCCTCTCCCTTGGAAGAACTCGGGACGAGCCCACTGTAGCCGCCCCTACATAAGGGTCTTACTCCCTGGACGGCCTAATGAGCCTGCGCCCGTCCAGCATGTTTAAAAATTCTTGTTCGGGTACCGTCTGGTAATCAACCCTTAGGATTTGCTCTAGCCGACCGGCCCTGACCCGTCTTGGGGACGCTACTTCGGCGTCGGACAGGGTTGAAGAAGAGCTACTACTCTCCGCGCTACTGTCCGACCAGGAAACCTCTACGTTCTGGGAATCAAACAAATCACTCATTTTCACTCAAGGGAAATTACCTGCTAGGGTTCTCGGTAGCTCGGGAGATACGATCCTCGGCTATATAACTTGAGCTCGGCAGCTAAAACTCTTCGGGCATAAAATTTCTAAAAATAAAGTGCAAATTACAAAGAGGGTGGCCCTATTTATAGCCATTTTGGGCAGGAAACTCGAGCGTGAAAACCCAGGAGGTGTAATTAATACGCCTGACAAGCGCGCAGACGGCCGCGATAAGATATACGTCCCCCATCTAATCCGTGCGTCTTTTCACCTCACCCCACTTCGAAGTGTCGTTTGGCCTTCCTCCTTTGAGCCGACCTCACCCACTCGACATAGTCTGTTAGACATGTATGCTCTAAGGAGTAAAAATGTAATACATTTTTGGAGACATTTTTATCAATAAAGAATTTATTCATTTATATATACCAAATATTGTCCTCTTTACGTTCATATTTGTTGAATGTATGATAAGCAAACAGTAGTCTGAGACTATCAGTCTAAACTTTAAGAGTTGGGCATATGATGGGATAATTATGCGGTAGACACGACTCTTAAGGTGATGGTCTAAAATATATGATCCGCAATCGAGGGAATAAAGTTGGGCGCTTTATTCATGTAAAGATTGTTATGTTGTCTATATCCCTTTTGGGAGATGGTTTGTCTTGGCCATCGGAGTTGGACTCCGTGAATAGAAACATTGGCGCGTTGTCATAGGTGACGATGTGTAGGATCGGGACATAAAGTGAATTGATTTGGATTAATAATTCTGTCTTGGCAAATCGATTCACTTTAGACAATCATTTGTATTGTATCTTAATCCTGAGATGAATAATGGGCCCGTTGTCTCGATTTGTGTCTTTTGATGTACCAATGGGTGACTCCCACATCTCTATAGTGGCATGCATGCCGGTACGTTGGAGGCATGACTCTTGGTAGCGTAGACTTGTTATTCATAGATATGGAATCCATAGCTCCTCTTTAGGAGTAATGATATCCTCTTATATGGGTTGTCCTGTAATTGGAAAACTGGAGCGCTCAACCATTTGGATACATAGGTGTAACCGAATGGTATGCTATCTTTGGATGGTAAGTTTTCTAATGGTGAGACAATGGAACGTAAGATAAAAATAATCGGGAAGGTAAGACAGAACTTGTCCTTAAGCCGATTATGGATGATCATATGGGGATGCGATACACTATGATATGTCATGGAGACTTAGCTACACGAGCTTCGTAATTCTATAAAGTTCGAGAGTGCAGCTCCAAGCTTTTAGTGGAGTAGCGTTGGAGTTGATAATTGCGAAATGTATATCTGGGATATTGGGTTTCATAATTATCATGAGCTTGAACTTTATAGGTCCATTTTGGTCCCCTTTGCTAGCTCACAAAATCCTGTAACGACACGGCGTGCTTTTCCAATAATTGGTGACTTATGTCGGATTTATCAGATTGGTTTAAAATTTATAAGAATCAAATAATTCATGTCTGTTTATCGGTTGAATTAATTATGTAAGAAATTAGTTCAAGATAACTTGTTGAATTATGGCGTTCGGATAATTCTTGTCTGTTTATCGGTTGTTTTAATTTTGGACAATTAGAACAAGATAAACTTGTAGAATTATTGTGAATTGATTTATTTTCTTAGAGATTATCTTGATAAAGTTTGTTTTGATCAGATATCTTTTCTATTGGGCTATTTGAATCAAAACTGAGACTTTATCCTTTAGAATCTCGGGTGGAAAATAAAAGATTAGCGGAGATTTTTTCTCGGCAGTTCGGCATGCCGGATGACGTGTTCGGCCTGCCGAACTGGCCAGTTCAGCCTGCCTATCTCACAATTCGGCATGCCGACCGCGACAGTTAAGATTACGCGTTTTTCACGCGTATCTTATCAGATATTGATCCGAACTTGATTCTGTTGCGATTTTTGAGACCTAATCTGATATGGACTGACCCCAAGGACCAATAGGTATAAAAAGGGAGTGAGTCTAATGATTTACTCAGATCAATTTGAGAGATTAAGAGTGATACTCTTCTAGTGAGCATCTGAAAACTCCCTGAGAGCTTTTGTTCACAAATCACGAACACTAGCTTTGGGTTCTCTCTATTGGTTGGAAGGAGAGTCACCGGTGGAAGAGCTGTACGTGTGAGCCCACACTCACTCCAGTTGTGGATAGAGAATAGCAAAGAAGACCAGTTGGTTGAGGCTCTTCTGGAACGTTACTTCTCTACACAGGTCGCGGAGGTTCTTCGACATACTGAGGTTAGTAAGATCTGTTTAATTTATACATATAACATGTCAAACTTGTGTTTTGGAAAATACTCTGATGAAAAATTTTAAAAATTCCGCTGCGCACTTTGTTTCCAACATAGTCCACCCGACCAGGTGAACTGGGGGGCTAATGTTGAGGGTAAGCTCGGCGCCACCACCGAGGACCTTAACTTTGGTGGTCGGCTATTAAGCTCGGCAGACCCCCAGGAAGCTTTCTATCGGCCCCCGATGCTTTATACTTCTTCCCGAGGTGCCTCTCAGGCATCCAAGGCCGCGCCCCAAGAAGGTTGCCACCTCAGGATGTACGGTAGCTCAGGTCGGACCAACATTACTCATAAATAGGCTGCTACTCGCCATTATAGGCCAACACAAGGCAGATACATTGTCGTCCGATAGAGTCCAATCCATTGGGCGATGGGCGCGACACTTGTTACCTACTGCCTGACACACCTTGATGTGACACCCGGGTGGTGGGCAAAACCCACCTTACACCCGATCCAAGTGGTGGCCTATAAATAGGATGCATTTATGGCATTCGAGAGGGAGACTTCTTCTGCACACCTAACTAGCTGCCGACCTCTGCCGAGCAATACCTGCCTTGAGCATCGGAGAGCCCTTGTCTATTGACTAACCCCTCTATCTTTTTCGAAGCATCCCTCCTCTTGCAGGTGTGCACTTTCGGGTAGAAGCGAACCCAAGGAGAGGTCAGACCGTGCGCAACCGCACGTGGCTGTTGATCCGACGCCGGACAACGGTAAGCATCAACATTCATCATGCATCACGTTTACTATTCCAAAAACATATATTTATGATTCTTATGCAACCATTTAATTTATGTTATTTTATTTATTTATTACATCAACAATGTCTAATCCAATCATTGCTATTCTCTCAAATGAAAAATTAACTGAAGAAAATTTTAACAAGTGGAAGAGTAACATGAACATTGTACTAATTTGCAAAAATTACAAGTTTGTTCTGACGGAGGAATGTCCTCCATCGCCTGCTACCAATGCTCCTCGTAATGTACGAGAAGCATATGATCGTTGGATCGAGGCAAACAACAAGGCCCGTTGTTTTTTTTGACTGGCATGTCTGACGTGCTTAGGATGAAACACGAAAGCATGGAGACAGCTTATGAGATAATGTAGTCTCTACAAGACATCTATGGCAAGCCTTTTGAAAAGGCTTGCCATGAAGCCGTTAAGGCGGTAATGAATGCCAAAATGAAGGCAAGGATTTCGATCAGAGAACATGTTCTCAACATGGTTAACTATCTCCATGAGGCTGAAGTGAACGGGGCAGTGATAGATGAAGCCACACAGGTATGGATGATTTTGGAAACCCTCTCCCCTGCGTTCCTTCAGTTCAAAAGCAACTATTTCATGAATAAGCTGAAATATAACATGACTGAGTTGCTCAATGAGCTTCAAACCTTCGAGTCTATTTCGAAAGAAAAGACTAAAGAAGGTGAGGCAAATATTGCAGAAGCTCAACCCTCCTCTTCTACTCGAAAGAATAAGAAGAAGAAGAGGACTGAAGGAAGTGGTAAGTCTAAAAATGAAGGACAACCTAAGAAAAACAAAAGCAACAACAACAAAAAGAGCTCAAAGCAAAAGAAGCCTAAAGGAAAATGTTTCCACTACGGCGCAGTTGGGCACTGGAAGAGAAACTGCAAGAAGTATCTTCAGGAGCTCAAAGAAAAGAAAAACAATGATAAATCAGATTTACTCGTTTTAGAGGCTTGTTTAGTTGAAGATGATACTTCACCTTGGATAATTGATTCAGGGGCAACTAATTATGTTTGTTCTTCTTTGTAGATGCTTAGTTCTTCAAGGGAGCTTGCCGATGGGGAACAAACGATGAAAGTGGAACAGGAAAGGTTGTTTCGGCAAGAGCAGTGGGAGTTGTTAAACTTTATTTTAGAAATAAGTTTTTAATTTTGGACAATGTTTATTACATTCCTTGTTTTCATAGAAATTTGATTTCTATTTCTAGGTTGTTTGAACAGATGTGTAATGTTTCTTTTAATAATAATTATGTTAATATTTCTAGAAATGGTTTGAATATTTGTTTTGCGCATCTGGAAAATAGGCTTTACACTTTAAGTCCCAACGAAAAATCACTGCTCAATACTGAAATGTTCAAAGTTGAACAACCAAAACCCAAAAAGCAAAAGATTTCTTCTGATAATGAAACATACCTATGGCACCTTAGATTAGGTCACGTTAACCTTGACAGAATTACAGACTAGTAAAGGATGGTCCTTTAAAAGAACTAAAAGTTAGTTCTCTACCAGTTTGTGAATCTTTTCTTGAAGGCAAAATGACTAAAAGGCCTTTCTCTGTAAAAGGCAAAAGGGCCAAGAAACCACTTAAGCTAATACATTCGGACGTTTGTGGTCCATTGAATGTACAAGCATGTGGTGGTTACGAATATTTCATCACATTTATTGACGATTATTCAAGATATGGATACATATACCTAATGCAAATGAAAACTGAAACTTTTGGAAAGTTCAAAGAATTTCAAGTGAAAGCTGAAAAACAATTAGGAAAGACGATCAAGACTCTTCGATCTGATCGAGGAGGGGAATGCTTTGATACTGAATTCAAGGACTATATAATAGAACATGGTATACTATCACAACTCATCGCACCTGGAACACCACAACAAAATGGTGTTGCAGAGAGAAGATATCAAACGTTGCTAGATATGGTGAGATCCATGCTCAACTGCTCATCATTAACCACTTCATTTTGAGGATATGCACTACAAATTGCAGTATATCTTCTAAACATAGTTCCATCAAAGTCTATTCCAAAAACACCTTTAGAGTTATGGAATGGTTGCAAACCTAGTATGTGACAGATCTATATATGGGGGTGTTTAGCACATGTGTTGAAGGGAAAGACCGGGAAGCTAGAACCACGTTCTGAAGTATGCTTGTTTGTGGGATACCCAAAGGGAACGAGGAAAGGTTTGTTTTATAGTCCACAAGAAAAGAAGGAATTTGTATCGACAAATGTCACTTTTCTCGAGAATGATTATATGACAAACTATATTGTACTTGAAGAGTTACTTTCTGATCAGATCAGACCGCAACTGACGACCATTGTCGAAGGACAAAATGAGGAGACCACATCTCCAAATCAGAATATCATACCACCTCGACATAGTGGGAGGGTTGTGAGACCACCTGCTCGCTACAGGGAATTGGAGATGCACATGTTGCTATCTCTGATAATGGTGAGGACGATCCATTGACATATCGTGATGCAATGGAATATTCTGAGAAGGAGAAATGGCTGGAGGCTATGAACCTTGAAATGGAGTCCATGTACTCCAATTCAATCTGGGAACTTGTAGATCTACCTGAAGGGATAAAACCCATAGGGTGCAAATGGATTTACAAGAAGAAAACAAGAGTGGATCGAAAAGTTGAGACTTTCAAATCTAGGCTTGTGGCAAAGGGTTATACCCAAAAGGAGAGAGTTGACTATGAAGAAACTTTCTCGCCTGTAGCTATCTTAAATCCATTCAGATTCTTTTATCCATTGCTGCTTGTCTTGATTATGAGATATGGCAAATGGATGTCAAGACTGCCTTTTTGAATGGCTATCTTGAGGAAAGCATCTATATGGTGCAATTAGAAGGGTTTTTAGTCAAAGGTCAAGAGCACAAAGTTTACAAGTTATAGAGGTCCATCTATGGACTCAAGCAAGCTTCAAGATCTTGGAACTTGAGATTTGATGAAGCGATCAAATCTTATGGTTTCGATCAAAATATTAATGAACCTTGTGTATACAAGTACATCAAAGATAAGAAGGTGGTCTTCTTAGTTCTTTATGTAGATGATATCCTACTCATTGGGAATGATGTAGGCGTATTATCTAATGCAAAGAAATGGCTCGCCAACCAATTCCAAATGAAAGATTTGGGAGAGGCAAGTTATGTTCTTGGAATCTACCTCATAAGAGATCGTAAGAACAAACTTTTGGGGCTGTCTCAAGCATCATATATCGATAAGGTGCTTATCGGATTTTTGATGCAAAACTCCAAGAAAGGTAATTTACCTACAGGTCATGGAGTTTATATTTCAAAAGAGCAGTGTCCTAAGACACCTCAAGAGGAAGAATTCATGAGACGGGTACTCTATGCATCTGCAGTGGGAAGTCTAATGTATGCTATATTGTGTACAAGACCTGACATTTGCTATGCGGTGGGTATAGTCTATTGGTATCAATCAAACCCAAGATTAGATCATTGGGTAGCGGTTAAACATATTTTCAAATATCTCAGGAGAACGAGAAACTATATGCTGGTATATTCCAGTGAGAATTTGATTATCATTGGATACACTAATTCTGATTTTCATTGATTATCATTGATTATCTTTGCATGAATAAAGTGCCCAACTTTATTCCCTTGATTGCGGATCGTATGATTTAGACCATCACCTTAAGAATCGTGTCTTCCGCATAATCCGTCCATCATATGCCCAATTCTTAAGGTTTAGACTCACAGTCTCAGACTATTGTTTGCTTAACATACATTCAACAAATATGAACGTAAAGAGGACAAGATTTGATATATAAATAATGAATAAATTCTTTATTGATAAAAATGTCTCCAAAAACTTATTACATTTTTACTCCTTAGGGCACACATGTCTAACAATATCCCGCTTGCACTAAGTGAGTAAATATGACAAATCTCACATTCTCATAGCTTCCACATGCCTCTAGAAGACTCTCCTAGTAAGAGTCTTCGTAAATGGATCAGCTAAATTGTCCTCTGATGCAATCTTGCACACCGTGACATGCCTACCCTCAACAAAGTCCTTTATCACATGATACTTTCGATCAATATGCTTACTCTTCTTGTGAAATCTTGGTTCCTTAGCATTAGCTACCGTCGTACTTTATCACAGTACAGTGATATCGCTTTATCCATACCAAGAACTACCTTAAGATCCCCAAGGAACTTGCGAAGCCACACTGCTTCTTTCGAAGCATCACTAGCTGTCATATACTCGGCCTCCATCGTTGAATCCGAAGTGCAATCTTGCTTAACACTTCTCCAACTAATGGCACCGCCTCCCAGAGTAAACACAAAACCCGAAGTCGATTTCCTAGAATCTAGACAGGATTGAAAATCTGAGTCAGTATATCCTAGAGGAGTCAGGTCCTCACCCGAATATACAAGCATATACCCTCAAGTCCTTCTCAAGTACTTGAAAATATGCTTTACCGCAACCCAATGGTTCAATCCTGGATCCGCCTGAAATCGACTTATAATCTCAACCGCATAGCTAATATCTTGTCGTGTGCAAAGCATGTCATACATGAGACTACCCACTACCGAAGCATAAGGCACCTTCTTCATGTATTCTCTTTCTTCATAAGACTTTGGAGACTCTTTCTTAGAAAGAGTAATTCCAGACCTAGATGGTTGTCCACCATTCTTGGAATCTTATATTGGAAACCCCCTGAGAATTTTATCTATGTAGCCGGCCTAGGACAAAGCTAGCATTTTGTTCTTCCTATCCTGAAAGATTTGGATACCGAGAATAAAATTAGCCTCTCCTAAGTCCTTCATGTCAAACTGCTTGGTCAACCATAATTTGATAGATGACAATGTCCAAACGTCATTGCCAATCAGCAGAATGTCATCTACATAGAGCAATAGAAAAACCACATTTTCATCCTTAATGTGTTTATAAACACATGGTTCATCCATATTTTGTGAGAACCCATAAGTCTTGATCACCTGATCAAATCTTATGTTCTAAGAGCGAGAAGCCTGCTTAAGTCCGTAAATTGACTTCAGTAGCTTACAAATCTTACCCTCATAATCGAGATAGCCATTCAAAAAAGCCGTCTTGACATCCATCTGTCAAATCTCATAGTTGAGAGCGGCAGCTATGGATAAGAGAATCCAGATGGACTTAAGCATGGCTACAGGCAAAAAGGTTTTCTCATAATCGATTCATTCCTTTTGCGTATAACCCTTAACTACCAGTCTAGCCTTAAAGGTTTCGACCTTTCCATCCACTCCTCTTTTCCTCTTGTAGATCCACTTACACCCTATGGGTTTTACCCTTTTGGGAAGATCCACAAGCTCCCAAACCTGATTAGTCTCCATAGACTTCATCTCAATGTTCATGGCCTTTGTCTAGAGTTTTGAATCAACATCCTCCACAGCTTCTGCGTAAGTATAAGGATCCCTATCATGCTCATTCGATTCAGCCAAAAAGACCTCTCCATTAAACATATACCTCTCAGGTTGACGCCCGATCCTCCCACTACGCCGAAGCCCCTGAGGTTGTTATTCAGGTTTGTTTGGTTTTTCTACACCGATCGGAACGGTTTCATTTGGAACCTCCGGAGTGATCTGATCACTCCTTAACTCCTCAAGCACCACTTTGCTTCAAGGTTTAAAGTCGTCCATATAACTCTCCTTAAGAAAAGTTGCATTAGTTGAAACCACAACTTTATTTTCCTTTGGGTCATAAAAATAACCCCCTTTAGTCCCTTTTGGATATCCTATAAACACACAAACTTTCAAACGTGCTTCCAACTTTTTCGAATCCTTAAATAGGACATGAGCCGGACATCCCTATATGCGAATATGGTTTAAGGATGTTTTCCTACCCGTCCACAACTCGTGAGGAGTTTTAGGGGCCAATTTTGAAGGCACATTGTTCAAAAGATAACATGCGGTTTGTAGTGCATATCCCCAAAAGGATAAAGGCAATGATGAATAACTCATCATGAACCTAATCATGTCCAACAAAGTCCTATTTCTTCTCTCTGCTACGCCATTCTGCTGCGGAGTGCCCTGCGCAGTCAAATGGGATAAAATCCCATTCTCTAACAAGTGTTCCAAGAACTCATCAGAAAGGTATTCCTTACCTCGATCTGATCGAAGTGCCTTTGTAGGTCTACCCAATTGCTTTTTCACTTCAGCCCGAAACTCTCTGAACTTGTCAAAAGTTTCACTTTTGTGGTGCATTCGGTACACATACCCATATCTTGAGTAATCGTCAATAAAAGTGACGAAGTACTCATACCCTCTTCGTGCCTGGATGTTCATCGGTCCGCAAACATCACTATGCACAAGTTCTAGAATCCCTTCGGCCCTATTACCCTTAGACCCGAATGGTCTTTTGGTCATTTTACCCTCCAAACAAGATTCACATTGAGGTCTAGATTTCACCTTTAAGTGACTTAAAGGTCCATCCCTTACCAACCTTTGAATCATATTCAGGTTAATATGACCAAGGCGTAAATGCTAAACATAAGTCTTATTAGAGTGAGAAGTTTTAAGTCTTTTAGAGTTATTATCATTTATCTCAGCATCAAGCAGTAAGTCCATCTTAGGTTTGATAAAATATAGATTATTTTGCATCCATCCAGAATAGATAAAAGATTTATTTTTACGAATCACCACTTTATCATTAAAAGAAACCAAGTAGGAGTCTTTAAATAAACAAGCTACAGAAATTAAATTCCTTTTAAATTTAGGAACATAAAAACAATCTTGCAAAAATAAATTCCTATAATTATCAAAATAAAGATGGACGTCTCCCACTGCTTCCGTTGAGACCAAGGATGTTAGACATGTATGCCCTAAGGAGTAAAAAATGTAATGCGTTTTTGGAGACATTTTTATCAATAAAGAATTTATTCATTTATATATACCAAATCTTATCCTCTTTACATTCATGTTTGTTGAATGTATGATAAGCAAACAGTAGTCTGAGACTATCATTCTAAACCTTAAGAATTGGGCATATGATGGAATGATTATGCAAAAGACATGATTCTTAAGGTGACGGTCTAAAACATATGATCCGCAATCGAGGGAATAAAGTTGGGCGCTTTACTCATGTAAAGATTGTTATGTTGTCTATATCCCTTTTGAGAGATGGTTTGTCTTGACTATCGGAGTTGGACTCTGTGAATAGAAACGTTGGCGCGTTGTCATAGGTGACGATGTGTTGGATTGGGACATAAAGTGAATTGATTTGGATTAATAATTCTGTCTTGGCAAATCGATTCACTTTAGACAATCACTTGTATTGTATCTTAATCCTGAGATGAATAGTGGGCCCGTTGTCTCGACTTGTGTCTTTTGATGTGCCAATGGCTGACTCCCACATCTCAATAATGGTACGCATGCCGGTACATTGGAGGCATGACTCTTGATGGCGTAGACTTGTTATTCATAGATATGGAATCCATAGCTCCTCTTTAGGAGTAATGATATCCTCTTATATGCGTTGTCCTGTAATTGGAAAACTGGAGCGCTCAACCATTTGGATACATAGGTGTAACCCAATGGTATACTATCTTTGGATGGTAAGTTTTCTAATGGTGAGACAATGAAACGTAAGATAAAAATAATCAGAAAGGTAAGACAGAACTTGTCCTTAAGCCGATTGTGGATCATCATATGGGGATACGATACACTTTGATATGTCATGGAGACTTAGCTGCACGAGCTTCGTAATTCTATAAAGTTTGAGAGTGCAGCTCCAAGCTTTTAGTGGAGTAGCGTTGGAGTTGATAATTGTGAAATGTATATCTGGGATATTGGGTTTCATAATTATCATGAGCTTGAACTTTATAGGTCCATTTTGGTCCCCTTTGCTAGCTCACAAAATCCTGTAACGACACGGCGTGCTTTTCCAATAATTGGTGACTTATGTCAGATTTATCGGATTGGTTTAAAATTTGTAAGAATCAAATAATTCATGTTTGTTTGTTGGTTGAATTAATTTTGTAATAAAATTAATTTGAGATAAACTTGTTGAATTATTGGATCAGATAATTCTTGTCTGTTTATCGGTTGATTTAATTTTGGATAAATTAGATCGAGATAAACTTGTAGAATTATTGTGAATTGATTTATTTTCTTAGAGATTATCTTGATAAAGTTTGTTTTGATCAAATATCTTCTCTATTGGGTTATTTGAATCAAAATTGAGACTTTATCCTTTAGAATCTCGGGTGGAAAATAAAAGATTCGCGGAGATTTTTTCTCGGGAGTTCGGCCTACCGAATGACGTGGTCGGCCTGCCGATCAGGATGTTCAGCCTGCCAATCAGTGGGAGATAAGATTACACGTTTTCATGCGGATCTTATCAAATATTGATCCAAACTTGATTCTGTTTCGAGTTTTTGAGACCTAATCTGATAAGGACTGACCCTAGGACCAATGGCTATAAAAAGGGAGTGAGTCTCATGATTTACTCAGATCAATTGAGAGATTAAGAGTGATACTCTTCTAGTGAGCATCTAAAAACTCCCTGAGAGCTTTTGTTCAAAAATCACAAACACTAGCTTTGGGTTCTCTCTTTTGGTTGGAAGGAAAGTCACTGGTGGAAGAGTTGCACGTGTGAACCCACACTCACTCCGGTTGTGGATAGAGAATAGCAAAGAAGACCAGTTGGTTGAGGCTCTTTTGGAACGTTACTTCTCTACACAGGTTGCGGAGGTTCTTCGGCACACAGAGGTTAGTAAGATCTGTCTAATTTATACATATAACATGTCAAACTTGTGTTTTGAAAATTAATCTGATGAAAATTTTTAAAATTCCGCTGCACACCGTGTTTCCAACAAAGGATCCATCACCCATTCGAACGTGAAGTCCTCATGTAGCAGACTTCTCGTTTCTTTGAACCCCTGTAGAGAAACACAAACATGATTAGTTGCACCGGAATCTATGACCTAGATGTCACTGGATTCCTCAACCAAACAAGTTTCTAAATATAGAAGATCACACCTACCTCCTTTGGAAAGGTAGTCCTTGCAATGCTTCTTGATATGCCCGACCTTTCCACAGAAGAAGCACTTAATCTTCTTCGGGTTCTTCTTCTTCTTCTTCTTGCTCTTGGTAGTAGCAGGAATAGAAGACTTCACGTTCTTGGTCCGTTGCTTCTTTCCATTCCCAGAGTTAGGATTGGAACCAGAACCAGCTGCCATGTTGGCCTCACCACCAGGAAGAGACTCCCTAATCAGCAGTTTGAACTCCTATAACTGTATCATCAGTTCTGTTAAGGTCATATCCCGTCTATTGCTTAAATTAAAAGTTGCTCTAAACGGAATAAATTCCTTAGACAGAATCTCAAAGACCATAGTCATCTGAGTTTCAGCATCGATGTCAGCTCCATTGGTTTGAGCCTCAGCAAGGTAACCCATGACCAACATCATGTGCTCCTTTACAAACGTCCCCGGCCTCTGTCTACAGTTTAATAGTTTTCGAAGCGCCCATTGCCATTTTATTATGGCTTGGCCTCCTAACATATCCTCAAGATTATCCAAGATGTGTTTTGTAGTCTCATAATCCTGATGTTGAGCCTACAACATGTTGTTCATGCTAGCCATAACATAGCAGCGGGCCTGATCATTAGCATTTTTCCAGCGATCATACACTTGGAATTGCTCATTACTTGAGTCTCCCGTAGGCTCGGGAGGACAAGGGGTTGCCAGTACATATTTCAGTTTCTCCAAGGATAGGACGATATCAAGGTTCCGTTTCCAATCGTTATAGTTCTCACCGGTTAATAGGTTTTTATCAAGTGTCGATGATAAAGTGTTTCTAGACATTTTCAATCTACAATAAAGAATCATATACCAAATATAAGCAAACATATATAATAATAATTTAGTAAGATAACACAATCATGTAAAAATCATACAAATATGTTTATGTATCAAAACCTTGAAAATATCACAACCTTACAATGATAATTCCCAACTCAGAATTCAACAACCTCCTAGGGGAGTCATGCCAAATTCAATCAGGAATACGGATCCCCTCCTGATTAATATATGCCATCTAGGACCCGTATGATCCAACATATATTAATAATCGTTTCTTTGGCCATTAATTTTATTAACAGAGCTCCTAGGGGAGGTTAATAATAAAATTAACGTGAGTGTATAACCATCGTTTCAATATTTTATCCATGATTCATAATCACCACCTAGGGGTGTGCAACCATAAATTATGCTAAAATACCTGATCCTCTCAGAGATCCAATTTGGTACATGATAGAAATTCCTTCCTAGGGGTCGGAACCACCATGTTCTGCCTATGGACCAACAATGTAGGCCTTAGGGTCTCTCTTCGAAAACCTTCTCCCACTCAATCTTTTGAAATCAAGGTTTTATTTTAAGAATATGCTTGAAAAATTTTAATATGAGCGGCACTCCCAATTTTATATGACATGTTATCAATATACATGGCAAATCATATCATAATGCAGACAAGTAAAGCAATCAAGCAAAGTTACAAGCAAAATAATAATAATAACCGCAATATTATGGCTCCACCCTAGAGAATAGAAAACTAAGATTACAAGAGAACAATCGAGACATATTATCGATTCTTCATCCTTGAATCCTCAAGCTGTATCCTTCTTTATGTAATTCCATCTTCAAGTCTTCAATCCCGTATGAATTGAACACTTCATATTTCCGGTCATATCCAAATTTAATGTTTCTCAAAATTATCCCAAAACTAAAATTAAAACTGCATTGAAAAAACTACACCTTTACTGGAAATTTTTTAGTTCTCGGTCGGCAGGCCGTTTTGGGTGATCGGCTTGCTGGTCATGCTCCATCAGTACTGATCGGCCTACCGACCCATGAAAGTTTGGCCTGCCGGTAGAGCTAGTCGCCCACTGACGGCCTGCCGAACCACACGTCTGGCTTACCGATCTGTGACTATCGACCTACCAAACTATGATGTTCGGCATGCCGACCGAGCATAAATCTCCATTCCAGAAAATACAATTTTTTAAAGCAATTTATCAATTTTATTTTCAACAATTCAAAAACGTAAAATTAGAGACTCAAGAAATACATAGGAGTATCATCATCAATCTTCTAGATCCGTCTTCTCTGAATAATTATTTAATTACAAAATTTTTACAAATTTAAAATAAATAATAATTCCTAGACGGAGATGATAGTCCGCCATCTAATTACATGAAAAACTTAGATACACATTCTAACATCTAAGGAACCATAACCGGTATAAATTAATTAATTAATAATTAATTAAACAACGATTTAATCAACCATAATTAATTAATAAACATTCACCACATAATCCATGACAACATATATAATTTATAGCAACCTAGAGTGCCAACTCTCTATAAAATTCAATTCAAGCATAAAAGAGATTAAGATCACAAAATTTATGCATATAACATGATCACAAACTCGTAAATTTATGTAAAAACCATGGCTCTGATACCAATTGTTAGAAAATTTGTGCCCAGCGAAATTTAAAATTTTTTTTTCATTAGAGTAATTTTCAAAACACAAGTTTAATATGCTATATGTATAAATTAACCAGATCTTACTAACCTTTGTATGCTGAAGAACCTCCCAATCTGTGAAGAGAAATAACGTTCCAAAAGAGCCTCAACCAACTGGTCTTCTTTGCTATTCTCTATCCACGACCGGAGTGAGTGTGGGCTCACACGTATAGCTCTTCCACCGGTGACTTTCCTTCCAACCAATCGAGAGAACCCAAAGCAAGTGTTCGTGATTTGTGAACAAAAGCTGTTAGGGAGTTTTCAGATTCTCACTTAGCAGAGTATCACTCTTATTCTCTCTATTGATCTTAGTAACTTGTGAGAATCACTCCTATTTATAGAGGTTGGTCCTAGGGTCAGTCCTCATCAGATTAGATCTCAAAATTCGAATCAAAATCAAATTCAGATCAATATCTGATAAGATCTGCGTGGAAACGTGTGATCTTATCATTCGCTGATCGGCAGGGTGAACCACCTGATCAACAGGCCGAACTGTCGAATAAAAAATCTCGCGAATCTTTTATTTTCCACCCAAGATTCTATAGGATAAAGTCTCAATTTTAATTCAAATAACCCAATAGAGAAGTTATCTGATCAAAACAACTTTATCTAGATAATCTCTAAGAAAATATATCAATTCTCAATAATTCTGCAAGTTTATCTTGATCTAATTTATCCAAAATTAAATCAACCGATAAACAGACAAGAATTATCTGATCCCAATAATTCAACAAGTTTCTCTTGAATTAATTTCTTACAAAATTAATTCAAACGATAAATAGACATGAATTATTTAATTCTTCCAGATTTTAACCAATCTGATAAATCTGACACAAGTCACCAATTATTGAAAAAGCACACCGTATCGTTACAGGATGTTGTGAGCTAGCAAAGAGGACCAAATGGACCTATATAGTTCAAGCTCCTAATAATTATGAAACCCAATATCCCATATATACATTTTATAATTATCAACTCCAACGCTACTCCACTAAAAGCTTGGAGCTACACTCTCAAACTACATAGAATTACGAAGCTTGTATAGCTAAGTCTCTATGACATATCATAGTGTATCGTATCCCCATATGATAATCCATAATCGGCTTAAGGACAAGTTCTGTCTTACCTTCCAGATTATTTTTATCTTACGTTCCATTATCTCACCATTAGAAAACTTACCATCCAAAGACAGTATACCATTCGATTACACCTATGTATCCAAATGGTTGAGCGCTCTAGTTTTCCAATTACAGGATAACGCATATAAGAGGATATCACTACCCCTAAAGAGGAGCTATGGATTCTATATCTATGAATAACAAGTCTACACCATCAAGAGTCATGCATCTAACGTACCGGCATGCATACCACTATTAAGATATGGGTGTCACCCTTTGGTATATCAAAAGACACAAGTCAAGACAACGGGCCCACTATTCATCTCAAGATTAAGATACAACACAAATGATTGTTTAAAGTGAATCGATTTGTCGAGACAGAATTATTAATCCAAATTAATTCACTTTATGTCCCGATCCAACACATCGTCACTTATGACAATGTGTCAATGTTTCTATTCACGGAGTCTTTCTCTGATGGTCAAGACAAACCATCTCCCGAAAGGGATATAGACAACATAACAATCTTTGCATGAATAAAGCGCCTAACTTTATTCCCTCGATTACGGATCGTATGATTTAGACCATCACCTTAAGAATTGTGTCTTCCGTATAATCCGTCCATCATATGCCCAATTCTTAAGGTTTAGACTGACAGTCTCAGACTATTGTTTGTTTAACATACATTCAACAAATATGAACGTAAAGAGGACAAGATTTGGTATATAAATAATGAATAAATTCTTTATTGATAAAAATGTCTCTAAAAACTTATTACATTTTTACTCCTTAGGGCATACATGTCTAACAGGACATAACACCCGTGACTGTATCCAGCTCAAGGACTAGATCGAGAGGCTGGTCCGACACGGGCACCTACAGAAGTTTGTAGAGCAAGTCTTAACCCTGGGCTCTACAGTTGGGAGAAATGAACAATCGGCCCAAGATGTGCCGAACCGCCCATGCAACGACGATGGGAACGCCCTAAAACCCCTAAATATTGTTCACACAATTTTTGGAGGGCTAGATATCGGGGACACCTCGAGTGGGTGGAGGGCTTTCGTCCTAGAAGCTTGGCGGGTCGAGAGAGGCGAGCTCATTAACATGTCCAAGCACGTCAATAAAATCTACCACCAGCAAGACGTGCCGATCACATTTATAGATGAGGAGGCAGATAAGCTAATCCACCCGCACAATGACGCCCTCGTGTGCGAGCTCCACATCACCAACAACATAGTTCGACGTGTGCTGATCGACAATGGTAGCTCGGCTGATATCCTGCTCAAGCAAGCATACGACAAGTTGAAGATTAGCAATGCTACACTGATCCTAGTTTAGACGCCACTTTACGGCTTCACTAGTGAACACGTCCGAGCAGTTGAAAAGGTTGGCTTACCGGTCACCTTCAGTGAGGGTGCTGCTCGAGTGACACGAATCGTTAACTTCCTAATCGTCGACAAACCCTCATAATACGACATTATTATCGACCGTCCGACAGTAAATGCACTGAAGGCTGTGGTCTCCACCTACCACCTGGCCATGAAGTTTCCAACAGACAATGGGGTCGGAGGAATCTAGTCACAGCAAAAGGACTCTTGAGCTTGTTATGCTAATGTTGTGAAGGCTGCATGAGCTCGACAACTTAATGTCTTGGCCATTTACAAGGTCGACAAAATGCAGTTCCTGGCCAAGCAAGCGCCTAAGATACTCTTCGACCTCGACCCCCGTACACCTAAAGAGGAGGTGAGAGCCACCTCTATCAAGGATTTGGTGCCATTCAACTTGGACCTGGCACATCCTGACCGCACAGTCCAGCTCAGTTCTCAGTTGAAACCTGAGATCCGAGCCGACCTAGAGAAACTCCTCACGGAGTATCGGGTTGTGGTCGCATGGTCTCATGAGGATTTGCTCGGCATTGATCCCAGCATTATCTGTCACCTACTTAATATCTGACCAGACTACAAGTCGGTTATTCAGAAGAGAAAGGCCTTCAACCTAGAAAGGTAAGCAGCCATTAATAAAGAAGTCCAGGAGCTCTTAAAAGTAGGATTCATCCGAGAAGTAAAGTTTTCGGAGTGGTTGGCAAATGTGGTCCTAATTAAGAAGGCGAATGAAAAATGGTGGGTTTGTATAGACTATACCGGCCTAAACAAGGCCTACCCTAAGGACTATTTTTCGCTACCCCGAATAGATCAGCTCGTGGATACAACCACCGGGCACGAGTTGCTAAGCTTCATGGACGCCTACTCTGGCTATAATCAGATCTGGATGACCAAGGAAGATCAAATAAAAACTGCCTTTATCACCAACCAAGGGCTTTACTATTATGTAGTCATGCCCTTTAGACTCAAGAATGCAAGGGCTACCTATCAATGCCTAGTCAATAAAATGTTTACTCGGCTGATCGACAAAACCATGGAAGTTTACGTGGACGACATGCTAGTCAAATCCGTCCGAGTAATAGACCATATGACCGATCTCCGAGCGAGCTTTGGCATTCTTTGGGAATATGGGATGAAACTCAACTCAATGAAATGTGTGTTTGGGGTTAGCTCAGGTAAATTTCTCAGATTTTTGGTCAACTAGAGAGGAATCGAGGTTAACCCGGCCAAAGCTCAAGCTGTTATAGACATGCAATCACCTCGGACAGTTAAGGAGGTGTAGAAGCTCACCGGCATTATAACAGCCCTCTCTAAGTTTGTCTCCCAGTCTACTGACAAGTGCCACCCATTTTTTAGGCACTCAAGGGGAGGTTTGAGTGGAACAGGGAGTGTGAAGAAAACTTTCAAAATTTAAAGAGGTACTTAGCCATGCCCCCGCTCCTGTCCAAACCTTTGCCAAGAGAGGTTTTGTACACCTACCTCGTCGTGTCGGAAAAGGCTATTAGCTCGGTCCTCATCCGAGAAGAAGACGGAGTTCAGAAGCCTGTCTACTATACAAACCACGCGTTTAAGGGTGCCGAGGAGAGGTACCTCTCACTCGAAAAACTCGCATTTGCCCTCGTCACTTTTGTTCAAAAACTACAGCCATATTTGCAAGGCCATACTATCCGAGTCCTAACAAAGTTCCCCCTCCGACAAGTTCTCCATAATCCAAAGATATTAGGGCGGATGGCAAAATGGTCAATCAAGCTCGGTCAATATGATATTCATTTTGTCCTAAGGACGGCTATTAAGGGCCAAGCCCTTGCAGACTTTATTGTTGAGTTCACCGATACCAAGCAAAGCATACCACTAGCTAAGAAAGCTCCTATCAAAGACTAAGATACCCCTAGTGGCAACAGAGGTGATCATGCCTCCTAGCCAGAATCAAGATGGAAACTCTTTGCCGATAAATCCTCCTGTGTTGAGGGTTCAGGTGCCGGGCTGGTCCTAACTAGCCCGGAGGGATATAAGACAATCTACGCACTTCGGTTCGACTTCAAGGCCTCCAACAATGAGGTTGACTATGAAGCGCTCCTGGCCAGACTCAGGATCGCCAGAGACCTTGGGGTAGACCGCATAATGATTCACAGCAACTCCATGCTCATCGTCCAATAGGTTACTGGGGTGTTTCAAGCTCGAACAGAATCCATGACCGCGTATTTACAAGAGGTCAAGACATTGCTCGGGCAATTTAGATATTACTCATTCAAGCAGATCTCTAGATCTGAAAATTCTAAGGCCAATACGCTTGCTAGGCTAGCTTCGGGCTTGAGCGATAGCGAGCTGACGTCGGTCCCCATCAAAAGATTAGCCAAGCCAAGTATCAACAAGGAAGTGGCATGTGTAGCCGAAGAGCAAGAGACCACCTAGATGAACCCGATCGTCCAATACCTGACCATAGCCGAATTGCCTTGCGACCGAGAAGAGGTGGCCAGATTCGCGATAGCTCAATCCGGTATTCGATGATCGGTGGAAAGTTGTATCGGCGAGGCTACACTACACCATGTTTAAAGTGCGTAGGGCCTGGAGAAGCTCAGTATTTAATGAAAGAGATCCACAAGGGGCTATGTGGTAAACACTCTAGGCGGTGATCCCTAGTCCATAAATGTCTTCGGCAACGGTATTACTGGCCGACCATGGAATAGGACTGTAAGGACTTTACGTAGAAATGTCTTAAATGCCAGCAGTTCACAAGGGTGCCCGGACACCACACCGAGCTGCTTACCTCAGCAATATCAGTGTGGCCTTTCGCCAAATGGGTCGTCGACCTTATCGGACCCCTTCCTCAAGCCTGGTCTCAGTTTAGGTATTGCATTGTGACCATCAGCTACCTCATGAAGTGGGTGGAAGTAGAGTCATGCACTAACATGACTGAGGCTAAGTGCACAAACTTCATATGGAAAAACATCATTTGCCGATTTAGGATTCCGCATACTATTGTGACTGACAACTCAAAGCAGTTTGAATCCTCGAGTCTCCCCCGCCTGTGCGAGCAGCTCGGCATTAAGATGGTCTTCTCCTTTCTGAGCTACCCTCAGAGCAACAGGCATATTGAAGCCATTAATAAAACGATCAAGGACACCATGAAAAAACTCGAACCCTCAAAGGCATGTGGATCGACGAGCTCCTAAAGATGCCATGTGCTTATCAAACAACAGCCCGAACTACCACTAAGGAGACTCCATTTTCCCTCATCTATGGGGTAGAGGCTGTCATCCTGACATAAGTTGAGCTGCCAAGCTTCAAGGTTGAGCATTACGAAGAAATTCAAAACGCCGAGGTCAAGATGTCCGAGCTTGATTTGCTCGAGGAGAAGAGGAAACGTGTTGTGATCCGTAATGCAGCTCGAAATCAAGGCATCACTCGGTATTACAACAAACAGGTCCAACCGATGAGCTTCAAGGTTGGAGACTTGGTGCTAAACAAGGTCACAATTTAGCAGCTCGGGTTGGGGTCCTTCGATCCAAAGTGGGATAGACCGTACAAGATCATTGGAATTGTCAGACCAGGCACCTACAAGCTATCCGATACTGAAGGCAACTTGCTCGATCATCCTTGGAATGTCAAGCTTCTAAAAAAAATATTTTGTTAACTAAAGCCAGAAACCTTTTTTGACCTCTGGCCACATTCTTTTGTAACTAAACTTGCCAAACAAGGCTGGAATGTAAATATACACATTAATGAAAATTTTAATTCCTTCACTGTTCCATTGAGTAATGTATGTTAAGGAAGATACAATCCTGAAGAGGCATGCCATAACTCCTGTCCGAGGGACCAAACACTAACTCTTGAAGAGAGAGGGTCATCCTGAACAACCGGACTGGGGAGTTGGTCGGCATAACACTAACCACTAGTCTGTCGCCGCACAGACCACCAAGACAAAGTCGCCCTAGCATGACTATGTCCGACTAACATTAGACTTGTAAAAGTTTGAATGAACTTAAACAAGCCTAAGGGGGCGATAGGGTACAGGGTACCACATGCCGTTGTGCTCTACCCAATCGAGAAATGGGCCTTCCCTACTCTGCTAAACTCGGTAAATGCTTACCGTCTTTTTCTGAGGAAGTTTATTCCTGAAGAACATTTAACTTGGAAAAGTAAGATGTTTCGTTACTGAGACGCTAAGCTCGGTAAGAACAGAATTGGGAAAATGTGAGTTCAGAATCCATGTTCAAAAATGTTTTCTCCCGAGGAAGATCCAACTTCAAATAATTCTTAACTCAATTCATCTCCCGAGAAGCATCTAACTCAGAGAAATGAGGTTCGAACTCCGTTCTCGAGGAGCCCCACATGCTTTTAAAGAATGAAATTTAACATTTCATCCAAGAACAATCGCACTTGGAAAAGAAAATTTTGAAGATTCAAATTAAAAGGAAAATTCTAAGAAGCAATAAACTTGGGGAAAAATAAAAATTTCATTAAAGAAAGTAGTGGAAAGGTACAAATAACCGGACACCTCTAGAGCCCGAATGGTGAAAAGAAGGAAAAACCAAGAATTAAGCTTGGGCCCCGTCCCTGGCATTATCGTCACCACTGTCGCTGCCCTGGTCGTCTCCTTCGTCCTCGCCGTCAACCTCGACAATGTCCTCTGGCTCAGGCTACTGCACCTCACCGTGCTCTGGTTCGACGATAAGTGACTAGTCGAAGTCCACCACCTTGGGATGCTTCTTAAAAATGTAGTCTCGAAGGTCAGTCATTTCGAAGTAATAATAGTCGGAGTACTCTGGGGACGCTTTGAACTCCTCCATGGCTTAGGCAAGGCAGCCGGGCAACTCTTCACGTAGGAACCGCTAGTGCTCGGTTTGAGCAGCCTGCAACTCGGACCTCATATGGTCAGCTTCGTCCTTACACTGATTGGCCTCATTCCTTGCCCCCTCAGCCGCCCCCTCGCCTGCTCTGCCACTGCCTTGGCCTACTCGGCCTCTTCCTTTGCCTTCTTGGCCTAGTCCTCAGCCTGGGTAAGAGCCTCCTTCATTTGCTCGATCTCATCCTTCTCGAGTGTGGTCTTCTTGTGCCTCTCCTTCTCGAGGTTAAGCACCTTTCGCCTGGCCATGTAAGCCAAGTCTAAGACTGCGCAGGCTGAAAAGATGGAGGTTAGAACACGAAGTTAAATAGAGCTTGGTATAAGACTTTTACTTACCTTGGTAGTAGAGTGGAAGGCAACGCTGGACAAGCCTTTGAAGTCCTCTCCTCGAAGGCCCTCCAAGAATGACTCCTCGGGAACAACTTCCTCAAAGTAGTCGAGGATGAGGTGGCAAATCCTCTGAGTCCATCGCCTCCTCGGAGGATCCCCCGAAGGTGACAACACAGCAGTGGTGACGGCAGAAGGTTAAGGCTAGCTGGACGAAGCCCCTGTTCTTGTTGGCAAAGGTGGGGGAACAACTTGGACTGTCTAGGGTGGTTACTCAGTCCGTGGCGGCTGCTCGGACCTCGATGGCTACTCTGGTTTCAGAGTCCTCTTTCGTTTGGACCCGACCACGGCCTTCCCCTTGGAGCGGCAAAGACACTCCATCAAAGCTCGCCTTTCTTCTTGGATAGTCGGACGGGAAGACATTTCTACAATAAGAACAGAAATATGCCAAGTCAAGTTGAGCTCGACAAAGCAAAAAAAAACTCAGAGCTCACCACCAATTTGGAGCTGGCCCAACGGGTATAGAAACTGAATAACGTCCTCGAGGTCCTTGTTTGCTACGGGTGGCCCCGTGTCGAAAGAGCCACTCGACGAGTCCTCGCTACTAGACGATGATGGCTCCCTCATCGGCCACTCAAATATAGAGGTGCTCGACCCCAAGAAGTCGGCAGCACTTGGCCTTGCCACCGTTACCTGCTCAGCCGACCGGGCAGGCAGAACATTTGAAGGGGGATTGGTTATGTTGGATTCCCCAAACTAGCCATAACGGGAAAGGGTCTCTTTCCTGAGCAAGAACGATTGTTGCCTTGTGGACTCTGGCTTGGTGAACAGGTCCTCCACGGTCCTGATGATGTTGCTCAGCACCCATGGCCTCTTGGACCAATCGTGCCCCTGCTCAAATGTCCTCGGAACACGTTGGTCCTCGGGAACAGCCTCACCGGCTCAGTCAACGTAGTTCCCCCAAGTGTAGACCACTCGAACTTCCAAAGCTTGTCCGAGTCAGGGTTGCCCAGGATGAAATCCTTCTTGAAGTTAGTGACATAGAACCAGCCAGCTGCTGGGGAAGCTTCTTCATTTTATACACATGCTTAAAGGCTTCCCACAGCATCTCAGTAGCTCGGTGGTACCTCCACAACACATACAAACCGATCAACAACCTGTAACTGTTCGGGTTGAGCTGGGCAGGGCAAACATTGAGGTCATTGAGTGCCCGACGGAGGAAAAGGTGAAATGGCAGGAGCAATCCAGCCCTGAAGAACTCCGCATATAACATTATATACCCCTCAGACGGAGTCAGGGGCGAATCGTTCTCTCCGGGCATGATGAGGGCCACGTCGTCTGGGATGTTGAACTCTTGGCGCAGGTCCTCGAAACGGTACTCTATCATCGCGCTAGAGTAGGCCGTTGTTGACGTCTGACTAGGCCAGGATACCTGACAAGCAGTCAGCCCCTGGGCTCGGGTGACTTCGACTCTTCCGACCTCCTCCTCCTCGACGGGGCTCCCCTCGGGCTCTACTTCCTTGGTTGCCCGCTCCTTATTGGAGATCTCGACGGTTACCTAGCCCACCACGTGGACCAGGACCCCGACGTCTTGACTAGAGGTGCTTGGCACATCAGTGTTGCCTCCAACCTGGTAGGTTCCTGGGCAGTTACTTGGGACGTGCCAGTTGCGACTACCACGATGTAGGGATCCTTGCCCCTACATGGTCTCACCGAGAGCCTCAAGTCCAGCAAGTCAAGGAACTCCTACTCGGGTACCGTCCCAGCATTGACCCTTAGTATTTCAGCAAGCCGGCCTACTCCGTCCTACACCGGTGATAGTCCTTCTATGTCAACCTCCATGGAGGTCGACTCCTCGGTTTCGGCGCTACTGTTCGACTAGGAAATATTTACATTCTGGGAGTCAGAAAGGTCACTCATGTTTTCGCATGCTTCTCGGGAAATTACCTGATCGAGTTGTGGAAGCTTGGGGAAGAAAAGTTCAAAACTCAGAAGTCGTGAAGTGTTGCCTTGGTCACTCATGAAAATGACATGGAGTAAAGCCCTGTTTATAGCTGCCTTAGGCAGAAAACTCGAGTGCAAAAAACGAAAAGGCGCGTTGATTACGCCTGTCAAGGAAACACCTAGTCGCGTTTCGACACATGTCCCTCCGAGCTTCATAGCGTGACCTTCCGTCTCTCGCTGCCTCGGGACGCCATTTGAGCTTCCTTCCCTCGGCATAGTCCTCACGGCCAAGCATCGACCAGGTGAACTGGGGGGTGAGCTCGGCGCCACCGTCGAGGAGCCTTACTCTAGGTGGTCGGCAAACACGCTAGATAGGAGCTACTGGGAGCGAATAACCAATTTCGATAAGCTCGGATCGTCTATCAGAGGTGCTTTTCAAGGCCTTCCAGTTCGTATCGTTAATGGTCGCCTCCTCAAATCAAACACCAACTCGGGTTGGATTCTTAAAACTTGCAGGCAGGAAGCTACTGGCCATCACTGATCGACAGATGGCGGACAACTCACCGTCGAATGGGAATCAATTCGTCGGCAAAGGGCACGACACATGTCTCCTGACACCTAACACGCCTTGATATGACATACGGGTTGTGGGCAAAACCCACCTAACACCCAGTTCGAGTAGCAACCTATAAATAGAGTGCATTTATTGCATTCAAGCAAGCATACTCCTTCCCAACCAACTAGCTCCCATTCTCTGTTGAGCAACGCCTGCCTGGAGCGTCGAAGAGCCCTTGTCTATTGACTAGCTCGTTCCCTTCTTGCCTCTGAAGCGTCCTCCTCTTGTTGTAAGTCCACCCGAACAAGCAGAGACGAACAGAGAAGAGCCATCCACCGTGCGCAATCGTACGTTATGTTGATTCGCCGTTATATTAAGATAAGCATCAACAATCAGCTATCGTTATTTTTATTTTTATTTTTATTTTTTTGGAATTACTTGACACCCTACAAACATAGTGAATTCGAGATTCTACAAAAGGATGTTAATATTTTATGTTCAAGTGCGGAACGCATGCCTTCGTTACTCTCCAATGTATTTGTTGGCAAAAGCAGCAAACTTTTAGTGGCTCGCAATTCTCTACTGAATCTGAATATTTTAGTACTATTCTCACCATTATTAAAGGAGACATTTCTAAGGTCTTGGTTGTACTTTTGTAATAATAGAAGACTGGTCCGAGTGTTTGAAGAAGAAATGCGTGATCATTTATCAAAACTTATCAATATATCTTCTAGCTCGTTGTAACTTAAAACTCCATATTCAAATTCTCAATAAAACTTACAGATGCAATAGGAGCAAAATAAGAAATGAACTCGTTGTATGGAACACCGACAGACATCCAGCCCCTTTTTTCCATGCATCTAACTCAACTAATACAGGCACCTTTGCACCTCGAAAATAGCAAGAGGCCAGGATGATCACAAGTCCATTTTTTTCAGTTTCTGAAATGGAGCAAACTGAAATTTTAGGCTACGGACTAGTACTGCAGTCCTAAAATCTGTTAGAACTACTTAAGTAAATTCAAGCAGTGCCGGAAGCGGCTTCTTGACAAGCCTCCAACTCTTCGACCGTTGATGAATCTTCTGGGAAACTAGGAGATTTTGGGGTCAGTCCCAGCAGCTTGAACATGAGTTGATCAGCATCAAAATCATTGTTGGGGGTAGTCAACAACTTCTCACCTGTGAAAATAGAATTTGCCCCAGCAAGAAAACATAATGCCTGCTCAGGCATGGAGAACCTAACTCTACCAGCTGATAACCTTACCATCGCTTTTGGCATCACAATACGTGCTGTGGAAATCATCCGAATCATCTCCCATATTTCAACTGGCTAAGATGTATGAAAGAAAAAAAAAAGTCTATTAAGCCCACTAAAATGTTGGAAACGAAGTACATATGAATTACAACTCAACATTAAATGAACCAGACTCCCTCCTAGTATGGTATTACAAAGCATATATACATTTTATTCTATCATGTCTTGAGAATATAGCAAGGGTCCAATCAAGTAAAATTATGGGTTAAAAGATTTCTACCATATTAATCCTACAAAAAGAATAAAAAATAGATTTTTTTTTTTTTTTTTGTGAGAATAAAACAGGGCACAGTTTAGGATTGTTCTTTTTAAAGAGGCACTACTGTTACTTTGCATACCCAAAAAGTAAAAACAGAAGCAGAAATAAAAGCTAAAAAATGATCAACTTCTCAAAAATAACTTAAAAACTGCAGTGTCTGTGCTAAGTGATTTTGTGCACTTATGCTTGACAACTTGCATCACAAGCTATACCTAGAAGTGAGAAAAACTCAATTGCCAGAACCTGAAAACAGACATGTTGCATGCACTGCACAAAATTGTGCCCAAAACAACCCCTTAATGCCCGATAGTTACCTTTTGATCTTGGAGAGGTGTGCCTTTCACCGCAACCAATGCATTGATAGGAACACTCTCGGGGTGAGTGGGCAATGTTGCCAAAGTATGCAACAAACCAACTCGATCCTCCTCTGCTTCTCCAAGCCCGATTATTCCACCTGTCCGACAGAAAAGTTAGTTGCTTAGACAAATGTCATTCTAAATTCACAATACTTGTTCACCTTTCTTCTGTCATTTTCTTTGTGGAACACCTCCAGAGTGTACTTGAAAAATGAAAATTATTTAGCATGAGAAGCTTAAGAATGTATGAATCGCATTGGGGGAAATATTAGTATGATTAGTTGAAAAAGGTCAGGATCACATCAAACACAATACAAAGTCATTTGCAATCAAAACCCGAATAGTAATTCCATGGAGCTTTTTAACTAGACTACTTGAACCAATAATTATTTATCAGCTCTACAATTAAACAAACAATGTGCACTTGGTGCAGTATAGTGAACGAATCCATGTTATCTATATACAAAGGGATCAATGAATAGACAAAAGGCCTCACTTGTTGGATACAGAAAGAAGCTAGTATACTGAGGGAAATACGCAGATAAATGTGGCTTGGTAGGTTTAAGATGAAATATTTTCACCACGTAGATGACCTCTAACTATTAACTAAAAGGCACCACAGAAGGACAATCTCCTGTATATACACATTTTAACAAGACAGAAAAAGAATTAGAAGTGGTTGAGCTTTGAGGCCAGTCTAACCCACAAGAGACCCTGGAGAAGTTCCAACTCCGCACTTTAAACCTTCTCTCCGTATCTTTGCTTCCTGTTGCCGGTGATAATGCTACTGCCAACACTTTCTTATTTCTAGTTGGCATGGTAATTCAAGAGCCAATTGACCATCCTTTGTTCTACAGGAACCTCCAAAAAAATGCTGGGAGGGTGGGAGGGCTCTTGTATAGTTGCAGAAAATATCAAACTGGGGTGTAATCAGGTATGCGAACAATATAACTGAAGGGCCATTTGCAGGTTTAAATTAAACTACATATCAATTCCTTCAAAGACAGTTCAAGTAAAACGACATGACTATAAGGGACAAGAATCAGCACTCAAGTGATAG
The DNA here is from genome assembly GCA_025403435.1 of Artocarpus heterophyllus. Lineage (NCBI taxonomy): Eukaryota > Viridiplantae > Streptophyta > Magnoliopsida > Rosales > Moraceae > Artocarpus > Artocarpus heterophyllus. The sequence continues at coordinate 21,807,630 of CM046342.1, forward strand.
TATAAAGTCTCCACACAGTTAGATCCCAAATTAGTTCATCAAGTCCCCAAGAACTTGATTAAATGGAATACAGCTTTCTATTATCAAGGAAAGTAAGAGTTGAAGTGCCGACAATCTTAAGCTAACTTTCAATGTCTGCAATAAGAATGTTTAGCTCAACCCATTCCAATTTATATTCTATGCTCAATGCAAGACAGCTACTACATTAATAACTTAAAATGAACAAAAGCTATGGACTAGACCAAAGGAAGAAGAAACGATGAGCAAGTGACTAGGTAGGTAAGATTCTACAACACAAACATCAGCCAAGGTCTAATTATCCCAGCATATAGGGAAAGTGTGTCGACACAGCTCTCATTTTCATATGCTTTTACAGTTTTTAGTTAAGCAAGGCATGTTCAACAGTGTCAAGAGCCCAACGTCGAAATTTGCAACAAAATATATGAACAGATAGTTGTTGACTTCTTTCCACTATTTCCACGAAAGTTGATGTCGAAGCACATTTTCCATGTTAAAAGCGACAGAGTAAAAGCCGATTTACCTGAACAGACATTAATTCCCGCATCCCGGACATACTGAAGCGTTTGCAAGCGGTCATCATAAGTTCTTGTTGTAATGATGTTCGGGTAATATTCCCTTGATGTATCAAGATTGTGGTTATAAGCTGTGAGACCTGCCTTCTTGAGTTCAACAGCTTGCTGCTTCTCTATCATACCCAAGGTGCAGCATACCTCCATCCCCATACTCCTGCAGCATAATAAATACCCATTTGAGCAGAAAGAAAACTATTCTACAGCAAGAAAATTTATGATGTCATATACGTATGATCTTTAACGAATGAGCTACCAGGTCATGCAAAAGGAACTTTTAACGAAAGCTAATCTTTAGCAGTAAATATGGCGGAGAAAAATATAGACTGAGACAGCATGGAATCATTTATTTAATTTAACCCTATAATCTATCACATAACTCTTCTTAACAAAATAAGTCTAAAGACCAGTAGGCAACTAAGCTCCAATATTATATCATTTAAACTCACGAATTTGTCTTGATAGTTTATATAACCAGAAATAGGCCCACCAATTATAACAAAGCTTAATAAAGCACAGGCTAGCAGCACTAAATGTCATTCTAGCAAATAAAACTTGAGCAATTATGATCAGATTTAATCATGAAGAGAACGCTGGTCTATGGTCTTGCAGATAAATCGTCTACTCATTTATAAGATTGGATATATTCTCCAGCAGTTTAATTATTTCCTACCAATCACATTCTATTACCTTATTTCTTTAACATATTCAAGGATCTGGTTGAAATTGGTTTTTCTTCCCACCGTCTCTCTCCATGCAGCACCCATGCAAAAGCGCGTGCTACCTGCCTCTTTTGCCTGTCAAACAATGAAACTATATGTGAAAAAGATGCAACAAATGGGGGGAAAAAAATCATACAATAGCATCATCTATAATTATAGTTGGTGAAATACATAAATTAAGAACCTAAGATCATAAGTCTGTTCTTCCAAATTTTAAACTAAGGTCCTAATCAGCTCTTTGACCTTCTAGTAGTTACAAGATATCAACACCTTTACAACTCACAGTCACAACTCATAAGATCACTAATCCCTCTTATAAAACTCTGTTAATGCATGTTATTGATGAGATCAAAGTTATATCATGAAAACTAAAAACGGCCAGATTCTATGATGATAATTTGTTTTCCTCCGATTGATTTTTTATTTTATCATTTTTTTAATGAGAAACAACAAGCTTCATTAAAAGCCATAAAAGTACAGCAAACAGAGGACAAGTAGACAGTAGTCTTCCTAAAAGACTCGAATCTAAAAACACCAAAAGTAGCAGTCATACATCAAAAATAAATATAAGTGTTTGAAACAAAGTTGAAACTTAAAGTTAGAACTTAAATACTGTAGCATGTGAGCGCTTTACGCTGTAGTAAACTTTTACTTTTCCCTATAGCATATGAGAGCTTTAGAGCCCGTTTGGTTTGAGTTTTTGAATAGAGTATTTGAATGAAGATTTAAATTTTTGAGAGAGAAAATATTGTAGCAAAATGATTTGAACCACGAAACAAACGCACCCTTATACTGTAGCAAGTTGGAACTTAAAGGTCCAACTAACTTGCCAAACTAAGCCTATGTCATCTTTCCTCAGAGTGATAGATTTTGTTTCTATGCAGAGGTCTAACATATTCCAAACAACATAACCCAATAGTCCAATTTAAATGCTAAAGCAAGTAGAAACATCAAATCCACCGAACAAGGAAAAGAGATGCAGTTGATGGGGAATAGCGTCATATATCTTAGCTCTTGATATGTAAATACAGAATGTAGCAACATGAAGAAGAGTACCTTTTTTGCTGCCTCTAAAACAGCATCCTTGGTCATAAGCTTTTGGGCTTTTAGTCCTGTATTATACCTGGATGACTGAGGACAATATGAACAATCCTCACTGCATCCACCCGTCTTGATAGAGAGGAGAGTGCACTGTTGCACTTCCCTGAAATTCTGAGCATCTCTGTGTACTTGAGCCTAAAAACAACAGGGAATGTCTTAGTACTTCTAATCTTTTCTTTTTCCTTTTTTTTCAATAAGAAACTTCCTTTTGATACTGAAATCAGTACAAAGGAGAGATGACAAGTTAAAACGATAAAACAGAAAAGAAATAGAAACGAAGATTAAAGTTCAAAAATCATTTTAGAAAAAACCATAATTTATACATCCAATCACCCCGTTACAACAACAACCCCAATTATAGTTTTGAAAACTTTGAGCAAGACAGTAAAAGATATTTTTGTAAAAAAAAAAAAAATGGAAGGAATTCCATGATTTTGAATACAAACTTGATCAGCCGTATACCGCTCGTTTAAACTACTGCCCCGACAGTTTCAGATTCCATTAGAAAAGAAAGTTAAGTGCCACGGAGAAAATTTGTAATATGACCAGTAGTTCAACGCACACAATATAAATACCTATAAATAGAAACCAAAGCCCAATGAACCAAAACCAAATTAAAGTAACATGAGAAATGACCAAGAAAGTAAAATATTAAATTATAATTTTGTCTCTTCAAAAAAAAAATGTCCATCTCTCGGTGACTATGCTTCACATAAAAAAAAAAAATGGGGGTTAAGATATATATACCGTCCATTTTCTTATGAACTATATATGCAAAGTATCGATATCTATGTTTTATTCACAAATTTTACTGGATATCCGGATATTCTTCTACATTTTCCCCGATGTCATTTTTGGGATATCTAATAATAAAAATTTAAACATAACTTCGCGGGTTTTCATGTATTATCAACTTATTTGTTTCGGACAATATCTGCAAAAAAAAAAAAGAAGATATTTATCTTCCCAATTTTTACCGACGTCCGAATGTTCTTCAACATTTTCTTATATATCATCTGACGAATATCAGACACACACAAAACAAAAGAAAAAATAAGCACATGCTTTAGGAATAGAAAAAAAGTTTATAAAAATAAAATTGGGGATAAATTGATTCTGATTATAATTTTAAACCCAGTCCGTGAACTGACAATGCATGCCATATATAGGAACATCTGAAAAAGCTGTTTGGCTGCCAAGAAAATAAATGCCTCGTTTAGGAATTTAACCAATTTGGGACGACATTCGAAAATACATCAAATATAGGGCGAAGAAAATGAAAGAGAAAGGGGAAGTAAATAATAATGGAGGAGGTTAAGTTAGAAAACTGACTCCATGGAAGAGAAGATCGAGAATGGGGGAATCATAGACGGCCTTGATCTCGTCGCGAGACCAGTCGTTCCTCGGGCCCTCTTTGATGGTTCTCTCGGCCTGAATTGCGGCGGCGGAAGATGAGGAAGATGAGAAATAGAGCAACGAAGAACAAGATGATGAAGAAGAAGAAGAAAATCTCAGGTGCGGACGAAGATTGGAACGAATCGACAACATTTCTTTGTTGTTTTGATTTCGAGTGAGGCGGAGAAAATAAAGAGGCAAGGGAGAGAGTGGTTTGGAGCTCAAATAAATAATAAATTAATTACTTTTATGTAGTTGTTGTTCAGCTTGAGGCCTCAGGCAGTGGCCGTCAGGAAGGACTTTTTCCTATAGGCTGCGCACGCACGGTACTCTCTATTGTTTGTTTACCAACCCCACCTTTCTTTCTTTTGTTTTTTGTTTTTTTATTTATTGTTATGGTAAGACAAATATTTTAGGACAAGTACTTCTACGGCTCTAAGACACAACTTTTTTGCGCCATCATATTTAAATCTAATGGTAAAAAGATAAGCAAGTTCATTCACACCAAATCTATCATAAAACATGAAAAACAAAATTAAAAAGAAAACTTAAACTAAAAATTCTTTAAGAAAAAACCCAAAGGGTAGATTTGCCCCTTTTTTTCTCTGGTGATGGCTTGGTGTCGACAATGCCAAGTTGTCAACGAGTGGGTCGAGGACGACTTTGCGTGCAACCACCGTGGTTTGGTATTCCTCATTGCATTGTCGGGACTGTGTTCACGACCACCACGAGTTGTTGTTCCTTTCTACGATGGTGCTCTCCTCCCCTCCTTAAGGCATTGGCAACTCCAAATTTGAAAAAACGAAGCCGCCGGCAACACCTTGTTGTTCCAGATGTCTCAACCTTCGCGAGATTGCTCACACTTTTGAAGCCGTCGAGCAAGGAGTTGATCTAAAGCCATCACCCCCAGCAATACTTCACCCTCAATTCGAAGCCTTCGAGCCCTCCTTCCGAAGTCATCGCGTCACGAGGTCAATGCCCATGGTGGGTCGCCTGGGTTGATGCCCACGGTGGTTTTTTTTTTTCTGTTTGGTTGCTTGAATTGATTCCAATGGTGGAGCTCGCAGGGTTTTTTCATGTTAAGATGGTAGTGGCGCTCGTATGACGGCAGAGCTCGTTTGTGAACATTGGCAGGGTTTTTCTTTTAGCTTTGTCTTTTTTTGTTAATTATTAGTTTTTTAATTTTATTTTTATTTTTAATTATATGTAGGCAACCCTACTATTGTTTAGTGGAATTAAGTCGTTTAAACCATTGGATTAAATTCAATGGCTTTAAAAATGGTTCTTATAGATAAGACCCTATAATCTTCCCCCTACTCTATTAGTAAGTAGCTTTACTAACTAGTAGATTTTATTTGGCATATGATAAATAATGTTGTATGTTTTTAAAAGTAAAACAAATAGCATATTTGACTAACTCAGAATTTTAAAACAACTAAAAAGTCAAAAATACCCCAAAACAATTTTTTTCCTCCTTTCACTCACATGTATCTAACAATAGGTTTTAATTTTTTTTCTTTTTTTTTTTAAATCTACTCTCTCTCTCTCCCCTCAGTCCTCCCCTTCTTTCTTTCTCCTCTCATCTCTCTGCCATGGCCAAAGTCGAATGAGCTCCGAGTCCGCATCACCTCTTTTTCCCTTTTCTCTCTCTTCTCTCGTTAGGCCAAGACTAGGCCTCTTCTTCTCTATTTTTTTCCTTCTTTCTCGTCTTGCATAAGACCTATAGATCCAGCCTTGAACCTCCAAAGTAGAATAGTCGTTGTCATCCTCAACCGGATCAAATTCGTTGGTTCATTTCCTTGCCCCATCATTGCTCTATCACGATTGAGTTGAAGTTGTCACCAACGATACTCCGTTGCTGCTCTATCACAATTGAGGAAAAGAGAAAGATGATGTCATCGCTGTCGTCACCAACGATACTCCGTTGCCAGAACGATGCATACCAGATTGTGACCATTGGTTTTCTTTCTCTCCAAGCTTCAACAACCTCTAATCATAGCCGGCACCAGATTTCCCCCTAACGTGAGTGTAGATCACTGTAGATCATTGTTATCTCGATCTTCTCTGTTTCGACGATAGGTGCAGCAGTTCTAATGACAAGTGTAGTAGTTCTAACAAAATGTAAGGGGAGAGGGCCAAAGACAAACAATAGGGCTAACAAAGAAAGAAAAGGAAAAAGTGAAAACCAAAAAGAAAAAAGCAAAAAATTTGCCTTAGATATGACTTTTTTCTTTAATTTGTTGTTTATTTTTATTTTATTTCCTTGAAATGGTGTTTTTGTGCAGATCTATTTTTTTTACAAAATTTGTACTTTTTTTTGGATTTTTGTATATTAGTTTTTGTTGTGGTTATGTTTGGTATTTATCGGTCAGTGACGTCACTAGACAGTGGTGGTGTTATTTGGTAAATGTATATATAAGGACATATAGTATTAGTTGGTAAATATTATTTCAAAAATATAGTATTTTTGTATTTAGAAGTTAATACAATATTACTAGGTTAATATGTATTTTCCCAGCTGCGAGTGGTCTAACGAAGTTGTTAGTGAAATTTGTATTTATGCAGTAAATATGGTATTTCTTGGCCGCCAGCGGTTTGATGAGGTTGCTGGTGAATTTTGCTTTTACAAGGTAAACATTTCTTGGTAAATATTTATTTTATGGCAGCCAAGGGTCCAGTAAGGTTGCTGGTGATATTTTATATTTACACGGTAAATATGGTATTTTTTAATAAATATTGTATTTCTTAGGCATCGGCAGTGCGGCAAGGTCATCGGTAAATACAGTATTTCCTTGTAAAATATTGTATTTTACGGCCGCTAGTGAAGTTTTTGTATTTCATAGTAAATACGGTATTTTTCAGTAAATATTATGTTTCCCAACCACCGACGGTCCCATGAGTCGCTAGTGAATTTTTGTATTTATAGGGTATATTTTGTATTTCCTACTAAATATTGTATTTTTTGGCCGTCGATAGTTTGGTGAAGTTGTTGATAAATTTTTGTATTTACAAGATAAAAACGGTATTTCTTGCTAAATATTGTATTTCTTAGTCGCTGACGCTCTAGCGAGGTCGCCAGTGAATTTTTGTATTTACACATTAAATACAACATTTTTCAATAAATATTGTATTTCTCGGCCATTGGTGCTCCAACAAGGTCGTCAGTGAATTTTTATATTTTATAGTAAATACGATTTTTCTTGATAAATATTGTATTTCTTGGCTGTAGGTGGTCCAACAAGGTCGCCAATTAATTTTTCTATTTCATAGTAAATATTGTATTTCTTGATAAATATCGTATTTCTCAGCCTCCGGCGATCCAACGAAGTCGCGATAAAGTTTTGTATTCACGTAGTAAATGTGGTATTTCTTGGTATATATTGTATTTCTTGGCCAGCAATGGTGCCAACAAGGTAAGAAAGTGAGAAATATAAAAGATAAAGAGATAGGGGTATTTTAAGGTTTTTGTTCTCAATTTCTCATGGGATGTTACTCAATTTCTCATGATATGCTATTTATTACACATGTTGAAACTATATTACAATATTACTAAGTTTTAAGTTAAATATGTTATTTTGCTCTTTCTCTTTTTATTTTAACATCCATCAAAAAAGTAATTTTATTTTATTAGATTAATTTTTCAGGGGTATAATATATGACTAGAAGAAGTTGTGTGTCACATACGCATTACAAATTTTTAATGCGGATGCTCACAGACATTGTAAAAAAGTTAATCCAATTGTTAAAATATAGAGGTGTTTAGCAACATGTTTGGTTTGAACCAATAACTGTGCAAAACTTTCATATGTTGTAGTGTTTGAACTAAAATTCCCGAACACACTAGTTAAATAATAATACATACTAATAGAACAAATATGCTTGTAAGATCTCTCTTTTTATAGGAATATTATGTTTTTTCTTCTAATTTTAACTTTAAATTATATTATATTCGATTAAGTTAAAGAGAGCACAAATTGGCTAGATTTTTGATTATTTTGTTTTAACTTTAAATCATATCATATCATATTAACTTAAAAGAGCATAAATTGACTAGATCCCAAACTTTCTTCCTTTTTTTTCGATAGCACATGTCAAACTCTTGTTAAAAGATAGTTCAAATGGGTATTACTTGAAAATGATTATTGAATTTTGTACAAAACACATGCATGCAGTGCATTTGATATAATATGATGCTTTAGTAAAAAGGATATTAATATATTTTTTAAACAAAAATTGTAATAAAAAGCATATAAAAAAGGACAACACTTGTTAAATCGAATGACTCAACAAAGGAAGGACGGGGACAAAGGTAGGTCACCTAGCTCCTGACCTTGTCACCTAGACTATCAAGTCAAGGAAAACAAAAGATAGGGGAAATTGAAATAAGTTTTTAAATTTAAATAATATTTTAATAGATTTTAAAAATAAAAGGATTAATAGAGAAATAAGTAAACTATGAGGTATAATTATGTAATTAATAACAAAAATCCCAAGCTCCTACTATGTAGCAGTTGGCACGATGTCATTCCGAACCCACCACTTCATCTATTGAGATTTTTATTCCATGAAAGCAGAGGCAAAGCAAAGAAGAAAAGAAATTAATCTATAGTTTAAAAAAGAAAATTTAATTTCAAACACATTGACAATACCAATTTTATTGGTCGTGTTCTATAGCGAGGGGAGGACAAAAGGAGGTCACATAGCATGTGACCCAGTCGCTTAGATTGTTACGCTATATTTGGTTAGAAGGAGAGATAGAGAGAGGGTAAAAGGAGGAGGAAGATTGATGAATAGTGTAATGACCCGAATATTCGAGCTATTACTTAAAGCTAAGGCCCGTTTGAATTGTTTCTGCTTGTGCTTTTAATCAGTGGAAGAAGAGAAACAAAAAACTATAGCTTTTCAGTAATAGTTTGAAACTATATTATTAAAAGAGCTTTAATGGGTCAAAAATGGTTTCAATATTATTCTTAAAGTTACAAAAATGTTATATTTAAGCTTATAATAATTAATACTATGGTTAAAATTTCAAAGTCTATTTTAAAAGTGCTTTTTTGAGAAGTCACATTTTGTAGATTTGATAGAAAGCATTTCTGAAGAACAAAAGCACTTCTAACATATTACCCATACACTTCCAAAAGTAGCTTTTGGACTCAAGAAGCCAAAAGTAACTTGTAGAAAGCCATCTCAAAGAAGCCCTTAATCTTACTTGTGAAAATGCGTATTTTTTAAAATCATAATCATATTACTTAGTGTTCACCGTAAATATTTTTAAAACATTTGTTTACTTTTAATTACAAACACTTACTTAACTAACTTGCTGTAACACTCGCCAAATTTTCATGTAATAGATGAGTAATGACGTTAAGTAATTTTCTTATTGATATATGATATAATGCTACTAACTATCTTATTTGAGTTTTATAACAGGTGACAGTCACGTGGAATTGGTGTGGTCAAGGTTTTCATGTCAATGATGTTGCATGCATGGTATATATTTTGTGATTAGTTTAGATTTTTTTTTTTTTTTTGCATCTGTGAATATGTGGCAGTTCAGCAAGCCAAACCTTTAAGTTCGGCAGGCCAAAATGACCCTCACAGAACGGTAGGCCGATGGAATTACATCAGCAGGCCAGACCTCATGGCTTCTACAGGCCGAAGTGAAACATCGGCAGGCTGACGAGCAATCAGCAGAAATTTTTTCAAAATTTGTGACAAGGATGATTTTGATGATTGGATGATTAAAGTTTGATTGATTGGCATATTTTTGGATGATTTAATTCTGATTGATTAGTATAATTTTTGGCCTTTTCTTTAATTTTGGTAATAAAAGGTTTGACTTTTATGATGATTTGAATTATTGATATAGTTTCCTATTTTAAAGGTTAAAATAAGGTAAGTGGAACTAACCCAAATGATTTTCCCTAATCCCCTCCATTTTTCACGTGTATTTGCCTCAATTTAATCAAAGAATTTCTGAAATTATAGAAAAGATATCTCCTCCTTTTTACTCCATTTTTCATCTTTTCACATAAACGATATATATCTCTCTCTCTTTTCTTCAGACGCTTTCTCTCAACTCTACACGTTTTCTTTTCCTCTTCTCTCCTTTAATTCTCCTGCAAATATTTGAATGAAAATTTGAGTTTTATCTTAGGTGAATTCGAAGGAAGCTTGACAAGAAATTTTTTTGAGGTAAGAGTCTTACTCCCAGTATTTCTAAAATTGTAGACTACCTGTAATCCGACCACCATACCATTGTATATAAATTTCTGTTTGTTTTGAAATTTTAATATGCTATTCATGTATGTGTTATGTGATTTTCCTCCAAATTTCACATTTATTGGATTTTTCTACGTTGAGATATGAATTTTCATCTCTTTGCCACTCACAGTTAATTAATGCTGATCGGTAACGTTGTAATTTCTCTATGTTCCGCCCCCATAACTTTGTCTATAATTCTCTATTTGCTTTGAAATTTTTAATATGATTTTCATGTATATGCTATGTGATGTTGCTCCAAATTTTTTGCCATTTGGTGTTATGTAGGCTAAGATATTAAATGTTCATGCTCTGCACCTCATAATGAATTGTTGCTGATTGGTTATGTTGCACAAAAAACATGGTTTTTGTTCAAGGGACAAACGTGCTTTGATTTTTACGAAATTTGGCAAATATGTTCATGTATATGTTAAGTTATGGACTAGAAAGTTTGGTGATGATTTGATGAATAGTTTATGTGTTATTGAATTTTCATTAAGACTAGGTTTTGGGACTGTTTTATCAATGAATTGATGGACTGCTATTTTATGCATTTGTTGTATGACTAAATGATTTTATTTGGTGATGAGAATTTTTGTGGTATTGTACTTGTATGTTAATAAGTCGCTATTAAAATTTTGGAGGCTAAGTAATTTTATTTTAATTGTTTGAAAATGTTTACAATTGTACACTCACTGCTTCTCAAACCTGAAGTTTGTTTCACCACTGATTTCCCAATGCATGTTTTGATTTATTTTTTTTTATTTGAAGCTCAATTTTGAATATGTTATAGTTCTAGGTGTCTATTACATGCAAGATTTTTGTGGTATTATTTTAGGATGTAGATAATTTATTTTGTGAATGTAAGATAGGATTGCTCACTGTTTTGCTATTGTGGACAGTTTTGGTATTGTATGTTATGTGACTTATTTAAATTGCCAAATGAATTTTTACTACCAATGAAAAATCACGGTAATATGTTTATTTCTGCCAAGTGTGGTGCCCAAATTGTGTGTGAATGTTGAGTTATTGAGTTTTGAATTCATGGAGGTCAGAAAGCATTTGTGTTGATAGTTTGGCTCTAATGTTTTAAGGTTAATGAAACATGTTATAAATTAATGTATTCAAGAGATGAATGTATTTGGGATGTAATATGGTATTGGAATATGTTATGTGGTGTTGAACGATTTCGTGGTCTCACAAAAATTAATATTAATTGTTATTTTTAAATGAATGTATGACATGAACACACTAAGGAGCGAGCACATAAAGACTGCGGCGACGTCACCTACGATTAAGGTTAAGTAAGCTAAATAGGTAAGTACATTCTCATCTGCAACATGATATGGATTGTGAAAAGTTTGAAATTTATGCTCATGATGATTTTTTTTATGATGAATCTTTGACGGTTTTAATTGATTGTTTGCTATGAAAGTTTGAATTATCAAAAGTTATGCATGTTTGATGAAGACGTATTTCAAAGTATGAAAGTATAAATATGTATATATGTATCACCTAAATAAGTGTTGCACACCCAATTTTATGTTATGTTTATGTTAATGTTGTCATGTTTGGTTTGGGATTAGCTACCCCTCTCCTCTCATGACGGCGCGCCAACAATGATGATAATGGTGCAACACTTAGGCCCCTAAGATAAAATGATCAAAGTTTTAATATGGACAAGGTAATGAAAGTTATGGTCTTTATGAAATTGTGTATAGTGCATTATTATGATGATGCATATGGTGATTATGTTCATAAAATGTTTTACTTGTGAGACATGAAATTTACTTACTAAGCTTTAGCTTATTCAATTTTACATCATGTTGCAGATAAGGGTAAGAGAGCTTTGGAATAGGTGGAGGTCAAAGACAGGCATGTGAACCAAGAACGATGAATTGTAAATGGAAGAACACCAAAGAGGAAATTTATAGATATATTTTATATTTCAAAATTTTGAGTATGTTTATTTGATGACTTTTAAAGATTTGAACTATGACACCTTATCTTTATAGTATTATCAATTATTTTCTGCCTTTGAAATTCATCTATACTTGTTTCCAAATTTATTTTTTTTTTTACAGTAGTTTGGTCTGCCGATCATTATTGGTCGGTATGCCGATGTAATGTTCGTCCTATCGAACTTAGGGATTTTAAAACCCAGTTTTGCAGAGCCTCGGGCGGCCTGCAAACGGTTAGAGTTTAAACTGCCAGACAGGTTCGGCCTGCAAAAGTCCAAAGTTTGGCCTGCCGAACTGTGTATGTGGATTTTCAAAGATGTTTTAAAATTTTATTCAATTTACATTGGTATTGATAAACTATTTAAATGATGTTTTATAGTCTAAAATTTATTAAGTATTGATATAAAAAAAAATGTGTATGCATGGATCCTGGGTATGTCTTCTAAATTTTATTTTGAACAAATAGTTTATCTTAAAATAAAGGTATTAAGGAATGAATGAAACGATATCTGTGATGTCTGTAAATAGGGAGTTACAGGCTTTGGTATCATAGTGAATTTTCATTTTCAATTCATATTGCCACACATCAGTCTAAGTCCTCCAAGTAAGTATGTCTTAAAGTTAAAAGTTTAGATGCAAGTTTGATGATAAGTATAAGATTTAGCTACCTAATGATTAATGCCCTAGTAGTGAAAACCTGTCTCATAAATTAAAAGATTGTTCCTAAAAAAAAAAATTATAGCTCTTTTAGGAAAATCAACTATAGACGGCCGTAGAAGAATGCAAACTCGTACTCAGACCAACGAAAGGTTAATGACAATGATCGCTGAGCTGCAAAGACAACTTGAGGAACAAAGAAGAGAGATTGTAGCATTGAGGGCCAATGGTCATGACGGCGAATGATGAGGCAACGACATGTCATCTCCTCCTCCTCCCTAGCCACAAGTAAATGAAGTCCCGGCTCCTGTTGCTGAACCCAGACTGGCCTATCAGGAACCAATCCTAGTCAGATGGAAGAGGGTTAAGCCAGTGGATTTTGAAAGTTCCAACAATCCACTTGTCGCTCAAGGATGGCTAAAGACGATTGAGGCCACTCTGACACTCATGGGCTTCACGGATAATGAAAAGGTTCTCTGTGCTTCATACTGCCTCACCATGGAGGCCATGATTTGGTGGGATAGAATCTAACAGAGCAGGAATGTTGATGAAATGACATGGGCTAACTTCGTTCATGAGTTCAACATGAAGTTCTTCCACATGAACATTACCAGGAAGCATTATGATGAGTTCGAGAACCTACGCCAGGGAGACATGTCAGTTACAGATGTAGTGGCAAAATTCAATCATTTAGCTCGTCTTTGCCCGGGGATGGTTAGCAATGAAAGTGAAAGAGTCAGAAGACTAATCAGAGTTCTTAGGCCAGAGATTGCTGCAATTATTGATGGGGCAAGTCCACCCAGAAGCCAAGAGCAGGTTGTTATAAGGGCCCAACCTGCTGAATTTCATCTGTCAAAGCTAAGAAGAAACCAACCTCAGTCAGGTTAGCCAGTAAACAATGCAAGCAACCAGAACCGCCTTCAACATAGAAACAACAATAATAGCAATAACAACAACAACAACCAAAACTGGAGGAATAACAAGAGGAAGGGCAATTCTCAGAACCAACAGGGTCAAGGTAACAAGAGGCATAATGGCGGCCAGTCTAGCAACAATAACAAGCAGATTCAGGCATGCGCCAAATGTGGGAAGAAACATCCTGGAGAATGCCATCTAGGGACAAACTAGTGTTTCATCTGTGGACGAGAAGATCATTTTGCCAAAAATTGCCCGAACCAGACGAATGCTCAAGCCCAATAGAGAGCTTCTCAAGCCTAACTCCATCATATGCAAGCCTCCTTAGAAGGGCCATTGATTAGTCAAGGAAGACTTGAAGCCCCACCTACAAATGCCCACATCTACACCAATGACAAAAGAACAGGTGGCTGCTGAAGCTTCTAATGTGGTCACAGGTCAGATCTCAAGTCTTTCTATTAATGCACATGTCCTCTTTGATACGGGTGCCACACATTCTTTGTATCGTCGTCCTTTGGTAAGAAGTTAGATTTAGAATCCGTGAGATAGGGATTCACTACAAGACTATCCTCCGGGGAAGTGATGATATCTATGCACTGTATGCATATTGTTCCTCTATGGATTTTTGAAAGGGTACTTTTCTTTGACCTCATTGCGATCGATATGTACAATTATGACATGATTCTCGGGGTAGATTTTCTGAGCAAGTACAATACTACCATTGAATGCCAAAAACAAAAGGTGATCTTCCAACCAGAAGGTGAACAGAAGTTCGTGTATGTGGGCGAGTCTAGAAAGAAACCTAGTATGTTTTTGTCAGCCATGGAAGCAAGGAAGTTGTTAGCAAGCGGCTGCATGGGTTATTTGGCAAACGTTGTAGAAAAAAGTTAGGGAGAAAAGACAAGAATTGAAGATGTGGCAGTTGTACGAGAATTTCTAGAGGTATTTCCAGATGATTTGTCAAGCTTACCCCTGATAGAGAAATTGAATTTGAGATTGAGCTCACTCCAGGCACCGACCTAATTTCAAAGGCACCTTACAGAATAGTCCCGACAGAGTTGAAGGAGCTTCATACACAATTAAAGGAACTACTTGACGAAGGCTTCATTAGGCCTATTCACTCACCATGGGGAGCCCCAGTTCCATTTGTCAAGAAGAAAGATGGCTTTATGAGACTCTGTATTAACTATAGAGAATTGAACAAGGCGACGATCAAGAACAAGTATCCATTGCCTCGAATCGATGACTTGTTTGATCAGCTAAAGGGTGCATCTATGTTCTCAAAGATTGATCTGTGGTCGGGATATCACCAGTTGAAGATCAAAGAAGGAGACATCCCAAAAGCAGCCTTCAAATCGAGGTATGGTCACTATGAATCTATGGTTATGCCTTTCGGTCTAAGAAATGCACCTGCAGCCTTCATGGACTTGATGAATCGAGTATTTAAGGATTTTCTCGATAAATTTGTTGTTGTGTTTATCGATGATATTCTTGTTTATTCAAAAAATTAGGAAAAACATGCAGAGCATCTAAGTATCGTGTTGGAGACGTTAAAGAGACACAAGTTATATGTAAAAGTCTCCAAGTGTGAGTTTTGGCTCGACAGAGTGTCTTTCTTAGGGCATGTAGTATCAAAAGAAGGGATAACGTTAGATCCAGCTAGAGTAGAGGCTGTTCTCAATTGGAAACAACCGATAAATGCAAGTGAGATAAGGAGCTTCATGGGCCTAGCTGGTTATTATCAGAGATTCGTAAAAGACTTCTCCAAGATAGCAGCACCACTCACAAATCTAACTTGCAAGGGAAAGAAGTTTCAATGGATAGATGCATGCGAGAAGAGTTTCCAATTGTTAGACATGTATGCTCTAAGGAGTAAAAATGTAATAAGTTTTTGGAGACATTTTTATCAATAAAGAATTTATTCATTTATATATACCAAATATTGTCCTCTTTAAGTTCATATTTATTGAATGTATGATAAGCAAACAGTAGTCTGAGACTGTCAGTCTAAACCTTAAGAATTGGGCATATGATGGGATGATTATGCGGAAGACACAATTCTTAGGGTGACGGTCTAAAACATATGATCCGCAATCGAGGGAATAAAGTTGGGCGCTTTATTCATGTAAAGATTGTTATGTTGTCTATATCCCTTTTGGGAGATGGTTTGTCTTGACCATCGGAGTTGGACTCCATGAATAGAAACATTGGCACGTTGTCATAGGTGACGATGTGTTGGATCGAGACATAAAGTGAATTGATTTGGATTAATAATTCTGTCTTGGCAAATCGATTCACTTTAGACAATCATTTGTATTGTATCTTAATCCTGAGATGAATAATGGGCCCGTTGTCTCGACTTGTGTCTTTTGATGTACCAATGGGTGACTCCCACATCTCTATAGTGGCATGCATGCCGGTACGTTGGAGGCATGACTCTTGATAGTGTAGACTTGTTATTCATAGATATGGAATCCATAGCTCCTCTTTAGGAGTAATGATATCCTCTTATATGCGTTGTCCTGTAATTGGAAAATTGGAGCGCTCAACCATTTGGATACATAGGTGTAACCGAATGGTATACTATCTTTGGATGGTAAGTTTTCTAATGGTGAGACAATGGAACGTAAGATAAAAATAATCGAGAAGGTAAGACAGAACTTGTCCTTAAGCCGATTATGGATGATCATATGGGGATGCGATACACTATGATATGTCATGGAGACTTAGCTACACGAGCTTCGTAATTCTATAAAGTTCGAGAGTGCAGCTCCAAGCTTTTAGTGGAGTAGCGTTGGAGTTGATAATTGTGAAATGTATATCTGGGATATTGGGTTTCATAATTATCATGAGCTTGAACTTTATAGGTCCATTTTGGTCCCCTTTGCTAGCTCACAAAATCCTGTAACGACACGACGTGCTTTTCCAATAATTGGTGACTTATGTCGGATTTATCAGATTGGTTTAAAATTTATAAGAATCAAATAATTCATGTCTGTTTATCGGTTGAATTAATTATATAAGAAAATTAGTTCAAGATGAACCTGTTGAATTATTGCGTTCGGGTAATTCTTGTCTGTTTATCGGTTGTTTTAATTTTGGACAATTAGAACAAGATAAACTTGTAGAATTATTATGAATTAATTTATTTTCTTAGAGATTATCTTGATAAAGTTTGTTTTGATCAGATATCTTTTCTATTGGGCTATTTGAATCAAAACTGAGACTTTATCCTTTAGAATTTCGGGTGGAAAATAAAAGATTCGAGGAGATTTTTTCTCAGCAGTTTGGCCTGCCGGATGACGTGTTCGGCCTGCCGAACTGGCCTGTTCGGCCTGCCTATCAGAAAGTTCGGCCTGCCGACCGACGATAGTTAAGATTACGCATTTTCACGCGGATCTTATCAGATATTGATCCGAACTTGATTCTGTTTTGATTTTTTGAGACCTAATCTGATATGGACTGACCCTAGGACCAATAGGTATAAAAAGGGAGTGAGTCTAATGATTTACTCATATCAATTTGAGAGATTAAGAGTGATACTCTTCTAGTGAGCATCTGAAAACTCCCTGAGAGCTTTTGTTCACAAATCACGAACACTAGCTTTGGGTTCTCTCTATTGGTTGGAAGGAGAGTCACCGGTGGAAGAGCTGTACGTGTGAGCCCACACTCACTCCGGTTGTGGATAGAGAATAGCAAAGAAGACCAGTTGGTTGAGGCTCTTCTGGAACGTTACTTCTCTACATAGGTCGCGGAGGTTCTTCGGCACACTGAGGTTAGTAAGATCTGTTTAGTTTATACATATAACATGTCAAACTTGTGTTTTGGAAAATACTCTGATGAAAATTTTTTAAAAAATTCTGCTACGCACTTTGTTTCCAACACCAAGAACTGAAGAAGAGGTTAACTACCGCTCCAGGATTGGCCATTCCTGAAGGAAATGATGCCTCTAAGATAGGCCTTGGTGTTGTTCTAATGCAAAATGACAGAGTGATCGCTTACGCATCGAGACAACTAGAGGATTAAGAGAAGAGCTATCCTACTCATGATCTCGAGTTAGCGGCTATTGTTTTTGCACTGAAAATATGGAGACATTACTTATATGGGGTCCAATGCAAGATTTTCACCGATCATCAAAGTTTAAAGTATTTCTTCACTCAGAAGGACCTGAACATGAGATAGCAAAGATGGCTAGAGCTGGTGAAGGATTACGACTGTGAAATCCTTTATCATCTTGGAAAGGCTAATCCAGTGGCTGATGCTCTAAGTAGGAAGACTGCTACCATGCTGATGTCATTACAAGCAATGTCTCAGCCTTTAAGGAAGGAAATTCTGGACTTCGGATTAGAACTCATATCAGGCCAACCTTCAGCACTCACTCTTGCTCCAACGCTGTTCGATGAGATCCGAAGTAAGCAAGACCAAGATGTAAACCTTGCGAGGGTTAAGCAGGAAATGAAGGAAGGGAAATGTGAAGAGTTTCGAATGGCTGATGATGGAACTCTATACCTCAAGGACCATTTATGTGTTCCCAACGTTGATGGTTTAAGGGAAAGGATCTTGGTAGAAATACATGATACTCCTTATTCAATTCACCCAGGTGCAATAAAGATGTATAATGATCTAAGGGATAACTTCTGGTGGTTGAAACGTGATGTTGCTATGTATGTGAAGAAATGTTTGACATGCCAGCAAGTTAAAGCTGAACACCAGAGACCTGGCAGTGATCTATAGACAATCCATATACCGGAATGGAAATGGGAGGATATTGCAATGGATTTCATTACCAGGTTGCCAAGGACTATGAAAGGTTATGATGTTATTGGGGTTGTTGTGGATCGACTGACAAAGACGGCACATTTCATTCCTATCAAGATTATTTACTCTATGGAGCGGTTAGCGGAACTCTATGTCAAGGAGATTATATGACTGCATGGAATCCCTAAGTCTATCATCTCTGATCGCGATGGCAGGTTCACGTCCAAGTTTTGGAAAGTGTATAGTCTGTGATGGGCACCAAGTTGCACTTTAGTACAACTTTTCATCCTCAAACAGATGGCCAAACAGAGAGGACAAACTTGATCTTAGAGGATATGCTTTAGGCTTGTACTCTTGAGTTCAAGACCAGCTGGTGTAAAATGTTACCATTAGCAGAATTCGCTTACAACAACAGCTATCAGGCAACAATTGGGATGGCACCTTATGAGGCTCTATATGGACTAAAATGTAGGTCACCTATATGTTGGCATGAAGCTGGTGAAAAGAAATTGACGGAAAGCATTGACGCCGAAAGGACTGAATTTGTCAACGAAACCTCTAAGATGATAAAGTTGATAAGAAGGAGGATGAGACCGCTCAAAACCGTTAGAAGAGTTATGATGATAAGAGAAGAAGACCCTTAGAATTCGTCGTAGGAGAATTTGTGTTCTTAAAGGTAGCACCAATGAAAGGAGTTATGAGGTTCGGGAAGAAAGGCAAGTTTAGTCCAAGATTTATCGAACCCTGTGAAATTGTGAAGCGAATAGGCAAAATAGCTTATCAATTGAGATTGCCATTAGTAATGTCAATAATGCACGATGTGTTCCATGTTTTGATGCTCAAGAAATATGTCCCAAATCCTACGCACGTGATTAAGCCACAGGTGATCGAAATACGAGGTAACTTCAGTTATGAAGAAAAGCCAGTGGAGATTCTAGATCGGAAGACTAAGACCTTGAGGAATAAAGAAATTCCATTGGTCAAGGTTTTATGGTGAAATCACCAAGTGCAAGAAGCTGCATGGGAACACGAAGATGACATGAGATCCAAATATCCACAACTGTTCTGAGTTTCGAGGATGAAACTCTTATAAGGTGGGGAGAATTGTAATACCCGTCAAATTTTCATGTAACAGATGAGTAATGACGTTAAGTAATTTCCTTATTGATATATGATATAATGCTACTAACTATCTTATTTCAGTATTATGACAGGTGACAGTCATGTGGAATTGGTATGCTCAAGGTGTTCATGTCAATGATGTTGCATGCATGGTATATATTTTGTGATTAGTTTAGATTTTTTTTTTGTTGCATTTGTGAATATGTGGCAGTTTGGCAAGCCGAACCTTCAAGTTCGGTAGGCCGAAATGACCCTCACGGAACGGCAGGCCGATGGAATTACATCGGCAAGCCGGACCTCATGGCTTCGGTAGGCCGAAGTGAAACATCGGCAGGCTGAAGACGGCTGACGAGCAATCAGTAGAAATTTTTTCAAAATTTGTGACAAGGATGATTTTGATGATTGGATATTAAATTTTGATTGATTGGCATATTTTTGGATGATTTAATTCTGATTGATTAGTATAATTTTTGGCCTTTTCTTTAATTTTGGTAATAAAAGGTTTGACTTTTATGATGATTTGAATTATTGATATGGTTTCCTATTTTAAAGGTTAAAATAAGGTAAGTGGAGCTAACCCAAATGATTTTCCCTAATCCCCTCCATTTTTCATGTGTATTTGCCTTAATTTAATTAAAGAATTTCTAAAATTATAGAAAAGATATCTCCTCCTTTTTACTCCATTTTTCATCTTTTCACATAAACGATATATATATATCTCTCTCTCTTCTTCAGTTGCTTTCTCTCGTCTCTACACATTTTATTTTCCTCTTCTCTCCTTTAATTCTTCTGCAAATATTTGAATGAAAATTTGAGTTTTATCTTGGGTGAATTTGAAGGAAGTTTGAGAAGAAATTTTTTTGAGGTAAGACTCTTGCTCTAGGTATTTCTAAAATTGTAGACTACCTGTGATCTGACCCCCATATCGTTGTATACAAATTTTTGTTTGTTTTGAAATTTTAATATGTTATTCATGTATGTGTTATGTGATGTTCCTCCAAATTTCACATTTATTGGATTTTTCTACGTTGAGATATGAATTTTCTTCTCTTTGCCACTCACAGTTAATTAATGCTGATTGGTAACGTTGTAATTACTCTATGTTCCGACCCCCATAACTTTGTCTACAAATCTCTGTTTGCTCTGAAATTTTTAATATGATTTTCATGTATATGCTATGTGATGTTGCTCCAATTTTTTTGCCATTTGGTGTTATGTAGGCTAAGATATTAAATGTTCATGCTCTGCACCTCATAATGAATTGTTGCTGATTGGTTATGTTGCACAAAAAACATGGTTTTTGTTCAAGGGACAAACGTGCTTTGATTTTTACGAAATTTGGCAAATATGTTCATGTATATGTTAAGTTATGGACTGGAAAGTTTGGTGATGATTTGATGAATATTTTATGTGTTATTGAATTTTCATTAACACTAGGTTTTGGGACTATTTTATCAATGAATTGATGGACTGTTATTTTATGTAGTTGTTGTATAATTAAATGATTTTATTTGGTGATGAGAATTTTTGTGGTATTGTACTTGTATGTTAATAAGTTGCTATTAAAATTTTGGAGGCTAAGTAATTTTATTTTAATTGTTTGAAAATGTTTACCATTGTATACTCACTGCTTCTCTAACCTAAAGTTAGTTTCACCATTAATTTCCCAATGCATGTTTTGATATATCCTGATCTTATTTGAAGCTCAATTTTGAATATGTTATACTTCTAGGTGTCTATTACATGCAATATTTTTGTGGTATTATTTTAAGATGTAGATAATTTATTTGTGAATGTAAAAAAGGATTGCTCACTGTTTTGCTATTGCTGGCAGTTTTGGTATTGTATGTTATGTGACTTATTTAAATTGCCAAATGAAATATTTACGACCAATCAAAAATCATGGTAATATGTTTATTCCTGCCAAGTGTGGTGTCCAAATTATGTGTGAATGTTGAGTTATTGAGTTTTGAATTCATGGAGGTTAGGAAGCATTTGTGTTGATAGTTTTGGTCTAATGTTTTAAGGTTAATGAAACATATTATAAATTAATGTATTCAAGAGATAAATGTATTTGGGATATAATATGGTATTGGAATATGTTATGTGGTGTTGAATGATTTTGTGGTCTCACAAAAATTAATGTTAATTGTTATTTTTAAATGAATGTATGACATAAACACACTAAGGAGCGAGCACGTCGAGACTACGGCGACGTCACCTACGATTAAGGTTAAGAAAGCTAAATAGGTAAGTACATTCTCACCTGCAACATGATGTGGATTGTGAAAAGTTTAAAATTTATGTTCATGATGATTTTTTTTATGATGAATCTTTGACGGTTTTAATTGATGTTTTACTATGAAAGTTTGAATTATCAAAAGTTATGCATGTTTGATGAAGACGTGTTTCAAAGTATGAAACTATAAATATGTATATATGTATCACCTAAATAAGTGTTGCACACCCAATTTAATGTTATGTTTATGTTTATGATGTCATGTTTGGTTTGGAATTAGCTACCCCTCTCCTTTCATGACGGCGCGCCAACAATGATGATAATAGTGCAACACTTTGGCCCCTAAGATAAAATGATCAAAGTTTTAATATGGACAAGGTAATGAAAGATATGTTCTTTATGAAATTGTGCATAGTGCATTATTATGATGATGCATATGGTGATTATGTTCATAAAATGTTTTACTTGTGAGACATGAAATGTACTTACTAAGCTTTAGCTTATTCAATTTTACATCATGTTGCAGATAAGGGTAAGAGAGCTTTGGAATAGGTGGAGGACAAAGACGGGAGTGTGAACCAAGAACGATGAATTGCAAACGGAAGAACACCAAAGAGGAAATTTATAAATATATATTATATTTCAAAATTTTGAGTATGTTTATTTGATGAATTTTAAAGATTTGAACTATGACACCTTATCTTTATAGTATTATCAATTGTTTTCTGCCTTTGAAATTCATCGAGACTTGTTTCAAAATTTATTTATTTTTTTTAACAATAGTTCGGCCTGCTGATCATTATTGGTCGGTATGCCGATGTAATGTTCGACTTGGCGATCCCACTATGTCGGCCTGCCGAACTTAGGGATTTTAAAACCCCATTGTGCAGAGCCTCGGGCGGCCTACCGGCGGTTGGAGTTCGGACTACCGGATAGGTTCGGCCTGTCGATGTCCAAAGTTCGGCCTACCGAACTATGTATGTAGATTTTCAAAGATGTTTTAAAAGTTTATTCAATTTACATTGGTATTGATAAACTATTTAAAGGATGTTTTATAGTCTAAAATTTGTTAAGTATTGATATAAAAAAAATGTGTATGCATGGATCCTAGGTATGTCGTCTAAATTTTATTTTGAGCAAATAGTTTATCCTAAAATAAAGGTATTAAGGAATCAATGAAACGATATCTGTGATGTACGTAAAGGGGGTGTTACACTTGCAAACACGATGCTAGCTTACTACTAGACCGTAAGATATTGTACTCAATAAATATTCTTCCACAAAGCAGAAGTTAAATAGTAGCAGTATATATAGCCCAACCATCTCATTTATCCCATCGTTGCACCTTACTTAACAATTTTTCATATTGGCCTTTTGGCAAGATTTCCTGTAACATGAAAAAACTAGATGAACATTCATTCAGCAAATTTAAACATTTTTTACAAAACATTTAAAAAGGAATACTAGTAATAATATATGATTCCAGCTATTTTTAATTATGAACATCTTATTGTCATCCTTAACTTATTATGATTTGTGGACCCAAATATACGTACCAAACACGCATGACCATCGAACACTAAGACCGTAACTTAACTTAATATGATGCTCCCCTTGGATTGAGAGACTTATAGGGTGTTTGGGAGAGCAGTTTAAACCATTAAATTTAGTTTGAGAATTGTAGCATGTAAGAGTTTTACAGTATAGCTTTTTACCGTAGCATGTGAGAGCTTTACACTGTTTACAGTTCAAATTATTAGTCTGAACTACACTTTCAAACATCTTTTTATAATCCTCACCTAAGTGGAGGTTGGTACAACATTTAATTGTCTTATGTTTAGTTTACCAATATTATATACTTAGTAAACAGTTGTATGCTATGACTTGGATTTAAAATAACAAGCATAATAAATGTTGAACATAGTTTATATCATAAATTGGAAATTAAAAAATAATAAGAATAACAAATGCAAACATATTTCAAACATGTGTATAGTATATTTACAGAATTGAGCAAAGGCAAAGCACAACAAAGAAAAAAAAAAGAAAATTAATCTACAATTTGAAAAAGAAAAATCAATTTCAAAAATATTGACAATTTTGATTTTATAGGTTATGTTCTATAACAAGAGGGGACCAAAATGAGGTTTCCTAGCTTGTGACTCACTTGCTTGGATTGTTATGTTATGTTTGGTTAGAAGGAGAGATAGAGGGAGAAAAAAGGGTGGAGAAAGAGAGATGGATGGAGAAACATAATTCATTATTAGGCTAGAGGGAGGAGATGAGATAGATGAGAGGTAGAGGATGTGGTATTCTTCCAAATGCACCAAGTTGAATCCCTCTATTAATGTAAGTGTTCACGTAATACACCAACATCAAATTCTAAAAAAACTATTTGTGACACTCGAGAATTTCTAGTGCATTATAAATGTAATAATTAAAGGATTATGATAAGCAAAATACGTGTCACAAGGATTATTGTTTTAATCTGATTTTTATGATAAATTCCATAAAAGTGAAGATGGGATTTCTAAGGGTAAAAATCATGCCATAGTCTTATACAAGAAAGAAAGGATATAAAAAAAAGCTGGAAAGCTTAACTGTTGCAACAAATGTTAAGACAAAAATACAGTTTAAGGAAAATATTGTATAAAAATATGAAAAATTATACAGTATTAGAATTATGTAGTACAAGGATTATATTGATAAACTAATGTAGTATAAGAAATTACACTAATAGAGTTAAGCAGTATGGAAATTATATTTTCAAATAATGCAGTATAGAAATTAAACTGTATAAAGTTAAGCAATATAAGAATTATACTGTGTGGAGGATACGGATGAGTGAGAAATACTATGTAAGTTTATAACAAAATAGAACAAGTGTACTAGTAGTATAGAAAAATACTATTAGTGTAAAACTTAATGTGGGACCCATAAGGACACCTCAACGGATGGATAAGAATGCCACATCTCCCTCTTTGGAACCAGTTTTGGATAGGTATGGAAGCAACTTTTTTTGAAAATTGCAATTTGGTCCATAGATTAGCTATTTTTGCAATTAAGGACCTAGGTGAAAATATCCATCAAGTGACACTTGTATGATGGAAATTTGGCCACATCTCTTCCCCATGATGGTTGGATTTTTTTGAGTAGTGGAGAGCAAACTCTTGTTTGCAAAATGGTCCCTAGATCAAGTCTTTTTTATTATTCAAGGGCTTAAGTGAAGAGATAAGCCTTTGTCTTCATCATTTTGTGCATAAACTATGAAAACATGCTCATTTTTGGCTCTCCAAGAAACCGGCCCTAGTTCTCCTAATTCTTCTTAATATTTTTCAAAGACTTAACCTTAATTCAAGCTTTGGATCAAGTTTAAGTGGTCTGGTGCATGATAAGCCACTTTTGGAGGTAAAAATCCAATCTTTACTCTATTTGTTTTAGTGTTCTTCCTTAGAGTTTTGAGTGGATTTTCATGGGCTATATTATGGTTATTCTCAAGGTGGATTAGCAAATCTTAAGGTACCAAAGAAGAGGATTCAAAAGCATGAAGAAATCCTTGGTAAACTCTTAAACCTTAGTCTTGAAAATATGTTGTTTTCATGAGTTAAGATTATGATTTGTAATCTTTTTGAACTATGGCATATATAAAAGACTCTATGGTATGATTATATACTATGTTAAGAAGATGATGATGATGATAGAAAGATAAAAAAATTATGGTCAAAGATTAAAAAGACAAACTGTGACAAACTTTGTAATAAACGCTAAGTTTAAGAAAACTAAGTGTTTGATGAAATGATTTTAACCATGACATGAAAAGAAAACCATATGACATGATTATTTTATATGTTAAGTGCTTGATCAAATGTTTGAAAAGGTTTAGATGAGATTATACATTAGAAAATTAAGTTAAGATAAGTTAAGGTGCAAAAAAGTGTGTTTAAGGGCATTTTTGAAAGAATTTTATGTTTGAGGCCCCTTGAGGCCAAATTATTTCCTGGGTTCAACATGTGATTTATTGAAAACGTCAAGTCAGACAATTTCTATGAAGAAATTCCACTTGCATTCCGATCGAAGCAAGCTGAAAAATGTTGACTTCAGTTCTTCCTTGTCAAGAACGTCATTAAGATGAAAGATTTTGATAAAAGTTAAAACATGGAAATTTTATATCTCATTGAAACGGTAAAAAATCATAGACAGTTTGTAAAAATTCTATACCCATTCAAGTTATGAATTTTACTAGATTTTAAGCATAATTATGAAATGTTTTGAATTCGACCAAAGAGTTTTTGTAAGTTTTAATCCTTGTAGAAAACTAAACATTTTGGTATAAAGCGGTCGTCTTTGATCCCAAGGGCAAAAATGTAAAGATTTTATCTTTCGAGCTAAAATCGTAAAACTGTGTGAAACTATATTTTTTCCATTGTGAAGTGCTAGTTCTCTACACTGCAATGAGTAGTGAGTAACCATAGATGTTAACCTTAAAAAAATTTAAAGTTTTTATCAAATAAAGAATGAGAAGCACATTAAGGGTGAAAACATCAAGATTTACGTATTACAGTTCAAAATTGTAAAGTTTTAATGAAAAGGATTTTATAGAAAGAAAATCGATGTTTGGTTTTTATAATGATATAAGTAATAAAGAAATGAAAGTTTTCTTTTAAAATGGACTCTGAAAGTTTTCTAAGACCCGTCAAGGGCAAAATAGTCATTTTTTGTAAAAAGGCTAAAATGGACCCTGAAACATTTGATTTAGAAAAACGCCCCTTTGTAGGAATTTTTTTTGTAACCCATAAGTAATGGGATGATAAAGTTAAACGAGAAGTTTAGTAAAGCTATAAGGTTCATGAAAAATTCGTTAAGGGTAAATTCGTCAATTTCAAAGAAACCGCTAAAATGGAGCCAAGCCCTTCGAATAAGCGAGACGCCCTTAGGCAAAAAATGTTCCATAATGCATCAAGTAATAAAAGCATCAAGTAAAATGGGAAATTCAACTAAGGACATTTAAGTAAATACAAGAAAAGTAAACCGATTGGATATAAAGTTAAGTAAGAGAAATGAACGGTTAACATATATGTTATATTATCGATCATAAGAAATTTAGATAATAGTTAGGTATCGTTTGAATATGACACAAAAGCCAACTAATGAAAGAAAAAGGAATGAAACAGGAACTTTAGAGCTATAAGTCAGTAAGTTTCAAACCTCACCTATAGCACGAAGAAAATGAATTTCAAATACTTTGAATATGTTTTTTATGTTTGTTTTGCTATGCAAAAAGATTTAAAGATCAAGATAAGACTTGCAATGCATTTTCAATTGTTATGTTTAAAGTATTTTTACCTATGTTGTGCATAACGTTTTAAAGTTCAAGTTATGATTTGCAATATGTTTGCAAATGATATGTTTAGCATTTGATATGCTTATCAAAGTTAACAAGAAAGTAAAACAAAGATATAAATAAGTGTCATACCAGCCTCCTTGATGTGAGGTATATAAGTTACATTAAAGTTATGATCCCGTTATTTGATAGTCTTAAGTCTTCCACAAGGGAAGCATTATGATTACGTTCTCATGATTGGTGATGTTGGTACGAACACTCAAGTTCACAAGATAAGAAAAGATACGAATGATAATAAGAAGCTCATAATTGAAAGTTTATAATTGAGCATAAATAGAATCATGCATTATGATATTGATTGCATTCCTTTTCAGTAATGTTTTTATGAAGAACGATTTATGAAAAATGTTCAAGAAATGATTTTATAAGAAATGTTGTTGAAAAACGTTTTACGAGAAAGTTTTTTTTAAAAATGTTTTAAAGTTTTGTGAGATAATGTTTGGACTTACTAAGTGTAAACTTATTATAAGTTCTTTTATGCTGTAGGTAGTCCTACGGGAGACCAGTAAGACTAGTTGAAAAGCTCGGTGTTGCAATAGACAGATACGAATGTTGGGTATAGATATCACCACGGCAGTTTTCCACTGGTAAAAGGAAAAGTTTTTACTGCTTTTTAAAAGATGTTTTGATAAAGTTTTTAAGAAAGTAAATGTCTCTTAATAGTTTTTAAGAAATGTTTTGAATAGTTTTAAAATCAAATTTTGAGATATGTCTTAATTTGTATTGCAACGAATGTCGCAACCGTTTTAAAGTATGTTTAAGAAAAAAAATTTAGCTAATATTTTTCTTAAAAAAAAAACCCAAGTCTCTCCCATGTTGCCCACTGTGCAACATGTTTTTCAACCCTTATCTCCTCACCTAAAAAGATTTTAAGGGCATCTTCGATACCATGTGAAATTGAAGCGTGAATGTCAAAAGTTTTAATATTTGAGCGTAAAAAACATTCTAAGGGAGTGGTGTAGTTTTGAGTGTGAAAATGTTAAAATTGCAGTCCCAATTGACACGCGAGTGCCTCGCCCATCTGGGCCACCGCGCTTCTCTGCTCCCATTTGCCATGGCCTCTCAAATCTCAATTGGGTCAAAAAAAAAAAAAAAAACTCTATTTTATCTTATTCCGTGTTGTGTGTTCAGCTTCAGCCAAGGCAAAGGAGAAAAAAAAAAAAAAAAAGAAAAGAAAAGAAAAGAAAAGAGATTTGGAAGCTTTGTGTTGAAAATGAGCCACAGCGGCAGCGACAAGCTGGTAAACTCAGTGTTCTACGCAGAGACTTACCATCCGATTCAAGCTGGAAGCATTGACGGCACCGACTTCCTCCCTCACGACAACGCCGTCTATCGCGCCCACCTCTGCTCTTCCGCTTCCCTTTGTCCGTCGTTTTCATCTTTTTCTCTGTCGTTATCTTCCCCATATTTATGTAAAATGTGATTTGCAGATGACCCTCTCGGTGATCCCAACCTCCTCGGCGACCCGTACTGCACTCTCTTTGTTGCTCGCCTGTCTCACCACACCACCGACCACACGCTTCGCAAGGTTTTCCCTTTCTTCCTTCTGTTTGGTTTGCGAGAAAATCCTCACGATTTTGATTTTGATTTTTTTTTTCCTTTCGTTTAATAAATAATAAGTAATTCATTAATTGATTTGTCACCAAAAAAAAAATATTATTGGATTGGTTCACTCTTCACAGGCTATGAGAAAGTATGGTCGGGTCAAGAATTTGCGCTTAGTTAGGCACATTGGTAAATTTCCCTTTTCACATTCCTATTTTCTTATTTTTATTTATTTATTTTACTTCAATAAAAGAAGCTTGCTTTGAATCTTAGACCAAAATGTTACCTCCATTGTTTTCTACTTTGTTGAAATGGTGCATTTTTAACCCTATGTTTTCAGAAAACAAATTTAACGTTGTACTTGTTCCTAACGTCTCTAATAAGAAGATCTAGACACGATGATTTGTGAATTAGATAACGGCCTAATTTGTTTACTTACTTGTTTCAGTAACTGGTGCCTCGCGTGGTTATGCTTTTGTTGAGTTTGAAACAGAAAGGGAGATGCGGCGTGCCTATAAGGTGCTGGTTAACTCTTTTCATATATAAATATGATCATCTGTTTTTTCCTTTTCCTTTTCCTTTTCCTTTTCCTTTTTTCAGGTTCTTTTTTATTTCTCTATTTTATTGGCGTTGTGTGTTGTGAAAGAGATATTGTCAAGTTCTCTTCTAAGCAAGGTGGTGGAGTTAGCGCCTTTTATCAACATGGGCGATACGTTTTTATTATGTATAAAAAAATCATGGGCGATACGTGTAGTAATAGAGAAAGATAAGTTCTTGTTTTGGTGATAAGAATATGAGAAAAGGTTTCAGAAAGGAAAAGAAAGGGATAAATACAAGATACTTTAACTGAGCATCTCTCTAGTTTGATCTTTAAGTTGCAAGAAACTCGCATTAACATGATGTGATATCACTGGTGGCTTTTGCTTCAATGAATAATAATGGACCAAAGTGAGAGCTTCAAAATCATTTAATGGTCATGGTTAGAGCATCAATCGAAACTTCTAATTTGGGATTGGGAGAGAGTGAAAGATAAACCAATATTAGTTGAATTTTGATTCTCTCCAAGTATTGAAACATTTAGGAGTATTTTGGATGGGGTAATTGTCAAAGTCTATATGCAACGCTATCAACTTCAGAAGAGGAAAATTTGGAGATATTTTGGCATGGACTTAAACTGGTAAGCGATCTCCTAGAAATTGAAAGAAAATGAATTGATTAACTATTGAAAGGAAGAGGCTAATCATAATTTTTATTACCATGTATGGAAAATGTAGAAGTTTTGAGAAGCTCCTGTTGAGCTCATTTTCATGGGCTTGTGTTTAAAGTGTAAAATTGGACTTTACGATTAGCAGGAGATTGAGATGTTGAGTCAAGTCATTATAACAGTTTGAAAGACTCAGAATTTTGAAGATCTCACATTTTTATTCCTTCAAAGGTGGTAATATTGCCTTGACATTAGTTTTTCTTTTTTTGCTTATAGGATGCTCATCATTCTATTGTTGATGATTGCGAAATTATAGTTGATTACAATAGACAACAGTTGATGCCAGGATGGATTCCACGTCGGTTAGGTCAGTTGATATTCTCATCTTTTAGACATTGACTCCTACATAGATTAATTTTGTACATTGTTATCTGTTAACAGGAGGGGGTCTTGGTGGTAAGAAGGAGTCAGGACAACTTCGTTTTGGAGGACGAGAGAGACCATTTCGAGCACCCCTGTATGCATGACTTCAATCTTATGTGTATATTTTACTAAATCTACTCTTAAAATCATTTGGATTGGAGTCATTTGTCATTCTGAGCGCATTTGATATATAATTTTTCCCTCCCCTTCATATATGAATGAGGATAGATTAGAAAGGCTTGCTGGGGTTGTTGGTTGTGCTATTGGTGCTTGGCCTGAGAAGTATCTTGGTTTACCCTTTGGTGGAAATCTGCTTAGTGTGGCTTTTTGGGATCCAGTTCTTTCCAAGGTTGCTAAGAGGTTAGATGGCTAGAAGAAAGCCTTTCTTTCTCATGGGGGCCGTCTTACCCTTATTCAATCTATGCTTTCCTCCTTACCTATCTATTACATGTCCTTGTTCTGAATTCCAGTTGGGCTTGCAAAGGAAATTGAGAAGCTCATGGGGGACTTTTTGTGGAAGAATTTCTCAAAAGGTAATGGTTCTCACTTAGTGGCTTGGAAGCAACTTTGCTTGTCTAAAAAGGATGGCGGGCTGGGAATTGGGGATATTAGAAAAAGGAACGAGGCTTTGTTGGCTAAACAGCTTTGGTGGTTGCCGTTGGAGAAAAAGTCCTTGTGGTACAAGGTCATTGTTGGGAGGTATGGATTGAGCCCTAATAAATGGGATGAAGGGGATATTCTTGGAGTTACTTTTAGAACTCCATAGAAGTTGGTTCAGTCTATTGCAGAAGGTTTTTTTTAATCTTGTTTATTGGAAGGTGGCTTCTGGAGATTTGGTCAGGTTCAGGGAGGATTTTTGGTGTGATGATATTCCATGGAAGGATGAATTTCCTGCTCTTTTTCGATTGTCTTCCTTCACAGGTCACCTATTGCGGCTTTTTTGTCTTCTTTCGGAGATCGGCTATGGGATCTTAAGTTTCGCAGGAATTTGACTGGGAGGGAATTGATGGAGGCCTCGGTTGTCGAATATTCTGGTGGGGGTTATTATTAAAGAAGGGGTTTCTAACAGTAGGGTTTGGGGTCCAGATTCGAATGGCTTTGTTCTCTGTTAAAGTCTTTTTTCTCTTGCCTTATCCAATCCCCATTCGTTGCTAATTTTCCTTTCTTTAGTTGCATTTGGAAAACCTGGGTTCCTCCTAAGGTTCAAGTTTTTTGTTGGCTTCTTGCTATTGATAAACTAAACACTCATGACTTGTTGCAGCGATGAAGCCCTTTTATTTCTATCTCACCAGGCTGCTGTTTCTTATGCTTGAATCAATAGGAGACTGCGTATCATCTGTTTTTACACTGTTGTTTCTCTCGTTTGATCTGGTTTCACTTTCTGAAAGAGTTTGGTTATTCGTGGGTCACGCATAGAAGTGCAAAGGATTTATTTCAGCCTCATCCTTCTCACAAGTTTAGTCTTAAAGGGAAAATTTTGTGGAAGACTTCTATCTTAGCAATATCTTGGGCCATATGGGTTGAGAGAAATAATAGAACTTTTGCGGATTGTAGGGATGATAGTTTTGTTCTGTGGGATAAAGTTAGATACTAGGTTTCTTTGCGGGTTTATAGAGACAGAGTTGGGCAACCCTTTGTTCTCTGATTTAGTTAGGAGCTAGGCTACCTTTTTGTAGCCACTCCTTGTTTTTCTTTGAGGATTTCTCATCCTCATTACTTTCTGTATGCTTGTTTTATTATATCTATAAAGTTTCCAATTTCTTTTCAAAAAAAAAAAAAAATTTTTTTAGACAAAAAGAAATTTGTGCACTAAAACGGTCAGAACTTTGTTGTTTGCTATAATCTAGAAAAGAGTGTGGGAAAAGGTGAACTATGAAGTCGGTGGTATCTTGATAGAATTTTGTTCCTTTGGTTGTGTTTTCTTAAAAGAATGAGACTGAAATACATAAATTATATCTGAGGAGAATCAGAGGCTCTAGCATTCGGGATAGGATCTAGATAGAAACATTCTATATTAGGGTCTTGGGAAGCAAAAAGGCTACACCAGAAAGCAACTTTGGGTCATGTTTTTACAGCTATTGCTTTTTGCTAGCCAGGATGCTGCATTAGAAGTTACTCTAGGAGGAGAGGAAATCGGGCAACTTTTAACTTGTATGCCTCAAAAGTTCCTCTATTTGACTTCTAGGCTAAGTTTTCTTGAGAACATATATGTCATCCATATTGTAGCTTTCGATATCCCTGGAATTCCCAAACCAAGTGGGCTCGATTTTGAAACTGGCCCCCCGTGGATACTCAGTAGGTAGGTGAGCTTGAGAAATTAGACTTGAGACTCTGGTAATTTAGCAGACCACAAGCCGGACTGCTCAACTGGCCCTTAAGGTTGGTGAGGTTAAAAGTTTTTGAGCATTTAGAAAGAAAGGCTTTTGCACGTTTTGTTTGGATTCAGTGCACGAGCAGTCTGTTCAGCCTGAGACTTAAACAACTGAAGTTGGCCCAGATTTAGGATTGAAACATTTTGAAGCGTTTGTGGTCACTTTAATCATATGATGTTTTAAGGATTTGGGATAGAACTGCATCCTAGGTTTCCTTGTGGGCTTCCATTTTGAAAGAAGTTAAGGATTATTTCTATTTTATGATTAGTTCAGTAGGAAAGAATTCTGTTTTGTTTGGAGGATCTGTTATTCTCATTTGTCTTCTCCTTTTTCTTCTATTTCTTTTATTACTTAATAGAAAAGTTATTATCACTTCTATAAGAATCGGTTACCTTCATGCCCTAGACATGAATTTATATTTTCTCATTTGATCTTCAATGTAGAACAGATTGACGATTATTTTTTAAAACAGTAGATTGACGACCTGGGGTATGAATTTATGTGGATTTTGAATTTTGTTGAATCAAGTAAATAGATTTAACCTATTGTTTAGCACGTTATTAAAGCACTGAGAATTTAAAACTTTTCTCTTGGTATTTGGCCACTTGATCTCAAATGTAAAGAACAATGCAATAAGAGTATTCTATAGACATTAAGATTATCTAGTCCTGCTTGACGCTTTTCTTCTTTCACAATAAATGAATATATAAATAAATAAAAGTTCTATCATTTTATTCTATAGACCTTAACCAATTCCATTTCCCATTTTTTGTCATTAGACGGCCAATCCCGTATGAAGATTTGAAAAGGCTTGGCATTCCACCTCCACTGGAAGGAAAATACATGTCTCGGCATCAGGTATTTTTCCTCTCACTTCTTTAGCCATACAAAAAGTCTTCTTAAAGGTTAACTGGATAATTATCTGCATGTGCTACTTTCAAAGGGATCAGTGGTATAATTTTAACTCCAGTTTGTTGAATAGCTGTGCCAATCTCTGTACGTTCCAGATGGAAATTCTACAAATTTGATTTCTTGTCAGTCAAAAAAACACTAAAAACTGTGTCAATCCAGAGACAAGGAAACACTAAAAACTATGTCAATCCGGAGAATTTTTAATGGCCATTTGACTAATTGCTTGTCCTAGTCCAAATAAGCATGACATTGAAGTCGGGTCATTGATTCAATTACCAGTTAATGATGCATAGCAAAAAGAAGTTATTGAGAAGAAACGATTAAAGAAAAATAAAGAGGAGTTCAGACGTTTTTACAGGGAGAAGGATGTGGATACATAACTGCTATTATTGGTATTGTGTTTTGAATATGGTTAGAACCAAAGAAGAGGATTTTTGACGATGTAGAAAGCAATGTCTGCAATGTGTGGGAAAATGTAAAGTTTTTGGTTGCATGAAAAAGTTTTTAACAATTTTCACTTTTTGGATTTGTTTAGGGAATCAAATTTTTTGATGTAGTCTCTACTCTGTTGACGTCTTCTCCGTTTTCTCTTTCTTCCTTTTTGTACAGTGGACGTTCATGATTCTTTATGGTTTTATGAAGTCATGTTTCTTTTCAGAACAAACAAAAAACCTTTTTAAACTCGAAATTAAAAGCTACAAATCACCATTTGTTCCCAAATTCATTTGTTTATAAGTGTAGATCCCATCCCCACCTGGAAGAGGAAGGAGCTTGGAAGACATAGAAGAAGGCTCTCTTAGGAGCAGGTCCATGGATAGGGATGGGAAAGCTTGCAAAAGCATTCCTGCAGGCAGTCGCAAGAGGAGATCTGTGGACGACCAAGAGAAGCGCTCTAATAGGAGCTCGGTGGAGGAAGGAAAAGGCTACATTGAAAGGACGTCTATGGAAAGGGATGGATCGTCCATTTCTGTCCAGAGGGAGGAACACCATTACAAGAGGAAGTCTATGGACAAGGAAGACCGCTCTCACAGAAGGGGTTACAAGGATAGAGATGAAAAACATTCTAGCAGGCGACATGAATCCGGTCGGCGTGAGTGAGGATGTTGTGGTGCTGGTGGCTTGTCAAATGCGTCAACTGAACAAAGTATTTCAGCCGATATATCTGAAGAAAGCGGAAAATTTCAACCATAATCTCTCTTCGTTTTTAATGTAAAAATCTTTGATTAATGGGTGTTTTATTCTCTCGAAAAATACAAAAAAAAATAGTGGAGATACATTTATCCTGTGGTGATGGCGTAAACCCCTATGAGATTTTTATAGAAGAAAACGGAGTCTAGAGGCACCAGAGTAATGTTTATGTTCTATTATTTGACTCTGCCAATCATCTATAGAATGCGAAATGTTGTTATTTCAGTGTGATCATTCCCATAAATTCAGAGCTCCGTAAATTCAGAGCTCACAACATTGATCAAACGCTGATCAAGATTATTCATAAGAGTAATTACGTCGGTTTGTGATTCCAACGAATTCAGAATTCCCAATTTCTAAATTTGTGTCCTTTTTTATCTTTTTTTTCCCCAAACTATAGTAAAATAGGGTTTCGCAAATCCTCAATAAAGGGTAATTTGCTCTCATAAATTTCATTGACAATAATTGGGCATCATTTTAGAAACCTTATATATATATATATATGTATGTATGTATATATATGACCTGAAGAGGGGCTTTTTGATCACATCATAGACCAAATGATAACAAATTACTTAACTTGAATCTCGTGGCTCCCTTGTTTTCATGCAAAACCACCTTGTGATGCATGTCCACCCACGACAACCCTTCGACCCAGCACCCCCTCCCCACGACAACTACCAAGGCAGCACATCTCAACTTGTGCCATCTTGTGGTAGAGTTCCCATCCTGCAATGTCCCTCCAATGCAAGCTCGAAATATGACGGCTCGTGGCTTGCATGTTTGGCATGGACACCAACTTGGCTTAGCTCAAATAGAGAGCTAATTAGGTCACATATGAGATGAAAAATATATATTTAACTGTTATATATTTGTGAAATTTTCTACATTTGAGTAATTAGTAAAAATAAGTATTGTTAAGCCTACTTGGAGAAAATAAATATTGTAGGAAGATGACGTGGAATATATTCAACATAAATTATTTTACTAAAGGTAAATTAAAAATAAAAAATTTCAACTAAAGATATAATTTTGGGGAAAAACAAACATTAAAATTACAACAAAAAGTACAACAAAAAAAAAAGGAAAAGGCAAAAAAATTGTTGTCACGCCCCGAAGTATGGGTAGTGACATGGTGAATTAATTAAGTTAATTAAACCAGATTTTTGATTAAAATTACCAATTAAATGTTTTGGGGTATTTTGAAAAAACGTGGTAGTTTTAAAACTTCTTAAAAACAATGATCATTATTTTGAAACAATTAATCATGAAATAAAGTATTAAAGACACATAAACATGGGCTAGGCCCCACCGAGCCCACATTAGTGCGCACACATGGTATCGACAATAAAATATTACAATCACAGTCCAATACGAGAGATAAAAATTTGAATAATACATGCCTTGATTTAAAAAAAGAAATAACCTAGACAGAATTCTTACAACTCACGAGTTTACCTTGTTATCTCCCAGTCGGTCCAAAGCTGCAATCCACCTAGAAGGAAAGGGTTTTAAAAACAAATAAAGAAATGTGAACGGAAGGCTTAGTAGGACTAGGTTTAGAAAACATTAATTCTAAAAATAAATTCTCATATTTGAAAATAATTCACCAAAATTTTAGAAACATGAATAAAACATATTAAATTCATCCTTACCTTTAGAATCCCTATTCATCTGGAATTATTCTTTATTATTTGTTCTTTGGCAAAGCCGTAGTATCATCACCGTAGTAGTCTAGCTGGGTTTCGGGATCTGCCTCTAAGGTCGTTCTTACACGATCCGATCTCTAAGTATGACATCATGCTCTATTATTTCATCTCGGGCAGTATATTTATATATATAATGCATCCGGTACCATGTCATTATTTAGGTCTTATCTTACCAAATGTTCTCATTTACATTTATTATTTGATTCATTATGATCAATCATTTTCTCAACAAATAAT
Source organism: Artocarpus heterophyllus (assembly GCA_025403435.1). Lineage (NCBI taxonomy): Eukaryota > Viridiplantae > Streptophyta > Magnoliopsida > Rosales > Moraceae > Artocarpus > Artocarpus heterophyllus. The sequence continues at coordinate 21,844,342 of CM046342.1, forward strand.
GAAAGATACTAAGAAGTTCTGTCTAATCATTCTTTAAAAAATCAATTTGAAAGAAATCATTTAGCAAGAAATCTTTTGTGGCCAAAGGCCCTTTTTGAAAATATTTAAAATATTTTGTCATTTATTGAAAACATTTTGAAAGAATCTTTAGGCCAAAACCATTTAAAAGCTTGGCTACCAAAGAAAACGGTGGAAGTCCTATCTCAATATTCTACACCGTGACTCAACACCACAGTCTCGACCCATTATACGTTAGCTCCACAGAACCATGATCTACCTTAAAAGTAAACTAAACTTCATCAATTTCTAACTTAGACTATTCTACACTACTATGCTATTTCATGGTCTGTCACGTCCTGGAGTACGGGAGGTGACGTGACAGTTTATTTAAATTAATTAAATAAGAATTTAATTAAAACCAATGGTTTAAGGATCAAATTAAGTGAGAAATAAGAAGATTTCAACCACATTTTTAGAAAAAGAATTTATAAATATTAAGCAAATAATAAAAATTAATAAAGAACCGCGAGTATGGGTTCCACAACCCACAACTTGTGCACACACATGGTACTGACAATATCATATATATAATCACAGTCCAGGTACAATTAAAGTTAAGATCTTACATGCCTTGATTTAAATAATACAAAATATGAATAAATCCTCCTATTGCTCCTGAGTTCGGTTCGAAGAATCCTCTCCAAACCTAAATGGGAAACCACCTAGAGGGGGAAATTTAAAACAAATAAAATGTGAGCGAAAGGCTCAGTAAGACTATATTTTATAAAATAATTTAATTTAAAGAAACAGGTCATTATTCAGGAGACATTTAAAAGAAACCTCAAATGAATAAATGAATAAATAAATGAATAAATTTGAGTAAAGCCGTTCTTACCCAGAACAGTTTACTTAGACAACCAGAAATATCAGTTTCTTTTTCCTAAGCAAACCATAATATCACCACCGTAGTGGCCCAGCTAGGTTTCGGGACCTGCCCCCAAGGTCGATTGCTACACGACCCGATCTTTGATATGGCATCATGCCTATATGTTTATTATCATCATCATTCAAAACCCAATTATCGAGTGTTGTTCTTTACATTCATTATGAGATTCATTTCAGTTCACAGTATATTAAAATATAACCGATAAATTCATTTTCAAACAACCGTTGAAAACATTTTGATAGAAATCCTTTTCAAAGCCAAATCATTTCAAAACCAGGCTACCAAAGAAATGGGGTAGAAGTCCTACCTCAATACTCGTGCCGATGCCCCACACCGTAATCCCGGTCCGCTATACGTTAGCTCCGCGAAACCACGAACGATCCTAGATACAAACTAAGTCGATCAATATCTAGTTCGAGACATTCTATGTTACTAAACCATTTCATGATGTACTAGTGTGCCATTTCTATCTTTAAAATCATTCTATAAGGTTGGGATTTAAATCAAGGTTCAAAACAGTGAAAACGGGTAAAAATCACAGAATTTTCTATGCCTCGGTCGGCCTGCCAGACTCCCTGCTTCGGCCTGCCGAACTGCACAGTTCGGCCTGCCGGAAGCAAAGTTCGGTCGGCCGAACAATTTCCAGGTTCGGCCTGCCGGACTGAAGAACACCGGCCTGCCGATCCCTATTCTGGCCTACCGAACACGCAGTTCGGCCTACCGAACACGCAGTTTGGCCTGCCGAACTAGGAAAACCCAGAAATTCCAGCCACGGGTTTCGATTTCCCCAAAACCCAAATCTTGATTTCAACCTGTTTTTTCTCAATTCTCAGGCATGGAAAACATTCATAGATGATAGAAAAACATGTTTAGACACTTTTGAACACATTCAAACAAGATTCAAACGCAAAAATTTTAAAAATCCAAAAATAGGGAAAAATGAGGAAAAATGAAAAATCTTGAATCAAATCCGTTTTTCTTCAATCTAAGCTTAGATTCAAGGTGTTCTAAGTTCATTTAACTCAAATCCAAGGTTTTCTAGGCTTAAACAAACCTAGATTTCAAAAATGCACAAAATTGAAAATTTTGGAAAATGTTTAGAAATTTCAAAACTAACCTCGAATCGAAGCTTCAATCCGCGTTCTCGGTTGCTAAATCACGTCCCCGAACTTCCTCCTTGCTAACCCGAAGCTTGGACTCGAGTCTTGATTCAAAAATTTTGAGAGAGAATTGAGAGAGAGAGAGAGCTGCCGAGAGACAGTCACGGGAGGGAAGAGAGAGAGAGAGAGAGTGAACTGAGTGAAGAGAGAGAGGAAGAGAAAGCGAATAAATAGAGAAAAATGGTGGGCGGTTTTACTGTGCGAAAACCATGTGCCGCCCACGGTTTTGTAAAACGGAGTATTTTTAACATTTTACAAATTGTTGTGTTTTAAAACTAAACACATCATTTTAAAACAATAAGAAATCATTTGGATTTAACAAATTAACAAAACAACCAAAATTTCAAAATTCAACCCAATAATCAAATTAATGTTAAAACATTAATTATGACACACTAATTCATCATTTACATTACATTAACATTAAATAAATTTTGGGGCATTACAACTCTCCACCCCTAAAAGAAATTTCACCCTCAAAATTTACAATTCATCTCAAAAACAGAACAAATGCGGATACAATTCCCGCATGATCGACTCTAGTTCCCAAGTGGCCTCATCAACCCCATGATGCTGCCACACGACCTTTACCAACGGTATCTCACGACGACGCAAACTAATCACTTTTCGGTCGATAATCTGAATCGGCACTTCTTCGTACGTCGTATCTTCCTAAACCAGCACATCGCAAAAGGAAACTATCTTACCCTGCTCAGGTGGACACTTCCTAAGCATCGACACATGAAATACATCATGAACATGAGAAAGTTCGGGCGGAAGATCAAGCCGATAAGCGACCACGCCAACACGCTGAGTGATCTCGAACGGCCCAATATACCTCGGTGCGAGCTTCCCACTCACTCCGAACCGCATAGTTCCCTTACGAGGTGTTACCCTCAAGAGAACGAAATCTCCAACCGCGAACTCTAAGGGTCTATGTCTCCTATCCGCTTAGCTCTTCTGCCGACTCTGAGCTGCCCTCAAATGATCTCGAATCACCACGACTTTCTCGTTACTATCACGGATCTCCTCCGGCCCAAGAATAACCCTCTCTTCCGGCTCGGCCCAACACACAGGTGACCGACACGGTCGCCCATACAACGCCTCAAAGGTGCCATACCGATACTAGCCTGATAGCTATTGTTGTATGCGAACTCCACCAAATGCAAACATTGCTTCCAGTTCCCGCCGAAGTCCAACGCACAGGCATGCAACATATCCTCGAGAATCTGAATAACCCGCTCAGACTGCCCATCAGTCTGAGGATGAAACGCTGTACTGAAGTTCAAATCCGTACCTAAAGCCTCCTGAAAACTCCTCCAGTACTTAGCGTTAAACCTGGTGTCTCGATCAGAGGTGATGGACAAAGGAACTCCATGCAACCTCACAATGTTCAGCATATACAACTCTCCGAGAACCCTCCTAGAACACGTCGCCCTGAACGAAATGAAATGCGCCGATTTCATCAACCTGTCGACCACAACCCGAACTGCATCATGCCGCTGCTCTGTCCTCGGCAAACCTGTGAGGAAATCCATCGCACATGCTCCCATTTCCACCCTGGAATAGGAAGCGACTGAAGCTGACCTGCAGGCTTCTGATGCTCGGCTTTCACCTGAAGACACGTCGAACACTTGGCCACGTACTCTCGAATGTCCTTCTTCATGCCTCTCCACCAATACTGCCTCTTCAAATCACGATACATCTTGGTGCTCCCTGGATGAATAGCGAACTGAGACCTATGAGCTTCGTCCAAAATGGCTTTCGTCACCTCGGCGATAACTGGAACTGCAAGACGCTCCCAAAAGTACAACGATCCATTTGCATGCACTCTCCATTCTTCAAACTGCTCCCCGTTCTGAATTCGCGACCAAATCCCCTGCAAATGCCGATCCTGCCACTGACTTTGCTTCACCATCCAAACAAGAGTTAGAGTCGCTTCCACATGATACACCGAAACACGATCACAATCTTCATGATACCGTAGCCGATACTCACTCACTATCGCATCCCTGCTCTAGTCCTCAAAAACCAAGCAAGCTAGAATCCCTGAAGACTTCCTGCTAAGCGTGTCCGCGACCACGTTAGCTTTCCCGGGATGATACTGCATCGCGAAATCATAATCCTCCATATACTCTACCCATCTGCGCTGCCCCAAATTGAGATCCCTTTGAGTGAACAGATGCCTCAAACTCTTGTGATCGGAGAAGACCTGAAACGATGCTCCATACAAGTAACACCTCCAAATCTTCAGAGCGTAAATCACCGCCGCAAGTTCTAAATCATGAGTAGGGTAATTTCGCTCATGAGGTCATAGCTGTCTCGATCCGTACGCAACTACATGTTCATGCTGCATCAACCCGTATCCAAGTCCGCGCCCTGAAGCATCCGCATAAACCTCATACGGCTCGTCACTGCTAGGAATAACCAACATTGGAGCAGAAGTCAACCGGCTCTTTAATTCCTGAAAAGCAAGCTCACAATCTTCATTCCACTCAAACCTGACATTTTTCTTGATCAATCTTGTCAACGGAGCTACAATCTTCGAAAAATCCTTTACAAATTTCCTGTAATATCCAGCAAGACCCAAGAAGCTACGAATCTCCGCTACATTCCTTGGTCGTTCCCATTCCAATATAGCTTCAATCTTGGATGGATCCACAGAAATACCATGCTCCGAGATAACATGACCCAGAAACTTGACCTCAGTCAACCAGAACTCACACTTTTCCCTCTTAGCATACAACCGGTGCTCCCGCAGAGTCTGAAGCACGATCGAGAGATGCTGCTCATGCTCCTCCCAAGTCTTAGAATACACAAGAATGTTATCGTTGAACATGATCATGAACTGATCCAGATACGGCCTAAATATCCTGTTCATCAAATCCATGAAAGCCGCCGGAGCATTCGTCAACCCAAACGACATAACCAGGAACTCAAAGTGCCCATACCGAGTCCTAAAAGCTGTCTTGGGAATATCCTCTTCCTTGATCCTGAGCTGATGATAACCCGACCGTAAATCAATCTTTGAGAAGTACCGCGAACCTCCCAACTGATCAAACAACTCATCAATCCTAGGCAAGGGATACTTGTTCTTTACCGTAACACGATTTAGCTGCCGATAATCCACACATAACCTGAGAGTCCCATCATGCTTCTTAGCAAACAAAACCAGTACTCCCCACGGAGATGTGCTGTTTCGAATATACCCCTTATCATCAAGCTCCTGAAGTTGCTTCCTCAATTCTTTCATTTCTACCGGCGCCATCCGATAAGGTGCCATAGAAATTGGTGATGTCCCTGGAAACAACTCGATACTAAACTCAATCTCCCGATGCAGTGGTAATCCTGGCAACTCATCGGGGAAGACATCCTCGAACTCATCAACCACCGGAATCGCTAAACTGCCTCTCGGAACATAGGGCTTGCAATCCAGGTTGGCAAGAAAAGCACAACAACCTAGATTCCTTCGCCCTCCTAGACACGACTTCATGAGACGCTCACTCATTAACTAATCACCACCACCCTGGTAAGTGATCACCGTCCCCCTATCAGACACTAGGGTCACTTTTCTAAGTTGGCAGTCCACGACTGCACTATACCTGGACAACCAGTCCATCCCTAGAATCACATCATAGGAGCTCATGGGGAGTATAATCAAATCACTTTTCAAAATCTCATCCCCAATCTTTATTTTACAGGATTTACACATACAATTTACACACACCCGCCCCAAGGGAGAAGTTATGACTAGGGGTTCATTAAACTCTTCTACCTCTAATCCCAAGGCATGTACAAAAGAACTCGAAATGAGAGAATGAGAGGCACCAGTATCAAATAAAACGCGAGCTAAAGATCTAGAAACCATGATCATACCATCAACAACCGCGTTACCAGTATGAGAATCTGACCCTCCAGATGCCATTGCATGAACCTGCACTGGCGCCTTCCCTTTTCCTCTACCGACATTCCTGGGTCCTAGATTACTCGGCCGATGCTGCTAAGATGGAGACGACTGCATACTACCTATACTCGGCGCTCGATACTGAGGAACACTGCTCTGAAAATGCTACGGTTGCTGCCCCCGTGCCGGATATGAGAATTGCTGAGGAGACAACTACGGATACTGCAACTGCGGGTACTGCGGAGGCGGAGGTAGGGTCTGAGGCTGAGACGAATGACTGGCATCCTCCCCGGTCTGAGTTCCAAGACGAGCACCCCTGATCGGGCAATTCCTCTTGATGTGTCCGGGCTGCTGACAGAAATGACAACAAAAGCTGTAGGGATTGCTACGCCCGCTGCCAAACGAACTGCTGCTACCACTGGTCGCACCGCCTTGCTTGCCTTTCCCCGGAGCTGGACGACTACTGGTGCTTTTCCTGCCACTCCTCTGCGGTCCTCCAGAAGCCTTGGCTCGGTCCTCACAATACTACACATAATCATTCTCGGAGATCACCGACGACACAAGCTCTCCAAAACTCCTAAGCCGTAGAGCAACCAACTACCACCGAATAGGAGCCTTGAGTCCCTCCTGAAACTTAATACATTTCTCACGCTCCGATGCCACCGTTGATGGAGCAAACCTAGCCAACTCATTAAACTTTGCCTCATACTCCCGAACTGACAACTCACCCTGCTGCAACCTATAGAACTCAGCTGCCTTCTGATCTCTATACCCCTGCAAAAAATATCGATCATAGAACAGCTCCTCGAACCTGTCCGAACTGATATCACCACTGCGCTCCAGACACTTAGCTTGTTTCCACCAAGTGTTAGCGCCACCCTCGAGCTTGTACGCAACAAACTCCACACGATACTCCTCAGGCACACCAAGACTATCCAAATGCTTTAGGATCGAATCCAACCAATATTCTGCTAACTGCGGATCCCCATTGCCATCAAAAGTCAGAATAGACGCCCGCCGAAATTCCTTAAAATATGCATGCCGACTACCAACATCGGAATATCCTGGTCTAGCCCTGGCTGCCATCCGCCAGAAAGCTACAAACATAGGCCTCATCATGCTCTCATCATTTCTGAACTCGGCGTCAGCAGTCGAACAACGTCTAGGTGCCATTCTCTCACTTCTGAAAACAAAATTTGGACTGTCAGAGGTATTTCATTGTCAAACCTATGTGTGCACAATTCCCAAGGTACATAACCTTGAGCTTTGATACCATTCTGTCACGCCCCGGAGTACGGGAGGTGGCGGTTTATTTAAATTAATTAAATAAGAATTTAATTAAAACCAATGGTTTAAGGATCAAATTAAGTGAGAAATAAGAAGATTTCAACCACATTTTTAGAAAAAGAATTTATAAATATTAAGCAAATAATAAAAATTAATAATGAACCGCAAGTATGGGTTCCACAACCCACAACTTGTGCACACACATGGTACTGACAATATCATATATACAATCACAGTCCAGGTACAATTAAAGTTAAGATCTTACATGCCTTGATTTAAATAATACAAAATATGAATAAATCCTCCTATTGCTCCTGAGTTCGGTCCGAAGAATCCTCTCCAAACCTAAATGGGAAACCACCTAGAGGGGGAAATTTAAAACAAATAAAACGTGAGCGAAAGGCTCAGTAAGACTATATTTTATAAAATAATTTAATTTAAAGAAACATGTCATTATTCAGGAGACATTTAAAAGAAACCTCAAATGAATAAATGAATAAATAAATGAATAAATTTGAGTAAAGCCGTTCTTACCCAGAACAGTTTACTTAGACAACCAGAAATATCAGTTTCTTTTTCCTAGGCAAACCATAATATCACCACCGTAGTGGCCCAGCTGGGTTTCGGGACCTGCCCCCAAGGTCGATTGCTACACGACCCGATCTTTGATATGGCATCATGCCTATATGTTTATTATCATCATCATTCAAAACCCAATTACCGAGTGTTGTTCTTTACATTCATTATGAGATTCATTTCAGTTCACAGTATATTAAAATATAACCAATAAATTCATTTTCAAACAACCGTTGAAAACATTTTGATAGAAATCCTTTTCAAAGCCAAATCATTTCAAAACCAGGCTACCAAAGAAATGGGGTAGAAGTCCTACCTCAATACTCGTGCCGGTGCCCCACACAGTAATCCCGGTCCGCTATACGTTAGCTCCGCGAAACCACGAACGATCCTAGATACAAACTAAGTCGATCAATATCTAGTTCGAGACATTCTATGTTACTAAACCATTTCATGATGTACTAGTGTGCCATTTGTATCTTTAAAATCATTCTATAAGGTTGGGATTTAAATCAGGGTTCAAAACAGTGAAAACGGGTAAAAATCACAGAATTTTCTATGCCTCGGTCGGCCTGCCAGACTCCCTGCTTCGGCCTGCCGAACTGCACAGTTCGGCCTGCCAGAAGCAAAGTTCGGTCGGCCGAACAATTTCCCGGTTCGGCCTGCCGGACTGAAGAACACCGGCCTGCCGATCCCTATTCCGGCCTACCGAACACGTAGTTCGGCCTGCCGAACTGGGAAAACCCAGAAATTCCAGCCACGGGTTTCGATTTCCCCAAAACCCAAATCTTGATTTTAACCTGTTTTTTCTCAATTCTCAGGCATGGAAAACATTCATAGATGATAGAAAAACATGTTTAGACACTTTTGAACACATTCAAACAAGATTCAAACGCAAAAATTTTAAAAATCCAAAAATAGGAAAAAATGAGGAAAAATGAAAAATCTTGAATCAAATCCGTTTTTCTTCAATCTAAGCTTAGATTCAAGGTGTTCTAAGTTCATTTAACTCAAATCCAAGGTTTTCTAGGCTTAAACAAACCTAGATTTCAAAAATGCACAAAATTGAAAATTTTGGAAAAAGTTTAGAAATTTCAAAACTAACCTCGAATCGAAGCTTCAATCCGCGTTCTCGGTTGCTAAATCACGTCCCCGAACTTCCTCCTTGCTAACCCGAAGCTTGGACTCGAGTCTTGATTCAAAAATTTTGAGAGAGAATTGAGAGAGAGAGAGAGCTGCCGAGAGACAATCACGGGAGGGAAGAGAGAGAGAGAGAGAGTGAACTGAGTGAAGAGAGAGAGGAAGAGAAAGCGAATAAATAGAGAAAAACGTTGGGCGGTTTTACTGTGCGAAAACCATGTGCCGCCCACGGTTTTGTAAAACGGAGTATTTTTAACATTTTACAAATTGTTGTGTTTTAAAACTAAACACATCATTTTAAAACAATAAGAAATCATTTGGATTTAACAAATTAACAAAACAGCCAAAATTTCAAAATTCAACCCAATAATCAAATTAATGTTAAAACATTAATTATGACACACTAATTCATCATTTACATTACATTAACATTAAATAAATTTTGGGGCGTTACAACTCTCCACCCCTAAAAGAAATTTCACCCTCAAAATTTACAATTCATCTCAAAAACAGAACAAATGCGGATACAATTCCCGCATGCTCGACTCTAGTTCCCAAGTGGCCTCATCAACCCCATGATGCTGCCACACGACCTTTACCAACGGTATCTCACGACGACGCAAACTAATCACTTTTCGATCGATAATCTGAATCGGCACTTCTTCGTACGTCGTATCTTCCTGAACCTGCACATCGCAAAACGAAACTATCTTACCCTGCTCAGGTGGACACTTCCTAAGCATCGACACATGAAATACATCATGAACATGAGAAAGTTCGGGTGGAAGATCAAGCCGATAAGCGACCACGCCAACACGCTGAGTGATCTCGAACGGCCCAATATACCTCGGTGTGAGCTTCCCACTCACTCCGAACCGCATAGTTCCCTTACCAGGTGTTACCCTCAAGAGAACGAAATCTCCAACCGCGAACTCTAAGGGTCTATGTCTCCTATCCGCTTAGCTCTTCTGTCGACTCTGAGCTGCCCTCAAATGATCTCGAATCACCACGACTTTCTCGTTACTATCACGGATCTCCTCCGGCCCAAGAATAACCCTATCTTCCGACTCGGCCCAACACACAGGTGACCGACACGGTCGCCCATACAACGCCTCAAATGGTGCCATACCGATACTAGCCTGATAGCTATTGTTGTACGCGAACTCCGCCAAAAGCAAACATTGCTTCCAGTTCCCGCTGAAGTCCAACGCACATGCATGCAACATATCCTCGAGAATCTGAATAACCCGCTCAGACTGCCCATCAGTCTGAGGATGAAACGCTATACTGAAGTTCAAATCCGTACCTAAAGCCTCCTGAAAACTCCTCCAGTACTTAGCGTTAAACCTGGTGTCTCGATCAGAGGTGATGGACAAAGGAACTCCATGCAACCTCACAATGTTCTGCAGATACAACTCTCCGAGAACCCTCCAAGAACACGTCGACCTGAACGAAATGAAATGCGCCGATTTCATCAACCTATCGACCACAACCCAAACTGCATCATGCCGCTGCTTCCTCGGCAAACCTGTGAGGAAATCCATCGCACATGCTCCCATTTCCACCCTGGAATAGGAAGCGGCTGAAGCTGACCTGCAGGCTTCTGATGCTCGGCTTTCACCTGAAGACACGTCGAACACTTGGCCACGTACTCTCGAACGTCCTTCTTCATGCCTCTCCACCAATACTGCCTCTTCAAATCACGATACATCTTGGTGCTCCGTGGATGAATAGCGAACTGAGACCTATGAGCTTCGTCCAAAATGGCTTTCGTCACCTCGGCGATAACTGGAACTGCAAGACGCTCCCAAAAGTACAACGATCCATCTGCATGCACTCTCCATTCTTCAAACTGCTCCCCGTTCTGAATTCGCGACCAAATCCCCTGCAAATGCCGATCCTGCCACTGACTTTGCTTCACCATCCGAACAAGAGTTAGAGTCGCTTCCACATGATACACCGAAACACGATCACAGTCTTCATGATACCGTAGCCGATACTCACTCACTATCGCATCCCTGCTCCAGTCCTCAAAAACCAAGCAAGCTAGAATCCCTGAAGACTTCCTGCTAAGCGTGTCTGCGACCACGTTAGCTTTCCCGGGATGATACTGCATCGCGAAATCATAATCCTCCATATACTCTACCCATCTGCGCTGCCTCAAATTGAGATCCCTTTGAGTGAACAGATGCCTCAAACTCTTGTGATCGGAGAAGACCTGAAACGATGCTCCATACAAGTAACACCTCCAAATCTTCAGAGCGTAAATCACCGCCGCAAGCTCTAAATCATGAGCAGGGTAATTTCGCTCATGAGGTTGTAGCTGTCTCGATCCGTACGCAACTACATGTTCATGCTGCATCAAGCCGTATCCAAGTCCGCGCCCTGAAGCATCCACATAAACCTCATACGGCTCGTCACTGCTAGGAATAACCAACATTGGAGCAGAAGTCAACCGGCTCTTCAATTCCTGAAAAGCAAGCTCACAATCTTCATTCCACTCAAACCTGACATTTTGCTTGATCAATCTCGTCAACGGAGCTGCAATCTTCGAAAAATCCTTTACAAATTTCCTGTAATATCCAGCAAGACCCAAGAAGCTACGAATCTCCGCTACATTCCTTGGTCGTTCCCATTCCAATATAGCTTCAATCTTGGATGGATCCACAGAAATACCATGCTCCGAGATAACATGACCCAAAAACTTGACCTCAGTCAACCAGAACTCACACTTTTCCCTCTTAGCATACAACCGGTGCTCCCGCAGAGTCTGAAGCACGATCCAGAGATGCTGCTCATGCTCCTCCCAAGTCTTAGAATACACAAGAATGTTATCGTTGAACATGATCACGAACTGATCCAGATACGGCCTAAATATCCTGTTCATCAAATCCATGAAAGCCGCCGGAGCATTCGTCAACCCAAACGACATAACCAGGAACTCAAAGTGCCCATACCGAGTCCTAAAAGCTGTCTTGGGAATATCCTCTTCCTTGATCCGGAGCTGATGATAACCCGACCGCAAATCAATCTTTGAGAAGTACCGCGAACCTCCCAACTGATCAAACAACTCATCAATCCTAGGCAAGGGATACTTGTTCTTTACCGTAACACGATTTAGCTGTCGATAATCCACACATAACCTGAGAGTCCCATCATGCTTCTTAGCAAACAAAACCAGTACTCCCCACGGAGATGTGTTGTTTCGAATATACCCCTTATCATCAAGCTCCTGAAGTTGCTTCCTCAATTCTTTCATTTCTACCGGCGCCATCCGATAAGGTGCCATAGAAATCGGTGATGTCCCTGGAAACAACTCGATACTAAACTCAATCTCCCGATGCAGTGGTAATCCTGGCAACTCATCGGGGAAGACATCCTCAAACTCATCAACCACCGGAATCGCTAAACTGCCTCTCGGAACATAGGGCTCGCAATCCAGGTTGGCAAGAAAAGCACAACAACCTAGATTCCTTCGCCCTCCTAGACACGACTTCATGAGACGCTCACTCATTAACTAATCACCACCACCCTGGTAAGTGATCACCGTCCCCCTATCAGACACTAGGGTCACTTTTCTAAGTTGGCAGTCCACGACTGCACTATACCTGGACAACCAGTCCATCCCTAGAATCACATCATAGGAGCTCATGGGGAGTATAATCAAATCACTTTTCAAAATCTCATCCCCAATCTTTATTTTACAGGATTTACACATACAATTTACACACACCCGCCCCAAGGGAGAAGTTATGACTAGGGGTTCATTAAACTCTTCTACCTCTAATCCCAAGGCATGTACAAAAGAACTCAAAATGAGAGAATGAGAGGCACCGGTATCAAATAAAACGTGAGCTAAAGATCTAGAAACCATGATCATACCATCAACAACTGCGTTACCAGTATGAGAATCTGACCCTCCAGATGCCATTGCATGAACATGCACTGGCGCCTTCCCTTTTCCTCTACCGACATTCCTGGGTCCTAGATTACTCGGCCGATGCTGCTAAGATGGAGACGACTGCACACTACCTATACTCGGCGCTCGATACTGAGGAACACTGCTCTGAAAATGCTACGGTTGCTACCCCCGTGCTGGATATGAGAATTGCTGAGGAGACAACTGCGGATACTGCAACTGCGGGTACTGCAGAGGCGGAGGTAGGGTCTGAGGCTGAAACGAATGACTAGCATCCTCCCCGGTCTGAGTTCCAAGACGAACACCCCTGATCGGGCAATTCCTCTTGATGTGTCCGGGCTGCTGACAGAAATGACAATGAAAGCTGTAGGGATTGTTACGCCCGCTGCCAGACGAACTGCTGCTACCACTGGTCACACCGCCTTGCTTGCCTTTCCCCGGAGCTGGATGACTACTGGTGCTCTTCCTGCCACTCCTCTACGGTCCTCCAGAAGCCTTGGCTCGGTCCTCACAATACTACACATAATCATTCTCCACGGAGATCGCCGACGACACAAGCTCTCCAAAACTCCTAAGCCGTAGAGCAACCAACTACCACCGAATAGGAGCCTTGAGTCCCTCCTGAAACTTAATACATTTCTCACGCTCCGATGCCACCGTTGATGGAGCAAACCTAGCCAACTCATTAAACTTTGCCTCATACTCCCGAACTGACAACTCACCCTGCTGCAACCTATAGAACTCAGCTGCCTTCTGATCTCTATACCCCTGCAAAAAATATCGATCATAGAACAGCTCCTCGAACCTGTCCCAACTGATATCACCACTGCGCTCCAGACGCTTAGCTTGTTTCCACCAAGTGTTAGCGCCACCCTCGAGCTTGTACGCAACAAACTCCACACGATACTCCTCAGGCACACCAAGACTATCCAAATGCTTTAGGATCGAATCCAACCAATATTCTGCTAACTGCGGATCCCCATTGCCATCAAAAGTCAGAATAGACGCCCGCCGAAATTCCTTAAAATATGCATGCCGACTACCAACATCAGAATCTCCTGGTCTAGCCCTGGCTGCCATCTGCCAGAAAGCTACAAACATAGACCTCATCATGCTCTCATCATTTCCGAACTCGGCGTCAGCAGTCGAACAACGTCTAGGTGCCATTCTCTCACTTCTGAAAACAAAATTTGGACTGTCAGAGGTATTTCATTGTCAAACCTATGTGTGCACAATTCCCAAGGTTCATAACCTTGAGCTCTGATTCCATTCTGTCACGCCCCGGAGTACGGGAGGTGGCGGTTTATTTAAATTAATTAAATAAGAATTTAATTAAAACCAATGGTTTAAGGATCAAATTAAGTGAGAAATAAGAAGATTTCAACCACATTTTTAGAAAAAGAATTTATAAATATTAAGCAAATAATAAAAATTAATAAAGAACCGCGAGTATGGGTTCCACAACCCACAACTTGTGCACACACATGGTACTGACAATATCATATATACAATCACAGTCCAGGTACAATTAAAGTTAAGATCTTACATGCCTTGATTTAAATAATACAAAATATGAATAAATCCTCCTATTGCTCCTGAGTTCGGTCCGAAGAATCCTCTCCAAACCTAAATGGGAAACCACCTAGAGGGGGAAATTTAAAACAAATAAAACGTGAGCGAAAGGCTCAGTAAGACTATATTTTATAAAATAATTTAATTTAAAGAAACATGTCATTATTCAGGAGACATTTAAAAGAAACCTCAAATGAATAAATGAATAAATAAATGAATAAATTTGAGTAAAGCCGTTCTTACCCAGAACAGTTTACTTAGACAACCAGAAATATCAGTTTCTTTTTCCTAGGCAAACCATAATATCACCACCGTAGTGGCCTAGCTGGGTTTCGGGACCTGCCCCCAAGGTCGATTGCTACACGACCCGATCTTTGATATGGCATCATGCCTATATGTTTATTATCATCATCATTCAAAACCCAATTACCGAGTGTTGTTCTTTACATTCATTATGAGATTCATTTCAGTTCACGGTATATTAAAATATAACCGATAAATTTATTTTCAAACAACCGTTGAAAACATTTTGATAGAAATCCTTTTCAAAGCCAAATCATTTCAAAACCAGGCTACCAAAGAAATAGGGTAGAAGTCCTACCTCAATACTCGTGCCGGTGCCCCACACCGTAATCCCGGTCCGCTATACGTTAGCTCCGCGGAACCACGAACGATCCTAGATACAAACTAAGTCGATCAATATCTAGTTCGAGACATTCTATGTTACTAAACCAGTTCATGATGTCCTAGTGTGCCATTTGTATCTTTAAAATCATTCTATAAGGTTGGGATTTAAATCAGGGTTCAAAACAGTGAAAACGGGTAAAAATCATTGAATTTTCTATACCTCGGTCGGCCTGCCGGACTCCCTGCTTCGGCATGCCAAACTGCACAGTTCGGCTTGCCGGAAGCAAAGTTCGGTCGGCTGAATAATTTCCAGGTTCGCCCTACCGGACTGAAGAACACCGGCCTGCCGATCCCTATTCTGGCCTACCGAACACGCAGTTTGGCCTGCCGAACTGGGAAAACCCAGAAATCCCAGCCACGGGTTTCGATTTCCCCAAAACCCAAATCTTGATTCTAACCTATTTCTCTCAATTCTCAGGCATGGAAAACATTCATAGATGATAGAAAAACATGTTTAGACACTTTCGAACACATTCAAACAAGATTCAAACGCAAAAATCTTAAAAATCCAAAAATAAGGAAAAATGAGGAAAAATGAAAAATCTTAAATCAAATCCGTTTTTCTTCAATCTAAGCTTAGATTCTAGGTGTTTTAAGTTCATTTAACTCAAATCCAAGGTTTTCTAGGCTTAAACAAACCTAGATTTCAAAAATGCACAAAATTGAAAATTTTGGAAAAAGTTTAGAAATTTCAAAACTAACCTCGAATCAAAGCTTCAATCCGCGTTCTCGGTTGCTAAATCACGTCCCCGAGCTTCCTCCTTGCTAACCCGAAGCTTGGACTCGAGTTTTGATTCAAAAGTTTTGAGAGAGAATTGAGAGAGAGAGAGAGCTGCCGAGAAAGAGTCACGGGAGGGAAGAGAGAGAGAGAGAGAGTTAACTGAGTGAAGAGAGAGAGGAAGAGAAAGGGAATAAATAGAGAAAAATGGTGGGCGGTTTTACTGTGCGAAAATCATGTGCCGCTCACGGTTTTATAAAACGGAGTATTTTTAACATTTTACAAATTGTTGTGTTTTAAAACTCAACACATCATTTTAAAACAATAAGAAATCATTTGGATTTAACAAATTAACAAAACAACCAAAATTTCCAAATTCAACCCAATAATCAAATTAATGTTAAAACATTAATTATGGCACACTAATTCATCATTTACATTACATTAACATTAAATAAATTTTGGGGCGTTACATGGTGTCTGAGTATGCCTTTTATAGTTAAAATATCATATCATAGGATCAAGGTCTTCATCTAGGTTTTAAACGGTGAAAACAGATGAAAATAGCAAAATTTCATGAAGTCTAATCGACCTGCCGAATTGCACAGTTTGGCCTACTAGACGCACAACACTGTCCTGCCGAACTGGCTCAAGTTCGGCCTACCGACCAGATGAGTCCGGCCTACCGATGCTCATCATCAGCCTGTCGAACTAGAAAAACTTGTGGGAACCGAGACTTCTTGTCTCGGCCTCCTCGAACTCAAAATCTCAATCCAAACTTGTTTCCTCAGTTCTCAAGCATGGGCAATGCTTATAGATACTAGAAAAACATACTAGAACATTTTTGATGGAGTCACAGAGATGAGAGTTTAACTTGAGAACAACTTGGTAGTGATCCTGGGAAAATAAAATTTAAATTAATAAAGTGGCTGCACTCATTTATAGTCCACAAGCTACCTACATACCCATATGTGTGGGGATCAAGCTAAATGTAGTTCAATTACATAGAGAAAAAGAACAAAAAATGAAAATGTTACAAGTAATACTTTCTTAAATGGCATGCGTTCTACCTTTTCGTGATAGTTGATCCGTCTAGTTTTTCCAACTTGTATACTCCATCTTGAATGACAGACCGGATTCGATAAGGGCCTTCCTAGTTAGCCATCAATTTCCCAGCGTAAGCTTCTTTCATATTCTAAAAAAAATTTTTGAGCACAAGTTCACCTTCTTGGAACTTCTTGACTTTAACCTTCTGGTTGTAATATTTGGCGGTGGCTTGTTGGTAGCATCTAAGGCGTTAGAAGGTTTTGTCCCTTTTCTCGTATATCAGATCCAATGCATCCTGCATAATTTCTGTAATGACCGAGGAAATGTCATCAATGAAACTTAATATTTAATTGGGTTTAATTAATTAATCTACTCTTAAAAATGTGAAATTTTGTAAAAATAGTAATTTTTATGAAAATTACAATAAAATATGAATGAGCGGTATTGATTGCAAATTTTATGGCATATGTAATGCAATGGTGGATATTGTAAAATACAAATTTTGTGAGTTTGATGACTCAGAGATTTGTGCATAATATCCATAAAATGAATTTTATGTCACAATTAATTGTAAAATTGTGATATAAACGAATGGATGATTAGAATGTAAATAGGACATAGAGGTTGTCCTAACCCTAACCAGGGGTAGGAAGGGGGCCAGAGCAGTATAAGAACACTGCTAAATGAAAACGCAGATACGAAAAATGTCACGATTAGCCTCCAAAAGTGAACGAAAAGTAAGTTAAATATTTTTATACATTTTTATACAGTCTAAGGACAGAAAGTACACTGAATTGACCACGACAGTATAGGAAAAATACTGTGTGGTGAAAAATTACACATTATAAATTTTTAATTCCATAAAGTGGACATTTGCTTGAATTCTATTGGGCCAGCAAGCCATGCAATGTGGCCCAATAAGATGAGGACACCTAGGGTAGTCTAATGGATGACCATGAGTCATCAAATGTGATAAGGAAGCATTAATTACAAAGTTATCACAACTTTTCTTTTCCTTTCTTTTGCTCCAAGATCCGGCAGCCATAACCAAGCTTCCAAAAAAATTTCTCAGCCCCCAAACTTTGCAAAAATACCCCCAAACAAGTTATACAAGCAAGTACAAGGATTTCCCACAAGTTTTAAGGTAAAATCCTAAACTTTTTAATGAGTTTTCAAGGGATTTTTCATGGGTAAAGGGCAAAAATTAATCCATGGTATTTTTGCATGGAAAGGAAGCCTAGGAGGGAGTTCAAAGGAACTTTGAAGGTAGAAATCCAAAAAGTGTCATTTGGGTAAGTTTTAAGTTTTAAAGTTTTGAAATTTTGTAAATTTTATTTTGATTTTTATTACTTTGAACCTATGTGGGTTATTGAGCATGTATTTGATGAAGAATCATGCATAAGTGAAGTATGGCAAGTTTAAGTTGTGATACCTTGGTTTATAGTACAAAATGGCAATTTTTGCAAATAGTTTATTTTTGTAATTTTGATGATAGACTTTGCAAAAGTTATGTTTGAGCATGAGAATGTTTTGATTAAGGCATGGAATGGTTTCTGCAGGGGTAGAATTGCAAGTTTGAAATGGATTTTTGTAAAAATGCCATAGGGACAAAATTGAAAGAAAAAGTTTCTTCTCGGCAGATTTGAAAAATAGTCAAAAACGCCCCTGTATAGTGAGATTTTGGGAAAAGTTAAAACATGAAAGTTGTAGATCTCGATGAAACTGTTAGGTCATACAAACGGTTTGTCGAAAAACTCAATCGTTTGTGAGTTTTTGATTTTTCAAGAATATTCTAAAAGTAAAAAAAGTATTAAATAGCAAAAATGTCATTTTTCAAAATGATTTAAGGTATGGTACCTTAAGTAAAAATGATCCTTGAGAAAAATAGGAAATTTTGATGCAAAGAAGTAAATTTTAGTCCTGGTGGCAAAATCGTCAAAATTTTCAGTTCAGGGACTGAACCACAAAGTTTTTGAAAATGGGGCATAATTGAGAAATAAAGAGATTTGACCCACTAGGGTGTTATTTTGAAATTAGTATGTGGTTATTTTCATAAGAATAACAAAATCGAGCTCGGGTAGGTTAGTGGACTCACGAAGGGCAAAATCGTCATTTTTGTCCAAATAACCCGAACCGCTTTGAAATGTTTCCAATGGGATAAGAAAACGACTAGAAAGGTTCCCACCCTTCGTTAGAAATGATAGGGTAGAGTTAGATAGAAATAAGAAAAAAAAACCAGTGGTTTTAGAGTTGTACGTAGTAATGCAACTCAATTTATTAACTAACGGATGTTTCGTATTGAAACATAGTGAAATTTGACTAATGGCTTTGTAATTGGCCAATAGGATCCTAGGAGTCTAGGAGAGGGGAAATCGAGGTTAAGTTGCCCGACATTCGCATAAAGTAAGTACCCTTCCCACCTACAGTATGAAATATAGGTTTAGAAAGAAATGTATGTTTATGTATACCTGAGCGTATAATTAAGTGTAAACTTGTATGTTTGCCATGATATGAATACCTAGGGGTATAGTCATGTATGAATAATTGTAAGCATACGAATGGATACCTGTGTGTACAATAATGAAAATGAGCATGTGTATCATGATTTCGTACCTGTGTGTACAATCATAAATACTTGAGTATGTATAAAGTAGGTATCTATGTGTATATTTTATGTTAAGTACCTATGAGTACGTTATGCTATATACCTGTACGTATATTAATGTGTACCAGTGAGTATATAAAGTAAGTACCTGTGTGTACTATGCTATGCAAGAGAATTATGTTTCATGGATAATATGTGATTATCACTTCATGCATGGTATGTCAACCATAATAAATGGACTGGTAAATGTATCACCAAAAATTAAGAAAAGTGTCGTACCGACTCCTAACTCAAGGGGAGTTTAAAGAATATGTTACGTAGACCTAACTAAAATTGAACAAATGGTACGAACACTTGGGCCCTAGTTAAAGATAAGAAATGATAATGATAAAGAAGGATTATAAGAAAGCATAATGAGATCATGCATTTTATTGAATGTGCATGTGGGTTTATAAGGGACTTACTGGTCGTTAGCTCGTTAAGTTTTTCATGCTGTAGGTATTCCGACGAAAAGGTCAGAATGGATCGTAATGATGAGCTGGCGGACGGATGATGTGTGCAGATTCGGTATGGAGTCCGCTGCTGTAATGTTTTCCGCTATGTATGTTTAAAGTTATTGATATGAAATGTTTAAAAGAAAGATGTTATAAAAGTAAAATTATTAATTATGTAAATACAAGTATGTGAAGGTATTTTGGGAGTTACCAAAGTTAATGTAAGTAAATTGTTTATTTTCGTTTTTTTTTTTAAAATTCCTAAATTTTTGCCCTAAAGTAAGTAAGAAAGAGTTTTATCACAGCCCAAAAAGGCGGGTTGTGACAGTTGGTATCAGAGCGAAAATCTTGCCACCCTAGTGCACATTGTTGTCTGCTCCATTGCCATAGCTCAAGTAAGATAGTTTGATTTTAAGTATAAGAATGTTCAGTACTACTTTATATGACACTGTTATGTTGATTACGACAATAAATATAGTATATGGCGAAGCCACATCATGATCGTGATATGGAAGCTGATCGAAGAGCCAACATTGCTTTTCAAGATGTGATGCCACCGCGGTATTATGGGAGTCGGCAACCTATGTTGTAGATCGAATGGCTTCATGCAGTTGAAGTGATTTTTAACGCTTGTCATACGCCATCGCATCTCTAGGTTTTATTGGTCTCAGGATTATTGATGAGGGAAGCCTTAGTATGATGGTTAAGGATTGAACCTAACAAGCAACCACGAGATTGGTAAAGTTTTAGAGGACAAATTCTAGCTGAGTTGCACCCATACCACCAGCAAATGTTATTCCAGTCTAGGTGATTCTGATGTTATGGGCGGATGGGAGACATCGATTGTACCTACGAGTAGAATCGGTATAAGAAAGATATGTAGGTGAACCGATAGATCATTACATTCTTAAATTTCGCCATACTATGGTACCACTGATTCCGCCACAATTACCCTTACGGTGCATTTACAATCTGGTTTGGAGAGATCTTCCCAATATGGTCCAGCCGCAAATGTAGTATCCTGGAAATTACCTTAGTATCCATGATTCTCTTATGGCAGCATTACATGCAGACTAGAATGTAGCTGCGCCATTAAAAGATCCTCCAGTAGGTATGGATGATGATGATGATGGTGATGATAACATTGATGAAGAGCCTGTGCCTCTAGAGCCTATAATCGCAAGTGATGATAAGTCGACTGATTCAGATATGGAGGAAGAAGAGGAATCCTAAGGAGGGTTCCGAACATAGTGACATGTCTAGAGTCGAGTCTAACAAAAAAATTCATAAGAAAATCTTTGTGTATTATGACGTACATAGATGAGAGATTAGTACAGTTTTGGGCTTTGATTCCTTTGTATATGCATATATGTTCGGCTAGTGGTGTCCTTCTCGGCAAGAAGGTATATGTAGCCAGAAGTGATAATTGCTCCCGAAGGTGATATGAATAGTTATGCATGAAAGGAAAGTATGTATGTATGTATGTATGTTAGTTATGCATGTAATGTTATGAAGAATGTAAAAAGGAAATGAAAGAGGTTCATGAAATGAAATGAAATGTATGAAAGGAAATGAACTGAAATGTATGAAGGTAAAGGAAATGAAATGTATGAAGCAAGATATTGAGTTCATGTAATTGTGTATGTTTGCATGTATTTATGTTGTTTGAATACATGCAATTATTGATTGGATACTATTAAGTTAATAGTATGTACTAACATAGTAACGAAAATATACGACAAGAATATTACGATTGATATCAATGGCGGATATATCTGGAGGACTGATGAATCCAGATTTGATGGCCATGATTATGGAATTGCAATAGAAGCTCCAAGCTCAAGAGTGGGAAATGCAAGGTTTACGGGAACAGTTAGTTAACCAAAATCCTGTATCACCAGTATGTATAGATACGCCACCCCTAGTACCGCCGCCACAGCAAGTGGAACTAATAGTCCTAGCTGTTCCGGTAGCATCCACTACCGAATTTTATGAAAGATTCTGGAGAACGAAGGGCCCAGAATTTGATGGATCTACAGACCCCTTAGAGGCCGACGATTAGCTTACAGACATAGAAAGGGTTCTGAAATTTATGGGACTTAGCGACTATGAAAAAGTCCTATGTGCTTTGTTTTCTCTCACTAAAGATGCTAGGAGACGGTGGGAGTCGGTAAAGAGTAAAAGGAATGTAGACAAAATGACAGGGCCAGATTTTGTTGAAGAATTTGGCAGGGCTTATTTTAATGTAGAAACCATGGCAGCCCAACAAGAAGAATTTAATAATTTTAAGCAAGGCAATATGTCCGTAGCTGACGCTATAAAGAGGTTTAATCAGCTAGCATGGTTTTGCCCCGAGTTAGTACCCACTGATCGGGAACGAATAAGACGTTTAATGAGAATGTTCAAAACTGACATTCCCCTTGTGGTCGATATTGGAGGGCAAGCTCCCAATGATGTAGAGGATTGCATCGAACGGGCGACTAGAGCTGAGTTTCGAATTGCCCGTGATAAGGAGGAAAGAGCAAAGATTTTCAAAGCACAATAGGAGGAGAAAGGTTTAGCCAAGCAAAGTCAAGCTGTATAAGTAAAAGGACAAGGAAGCGTTCCAAGTCAAGGGCCGTCCCAGAACTTTCAAGCGGGACGCAACTACACAGCTAACAGCAAGAGGAAATGGAACGTGAATAATGCAAAGAATCCAAAAGGTCAACCCCACAAGAGGATTAACGATGTAGGAAACAACAAATCCCTTTGCAGTTAATGCGGGAAAAGACATGCAGGGGAATGCAAGGCTGGCATGAACAAGTGCTATATCTGTGGGAAAGAAGGGCATTATGCTAGGAATTGTTTTTCTAATTCCCAAGGTCAGAACAGTCAGGCTCAGTAGAGGTCTCAAGGAAACCAATTGCGTACGGTTCAAGTTCAGGTACAAATTGAAGGCCCTAGTGTCAGTCAAGGGCGACTAGAAGCTCTGGAACCCAGTGGGTGAATTTATGCCTACATGAAGAAGGAACAAGATGCAGGAACCTCATCGGTGGTGACATGTTAGTTTTCTATTGCCAACACTGATGTATATATTTTATTTGATTCTAGAGCAACATATTCGTTTGCATCACTTAAGTTTGCAAAACGAATAGGAAGTAAAAGAGATAGGATAGAGCAAACCTTTAGAATTACACTACCCTCTAGGGAGGTATTGAGTGCTGATTATTGGTTACGTCATGTACCGATAGTTATACATGGAAGGGAATTGTATATTGATTTGATAATAATCGATATACAAGATTATGACGTCGTCCTAGGAACGAATTTTCTAAGGAAATACACAGCTAAGATTAGTCGTCGACACCACAAGGTTATGTTTCGACCTTCCGGAAGTGAGAAGTTTGTGTATTCAGGGAAAGTTTCCCCAAAGCTCCCAAGGCGTTGACTTCAGCATTAAAGGCAAGGAAGATGTTGGAAAATGGATGTACCGGTTACCTGGTGAATTTAATAAGGAAACATAAAGAAGCTCATTAGGACTAGAGAAAGTCCCCATAGTAAAGGAATTTATTGATGTGTTTCCGGACGAGTTGCCAGGCTTGCCGCCGGAATAGAAAATTTCGTTTGAAATCGAATTGATGCCCCAAACAACCACGATTTTTTAAGGTGCCATATCAAATGACTCCAGGGAAACTCAAGGAACTTCAGGTGCAATTAAAGGAAATATTGGACAAGGGGTTCATCCGACCAAAATATTCCCCATGGGGAGCACATATTCTATTTGTTAAGAAGAAGGATGGAATGTTACGAATGTGTATTGATTACCGGGAACTAAAAAAGGTCACGATTAGGAACAAGTATCCACTTTCAAGGATCAATGATTTGTTTAATCAATTGAAAGGAGCGTTAGTATTCTCAAAGATTGATCTACGCTCAAGATGATATACCGAGAACAGCGTTCCGAACACGTTATGGGCATTATAAGTTCTGCATCATGCCTTTTAGACTGACCAATGCCCTAGCAACTTTCATGGATCTCATGAATCGAAGAATACCTCGATAAGTTCGTTATTGTCTTCATCGACAATATTTTCATATACTCAAGAGCACAAGAGGAACATGAAAAGCACTTGAGGAATGCACTATAATTATTGAGAAGGCATCAATTGTACGCCAAGTTCTCAAAATGTGAGTTTTAGCTGGAGAAGGTTCAATTCCACAGACACGTGGTGACACGAGAATGAGTATCTATCGATCCTTCCGAAGTTGAGCAGTGAATAAGTGGCCTACACCGAAAAGTGTGTCAAAAATTAGAAGTTTCCTCGATTTAGCAGGCTACTATCGACGTTTTGTAGAAGGATTTTCCTAACTTGCAGCACCATTCATTGCACTTACATGAAAAGCAGCGAAGTATGAATAGACTAAGAAATGCGAAGAAAGTTTCCAAGGATTAAAAAGGGCGACTTACAAGTACACTAGTATTGACAATACCAGATCCGAACCATGGAACGTTCGTGATCTATAGTGATGCATCAAAAACAGGATTGGGAGCCGTATTGATGCAAAATGGAAAAGTGATTGCTTACGCATCCCAACAGTTAAAGGATTATGAAAGGAATTATCCGACGTATGACTTAGAGTTAGCGGCGGTTGTATTTGTGTTAAAAAAAAATGGCGTCACTACCTGTATGGAGCTAAGTACGAAATTTTTACAGACCATCAGAGTCTGAAGTGCATCTTCACATGGAAAGAGCTCAACATGAGGCAGCAAAGGTGGCTAGAGTTAGTTAAAGACTACAACTGTGAAATTTTATATCACCCGAGAAAGGCTAATTGAGTAGACGATACCCTTAGTCGTAGAACAATGTCTTCGCTTGCGATAATGCAGCTAATGCCAAGACCTCTTTAGAAGGATTTGATGGAAGTGGAAATAGAGCTAGTCACATGAAGATTAGCTAATTGGTCCTTTCAACCAACTATCTTGGAGAATTTAAAAGAGCGACAAGAAGCAAATCCGTCACTACTTAAAGTTAGGAATGAAGTTCTTGAGAATAAAGAAACAGTTTAGCATTTTGAAAGATAGCATCCCTCGTTACAAGAGTAGGATATGCATTCCCAATGATGAAGGATTAAAGAAGCAAGTATTAGAAGAAGCTCATGCAACACCATACGTGGCTCATCCAGAAGCTACTAAATTGTACCAAAATTTGAAAGAGCACTATTGGTGGAATGGAATGAAGAACGATATCGCACAGTTTGTTGCCAAATGCCTTACATGCCAGAAGGTGAAAGTTGAGCATCAACGACCAGCAGGCGAATTACAAAAGATTGAAATCCTAGAGTGGAAATAGGATCAGATAACTATGGACATGATAACCAGGCTACCCAAAACTACGGGTGGACATGACGCTATATGGGTAATTGTTGATAGATTGATTAAATCAACTCATATCTTACCCATTAAACTTAGTAGTTCTGTAGAACGACTAGCTGAACTATACGTAACCTAAATAGTTAGATACCATGGAGTCCTGAAGTCTATCATTTCTGATTGTGATGGTAGATTCTCTTCCAAGTTTTAGAGAAGTGTTCATCAAGCGATGGGAACAAAGCTGACGTTCAGCACAGTCTTCCACCCATAAGCGGACGGTCAATCAGAAAGGACCATCCAGACTTTAGAGGATATGTTAAGAGCATGTGTGCTAGATTTCAAGGGAGGATGGGATAAAAAGCTTCCTCTGATCGAATTTGTATACAACAATAGTTATCGAAGCTCCATTGGTATGGCTCCATATGAAGCTCTATATGGAAGGAGATGTAGACCACCTTTACATTGGTACAAAACCCAAGAAGAGGCATTGTCGACCACAGATTTTGTTCATAGAACAACAGAAGATGTAAAGTTAATTTGTCAACGAATGAAAATATCTTTTAGTCGGCAAAAGAGTTATGCTAATCGACGACAAAGACCTTTGAAGTTTCAAATAGGAGACTTGGTCTTTTTGAAGATAATGCCCATGGAAGGAAATTGTAAGATTTAGGAAGAAAGGAAAGCTCAGTCCAAGGTATATTGGACCATTTGAGATCTTGAAACGGATAGGTAATGTAGTTTATAAGTTAGCCTTACCCACTAATCTAGCATTGGTACACAACGTATTTTATGTGTCCATGCTAAAGAAGTATGTGCCAGACCCTTCACATGTTCTTCAGCTGGAAGAAATTGACATACAGGAGAATATGTCTTATGGAGAAAAACCAGTTCAAATTCTGGCACAAGAAGAGAAGAAATTAAGGAACAAGAAGATACCTCTCGTCAAAGTTTTATGGCGCAACCAACAAGTAGAAGAGGCAACGTGGGAACGAGAGGATGAAATGAGGAAAGACTACTCCGAATTATTTTGATTTTCGAAGACGAAAATTCTTGAGGGGGTAGATTGTAATGACCGGGGAAATGTCATCAATGAAACCTAATATTTAATTGGGTTTAATTAATGAATTTATTCTTAAAAATGTGAAATTTTGTAAAAATAGTAATTTTTGTGAAAATTACAATAAAATATGAATGAGCGGCATTGATTGCAAATTTTATGGCATATGTAATGCAATGGTGGATATTGTAAAATACAAATTTTATGAGTTTGATGACTCAAAGATTTGTGCATAATATCCATAAAATGAATTTTATGTCACAATTAATTGTAAAATTGTGATATAAACGAATGGATGATTAGAATGTAAATAGAACATAAAGGTTGTCCTAACCCTAACCAGGGGTAGAAAGGGGGCCAGAGCAATATAAGAATATTGCTAAATGAAAACACAGATACGAAAAATGTCACAATTAGCCTCCAAAAGTGAACGAAAAGTAAGTTAAATATTTTTATACATTTTTATACAGTCTAAGAACAGAAAGTACATTGAATTGACCACGACAGCATAGGAAAAATACTGTGTGGTGAAAAATTACACAATATAAATTTTTAATTCCATAAAGTGGACATTTGCTTGAATTCTATTGGGCCAACAAGCCATGCAATGTGGCCCAATAAGATGAGGACACCTAGGGTAGTCTAATGGATGACCATGAGTCATCAAATGTGATAAGGAAGCATTAATTACAAAGTTATCACAACTTTTCTTTTCCTTTCTTTTGCTCCAAGATCCGGCAGCCATAACCAAGCTTCCAAAAAAATTTCTTAGCCCCCAAACTTTGCAAAAATACCCCCAAACAAGTTGTACAAGCAAGTACAAGGATTTCCCACAAGTTTTAAGGTAAAATCCTAAACTTTTTAATGAGTTTTCAAGGGATTTTTCATGGGTAAAGGGCAAAAATTAATCCATGGTATTTTTACATTGAAAGGAAGCCTAGGAGGGAGTTCAAAGGAACTTTGAAGGCTAGAAATCCAAAAAGTGCCATTTGGGTAAGTTTTAAGTTTTAAAGTTTTGAAATTTTGTAAATTTTATTTTGATTTTTATTGCTTTGAACCTATGTGGGTTCTTGAGCATGTATTTGATGAAGAATCATGCATATGTGAAGTATAGCAAGTTTAAGTTATGAAACTTTGGTTTATAGTGCAAAATGGCAATTTTTGCAAAAAGTATTATTTTTGTAATTTTGATGATAGACTTTGCAAAAGTGATGTTTGAGCATGAGAATGTTTTGATTAACGCATGGAATAGTTTTTACAGGGGTAGAATTGCAAGTTTGAAACGGATTTTTGTAAAAATGCCATAGGGACTAAATTGAAAGAAAAAGTTCATTCTCGACAGATTTGAAAAATAGTAAAAAGGCCCCTGTACAGTGAGATTTTGGGAAAAGTTAAAACATGAAAGTTGTAGATCTCAACGAAACTGTTGGTCATGCTGACGGTTTGTTGAAAAACTCAATCGTTTGTGAGTTTTTGATTTTTCAAGAATATGTTAAAAGTGAAAAAGTTTTAAATAGCAAAAATGTTATTTTTCAAAATGATTTAAGGTATGGTACCTTAAGTAAAAAATGATCCTTGAGAAAAATAGGAAATTTTGATGCAAAGAAGTAAATTTTAGTTCCAGGGGCAAAATCGTCAAAATTTTCAGTTCAGGGACTGAACTGCAAAGTTTTTTGAAAATGGGGCATAATTGAGAAATAAAGAGATTTAACCACTAGGGTGTTATTTTGAAATTAGTATGTGGTTATTTTCATAAGAATAACGAAATCAAGCTCGGGTAGGTTAGTGGACCCACGAAGGGCAAAATCGTCATTTTTGTCCAAATAACCCGAACCGCTTTGAAATGTTTCCAATGGGATAAGAAAATGACTAGAAAGGTTCCCCCCCTTCGTTAGAAATGATAGGGTAGAGTTAGATAGAAATAAGAAAAAAAACCAGTGGTTTTTAGAGTTGTACATAGTAATGCAACTCAATTTATTAACTAACGGATGTTTCATATTGAAACATAGTGAAATTTGGCTAATGGCTTTGTAATTAGCCAACAGGATCCTAGGAGTCTAGGAGATGGAAAATTGAGGTTAAATTGCTCGACATTCGCATAAAGTAAGTACCCTTCCCACCTACAGTATGAAATGTAGGTTTAGAAAGAAATGCATGTTTATGTATACCTGAGCGTATAATTAAGTGTAAACTTGTATGTTTGCTATGATATGAATACCTAGGGGTATAGTCATGTATGAATAATTGTAAGCATACGAATGGATACCTGTGTGTACAATAATGAAAATGAGAACGTGTATCATGATTTCGTACCTGTGTGTACAATCATAAATACTTGAGTATGTATAAAGTAGGTATCTGTGTGTATATTTTATGTTAAGTACCTGTGAGTACATTATGCTATATACCTGTATGTATATTAATGTGTACCGGTGAGTATATAAAGTAAGTACCTGTGTGTATTATGCTATGCAAGAGAATTTATGTTTCACGGATAATATGTGATTATCACTTCATGCATGGTATGTCAACCATAATAAATGGACTGGTAAATGTATCACCAAAAATGAAGAAAAGTGTCGTACCGACTCCTAACTCAAAGGGAGTTTAAAGGATATGTTAAGGTCACGATGTTACGTAGACCTAAATGAAATTGCGCAAATGGTACGAACACTTGGGCCCTAGTTAAAGATAAGAAATGATAATGATAAAGAAGGATTATAAGAAAGCATAATGAGATCATGCATTTTATTGAATGTGCATTGTGGGTTTATATGGGACTTACTGGGCATTAGCTCATTAAGTTTTTCATACTGTAGGTATTCCGACGAAAAGGTCAGAATGAATCGTAATGATGAGCTGGCTGACAGATGATGTGTGCAGATTTGGTATGGAGTCTGCTGTTGTAATGTTTTCCGCTATGTATGTTTAAAATTATTTTGATATGAAATGTTTAAAAGAAAGATGTTATAAAAGTAAAAGTATTAATTATGTAAATACAAGTATGTGAAGGAATTTTAGGAGTTACCAAAGTTAATGTAAGTAAATTGTTTATTTCTGTTTTTTTAAAAAAAAAATTCCTAAAATTTTGCCCTAAAGTAAGTAAGAAAGAGTTTTATCACAACCCAAAAAGGCGGGTTGTGACAATTTCATCATTCTTTGCTTCATTTAGGAGCAAGTAATCGACTCGAAGGTCTCGAGCGATTACGTCGTAGGAATTGCAGCTTCTGTATCGTACACAAGCGAAAAAGGGGATTCGCCAGTCGCCTTTCTCGGAGTTGTTTAGTAGGCCCAGAGCACTATGGGGAGTTTCTCAACCCAACGTCCTTTCCTAACCTCTAGTTTCTTCTTTGGGTTCTTCACGGTCGTCTTACTCATTGCCTTTGCCTGCCCATTTCCTTGCAGGTACCTTGGTGTTGAAAAGCTTATAGTAATGTCCTAGTCATGATAGAACTTTTTGAAGGATAAGGAAATGAATTAGGAGCTGTTATCAGTGAAGATCTCCCTCAGAACTCTAAACGGACAGATTATATTCCTCCAAACAAACCTTTCAACATCTCACTCTTTAACATTGCAAATGCTTTGGCTTCGACCCATTTGGAGAAATAGTTTGTAAGGACGAGCAAATACTTGACTTATCCTAGAGCCGAGGGGAATGGTGCAACCACATCTATTGAGTACTTCCTGAACGGGTTTGGCAAACTGACCGAGGAGAGTTCTTCAATTGGTTGGTGAATGGTGGGAACGTGTTTCTAGTAGCTGTCGTATTTGCTAGCAAAGTTCTTGCAGTCGCTTTGCATTGTTGGCCAATAGAATCATTGCCTTTTTACCTTATTGCACGACGACCTTCCTCCAGAGTGGTTATGAACCTTCGTGCACTTCCTGAATGACCTTTTTCACTTCATCTTCTCCTAGGCAACGAAGGTAAGGACCTATGAAGGAATGCCTATAAAGTCTCTCATCAATCAAGTAGTATCGTGCAGCTTAGACTTTTATCTTTCTTGTTACCTGCTTGTCTTTAGGCAACCATCCGTCACGTATATACATCTCGATAGGAGTCCTCCAATCGTCTCTTGGATTGACATAGTTGCTCTCCTCTACCATGTCAATGCTTGCATTGTCAATTCGTTCCAAGGGAATGATTCTTCTCTCAGTAACTTCGACTGAAGATCCCAAATTGGCAAGGGCATTAGCTCTTGCGTTGTGTTCTCGTGGGACATATTGTTGGAAACACGATGCGCAGCGGAATTTTAAAAATTTTCCATCAGAGTAATTTCCAAAACACAAGTTTGACATGCTATATGTATAAATTAGACAGATCTTACTAACCTTTGTGTGAAGAACCTCCGCAACCTGTGTAGAGAAGTAACGTTCCAGAAGAGCCTCAACCAACTAGTCTTCTTTGCTATTCTTTATCCACAACCGGAGTGAGTGTGGGCTCACACGTACAGCTTTCCATCGGTGGCTCTCCTTCCAACCAAGAGAGAGAACCCAAAGCTAGTGTTCGTGATTTGTGAACTAAAGCTCTCAGGGAGTTTTTAGATTCTCACTAGAAGAGTATCACTCTTAATCTCTCAATTGATCTGAGTAAATCATAAGACTCACTCCCTTTTTATAGCCATTAGTCCTAGGGTCAGTCCTTATCAGATTAGGTCTCAAAAACTCGAAACAAAATCAAGTTCGGATCAATATCTGATAAGATCCGTGTGAAAACACGTAATCTTATTTCTCGCTGATCGGCAGGCCGAACAGGCTCCATCGGCAGGCTGAACTCGTCATTTGGCAGGCCGAACTCCCGAGAAAAAATCTCTGCGAATCTTTTCTTTTTCACTCGAGATTCTAAGGGAGAAAGTCTCAAATTTGATTCAAATAACCCAATAGAGAAGATATCTGATCAAAAAAAACTTTATCAAGATAATCTCTAAGAAAATAAATCATTTCACAATAATTCTACAAGTTTATCTTGATCTAATTTATCCAAAATTAAATCAACCGATAAACAGACAAGAATTATCCGATCCCAATAATTCAACAAGTTTATCTTAAATTAATTTTATTACAAAAATTAATTCGACCAATAAACAAACATGAATTATTTGATTCTTACAAATTTTAAACCAATCTGATAATTTCGACATAAGTCACCAATTATTGGAAAAGCATGCCGTGTCGTTACAGGATTTTGTGAGCTAGCAAAGGGGACCAAAATGGACCTATAAAGTTCAAGCTCATGATAATTATGAAAACCAATATCCCAGATATACATTTCACAATTATCAACTCCAACGGTACTCCACTAAAAGCTTGGAGCTGCACTCTTGAACTTTATAGAATTACGAAGCTCGTGTAGCTAAGTCTCCATGACATATCATAATGTATCGTATCCCCATATGATAATCCATAATCGGCTTAAGAACAAGTTCTGTCTTACCTTCCCGATTATTTTTATCTTACGTTCCATTGTCTCACAATTAGAAAACTTACCATCCAAAGATAGTATACCATTCGGTTACACCTATGTATCCAAATGGTTGAGCGCTCCAGTTTTCCAATTACAGGACAACACATATAAGAGGATATCATTACTCCTAAAGAGGAGCTATGGATTCCATATCTATGAATAACAAGTCTACGCTATCAAGAGTCATGCCTCCAATGTACCAGCATGCATACCACTATAGAGATGTGGAAGTCACCAATTGGTACATCAAAAGACACAAGTCAAGACAATGGGCCCACTATTCATCTCAGGATTAAGATACAATACAAGTGATTGTCTAAAGTGAATCGATTTTCCAAGACAGAATTATTAATCCAAATTAATTCACTTTATGTCCCGATCCAACACATCGTCACCTATGACAACGTGCCAATGTTTCTATTCACGGAGTCCAACTCCGATGGCCAAGACAAACCATCTCCCAAAGGGGATATAGACAACATAACAATCTTTACATGAATAAAGTGCCCAACTTTATTCCCTCGATTGCGGATCATATGTTTTAGACTGTCACCTTAAGAATCGTGTCTTCCGCATAATCAGTCCATCATATGCCCAATTCTTAAGGTTTTGACCGACAGTCTCAGACTACTGTTTGCTTAACATACATTTAACAAATATGAACGTAAAGAGGACAAGATTTGGTATATATAAATGAATAAATTCTTTATTGATAAAAATGTTTCAAAAAACATATTACATTTTTACTCCTTAGGGCGTACATGTCTAACACATATTTCACCTTGAAGTGGTCGAACTAGGACTTGAGCTTATTCACTAGGTTCAGGTATGAAAGCATCTTCTTACTTCAAGCCTTGAATTCTCCATTTATCTGGTTAATGATTAAAGTGGAGTCACTTTCTACAGTGAGTTCTAAAGCCCCCAATATAGAAGCAAGCCTTATACTTGCGAGCATAGCTTCGTATTCAGCTTTATTGTTAGTGGCCTTAAATCCCAACCGAAAACTCTGTTCGATTTCTTTGCCATTCGGTGACTTAAGTAGTACTTCGACCCCTGAGCCCTTTTCATTAGTGGATCCGTCGACCTGCATAGTCTATTTCTTCGATCCCATCTCATCTGGACAATACGTTAATTTAGCAACAAAATCTACAAGCACTTGTGCTTTTAATGCCGTCCAAGGCCTATATTCAATGTCAAACTTTATCAATTCGACGGCCCATTTTGTAAGTCTTTTGGAGACATCTGGTTTGTGTAGGATAGCTCGCATCGAATAAGAGGAAAAAGCCACAATAATGTGTCCTTGAAAATACGGATGGAGCTTTCATGCTGATATGACAAATGCAAGGGCTAACTTTTCGACGACAGAGTACCTGGTTTTGGCATCCAACATTTTGACGATAGAGTACCTGGTTTCGGCATCCAACATTATATAGCTTATGAAGAAAACTAGCCTTTGAACCGCATCTTCTTCTCGGACAAGGGCCGAACTTATCGTTGTTTATGAAATTGCCAAGTACAGGTAGAGTGGCTCCCCATCTTTTGGTTTTGATAGGATCGACGGAGCAGTCAAGTATGTCTTTAACTCTTGGAATGCTGCCTCGCTGTTGGGAAAATAATACGCAGCGGAATTTTAAAAAATTTTATATCAGAGTATTTTTCAAACACAAGTTTGACACACTACATGCATAAATTAACCAGATCTTATTAACCTTTGAATGCCAAAGAACTCCTGCAATCCGTGAAGAGAAGTAACGTTTTAAAAAAGCCTCAACCAATTGGTCTTCTTTGCTATTCTCTATCCACGATCGGAATGAGTGTGGGCTCACACGTACAGCTCTTCTACCAAGTGACTCTCCTTCCAACCAATTGAGAGAACCCAAAGCTAGTGTTCGTCATTTGTGAACAAGAGCTCTCCGGGAGTTTTAGAATCTCACTATCA
Source organism: Artocarpus heterophyllus (assembly GCA_025403435.1). Lineage (NCBI taxonomy): Eukaryota > Viridiplantae > Streptophyta > Magnoliopsida > Rosales > Moraceae > Artocarpus > Artocarpus heterophyllus. The sequence continues at coordinate 21,878,204 of CM046342.1, forward strand.
GAGTTTCACTCTTAATCTCTCAATTGATCTAAATAATAGTGAGACTCACTCCCTTTTTATAGTGGTTAGGCCTAGGAGTCAGTCCTTATCAGATAATGCCTCAAAATTTGAATCAGAATCAAATTCAGATCAATAACTGATGAAATCGGTGTGAAAATACGTGAACTTTTTATCGCGCGATTGCATGCCGATCTGTCTAATCGGCATGCCAAACTTGAGGATCGGCATGCCGAATTGCCGATAAAAAATAACAGCGAATCTTTTATTTTTCACCCGATATTCCATAGGATAAAGTCTAAGTTTTAATTCGAATAACCCAATAGAAAAGTTATCTAATCAAAACAACTTTATCTAGATAATCTCTAGGAAAATAAATGAATTCCTAATAATTCAACAAGTTTATCTTGAATTAATTCAAAATTAATCCAATCGATAAACAGACATGAATTATCTGATCTCAATAATTCAACAAGTTTATCTTGAATTAATTTTGTCACAAAATTAATTCAATTGATAAACATATATGAATTATTTGATTCTTCCAAATTTTAGCCAATTTGATAAATTTGACATAAGTCACCAATTATTGGAAAAACACGCCGTATCGTTATAGGATTTTTGTGAGCTAGCAAAGGGGACCTGATGGATCTATATAGTTCAAGCTCCCGATAATTATGAAACCCAATATCCCAGATATACATTTTATAATTATCAACTCCAACGCTACTCCACTAAAAGCTTGGAGCTATACTCTCGAACTATATAGAATTACGAAGCTCGTATAGCTAAGTCTTCATGACATATCATAGTGCATTATATCCCCATAGGATCATCCATAATCGGCTTAAGGACAAGTTTTGTCTTATCTTCCCGATTATTTTTATCTTACATTTCATTATCTCACCATCGAAAAACTTACCATCCAATGACGGTATACCATTCGATTACATCTATGTATCCAAACGGTTGAGTGCTCCAGTTTTCTAATTACAAGATAACGCATATAAGAGGATATCACTACTCCTAAAGAGGAGCTATGGATAACATATCTATGAATAACAGGTCTACACTATCAAGAGTCATGTCTCCAACGTACCACCATGGGTACCACTATTAAAATGTAGGTGTCACCCTTTGGTACATCAAAAGACACAAGTCAAGACAACGGGCCCACTATTCATCTCAGGATTAAGATACAATACAAATAATTGTCTAAAGTTAATAGATTTACTAAGATAGAATTATTAATCCAAAGCAATTCACTTTAGGTCCCGATCCAACACATCGTCACCTATGACAATGTACCAATTTTTCTATTCGTGAAGTCTAGCTCCGAAGGTCAAGATGAACCATCTCCCAATAGGGATATAGACAACATAACAATCTTTACATGAATAAAGCGCCCAACTTTATTCCCTCGATTGCGGGTCTTATGTTTTAAACTGTCACCTTAAGAATCATGTCTTTCGCATAATCTATCCATCATATGCCCAATTCTTAAAGGTTTATATCGACAGTCTCAAACTATTATTTGCTTAACATACATTCAACAAATATGAAATAAAGAGGACAAGATTTGGTATAGAAATAATAAATAAATTCTTTATTGATAAAAATGTCTCAAAAACATATTACATTTTTACTCCTTAGGGCATACACGTCTAACACTTGCACTGTTTGTTCCATTCGAGTTTCGTGTTTTCTTGAGCAGCTGGAAAAAAGGAAGACTTTGGTCCGTGGATCGGGCTATAAACTAACTGAGGGCGGCGACTCGACCAGTAAGCTTTTGTATTTCGCGCTTGGTTCTCAACGACGGGATCAGTTAGATGGCTTTTATCTAGTCTGGGTTTGCTTCGATTCCCCGTTTCATGACGAGGTAACCTAGGAACATACCGTTCACCACTCCAAAAGTGTACTTATCTGAATTTAGCTTCATGCCATATTTTCAAAGAACATCGAAGCATTCTTGTAGATGTTGGATATGGAGGTGGGCCTGCAAAGACTTGACCAACATGTCATCAATGTATACTTTCATATTCTTACCAATTTATTGTTTGAACATCATGTTGACTAGCCTCTGGCAGGTGGCTCCTGCGTTCTTCAAGCCGAATGGCACGATCTTGAAATAAAAGATCCCTCATTTAGTAATGAAAGTAGTCTTCTCCTGGCCATTTGGGTGTAGAAGGATCTTGTTGTAACCAAAGAATGCGTCGAGAAAGCTTAAGATTTCATGGCTGGGCGTTGCATCGACGAGTGAATCCATATATGGTAACAAGTAACTATCCTTTGGGCAGGCTTTGTTTAAATCCATGAAATCAATGCACATTCGCCACTTCCCATTCTTCTTTTTTAGAATCACCGTGTTGGTGAGCCAATCTGGGTATTGTATAGGGCGAATAAACCCAACCTCGAGTAGCCTCCTCACTTCATCCTTCACAACATTGTTTTGCTCAATTTGGAGTTTTCTCCATTTTTGCCATACAGGTTTGTGGTCTAGATCAACGTTAAGTTGATGCAAGATTATGTTTGGATCAATTCCCAGCATGTCTACATGGGACCACGTGAAACAATCTTTATTAGCTTTCAAAAAATCAACAATCTGGGATTTTACCTTGGGGTCAAGTTGCGACCCAATCTTCACAATATGTCTCTCATCTTTTGGATCGATTTGAACTTCATCAAGCTGCTCCAAAACTGACTCGACACAGTCTTGATCCCTCGATCCATTCTGCTTTTGTATCTGTAATTGCTATAAAGCTTTCTTTTGCTTCATACCTGGGCATAGCAGCTTCATGACGTTTCCTGACTTCCTCGTATATCTCTAATCCCTCGCTTTGTTGAGAATCTGACCCGTTGATGGTATGTTGAGGGGACTACTTTTATGGCGTGTATCCAAGGCCGCTCCAAAATAATGTTATACCCCAAAGGGTAATCTATAACGAGAAAACTAGTCATCTTATTCTCGGCCACTGCGTAAACTAGAAGTTTGATTCTCCCAATGGCTGTTGTTGATTTGCCATTAAAACCTACCAATGATGTGGGGGATTTTTTGATATCTTATTCACTGATTTCCATCTCCTTCAGCATTGATATGAACATGATGTTGGCTGAACTTCCATTACCAACTAGTATCTTGCCGATCTTGCAATTCGTAATGTTCAATTTGATGACAAGAGCGTCATTATGTGGAGTATCAAGTCCGAATGCCTTGTCACTTCAAAATGAAATAACATGCTTGCTGACAGTTGCTTGATTCGTTCTTCGTTGGTGCGCCTTTATTTGGTTGGTAGAATCGCCACTAAAAATGGAGCCTCCATAAATGGCTCCAATTACCTTTCTGACTGGTGGGCTCGACGGTCCTGTCATCCTCCTTGCTCTTTGTCGAGCTCAAGTATTTTCCTTCCTTGTTTGGAGAGGTACTCCCTTAAATGCCCTTTCTTGAGCAGTTCTACTATCTTAGATCACAAGGCTTTGCAATTGACCATCAAATGCCCTGTATCTCGATGGAACTCATAGCACTTTGATTGGTCACGGGAACAGCTCGGGGCCATCTTATTTGGCCATCTGACGTAATCCTTGTCTTTGAGCTGAGCGACTAGTTCAGAAGGTGATATGTTGAGTGTGTACTTTAGAGGCAACAATGGTCTTGTCGTGGATCGTGACTTGTCTTCTTTCCTCCTCCACTCTCTCTTTGGGGGTGTCCTTGTCCATCCTCTTCGATCCAGCTACTGTCGTTGCTTCTAACTCCACCTATTCTGGCCTCTAGTTCTCGCGAGTTCTCATTCACATCTCTCATTTTCCTTTTCCAGGTCGATCCATCCTTTAGCTCTGTTTAGGGCTTCCTGGATGGTGTGTGGATAGTCGGAGCAAATGCTGTTCTTGAAAAAAGACTTGTACAAAAGTCCTTTCTTCTATGCTTCTCAAGCAGTTCCATCCTCTAAATCAGAAATCTCTAAGAGTGCTTTGCTAAATCTTTTGATATAAGCCCGTAGCGACTCGCTTGGGCTTTGAACGACCGACCATAAATCTTTGGTAGTCTTTCCAGTTTTGATGTGTACCGAATATGGTTTGACAAACGCATCTGCCAAATCTTCAAAGTTGTCGATCGATCCAGTAGGCAAGTTACTAAACCATCAAAGCACTGGACCTTTGAGTGATTGTGTGAGCAGGTTGCACATCATCTCATCAAGAATCGAATCTGAGATATTTGTACCACTGACCACGTTCTTATACTACAACAAGTGGTCCTTTGGATCAGAAGTTCCATCGAATCAAGCGAATACAAGGTTTCCATACTTCAGTGGTACAGCTAAAGTGATCCTCGTCGTGAGTGGGGTATCTTGAATGTTTTTTGAGATGTCATCCAATGCTGGGGTCTTGCTCGTTGCTTTCAAAACCTTCTGATCGATCTTTTAATCCACAAGCTTATTGTTCTACTTGAGCATTTCTTTCATCATTTGCTAGATTGACTCCGGAGTTAATAGAGTTGGTGTTGGAAATTCTTTGGATCTAGAGGTAGGTTCTGTCCTTTCAATTACGTCAGTCGCATCATCGCGTCAGTTGGATTCCGCATGAACATTTGCAGTCGTCGCAGTTGTTGTCACTATAATGACCAAGGGAAAATTCATTAATAAAATCTAATATTTAATTGGATTTGATTAATGAATTTAGCCTCATAAATCATATTTTTGTAAAAATTATGATAAAATATAGAATATAGAGTTAATAGGAAGTTCCACTATAAATTCATTACGATGTTGAATATTAACAAATATAGATTTTGTGAGTTTAAATACTCATAAATTTGTAAATAATATCCATAAAATAAATTTTATATCACAATTAATTGTAGAATTGTGATATAAATGGATGGGTAATTAAGGTATAACCAAGATAAAAAATCTGTCAAAACACTAAACTAGTGCTAAAAGGGGGTCCGATGCTATATAGGTATACTGTAAAGGAAAAACACAGATACAAGAAATACTATGTTTGGCTTCCAAAAGTAAACAAAAGGCAAAGTAGAATATCGTCTACAGTATAAGAATACATTTTCACTAGTTTTACCACGACAATATAAGAAAAATACTGTGTGGTGGAAAAATTATACTGTGTAGGAAAAGGTAAAAAGTAAAGAGGACACTTTGAAAAATTGGATTGGGCCACCATACCACCTAATGTGGCCCAATCACAATAAGCCAATGGGTTACCCTTAATAATGACTAGGATGACTCACCACCTTTAAGAAAAAAAATCCCCATTAGATAAGTCTTATTTAAAGACTTAAGTAACAAAATTTGTTTCTCATTTTCTCCCCTCAGAGTTCAACAGCCCCAATCGAGTTTGAAGCTTCAAGGGTCAAGGCTCCACAAACTTTTCAAGGTAAAATCCAAACCTACCTTAAGTTCTCTAGGGTTATTTTTGGGTTTGAAAGGAGTTAATGAAGGCTTTGTTGGAAAAAATAGTACGCAGCGGAATTTTAAAAATTTTACATCAGAGTAATTTCTAGAACACAAGTTTAACATTCTATATGCATAAATTAACCAGATCTTGCGAACCTTTGTGTGCCGAAGAACCCTCGCAAAACATGAAGAGAAGTAACGCTCTAGAAGAACCTCAACCAACTGGTCCTCTTTGCTATTCTTTATCCACGACCGGAGTGAGTGTGAGCTCACACGTTCAGCTCTTCCACTAGGTGACTCTCCGTCCAACCAATCGAGAGAACCCAAAGCAAGTGTTCGTAATTTGTGAACAAAAGCTCTCACGGAGTTTTTAGATTCTCACTAGGAGAGTATCTCTCTTAATCTCTCATTTGATCTGAGTAACTCTCAAGGCTTACTCCCTTTATATAGAGATTGGTCCTAGGGTTAGTCCTCATCAGATTAGGTCTCAAAAACTCAAAATAGAATCAAGTTCGAATCAATATTTGATAAGATTTGCGTGGAAACACGTGATCTTATCCTTCGCTGATCGACAGGCCGAACCACCAGATCGGCAGGCCGAACAGGTCCCATTGGTAGGCCAAACACGTCCATCGACAGACCGAACTATCGAATAAAAAATCTCATGAATCTTTTATTTTCTTCTATAAGATAAAGTCTTAGTTTTAATTCAAATAACCCAATAGAGAAGCTATCTGATCAAAATAACTTTATCTAGATAATCTCTAAGAAAATAAATCAATTCCCAATAATTCTACAAGTTTATCTTGATCTAAGTTATCTAAAATTAAATCAACTGATAAATAGACAAGAATTATCCGATCCTTATAATTCAACAAGTTTATCTTGAATTAATTTTTTTTATCACAAAATTAATTCAACTGATAAACAGACATGAATTATTTGATTCTTCCAAATTTCAACCAATCTAATAAATCAGACATAAGTCATTAATTATTGGAAAAGCACGCCGTGTTGTTACAGGATGTTGTGAGCTAGCAAAGGGGACCAAATGGACCTATATAGTTCAAGCTCCCGATAATTATAAAACCCAATATCCCAGATATACATTTCATAATTATCAACTCAAACGCTACTCCACTAAAAGCTTGGAGCTGTACTCTCAAACTACATAGAATTACGAAGCTCGTATAGCTAAGTCTCCATGATATATCATAGTGTATCGTATCCCCATATGATAATCCATAATCGGCTTAAGGATAAGTTTTGTCTTACCTTCTTGATTATTTTTGTCTTATGTTCCATTATCTCATCATCAGAAAACTTACTATCCAATGATTGTATACCATTCGGTTACACCTATGTATCCAAATGGTTGAGCGCTCTAGTTTTCCAATTACAGGATAATGTATATAAGAGGATATCATTACTCCTACAGAAGAGCTATAGATTCCATATCTATGAATAACAGGTCTACGCTATCAAGAGTCATGCCTCCAACGTACCGACATGCATACCACTATTAAGATGTGGTTGTTACCCTTTGGTACATCAAAAGACACAAGCCAAGACAACGGGCTCACTATTCATCTCAGGATTAAGATACAACACAAATGATTGTCTAAATTGAATCGATTTGCTGAGACAGAATTATTAATCCAAATCAATTCACTTTATGTCCCGATCCAACACATTATCACTTATGACAACGTGCTAGTGTTTCTATTCACTGAGCCCACCTCCGATGGTCAAGACAAACTATCTCCCAAAAGGGATATAGACAACATAACAATCTTTGTATGAATAAAGTGCCCAACTTTATTCCCTCGATTGCGGATCGTATGATTTAGACCATCACCTTAAGAATCGCGTCTTCCGTATAACCCGTCCATCACATGCCCAATTCTTAAGGTTTAGACCGACAGTCTCATACTATTGTTCGCTTAACATACATTCAACAAATATGAACGTAAAGAAGGCAAGATTTGGTAAATAAATAATGAATAAATTCTTTATTGATAAAAATGTCTCCAAAAACTTATTACCTTTTTACTCCTTAGGGCATACATGTCTAACAATCTCCCACTTGCACTAAGTGAGTAAATATGACAAATCTCGTATCCCCATAGCTTACACATGCCTCTCGAAGACTCTCCCAGTAAGTGTCTTCGTAAATGGATAAGTTAAATTGTCCTCTGACGCGATCTTGCACACCGTGACATGCCCGCCCTCAATGAAGTCCTTTATCACATGATACTTTCGATCAATATGCTTACTCTTCTTGTGAAATCTTGGTTCCTTAGCATTAGCTACAGCCGCACTGTTATCATAGTATAGTGAGACCGCTTTATTCATACCAAGAACTACCTCAAGATCCCCAAGGAACTTGTGGAGCCACACTGCTTCTTTCGAAGCATCACTAGCTACCACATACTCAGCCTCCATCGTTGAATCCAAAGTGGAATCTTTCTTAGCACTTCTCTAACTGATGGCACCTCTGCCTAGAGTAAACACAAAAGCTAAAGTTGATTTCCTAGAATCTAGACATGATTGAAAATACGAGTCAGTATATCCTAGAGGAGTCAGGTCCTCACCCGAATATACAAGCATATACCCTCGAGTCCTTCTTAGGTACTTAAAAATATGCTTTACCGCAACAAAATGGTTCGGTCCTGGATTCGCCTGAAATCGAATTACAATCCCGACCGTATAACTAATATCCGGTCATGTGCAAAGCATGGCATACATGAGACAACCCACTGCCAAAGCATAAGGCACCTTCTTCATGTATTCTCTTTCTTCATGAGACTTTGGAGAGTCTTTCTTAAAAAGAGTAATTCCAGACCTAGATGGTTGCCGACCTTTCTTGGAATCCTGCATTGCAAACCTCCTGAGAATTTTATCTATGTTGCTGGCCTTAAGCAAAGCTATGATTTTGTTCTTCCTATCCTGAAAGATCTAGATACCGAGAACAAAATTAGCCTCACCTAAGTCCTTCATGTCAAACTGCTTAGTCAACCATAATTTGACCGATGATAATGCTCCAACGTCATTGCCAATTAGCAAAATGTCATCTACATAGAGTAGTAGAAAAACTACCTTCCCATCCTTAATGTGTTTGTAAACACATGGTTCATCCACATTTTGTGAGAACCCATAAGTCTTGATCACCTAATTAAATCTTATGTTCCAAGAATGAGAAGCCTGCTTAAGTCCATAAATTGACTTCAGCAGCTTACAAACCTTACCCTCTTGACCCGCGACCTTGAACCCGTCTGGCTGTTCCATATAAATGGACTCATCAAGATAGCCATTCAGAAAAGCCGTCTTGACATCCATCTGCCAAATCTCGTTGTCGAGAGCGGTAGCTATGGACAAGCGAATCTGGATGGACTTAAGCATTGCTACAGGCGAAAAGGTTTGCTCATAATCGATTCCTTCCTTTTGTGTATAACCCTTAGCTACCAGTCTAGCCTTAAAGGTTTCGACCTTTCCATCCACTCCTCTTTTCCTCTTGTAGATCCACTTACACCCTATGGGTTTTACCCCTTCGGGAAGATCCACAAGCTCCCAGACCTGATTAGTCTCCATAGACTTCATCTTTGTGTTCATGGCCAATGTCCAGAGTTTTGAATCAACATCCTCCATAGCTTCTGCATAAGTATAAGGATCCCTATCATGTTCATTCGGTTTAGCTAAGAAGACCTCCTCATTGAACATATACTTCTCAGGTTGAAGCCCGATCCTTCCACTACACCGAAGCCCCTGAGGTTGTTGTTCAGGTTTGTTTGGTTTTTCTACACTGATCGAAACGGTTTCATTCGGAACCTTCGGAGTGATCAGACCACTCCTTAACTCCTCAAGCACCACTTTGCTTCGAGGTTTAAAGTCGTTCATGTAACTCTCCTCAAGGAAAGTTGCATTAGTTTAAACCACGACTTTATTTTCCTTTGGGTTATAAAAATAACCCCCTTTAGTCTGTTTTGGATATCCTACAAACACGCAAACTTTCAAATGTGCTTCTAACTTATTCGGATCCTTAAACAGGACATGAGTCGGACATCCCCATATGCGAATATGGTTTAAGGATGTCTTCCTACTCGTCCACAACTCATGAGGAGTTTTGGGGACCTATTTTGAAGGCACATTGTTCAAAAGATAATATGCGGTTTGTAGTGCATATCCCCAAAAGGATAAAGGCAATGATGAATAACTCATCATGGACCTAATCATGTCCAACAAAGTCCTATTTCTTCTCTCCGCTATGCCATTCTGTTGCGGAGTGCCTAGCGCAGTCAAATGGGATAAAATCCCATTCTCTAATAAGTGTTTCAAGAACTCATTAGAAAGGTATTCCCCACCTCGATCCAATCAAAGTGCCTTTATGGGTCGACCCAATTGTTTTTCCACTTCAGCTCGAAACTCCCTGAACTTGTCAAAAGTTTCGCTTTTATGGTGCATCAGGTACACATACCCATATCTTGAGTAATCGTCAATAAAAGTGAAGAAGTACTCATACCCTCTTCGTGCCCGGATGTTCATCAGTCCGCAAACATCACTATGCACAAGTTCTAGAACCCCTTCGGCCCTATTGCCCTTAGACTTGAATGGTCTTTTCGTCATTTTACCCTTCAAACAAGATTCACATTGAGGTATGGATTCCACCTTTTAGTGACTTAAAGGTCCATCCTTTACTAACCTTTGAATCCAATTCAGGTTAATATGACCAAGGCACAAATGCCATAGATAAGTCTTATTAGAGTGAGAAGTTTTAAGTCTTTTAGAGTTATTATCATTCATCTCAGCATTAAGCAATAAGTCCATCTTAGGTTTCATAACATATAGATTATTTTGCATCCATCTAGAACAGATAAAAGATTTGTTTTTACAAATCACCACTTTATCATTAAAAGAAACCAAGTTGGAGTCTTTAAATAAACAAGCTACAGAAATTAAATTCCTTTTAAATTTAGGAGCATAAAAACAATCTTGCAAAAATAAATTCCTATAATTATCAAAATAAAGATGGATGTCTCCCACTACTTCCGCTAAGACCAAGGATCTATCGCCCATCCGAAGTGTGAAGTCCTCATGCAGCAGACTTCTCGTTTCTTTGAACTCCTATAGAGAAACACAAACATAATTAGTTGCACCGAAATCTATGACCCAAATGTCACTGGATTCCTCTACCAAACAAGTTTCTAAATATAGAAGATCACACCTACCTCCTTTGGAAAGGAAGTCCTTGTAATGCTGCTTGATATGTCTGACCTTTCCACAGAAGAAGCACTTAAGCTTCTTCGGGTTCTTTTTCTTCTTCTTCTTGCTTTTGGTGGTAGCAGGAATAGAAGACTTCCCGTTCTTGGCCCGTTGCTTCTTTCCATTTCCAGAGTTAGGATTGAAACCAGAAGCAACTACCATGTTGGCCTCACCACCCGCAGGAGACTCCCTGATCAGCAGTTCGAACTCCTATAATTGTTTCATCAGTTTTGTTAAGGTCATATCCCGTCTATTGCTTAAATTAAATGTAGCTCTAAATGGAATAAATTCCTTAGACAGAGTCTCAAAGACCATAGTCATCTGAGTTTCGGCATCGATGTCGGCTCCATTGGTTTGAGCATCAGTAAGGTAACCCATGACCAACATCATATGCTCCTTTACAGATGTCCTCGGCCTCCGTCTATAGTTTAGAAGTTTTCAAAGTGCCCCTTGCCGCTTTGTTATGGCTTGGCCTCCAAACATATCTTCAAGATTATCCAAGATCTGCTATGCAGTCTCTTAATCCTGATGTTGAGCCTGCAGCACGTTGTTCATGCTAGCCATAACATAGCAGCGGGCCTGATCATTAGCATCTTTCCAACGATCATACGCTTGGAATTGCTCAGTAGTTGAGTCTCCCATAGGCTCGGGAGGACAAGGGGTTATCAGTACATATTTTAGTTTCTCAAAGGACAGGACAATATCTAGGTTCTATTTCCAATCATTATAGTTCTCACCGGTTCATAGGTTTTTTTCAAGTATCGATGATAAAGCGTTTTTAGACATTTTTAATCTACAATAAAGAATCATATACCAAACATAAGCAAACATATGATAATAATTTAGTAAGATAACACAATCATGTAAAAATCATACAAATATGTTTATGTGTCAAAACCTTGAAAATATCACAACCTTACAACGATAATTCCCAACTTAGAATTCAACAAGCTCCTAGGGGAGTCATGCCAAATTCAATCAGGAACACGGATCCCCTCCTGATTAATATATGCCATCCAGGACCCGTATGATCCAGCATATATTAATAATCGTTTCTTTGGCCATTAATTTTATTAACAGAGCTCCTAGGGAGGTTCATGATAAAATTAACGTGAGTGCATAACCATCGTTTCAATATTTTATCAATGATTTATAATCACCACCTAGGGGTGTGCAACCATAAATCATGCTAAAATACTTTATCTTCTCAGAGATCCAATCTGGTACACGATAGAAATCCATTCCTAGGGCTCGAGACCACCATGTTCTGCCTATGGACTAACGATGGAGGCCTTAGGTTCTCTCTTTGAAAACCTTCTCCCACTCAATCTTTTGAAATCAAGGTTTTATTTTAAGAATATGCATGACCAATTTTAATATGAGCGGCACTCCCTATTCTATATGTCATGTTATCAATATACATGGCAAATCATATTATAATACAGACAAGCAAAGTAATAAAGCAAAGCTACAAGAAAAATAATAAATAACCGTAATATTATGGCTCCACCCTAGAGAATAGAAAACTAAGATTACAAGAGAATAATCGAGACATATTATCGATTCTTCATCCTTGAATCCTCAAGTTGTATCCTTCTTCATGTAATTCCCATCTTCAAGTCTTTAATCCTGTATGAATCGAATACTTCATATTTCCGATCATATCCAAATTCAATATTTCTCAGAATTGTCCCAAAAATAAATTAAAATTGCATCGAAAAAACTACACGTTTTTTGGAAATTTTCCAACTCTCGGTCGACAGGCCGATCTGGGTGATTGGCCTGCCGGTCATGCTCCATCGACCTACCGATCAGGAAGATCGGTCTACCGACTCATGAACATTCGGCCTATCGAACTAGAAGTTTGGCCTGCCGCCAAAGTCACCTGATTCTGCCTCATTGACGGCCTACCTAACCACAAGTCTGGCCTGCCGATCTGCAACCATTGGCCTGCCAAACTGTGAGGTTCGCCATGCCGACCGAGCAGAAATCTCCATTCTAGAAAATACAATTTTTAAAGCAATTTATCAATTTTATTTTCAACAATTCAAAAACATAAAATTAGAGACTCAAGAAATACCTCTACGCGCCATCATCATTCTTTTAGATACGTCTTCTTCGAATAATTATTTAATTACAAAATTCTTACAAATTTAAAAATAAATAATAATTCCTAGACGGAGATGATAGTCTGCCATCTAATTACATGAAAAACCTAAATACATATTTTAATCTCTAAGGAACCATAAGCGGTATTAATTAATTAATAAATAATTAAATAAGAATTTAATCAACCATAATTAATTAATAAACATTCACCACATAATTCATGACAACATAAAATTATATAGAAACCTAGAGTGCCAACTCTCTATAAAATTAAATTCAAGCATAGGAGAGATTAAGATTGTTGAGGGTAAGCTCGACGCCACCACCGAGGACGCTAACTTTGGTGGTCGGCAATTAAGCTCGGCAGACATCAGGGAGCTTACTGTCCGACCCGACGTTTTAGACTTCTTCCCAAGGTGCCTCCCATTCATTCAAGGGCACGCCCCAAGAAGACTGCCACCTCGGGGATGTACGGTAGCTCGGGTTGGACCACGTTATTCATAAAGATATGTCACTACCCATCCTTGTAGGCCAACACCAGGCAAGCGTGCTGCCGTCTGATAGAGTCCAATCCATTGGGCGATGGACGCGACACTTGTCACCTACTGCTTGACACACTTTGATGTGACACCTGGGTAATGGGCAAAACTCATCTTGCACCCGATCCAGCTGGTAGCCGATAAATAGGATGCATTTATGGCGTTTTAGAGAGAGAGACTTCTTCACACCTAACTAGCTGCCGACCTCTGTCGAGCAATACCTGCCTTGAGCATCGGAGAGCCCTTGTCTATTGACTAACCCCACTATTCTCCGAACTATCCCTCTCACAGGTACATACTCCAGGTCAGGGGCAAGCCTAAGAAGAGGTCAGAATGTGCACAGCCGCATGTGGGTGTTGATCCGACGTCGGACAATGGTAAGCATCAACATTTTGACGCTAGAAGGAGGGCCAACCGCGCCCCAACTTCAGTTACTTTACCTCGGACTCCCAAGATGACGACGTGAGGTAACGCAAGAGACGATACTGCCAGACAGGAGGGGTCGGGCGATGCACGACATAGGCAACCGACTACAGGTCGGCCTAGGGGCCATCCTCGGACCGCGAGATCTTGGTCCGGGGGGCAAGGAAGCACGGCGAGGGCCGAGCCGGTAGAGGCCTGAGCCGTTCAAGATCTGATCCGAGAGCTTACAGACGCGGTCTGGATCCTAACTCAGTAGCTCGCGCAATAGGCTCAACGACAAGCCACACCAGCTCTGCCTCCCCTAGCCTAGGATGACCAGGCTGGAGGTCGGGTCGAGCGAAGTGCAACGAACCCACAGCAAAGCCAATCCGAGCCGTCTGCGGGGTCCACTAGGGGAATCCCAGCTGACAACAGACAAGTTCAAGAACACCGTGTGGGATGCCAAGCGGCTCGTGCCCCTTCACCACAAGGTTCCCGAGCCTCGGTATTTGACCGGCTCGGGTCTCAAGGAATTAACAGAAATCGACAGGCTGGGGCTGGAGGTCGTGCGGTGGGCGGAGTACCCTATCGGGTCGAACTGCCCGAAGACACCAACAGCCGTTAGTTTCGGGCACTACAGCGACAGATTGATGAGATCCAGAATTGTAGATTCAGTCTAAATGAAATCGGAGCTCAGGATCCATCTTTCCCGGATCACATAATGCGGGCGCCTATGCCACCAAAATTCAAAGTCCCATAGATCAAGCCTTACGATGGAGCCACTGACGCTGATGAGCACGCCGAACTCTTTCAAGGACACATGCTACTGCAGAACGCCAGCGACATCGCGATGTGTAAAGCTTTCTCACTCAATCTTACAGGCCCTACCCGGCAGTGGTTCCGACGACTCAAACCTGGGTCAATTCCTTCTTTTCGGCATCTAGCCGATGCCTTCTCCTCAGCATTCTCTACAACCAGGATGCGGAGGAAAGAAATAACTTGCCTGTATGCCGTTAAGTAGGGAGACGACAGCGTCAGGGATTACATTAATCGGTTTACCCGGGCAGCTCTCGAGGTCAAGCACGTCGACGACGAGACCCTCAAACACATTTTTGTAGGGGGCCTCCGAGACGAGAAGCTGACATGGTCCTTGGCCTTCGAGCAGCCAAGTACGTTTTCACAAATGCTCGGGTATGCCCAGAGACACGCGGACGCTGCCGAATACATGAAGAGCCACCAGGAAGAGGCTGGCCTGAGCGGAACAAAAAAGGATAAGAAGCAGAAAAAGGCGCCGGAACAGGGCAGCGCTGGGCATGCAAAGAAATAGAAGAAAGAGAAAGCAGATAAGCCAAAGGGGCCAACTAGTAAGTTTCAAAACTACACGCCTTTGGTAGCAACTATCGATGAGGTGCTCGCCTAGGTTGGCGATAAGAATTTGTTAACACCACCGTCCAAGCTCCGAGGCAGTAGGGTGAAGTGCAACTAGTCGAAGTTTTGCAAATTTCACAAGGACGTGGGGCATACTACTCGGGAATGCATCCAGCTGAAGGACCAGATAGAAAGGTTGGTCCGAGAAGGTCTGTTACAGGAATTCATGGAACGGGTTATAATCCCGAGGGCCACCTCTGGAAGGAACGACTCGTCGAGCTGAGACATACAAAGCTGACCCAGGACCGATAGTGGGAACACCCCGGAACCCCCGAATATCGTACACACGATATTCGGTGGGCCTGTCACCGGGGACACGTCGAGTGGGCGGCGATCCTACGTTAGAGAAGCTCGGCGGGTCGAACGGGGTGAGTTCATAAATGTGTCTGAGCACATCAACAAGATATGCCGTCAAGAAGACACCCTGATCACTTTCACTGAAGAGGAAGCAGACTGATTGATGCATCATCATAACGATGCCTTGGTTTGCGAACTGCCTATCACCAACAATGTTGTACGGCGTGTCTTAGTTGACAATGGCAGTTCGGTAGACATCCTCTTTAAACAAGCATTCGACAAGTTGAAGATAAGCAACGCGCCTTTAGTCCCGGTTCAGACTCCACTCTTCGGCTTCGCAGGTGAATGTGTCCGCGCAACCGGGAAGGTCAGTCTCCCGGTAACTTTCGGAGAAGGAGTTGCCAGGGTCACTCGGGTTGTCGACTTTTTAGTCATCGATAAACCCTCCCAGTACAACATCATCATCGGCCGGCCGACGCTAAACGGATTAAAGGCCGTGGTTTCGACATATCACTTGGCGATGAAGTTTTCGACCGACAGTGGCATTGGAGTGATCCGCTCATCCCAGACGGACTCCCGGGCTTGCTATGCAAATGCTGTTCGGACAGCCTCAGCTCAGCAACATGGAATCCTGGCCATTTATTCAGTCGACGAGACCGATCTCCCAACCGATCCGACGCCAAAGATGCTAGCGGACCTGGATCCCAGGTTGCCTGATGAAGAGGTAAGGGGTACCCCGGTCGAAGACTTAGTGCCGTTCTCCCTGGACCCTGAAAGGCCTGAAAGCACACTCCAACTCGGATCACAGCTGCGACCTGAGAGCCGGGTCGACCTGGAATCCCTCCTTTTCGAATACCGAGACGTTTTTGCATGGTCCCATGAGGACATGCCCGGCATAGATCCGAGCATCATCATCCATCGACTCAACGTCCAACCTGGCCACAAGCCGGTGATACAAAAATGATGGGCCTTTAATCTGGAGAGATATGCTGCGATCAATGATGAAGTCTGAAAACTCCTGAAGGCTGGGTTTATTAGAGAAGTCAAATACCCAAAATGGTTAGCAAACGTCGTTCTCGTCAAAAAGGCGAACGGTAGGTGGCGGGTCTGCATTGATTATACTGATCTTAACAAGACCTGCCCAAAAGACTGCTTCCCACTTCCTCGGATAGACCAGCTCATCGATGCCACAGCCGGCCACGAGCTACTAAGCTTTATGGACGCATACGCTGGATATAATCAGATAAGAATGGCCGAAGAAGACCAAGTCAAAACCTCGTTTGTTACTGACCAGGGCTTGTACTGTTACGTTGTAATGCCGTTTGGTCTCAAGAATGCTGGGGCTACTTATCAACGCCTTGTTAACAAAATGTTCGCTCGACTGATCGGAAAAACTATGGAGGTCTACATGGATGACATGTTGGTAAAATCTGTCCAAGCGAAGCACCACATGGCCGACCTCCGAGCTAGCTTCGACATTCTCTAGGAATATGAGATGAAACTCAACCTGACAAAATGCGCTTTCGGCGTCGGCTCAGGCAAATTCCTTAGATTTTTGGTTAACCGATGAGGAATCGAGGTCAACCTGACAAAGGCCCAAGCAATTATCGACATGCATTCTCCTCGGATAGTGAAAGACGTGCAAAGGCTTACAGGCATGGTGGCCGCCTTGTCAAGGTTTGTCTCTCGGGCTACCGACAAGTGTCACCCTTTTTTCAAGGCACTTAAGGGGAGGTTTGAGTGGAGCAGGGAGTGTGAGGAAGCCTTCCAAGACTTAAAAACTTACCTAGCTACACCCCCGCTCCTGTCTAAACCTTCACCCGATGAGGTTTTAACCGCCTATTTAGCTGTCTCGGAGAAGGCTGTCAGCTCGATATTAGTCCAAGACGAAAACGAGATCCAGAGACCAGTTTACTATACTAGCCACGTGTTCCAGGGTGCCGAGGAGCGGTACCCTCCATTGGAGAAGCTGGCCTTAGCCTTAATAACATCGGTTCAGAAGTTACGGCCGTATTACCAAGGCCATACCGTCAAGGTCCTGACCAAGTTCCCTCTCCGACACGTTTTGCAGAGTCCGGAAATATCAGGCCGAATGGCCAAGTGGTCGATTGAGCTAGGCCAATATGATGTACATTTTGTGCCAAGAACGGCGATAAAAGCTCAAGTCCTGGCGGATTTCATTGCCGAATTTACAAAGGCCAGAAAAGTGGCTCCCTTAATTGAGAAATCACCCGTTGAGAAGCCGGATACAGCTAGCTGTAGTGAACAAAGCCTTTCCCCAGAGCCAAACTGGAAACTACACATCGACGGCTCAACCTGCGTCGATGGATCAGGGGCTGGCTTGATTCTAACAAGCCCTGACGGGTATAAGGTCATTTATGCCCTTCGTTTCGACTTCAAGACCTCTAACAAAGAAGCGGAGTATGAAGCTTTGCTAGCCAGACTGCGAATTGCCCGAGACCTCGGAGTCGATCGCCTGACCATCTATAGTGACTCGATGCTAGTGGTGCAACAAGTCACTGGAGGATTTCAAGCCCAGGCAGAATCGATGGCGGCATATTTAAAGGAAGTGAAACAGTTGCTTGGACAATTTAAGTCCTATACTTTTAAGCAAATCCCCCAATCCGAGAACGCGGAAGCCGACATCCTTGCCCGACTAGCCTCTGGGATGGGTGGAATAGATATGATGTCTGTCCCCATCGAAAGACTCTCCGGACCAAGTATTAATAAGAAGGTCATGAGCCTGGCTGCAGAGCCGACATGTACATGGATGGACCCAATCATCCGATACCTGACCATAGCCGAATTACCCGACGACCGTGAAGAAGCACGTTGGGTACGTAACAGCTCGGCCTGGTATTCGATGATTGGGGGGAAGTTGTACCGGTGAGGCTACACAATGCCATGCCTAAGATGTTTCGACCCCAAGGAGGCCGAATATCTAATGAAGGAGATCCATGAAGGCCTATGTGGCAATCACTCCAGTGGACGCTCCTTGGCCCAAAAATGCCTCCGGCAGGGTTACTACTGGCCCACCATGTAGCAAGACTGCGGGAGCTTTGCACGAAAATGCCTCAAATGCCAGCAATTTGCCAGGGCGCTAGGTTCACACGCCGCGCCTCTCAATCCAGTAACTTCGGCATGGCCATTTGTAAAGTGGGCCATCGACTTGATCGGACCTCTCCCGTCGACCCGCTCGCAATTCAGATACTGTATCGTCGCCATAGACTATCTGACGAAGTGGATCGAAGTTGAGCCTTGCACCAACATGACCGAAGCCAAGTGCACCAACTTTGTATGGAAAAACATCGTTTGCCGGTTCAGAATCCCGCACACTATTGTGACTGACAATGCCAAACAGTTTGACTCCTCGGGTCTACGTCATCTGTGTGAGAAGCTCGGTATAAAGAAAGTTTTCTCCTCCCTGAGCTATCCACAGAGTAACGGCCAGGTTGAAGCCGTGAACAAGACAATCAAAGATAACCTGAAGAAGAAACTCGAGGGGCTTAAGGGTGCGTGGATTGATGAACTACCCCAAGTGCTCTGGGCATACCGAACAACTACACGAGCTGCGACTGGCAAAACACCGTTCTCCCTGGTTTACGGGGCAGAGGCCGTCATCCCAGCCGAGGTAGGATTACCGAGCTTAAGGGTTGAGCACTACGGAGAAGCCCTGAACAAGGAGCTCATATTGACCGGGCTTGACCTACTTGAAGAGAAAAGGAACCGAGCATCAATTCATAATGCAGCTCGGAACCAGGTGGTAGCTCGGTATTACAACAAAAAAGTTCAGCCAAGAAGCTTTAAAGTTGGTGACTTGGTATTGAAGAAGGTCATGGTCCAACAACCCGGTCTCGGGTCCTTTGGTCCGAAATGGGAAGGTCCTTTTAAAGTCGAAGGTGTCGTGCGACCAGGCACTTACAGGTTGACCGATACGAAGGGGAATCAGCTCGGGCATCCATGGAATGCCGAGCTCTTAAAAAGATTCTATTCTTAAAGATCAGAGCCAGACTCCTTTTTTTAATCTCTGGCCACAATTCTTTTGTAACTGGGCCTGCTGAGCAGGGCTAGAAAAATCCATGTAAATATTACATTAATGGAGCACAACTTCCCAAATATCATTGCACTTGAGTAACGTATTTGAGGGAAAAGAATGTCCAAGATGCCATAACTCCAGCTCGGAGGATGGGATACTAACTCCCATTTAGGGCGAGTCATCCTACTTATATTGAGCTGGGGGGCTGGTCGGTTTACCGAACCTAGGTCTGTCGCCGTACAGACGACATGGTAAGTTGCTCGACACCAGACATGTCCGACGACTCCTACACTTGCAAAGTTTCTTTAAAACTTGAACAAGTCTAAGGGGGGCAACAGGGTAAGGGTAGCTATACGCCGTCTATATGCTGCCCGACCGAGATCAGAAACCTAAACTTGCTTGGATAACTGAGCAGATAAGGATAACTACTCGGAGTGACCGAGAACAGAAGTTCTTGGATTGACCAAGACTAACCTAAACCTGCTTGGAGTAATTAAACAAGCAGAGAAGGATAACTACTCGGATTAACTGAGAACAGAGGTACCATTTTACCTCTATTCGGACAACTCGACAACAGAGGTACCAAACTTTCGCGCTCGGATAAACTGAGCGGACGAGGCAGAAGTCGACCACACTTGCTGTCGAGATAGCTGGTTCCCAGTTTGGGATCCTCCCCGAGAAGTGCCTAACTTTGAAAATTACGTGGGATGTAAAAACACAACAACAGAACTACACGTAAGAAAAGTGGACACAAAACGGGAAAAGATAAAATGTTTTATCTCTATTTATCTGGGAGGTACAAGGAAACCAGGCACCTCCTAAGCCCGAATACAAAAAAGGGGAAAGGAAAGAGGTTCAATCGGCCTGGGTCTCATCCCCAGTCAGGTTCTCGTCCCCGCCTTCCTCGGTGACCTGCTCATCCCCGTTGTCGTCACCATCCACCACGACAACCTCATCCTGGACACCCTGCTGTTGCTCGACGTCATCTTGGTCCGGCTCGACTATGACCGACCAATCGAATCCAGCTGCCTCGGGGTGCTTTTCTATCAGGTGGTCACGGAGGTCTGTCATGCCGTCGAAGTAGAGATCGGTATATTCTGGGGATGTCTTAAACTCCTCGACCGCACTGGCTAGGCGGTCCGGGAGCCCGGCCACAAATTGTTGGTGCTCGGCTTGTAGGGTTGACAGCTGCCCCTCAAGCTGTGCAACTTTGTCTTCCAGCCGTGCAGCTTTATCCTCCGCTTCATTGAGCAGCCTCGACATGTCCTCGGCCTCGGCCCTTGCCTTCCGAGCCTCCTCCTGGGATTGTTTGAGAGACTCCTTGGCTTGATCTAGCTCAATGTTCTTCTCACTGAGCTTCTTGTCGGAGTCCAACTTCTTCAGGAGGGTCTTTTTGTGCATCTCTTTCTCCTTGTGGATCTCCTTCATCCCAACGGAGTGCACCATATGCACGACCGCGCTCGACTGCAAAATTAGGACGTCAGTCCTCGGCAACATATCACAAGAAAAGAACTATTGATTAGTTTCGATTCTTACAGAGGCAGTGGCTCGGAGGGCTACGTTGCATGCGCTCTGGAAGTCCTCGCCCCAGATGTTCATGAAGAAGTCATCCTGGGGAACCGCATCTCTGAGGCGCTCAAGAACTGTACCACGGTAGTCTGGGTGCCTTCTCCACCGGTCCTCGGGAGAAGCTCTGGCGGCTTCACCTTCTGAACCGACCTCTGGTGAGGCCCTGGTCGGCTGCGGCGGAAGTGGTGGAACTTGGACTGATGAGGTCTGCCCGATGTGGATTCGGGGCTCGGACATCGGTGTCCGCTTGCATTTTCTCCCCATGTCGATAGCCTTGCCCTTGCCCTTCCTCTGGCTTGCCATCTAGGCACGCCTGTCAGCACGGGAGGTCGGTGCCGTCATTTCTGCACAAAGAAAATCAAAGTCAAGAGAAGGTCAGAATAAAAAGGGGGCAACTATAAATAAGGTCCCGGGATGACCTCCAATCCAGAGTGGGCGAGACGGGTATAGGAACCTTATCACGTCCTCGAGGTCTTCGTCCGCTACAGGTGGCCTCGCATCGAAGGAGCCACTTGACGAGTCCTCGAAATCGGTAGTGGAAGGCTCCCTCATCGGCCACCCAGATCGGGAAGTGCTTGGCCCTGGAACGCCCGTGGCACTCGGACGAGCAACTGTAACCTGCCCGGCCCCCCGGGCAGGACGGACAGTTTGGGGAAGGCTGTTGAATTCCCCAAACCAGCCGTAACTGGATAAATTATCCTTCCTAAGCAGGAAGGACTGTTGTCTGGATGACTCTAACTTCTCAAACAGCTCATCCACGGCCTTTATTACATGGCTCGGTGCCCAAGGACGCTTGGTCCAAACTTGCCCCTGCTCAAATGACCTTGGCACTTGCTCATCCTCGGGGACGGCTTCACCAGCTCGAGCCAAAAAGTTCCCCCCGGTGTAGAACCACTCGTACTTCCATAGCTTGTCCGAGTCGGGGTTGCCCAGGATAAAGTCCTTTCTGAAGCCGGTGAAGTAGTACCAGCCAGACTACCGAGGAAGCTTCTTCATCTTGAATACTTGCTTGAAGGCCTCCAGCGGCATCTCAGTACTTCGGTGGTACTTCCACAAAATATACATCCCGATCAACGATCTATAGCTGTTCGGGTTTAATTGTGCTGGGTACACATTAAAGTCGTTGAGTGCCCAGCGGAGAAAACGGTGCAGTGGTAGACACAACTCGGCCTTGAAGAACTTGATGTAAAGCGTGATAAATCCCTCCGACGCGTCTAAAGGTGAGTCTCCCTCACCGGGAACGGCGAGAATCACATCAGCCGGAATGCCATACTCGACGCGTAGGGTCTCTAACCGCGACTCTGTGATGGCACTTGTATAACCCGCCGCCGAGGTTTGCCCAGGACGGCTTATCCGATATGCCGTAACACCCCGCACGCGGGTGACCTGGACCTCCTGCTCCATCTCTGGCTGCTCTGCCCCTGTCTCCTCGGCTGCATGCTCCTCATCAGAGACATCAACCGTAATCACCCCCGCGACTTGGACGGGGGCCCTGGCACTCCGACCAGAGGTGCTCGGAGCATCCTCGTGGGCCTAAAACTCGGTCCTCTCCCTTGGAAAAACTCGGGAAGAGCCCGCTGTCGTCGCCCCTATATAAGGGTCTTGTTCCCTGGATGGCCTAATAAGCTTACGCCCGCCCAGCATATTTAAAAACTCCTACTCGGGCACGGTCTGGGAATCGACCCTTAGGATCTACTCCAACCGACCAGCCCGTCCTGTCTTGGGGATGTCACCTTGGTGTCGGATTGGGTCGAAGAAGAGCTACTGCTCTCCTCGCTACTTTCCGACCATGAAACCTCTACGTTCTGAGAGTCGGACAAATCGCTCATTTTCACTCGGGAAATTACCTGCTCGGGTGATGCAATCCTCTGCTATACTGCTTGAGCTCGGCATCTAAAATTTTTTGGTCGAAAGATTTTTGAAAATGAAGTGCAAATTACGAAGGGGAGGGACCTTATTTATAGCCATTTTAAGCGGGAAACTCGAGCGCGAAAACTCAAGAGGCGCAATTAATACGCCTGACAGCTGCACAGACGGCCACAATGCGACATGCGTCCCCCGTCTGATCCGCGCATCTTTTCACCTCACCCCACTTTTAAGTGTCGTTTGGTCTTCCTCCTTTGAGCCGACCTCACCCACTAGGCATAGTCCACCCGGCCGAACACCTACTAGGTGAACTGGGGGGCTAATGTTGAGGGTAAGCTCAGTGCCACCACCGAGGACGCTAACTTTGGTGGTCGGCAATTAAGCTTGGCAGACATCAGGGAGCTTACTGTTTGACCCGACACTTTAGACTTCTTCCCGAGGTGCCTCCCATTCATTCAAGGGCATGCCCCAAGAAGACTGCCACCTCGGGGATGTACGGTAGCTCAGGTCGGACCATGTTATTCATAAAGATACGTCACTACCCATCCTTGTAGGCCAACACCAGGCAAGCGTGCTGCCGTCCGATAGAGTCCAATCCATTGGGCGATGGACGCGACACTTGTCACCTACTGCTTGATACACTTTGATGTGACACCTGGGTAATGGGCAAAACCCATCTTGCACCCGATCCAGCTGGTAGCCTATAAATAGGATGCATTTATGGCATTTTAGAGAGAGAGACTTCTTCATGCCTAACTAGCTGCCGACCTCTGTCGAGCAATACCTGCCTTGAGCATCGGAGAGCCCTTGTCTATTGACTAACCCCACTATTCTCCAAACTATCCCTCTCACAGGTACATACTCCCGGTCAGGGGCAAGCCTAAGAAGAGGTCAGAACGTGCACAGCCGCACGTGGGTGTTGATCCGATGCCGGACAACGGTAAGCATCAACAAAGATCACAAAATTTATGCATATAACATGATCACAAACTCATAAATTTATGTAAAAACCATGGCTCTGATACCAATTGTTGGAAAAAATAGTACGCAGCAGAATTTTAAAAATTTTACATCAGAGTAATTTTCAGAACACAAGTTTGACATTCTATATGCATAAATTAACTAGATCTTACTAACCTTTGTGTGCTAAAGAATCCTCGCAAAATGTGAAGAGAAGTTACGTTCCAGAAGAGACTCAACCAACTGGTCTTCTTTGCTATTCTCTATCTACGACCGGAGTGAGTGTAGGCTTACACGTACAGCTCTTCCACTAGGTGACTCTCCTTCCAACCAATCGAGAGAACCCAAAGCCAGTGTTCGTGATTTGTGAACAAAAGCTCTCAGGGAGTTTTTAGATTCTCACTAGGAGAGTATCTCTCTTAATCTCTCAATTGATTTGAGTAACTCTTAAGACTTACTCCCTTTATAAAGAGATTGGTCCTGGCGTCAGTCCTTATCAGATTAGGTCTCAAAAACTCGAAATAGAATCAAGTTTAGATCAATATCTGAAAAGATCTACATGGAAACACATGATCTTATCCTTCGCTGATTGGCAGGCCGAACTGCCGAATAAAACATCTCACGAATCTTTTATTTTCCACCCGAGATTCTATAGGATAAAGTCTCAGTTTTAATTCAAATAACCCAATAAAGAAGTTATTTGATCAAAACAACTTTATCTAGATAATCTCTAAGAAAATAAATCAATTTTAAATAATTCTACAAGTTTATCTTGATCTAAGTTATCTAAAATTAAATCAACTGATAGACAGACAAGAATTATCCGATCCTTATAATTCAACAAGTTTATCTTGAATTAAATTTTTTTGTCACAAAATTAATTCAACCGATAAACAGACATGAATTATTTGATTCTTCCAAATTTCAATCAATCTAATAAATCGGACACAAGTTATCAATTATTGGAAAAGTACGTCGTGTCGTTACAGGATGTTGTGAGCTAGCAAAGGGGACCAAATGGACCTATATAATTCAAGCTCCCGATAATTATGAAACCCAATATCCTAGATATGCATTTCATGATTATCAACTCCAACGCTACTCCACTAAAAGCTTGGAGCTGCACTCTCGAACTACATAGAATTACAAAGCTCGTATAGCTAAATATCGATGACATATCATAGTGTATCGTATCCCCATATGATAATTCATAATTTGCTCAAGGACAAGTTCTGTCTTACCTTCTTGATTATTTTTATCTTATGTTCCATTATCTCATCATCAGAAAACTTGCTATCCAATGACAGTATACCATTTGGTTACACCTATGTATCCAAATGGTTGAGTGCTCCAGTTTTTCAATTATAGGATAACGCATATAAGAGGATATCATTACTCTTAAAGAGGAGGTATGGATTCCATATCTATGAATAACAGGTCTACGCTATCAAGAGTCATGCCTCCAACGTACCAACATGCATACCACTATTAAGATGTGGTTGTCGCGCTTTGATACATTAAAAGACACAAGCCAAGACAACCGGCTCACTATTCATCTTAGGATTAAGATACAACACAAATGATTGTCTAAAGTGAATCGATTTGTCGAGACAGAA
Source organism: Artocarpus heterophyllus (assembly GCA_025403435.1). NCBI lineage: Eukaryota > Viridiplantae > Streptophyta > Magnoliopsida > Rosales > Moraceae > Artocarpus > Artocarpus heterophyllus. Next base: position 21,903,687 of record CM046342.1, read on the forward strand.
TTATTAATCCAAATCAATTCATTTTATGTCCCGATCCAAGACATCATCACTCATGACAACGTGTCGGTGTTTCTATTCACCAAGCCCACCTCCGATGGTCAAGACAAACCATCTCCCAAAAGGGATATAGACAACATAACAATCTTTGCATGAATAAAGTGCCCAACTTTATTCCCTCGATTGTGGATCGTATGATTTAGACCATCACCTTAAGAATCGTGTCTTTAGCATAATCCGTCCATCATATGCCCAATTTTTATGGTTTAGACCGACAGTCTTAGACTATTATTCGCTTAACATACATTCAACAAATATGAACGTAAAGAGGACAAGATTTGCTATATAAATAATGAATAAATTCTTTATTGATAAAAATGTCTCCAAAAACTTACTACATTTTTACTCCTTAGGGCATACATGTGTAATAGGCTTGCTTTGTTATGGATCATCTTTAGGGAAATTGACCAAAATCAAGGGTGTGAAGGTGTTCGAGCTTACCACCCCTTCTTCGGTAAAAATCTAGCCTTGAAACTTTGATTTCATGGTGGTTTTGTTTTTTTAAAATTTTCTTTTAAGTAAGGCTTGTGATTATTTAAGTTAGGTTATGGTATGTTGCTTGATTCTAAGGTATGTGATGATGAATGAGTAGAAAATTAAGAGGTGTGTTTAGAATTTAAGTTGATTTTTAAATTAGGCATAAATTTGCAAATTTTGAATAATTTCCCTAAGAAATGACACTTGACATATTCGAGCAAGAATATTTGTAAGGGAAGGTTTTGGAACCTGATTAAAACAGTGGGCATTTAGTATTAAAGCAGATTTTTGTAAAAATTGGCAAGGGACTAAATTGAAAATATTTTCACCATCTCAGTAGATTTGAAAAAGCGTCAAAAACTCCACTTTATAGTGGGAATTTCAAAAAATTCATAACATAAAAGTTATAGATCTCGACAAAATTATTAAAAATTGTAGACGGTTCGTCGAAAATTGCGTTCGTTTGTGAGTTATTGATTTTACAAAATTTGTTAAAATTGAAAAAAAATCTTTAAGGGGCAAAAATGTCATTTTGCAAAAGGATGTTGGGTATGGCATTTTGAACAAATATGATCCTTATGAAAAATAGAAAATTATGGTTTAAAGAGATTATTTTTAGTCCCAGGGGTAAAATCGTCAAAGTTTTCAAATTAGGGTCAAAATTGCAAAGTTTTATTAAACTGGGGTACTAATGTAAAATAAGAAAACTCGACACTCTAAGTTATTGTTTTAAAGCTAATAAGCAATAATTTTCATTAAAATAGCGAAATCAAGCTCAAGAAATTTAAAAAGGCCCATCGAGGGCAAAATCATCATTTTTACACAAGTGTCCCGAACGGATATGAAAAGTTCAAAATAGGAAAAATGGATTATTAGTAAGATTTTTGCCCTTTGTTAGAGATGATAGGGTAGAGTAAGATAGGAGTAAAAGAATTTGTGATTATTGAAGTTATATACAGTTATGAAACCCGATCTGTTAATTAACGATCGTTTTGTATTGACACATAGATGAAGCAGTGAAAATTTGACTAATAGGCATTGTAATTGGCCAAACAGGACCCTAGAAGATTAGGAAAAAGAGGATTGAGGTCAGCTTGTGCAACCACCAAAACAAGTAACCACCAATCTCATCTACAGTATGGAATTATGGGTATAAAATATTATGTATATATATAACATATGTACCTGTGTGTATATTATGATGCATACTTGTGTTTATATTGATATGTGTACCTGTGAGTATATAAAATATGTACCTAGGTGTACTATATAGTAGAATAATATTTATGTTTTGTGTATAACATATGAATATGACCTCATGCATGGTATGGTAACCATAATAATTGGGCTGGTAAATACACCACCAGAAATAAGAAGAGTATTGTACCACCTCCTGACTCAAAGGGAGTTCAAGGTTATGATATAGTCTCGGTGTCACGTAGACCTATGTGCACAATTGTACGAACACTTGGAGCCCTAGCTAAGGATAAGACATGATAAGGATAAAGAATGTTCATAAGAAAGCATAACTAGATCATGCATTTTAGTGAATGTTGCATGTGGGCTGTGTTGGGACTTACTGGGCACCAACTCACTTAGTATTTCATGTTGTAGGTATAACTAAAAGGTCAGAATAAATTCACCAATGAGCTATTGGAGGGGTATGAGCAATGTGCAGAACTGGGTATGGATGCCGCCACGGATATGTTTCTGTTAGATATGTATGCCCTAAGGAGTAAAAATGTAATACATTTTTGGAGACATTTTTATCAATAAAGAATTTATTCATTTATATATACCAAATCTTTGGATGGTATACTATCTTTGGATGGTAAGTTTTCTAATGGTGAGATGATAGAACGTAAGATAAAAATAATCGGGAAGGTAAGACAGAACTTGTCCTTAAGCTGATTATGGATTATCATATGGGGATACGATACACTTTGAGATGTCATGGAGACTTAGCTATACGGGCTTCATAATTCTATAGAGTTTGAGAGTGCAGCCCCAAGCTTTTAGTGGAGTAGCGTTGGAGTTGATAATTGTGAAATGTATATCTGGGATATTGGGTTTCATAATAATCGAGAGCTTGAACTTTATAGGTCCATTTTGGTCCCCTTTGCTAGCTCACAAAATCCTGTAACGATACGGCATGCTTTTTCAATCATTGGTGACTTATGTCGGATTTATCAGATTGGTTTAAAATTTAAAAGAATCAAATAATTCATGTCTGTTTATTGGTTAAATTAATTTTGTAATAAAATTAATTTAAGATAAACTTGTTGAATTATTGGGATCGAATAATTCTTATCTGTTTATCGGTTGATTTAATTGGATAAATTAAATCAAGATAAACTTGTAGAATTATTGTGAATTGATTTATTTTCTTAGAGATTATCTTGATAAAGTTTGTTTTGATCAGATAACTTCTCTATTGGGTTATTTGAATCAAAACTAAGACTTTATCCTATAGAATTTCGGGTGGAAAATAAAAGATTCGTGAAAATATTTACGCGACAGTTTGGCCTGCCGATCTACGTGTTCGGCCTGTCGATGGGGCCTGTTCGGCCTATTGATCAACGAGAGATAAGATTACGCATTTTCACACAGATCTTATCAGATATTGATCCGAACTTGATTCTGTTTTGAGTTTTTGAGACCTAATCTGATAAGGACTGACCCCAGGACCAATCGCTATATAAAGGGAGTAAGTCTCTTGAGTTACTCAGATTAATTGAGAGATTAAGAGTGATACTCTTCTGGTGAGCATCTGAAAACTCCCTGAGAGCTTTTGTTCACAAATCACGAACACTAGCTTTGGGTTCTCTCGATTGGTTGGAAGGAGAGTCACCGGTGGAAGAGCTGTACGTGTGAGCCCACACTCACTCCGATCGTGGATAGAGAATAGCAAAGAAGACCAATTGGTTGAGGCTCTTCTGGAACGTTACTTCTCTTCACTGGTTGCGGAGGTTCTTCGGCACACAAAGGTTAGTAAGATCTATTTAATTTATACATATAGCATGCCAAATTTGTGTTTGGGAAAAATACTCTGATGTTAAAATTTTTAAAATTCCCGTTGCGCACCTCACACTGTTTTTTTCAACAATTGGTATTAGAACCAAGGTTTTTTACAAAAATTTACAAGTTTGTGATCATACTATATGTATAAATTTGTGATCTTAATCTCTCAAATGCTTGAATTTAATTTTATAGAGAGTTGACACTCTAGGTTTCTATATAATCATATGTTGTCATGGATTATGTGGTGAATATTCATTAATTAATTATGGTCGATTAAATTGTTATTTAATTATTAATTAATTAATTAATTTATACCAGTTATGGTTCCTTAGAGGTTAGAATGTGTATCTAAGTTTTTTCATGTAATTGGATGACGGACTATCATCTCCTTCTTAAAATTGTTGTTTAATTTTTAAATTTGTGAGAATTTTGTAATTAAATAATTATTCGCAAAAAACGGATCTAGAAGGCGAATCTAGAAGATGGATGATGGCGCACCCAAGTATTTCCTATGTCTCTAATTTTATGTTTTCAAATTGTTGAAAATAAAATTGATGAATTGCATTAAAATTGTATTTTCTGGAATGGAGATTTCTGCTCGGTCGGCAAGGTTCGGCAGGCCGATGGTCACAGATCGGCAAGCCGGATATGTAGTTCGGCAGGCCGTCAGTGGGGCAGAAATAGACTGACTCTGCCGGCAGGCCGAACTTCTAGTTCGGCATGCCAAACTTTCATGGGTCGACAGGCCGATCTTTTCGATCGGCAGGCCGATGAAGCATGACCGACAGGCAGATCACCCAGATCGGCCGGTCGACCTAGAGCTGGAAAATTTCTAAAAAATATGCAATTTTTGCGGTGCAGTTTTAATTTTATTTTTGAGACAATTTTGAGAAACATTAAATTTGGATATGACCGAAAATATGAAGTATTTGATTCATACGGGATTGAAGACTTGAAGATGGGAATTATGTGGAAGGATACAACTTGAGGATTCAAGGATGAAGAATCGATATATGTCTCGATTATTCTCTTGTAATCTTAGTTTTCTATTGTCTAGGGTGGAGCCATAATATTACGATTATTATTATTTTTCTTGTAGCTTTGCTTGATTGCTTTGCTTGTCTGCATTATAATATGATTTGCCATGTATATTGATAACATGTCATATAGAATAGAAAGTGCCACTCATATTAAAATTGTTCATGCATAATTTTAAAATAAAACCTTGATTTCAAAAGATTGAGTGGGAGAAGGCATTTGAAGAGAGAACCTAAGGCCTTCATCGTTGGTCCATAGGAAGAACATGGTGGTCCCGACCCCTAGGAAGGGATTTCTATCATGTACCAGATTGGATCTCTAAGAGGATAAGGTATTTTAGCATGATTTATGGTTGCACACCCCTAGGTGGTGATTATAAACCATGGATAAAATATTGAAATGATGGTTATACACTCACGTTAATTTTATTATTAACCTCCCCTAAGAGCTCTGTTAATAAAATTAATGGCCAAAGAAATGATTATTAATATATGCTGGATCATACGGGTCCTGGATGGCATATATTAATCAGGAGGGGATCTGTGTTCCTAATTGAATTTGGCATGACTCCCCTAGAAGCTTGTTGAATTCTGAGTTGGGAATTATCGTTGTAAGGTTGTGATATTTTTAAGGTTTTGACACATAAAGACATTTGTATGATTTTACATGATTGTGTTATCTTACTAAATTATTATGATATGTTTGCTTATGTTTGGTATATGATTCTTTATTGTAGATTAAAAATGTCTAAAAATGCTTTATCATCAATACTTGACAAAAACCAATTAACTAGTGAGAATTACAATGATTGGAAACAGAACCTGGATATCGTCCTGTCCCTTGAGAAACTGAAATATGTTCTAACAACCCCTTGTCCTCCCGAACCTACGGAGAGACTCATCTAATGAGCAATTTCAAGCGTATGACTGCTGGAAAGATGCTAATGATCAAACCTTGACAAAACTGATGAAATAGTTACAGGAGTTTGAACTACTGATCAGGGAGTCTCCTGCGAGTGATGAGGCCAACTTGGTAGCTGCTTCTGGTTCCAATTCTAACTCTAGGAATGGAAAGAAGCAACGGGCCAAGAACAGGAAGTCTTTTGTTCCTACTAATACCAAAAGCAAGAAAAAGAAGAAGAAGAACCCAAAGAAGCTTAAGTGCTTCTTCTGTGGAAAGGTCGGGCATATTAAGAAGCATTGCAAGGACTTCCTTTCCAAAGGAGGTAGGTGTGATCTTCTGTATTTAGAAACTTGTTTAGTTGAGGAATCCAGTGACATTTGGGTCATAGATTCAGGTGCAACTAATCATGTTTATGTTTCTCTATAGGGGTTCAAAGAAACGAGAAGTCGGCTACATGAAGACTTCACGCTTCAGATGGGCGATGGATCCTTGGTCTCAGTGGAAGCAGTAGGAGACGTCCATCTTTACTTTGATAACTATAGGAATTTATTTTTGCAAGATTATTTTTATGTTCCTAAATTTAAAAGGAATTTAATTTCTGTATCTTGTTTATTTAAAGACTCCTACGTGGTATCTTTTAATGAAAAAGTGGTGATTCGTAAAAACAAATCTTTTATCTGTTCTGGATGGATGCAAAATAATCTGTATTTTATCAAACCTAAGATGGAATTATTGCTTAATGCTCATATGAATGATAATAACTATAAAAGACTTAAAACTTCTCACTCTAATAAGACTTATCTTTGGCATTTGCGCCTTGGTCACATTAACTTGAATAGAATTCAAAGGTTGGTGAGGGATGGACCTTTAAGTCACTTAAAGGTGGAATCTATACCTCAATGTGAATCTTGTTTGGAGGGTAAAATGACCAAAAGACCATACGGGTCTAAAGGCAATAGGGCTGAAGGGGTTCTAGAACTTGTGCATAGTGATGTTTGCAGACCGATGAACATCCGGGCACGAGGAGGGTATGAGTACTTCGTCACTTTTATTGACGATTACACAAGATATGGGTATGTATGCCTGATGCACCACAAAAGCAAAACTTTTGACAAGTTTAGGGAGTTTCGGGCTGAAGTGGAAAAGCAATTGGGTAGACCCATAAAGGCACTTCGATCCGATCGAGGTGGAGAATACCTTTTTGATGAGTTCTTGGGACACTTGTTAGAGAATGAGATTTTATCCCATTTGACTACGTCAGGCACTCCGCAGCAGAATGGCGTAGCGGAGAGAAGAAATAGGACTTTGTTGGACATGGTCAGGTCTATGATGAGTTATTCATCATTACCTTTATCCTTTTGGGGATATGCACTACAAACTGCATGTCATCTTTTGAACAATGTGCCTTCAAAATTGGTCCCTAAAACTCCTCACGAGTTGTGGACAAGAAGGAAGACATCTTTAAACCATATTCGCATATGGGGATGTCCAGCTCATGTTCTGTTTAAGGATCCGAATAAGTTGGAAGCACGTTCAGAAGTTTGCGTGTTTGTAGGATATCCAAAAGGGACTAAAGGAGGTTATTTTTATAACCCGAAGGAAAATAAAGTCGTGGTTTCTGCTAATGCAACTTTCCTTGAGGAGAGTTACATAGACGACCTTAAACCTCGAAGCAAAGTGGTGCTTGAGGAGTTAAGGAGTGATCAAATCACTCTGCAGGTTCCAAATGAAACCATTCCGATCAGTGTAGAAAAACCAAACAAACTTGAACAACAATCTCAGGGGCTTCGGCGTAGTGGGAGGATCGAGCGTCAACCTGAGAGGTAAATGTTCAATAGGGAGGTCTTCTTGGTTGAACCGGATGAACATGATAGGGATCCTTATACTTATGCAGAAGCTATGGAGGATGTTGATTCAAAACTCTGGACAGAGGCCATGAACATAGAGATGAAGTCTATGGAGACTAATCAGGTCTGGGAGCTTGTGGATCTTCCCGAAGGGGTAAAACCCATAGGGTGTAAGTGGATCTACAAGAGGAAAAGAGGAGTGGATGGAAAGGCTGAAACCTTTAAGGCTAGACTGGTAGCTAAGGGTTATAAGCAAAAGGAAGGAATCGATTATGAGGAAACCTTTTCGCCTGTAGCCATGCTTAAGTCCATCCAGATTCTCTTATCCATAGCTGCCGCTCTTGAGTATGAGATTTGGCAGATGGATGTCAAGACGGCTTTTCAAAATAGCTATCTTGTTGAGTCTATTTATATGGAACAGCCAGACGGGTTCAAGGTCACGGGTCAAGTGGGTAAGGTTTGTAAGTTGTTAAAGTCAATTTATGGACTTAAGCAGGCTTCTCGTTCTTGGAACATAAGATTTGATCAGGTGATCAAGACTTATGGGTTCTCACAAAATGCGGATGAACCATGAGTTTATAAACACATAAAGGATGGGAATGTGGTTTTCCTACTACTCTTTGTAGATGACATTCTGCTAATTGGCAATGACATTGGGGCATTGTCATCGGTCAAATTATGGTTGACCAAGTAGTTTGACATGAAGGACTTGGGTGAGGCTAATTTTGTTCTTGGTATCCAGATCTTTCGGGATAGGAAGAACAAAATGATAGCTTTGTCACAGGCTGGCTACATAGATAAAATTCTCAGGAGGTTTGCAATGTAGGATTCCAAGAAAGGTGGGCAACCATCTAGGTCTGGAATTACTCTTTCTAAGAAACACTCTCCAAAGTCTTATGAAGAAAGAGAATACATGAAGAAGGTGCCTTATGCTTCAGCAGTGGGTAGTCTCATGTATGCCATGTTTTACACACGACCGGATATTAGCTATGCGGTCGGGATTGTAAGTCGATTTCAAGCGGATCCAGGATCGAACCACTGGGTTGCGGTAAAGTATATTTTCAAGTACCTGCGAAGGACTCGAGGGTATATGCTTGTATATTCGGGTGAGGACCTGACTCTTCTAGGATATACTGATTTGGATTTTCAATCCTGTCTGGATTCTAGGAAATCAACTTCGAGGTTTGTGTTTACTTTGGGCGGTGGTGCCATCAGTTGGAGAAGTGCGAAGCAAGATTGCACTTCGGATTCAACGATGGAGGCCGAGTATGTGGCAGCTAGTGATGCTTCGAAAGAAGCAGTATGGCTCCGCAAGTTCCTTGGGGATCTTGAGGTTGTTCCTGGTATGGATAAGGCGGTATCACTATATTGTGATAACAGTGCGGCGATAGCTAATGCTAAGGAACCAAGATTTCATAAGAAGAGTAAACATATTGATCGGAAGTATCATGTGATAAAGGACTTCATTGAGGGCGGGCATATCACGGTGTGCAAGATCGCGTCAGAGGACAATTTAGCTGATCCATTTACATAGACACTTACAGAGAGAGTCTTCGAGAAACATGTGGAAGCTATGAGGATGCGAGATTTGCTGTATTTACTCACTTAGTGCAAGTGGGAGATTGTTAGATATGTATGCCCTAAAGAGTAAAACTGCAATACGTTTTTGGAGACATTTTTATCAATAAAGAATTTATTCATTTATATATACCAAATCTTGTCCTCTTTACGTTTATTTTTGTTGAATGTATGTTAAGCAAAGAGTAGTCTAGACTGTCGGTCTAAACCTTTAAGAATTGGGTATATGATGGACTGATTATGCGGAAGACACGATTCTTAAGGTGACGGTCTAAAACATATGATCCACAATCGAGGGAATAAAGTTGGGCGCTTTATTCATGCAAAGATTGTTATGTTGTCTATATCCCTATTGAGAGATGGTTTGTCTTGACCATCGGAGTTGGACTCCGTGAATAGAAACATTAACACGTTGTCATAGGTGACGATGTGTTGGATCGGGACACAAAGTTTATTGATTTGGATTAATAATTCTGTCTTGGCAAATCGATTCACTTTAGACAATAATTTGTATTTTACCTTAATCCTGAGATGGATAGTGTGCCCGTTGTCTCGACTTATGTATTTTGATGTACCAAAGGGTGACTCCCACATCTCAATAGTGGTATGCATGTCGGCACGTTGGAGGCATGACTCTTGATAGCGTAGACTTGTTATTCATAGATATGGAATCCATAGCTTCTCTTTAGGAGTAATGATATCCTCTTATATGTGTTATTCTGTAATTGGAAAACTAGAGCGCTCAACCATTTGGATACATAGGTGTAACCAAATGGTATACTATCTTTGGATGGTAAGTTTTCTAATGGTGAGATGATGGAACGTAAGATAAAAATAGTCGGGAAGGTAAGACAGAACTTATCCTTAAGTTGATTATGGATTATCATATGGGGATATGATACACTTTGATATGTCATGGAGACTTAGCTATACAGGCTTCGTAATTCTATAGAGTTCAAGAGTGCAGCTTCAAGCTTTTAGTGGAGTAGCGTTGGAGTTGATAATTGTGAAATGTATATCTGGGATATTGGGTTTCATAATTATTGGGAGCTTGAACTTTATAGGTCCATTTTGGTCCCCTTTGCTAGCTTACAAAATCCTGTAACGATACGGCGTGCTTTTTCATTAATTGGTGACTTATGTTAGATTTATCAGATTGGTTTAAAATTTGAAAGAATCAAATAATTCATGTCTGTTTATTAGTTAAATTAATTTTGTAATAAAATTAATTTAAGATAAACTTGTTGAATTATTGGGATCGAATAATTCTTGTCTGTTTATTTGTTGATTTAATTGGATAAATTAAATCAAGATAAACTTGTAGAATTATTGTGAATTGATTTATTTTCTTAGAGATTATCTTGATAAAGTTTATTTTGATCAGATAACTTCTCTATTGGGTTATTTGAATCAAAACTGAGACTTTATCCTATAGAATCTCGGGTGGAAAATAAAAGATTCATGGAAATATTTACGCGGCAGTTTGGCCTGCCGATCTACGTGTTCGGCCTGCCGATGGGGCCTATTCGGCCTGCTGATCAGCGAGAGATAAGATTACGTATGTTCACACGGATCTTATCAGATATTTATCCGAACTTGATTCTGTTTCGAGTTTTTGAGACCTAATCTGATAAGGACTGACCTCAGGACCAATCGCTATATAAAGGGACTAAGTCTCATGAGTTACTCAGATCAATTGAGAGATTAAGATTGATACTCTTCTGGTGAGTATCTGAAAACTTCCTGAGAGCTTTTGTTCACAAATCACGAACACTAGCTTTGGGTTCTCTCGATTGGTTGGAATGAGAGTCACCGGTGGAAGAGCTGTACGTGTGAGCCCACACTCACTCCGATCGTGGATAGATAATGGCAAAGAAGACCAGTTGGTTGAGGCTCTTCTGGAACGTTACTTCTCTTCACGGGTTGCGGAGGTTCTTCGGCACACAAAGGTTAGTAAGATCTATTTAATTTATACATATAGCATGCCAAACTTGTGTTTTGGAAAATACTCTGATGTTAAAATTTTTAAAATTCTCGCCGCGCACCTCACACTATTTTTCCAACAGTTTCCACAAAAATATATTTTAAGTTATTTTGGAACGTGTTGCATAAAAGTTGTAATATGGTTAAGTAAGACAAAACCTCTCTTGAAAATAGTTAGCAAACAATATTGTAAAAGAAAGTTTGTTTATGTAAATATATGTATATGCTTGTATTTTGAAGGTTGCTAAAATCTACATGTGTAATATATTAAAAAAAGTATTTCCTAAGTTTTTTATCTATACGTAAATAAGTAAAATGTTTTATCATGGCCCAATAAAGGTGGGTTGTGACAGTCACAGCGGGTGTTGCCGTGGCTATTGTACCTGCTAGTGGTGTTGCTGGTGCTGGAGTCATTGCTGGTGTTGGAGTCGAAGGAGTATGCAAGGGCTGCATCCTCCCAATGGGGCTGTAGGACTGTTGTCTTCCTGGCTATGGCATCTGAAATTGGCATTGCACTGCTGTCGTTACTAGGAATGCAGAATACCCATAGTACGGGTAATAATAAGATTGTGAAGCCATCTAAGAGTTCTAATAGCTGATTTGGCTCCTCAAAGCCAAATTTTCACTATTGAGTTGCTCTAATCTTCTATCGTGCTCTTGAGAACGAGTTGCCTACTCCTAGAGTATTTTCTTCAGAGCCTCCATTTCTATTGCAAGGGCTTCCATTTGCTAGTTGGCCTGGGGAATTGGTTCAATGCCTTCAATTGTTGTTTCAGGAGCGTGCTAATTGTCAATGTTGTCAGCCATTCGTATCCAAGCTAAAGATCTTGGAGTTGATGACCTGAAGGCCCCACGATGGGTGCCAAACTGTAGACGGTAGATCTATGATCAAATATGAAAATGTAGATTTGGATCGTTAGGATTTTTTTCAAGGAACTTGGGCCCTCAAATCACTGTTGATTGGACCTATTAGCTCTTAAGTAAGTGTGCAAGGTTAAAGTGCTATAGATTGAATAAAATAATGTTGTAAAAATAAAAATATCACATGTAGGATTTATAGTGGTTCACTCTGTTAAAGAAGAGCTACGTCCACTATAATGCACTATAATAAATATTCTGGGTACAAATTAAAAGAGAGCAGAAAGAAGAGATAAGAAAACAATTGGGCAGAGTTTTTGTATCTATTTCTCATGTCCCTCGTGTAATGAAGAATGCGTCCTTTGTATAGGGAGGCAGAAAAGAATTGTGACTTCCAATCATTTGCTGGAGTGGAGTGATGCATGGTAAACAACCATAGTAGTGAGACACGTGTTGATCTGTGATAGGCCACAATAATCATGCCTTCCCTACGTTTTGGTCCATGATCAGTGGTGTTAGTAACTGTCAGTTCATGCTGTTAACTGTCAACTTGTGCCAATCGATCTGGTCGAATGAACATTCGGAGACAAATTTGAATTACCTTAAGCAACCGATGTAGCCCAAATGCTTACTACGCACAAAGAATCGAACCAATCGAAATAAATGAAACATTAATTCAATTAGCCTTCCTCACATCGATTGATTTACTTCGATCTATTCGACTTATTTTAATACTGGGCCATCTGGGCTTGTTGACAATTTGGGCTTGCCTAAATTGTACCCCAACAAATACTTAAAATTTTGTAAAATGCTCTTAAGATAGAATTTATGCTATATTAATTATAATTTTTGTGACAAATTTATGAAGGATAGTTTATTAGTAAAAATAAAAAAAAAATCATACCATAGTCTAAAATAGTATAGAAATTGTCTTTTGTTAGTCAATTAAACTAGTAAAGATTTTAGCATCAATAGTCCAACTAGTGTTAGAATACAGTATAAAGAGACACTCATAAAAGAATAGTACACAATGCAGTGCAATTATATAGAAACTGTGCAAACATGGGCAGATGAACTATTGTGTTGGGATTTAGATAGATGGATAAAACGTAAGATAGTGTAATTATAGACTATTAAAGAAAATATCTCCTTAATTTTATACTGATAGTATAAGAAAAATATAGTGCAATATAAATTTAGACAAATGAAAAAGCAAAGTGGTGCCCATTAGGTGACACCCAAAAGGTTGAGAAATACCACATCTCCCCTTGGAAAACCAGCTGTGCCAAGTGTTGGGATGCGAAATTTTATTTGCATTTTAGGAACCATTTGTTTTGCATATTCGGTCAACTCTTTGAATTCAAATCTTTAAAATCCTTTGGATACATGTTTATTTCCCCCAAAATTCAAATCAAATGGATCCTTTGAATCCAAGTTTTCAAAGTTCTATTCAAGATCCATATTGCATATTTTTTAAGATCACAAACATTAAGATTTTGTTAGGTTTATTAATAAATAAAAAACTTTTTCTACTATCTATCCAAACACAAATTTCAATTTTATTTTCTATTTAGATTAACACTTTAAATGCATATCTAAACGTCAATGCGAATTGCAATTCAAATTATTAATTCAAATCAAACAACTCAAATCAAAATAATCCAAATCAACATAATTCAAATAAGATGATCTTAGGTCAAGGGCATATTTGAAAAGTTCACTTTTTTTTCTTCGTCAAAATTTTCATGAAAGCTTGAAAAAGAAACAACAACATCCCATTCTCTTTATAGCCAAAAATAGGTTCCTTACACCCTCTCTCTCTTAAATATTTTGCTAAAATACAACCTCTAATCTATCTTTGAAGTAAGTTATAGTGTTTTAGAGCAAAAATTAGCAACTTTGGAGGTAAAAATCCAAACTTCTTCAAGTATTTTGGTTTTTTTTTTTTTTGTTTGAGTTTTTGTGTAGGTTTAGATGGGCTATGTCATGACATTGTTAATAAGGAATAGCAAAGTTTTAAGCATCACAAAGGAGGACCAAAAGCTTGGGGCAATCAATTGGTAAAAACCCTAAACCCTAGCTTAGCAAAGTTTATTGTTTTCTTAAGGTTGTTTAGGGTTTGTAATATGTTTAGACTATGGCATGTAAAAGAGGCACTATAGCATGATTGATTTATGTTTTATGTGGATGTTGATGTGGATGGATAATAGAAACTAGGGCTCAAACTTTGTCAAAATACAAAGTTTGGATAGTTTTCAAAGAATAGAGATTTTGTCAAACTTAGAGGCCAATTTATTTTCCAGACAAAACAAGAGATTAATCAGAAACAACAAGATAAATGACTTTCGCAAATAAAACTTTTGAAAATTTCAATTGGAACCCATTGAAAAGTTTTAGTTTCTTATAGGGTAGATCTGAAAAATGATCAAATCTGCAACGCCCGCTGTTTTCTTCTATGGACACTTATATTAATTTGACATTAGAATGTGATATTTTAGTGCTATTATTATTTATGTTAAGTAAATTAACTTTTGTTTAGTAATGTTATAGGTGACAGCCACGAGGGATCAATATGCTCAGGATATTCATGTCAAAAATGATGATAAGCTAAAGTATTTATTTATTTTTTTTTAAGTTTCAACTTGCCCTAAATTTATAATCTTTATAATGCTCTATGGTTATGTATGCCTAGAGTTATATTCTTGTTGATGATATAAATTTTATTACATATTTTCTTATTTTTATAATATTAATGATGTCATGATAATAACATGTGTAATATTTTTTTTTACCATAATGGCATTAAAAAATTAGATAATATAAACTGTCTAAAAGAATAAGTGTAAATCAATATTTTTGGGGTCATAGAGTAAATATTATTGTTGTGTATAAATAATTTTGTATTGTAATTATATTATATTACATTATTATATTATATTATATTACATTGTATTATATATATAACCATATGTTAATATTAATATTATGTTATATTATATTTTATTATATAAATATATATTACATTTAAGTTTAAGTGTAAAGAAACGAAGAGAATATAAAACGGCAAGTAGCCGTGCAAAAGGAAAAAATAAAAGAAAAAATAAAAAAAGAAAAAAAAAGGGAAAGGAAGAAAAAGAAGGAAACATAGGAGAAAAAAAAAAGAAAATTGAATTAGATTAGGATTACACTCTAAGAAGGAAATCTACTTAGATTAGGATTACACCCATTCAGAAAAAGGAGGAAATCTAATTAAATTAGGATTAGGGTTTTCTACACTCATCTAATCTTTTCTATCTTATAAACCTATAAATATACCTCTAAGCCACCAAAGGCCTGGCGGCGATTTGTAGGCAATTCAGATACCTGAGTGCAAGTGGGAGGAGATTGCAATGGACTTTATCACAGGTTTGCCAAGAACTACGAATGGATATGATGCCATTTAGGTTGTTATTGTTAGATTGACGAAGACGGTACACTTCATCCCCATTAAGATCAATTACTCTGTGGAGCGATTAGTGGAGCTTTATGTAAAGGAGATAGTGAGACTTCATAGAATTCCTAAGTTTATCATCTCTAATTGTGATGGTAGGTTCACTTCCAATTTTTAGAAAAGCGTACAGACCACGATGGGTACTAAGTTGCACTTTAGCACAGCTTTTCATCCTTAGACTGATGGCCAAATGGAGAGAATGAATTTGATTTTAGAGGATATGCCCCATGTCTGTACCCTAGATTACAAGACAAGCTCATGTAAGATGTTACAGTTAGTAGAATTTGCTTATAACAATAGTTATCAGGCGACAATTGGAATGGCATCTTATGAGGCTCTTTATGGGGGAAAGTATAGATCACCTATATGTTGGCATGAAGCTGGAGAAAAGAAGATGATGGAAAGTGATGACAGTGAAAACACAAATTTTGTCAATGAGATGTCTAAAATGGTAAAATTGATACGTAAAAGAATTGAGACTGCTCAGAGTCAATAGAAGAGTTATGCTAGTAAAAGGAGAAGGCCCTTAGAATTCGCTATAGGCGATTTTGTGTTCCTAAAATGTGACGCCCCGAGGTAGGAGTCTGGGAGTTTTAAGTAAATAAGATGAAATAAATGAGGTAAATAAATAAAGAGTAAATAAATATATGTAGGAAGTAAACAAATATCATCAGAAACAAATCATCTCATCGACGGTCACCGTCATGTGAATACAATGAAGGTGGGGCCAAGATCTTATTCTTATTCACAATCACATGGATGCTTACTACGAAGGTAGGTAAGTAATTAAAATACAGTATCAAGAATAATAACACATAAATACTGAAAATATCATCTCTAAGATAAATTAAAAATATACAATTAACAGAGACGAAAATGACATCAACATCGGGACAAGTCATATAGTACACGTATCATACCACAGTTCTAAAGAAAATACCATTTCAATCCAAAGAGCCAGGTTTCGATCCTGGGTCCATCCTTCCTCTCCAAACCTCGAATGGGGATTTAAAAAAAGGGAAAATGTGAGCAGAAGGCTCAGTAGGATAATTAGTTAAAAACAAGTTATTTAAAATATCATCCACAAATCATATTTACTACAAGAAGTCTCAAAAATAATTTATAAAGATTGATAAATACTTAAATAAATCTTGATAAAACATCACCGTATGGGTTTTAGAAATCCGAAAGAAATATCAAAATACAGTTCTTTAAAATCAAAGACATTATTTTCATCAATCATTCAAAAGGTCAAGCATTTGGCCCAAACAGTTTAAAAAGAGCTGCCAAAGAAAGGGATAAAAATACATGTATATCCTACCTCATTTGAAATCCAACAACGTAAGCTCCAAATAAAATTCAACGTATGCTCCATATATGTTCAAGAGCTTAAAAACTATATTTAAAATCAGAAATCACATTTAACAGATATCATTAGGTCAGTTTAATTATCAGTGTGCCTTTTTTATTCAAAATAATCATAACCCAAAATCATAATCCTTTTTTAAACATTTCGGAATCATTAAACATTGAAAACCCAAGTAAAAATACAATTTTTCAAGTCCATAGTCGGTCTGCCGAACATCCTGGTCCGACCTGTCGAACTGCACAGTTTGGCCTTTCAAACATCCAGACCGACCTGTCGAACTTTTTCTAGGTTCGGCCTGCCGACCTAATGAATTCGGCCTGCTGAACCTAGAATCCGGCATGCCAAAGATCAAGTTTGGCCTATCAAACTGGCAAAATCTAGGGGCCCGAGACTTCGAGTCTCGACCTCCCCAAGCTCAAAATTCAAATTTAAAACTTGTTTTTCAATTCCCAGATCATGAAAATCATACAGAAAGCATAGAAAACCATAATGGAATAAGTTTAAACCATTTTTCTAAATTTAAACTTAATTTCACCTTTGATTTGAAATCAAAGAAAAATGTAAAAACTTGATTAAATCAAATTTTGTTCAAATAAAGCTTAGATTCATTATAAAACAAGTCCTATAAGCTTAGATTAAACATGATCTAAGCTCAATAAAGTTCGGATTTTAAAATACATCAAAGTTTCAAAACAAAAATCAAAAGTTTTTAGAGAAAAAAGGCTAACCTTTAATCACCATTTTTGGATGAAAAACTTGATGATTGAACTTCAATCCTTGTTCAAATCCATGAGAATGAAGCTTGAAATCAAAATTTTTGACAAAAAGAAAGAGACAGAGAGGGCTAAACACGAGAGGAAGAAAGAGAGAGAGAGAGCTAAACACGAGAGGAAGAAAGAGAGCATGAAAAATGAAAAAGGAAAGGGAAAAGAAAAAGAAAAGGAAAGCCCAAGGGCATTTTCATAAATATGGAAAAAATGTGGGGTAAAAATGTCATTTGGTATTTTAACACTAAAAATCAAATTTTAAATATGACAAATGCAACAAAATCTTCGAATAGCTAAAATTAACAACTAAATTTACACTAGCACACTTAATAATTAAACTTAACATAACTAACCTTACTTTAAAAATTTGAGGGCGTTACATAAAAGTTGCACCGATGAAGGGAGTCATAAGGTTTGAGAAGAAAGGTAAGCTGAGCCCAAGGTTCGTCGGACCCTATGAAATTGTGAAGCGAACACGCAAGGTGGCTTATCAATTGAGTTTGCCATCAGAGATGTCATCTATCCACGATGTGTTCCATATCTCGATGCTTAAAAAGTATGTCCCAGACCCTATGCATGTGATCAAACCACAGGTGAATGAGATTCAAAAAGATGTTGGTCGAGATTTTAGATCAAAAAAACTAAACCTTAAGGAATAAAAAAATTCCTTTGGTCAAAGTTTTATGGTGAAATCATCAGGTGGAAGAAGCTACATGGGAACGTGAGGATGATATGAGGGCCAAGTATCTACAATTGTTTTGAGTTTTGAGGACGAAACTCTTATAAGGTAGGGAGAGTTGTAACGCCTGTCGTTTTCTTCTGTGGGCACTTATGTTAATTTAACATTAGAATGTGATATTTTAGTACTATTATTATTTATGTTAAGTAAATTAACTTTTGTTTAGTAATGTCACAAGTGACGGCCACAAGGGATCGATGTACTCGAGATGTTCATGTAAAAAATGATGATAAGTTTAAAGTATTTATTTTTTTTAAGAGTTTCAACTTGCCCTTAATTTATAATCTTTATAATGCTCTATGGTTATGTATGCCTGAAGTTATATTCTTGTTGATGACATGAATTTTGTTACATATTTTCTTATTTTATAATATAAATGATGTCATGATAATTATATGTGTAGTATTTTTTATTATAATGACATTAAAAAATTAGATAATATAAAAGTGTCTAAAAGAATAATGTGTAAATTAATATTTTTGCGGTCATAGAGTAAATATTATTGTTGTTTATAAATAATTTTGTATTATACTTATATTATATTACATTATTATATTATATTATATTAAAATATATTATATATATAACCGTATGTTAATATTATTATTTATATTATAATATATTTATATTATATTACATTATTATATTATATTATATTATATTAAAATATATTATATATATAACCATATGTTAATATTATTATTTATATTATATTACGTTATGTATTATCTATTATATTATATTATATTACATTTAAGTTTAAGGGTAAAGAAACGAAGAGAATGAAAAACGGCAAGTAGCTGTGCAAATGGAAAAAAAAAGAAAAAAGAAAAAAAAGGGAAAGGAAGAAAAAGAAGGAAAAATAGGAGAAAAAAAAAGGAAAATTGAATTAGATTAGGATTACACTCTAAGAAGGAAATCTACTTAGGTTAGTATTACACTAATTCAAAAAAAAAGGGAAATATAATTAGATTAGGATTAGGGTTTTTTACACTCATCTAATCTCTTATCTCTCATAAACATATAAATATACCTCTAAGCCTCTAAAGTCTTCATTCTCTTAATTTCTAGCCAAGGAAAATTCTTTCTCTCACCCCTTCTTAAAAATCTCTCCAAGAAAGCCTCCATCATCTCTCTAGTCCTCAAAGCCAAGAATTCATTACTCTCATTTTCTTTCAAGCCAAAGTAAAAGGAATTATTTTTAGAGATTTTGTGTGCAAGTATTCGTCTTTGTTGAAAATTAAAGGTATGTTTTAAGTTTTCATGGTTTTGAATTCTTATGATTGATGTATATTGTTTTGTGATAAACTTTGTGAGAAAATTGTTCTTTTATGATTGTGAATGTGTATGCATCTATATTTGTATGAAAAATAAATTATTTTGTCTATTACTTTGATTACAACAATGTTAATTTATGTTCATATGATATCATGAAATTTCATGAAAATAAGGTTTTGTTGTTGGAGTGTGATGAGAGAATTCTAGGGTTTTCGGTTTGTTTGTAAGGTGGTTGGTAACGTTTTGAAAACACATGATTTTATTTTGCTACAATTTTTGGATATGATGTGTACATATATGTTAGGAACGTCTGGAATTTTTTATAAATCGTTCAAAATATTTTTAGGTTTTTATGCTTTCAATCAAACATAGCTCATAAAATTTTAATTGCTGGTAGATTTGTATTTGTGTTTATATAGTCCGTTTTATAAGGCAAAAAGCGTCTTTTAATATTGAAAAAAATTATGAATTATTGTTGATATATTAACTAAATGTCTGTAAAGTTTTAGCTTTATATCATTATTATGTTTCAAGATAAAATTCGTTGATTGACAAGTACTCAGTAGTTATAAATGTCTGTCTAATATGCTCTATGTAATTCATGAGATGATAAATCATGCTTTTAAATACGTTTTGCATGATTTATTATTTTTCTAACTTATATTCATATGTTAAGCATGTCACATAAAAATTTCAAAAGCATATATTGTATATTTGATTTTAGAAAAAAGTTTGAATGGAACATGTTCGCTATCTAGCATGTTTGATGTTAACATTAACTTTGAATTCAAACATGTGTTTTGAATTATTCCAAATTTATTTGAAGTTGAATTTGGGATATATTATTATGTTATGTGTCTATTATATGTAGCAATTTTTATAAATTATTTTATAACATAAATAATTTAATAAGTAACTTTTAATAAGGACTGCTTACTGCCTAGACTTTGCTGGCAGATTTTATGGTATTGAATTTATGATTTATTTTAATTACAAATGAAATTTTTATGGCTAAAGAAAAATCTAAGCATTATATATAGATGTTAACTTTATTCCTACAAATTTTTGTGCTCTAATTGAGTGTCAATTGAAAGATATAGGGTTATGAATTCTTAAAGGTCAGGCAGTTTTTATTATTGGCAAATTTACTTAAATGATTAAAAAATTAGAAAAAGATATTTTAGATTAATATTTTCAAGAGAAGAAAATTAGAGTGATGTTTATATATGGTAGCTATGTCATGGAACAATTCTTACACTTTAATGATGCTTATAAGTTGAGATTAGTTTCTCCAAGTCACTAAAGGTCAAGTTTTCTATCTTTGTGTTTCTTGATTTTAAGTGCGTGTTTGTGACTCAAAGATGCTTTGTTTTGCTGAGAACGATATATGATGATGTAATATGGTATTACATAATATCATGAAGAGGAATATTAATTTTATGTATTATATGAATAATTAACATGAACACTCTAAAAGGCGAGCACACCTAGAATCGTGGCAATGTCACCCAAGTTAAGGTTTAGTAAGCAAGCAAGATAAGTAAGTACATTCTCACCTGCAACAAGATAAAATTTATGAAAATGCTAAGCAATGTTTTATAAGTAAAGGTTTGTGATCTAATGTTATTATTTCAATACCTTTTTACGATGAATTTTTCTAAGGATGTTTTTATGTTCATGTTTTTTTATGGTTTATGATAGCTTTTCAAAGAAAGCTTATATATATATATATATATATATATATCACTTAGTTAAGCATTGCACACCCTATGTTTATGTTTATGATGTCCTAAAGGTTGGACTTATCATGTTTGGTTTAGGACTAGCTACCCCACTCCTCTCATGACAACGCATCTATGATGTTTATATTTATAGTACAACGCTTGGGCCACTAAAGATAAAATGAATAATGTTTTAATATGGAGCTTTAAATGAAAAGATACGTTCTATATAAACTTATGCATCGTGCACTACTATGATTTTGATTACAAAATTATGTAATGATTTTTATAAAATGTTTTATGTTGTGAGATAAGAAAGTGTACTTATTGAGCTTATGCTTACTTAGTTTTATATCATGTTGCAGACAAAGGTAAAAAGCATATGAAATAAGTGAAGGACGAGGATAGGCGTGTGCGCTAGGAGTGTTGGATTGGAAATGGAATCATGTCATAGGAAAAAAATAATTACTTGAACAATGATTTTATTATTAATATTATTTTCAGCACTGATGATGATTCAAGACTTGATTTATTTTCCTATAGACTTTTGAGATTATTTAATATTTCCTTAATTGTGGTTTCTTGAAAACTATGCCATGTTTCTTTATTTTGATATGGTTAAATTATTTGGACATATAAGTATTTTTTTGTCGAGAAATTTAAACATTGTTTGAAGTTTTGTGTGTCCAAAATTTAGTAAATTATTGTATTTGTGAAGTAACCGTTTTTACAAGTGATCGGTTAGCCAAACACTGTAAGTGTTTCGTTGAGCTAATCGAAATAAGAGAGGCAAATTCGGTAAGTAGTAAAAAAAATTGCATGTTTTTCCTGGGATATCTGTTTAAGTGTAAGTATTTTATTTGAATTGTTTATCTCTAATAATAATAATAACTGTAAATTTAACGATTATTGTGACATCCGTAAGGGGGCGTTACAAAATCTCTCTCAAAACATTTGAATTTAAGAAAAGTTAAAACATGAAAGTTGTAAATCTCACTAAAACTATTTAAGATTGTAAATGGTTTGTGAAAATCCTACACAGATTTTAAGTTAAGAATTTTACGAGATTTAATCATGAAATTTTGAAATAGTTAAATTAGGAAAAATGTTTGAAATAAAAGAATTTTGACCCTAGAACTTTAGAAAGTTTTAATGCTTGTGAAAAGCCGAGCGCAACGATAAAAAGTGGTCGTTTTTTATTCGGGGGAAAAATCTGTTAAACATGTATGCCCTAAGGAGTAAAAATGTAATAAGTTTTTGGA
This sequence comes from Artocarpus heterophyllus, assembly GCA_025403435.1. Classification (NCBI taxonomy): domain Eukaryota; kingdom Viridiplantae; phylum Streptophyta; class Magnoliopsida; order Rosales; family Moraceae; genus Artocarpus; species Artocarpus heterophyllus. The sequence continues at coordinate 21,926,075 of CM046342.1, forward strand.
GACATTTTTATCAATAAAGAATTTATTTATTGTTTATATACCAAATCTTGTCCTCTTTACATTCATATTTGTTGAATGTATGTTAAGCAAACAATAGTCTGAGACTCTCGGTCTAAACCTTAAGAATTGAGCATATGATGGACAGATTATGCGGAAGACACGATTCTTAACGTGATGGTTTAAAACATAAGATCTGCAATCGAGGGAATAAAGTTGGGCGCTTTATTCATGTAAAGATTATTATGTTGTCAATATCTCAATTGAGAAATGGTTTGTCTTGACCATCGGAGGTGGACTCCACGAATAGAAATATTGGCACGTTGTCATAGGTGATGATGTGTTGGATCGAGACATAAAGTGAATTGATTTGGATTAATAATTCTATCTCTGCAAATCGATTCACTTTAGACAATCATTTATATTGTATTTTAATCTTGAGATGAATAATGGGCCCATTATTTTGACTTGTGTCGTTCGATGTACCAAAAGGTGAGACCCACATCTTAATGGTAGTATGCATACCGGTACGTTGGAGGCATGACTCTTAATAGCGTAGACCTGTTATTCATAGATATGGAATCCATAGCTCCTCTTTAGGAGTAATGATATCGTCTTATATGCGTTATCCTATAATTGGAAAACTGAAGCGCTCAACCATTTGGATACATAGGTGTAACTGAATGGTATAATGTCTTTGGATGGTAAGTTTTCCGATGGTGAGATAATGGAACGTAAGATAAAAATAATCAGGAAGGTAAGACAGAACTTGTCCATAAGCATATTATGGATAATCATATAGGGATACGATACACTATGATATGTCATGGAGACTTAGCTATACGGGCTTCGTAATTCTATGTAGTTCGAGAGTGTAGCTTCGAGCTTTTAGTGGAGTAGCGTTGGAGTTCATAATTATGAAATATATATCTAGGATATTGGGTTTCGTAATTATCGCGAGCTTGAACTTTGTAGGTCCATTTGGTCCCCTTTACTAGCTCACAACATCCTGTAACGATACAACATGCTTTTTCAATAATTGGTAACTTATGTCGGATTTATCAGATTGGTTAAAATTTGGAAGAATTAGATAATTCACGTTTGTTTATCGGTTGAATTAATTTTATGATAAAATTGATTCAAGATAAACTTGTTCAATTATTGGGATCAGGATAATTCTTGTCTGTTTATCGGTTGATTTAATTTTGGATAAATTAGATCAAGATAAACTTGTAGAATTATTAGGAATTCATTTATTTTCTTAGAGATTATCTAGATAAAGTTGTTTTGATCAGATAACTTCTCTATTGGGTTATTTGAATGGAAACTTAGACTTTATCCTATAGAATCTCAGGTGAAAAATAAATGATTCATGGATATATTTATTTGACAGTTCGGCTTGCCGATCCACGTGTTTGGCTTACCGATGGGCCTGTTCGGCCTACCGATCATCCTGATCGGCCTGCCGATGAGCGAAGGATAAGATCGCACGTTTTTATGCGGATCTTATCAGATATTGATATGAACTTGATTCTATTTTGAGTTTTTGAGACCTAATCTGATAAGGACTGACCCTAGACCTAACCTCTATAAATAGGGAGTAAGTTACATGAGTTATTCAAATCAATTGAGAGATTAAGAGTGATACTTTGCTAGTGAGAATTTGAAAATTCCTTGAGAGCTTTTGTTCATAAATCACGAACACTAGCTTTGGGTTCTCTCAATTGGTTGGAAAGAGAATCACCTAGAGAAGAGCTGTACGTGTGAGCCCACACTCACTCCGGTCGTGGATAGAGAATAGTAAAGAAGACTAGTTGGTTGAGGCTCTTCTGGAACGTTGCTTCTCTTCACGTTTGGCGAGGGTTCTTCCGTAATCAAAGGGTAGCAAGATCTGGTTAATTTATGCATATAGCATGTCATGTTAAAAAAAAAGTGCGCAGTGGAATTTTGAATATTTTTCATCAGAGTAATTTTCAAAACACAAGTTTGACATGTTATATGTATAAATTAGACAGATCTTACTAACCTCAGTGTGCCGAAGAACCTCCGCAACCTAGTGTAGAGAAGTAACATTCCAAAAGAGCCTCAATCAACTTGTCTTCTTTGCTATTCTCTATCCACAACCGAAGTGAGTGTGGGCTCACACGTACAGCTCTTCCACCGGTGACTCTCCTTCCAACCAATAGAGAGAACCCAAAGCTAGTGTTTGTGATTTGTGAACAAAAGCTCTTAGGGAGTTTTTAGATGCTCACTGGAAGAGTATCACTCTTAATCTCTAAAATTAATCTTAGTAAATCATAAGACTCACTCCCTTTTTATAGCCCTTGGTCCTAGGGTCAGTCCTTATCAGATTAGGTCTCAAAAACTCGAAACAGAATCAAGTTCGGATCAATATCTGATAAGATCTGCGTGAAAACGCGTAACCTTATCTCCCGTTGATCGGTAGGCCGAACAGGCCAGTTCGGCAGGCCGACCACGTCATTTGGTAGGCCGAACTCCCGAGAAAAAATCTCCGCAAATCTTTTATTTTTCACCTGAGATTCTAAAGGATAAAGTCTCAATTTTGATTCAAATAACCCAATAGAGAAGATATCTGATCAAAACAAACTTTATCAAGATAATCTCTAAGAAAATAAATCAATTCACAATAATTCTACAAGTTTATCTTGATCTAATTTATCCAAAATTAAATCAACCGATAAACAGACAAGAATTATCTGATCCAATAATTCAACAAGTTTATCTTAAATTAATTTTATTACAAAATTAATTCAACCAATAAATAGATATGAATTATTTGATTATTACAAATTTTAAACCAATCTGATAAATCCGACATAAGTCACCAATTATTGGAAAAGCACGCCGTGTCGTTACAGGATTTTGTGAGCTAGCAAAGGGGACCAAAATGGACCTATAAAGTTCAAGCTCATGATAATTATGAAACCCAATATCCCAGATATACATTTCACAATTATCAACTCCAACGCTACTCCACTAAAAGCTTGGAGCTGCACTCTCGAACTTTATAGAATTACGAAGCTCGTGTAGCTAAGTCTCCATGATATATCATTGTCTATCACATCCTCATATGATCATCCATAATCGGCTTAAGGACAAGTTCTGTCTTACCTTCTCGATTATTTTTATCTTACGTTCCATTGTCTCACCATTAGAAAACTTACCATCCAAAGATAGTATACCATTCGGTTATACCTATGCATCCAAATGGTTGAGCGCTCCAGTTTTTCAATTACAAGACAACGCATATAAGAGGATATCATTACTCCTAAAGAGAAGCTATGGATTCCATATCTATGAATAACAAGTCTACGCTATCAAGAGTCATGCCTCCAACGTACCGGCATGCATACCACTATAGAGATATGGGAGTCACCCATTGGTACATCAAAAGACACAAGTCGAGACAACGAGCCCGCTATTCATCTCAAGACTAAGATACAATACAAGTGATTGTCTAAAGTGAATCGATTTGCCAAGACAGAATTATTAATACAAATCAATTCACTTTATGTCCCGATCCAACACATCGTCACCTATGACAACGTGCCAATGTTTCTATTCACGGAGTCCCACTCCGATGGCCAAGACAAACCATCTCCCAAAAAGGGATATAGACAACATAACAATCTTTACATGAATAAAGCGCCTAACTTTATTCCCTCGATTGCGGATCATATGTTTCAAACCGTCACCTTAAGAATCGTGTCTTTCGTATAATCAGTCCATCATATGCCCAATTCTTAAGGTTTAGACTGACAGTCTCAGACTACTGTTTGCTTATCATACATTCAACAAATATGAACGTAAAGAGGATAAGATTTGGTATATATAAATGAATAAATTCTTTATTGATAAAAATGTCTCCAAAAACGTATTACATTTTTACTCCTTAGGGCATACATGTCTAACATGTCAAACTTGTGTTTTGTAAAATACTCTGATATAAAATTTTTAAAATTCTGCTACGTATTATTTTTCTAACAAAATCATCTAGATTTTCGTATTTCGGGTCAAAACTGTATGTTTTGGAAAACTAGAATTTTTGAAAAAAAAAACTAATGTTTTGTTTTCCGCACCATTGCGAGTAGCAAGAAATTATAAGTTTTTATTAAAACAAACTTGAGAAAAGTTTCTAAGACCCACGGGGGGCAAAATGGTCATTTTTTACAAAATGAGTTAAACATATCCCAAAATGTCCGATTTAGGAAAACGTCCTTAGCGAGAAATTTTCCACAACTAGTTAGTAATGAGATGTAGAGACTAAGTATGAAGTTTAACCATATAACATTTTAGTTTCGTTATTGACAAATAGGTCAATAATAAGAAAGTTAGCCAATAACGGGATATTGTCCAGACAGGACACTTAGCCTATGTATAAGGGAACAAAAATTGGATATGTAGTACGGAATCAAAGTAAGTTTCAGGCTGCACCTACGACATGGGCAAAAGGGTTTTCAAACACATTGTTCATATTCTTTTACGAAATGCATTTATTATGCACACAATCAAGTTATCAAAGCATCATATGTGGTATGTCATCATAATTAAGAACGGGTAAATTAATTCACCAGTTAAGTAAGAAAGTGTTGTACCAATCTCCCGATCCAAGGGGAGCATCAAGTTATAATCATGTTACGATCTTAGTGATATGATGACCCTTATGCATACTTGGTATGTATATTTGGGCCCTTAGTTCAAGTCCAATTATGAAAATAAGTTAATGCTCATAAATAAGCATAGTATCATGCATTGAGATTTAGAGAGAAAACATTTTGTAGGTTAAGTTTGAACTTACTGAACAATAATTTGTCTAGTTATTTCATGAAGTAAGAAATCCTGCCAAGAGGTAGGTTGGTTGAACTGGAAACGGCGTGCAGATTTGGGTATAGATACTGCTTGGAAGGTTCAGTTGTTTTGAAAAACAATGTCTATTATGTTATAAGTTTGTAATGTTAATGGTAAAAAAAAAAAAAAACTGTTTTGTAAGAATGTGCTAAGTATTTACAAGTTAAACCAGTGATGTAAATATTTATAGTATGTATGGAATAATATATATATATGTTCATATAAGTTCCAATTAAGTTCCAAGTTTTAAGTTTTCAAGTTAAATAAAAAATTTATTCCATGTTGTCATGATTAAGTAAATGAGTTCTAGTTTGAGAAAAAGTATTAAGTAACGTCTCGAACAGTTGGATCGTCACATTTGCACCTTTTATTATAGTGTTGAAGTAATTAATGTCAAACAATTCATCGTTCATTTGGATTACATTTCTTAATTCATTCTTCATTTGGATTACATTTCTTGATTCATTCTTTTATTATTTTTTGATTGAAAAAGTTGCCAAAGACGTGATTGCGATGCAGATGAGAAACCACATTTTGTGGCCACTAGACTAGAGACTAACCTTAAATAAAAAAGGTAGTTTTTATGGTGGAGAGAAGCTTTTGCTCTAGTAGTGTTGCATAAATGTTTTGGTCGTCAGATTAACTTTTTAATGGCCTGATTTGTAACTGAAAGCATTTTTGTACCACGTGTTGTAAAATTTAAACGTAAACAGTCGCTGATTAGACCGTTAAATCATAATCTGATAGTTAAAACATCCACTCTACTAGTGATATAAAATTGCATTTTTTTCCATAAGAATGGCCTAAAAAACTAAACAAAATGGAGATTTCTTCAAAAGGTAATGAAAACATAATTTATCTGTTTTTCATGTCAAATTTATATAAAAGGATGATTTTTACTATATTTAATGGTTTGAAAATAGATACCAGCGATGGCCATTAGGGAAGGATTTGAATATTTTTCGATTGTATTAAAAAATAACCTACATTTGTTTTTTAACCGTCGAACCTGCGAAAACGATTTGAAAATGAGCGCTATGATAGGAATACTCACCCGACGAAGACCTAACAAAAATCAGTAAAAGGTCTGTTCATTAAGATCATGTGTCTGCTGCAATTCCAACTTTCAAAGGGACAGGCAACCAAAACATTATAAATAAAAAGAAAAAAAAAAGAGAAAAGAAAAGAAGAAAAAAGAAAAATCAATCTCGACCGTCGAATTCCAAAGTCTGGTCATCGGCACCGTTCATTGTTCTTCTTGTGCTCTTCTGAAGCTTGAAGCTTGAAGCTAAACTAGGGTTTTCTCTCGGGAGAGCAACGCAAGAGACCTCGATCGACTCGTCTTTTCAATCCAAGTGGGTCTTCTTCTTCTTCGAAACCTTTTTTCAATAGTTTCTCTATTATTAATTGTTGTATCTTGTTAAATCTTACCAGATTAATCTCTGAAAAACTGTTTCAAATAGAGCTTATAAAAAGGAGGAGGATAATCAATAATTTCTTATTATTCTTTTTGACAGGTTTGTTAAATTCAAAATTTTGATTGCCTTGCTATTTGTTTTTTTTACTTTTTTTTAGATTGTAAGAGGAGTTTACTGATGTGAGAAGAAATTATGCATCGTTTAAGCTTTAGTTTAGAGTAATCACTAACATTATAGTTGAAATTTTAGGATTAGTGATTGATACTGTGTTCTTAAACTGAAAATGTGTTCCAAAAAAAAAAAAAACTGAAAATGTGTTTAATAATACTATCTAGGTGACGTTTCAATTTTTTTATTTTTTATTTTTTATTTTTTATTTTTAAAGGGAAATTGTGCTTGTTTTGCTGTCTGAACCTATATTAAGTGAAAACATATTTTTTTTGTTGTTGTTATTTTTATCATGAAAGAAGAGAATTGAATTCAAGTGATTGGAACAGTATTGGGTTGAGAGGGAGGGAGACATGTTGTTCCTTTAGGTTCTCAATTCACCCTTTTATAAAACTTAGAAAATTACAGATGTTTTTTTCTTCCTTTCCATTCATATTCCCATATTTTCTTTGCGTTAAAAAAATGGTGCATAAAGTTTATGGTTCTATATCCTGCATAATTCATTCTTTTTGGTGTGTGGACTCCGTAAAGCCACAGAGAAGGAGCAGGTGTTATCGGACGCCCTTTTGGATATTCCTCTGTGCTTTTCATCTCCAAGCGGCTCAAAACCATTTGATACCACATACAGTAAGATGACATTTTTGTTTGTTTGTTCGTTATGGCTCAGTGGTTGTAGTGGTTGGTTGTAAAATTATTTTAACTGCAGATATTCATTGACCGGGGGAAGTGAAGGGGGGTGAAAATGGCGATCGCAGCCCCTGGACAGCTCAACCTTCACGAGTCGCCTTCTTGGGGATCCAGAAGTGTTGACTGCTTTGAGAAATTGGAACAAATTGGTGAGGGCACTTATGGGTGAGTGTTCTTCTCAAGTTTCCCACAAGATTACATTCTTATGTTATTTAACCTTTTCTCTTGCCTCAAATTCTTCAGTCATGTGGTTTGAAGTTTGTGTTTTACTTTACTCTTTAGTTATGATGTAGTTTCAAGTATTTGTTTTCATGAGAAAATGGAATTTGATCAGACCAATTGAGGATTACAATGACGAAATAGATACAATGGACAATTGAGACTTTTAGAACAAGGTGTCCTAAAAGATATTAAGACCAACAGCGGTGAAAAATACTGAAAAACCTTCCGACTCAAAACAATTTGCCAACTTAGAATGATCATAGATGACAGGAAAATGTGAAATTTCTTTCTGTTGAAGCCCATAGGGAGGCTAGATTTTAACTCTTCTCTCTCTCTCAAAAAAAAAAAGTTCTTTTTCTTTGTAGATTCTACAATGCCTTTTTCATGGACTATCAGCACATATGAAAAACAATTTATGGCTGCTTAATCTAATTTAGAATTATCAGTCGCATTCTCATAATTAGTCAAGCATCAAATATCTGTTAGTGCTTTATGTGATATGGAGACATTGAGTGAAGAAACATCTATGTGATATGGAGATATGAACTTTTATTGAATCATCATTTACTTTTCTTCTTTGACATTCAAGTGTCTTGACCTTCTTTTGTATCATTTTTAATAAAACACTTCTTTTCTTATTCTATGTTTATGTCCTTATCTTGTAATTGTTGTTGGTTTTTAACGAGCTTATTTGGACTTGCAGCCAAGTTTACATGGCCAGAGAAATAAAGACTGGAGAAATTGTTGCGTTGAAGAAAATTCGGATGGATAACGAGAGAGAGGGAGTACGTAGCTTTTTCTGAAGAGTTTTATTTTTCTTTGTTTTTGAGTAAATTCTAGAAGGATGTTCCTATTTTCTAGCATCATGCATTGTAATTTGGTTGTATCTAAAAAAAATGCCTTAGTTTGGTGTATGTGAAGCTTAAGAGTTGATAATTGTAACCATTTGCTAAGGAAATTTTCATAGCTTCTTGTTAGATATGCAAATATCCCTATAAATGCATCTAATATTCATTTGTTCTCAGTTCCCAATAACGGCCATAAGGGAAATCAAAATTCTAAAGAAGCTTCATCATGAAAATGTAATCAAGCTGAAAGAGATTGTGACGTCTCCAGGTATTATTGTAATGCTTCTAACTTCTTTGTTTAAATGTGTATACAGATGTTTTTACTATTCTGAGAAACAGGTTTAGGCAGCTAGCTCTTTGTATCTTTTCTTTCTTTTGCGCCCCCTAATATATGTATCTCAAATTCCAATACTGTTCTGTCAGGACCGGAGAAGGATGAGCAAGGAAGGCCAGGCAAGTATTTCATTTTTCAACTGTGTAGTGTAGCTATATAATAGTCTGGATCTCTATTTGTCACATTTTTTGTATTAACTTTTCTTTTCAAAAGATTTTTTGTTTGAGGGTGGAGACTCATTGATGTTTCTATTTGTTGCAGACGGTAATAAATATAAAGGGGGCATTTACATGGTCTTTGAATACATGGACCATGATTTAACAGGTCTTGCTGATCGGCCCGGGATGAGATTTTCAGTTCCCCAGATCAAGGTATCACAAAATCTACTTTGGCTGGTTATTCTGTTAATATAACTTGAATGCAGGACACTGCTTATTTTCATTCCTTTCTTTTGTTTCGACAGTGCTATATGAGACAGTTATTGACTGGTCTTCACTATTGTCATGTAAATCAAGTGCTTCATCGGGATATTAAAGGTTTTGTATTGAAGCCAAGCATTGTTTGTTACATTCATTCTAGTTTTTGAGGTTATGGTTCCAAAATGATTTTTGTAGAGTTTCTCTTTTAGTCAGCTTTTTTTTTTTTTTTTTTTCCTGGTGTTTTGGTGTGACCTACTATTTCCTAATTTTATAGTGGTGGTCCGTTTGATTTCAAAGATGTTGTACCTTCCCCCCAAATTAATAGAATTGTTCTTGTTTCTTTAAAAAAAAAAATGATATTTTTACGATTATACCACAGGCTCTAATCTTCTTATAGACAACGAAGGTAATCTGAAGCTTGCTGATTTTGGGCTTGCTCGTTCGTTCTCAAATGATCACAATGCAAATCTTACAAATCGCGTTATTACCTTATGGTACAGGTAAATAAATGGGTTCAATTCCGGCAATGGAGACTTCTTCTTCTTCTTCTACTCTCTCTCTTTTTATTTTTTTATTTTTATTTTTTGATAAGAAACACACTAATGGACAGTTAGGATCTAATTCAATATGTTTTTTCTCGTCTTTGATGTGGCTACTACCTGTGTAATAGCATCTGACTGAATAGCAAGAATTTATTTTAAAGGGAGCATTCTTTGCTTTGTTCTCATTCTCTGCTTATTTAGACCTCCAGAGTTGCTGCTTGGGACAACCAAGTATGGTCCAGCCGTTGATATGTGGTCTGTTGGTTGTATCTTTGCTGAGCTTCTTCATGGAAAACCTATTTTCCCTGGAAAAGACGAGGTAAAAGATGAATTCTTTGCTAGGCCTGGTATCATGATAAGATCTAAAGTCTGAGATTCTGTTCATTTGCTTTGGAAGTTTCGATTATAGATGTTAGTTTGAGCCCCTTGAAGATCCATTGTTATTTAGTTTCAACATTTTTCGGGTGGAAACGAATGTAACTTTATTGCATTGTAGAATAGATTACTAATAGAAAAAGACCACGCCCAACACAAAAATGAAACTCTAACGGCCCAATATGCAAATCATAACATGCCTTGTCGATTTCTACAAATTCACAAATCTTAGCATCTCAGTAAGCTCATAATTACTCCTTTCTTTCTGATATCTGCGGGTGAGAGATTGGGTGAGGAATGAATTTTCATTTTTGCATCAAGAGACTAAAGCCTTGCCCTATTCCTTGAATTTCAACCCAAAGTCAGTTAAATTATTTGATTTTCTTACAGGGTATTGTATCTATGCATGCATGAAGGTTGTTTAAAATCTTGGCCTACTCCTTGAATTTAAACCCAAAGTCGGTTAAATCATTTGATTTTCTTAGAAGGTATTGTATCTATACATGCATGAAGCTTGTTAAACATGATGTTCAATCACAACTGGGATTCTCGCCATTTGCGATTCAAAACTTCATTGCTTGGCAATACTTGTATGTTGTACTTCCTTCTAAAAGTTTGTTGCATGGAGAAAAACACGAAAAATGTAATCGTATAGTTTAAGTGTGTTGCGTTTTGTATTATTGTGATTTTCCTATTGTGTATTTCTTGCTAGTTTAAGCCTATAAAATAATAATTACTTGTTAATGGAAAGTTTATGGGATGAGCTTAATATTTTTTGTTTGTGATTATTGTAGCCTGAGCAATTAAACAAGATCTTCGAGCTGTGTGGAGCTCCAGATGAGGTAAACTGGCCTGGGGTTTCAAAAATTCCCTGGTATAACAACTTAAAGCCTACAAGACCGATGAAGAGACGTCTAAGGGAGGTTTTTAGACAGTAAGTGATTTTTGTCTGATGCAGCATTCGGTCTATGCTATCCAGTTTAACAGGAGTCTTTACAGTTAATTTATGACTTATGTTTAAGTTCATTAGAAAGCATGTCTTGCATTGTCTGAACAAGAAGAAATAAATTAGGACGAGAAAATTCATATCGTGACTATTGAAAAAACGTTAAAAAAACTATTATTTCTTGTAAAAGTGAGGACATAAAATGAGCAAAACTTGTGCAAAAACGCTGATATTGCATATTAATTCGTATTGAACGTAGGCACAACCCAAAGTTTGGATGCACGTTCGTTATGTGGTTTTCTGAGAGTTGTTTTGGTTTGAAGTATATCCATGGGTACATCAATAATAGAAAGGACGTAGCCTTTTAAAAAAAGAGAATGCTAAAGGTTATTGTTGCATATGTGTTTATAATGAGAGGTTTTGGTTCCGTTGAATGAGTCTTACTATCTTTTTTATCTTCCAGTTTTTCTTTTTTAGACATGGGTTTGGTATCAGATTGTGTATATCTTACCATATACCCTTCTACGTTATAGCTTTGACCGCCATGCTTTGGAGTTGTTGGAGAGGATGCTCACGCTTGATCCTTCTCAGGTATCGTCTCCTTCTCGGACTGAACATGCCAATCTCTGATCTGACATGGACAAATTACACTCGTCATTTCTATTTTTGCTTGCTATTATGTGATATAGTGATTGTGTGTCTATATGTGTACACGCTAGATCCACATCAATTTAGTCAATCAAGTATTTAAGAGGCCTAAAACAGAGTCAATAAATATAAAACTTGACAAGTACGTATCTTCTTTAGGGTTCATTTTAGTTTCATTCTTTCGAACACTTTGGTAAAATCTTCATAACCAAACCCTTTCCAATAAAAAAGTTGATTGCAACTCCAACAGGTAGCTTAAGTGGCTCAGGGGCCTCACCTTACAAATGGGTTGTCTTGGGTTCAATTCTCCTTGGGGGCTTGGGGCCACCTCCCTTAGGTTGCACTGGTGTGTTCAGATAGGGGGGTTTACACACCTTAGAGATTAGTCAGGTGCTTAAAGAGGCCTTGATTCCCTGGGTTCCCCTGAGTTATCCAAAAAAATAAAAATAAAAAGAAAAAAGCTGATTGCAGGGATTTTTGAATACCTTTTCCTCTCTCTCTCTTCTCTCACATCAAATTCTCTAGCTCTGACATGCAAAAAGAGAGGGGAGGCGCTAAGAAAGCATGTACTTTGCTGTCCTATTTTCTCACCTCATATAGTTTAAGCGTTAATCTATCTGTTTTTATTACAAATATATTCATTTCGATTTTGATTCGTGTTTTTAATAAGATGACGTTGCTCTCAACTTGGTTCTAACTTGTTTTCTTCGATATATGATAGAGAATATCTGCAAAGGATGCGCTTGACGCGGAGTATTTCTGGACTGACCCATTACCTTGTGATCCCAAGAGGTTTTGACCGCTCAGAATTTTCAATTTCTTAAAAACTTTTATTTGCTTTTTGGACGACATATTTTCTCACCACATATTTTAGGTAACTAAACTTTTCTCGTACAGTTTACCGAAGTACGAGTCGTCCCATGAGTTCCAGACAAAGAAAAAGCGCCAGCAGCAACGACAGCATGAAGAAACAGCAAAACGTCAAAAACTGCAGCACCCGCAGCAGCACGGCCGCCTGCCACCTATTCAGCAGTCTGGTCAAGCGCATGCCCAAATGCGTCCGGGACCAAACCAGCCTCCAATGCACAGTTCTCAGGCCTCTGTTGCTGCAGGGCCTAGCCATCACTATGGGAAGCCTCGCGGGCCCTCGGGAGGGCCAGGAAGGTACCCCCAAAGCGGCAACCCGGGCGGAGGTTATAACCATCCAAACCGTGGAGGGCAAGGCAGTGGGAGTGGTTACAGTGGTGGGCCATATCCTGCACAAGGACGTGGCGCGCCATACGGGTCTAGTGGCATGCCTGGTGCTGCACCACATGGAGGGGGAAGCGGGTATGGAGTTGGCGCTACGAACTATCAGCGAAATGGTCCCTATGGCAGTTCGAATGCTGGACGTGGGTCTAACATGATGGGTGGAAATCGCAATCAGCAGTATGGATGGCAGCAATAACACAGGTTGATTTATGAGGAAAAAAGGTTTCGACGAAATGAATTGAAACAAGGCGGCTACTGGCTACTGTTAAAAAGAATATCCAAGTGAATGTGCGGAAGAACAAGGTTGAGTTGTGGGCAAAAGTTGCCTGCAAGCCGTGGCATAATTTACCCACGAATACGTTAATGAGGATGCAAAATGATATTGCCTTTTATTAGTGTTGTACTCTTGAGTCATTGAGCTTGTGCCCGGGCTCATTTAAAGGAATTTAGATGTAAGTGTTTATTGTTTGGTGTAATATTCAATAATAAAAGAATTCAGATTTAAGTGTTTATTGTTTATTGTAATATTCAATAGTATAAGCTTGTGTTTACCTAAAACTTTCTTAAAATTCAATCAGAAAACTAAAATAACAAACTATTTTCTTGGAACCATGGTATTAGAAACGCCAAGAACATTGTTTTTTGCCAGCTTTTTAAGAAGGTAAACAATTTTTAAACTATTTTAAAGCCACATTTTTAAAGTCGTATATTACCTAACATATAAGTTCATAATATCTTTTAAAAAATAAAGGTGAATGAACATTGGGTTGTGAGCGGGGGGAGCAAATGGCTTGTGTGGGTTTTAACCTGCTAACCCATACTTGATCTGGCCTGCAGTCCTCACGAATTTGATGTAGGTGTAACATCCAAAATTTAATTAAGTTAGCATGTAAATAGTGAATTAATATGTCTTAATGTGATTTAAATTTAATTTAAACATTTTGTGGTACATTTTAAATTTATCTCACCTTTAGTTATTTTTATTTGTTATTTTAAATTTTGAAACAAAACAATTTATCAAATGTCTAATTTGTCCCTTTTGGAAACCATGTATTGGAACATGATTTTCACTCTATAGAACCACATTTTCTTTTTTTTAACCGCCTCTCCCCTCCTCTTCTTCACTCAGTTTCTCTCTTTCTTTCCCAGCTCTCTCTCTCTTCTTCTCTCACTCTCTCTCTCTCTCTCATCTTGATTTTTATTCAAAATTTGAGCAAAAACTTGAAACCTCAGTTAGATTGGAAGTTCAAGAAACAAGATTCGGTCTCCATTAACCCGATTTAAAGTTTAGGTTTGAGGTTAGTTTACTAAACTTTTAAAATTTTAAACTTTTTCCTAATTCTCTAAATTTCATTGAAATGTTCAAATTTGAGTTTCTAAAGCTTAGGAAACCTTCAATATAAGTTAGTAGAGTCCAAATCTTCTAGAATCTAGGCTGGATTTCACGAAAATTGGGTTAAATTACATTTTTCCTCTTTTCTCCATTTTCGAATTTATTCAAAAATCTTTGTGTAAATCTTGTTTAAAGTTGTTTAAAAATGTTATAGTATGTTTTTCTATCATCTATGAACATTACCCATGCTTGAGAATTGAGAAAACAAGTTTAGAATGAAATTTTGGATTTAGGGAGGCTAAGACTCGAAGTCTTGGGTCCCCAGATTTTTCTAGTTCGGTAGGCCGGACTCATGAGTTTGATATGCCAGATTCTTACCATCGGCAGGCCGAACTTGGGCTAGTCCGGCAGGCCGATGCTACATGGCCGATAGGCCAAACTGTGCAGTCTGGCAGGCCGGATAGAGAAGTTCGGTAGGCTGACCAGATTTCATGGAATTTTGCTATTTTTCACCCGTCTTTTACTGTTTAAAACCTAGATAAAGATTTTAACCTCATCATATGATTTTGTGACCCTTAAAGGCATACTAAGACACCATGAGATAGCATTGTACTATAAAATACTTTGAGTTAGATATTGATAAAGCTTAGTTTACTTTTAAGGTTGATCGTGGTTCTGTGGAGCTAACGTATAGTGGGTCGGGACTGCGGTGTTAGGTCATGACGCAGAGTATCAAGGCAGAACTTCTACCCCTTCTTTGGTAGCTAGGTTTTTAAATAGTTTTGGCCTTAAAGATTCTCTCAAAATGTTTTCAATAAATGACAAAATGTTCTAAATATTTTCAAAGAGGGCCTTGGCCACAAAAATAGTTATTGTCAAATGATTTCTTTCAAATTGATTTTTAAGGAATGGTTAGAATGTACTTCTTAGTATTTTTTTTCATTTCTTGTTGAAGAATGAATGATCATAATGAATCAAATAATGAACGAAATGAGAATATCTGGTAAAATGGAACATAATTATGATAAAATACCGGACGTGTCGGTTAGTACCATCCAGAATGATAAAATAGAGCATAATGCCATACATAGAGATCGGGTCGTGGGGAGTGCAACCTTAAAGACAGGTCTTGAAACCTAACTGGGCCATTACGGTGGTGATACTATGGCTTTGCTAGAGAATAAATAAAAAAGAACAATTCAAGATGAATAGGTATTCTAAAGGTAAGGATGAATTTAAATACGTTTTATTTATCTTTCTAAAATTTTATGAATTATTTTCAAATATGAGAGTTTATGTTTGTTGAAAAAAACAGTGTAAGGTGCACAGCGAGAATTTTAAAAATTTTAACATCAGAGTATTTTCCAAAACACAAGTTTGACATGCTATATGTATAAATTAAACAGATCTTACTAACCTTTGTGTACCGAAGAACCTCCGCAACCTGTGAAGAGAAGTAACGTTACAGAAGAGCCTCAACCAACTGGTCTTCTTTGCTATTCTCTATCCACGACCGGAGTGAGTGTGGGCTCACATGTGCAGCTCTTCCACCGGTGACTCTCCTTCCAACTAATCGAGAGAACCCAAAGCAAGTGTTTGTGATTCGTGAACAAAAGCTCTCAGGGAGTTTTCAGATGCTCACCAATAAAGTATCACTCTTAATCTCTCAACTGATCTGAGTAATTTATTAGACTTACTCCCTTTATATAATGATTGGTCCTAGGGTCAGTCCTTATCAGATTAGGTCTCAAAAACTCGAAACAAAATCAAGTTCGGATCAATATCTGATAAGATCTGCGTGAAAACGCATAATCTTATCTCTCACTGATCGGTAGGTCGAACAGCCTGATCGACAGGCCGAACAGGCCCCATCGACAGGCCAAACACGTAGATCGGCAGGCCGAACTGCAGCGTAAATATCTCATAGGATAAAGTCTCAGTTTTAAGTCAAATGACCCAATAGAGAAGTTATCTGATCAAAACAAACTTTATCAAGATAATCTCTAAGAAAATAAATCAATTCACAATAATTCTACAAGTTTATCTTGATTTAATTTATCCAATTAAATCAACCGATAAACAGACAAGAACTATCCGATCCCAATAATTCAACAAGTTTATCTTAAATTAATTTTATTACAAAATTAATTCAACCAATAAATAGACATGAATTATTTGATTCTTTCAAATTTTAAACCAATCCGATAAATCCGGCATAAGTCACCAATTATTGAAAAAGCACGCCGTATCGTTACAGGATTTTGTGAGCTAGCAAAGGGACCAAAATGGACCTATAAAGTTCAAGCTCACGATAATTATGAAACCCAATATCCCAGATATACATTTCACAATTATCAACTCCAATGCTACTCCACTAAAAGCTTGGAGCTGCACTCTCGAACTTTATAGAATTACGAAGCCTGTATAGCTAAGTCTCCATGACATATCATAGTGTATCGTATCCCCATATGATAATCTATAATCGGCTTAAGGACAAGTTCTGTCTTACCTTCCCGATTATTTTTATCTTACGTTCCATTATCTCACCATTAGAAAACTTACCATCTAAAGATAGTATACCATTCGGTTACACCTATGTATCCAAATGGTTGAGCGCTCCAGTTTTCTAATTACAGCATAACGCATATAAAAGGATATCATTACTCCTAAAGAGGAGCTATGGATTCCATATCTATGAATAACAAGTCTACGCTATCCAGAGTCATGCCTCCAACGTACCGGCATGCATACCACTATTGAGATGTGGGGGTCACCCTTTGGTACATCAAAAGACACAAGTCGAGACAATGGGCCCACTATCCATCTCAGGATTAAGATACAATACAAATGATTGTTTAAAGTGAATCGATTTGCCAAGACAGAATTATTAATCCAAATCAATTCACTTTGTGTCCCGATCCAAAACATCGTCACCTATGACAACGTGCCAATGTTTCTATTCACGGAGTCTAACTCCAATGGTCAAGACAAACCATCTCCCAATAGAGATATAGACAACATAACAATCTTTGCATGAATAAAGCACCCAACTTTATTCCCTCGATTGCGGATCATATGTTTTAGACCGTCACCTTAAGAATCGTGTCTTCGCATAATCAGTCCATCATATGCCCAATTCTTAAATGTTTCGACCGACAGTCTCAGACTACTGTTTGCTTAACATACATTCAACAAATATGAACGTAAAGAGGACAAGATTTGGTATCTATAAATTAATAAATTCTTTATTGATTAAAATGTCTACAAAAACGTATTACATTTTTACTCCTTAGGGCATACATGTCTAACAATCTCCTACTTGCACTAAGTGAGTAAATATGACAAATCTCGTATCCCCATAGCTTCCACATACCTCTCGAAGACTCTCCTAGTAAGTGTCTTTGTAAATGAATCAGCTAAATTGTCCTCTGACGCGATCTTGCACACCGTGACATGCCCACCCTCAACGAAGTCCTTTATCACACGATACTTTTGATTAATATGCTTACTTTTCTTGTGAAATCTTGTTTCCTTAGCATTAGCTACCGCCGCACTGTTATCACAGTACAGTGATACCGCCTTATCCGTGCTAGGAACAACCTCAAGATCCCCAAGGAACTTGTGGAGCCACACTACTTCTTTCGAAGCATCACTAGCTGCCACATACTCAGCCTCCATCGTTGAATCCGAAGTGCAATCTTGCTTCGCACTTCTCCAACTGATGGCACCGCCGCCCAGAGTAAACACAAACCCCGAAGTCAATTTCCTAGAATACAGACAGGATTGAAAATCCGAGTTAGTATATCCTAGAGGAGTTAGGTCCTCATCCGAATATACAAGCATATACCCTCGAGTCCTTCTCAGGTACTTAAAAATATGCTTTACCACAACCCAATGGTTCGGTCCTGGATCCGCCTGAAATCGACTTACAATCCCGACCGCATAACTTATATCCGGTCGTGTGCAAAGCATGGCATACATGAGACTACCCACTGTCAAAGCATAAGGCACCTCTTCATGTATTCTCTTTCTTCATAAGACTTTGGGGAGTCTTTCTTAGAAAGAGTAATTCCAGACCTAGATGGTTGCCCACCTTTCTTGGAATCTTGCATTGCAAACCTCCTGAGAATTTTATCTATGTAGCCAGCCTGTGACAAAGCTATCATTTTGTTCTTCCTATCCTGAAAGATCTGGATACCGAGAAAAAAATTAGCCTCACCCAAGTCCTTCATGTCAAACTGCTTAGTCAACCATAATTTGAACGATGACAACGCCCCAACGTCATTGCCAATCAACAGAATGTCATCTACATAGAGTAGTAGAAAAACCACCTTTCCATCCTTAATGTGTTTGTAAAGACATGGTTCATCCATATTTTGTGAGAACCCATAAGTCTTGATCACCTGATCAAATTTTATGTTCCAAGAATGAGAAGCCTACTTAAGTCCATAAATTGACTTCAGCAGCTTACAAACCTTACCCTCTTGACTCGTGACCTTGAACCCATCTGGCTGTTCCATATAAATGGACTCATCAAGATAGCCATTTAGAAAAGCTGTCTTGACATCCATCTACCAAATCTCATAGTCGAGAGCAGCAACTGTGGATAAGAGAATCCGGATGGACTTAAGCATGGCTACAGGTGAAAAGGTTTCCTCATAATCGATTCCTTCCTTTTGCGTATAACCCTTAGCTACCAGTCTAGCCTTAAAGGTTTCGACCTTTCCATCCACTCCATTTTTCCTCTTGTAGATCCACTTACACCCTATGGACTTTACCCCTTCGGGAAGATTTACAAGCTCCCAGACATGATTAGTCTCCATAGACTTCATCTCTATGTTCATGGCCTCTGTCCAGAGTTTTGAATCAACATCCTCTGTAGCTTCTGCGTAAGTATAAGGATCCCTGTCATGTTCATCCAGTTCAGCCAAGAAGACCTCCCCATTGAACATATACCTTTCAGGTTGACGCCCGATCCTCCCACTATGCTGAAGCCCCTGAAATTGTTGTTCAAGTTTGTTTGGTTTTTCTACACTGATCAGAACGGTTTCATTCAGAACCTCTGGAGTGATCTGATCACTCCTTAACTCCTCAAGCACCACTTTTCTTTGAGGTTTAAAGTCGTCCATGTAACTCTCCTTAAGGAAAGTTGCGTTAGCAGAAACCACGACTTTATTTTCCTTCGGGTTATAAAAACAACCCCCTTTAGTCCCCTTTTGGATATCCTACAAACACGCAAACTTCCGAACGTACTTCCAACTTATTCGGATCCTTAAACAGGACATGAACCAGACATCCCTATATGCGAATATGGTTTAAGGATGTCTTCCTTCTTGTCCACAACTCGTGAGGAGTTTTAGGGACCGATTTTAAATGCACATTGTTCAAAAGATAACATGCAGTTTGTAGTGCATATCCCTAAAAGGATAAAGGTAAAGATGAATAACTCATCATGGACCTGACCATGTCCAACAAAGTCCTATTTCTTCTCTCCGCTATGCCATTCTGCTACGGAGTGCCCGGCGCAGTCAAATGGGATAAAATCTCATTCTCTAACAAGTGTCCCAAGAACTCATCAAAAAGGTATTCTCCACCTCGATCGGATTGAAGTGCCTTTATGGGTCTACCCAATTGCTTTTCCACTTTAGCCCGAAACTCCCTGAACTTGTCTAAAGTTTCGCTTTGGTGGTGCATCAGGCACACATACCCATATCTTGAGTAATCGTCAACAAAAGTGACAAAGTACTCATACCCTCCTCGTGCCCAAATGTTCATCGGTTCGCAAACATCACTATGCACAAGTTCTAGAACCCCTTCGACCCTATTGCCTTTAGACCTGTATGGTCTTTTGGTCATTTAACCCTCTAAATAAGATTCACATTGAGGTATAGATTCCACCTTTAAGTGACTTAAAGGTCCATCCCTTACCAACCTTTGAATCCTATTCAGGTTAATGTGACCAAGGTGCAAATGTCAAAGATAAGTCTTATTAGAGTGAGAAGTTTTAAGTCTTTTAGAGTTATTATCATTCATCTCAGCATTAAGCAATAAGTCCATTTTAGGCTTGATAAAATATAGATTATTTTGCATCCATCCAGAACAGATAAAAGATTTGTTTTTACGAATCACCACTTTTTCATTAAAAGATACCACGTAGGAGTCTTTAAATAAACAAGATACAAAAATTAAATTCCTTTTAAATTTAGGAACATAAAAACAATCTTGCAAAAATAAATTCCTATAGCTATCAAAGTAAAGATGGACGTCTTCCACTGCTTCTGTTGAGACCAAGGATCCATCGCCCATCCGAAGCGTGAAGTCTTCATGTAGCAGACTTCTCATTTCTTTGAACCCCTGTAGAGAAACACAAACATGATTAGTTGCACCGAAATCTATGACCCAAATGTCACTGGATTCCTCAACCAAATAAGTTTCTAAATACAAAAAATCACACCTACCTCCTTTGGAAAGGAAGTATTTGCAATGCTTCTTAATATGCCCGACCTTTCCACAGAAGAAACACTTAAGCTTCTTTTGGTTCTTCTTCTTCTTCTTCTTGCTCTTGGTATTAGCAGGAACAGAAGACTTCCCGTTCTTGGCCCGTTGCTTCTTTCCATTCCCAGAGTTGGGGTTGGAACCAGAAGCAGCTACCATATTGGCCTCACCACCTGCAGGAGACTCTCTGATCAGTAGTTCAAACTCCTGTAACTGTTTCATTAGTTCTGTTAAGGTCATATCCCATCTATTGCTTAAATTAAATGTAGCTCTAAATGGAATAAATTCCTTAGACAAAGTCTCAAAGACCATAGTCATCTGAGTTTCAGCATCGATGTCGGCTCCATTGGTTTGAGCCTCAGCTAGGTAACCCATGACCAACATCATATGCTCCTTTACCGATGTCCTTGGTCTCTGTCGATAGTTCAAGAGTTTCCGAAGCGTCCCTTGCCGCTTTGTTATGGCCTGGCCTCCAAACATGTCCTCAAGATTATCCAAGATCTGCTTCGCAGTCTCATAATCTTATGTTGAGCCTGCAGCACATTATTCATGCTGACCATAACATAGCAGCGAGCCTGATCATTGGCATCTTTCCAGCGGTCATACGCTTGGAATTGCTCATTAGATGAGTCTCCCGTAGGCTCAGGAGGACAAGGGGTTGTCAAAACATATTTCAGTTTCTTAAAGGGTAGGACGATATCCAAGTTTCATTTCCAATCATTGTAATTGTCACCAGTTAACAGGTTTTTGTCAAGTATCAATGATAAAGCGTTTTTAGACATTTTTAATCTACAATAAAGAGTCATATGCCAAACATAAGCAAACATATCATAATAATTTAGTAACATAACACAATCATATAAAATCATACAAATGTGTTTATGTGTCAAAACCTTGAAAATATCACAACCTTACAACGATAATTCCCAACTCAGAATTCAACAAGCTCCCAGGGGAGTCATGCCAAATTCCATCAAGAACACGGATCCCCTCCTGATTAATATATGCCATCTAGGACCCGTATGATCCAACATATATTAATAATCATTTCTTTAGCTATTAATTTTATTAACAGAGCTCCTAGGGGAGGTTAATAATAAAATTAACGTGAGTGTATAACCATCGTTTCAATATTTTATCCATGATTTATAATCACCACCTAGGGGTGTGCAACCATAAATCATGCTAAAATACCTTATCCTCTCAGAGATCCAATCTGGTACTTGATAGAAATCCCTTCCTAGGGGTCGGGACCACCATGTTCTTCCTATGGACCAACGATGGAGGCCTTAGGTTCTCTCTTCGAAAACCTTCTCCCACTCAATCTTTTGAAATTAAGATTTTATTTTAAAATTATGCATGAACAATTTTAATATGAGCGACACTTCCTATTCTATATGACATGTTATCAATATACATGGCAAATCATATTATAATGCAGACAAGCAAAGCTATAAGCAAAATAATAATAACCGTAATATTATGGCTCCACCCTAGAGAATAGAAAACTAAGATTACAAGAGAATAATAGAGACATATATCGATTCTTCATCCTTGAATCCTCAAGTTGCATCATTCTTCATGTAATTCCCATCTTCAAGTGTTCAATCCCGTATGAATCAAACACTTCATACTTCCGGTCATATCCAAATTTAATGTTTCCAAGAATCATCTCAAAAATAAAATTAAACTGCACCACAAAAAATTGCACATTTTTTGAAAAATTTTCAACTCTCGGTCGGCAGGCCGATCTGGGTATCGGCATGCCAGTCATGCTTCGTCGGCCTGTCGATCGAAAAGATCGACCTGTCGACCCATGAAGGTTTGGCTTGCCGGCAGAGCCATCCGATTTCTGCCCCACTGACGGCCTGCTAAACCACACGTCCGGCCTGCCAATCTATGACCAGCGGCCTGCCGAACTGTGATGTTTGGCATGCTGACTGAGCAGAAATCTCCATTCTAGAAAATACAATTTTAATGCAATTCATTAATTTTATTTCCAACAATTCAAAAACATAAAATTAGAGACTCGGGAAATACCTAAGGACGTCATCATCCATCTTCTAGATCCGTCTTTTCTGAATAATTATTTAATTACAAAATTCTCACAAATTTAACATTAAATAACAATTTTAAGACAGAGATGATAGTCTACCATCTAATTACATGAAAAACCTAGATACACATTCTAACCTCTAGGGAACCATAACCAACATAAATTAATTAATTAATAAATAATTAAATAACAATTTAATCAACCATAATTAATTAATAAACATTCACCATATAATCCATGACAACATATAATTATATAGAAACCTAGAGTGCCTTCTCTCTATAAAATTAAATTCAAGCACAGGAGAGATTAAGATCACAAATATATACATATAGTATGATCACAAACTTGTAAATTTATGTAAAAACCTTAGCTTTGATACCAATTGTTGGAAAAAATAGGGTGAGGTGCACAGCGGGAATTTTAAAAATTTTAACATCAGAGTATTTTCCAAAACACAAGTTTGACATGCTATATGTATAAATTAAACAGATCTTACTAACCTTTGTGTGCCGAAGAACCTCCGCAACCTGTGAAGAGAAGTAACATTCCAGAAGAGCCTCAACCAACTGGTCTTCTTTGCTATTCTCTATCCACGACCGGAGTGAGTGTGGGCTCACACGTACAGCTCTTCCACTGGTGACTCTCCTTCCAACCAATCAAGAGAACCCAAAGCAAGTGTTTGTGATTCGTGAACAAAAGCTCTTAGGGAGTTTCAGATGCTCACCAATAGAGTATCACTCTTAATCTCTCAACTAATCTGAGTAATTTATGAGACTTACTCCCTTTATATAGCGATTGGTCCTGGGGTCAGTCCTTATCAGATTAGGTCTAAAAAACTCAAAACAGAATCAAGTTCAGATCAATATCTGATAAGATCCATGTGAAAACGTGTAATCTTATCTCTCGCTGATCGACAA
This sequence comes from Artocarpus heterophyllus, assembly GCA_025403435.1. Taxonomy (NCBI): domain Eukaryota; kingdom Viridiplantae; phylum Streptophyta; class Magnoliopsida; order Rosales; family Moraceae; genus Artocarpus; species Artocarpus heterophyllus. The sequence continues at coordinate 21,949,603 of CM046342.1, forward strand.
GCCGAACAGGCCCCATCGGTAGGCCGAACTATCGCGTAAATATGTTCGCGAATCTTTTATTCTCCACCCGAGATTTTATAGGATAAAGTCTCAGTTTTAATTCAAATAACCCAATGGAGAAGTTATCTGATCAAAAAAAACTTTATCAAGATAATCTCTAAGAAAATAAATCAATTCACAACAATTCTACAAGTTTATCTTGATTTAATTTATCCAATCAAATCAACCGATAAACAGACAATAACTATCCGATCCCAATAATTCAACAAGTTTATCTTAAATTAATTTTATTGCAAAATTATTTCAACCAATAAACATACATGAATTATTTGATTCTTTCAAATTTTAAACCAATCCGATAAATCCAACATAAGTCACCAATTATTGAAAAAGCATGCCGTATCGTTATAGGATTTTGTGAGCTAGCAATGGGGGCTAAAATGGACCTATAAAGTTCAAGCTCACGATAATTATGAAACCCAATATCCCAGATATACATTTTACAATTATCAACTGCAACGCTACTCTACTAAAAGCTTGGAACTACACTCTCGAACTTTATAGAATTACGAAGCCCATATAACTAAGTCTCCATGACATATCATAGTGTATCATATCCCCATATGATAATCCATAATCGGCTTAAGGACAAGTTCTGTCTTACCTTCCCGATTATTTTTATCTTACGTTCCATTATCTCACCATTAGAAAACTTACCATCTAAAGATAGTATACCATTCGGTTACACCTATGTATCCAAATAGTTGAGCGCTCTAGTTTTTCAATTATAGGATAACGCATATAAGAGGATATCATTACTCCTAAAGAGGATCTATGGATTCCATATCTATGAATAACAAGTCTACGCTATCAAGAGTCATGCCTCCAACGTACCGGCATGCATACCACTATTGAGATGTGGGAGTCACCCTTTGGTACATCAAAAGACACAAGTCGAGACAACGGGCCCACTATCCATCTCAGGATTAAGATACAATACAAATGATTATCTAAAGTGAATCGATTTGCCAAGACAGAATTATTAATCCAAATCAATTCATTTGTGTCCCGATCTAACACATCGTCACCTATGACAACGTGCCAATGTTTCTATTCACGGAGTCCAACTCCGATGGTCAAGACAAACCATCTCCCAATAGGGATATAGACAACATAACAATCTTTGCATGAATAAAGTGCCCATTTTTTTTCCTCGATCGCGGATCATATGTTTTAGACCATCACCTTAAGAATCATGTCTTCCGAATAATCAGTCCATCATATGCCCAATTCTTAAATGTTTAGACCGACAGTCTCAGACTACTGTTTGCTTAACATACATTCAACAAATATGAACGTAAAGAGGACAATATTTGGTATATATAAATTAATAAATTCTTTATTGATAAAAATGTCTCCAAAAACGTATTACATTTTTACTCCTTAGGGCATACATGTCTAACAATGTTTAGAACTAATGTTTTCTAAACCTAGTCCTACTGAGCCTTCCGCTCACATTTCTTTATTTGTTTTAAAAACCTTTCCCCCTAGGTGGATTGCAACTTAAGATTGATTGGGAGGCGACATGATAAACCCATGAGTTGTAGAAATTCTATTTTGGTTATTTCTTCATTTTAATCAAGGCATGTATTATTTAAGTTTTTAACTTTCATATTGGACTGTGATTGTATTATTTTATTGTCGATACCATGTGTGTGCACTAATGTGGGTCTGGTGAGACCCGGCTAATATTCTTTTGTCTTTGCTATTTTATTTCATGATTAACTGTTTCAAAATAACGATAATTGCTTTGAAGAGTTTTTAAAACTATCACGTCTTTCAAATAACCCAAAACATTTAATTGGTGTTTTTAATAAAAAATTTTGGTTTAATTCACTTGATTAATCCACCACATCACCTCTCATACTTTAAGGCGTGACAGAATGGTATTAGAGCCCAAGGTTATGAACCTTGGGAATTGTGCACACATAGGTACAATAGTGAAAAGCCTTTGGCAATCCAATTTTGTTTTTAAAATTGAGAGAATGGCACCTAGGCGTCATCTAGCTGTGGTTGGCACGAGTCTCACGAATGAGGGAAGTATGCTAGGAGCTACATTTGTCACTTTTTGGCAAATGGCAGCAAGGGTTAGATCTAGCAATTCTGAGGTGAGAAGCCAGCATGAGTGCCTTAAGAAGCCTAGGTGTATGTTTATCCCGACTTTCGATGGAAATGGGAGTCCGCAGGTGGTTGAATATCAGTTAAACTCAGTAGTGAAGCATTGGATACCCTCAGTATACTGGTAGTGTATCAAGTGGAACTCACAGCCCATAAGTTGGCAAGCAATGCTAACACCTGGTGAGAGTACACAAAATGTCTGGAAAATAATAGGAATATCGACAGGGAAAGATTCAAGGATTTGTTCCATGAGTGTTATTTCCGCAGGGATGCAGAGATCGAAAGGATTGTCGACTTCTACAAGTTGGAATAGGTAACAAGATGGTTCGGGAATACGAGGTAAAGTTCAATGAGTTGGCCAGTTTGCTCCGTTTACCGTGGCTTTTGAACGTGAAAAGTATATTAAGTTCCAAGAAGGGCTCAAGGCATCCATTCGATGACAACTTGTGGTTTTGTGACTTTGAAATTCTAATAGAATAACGTCGTCAGCTTTATCGATAGGAGGAGATTACGCTGTCTACTACAAGGATTAGGTGAGAACATCAAGAGGACCCCAGAAGACCAATAGGAGAAGTAGCAATCGCCAAGCTCGGGTGAAGAATCACCATGGCAATGTCAACAGTGGGAGCAACAGTTCATCCAGCAGGGGATGAAGCAACCCTTGTCATTTTTGCTACCAACTGGCATACATCGGGAGGAGCTGCCTAGCAAGGAATTCTTGACAAGGATCTCAGACCGGAGGGAGTGCAAGCCATTAGCCTCAACCTTAGTTTTTACCTCCACCTCAGTAACTCCTTTAGTAGTAGCTTTATCAGTTTTCTCCGCAGCAGTATTGGCCGATGGACCCAAGACGTAGTAGCTCTAGTAGAGGAAAAAAAAAGATAGGTTTCAGTTCAAGTTCACACCATGACTTTAGGGAGTTAGGATGCTCAGACCAGCAATATGAGAGTCGATGGTAGGGTTTTAGTTCATTAGTTTTCAGTTTTGATTCTATTTGATATTGGTGCCATTCATTCTCTCGTTGCGAGTTCATTTGTGCATGCCTTGGAATTAGAAATAGAGGAATTTGATGAATCCTTGGTAATTATCTCACCCTTGGGGAAGGTGTGTATGTGAACCATATATGTATAAACCTAGAAAGATAATGGTTGGGGATGAGACTTTGGAAAGTAATTTGATTATAATCCCATGATTACTTATGATGTGATCTTAGGAATGGACTGGTTGTCCAAGAATATGTAATTGTAGGCTGTAACCTTATGGAGGTAACCCTAGCGATCGATAGGGGAACGTTTATTGTTTACCAGGGTGGTAATGATCGCGTAATGAGTGATCGACTTATGAGAACATGTCTAGGTGTACGGGGAAACCTAGCATGCTATAAATATATATATATATGTACTTCTTTTAGATCTAGAAGAGGACCTAATGCTACAGGAATAAATGCAGCAACAACAGTGGCTGATGAGTTAGACGATATCTTCCCTGACGAGTTCTTTAGAATAGCATCGCATCGGAAAACTGAGTTTGGCATCGAGTTATTTCCTGGGATCGCTTCGATTTCTATAGCAACGTATCAAATGGCGCTTGTAAAAATGAAGGAATTAAAGAAACAACTTTAGGAACTTGCAGATAAAGGATATATTCAGGATAGCATGGGATGCACTAGTTTTGTTCGTCGAGAGACACTATGGTATGCTCAGGTCGTACGCTGATTATCAACAGCTAAAATTGGGTCACCGTGAAGAATAAGTACCCACTACCCAGGATCGATGGATTGTCTGGTTGGTTAGGAGGTCCCTAATATTTCCCGTGGATGGATTTGCGTTTCGGATAGCACCAGCTACATGCCAAGGAGACTAGGCTTTTGGAGCATATCATCTCTGAGTTGGGTATTGTAGTAGATTCGTCTAGGATGGAGACCATAGTATAGTGTGAACGACCGAAGATCATGGTCGAGCTTTACAGCTTTTTAGGACATGTCGGGTACTACAGAAAGTTTGTGAAGGATTTCTCAAAGACAACGGCTCCATTGACCCAGCTAATCAGGAAAAGTGTCAGGTTTGAATAGGATGAGAAATTTGGATGCGCTTTCCATGAGTTGAGGAATCGATTAACTACCACTCCTGTATTGACTACATCGAGCAGTGATAAGTTTTATGAGGTCTACACTAATGTAGCAGGATGAGGGCTCGGATGTGTATTGATGCGGCATGGACGAGTTGTGGCTTATGGATTGCGATAGTTGAGGCCTCATGGGTAGGACTACCCTATACATAATTTAGAGCTTGTCGTAGTAATTCATGCTTTGGGGATCTAGGATGCTACTTGTTAAAGCAACATTTCAGGTTTTCTTGGACCATAGGAACTTAAGGTTTTTGTTCACCTAGAGGGATTCAAATTTAAGGCAATGGAGATAGATGGAATATATGGGGGAACTATGATTTCTCACTACTGTATCATCCTAGTAGGGCCAATGTGGTTGTAGACGGGCTCAGCAAAAAGTCTTCGAGGATCTGCACACATCTAGCACTAGAGGATTGGAAGAGAAATGCTATTGTGAGCAAATATGGGCCGCAGTACCATGAAGACCTCGATTAGGTACCAGTGTATCATGTGGGGTCAGCTTCAATGCTTGTTTAGATGATAATGCTAACTCAATGGTGGGACCAGCCTCATCAGGGGATGTGGACGTGAATACAGACTAGGGAGCAGTTTGAAGAATAGAGGATTCATGCAGATGGGTAGTTGCATTTCAGGGAGCGTTTGGTAGTGCTTACGATAAAGGGAGTGACAAAGGCTTTGATGGATAAAGCTCTCAAGTCTTAGTTTGCTATTCATCTAGGGGGCATGACAATGTATCACGATTTGAAGAGGCAGTACTGATGGAGAGGTATGAAAGAAGATGTTCAAGAGTTCATGGCTTGTCTCCAGGAAGTAGCTAAACATCAGAAGCCTGCTAGTCAACATCAGTCGTTTCCCATTCTAGGGCAAAAATGGGAGCATGTCGTGATAGATTTCCTCATCGGGTTGCCGAGGATGGAGCAAAGGCATGATGAGATTTGAGTCGTCGTTGATGGTTGACGAAATCAGTGCATTTCATTTCCTACCTTTAGGTCATCGTGTTCGAGATGAGTTCTTGGAGGAGCTTTTAGGCAGCTTTAGGCACAGACTTGGATTTCAACACGGCTTTTCATGCTGGAATCGATGGGTAGCCCGAGCAAGTCATTTGGATCCTTGAGGATATGTTACGCGCGTGTGTCTTAGATTTTGGCAAAATTTGCATACAACGACAGTTATCAAGCGAGCATCAGGGTGGCACCGTTCGAAGCACCATATGGACGGCCGTGTTGATCGCTAGTGAGTTGGGAAGAACTGAAGCACAAGATCATTATTGGACCCAAAGAAACCCGTGAGAGCAATGAAAAGGGTTACTGTGAATCGTGATCAGTTGAGAGCTACTCAGAGTAGGCAGAAGAGTTATGCGAATAGGAGACGTCAACCTCTGGGATTCGAGGTAGGAGATTCTATTCTCTAAAAGGTTTCATCGTGTAAGTGAGTTTTGCATTTCGGTGTGAGCGAGAGGGAACTTACATCGAGGTACGTCGGGTCATTCGAGATTTCTCCACATGTTGGAGTGATCGCGTATCGCCTTGATCTTCCACTTGAACTTTCTCATGTTCATGTCGAATTTTGCATGTCGATGCTTTGGAAATGTTCGCTTGAGCCAAGCAAGATCGTCTCGATTTGTGATGTATAGATTCAGGAAGACATGACCTACTAAGAGGCGTCGGTTTAGAGTATCGATCGAAAAGTGATAAGTTTGTGACGCTGTAAAATTTTGTTAGTGCATGTGGTGTTGCCACACCACAGGGTTGATAAGGCAGCCTGGGAATTAGAGTCAATTATGTGGGAGTTGCATCTGCATTTATTTTGTTTTTACGTTAGTTCCTGAATTTTGAGGACAGAATTTCTTTTAGGGGTCGAGAGCTGTAACACCCAGAATTTAATTAAATAAGGTTAGCATGTAAATGGTGGATTAGTATGCCTTAATGTGATTTAAATTTAATTTAAACATTTTGTGGTACATTTTAAATCTATCTCACCTTTAGTTATTTTTATTTGTTATTTTGAATTTTGAAACAAAATAATTTGTCAAATGTTCAATATGTCCCTTTTGGAAAAACCATGTGTTGGAACATGATTTTCACTCTGTTAAACCACATTTTCTTCTATTTAACCCCCTCTCCCCTCCTCTTCTTCACTCACTTTCTCTCTTTCTTTCCTAGCTTTTTCTCTCTTCTTCTCTCACACTCTTTCTCTTTCTCTCTCTTCCCTCTTGATTTTAATTCAAAATTTGAGCAAAAACTTTGAACCTTAGCTGGATTGGAAGTTCAAGAAACAAGATTCGGTCTCCATAAACTCGATTTAAAGCTCATATTTGAGGTTAGTTTACTAAGCTTTTAAAATTTCAAACTTTTTCCTAATTCTCTAATTTCATTGAAATGTTGAAATTTGAGTTTCTAAAGCTTAGGAAACCTTCAATCTAAGTTAGTAGAGCCCAAATCATCTAGAATCTATGCTTGATTTCATGAAAATTGGCTTAAATTACATTTTTCCTTTTTTCTCCATTTCGAATTTATTTAGAAATCTTTGTGTAAATCTTATTTAAAGTTGTTTAAAAATGTTTTAGTATGTTTTTCTATCATCTATGAACATTACCCATGCTTGAGAATTAAGAAAGCAAGTTTAGAATGAAATTTTGGATTGGAGAGGCCTAGACTCAAAGTGTCGGGTGCCTAGATTTTTTCAGTTCGATAGGCTGATCTTGAACATTGACAGGCCGGACTCATGAATTCGGCACGCTGGATTCACACCATCAGCAGGCTGAACCTGGGCCAGTCCAGCAGGGCGGTGCTGCGTGGTCGCCATGCTAAACTGTACCAGACAGAGAAGTTCTACAGGCGGACTAGATTTCATGGAATTTTGTTATTTTTCACCCATATTTCACCATTTAAAACCTAGATAAAGATTTTAACCTCATGATATAACTTTGTGACCCTTAAAGGCATACTAAAGCACCATGAGATAGCATAGTACTATATACTGAGTTAGATATTGATAAAGCTTAGGTTACTTTTAAGGTTGATCATGGTTTCGTAGAGTTAACGTATAGCGGGTCGAAACTGCGGTGTAGTATCGAGGTAGGACTTCTACCCTTTCTTTGGTAGCTAGGTTTTAAAATGGTTTTGGCCTTAAAGATTCTTTCAAAATGTTTTCAATAAATGACAAAATGTTCTATATATTTTCAAAGAGGGCCTTGGCCACAAAAAGACTTATTGTGAAATGATTTCTTTCAAATTGATTTTTAAGGAATGATTAGAATGAACCTCTTAGTATTTTTTTTTCATTTCTTGCTGAAGAATGAATGATCATAATGAATCAAATAATGAACGAAATGAGAATATCTAGTAAAATGAAACATAATAATGATAAGATATCAGACGTGTTGGTTAATACCGTCCGAAATGATAAAATAGAGCATGATGCCATACATAGAGATCAGGTCATAGGGAGTGCGACCTTGGAGCAGGTCCTAAAACCTAGTTGGGCCACTACGGTCGTGATACTATGGCTTTGTCAAAGAACAAATAATAAAGAATAATTCCAGATGAATGGAGATTCTAAAGATAATGATGAATTTAAATACGTTTTATTTATCTTTCTGAAATTTTGTGAATTATTTTCAAATATGAGAATTTATGTTTAGAACTAATGTTTTCTAAACCTAGTCCTACTGAGCCTTCTGCTTACATTTCTTTATTTGTTTTAAAAACCTTTCCCCCTAGGTGGATTGTAGCTTAGATCGATTAGGAGGTGACAAGACAAACACGTGAGTTGTAGGAATTTTGTTTTGGTTATTTCTTCATTTTAATCAAGGCATGTATTATTTAAATTTTTAACTCTCATATTGGACTATGATTGTATTATTTTATTGTCGATACTATGTGTGTGCACTAACGTGGGTCCGGTGGGGCTCGGCTTATGTTCTTTGTCTTTGCTATTTTATTTTATGATTAACTATTTCAAAACAATGATAATTGCTTTGAAGAATTTTTAAAACTATCACGTCTTTCAAATAACCCAAAACATTTAATTGGAATTTTTAATCAAAAATTTTGGTTTAATTCACTTAATTAATCCACCACGTCACCTCTCGTACTTCGGGGCGTGACAGTAGGAGTTCCCTTTTTCCCCTAGGAGTTGTTATTTTTGTATTTCGATTAACTTTTTATCGGTCTGATGCATGATTGAAAATAATTTTATGTTACATTTTGGAAACAACTGTTTTTTAGGGAACCCTTTTGAATTCTTTTAACATACACTCACAAATCAGATATATAACAAAATGAATAAAACATTTGTTCTTGCAATAGGGAAAAATAAATCGTTCCTACTTTAAAAGTTCCCCTCGGATTTCTAATGCTAACAGGGGGAGTTTTTGCTGTAGGAATGTCACATTTTCCTACTTGTAAGGATTATTTTTTTAACAGTGGATTAGTGCCTGTATTAAAATTTGCAACAAGTGTTCCAATTAGAGATCTAACTATTAAAAAGTTGATTCAACAGCTAAAATAATAATTTCTATTAGAAGAAGGAAAAAAAACAATTCATGCTATAAAAATTACCCCAAAAAAAGGCAAAGCCACATAAATACGAGGGAAAGAGGCATATAACATTTTTTAAAATTTTTTTTGAAGTAAATAGTATATTTAAAATATTTGACCATAAATACAAACTATTTATTCTGTAATTACAATTATTTGCACTATAAATATACTAGCTACCTCAAATATTTTAAAATGTCATTTACTTGTTTAAGGTTCAAAAGTCATGCTTAAACACATTTGAAACCTACTTTGCTCTCTCTCTCATCTTTGACTCTCTACTTTTCTCACACTCTCCCTCCTCTCTCTCTCCACCGTCAAGGGACAGCACCCCATATCTACCATCGAACTCTGCCATCATGGTGAGTTTAAGACAATAAAAATGACAAAGTTGAAATTTAGATATTTTGCATGCTTAATTTCTCTATATATGTCAATGTCAAAGAAGTTGTTGAGGTATTGATTTCTGAACAACGATGACAGAATTGTTAAATCGACAGATATAAAAACATGGATATCTTAAAAAAAAATTGTTTCTTGAAACTTAATACAATCAATATTACTTAATTTGAACTGATTTAATAATATAAATGATATATTTTCAGTCGAATAAGTGTAGGGTAATAGGAAGTCAATATAATTATGTATTGATATCATTTTAATCTTATGTTACATAAGCATTACTAAGGATGAAAATGTCTATGATATTGTTGATATTTCTGCAATAATATTCAAATTTGAACTCTCAATATAGATATAGAGGGGGGAAGAATTTTTCTGTCAGGATGTTCGTAAAATATCCTCAATGTCCACAAATATTCGTAATATCAATGAATATCTGTGAAAATCAAGGATATTTCAAGAAATTTCTTCAAAATATCTAAAAACGCTAGAAAATTTTCATTTATGAATAAAAATCAATTTTGTAGGGCTTTTTAAAATTATTTTCCAATAAAATATGACAAATATATTTAACTTAAAGACAATAAAAAAAGTATTTATTAAGACTTAGTTAGTCTTTAAATAATTTTTACTTTTAAAATGAATAGTTTGCGACTCTTGTGCAAATCCCTATATCTTGTTACATATAGATGTGTGTACTACATTTTTACTATTTTTGTCTATTAGTTGTAATTATTATTCTTCATAGTGCACATAAATTTTGTTACGATTTCGACGACATTGATAATGATGGCAATGATGGGGCAATGATGATAATGATGATGAAAACCATAAAAGAAGAGGAAGTATATTGTCCAATTAAATACCCTTGAATCCATTCACTAGAGAAGAAAATTTACATACGCTAAACAAGATGAAGATCATGGTTGCAGAGCAGCAGGTCAGGGTATTACGACAATTATAAAGCAACATATAAGAAGACATGGTTCGATTCAAATGAGTTAACTTGATAAGGATTTTGTTGTCTTAAGTTTTGACTCCATGTGTTTTGAAATTAACAAATAATTCTATGTTTATAATATTCTTTATAATTCTCAAACAGGGATGAGTTCAAAAGTACAAAACCAAGATGGTTTCTTTGATACATTAGTGTATCGTCCGCCATAAATTAAGGTTGAGATATCATTACAACTCCATGAAAACTACTCATCATGTTAAATAAACAAACAATATCTAATTAATGGATTAGTCATAGGAAGAGATCAAGAAACATACATGTGGCACATCCAAAGCAATTCAAGGAAATTATCCTAGTAGATGTATTGTTTAGATCAAGATAAGAACCTACATAATGCTTTCCAATTGGCTAGAAGCTCTTTTTGATATTAAAGACATTGAGGTTTGTATGTTTAGACATGTATGCCCTAACGAGTAAAAATGTATATGTTTTTGGAGACATTTTTATCAATAAAGAATTTATTTGTTATTCATATACCAAATTGTTATCCTCTTTATGTTCATATTTGTTAAATGTATGATAAGCAAACAAAAGTCTGAGGTTGGTCTAAGCCTTTAGAATCAAGCATATGATGGACATATTATACGAAAGACATGATTTTAAAGGTGACGGTCTAAATTATAAGATTCGCAATCAAGGGAATAAAGTTGGGTGTTTTATTTATGCAAAGATTTTTATGTTGTTTATATCCTTAATGGGAGTGATTTGTCTTGACCATCGGAGGTGGACTCTGTGAATAGAAACATTGATGCATTATCATAGATGATGATGCATTGGATCGGGACATAAAGTGTAATTAATTTGGATTAATAATTCTATCTCGTCAAATCAATTCACTTTAGACAATCATATGTGTTGTATCTTAATCCTAAGATAAATAGTGGGCCCATTGTCTTGACTTATGTATTTTGAAGTACCAAAGGGTGACATCTATATTTAATAATAGCACACATGCCGATATGTTGGAGATATGACTCTTGATAGCGTAGACTTGTTATTCATAGATGTGGAATCCATAGCTCCTCTTTAGGAGTCGATGATATCCTCTTATATGTGTTATACTATAATTGGAAGACTGGAGTGCTTAACCATTTGAATGCATAGGTGTAACCGAATAGTATACTATCTTTGGATAGTAAGTTTTTCGATTATGTGATAATGGAACGTAAAAGAAAAATAATCGGGAAGGTAAGACATAATTTATCCTTAAGTCAATTATGAATATCCTATGGGGATATAATACATTATAATATATCATGGAGAATTAGCTATTTAGGCTTCGTAATTCTCTATTGTTCGAGAGTGCAGCTCTAAGCTTTTTGTGGAGTAGCGTTAGAGTTGATAATTATGAAATGTATATCTGGGATATTGGGTTTCATAATTATCAGGGGTTTAAACTATATAGGTCCATTAGGTCTCCTCTACTAGCTCATAATAAATTCTATAATAATACGGTATACTTTTCTAATAAATTGATGACTTATGTTAAATTATCAGATTAGCTAAAATTCGATAGGATTAGATAATTTATGTCTGTTTATCAGTTAAATTAATTTTATGAAAATTAATTTAAGATAAACTTGTTGAATTATCAGGAATATTTATTTTCCTAGAGATTATCTAGATATTGTTGTTTTAATTAGATAATTTTTCTATTGGATTATTTGAATAAAAACTGAGGCTTTATCCAAAAAATCTCAGGTGGAAAATAAAAAATTCACGGGGATCATTTATCGTAAGTTCGGTAGGCCGGTCTTCAGGTTCGGCCTGTTGATAGAGTAAGTTTGGGAGGCTAATCTGCCAGTTCATCCTGCCAATCAAACGATAATTTGATCATATGTTTTTACACGATTTTATCAAATATTGATCTAGATTTGAATTTTTGAGGCCTTATCTGATAAGGACTAACTCTTAGGCCCAACCTTTATAAATAGGAAGTGAGACTCATATGTTATTTAGATCAGTTGAGAGATCAAGAGTGAGTACTCTATTATGTGAGTCTCTAAAACTCCCTTGAAGAGCTATTGTTCACAAATCACGAACGGTAATTCTGGGTATTTCTTAATTGGTTGGAAGGAGAGTCACTTGGAAGAGCTATATGACATGTGCTCACACGCACTCTGATTGTGGATAGAGCATAGTAAAGAAGACCAGGTGGTTGAGGCTCTTCTAGAACGCCTTTCTTTTCACAGATTGCAAGGAGCTTTTTAGCATTAAAAGGTTAGTAAGATCTGGTTAAGTTATGCATATAGCGTTTCAAACTTGTGTTTTAGAAAATACTCTAGCATAAAAATTTTAAAATTTTTTCTGCGTACTGTTTTTCCAACAATTGATATTAGAGCCATAGTTTTTACATAAATTTATGAGTTTGTGATCATCCTATATGAATAAATTATGTGGTCGTAGTCTCTCATATGCTTGAATTTATTTATTAAGAGAGTTGCCACTCTAGGGTTTCTATATATTTATGTTGTCATGGAATTATATGGTGAATGTTTATTAATTAATTATGGTTGATTAAATTGTTAGACATGTATGCCCTAAGGAGTAAAAATGTAATATGGCTTTGGAGGCATTTTTATCAATAATGAATTTATTTATTATTTTATAGCAAATCTTGTCCTCTTTATGTTCATATTTGTTAATGTATGATAAGCAAACAAAAGTTTGAGACTATCGGTCTAAACCTTTTAAGAATCAGGCATATGATGGATAGATTATATAGAAGACATGATTCTAAAGGTGTCGGTCTAAATTATAAGATCCGCAATTGACGGAATAAAGTTGGGCACTTTATTTATGGAAAGATTGTTATGTTATTTATATCCCTAATAAGAGATAGTTTGTCTTGGCCATCGGAGGTGGCTCCACGAATAAAAACATTGGTGCATTGTCATAGGTGATGATACATTGGATCAGGACATAAAGTGAATTGATTTGGATTAATAATTCTATCTTGGCAAATCAATTCACTTTATACAATCATATGTGTTGTATCTTAATCCTGAGATGAATAGTGTGCCTGTTGTCTTGACTTATGTCTTTTGATGTACCAAAGGGTACATCTACATTTTATGTTAGTACGCATGTCGGTATATTAGAGGCATGACTTTTAATAACGTAGATTTGTTATTTATAGATACGGAATCTATAGCTCCTCTTTAGGAGTCGTTGATATCCTCTTATATGCGTTATTCTGTAAATGAAAAATTGGAGCGCTCAACCACTTGGATACGTAGGTGTAACTAATTGGATACTATTTTTGGATGGTAAGTTAATGGAACGTAAGAGAAAAATAATTAGGAAGGTAAGATAGAATTTAACCTTAAGCCGATTATGGATAATCCTATGGGGATACGACACATCATGATATATCATGAAGACTTAGCTATTTGGGCTTCGTAATTCCATGTAGTTCCAAATTGCAGCTCTAAGCTTTTAATAGAATAGCGTTAGAGCTGATAATTTTGAAATGTGTATCTGGGATATTGAGTTTCATAATAATCGAGAGTTTCAACTATATAGGTTCATATGGTCCCCTTTGCTAGTTCACAAAATTCCTATAACGATACATCATGCTTTTCCAATAAATTGGTAACTTATGTCAAATTATTAGATTGGCTAAAATTCAAGTTAATTGGATTTAATAATTCATGTTAATTTATTGGCTGATTTAATTCGATAATTAATTTAAGATAAACATGTTGGTTTATCAGTTGAATTAATTTGGTGAATTTATTCAAAATAAATATGTTGAATTATTGTGGATAATATCTTATTTGTATGGGTTTATCGGGATATGATTATTTTAATTAGATAACTTCTCATTGGGTTATTTGAATTAAAATTGAGACTCTATCAAAAACACCTGAAACTAATAAGATAAGAATTATCCAATAGGTTGAGATAGCATCTATCGGATCAACCTTGGATTCAAATTGAATTCAAATTGGCCATCTGCGATGGCACGGTCGACCGCGGCTATTAGACTCAAAGTTTGATTACATGGTTTCAAATTTGAAACTGATTCAAACTCGAATTTTGAGGCCTTATTTGATAATGATTGACCCCAAGTTCGACCTTTATAAATAGAGAATGAGTTCTCTTTGTTATTTAGATCAGTTGAGAAATCTAGAGTGAGTAATCTGCCAGTGAAACTCTGAAACTCCTCGGAGAGCTGTTGTTCACAAATCAGAAACTATAGCTTTGGGTATTTCTCAATTGGTTGGAAGGAGAGCCACCTGTGGAAGATTTGTATGAGTGTGCCCACACACACACCGGTCATGGATAGAGAATTGCAAAGATGGCCATATGGTTGAGGTCTTTTTGTAATGTCCTTTCTCTTATCGATTGTGGGAGCTTTTCGACAAATAAGGTTAGTAAGATCTGGTTAATTTATGCATATAACATGTCAAACTTGTGTCTTGAAAAATACTCTACTATAAAAATTTTTAAAATTCTGCTGCGTACTATTTTTTCAACAATTAGTATTAGAGCCATGGTTTTTATGTAAATTTACCAGAAAAATTTAAAAAAATTTAAAATTGGTAGAGTAAATAATATGGATTAGATTTTAAATAAAATAAAATTCTACAAAATTTTAATTGGCACACTATTAATTAATTTAATCATAATTATATTTGTTAGAAATAACAAGTGTTACACTCATTTAATGACTCACTACATTAATGGTTCGTGTAAGACCATTCCATTCTTAATGTAGATAACCTGCACTAGTAACTTTTAATTAAAGTTCTATACTTTAATTGAATAAGTAACTATATATTACTAATCATTTTAATTATCATCCTTAAATATTATCCTCTTGTATATAACACTTATATATAATATTTAAGGTCACATAAATAATTATGAAATTTTAATGATATTCATAAAGTATACAATAATTCATGTACAAAAATATAATGAGAAATTCACTTTATTTATTTATGTTTTGAGTGTTGATTTTTTTTTTGTCTCTTTAGTTGTCCCACATCAATTGGGGATTGAACCATTTGTCTTATGTGGGTGTATATGTGTTGCCTTTTGTCCCACATTGGTTATGTATGAAGCCTTGTGTCTTCGGTGGGCTTATATATAAGAACACAATTTGTCTTGGGCTTTGAGAGTTTTGGATGGTGGAAACTTTTGTTCAAGATTTTGTAATCTACTTGTTCGTAATGGAGCCGAAGGACATAAATCCTTGTGTTATTTGAATATTTGCTTTTGTTTTTTTTTTTTTAATTTTTAATTTTTTATTTTACTGTAAATCCATTTATTTTTATTTTGTTGTAAATCCAATTTCAGTTTCCACTATGTCAAAGTGATTGAAAAATGTTTCAAACAATTTACTTGTAATCCATAAAGTTGGCTACCCATATGGATACTCAAAGTGATGGAATGAATTTTCAATGAGATTCCTCTCCTTCACAGTGACCGCAGCGATCCTTGTCAAGCTTAGATCTCCACAATCTTTGTTTAAGAGTGATACTCTTGTTGGCACTCACCATGATTAAAGATCTGCCACCCTTGCCAACAAAAAAAGGGCAAAGCGAATCCAGTTGAGGCATATGTTAGACATGGTACCCTAAGGAGTAAAATGTTGCTATAGTTTTTTGGAGACATTTAATTAATAAAGAGTTTATTATTATTCATATACCAAATATTTTCCTCTTTATGTTCATTTATGGTAAATGTATGATAAGCAAACAAAAAGTCTGAGACTGTCGGTCTAAACCTTTAAGATCGTGCATATAATAGACAAATTATGCGGAGACATGAATCTTAAAGGTGATGGTCTAAATGATAAGATCCGCAATTGAGAGAATAAAGTTAGGCGCTTTATTTATGCTAAGATTGTTATGTTGTGTACATTCCTATCAGGAGATGACTTGTCTTGGTCATCGAAGTAGGACTCCACAGTTGAATTGAGTATAATGTATTGGATCGTGTAAAAAGTTGAATTGATTTGGTCAATTGTTCTATTTGTTCAAATCAATTCACTTTAGAAAATCATAGTATGGCGTTTTAATCCTAAAATGACTAATGGGCCCATATTCTTGACCTGTGTCTTTTGATGTATGAAAAGGTGACATCTTGATCTAATGATGATACGTATACCGGTACGTTAGAGATTTGACTCTTTAAATGACATAGACTCGTTGTTCATAGATATGGAATCCATAGCTCTTTTGTAGAGTTGATGATATTCTCTTATTTGCATTATCTTGTAAGTGAAAGACTGGAGCGTTTGACCATTTGAATGCATACGTGTAACCACATGGTACACTATTTCTGAATAGTAAGTCTTCTAATGGTGTGATAATGGAATGTAAGATAAAAATAATTGGGAAAGTAAAATAGAATTTATCCTTAAGCCGATAATATAGTTTGACCATAATGATATGTCATGGACGGTTAGCTTATCAGAGCTTTATACTTTTATATAGTTCAATAGTACAGCTCTAAGCTTTTAGTAGAGTAGTATTAGAGTTGATAATTATTAAATATATAATTGGGATATTGTATTTTATAATTATAGGAGCTTGAACTATAAATGTCAATCGAGTCCCCTTTGCTAGCTCATAATAAATTCAGTAATGATACGGCGTGTTTTTTCCTACATATTGGTGACTTGTGTTAAATTATTAGATTGGCTGAAATTGATAAGAATAGATTTTATAATTCATGTTAGTTTGTCAGTTGAATTAATTTTGTAAATTAATTCAAGATAAACATGTTGAATTATTTGGATAATATGTTATTTTCTATAGGATTATCTGTATATGACTATTTTAATCAAATACCCTCTCTATTGGGTTCTTTAAATTAAAACTAAGGCTCTATCTAAGATTTTCAGGTGAAAATAAGATATTATGAGGATTCTAGATTATTGCACAGTCGGTAGGTTAATGGGAAAGTTCAATAGGCCGATAAAGTAAGTTCGGCAGGCTAATATCCTAAATCGGCATGTGGAACATGCGATAAGTAGTATACACATTTTTGATGCATTTTTCATCAGAAGTTGATCCAGACTCAAATTTTAAGACCTAATTTGGTAAGATTTAACCCTAAATTTGACCACTATAAATAGGGGTGGGTTTTTTTTGTTTTACAGATCATTTGATAAAAACTTCCTGAGAGCTATTGTTCAACATCAAGAACCTTAGCTTTAGGTTTTCTTAACTGGTTGGAATGAGAGTCACTAGAGGAAAAGCTGTACGATATGTGACGAAGCACACTCTGATCATGGATAAAGAATAGCAAAAATGCCAGTTAGTTGAGGCTCTTCTAGAATGTTCTTATCATCACAGAAAGCTACTACTTTCGGCATACAAAAGAGATATGTAAGATCTGTCATTAGTTTATATATTTAGCATGTCAAACTTGTGTTTTTGAAAATACTCTGATTCAAAATTTTAAAATTCTGATACATATTTTTTTCCAACAATTGGTATCAGAGCCTAGATTTTATGTTGATTTTACTGTTATTGTGATCATGTTATTTACGTGAATTATGTGATCTTATTCTTTCTTATGTTGGAATTTAATTTTTTAGATAGTTGACACTCTAAGGTTTTTATATAATTAAATGTTGTCATAAGATTATGTGATAAATGTTTATTAATTAATTATGGTTAATTAAATTTATATTTTTATTATTATTTAATTAATTAATTTTATCTGTTATAGGTCCTTAGAGGTTAGAATGTGTATTTATGTTTTTTATGTAATTAAATGGCGGTCTATCATTTATTATTTTAATTTTAATTTGTAAAATTTACATTAGAATAATTATTCGAAATGAAAACAGATCTAAAAAATGGAGATGAATGGAATTTAATTGTTTTCTGTGTTTATAAATTTTTTAGGTTTTTAAATTGTTGAAAATAAAATTTAAAACTGCTTAAAAATAATTTTTTGAAAATTCTAGAAAAATGTCGGTTTAGTACCGGTCTGTAGGCCGAACCTTTTGGGTCGATATGCCGATGGTTATAGACCAACAAGCCGATCTGAAAGTTTGGCAAGCCAGTAGCTAGACATAGCAGTTTTCAAAAAAGGTGTGTTTTTTAGTGTAGTTTTTTATTTTGTTTATGAGACAATTTTGAGAAACTGAAATTTTATGATGATTAGAAAAATAACCCTTTTGATCTATAAGAGATTGAAGAATAGAAAGCGGATGGCAAATGAAGAAGGATACAACAAGAAGATACAAGATGAAGAATTGATAATATGTTTTGATTGATCTTTAGTAATCTTTATTTGCTTTTCTTTAGGATAAAATCATGATATTACTATTATTTATTATTTTTCTTGTAGCTTTGCATGTTGCTTTGCTCGTCTACATTATAATATGATTTACTATGTATGTTGATAATATACCATGTAGAATAAAGAGTGCCGCTCATTAAAAATTGTTCAATGCATGTTAACATAAAACCTTGACTTTTAAAATATTGAGTGAGGGACGGTTTTTAAAGAGAGAACCTAAGATCTCCATTGTTGGTCCATGGGTAGCATATTGTAGTTTCGTCCCCTAGGTAGGGATTTTATCATGTACTGGGTTAGATCTTTGAAGGGATAATTTATTTTAGCATGATTTATCATTGTACACCCCTAGGTGGTGATTATAAATTATGGATAAAATAGTTGAAACGATCGTTAATTTTGTTATTAACCTCCTATAGGAGCTTTATTAATAAAATTAATAGCCAAAGAAAAGTATTATTAGTATATGTTAGATCAGACTGGTCTTGGATGGTATATATTAATTGGAGGGGATCCGTGTTCCTAATTGAATTTTGTTAGACGTGATGCCCTAAGGAGTAAAAATATAACATGTTTTTGGTGACATTTTTATCTATAAGGAATTTATTTATTATTTATATACCAAATCTTATCCTCTTTACTTTCATATTTGTTGAATGTATGTAAAACAAACAAAAATCTGAGACTGTCGTACTAAACCTTTAAGAATTAGGCATATGATAGACAGATTATGCGGAAGACACGATTCTTAAGGTGACTGTCTAAATCATAAGATCTGCAATTGAGGGAATCAAGTTGGGAGCTTTATTTATGTAAAGATTGTTATGTTGTCTATATCCTTAATGGTAGATGGTTTGTCTTGACCATGAGAGGAGGACTCCGTGAATAGAAACATTGGCATATTATCATAGGTGACGATGTGTTGGATCAGGACATAAAGTGAATTGATTTAGATTAATAATTATGTCTTAGTAAATCGATTTACTTTACACAATCATTTATATTGTATCTTAATCCTGAGATGAATAGTGGGCCCATTGTGTTGACTTATGTTTTTTGAAGTACCAAAGGGTGACATCCACATTTTAATAATGGTACGCATGTCGGTACGTTAGAGGCATGACTCTTAATAGCATAGATCTATTATTCATAGATATGGAATCCATAACTCCTTTTTAGGAGTAGTTGATATCATCTTATATGCATTATCCTGTAATTGAAAAACTAGAGCGCTCAACCATTTGGATACATAGGTGTAACCGAATGGTATACTATCTTTGGATAGTAAGTTTTCCAATGGTGAGATAATAGAAGGTAAGATAAAAATAATTAGGAAAGTAAGACAGAACTTGTCCTTGAGCCGATTATGGATAATCTTCTGGGGACACGATACATTATGATATGTCATAGAAACTTAGCTATACGGGCTTTGTAATTATATATAATTTAAGAGTACAGTTCTAAGCCTTTAGTGGAGTAGCGTTAGAGTTGATAATTATAAAATATATATCTAGGATATTGTGTTTCACAATTATCGGGAGCTTGAACGATAAAGGTCTATTTGGTCCCCTTTGCTAGCTTACAAAAGTCCTGTAACGATACGACATGCTTTTCCAATAAATGGTGACTTATGTCAGATTTATTAGATTGGCTGAAATTTGGTAAAATTAGATAATTCATGTTTGTTTATCAGTTGAATTAATTTTGTGATAAAATTAATTCAAGATAAACTTGTTGAATTATTGGAACTAATTCATGCATGTTTATCGGTTGGATTAATGTTGAATAAATTAATTCAAGATAAACTTGTTGAATTATCTGAAATATTTATTTTCCTAAGATTATCTAGATATGACTGTTTCAATCAGATAACTTCTCTATTGGGTTATTTGAATTAAAACTAAGGCTCTATCCTAAGAATACCAGGTGGGAAATAAAGATTCATAGGAAACTTTTTATTGCAAGTTCGGCAGGCCGATCTTTAAGTTTGGCCTGCCGATTGAGGAGGATCGGCAAGCCGATCTGCCAGTTTAGCCTACCAACCAGGCGATAAAAGGATCACATATTCTCATGCAGAATTTTATTAGATCTGATTTGATTTTAATTCAAATTTTTGAGGCCTTATCTGATAAAGACTGACTATTGAGCCCAACCTCTATAAAAGGGGAGTGAGTCTTATTATCATTAAGATCAGTTGAGAAATCTAGAGTGAGACTTTGTCAGTAGGACTCTGAAACTCCTCAGAGAACTATCATTCACAAATCATGAATTATAGCTTTGGGTATTTCTCAATTGGTTGGAAGGAGAGCCACTTGGGAAAAGCTGAGCAACGTGAGCCCATACTCACTCTGATTGAGGATAGAGAATAGCAAAGAAGGCTAGTTGGTTGAGGTCCTTCTAGAACGTTACTTCTCTTCACTGATTATGGTAGCTTTTTGGCATATACAAGGTTAGTAAGATCTGGTTAGTTTATGCATATAGCATGTCAAACTTGTATTTTGAAAAATACTCTGATATTAAAAATTTTAAAATTCCGCTGTGTACTATTTTTCAACAAATTTGGCAAGTCTCCTCTATGAGACTTGTTGGATTTTGAGTTAAGGATTATCGTTGTAAGGTTGTGACTTTTCCAAGGTTTTGACACATAAACACATTTTTATGTTACTTGTTTGTATTATCTTACAGAACTGTTGTGAAATGTTTGCTTGTATTTGGTATATGAATCTTTATTGTAGATTAAAATGCCTAAAAATGTTTTATCATTGATACTCGATAAAAATAAGTTAACCGACGAGAATTACAATGATTGGAAAATGAACCTGAATATCATCCTTTCCTTTGAAAAAGTAAAATTTGTGCTGACAATATTGTGTCCTACTGAACCTACCGAGGATTCCACAAATGAGCAAATTTAAGCATACGATCGCTGGAAGGATACTAACGATTAGGCCCCCTGTTACGTTATGGCTAGCATGAATAATATGCTATAGGCTCAACATGAGGATTATGAGACTGCTAAGCAGATCTTGGATAATTTAGAAGACATGTTTGGAGGCCAAGCCCCAACGAAACGGCAAGGGGCTCTTTGTAAACTCTTAAACTGCAAACAAAGATTAGGGACTCCTATGAAGGAGCATATGGTGTTGGTCATAGGATACCTCGTTGAGTCTCAAACTTACGGAGCTGACATTGATGATAAGTCATAGATGACTATGTCTTTGAGACTCAATCTAAGGGGTTCATCCTGTTTAGAGCTTTATATAATTTGAGCAATAGACATGATGTGACCTTGACTGAGTTGATGAAGTGGTTACATGAGTTTGAAAATCTAATTAGGAAAACTCCTACTGGTGGTGAGGCTAACTTAACAGCTACATTTGGTTCCAATCCTAACCCAATGAATGGAAAGAAGCAGAGGGCTAAGAACGGGAAGTCTTTTGTCCCGGTAAAAGGCAAGGACAAGAAGAAGAAAAGGAAGAACTCGAAGAAGTTTAAGTGTTTTTTCTATGGGAGGGTTGGGTACATTAAGAAGAATTGCAAGGACTTCCTATCTCAAGGAGGTAAGTGAGAACTTCTGGTTATTGAAACTTATTTAGTTAAGGAATCAATTGGCACTCGGGTCATAGATTTTAGAGCAATTAATCATGTTTGTATTTCTCTGTAGGGGTTCAAGAAAACAAAAAGTCTACTACACGAGCACTTCACGTTACGAATGGGTGATGGATCCTTAGTGTTGGTTGAAGCAGTGGGAGATGTCTATTTTTATTTTGATAATTATAAGATCTTAGTTTTGAAATATTATTTTTATATTCCTAAACTTAAAAGGAATTTAATTTCTATCGCTTGTTTATTTAAAGACTCTTATTCAGTCTCTTTTAATAATAAATCCGTGACTTGTAAAAACAAATCTTTTACATGTAATGGATGAATGCAAAACAATCTACATTTTATCGAACCTAAGATGGACTCACTGCTAAACATTGAGGTTAATGATAACTAAAAAAAACTTAAACTTCTCACTCTAATAAGATTTATCTTTGGCATTTACGATTGGGTCATATTAGCCTAAATAGGATTCAAAGGTTGGTAAAGGATGAACCTTTAAGCCACTTAGAGTTGGAATCTATACCACAATGTGAATATAGTTTGGAGGCAAAATGACCAAAAGACCATTTGGATCTAAAGGCAATAGGGCTGAAGGGGTTCTAGAACTTGTGCATAGTGATGTTTGTGGTCCCATAAACATCAGGGCACCTGGAGGGTATAAGTACTTTGTCACTTTTATTGATGATTACTCAAGATATATGTATGTCTCCTGAATGCATCATAAAAGTGAAACTTTTGACAAGTTTAGGGAGTTTCGCGCTGAAGAGGAGAAGTGATTAGGTAAACCAATAAAGGCACTTCAATCCAATCGAGGTAAAGAATACCTCTGTGATGAGTTCTTGGGACACTTGTTAGAGAATGGGATCTTATCCCATTTGACTGCGCCAGGCACTCCATGATAGAATGACATAGCTGAGAGAAGGAATAGGAATTTATTAGACATGGTTAGGTCTATGATGAGTTATTCGACATTACCTTTATCCTTTTGGGGATATACACTACAAACAACATGTTATCTTTTGAACAATGTGCCTTCAAAATCGGTTTCTAAAACTCCTCATGAGTTGTGGACTGGTTGGAAGACATCCTTAAACCATACTCGCATATGGGGATGTTTGGCTCATGTCTTGTACAAGGAAGCAAAAAAGTTGGAAGCATATTCAAAAGTTTGAATGTTTGTACGATATCCAAAAGGGACTAAAGGGGGTTATTTCTATAACCTGAAAGAAAATAAAGTCGTGGTTTCAACAAATGCAACATTCCTTGAGGAAAGTTACATGAACAACTTTTAATCTTGTAGTAGAGTGGTACTCGAGGAGTTAACTTATGATTCGATCACTCTGGGGGTTCTGGTTGAAACCAATCCAATCAATATAGAAAAATAGATAGAACAACAACATAAGGAGCTTCGACGTAGTAGGGGGATTGGGCACCAACTTGATAGGTGGAGCCTACTTAGTTGAACCGGTTTGACAGGGATCCTCATACTTACATAGAAGCTATGTAGGATGTCGGTTTAAAGCTCTGGACAGAAGCTATGAACACTAAGATGAAGTCTATGGAGACTAATTAAGTCTGAGAACTTGTGAATCTTTCCTAAAGGGTAAAACCTATAGGGTGTAAGTGGATCTATAAGAAAAAGAGAGTAGCAGATAAGAAATTCAAAACCTATAAGGCTAGACTGGTAGCTAAGTGATACACGCAAAAGTAATATATCAATTACGAGGAAACCTTTTCGCCTGTAGCCATGTTTAAGTCCATCCGCATTCTCTTGTCCATTATTACCACTCTCGACTACAAGATTTTGAAAATAGTTGTTAAGACGGCCTTTCTAAATGACTATCTTGATGAATCCATATTATGGTGTAGCCAAATGAGTTCACGGCTAAGGGTCAAGAGAGTAAGGCCTGTAAGCTGCTAAAGTCAATTTATAGACTTAAGCAGGGTTCCCATTCTTAGAACATAAGATTTGATCAGGTGATCAAGACTTATAGGCTCAAACAAAACGTGGATGAACCATGTGTTTACAAACACATTAAGGATGGGCAGGTGGTTTTTCTACTGCTCTATGTAGATGACATTCTGCTCATTGTCAATGACGTTGGGGCATCGTCATCAGTCAAATTATATTTTACTAAGCAGTTTGACATGAAAGACTTAGGTGAATCTAATTATGTTCCAAGTATTTAGATCTATCAATATAAGAAGAATAAAATGATAGCTTTATCCCAAGCTGTATACATAGATAAAATTCTCAAGAAGTATGCAATGTAGAATTCTAAGAAAGGTGGGCAACCTTTTAGGTCTGAAGTTACTCTTTCTAGGAAACATTCTCCAAAGTCTGATGAAGAAATATAATACATGAAGATGGTGCCTTATGCTTCGACAATGAGTAGTCTCATGTATGCTATGCTTTACACAAGACCGTACATTTGTTATGCAGTCAAGATAGTAAGTCGATTTCAGTCTGATCCAAGATCTAATTACTAGGTCACAGTTAAGCTTATTTTCAAGTACTTGAGAATGACTAATGCTAGTGTATTCAGTAGTTAGTAATGCTACAAAAGAAGCAGTATGGCTCTACAAGTTTCATGGGGATCTAATGCTAGTGTTATTTCAAGTACATTTGTTATGCTAGTGTATTCGGGTGAGGATCTAATGCTTCTTAGGTACCTTAATTCAGATTTCCAATCCTGTTTGAATTCAAGAAGATCGACTTTTGGTTCTGCATTTATTCTAGGTGGAGGTGCCATTGTTTGGAGAAGTGTCGAGCAAGATTGCATTTTGGATTCAATGAGGGAGCTTAAGTATGTGGCAGTTAGTAATGCTTTAAAAGAAGCAGTGTGGCTCTACAAGTTTCTTGGGGATCTTGAGGTAGTTCCTGGTATGGATAAGGCAATATCGTTGTATTATGATAACACTACAGCTATAACTAATGCTATGGAATCAAGATTTCATAAGAAGAGTAAGTATATTCATCAAAAGTATCATGTGATAAAGGACTTCGTTGAGGCTAGGCATGTTGTAGTATGCAAGATTGTGTTTGAGGACAACATAGATAGTCCTTTCACAAAGACACTAACTACAAGAGTTTTCAAGAAGCATGTAGAGGCTATGGGGATACAAGACATGTCGTATTTACTCACTTAGTGCAAGTGAGAGATTGTTAGACATGGTGCCCTAAGGAGTAAAATGTTGTAATAGGTTTTTGGAGACACTTTATCAATAAAGAGTTTATTATTATTCATATACCAAATGTTGTCCCCTTTTTATTCATTTTTGTTGAATGTATGATAAGCAAACAAAAAGTCTTAGATTGTTGGTGTAAACCTTTAAGATTGTACAAATGATGGACAGATTATACAAATGACATGAATCTTAAAGGTGATAGTCTAAATGATAAGATCCATAATTGAGGAAATAAAGTTGGGTGCTTTATTCATGCTAAGATTATTATGTTGTCTACATCCCTAACGGGAGACGGCTTGTCTTGGTCATCCGAATGGGACTTCATGAGTAGAAATATCGGTACATTATCATAGGTGATAATGTATTGGATCGGGACAAAAAATTAAATTGATTTAGTTAATAATTCTGTTTGTTCAAATCAATTCACTTTAGACAATTATATGTGTTGTGTCTTTGTCTTGAATGACTAATGGGCCCGTATTTTTGACTATGTCTTTTTGAGTATCAAAGGGTGACATCCCTGATTTAAAGATGGTACGCATATCAGCATGTTGGAGACATGACTCTTGAATAATGTAGACTCATTATAAATAGATATGGAATCCATAGCTCTTTTGTAGAGTTAATAATATTCTCTTATATGCATTATCTTGTAATTAGAAGACTGGAGCGTTCAACCATTTGGATACATAGGTGTAATCAAATGGTATATTATTTGTGAATAGTAAGTATTCCAAGGGTGTGATAATGAAACGTAAGATAAAAATAATCAGGATGATAAAATAGAATTTATCCTTAAGCCAATTATGAAATCTTATGGGGATGTGGCACATTATGATATGTCATGGACGGCTAGCTTATTGAAGCTTAGTAAATTTATATAGTTCAAGAGTGTAGCTCTAAGCTTTTAATAGACTAATGTTAAAGTTGATAATTATAAAATATGCATCTAGGATATGGTCTTTTATAATTATAAGAGCTTGAACTATATATGTCCATCAGGTCCTCTTTGCTAGCTCATAATAAATCTCATAATGATACGACGTATTTTTTCCTATACATTGGTATACTATTTATAAATAGTAAGTATTCTAAGGGTGTGATAATGAAACGTAAGATAAAAATAATCAGGAAGGTAAAACAGAATTTATGCTCAAGCCAATTATGAAATCTGATGGGCATGTGGCACATTATGATATGTCATGGACGGTTAGCTTATTGAAGCTTAGTAATTTTATATAGTTCAAGAGTGCAGCTCTAAGCTTTTAGTAGAGTAATGTTAAAGTTGATAATTATGAAATATGTATCTACGATATTGTATTTTATAATTGTAGGAGGTTGAACTATATATGTCCATCAGGTCCTCTTTGCTAGCTCATAATAAATCTCATAATGATACGACGTGTTTTTTTCTATACATTGGTGACTTGTGTTAAATATTAGATTGGCTAAAATTCGATAAGAATGGATTTAATAATTCATGTTAGTTTATCGGTTGAATTAATTTTGTAAATTAATTCAAGATAAACATGTTAAATTATTTAGATAATATTTTATTTTCTATGGAATTATCTATATATGATTATTTTAATTAAATAACTTCTATTGGGTAAAACTGAGGCTCTATCTAAGATTCCTGGGTGAGAATAAGGTATTTTGAGGATTCTAAATTATCGCACGGTTGGTAGGCTGATGGAGTAAGTTCGATAGGCAGATTTCCCATATCGACAGGCCAAACATACGATTATCAGTATATGCATTTTTGATGCATTTTTCATTAGAAGTTGATCTAGAATTGAATTTTAAGGACTAATTTGATAAGGTTTAACCCTAAATTTGACCACTATAAATAGGGATAAGTTTTATTTGTTATTCAGATTATTTGAGAAGCATAGAGTGAATACTCTAGTGAGAGAAACTCTAAAACACCCTGAGAGCTATTGTTCAATATCAAGAATTGTAGCTCTAGCTTTTCTCAAGTGGTTGGAATGAGAGTCATCGGAGGAAAAGCTATACGATACTCTGATTGTGGATAAAGAATAGCAAAGAAGGCCAGTTGGTTGAGGCTCTTCTAGAATGTTCTTCTCTTTATAGATTGCTACTACTTTCGGTATCAAAAGAGGTATGTAAGATCTGTCACTAATTTATATATTTAGCATGTTAAACTTCTATTTTGAAAATACTCTGATTCACAATTTTAAAATTCCACTGCATATTGTTTTCCAATAGCATAGGCCGACAAGATCTATTGGCAGTGACGACAAGAGAGCACTGGGGACAAAGAAAGAAAAAAAAAAGACACAGAGTGATAGAGATCTCGGATAAGATCTTGTCATTGATAGGATTGTTTTGTGAAGAGAGAGAAGAGAAGACTGAGAGAGAAAGGAGTAGGAAAAAAACTAATTGACTTCATGGTATTTTAGCAATATTTTGTTAGGAAAGATGAGCTTAGAGTATATGATGTTTTGTAAAAGGATATATTAATAAATAAATAAAATGAATTTTCATAGTATTTGTTTGCATGTATTTTAAATACTTTTGGATATCATTTAAAATTATATAATTATCTGTGTGATCTTAAATATTGTATATAAGTGTAATATACAAGAGGATAATATTCAAGGATGATAATTAAGATAGTTAGTAATATATAATTAATTATTATAATTAATTGTTCAATTAAAGTATGAAATTTTTAATTAAGCGTTACTAGTGCATATCATTTCCATTAAAAATAGAACAATCTTACTCAAACCATTAATATAGTGAGTCATTAATGAGTGCACTATACATAATACAATTATGTAGGACCAAGACATCATACGTGATAAGCAGTTAAATAATTTTTATGAAAAAATATAGCATGTTCTGATCATATTAACCAATGATTATAATAAGATGATCTTAATTTTGAGTTATTAGCAAACTCCTATTTATGAAATTTTCTCTTTTGATTTACATGGTACGAATTCAAAAATTTAATTCTATCCCTTGTATTTTGGAGGCATAGCAAAGTAAGTAGTCAAAAATATTTACATTACAATATAGAATTCATTCTCTAATGAGAAATACATAAATAATTTTCTTGAGTATTGATTTAAGTCTTGAATAATATGTGTGCAATTTGTGATCAAGTTCATGAATTAATAAATGCTTCAAGTCATATAGTAACTCAAAGTTTTACAAAAATTGTTATATTAAATTCAAAATATTTATTCATTGTTTTCAAAAATCTTAAAAATAAAAACATTTTGCATTTTACTGCAAAAACCTTGTAGCAAGGCCAAATGGACTCTAAAGATGATGATTTGAAAAATCTATTAGGAGATGAAAAATCCGCCTTCAATCCACCCAAAAAAGACGACCAAACAATTCATTGCAAGTCTAAAGATGATGATTTAGGGACTCATGTCATAGGCTTTAACACAACCTATGATTGGAGATTTGCAATCAATTTCTGGTGCTCAACACTCTTCTTTTGCTCATTCAATCTCCCAAATGTCTCAACGGTGTTTGAAATTTATGATCATTGATGTCATAAATAATGCTCTTGGATAACGATAGCTTGTATGGCTACACAGAAAGCAACTTGAATGACATATTTTTCAGTTGGCCAAACCTACCAAATTCTCTTGTAAACTGAACATCATGTGAAATCGGGTAAAGACCTCACCAAACATTCTATTAGTTCTATCACAAGAAAAAAAATAAAAAAGAAACGATCATGTGGGCCATTTAGGAGGAGCAGCTAACCCCTGCAAATTTCCATTTCCTTTTTGGATCTCACTCTTGTCTTGTGTAATTTTTGCATACATGTTCTCCATTCCATTTTCATGCTTCCACTATTCCATGCCTTGCCCACCTAATCGTAGTCGCAGAAAAACCAAAATAAGATTCCCTTTTCCCTATTCCAAACCCTCTTCTTCTTCTTCTTCTTCTTCAACGTCTAATTCCAATTCCCTAGTTGTGGTCATCAACTTTGACCACCTATCTCTCTCCTCCTCCTCCTCCTCCTCCAACTCCCATCTTTGCCGCCTCATCGTCGACGTCGACGATGCCCTAACCGACCTCTGCACCCTCATCTCCCTCGACAACGACACTCGTCGCCTCGTCGTCTCCTATCGTCGCTCCACTCTTTGCTTCCTCGGTAACTTCCTCCTCCTCTTCTGCCTCATCGTTTTGGGATTCAAGGCTTTGGCTTGGCTGCTTTTCTCCAATAAGACCCGCTCACATGGCGGCAAAAATGTGGTTGTGTGGAGGGACAAGAGTCTCAGAGGTAAAGAGGTTGTAGTTGCCAAAACTCTAGAGTCTTCTTCTTCTTATACTCGGAGAGCTTTGATGTGACGACCTGCCTTTTCGGACAGTCACTTTACTTATTTAAACATCATTATTAAACAGTAATCTTACTTACTTAGTAAGAAAAATACTGAAATAAATTTTTTTGTTTAAACAAACGTACTTAAAAACTGTTGCGACCTCTGTCGCCATTCAAGTTGAGACCTCGCTCAACACTTGACTTTAAAACTATTTCAAATCATTTCTTAAAACTTAATAAGAAATATTTACTAAAACATAACTTTATAATTATATTAAATAGTTCATAAACTATATCTTAAAACTTTGAAAACAATTCTTGAAACTCTGATTTTCTTAAAACTTTGAAAACAATATATTAAATAGTGAAAAATATTTCTTTTGAATAGCAGAAACTTACTGTAGTGGTATCCATACCCAAATCTTTGTATCTGTCCTCTGCAGCATCCAGCTCTTCTAACGGGTCCTACTAGTCGCCCACAAAACTATCTACAGCATGAAGAAACTTTTAATGAGCTTACGCTTAGTAAGTTCAAACATAAACTCACAAACAATTAAAATATACTTTAAAAACTTTTCTCATAAAAACCCTTTCTCTTATAACATTTTCATAAACGTTTTTCATAAACATTTCTAAAACGTTTTCATAAATGTTCTTCATAAACTTTTTCTTGTAAACATAAAAATGTTTTTCATAAACTTTTATCATAAACATTATCCAAAATGTTTTTCATAAACGTAACATATAACATTTTATAACAAAGAATACCAACAAGGTCAAAATGCATGATTCCATTATGCTCAATTATGAACTTCAATTATGAGCATTTTATGAACATTCCTATAAACTTAAACATTCCTTTCATTCTTAACCTTTATCCTTATTCCTTAACTTTCTTTATCTTATAACCTTTAGTGTTCCTACCAACATCTTTAATCATGAGATCATAAAGATGATGCTTCCGTTGTGGAAGACTTGAGACCATCGAACATCGAGGTCATGTACCTCACATCTAGGAGGCCAAACTTTGACTTTACTTTCATTAACTCACAACAAGGAGGCTAGTACGACACTTTCTTTTTATCTTTACGTTACATTCTTATTAAATTTATTGAGCATATCAAATACAATCACATCATATGCAAACACACTTGCAAATCATAGCTTATACTATAAAATCTATTACATAACAAATGCAACATAAAACGCAAACAAATTTTGCAAATTATAACTTGTATTCTGAAACTTATTGCATAACAAATGTAACTTATCGCATAACGAATGCAACATATAATGCAATCACATTTTGCAAATCATAACTTTTATTTTAAAACTTATTGCATCACAAATGCATCATAAAACACAAACACATTTTGCAAATTATAATTTATAGTTTGAAACTTATTGCATAACAAATGCATCATAAAACTTATAACTTAAACTATGAAACATTATACATAATTAAAATGCAAAACATACTTTAAATACTTTGAAAATCATAACTTGAACTTTTAAAAATATTATGCATATCAATATGCCAATAGACTTTAAACATAACAGTTGCAAATTCATTGCAAATCTTGCTTTAAATCTTTAAAATCTTTTGCATAAGAAAAAAATGCAAACATACTTTAAAAACAACTTGCATAACAATTGAAAACACATTTGTAAACATATAAATAAGCATTTAAAAATCATTTACTTCATGTTGTAGGTGAGATCTGAACTTACCTGAAATATGTTCTAGCGTTCTCTATTCCATTCTTGTGTCATTCCTTTTCTTTGCATTAATCGGCTTCTGTGTCTTAATCATATGACACCCGACTAATTAGTTAACTTTCTTTTTATCAATCTACTCGATTGATAATAAAACGTAAACATTGAATGTTCATTCCTTTTAACTTGACCTAGTACTCTATCGGTTTACCCTTCTCTTTTCCTTAATTTTGAACCCATCGGGTTACCTTTTCCTTATTAAATCTCTCGTCTCACATGACGGTTTCATTACCGAACATATTACAGAACATTTTTTTGTCTAAGAGCGTTATGCTAAATTGGGGTGTCGGACTCCATTTAGCTGTTCTCTCAAAAATGACGATTTTACCCTTAACGGGTTTTTTGTCAACTTTGTAACTCTATAAAACCCATTGCTTCACTTTACCATTCCATCACCTACACATTACAAAAAAAATCCCACTAAGGAGCATTTCCCGACATCGGTCATTTCGGGTC
The DNA here is from genome assembly GCA_025403435.1 of Artocarpus heterophyllus. NCBI lineage: Eukaryota > Viridiplantae > Streptophyta > Magnoliopsida > Rosales > Moraceae > Artocarpus > Artocarpus heterophyllus. The sequence goes on from CM046342.1 coordinate 21,981,479, forward strand.
CATTTTGGCCATTTTTGCAAAATGATCATTTTGCCCCTAATCTCTTTTTCTTTCATTCTTTTCTTTGACTAAATTTTGAATCCTTTAGAACTTATCATCCTTAATCACTCACTACTTACAGCAGTGTAAGAATTCTACATTTCTTGGTGAAAAACATAGGCACCATTGCTAGTCTTTGATGTCTATACTTTGTCATGGTTGGTTTGATCAAATTCTTGATCTACAAACTTAAAATTCCTATACAAATAACTATACTCTTGCTGTATCATTGCTTTATCAAAATTTTCATACCGTCATGGAATCATTTCCATCAATTTATCCATACTGTATGGATTATTCGTGCCATCATAAACTTTTAGTTTAGCACATTATATAATTATTTTTAATTATATAAGTGTACTATCATAACATTACATGTGTTACATGTTTTATAAATAAAGCACATATATTTGTGCATTCCTAACATTACTTATTTCTAAGATCTTATAGCTATTAAGACCTTAGAAATTTGCGTGTTACTAAGTTCTATACTTATACTTCTCAAACATTTAGCGGAGTAATTATGAAAAAATTCTTAATTAATCATACTTATTAATTTTTAGATTTTTTCGGTCATTACAATCTACCTACCTTATAGAATTTTCGTCCTCGAAAATTAGGATAAACTGGGGGTATCCTACGACTTCATAACTTAATCCTATGTGGTTTCCTTTCTTTTCGTGATTCCACCCCAAGTATCTTGATATGGAAATATGGTCTCGTTTTTCTAAAGCCATCTTTCTCTTGTTCCAGGACTTATACTAATCCTATTTCGTATCTTAGGTTGCATATCCACATTCAGATCATGATTTGATACATAGGAACTGGCCAAAAAGTTCATCTTTTTACTACTCAGTCTACAGGCCTTTATCATCTAGTCATTCTAGACTAGTGATAATGACTATCTAAAACATGCTTATGTGCTTGTCTAAAAACTTTTAAGGGTTCATAACACTTGAGCTTAACCTTTCATATCTCTCTTGAACATGTCTCGCCTTTCCTTAGGGCGTGGAAAAAAAATTGCTCCCATTTTTTTCATATTCGCAGGATATTTCTTGGTTTTGCTTTTGTGACCTCCATGCTGGTCATGAGAATTTTTTTTTTCTACTTGATTATCTAAATCATTCTCACAATTTCTAATCAAAACTAGTGTGTCTTATAGTGCTTTCTTTTGGTTTCTTACAAACAAATGGGAGGTTATGTCCTTAATGGGTTCCTTATGGACCTGATTGTGCATGTTCATTATGCATTATATGGTACTTATATGCTATATCTTTTTATACTCTAGATAGCAAGCATCAATCATAGCATTCATATCCATATCGTACATACACATAACATTCATAAACATATCATAGATATGTATGTCATTCATATCATACTTTCATATCATGAAATTGCTAAACTTCTCTTCTTCTTCTTTTTTTTAGCAATTATTGCATATCATAGGCCGTTGTTATAACATAAAGTTCTTCCCATCAAAAGCTTCAATCATTCATATATAAATCTTAGTTCTTATACTATGTGTATACTTACTAAATCGTATGACATATCACACCATTAAACCCCGTAGTGGTACTATGCCTATCTATCCTTTTACGTCGTTTCTAAATTGGATATTGATATCCTTGTTAACAGTTCAAGTTGGAAAGTTCTCTCTAAGTGCTCGTTCATGCTTCAGAGAAATGTCTTGACATTGCCTTTGGGGGTGATTCTTTGAAGAAGATTTTGTTCTCGTGTCCCTTGTGTATGCTAACTATAACTTCCTTTGTTCTCGTGGCAGATTGAAGGGTGTTATTCATCTGCCTATAAAGTCGGCTTTTAGTGAGGATTCGCTTGTATGTTGCATAAGGGGCAGCTTCAGCCATGGGTTAGCAATTTAGATGAAAAAGATTTATGAGCTTCTTTTCTTTTCCGAGGCATAGCTAGCCAGATCATAGCTCCCTAGATCCTCTGTCAATTGGTCAATCAACCTTTTCTGTAGTTATAGCTCCAAACATTCTCGCCCGAATTGGTACTCTGAGTGTTGATTATCTTGAAGCGTTGGTTCAAGCATCCATGTGATTCTACGTGTTATTTAGCTGTCTTAGGAAGTCAGCACCAAATACAGGTTCTCGTGATTCAATATGTCGTGGCGGCTAGGCTTAGCATTGGTCCATAAAAGAACATCTAGAATCGTGCTTGCATGTCGATGACTTGATTGTCATTATACGAAAAAAAAAATCAGCACCTATCATTTAACGTAACGTAACTTAACATTTAATTAACATAACTTACTTGGACTGTGGCGAAGCAAGCACGTGACGACGTGGAGTAGGATGGCAGGATAACGCTCTAATACCACCTGTGACGACCCGCCTTTTCAAGTAGTCACTTGACTTTCTTAAACTTCATTCGTAAACAGTAATCTTACTTATTAAGTAAGAAAAATATGAAAATAAAATTTTGTTCTCAAATGGATTCTTAACATATAACCTTTAAAGGAATAAAAATCCTTTATCAAAACTTAATTCCATAAAGGAAATAATGACCATCTCCCAGAACTTACTTTCGGAAACCTGACATAATAACATTAATTTCTTAAAAGTGGTAATAATGTAATTGTAATCATTATGTTTAAACGTAATCATAATTTCCAAAACTTAATCCTTTGCATACTTCACAACATCAATTTTCTTAAAACATAATCATAATAATTTTCTTGAAACATTTCCTTTGAACATAAGAATAACTATGTCAAAAATTGCTTTCTTTAAAACATTTCTTTATGTAAATAAAACTATTTCAGAAGAATTTTAAATTAAATGATGGAATAAAATCATACTTAATGCTTATTAAAACTTCCTTAAAACCATAATAATAATTTCTCAAGGCATAAACGTCTCAACTTTCATATTAATAAATTCATAAAACATATTCAAAAAGTTATTTTTCTTAAAAATATCTTTCGTAAACGTTTTTCATTAAACATTTCGAATATGTTTTTCATAAAACGTCCTTTATAAACCTTTCCTTGAAAACATAAAAATGTTTTTCATAAACAGTTAACGTAAAACAAAAACATGCATAAATTTGTAAATTAATAATGCAAAAATATTACATTGCGTGGGCGGTGTCCATACCATTCTACCATTCGTTTGCCGTTCACCACTGCCCATCAATGTCCTAATATGTTTGTTGGAAACAAAGTACGCAGCGGAATTTTTTAAAGATTTTTCATCAGAGTAATTTCCAAAACACAAGTTTGACATGTTATATGTATAAATTAGACAGATCTTACTAACCTCAGTGTGCCGAAGAACCTCCGTAACCTTTGTAGAGAAGTAACGTTCTAGAAGAGCCTCAACCAACTGGTCTTCTTTGCTATTCTCTATCCACAACCGGAGTGAGTGTGGGCTCACACGTACAGCTCTTCCACCGGTGACTCTCCTTCCAACCAATAGAGAGAACCCAAAGCTAGTGTTCGTGATTGTGAACAAAAGCTCTCAGGGAGTTTTCAGATGCTCACTAGAAGAGTATCGCTCTTAATCTCTCAAATTGATCTGAGTAAATCATGAGACTCACTCCCTTTATATAGCTAGGGTCAGTCCGCATCAGATTAGGTCTCAAAAACTTGAAACAAAATCAAGTTCGGATCAGTATCTGATAAGATCCACGTGAAAACGTGCAATCTTATCTCCCACTGATCGGCAGGCCAAACATTCTGATCGGCAGGCTGAACAGGCCAGTTCGGCAGGCCGACCACGTCATTCGGCAGGCCAAACTCCCAAGAAAAAATCTCCGTGAATCTTTTATTTTCCACTCGAGATTCTAAAGGATAAAGTCTCAGTTTTGATTCAAATAACCCAATAGAGAAGATATCTAATCAAAAAAAACTTTATCAAGATAATCTCTAAGAAAATAAATCAATTCACAATAATTCTACAAGTTTATCTTGTTCTAATTTGTCCAAAATTAAAACAACCGATAAACAGACAAGAATTATCTGATCGTAATAATTCAACAAGTTTATCTTGAACTAATTTCTTACAAAATTAATTCAATCGATAAACAGACATGAATTATTTGATTATTACAAATTTTAAACCAATCTGATGAATTCGACATAAGTCACCAATTATTGGAAAAGCACGCCATGTTGTTACAGGACATTGTGAGCTAGCAAAGGGGACCAAAATGGACCTATAAAGTTCAAGCTCATGATAATTATGAAACCCAATATCCCAGATATACATTTCACAATTATCAACTCCAACGCTACTCCACTAAAAGCTTGGAGCTGCACTCTCAAACTTTATAGAATTACGAAGCTCGTGAAGCTAAGTCTCCATGACATATCATAGTGCATCGTATCCCCATATGATAATCCATAATCGGCTTAAGGACAAGTTCTGCCTTACTTTCTCGATTATTTTTATCTTACGTTCCATTGTCTCACCAATAGAAAACTTACCATCCAAAGATAGTATACCATTCGGTTACACCCATGTATCCAAATGGTTGAGCGCTCCAGTTTTCCAATTACAGGACAACGCATATAAGAGGATATCATTACTCCTAAAGAGGAGCTATGGATTCCATATCTATGAATAACAAGTCTACGCTATCAAGAGTCATGCCTCCAATGTACCGGCATGCATACCACTATAGAGATGTGGGAGTCACCCATTGGTACATCAAAAGCCACAAATCGAGACAACGGGCCCACTATTCATCTCAGGATTAAGATACAATACAAATGACTGTCTAAAGTGAATCGATTTGCCAAGACAGAATTATTAATCCAAATCAATTCACTTTATGTCCTGATCCAACACATCATCACCTATGACAACGTGCCAATGTTTTTATTCACGAAGTCCAACTCCGATGGCCAAGACAAACCATCTCCCAAAAGGGATATAGGCAACATAATAATCTTTACATGAATAAAGTGCCCAACTTTATTCCCTCGATTGAGGATCATATGTTTTAGACCATCACCTTAAGAATCGTGTCTACCGCATGATCATCCCATCATATGCCCAATTCTTAAGGTTTAGACTGACAGTCTCAGACTACTGTTTGCTTATCATAATTCAACAAATATGAACGTAAAGAGGACAAGATTTGGTATATATATAAATGAACAAATTCTTTATTGATAAAAAATGTCTCCAAAAACGTATTACATTTTTACTCCTTAGGGCATACATGTCTAACAATCTCCCACTTGCACTAAGTGAGTAAATACTGTAAATTTCGCATCCCCATAGCTTCCACATGCCTCTCGAAGACTCCCCCAGTAAGTGTCTTCGTAAATGGATCAGTTAAATTGTCCTCTGACGTGATCTTACACACCGTGACATGCCCGCCCTCAACGAAGTCCTTTATCACATGATACTTCCGATCAATATGCTTACTCTTCTTGTGAAATCTTGGTTCCTTAGCATTAGCTACCGCCGCACTATTATCACAGTGCAGTGATACCGCTTTATCCATACCAGGAACTACCTCAAGATCCCCAAGGAACTTGCAGAGCCACACTGCTTCTTCCGAAGCATCACTAGCTGCCACATACTCGGCCTCCATCGTTGAATCTGAAGTGCAATCTTGCTTCGCACTTCTCCAACTGATTGCACCGCCACCCAGAGTAAACACAAACCCCAAAGTCGATTTCCTAGAATCCAGACAGGATTGAAAATCCAAATCAGTGTATCCTAGAGGAGTCAAGTCCTCACCCGAATACACAAGCATATACCCTCAAGTTCTTCTCAGGTACTTGAAAATATGCTTTATCGCAACCAAATGGTTCGGTCCTAGATCCGCCTGAAATCGACTTACAATCCCGACCGCATAGCTAATATCCGGCCGTGTGCAAAGCATGACGTACATGAGACTACCCACTGTCAAAGCATAAGGCACCTTCTTCATGTATTCTCTTTCTTCATAAGACTTTGGAGAGTCTTTCTTAGAAAGAGTAATTCTAGACCTAGATGGTTGCCCACCTTTCTTGGAATCCTGCATTGCAAACCTCTTGAGAATTTTATCGATGTAGCCGGCCTGTGACAAAGCTATCATTTTGTTCTTCCTATCCCGAAGGATCTGGATACCGAGAACAAAATTAGCCTCACCCAAGTCCTTCATGTCAAACTGCTTGGTCAACCATAATTTGACCGATGACAAGGCCCCAACGTCATTGCCAATTAGCAGAATGTCTTCTACATAGAGCAGTAGAAAAACCACCTTCCCATCCTTTATGTGTTTGTAAACACATGATTCATCCACATTTTGTGAGAACCCATAAGTCTTGATCACTTGATCAAATCTTATGTTCCAAGAACGGGATGCCTGCTTAAGTCCATAAATTGACTTTAGCAGCTTACAAACCTTACCCTCTTGACCTGCGACCTTGAACCTGTCTGGTTGTTCCATATAAATGGACTCATCAAGATAGCCATTCAGAAAATCCGTCTTGACATCCATCTACCAAATCTCGTAGTCAAGAGCTGCAGCTATGGACAAGAGAATCCGGATGGACTTATGCATGGCTACAGGCGAAAAGGTTTCCTCATAATCGATTCCTTCCTTTTGCGTATAACCCTTAGCTACCAGTCTAGCCTTAAAGGTTTCGACCTTTCCATTCACTCCTCTTTTCCTCTTGTAGATCCACTTACACCCTATGGGTTTTACCCCTTCGGGAAGATCCACAAGCTCCCAGACCTGATTAGTCTCCATAGACTTCATCTCTATGTTCATGGCCTCTGTCCAGAGTCTTGAATCAACATCCTCCATAGCTTCTGCGTAAGTATAAGGATCCCTATCATGTTCATCCGATTCAGCCAAGAAGACCTCCCCATTGAACATATACCTCTCACGTTGACGCCCGATCCTCCCACTACGCCGAAGCCCCTGAGATTGTTGTTCAGGTTTGTTTGGTTTTTCTACACCGATCGGAATGGTTTCATTCGGAACCTCCAGAGTGAACGGATTACTCCTTAACTCCTCAAGCACCACTTTGCTTCGAGGTTTAAAGTCGCCCATGTAACTCTCCTCAAGGAAAGTTGCATTAGTTGAAACCACGACTTTATTTTCCTTAGGGTTATAAAATAACCTCCTTTAGTCCCTTTTGGATATCCTAAAAATATGCAAACTTCCGAACGTGCTTCCAACTTATTCAGATCCTTAAACAGGACATGAGCTGGACATCCCCAAATGCGAATATGGTTTAAGGATGCTGTTGAGGGTAAGCTCGGTGCCACCACCGAGGACGCTAACTTTGGTGGTCGGCAATTAAGCTCGGCAGACATCAGGAAGCCTACTGTCTGACCCGACGCTTTAGACTCCTTCTTGAGGTGCCTTCCATTCATCCAAGGGCACGCCCCAAGAAGATTGCCACCTCAGGGATGTACGGTAGCTCGGGTCGGACCACGTTATTCATAAAGATACGTCACTACCCATCCTTGTAGGCCAACACCACGCAAACGTGCCGCCGTCTGATAGAGTCCAATCCATTGGGCGATGGACGCGACACTTGTCACCTACTGCCTGACACACTTTGATGTGACACCTGGGTAATGGGTAAAACCCATCTTGCACCCGATCCAGCTGGTGGCCTATAAATAGGGTGCATTTATGACGTTTTAGAGAGAGAGACTTCTTCACACCTAACTAGCTGCCGACCTTTGCCGAGCAATACTTGCCTTGAGCATCGGAGAGCCCTTGTCTATTGACTAACCCCACTATTCTCTGAACCATCCCTCTCGCAGGTACACACTCCCGGTCAAGGGCAAGCCTAAGAAGAGGTCAGAACGTGCACAGCCGCACGTGGGTGTTGATTCTTCGCTGTACAACGGTAAGCATCAACATTTTGGCGCTAGAAGGAGGGCAAACCGCGCCCCAACTTCAGTTATTTTACCTCGGACTCCCGAGATGATGACACGAGGTAACGCAAGAGACGATACTGCCCGACAGGAGGGGTCGGGCGATGCAAGACATAGGCAACCAGCTACAGGTCAGCCTAGGGGCCATCCGCAGACCGCAAGATCTCGGTCTGGGGGGCAAGGAAGCACGGCGAGGGCCGAGCCGCTCAAGATCCGATCTGAGAGCTTACAGACGCGGTTTGGATCCTAACTCAGCAGCTCGCGCAGCAGGCTCAACAACAAACCGCACCAGCTCTGCCTCCCCCGGCCCAGGATGACCAGGCTGGAAGTCGGGTCGAGCGAAGTACAGTGAACCCACAGCAAAGCCAATCCGAGCCGTCTGCGGGATCCACTAGGGGAACCCCAACTGACAACAGACAAGTTCAAGAACACCGTGTGGGATGCCAAGCGGCTCGTGCCCCTTCACCACAAGGTTCCTGAGCCTCAGTATTTGACCGGCTCGGGTCTCAAGGAATTAACAGAAATCGTCAGGCCAAGATTGGAGGTTGTACGGTGGGTGGAGTACCCTATCGGGTCGAACTGCCCGAAGACACCAACAGTCATCGGTTCCGGGCACTACAACAACAGATTGATGAGATTCAGAATTGTAGATTAGGTCTAGATGAAATCGGAGCTCAGGATCCGCCTTTCCCAGATCACATAATGCGGGCGCCTATGCCGCCAAAATTCAAAGTCCCGCAGATCAAGCCTTACGATGGAGCCACTGACGCTGATGAGCACGCCGAACTCTTTCAGGGACACATGTTGCTGCAGAATGCCAGCGACGCCGCTATGAGTAAAGCTTTCTCACTCACTCTGACAGGCCCTACCCGGCAGTGGTTCCTACGACTCAAACCTGGGTCAATTTCTTCTTTTCGGCATCTAGCCGATGCCTTCTCCTCTGCATTCTCTACAACCAGGACGCGGAGGAAAGAAATAACTTGCCTGTATGCCGTTAAGCAGGGAGAAGGCAGCGTCAGGGATTACATTAACCGGTTTACCCGGGCAGCTCTCGAGGTCAAGCACGTCGAAGACGAGACCCTTAAACACATCTTTGTAGGGGGCCTTCGAGACGAGAAGCTGACATGGTCCTTGGCCTTTGAGCAGCCAAACATGTTTTCACAAATGCTCGGGTATGCCCAGAGACACGCAGACGCTGCCGAATACATGAAGAGCCACCGGGAAGAGGCTGGCTCAAGCGGAACAAAAAAGAATAAGAAGCAGAAAAAGGCACCGGAACAGGGCAGCGCCGAGCATGCAAAGAAACAGAAGAAAGAGAGAGCCGATAAGCCAAAGGGGCCAACTAGTAAGTTTCAAAACTACACGCCCTTGGTGGCAACTATCGATGAGGTGCTCGCCCAGGTTGGCGACAAGAATTTGTTAACACCACCGCCCAAGCTCCGAGGCAGCAGGGTGAAGCGCAACCGGTCGAAGTTTTGCGAATTTCACAAGGACGTGGGGCATACTACTCGGGAATGCATCCAACTGAAGGACCAGATAGAAAGGTTGGTCCGAGAAGGTCTGTTACAGGAATTCATGGAACGGGTTATAACCCCGAGGGCCACCTCTGGAAGGAACGACTCGTCAGGCTGAGACATGCAAAGCCGACCTAGGACTGATAATGGGAACGCCCCAGAACCCCCAAATATTGCACACACGATATTCGACGGGCCTGTCACTGGGGACACGTTGAGTGGGCGGCGATCCTACGTCAGAGAAGCTCGGCGGGTCGAACGGGGTGAGTTCATAAATGTGTCCGAGCACATCAATAAGATATGCCGCCAGGAAGACACCCTGATCACTTTCACTGAAGAGGAAGCGGACCGATTGATGCATCCTCACAACGATGCCTTGGTTTGCAAACTGCCTATCGCCAACAATGTTGTATGGCGTGTCTTAGTTGACAACGGCAGTTTGGCAGACATCCTCTTTAAACAAGCATTCGACAAGTTGAAGATAAGCAACGCGCCTTTAGTCCTGGTTCGGACTCCACTCTTCGGCTTCGCAGGTGAATGTGTCCGGGCAACCGGGAAGGTCAGTCTCCCACTAACTTTTGAAGAAGGAGCTGCTAGGGTCACTCGGGTAGTCAACTTTTTAGTCGTCGATAAACCCTCCCAGTACAACATCATCATCGGCCGGCCGACGCTGAACGGATTAAAGGCCGTGGTTTCGACATATCACTTGGCGATGAAGTTCCCGACCGACGGTGGCGTTGGAGTGATCCGCTCATCCCAGACGGACTCCCGGGCTTGCTATGCAAATGCAGTCCAGGCAGCTTCAGCTCAGCAACATGGAATCCTGGCCGTTTATTCGATCGACTAGACCGATCTCCCAACTGATCCGACGCCAAAGATGCTAGCGGACCTGGATCCCAGGCTGCCCGATGAAGAGGTAAGGGGTACCCCGGTCGAAGACTTATTGCCGTTCTCCCTGGACCCTGAAAGACCTGAACGCACAGTCCAACTCGGATCACAGTTACGACCTGAGATCCGGGCCGACCTGGAATCCCTTCTTTCCAAATACCGCGATGTTTTTGCATGGTCCCATGAGGACATGCCCGGCATAGATCCGAGCATCATCTGCCATCGGCTTAACGTCCAACCTGGCCACAAGCCGGTGATACAAAAATGAAGGGCCTTTAATTCAGAGAGATATACTGCGATCAACGATGAAGTCCAGAAACTCCTGAAGGCTGGGTTTATTAGAGAAGTCAAATACCCAGAATGGTTAGCAAACGTTGTCCTCGTCAAAAAGGCGAACGGCAAGTGGCAGGTCTGCATTGACTATACTGATCTTAACAAGACCTGCCCAAAAGACTGCTTCCCACTTCCTCGGATAAACCAGCTCGTCGATGCCACAGCCGGCCACGAGCTACTGAGCTTTATGGATGCATACTCCGGATATAATCAGATAAGAATGGCCGAAGAAGACCAAGTCAAAACCTCGTTTGTTACTGACCAGGGCTTGTACTGTTACGTTGTAATGCCGTTTGGTCTCAAGAATGCCGGGGCTACTTATCAACGCCTTGTTAACAAAATGTTCGCTCGAATGATCGGGAAAACTATGGAGGTCTACGTGGATGACATGTTGGTGAAATCTGTCCAAGCAAAGGACCACATGGCCGACCTCCGAGCTAGCTTCAACATTCTCCGGGAGTATGGGATGAAACTCAACCCGGCAAAATACGCTTTCGGCGTCAGCTCAGGCAAATTCCTTAGATTTTTGGTTAACCGACGAGGAATCGAGGTCAACCCGACAAAGGCCCAAGCAATTATCGACATGCATTCTCCTCGGACAATGAAAGACGTGCAAAGGCTTACTGGCATGGTGGCCGCCTTGTCAAGGTTTGTCTCTCGGGCTACCGACAAGTGTCACCCTTTTTTCAAGGCACTTAAGGGGAGGTTTGAGTGGAGCGGGGAGTGTGAGGAAGCTTTCCAAGACTTAAAAACTTACCTAACTACACCCCCGCTCCTGTCCAAACCTTCGCCCAGTGAGGTTTTAACCGCCTATTTAGCCGTCTCGAAGAAGGCTGTCAGCTCGGTATTAGTCCGAGATGAAAACGGGATCCAGAGACCAGTTTACTATACCAGCCACGCGTTCCAGGGTGCCGAGGAGCGGTACCCTCCGTTGGAGAAGCTGGCCTTAGCCTTAATAACATCGGTTCAGAAGTTGCGGCGATATTACCAAGGCCATATCGTCAAGGTCCCAACCAAGTTCCCTCTCCGGCAAGTTTTACAGAGCCCAAAAATATCAGGTCGAATGGCCAAGTGGTCGGTTGAGCTGGGCCAATATGATGTACATTTTGTGCCGAGAACGGCGATAAAAGCTCAGGTCCTGGCGGATTTCATTGCCGAATTTACAAAGACCAGAAAAGTGGCTCCCTTAGTTGAGAAATCACCCGTTGAGGAGCCAGGTACAGCTAGCTGCAGTGAACAAGGCCTTTCCCCAGAGCCAAACCAGAAACTACACGTTGACGGCTCAACCTGCGTCGACGGGTCGGGGGCTGGCTTGATTCTAACAAGCCCTGACGGGTATAAGGTCATTTATGCCCTTCGTTTTGACTTCAAGACCTCTAACAACGAAGCGGAGTATGAAGCTTTGCTAGCCGGGCTACGAATTGCCCGAGACCTTGGAGTCGATCGCCTGACCATCTATAGTGACTCGATGCTAGTGGTGCAGCAAGTCACTGGAGCATTTCAGGCCCGGGCAGAATCGATGGCGGCATATTTAAAGGAAGCGAAATAGTTGCTTGGACAATTTAAGTCCTATACTTTTAAGCAAATCCCCCGATCCGAGAACGCGAAAGCCGACGTCCTAGCCCGACTAGCCTCTGGGATGGGTGGAATAGACTCTATGTCTGTCCCCATCGAAAGACTCTCCGGACCAAGTATTAATAAGGAGGTCATGAACCTGGCCGCGGAGCCAACATGTATATGGATGGACCCGATCATCCAATACTTGACCATAGCCGAATTACCTGATGACCGTGAAGAAGCATGTCGGGTACGTAACAGCTCGGCCCGTATTCGATGATTGGGGGAAAGTTGTACCGACGAGGTTACACGACGCCATGCCTAAGATGTTTGGACCCCAAGGAGGCCGAATATCTAATGAAGGAAATCCATGAAGGCCTATGTGGCAATCACTCCGATGGACGCTCCTTGGCCCAGAAATGCCTCCGGCAGGGTTACTACTGGCCCACCATGCAGCAAGACTGCGGGAGCTTTGCACGAAAATGCCTCAAATGCCAGCAATTTGCTAGGGTGCTAGGTTCACACGCCGAGCCTCTCAATCCGGTAACTTCAGCATGGCCATTTGCAAAGTGGACCATCGACTTGATCGAACCTCTCCCGCCGGCCCGCTGCAATTCAGATACTGTATCATCGCCATAGACTATCTGACGAAGTGGATCGAAGTTGAGCCTTGCACCAACATGACTGAAGCCAAGTGCACCAACTTTGTATGGAAAAATATCGTTTGCCAGTTCGGAATCCCGCACACTATTGTGACTGACAATGCCAAATAGTTTGACTCCTCGGGCCTACGTCATCTGTGCGAGAAGCTCGGCATTAAGAAAGTTTTCTCCTCCCCGAGCTATCCGCAGAGTAACGGCCAGGTTGAGGCCGTGAATAAGACAATCAAAGATAAACTGAAGAAGAAACTCGAGGGACTTAAGGGTGCGTGGATTGACAAACTACCCCAAGTGCTCTGGGCATACCGGACAACTACACGAGCTACGACTGGCGAAACACCGTTCTCCCTAGTTTACGGGGCAGAGGCCGTCATCCTAGTCGAGGTAGGATTACCGAGCTTAAGGGTTGACCAATATGGAGAAGCCTTGAACGCGAAGCTCATGATGACCGAGCTCGACCTACTTGAAGAAAAAAGGAACCGAGCATCAATTCGTAATGCAGCTCGGAACCAGGTAGTAGCTCGGTATTACAACAAAAGGGTTCAGTCGAGAAGCTTTAAAGTTGGTAACTTAGTGATGAAGAAGGTCACGGTTCAACAACCCGGTCTCGGGTCCTTTGGTCTGAAATGGGAAGGTCCGTTTAGAGTCGAAGGTATCGTACGGCCAGACACTTACATGTTGACCGATACGGAGGGGAATCAACTCGGGCATCCATGGAATGCCGAGCTCTTAAAAAGATTCTATTCTTAAAGATCAGAGCCAGACTCCTTTTTTTGATCTCTGGCCACAATTCTTTTGTAACTGGGCCTGCTGAGCAGGGCTAGAAAAATCCATGTAAATATTACATTAATGGAGCACAACTCTCCTAATCTCATTCCACTAGAGCAATGTGTTTAAGGGAAAAATACGCCTAATATGCCACAACTCCAGTTCGGAAGACAGGATGCTGACTCCCCATCAAGGGAGTCATCCTCGTCAAACCGGGCCGGGGGGCTAGTCGGTATATCGATCATGTCTGTCGCCGTACGGATGACCCGGTAAGTTGCTCGGTACAATACATGTCCGACGACTCCTACACTTGTAAAGTTTCTTTAAAACTTAAACAAGTCTACGGGGGGCAATAGGGTAAGGGTAGCTATACGCCGTTTATATTCTTCCCGATCGAGAATAGAAGTACTTGGATTGGCCAAGACTAACCTAAACCTGCTTAGAGTAATTAACCAAGCAGAGAAGGATAACTACTCGGATTAACTGAGAATAGAGGTGCCATTTACCTCTACTCGGACAACTCGACAACAGAGGTACCAAACTTTCGCGCTCGGATAAACTGAGCGGACGAGGCAGAAGTCGACCATACTTGCTGTCGAGATAACTGGTACCCAGCCTGGAATCCTTCCCGAGAAGTGCCTGACTACACGTAAGAAAAGTGGACCCAAACAGGGAAAAGATAAAATGTTTAATTTTTATTTATCAGGGAGGTACAAGGAAATCGGGCACCTCCTGAGCCCAAATACAAAAGAAAAAGGCGCTCAGTCGGCCTGGGTCTCGTCCCCGGCCGTGTCCTCGTCCTGGCCTCCCTCGGCAACCTGCACATCCCCGTCATCGTCACCGTCCACAACGACGACCTCCTTAACATCCTGCTGTTGTTCAGCATCATCTTGGTCCGGCTCGACGATGACCGACCAGTCGAATCCAGCCGCCTCAGGATGCTTTTCAATCAGATGGTCACGGAGGTCTGTCATTCCGTCAAAGTAGAGATCGGTATATTTCGGGGATGTCTTAAACTCCTCAACCGCACTGGCTAGGTGGTTGGGGAGCCCAGCCACAAACTGTTGGTGCTCGGCTTGTAGGGTTGACAGCTGCCCCTCAAGCCGTGCAACTTTATCTTCCAGCCGTGCAGCTTTACCTTCCGCCTCCTTGAGCAGCCTCGACATGTCCTCGGCCTCGGCCTTTGCCCTCCAAGCTTCATCCTGAGACCGTGAGAGAGACTCCTTGGCTTGGTTTAGCTCAATATTTTTTTCATTGAGCTCTCTGTCGGAGTCCATCTTCATCAGGAGGGTCTTCTTGTGCCTCTCTTTCTCCTTGTGGATCTCCCTCATCCGGATAGAGTGTACCATATGCACAATGGCACTCGACTGCGAAAATTACAAGGGGTTAGTCCTCAGCAATGTTACAGGAAGTCCTCGAAACTATTGATTAGCTCAGATACTTACAGAGGCAGTCGCTCAGAGGGCCATGTTGCACAAGTCCTGGAAGTCCTCACCCCGGATGTTCATAAAGAAGTCATCCAGGGGAACCACGTCTCTGAGGCGCTCGAGAAGCATGCCACGGTAGTCCGGGCGCCTTCTTTGCAGGTCCTCGAAAGAATCTCTCGCGGCCTCGTCTACTCGGTCGGCTTCTGGCGAGGCCCTTATCGGCTGTGGCAGAGGTGGTGGAACTTGGACTGATGAGGAGGTTTGCCCGGTGCGTGCTGGGAGCTCAGGTATCAGCGTCCACTTGCGTTTTCTACCGGCGTCGACAGTTTTGCCCTTGCCCTTCCTCTGGCTTGCCATCTAGGCACGCTTGTCAGCATGGGAGGTTGGTGCTGTCATTTCTGCACAAGGAATGCAAAGTCAAAGCAAGAACGTTACAGAAATAATAATAAAGCGGGGATGATTCAAAATAAAGTTCTAGGCTGACCTCTGATCCGGAGTTGGCGCGACGGGTATAGGAGCCTAATCACACCCTCGAGGTTCTCGTCGGCTACAGGTGGCCCTGCATCGAAGGAGCCACTGGATGAGTCCTCGATACTGGACGAAGAAGGCTCCCTCGTCGGCCACCTGGACCAGGAAGTGCTTGGCCCTGGAAGGTCCGCGTCACTCGGGCGGGCAACTATAACCTGCCCGGTCTCCCGGGCAGGACGGCCGGCTCGGGGAAGACTGCTGGACTCCCCAAACCAGCCGTATCTGGATAGAGTGTCCTTCCTCAGAAGAAAGGACTGTTGTCTGGATGACTCTGGCTTTTTGAACAGCTCGTCCACGGCCTTTATTATGCGGCTCGGTGCCCAAGGATGCTTGGTCCATACGTGCCCCTGCTCAAATGACCTCGACACTTGCTCATCCACGGGGACAGCTTCACCGGCTTGAGCTAAAAAGTTCCCCCCGACATAGAACCATTTGTACTTCCATAACTTGTCCGAGTCGGGGTTGCCCAAGATAAAATCCTTCCTGAAGCCGGTGAAGTAGTACCAGCCGGACTGCCGAGGAAGCTTCTTTATCTTGAATACTTGCTTGAAGGCCTCCAGCGGCATCTCAGTACTCCGGTGGTACTTCCACAAAATATACATCCCGATCAGCAATCTATAGCAGTTCAGGTTTAATTGTGCCGGGCACACATTAAAGTCGTTGAGTGCCTGGCGGAGAAAACGGTGCAGTGGTAGACGCAGCCCGGCCTTAAAGAACTCGGCGTAAAGAGTGATAAATCCCTCCTGTGCGTCTAAAGGTGAGTCTCCCTCACCGGGAACGGCCAGAACCACATCGGCCGGAATGCCATACTCGTCGCATAGGGTCTCTAACCGTGACTCTGTGATGGCGCTTGTATAACTCGCCGCTGAGGTTTGCCCAGGACGGCTTATCCGATATGCCGTAACACCCCGCACGCGGGTGGCCTGGACCTTCTGCTCCATCTTCGGCTGCTCTACCCTTGTCTCCTTGGCTGCATGCTCCTCATCGGAGACATCAACCGTAATCACCCCCGCGACTTGGATGGGGGCCCTGGCAGTCCGACCAGAGGTGCTCGGAGCATCCTCGTGGGCCTGAAACTCGGTCCTCTCCCTTGGAAAAACTCGAGAAGAGCCCGCTGTCGCCGCCCCTACATAAGGGTCTTGTTCCTTGGACGGCCTAATGAGCTTACGCCCGCCCAGCATATTTAAAAACTCCTGCTCGGGCACGGTCTGGGAATCGACCCTTAGGATCTGCTCCAGTCGACTGGCCCCATCCCGTCTTGGGAACGCCACCTCGACGTCGGATTGGGTCGAAGAAGAGCTACTGCTCTCCTCGCTACTTTCTGACCATGAAACCTCTACGTTCTGAGAGTCGGACAAATCGCTCATTTTCACTCGGGAAATTACCTGCTCGGGTTCTTGGTAGCTCGGGTGATGCAATCCTCGGCTATACTACTTGAGCTCGGCAGCTAAAATTTTTCGACTGAAAGATTTCTGAAAATGAAGTGCAAATTACGAAGGGGAGGGACCCTATTTATAGCCATTTTAAGCAGGAAACTCAAGCGCGAAAACCCAAGAGGTGCAATTAATACGCCTGACAGCCGCACAGACGGCCACAATGCGACACGCATGCCCCGTCTGATCCACGCGTCTTTTCACCTCACCCCGCTTTTAAGTGTCGTTTGGTCTTCCTCCTTTGAGCCGACCTCACCCATTCGGCATAGTCCACCAGGCCGAACACCGACCAGGTGAACTGGGGGGCTAATGTTGAGGGTAAGCTCGGCGCCACCACCGAGGACGCTAACTTTGGTGGTCGGCAATTAAGCTCGGCAGACATCAGGAAGCCTACTGTCTGACCTGACGCTTTAAACTCCTTCCCGAGGTGCCTTCCATTCATCTAAGGGCACGCCCCAAGAAGACTGCCACCTCGGGGATGTACGGTAGCTCAGGTCAGACCACGTTATTCATAAAGATACGTCACTACCCATCCTTGTAGGCCAATACCAGGCAAACGTGCCGCCGTCCGATAGAGTCCAATCCATTGGGCGATGGACGTGACACTTGTCACCTGCTACCGGACACACTTTGATGTGACACCTGGGTAATGGGTAAAACCCATCTTGCACCCGATCCAGCTGGTGGCCTATAAATAGGGTGCATTTATGACGTTTTAGAGAGAGAGACTTCTTCACACCTAACTAGCTGCCGACCTCTGCCGAGCAATACTTGCGTTGAGCATCGGAGAGCCCTTGTCTATTGACTAACCCCACTATTCTCTGAACCATCACTCTCACAGGTACACACTCCCGGTCAGGGGCAAGCCTAAGAAGAGGTCAGAACGTGGGTAGCCGCACGTGGGTGTTGATCCGTCGCCGCACAACGGTAAGCATCAACAGATTCTTCCGTCTTGTCCACAACTCGTGAGGAGTTTTAGGGACCGATTTTGAAGGCACATTGTTCAAAAGAAAACATGCGGTTTGTAGTGCATATCCCTAAAAGGATAAAGGCAATGATGAATAACTCATCATGGACCGAATCATGTCCAACAAAGTCTTATTCCTTCTCTCCGCTACGCCATTCTGCTGCGGAGTGCCTGGCGCAGTCAAATGGGATAAAATCCCATTCTCTAACAAGTGTCCCAAGAACTCATCAGAAAGGTATTCCCCACCTCGATCAGATCGAAGTGCCTTTATGGGTCTACCCAATTGCTTTTCCACTTCAGCCCAAAACTCCCTGAACTTATCATAAGTTTCGCTTTTGTGGTGCATTAGGTATACATACCCATATCTTGAGTAATCGTCAATAAAAGTGACGAAGTACTCATACCCTCCTCGTGCCCGGATGTTCATTGGTCCGCAAACATCACTATGCACAAGTTCTAGAACCCCTTCGGCCCTATTGCCCTTAGACCCGTATGGTCTTTTGGTCATTTTACCCTCCAAACAAGATTCACATTGAGGTATAGATTCCACCTTTAAGTGACTTAAAGGTCCATCCCTTACCAACCTTTGAATCCTATTCAGGTTAATATGGCCAAGGCGCAAATGCCAAAGATAAGTCTTATTAGAGTGAGAAGTTTTAAGTCTTTTTGAGTCATTATCAGTTATCTCAGCATTAAGCAATAAGTCCATCTTAGGTTTGATAAAATATAGATTATTTTGCATCCATCTAGAACAGATAAAAGATTTGTTTTTACGAATCTCCACTTTTTTATTAAAAGATACCACGTAGGAGTCTTTAAATAAAGAAGATACAGAAATTAAATTCCTTGTAAATTTAGGAACATAAAAACAATCTCGCAAATTTAAATTCCTATAATTATCAAAGTAAAGATGGACATCTCCCACTGCTTCCGCTGAGACCAAGGATCCATTGCCCATCCAAAGCGTTAAGTCTTCACGAAATAGACTTCTCGTTTCTTTGAATCCCTGTAGAGAAACACAAACATGATTAGTTGCACCGGAATCTATGACCCAGATGTCACTGAATTCCTTAACCAAACAAGTTTCTAAATATAGAAGATCACACCTACCTCCCTTGGAAAGGAAGTCCTTGCAATGCTTCTTTATATGCCCGACCTTACCACAGAAGAAGCACTTAAGCTTCTTCGGGATCTTCTCCTTCTTCTTCTTGCTCTTGGTAGTAGCAGGAATAGAAGACTTCCCACTCTTGGCCCGTTGCTTCTTTCCATTCCCAGAGTTAGGATTGGAACCAGAAGCAGCTACCATATTGGCCTCACCACCGACAGGAGACTCCCTGATTAGCAGTTCAAACTCCTGTAATTGTTTCATCAGTTTTGTCAAGGTCATATCCCGTCTATTGCTTAAATTAAAAGTAGCTCTAAATGGAATAAATTCCTTAGACAGAGTCTCAAAGACCATAGTCATCTGAGTTTCAGCATCGATGTCGGCTCCATTGGTTTGAGCCTCAGCGAGGTAACCCATGACCAACATCATATGCTCCTTTACAGATGTCCCGGGTCTTTGTCTACAGTTTAAGAGTTTCCGAAGCGCCCCTTGCCGCTTTGTTTTGGCTTGGCCTCCAAACATGTCCTCAAGATTATCCAAGATCGCCTTCGTAGTCTCATAATCCTGATGTTGAGCCTGCAGCACGTTGTTCATGCTAGCCATAACATAGCAGCGGGCCTGATCATTAGCATCTTTCCAGTGGTCGTACGCTTGGAATTGCTCATTACTTGAGTCTCCCGTAGGCTCGGGAGGACAAGGAGTTGTCAGAACATATTTCAGTTTCTCAAAGGAAAGGACGAGGTCCAGGTTCCGTTTCCAATCGTTATAATTCTCACTAGTTAATTGGTTTTTGTCAAGTATCGATGATAAAGCGTTTTTAGACATTTTCAATCTACAATAAAGAATCATATACCAAACATAAGCAAACATATATAATAATTTAGTAAGATAACACAATCATGTAAAAACATACAAATGTGTTTATGTGTCAAAACCTTGAAAATATCACAACCTTACAACGATAATTCCTAACTCAGAATTTAGCAAGCTCCTAGGGGAGTCATGCCAAATTCAATCAGGAACACGGATCCCCTCCTGATTAATATATGCCATCTAGGACCCGTATGATCCGACATATACTAATAATCGTTTCTTTGGCCATTAATTTTATTAACAGAGCTCCTAGGGGAGGTTAATAATAAAATTAACTTGAGTGTATAACCACCGTTTCAATATTTTAGCCATGATTTATAATCACCACCTAGGGGTGTGCAATGATAAATCATACTAAAATACCTTTTCCTTTCAGAGATCCAATCTAGTACATGATAGAAATCCCTTCCTAGGGGTCGGGACCACCATGTTCTTCCTATGGACCAACGATGGAGGCCTTAGGTCCTCTCTTCGAAAACCTTCTCCCACTCAATCTTTTGAAGTCAAGGTTTTATTTTTAAAATTATGCATGAACAATTTTAATATGAGCGGCACTCCCTATCCTATATGACATGTTATCAATATACATGGTAAATCATATTATAATGCAGACAAGCAAAGCAATCAAGCAAAGCTACAAGCAAAATAATAATAATCGTAATATTATGGTTCCACCCTAGAGAATAGAAAACTAAGATTACAAGAGAATAATCGAGACATTTATCGATTCTTCATCATTGAATCCTCAAGTGGTATCCTTCTTCATGTAATATCCATCTTTAAGTCTTCAATCCCGTACGAATCAAATACTTCATATTTCCGGTCATATCCAAATTTAATGTTTCTCAGAATCGTCCCAAAAATAAAATTAAAACTGCACCGGAAAAATTACACCTTTTCTGGACACCCGATAGCTCTCGGTCGGCAGGGCGATCTGGGTGATCGGCCTGCCGATCATGAAGGTTCGGCCTGCCGGCAGAGCACCAAAATTTCTACCCCATTGTTGGCCTACCGGACCACATGTCCGGCCTGCCGATCTATGACCTTCGGCCTGCCGAACTGTGACGTCCGGCATGCCGACCGAGCAGTAATCACTTGTTCCAGAAAATACAACTTTAATGCAACTTATCAATTTTATTTTCAACAAGTCAAAAACATAAAATTAGAGACACAGGAAATACCTAGAGGCTCCATCATCAATCTTCTAGATCCGACTTCTCGATCCGTCTTCTCCGAATAATTATTTAATTAAGAAATTCTTACAAATTAAAAATTAAATAACAATTCCTAGACGGAGATGATAGTCCGCCATCTAATTACATGAAAAACCTAGATACACATTCTAACCTCTAAGGAACCATAACCGGTATTAATTAATTAATAAATAATTAAACAATGATTTAATCAACCATAATTAATTAATAAACATTCCCCACATAATCCATAACAACATATATATTATATAGAAACCTAGATTACCATCTCTCTATAAAATTCAATTCAAGCATAGGAGAGATTAAGATCACAAAATTTTTGCATATAACATGATCACAAACTTGCAAATTTATGTAAAAATGTCGGCTCTGATACCAATTGTTGGAAACAAAGTGCGTAGCGGAATTTTAAAAAGTTTCATCAGAGTAATTTCTAAAACACAAGTTTGACATGTTATATGTATAAATTAAACAGATCTTACTAACCTCAGTGTGCCGAAGAACCTCTGCAACCTGTGTAGAGAAGTAACGTTCCAGAAAAGCCTCAACCAACTAGTCTTCTTTGCTATTCTCTATCCACAACCGGAGTGAGTGTGGGCTCACACGTACAGCTCTTCCACCGGTGACTCTCCTTCCAACCAATAAAGAGAACCCAAAGCTAGTGTTCGTGATTTGTGAACAAAAGCTCTTAGGGAGTTTTCAGATGCTCACAAGAAGAGTATCACTCTTAATCTCTCAAATTGATCTGAGTAAATCATGAGACTTACTCCCTTTCTACAGCTATTGGTCCTGGGGTCAGTCCGTATCAGATTAGGTCTCAAAAACTCGAAACAGAATCAAGTTCAGATAAATATCTGATAAGATCCAGGTGAAAACGCGTAATCTTATCTACCGCTGATCGGCAGGCCAAACATTCTGATCGGCAGGCCAAACAGGCCAGTTCGGCAGGCCGACCACGTCATTCGGCAGGCTGAACTCCCGAAAAAAAAATCTCTGTGAATCTTTTATTTTCCACCCGAGATTCTAAAGGATAAAGTCTCAGTTTTGATTCAAATAACCCAATAGAGAAGATATCTGATCAAAACAAACTTTATCAAGATAATCTCTAAGAAAATAAATCAATTCATAATAATTCTACAAGTTTATCTTGATCTAATTTATCCAAAATTAAATCAACCGATAAACGGACAAAAATTATCTGATCCAATAATTCAACAAGTTTATCTTGAACTAATTTCTTACAAAATTAATTCAACCGATAAACAAACATGAATTATTAGATTCTTAAAAATTTTAAACCAATCTGATAAATCTGACATAAGTCACCAATTATTGGAAAAGCACGCTGTGTCGTTACAGGACTTTGTGAGCTAGCAAAGGGGACCAAAATGGACCTATAAAGTTCAAGCTCATGATAATTATGAAACCCAATATCCCAGATATACATTTCATAATTATCAACTCCAACGCTACTCCACTAAAAGCTTGGAGCTGCACTCTCGAACTTTATAGAATTACGAAGCTCGTGTAGCTAAGTCTCCATGACATATCATAGTGCATCGTATCCCCATATGATAATCCATAATCGGCTTAAGAACAAGTTCTGTCTTACCTTCCCGATTATTTTTATCTCACATTCCATTGTCTCACCATTAGAAAACTTACCATCCAAAGATAGTATACCATTCGGTTAAACCTATGTATCCAAATGGTTGAGCGCTCCAGTTTTCCAATTACAGGACAACTCATATAAGAGGATATCATTACTCCTAAAGAGGAGCTATGGATTCCATATCTATGAATAACAAGTCTACGCTATCAAGAGTCATGCCTCCAACGTACCGGCATGCATACCACTATAGAGATGTGGGAGTCACCCATTGGTATATCAAAAGACACAAGTCGAGACAACAGGCCCACTATTCATCTCAAGATTAAGATACAATACAAATGACTGTCTAAAGTGAATCGATTTGCCAAGACAAAATTATTATTCCAAATCAATTCACTTTATGTCCCGATCCAACACATCGTCACCTATGACAACGTGCCAATGTTTCTATTCACGGAGTCCAACTCCAATGGCCAAGACAAACCATCTCCCAAAAGGGATATAGACAACATAACAATCTTTACATGAATAAAGCGCCCAACTTTATTCCCTTGATTGCGGAGCATATATTTTAGACCATCACCTTAAGAATCATGTCTACCGCATAATCATCCCATCATATGCCCAATTCTTAAGGTTTAGACTGACAGTCTCAGACTACTGTTTGCTTATCATACATTCAACAAATATGAACGTAAAGAGGACAAGATTTGGTATATATATAAATGAATAAATTCTTTATTGATAAAAAATGTCTCCAAAAACGTATTACAATTTTACTCCTTAAGGCATACATGTCTAACATTATTTAATTACAAAATTCTTACAAATTAAAAATTAAATAACAATTCCTAGACGGAGATAATAGTCCACCATCTAATTACATGAAAAACCTAGATACACATTCGAACCTCTAAGGAACCATAACCTGTATTAATTAATTAATAAATAATTAAACAATGATTTAATCAACCATAATTAATTAATAAACATTCACCACATAATCCATGACAACATATATATTATATAGAAACCTAGAGTGCCATCTCTCTATAAAATTTAATTCAAGCACAGGAGAGATTAAGATCATAAAATTTATGCATATAACATGATCACAAACTTGCAAATTTATGTAAAAACGTCGGCTCTGATACAAATTGTTGGAAACAAAGTACGCAGCGGAATTTTTTAAAGATTTTTCATCAGAGTAATTTTCAAAACACAAGTTTGACATGTTATATGTATAAAGTAGACAGATCTTACTAACCTCAGTGTGCCGAAGAACCTCCATAACCTATGTAGAGAAGTAACGTTCCAGAAGAGCGTCAACCAACTGGTCTTCTTTGCTATTCTCTATCCACAACCGGAGTGATTGTGGGCTCACACGCACAGCTCTTCCACCGGTGACTCTCCTTCCAACCAATAGAGAGAACCCAAAGCTAGTGTTTGTGATTTATGAACAAAAGCTCTCAGGGAGTTTTCAGATGCTCACTAGAAGAGTATCGCTCTTAATCTTTCAAATTGATCTGAGTAAATCATGAGACTCACTCCCTTTATATAGCTATTGGTCCTGGGGTCAGTCCGTATCAGATTAGGTCTCAAAAACTCGAAACAGAATCAAGTTCGGATCAGTATCTGATAAGATCCACGTGAAAACGCGTAATCTTATCTCCCACTGATCGGCAGGCCAAACATTCTGATCGGCAGGCCGAACAGGCCAGTTTGGCAGGCCGACCACATCATTCGGCAGGCCAAACTCCCGAGAAAAAATCTCCGTGAATCTTTTATTTTCCACCCGAGATTCTAAAGGATAAAGTCTCAATTTTGATTCAAATAACCCAATAGAGAAGATATCTGATCAAAACAAACTTTATCAAGATAATCTCTAAGAAAATAAATCAATTCACAATAATTCTACAAGTTTATCTTGTTCTAATTTGTCCAAAATTAAAACAATCGATAAACAGACAAGAATTATCTGATCGCAATAATTCAACAAGTTTATCTTGAACTAATTTCTTACAAAATTAATTCAACCAATAAACAGACATGAATTATTTGATTCTTACAAATTTTAAACCAATCTGATGAATCCGACATAAGTCACCAATTATTAGAAAAGCACGCCGTGTCGTTACAGGACTTTGTGAGCTAGCAAAGGGGACCAAAATGGACCTGTAAAGTTCAAGCTCATGATAATTATGAAACCCAATATCCCATATATACATTTCACAATTATCAACTCTAACGCTACTCCACTAAAAGCTTGGAGCTGCACTCTCAAACTTTATAGAATTACGAAGCTCGTGTAGCCAAGTCTCCATGACATATCATAGTGTATCGCATCCCCATATGATCATTCATAATCGGCTTAAGGACAAGTTCTGTCTTACCTTCCCGATTATTTTTATCTTACATTCCATTGTCTCACCATTAGAAAACTTACCATCCAAAGATAGTATACCATTCGATTACACCTATGTATCCAAATGGTTGAGCGCTCCAGTTTTCCAATTACAGGACAACTCATATAAGAGGATATCATTACTCCTAAAGAGGAGCTATGGATCCCATATCTATGAATAACAAGTCTACGCTATCAAGAGTCATGCCTCCAACGTACCAGTATGCATACCACTATTGAGATGTGGGTGTCACCCTTTGGCACATCAAAAGACACAAGTCCAGACAACGGGCCTACTATTCATCTCAGGATTAAGATACAATACAAATGACTGTCTAAAGTGAATCAATTTGCCAAGACAGAATTATTAATCCAAATCAATTCACTTTATGTCCCGATCCAACACATCGCCACCTATGACAACGTGCCAATGTTTCTATTCACGGAGTCCAACTCCGATGGCCAAGACAAACCATCTCCCAAAAGGGATATAGACAACATAACAATCTTTACATGAATAAAGCGCCCAACTTTATTCCCTCGACTGCGGATCATATGTTTTAGACCGTCACCTTAAGAATCGTGTCTTCCACATAATCAGTCCATCATATGCCCAATTCTTAAGGTTTAGACTGACAGTCTCAGATTACTGTTTGCTTATCATACATTCAACAAATATGAACATAAAGAGGACACGATTTAGTATATATAAAAGAATAAATTCTTTATTAACAAAAATGTCTCCAAAAACGTATTACATTTTTACTCCTTAGGGCATACATGTCTAACAATGTTTTCTTACCTATAGCATGAACATACTTAAATGAGCTTTCGCTCAATAAGTAGGAAATCAGTATCGCAAAATATAATTAAAAATCATTTTAATAAAAATATACATGAAACTTTTATCCTAGCTTATCAACTTATTTTATGCTTAATCATTTAAACCATAACTTATCTTGTTACTTAACTTTTCTTATCTTATAAACCTTAGTGTTCATACTAGCTTCATTAATCAAGAGATCTTTAACATGATGCTTCCCTTGTGGAAGGCTTGAGACCATCGAACACCGAAGTCTTACTTTAACTTTATTTGTGTACCTCACATCTAGGAGGTTACAACTTTAACTTTACTTTTAGTACCTTAAAACAAGGAGGTTGGTATGACACTTCCTTTTTATCTTTGTGTTTACCTTCTTTTTAACCTTAGTGAGCATATTAAATGCTATCACATTATATGCAAACTCAATTGCAAATCTTAACCTGTACTCTAAAACTTATTGCATAACAAATGCAATTTTAAACTTATAACTTAAGCTATAAAACTTTTTGCATTAATAAAATACAAATGTACTTTAAACATAATTATTGCAAATATGTTGCAAATCCATACCACGTTCATCACTTTACATGATCATACCAACACATGACATGGCACATCATAACATAATAGTACAAATTATCATAACATAATAGCACACCATAACATTCACAGTGTAACAATTCACTATTCATGCATTTTCATAACTTTTTATGGGCACATTTAAAACATTTTATTTTAAATCTATTTATACTAGGCGAGATTCCTACTTACCTGGACTCCGAGCAAAACGGGTTTAGTTGTATGTCACTATATCTACAATTGTAAAGCATCCTCTACAGTGCTCCTCGAGCAACCATGAATGGCTAGGAATGCTTCCTAGAGATCATACATTACTGAAAACGTCATTCTCGACTCCATTACTATAATTTGAATCGCCTCGATCCGTATGCAATCGGTGTCAGATGATTTTCATTGTAGTGGGATTAGCTCAAATAAAGGTCACCATCGCGTTTAGAGCATCGAAACGAGTCACGAGGTGGATTCAGATCTTTGATCGGAGGTCCGAATCATAAAATCCCTAAGTCACATTGACCGGACTCTATTGGCAGCTAAGCTCAAGCCTACCCCCCCTAATTTGACCCTTTTGAGTCCAATGGCGGTGCCAATTTCACCTAATTCCACCTCTAACATAGTAGGTCGGGCTCCACAATCTTGGCCAAAAATGGTGGCTTGGGCGATGGTGCTCTGGCGGTTTTGGCCTGAAATTTGCTGAGGGCTTTTACTATCCATCCTCCTCTAAGTATTTCCCCTCATCCAGTTTGAAGCAACGTGGCTAGGTAGAGCAAGAACAGAGGTTACCATGGCAGTTGAAGGTGGTGGACCTCAAACTCCGTCGATCGTTGATGGGCTGTTGCAATTGAGGTGGGGAAAAGCTTCCCCCTTCTCCTATGATCATTTTGCCTCAATCAATTTGAGGTAACGTAGTTGGAATCGCCAAGATCGACGTCACATGTGGTGGCGCGTGGTGGTGGAGTTCGATTACCGCCCTCTCGTGGTGGTTCCCTAAAATTGAATGATGCGTTTTCATCTCCTAACCCCTTTGAACATGAAGGAAGCACCAATTTGAAACAACGATGGCGAAATGAGCAACATCGAGCTCTTTGCGGTGATGCACGATGGTGGTAGATGGGCAGAGCACTCTGGCAGTTGTTAAGCTGCCACCAAGGGTGGGTTTTGTTCCTCTCGTCATAGTGGTCGTGTAACAACAAGAATTACGTCGATCGAACATCGGATGACAAAGATATCAAAAGTGGTAAAGTGTCGCATGGGGTCTTCCTTGCCCTTGTACACCTTGAACATGGGGGTTTGAACTTCTCAAGCTTTTGCTCGCCCATAATGCATTTGTGAAAGGAGATAGCATGACCCCTCTAGCTATAATGCATTGCATCTCAAGTTTCCATGCTGCATTTTCCCTTTTATTTCTTCCTTTAGTCTTCTGTAGACTCTTAGAGGGGCATAGTTGTTAGTGTGTGAACCCAAGATTGATATAAGAGCCTTACCATATTGTTCAAAATGTTTTCATTGCTCTATTGGTTATAATGGTGGGTCTTTTTTAGGTTCGGCTAGTTGCTACTAGTGCTGCCCTTGTCGCTCTGCTTGTGTCTTTGCTCATAGAGGTAGATGGTTCTCTAGTGCATATGGAGGCTGATCCATTTGGTCCTTATTCCTTAGGGTTGCCATTGTTATCGCCAATTTCCTCCTTTCTTGGAAGGCCATCATGGTTCCCAAGCACCCTATACAAAAAAGCTAAAAGGTACTTGTTCTCTTTTTGCAAGCACCTATATTGTTGCCATGAAGTTCGTTGTTGCTCTATTAAGGCAGCGATGGCTGAGTCCACCTTCTTATTGGAAGACTCCACAAGCTTCATCATTTCCTCCATCTTTTGATTGATTGCATCCCAATAGTCATTCGGGTTTGCCATAGTCTTCAATGTTGTAGCCTTGGTTTTACTGACCATAGGTTCCTTGAGTAAGGTGTAGAAGTTGCAAGGAGCTCAAACCTCAATAATGGAGGCAAAGCTCAAGAGTGCAAATGTTTCCCACAGATGATGCTAGATGTTGGAGTAGTTGTGTTAACATCGATATGTACCTTGACACTTCTACGACTTGTCTCCTTATTCCACCCTGACGTATGTTGGTTGGCCCTCGAGAGAGGGTTTTTGACGCTTTGGTAACGAAGTGTTTGAAAAGAATGATAGTGGAGTGTAAAGTTTCCTCCAAAACAAGTGAGAGATAGTATTTATAATGGAAGAGTCTAGAACATGAAACTCTAGACTTTCTATTGAACAATGTGTTCCCACTTGCACTCCGATCGTGAAAAAGAGAATAGCAAAGAAGACCTGTTGGTCGAGGCTCTTTTAGAAGAATTCTCTAGTAGCAGTTCTGACAAATCAAATTTTCTAGAAGTGTGGTTTTTTATTTGCTAAGGAACAAAAGTCTATGGTTAATTTATGATATATAGCATGTCCAATTCGTTATATGGAAAGGTTTTATTAAAATTTTTAAATATTCTATTGCGTACTTGTTTTCCAACAAAAACTCTAGGCTCTCTATAGGGATCCATTGGGGTTGTATCTTAGAGGTTCGAGGTTGTCCTTTTGGCATCAAGTGGTGGTATCCTGACATCCACGATCGTAGACACTGCATGTTAGGCTGTAAGAATCGTGGTTACAGGGGTAGTGCTGGATAGAGTTGTACATCGTACACATGCGCATGATACTATAGCGATGCCCTTATGTCGTAACTGCTTTTAACTTAATCCTCAAGGACTACTGAATTTTAGGGGTTTGATGATTACGACTCCCTTGCCTAGAGGCACATGGTGTACTACCTAATAGGAGCAAGCGCATCCATCTAGATGCCAACATGCTACTTCGAGTGTGGTTCGTCCTATGTCCGTTCCAAAAGAGCATGGTAATACTACGAGGGTGGAGTCGCTCCGCCTTGACTCTTAGACAATACCAATGCCTTCGAGACAACAAGTGAGATACACTGAGTAATATGGTGGAATTTGCCCAACACTCATGACAATGAAAATTATCGACGTTTAGAGCTTGTACGATTGTCAATGCATCCCACACCAACTGGAGATTTATCTTGCTCAAACCAAACTTGAAGCAAAAATTTTGGCTCCATCTTTTTAAGGAGCAAAGCACCATCTAACTTTTTGGCCAATGATGCACAAAACGAGTAGAACCCTTGATAACAACTTCTAGTAGTAGGAGTCGTAGCTTCCATATTTTGAAGGGGCCTGCACCATCCATATTGAGTTTGTTCCCCTAATTACACATTACTTGCCATATAATTTTTCAGAGAAAAATAATAATTTAATGTTGCTTAAAATAGTTTGTACTGGACACGTCAGCAACAAGCAACCAGAACATCGTCTTCCCCCGTCAAAAAGAACAAAAAATAAATGTCTACAATTTTTTTTTTAGGAAAAAAAAATCACATTTTCTTTATTGGTTGGCCAACATCACTTATAATTTTCCTATATATACTTTTTTGTATAATATGTTAATTTCGCATCTCTCTCTTTCAAAGAAAAAAAAAAAAGAAGAAATTTCACAATTTATTTTATTTTATTTTTTTTTAACGCGGTCCCTTATATAACCATTTTCCGCGATCTCTTTTTATCCTCTTTTCTTTCTTTCTCAGTTTCTCTCTACTCTAATCATTCCGTTTGTTTTCTGGAAAAACGTTAGGAAAATAACAACCTCACAATCCTCGGTTCTATTAACTTCTTCGTTACGTTGCTTCAGATCTAATCTTCTATTGACTAACTGACTGGTCGATTACGATTTCCTGCTCTGCAGACTTTCCTCTTCTCGTCTCGATCGCTCGGATTTAGTTGAAAAAGGTTCGATTCATTGCATCTCCATTATCAAATCTTTCGATTTCTCAAGTCAAAGCCTAATTTTACCTTTCTATTTCCTTGTTTCCAATTTTTAATTTGATTTGCTTTTACTCGTGTAGAGAAGCGAACCTTGAGCAAATAAAGATGGTTTCCTTTGAAATGAACGATCGGAAAAGTGAGTTCACTTGTGAATTTTTATGCTTATTATTTTTTCTGGGATTTAAATTTGCCAGTTCATTTTTTATTTTAATAATTGACTGAATCTCGTAATTGCGAAATGGATCAGAAATTGGAATAGGATTGACGGGATTCGGGGTTTTCTTCTCATTTCTGGGAATTATATTCTTCTTCGACAAGGGATTACTTGCCATGGGAAATGTAAGTTTACCTTTTGTGTGTGTGTGTGTGTTTTGCTTTTATTTGTTCTTATACTATATATAAATGACCTGTATTAACGCTGCGTTTATATCTTTGTGGGTGCTTAATCAGATACTCTTCTTCTCAGGGGTGACTCTTACCATTGGACTTAAGTCCACCATGCAATTTTTCATGAAACCTCAGAATTTCAAGGTTCAAGATGTTTCAATCTCTCCTTTCTAGTATATTTACAAGTTTGGTAATTTTATATGGATTTTTGGTAGAAACGGTAGTGTTGTTGCTGTTGGGTTTTTTTTTTTTGGTTTTTTGTTTTTGTTTTTGTTTTTTTTTCTTTTTTTTTTTCTTTTGTGGTGAGGCCTATAGCAAGAAGGAATAGATTTTTGGGAGTTTTGGTCCCCTATCTCAAATTAACGATTGAACTTAACGGAATCAGATAAAATAGTCACATGATGTTCAATATGTGCTTTTCTTTTCATGTGCTTTCAAGGGTGGTGAAAAGAATATTGAATGTTATAGAATTTCAAGTTGGCGCTTTGAGCACTTGATTAGGCTTGGCGAATTTTAATATCCACTGTGAATTTTATTATTAGGGACCAAAACTCAAAATAACTAAATAAATAAATGTTGCTATTAATTGGCCAAGAAAAAAGGTTTAGGAACCAAAATGTATAGTATTAACTATTTGTAGTTTTGGCGCTAACAAAGTAAAAAATCCATCTATTTTTACCTCCTTTTCACTTGTAGTTTCTGTTTGTTAATTGAATGTACAGGGAACAATTTCCTTTGGTCTTGGCTTCTTCTTGGTAGTTATAGGATGGCCCATTTTTGGCATGATGTTGGAGGCATATGGGTTCATTGTTCTCTTCAGGTATATTTGGTATTTGATTTCATTTCGTGGAAATCTATTGATAAATACACTCTACTCTTTCTGAAAGTTGCTGATTGAGTGTATTTGCAGTGGCTTCTGGCCTACACTGGCTGTTTTCCTGCAGAGAATACCCATTCTTGGTTGGTTGTTTCAACAGCCTTACATTAGATCGGTATGTTTGCCTTTGAAATAATTTCTCTCTTCAAGACATATATTCGCTCAACCATCTGTAAAAGTCATGCTAGACCCAAAAATAAAGTTCTTCAAATGGTTGTTTTTACATCAGAATGGCCATAGGAACACAAGCACAATGGAAGAGTAGTTTTAGTTTGCTATACACACACCCATACAAACGCATACAAAAAAAAGTAAATCAAAAAATAAAGTTGTTTTACATATGAGTGATTGCGTGACCATATCTCTCGGTTTATTGTTACTTGAATGATTGTTTCTGCAGAGGATGAATTCTAGTATTAATATTATACGTTTCATTATGGTCTGGTGTTGGTTTTAGACCCTGTTGTATTGACTGTTACTTGCCTCGACTAAATAACCAGTATAAGAAGATTTAAAACCCTAAGCTTATTGATTGAGTGAAAAAGACATTGGTTTCTTCTCATCAAATGTGAAAATTTTATAAATGAAGGCTCCGTCTTGTCCTGATGACTAATGTTACAAGTAATTAGTATTTCTAGGCTCTGGCTAATAGAGATATTACTCCTGATAATTAGCCGTAAATATAACAGAGAATAATGCTGATCTTTTTTTTTTTTTTTTTTCCTTTTACTCTTTTATTGTGTAAATCTCTGTTCTCCTACTGGAAAAAGGGAATAATGGAGTCTACTCTCTACAGCCTTATATTGCATGATGTATTTTTGGAATCCAGACTACGTTTTTTTTGTATAGAACCTAAACCTTGGTCTTAGAATTGGAAGATAATCAGTAATAGTATAGCCTGCAATAGTATAGCCTGCATCGAGAATTGCATTATTTCTGAAGTACCTTGTTCGTAAGTAGAGTGGCATAGAAAATATTTTGAGAAATACTTGTCTGATTTCTGAGCTCTTGAAATATGGCAACTATTGAGGGATGAGACATGTTACTAATGGATGAGTTCTGAAAAATGCCGTGGGAGACAAAATCATGAGAGAGTCGCAAAATGAACAACATGTTAAGGTAAATGGACTTATTATGAAGAAAATTAGTTGAAGAAAATTAGTCCAAGTATATAGTTGCCGAACTTATCAGTGACTGAAACTATGATGTGATGTTGTGACCATTGTTTTTTGTTCTTGTTAACGAGATATTAAACTGTAGAATAACCAAGTTTCCATGATATAGAATGTTGAATTATATCTCTAGGTTTATTATTGTAAAGAATTATATCTGTAGCTTCTTTATGGGCATCTATTGACATAGTTTTAGGATTCTCTCTTTTTCTTGATTATGCTTAGTAGGAGCAATTTGATGGTTTATTAGTTTCAGGTTTGATATTATTGCTATAGTTCTACAGAGGATATTTTATCTAATATTTTGTCTAATCTTCCATTTAAGTTTTGATTGAACTTATATTTCTATTATTTGTATAAAGAATACTTTTGAAGATGAAACAAATGAAAAAATATGCTGATGTGGAAAGTATAAATTGTCTTGTTTGTAAATTAATAACCAATTTTGCAAATTTGGAACGTATGAGAATATGACCGGGCAACAACTTTTTATATTTAGTTAATCTAGTTCTAGTGTAGGTTGAAGGGATCTTTGGTATTGAGGTTATTCTAGCTAAGTTTTTTCTTGTTCTAGAATAATTTTGTTTTAGAAACAGCAACTACTACTAATATAATGAGTCAAGTCAAGTAGTATATGAACTAAAGAAACAGTGCTCCATGATTGTTTGCTTAAAAGAAAAAGAAAGCATGCTCGTTAAATAAGGTTACTCTTATCCCTCAACATTGAAAATAGAAAATGCAAATTTTTGACTCTTGTACGGAAGACACCCTTAAAGAAGCCCCGAAAATTGTATTCCTTAAAAAATTCACATCTTCTTAAGTAGTCTGAAAAGTTTTGCTGTCCCTTGTGAGCCAAAATGTTCAAACTAAACTGGAGGCTGCAGCTTTTTATGTAATTTTCACCTTTCAATTTTGGCCAATCCAAAATTTCGTCACCATCAATTACTCCCTATGCATACATTGCCTAAATCTACCGAGTTTTGAAACGAGGTCTTGAGTTCTGCTGTTTTTGACAGCACACAAAGAGATACCTACATAAATAGTTTGCTTCTTTACAACACATCAAAGGTATTCACCTTGCCATTCATTAATAGCGTAGCAAAAACCTGAACTGTTTTGGGGATGCGTGCCCCAGACAAAACTATACTCATGGGGTTAGGTGTTCTGTTTCTGTTTTTTTGGTGGACATCTTGTGCCCTGGTGTACACATTCATTTTTATTAATTTTTTTCGTCTCTTAAGAAAAAAATAAATAATGGGGTTCAGAGGAATAGAGGACTTATCACATTAGAAAGTGAGATACTATTTGCGTTTTTTTTAATGAAATTTAAATGTGAGGTACAAGTTCATATGCAAATTTCTTATTAATATGTTAAAAACATGCTTAAATTTTAAATAACTGATTGAAGGTGACAAAGCAGAGGGGTTAAGGTTGGAGATTAAATTTATAATATTGGGTCAGCAACTTTGGTCTTAATCATAGGTTGTCTATTTGGTGATATCGAGAACTTCTCCCGCAAACCAGCCCCTTCCCCCTCCTCTCTCCTCTTAGCGGGAGCAAAAGAAAGTGATGTGGAAGGGCAAGTAACTTATGGTAGATTGAGATTGAAAAAGATTTTTGTACTGTCGATGCAGACACTGAGATAATGTTATTAATTGTGGAGAAATTAATGCAAATCAACCCCCTGTTAAAGCTAGGATACTGTTCATATTCCTCTCTCTTTCTCTCTCAAGTGTGTTATTTTGCATGTTACGATATGTTCCTCTAAATTGAAACCTCATTAATACATACCCATTAGATCCTTCAAGTCCACCAGTCAAGGTACATGTGATGTGTGGACTCTTGAGGAAAATAAGAATGTGCAAGCGTCTTAAGTTGGCAACTTTGAATTTGAAAATAATATAAATTGCTTAGGTGCTATTTTATCGGCCAAATTTAAGGCCTTTATGTTGGGATGTAAACAGACCAGTTAGCTTCACAAGTTTTATTGGGGCCAAAATATTTCATCTGTGTGATATTTTATCTATTGGTAAGCGTATACTGTGTTAGGTTCATATTTCATCTTTGTATGTGGAAAAGCATATGTTGCTCTATAATTCTCCATTTGCATGGCAAGAGTGGCGAAGGGATGCGGATGAAGAAGGAAGTGAAGTGTTGGTCCTATGTTTTTAACACATTATCAAACATTAACTTTCCATGTAAGGGCATCCCCAATGACCATGCTAATTCTAAATTTAGCATAATTTCTCACATGTCAATGTGTTCTAAGGATAGCATATGTAAAATTGTAGTTTGTCTCTCAAAATTTGATTTTGCTGTCAGAAACAATTTTTTATTTGTTTGTTGGATGGTTGGTAGTTTGATGTTTTGTTTTAAGGAAGAAAAATGTAATAAAAAATCAAAATAGCATTGTGCTTAGCATCGGAGGACGAACATGAAACTTGCGTGCTAAACTTTAGCATTTTGACACTCTATGTATCATGCTAAATACATCATCAGCATGCCTTTTTGCATTTGTCACGGTACACAGTTTTTGGCCTGACATGAGTACTTTTGTATCTCATGTATAGATCCATAGCATCATGAATTTGGGTACTTCCTGATGTTATTTATTATTTTTTTTTGTGGTTTTTATACGAGTTAAAGTAGTGATCTGAGTCAGTTACATGCACATTCCTCATGTAGTTTTTTGACCGCTATCGGGGCAGACGGGTGCCCGTGTGAGCTGCAAAGGAAACAAGCTAGTGCACCCCAAGACTGTGGGATGGCCCCCTTGTAAGTCCTGTAAAAAACACTTTGAGCTTGGATAGACGATTTTTTTCCTTCTCTAACTATGTGGACGGTATAAATTGTTCTCTCATCCTATGATCTTCAATCTGTTGTGACAAACCCCAAAAAAAAAAAAAAAAAAAAAAGAAAGAAAAATGGAAAAGGGGGATTTTTTTTTTTTTTTAAAAAAGAGCCCGAGTTTTATTTGTACCATTCAGCTGTTTGCGTCTTTAAATTGCCAGACTTTGCTGATGGAAAAATTGTTTCATCAAAGCAGGCATGGATGCCATTTTTCATTTCTATCCGCGAATCACCCCTATTTTTGGTGCCTGGTATTATGAGTTTTTTTAATAAAGTATATGGAGTGGATTGGAGATTGACTTGCAAGCAAAACAAATATCATACTTTTGTGTCTTGGATGTGTTCCAAATTGGACATTGTCGTTAGCTTAGCAGGGAAAGGATTTCATAACCAATGATTTCTATTTTTAGTTTTCCTTGAACTTCAGAAATTTTACAGTTGTCATCGATGTTAGATTGCATACCCTGGATCTGTAGATTCACGCTTTTCTCTATGTTCCTAGATGTTGGTTGGTGGTTAAATCATTCTTTTATTATACACAACTTATTTTGTTTCTGGCAGCTTCAAAGGTTTCCTTTTGCCAGAAACGGGGAGAGAGAGAGAGCAAGAGAGAGGGAAGGAACAAAAACGATAGTTCTGAACTGGAAATTTGATTTAGTCCATTCAAGAATGTCTGGCACGAATATCTTCTATCCATTTTTTTTTTCGGATTTGTTTTTTTTGTTTTGTTTTTTTTTTTAAATTTTGGCTGAAAGAACAGTGGGCTGATTGTTAAGCATCGATTGGGGATGCACTGACCTGAAGCGCTAAAACTTGTATAGAAATCGTCATTGGAGTTTTATAGCCTTAGAAGTGAAATTATAAACTGGAATTCAAAATTTTATGAATTTTTGTGGCAGAACGTTCGGGCAAATTCAATTTGAATGAAAATTTTTAAGTATTTCTTTTTCTATAAAAAGCAAAATGTCCGTAATTTTTTTCTATCAAATTTTATATTTGTAATTTCTTGGTAAGTTTATAATTTATTGGAGTGCATAGATGGTTTACTTGGTTGTTAATAATCATAGACTAAGAGGTGTTTGGAATTTTAATTATAACTATAAATAGTATAAAGCCTTCAACAGTTACAATAAAAACAAAAATTTATTACAATGTAAAGTTTATATGTTATAGTTATTTAACTTTGAATGTAAATTATAATTGAAGTTCGAGACCAAAACTACATTGGCCATTTGCTATGAGTAACTCAACGATTTCTTCAATAACGAATGTAATCCAAAAGAAAGGTTAAATTGTTGTCTTTGAAAAGTGATATTTGTGGTTTTGCATAGCCTAGCGGTAGCCTAGCAGGTTGGATGGAGTTAGAGTCTCAATCCTAACAAAAAAAACAAAAGAAAAAAGAAGACTATTGGTTTTTCACAATTTTACATCAAAGGACTCGTTTAAGGGGCAGTAGTTTTATTAGTCCCGGTGTTACGTGCGTGTCCAGTTTGAACTGTTTGATCAAATATAAGGATGAAGATTTCAGTATTTGGAGAATAGTTGATGCGAATGCACACAAATGAAGAAGGTTTTATCATTTGGATCATGGTACTCGGTATTTTCAAAAAAGATCATGTTAGTTTGTTATTGATTGAAAAATGTCACATTGTTATATGGTAATTTTGAAAAATTATCTTGGTGTCTTGAGCTCTGTTATATGGCGTACATTTTTGACATATCCTTTTATTAACGAAACTCAATTTATTTTTCTAAAAATATAAAAGAAAATAAATACAAACAATATCAATATATGGATAAATCTACATCTTTGATGAGTTTTGTTTAAGCTTTTGTTTTAATTTTCTACTATAATTATATAAATTAATTTGGGTTTTATTTATTAGAAGGTAAGAAACGAAATTTCATGTCCCAAAGCACAAACTTAGAGTATCAAAAGAAAAAATACCTTAAACTTGTCACACCTCGGAGTACGAGAGATGACGTGGCAGGTTAATTAAGTTAATTAAGGGAATATTTAATTAAAACGTAAGTTAAAGAATTTAATTAATTGCAAAATGTGATAATTTAAAATCTTTTTTTAGCAAACATTTATAATGATTAAACAAATAAGTTAAAATAAAATGAAATAAAATAATAAAGGAGAGAAAATACGCATTGGGTCTCACGACACACAACTTGCACGCACACATAGTATCGATAATATTTAAAGTAAAGTACAACCACAGTCTAAAATAGAAAGAAAGGTGAAAATAATACATGCCTTGTTCATTTATATAAATAACCTACTCAGGTCTTCTACTGGTCGTAAGTCTGATCTACGGACCCTTCGTGTAATGCCCTGAAATTAATTAAGTGATATTCGTGTGTAAAATGGTGAGTTAGTGAGCCATAATGAATGTTTTAAATTTAATTTGATTATTTTGTGGAATTCCCAAATTAATGTTATCTTTGATCATTCTAATGAATTTTAATTCCTTCTAATTATTTTTAATTGTCATTTTTAATCTTTAAAACAAAACAAATTGTCAAATGTCAAATATATCCCATTTTACAAAACCGTGGGCGGCAAACGGTTTCTACACAGTAAAATTGCCCAATTCTCCCTCTATTTATACCTCACTCCCTCTTTCTCTCCTCACTCTTTCTCTCCCTTCACTCTCTCTCTCTCTCGTCTCTCCCTCTCTGTGTGTTTCTCTCTATCTCTATTCTTCCTCTAATTCAAAATTTGAATTCAAGCTTTGGTTTTTCAATGAATTGGAGGCTCGGGAACATGTTTGGACAATCAAAAACACGATTTGAAGCTTAAAAGAAGGTTAGTTTTCAAATTTTAAAACTTTTACTAAATTTTTCTAAATTTTTCAATTTTCTAGCATTTCGAAATCTAAATCCATTTAAGCTTAGAAAATCTTTAATCTAAGTTAGAGGAACTTAAAACAACTAGAATCTAAGCTTAGTTTAAAGAGGAATGGATTTGAATCAAGATTTTTTATTTTTCTCTATTGTTCTTCATTTTTGGAATTTTTAAAAACCTTTTGTGCAAAACTTGTTTAAATTAGTTTAAAAGTGTTTTATAATGTTTTTCTATCATCCATAAATGTTTTCTGTGCTTGAAAACTGAGAAAAACAGGTTGAAATGTGGATTTGGGCTCGGAGAGGCCGAAACCCGTGTCTGGAAATTTCTAGAATTTTTCAGTTCGGCAGGCCGAACTATGTATTTGGCAGACCAGATTCATGAGTTCGACAAGTCGGATTCATACATCCGACACCGACAGGCCGAACCTGGAAATGTTCGGCCGACTGGACTTGGCTTGCCGGTAGGCCGAACTACACAGTTCGGCAGGCTGACCTAGGGAGACTGGCAAGCCGACCGGACATAGTAAAAATTTGTCATTTTTCACACAATTTCACTGTTTTGAACCCCGATTGAGATTTTAACGTTATAATATAATTTTATAAATACAAATAGCACACTAGGAGACCATGAAATAGTTTAGCAATATAGGATATCTTAAACTAGATACTGATAGACTTAGTTTATATTTAAGGTGTTCAAGGTTTCGCGAAGCTAACGTATAGTGGACTGGGATTGCGGTGTGGGACACTGGCACGAGAATTGAGGTAGGACTTCTACCCCTTTCCTTGATAGCCAAGTTTTTAAATGGTTTTGGCCTCAAAATGATTTCTATCAAAATGTTTTCAACGAACGGTTAAGAAAGATTTTTATCAGTTGTTTTCATTAACCGTAGAATAAGGTGTTTTTCATAATAAACCACATAATGAATGTAAATGATTATACTTGGTAAAAAGAGATTTTAATAACTATAGAAAGATATATATATACATATATATATATATATATATATATATATATATGGGCATGATGCCATATCAGAGATCGGGTCGTGTAGCATGCGACCTTGGGACAGGTCCCAAAACCCAACTAGGCCACTTCGGTGGTGAATATTATTATGGTTTGCCCAGAAAAAGATAAAAAGGTACATCCTAGACAAACTGTTTTGGTAAAGGTTTATTTAAATGAGTTTTATTTGTTTAATCCCGTTTTCCAATCATCTCTTTCAAAGATAAATTTTGTAATTAAATTATTTATCTATTTTTGAAAATATAGTCCTACTGAGCCTTTCGCTCACATTCTATTTGTTTTAAAATCCTTTCCCCTAGGTGGATTGTAGTTTAGGATTGATGAAGGGTCCACAGACCAGACTAGCAAGCAGTAGGAGATTCCAAGTAGGTTGATTGTATAAAATTAATCAAGGCATGTAATACTTTAACTTTCTCCCTTTATTTTGGACTGTGGTTGTAAATTCAATATTGTCGGTACTATATGTGTGCACAAGTTGTGGGTCGGTGGGACCCAACTCGTAATTACTCTTCTTTATTATCTTATTTCATTTTATCTTATCACATTTGTTTAATTAACATGAATGTTTGCTTAGAAAGGGTTTTAAATTATCATTTATTTCTTAATTAACTAAATTCTTTAACTTACGTTTTAATTAAAATTTTAACTTAATTAACCCGTCACATCACCTCCCATACTCCGGGACGTGACATAATGGTATCAGAGCCCAAGGTTATGAACCTTAAGAATTATGCACACATAGGTACGACAATGAAATACCACTGACAATCCAAATTTTGTTTTCAGAAGTGAGAGAATGGCACCTAGACGTCGTTCGACAGCGAACACAGAGTTTGGAAATGATGAGGGCATGATGATGGCCATGTTTGCTGCATTTCGGCAGATGGCAGCTAGGGCA
Organism: Artocarpus heterophyllus; assembly: GCA_025403435.1. Taxonomy (NCBI): domain Eukaryota; kingdom Viridiplantae; phylum Streptophyta; class Magnoliopsida; order Rosales; family Moraceae; genus Artocarpus; species Artocarpus heterophyllus. The sequence goes on from CM046342.1 coordinate 22,022,007, forward strand.
AGACCGGAGGATTATGAGGCTAGTCGTCGACATGCATACTTTAAGGAGTTCCAGCATGCATCTGTTCTAACCTTTGACAGAAATGGGGACCCACAAGTGGTAGAATATTGGCTGGATTCGATCGTGAAACACATGGATACTCTTGGCGTGCCAACAGAGTATCGTGTGAAGTTTACAGCATATAAGTTCAAAAGTGGTGCCAATACTTGGTGGAAGCAAGCTAAACACTTGGAGAATAATGGGAACATCAGTTGGGACAAGTTTGAGTAGTTGTTCTACAATCGATACTTTCTGCAAGGATATAGAGACTAGAATGCAGCTGAATTCTTTAGGTTGCAGCAGGGTGACATGTCAGCTCGGAAGTATGAGGCAAAGTTTAATGAGCTGGCCAGGTTTGCTCCATCTATAGTGGCATCGGAGTGTGAGAAGTGTATTAAGTTTCAAGAAGGGCTCAAAGCTTCTATCCAATGACAAGTGGTTGCCTTGCAGCTCAGGAATTTCGAAGAGCTTGTGTCTTCAGCAATATCTGTGGAAAATGACTATGCATAATACTGTGAGGATCGAGCAAGGACGTTGGGAGGACAACAAAGGAGCAGCAGAAGGAGTACCAGTAGTCGACCAACTTCAAGAAAGAAGAAATAGGGTAATGTGAACAGTGGTAGTAGCAGTTCATCTAGCAATGGGTGCAACAACCCCTACAGCTTTCACTGCCACTATTTCTAGCAGCCGGTACATATCAAGAGGAATTACCCTATCAGAAGTGCTCATCTAGGACTTTAGGCTGGAGAAGGAGCCAGTCGTCAGACTCAGCCTCAGACCTACCTCTCCCTCAGCAGTTTTGTCAGCTCTAGTTCCATCAGTTCTTTCCTTAGCAACCCCCAAACTTAGCACAAGGACATCAGCCGTAGAACTTTCAGCGCAGTGGCCCCCAGTATAGAGCGCCTATTGGAAAAAGAATGCGTAGTGAAATTTTAAAAATTTTATATTAGAGTAATTTCCAAAACACAAGTTTGATATGCTATATGTATAAATTAACCATATCTTACTAACCTTTGTGTGCCAAAGAACCTCTGCAATCTGTGAAGAGAAATAACGTTCCAGAAGAGCCTCAACCAACTGGTCTTCTTTGCTATTCTCTATCCACGACCAGAGTGAGTGTGGGCTCACACGTACAGCTCTTCAACCGGTGACTTTCCTTCCAACCAATCGAGAGAACCCAAAGCAAGTGTTCGTGATTTGTGAACAAAAGCTCTCAAGGAGTTTTTCAGATTCTCACTTAGCAGAGTATCACTCTTAATCTCTCAATTGATCTAAGTAACCTGTGAGAATCACTCCCTATTTATAAAGGTTGGTCCTAGGATCAGTCCTTATTAGATTAAGTCTCAAAACTCAGATCATAATCAAATTCGGATCAATATCTGATAAGATCCATGTGGAAACGTGTGATCTTATACTTCGCTAATCGACAGGCCAAACCACCTGATCGACAAGCCTAACAGGTCCAATCGGCCGACCGAACACATCCATCGGTAGGCCGAACTGCCGAATAAAAATTTCACGAATCTTTTATTTTCCACCTAAGATTCTATAGGATAAAGTCTCAGTTTTAATTCAAATAACCCAATAGAGAAGTTATCTGATCAAAACAACTTTATCTAGATAATCTCTAAAAAAATAAATCAATTCCTAATAATTCTACAAGTTTATCCTGATCTAATTTATCCAAAATTAAATCAACCGATAAACAAACAAGAATTATCCGATCCTAATAATTCAACAAGTTTATCTTGAATTAGTTTTATTACAAAATTAATTCAACCGATAAATAGACATGAATTATTTAATTCTTCCAAATTTTAACCAATCTGATAAATCCGACACAAGTCACCAATTATTGAAAAAGCACGTCTTGTTGTTATAGGATATTGTGAGCTAGCAAATGGGACCAAATGGACCTACATAGTTCAAGCTGTCAATAATTATGAAACCCAATATCCCAGATATACATTTCATAATTATCAACTCCAACGCTACTCCACTAACAGCTTGGAGCTGCACTCTCGAACTACATAGAATTACGAAGGTCATATAGCTAAGTCTCCATGACATATCATAGTGTATCGTATCCCTATATGATAGTCCACAATCAGCTTAAGGACAAGTTCTGTCTTATCTTCCCGATTATTTTTATCTTACGTCCATTATCTCACCATTAGAAAACTTACCATCTAAAGACAGTATAGCATTCAGTTACACCTATATATCCAAATGGTTGAGCGCTTCAGTTTTCCAATTACAGGATAACGCATATAAGAGGATATCATTACTCCTAAAGAGGAGCTATGGATTCCATATCTATGAATAACAAGTCTATGCCATCAAGAGTCATGCCTCCAACGTACCGGCATACATACCACTATTAACATGTGGGTGTCACCCTTTGGTATATCAAAAGACACAAATCAAGACAACGGGCCCACTATTCATCTCAGGATTAAGATACAACACAAATGATTGTCTAAAGTGAATCGATTTGTCGAGACAAAATTATTCATCCAAATCAATTCACTTTATGTCCCGATCCAACACATCGTCACCTATGACAACGTGCCAATGTCTCTATTCACAGAGTCCACCTTTGATGGTCAAGACAAACCATCTCCCAAAAGGGATATAGATAACATAACAATCTTTGCACGAATAAAGCCCTAACTTTATTTCCTCGATTGTGGATCGTATGATTTAGACCATCACCTCAAGAATCGTGTCTTTCGCATAATCCGTCCATCATATGCTCAATTCTTAAGGTTTAGACTGACAGTCTCAGACTATTGTTTGCTTAACATACATTCAACAAATATGAACAGTAAAGAGGACAAGATTTGGCATATAAATAATGAATAAATTCTTTATTGATAAAAATGTCTCCAAAAACTTATTACATTTTTACTCCTTAGGGTATACATGTCTAACAATCTCCCACTTGCACTAAGTGAGTAAATATGACAAATCTCGCATCCCCATAGCTTCCACATGCCTCTGGAAGACTCTCCCATTAAGTGTCTTCATAAATGGATCAGCTAAATTGTCCTCTGATGCGATCTTGCACACCGTGACATGCCCGCCCTCAATGAAGTCCTTTATCACATGATACTTCCGATCAATATGCTTACTCTTCTTGTGAAATCTTGGTTCCTTAGCATTAGCTACCGCCACACTGTTATCATAGTATAGTGATACCGCTTTATCCATACTAGGAACAACCTCAAGATCTCTAAGGAACTTGCGGAGCCACACTGCGTCTTTCGAAGCATCACTAGTTGCCACATACTCGGCCTCCATTGTTGAATCCGAAGTGCAATCTTGCTTAGCACTTCTCCAACTAATGGCACCGCCGCCCAGAGTAAACACAAAACCAGAAGTTGATTTCCTAGAATCTAGACAGGATTGAAAATCTGAGTCAGTATATCTTAGAGGAGTCAAGTCCTCACCCGAATATACAACCATATACCCTCGAGTCCTTCTCAGGTACTTGAAAATATGCTTTACCGTAACCCAATGGTTCGGTCCTGGATCCGCCTGAAATCGACTTACAATCCCGACCGGATAGCTAATATCCGGTCGTGTGCAAACATAGCATACATGAGACTACCCATTGCCGAAGCATAAGGCACCCTTTTCATGTATTCTCTTTCTTCATAAGATTTTTGAGAGTCTTTCTTAGAAAGATTAATTTCAGACCTAGATGGTTACCCACCTTTCTTAGAATCCTGTATTGCAAACCTCCTAAAAATTATATCTACGTAGCTGGCTTGTGACAAAGCTCTTATTTTGTTCTTCCTATCCCGAAAGATCTGGATACCGAGAACAAAATTAGCCTCACCTAAGTCCTTCATGTAAAACTGCTTGGTCAACCATAATTTGACCGATGACAATGCCCTAACATCATTGCCAATTAACAGAATGTCATCTACATAGAGTAGTAGAAAAACCGCCTTCCCATCCTTAATGTGTTTATAAAGACATGGTTCATCCATATTTTGTGAGAACCCATAAGTCTTGATCACCAGATCAAATCTTATATTCCAAGAATGAGAAGCTTGTTTAAGTCCATAAATTGACTTCAGTAGCTTACAAACCTTACCCTGTAGACCCGTGACCTTGAACTCATCTGGTTGTTCCATATAAATAGACTCATCAAGATAGCCATTCAAAAAAGCCGTCCTGACATCCATCTGTTAAATCTCGTAGTCGAGAGCGGCAGCTATGGACAAGAGAATCCGGATGGACTTAAGCATGGCAATAGGCAAAAAGGTTTCCTCATAATCAATTCCTTCCTTTTGCGTATAACCCTTAGCTACCAGTCTAGCCTTAAAGGTTTCGGCCTTTCCATCCACTCTCCTTTTCCTCTTGTAGATCCACTTACACCCTATGGGTTTTACCTCTTCGGGAAGATCCACAAGCTCCCAGACCTTATTAGTCTCCATAGACTTCATCTCTATGTTCATGGCCTCTGTCTAGAGTCTTGAATCAACATCCTCCATAGCTTCTGCGTAAGAATAAAGATCCTTGTCATGTTCATCCGGTTCAGCCAAGAAGACCCCCCCATTGAACATATACCTCTCAGGTTGATGCTTGATCCTCCCACTATGCCGAAGCCCCTGAGGTTGTTGTTCAGGTTTGTTTGGTTTTTCTACACTGATCGGAATGGTTTCATTTGGAACCTCCGGAGTGATCAGATCACTCCTTAACTCCTCAAGCACCACTTTGCTTTGAGGTTTAAAATCGTTCATGTAACTCTCCTCAAGGAAAGTTGCATTAGTTGAAACCACGACTTTATTTTCCTTTGGGTTATAAAAATAGCCCCCTTTAGTCCCTTTTGGATATCCTACAAACACACAAACTTCCAAACGTGCTTCCAACTTATTCGGATCCTTAAACAGGACATGAGCCGGACATCCCCATATGCGAATAAGGTTTAAGGATGTCTTCCTACTCGTCCACAACTTGTGAGGAGTTTGAGGGACCAATTTTGAAGGCACATTGTTCAAAAGATAACATGCGGTTTGTAATGCATATCCCCAAAAGGATAATGGCAATGATGAATAACTCATCATGGACCTAATCATATCCAACAAAGTCTTATTTCTTCTCTCTGCTACGCCATTCTGCTGCGGAGTGCCCGGCGCAATCAAATGGAATAAAATCCCATTCTCTAACAAGTGTTCCAAGACCTCATTAGAAAGGTATTCCCTACCTCGATCCGATCGAAGTGCCTTTATGGGTCTACCCAATTGCTTTTCCACTTCAGCTCGAAACTCCCTGAACTTGTCAAAAGTTTTGCTTTTATGGTGCATTAGGTACACATACCCATATCTTGAGTAATCATCAATAAAAGTGACGAAGTACTCATACCCTCCTCATGCCTGGATGTTCATCGGTCCGCAAACATCACTATGCACAAGTTCTAGAACCCCTTCGGCCCTAGTACCCTTAGACTCAAATAGTCTTTTGGTCATTTTACCCTCCAAACAAGATTCACATTGAGGTATAGATTCCACCTTTAAGTGACTTAAAGGTCAATCCCTTACCAACCTTTGAATCCTATTCAGGTTAATATGACCAAGGTGCAAATGCCAAAGATAAGTCTTGTTAGAGTGAGAAGTTTTAAGTCTTTTAGAGTTATTATCATTCATCTCAGCATTAAGCAATAAGTCCATCTTAGGTTTGATAAAATATAGATTATTTTGCATCCATCCAGAACAGATAAAAGATTTATTTTTACGAATCACCACTTTATCATTAAAAGAAACCAAGTAGGAGTCTTTAAGTAAACAAGATACAAAAATTAAATTCCTTTTAAATTTAGGAACATAAAAAAAATCTTGCAAAAATAAATTCCTATAGTTATCAAAGTAAAGATGGACGTCTCCCACTACTTCCGTTGAGACCAAGGATCCATCGCCCATCCGAAGCGTGAAGTCTTCATGTAGCAGACTTCTCGTTTCTTTGAACCCCTATAGAGAAACACAAACATGATTAGTTACATCAGAATCTATGACCCAAATATCACTGGATTCCTCAACCAAAAAAGTTTCTAAATATAGAAGATCATACCTACCTCCTTTGGAAAGGAAGTCCTTGCAATGGTTCTTGATATGCCCGACCTTCCCATAGAAGAAGCACTTAAGCTTCTTTGGGTTTTTTTCTTCTTCTTCTTGCTCTTGGTGCTAGCAGGAATAGAAGACTTCTCATGCTTGGCCCGTTGCTTCTTTCCATTCCCAGAGTTAGGATTGGAACCAAAAGTAGCTACCAGGTTGGCCTCACCACCCGTAGGAGACTCCCTGATCAGCAGTTTGAACTCTTGTAACTGTTTCATCAATTTAGTCAAGGTCATATCCCGTCTATTGCTTAAATTAAATGTAACTCTAAACAGAACAAATTCCTTAGATAGAGTCTCAAAGACCATAGTCATCTGAGTTTCAACATCAATGTCGGCTCCATTGGTTTGAGCCTCAGCGAGGTAAACCATGACTGACATCATGTGCTCCTTTACAGATGTCCCCGGTCTCTGTCTATAATTTAAGAGTTTCTGAAGTGCCCCTTGCCGCTTTGTTATGGCCTGGCCTCCAAACATATCCTCAAGCTTATCCAATATCTGTTTCGTAGTCTCATAATCTTGATGTTGAGAATGCAACACGTTATTCATGCTAGCCATAACATAGCAGCGGGCCTAATCATTAACATCTTTTCAGTGATCATACTCTTGGAATTGCTCATTACTTGAGTCTCCCATAGGCTCAGGAGGACAAGAGGTTGTCAGTACATATTTCAGTTTCTCAAAGGACAGGACGATATCCAGGTTCCGTTTTCAATCATTATAGTTCTCACCGGTTAATAGGTTTTTGTCAAGTATCGATGATAAAGCATTTTTAGAATTTTTAATCTACAATAAAGAATCATATACAAATATAAGCAAACATATAATAATAATTTAGTAAGATAACACAATCATGTAAAAATTATGCAAATGTGTTTATATGTTAAAACCTTGAAAATATCACAACCTTACAACGATAATTCCCAACTCAAAATTTAGCAAGTTCCAAGGTAGTCATGCCAAATTCAATCAGGAACACGGATCCCCTCCTGATTAATATATTCCATCCAGGACCTGTATGATCCAATATATATTAATAATTGTTTCTTTGGCCATTAATTTTATTAACGGAGCTCCTAGGGGAGGTTAATAATAAAATTAACGTGAGTGTATAACCATTGTTTCAATATTTTATCCATGATTTATAATCACCATCTAGGGGTGTGCAACGATAAATCATGCTAAAATATCTTATCCTCTTAGAGATCTAATATAGTACGTGATAGAAATCCCTTCCTAGGGGTCGGGACCACCATGTTCTGCCTATGGACCAATGATGGAGCCCTTAGGTTCTCTCTTCGAAAACCTTCTCCCACTCAATCTTTTTGAAATCAAGGTTTTATTTTAAGATTATGCATGAACAATTTTTAATATAAGCGGCACTCCTTATTCTATATGACATGTTATCAACGTACATGGCAAATTATAGTATAATACAAACAAGCAAAGCAATCAGGCAAAGCTACAAGTAAAATAATATATAACTGGAATATTATGGCTTCACTCTAGAGAATAGAAAACTAAGATTACAAGAGAATCCTTAAGCTGTATCCTTCTTCATGTAATTCCATCTTCAAGTCTTCAATCCTGTATGAATTGAACACTTCATATTTCTAGTCATATCCAAATTTATTGTTTCTTAGAATTGTCCCAAAAACAAAATTAAAACTGCATCAAAAAAACTGTACATTTTTTGGAAATTTTTTTCAGCTCTCGGTCGGCAGGCCGATCTGGGTGAGCGGCCTACCGATCATGCTTCATATGCCCAATTCTTAAGGTTTAGACCGACAGTCTCAGACTATTGTTTGCTTAACATACATTCAACAAATATGAACGTAAAGAGGACAAGATTTGGTATATAAATAATGAATAAATTCTTTATTGATAAAAATGTCTCCAAAAACTTATTACATTTTTACTCCTTAGGGCATACATGTCTAACAACACCGAGTACAGCTAGTGTGCAGTCACCTTCATCGTAGCAATATCAGCCAGTTAGTTTAGGACCTATCAATGTTGGCTGGGGAAAAGGGAAAGCTCCAGTTTAGGTTTACACCATGACATCAGGAAGTTTGTATACCCAAACCAACAACACGGTTGTCGATAGTACGATTTTAGTTTCTCAGTCCTTAGCCCATGTTTTATTCGATACTGGTGCAACTCATTCTCTCATTTCAAGCTCTTTTGTACATGCCTTGGGATTAGAGATAGACGAGTTTGACGAACCCTTAGTTATAGCTTCACCCTTGGGGCGGGTGTGTGTAAACTATATATGTAAATTATGTAAAATAAAGATTAGGGATAAGATTTTGAAGAGTGATTTGATTGTAATCCCCATGAGTTCATATGATGTAATTCAAGGGATGGATTGGTTGTCCAGATACAATGTAGTTGTAGACTGTCAACTTAGAAAAGTGACCCTAGTGTCTGATAGGGGGACGACGATTACTTACCAGGGTGGTGGTGATCGGCTAATGAGTGAGCATCTTGTAAAGACATGTCTTGGAGGGCAGAAGAACCTAGCTTGCCATGCCTTCCTCATGAACCTAGAAGGAAAGTCTAGTACCTCAAGAAGAATTACAGCAATTCCAGTAGTCAATGAGTTTGAGGATGCCTTTCTTGACGAGTTGCTAGGACTACCACCGCATCAGGAGATTGAGTTCAGCATTGAGCTACTTCTAGGAATAGCACTGATTTCTGTAGCACCTTATAGGATGGCGCCAACAAAAATGAAAGAATTGAGAAAGCAACTTTAGGAGCTTGTTGATAAGGAATATATCCAAAATAGTACATCATTGTGGGGAGCACCGATTTTGTTTGCTAAGAAACATGATGGAACCCTCAGGTTGTACATAGATTATCCGCAACTAAATCGGGTCACTATGTAGAACAAGTATCCTCTGGCCAGTATCGATGAGCTGTTTGATCAGTTGGAAGGTTCGCGGTATTTCTCAAAGATAGATTTGGAGTCAGGATACCATCAACTTAGGATTAAGAAAGAGGACATCCCTAAAATAGCTTTCAGGACTTGGCATAGACACTTTGAGTTTTTGGTGAGTGACAAACACTCCAGTAGCTTTCATGGATCTAATAAACAAGATATTAAGGCCTTATCTGGATAAGTTCATGATCGTTTTCATCGACGATATCCTAGTGTACTCCAAGACTTGGGAGGAGCATGAGCATCATCTCAGGATAATGCTTTAGACCTTGTGAGAACACCAGTTGTACGCCAAGAAAGAAAAGTGTGAGTTTTGGTTGACGGAAGTTAAGTTTCTAGGACATGTCATCTCCGAGCATGGTGTCTTAGTGCATCCTTCTAAGGTGGAAGCCATAGGGGAATAGGAACGACTAAGGAATGTAACAAAAGTTCGTAGTTTTTTGGGACTTGTATGGTACTATAGGAAGTTTGTAAAGGATTTCTCGAAGATAGCAGCTCCATTAACAAGACTGATCAGCAAGAACGTCAGATTCGAGAGGGATGGAGGATGTGAGCTTGCTTTTCAAGAGTTAAAGAATCGATTGACCTCAGCCCCAGTATTGGTTATCCCTAACAGTGATAAGCCATATGAAGTTTACACAGATGCTTCAGGACGCAGACTTGGGTGTGTGTTGATGCAACATGGAGCGTGGTGGTGTATGGATCGAGACAACTATGACCTCATGAGCGAAACTACCCTACTCATGACTTGGAGCTCGCAGCGATAATCCACATGCTGAAGATCTAGAGATGTTATTTGTACGGGGTGACATTTCAAGTTTTCTCTGACCACAAGAGCTTGAAATGTTTGTTCACCCAGAGGGATCTAAACTTGAGGCAGCAAAGGTGGATGGAATACATGGAAGACTATGATTTCACACTGTAGTACCATCTTGGGAAAGCTAATGTGGTCATTGATGCGCTTAGTAGGAAATCTTCAAGGATTCTCACTTGTTTGGCACTTGAGGATTGGAAAAGGGACGCAATAGTAAGTGAGTATAGGCTACAGTATTATGAAGACTACGATTGAGTTTCGGTGTATCATATGGAGTCAACCCCAACTCTTGTTTAGACGGTGAAATAGAATCAATGGCAAGACCAGCATCTGTAGGGAATCTAGACACGAATATAGAATGGAGAGCAATTTGAAGAATGGAGGATACATACTGATGGATCACTATACTTCAGGGAGCGTCTAGCAGTTCCAGCAATCACAGAAGTGACGAAGCCTATAAGTCGTAGTTCATAATTCATCCGGAAGCACGAAGATGTATCGTGGTCTGAAGAGGCAATACTAGTGGAGAGGCATGAAGAAGGATGTCCGAGAATACGTGGCAGTGTACGACTTGTCTTCAGGTGAAAGCTGAGCATCAAAAGCCAGCAGGTTAGCTTAAGCCACTTCCTATTCCAGGATGGAAATGGAAGCACATGACGATGGATTTCCTTACCAGATTGCCAAGGACGAAGCAAAGGCATGATGCGATTTGGGTCATGGTCGACAGGTTAACGAAATTGGTGCATTTCATTCCATTTAGGTCGACATGTTTGAGAAGTGTTCTCAAAGAATTATAAGATTGCATGAAGTTCTATTGTCCATCACATCCGATAGAGACACCAATTTCAATGCCAAGTACTGGAGAAGCTTTTAGGAGGCTTTGGGTATGGATTTGAATTTCAGCATGGCATTAATAAATTAAACCAAGATAAACTTGTAGAATTATTAGGAATTCATTTATTTTCCTAGAGATTATCTAGATAAATTTGTTTTAATTAGATAACTTCTCTATTGGGTTATTTAAATTAAAACTTAGACTTTATCCTATAGAATCTTGGGTGGACAATAAAAGATTCACTGAGATTTTTTTTTTTGGAAGTTCGGCATGCCGACCCTTAAGTTTAGCCTGCCGATGGGGCAAGTTCGGCCTACCGATTAGGCAGATCGGCCTACCGATGCGCGATAAAAAGATCACACGTTTTTACACGTATTTCATCATATATTAATCCTGTTGGAAAAAGAGTGAGTAGAGAAATTTTAAAAATTTTATATTAGAGTAATTTCCAAAACACAAGTTTGACATGCTATATCTATAAATTAACCAGATCTTACTAACCTTTGTATGCCGAAGAACCTCCGTAATCTATGAAGAGAAATAACGTTCGAGAAAAGTCTCAACCAACTGGTCTTCTTTGCTATTCTCTATCCACGACCGGAGTGAGTGTGAGCTCACACATACAGCTCTTCCACCGGTGACTCTCCTTCCAACCAATCAAGAGAACCCAAAGCAAGTGTTCATGATTTATGAACAAAAGCTCTCAGGGAGTTTTTCAGGTTCTCGCCAATAAAGTATCACTCTTAATCTCTCAATTTATCTAAGTAACTTGTGAGAATCACTCCTTATTTATAGAGGTTGGTCCTAGGGTCAGTCCTTATCAGGATAAGTCTCAAAACTCGGATCATAATCAAATTTGGATCAATATCTAATATGATCTGCGTGGAAACGTGTGATCTTATCCTTTGCTGATCAGTAGGCCGAACCACCTGATCGGCAGGCCGAATAGGTCCCATCGGCCGGCCGAACACGTCCATCAGTAGGCTGAACTACCGAATAAAAAATCTCGCGAATCTTTTATTTTTCACCCGAGATTCTATAAGATAAAGTCTCAGTTTTAATTCAAATAACCCAATAGAAAAGTTATCTCATCAAAACAATTTTATCTAGATAATCTCTAAGAAAATAAATCAATTCCCAATAATTCTACAAGTTTATCTTGATCTAAGTTATCTAAAATGAAATCAACCGATAAACAAACAAGAATTATCTGATCCCAATAATTCAACAAGTTTATCTTGAATTAATTTTTATTACAAAATTAATTCAACCGATAAACAGACATAAATTATTTAATTCTTTCAAATTTTAACCAATCGGATAAATCCGACATAAATTACCAATTATTAAAAAAATACGCCGTGTCGTTACAGGATGTTGTGAGCTAGCAAAGGGGACCAAATGGACCTACATAGTTCCAGCTAATGATAATTACGAAACCCAATATCCCATATATACATTTCATAATTATCAACAACAACGCTACTCCACTAAAAGCATGGAGCTGCACCCTCGAACTACATAGAATTACGAAGCCCGTATAGCTAAGTCTCCATGACATATCATAGTGTATCGTATCCCCATATGATAATCCATAATTGGCTTAAGGACACGTTCTGTCTTACCTTCCCGATTATTTTTATCTTACGTTCCATCATCTCACCATTAGAAAACATACCATCCAAAGACAGTATACCATTCGTTTACACCTATGTATCCAAATGGTTGAGCGCTCCAGTTTTCCAATTACAGGATAACGCATATAAGATGATATCATTACTCCTAAAGAGGAGTTATGGATTCCATATCTATGAATAACCAGTCTATGCCATCAAGAGTCATGCCTCCAACGTACCGGCATGCATACCACTATTAAGATGTGGGTGTCACCCTTTGGTACATCAAAAGACACAAGTCAAGACAACGGACCCGCTATTTATCTTAGGATTAAAATACAACACAAATGATTGTCTAAAGCGAATCGATTTTCCGAGACAGAATTATTAATCCAAATCAATTCACTTTATGTCCTGATCGAACACATCGTCACCTATGACAACGTGCCAATGTTTCTATTCATGGAGTCCAACTCCGATGGTCAAGACAAACCATCTTCCAAAAGGGATATAGACAACATAACAATCTTTGCATGAATAAAGTGCCCAACTTCATTACCTCAATTGCAGATCGTATGATTTAGACCATCACCTTAAGAATCGTGTCTTCCACATAATCTGTCCATCATATGCCTAATTCTTAAGGTTTAGACCGACAGTCTCAGACTATTGTTTGCTTAACATACATTCAACAAATATGAACATAAAGAGTACAAGATTTGGTATATAAATAATGAATAAGTTCTTTATTAATAAAAATGTCTCCAAAAACTTATTACATTTTTACTCCTTAGGGCATACATGTCTAACAATCTCCCACTTGCACTAAGTGAGTAAATATGACAAATCTCGCATCCCCATAGCTTCCACATGCCTCTCGAAGACTCTCCTAGTAAGTGTCTTCGTAAATGGATCAGCTAAATTGTCCTTTGACGCGATCTTGCACACCGTGACATGCTCGCCCTCAATGAAGTCCTTTATCACATGATGCTTCCGATCAATATGCTTACTCTTCTTGTGAAATCTTGGTTCCTTAGCATTAGCTGCCGCCGCACTGTTATCACAGTACAGTGATGCCGCGTGATCCATACCAGAAACTGCCTCAAGATCCCCAAGGAACTTACGGAGCCACACTACTTCTTTCGAAGCATCTCTAGCTGCCACATACTCGGCCTCCATCGTTGAATCCGAAGTGCAATCTTGCTTAGCACTTCTCCAATTGATGGCACCACCGCCTAGAGTAAACACAATCCCGAAGTTGATTTCCTAGAATCCAAACAGGATTGAAAATCTGAGTCAGTATATCCTAGAGGAGTCAGGTACTCACCCGAATATATAAGCATATACCCTCGAGTCCTTCTCAGGTACTTGAAAATATGCTTTATCGCAACCAAATGGTTCGGTCCTGGATCTGCCTGAAATAGACTTATAATCCCGACCGCATAACTAATATCCGGTCGTGTGCAAAGCATGGCATACATGAGACTACCCACTACTAAAGCATAAGGCACCTTCTTCATGTATTCTCTTTCTCCATAAGACTTTGGAGAGTCTTTCTTAGAAAGAGTAATTCCAGACCTAGATGGTTGCCCACCTTTCTTGGAATCCTGCATTGCAAACCTCCTGAGAATTTTATCTATGTAGCCGGCCTGGGACAAAGCTATCATTTTGTTCTTCTTATCTTGAAAAATCTGGATATCGAGAACAAAATTAGCCTCACCTAAGTCCTTCATGTAAAACTGCTTGGTCAACCATAATTTGACCGATGACAATGCCCCAACATCATTGCCAATTAGCAGAATGTCATCTACATAGAGCAGTAGAAAAACCACCTTTCCATCCTTAATGTGTTTGTAAACACATGGTTCATCCACATTTTGTGAGGACCCATAAGTCTTGATCACCTGATCAAGTCTTATGTTCCAAGAACAAGAAGCCTGCTTAAGTCCATAAATTGACTTCAGCAGCTTACAAACCTTACCCTCTTGACCCGTGACCTTGAACCCATCTGGTTGTTCCATATAAATGGACTCATCAAGATAGCCAATTAGAAAAGTTGTCTTGACATCCATCTGCCAAATCTCATAGTCGAGAGCGGCAGCTATGGACAAGAGAATCTGGATGGACTTAAGCATGGCTACAGGCAAAAAGGTTTCCTCATAATCGATTCCTTCCTTTTGTGTATCACCCTTAGCTACAAGTCTAGCCTTAAAGGTTTCGACCTTTCCATCTACTCCTCTTTTCCTCTTGTAGATCCACTTACACCCTATGGGTTTTACCCCTTTGGGAAGATCCACAAGCTCCCAGACCTGATTAGTCTCCATAGACTTCATCTCTGTGTTCATGGCCTCTGTTCAGAGTTTTGAACCAACATCCTCCGTAGCTTCTGCGTAAGTATAAGGATCCCTGTCATGTTCATCAGGTTCAGCCAAGAAGACCTCCCCATTGAACATATACCTCTCAGGTTGACGCCCGATCCTCCCACTACGCCGAAGCCCCTAAGGTTGTTGTTTAGGTTTGTTTGGTTTTTCTACACTGATCGGAACGGTTTCATTCGGAACGTCTAGAGTGATCGGATCACCCCTTAGCTCCTCAAGCACCACTTTGCTTTGAAGTTTAAAGTCGTTCAAGTAACTCTCCTCAAGGAAAGTTGCATTAGTTGAAACCACGACTTTATTTTCCTTTGGGTTATAAAAATAACCCCCTTTAGTCCCTTTTGGATACCCTACGAACACGCAAACTTTTGAACGTGCTTCCAACTTATTCAGATCCTTAAACAGGACATGAGCCGGACATCCCTATATGCGAATATGGTTTAAGGATGCCTTCTTACCTGTCCACAACTCATGAGGAGTTTTAGGGACCGATTTTGAAGGCACATTGTTCAAAAGATAACATGCGGTTTGTAGTGCATATCCCCAAAAGGATAAAGGCAATGATGAATAACTCATCATGGACCTAATCATGTCCAACAAAGTCCTATTTCTTCTCTTCACTATGCCATTCTGTTGTAGAGTGCCCGGTGTAGTTAAATGGGATAAAACCCCATTCTCTAATAAGTGTTCCAAGAACTCATCAGAAAGGTATTCCCCACCTCAATCCGATAGAAATGCCTTTATGGGTCTATCAAATTGCTTTTCCACTTCAGCCTGAAACTCCTTGAACTTGTCAAAAGTTTTGCTTTTGTGGTGCATTAGGTACACATACCCATATCTTGAGTAATTGTCAATAAAAGTGACAAAGTACTTATACCCTCCTCGTGCCCGGATATTCATCGGTCCGCAAACATCACTATGCACGAGTTATAGAACCCCTTCGGCCCTATTGCCCTTAGACTCTAATGGTCTTTTGGTCATTTTACCCTCCAAACAAGATTCACATTGAGGTATAGATTCCACCTTTAAGTGACTTAAAAGTCCATCCCTTACCAACCTTTGAATCCTATTAAGGTTAATATGACCAAGGCGCAAATGCCAAAGATAAGTCTTATTAGAGTGAGAAGTTAAGTCTTTTAGAGTTATTATCATTCATCTCAGCATTAAGCAATAAGTCCATCTTAGGTTTGATAAAATATAGATTATTTTGCATCCATCCAGAACAGATAAAAGATTTATTTTTATGAATCACCACATTATCATTAAAAGAAACAAAGTAGGAGTCTTTAAATAAATAAGCTGTAGAAATTAAATTCCTTTTAAATTTAGGAACATAAAAACAATCTTGCAAAAATAAATTCTTATAATTATCAAAATAAAGATGGACGTCTCCCACTACTTCCGCTGAGACCAAAGATCCATCGCCCGTCCGAAGCGTGAAGTCCTCATGCAGTAGACTTCTCGTTTCTTTGAACCCCTGAAGAGAAACACAAACATGATTAGTTGCACTAGAATCTATGACCCAAATATCACTGGATTCCTCAACCAAACAAGTTTCTAAATATAGAAGATCACACCTACCTCCTTTAGAAAGGAAGTCCTTGCAATGCTTCTTGATATGCCCGACCTTTCCACAAAAGAAGCACTTAAGCTTCTTCTTCTTCTTCTTCTTGCTTTTGGTGGTAGCAAGAATAAAAGACTTTCCGTTCTTGGCCCGTTGCTTCTTTCCATTCCCAGAGTTAGGATTGGAACCAGAAGCAGCTACCATGTTGGATCACCACCTGCAAGAGGCTCCCTGATCAACAGTTCGAACTCCTGTAACTGTTCCATCAGTTCTGTTAAGGTCATAACCCGTCTATTGCTTAAATTAAATGTAGCTCTAAATGGAATAAATTCCTTAGACAGAGTCTCAAAGACCATAGTCATCTGAGTTTCAGCATCGATGTCGGCTCCATTGGTTTGAGCCTCAACAAGGTAACCTATGATCAACATCATATGCTCCTTTACAGATGTCCTCGGCCTCTGTCTACAGTTTAGAAGTTTCTGAAGTGCCCCTTGCCACTTTGTTATGGCTTGGCGCCCAAACATATCCTCAAGATTATCCAAAATTTGCTTCGTAGTCTCATAATCTTGATGTTGAGCCTACACCACATTGTTCATGCTAGCTATAACATAGCAGCGGGCCTAATCATTAGCATCTTTCCAACGATCATACACTTAGAATTGTTCATTACTTAAGTCTCCTATAGGCTTAGGGGACAAGGGGTTGTCAGTACATATTTCAGTTTCTCAAAGAACAGGACGATTTTGAGGTTCTATTTTCAATCATTATAGTTCTCACCGGTTAATAGTAAGCAAAAATCATATAAAAATCATATACTAATGTGTTTATGTAAAAATCACCGGTTATAGTTCTCACCGGTTAGACATTTTTAATTTACAATAAAGAATCATATACCAAATATAAGCAAAAATATAATAATAATTTAGTAAGATAACATAATCATGTAAAAATCACACTAATGTGTTTATGTGTCAAAACCTTGAAAATATCACTACCTTACAATGATAATTCCCAACTCAGAATTCAACAAGCTCCTAAGGGAGTCATGCCAAATTCAATCAGGAACATGGATCCCCTCCTGATTAATATATGCCATCTAGAACCCGTATGATCCAGCATATATTAATAATCGTTTCTTTGGCCATTAATTTTATTAACAGAGCTCCTAGGGGAGGTTAATAATAAAATTAATATGAGTGTATAACCATCGTTTTAATATTTTATCCATGATTTATAATCACCACCTAGGGTTGTGCAACCATAAATCATGCTAAAATACCTTATCCTCTCAGAGATCCAATCTGGTACATGATAAAAATCCCTTCCTAGGAGTCAGGACCACCATGTTCTATCTATGGACCAAAGATGGAGGCCTTAGGTTCTCTCTTTGAAAACCTTCTCCCACTCAATCTTTTGAAATCAAGGTTTTTTTTTAAGATCATGCAGGAACAATTTTAATATGAGCGGCACTTTCTATTCTATATGACATGTTATCAATATACATGGCAAATCATATTATAATGCAAACAAGCAAAGCAATCAAGCAAAGCTACAAGCAAAATAATATATAACCGTAATATTATGGCTCCACCCTAGAGAATAGAAAACTAAGATTACAAGAGAATAATCGAGACATATTATCGATTTTTCATCCTTGAATCCTTAAGTTGTATCCTCCTTCATGTAATTCCATCTTCAAGTCTTCAATTCCGTATGAATTGAACATTTCATATTTTCGGTCATATCCAAATTTATTGTTTCTCAGAATTGTCCCAAAAACAAAATTAAAACTACATCGAAAAACTACACCTTTTCTAGAAATTTTCCAGCTCTCGATCGGCAGGCCGATTTGGATGATCGGCCTACCAGTCATGTTTCATCGGCCTGCCGATCTGGAAGATCGGCTTGTCGACTCATGAAAGTTCGGCCTGTCAAACTGGAAGCTTGGCCTACTGCGAGAGCCATCTGATTTTTGCCCCACTGATGGCCTGTCGAACCACAACTCCGGCCTGCCGATCTAAGACCATCGACTTACTGAACTATGAGGTTCGGCATGCCGACCGAGCAGAAATCTCCATTGTAGAAAATACAATTTTAAATGAAATTTATCAATTTTTTTTAACAATTCAAAAACATAAAATTAAAGACTCAGGAAATACCTAGGAGCATCATCATCAATCTTCTAGATCCGTCTTCTTCGAATAATTATTTAATTATAAAATTCTTACAAATTTAAAAATAAATAATAATTCCTAGACGGAGATAATAGTCCACAATCTAATTACATGAAAATACTAGATACACATTCTAACCTCTAAGGAACCATAACCGGTATAAATTAATTAATTAATAAATAAATAAATAACGATTTAATAAACCATAATTAATTAATAAACATTCACTACATAATCCATGACAACATATATAATATATAGAAACCTAGAGTGCGAACTCTCTATAAAATTAAATTCAAGCATAGGAGAGATTAAGATCACTAAATTTATACACATAACATGATCACAAACTCATAAATTTATGTAAAAACCATGGCTCTGATACCAATTGTTAGAAAAAGAAGGCGCAGCGGAATTTTAAAAATTTTATATTAGAGTAATTTCTAAAACACAAGTTTGACATGCTATATGTATAAATTAACCAAATCTTACTAACCTTTGTGTGTCGAAGAACCTCCATAATCTGTGAAGAGAAATAACATTTGAGAAGAGCCTCAATCAACTGGTCTTCTTTGCTATTCTCTATCCATGACCGGAGTGAGTGTGGGCTCACACGTACAGCTCTTCCATCGGTGACTCTCCTTCCAACCAATCGAGAAAACCCAAAGCAAGTGTTCGTGATTTTTGAACAAAAGCTCTCAGGGAGTTTTTCAGGTTCTCACCAATAGAGTATCACTCTTAATCTCTCAATTGATCTAAGTAACTTGTGAGAATCACTCCCTATTTATAGAGGTTGGTCCTAGGGTTAGTCCTTATCAGAATAAGTCTCCAAACTCGAATCAGAATCAAATTCAGATCAATATCCGATATGATCTGGGTGGAAACGTGTGATCTTATTCTTCGCTGATCGGCAGGCCGAACAGGTCCCATCGGCCGGCCGAACACGTCCATTGGCAAGCCAAACTGCTGAATAAAAAATCTCACGAATCTTTTATTTTCCACCTGAGATTCTATAAGATAAAGTCTCAGTTTTAATTCAAATAACTCAATAGAGAAGTTATCTGATCAAAACAACTTTATCTAGATAATCTCTAAGAAAATAAATCAATTCCCAATAATTCTACAAGTTTGTCTTGATCTAAGTTATCTAAAATTAAATCAACTAATAAAAAAACAAGAATTATCCGATCCTAATAATTCAACAAGTTTATCTTGAATTAATTTTTATTACAAAATTAATTCAACCGATAAACAGACATGAATTATTTAATTCTTGTAAATTTTAACCAATCTGATAAATCCAACACAAGTCACCAATTATTGAAAAACACACCGTGTTGTTACAGGATGTTGTGAGCTAGCAAAGGGGACCAAATGGACCTACATAGTCCAAGCTCACGATAATTACAAAACCCAATATCTCATATATACATTTCATAATTATCAACTCCAACGCTACTCCACTAAAAGCTTGGAGCTGCACCCTCAAACTACATAGAATTACGAAGCCCGTATAGCTAAGTCTCCATGACATATCATAGTGTATCGTATCCCTATATGATAATCCATAATCGGCTTAAGGACAAGTTCTGTCTTACCTTCCCGATTATTTTTATCTTACGTTCCATCATCTCACCATTAGAAAACTTACCATCCAAAGGCTGTATACCATTCGGTTACACCTATGTATCCAAATGGTTGAGCGCTTCAATTTTCCAATTACAAGATAACACATATAAGAGGATATCATTACTCCTAAAGATGAGGTATGGATTCCATATCTATGAATAACAAGTCTACGCCATCAAGAGTCATGGCTCCAACATACCGGCCTGCATACCACTATTAAGATGTGGGTGTCACCCTTTGGTACATCAAAAGACACAAGTCAAGACAACAGGCCCACTATTCATCTCAGAATTAAGATACAACACAAATGATTGTCTAAAGTGAATCGATTTGCCGAGACAAAATTATTAATCCAAATCAATTCACTTTATGTCCCGATGCAACACATCGTCTCCTATGACAACGTGCCAATGTTTCTATTCAAGGAGTCCACCTCCGATGGTCAAGACAAACTATCTCCTAAAAGGGACATAGACAACATAACAATCTTTGCATGAATAAAGCGCCCAACTTCATTCCCTCGATTGTGGATCATATGATTTAGATCATCACCTTAAGAATCGTGTCTTTCGCATAATCCGCCCATCAAATGCCCAATTCTTAAGGTTTGCTTAACATACATTCAACAAATATGAACGTAAAGAGGACAAGATTTGGTATATAAATAATGAATAAATTCTTTATTGATAAAAATGTCTTCAAAAACTTATTACATTTTTACTCCTTAGGGCATACATGTCTAACAGATCCAAATTTGATTCTGATTCAAATTTTTGAGACCTTATCTGATAAGGACTAACCCTAGACCCAACCTTTATAAATAGGGAGTAAGTCTCATAAGTTATTTGGATCAATTGAGAGATTAAGAGTGATACTCTGCTAGTGAGAATCTGAAACTTCCTGAGAGCTCTTGTTCAAAAATCATGAACACTAGCTTCAGGTTCTCTCAATTGGTTGGAAGGAAAGTCACTTGGAGGAAGAGCTGTACATGTGAGCCCACACTCACTTCGATTGTGGATAGAGAGAGCAAAGAAGACCAGTTAGTTGAGGCTCTTTTGGAACGTTACTTCTCTTCACTGATTGCGGGAGTTCTTCGGCATTAAAAAGTTAGTAAGATCTGGGTAATTCATGCATATAGCATGTCAAACTTGTGTTTTGGAAAATAATCTAATACAAAATTTTTAAAATTTTGTCGTATACTATTTTTCCAATAATTGGTATCAGAGCCATGGTTTTTACATAAATTTGCGAGTTTATGATCATACTATATGTATAAATTTGTGATCTTAATCTCTCCTATGCTTGAATTTAATTTTATAGAGAGTAGGCACTCTAGGTTTCTATATAATTTTATGTTGTCATAGATTATGTAGTGAATGTTTATTAATTAATTATGGTTGATTAAATGGTTATTTAATTATTTATTAATTAATTTATACTGGTTATGGTTCCTTAGAGGTTAGAATACGTATCTATGTTTTTCATGTAATTAGATGGCGGACTATCTTCTCCTCGTAGGAATTATTATTTAATTTTAAATTGTAAGAGTTTTGTAATTAAATAATCATTCGGAGAAGACAGATCTAGAAGGCGGATCTAGAAGATGGATGATGACGCTCCCAGGCATTTCCTGAGTCTCTAATTTTATGTTTTGAATTGTTAAAAATAAAATTGATGAATTGCATTAAAAATTGTATTTTTGGAAAGGGTGATTTCTGCTCGGTCGGCATGCCGTACCCTCCAGTTCGGCAGGCGGATGGTCACAGATTGATAGGCCGGACATGAGGTTCAGCAGGTCGACAATGAGGCAGAAATTAGGTGGTTGTGGCGACAGGCCAAACTTCTAGTTCGGCAGGCCGATCTGTCATGAATCGGTAGGCCGATCTGTGAAGATCAGTAGGCCAATGGGTCATGACTGGTAGGCCGATCACCTAGATCGACTTGCCGACAAAAAGCTGGAAATTTCTCCAGAAAAGATGCAGTTTTTCAATGCAATTTTAATGTTGTTTTTTGGAACAATTTTTAGAAACATTAAATTTAGATATGATTGGAAATATACAATATTCGATTCATAGGAGATTGAAGACTTGAAGATGGACATTACATGAAGAAGGATACAGCTTGAGGATTCAAGCATAAAGAATCGATAATATGTTTCGATTATTCTCTTGTAATCTTTGTTTTCTATTCTCTAGGATGGAACCATAATATTACTGTTATTTATAATTTTTCTTGATTGCTTTGCTTGTCTGTATTATAATATGATTTGCCATATATATTGATAACATATCATATAGAATAGGGAGTGCTGCTCACATTAAAATTATTCATGCATGTTTCTTAAAATAAAACCTTGATTTCAAAAGATTAAGTGGGAGAAGGTTTTCAAAGAGAGGACCTAAGTCCTCCATCGTTGGTCCATAGGAAGAACATGGTGGTCCTGACCCCTAGGAAGGGATTTCTATCATGTACCAGATTGGATCTATAAGAGGATAAGGTGTGCCAGATTGGATCTCCGAGAGGATAAGGTATTTTAGCATGATTTACGGTTGCACACCCCGCGGTGGTGATTATAAATCATGTATAAACTATTGAAATGTTGGTTGTACACTCACATTAATTTTATTATTAACCTCTCCTAGAAGCTCTATTAATAGAATTAATGGCCAAAGAAATGATTATTAATATATGCTGGATCTACCGGTACTAGATGGCATATATTAATCAAAAGGGGATCCATGTTCCTAATTGAATTTGGCATGACTCCCCTAGGAGCTTGTTGAATTCTGAGTTGGGAATTATCGTTGTAAGGTTGTGATATTTTCAAGGTTTTGACACATAAACACATTTGTATGTTTTTACATGATTGTGTTATCTTACTAAATTATTATGATATGTTTGCTTATGTTTGGTACATGATTATTTATTGTAGATTAAAAATGTCTAAAAATGTTTTATCTTCGATACTTGACAAAAACCTATTAACTAGAGAGAATTATAATGATTGGAAATGGAACCTGGATATCGTCCTCTTCTTTGAGAAACTGAAATTTGTGCTGACAACCCCTTGTCCTCCCAAACCTACAGGAGATTCCACTAATGAGCAATTCCAAGCGTACGATCAAAGGAAAGATGCAAATGATCAGGCCCGCTGCTATGCTATGGCCAGCGTGAATAATGTGCTGCATGCTCAACATGATGATTATGAGACTACTAGGCAGATCTTGGATAATCTAGAAGACATGTTTGGAGGCCAGGCCATAACAAAGCGGCAAAGGGCGCTTCGAAAACTCTTGAACTGTAAGCAGAGATCGGGGACATCTGTAAAGGAGCACATGATGTTGGTCATGGGCTACCTCGCTGAGGCTCAAAACAATGGAGCCGACATTGATGTTGAAACTCAGATGACTATGGTCTTTGAGACTCTGTCAAAGGAATATATTCCGTTTAGAGCTACTTTTAATTTGAGCAATAGGCAGGATATGACCTTAACAGAATTGATGAAACAGTTATAGGAGTTCGAACTACGGATCAAGGAGTCTGTTGCGGGTGGAGAGGCCAATATGGTAGCTGCTTTTGGTTCCAAACCCAACTCTAGGTGTAATGACCAAGAAAAATTTTCATTAATAAAACCTAATATTTAATTAGGTTTAATTAATGAATTTACTTTTAAAAATGTAAATTTTTGTAAAAATGTAAATTTTTGTAAAAATTATAATTTTTGTAAAAATTACGATAAAGCAAGAATAAACGGCATTGATTTTAAATTTTATGGCAAATGTGATGCAATGTTGGATATTGCTGAATACAGATTTTATGAGTTTAATTACTGAAAAATTTGTAAATAATATCCATAAAATGAATTTTATATAACGATTAATTGTAAAATTGTGATATAAACAAGCAGGTGATTAGAATGTAAATATGACATAGAAGTTGTCCAAACCTAAATAAGGGGTAAAAAGGAGGCCGAAGCAGTATGAGTATACTGCTAAATGAAAATGCAGATACGAAAAATGTTATGATTGGCCTCCATAAGTAAACGAAAAGTAAGTTAAATATTTTTATACAGTCTAAGGATAGAAAATACACTGAATTGACCACAGCAGTATAGGAAAAATACTGTGTGATGAAAAATTACACAGTATAAATTTTTAATTCCATAAAGTGGACACTCCTTGATTTTCTATAGGGCCACATGTCTAGAAAAGTGGCCCAATCACCTCATGACACGTAGTGGTATACTCATGGGTTACCATGAGTCACCAAATGAGATAAGGATGCATTTATGGCATGGTTATCACAATTTTTCTTTCCTTTCTTTTCCTCCAAGTTCTGGCAGCCATTGTTGAGACTTCTAAAAAAATTTTCTCAACCCCCAAACTTTGCAAAAATAACCCCAAACAAGTTTTACAAGCAAGTACAAGGATTTTCCACAAGTTTTAAGGTAAAATCCTAAACTTTCTAATGAGTTTTCAAGGGATTTTTCGTGGGTTGAAGAGAGAAATTAACCCATGGTATTTTTGTATGGAAAGGAAGCTTAGGAGGGAGTTCAAAGGGATTTTGAAGGCTTGAAACCAAAAGGGCGTTATTTTGGTAAGTTTTAAGTTTTAAAGTTTTGAAATTTTTATGGATTTCATTTTTGATTTCCATTCTTTCAAAACCATGTGGGTTCTTGAGCATGTATTTGATGGAATTTCATGTATATATGATGAATGGTAAGTTTAAGTTGTGAAACTTTTGTTTATAGTACAAATTGGTAAGTTTTGGAAAAATTGTTATTTTTGTAATTTTGATGTTTGACTTTGCAAAAGTGATGTTTGAGCATAAGAATGTTTTGATTAAGGCATGGAATGGTTTCTGCAGGGGTAGAATTACAATTTTGAAATGAATTTTTGTAAAAATGCCGTAGGGACTAAATTGAAAGGAAATATTTCTCTCGACATAATTGAAAAATGGCCAAAAACACCCCTGTACAATGAGATTTTGGGAAAATCTAAAACATGAAAGTTGTAGATCTCGATGAAACTGTAAGGCACCATAAATGGTTGGTCAAAAAACTGAATCGTTTGTGAGATTTTGATTTTTTAAAGAATTTGTGAAAATTGTGAAAAATTTTAAAAAGGAAAAAAACGTCATTTCCCAAAGGATTTTGAATATGGTACTTTGAACAAAAATGATCCTTAAGAAAAATAGGAAATTTTGATGCAAAGAAGTAAATTTTAGTCCCGGGGGCAAAATGGTCAAAATTTTCAGTTCAGATACTAAACCGCAAAGTTTTATGAAAATGAGCCATAATTGAGAAATAAAGAGATTTGACCCACTAGGGTGTTGCTTTAAAATTAGTATGTGGTTATTTTCATAAGAATAACGAAATCGAGCTCAGGTAGGTTAGTGGACCCATAGAGGGCAAAATCGTCATTTTTATCTAAATAACCCGAACCGCCTTGAAATGTTTCCAATGGGATAAGAAAATGACTAGAAAGGTTCCCACCCTTCGTTAGAAACGATAGGGTAGAGTTAGATAGAAATAAGAAAAACTAGTGGTTTTTAGAGTTGTATATAGTAATGTAACTCAATTTATTAACTAATAGATGTTTTGTATTGAAACATAGTGGAATTTGGCTAATGGCTTTGTAATTGGCCAATAGGATCCTAGGAGTCTAGGAGAAGGAAAATCGAGGTTAAGTTGCCCGACATTTGCATCAAGTAAGTACCCATCCCACCTACAGTATGAAATTGTAGGCCTAGAGTGCAAAATGTGTATATGTATACCTGTGTGTATGTCAAGGTGTATACTTCTATGTATGCAATGACATAAGTACTTATAAAAATGAAAGGGTATACTTGTGAGTATATAATGACATATACCTGAGTGTATATGATGATTTGTACCAGTGTGTATATTTTATGTTAAGTGCCTGTGAGTACGTTATGCTATATACCTGTGCGTATATTAATGTATACCATTGTGTATATTTTATGTTAAGTGCCTGTGAGTACATTATGCTACATACCTGTGCTTATATTAATGTGTACCAGTGTGTATATAAAGTATGTACCTCGGTGTACTATATCGTACAAGAGCATTTATGTAGATTGTATTATGTATAACATGTGATCATCACTTCATGCATGGTATGATAACCATAATAAGTTACTTGGTAAACGAATCACCAAAAGTTGAGAAAAGTGTCATACCGACTCCTGACTCAAAGGGAGTTTAAGGGTTACAGGATGGTCACGGTGTTACGTAGACCTAAGTGCGCAATGGTACGAACACTTGGGCCCTAGTTAAAGATAAGAAATGATAATGATAAAGAAGGATTATAAGAAAGCATAGTGAGATCAAGCATTTTATTGAATGAGCATGTGGATTTATATGGGACTTACTGAGCGTAGGCTCACTAAGTATTTCATGCTGTAGGTATTCTGACGAAAAAGTTAGAATAAATCGTAATGATGAGGTGGCAGAAGGATGATGTGTGCAGACTGGGTATGGTTTCTGTCACAGTATGTTTTCCACTGTATGGTGTTTTAAGATATTTTGAAAGTAATGTTTGATAAGCTATAATGTATAAGAAGGGTGATTATGTAAACACAAGTATACGTTTGTATTTCAAAGTTGTTAAACTAGTATATGTACATTATTTATTAAAAAAAAAAATTCCTAAATTTTTGCCCAAAAGTAAGTAAGAAAGAGTTTTATCATAGCCCAAAAAGGCGGGTTGTGATAGTTGGTATCAGAGCGGAAATCTTGCCACCCTACTACACATTGTCGTCTGCTCCATTGCCATAGCTCAAGTAAGATAGTTTGATTTTAAGTATAGGAATGTTTAGTTTCTAATTTTATATGGCATTGATATGTTAATTACTACAATAAATATAGTATATGGTGGAACCGCATCATGATCGTGATATGGAAGCTGATCGAAGAGCCAATATTGCTTTTAAAGATGCAATGCCACCATGATAGTTTGGGAGTCGGCAACCTATGGTCTTGACCGAATGGCTTCATGTAGTTGAGGTAATCTTTGATGCTTATCATATGCCACCACATCTCCAGGTTTTATTGGCCTCAGGATTGTTGTTGAGGGAAGCTTTAGCATGGTGGCTGAGGATTGGACTTGATGAGCGACCAGGGGATTGGCAAGGCTTCAGACAACAGATTCAAGCTAAATTCGCACCTTTACCTCCAGCAGATGTCATGCACATCCAAATGATTCTGATGCTGTGGGCTGATTGGATGCGCAGGTTGTACTTATGTGTAGAACCAGTTTGGGGAAGATATGTAGGGGAGCCTATAGATCACTATATCTTGAGGTTTCGTCGAACCATGATGCCATTGATTCCTCCCAAATTACCTTTACGACGAATTTGTGATCTGGTTTAGAGATATCTTCCTGATGTAGTCCGGCAGCAAATACAATATCCAGGGAACTACCTCAGCATCCATGACTTTCTTATGGCATTACTGCATGTAGAGCAGAATGTGGTCGTGCCCCTAGAAGATCCCCCAATGGATATGGAAGATGATGATGATGATGATGATAGTGATGAAGAGCCCGTGCCTCCTGAGCCCATTATTGCAAGTGATGATGAATCTACTGACTTAGACGAAGAGGAAGAGTAGGATCCTAAGGAGGATTTCGATCATAGTGACATGTCAAGAGTCGAGTCAGACTAAAAGAAATTATGAAGACTTTTGTATAGTCTAATGTATATAGATGTGTGATTGTCATAGTTTTGAGCCTTGATGCTTTTGTATATGTATAACTGGCAAGTGGTATCCTTCGCGGCAATAGGGTATATGTAGCCGAAAGTGATAACTACTCCCGGAGATGATATGAATAGTTATGTATGAAAGGAAAGTATGTATGTATATTAGTTATGCATGTAATGTTACAAAGAATATAGAAAGGAAATGAAAGAGGTTCATGAAATGTATGAAACGAAATGAAATGTATGAAGGTTATTGAAATGAAATGTATGAACTGAAATGCATGAAATGAAATGTATGAAATGAGATATTGAGTTATGTTATCGTTTATGTTTGTATGCATTTATATGATTGAAGAATGTTCTTTTTAAAGTACTATTAAGTTAATTGTATATACTGATGTAACAACGAAATTATATAATAGGCTTGTAAACCTATTTTATTATGGATGGCTGATACACCTGGAGAACCTGTGACCCCTGATTTGATGGCCATGATTACGGAGTTACAATAGAAACTCCGAGCTCAGGAGTTAGAAATGCAAGAGTTAAGAGCGCAGCTAGCGAATCAGAATCTCGAATTGGTAGGCATGTGTGAACTCGCCATCCCTAGTACTACCACCTCAGCAAGTGGAACCAGCTACTTCAGTCATTCTAGTTGTTCCGGTAGCATCTGCTACCGAATTCTATGAAAGATTCTAACGGATGAAAGCCTCAGAATTTGACGGATCTACGGATCCATTAGAAGCCGATGATTGGCATACTGGTATAGAATGAGTTTTGAAATTTATGGGGCTTAGTGACCGTGAGAAAGTCTTGTGTGCCTCATTTTCTCTCACCAAGGATGCTAGGAGATGGTGGGAACCGGTAGAACATAGAAGGAATGTAAATGAAATGACATGGTCTGATTTTGTGGAAGAGTTCGGAAGGGCTTTTTTCAATGTGGAAACGATGGCAACCTAACAAGAAGAATTCAATAATTTTAAACAAGGCAACATGTCAGTGGCAGATGCTACGAAGAGGTTTAACCAATTGGCGCGCTTATGTCCTGAATTGGTACCCACGGATCGGGAACAAATAAGAAGATTGATGAGAATGTTTTGAACTGACATTGCCCTTATAGTCAATAGTGGAAGGCAAGCCCCTAAGGATGTAGAGGATTGTATTGAACGGGCTACTAGAGTTGAATTCAGAATCGCCCGTGTCAAGGAAGAGAGGGCAAGAATTTTCAAGACTCTAAAGGAGGAGAAGGCTTTAGCTAAGTAGAGCTAAGTGGTACAGGCAAAAGGGCAAGGAGGTGTTCCAAGTCAAGGGCAGTCCTAGAACCATCTAGTTGGACGCAACCACAATGCTAACAATAAGAGGAAATGGAACGCGATTAGTTCAAAGAATCAAAAAGGACAGCCTCAGAAAAGAATCGGTGATGGAGGAAACAATAAGCCTCTCTACAATCAGTGCGGAAAGAGACATGCTGGAGAGTGTAAAGCTGGCACCAACAAGTGCTTCTTCTGTGGCAAAGAAGGACACTATGCCAGAAACTATCCCCAGAATCAGAATAACCAGAACCAGCAAAGGTCTCAGGGAACCCAGCTTCACACAGTCCAAGCACAGATTGAAGGCCCTAGTATCAGTCAGGGATGCTTGGAAGCTCTAGAACCAAGTGGAAGAATTTACACTTATATGAAGAAGGAGGATGATGCAAGAACGTCGTCGGTGGTAACAGGTTAGTTTTCTGT
Organism: Artocarpus heterophyllus; assembly: GCA_025403435.1. Classification (NCBI taxonomy): domain Eukaryota; kingdom Viridiplantae; phylum Streptophyta; class Magnoliopsida; order Rosales; family Moraceae; genus Artocarpus; species Artocarpus heterophyllus. The sequence goes on from CM046342.1 coordinate 22,051,570, forward strand.
TGCCAATATTGATGCTTATGTTTTATTTGACTCTGGAGCAACACATTCATTTGCCTCGCTTAAGTTTGCTAAACGATTAAGGAATGAATGGGATAGATTAGAACAGACTTTTAAAACTACACTTCCCTCTAGGGAGGTATTGAGTTCTGATTATTGGTTACATCACGTACCGATAATCATTTGTGGAAGGGAATTGTATATTGATTTGATCATAATTGATATACAAGACTATGACTTTATCCTAGGAATGGATTTCTTGGGAAAGTACATGGCAAGATTAACTGTAGACACCACAAGGTTACATTTCGACCTTCTGGAAGTGAGAAGTTCGTGTATTCAGGAAAGGTTCCTAAGGCTCCAAGGGCGCTAATTTTGGCGTTAAAAGCAAAGAAGATGTTGGAGAGTGGATGCACTGGCTATTTGGTGAACTTAGTAAGCAAGCCACAAGAGGCTCAGTTAGGACCAGAGAAGGTCCCCATAGTAAAAGAATTTGTTGATGTGTTTCCAGATGAGTTACCAGGCTTACCACCAGAACGGGAGATCTCGTTTGAGATTGAGTTGACACCGGGTACAGCCCCGATATCGAAGACACCGTATCGTATGGCCCCAGGAGAGCTCAAAGAGCTACAGGTGCAACTACAAGAGTAGCTGGATAAAGGATTTATTTGGCCGAGTCATTCCCCATGGGGAGCACCTGTATTATTTGTCAAGAAGAAAGATGGAACGTTATGAATGTGCATCGATTATCGAGAGCTAAACAAAGTCACAATTAACAATAAGTATCCACTTCCAAGGATTGATGACCTATTTGATCAACTGAAAGGAGCGTCACTATTCTCGAAGATCGATCTACGCTCTGGATATCATCAATTACAGGTTAAAGAGGAGGACATGCCAAAGACGGCGTTTGAAACGCGGTATGGGCATTATGAGTTTTGTGTCATGCCATTTGGACTAACTAATGCCCCGGCAGCATTTATGGATCTTATGAACCAGATTTTCAAGGACTACCTCGACAAGTTTGTCATAGTTTTTATTGACGATATCCTGATATATTCAAGAACACCAGAGGAACATGCGGAGCACCTGAGGATCACACTACAATTATTGAGAAGGCATCAATTGTACTCCAAGTTCTCAAAATGTGAGTTTTGGCTGGAGAAGGTCCATTTTCTAGGACATGTGGTGAGACGGGATGGAGTATCCATTGATCCCACCAAAGTGGAAGCGGTGAATAAATGGCCTACATTGAAAAGCATAACCGAAATTAGAAGTTTCCTTGGTTTAGCAGGCTACTATCGACGTTTTTTGGAAGGATTTTCCCAACTAGCAGCACCACTCACTGCACTTACATGGAAAGCAGCAAAGTATGAATAGACTAAAAAGTGCGAGGAAAGTTTCAAAGAATTAAAGAGACGACTCACGAGTGCCCCGATACTGGCTATACTAGATCCAAACATAGGAAACTATGTGATTTATAGTGATGCATCAAAAACGGGCTTGGAAGCCATTCTTATGCAAAATGGAAAAGTGATTACGTATGCATCCCGACAGCTGAAGGATCATGAAAGGAACTATCCAACACACGACTTGGAATTAGCAGCGGTCGTGTTTACATTGAAGAATTGGCGTCATTATTTATATGGAGCTAAATGCGAGATATATACTGATCATCAGAGTCTGAAATATATCTTCACACAAAAGGAGCTTAACATGAGACAGCGAAGGTGGCTAGAGTTAGTTAAACACTATGACTATGAAATTTTATATCACCCGAGAAAGGCTAACTGAGTAGCCGATGCCCTTAGTCGTAGAACAATGTCTTCATTTGTAATGATACAGTTAATATGAAAACCCCTTCAAAAGGACTTGATGGAAGCAGGAATAGAGCTAATCACTGGAAGATTGGCCCATTTGTCGTTCCGACTAGTTATCTTGGAGAACTTAAAAGAGCGACAAGAAGCAGATTCGTCGCTACTAAAAGCTAGGAATGAGGTTCTTGAGAACAAAGAAACAGAATTTAGCATCTTAAAAGATAGCATTCTCCATTATAAGGGTAGAATCTGCATCCCCAATGATGAAAGATTAAAGAAACAAGTATTAGAGGAAGCTCATGAAGCACCCTACATGGCTCATCCAGGAGCTACTAAAATGTATCAAGATTTGAAGGAGCACTATTGGTGGGATGGAATGAAAGACAATGTCGTATAGTTTGTCGCAAAATGCCTTACACGCCAAAAGGTGAAAGCTGAGCATCAACGGCCAGTAGGCGAATTACAAAAAATTGAAATTCCCAAATGGAAATGGGACCAGATAACTATGGATCTGGTGACCGGACTACCCAGAACTACAAGTGGACATGATGCTATATGGGTAATTGTTGATAGATTGATGAAATTAGCTCACTTCTCACCCATTAAACTCAGCAGTTTTGTGGAAAGACTAGCTGAACTATATGTAGCCCAAATAGTTAGATACCACGGAGTTTCAAAATCTATCATTTCTGATCGAAATGGCCGGTTCACTTCCAAGTTTTGGAGGAGCGTTCACCAAGCTATGGGAACGAAGCTGACTTTTAGTACAGCTTTTCACCCCCAAACTGATGGTCAATCTGAAAGGACCATCTAAAAGATATGCTAAGAGCCTGTGTGCTAGATTTCAAAGGAGGATGGGATAAAAAGCTACCGTTGATCGAATTCGCTTATAATAACAGTTATCAAGCTTCTATAGGAATGGCTCCTTATGAAGCTCTTTATAAAAGAAGATCCAGATCGCCATTGCATTGCTATGAAATGGGAGAAAATACATTATCGACAATGGATTTTGTGCAAAGGACGATGAAGGATGTGAGATTAATCCATCAACGAATGGAAACTGCCTTTAATCGACAAAAGAGTTACGCAGATCAGTGACAAAGACCCTTGGAATTCCAAGTAAGGGATCTAGTCTTCTTAAAGGTGATGCCAATGAAAGGAGTAATTAGGTTTGGAAAGAAAGGAAAACTTGGCCCAAGATACATCGGACCATTCAAAATCTTAGAATGGGTGGGCAATGTAGCTTACGAGTTGGCCTTACCCTCTGATCTAGCATCGGTAAACAATGTATTCCATGTATCCATGCTAAAGAAGTATGTACCGGATCCTTCATATGTTCTGCAACCTGAGGAAATTGATGTGTAGGAGAATATGTCTTATGAAGAGAAACCAGTTCAAATATTGGCAGGAGAAGAAAAGGAATTAAGGAACAAAAAGATACCTCTCATCAAAGTTTTATGGCACAATCAGCAAGTGGAAGAGGCAGCGTGGGAACGAGAGGATGCGATGAGGAAAAGCTACCCTGAATTGTTTTGATTTTCGAGGACAAAAATTCTTAAGGGGATAGATTGTAATGACCGAGAAAAAATTTCATTAATAAAACCTAATATTTAATTGGGTTTAATTAATGAATTTACTTTTAAAAATGTAAAATTTTGTAAAAATTATGATAAAGTAGGAATAAACGGCATTGATTTTAAATTTTATGGCAAATGTGATACAATGTTGGATATTGCCGAATATAGATTTTTTGAGTTTAATTACTCAGGAATTTGTAAATAATATCCATAAAATAAATTTTATATCACGATTAATTGTAAAATTATGATATAAACAAGCGAGTGATTAGAATGTAAATAGGATATAGAAGTTGTCCAAACCCAAATCAGGCGTAAAAATGAGGCCGAAGCAGTATGAGTATATTGCTAAATGAAATGCAGATACAAAAAATGTTATGATTGGCCTCCAAAAGTAAGCGAAAAGTAAGTCAAATATTTTTATACAGTCTAAGGATAGAAAGTACATTGAATTGACCACGACAGTAATGCAAAATTACACAGTATAAATTTTTAATTCCATAAAGTGGACACTCCTTGATTTTCTATAGGGCCACATGTCTAGAAAAGTGGCCCAATCACCTCATGACACCTAGTGGTATACTTATGGGTTACCATGAGTCATCAAATGTGATAAGGATGCATTTATGGCATGGTTATCACAATTTTTCTTTCCTTTCTTTTCCTCCAAGTTGTGGCAGCCATTGTTGAGACTTCTAAAAAAAATTTCTCAACCCCCAAACTTTGCAAAAATAACCCCAAACAAGTTTTACAAGCAAGTACAAGGATTTTCCACAAGTTTTAAGGTAAAATCCTAAACTTTTTAATGAGTTTTCAAGGGATTTTTCATGGGTTGAAGAGAGAAATTAACCCATGTTATTTTTGTATGGAAAGGAAGCTTAGGAGGGAGTTCAAAGGGATTTTGAAGGCTTGAAACCAAAGGGGTGTTATTTTGATAAGTTTTAAGTTTTAAAGTTTTGAAATTTTATGAATTTCATTTTTGATTTCCATTCTTTCAAACCCATGTGGGTTCTTGAGCATGTATTTAATGAAAATTCATGTATATGTGATGAATGGTAAGTTTAAGTTGTGAAACTTTGGTTTATAGTGCAAATTAATAATTTTTGGAAAAAGTGTTATTTTTGTAATTTTGATGTTTGACTTTGCAAAAGTGATGTTTGAGTATGAGAATGTTTTGATTAAGGCATGGAGTGGCTTCTGCAGGGGTAGAATTACAATTTTGAAACAAATTTTTGTAAAAATGCCATAGGGACTAAATTGAAAGGAAAGATTCTCTCGGCAGAATTAAAAAATGGCCAAAAAAACCATGTACAGTGAGATTTTGAAAAAAGTTAAAACACAAAAGTTGTATATCTCGATGAAACTGACGGTTCGTCAAAAAACTGAATCGTTTGTGAGATTTTGATTTTTCAAAGAATTTGTGAAAATTTTGAAAAATTTTAAAAAGGACAAAAATGTCATTTTCCAAAGGATTTTGAATATGGTACTTTGAGCAAAAATGATCCCTGAGAAAAATAGGAAATTTTGATGCAAAGAAGTAAATTTTAGTCTTGTGGGTAAAATGGTCAAAATTTTCAGTTCAGAGACTAAACCGTAAAGTTTTATGAAAATAGGGCATAATTGAGAAATAAAGCGATTTGACCCACTAGGGTGTTGTTTTAAAATTAGTATGTGGTTATTTTCATAAGAATAACGAAATCTAGCTCGGGTAGGTTAGTGGACCCACGGAGGGCAAAATCGTCATTTTTGCCCACATAACACGAACCGTGTGAAATGTTTCCAATGGGATAAGAAAACGACTAGAAAGGTTCCCACCCTTCGTTAGAAACGATGGGGTAGAGTTAGAGAGAATTAAGAAAAACCAATGGTTTTTAGAGTTGTATATAGTAATGCCACTCAATTTATTAACTAACGGATGTTTTGTATCGAAACATAGTGGAATTTGGCTAATGGCTTTGTAATTGGCCAACAGTATCCTAGGAGTCTAAGAGAAGGGAAATCGAGGTTAAGTTGCCTGACATTCGCATCAAGTAAGTACCCATCCCACCTAAAGTATGAAATTGTTAGCCTAGAGTGCAAAATGTGTATATGTATACCGTGTGTATATCAAGGTGTATACTTGTATGTATGCAATGACGTAAGTATTTATAAAAATGAAAGGGTATACTTGTGAGTATATGGAATATATATATATACCTGAGAGTATATAATGACATATACTTGAGTGTATATGATGATCTGTGCTAGTGTGTATATTTTATGTTAAGTGCCTGTGAGTACATTATGCTATATACCTATGCGTATATTAATGTATACCAGTATGTATATTTTATGTTAAGTGCCTGTGAGTACATTATGCTACATACCTATGCGTATATTAATGTGTACCAGTGTGTATATAAAGTATGTGCCTATGTGTACTATATCGTACAAGAGCATTTATGTAGATTATGTTATGTATAACATGTGATCATCACTTCATGCATGGTATGATAACCATAATATGTGACTTGGTAAACGAATCACCAAAGTTAAGAAAAGTGTCGTACCGACTCCTAACTCATGGGGAGTTTAAGGATTACAAGATGGTCACGGTGTTACGTAGACCTAAGTGCGCAATGGTACGAACACTTGGACCCTAGTTAAAGATAAGAAATGATAATGATAAAGAAGGATTATAAGAAAGCATAATGAGATCATGCATTTTAAATGTGCATGTGGATTTATATGGGACTTACGGAGCGTAGGCTCACTAAGTATTTCATGCTGTAGGTATTCCGATGAAAAGGTCAGAATAAATCGTAATGATGAGCTGGCGGACAGATGATGTGTGCATACTGGGTATGGTTTCCACTACAGTATGTTTTCCGTTGTATGGTGTTTTAAGATATTTTGAAAGTAATGTTTGATAAGCTATAATGTATAAGAAGGGTGATTATGTAAACACAAGTATATGTTTGTATTTCAAAGTTGTTAAACTAGTATATGTACAGTATTTATTAAAAAGAAAAAAAAATTTCCTAAATTTTTGCCCTTAAGTAAGTAACAAAGAGTTTTATCACTGCCCAAAAAGGCGGGTTGTGATAGTTGGTATCAGAGCAAAAATCTTGCCACCCTACTGCCCATTATCGTCTGCTCCATTGCCATAGCTCAAGTAAGATAGTTTGATTTTAAGTATAGGAATGTTTAGTTTCTAATTTTATATGGCATTGATATGTTAATTTTGACAATAAATATAGTATATGGCGGAGCCGCATCATGATCGTGGTATGGAAGCTGATCAAAGAGCCAGTATTGCTTTTCAAGATGCAATGCCACCACGATACTTTGGGAGTCGGCAACCTATGGTCTTGACCGAATGGCTTCATACAGTTGAGGTAATCTTTGATACTTGTCATACGTCACCACATCTCTAGGTTTTATTTGCCTCAGGATTGTTGTTGAGGGAAGCTTTAGCATGGTGGCTGAGGATTGGACTTAATGAGCGACCAGGGGACTAGCAAGGCTTCAGACAACAGATTCAAGCTGAACTAGCACCTATACCTCCGGCAGATGTCATGCAGATCCAAATGATTCCGATGCTATGGGCTGATTGATGATGCAAGTTGTACTTACATGTAGAACCAATTTGGGGAAGATATGTAGGGAAGTCGGTAGAAAGTCGTGGTTTCAACTAATGCAACTTTCCTTGAGGAGAGTTGTATGGACGACTTTAAGCCTTAAAGCAAAGTGGTGCTTGAGGAGTTAAGGAGTGATCTAATCACTTCAGAGGTTCCAAATGAAACCATTCTGATCAGTGTAGAAAAACCCAACGAACCTGAACAACAACCTAAGGGGCTTCGGCATAGTAGGAGGATCGGACGTCAACCTGAGAGATATATGTTCAATGGAGAGGTCTTTTTGGCTGAACTGGATGAACATGATAGGGATCCTTATACTTACGTAGAGGCTATGGAGGACGTTGATTAAAAACTCTAGACAGAGGCTATGAACATAGAGATGAAGTCTATGAAGACTAATAAGGTCTAGGAACTTGTGGATCTTTCCGAAGGGGTGAAACTCATAGGGTGTAAGTGGATCTACAAGAGGAAAAGAGGAGTGGATGGAAAGGTCAAAACCTTTAAGGCTAGACTGGTAGCTAAGGGTTATACACAAAAGGAAGGAATTGATTATGAGAAAACCTTTTCGCCTACAGCCATGCTTAAGTCCATTCGGATTCTCTTGTCCATAGCTGCCACTCTTAACTACGAGATTTGACAGATGGATGTCAAGATGACTTTTCTAAATGGCTATCTTGATGAGTCCATTTATATGAAACAACTAGATGGGTTCAAGGTCAAGGGTTAAGTGGGTAAGGTTTGTAAGCTGTTAAAGTCAATTTATAGACTTAAGCAGGCTTCTCGTTCTTGGAACATAAGATTTGATTAGGTGATTAAGACTTATGGGTTCTCTCAAAATGTGGATGAACCATGTGTTTACAAACACATTAAGGATGAGAATGTGGTTTTTCTACTGCTCTATGTGGATGACATTCTGCTAATTAGTAATGACATTGGGGCATTGTCATCGGTCAAATTATGGTTGACCAAGCAGTTTGACATGAAGGATAGGAGGAACAAAATGATAGCTTTGTTCTCAGTATCGAGATCTTTCGGGATAGGAGGAACAAAATGATAGCTTTGTCCCAGGCATGCTACATAGATAAAATTCTCAAGAGGTTTGCAATGCAAGATTCCAAGAAACGTGGGCAACCATCTAGGTCTAGAATTACTCTTTCTAAGAAAGACTCTCCAAAGTCTGATGAAGAAAGAGAATACATGAAGAAGGGGCCTTATGCTTCGACAGTGGGTAGTCTCATGTATGCCATGCTTTGCACAAGACCAGATATTTATTATGCGGTCAGGATTATAAGTCAATTTTAGGCGGATCTACGACCGAACCACTAGGTTCCAGTTAAGCATATTTTTATGTACCTGAGAAGGACTCAAGGGTATATGCTTGTGTATTTGGGTGAGGACTTAACTCCTCTTGGATATGCTGACTCGGATTTTCAATCCTGTCTAGATTCTAGGAAATTGACTTCGGGTTTTGTGTTTACTCTAGGCGACGGTGCCATCAGTTGGAGAAGTGTCTGTTGGAATTAAATCATGAAACGCAGCGGAAGGAACGGATCGTTGACAAACAAAAATTTTGTGAAAACTTTGTTCATCGGGAATAGATATATAATTTTAATTATAGAAAGCTTTAGAAATTTTTACTATCATTTTGAAGACTATCAGGGTATCCTAGCTTTCCTCTTTGACACCACGATCTTCTAAACCAAGCCTCCACACCAATGGAAAGACGAGTGAGCGTCAAACTGCAAGAATGAATTTTCCTCACACTTTTCTGAATCTGCTATGTACTCAACACATGAGATAGCAGACTTTTTCTTTGGAGAAGAACTCTCAGTTTTTCTCTCAAAATATTACGTGAATGAAAATTGCTGAGATAACTGTTATCTCTCCTTTTTAAAATTTGAGCCATTAGTAATTTTACTTTCCCTTTTCTTTTTCTTTTCCTTTTTCTTCTTTCCCGAATCACTTTTTGATCCGTATAACATATATATATATACACATATGTACCGTGAAGAAAAAAGCAAGTTTAACTTCTTTTTTTTTTTTATTTGACCGAATCAAATTCGGTTTACATATATATATATATAATAAGTGAAACGTGAAACTGTTTCACATTTCCTTCCTCTTTTTTTTTATAATATTATATTAATATATATATATTAATATATTATAAAATCTTATATATATATATATAAAAAGATTTGGTTCAAAACCATATATATATATATAAATCTAAATTCAAAAACAAATCACATTTATTTAAGAATAGATTTTCAAATTATCCAATTAATTAATTAACTAATGCTCAGTTAAATGTGACAACATTTATCACATTACATTATGTGTCACAGACAACATTTTTCTGTGTTACATTAATAATTCAAGTGTGAAATAATTAATTCAGAATTCAATAATTTCGAATTAAACATGAATAATTCATTCTATGCAAAAATCCAACATAGTGTTATAGTGGTGGTATTGGGGACCTATGGACCTATAACCCAAGCTCCAATAAATTTGACAATTAATTAAACTCTTTGATTAATGTGGCAAATTTATTAGTTTCAGTGTTACTCCACTAAAAACTTGAAACTGAACTCTTGAAATTATAGTGAAATTACTCAAAGAAAATTAGCAAGTAGTCCATTGATATAATCATTACATATAAGTCAGTCCTCCATAAATAGTTCATAATAAGAGCTCGGTTCAATTTCCATTCACCTCTCTTATTATATCTTTATCCTTGAGTTCCAATAATTCTCTAATGAACAATTAATTCATAATCTTATTATGAACGAGTGCTCTACTGTTCAAACCTTGAATTATCACTCAAGAGAACTATTTTTCTAACTTCCATAGGGAAGGAATGGATTCCATATCTGTATAATATTATTCCCAGCCATTTATTACTTTATGTTTCCAAGATGATAAGTTATAATATGTGCTTAGACAAATCTTACCATGCAAGTCAAAAAACATAATGTAATAAATAGGAGTCTAATAAATACTCAGGATTAAGACTGTCAAATATATGATCATCATAGTGATAAAGTTGAATACTCTATTTGTAACGGATGATTATTAGAGATTCATAATTTATCTGGTCCAGTCCTATATAATCTCATTATATAAAGTACCTCCAATCCAATGTCTCTACATTAATAGTCCAGATAATGACTATTTCATTTTAGATGAGATTGGACCGTACTTGTAATTTTTAATTAAAGATCCCAAACTTTAATTAATTATTACGGACTATTTAGATTATTATCTATAAATTTTATCCCTAAGCAAATAACACTTATATGCTAAATTTATAGTCACATAAATAATCATGGAATTTTCTTGATGTTTATAAATGTATTCATAATACATATAATCAACCAAAATAGTAATAAATGTCATTTTATTTATTTATTAACAATATGTACAATGTCACAGCTTTTAGGGCACCAAACCCAACAATCTCCCACTTGCCCTAAAGCAAGTGAGACATGTCTCTAAGACCTAAGCCTTCCAAGTGTCCCTCAAAGCTCTTTGCAGGTAACGTTTTGGTGAAAAGGTAGGCAAGGTTGTTTTTCGACGCTATCTTCACAACTTCCACATCGCCTCGATGCACTATCTCTCTAATCAAATGATATTTTCTTTCTATATGCTTTCCTCTTTTGTGGCTTCTAGGTTCTCTTGAATTTGCCACTGCACCACTGTTGTCACAATATAGTGTGAGTGGTTTATCCATGCCTGGAACTACTTCCAAATCATTTAAGAACTTACGGAGCCAAACAGCTTCTTTAGCTGCTTCACAAGTAGCCACATATTCTGCTTCCATAGTTGAATCAGCAATACAAGATTGTTTGATGCTTCTCTAAACTATGGCTCCACCACCAAAAGTAAACGCTGATCCAGACGTAGATTTACATGTGTCTTTGTCTGATTGAAAATCAGAATCAGTGTATCCAATGGGAATCAAATTCTCACCAGAATCAACTAGCATATAGTTTCTCGTTCTCTTAAGATACTTGAGAATATGTTTAACCGCTACCCAATGATCTAATCCTGGGTTGGATTGATACCAACTGACTATACCCACCGCATAGCAAATGTCAGGTCTTGTACACAACATGGCATACATTAGACTTCCTACTGCAGATGCATAGGGTACCCGTCTCAGATTTTCTTCCTCTTGAGGTGTCTTAGGACACTGCTCTTTTGAAAGATAAACTCCATGATGTGTAGGCAAATTACCTTTCTTGGAGTTTTGCATCGAAAATCTGATAAGCATCTTATCGATATACGATGCCTGAGACAGCGCCAACAGTTTGTTCTTGCGATGTCTTATGAGTTGGATTCCAAGAACATAACTTGCTTCTCCTAAATCTTTCATTTGGAAATTGTTGGCGAGCCATTTCTTTACATCAGATAATACGCCTACATCATTCCCAATGAGTAGGATATCATCTACATAAAGAACCAAGAAGACCACCTTCTTATCTTTGATGTACTTGTAAACACAAGGTTCATCAATATTTTGATCGAAACCATAAGATTTGATCGCTTCATCAAATCTCAAGTTCCAAGATCTTGAAGCTTGCTTGAGTCCATAGATGGACCTCTGCAACTTGCAAACTTTTTGCTCTTGACCTTTGACTACAAACCCTTCTGGTTGCACCATATAGATGCTTTCCTCAAGATAGCCATTCAAAAAGGCAGTCTTGACATCCATTTGCCATATCTCATAATCAAGACAAGCAGCAATGGATAAAAGAATCCGAATGGATTTAAGCATAGCTACAGGCGAGAAAGTTTCTTCATAGTCAACTCCCTCCTTTTGGGTATAACCCTTTGCCACAAGCCTAGCTTTGAAAGTCTCAACTTTCCCATCCACTCCTCTTTTCTTCTTCTAAATCCATTTGCACCCTATGGGTTTTATCCCTTCAGGTAGGTCTACAAGATCCCAGACTGAATTGGAGTACATGGACTCTATTTCAAGGTTCATAGCCTCCAGCCATTTTTCCTTCTTAGAAACTTCCATTGCATCACGATATGTCAATGGATCATCTTCACCATTATCAGAGATAGCAACATTTGCTTCTCCAAGTTCCCTGTAGCGAGTAGGTGGTCTCACAACCCTCCCACTACGTCGAGCTGGTATGACATTCTGATAGGGAGACGTGGTCTCCTCATTTTGTCCTTCGACAACAATTGTCGATTGCGGTCTGATCTGATCAGAAAGTAACTCTTCAAGTACAATTTTGCTATGAGGTTTATAGTTTGTCATATAATCATTCTCGAGAAAAGTGGCATTTGTCGATACAAATACTTTCCTTTCTTGTGGACTATAAAACAAACCTCCCCTCGTTCCCTTTGGGTATCCCATAAATAAGCATACTTCAGAATATGGTTCCAACTTCCCGGTCTTACCTTTCAGCACATATGCTGGACACCCCCATATACGGATATGTCGCATACTAGGTTTGCGACCATTCCATAACTCTAAAGGTGCTTTTGAAATAGACTGAGATGGAACTATGTTTAGAAGATATACTACAGTTTGTAGTGCATATCCCCAAAATGAAGTGGGTAATGATGAGTAGCTAAGCATGGATCTCACCATATCAAGGAACGTTCTATTTCTTCTCTCTGCAACACCATTTTGTTGTGGTGTTCCAGGTGTGGTGAGTTGTGATAGAATACCATGTTCTATCATATAGTCCTTGAATTCAGTATCAAGATATTCTCCTCCTCGATCAGATCGAAGACTCTTCACCGTCTTTCCTAATTGCTTTTCAGCTTCCGCTTGGAATTCTTTGAACTTTCCAAAAGTTTCTGATTTCCTTTGCATTAGGTATATATAACCATACCTTCAATAATCGTCAATAAATGTGACAAAATATTCGTACCCACCACGTGCTTGTACATTCATTGGACCACAGACGTCTGAATGTATTAGTTCAAGTGGTTCTTTGGCCCTTTCGCCTTTTGCAGAGAAAGGCCTCTTAGTCATTTCACCTTCAAGACAAGATTCACAAACTGGTAGAAAACTAACTTTTAGCTCTTTTAAAGGACCTTCCTTTACCAGTCTGTTAATTCTGTCAAGGTTAACATGACCTAATCTAAGGTGCCATAGGTATGTTTCATTATTAGAAGAAATCTTTTGCTTCTTGGGTTTAGGTTGTTCAGCTTTGAACATTTCGATATTGAGCAGTGCTTTTTCGTTGGGCCTTAAGGTGTAAAGCCCATTTTCCAGATGCGCAGAACAAATATCCAAACCCTTTCTAGAAATATTAACATAATTATTATTAAAAGAAACGTTAAACATTTGTTCAAACAACCTAGAAACAGAAATCAAATTTCTACGAAAACAAGGAATGTAATAAACATTGTCTAAAATTAAAAACTTATTTCTAAAATAAAGTTTAACAACTCCCACTGCTCTTGCCGAAACAACCTCTCCCGTTCCGACTCTCATCATTTGTTCCCCGTCGGCAAGCTCCCTTGAAGAACTAAGCATCCGCAAAGAAGAACAAACATGGTTAGTTTCCCCTGAATCAATTATCCAAGGTGAAGTATCATCTTCAACTAAACAAGCTTCTAAAACGAGTAAATCTGATTTACCGTTGTTCTTCTTTTCTTTGAGCTCCTGAAGATACTTCTTGCAGTTTCTCTTCCAGTGCCCAACTACACCGCAGTGGAAACATTTTCCTTTAGGCTTCTTTTGGTTGGAGCTCTTTTTGTTGTTGTTGCTTTTGTTCTTCTTAGGTTGCCCTCCATTCTTAGACTTACCACTTCCTTCAGTTCCCTTCCTCTTCTTATTCTTTTGGGCAGAAGAGGAGGGTTGAGCTTGTGCAACATTTGCCTCAGCTTCTTTAGTCTTTTCTTTCGAAATAGACTCGAAGGTTTGAAGCTCATTAAGCAACTCAGTCATGTTATATTTCAGCTTGTTCAAGAAATAGTTGCTTTTGAACTAAAGGAACGCAGGGGAGAGGGTTTCCAAAATCATCCCCACCTGTGTGGCTTCATCTATCACTGCCCCGTTCACCTCGGCCTCATGGAGATAGTTAACCATGTTGAGAACATGTTCTCTGACCGAAATCCCTGCCTTCATTTTGGCATTCATTACTGCCTTAACGGCTTCGTGGCGTGCCTTTTTAGAAGGTTTACCAAACATGTCTTGCAGAGACTGCATTATCTCATAAGCGGTCTCCATGCTTTCGTGCTTCATCCTAAGCACGTCAGACATGCCAGCCAAAAGAAAACAGCGGGCCTTATTGTTTGCCTCGATCCAACGATCATATGCTTCCCGTACATTACGAGGAGCATTGGTAGCAGGCTCTGGAAGACATTCCTCTGTCAAGACAAACTTGTAACTTTCGCAAATTAGTACAATGTTCATGTTACTCTTCCACTTGACAAAATTATCTCCGGTTAATTTTTCATTTGAGAGAATTGCGATGATTGGATTAGACATTGTTGCTGTAATAAATAAATAAAATAACATAAATTAAAATGGTTGCATAAACATCATAAATATATGTTTTGGAATATTAAACGTGATGCATGATGCATATGAAAAACACAAAAAATATTTTACTAATTCCACGATTATTCAATTTTAATAAATAAAGTGTCGCCGTAGGGTAGGTCAAATTATTTATAAATTGAATTGAGACATTCTCAATTAATAAATATATTCAGAATATCTCATATTTTCTATATTTATTAATAACCGTTTATTTTGGTCAAGATATAATTAACAATTTAATTATGTCTTTATGAGTGTAACCCACTATTTTAGATTTTAACAACTTAACTCAAAATTGCCGCCGTAGGGTAGGTCAATTTTGAAATACATTAAAAAATCCTATCTCAAGGAAGCCAACCTTGATATTGATTTAAATGGACACCCTCCGTAGGGAGGACGAAATCAAAGCGTCGCGAGGCGCCACCTAAATCTCACGGTGTTGTACTAATAGTGGAGACCGCAGGTTATATTGTCATATTACCTTCTCCTACTCATTATTTTAAAAGATGTGTTTTATCTTATAAAACATCATATGTTTCATAATTCTAGTAGATAAAAACAATTTTTAATTACTAGATTATATTATGTGTTAATAGAATCTCATTCTATTTACACTTAAATAAATTACCAGATTTTTAAAAAATCTAAATTTATTATGAATTGTCTAAGTTACCGAATATTAAACAATTTAAAATTAGATAACTTAGAATTAATGTGAATTTTACCAAGTCTTAACTATTAAAACTAAATTCACATTATTTGGTTGATTACTAAATTAAGATTCTATAAAACCAACCCAATTAATTTAATCTCATTAAATTAATGCTAACACATATTAAATCATTTTATAAACTCCTTTATAAAAAATAATATGCTAAGTGTATGCATGTCATGTTACAATAACTATAAGTGGGCACTTTCCTAGATGACATGTTATCAAGCATGAACATGTTATCACAATCATCACATGAAAATAAAAATGAAAATAAACAATGAATTTTTGACCGGGTTCTTTTGGATAATTAAAATTACAACCCAAAAAATAAAAAATAAAAAAATAAAATTACAGGGGTCTTCTTGTAATTTATACATAATTCCCTGCTCCAATTTTGCAGTCTTCATCAAGTGGTTTATTGTGCAACAATCTGCTGGATTACCTTTGAAATCTGATAGGCCCAAAGTTCTCAACTGGGCCAAAAAATCAAATGGACATCTTTTTCTTCATCGCTCCATGTGTAGCAAGTGAAGGAGATGAGAGAAGAAAAAATAATAATAAGAAATTACAAAAAGCCTATACCCCTTTATGGGTTTATACAGATTGATCTAATCAAACTGAAAATAAAATTATTAATCCAAAAGGACCATATAATTAATGACCAAAAATCCTTTCATTAAACAACCATTCATCACATGAATAAAAATTAACAAAGATGCAAAGTGCCCACAAACATGCATCAAAAAACATGATATCATCAAAATAAAATCATGTTTAATTAAAATTATATATGCTATAACCTGGCTCTGATACCATTTGTTGGAATTAAATCATGAAACGCAGCGGAAGGAACGGATCGTTGACAAACAAAAATTTTGTGAAAACTTTGTTCAACAGGAATAGATATATAATTTTAATTATAGAAAGCTTTAGGAATTTTTACTAACCTTTTGAAGACTATCAGGGTATCCTAGCTTTCCTCTTTGACACCACGATCTTCCAAACCAGGCCTTCACACCAATGGAAAGACGAGTGAGCGTCAAACTGCAAGAATGAATTTTTCTCACACTTTTTTGAATCTGTTATGTACTCAACACATGAGATAGTAGACTTTTTCTTTGGAGAAGAACTCTCAGTTTTTCTCTCTAAAAATTACGTGAATGAAAATTGCTGAGATAATTTTTATCTCTCATTTTTTATATCTGAGCCATTAGTAATTTTACTTTCCCTTTTCTTTTTCTTTTCCTTTTTCTTCTTTCCCGAATCACTTTTTGATCCGTATAACATATATATATATATATATATATACATATGTACCGTGAAGAAAAAAGCAAGTTTACCTTTCTTTTTTGATTTGACCGAATCAAATTCGGTTTACATATATATATATATATAAAATAAGTGAAACGAGAAACTGTTTCACATTTCCTTCCTGTTTTTTTTATAATATTATATTAATATATATATATTAATATATTATAAAATCTTATATATATATATAAAAAGATTTGGTTCAAAACCATATATATATATATAAATCTAAATTCAAAAATAAATCACATTTATTTAAGAATAGATTTTCAAATTATCCAATTAATTAATTAACTAATGCTCAGTTAAATGTGACAACATTTATCACATTACATTATGTGTCACAGACAACATTTTTCTGTGTTACATTAATAATTCAAGTGTGAAATAATTAATTCAAAATTCAATAATTCTGAATTAAACATGTATAATTCATTCTATGCAAAAATCCAATATAGTGTTACAGAGGTGGTATTGGGGACCTATGGACCTATAACCCAAGCTCCAATAAATTTGACAATTAATTAAACTCTTTGATTAATGTGCCAAATTTATTAGTTTCAGTGTTACTCCACTAAAAACCTGAAACTGAACTCTTGAGATTATAGTGAAATTACTCAAAGAAAATTAGCGAGTAGTCCATTGATATAATCATTACATATAAGTCAGTCCTCCATAAATAGTTCATAATAAGAGCTAGGTTCAATTTCCATTCACCTCTCTTATTATATCTTTATCCTTGAGTTCCAATAATTCTCTAATGAACAATTAATTCATAATCTTATTATGAACGAGTGCTCTACTGTTCAAACCTTGAATTATCACTCAAGAGAACTATTTTTCTAACTTCCATAGGGAAGGAATGGATTCCATATCTGTATAATATTATTCCCAGCCATTTATTACTTTATGTTTCCAAGATGATAAGTTATAATCTGTGCTTAGACAAATCTTACCATGCAAGTCAAAAAACATAATGTAATAAATAGGAGTCTAATAAATACTCAGGATTAAGACTGTCAAATATATGATCATCATAGTGATAAATTTGAATACTCTATTTGTAACGGTTGATTATTAGAGATTCATAATTTATCTGGTCCAGTCCTATATAATCTCATTATATAAAGTACCTCTAATCCAATGTCTCTACATTAATAGTCCGGATAATGACTATTTCATTTTAGATGAGATTGGACCGTACTTGTAATTTTTAATTAAACATCCCAAACTTTAATTAATTATTACAAACTATTTAGATTATTATCTATAAATTTTATCCCTAAGCAAATACCACTTATATGTTTGTAAATGTATTCATAATACATATAATCAACCAAAATAATAATAAATGTCATTTTATTTATTTATTAACAATATGTACAATGTCACAACTTTTAGGGCACTAAACCCAACAATGTCAAGCAAGATTGCACTTCAGATTCAACGATGGAGGTCAAGTATGTGGCAGCTAGTGATGCTTCAAAAGAAGCAGTGTGGCTTCGTAAGTTCCTTGGGGATCTTGAGGAAGTTCCTGGTATAGATAAGGCTGTATCACTGTACTATGATAACAGTGCAGAGTAGCAAATGCCAAGGAACCAAGATTTCACAAGAAAAGTAAGCATATTGATTAGAAGTATCATGTGATAAAGGACTTCGTTGAGGGTGGGCATGTCATGGTGTGCAAGACCGCGTCAGAGGATAATTTAGCTGATCCATTTACAAAGACACTTACTGGGAGAGTCTTCGAGAGGCATGTGGAAGCTATGGGGATGTGAGATTTTTCATATTTACTTACTTAGTGCAAGTGGGAGATTGTTAGACATGTATGCCCTAAGGAGTAAAAATGTAATAAGTTTTTGGAGACATTTTTATCAATAACAAATTTATTTATTATTTATATACCAAATCTTGTCCTCTTCATGTTCATATTTGTTGACTGTATGTTAAGCAAACAAAAGTCTGAGACTGTCGGTCTAAACCTTTAAGAATTGGGCATATGATGGACATATTATATGGAAGACACAGTTCTTAAGGTGACGGTCTAAATCAGAAGATCTGCAATCAAGGGAATAAAGTTGGGCACTTTATTCATATAAGTATTGTTATGTTGTCTATATCCCTATTGGGAGATGGTTTGTCTTGACCATCGGAGGTGGACTCCATGAATAGAAACATTGGCATGTTGTCATAGGTGACGATGTGTTAGATCGGGACATAAAGTGAATTGATTTGGATTAATAATTCTATCTCGGCAAATCGATTCACTTTAGACAATCATTTATCTTGTATCTTAATCTTGAGATGAATAGTGGGCCTATTGTCTTGACTTGTGTCTTTTGTTGTACCAAAGGGTGACATCCACATCATAATAGTGGTATGCATACCGGTGCATTAGAGGTATGACTCTTAATAGCGTAGACCAGTTATTCATAGATATGGAATCCATAGCTCCTCTTTAGGAGTAATGATATCCTCTTATATGTGTTATCATGTAATTGGAAAATTAGAGCACTCAACCATTTGGATACATAGGTGTAACCAAATGGTATACTGTCTTTGGATGATAAGTTTTTCGATGATGAGATAATGGAACGTAAGATAAAAATAATCGAGAAGGTAAGATAGAACTTATCCTTAAGCAGGTTATGGATAATCCTATGGGGATACGATACAATATGATATGTCATGGAGACTTAACTATATGTGCTTCGTAATTCTATGTAGTTCGAGAGTGCAGCTCCAAGCTTTTAGTGGAGTAGCATTGGAGTTGATAATTATGAAATGCATATCTGGGATATTGGGTTTTGTAATTATCGGGGGCTTGAACTATATAGGTCCATTTGGTCTCTTTGCTAGCTTACAAAATCCTGTAACGATACGGTGTGCTTTTCCAATAATTGGTGACTTATGTCAAAATTATTAGATTGGTTGAAATTTGAAAGAATCAAATAATTCATGTTTGTTTATCGGTTGAATTAATTTTGTGATAAAAATTAATTCAAGATAAACTTGTTGAATTATTGGGATCGGATAATTCTTGTCTATTTATTAGTTGATTTAATTTTGAATAAATTAAATCAAGATAAACTTGTAGAATTATTAGGAATTCATTTATTTTCCTAGAGATTATCTAGAAAAAGTTGTTTTAATTAGATAACTTCTCTATTGAGTTATTTGAATTAAAACTGAGACTTTATCATATAGAATCTTGAGTGAAAAATAAAAGATTTGCTCAGATTTTTTTTTTGGCAGTTCGGCATGCCGACCTTTAAGTTTGGCTTGCTGATGCGGCAAGTTTGGCCTGCCGATGCATGATAAAAAGATCACGCGGTTTTAGGTAGATTTCATAAGATATTAATCCAAATTTGATTCTGATTTGAATTTTTGAGACCTTATCTGATAAGGACTGACCCTAGACCCAACCTCTATAAATAGGGAGTAAGTCTCATAAGTTATTTAGATCAATTGAGAGATTAAGGGTGATACTCTGCTGGTGAGAATCTGAAACTCCATGAGAGCTCTTGTTCATAAATCACGAATACTAGCTTTGGGTTCTCTCAATTGGTTGGAAGGAGAGTCACCTAGAGGAAGAGCTGTACGTGTGAGCCCACACTCACTCCGATCCTGGATAGAGAATAGCAAAGAAGACCAGTTGGTTGAGGCTCTTCTAGAACGTTACTTCTTTTTATTGATTGTAGGAGTTCTTTGGTATTCAAAGGTTAGTAAGATCTAGTTAATTCATGCATATAGCATGTCAAACTTGTGTTTTGAAAAATACTCTAATATAAAATTTTTATAATTTCGCTGCGTACTATTTTTCCAACAAGTGTGACCTTCATTGCCGACAGTGCAATGTCTACAAGAACGTCTTTGTCAGACAGAGGAGTAATATATTTTGACAGACTGTACAACTATTGAAGTGCACCGCGGTAGATAAAGACCCAGTCGACTCGCTTTGGAAATCAAATAGGAATACCTGTAGGGATTTCTTTGAAGCGTTTCCAAATTGACGACTTCTCGAGTTGATTTGGTTGAGAGATTTCAACCTAAGTCTGTCCCTTTAAAGCGAGGAGTGTGTCTAACCTTGCTTGAAACCTCTTGCCAATTGAAGCTGGATGATTTAACTCATAATATGCAAAGGAAGACAGTGTTTAGGATTGGTTGGAATTACTTCTTGAAGTAAATGCAAATATCAATGCTTACCAATATGACCAAAAGCAAATGGAAAACGGAATCGAGTAGCCAGTTTGAAAGAATCATGGTTGATAGACATAAAGAAGTATCTCTCTTCCCAATGTCAATCTACATTGACAAATTCAATGATAAGTTGCTTTGACTGCTGGTACATGAAGTAGAAGTGACTCGAGCCTTTGCTATTCGGCTTCAAGTAGTAGCATTGAAGGAAGTCATAGATGTCGAAGTCTATTCAGGCCTCTTTGATGAGTACCATTAAAGCAATCAAAGTTGAATTCTGTTTGGCATTAGTTGGGTCATGGAGATGTAGAAGTGACCAACAATCTCTATCATAAACTCAGGGATCAACAGTCGAAGACCTAGCTTGAACCATTTAGTGTACACACAAAACGAGTTATCATTTTGTGTGTCAGCTCGTTCACCTGAGTAAGGCAGTCAAATTTCTACCAAAGATGGAATCCCAAAATTTGATCTTATAGTTGACAAGTCCCCTTCAGTTAAGATGGATTCTAGATTTTTTTCAAAATAGGATACTCCCTTAGTAGGAGAGATGTACTTCTTTTTGAATGGTTCGATTCCATCGACTCTAGTAGAGGGCCCTGTTGGCTTATTTCTCTGTCTTTGGGATTGCTTCTATTTTGCTTGTCCCAGCACCACCAACCCTCAAACTTTATTCGATTATTGATTGCTGACAAATCATTTCATCAATTTCCTTTTCGTCGCTACTCGACCAAGGATCCTCACCGCTGTTTGAGCTCGAATCGATGATAACCGCCTTTGATGTCTTTGTAGAAATAGGTTTTTGAAGGGAGATCTAGGGCTTTCAAGATCTAAAGGTCTAGAGGATCCTATAAATCTAAAGAATCTTAGCAGTTGATAAAGTTTTAAAGTCGTGATAACTAAACAGACTAGGGAATCATGAATTCTCTCAGAAAATGGTATGAAAATGGTATCAAAAAGCTCAAAATTGAAAGAGAAACAAGGTTATGGAAAGAAAATTACAAGAAAATCAGATGAAAAGAGAGAAATCTTGCCTAAAAATCACTGGAAAACACTTGAGAAAATGAAAGAAAATCGTCTTGAGCTTGAAGAGGAAGAAAATCATCTTGAGCTTGAAAAGGAAGAAGCAAAATGAAGAGAAGAGAGAAAATGTATGTTATATACTGCCCGAATGTGCCTGATCGACTATTGAGATCAATTCAAAGCCACTTGATCCAAGGGCTAGGGTTTTGTGTCTTTTTGAATTCCCATTCAATCCAAGGCAATGTCCTTTCGAATCAAATGCATATGTCAGTGTTGTAGAGATATTTTGGAGCCTCCCAATCATGTTGTTGTTAGACATGTATGCCCTAAGAAGTAAAAATATAATATGTTTTTGGAGACATTTTTATCAATAAAGAATTTATTCATTATTCATATACCAAATCTTGTCCTCTTTACGTTCATATTTGTTCAATGTATGTTAAGCAAACAATAGTCTGAGACTGTCGGTCTAAACCTTTAAGAAATGGGCATATGATGGACAGATTATGTGGAAGACACGATTCTTAAGGTGATGGTCTAAATCATAAGATCCGCAATAGAGGGAATAAAGTTAGGCACTTTATTCATGTAAAGATTGTTATGTTGTCTATATTCCTAATGGAAGATGGTTTGTCTTGACCATCGGAGGTGGACTCCGTAAATAAAAACATTGGCACGTTATCATAGGTGATGATGTGTTGGATCGGGACATAAAGTGAATCGGTTTGGATTAATAATTCTGTCTCAGCAAATCATTCACTTTAGACAATCATTTGTGTTGTATCTCAATCCTGAGATAGATAGTGGGCCTGTTGTCTAGATTTGTGTCTTTTGTTGTACCAAAGGGTGACACCCACATTTTAATAGTGGTATGCATGCCGGTACGTTGGACGCATGACTCTTGATAGTATAGACTTGTTATTCATAGATATGGAATCCATATCTCCTCTTTAAGAGTAATGATATCCTCTTATATGTGTTATCCTATAATTGAAAAATTGGAGCGCTCAACCATTTAAATACATAGGTGTAACTGAATGGTATACTGTCTTTGGATGGTAAGTTTTTTGATGGTGCGATAATGGAATGTAAGATAAATATAATCAGAAAGGTAAGACAAAACTTGTCCTTAAGACGATTATGGATAATCATATGGGGATACGATACACTATGATGTGTCATGGAGACTTAGCTATATGGGCTTCATAATTCTATGTAGTTCAAGAGAGTTGCTCCAAGCTTTTAGTGGAGTAGCTTTAGAGTTGATAATTATGAAATGTATATCTGGGATATTGGGTTTCGTAATTATCGAGAGCTTCAACTATGTTGGTCCATTTGGTCCCCTTTACTAGCTCACAATATCCTGTAACGATACGGTGTGCTTTTCCAATAATTGGTGACTTATGTCGGATTTATTAGATTGGTTTAAAATTTGGAAGAATCAAATAATTCATGCCTGTTTATCGGTTGAATTAATTTTGTAATAAAATTAATTCAATATAAATTTGTTGAATTATTGGGATTAGATAATTCTTGTCTGTTTATCAGTTGATTTAATTTTTGGATAAATTAGAT
This sequence comes from Artocarpus heterophyllus, assembly GCA_025403435.1. Taxonomy (NCBI): domain Eukaryota; kingdom Viridiplantae; phylum Streptophyta; class Magnoliopsida; order Rosales; family Moraceae; genus Artocarpus; species Artocarpus heterophyllus. Next base: position 22,074,921 of record CM046342.1, read on the forward strand.
CAAGATAAACTTGTAGAATTTTTGGGAATTGATTTATTTTCTTAGAGATTATCTAGATAAAGTTGTTTTGATCTGATAACTTCTCTATTGGGTTATTTGAATTAAAACTGAGACTTTATCCTATAGAATCTTGGGTGGAAAATAAAAGATTCGCAGATTTTTAATCTCCAGTTTGGCCTGCCGATCCACGTGTTCGGCCTGCCGATAGGACCTGTTCGGCCTGCCGATGAGCGAAGGATAAGATTACACATTTTCACATGGATCTTATCAGATATTGATTCGAACTTGATTTTGTTTTGAGTTTTTGAGACCTAATCTGATAAGGACTGACCCTAGGCCCAACCTCTATAAAAAGGGAGTAAGTCCTAAGAGTTACTCAAATCAATTGAGAGATTAAGAGTGATACTCTATTGGTGAGCATCTGAAAAAATCCCTAAGAGCTTTTGTTCACAAATCACGAACACTTGCTTTGGGTTCTCTCAATTGGTTGGAAGGAGAGTCACTTGGTGGAAGAGCTGTACGTGTAAGCCCACACTCACTCGGGTCGTGGATAGAGAATAGCAAAGAAGACCAGTTGGTTGAGTCTCTTCTGGAATGTTACTTCTCTTCACGGATTGCGAAAGATCTTCAGCATACAAAAGTTAGTAAGATCTGGTTAATTTATACATATAGCATGTCAAACTTGTGTTTTAGAAAATACTCTGATTTAAAATCTTTAAAATTCCATTGCGCACCTTTTTTCCAATAGTTGTGACATGTGTTACAGGTAGTTGAGTGTCATGATTTCCTAAGGAAGGGTAATGATTTGAGTACGAATACGAGATTTCAATCAAGGTGACGTGTCGTCATACTAGAGCCTGACCTTTGATCACTTCTGTAGTCGACGATTGCATAGACTACGGAGTGAGGGGCTAGCTGTTGGGGTACAATTTGGTTAATTCCAAAATGTCTACAGGCCCAGACGACCCATTATGGTGATACAGGTCGAATAAATTGAGTTGAGTCAATCGACGTAGGAAGTACGAATTGAATTTGCTTTATTCGATCAGCTCGATCTTACTTCTATCCATATTTCATTGATCATTGAAGGTAAATCAGACTTCTCTCTAAGTGCCTGACTGGATCGATCGCCATGAGTTGATAGTTATCAGCACAAACTGATAGTTATTAAAACGTCTAATCATGAACCGAAATGTGGGGAGGCATGATTCTTGTAGCCTATTGCAGATCGACTTGTGTCCCACTATTGCAATTGCTTTTAGTGCATTATCCTACTTCGCCAGAAGGTTGGGAGCCACGATTCCTCCTTATTATCTATATAAGGAGATGGATGCTTCAGTGCACAAGGGAGAAAAAAACGATATACAAAAACTCTGTTGAAATCATTCTCTTGTAATTTGTACTCAAAATTCACATTCTAGTGAAACATAGTGGACGTAGCTCCTTTAACATAGTGAACCACTATAAATCCTGCATGTGACATTCTTATTTTTATAGCATTATTTTATTCTATCTACATCACTTTAATCTTACATGTTTACTTAAGAGCTAATAGGTCCAATTAACGGTGATTTGAGGGTCCAAGTTCCTTGAATAGAGTTCTAACGATCCAAATCAATATTTTCATATTTGATTGTAGATCCACCATCTACATAAACAAAACAACATTTACCTAGAGAAATAAGGTAAACTAATTGTAGCAAAAATCTAACTTCAATTTCAATATTGCCAAATGCTCATATTGATCCAAATTTTGCTTGTCATGTGGGTTCTCATTCTAAGGCACCTGCCCTATCACAGTTTAAATATCCATTGCAATCTCAGTCCTTTTTTGTAAAAACATTTATTAGCAAATTAAAAAAAACCTACCAAAAGACAAATGGTTAGGAAACTCAATCAAACAGTCAAAAAATGGTAATGAGCAGAGAAAATTAGTGGAAAATTGCTAAACAAATGGGGCTCAGATCCTTTTATTTATCCACAATCACCATAGCCAAACAGAGAAAAATGGTGTAAGCTTGGTACCATGATGAAAATAGCAAAGAGAAAAAAGACCCTAGGAATTTTGAGGTCCCACCCTCCAAATGCCAAAAGCATAAATCCACAAAACAACCTCCCCAATCCCTGGTCTTAACACCCCTTAAAAACCACCTTTCCCTAACCAATTCCTAAAGGCCTGCACACATCAACAAATCTTAACGGCCAAGACCAGTGTTGACATTTCCCTCATAACTGACATGCATATTTCCCTTTTACCCCTCCTTCCATAGACAAACTTCAATAGATGCTAACACAAATACATCTTATAAGACCTCAAAATTAATTAAGTATGATTAGTGTAAGAAATGGTGAATTAGTGTGCCATGATGTATTTTGAGCTTAATTTAACTATTTTGTGATATTTCCAAATTAGTGTTACTTCTAATTATTTTTAAACACTCTTAATTATTTTTATTTGTTATTTTGAATTTTGAAACAAAATAATTTGTCAAATGCCTGTATATCCTTCTTTGAAAACCATGTGCTGAGAACATGGTTTTACCTGAGTGGAATTATCCTTTCCCTCTCTATTTATTTTCCTCACTCTCCCTCTCTTCCTCACTTTCACGTTCTCTCTCTCTCACTCTCAGACTCTCTCTCTCTCGTCTCTCTCACTGCCTCCCTCATTCTCTCTCCCTCTCGCAATTTTGATTCAAATACAAAGCTCAAGCTTCGATTCTCAGCAGATTGGGAGCTCGAAAATGCATTGGAACAATCATAAAGTTGAATTCAAACTCAAAATTTGAGGTTAGTTTGTTTATTTTTCAAATTTTCAAACTTTTCCCAAATTTCTCAATTTGCTTAAAATGTTGAAATCTGAGTTTTATGAGCTTAGGAAACCTTCAATCTAAGTTAATATGACTTAAATCATCTAGAACCTAGGCTTGATTGATGAAAAATGGATTAAACCAAGTTTTTCTCTTTTTTTATACTTTTGGATTTCTATGAAAATTTCTATGTAAATCTTGTTCAAATGTGTTTAAAAGTGTTCTAGTATGTTTTTCTATCATTTATGATCATTATGCATGTTGATGCTTATTGGAGTTTGGCGGCGAATCAACACCACATGCGACTATGCATGGTAGATTGCTCTTCCCTGTTTGGCTCTACCTGAGCGGGTGGACTTGCAACAAGAGGAGGGATACTTTGGAGGCAAGAACAAGATAGGTTAGTCAATAGATAAGGGCTCTCTGATGCTCAAGGTAGGGGTTGCTCGATAGAGAACAAAAACTTGTTAGGTGGGAAGGAGCATGCATGCTGGATGCAATAAATGCACCCTATTTATAGGTTACCACTTGGACCGGGTGTTAGGTGGGTTTTGCCCAACCCGTGTGTCACATCAAGGTGTGTCAGAAGGTAGAGGACAAGTGTTGTGCCTTTTACAAGTGGATTGTTTCCCATCTGATGGCAAGTTGTCCTCCATCTATTAGCCAATGATAGCAAGTAGCAGTCCACTTACAAGTGAAAAGAATCCGACTGAGCTAGTGTTTGACCCGAGGAGGTGACCAGTTACGGTGCAGCCCGAGGGACCCTAAAAAGGACCTCGGACAAATGATCCAAGCTCATCGGGATCAGTTGTTAGTTCCCCATGGCTTTGTTGAGCTTCTTAGCTGACCACCCAGAGTAAGGCTCCTTGGCGGTGGTATCGAGCTTACCTTCAACAGTAGCTCCAAGTTCACTTGGTCGATGCTCAGCCGGGTGGACTATGCTGAGTGGGTGAGGTCGGCTTAGGATGGGAGTCTAAATAGCATCCCAAGGTAGTGCAAGGTGAAAGTGCATGCAATGATGCTTGGAGGGACACATGTCGTAATGCGATTGAGTATTTCCCTAATAGGCGTAATCATGGTGCCTCTTCATTTTCTGCACCTGGGTTTTGAGCCTGGAACAGCTATAAATAGGGCTTTTCTCCCTGTCATTTTCACGTGCAATCAAGCCCACACTTCGCCACCCTTGAGTTTTAGCTGCTGAGACGTAGTTGCCAACCCAAGAACTCTTCATTCCCAAGCTTCCATGACCCGATTAGGTAATTTGTGAAGGAGCGCAAGAAAAAATGAGTGACCTTTTGAACTCGCAAAATGTTAACATCTCTTAGTCAAATAGTAGCAACAAGACTGAGGAGTTGACCTTCGTGGAGGTTGACATAGAGGGATTATCATCGAAACAGGATGTAGCAAGCTGGCTGGCCAAAATATTAAGGGTTGATGCCAAGACAGCACTTGAGCAGGAGTTCCTCGACTTAATGGACGGAGGGCGCTCGATGAGACTGTGTAGGGGCAAGGATCCCTATATCATGGCGGCCTTCGCTGGCACGTCCTGAGTTACAGCCTAGGAGCAGGCCAAGTTGGAGGTAGCTGCCGATGTACCAAGCACCTTCGGTCGAGATTCTGGGCCCCTGTCTAGGTCATGGGCAGGGTGACCGTTGACATTCTCGATGAAGAGGAAGTGGCTGAGGAGGCAGAACTGGAGATGAGCGCCGCCAAAGACGAGGACAAGAGGGTTGTCGTCACTCGAGTCTGGGGAGTGATTGCTTATCGCGTAATCTGGCCTAGGCAAACATTAGTAGCGGCCTACTCTAGTGCAATGATAGCATCCTGACTCGAGGACTTGCGTCAAGAATTTGATATCTTGGATGAGATTGTCCTCATCGCACCCGAGGAGAATGATTCACCCTGACTCCACCCGAGGGGTGTATAACTTTGTATGCGGAGTTATTCAGGGCCGGGCTATGCCTTCCGCTCCACCCATTCCTCTATCGAGCATTCAATGACCTAAATGTTTGCCCAGCTCAACTCAACCCAAACAGCTATAGGTTGTTGATTGGGATGTACATATTATTGAGGTACCAACAGGCTACTGAGATGCCGTGGGAGGCCTTTAAATAAGTGTATAAGATGAAGAAGTTTCCTCAACAGTCTGACTAATATTACGTTACTAACTTCAAGAAGGACTTTATCTTGGGCAACCCCAACTCGGACAAGCTTTAGAAGTTTGAGTGGTTTTACGTTAGGGGAAATTATCTAGCCCAAGCCGATGAAGCCATCCCTACAGATTAGCGTGTCTTGAGGACATTTGAGTAGAGGCACGTGTGGTCTAGAAGGCCATGGGTGCCAAGCCACATCATCAGGGTAGTCGAAGACCTGTTCAACAAGTCAGAGGCCATGCGGCAACAGGCATTCCTACTCTGGAAAGAAACCCTTTCCCATTATGGCTGGTTAGGGAGTCCAGTAGAACCAATCCCCCTTCCAACATCCAACCTGCCTGGTCAGTCGGGCAGGTGAAGGTGGCGAGGCCGAGCGCCACTGATATCCCAGGGCCAAGCACTTCTAGATCCAGGTGGCTGATGAGGGAGTCATCATTGTCTAGAACCAAGGACTCGTCGAATGGCTCCTCGACGCGGGGCCACCCGTAGCAAACAAGGACCTCATGGACGTGATTTGGTTCTTGTGCCCATCCGGCCAACTCCAGATTGGAGGTGAGCTCTGAGTTTTTTTTTTGTTGTCGAGCTTGTCTTGACTTAGGTGTTTTCTTGGTTCTGTAGAGATATCTTCCCGACCAAGTAATGCAGAGGAAATGCATGCCATGTTGGAGGAGTGCCTTCGCTGTCAAAAAGGGAAGGCAGTGGTCAGGAAGAAATAGAAAAGGACCCCAAGACTAGAGTTGCCACTACGGTCCAAACAGCTGCCGCAGTCTGAGCGACCATCCCAAATAGTCCAAGTTCCCCTACCACCACCGACGACGACTGGGGCTTCGTCAAGCCAAACCCCACCTCCCTCCGTCATAACCACTGTGGTGCCTTCCACGGGAGACCCTCTGAGGAGGTGACCAAATTACTACCGCCACATCCTAGAACACCTCGAGGATGATTTTCCCGAGGAGTCATCCTTAGAGAACCTCAGAGGAGAGGACTTCGAAGGCCTATCCAATGCTGCCTTCTACTCTACGACCAAGATGAGTGAAAGAGAAATCTGGAATCCAAACTCCATTTGAATTTAATTTATCTTTGTGCTCTAACCTCTGTCTTTTTAGGCATTCACGTTCTTGGACCTGGCCTACATAGCCAGGCAAAAGGAGCTGAACCTGCAGAGGAAGAGGCTCAAGAAGATCGCCCTTGAAAAAGCCAAGGTCGAGAAGCAGCTCGTTGCCAAGAACATCGAGCTTGATCAAATCAAGGAGGCTCTTGCTTAGGCCAAAAATGAGGCCAGGAAGGCAAAATAGGAGGCCGAGCAAGCCAAGGCAAGGGAGGAGGAGGCGAGGAAGGCGGCCAAAGAGGTGAGATATGAGGCCGGCTTGTCCTAGGATGAGGTTGTCCTACTCAGGGGTTAGCTGCAGGCGTCCCAGGCTGAGCATTAGCGTTTCTAGGATGAGCTGCCCAGCTAACTCACCCAGGCCGTGGAGGACTTCAAGGCATCCCCAGAGTACGCTGACTACTACTACTTTGGCATGACTAACATGCAGGATTACCTCATCAGGAAGCATCCCGAGGCAGCCGGTTTCAATTGGTCGCTCATTGTTGAGCCAGAATAGGGTGGAGTGCAGCAGCTCGAACAAGAGGAGGTTGTCAAAGTGGACAATAAAGACGACGGGGACAACTAGGGTGGAGACGGTGATGTCGGGGATGGTGTCCAGGCCTAGTTTTTATTTTCTTCTTTCCTTTATTTGGGTTCAGAAGGTGCTCGATTATTTGTACCTCCTTACCACTTCTTATAATAAAATTTTTATTTTCCCAAGTTTATCGCTTCTTGGCGTTTTCTTTTCGTTTTGATCTTTAAATTCTTTTTCAAGTGTGATTGTCCTCGGATTAAAAATTTTTCTTTAAAAGCTCATGGGGTGGCTCCCCAGGAACGAATTCGAACTTCCTTCCTTAGAGTAAAGTGCTTCTCGGGAGAGGAATTGAGTTGCGGATTTTTCAAGTTGGATGTTCCTAAGGAGAGAACTTTTTTGAATTTGGGATTCTGAACTCACATCTTCCCAATTACATTCTCGTCGAGTTCAGCGTCTCAGTAATGAAGCATCTTACTTTCCCATGTTAAACATTCTATGGAAAGAAACATCCTAGGAAAAGCGATTACAGAGTTAGCCGAGCAGGGAAAGCCCATTTCTCGATCGGGCAAAGTACAATGGCGTGTGGTACCCTATACCCTGTTGCCCCCTTAGACTTGTTTAAGATAATTGAAACAAGTCTAATATTGGTCGGGCATAGTGATGCTAGGGCGACTTTATCAGGGTGGTCTGTTCAGCGATAGACTAATGGTCGGCATTATGTCGATCACCCCCTAGTCTGGTTAGTTGAGATGACTCTCCTTCTTCGGGAGTTAGTGTCATGTCTCCTGGACTAGAGTTACAGCCCCCTTTTTGGAAGTTGTATTTTTCTTAACACATATTGCTCAATGGAATAGTATAGGAATTAAAATTTTCATTGATATATAATATTTACATTGTAGTCCTGTTTAGTAGGCCTAGTTACAAAAAGAATGTAGCCAGAGATCAAAAAGAGTTTCTAACGTCAATTAGCAAAAGAATTTTTTTAGGAACTCAGCATTCAAAGGATGATCGAGCAAGTTACCCTCCATGTTCGATAGCATGTAAGTGCATGGTCGAACAATTTCGATGACCTTATATGGTCCGTCCCACTTTGGACGAAAGGAACCCAGCTCGGGCTGCTGAACGGTGACCTTCTTTAGCACCAAATCTCCAACTTTGAATCTCCTTAGTTGGACCTATTTGTTATAGTACCGAGGAACGACTTGGTTCTGATTTGCATTATGAAACGCTGCACGGTTCCTATTATCCTCAAGCAAATCAAGTTGGACATCATGGCCTCAACATTTCAAACTTTTTCATATTGTTTGACCCTGAAGGTTGGCAGTCCTACTTCAATCGGGATGACAGCCTCGGCCCCATATACAAGAGAGAGTGGAGTCTCCCCGGTAGCAGTTCAGGCCATTGTTCGGCAGGCCTAGAGCACCTTTGGGAGCTCATCAATCCATGACCCTTTGAGGCCCTCAAGCTTTTTCTTCAAGTTGTCCTTGATTGTTTTATTGTCAACTTTAACTTGCACATTACTCTGAGGATAGCTCGGAGAAGAAAAGACCTTCTTGATGCTGATCTGCTCGCATAGGTGAAGGAGACTTGAGGATTCAAACTGCTTTACATTGTCGGTCATAATGGTATGCGAGATCTCATCGACAAATAATGTTTCTCCATACAAAGTTTGCGTACTTGGCTTCGATCATGTTGGTGCATGGCTCTACCTCCACCCATTTAGTGACGTAGTCAATGGCCACAATGTAGTACTTAAACTGAGATCAGGCTTGGGGATGGGGTCTTATTAGATCAATCGCCCATTTAATAAAAGGCCATGCTGATGTTACCGAGGTAAGTGGCTCAGTGTGGTGTCCGGGCACCTCGCAAACTATTGACATTTTAGGCATTTTCGCATGAAGTCTTTATAGTCCTTCTCCTATGGTCAGCCAGAAATAGCCCTATTGAAGGCATTTTTGGGCCAAGGATCACCCCCGAGAGTGATTACCACATAGCCCCTTGTGGATCTCCTTCATCAGATATTGAGCTTCTTTGAGCCCTACGCACTTCAAACACGGTGTAATGTAGCCTCACCGATATAGCTTCCTACCGATCATCGAATACCAGGCTGAGTTATTATAGATGTAGTGTGCCTTTTCTTGGTCGCTAGGCAATTTAGCTGTGGTCAGGAATCGGATGATCGGGTCCATCTAGGTGGTCTCCTACTCTTCGGCTACACATGCCACTTCTTTGTTGATACTCAGCTTGGCTAATCTTTCAATAGGGACCGACGTTAACTCACTGTCGGCTAGGCCCGAGGCGAGCCGAGCAAGTGCATCAGCCTTAAAGTTTTTCGATCTAGGTATTTGCCTGAATGAGTAAGATTTAAACTACCCAAGCAATGCCTTGACCTCTTATAAATACACAGTCATGGATTCTGTCTGATCTTGAAACACCTCTGTGACCTATTGGATGATGAATATAGAATCGCTATGGATGACTAAACGGTTTACCCTAAGATCCCTAGCGATTCTTAGTCTAGCCAGAAGTGCTTCGTACTCCACCTCATTGTTAGAGGCTTTGAAATCAAACCAAAGTGCGTGGATTGTCTTATACCCGTCCGGGCTTGTCAAAACCAACCCAGCACCCAAACCTTCAGCATAGGAAGATCCATCTACAAAGAGCTTCCATTTTGGTTCTAGCATGGCATGATCACCTTTACTATAGCTAGGGGGCATCTAGGACTTCCACGAGTGCCTTCTCAACTAATGGTGTGCCTTACTTGGTATCGGTGAACTCGACAATGAAATCTACAAGGGCTTGGGCCTTGATGGCCATCCTTGGTACAAAATGAATGTCATACTGGCCAAGCTCGACCGACCATTTGGCCATCCATCCCGATATCTTTGGACTCTAAAGAACTTGCCAAAGAGGGAACTTTGTCTGGACTCATATTGTGTGGCCTTGAAAATGAGGTCGTAGTTTTTGGAGCAAAAGTGACAAAGGCGAACGCCAATTTTTCAAGTTAGAGGTACCTTTCCTCGGCACCCTGAACACATGGCTTGTGCAGTTGATAGGCTTCTAAACTCCGTCTTCTTCTCAGATGAGGACTGAGCTAACGACCTTCTTGGACACGGCAAGGTAGGCATACAATACTTCCCTCGGTAAAGGTTTGGATAGGAGCGAGGGCGTAGCTAAGTATCTCTTTAAATTCTAGAAGGCTTCTTCACACTCGCTGCTCCACTCAAACCTCCCCTTGAGTGCTTGAAAAAATGGATGGCACTTGTTCGTAGACTGGGAGACGAACTTAGAGAAAGCCGCTACCATGCCAGTAAGTTTTTGTACCTCCTTCACTATCTGAGGTGAATGCATGTCTATAATAGCTTGAGCCTTGGCCGAGTTGACCTCGATTCCTCTTTAATTAACAAGAAATCTGAGAAATTTACTCAAGCTAACCCTAAATGCGCATTTCGCTGAGTTGAGTTTCATCCTATACTCCCAGAGAATGTCAAAGCTTGCTTAGAGATTGGCCATGTGGTCCACTGCTCGGACAGATTTAACTAACATATCATCCACGTAGACTTCCATGGTTTTGCCGATCAGCCAAGCAAACATTTTGTTGACTAGGCGTTGGTAGGTGGCCCGAACATTCTTAAGTCCAAAGGGCATTACTACATAGCAGTAGAGCCCTTGATCGGTAATAAAGGCTGTTTTTATTTGATCTTCCTCAACCATCAGTATTTAGCTATAACCAGAATAGGCGTCCATGAAGCTGAGCAGCTCGTGCCTAGCAGTTAAATCAATGAGCTAGTCTATTCAAAGCAATAGAAAGCAGTCCTTGAGGTAGGCCTTATTTAGGTTGGTGTAGTCTATACAAACCCATCATTTTCCATTCGACTTCTTGACTAGAACTACATTTGCTAACCACTCTAGATACTTTACTTCTTGGATGAACCCCGCGTTTAATAGTTTCTGGACCTCTTTATTAATGATGGCATACCTTTTTGAGTTGAAAGCCCTTCTTTTCTGAATAACCAGCTTGTACTCTAGTTAGCCATTAAGATAATGATAGATTATGCTCAGATCAATGCCAAGCATGTCCTCACGAGACCATTCAAACACATCCTGATACTTTATAAGGAGCTTCTCAAAGTCGGCCCGGATCTCAGGTTTTAGCTGAGAGTCAAATTGGACCATACAGTCGAGATGTCCTAGATTAAGATTGAATGGCACCAGATCTTCGACGAAGGTGGCCATCACTTCCTCCTTGGGCATACGAGCATCAAGGTCAGAAAGCATCTTGGGCACTAGCTCGGTTGGGAATTGTATTTCATCAATCTTATAAATGGTTGAGACATTTAATTGTCAAGCCAATGCAGCCTTGACAGCATTAGCATAACAAGCTCGAGAATCTTTCTATAGTGACCTGATTACTCAGACCCTGTTGTCTGTTGGGAACTTCATGGCTAGGTGATAGGTGGAGACTACAGCCTTCAGTGTGTTTAACATTGGATGGTCGAAAATAATATTGTATTGGGAGGGTGTTTTGTCAACAATTAGAAAGTTGATGACGCGTGTTACGCTAGCAATGCCCTCATCGACGGTGACTGGCAGGCCGACCTTCTCGACTGCTCTAATGCATTTACTTGTAAAGCCGTAAAGTGGTGTCTGAACTAGGATAAAGGTAGCATTGTTGATCTTTAGCTTATCGTATGCTTGCTTGAATAGGATGTCAGCTAAGCTACCATTGTCGATCAGCACACGTCGTACTATGTTATTAGCGATGGGCAATTCGCACACAAGAGTATCATTGTGTGGATGGATTAATTTGTCCACCTCTTCTTTCGTGAAGGTGATTGGCATGTCTTGCTGACAGCAAATTTTATTGACATACTTGGACATGTTAATGAGCTTGCCCCTCTCGACCAGCCGAGCTTTTTGGACGGAAGCCTACCAACCACTCGATGTGTCCTTGGTGACAAGCCCTTTGAAGATTGTGTGAACAATATTTAGGGGTTCTGAGGCATTCCCACCATCATTGCTTGAGCAGTTCAGTGCATCTCAGCTCGGTTGGTCGTCTGTCTAAGCCACAAAGCCCGTAAATGTTTGTCTTGAATTAGTCACTCGATCTGATCCTTGAGCTGAATGTAGTCGCGGGTATTATGTCCAACGTCCTTATGAAAATTATAGTATTTGCTTTGGTCCCGTTTTGCTTTGTTGCCCTTGAGCATGGGTGGGTCAACAAGTAGGTTTTTGCTGCTCACCTGGGCAAGTACCTCATCAATCCTTGCTCCTAGGGGCGTATAGCTTTGGACTTCTCGATTTACACTTTCAGCTTCTCGGTCTTATTGTCCTTCTTTTGCTTTTTATTATGCTCGACGCTTGACTGTTTGGGTGTTTTCTTCTGCTTCGTCTCCTTCCTTGTGCTGCTACTGCTAGCTTCTTCTCTACAACTCTTAGATATTCAGCCAGTTAGCATACCTTTGCGCATGGTCAAGCATATGAGAAAATGTGCTCGGCTGCTCGAATGCCAACAGCCAGGTTAGCTTCTCAGTCTTAGAGACCCCCAATGAAGGCGTGTTTTAGGGTCTCATCTTCGACGTGCTTAGCTTCGAGCGTAGCTTGGGTAAACCGGTTTATATAACCTCGGACGTTGCCATCTCCTTGCTTAACGGCATATAAATAGGTTATTTCCTTTCTCCTTGTTTTTGCTATGGAGAACACTACCGTGAAGGCGTCTGAGAACTACCAAAAAAAAGTGATCGAAGTTGGTTCAAGTCACTGGAACCATTGTTGAGCTGGTCTGGTCAGGGTCAACGAAAAAGCCTTGCATATGGCTGCATCGCTGGCATTTTCTAGGAGCATGTGTCCTCGGTATAATTTGATATGCTCGTCAACTATGTCATCCTGTTGTAGGCCTTGATTTGTGGGACTTTAAATTTGGGTGACATGAGGGTTCGCATGATGGCGTCGGTGAACGGCAGATCTAAGGCACCGACATCATCCAAACCTGAATGGTTGTTGTGGATTTCATCAATTTGGTGTTGCAATTCCCGAGACTGGTGACTATTGGTATCTTCAGGCAGTTCACCCTATAGGGTGCTTCACCCTCAACCCTGTCACCTGCTATGGGGTGGCGATTTGGCTATGGTTTCCCCTGGCACCTGAGCCGATCAAAAATAGATGCTCGAGAGCCCTTTGGTGACGAAGCCCGTGCTTCCTAAGGGCCAAGGCTGTAATGCCCGCCTTTTTCTTCTATGGACACTTATGTTAATTTAACGTTAGAATATGATATTTTAGTGTTATTATTATTTATGATAAGTAAATTAACTTTTTATTTAGTAATGTCACAAGTGATGGCCTCATGGGATCGATGTTCATGTCAAAAGTGATGATAAGCTTAAATATAGTTATTTTTTTTAGAGTTTCAACTTGCTCTAAATTCATAATCTTTATCATGCTCTAGGGTTATGTATGCCTACAGTTATATTCTTGATAATGACATGAATTTTATTGCATATTTTCTTATTTTTATAACGTTTATGATGCCATGATAATTACACGTGTAGTATTTTTTTATTATGTCATTAAGAAGTTAAAAAATATAAAACGTCCAAGAGAATAATGTGAAAATTAATATTTTAGGGTTATAGAGTAAATATTATTGTTGTATATAGTAATTATGTATTATAATTATTTTATATTATATTATAATATAATGTATTTATTTACATTATTATATTATATTATATTATAGATTATATACTACATATATATTACGTTAACTATTAAAAGAAGTTTACGTATATTATAAAAAAAAAAGAGAATCACTACAATGGCGTGAAACGGAAAAAAAAAAGGAAAAAAAAAGGAAATTGAATTAGATTAGAATTAGGGTTTTCCACACCCATCTAATCTCTTCTCTCTCATAAACCTATAAATAAATCTTTAAGCCACCAAAGTCTTCACTCTTTTAATTTCTAACCAAAGAAACTCTCTCTAAAATTTTCTTAGACACTCTCTTTCTTCCTCACGTTTTCTTCCCTTCTCTCCTTTATTTTTCTGAAAACAATTGACTGAAATATTGGGTTTTCGCTTAGATAAATTCAAGAGAATTGAGAAGAATCATTTTAGAGGTAAGAAACTCATTCTAGACTATTGCTGAAATTTTGTTTCCTTTGTAATCTGACCACAATAACTTCGTCTAAAAATTTCCATTTGCTCTGAAATTTTAGTATGATGTTTATATATATGTTCTGTGATATTCCTCAAAATTTCACATTATTTAGAATTTTCTATACTAAGATATTAAATTTTCATTCTATGCCACTCAAGACCAAATTGTTGCTAATTGGTATTTTGCATAAAAGTATAGTCCATGTTTAAGGGGCAAATGACCTTTGATTTGAATGAAATTTTACAAAGATATTCATGCATATGTTAAGTTATGATCTACAAAATTTCATGGTTACTTGATGAATATTTTATGAGTTCTTGAATTTTCTTTAAGATAGGTTTATGGCTGTCTATTAAGTGAATTCAGGACTTATTGTTTATGTGAGCTATTTGTATGGCTAAACAAATTTATTTGCTAATGAGACTTTTTGTGGTACTGTACATATATATATTATTAGATTGTTACAAAAATTTTAGGGTTAAAATAATTTTATTTTAATTATTGGGATTTTGTGATCGTATGTTGCTCACTACTTTAGGTAATTAGAGTTTATTTGGTCTCTGAATTCTAATGCACGCTTTGAATTGTTGAAAATTTATTTGAAACTAATTTTTGGATTTGTTATAGCTTTGGTGTATTATGTTAGTGTTAAAATTACTACTATGATCACTTGGATTCTTTTATTGTATGCCAATCCTCTAGTTCAGCCTGCCAATGGGCAAGTTCGGCCTGCTGACGGGCGAAGGATAAGATCACGAGTTTCACGTGGATTTTATCATATATTAATCCTAATTTGATTTTGATTTGAATTTTTGAGACCTAATCTGATAAGGACTGACCCCAGACCCAACCTCTATAAATAGGAAGTAAGTATTAAGAGTTATTTAGATCAATTGAGAGATTAAGAGTGATACTCTATTGGTGAGAATCTGAAACTCCTTAAGAGCTCTTGTTCACAAATCACAAACACTAGGTTTGGGTTCTCTCAATTGGTTGGAAGGAGAGTCACCTGGTGGAAAAGTTGTACGTGTGAGCCCACACTCACTCCAATCGTGGATAGAGAATAGCAAAGAAGACCAATTGGTTGAGGCACTTCTGGAATGTTACTTCTCTTCACAGATAGCGGGAGTTCTTTGGCATTCAAAGGTTAGTAAGATCTAGTTAATTTATGTATATAGCGTGTCAAACTTGTGTTTTGAAAAATACTCTAATATAAAATCTTTAAAATTTCACTACATACTATTTTTCCAACATGTATAAATACATAAATGAAATTACATAATTATGTATTGAAAACCGAGTTTGTAATCACACATCCTTGGACTAGAGAATTTTATGATTTAAAAATGTTGCTATAGAGAATGCAAGAAATTAAGAATATATTTCCTTTAGAAGTTTAACGTTAAATTAAGAAATGATTTTAAAGAATAAGTTTTATGAAATAATTTTTATGTCATGTTCTAAGAGAATGAATTTTAAGAAATTATTATCATTACGATAATTAATTTTATAAATGTTTTAATTTAGAAATGTTTTGTAATTTAAATTAAGTAATGTTTTCAAAAAATAGTTTTAAATAATTCTCTTTAGTTTTAAAAGAAAAGATGTTTGAGGTTATTAGAATCACATTTAAGAATTTTTTATTATATTATATTTAAATAATTAAGTCTTAAGAAATAATTGTTATTTGTTTAGAAGAATTATTTTAAGAAATACTAATAATTATTTTGTTTAGAGAGTAAATTTATTCCGCAATTTACTTTACATTAAAATATGTTTAAGTTCACGACTATGTAGTTTAGTAACAGCCATATAAGTAGGGTCGTTATAGTTGGCATCAGAGTCGGTATCATGCCATCATACTCGACGTTGTCTTGCTCCTGCGTGCCACAATTTAAGTAAGTTAAGTTAATTAAATGTTAAATTAAGTAACATTAGATAATAGGTGTAGATATTTTGAATAACAACAATCAAGCTATCGACATGCCAAGAATAGTTTTAGACATCTTTTCAAGGCCCGACACCAAGCTTAGTCCCAGGACGCATCAAACCACAGAAAGTTGTATTAGGTGCGCACTTCCTAAGTGAGCTAGAGCACACCTAGAATTGTGCGATCTTTTGAACCAACACATTGAGATGAAGACTCTTGGAGTATGAGTCCTAGCAAAAATATTTAGAACTATAACCAATGGTTTAAAAAAGAGCCATTGCTGGTACTTTTCCCCTTCTCTCTCAAGACTTGCTTCTCATTTTTATATCCATTAGGGAGCTACAATTAAGGCAGCTCTACTTTGAAAAGAAAAGAAGTCCGTAGGTCCTTTTCCACTTGATTGCTACCTCATGAGCAAAACCGCCCCTCATGTAACATATGAGCAAATCTACACTAAAAGTTGGCTGGCTTTATTGGCGAATGAATAATGCCCCTTACTCTACCATGAGAACAAAGAAAGCTGCAGTTAGGATACATGAAGGACAAAGAATAAAGTATACTTCAAAAAATTACCACCAGAGGTGATGATATTAAGCTGCATCTCCAAAGCATGAACGAGTTCTTTGGTAGAAAGGCCTCTAAACTTGACCATTAAAGAGGACATTGACATCCGGCCTAGAAATGATATAGAGTATAAGATAGGCACTGTACCACTATTGGGTTAGTGGCGTGCCGCAAGAGACGATTAAGTTGGTATACGTATAATGAAAGTAAGATTTATGTATGAACAGTGCAAGTTTCCGATGGGAAGAGTTTTATGTTATGTGATCTGTTGAAGACGAGTAAGGTCTCGAACTCAGCAATAGTCTATGATATGTAATAATTGCTAACTTAAAAAGTTTAATAATTTCGTGATATAAAAGTATCATGATATGTGATTGCTATGAATTATGATTGTTGTATGTATTATAAATACAATATGACTTATAAGCATGATGTGAAATAGTTGCTACCAAAAGAAAAATATTTAGTAACTCTATGATATGAAAGCATGAATGATATGTATATGTATGATATGAGTATGAATAATATGTTGCTAATGTTATGCATTTGTATGATATGTATATGCATGCTATGAGTGATACTTCTTATCTATACTATAAACACGATATAGCATATAAGTACCATGTAATGCATAATAAACATGCATGATAACGTCTATAAGAAATTCATTAAGGACTTAACCTCCTAGGTTATAGCGAAAGGATAGATTCTGTAAAATTGGAATCCCAATAAGGATAAATACGTGGGTCCTTACAAGGAATCTTGATATAAGCAGAAGTCTACGAGACAAGAGAAAAACTTCCTAGAGGTCATAGACTATCTATGGGTGGTTACTTCTAAGCTAGTATCTGACCATATAGACCCTACTATAGTAATCTCAAAATGAAATATTGCCTCCCCAACCTACTGTTAGAAAAAATGAATATATAATAATACAATAAGATAATTAATAAGTTATGTGTACTGGTTGAACACTGTCCTATGAGAAATTGGGATTACGCTAAGTAGAGGTTGTAGAAGGAAAGGTTACTTCTACTAACTAATGACACGTAAGTAACATCATAAGGACATAATATGATAAAAGAAAAGACAATAAACTATCATTAACTTATCTAGTCAAGAATACAAAAGGAAATAACCTTTGATCTATTCAATATCTAAATCACTAGAGATACATAGCCCAGATAGAGTAGTGAGAACAAAGGGAATCCATTAGAAATTTTCAAACAAAAGACACAGCTTGCCATATGATTTGATGGCACCTAGTCATTAATGGGTAGAGAACCAGTTTAAGACAAGTTGACAGAGATGTTTACCCCACTAAATTATTTATCTAAGAAGACCACCTCAAGTAGATGTGGTCTCTTTCTAGGATATAAAGTCTTTAGATAGACAAGAGTTATGGATTAAGTAAGATCGGAGACCATAGAGTCATACACCAAATCCTTACTAGTAATTGGAAATTAAGAAATATGAATGTAGGGTTAAGAGAAGCCCTTTGACCCACTAAGACATGTCGTTTTATGGAGAAACCCTGTAGGATTAGTAGTAGAGCAAGCTAATAAGAGTATCACTTTATCTTTACAAGAGAATTTAAATACGTAACAAATGGTCGAAACAACTTTAAGTTATTTTCGTCAAGAAAATTAAAAGTGTGCGTAGTCACAAAAAATAAGTATGAATATAATGTCATCTAAATAGTAAAATTTTATAGGACTCATAACAAGAAGCTGAGACTATGAAGTTCATGACACATCCTTCAATAAATGATAGACATGAGGAGTGACATCCTTCGAAAGTGTCGATGTGATCTCCCTGATAAGTGTATAGATGGTAAAGACTAAGGAAGCCAACGACGCCTAGTTAGTGTGATTAGCAAGTCTAAGAATAACATGTCAAGGCTTGGGATATAGTAGTAGTTTAAGGGCCATTTATACGCTCCTTTCAACACTAATAAAAAGTACACTGATCTTAAATAAGAGATAAGATACGGGGAGGATGACAAGCGTAGTGTCCACCAAGTAAGGTAGCACACCTAAAGCTAGTTTTGTAAGTCCATTTTAGCAATAGAAATTATGTAATAGGTAGGTAAGACTTAGCAAAAGCTCTTCCAGCCTCCATAGGACCAACAATACTTGTCCTTTGAAGCATATTACTATAAAAAAAATTTGGTAATCAAACCCAAGATTAGAGTGTTATGAGTAACACATTAAAATCATTATGACAATTATATCATGAATCTTATGTAAGATCCTAATAGATGTCAAGCCCATATTGTTTATCTAAAGGACAGATGAACATGAAAAAAAATATATGTAGATTTCTTCCTGATGGAATTTTGAATCCATCAAAACCACTAACTTGTAAGTATGCCTCTTAGTTATTTTTCCCATCCATATACAAAAAACAAAATGTAATGTTTTACTTTAAATACCCAACAAAGGAAGAAAAGATTCCAGCATACTCATTCCTCTTCTATAAAGAAAACCTTGTAAAGCTTAAGGTTCAATATCAAGGATTAGATTAAGAATGATTTGAATATGGTCAATAGAACTACAACCCATAGACATGAAAATAGAAAGAACATAAGATCAGACAATCTAAACTATGAACTAGGACCATTGATAGGAGTGTTTGCTCTGAAATTGTGATGACTTATCCAATTCAAGCAATAATGACAAAAATCAACTAGCTATGAAGTGAAAGGAGTTTAAGAACTTGATTAAGTTAAGTTAAGATGACAAGAATACAGTAAAGACACATATTTGGTGCCTCGTTGAATTAGTTCATAACTTTTAGTCTGGCTTGGACTCGACAACGAGGAAGAATAAAAGAAGCAGACCATCTAAGAAGGCTTATGAAGCCTGAGACACAACCTTACCAAAAGTTATAATAAGGGAGTCTTAGGACCACATAGAACATTATAGTGATCTAGAAAAGAAAGAATACAAAACCAACTATAGATACGAAAATCCACCATGTAGAAAGTTGAAGATAGATCATGAACATTTGCAAAGTAGAAACGAGATTAATTAGGAGTCCAAAACAAAGATGAGTCATGCAAATGGTGAAAAATCGTACGATGATTTAAGCATGAATTATGCCACCAAATAGATAGAGTCAGTTGAAGCTAGAATGACACCTAATTTCCTAAGGAAATAGCTCAAGAGTCTAGAATTACTATCCCAAAGTAGATAAAACATAGCCAAGACCCTAATAATTTTCTATAGGTTAAAGAAGACAACACAATTTTGCTCTTTCTGGAAGAGCATACCCCACTCGGTGGTACGAGATAAAGGTCTAGAAGGACCATCTACCTAGAAATGTGTTGCCGAATAGGAGTGAAATTTCCCAATCATTTATCGGATGCTACGATAGCATGTTTTAAATCCTATAATAAGTACCATTAAGACAATTGATAGCCTGATTTTCATACACTAAGAGATCCTGTCCACCCATGATTTAGCATCATAGTGGAATTTTCTCCTTGAAGAAAAGTGAATCTTTAACTTACCGCTAAGTATTTGGAAAAAATTAGTTGGAGACACAATTGTTTCAATTAGAAATATCCAAAACGATTAAGATAATCGAGTTGAAGCCATAGAAATTCTCATGTCCAATAGAGAGGTCACAAGATCAAACTTATTAGAAACCCTATAAATATGAAAAATGGGAACAAATTCTTTTTTACTCGCACACCCATGAAGGAGCGAGACATGTACAAGAGAGATCTAAAAGGGTAAGCTTAAGTGTTATGAACCCTTAGAAATTCAAGAGTGAGTAGATAAGCATGTTTTAGACTAGTATTATCACTAGTCCTAATAATTGGATGATAAAATTCTAAAAATCAAGGGATACGAATATGGATTTCTAGTTAATCCCCATGTAGCAAATCATGATCTGAATGCAGACACGCAACCTAGGATATGAAGAAGCATTAATATAAGACATAAATAATGAGAAAAAAGGGCCCTCTAGGTAGTAACACCATATCCCTTATCAAGGATTTTAGGTAGAATCACCAGATGAATGAAGCCCCACAGAAGTAAGTTATGAAGCATATACAATACCCTCAAAAAATAGGTGGTTTGTATTTGTTTTTACTTTTTTTTTCTTATTTTTTGAAAGTTTTAACTTTTTTCTCTTTTACTTAAAAATAATTTGGTAATGTTAAAGGTCAAAACTAATAGACCCTATATATAATTGGAATGACATTGCCAGACCAAACTAAAATAAAGAGATTTTGTGATAATTATTTCTCGTAGATTAGCAAAAAAAAGGAAAGCCCTTTGGGAGTGGCGTATGAGACAATTTATGCTTGTGAAAATGATTGTGTTCTTTATAGGAATGAGTATGAGGACAAGAATTGTTGTCTGGTATATCAGTTAGAAGTTTAAAATGGGAAAGGACCTAAAGACATGTGATTCAAGCTTTGTACTTTTGTCTAATTTCTTTCTAAGAAAGGTAAGGATTCTGATGGAGTCAAGTGTGCTTTTAATTCAAGCCAACTCCATGTTCATCTAGAAATAAATGATCCTACCTCTTTGCAACCATTTGTGAGAAAAAATGAAGAAATGTGTAAATGGGTTAATTACATAACTATACCTCTTATTTTTAATTATGTCTCAATTTATTTTTATGTTTTAAGAAACTATAAAAGTATTATTTGAATTTGAAAAACTTGTTTAAATATTATCTCTTCTATATTTTTGGACCAAAATAATCAATAAATACTTACTTGTAAGAAACTTCATAAAATATCTCTGTACAGGTTTTAGAATTCAAAAAGAATATCAAAATACAATTCCTTAATTTTAAAATATGGGTAAAGTTGTAAGGTGCTTTCAAATAATTGACTATTTTTTTTTTATTGTAGTTTTTTAGTGGAATATTGTGAACTTCAGTTTCATATCTCTGGCAATTATTTCAACTGCTCCTAAGTTTTAAATTTATGGACTAAATCTAATAGAGTGAAGAACCGACCATAAACATAAATATGAAACCTAGTACAATCCAAAATGCTTTTAGGAATTTAGGAGAAATGAAAAGAAGCTTGAAAGTACAAATGTTTCTAGTTCATTTGTTTCCCATTATGACTATGAAATGATCTACTATAGATACCGCTAGTTTATCACAATTTTTGAGGACAAAAATTTTATAGGGTGGGTAGAATGTAATGACCAAAAAAATCCAAAAATTAATAAGTGTGATTAATTAAGGATTTCCCATATCTACATAGTTAATTCATAAGAAAGTTTAAGTAGAGTTTATATATTCAAGTTTTTGTAAGAATTACGAGAAAATTGTAAGAATTCAATTCAAGGTGAGAAATTTTCTACAACATCTAGAAAATTCACCAGTTTAAATCACAACTTAATCATGATTTATGATGATAAATTTTCTCAATTAACATGCATTTTGAAAGTCTTAATAGCTAGAAGACTTTAGTAACATATAATGTTATGAATGCAGAAATTTATGTGCTCTTTATATGAAACACAAAGCAAAAGTGATGCTATGATAGTACACTTGGATAATTAAAAATAATTATTCAATGCACTAAATTAAGCTTTTATGATTTAATAATATCATGTATGGATCAAAATAGCAGCCTTTGTAAGAATCTTAATTATAATATCTAAATTGAGATGAATTGATAAAAAAGAATTTTTGACTCAATTTAATTACATTAAATTCTTGTATAATGTTAGTTTAGTGAGAGAACTTTAGATCGTAGCGATCAATAGCTCTGCACCATAATCTAGAAATGGTGAGCACAAAGTTTATAAATATAAGATCGATCTCAATCTTAATGAGATCATACAATATGATAAGAGTTTTTAAGTCAAAAGGATTAATGGAAATTCAAGAATTTACAATATCCTTTATGCACAAAGTTAGTTATATATGTGTGTTAGTAACCACATAAAGTTAATAATAAAACAATAGTAGTAGTAGCAGTAGTAGTAGTAGTAGTAGTAGTAGTAGTAGTGTGTGTGTATATATATATATATAAAGTTATGGAATTGACAAGTGTTTGCACGGGCCTCTATGGCAATGCAATATCACAAGCAACTTAATTTCAAATCCATATTATGATTAAAAAAAGTAAAAGTGTCCATAATTTAAACATGTTCCCATAAGGGAATTTTCTTCAAACAATTTGCGCTTTACCTACAAAACTTAAATTATGTCACGATCAAAGTTTGATTTGAATTGAATTGCAGATAGTCAATTTATGTTACAAAATCTTTATAGAAGATGGCTACTATTTTTATGGTAGAAGTAGAATACCATATTTTAAATATATAATATATTTTCATATTAAGTACAAAAATATAGCTAATAAAGGAAGAAAAATATAATGAGAAATACATGTTTTATTTATTAGTTAGCATTTTAAAGTTTTAGAATTTACGAAAAATTATTTTTACCATAGAAATCGGGTTTTAAGTTTTGAACCAAATCTCTTGAATAGAGAGTATTATTCTTAGAAAAAAATGGTGAACATAGTTAATCACCAATTTTGAACACAAATGTGCCAAAGTTTAAAATTTCAAAATAAAATCATGAAATGCATAAATATGGATAAATTCATGAAAATGATTTTGACGACAGCATGGAGATTTTTATAAGACAATAATACAGTAAGAAAGTTAGAGTTTATTTAATTAATTTTATAAAGACCAAGAGTAATGCAGTTTTTATAGTATGGCTATGTTTACAAAAACTTCAAAGTTACGGTTTAAATTTGATGAATTCGATACGACACAAATAATACCATGAGGACCATAGCAGTGTCCATATATACATGTGAAAAAATTCTCCACAACTAATAAAAAAAATCAACTCCTCTCCCTCTCTGCTCAAACTCAAATCAAGATTCTGGCCTTCGTTTTCATCACCTCTTACACCAATAGATAAATCACAATGAACTGAGTCCAATGGTATGCTGTGCTGACCATGACTCCACTAAAGAAATCTGCAATTGTCAATCAAAGCCGTGGACACCCACTTTCTTTCTAGTAAGATTTCTCCACTGTTCGGCATCTGATTGACATGATTTCAGTTTCCAAAGACTTAGATCTATGACAGGAACAAAATCCAGTAGGTATTACCCCTTGATTTTGGTCAAAAACACCTTGTTAGAGCTGGTCGTTGCTACTTTTCATGCCAACATCAATTTTACTTTCTCTGACAATGGTGAGACACACCGTCGATGCCATGAAGCTCAGACCACCATGGGAAATCTTTTTCCCCAACCAATTTTAGTAAACCATGATTGCACGATGGAGATCGAAAGTGCACAGTTGCTAGCCACTGGAGAAGCCTTTGTTTTTACTAGTCTCGATGATTTCACCCTAAATTGATGAAGGGGAAATGCTCAAGCATCCTAGAGAATGAATCTCCTCCTTCAATTTCATAGGATTTGATTAGAAAAGTAGCGAACCACTGTCATCATCTTACATCATCATGGTGGTTAATTTTGTCATTGTAGGTGGAGTTAAGCTCTATGCTACACCCAAAACATTCAGAGGAGCTCAAAGTACAAAACCTCTCCACCAATTTCATGCAATAGTCACTGGAGAGCCGCTATCCATGCCAACATTTTTTCACAAAAATTCCAAACTTGATCTGCTATGTTTGACGCTGAATTTCGTAATAATGAAGTGACTAATGAGCTCAAGAGGTCAAGAACAGCTAGAAGCTGAAGCATCACCATCCACCAACCATTAGAGCCACCACACGTGTCCTATACACCGTTGCGGGTGGTCAGGCTCTAGCGAGGCGCGATTTTCATGCCCTCGATCTCCGATGAGAAATCTGAGACCATCTCCTGTTGTCCTCCATTTGAGCTAATTCCACTCTATTGAAAATCATTTGGTACCAACTGCATATGGATCGAGACGATGCATACCAAAGTAGTGGAGTCTAGAATGATGTTTTCAGCAATGATAAATCTCCAAGAAGCACTTTTAGCCATCCATGGTCCTTTGAGGACCATTTTTGAGCAGGTTGCTTAGACTGTAGAACAAGGGAGATATAACTGGACCCACTTAGCTTAGAATCTAAGTAAGTAGGAGCCTCATCTATATCATGAATAGTTTCGAAATAAAATATTTACATGTTTTCATTAAAATTTATGAAATGCATGATCAGTGATATGTTATGCCATGCTATTTATGTTATGTTGTACTAGGTTAAGTCATGATATGCTATGTTGTATTATGTTATGAGTATGATTTGTTAAGTTAAAGTCATGCCGTATATTGTTATGTCATGATTATGTCATGAGCAGTATGTGATGTATGTAGTACTAAATTATACTGCTTACTCACTTTTAATTTAGTATGTTTATTATTTATGAATTTGTAATACTATATAGTAACATGTCATACTGCATACATAAAATAAGATAAATGAAGCAAAAAAAAAAAAACAAGTTAAGGGTGTCGTACCAACCTCTCGATGTAAGGGGAGGCTTTGACTCAATTTAGCATAATTTATGATCTCAGTGTTGTTCGAGACTTCGCGAACCCTAACTGTTTGAGGATCGCATGAAAGCCGATATGATCATCTGAGCCCAATCAGTAAGATAAGTTAAAGCTTGAATAATTAAGTATAAAACAAGTCGATAATCGAGCATAAAATGTTCATATATGTTCTATTTAATGTTTTTCAATGATGCTTTGTGAGTTTAACTTCCTACTTGCTAAGTGAAATATTTTTTAAGTATATTTATGCTATAGCTAAAGAAACTATCAACAACACTTGATGGACAATGATGAGCGACGAACAAATGGTGGAGATGTAAATGGATATTGCTTACAAAAATATAACATTTCTAGATTTTTATTTTACAAAACTGTGCACCTTTTTTTATTTACATAATTATGTACATATAAATAAATAAATAAAATTACGTAATTATCTATTGAAAACCGAGGTTGTAATCATACAATCTTGGACGAGAATTTTAGGATTTAAAAATATTGCAATAGAAAATACAACAAATATAGAATATGTTTCCTTTGGAAATTTAACGTTAAATTAAGAAATTATTTTAAAGAATATATTTTATGAAATTATTTTTATGTTGGGTTCTAAAAGAATGAATTTTAAGAAATTATTATTATTACGATAATTAATTTTATAAATGTTTTAATTTAGAAATGTTTCGTAATTAAATTAACTAATGTTTTAGGAAGAAATAGTTTTTAAAAATTATCTTTACATTTAAAAGAAAATATTTATGAAATTATTATAATTACATTTAAGAAATTATTATTGTGTTAAACTTAAAGAATTGTTCTAAGAAATAATTATTAGTTCTTTAGAAAAATTATTTTAAGAAATAATTATTATCTTTTCGTTTAGAGAAAAAAAATTATTTCTTAATTTGCTTTGTGTTAAAGTATGTTTAAGTTTATGATTATATAATTAAGTAACGGCCACGTAAGTAGGGTCGTTACAGCTACCAAAAAATTAGTAGGCAAACCTCAAAAATTTGGTTTCTAAAAGTGGATTGGCATGCTCTTTTGCCACCAAAATTTGGTAGTGAAAAACATAATCAACTACCTAAATATTGGTAGCAAAATAATTTTGCTACCAAAGACTTTAGTAGCTGAATGTTTTTGCTTCTAAAATATTTGGTCTCGAAGACCCCATTGGTAGCTAAAACTTTATGAATCGGCTACCAGAAATTTGATAGCAAAATGTTTTTACTACCAAGATATGTAATAGAAGATGTTTTTGCGACCAAATTTTCAAAAGTAGATACTTATCTAGTCATCAAACAAGACCTGAATCTACTATTAAAAGTTTGGTCGCAAAATAGTTACCAATTGATTGGTAGTAAAATCGTGTAATTTTTGGTAAGATGCATATTATTTGATAGCATAATTGTATTTTATTCAGTAGCATAATCGGAAGCAAAACCCTATAATTTTCACAAATACATACATGCGAATAAAATTAAAGATGACAAAATGAAAAAAAATAAAATGTCTGATATTGATAGCTCTAACATATCTTAATATAGTTAAGAATCCAAAGTAAATCTTTCAATAGTCATACTTAAAGAAATTTATCTACTAATAATGAATATATAAGTCTTACACCAGCAAAAAGTATTCAAGAAACAGGGGTTGGTAGTGGTGTTGGTGGTTGGTCTTCCTCTCTTGATGCAAAGGACATAAGATGCTCCGAAGACGGTCTAAGTTGTTGAAAATGTCTCTCAATTAACTCATTTTCATCTTAGGCTCTATGTCAACAATCCTGTTTAGAATTAAAATTAGAATCACTGTCATGCTAAAATTCTATAGGATAGAAAAATATAACAAATAGAATTCTTAACCAAAATAAACTTCTGAATAGTTAAGTTGAAACAAATAAATAAAATAAGTTTTCAAGTAAAATCCAATGTCCTAGACATCATCATGTTTTACATCAACACGATAACATTAAGCTAAAGAAAGATGAAACAAAAATAAATAAATAAATAAATCAGTTTGGATCATAGCCTATGTAAAAACCTATAGCCAGTTTAGACCATAGTCCAATTGGTTACAGGTGCAAAATCATTACTGCCAAAACCAAGAAGTCTTGTAAACTGGTGCTTTCCCCTAAAAATTATTAGTCTTCTACCGAGGAGCTGTTAAATCATTTAAGTAAAAGAAACCAATTAAAGATAGATATTCTTCCATTCAATTCCTTTTCTTTTGGTAGACAGATATAAATGTAGAAAGTTTGTTATATTATTCTTGGATTGCTTTTCTCTTGCTTTACATATTCGGTCATCTTATATGTTCATGATGGGGAAGGGACGCAGAGTGTATATGAAAAGGTTATTGTAGTTAAGTACTTGCAAGGCATAGAAAATGAAACAATAAAAAAATATGAAGACAGTTAATTTTAGAGGAAACACAGTTTTTGCCACTAAATTTGCCTTGGTAGCAAAATGTCCTTGACGAAAAAACCATTTTGGCTTGGCGTGATATTTTTGGCTACCAAATGCATTTTGGTAGCAAAAGACATGTTTTTAAGATCAAATATTTGGCAACGAAAAAATACTTTTTGCTACCAAATACGCATTGGTAGCAAAAATCCTTGGCACCAAACCAATTTGGCTTTGCGTCATAGTTTTGGCTACCAATGTATTTTGGTAGCAACAGGGATGCTTTGAGACAAAATTTTTGGTAGCGAAAACAACCTTTTACGACCAAATTTGTATTGATAGCAAAAAGTCTTTAGCGCCAAACGTAGATTGGTTTGGCATTATATTTTTGGCTATCAAATAGAAATTTGGTAGCAGAGACGTGTGGTTTTATTATCAAAATTGGTAGCAGACATTTTATTTTGTTTTATGACTTTCGGCTACCAAAATTTGGTAGTAAAAAGCATATTTTTGCCACTAAAATTTTTTAGTAACAAAATTTTTCATAGCTAAAGGTCTATTTTTTATAGTGATAATTACTATTGTAATCAATAGTATTTGTCAAAAAAATGAAATAATTTAGTTTCATATTAAAATTAACGTACCAAATTACCCTTTATCAACAAACGTCATGAGCAACTTGAGTGGGAGACTATCGACCATCTTTGTTAGTGTAAAATAATATAAAGAGTAGAGGAGTTGTTGTGGAAAATGAATTCAATATATTACACTATCAAACAATGTACATAATATATATACTTATGCAAGAATCAATCAAATCTTCTCCTACGACTAATATATCGTGATCCACTTATGGTGGGATTTGATTTATTCCAACTAATGTAAGTCCACAAGCTGAGATATTTACATTCATTACAAGGATATTTCTTAATACTCCCCCTCAAGTTGGAGAGTGAATATCATGAAGTCCCAACTTGTTTCGTAGGGTCACAAATTGATCCTTCCCCAAGGCCTTTGTGAAAATATCTACCAGTTGGAGACGTGTAGGTACATAGGAAGGTTTAGTCATTCTATCTTGCAACTTTTCCCGCACTATGTGACAATCTATTTCAATGTGTTTTGTACACTCATGGAAGATGAGATTAGCTGCAATATGTAAAGCAGCTGGATTGTCACAATATAGCGGTATGGAAGAGACTTGTGGAACCTTTAAATCTTGCAAAATGTAGTGCAACCAGGTTAGCTCCAAACATATGTTTGCCATCGCTCGGTATTCAGCTTTTGTAGATGATCTAGAAACGTTGCTTTGTTTCTTAGATTTCCATGAAATAAGTGAATTCCTAAGGAAGATGCAATATCCTATAACCGAGTGTCTTGTGGTGCGACAACCTGCCAGTCTGAATCACAAAAGGCTTTTAAAGTGAGATTGTTGGTGGAGGGTAATAATAAACCTTGTCTAGGAGTGGTTTCACATACTTGAGAATTCTAATGGCTGCATCCCAATGAGGCTTTCGAGGTTCTTGCATGAATTGGCTTAATACCCGAACTGAATATACTATGTCAGGTCTTGTAACAGTGAGATAAATCAGCCTTCCAATCAATCTTTTATATTTGGTAGGATCATTCAGTAATGCTCCATCAGTGGGAGTGAGTTTTACATTTTGTTCCATTGGAAATCTATCCAGGCGAGCACCCATAAGCCCAGCATCTTGTAAGATGTCCAGAGCATATTTTCTCTGGGACATAAAGATACCTTTGTTGGAACGTGAAAACTCAATTCCTAAAAAGTACTTTAAACTTCCTAGATCTTTAATACGAAAGTGGTTGAGGAGAAACACTTTTATCTTATCAACTTCTTGAAGGTCATTTCCTGCTAAGAGAATGTCATCAACATAAATGAGGATTGCAATAAATGAGGTACCTCGAGCCTTTGTGAACAGTGAATAATCGGCCTTTGACTGTTGATAACCAGCTGTTTGGATGATATTTGAGAAAGTAGAGAACCAGTTTCTTGACTCCAGCTTAAGCCCATAAAGTGACTTGTTAAGACGACACACAATGTTCTCCCCCTGTCGTCGTAGATTTGGTGGAGGTTCCATATATACTGTTTCTTCCAAGTCCCCATGAAGAAAAGCATTCTGGACATCCAATTGGTGTGCAAACCAATTCTTGGCTACGTGAATAGTAAGAATGTAATGAAGTGTGGTAAGTTTGGCAGTGGGAGAAAATGTTTCTTGATAATCAATGCCGTCAACTTGATTATTTCCTTTGGCAACGAGACGAGCTTTGTAGTGTTCAATGGTTCTGTAGGATTTGTATTTGATTTTGTAAACCCATTTGCATCATATTGGTTTTTGTCCATCAGGAAGAGGAACCAAAGTCCATGTGTTGTTTTGTTGCAAAGCACTCAATTCTATATCCATAGCCTTTTGCCAATTTGGATCAAGGACAGCTTGAGCATAATTCTTAGGTTCTGTTTGTCCTATAATGTTAGCTAGAAAGGCACGATGTTTTGGACTAACGCGGGAATATAAGAGAAAATTTGAGAGTGGATACCGTCTTTTTAATGTTGGACTTGAACTTGAGGTAGAATGATTGACTTGAGATGACAGCATGTAGTCTTTATGCCATGCCGGAGGCTGTCTGGGACAAGTGGAGTGTCTTATTTGAGTATCAACAGTGGTTTGAAGAGCGGGTGTTGTTGTAATTTTGGCATTTTGCTCGGTTTGAGATGGTGATGGAGAAGATGTTATGGGAGATGGCTCAGGTGTATCATGATCATGTTCTGTTTCATGAATTTCAGATGGTGTTGTTTGTTGTGTTTCATGAGTGGGAACATTGATGGTGGATGACTGTTTAAAAGGTATGTTGTTTGTAATATCAATGGATAGATTGGGTAAGACATGCTCTTGATTGGACGAGTCTTGAATATCTGAGGATGAAAAAATTGTTTCATAAAATTGGACATCACGGCTAACAAAAATCTTTCTTGCTTCTATGTCATAAAGCTTGTATCCCTTTTGCCCATTGGGGTATCTAATAAATATGCAACGTTTTGCACGAGGAGTGAATTTCTGAGTTGGATGAACATTAGTTGCATAACAAAGACAACCAAAAGCCTTTAGGTGATCAAGTGAAGGTGGGCGATTATATAGTAATTCAAAAGGGGATTTATTTGATAACAATGGTGATGATAATCGATTGATTAGGTACATGCTGTTAAGACACATTCTCCCCAAAAAATGAGTGGTAAATGAGATTGAAAAAGTAATGCATGTACTACATTAAGAATATGACGATGTTTTTACTCCACAACCCCATTTTGTTGTGGGGTGTAAACACAAGTGCGTTGGTATTCAATCCCATGATATCGAAAGAAATTTCTCATAGATATAAACTCAGATCCATTGTCGACTCTAATAGCTTTGACATAGGCTTGAAATTGTGTATATACAAAATCAATGAAGGATTTCAGAATGGCTTGTGTTTCAGACTTATGTTGCATAAGAAATGTCCATGTGCATCTTGTGAAATCATCAACGATAGTGAGAAAAAATCATGCACCAGAATGTGTGGGGACTTTATGTGGACCGCAAATATCAAAATGTAATAAATCAAATGGGTCATGAGTTGATGTTGAACTTAAAGGAAATGGAAGCCTTGTTTGTTTAGCCATGGGATAAACAGTGCAATTATTATCAAAAGAGACATTGCTAGAAGACAATAAATGAGAAACCAGTATTTGACGAGCTGGCGATGGATGTCCAAGACGCATGTGCCATAGGTTCAGTGGTTGAGAGACTTGATGAGTAGTTGGTGTCCTTTGCAATGGTGACATGTAATAAAGACCACAATGTTGTTTACCCGAGCCAATCATCTTCCCCGTAGCCAAGTCCTACAAGACACAAAAATTTGGAAACAGGATCACGCAACAGTTTAATGCAGAGGTAAGTTTACTTACAGACATCAAGTTTAAATGGAAGGAGGGGACACATAAAACATTGTCTAATGTTATGTTTGGATTGAATTGCACTGTTCCTATGGCTGTGATTGATGTAAAAGAACCAGTTGGCGAATTAACATTGGATATTAATGATGGTTTTGTTTGGGTATAAAGTGTGGGGTCTGAGATTATGTGATATGTTGCTCTGCTACCCAAAATCCAAGGCTTTGTGAATATAGAATTGACTGAGGTATTGGGAAAGTTAAACAGACCTGCAGCGTTTCATAGGCATTGCTATTACTTGAAGCATGATTTTGATTTATCATAGATATGGCATCAGCAATCTGTTGAAGTTGCTCCATAGTGAGATTATGAGCAGGTTTGGAAGAATGTGCTGGTGTACTTGTATCACGTAGATGCTCTTCATGTGCAAATTGTCAGGATTCTATTGCATTAGCAGCATGAAAAGTATTGCGTCTGCTTCCTCGAGGTCCATGCTGTTGTTGTTGATTTTGTCGATTATTTTGACTTCTTGTGTTATTAAGAGCCCATGTGCCATTTTTGTACTTGCACCTATCCTCTGTATGACCTTTCTTATCACAATACTTGCAATGAAATTTTAAAGTTCTACAATTTTCAATAATATGACCTGGTCTATTGTAATGATCACAATACTTATCTTTGTGATTGTTTGTCATGCTATTTGTCCTTCCATGTACTGCAGCGGCAATGGAGAAGTTTTCTGTCGATTTCTTTGTCATTTGCCGTTGTGTTTCTTCTTGAATCACAAGGGAATAGGCTTGACGAACGTTAGGTAATGGCATCATCATGAGAATATTGGTGCGTACGACATTGTAGGTGTCATTGATCCCCATGAAAAATTGCATCAACCAATGTTCTGCTCTTTGATCATAGTGTGCCTTCATCTGATTGCAGGTGGGAATTGAGTGGTACGTCTCTAATTCATCCCAAAGGCCCATGATCTTTGTAAAGTATGATGAAACTGTCATGGTGCCTTATGAAATAGATGCCAGGGACTTTTGAATCTGATAAATCGTTGGTACATTCCGCTGCGAAAACTAATCTTTAAAGTCCTCCCAAACTTGTTGAGCGGTCTTTGCATGAACCACCCCTTTGGCGAGATCAGGCTCAACTGAATGGGTGAGCCATGACAAGATCATGCTGTTGCATTGATTCCATGGAGCATACTCTACTGGTTGTTCTGCTTCATTTGGTGGTTGGATTGACCCATTGATGAATCCAATTTTGTTTTTGGCTGTGAGGGCATGAATCATGGCTTTGCTCCATGCTATATAGTTGGCTCCATTCAACTTTTTTGGAACAAGTACGTGTCCAGGTTGGTCAGAATGATGAACAAAATAAGGGCTTGATAGATCCATAGTGAGGTTCGTGCTGCTGGTGTTTGGATGATTGAAAACTGATATTTGTGATGATGGTGTCTGGTTTCCATTTGCCATTGTATTTGCAGTGATATTGTGATGAACAAAATTGTGTGTGATGATCAGAAGCCTAGAATATGCTTTGATACCATGTAAAATAATAAGAAGAGTAGAGGAGTTGTTGTGGAAAATGAATTCAATATATTACACTATCAAACAATGTGCAAAGTATATATACTTATACAAGAATCAATCAAATCTTCTCCTATGACTAATATATCATGATCCACTTATGGTGGGATTTGATTTATTCCAACTAAGATAAGTCAACTAGCTAAGATATTTACATTCATTACAAGGATATTTCTTAATAGTTAGGAAGAAAAAACAATTTGGTGCATTATTAAACATCGTATATCATATTAATCTTTGAATCGACAACGAAATCAAAACCAAAGATTGCCAACCATTTTTACAGAGAAAAAATATTAATATAGTATATAATGACATACCGGATACTCTTTGGTGCCGGTAACCAACGACTTCTAATCTACTAGATTACTTTTTGTTGGCAACTGTGATCAAAGACCGCATGAATCACCATATGCTGCATCTGATAGATTAGCGACGGTAGTCTAGTAAATTACCCTTTCAACCGTTAGGGTATCTGTAACGCCCCAAAATTTATTTAATGTTATTGTAATGTAAAATGATGAATTAGTGTGCCATAATTAATGTTTCAATGTTAATTTGATTATTTTGTAAAATTTTGAATTTTAGGTTGTTTTGTAAATTTAATAAATTCAAATGATTTCTTATTGTTTTAAAATGATGTTTAGAGTTTTAAAATACAACAATTCATAAAATGTTAAAAATACTCCGTTTTACAAAACCATGGGTGGCACATGGTTTTTCCACAGTAAAACTGCCCACTGTTTTTCTCTATTTATTCTCTCTCTCTCACTCTCTTCTTCTCA
Source organism: Artocarpus heterophyllus (assembly GCA_025403435.1). Taxonomy (NCBI): domain Eukaryota; kingdom Viridiplantae; phylum Streptophyta; class Magnoliopsida; order Rosales; family Moraceae; genus Artocarpus; species Artocarpus heterophyllus. The sequence goes on from CM046342.1 coordinate 22,108,370, forward strand.
CTCTCTCTGATCTCTCTCTCCACCCGTGAGACTCCCTCTCTCCTTCTCTCCCGGTTTCTCTCTTCTCTCTCAATTTCTCTCTCAAATTTTTGAATCAAACTTTGAATCCAAGCTTCAGGTTAGCAAGGAGGAAGCTCGGGAACGAGATTTGGCAACCAAGAACGCGAATTGAAGCTTTGATTCGAGGTTAGTTTTGAAATTTCTAAACTTTTTCAAAATTTTTAATTTTTGTGCATTTTTGAAATCTAAGTTTGTTTGAGCTTAGAAAACTCTTGGTTTGAGTTAAATGAACTTAGAACACCTAGAATCCAAGCTTAGATTGGAGAAAAATGGATTAGATTCAATATTTTTTTATTTTTCCTCATTTTTTCCCATTTTTGGATTTTTGAGATTTTGTGTTTAAATCTTATTTAAATGAGTCCAAAAGCGTTCTATTATGTTTTTCTATTATCTATGAATGTTTTTCATGCTTGAGATTTGAGAAAAATAGGTTAAAATCAAGATTTGGAATTTGGGAGAACCAAAACCCGTGGCTGGAATTTCTGGGTTTTTCCAATTTGGCAGGCCGAACTACGTGTTCGACAGGCCAGATTCAAAGGATCGATAGGCCAGACTCATTTGTTTGGCAGGCCAAACTTGGGAAATGTCCGACCGACTGGACCTGACTTCTGGCAGGCCGAACTACACAGTTCGGCCAACCGAAGCAGGGAGTCCGGTAGGCCGGCAGAGCATGGAAAATTTTATGATTTTTCACCCGTTTTCACTATTTTGAACCCCGATTTAAATTCCAACCTTCTAAAATGATTTTAAAGATACAAATGGCACACTAGGACATCATGAAATGTTTTAGCAACATAGAATGTCTCGAACTAGATGTTGATCGACTTAGTGTGTATATAGGATTGTTCATGGTTCCGCGGAGCTAACGTATAGCGGATCGAGATTACGGTGTGGGGTACCGGCATGAGTATCAAGGTAGGATTTCTGCCCTTTCTTTGGTAACCCAGTTTCAAAATGATTTGGCTTTGAAAAGGGTTTCTATAAAAATGTTTTCAACGATTGATTGAAAATGAATTTATCAGTTATATTTTAATAAATCGTGAAATAAAATGAACTTCATAATGAATATAAATAATAAAACTCGGTAAATGGGTTTTGACTAATGGTGAGAATAAACATAAGGGCATGACGCCATATCAGAGATCGGGTCGTCTAGCGATCGACCTTGGGGGCAGATCCCGAAACCCAACTGGGCCACTATGGTGGTGATATCCTTATAGTTTGCCTAGGAAAAAAGAAAACGATATTTCTGGTGGACCTAATAAACTGTTTTGGGTAAGAATGGTTTTATTTAAATTTATTTATTTATTCAGTGTTTCTTTTAAATAGTTCCTTGAATAATGAGATTTTCCTTTAAATTAAATGATTTACTAAAACATAGTCCTACTGAGCCTTTCGCTCACATTTTCTTTGTTTTAAATTTCTCCCCCTATAAGTGGATTCCCATTTAGGTTCAGAGAGGACTCTACGGACAGAACTCAGGAGCAGTAGAAGGAATTGTAGGTTATTTGTATAAATTAAACAAGGCATGTAATGTTTTCAACTTTATTTGTACTTGGACTGTGGTTGTATTATTATATTGTCAGTATTATGTGTGTGCATAAGTTGTGGGTCAGTGGGACCCATACTCACGGCTCTTTATTATTTCATTATTCGCTTAATGATTTCACCTGCTTAACTCTTATGAACTCTCTTATACAATGTTGTTTTGAAACTTCTACTTTTTTATTATTTAACTTAACCCCTAAATTCTTGATTTAATTAAATTTTCCTTTTAATTAATTTTAAATAATCTACCACGTCACCTCCCGTACTTCGGGGCATGACAGAATGGTATTAGAGCTCAAGGTTATGAACCTTGGGAATTGTGCACACATAGGTATGACAATGAAATACCTCTGACAGTCCAAAATTTTGTTTTCAGAATTAAGAAAATGGCACCTAGACGTTGATTGACAGCTGACGCTGAGTTCGAAAATGATGAGGGCATGATGAGGTCTATGTTTGCGGCTTTCCGACAGATGGCAGCCAGGGCTAGACCGGAGGATTCTGATGTTGGTCATTGGCATACGTATTTTAGGGAATTTTGACGTGCGTCTATTCTGACTTTTGATGGTAATGGGGATCCATAGTTGGCAGAATATTGGTTTGACTTGATCGTGAAGTATTTGGATACCCTTGGTGTGCCTGATGAGTATCGTATGGAATTTGCTGCATATAAGCTCGAGGGTGGTGCTAACACTTGGTGGAAGCAAGTTAAGCGTTTGGAACATGGTGGTGATATCAGTTGGGACAGATTCGAGGAGCTGTTCTATGATCGGTATTTTTTGTAGGGGTATAGAGATTAGAAGGCAGCTGAGTTCTACAGGTTGCAGCAGGGTGATTTGTCAGTTCGGGAGTATGAGGCAAGATTTAATGAGTTGGCCAGGTTTGCTCCATTAGCAGTGGCATCGAAATGTGAGAAGTGCATTAAGTTTCAGGAAGGGCTCAAGGCTCCTATTCGGCGACAGTTGGTTGCTCTGCGACTTATGAGTTTTGGAGAGCTTGTGTCGTCAGCAATATCAATGGAAAATGATTATGCACAGCATTATGAGGATCGAGCAAAGGCTTCAGGAGGATCGTAGAGGAGCGGTAGGAAGAGCACCAGTAGTCGTCCAACTCTAGGGAAGAACAAGCAGGGTGGCACGAACAGTGGTAGCAGCAGTTCATCTGGTAGCGGGCGCAGCAATCCCTTTAGCTTCCATTGTCATTTTTGTCAGTAGCCCGGACACATCAAGAGGAATTGCCCGATCAGGAGTGCTCGTCTTGGATCTCAGATCGGAGAGGATGCTAGTCGTCAGTCTCAGCCTCAGACCCTACCTCAGCCTCAACAGTATCTGCAGTTACAGTATCCTCAGTTCTCTCCTCAGCAGTTTTTGTATCTAGCATGAGGTAGCAATCGCAACATTTCCAACGCAGCGTCTCTCAATATCGAGCGCTGAGTGCAGCTAGTGTGCAGTCGTCTCCGTCTCAGCAGCATCGGCAGAATAATCTAGGACCCAGCAATGTTGGTAGAGGAAAAGGGAAGACCCTAGTGTAGATTCTCAGACCAGTAACACGGTTGTCGATGGTAAGATCTTAGTTTCTCAATCCTTAGTTCACGTTCTATTTAATACAGGTGCCTCTCATTCTCTCATTTCGAGTTCTTTTGTACATGCCTTGGGATTAGAGATAGAAGAGTTTAATGAACCCTAGTCATAACCTCTCCCTTGGGGCGGGTGTGTGTGAATTATGTATGTAAATCTTGTAAAATAAAGATTGGGGATGAGATTTTGAAAAGTGATTTGATTATACTCCCCATGAGCTCATATGATGTAATTCTAGGGATGGACTGGTTGTCCAGGTATAATACAGTTGTAGACTGCCAACTTAGAAAAGTAACCCTAGTGTCTAATAGGGGGACAACGATCACTTACTAGGGTGGTGGTGATTGGTTAATGAGTGAGCGTCTCATGAAATCATGCCTAAGAGGGTGAAGGAATCTGGGTTGTTGTGCTTGTCTTGCGAATCTAGAGTGCGAGCCCTATGCTTTGAGAGGAAGTGTAGCGATTTCGGTGGTTGATGAGTTCGAGGATGTCTTTCCCGACGAGTTGCCAGGATTACCACTGCATCGGGAAATCGAGTTTGGTATTGAGTTGTTTCTGGGGACAGCATCGATTTCTATAGCACCTTATCAGATGGCGTCGACAGAAATGAAAGAATTGAGGAAGCAACTTCAGGAGATTGTTGATAAAGGGTATATTCAGAATAGCACTTCTTTGTGGGGAGCACCGGTTTTATTTGCAAAGAAACATGATGGGACTCTCAGGCTATGTGTAGATTATCGACAGCTGAATCGTGTTACAGTAAAGAATAAGTATCCCTTGCCTAGGATCGATGAGTTGTTTGATCAGTTGGGAGGTTAGCGGTACTTCTCAAAGATTGATTTGCGTTCAGGGTACCATCAGCTTAGGATTAAGGAAGAGGATATTCCCAAGACAGTTTTAGGACTCGGTATAGACATTTTGAGTTTCTGGTTATGTCGTTTGGGTTGACGAATGCTCCGGTAGCTTTTATGGATTTGATGAACAGGATATTTAGGCCGTATTTGGATCAGTTCGTGATTGTGTTCATCGATGACATTCTAGTGTATTCTAAGACTTGGGAGGAGCATGAGTAGCATCTCTGAATCGTGCTTCAGACTTTACGGGAGCACCAGTTGTATGCTAAAAGGGAAAAGTGCAAGTTTTGGTTGACTGAGGTTAAGTTTTTGGGTCATGTCATCTCCAAGATTTCTATAGATCCGTCCAAGATTGAAGCCATAGTGGAATGGGAACGACCAAGGAATGTAGCGGAGATTCGCAGCTTCTTGGGTCTTGCTGGTTATTACAAGAAATTTGTAAAGGATTTCTCGAAGATTGCTACTCTGTTGATGAGATTAATCATGAAAAATGTCAGGTTTGAGTGGGATAAAGACTATGAGCTTGCTTTTCAGGAATTGAAGAACCGGTTGACTTCAGCCCCAGTGTTGGTTATTCCTACCAATGACGAACCGTATGAGGTTTACACAGATGCTTCAGGGCGCGGACTTGGGTGTGTGTTGATGCAGCATGGACGCGTGGTTGCATACGGATTGAGATAGCTACGACCTCATAAGCGAAATTATCCTACTCATGACTTAGAGGTCATGGCAGTGATTCACGCGCTGAAGATTTGGAGGTGTTATTTGTATGGAGCGTCATTTTAGGTCTTCTCCGATCATAAGAGTTTGAGGTATCTGTTCACTCAGAGGGATCTTAATTTGAGACAGTGTAGATGGACAGAGTATATGGAGGATTATGATTTTGCATTGCAGTATCATCCCGGGAAAGCTAATGTGGTCACGGATGCGCTTAGTAGGAAGTCTTTAGGGATTCTCGCTTGTTTGGCTCTTGAGGACTGGAGTAGGGATGTGACAGTGAGTGAGTATGGGCTACAGTATCATGAAGACTATGATCGAGTTTCGATATATCATGTGGAGGTAACCTAAGCTCTTGTTCAGATGGTGAAGCACAGTCAGTGGCAGGATCAGCATTTGCAGGGAATATGAGCGTGGATTCAGAACGGAGAGCGGTTTGAAGAATGGAGAGTTCATGCAGATGGATCGTTGTATTTTCGGGAGCATCTTGCAATTCCAGCTATCGCCAAGGTGACGAAAGCAGTTTTGGACGAAGATCATAGGCCTCAGTTCGCCATTCATCTAGGGAGCACAAAGATGTATCATGATTTAAAGAGGCAATATTGGGGGAGAGGCATGAAGAAAGATGTTCGAGAGTACGTGGCCAAGTGTATGATGTGTCTGTTAGACATGTATGCCCCAAAGAGTAAAAATGTAATACATTTTTGGAAACATTTTTATCAATAAAGAATTTATTCATTTATATATACCAAATCTTGTCCTCTTTACGTTCATATTTTTTGAATGTATGTTAAGCAAACAATAGTCTGAGACCATCAATCTAAACCTTAAGCATTGGGAATATGATGGACTGATAATGCAGAAGACACGATTCTTAAGGTGATGGTCTAAAACATATGATCCGCAATCGAGGGAATAAAGTTGGGTGCTTTATTCATGTAAAGATTGTTATGTTGTCTATATCCATTTTGGGAGATGGTTTGTCTTGACCATCGGAGTTGGACTCTGTGAATAGAAACATTAGCACATTGTCATAGGTGATGATGTGTTGGATCGGGACATAAAGTGAATTGATTTGGATTAATAACTCTGTCTCGGAAAATCGATTCACTTTAGACAATCATTTGTATTTTATCTTAATCCTGAGCTGAATAGTGGGCCCATGGTCTCGACTTGTGTCTTTTGATGTGCCAAAGGGTGACACCCACATCTCAATAGTGGTATGCATGCCGGTACGTTGGAGGCATGACTCTTGATAGCGTAGACTTGTTATTCATAGATATGGAATCCATAGCTCCTCTTTAGGAGTAATGATATCCTCTTATATGCCTTGTCCTATAATTGGAAAACTGGAGCGCTCAACCATTTAGATACATAGGTGTAACCGAATGGTATCTATCTTTGGATAGTAAGTTTTCTAATGGTGAGACAATGGAACATAAGATAAAAAAAATCGGGAAGGTAAGACAGAACTTGTCCTTAAGCCGATTATGGATTTTCATATGGGGATACGATACACTATGATATGTCATGGAGACTTAGCTATACGAGCTTCGTAATTCTATAAAGTTCGAGAGTGCAGCTCCAAGCTTTTAGTGGAGTAGCGTTGGAGTTGATAATTGTGAAATGTATATCTGGGATATTGGGTTTCATAATTATCATGAGCTTGAACTTTATAGGTCCATTTTGGTCCCCTTTGCTAGCTCACAAAATCCTGTAACGACACGGCATGCTTTTCCAATAATTGGTGACTTATGTCAGATTTATCAGATTAGTTTAAAATTTGGAAGAATTAAATAATTCATGTCTGTTTATCGGTTGAATTAATTTTGTAAGAAATTAGTTCAAGATAAACTTGTTGAATTATTGCGATCAAATAATTCTTGTCTGTTTATCGGTTGTTTTAATTTTGGACAAATTAGATTAAGATAAACTTGTAGAATTATTGTGAATTGATTTATTTTCTTAGAGATTATCTTGATAAAGTTTGTTTTGATCATATAACTTTTCTATTGGATTCTTTGAATCAAAACTGAGACTTTATCCTATAGAATCTTGGGTGGAAAATAAAAGATTCGTAGAGATTTTTTAGCGAGAGTTTGACCTGTCAAATGACGTGTTCGGCCTGCCGATGGGGCCTGTTCGGCCTGCCGATCAGCGAGTGATAAGATTATGCATTTTCACGCGGACTTATCAGATATTGATCTAAACTTGATTCTGTTTCGAGTTTTTGAGACCTAATCTGATAAGAACTAACCCCAGGACCAATGGCTATAAAAAGGGAGTGAGTCTCATGATTTACTCTGATCAATAGAGATCAATTGAGAGATTAAGAGTGATACTCTTCTAGTGAGCATCTGAAAACTCCCTAAGAGCGTTTGGTCACAAATCACGAACACTAGCTTTGGGTTCTCTCTGTTGGTTGGAAGGAGAGTCACCGGTGGAAGAGCTGTACGTGTGAGCCCACACTCACTCCGGTTATGGATAGAGAATAGCAAAGAAAACCCGTTGGTTGAGGCTCTTCTGGAACATTAATTCTCTACACAGGTTACGGAGGTTCTTCGGCACACAGAGATTAGTAAAATCTGTCTAATTTATACATATAACATGTCAAACTTGTGTTTTGGAAATTACTCTGATGAAATTTTTTTTTAAATTCTGCTGCGCAACGTTTTTCCAACAATTGGTATCAAAGACATGGTTTTTATATAAATTTACGAGTTTGTGATCTTGTTATATGCATAAATTTTGTGATCTTAATCTCTCCTATACTTGAATTGAATTTTATAGAGAGTTGGCACTCTAGGTTTCTTTAAATTATATGTTGACATGTATTATATGGTGAATGCTTATTAATTAATTATGGTTGATTAAATCGTTGTTTAATTATTTATTAATGAATTAATACCGGTTATGGTTCCTTAGAGGTTAGAATGTGTATCTAGGTTTTTCGTGTAATTAGATGTCGGACTATCATCTCCATCTAGGAATTATTATTTAATTTTAAATTTGTAAGAATTTTTGTAATTAAATAATTATTCGAAGAAGACGGATCTAGAAGAAAGATGATGGTGCCCCTAGGTATTTCCTGAGTCTCTAATTTTATGTTTTTGAATTGTTGAAAATAAAATTGATGAATTGCATTAAAATTGTATTTTCTGGAATGAAAGATTACTGCTCAGTCGGCATGCCGGACGTCACAGTTCGGTAGGCCGATGGTCACAGATTGGCAGGCCGGACGTGTGGTCTGACTGGCCGACAGTGGGGCAGAAATTGGGGTGCTCTGCCAGCAGGCTGAACCTTCAATTCGGCAGGCCGAACTTTCATGGATCGGCAGGCCGATGTATCAGATAGGCAGGCTGATGAAACATGATTGGCAGGCCAATCACCTAGATTGGCCCGCCAACCGAGAGCTGGAAAATTTCCAGAAAAGGTGCAATTTTTTCGGTGCAGTTTTAATTTTATTTTTGAGATGATTTTGAGAAACATTAAATTTGGATATGACCGAAAATATGAAGTATTTGATTCATACGAGATTGAAGACTTAAAGATGGGTATTACATGAAGAAGGATACAGCTTGAGGATTCAAGGACGAAGAATCGATAAATGTCTCGATCATTCTCTTGTAATCTTAGTTTTCTATTCTCTAGGGTGGAACCATAATATTACGGTTATTATTATTTTGCTTGTAGCTTTGCTTGATTGCTTTGCTTGTCTGCATTATAATATGATTTACCATGTATATTGATAACATGTCATATAGAATAGGGAGTGCTGCTCATATTAAAATTGTTCATGCATAATTTTAAAATAAAACCTTGATTTCAAAAGATTGAGTGGGAGAAGGTTTTCGAAGAGAGGACCTAAGGCCTTCATCGTTGGTCCATAGGCAGAACATGGTGGTCTCGACCCCTAAGAAGGGATTTCTATCATGTACCAGATTGGATCTCTGAAAGGATAAGGTATTTTAGTATGATTTATGGTTGCACACCCCTAGGTGGTGATTATAAATCATGGATAAAATATTGAAACGATGGTTATATACTCACGTTAATTTTATTATTAACCTCCCCTAGGAGCTTTGTTAATAAAATTAATGGCCAAAGAAACGATTATTAATATATGTTGGATCATTCGGGTCCTGGATGGCATATATTAATCAGGAGGGGATCTGTGTTCCTGATTGAATTTGGCATGACTCCCCTAGGAGCTTGTTGAATTCTGAGTTGGGAATTATCGTTGTAAGGTTGTGATATTTTCAAGGTTTTGACACATAAACACATTTGTATGATTTTACATGATTGTGTTATCTTACTAAATTGTTATTATATGTTTGCTTATATTTGGTATATGATTCTTTATTGTAGATTGAAAATGTCTAAAAATGATTTATCATCGATACTTGACAAAAATCAATTAACCGGTGAGAATTATAACGATTGGAAACGGAACCTGGATATCATCCTATCCTTTGAGAAACTGAAATATGTACTGACAACCCCTTGTCCTCCCGAGCCTACGGGAGACTCAAGTAATGAGCAATTCCAAGCGTACGGTCGCTGGAAAGATGCTAATGATCAGGCCCGCTGCTATGTTATGGCCAGCATGAACAACGTGCTACAGGCTCAACATCAGGATTATGAGACTACGAAGCAGATCTTGGATAATCTTGAGGATATGTTTGGAGGCCAAGCCATAACAAAGCGGCAAGGGGCGCTTTGAAAACTCTTAAACTGTAGACAGAGGCTGGGGACATCTATGAAGGAGCACATGATGTTGGTCATGGGTTACCTCGTTGAGGCTCAAACCAATGGAGCCGACATCGATGCTAAAACTCAGATGACTATGGTCTTTGAGACTCTGTCTAAGGAATTTATTCTGTTTAGAGCTACTTTTAATTTAAGCAATAGGCGGGATATGACCTTGACAGAATGATGAAACAGTTACAGGAGTTCAAAATTTGATCAGGGAGTCTCCTGCTGGTGGTGAGGCCAACATGGTAGCTACTTCTGGTTCCAATCCTAACTCAGGGAGTGGAAAGAAGCAACGGGCCAAGAACGGGAAGTCTTCTATTCCTGCTACTACCAAGAGCAAGAAGAAGAAGAATAAGAACCCAAAGAAGCTTAAGTGCTTCTTCTGTGGAAAGGTCGGGCTTGTCAAGAAGTATTGCAAGGACTTCCTTTCCAAAGGAGGTAGGTGTGATCTTCTATATTTAGAAACTTGTTTGGTTGAGGAATCCAGTGACATCTGGGTCATAGATTTCGGTGCAACTAATCATGTTTGTGTTTCTCTACAGGGATTCAAAGAAACGAGAAGTCTGCTACGTGAAGACTTCACGCTTCGGATGGGCGATGGATCCTTGGTCTCAGCTGAAGCAATGGGAGATGTCCATCTTTATTTTGATAATTATAGGAATTTAATTTTGAAAGATTGTTTTTATGTTCCTAAATTTAAAAGGAATTTAATTTCTGTATCTTGTTTATTTAAAGACTCCTACGTGGTATCTTTTAACAAAAAAGTGGTGATTCGTAAAAACAAATCTTTTATCTGTTCTAGATGGATGCAAAATAATCTATATTTTATCAAACCTAAGATGGACTTATTGCTTAATGCTGAAATAAATGATAATGACTCAAAAAGACTTAAAACTTCTCACTCTAATAAGACTTATCTTTGGCATTTGTGCCTTGGTCATATTAACCTAAATAGGATTAAAAGGTTGATAAGGGATGGACCTTTAAGTCACTTGAAGGTGGAATCTATACCTCAATGTGAATCTTGTTTGGAGGGTAAAATGACCAAATGACCATACGGGTCTAAGGGCAATAGGGCCGAAGGGGTTCTAGAACTTGTGCATAGTGATGTTTGCGGACCTATGAACATCCGGGCACGAGGAGGGTATGAGTAATTCGTCACTTTTATTGACGATTACTCAAGATATGGGTATTTGTACCTAATGCACCACAAAAGTGAAACTTTTGACAAGTTCAGGGAATTTCAGGCTGAAGTGGAAAAGCAATTGGTAGACCTATAAAGACACTTCGATCTGATCGAGGTGGGGAATACCTTTCTAATGAGTTCTTGGGACACTTGTTAGAGAATGGGATTTTATCCCATTTGACAGCGTCGGGCACTCCGCAGCAGAATGGCATAGTGGAGAGAAGGAATAGGACTTTGTTGGACATGATTAGGTCCATGATGAGTTATTCATCATTTCCTTTATCCTTTTGGGGATATGCACTACAAACCAAATGTTATCTTTTGAATAATGTGCCTTCAAAATCGGTCCTTAAAACTCCTCACGAGTTGTGGACAAAAAGGAAGACATCCTTAAACCATATTCTCATATGGGAATGTTCGGCTCATGTCCTGTTTAAGGATCCGAATAAGTTGGAAGCACGTTCGGAAGTTTGCATGTTTGTAAGATATCCAAAAGGGACTAAAGGGGGTTATTTTTATAACCCAAAGGAAAGTAAAGTCGTGGTTTCAACTAATGCAACTTTCCTTGAGGAGAGTTACATGGACGACTTTAAACCTCGAAGCAAAGTGGTGCTTGAGGAGTTAAGGGGTGATCTGTTTACTCCAAAGGTTTCGAACGAAACCATTTTGATCGGTGTAGAAAAACCAAACAAACCTAAACAACAATCTCAGGGGCTTCGGTGTAGTGAGAGGATCGGGCATCAACCTGAGAGGTATATGTTCAATTGGGAGGTCTTCTTGGCTAAACGAGATGAACATGACAGGGATCCTTATACTTACGCAGAAGCTATGGAGGATGTTGATTCAAGACTCTAGACAGAGGCCATGAACATAGAGATGAAGTCTATGGAGACTAATCAAGTCTGGGAGCTTGTGGATCTTCTCGAAGGGGTAAAACCCATAGGGTGTAAGTGGATCTTCAAGAGGAAAAGAGGAGTGGATGGAAAGGTTGAAACCTTTAAGGCTAGACTGGTAGCTAAGGGTTATACGCAAAAGGAAGGAATCGATTATGAGGAAACCTCTTCGCCTGTAGCCATGCTTAAGTCCATCTGGATTCTCTTGTCCATAGCTGCCGCGCTCGACTACGAGATTTGGCAGATGGATGTCAAGACGGCTTTTCTGAATGGCTATCTTGATGAGTCCATTTATATGGAACAACCAAAAGGGTTCAAGGTCGTGGGTCAGGAGGGTAAGGTTTGTAAGCTGGTAAAGTCAATTTATGGACTTAAGCAGGCTTCCCATTCTTGGAACATAAGGTTTGATCAAGTGATCAAGACTTATGGGTTCTCACAAAATGTGGATGAACCATGTGTTTACAAACACATTAAAGATGGGAAGGTGGTTTTTCTACTACTCTATGTAGATGACATTCTGCCAATTGGCAATGATGTTGGGGCGTTGTCATCGGTCAAAATATGGTTGACCAAGCAGTTTGACATGAAGGACTTGGGTGAGGCTAATTTTGTTCTCGGTATCTAGATCTTTCAGGATAGGAAGAACAAAATGATAGTTTTGTCACAGGCTGGCTACATAGATAAAATTCTCAGGAGGTTTGCAATGCAGGATTCCAAGAAAGGTGGGCAACCATCTAGGTCTGGAATTACTCTTTCTAAGAAAGACTCTCCAAAGTCTTATGAAGAAAGAGAATACATGAAGAAGGTGCCTTATGCCTCGGCAGTGGGTAGTGTCATGTATGCCATGCTTTGCACACGACCGGATATTAGCTATGCGGTCAGGATTGTAAGTCGATTTTAGGCGGATCCAGGACTAAACCATTGGGTTGCGGTAAAGCATATTTTCAAGTACCTGAGAAGGACTCGAGGGTATATGCTTGTGTATTCGGGTGAGGATTTAACTCCTCTAGGATACACTGATTCGGATTTTCAATCCTGTCTGGATTCTAGGAAATCGACTTTGGGGTTTGTGTTTACTCTGGGCGGGGGTGCCATCAGTTGGAGAAGTGCGAAGCAAGATTGCACTTCAGATTCAACGATGGAGGCCGAGTATGTGGCGGCTAGTGATGCTTCAAAAGAAGCAGTGTGGCTCCTCAAGTTCCTTGGGGATCTTGAGGTAGTTCCTGGTATGGATAAAGCGGTATCACTCTACTGTGATAACAATGCAGCAGTAGCTAATGCTAAGGAACCAAGATTTCACAAGAAGAGTAAGCATATTGATCGGAAGTATCATGTGATAAAGGACTTTGTTGAGGGCGGGCAAGTCACGGTGTGCAAGATCGCGTCAGAGGACAATTTAGCTAATCCATTTACGAAGATACTTACTGGTAGAGTCTTCGAGAGGCATGTGGACGCTATGGGATGCGAAATTTGTTGTCTTTACTCACTTAGTGCAAGTGGGAGATTGTTAGACATGTATGCCCCAAGGAGTAAAAATGTAATATGTTTTTGGAAACATTTTTATCAATAAAGAATTTATTCATTTATATATACCAAATCGTGTCCTCTTTACGTTCATATTTGTTGAATGCATGTTAAGTAAACAATAGTCTGAGACCGTCAATCTAAACCTTAAGAATTGGGCATATGATGGACTGATTATGCGAAAGACACGATTCTTAAGGTGATGATCTAAAACATATGATCCACAATTGAGGGAATAAAGTTGGGGGCTTTATTCATGTAAAGATTGTTATGTTGTCTATATCCCTTTTGGGAGATGGTTTGTCTTGACCATCAGAGTTGGACTCCATGAATAGAAACATTAGCACATTGTCATAGGTGATGATGTGTTGGATCGGGACATAAAGTGAATTGATTTGGATTAATAACTCTGTCTCGGCAAATCGATTCACTTTAGACAATCATTTGTATTTTATCTTAATCCTGAGCTGAATAGTGGGCCCATGGTCTCGACTTGTGTCTTTTGATGTGCCAAAGGGTGACACCCACATCTCAATAGTGGTATGCATGCCGGTATGTTGAAGCCATGACTCTTGATAGCGTAGACTTGTTATTCATAGATATGGAATCCATAGCTCCTCTTTAGGAGTAATGATATCCTCTTATATGTGTTGTCCTATAATTGGAAAACTGGAGCTCTCAACCATTTGGATACATAGGTGTAACAGAATGGTATACTATCTTTGGATAGTAAGTTTTCTAATGGTGAGACAATGGAACGTAAGATAAAAAAATCAGGAAGGTAAGACAGAACTTGTCCTTAAGCCGATTATGGATTTTCATATGGGGATATAATACACTATGATATGTCATGGAGACTTAGCTATACGAGCTTCATAATTCTATAAAGTTCGAGAGTGCAGCTCCAAGCTTTTAGTGGAGTAACATTGGAGTTGATAATTGTGAAATATATATCTGGGATATTGGGTTTCATAATTATCATGAGCTTGAACTTTGTAGGTCCATTTTGTTCCCCTTTGCTAGCTCACAAAATCCTGTAACGACACGGGATGCTTTTCCAATAATTGGTGACTTATGTCGGATTTATCAGATTGGTTTAAAATTTGGAAGAATTAAATAATTCATGTCTGTTTATCGGTTGAATTAATTTTGTAAGAAATTAGTTCATGATAAACTTGTTGAATTATTGTGATCAGATAATTCTTGTCTGTTTATCGGTTGTTTTAATTTTGGACAAATTAGATGAAGATAAACTTGTAGAATTATTGTGAATTGATTTATTTTCTTAGAGATTATCTTGATAAAGTTTGTTTTGATCAGATAACTTTTCTATTGGGTTATTTGAATTAAAACTGAGACTTTATCCTATAGAATCTCAGGTGGAAAATAAAAGATTTGCGGAGATTTTTTCGTCGGAGTTCGGCCTGCCAAATGACTGTGTTTGGCCTGCTGATGGGGCCTGTTCGGCTTGCCGATTAGGCTGTTTGGCTTGCCGATCGTCGAGTGATAAGATTACACGTTTTCACGTGAATCATATCAATATTGATCCGAACTTGATTCTATTTTGAGTTTTTGAGACCTAATCTGATAAGGACTGACCCCAGGACTAATGGCTATAAAAAGGGAGTGAGTCTCATGATTTACTCAGATCAATAGAGATCAATTGAGAGATTAAGAGTTATACTCTTCTAGTGAGCATCTGAAAACTCCCTGAGAGCTTTTGTTCACAAATCACGAACACTAGCTTTGGGTTCTCTCTATTGGTTGGAGGGAGAGTCACCGGTGGAAGAGCTGTACGGGTGAGCCCACACTCACTCCGGTTATGGATAGAGAATAGCAAAGAAGACCAGTTGGTTGAGGCTCTTCTGGAATGTTACTTCTCTACACAGGTTACGGAGGTTCTTCGGCACACAGAGATTAGTAAAATCTGTCTAATTTATACATATAACATGTCAAACTTGTGTTTTGGAAATTACTCTGATAAAAAAAAATTTTAAATTCCGCTACGCAATGTTTTTCCAACAGTGTCTTTAGGTGAAAGCAGAGCATCAGAAGCCTGCAGGTCAGCTTTAGCTACTCCCTATTCCAGGGTGGAAATGGGAGCATGTGAAGATGGATTTCCTCACATGTTTGTCGAGGATGGAGCAGCGGCATGATGCAGTTTGGGTAGTGGTCGACAAATTGAAGAAATTGACGCATTTCATTCCATTTAGGTCGACATGTTCGAGGAGGATTCTCGGTGATTTGTATCTGCAGAGCATAGTGAGGTTGCATGGACTTCCTGTTAGACATGCATGCCCTAAGGAGTAAAAATGTAATACGTTTTTGGAGACATTTTTATCAATAAAGAATTTATTCATTTATATATACCAAATCTTGTCCTCTTTACGTTCATATTTGTTGAATGTATGATAAGCAAACAGCAGTCTGAGATTGTCAGTCTAAACCTTAAGAATTGGGCATATGATGGGATGATTATGCGGTAGACACGATTCTTATGGTGATGGTCTAAAACATATGATCCGCAATCGAGGGAATAAAGTTGGGCGCTTTA
Organism: Artocarpus heterophyllus; assembly: GCA_025403435.1. NCBI lineage: Eukaryota > Viridiplantae > Streptophyta > Magnoliopsida > Rosales > Moraceae > Artocarpus > Artocarpus heterophyllus. Next base: position 22,124,038 of record CM046342.1, read on the forward strand.
TTCATGTAAAGATTGTTATGTTGTCTATATCCCTTTTGGGAGATGGTTGGTCTTGGCCATCAGACTTGGACTCCGTGAATAGAAACATTGGCACGTTGTCATAGGTGACGATGTGTTGGATCGGGACATAAAGTGAATTGATTTGGATTAATAATTCTGTCTCGGCAAATCAATTCACTTTAGACAATCACTTGTATTTTATCTTAATCCTGAGCTGAATAGTGGGCCCATTGTCTCGACTTGTGTCTTTTGATGTGCCAAAGGGTGACACCCACATCTTAATAGTGGTATGCATGCCGGTACGTTGAAGCCATGACTCTTGATAGCGTAGACTTGTTATTCATATATATGGAATCCATAGCTCCTCTTTAGGAGTAATGATATCCTCTTATATGTGTTGTCCTATAATTGGAAAACTGGAGCGCTCAACCATTTGGATACATAGGTGTAACCGAATGGTATACTATCTTTGGATGGTAAGTTTTCTAATGGTGAGACAATGGAACGTAAGATAAAAATAATCGAGAAGGTAAGACAGAACTTGTCCTTAAGCTGATTATGGATTATCATATGGGGATACAATGCACTATGATATGTCATGGAGACTTAGCTACACGAGCTTCGTAATTCTATAAAGTTCGAGAGTGCAGCTCCAAGCTTTTAGTGGAGTAGCGTTGGAGTTGATAATTGTGAAATGTATATCTGGGATATTGGGTTTCATAATTATCATGAGCTTGAACTTTATAGGTCCATTTTGGTCCCCTTTGCTAGCTCACAAAGTCCTGTAATTACACGGCGTGCTTTTCCAATAATTGGTGACTTATGTCGGATTTATCAGATTGGTTTAAAATTTGTAAGAATCAGATAATTCATGTCTGTTTATTGGTTGAATTAATTTTGTAAGAAATTAGTTCAAGATAAACTTGTTGAATTATTGGATCAGATAATTCTTGTCTGTTTATCGGTTGATTTAATTTTTGGACAAATTAGATCAAGATAAACTTATGGAATTATTGTGAATTGATTTATTTTCTTAGAGATTATCTTGATAAAGTTTGTTTTGATTAGATAACTTCTCAATTGGGTTATTTGAATCAAAACTGAGACTTTATCCTTTAGAATCTCTGGTGAAAAATAAAAGATTCACGGAGATTTTTTCTCGGGAGTTCGGCCTGCCGAATGACGTGGTTGGCCTGTTGAACTAGCCTGTTCGGCTTGCCAATCAGAATGTTCGGCCTACCGATCAGCGAAAGATAAGATTACACGTTTTCACGCGGATCTTATCAGATATTGATCCGAACTTGATTCTGTTTCGAGTTTTTGAGACCTAATCTGATATGGACTGACCCTAGGACCAATAGCTATATAAAGGGAGTGAGTCTCATAATTTACTCAGATCAATTTAAGAGATTAAGAGTGATACTCTTCTAGTGAGCATCTAAAAACTCCCTGATACTCTTCTAGTGACCCTAGGACCAATAGCTATATAAAGGGTTCTCTCTATTGGTTGGAAGGAGAGTCACCGGTGGAAGAGCTATACATGTGAGCCCACACTCACTCCGGTTGTGGATAGAGAATAGCAAAAAAGACCAGTTGGTTGAGGCTCTTCTGGAACGTTACTTCTCTACACAAGTTGCGGAGGTTCTTCGGCACACTAAGGTTAGTAAGATCTGTCTAATTTATACATATAACATGTCAAACTTGTGTTTTGGAAATTACTCTGATGAAAATTTTTTAAAAATTCCGCTGCGCACTTTGTTTCCAACAATTCCTTTGTCCATCACTTTTGATCGAGACACCAGGTTTAATGCTAAGCATTGGAGGAGTTTTCAGGAGCCTTTAGGTATAGATTTGAACTTTAGCACGGCATTTCATCCTCAGACTGATGGGCTGTCTGAGCGGGTTATTTAGATTCTCGAGGATATGTTGCATGCCTGTGCGTTGGACTTTGGCGGGAATTGGAAGAAATATTTGTATCTGGCGAAGTTCACGTACAACAATAGCTATCAAGCGAGTATTGGTATGGCACCGTTTGAGGCGTTGTATGGGCGACCGTGGCGGTCACCGGTATGTTGGGCAGAGCCAGAAGACAGGGTTATTCTTGGGCCAGATGAGATCTGTGATAGCAACGAGAAAGTCACCGTGATTCGAGATCTATTGAGGGCAACTCAGAGTTGATAGAAGAGTTATACAGATAGAAGACGTAGGCCTTTAGAGTTTGCGGTAGGAGATTTCGTTCTCTTGAAGGTATCGCCTCGTAAAGGAACTATGCGGTTCAGAGTGAGTGGAAAGCTTGCACCGAGGTATATTGGACCGTTCGAGATCACTCAATGTATTGGTGTGGTTGCTTATCGGCTTGACCTTCCGCCCAAACTTTCTCATGTTCATGAGGTGTTTCACGTGTCGATGCTTAGGAAGTGTCTGCCTGAGCAGGGTAAGATAGTTTCATTTCGCGATGTGCAGGTTCGGGAAGATACGACGTATGAGGAAGTACCAATTCAGATCATCGATCGGAGAGTGATCAGTTTGCGTTGTCGTGAGATACCATTGGTAAAGGTCGTGTGGCAGCATCACGGGGTTGATGAAGCCACTTGGGAACTAGAGTCGACTATGCGGGAGTTGTATCCGCATTTGTTTTGTTTCTGAATTGAGTTGTAAATTTCGAGGCTGAAATTTCTTTTAGGGGTGGAGAGATGTTGGAAACAAAGTGCGCAGCGGAATTTTTAAAATTTTTCATCAGAGTAATTTCCAAAACACAAGTTTGACATGTTATATGTATAAATTAGACAGATCTTACTAACCTTAGTGTGCCGAAGAACCTCCGCAACCTGTGTAGAGAAGTAACGTTCCAGAAGAGCCTCAACCAACTGGTCTTTTTTGCTATTCTCTATCCACAACCGGAGTGAGTGTGGGCTCACATGTATAGCTCTTCCACCGGTGACTCTCCTTCCAACCAATAGAGAGAACCCTTTATATAGCTATTGGTCCTAGGGTCACTAGAAGAGTATCAGGGAGTTTTCAGATGCTCACTAGAAGAGTATCACTCTTAATCTCTCAAATTGATCTGAGTAAATCATTAGACTCACTCCCTTTTTATACCTATTGGTCCTTGGGGTCAGTCCATATCAGATTAGGTCTCAAAAATCGAAACAGAATCAAGTTCGGATCAATATCTGATAAGATACGCGTGAAAAACGCGTAATCTTAACTGTCGCGGTCGGCATGCCGAACTGTGAGATAGGCAGGCCGAATTGGCCAGTTCGGCAGGCCGAACACGTCATCCGGCATGCCGAACTGCCGAGAAAAAATCTCCGCGAATCTTTTATTTTCCACCCGAGATTCTAAAGGATAAAGTCTCAGTTTTGATTCAAATAGCCCAATAGAAAAGATATCTGATCAAAACAAACTTTATCAAGATAATCTCTAAGAAAATAAATCAATTCACAATAATTCTACAAGTTTATCTTGTTCTAATTGTCCAAAATTAAAACAACCGATAAACAGACAAGAATTATCCGAACGCCATAATTCAACAAGTTCATCTTGAACTAATTTCTTACATAATTAATTCAACCGATAAACAGACATGAATTATTTGATTCTTATAAATTTTAAACCAATCTGATAAATCCGACATAAGTCACCAATTATTGAAAAAGCACGCCGTGTCGTTACAGGATTTTGTGAGCTAGCAAAGGGGACCAAAATGGACCTATAAAGTTCAAGCTCATGATAATTATGAAACCCAATATCCCAGATATACATTTCACAATTATCAACTCCAACGCTACTCCACTAAAAGCTTGGAGCTGCACTCTCGAACTTTATAGAATTACGAAGCTCGTGTAGCTAAGTCTCCATGACATATCATAGTGTATCGCATCCCCATATGATCATCCATAATCGGCTTAAGGACAAGTTCTGTCTTACCTTCCCGATTATTTTTATCTTACGTTCCATTGTCTCACCATTAGAAAACTTACCATCCAAAGATAGTATACCATTCGGTTACACCTATGTATCCAAATGGTTGAGCGCTCCAGTTTTCCAATTACAGGACAACGCATATAAGAGGATATCATTACTCCTAAAGAGGAGCTATGGATTCCATATCTATGAATAACAAGTCTACGCTACCAAGAGTCATGCCTCCAACGTACCGGCATGCATGCCACTATAGAGATGTGGGAGTCACCCATTGGTACATCAAAAGACACAAGTCGAGACAACGGGCCCATTATTCATCTCAGGATTAAGATACAATACAAATGATTGTCTAAAGTGAATCGATTTGCCAAGACAGAATTATTAATCCAAATCAATTCACTTTATGTCCCGATCCAACACATCGTCACCTATGACAACGCGCCAATGTTTCTATTCACGGAGTCCAACTCCGATGGCCAAGACAAACCATCTCCCAAAGGGATATAGACAACATAACAATCTTTACATGAATAAAGCGCCCAACTTTATTCCCTCGATTGCGGATCATATATTTTAGACCATCACCTTAAGAGTCGTGTCTACCGCATAATCATCCCATCATATGCCCAACTCTTATGGTTTAGACTGACAGTCTCAAACTACTGTTTGCTTATCATACATTCAACAAATATGAACGTAAAGAGGACAATATTTGGTATATATAAATGAATAAATTCTTTATTGATAAAAATGTCTCCAAAAACGTATTACATTTTTACTCCGTAGAGCATACATGTCTAACAAGAGATGTAACGCCCCAAAATTTATTTAATGTTATTGTAATGTAAAATGATGAATGAGTGTGCCATAATTAATGTTTCAACGTTAATTTGATTATTTGGTAAAATTTTGAATTTTAGGTTGTTTTGTTAATTTAATAAATTCAAATGATTTCTTATTGTTTTAAAATGATGTTTAGAGTTTTAAAACACAACAATTCGTAAAATGTTAAAAATACTCTGTTTTACAAAACCGTGGGCGGCACATGGTTTTTGCATAGTAAAACCGCCCACTATTTTTCTCTATTTATTCTATCTTTCTCACTCTCTTCTTCTCACTATCTCTTATCTCTCTCTCCACCCGTGAGACTCCCTCTCTCCTTCTCTCTCGGTTTCTCTCATCTCTCTCAAATTTTTGAATCAAAATTCGAAGCCAAGCTTCGGGTTAGCAAGGAGGAAGCTCGGGAATGAGATTTGGCAAGCAAGACGCGAATTGAAGCTTCGATTCGAGGTTAGTTTTGAAATTTCTAAACTTTTTCAAAATTTTTAATTTTTGTGCATTTTTGAAATCTAAGTTTGTTTGAGCTTAGAAAACTCTTGGTTTGAGTTAAATGAACTTAGAACACCTAGAATCCAAGCTTAGATTGAAGAAAAACGGATTAGATTCAAGATTTTTTTATTTTTCCTCAGTTTTCCCCATTTTTGGATTTTTGAGATTTTTGTGTTTGAATCTTGTTTAAATGAGTCCAAAAGTGTTCTATTATGTTTTTCTATTATCTATGAATGTTTTCCATGCTTGAGATTTGAGAAAAACATGTTAAAATCAAAATTTGGATTTTGGGAGAACCAAAACCCGTGGCTGGAATTTTTGGGTTTTTCCAATTTGGCAGGCCGAACTACGTGTTCGACAGGCCAGATTCAAAGGATCGATAGGCCGGACTCATCTGTTTGGCAGGCCAAACTTGGGAAATGTCCGACCGACTAGACCTGACTTCCGGCAGGCCGAACTACACAGTTCGGCCAACCGAAGCAGGGAGTCCGGCAGGCCGGCAGAGCATGGAAAATTTTATGATTTTTCATTCGTTTTCACCGTTTTGAACCCCGATTTAAATTCCAACCTTGTAAAATGATTTTAAAGATACAAATGGCACACTAGGACATCATGAAATGGTTTAGCAACATAGAATGTCTCAAACTAGATGTTGATCGACTTAGTGTGTATATAGGATTGTTCGTGGTTCCGCGGAGCTAACGTATAGCGGACCGAGATTACGGTGTGGGGTACCGGCACAAGTATCGAGGTAGGATTTTTACCCTTTCTTTGGTAACCCAGTTTCAAAATGATTTGGCTTTGAAAATGGTTTCTATAAAAATGTTTTCAACGGTTGATTGAAAATGAACTTATCGGTTATATTTTAATAAACCGTGAAATGAAATGAACTTCATAATAAATGTAAATGATAAAACTCGGTAAATGGGTTTTGACTAATGGTGAGAATAAACATAAGGGCATGATGCCATATCAGAGATCGGGTCGTGTAGCGATCGACCTTGGGGGCAGGTCCCGGAACCCAGCTGGGCCACTACGGTGGTGATATCCTTATGGTTTGCCTAGGAAAAAAGAAAACAATATTTCTGGTCGACCTAATAAACTGTTTTAGGTAAGAATGGTTTTATTTAAATTTATTTATTTATTCAGTGTTTCTTTTAAATAGTTTCTTGAATAATGAGATTTTTCTTTAAATTAAATGATTTACTAGAACATAGTCCTGCTGAACCTTTCGCTCACATTTTCTTTGTTTTTAAATTTCTCCCCCCTATAGGTGGATTCCCATTTAGGTTCAGAGATGACTCCACGGACAGAACTCAGGAGCAACAGAAGGAATTGTAGGTTATTTGTATAAATTAAACAAGGCATGTAATGTTTTCAACTTTATTTGTACTTGGACTGTGGTTGTATTATTATATTGTCAGTACTATGTGTGTGCACAAGTTGTGGGTCAGTGGGACCCATACTCGCGGCTCTTTATTATTTTATTATTCGCTTAATGATTTCACCTGCTTAACGCTTATGAACTCTCTTATACAATGTTGTTTTGAAACTTTCATATTTTTATTATTTAACTTAACTCCTAAATTTTTTATTTTAATTAAAATTTTCTTTTAATTAATTTTAAATAATCCGCCACGTCACCTCCCGTACTCTGGGGCGTGACAGTATCTTTGGTAAAACATAATTTGTTGATCTTTGACTAGTCCATATATAGCCCACAAATCCAAAAGTTAAATATCCGGTGGCGTAAATCTAAAGGTCGGATTTTTGGGCAAATTCTTCCAAATTGCCCTATATGAATTGGCTAAAAAAAGAATTTCATTGCACGGGATAAGGAAACGGTACTCCATTCGAAGCAAAAATACAAATACAGAAAATCTACCATACTTATTAGTATGGTATGCATGACTTTCATAAGAAAGAAAGCACATAAACAGAAGCTCCCATTCACTGCCAAAAGCAAAAAAAAAATTAAAAAAAAAAAAAGTTTCCCATTTGCAACCAAAGAGGAAATGGTAAGCAAATAACTAATTACACACAAAAAGATAGGAAAAGATGAATGGGTAGGAAAACACTATTATACGTACAACAATCAACCATACAAAGTCCTATCTAAAACTGGAAAAAGGTGGCTTCCACTTTGTAATGTCGGCCTAAAGCCAATCCATGAGTATGGTAATTAAAGGCAAATATTCTATTCAAATCACAGGACAACACGGCAAACATGGGATCTGGTTGATGGGCTTCTGTCTGCCACCAAGTGGAGGGTTGCATGCCATTGGGGCCCTGCCCTTCTTTACGTCAATTGATTTGCATATTTCCCATTCATTAGTTTACCTCCTCCGAACTTTTCTGTCATGTTTTCTTCTTTTGGCGATACTCATTGATGAATACACATTCCATGATAATTCCTTGGTCCCAATCAAGCAAATAGAGATGGGTTTGGGGGGGTGGGGTTTGAGAATAAAACCTTCGATATCAAAAAAAAAAAAAAAAAAAAAAATCTCTACATGGAACTAGTACTTGTTGTTGTATATAGGAACCGAAAGTCGCGATCCATTTGTCCTTTAGCCATTTCAACTACTTGTTTTAAACCTTATCTAATATATCTACATAAAATATTATGTCGTAATAAAGCATGTATATCTTCCTATAACTAGTAGTGCAAAATCTAGTTGGTAGGAATAATTTCTCATGTTGGTATTCTAAAATGTTTTTAGAGAAAATAGCAGAAAGGTTGTGAAGATGTGGAACCTATTTAATAAAAAAATTTCATAAACTTTTAAAACATAAAGCTATGAATAATATTAATTTAAGGCTTTATAAATATATATCTAATTAGTGCTTATCTGGTTAAACCAATTAGATTAAAAACTGCAACGACAACGTTCTTTATGACACCATTCCTTTTCTCATCCTTGACACTACTTACATGTATGTATGGATGTAAAAGGAATAAGGGTTTCTAATTGATCACTCTGCTCATTTTTCTTTTTTATGAATCTCAACACATGAGTAAATCGGGACTGAGAGTGGAATAACTCTTCTCACTTTTTCTCTCCTCCACACATCTATTGTAGGGAAACTAGTAGAGTTTCATAGTTTAAAATTAGACTCTTTCTATTTTATTAACTTACCCCTTTCATTTCACTTTCATTTCAAAATATATAAGAGCCGGTAAATCATAAACAATTAATTAACATAAAAATAAAAAGACTTTTATTTATTTTTATGGAATTAATATATATATCAATATTTTTGGATTATAACTTTCATTTCACTTCCAGTTCCTACATTAATAGGAGTAGGACTTCTACTTTTTCCAATTAGAAGTTTCCTTTAATTTTAAAATTAAATCTCAAAATTTTAAAAAAATATATAAGATAATCTTTTCTCCTTCCTTAATTGATGTTGGCACCACGTACAATGAATCACTCTATGCCTGTGTAAAAGGAACAAGTGTTTCTAATTGATCACTCAACTTAACTTTCTCTCTTACTAATTTCAATATATTAGCAAAGCGGGACTGAGTGTAGGATAACTCATCTTCCCTTTTTCTCTCCTCCATGCACCTACTGCAAGGAAATTAATAGAGTTTCTGTAGTCTAAAATAAGACTCTCTAATTGTGTAGAATAAATAGAGGTGTCTTCTATTTATAGAAAAAAAGGATACCCAATTAATTTCATAAGTTTTCTTTAATTTTAAAATTAAATCTCAAAATTTTAAATAAAATATAAAAAATAATATTTTCTCCTTCCTAATTTGATGGTAGTGTGGCACACAAAGAGTCTATCTATGTGTATTGTGCCAATCTCCTTTGAGCATGACAGAATAATACTGCTCATTACCCATTTTGAATTGTTTTCGAAATTTAAATTCCTAATTTGAAAAAATGACATTTTTCAATTTAGAAACTTTTAAATTTCTAGAAGCACGAAACTTGGAAAACAAGTTTACACTGCACAAAGAATCCTTTTGCAAGGTGTGCGTCATAGATGACAAAGATCTAAGCTGACTTTTCTGCTTTAGTTTCCCACAAATGGCACTAGTTGTTTGTATCAAAATTCTTTCAAACGACAAACAACAAAATACTTCACTTAATGGACTCAAAAACTAAATACATGGTAAAAAAATTCTTATTAATTCTCATGTAAGCAAAAGTATTACAAATGGTCAAAGTCTTCCTCTATTTATAGGCATTGGGGTGCCTTGAATATATAACAACTAAATTAATTTACTCCGCTTATTCTCAACTATCTTTCTGTAACGTCCCGAAATTTATTTAATGTTAATGTAATATAAATGATGAATTAGTGTGCCATAATTAGCGTTTTAACATTTATTAGACTATTTGGTTGGATTTTTGAATTTTTGGTTGTTTTGTTAAATTAATGAATTCGAAAGATTTCTTATTGATTTAAAATGATGTTTTGAGTTTTAAAACACAACAATTCGTAAAATGTTAAAAATACTCCGTTTTGCAAAACCGTGGGCGGCACATGGTTTTCGCACAGTAAAACCGCCCACTTATTTTCTCTATTTATTTCCTTCCTTCCTCTCTCTCTCCTCACTCTCCCGCAACACCTCTCTCTCTCTTCTCTCTCTCTCTCGGTAGCTCTCTTTCTCTCTCAATTCTCTCTCAAATTTTTGAAAACAAATTCGAATCCAAGCTTCGGGATAGCAAGGAGGAAGCTCGGGGACGTGATTCGGCAACCGAGAACGCGGATTGAAGCTTCGATTCGAGGTTAGATTCGAAATTTCTAAACTTTTTACAAAATTTTCAATTTTGTGTGTTTTTAAAATCTAAGTTTGTTTTAGCTTAGAAAACCGTGGATTTGTGTTAAATGAGCTTAGAACAACTAGAATCTAAGCTTAGATTGAAGAAAAACGGATTGAATTCAAGATTTTTCATTTTTCTCCTCTTTTTCTCATTTTTGGATTTTTGAGGATTTCGAGTTTAAATGTTGTTTAAATGATTCCAAACATGTTCTAGAATGTTTTTCTATCAACTATGGTTGTTTTTCATGCCTGGGATTTGAGAAAAACAGGTTAGAAACAAGATTTGGATCTTGGGGATCGAGAAACCCATGGCTGGGATTTCTGGGTTTTCCCAGTTCGGCAGGCCGAAGTTCATGTTCGGCAGGCCGGAGTGATGATCGGCAGGCCGATGTTCTTCCGACCGGCAGGCCGAATCTGGAGAAATGTTCGGCAGGCCGAACATTTCTTCCGGCAGGCCAAACTGTGTAGTTCGGCAGGCCGAAGCAGGGCGTCCGGCAGGCCGACCGAGGCATGGAAAATTTTGTGATTTTTACCCGTTTTCACTATTTTGAACCCTGATTTAAATCCCAACCTTATAGGATGATTTTAAAGGTACAAATGGCACACTAGGACATCATGAAATGATTTAGTAACATAGAATGTCTCGAACTAGATATTGATCGACTTAGTTTGTATCTAGGATCGTTCGTGGTTCCGTGGAGCTAACGTATAGCGGACCGGGATTTCGGCGTGGGGCACCGGCACGAGTACTGAGGTAGGACTTCTATCCTATTTCTTTGGTAGCCTGGTTTTGAAATGATTTGGCTTTGAAAAGGATTTCTATCCAAAATGTTTTCAACGGTTGTTTGAAAATGGATTTATCGGTTATATTTTAATATAACGTGATTATGAAATGAATTTCATAATGAATGTAATTGACAACACTCGGTAATTGGGTTTTGAATGATAATGATAATAAACACATGGGCATGATGCCATATCAGAGATCGGGTCGTGTGGCGATCGACCTTGGTGGCAGGTCCCGAAACCCAGGGGGCAGGTCCCGAAACCCAGCTGGGCCACTACGGTGGTGATATCATGGTTTGCCTAGGTAAAAGTAAATTGGTGTTTTGATTTGACGAGTAAACTGTTCTGTGTCAGGACGGTTCTACTCAAATTGTTTATCTATTTATTTATTTAAGTCTCCTTTGAATAACTTCTAATAATGTTGTGTTCCTTTGCGTTAAACTATTTTATAAAACATAGTCCTACTGAGCCTTTCGCTCACGTTTTATTGTTTTAAATTTCCCCCTTCTAGGTGGTTTCCCATTTATGTTTGGAGAAGATTCTTCGGACCGAACTCAGGAGCAATAGGAGAGTTTATTTATATTCTGTAGTCTAATCAAGGCATGTAAGACTTTAACTTTATTTGTACTTGGACTGTAATTGTATTAGTGATATTGTCAGAACCATGTGTGTGCACAAGTTGTGGGTTGTGAAACCCATATTCGCGGTTTTTATTTAATTAATATTATTTACTTAATATTTATAAATTCTTTTATAAAATGTGGTGGAAAATCTCTTTATTTCTTACTTAATTGGATTCTTAAACACTTGATTTTAATTAAATTCTCTTTTAATTAAACTAAATATTCTGCCACGTCACCTCCCGTACTCCGGGGCGTGACATAATGGTATCAGAGCTCAAGGTTGTGAACCTTGGGAATTGTGCACACATAGGTTTGACAATGAAATACCTCTGACAGTCCAAATTTTGTTTTCAGAAGTGAGAGAATGGCACCTAGACGTCGTTCGACTGCTGACGCCGAGTTCAAAAATGATGAGAGCATGATGAGGTCTATGTTTGCGGCTTTCCGACAGATGGCAGCCAGGGCTAGGCCGGAAGACTCCAGTGTTGGTAGTCGGCATGCTTTCTTTATGGAATTTCGGCGGGCGTCTATTTCGACTTTTGATGGCAATGGGGATCCGCAGTTAGCAGAGTATTGGTTGGATTCGATCTTGAAGCATCTGGATACTCTTGGTGTGCCTGAGGAGTATCGTGTGGAGTTTGCGGCATATAAGCTCGAGGGTGGCGCTAACACCTGGTGGAAACAAACTAAGCGTCTGGAGCGCGGTGGCGATATTGGTTGGGACAAGTTCGAGGATCTGTTCTATGATCGGTATTTTCCGCAGGGATATAGAGATCAGAAGGCAGCTGAGTTTTATAGATTGCAGCAGGGTGATCTATCAGTTTGGGAATATGAGGCAAGATTTAACGAGTTGGCTAGGTTTGCTCCATCAGCTGTGGCATCAGAGCGTGAAAAGTGTATCAAGTTTCAGGAAGGACTCAAGGCTCCTATTCGGCGGCAGTTGGTTGCTCTACGGCTTAGGGGTTTCGGAGAGCTTGTGTCGTCGGTGATCTCCGTGGAGAATGATTATGTGCAGTATTGTGAGGACCGAGCCAAGGCTTCAGGAGGACCGTAGAGGAGTGGCAGGAAGAGCATTAGTAGTCGTCCAGCTCCGGGGAAAGGCAAGCAAGGCGGTGCGACCAGTGGCAGTAGCAGTTCGTCTAGCAGCGGGCGCAGCAACCCCTACAGCTTCCATTGTCATTTCTGTCAGCAGCCCGGACACATCAAGAGGAATTGCCCGATCAGGAGTGCTCGTCTTGGATCGCAGACCGGGGAGGATGCCAGTCGTTCGTCTCAGCCTCAGCCTCAGACCCTACCTCCGCCTCCGCAGTACCCACAGTTGCAGTATCCGCAGTTCTCTCCTCAGCAATTCTCATATCCGGCACGGGGGCAGCAGCCGCAGTATTTTCAGCGCAGTGTTCCTCAGCATAGAGCGTCGAGTACAGGCAGTGTGCAGTCATCTCCATCTCAGCAGCATCGGCCGAGTAATGTAGGACCCAGTAATGTCGGTAGAGGAAAAGGGAAAGCGCCAGTGTAGGTTCATGCAATGGCATCTAGAGGGTCAGATTCTCAGACTGGTAACGCGGTTGTCGATGGTATGGTTTTGGTTTCTACGTCTTTAGCTCGCGTTTTATTTGATACCGGTGCCTCTCATTCTCTCATTTCGAGTTCTTTTGTACATGCCTTGGGATTAGAAGTAGAAGAGTTTAATGAACCCCTAGTTATAACTTCTCCCTTGGGGCGGGTGTGTGTAAATTGTATGTGTAAATCTTGTAAAATAAAGATTGGGGATGAGATTTTGAAAAGTGATTTGATTGTACTCCCCATGAGCTCCTATGATGTGATCTTAGGGATGGACTGGTTGTCCAGGTATAGTGCAGTTGTGGACTGCCAACTTAGAAAGGTGACCCTAGTGTCTGATAGGGGGACGGTAATCACTTACCAGGGTGGTGGTGATTGGTTAATGAGTGAGCGTCTCATGAAGTCGTGTTTAGGAGGGCGAAGGAATCTAGATTGTTTTGCTTTTCTTGCCAATCTAGATTGCGAGCCCTATGTTTCGAAAGGTAGTGCAGTGATTCCGGTGGTTGGTGAGTTCGAGGATGTCTTCCCCGACGAGTTATCAGGGTTACCACCGCATCGGGAGATTGAGTTTGGTATCGAGTTGTTTCCAGGGACATCACCGATTTCTATGGCACCTTATCGGATGGCGCCGGCAGAAATGAAGGAATTGAGGAAGCAACTTTAGGAGCTTGCTGATAAAGGATATATTCGGAATAGCACATCTCCGTGGGGAGCACCAGTTTTGTTCGCTAAGAAGCACGATGGGACTCTCCGGTTATGTGTGGATTATCGGTAGCTGAATCGTGTTACGGTGAAGAACAAGTATCCCTTGCCTAGGATTGATGAGCTATTTGATCAGTTGGGAGGTTCGTGATACTTCTCAAAGATTGATTTGCGTTCAAGTTATCATCAGCTCAGGATCAAGGAAGAGGATATTCCCAAGACAGCTTTTAGGACTCGGTATGGGCACTTCGAGTTTCTGGTTATGTCTTTCGGGTTGACGAATGCTCCGGCAGCTTTTATGGATCTGATGAACAGGATATTTAGGCCATATCTGGATCAGTTTGTGATCGTGTTCATCGATGATATTCTTGTGTATTCTAATACTTGGGAGGAGCATGAGCAGCATCTTCGGATCGTGCTTCAGACTCTGCGGGAGCACCAGTTGTATGCTAAGAGGGAAAAATGTGAGTTCTGGTTGACTGAGGTCAAGTTTCTGGGTCATGTCATCTCGGAGCATGGTATTTCAGTGGATCCATCCAAGATTGAAGCTATATTGGAGTGGGAACGACCAAGGAATGTAGCGGAGATTCGTAGCTTCTTAGGTCTTGCTGGATATTATAGGAAATTTGTAAAGGACTTTTCGAAGATTGCAGCTCCGTTGACGAGATTGATCAAGAAAAACGTCAGGTTTGAGTGGGATGAAGACTGTGAGTTTGCTTTTCAGGAATTGAAGAACCGGTTGACTTCAGCTCCAGTGTTGATTATTCCTAGCAGTAATGAGCCGTATGAGGTTTATGCTGATGCTTCAGGGCGCGGACTTGGATGCGTGTTGATGCAGCATGGACGTGTGATTGTGTACGGATCGAGACAGCTACGACCTCACGAGCGGAATTATCCTACTCACGATTTAGAGCTTGCAGCGGTGATCTACGCGCTGAAGATTTGGAGATGTTACTTGTATGGAGCATCATTTCAGGTCTTCTCCGATCACAAGAGTTTGAGATATTTGTTCACTTAGAGGGATCTTAATCTGAGGCAGCGCAGATGGGTGGAGTACATGGAGGATTATGATTTCGCGTTGCAGTATCATCCCGGGAAAGCTAATGTGGTCGCGGACACGCTTAGCAGGAAGTCTTCAGGGATTCTCGCTTGTTTGATTTTTGAGGACTGGAGCAGGGATGCGACAGTGAGTGAGTATCGGCTACTGTATCATGAAAATGGTGATCGAGTTTCGTTATATCATGTGGAAGCGACTCCAGCTCTTGTTCGGATGGTGAAGCAAGGTCAGTGGCAGGATCGACATTTGCAGGGGATTTGGTCGCGGATTCAGAACGGAGAGCAGTTCGAGGAATGGAGCGTGCATGCAGATGGATCGTTGTACTTCCGGGAGCGTCTTGCAGTTCCAGTTATTACCGAGGTGACGAAAGCCGTTCTAGACGAAGCTCATAGGTCTCAGTTTGCTATTCATCCGGGGAGCACCAAGATGTATCGTGATTTGAAGAGACAATATTGGTGGAGAGGCATGAAGAAAGATGTTCGCGAGTACGTGGCCAAGTGTTCGACGTGTCTCCAGGTGAAAGCTGAGCATCAGAAGCCTGCAGGTCAGCTTCAGCCGCTTCCTATTCCAGGGTGGAAATGGGAGCATGTGACGATGGATTTTCTCACAGGTTTGCCGAGGACGGAGCAGCGGCATGATGCAGTTTGGGTTGTGGTCGACAGGTTGACGAAATCGGCGCATTTCATTCCGTTTAGGTCGACGTGTTCTAGGAAGATTCTCGGGGAGTTGTATATGCAGAATATTGTGAGGTTGCATGGAGTTCCTTTGTCCATCACCTCTGATCGAGACACCAGGTTTAATGCTAAGTACTGGAGGAGTTTTCAGGAGGCTTTGGGTACGGATTTGAACTTCAGTACGGCGTTTCATCCTCAGACTGATGGGCAGTCTGAGCGGGTTATTCAGGTTCTCGAGGATATGTTGCGTGCTTGTACGTTGGACTTCGGCGGGAATTGGAAGCAATGTTTGCATTTGGCGGAGTTCGCGTACAACAATAGTTATCAGGCGAGTATCGGTATGGCACCATTTAAGGCATTGTATGGGCGACCGTGTCGGTCACCTGTGTGTTGGGCCGAGCCAGAAGATAGAGTTATTCTTGGGCCAGATGAGATTCGTGACAGCAACGAGAAAGTCGCGGTGATTCGGGATCGATTGAGAGCAGCTCAGAGTCGGCAGAAGAGCTACGCAGATAGGAGACGTAGACCCTTAGAGTTCGCGGTTGGAGATTTTGTTCTCTTGAGGGTGTCACCTCGTAAGGGAACTATGCGGTTCGGAGTGAGTGGGAAGCTCGCGCCGAGGTATATCGGGCCGTTCGAGATCACTCAGCGTGTTGGTGTGGTCGCTTATCGGCTTGATCTTCCGCCCGAACTATCTCATGTGCACGATGTGTTTCATGTGTCGATGCTTAGGAAATGTCCACCTGAGCAGGGTAAGATAGTATCGTTTCGCGATGTGCAGGTTCAAGAGGATACGACGTACGAAGAAGTGCCGATTCAGATCATCGACCGGAAAGTGATTAGCTTGCGTCGTCGTGAGATACCGTTGGTAAAAGTCGTGTGGCAGCATCATGGAGCTGATGAAGCCACTTGGGAATTAGAGTCGAGTATGCGGGAGCTGTATCCGCATTTGTTTTGTTTTTGAGATGAGTTGTAAATTTCGAGGACGAAATTTCTTTTAGGGGTGGAGAGTTGTAACGTCCCGAAATTTATTTAATGTTAATGTAATATAAATGATGAATTAGTGTGCCATAATTAGCGTTTTAACATTTATTAGACTATTTGGTTGGATTTTTGAATTTTTGGTTGTTTTGTTAAATTAATGAATTCGAAAGATTTCTTATTGATTTAAAATGATGTTTTGAGTTTTAAAACACAACAATTCGTAAAATGTTAAAAATACTCCGTTTTACAAAACCGTGGGCGGCACATGGTTTTCGTACAGTAAAACCGCCCACCAATTTTCTCTATTTATTTCCTTCCTTCCTCTATCTCTCCTCACTCTCCCGCAACACCTCTCTCTCTCTTCTCTCTCTCTCTCGGCAGCTCTCTTTCTCTCTCAATTCTCTCTCAAATTTTTGAAAACAAATTCGAATCCAAGCTTCGGGATAGCAAGGAGGAAGCTCGGGGACGTGATTCGGCAACCGAGAACACGGATTGAAGCTTCGATTCGAGGTTAGATTTGAAATTTCTAAACTTTTTACAAAATTTTCAATTTTGTGTGTTTTTGAAATCTAAGTTTGTTTTAGCTTAGAAAACCGTGGATTTGTGTTAAATGAGCTTAGAACAACTAGAATCTAAGCTTAGATTGAAGAAAAACGGATTGAATTCAAGATTTTTCATTTTTCTCCTCTTTTTCTCAATTTCAGATTTTTGAGGATTTCGAGTTTAAATGTTGTTTAAATGATTCCAAACCTGTTCTAGAATGTTTTTCTATCAACTATGGTTGTTTTTCATGCCTGGGATTTGAGAAAAACAGGTTAGAAACAAGATTTGGATCTTGGGGATCGAGAAACCCGTGGCTGGGATTTATGGGTTTTCCCAGTTCGGCAGGCCGAAGTTCATGTTCGGCAGGCCGGAGTGATGATCGGCAGGCCGGTGTTCTTTCGACCGGCAGGCCGAATCTAGGGAAATGTTCGGCAGGCCGAACATTTCTTCTGGCAGGCCGAACTGTACAGTTCGGCAGGCCGAAGCAGGGCGTCCGGCAGGCCGACCGAGGCATGGAAAATTTTGTGATTTTTACCCGTTTTCACTATTTTGAACCCTGATTTAAATCCCAACCTTATAGGATGATTTTAAAGGTACAAATGGCACACTAGGACATCATGAAATGATTTAGTAACATAGAATGTCTCGAACTAGATATTGATCGACTTAGTTTGTATCTAGGATCATTCGTGGTTCCATGGAGCTAACGTATAGCGGACCGGGATTTCGGCGTGGGGCACCAGCACGAGTACTGAGGTAGGACTTCTATCCTATTTCTTTGGTAGCCTGGTTTTGAAATGATTTGGCTTTGAAAAGGATTTCTATCCAAAATGTTTTCAACGGTTGTTTGAAAATGGATTTATCGGTTATATTTTAATATAACGTGATTATGAAATGAATTTCATAATGAATGTAATTGACAACACTCGGTAATTGGGTTTTGAATGATAATGATAATAAACACATGGGCATGATGCCATATCAGAGATCGGGTCGTGTGGCGATCGACCTTGGGGGCAGGTCCCGAAACCCAGCTGGGCCACTACGGTGGTGATATCATGGTTTGCCTAGGTAAAAGTAAATTGGTGTTTTGATTTGACGAGTAAACTGTTCTGTGTCAGGACGGTTCTACTCAAATTGTTTATCTATTTATTTATTTAAGTCTCCTTTGAATAACTTCTAATAATGTTGTGTTCCTTTGCGTTAAACTATTTTATAAAACATAGTCCTACTGAGCCTTTCGCTCACGTTTTATTGTTTTAAATTTCCCCCTTCTAGGTGGTTTCCCATTTAGGTTTGGAGAAGATTCTTCGGACCGAACTCAGGAGCAATAGGAGAGTTTATTTATATTCTGTAGTCTAATCAAGGCATGTAAGACTTTAACTTTATTTGTACTTGGACTGTAATTGTATTAGTGATATTGTCAAAACCATGTGTGTGCACAAGTTGTAGGTTGTGGAACCCATATTCGCGGTTTTTATTTAATTAATATTATTTGCTTAATATTTATAAATTCTTTTATAAAATGTGGTGGAAAATCTCTTTATTTCTTACTTAATTGGATTCTTAAACACTTGATTTTAATTAAATTTTCTTTTAATTAAACTAAATATTCTGCCACGTCACCTCCCGTACTCCGGGGCGTGACACTTTCTCTAGCGTCTAATCTATTCACACGTGTCTCTATATTAACTGGTCTCCTTTACCAATTATGAGTCCGCATTTTTCCTTTTATCCCCCGTTTTACCTTCGTCTTCGTTCTGATTCCGCTTCCAGCCTTTGAATCTAACGACGTTGTTTCCTTCTTTTAACTTTTGTCTTATTCAAAATGCTTTCAAACTTATTGTCATATTTACTATACCGTCGTTTGACTTCAAAATGCCTCCCACAATCTTAATTTTCAAAATTAGTATTTGTAAACTATTTGTCTCGAGCTACAATTCTATTTAGAAATCATGATGTTTTAACTACCAGTCAAGAGGAAAAAATAAGAAATTGTAGGCCTCATCAAGAAAATAATTTTAAAGGTTAAATAGTAAGTTAAGTAGGTCTAAACAATCAGGTCGTTAAAGCTTACATATGTACGTATATGTGTATATGCATACACATCTATACACACATACGTATGTCTCCGTGTGCACGTGATAAGATTATATTTGAAATGCACCTTGTAGAATTATACTTGAAATTATAGATATACAGAAGTAGAACAACTAAACAAAATTAAATTTCGGGGAAAAGAAATTAAAGGTTAAAAGTATTGCATAAGATGATATTTATCTATTTTTGATAAAAAAAAACTTCTTACGTATTGTATTTTTTGATTGGTATTGATCATTACGACTAATAAATCAGTCTCTATGTATCAGTCAGAGTAATTTTTGTACTCTAGATGTGAAATATACGTGGACTACGGATTTTCTATAAAGCTGCCTTTTTTCTTCTTTTTTTTCATGTATACGTACGCACGCCTTGCAATATTTTATTTTACTCGTGATCTATGACCGGCTTTATTACCTTTCTTCTTTTTCCTTTTTTTTTAATCCTATTTTCCCCATGAAAAAACTTCATACTAAATAGCAAGAAAAAATGAGTGCATAATCTTGCGAAGTAGAGTTGTTTATGTGATTTTTTTTCTTGAAATGTTTATGTGAAAGTTTCGACCTTTCAACGATAAATTTAACACAACTTTTACAATAAATGGAAAAATTAAAGCATATTAAGTGAATTTGCTGAAAGATATGGAACGGTTTCGTTACTCATAGATGATTAATTAAACCGTGTCTAGCTAGTTCTGGTCAAATTATTTTATGTATATAAAAGATTCTTTTAGGCAATGCTAAATTATTGATCAGGAAACAATTATACATAGCGGGAATAATATACACATACATGTTTGGAACTTATAATTAATTAACTACTAGGAAGGGAGGGAGAACAAATTTTCAAACACCTTCAAACAAGTACAATGAAATAAAAGCAAAGTAAAGGGACACAAACTCCCAAGCAGAAAGGCTGGCGTGGGAAAAAGGTGGATTACATAAGATAAACAATAAAAAAAGGAAAAACTAGAATCAAAGCACAAGAATATTGCTCATATGATCGATATTAAAAAGAGAAAAATCAAACTCTATATCTTCATATAACAATCTTCATCATCTTTCACAAATATAAGGCCTACAGCTAGGCAATAAAGATTCACAAATTTTGTGTGATGATGATCTGTAACACCCCTGAATTTCAAAGTAAGGTTAGTTATGTTAAGTTTAGTTATTAAGTGTGCCAGTATAAATTTTATTGATAGTTTTAGTCATTTAAAGATTTTGTTGCATTTGTCCTATTTGAAAATTTGAATTTTAGTGTTAAAAATATCAAATGATAGTTTACCCCACATTTTCGTCATATTTACGAAAATGCCATTGGGCCTTTAAATTTCTTCTTTCTTTTCCCTTCCCTTCCCATTTTTCACGATCACTCTCTCTCTCTTTCACTCGCCTCTCTCATTCCCTGTCACCGTCTCTTTCTCTCTCTCATTCTCTCAAAAATTTCGATTTCAAAATCGAGCCCAAGCTTCGGTTTAGCAGATTGGAGGCTTAGGAACGTGCTTGAGCAACCACAAACACGATTCAAGGATTAAATCAAGGTTAGTTTTTAAAATTTCAAAACTTTTTCAATTTTTCAATTTTCTTTGTATTTTGCAATCCGAGCATTGATGAGCTTAGATAATGTTTAATCTAAGCTTATAGAACTTGTTTTACAATGAATCTAAGCTTTATTTGAACAAAAATTGAATTAATCAAGTTTTTGTATTTTTCTTTGATTTTCAAATCAAAGGTGAAATTGAGTTTAAATTTGAGGAAAATGCTTTAAATGTGTTCTATTATGGTTTTCTATGCTTTATATATAATTTTCATGATCTGGGAATTGAAAAACAGGTTTTAAAATTTGATTTTGAGCTTGGGGAGATCGAGACTCGAAGCCTCGGGTCCCTAGATTTTTCCAGTTTGGCAGGCCGAATTCATCTGGTCGGTAGGCCAAACCTAGGAAAAGTTCAACAGGCCGGTCCTGGTTGGTCGGCAAGCCGAACTGTGCAGTTCGGCAGGCCGGTTCAGGGTGTTCGGCAGGCCGACTGTGGACTTGGAAAAATTGTGTTTTTACTACGGTTTTCAATGTTTGATGATTCCAAAATGTTACAAAAAGGATTATGATTTTTGGGTTATGATTATTTTGAGTTAAAGGCACACTGATAATTAAATTAACATAATGATATTTGTTAAATATGATTTATAATCTTAGATACAGTTTTTAAGGTTTCGAACGTATGTGGAGCGTATGTTGGATTTTATTTGGAGCTTACGTTATTAGATTTTAATGAGGTAGGATATACACATATTACTATCCCTTTCATTGGTAGCCCCTTTTAAATTAGTTGGCCAAAGTTTATTTCTTAAATGTTTCCTTTAAGAATGATTTTGGTGATTGATTTTGAAGAATTGAATTTCGATATTCCTTTTGGATTTCTAAAAACCCGTACGGTGATGTTTGTCAAGTTTCATTGAAGTAAGTACTAATTGATTTTTATTAAGATCTTGAGATTAGATTATCAATGATATTTTATCTATAAATGTTATTTTTAAATAACTTGTTTTTAAATAATTATCCTATTGAGCCTTTCGCTCACGTTTTCCTGTTTTTAAAATCCCACTTCCAGGTTGAGGAGGAAGGATAGGCCTAGGATCGAAACCTGGCTCTTTGGATTGAAATGGTATTTTCTTTAAAACTGTGGTATGATGCGTCTACTGTACGACTTGTCCTAGTGTTGATGTCATTTTCGCCTCTGTTAATAGTATATTTTAATTTATCTTAGAGACAATGATTTGTGATGAATTTCAATGATTTTGTATTATTGATATTATGATTTATTTATTTATTTATCTACTCACCTTCGTGGTAAGCATCCACGTGATGGCGAATAAGAATAGGATCTCGGCCCCACCTTCGTGGCATTCACGT
Organism: Artocarpus heterophyllus; assembly: GCA_025403435.1. Taxonomy (NCBI): domain Eukaryota; kingdom Viridiplantae; phylum Streptophyta; class Magnoliopsida; order Rosales; family Moraceae; genus Artocarpus; species Artocarpus heterophyllus. Next base: position 22,146,019 of record CM046342.1, read on the forward strand.
GACGGTGACCGCCGATGTTTTTATTTATTTCGATGATATTTATTTATTTTTCACGTATATTTATACTCTTTTCTTTATTTATCTAAAACTCCCTGACCCCCACCTCAGGGCGTCACAGAATGGTACCAGAGCGTAGGTTTTAGATATTTCGAGAACTAAACCTGTGAGATTTTTAAAGTTTTATTTTGATTTTTTGAGTTTTATGTCGGGACAGTTGTCGTTACAGTTGCGTTTGAGTACACAGTGTTAATTATAAATTTTAAACTTTTATTTTTTTAAATTTTGAGGATGAAATTTCTCTTAAGGAGGGCAGATTGTAACACCCCTGAATTTCAAAGTAAGGTTAGTTATGTTAAGTTTAATTATTAAGTGTGCCAGCGTAAATTTTGTTGATAGTTTTAGTCATTTAAAGATTTTGTTGCATTTGTCCTATTTGAAAATTTGAATTTTAGTGTTAAAAATATCAAATGATATTTTACCTCACATTTTCCCCATTTTTACGAAAATGCCATTGGGCCTTTAAATTTCTTTTTCTTTTCCTTTCCCTTCCCATTTTTCACGATCACTCTCTATCTCTCTTTCACTCGCCTCTCTCTTTCCCTCTCACCGTCTCTTTCTCTCCCTCATTCTCTCAAAAATTTTGATTTCAAAATCGAGCCCAAGCTTCGGTTTAGCAGATTGGAGGCTTAGGAATGTGATTGAGCAACCACAAACACGATTGAAGGATTGAATCAAGGTTAGTTTTCAAAATTTTAAAACTTTTTCAATTTTTAAATTTTCTTTGTATTTTACAATCCGAGCTTTGAAGAGCTTAGATAATGTTTAATCTAAGCTTATAGAACTTGTTTTACAATGAATCTAAGCTTTATTTGAACAAAAATTGAATTAATCAAGTTTTTGTATTTTTCTTTGATTTTCAAATCAAAGGTGAAATTGAGTTTAAATTTGAGGAAAATGCTTTAAATGTGTTCTATTATGGTTTTCTATGCTTTATATATGATTTTCATGATCTGGGAATTGAAAAACAGGTTTTAAAATTTGATTTTGAGCTTGGGGAGATCGAGACTCGTAGCCTCGGGTCCCCTGATTTTTCCAGTTTGGCAGGCCGAACTATGTGTTCGGCAGGTCGGATTCAAAGGTTCGGCAAGCCTGATTCATCTGGTTGGGAGGCCGAACTTGGGAAAAGTTTGACAGGCCTGTCCTAGTTGGTCGGCAGGCCGAATTGTGCAGTTCGGCAGTCCGGTTTAGGGTGTTCAGCAGGCCAACTGTGGACTTGGAAAAATTGTGTTTTTACTACGGTTTTTAATGTTTGATGATTACGAAATGTTACAAAAAGGATTATGATTTTTGGGTTATGATTATTTTGAGTTAAAGACACACTGATAATTAAATTAACATAATGATATTTGTTAAATATGATTTCTGATCTTAAATACAGTTTTTAAGGTTTCGAACGTATGTGGAGCGTAAGTTGGATTTTATTTAGAGCTTACGTTATTGGATTTTAATGAGGTAGGATATACACATATTACTATCCCTTTCATTGGTAGCCCCTTTTAAATTATATGGCCAAAGCTTATTTCTTAAATGTTTCCTTTAAGAATGATTTTGGTGATTTATTTTGAAGAATTGAATTTCGATATTCCTTTTCGATTTCTAAAAACCCGTACGGTGATGTTTGTCAAGTTTCATTGAAGTAAGTACTAATTGATTTTTATTAAGATCTTGAGATTAGATTATCAATGATATTTTATCTATAAATGTTATTTTAAATAACTTGTTTTTAAATAATTATCCTACTGAGCCTTCCGCTTACGTTTTCCTGTTTTTAAAATCCCACTTCCAGGTTGAGGAGGAAGGATGGGCCTAGGATTAAAACCTGGCTCTTTGGATTGAAATGGTATTTTCTTTAAAACTGTGGTATGATGCGTGTACTGTACGACTTGTCCCAGTGTTGATGTCATTTTCGCCTCTGTTAATAGTATATTTTAATTTATCTTAGAGACGATGATTTGTGATGAATTACAATGATTTTGTATTATTGATATTATGATTTGTTTATTTATTTATCTACTCACCTTCGTGGTAAGCATCCACATGATGACGAATAAGAATAGGATCTCAGCCCCACCTTCGTGGCATTCACGTGATGGTGACCGCCGATGTTTTTATTTATTTCGATGATATTTATTTATTTTTCACGTATATTTATACTCTTTTTTTTATTTATCTAAAACTATCTTACCCCCACCTCGTGGCGTCACATGATCATATCATTAGCTGTACTAATAAACCTAGGCAGCTACATATCTAACTAGCTAGCGAAATGGGTATTATCCTTTTGGTTATAAACTTGTGATAATCATCATCAACATCACTGGGGTTTCCAGACTGAGGCCCAAACCACAGGCTCTTCTTTCCATGTCAAATAAATACCATGATCATTCTGTTGCTGCTCTTGTGGTTGCTGTTGATGAGGTAGAACAAGTCCCCAGCCAGCCGGGTATCTCTTAAGCAATTTCTTGACATCATCTACTACATCATCACTATACCCAACTGGGGAAATTGCCTTCTTCAGCCTCTCACACCATTGTTGCCCCTTCTCTCTCCTCTCGCAGTCCCACCCATTTCCGCTGTTGACGGCGCGGTTATTCTCTTCTTGATCTTCTTCTCCTTCTCCTTCTCCTTCTCCTTTGTTTTGATCGTCGTTGTCACAAGCCAAAGCCCTAACTATCCCTCTTGAGCACTCTTTCTCCAACATCAGCTTCTCGTTGCTCATTGGCAAAAAACTCTCCTCTAGCATCTCGAAGTAGAGCGTGTAGAATCTGAGGCACTCCTAAAACGCCCCACAAAACTGCTTTCGTCGTCATCGCTTCCTGAGGCAACAGTGGCAGCGACCAAATCGGCTTCTTCATCGACGACTGTCACGACTTTAGGTTCGAGCGAGCGGAAGACCCTCACCGCAGCATCTCTCTCTTCCAATATCGCTCTTCTCAGTGCCCCGACGCAATTCACAGCAACAGCCTCATCATCTCTTACTCCAAGGGCTTCTCTCGTTAGTCGAGTACTGCTAGGCTCTGATATCGTGTTAAGCTCAAAAGGAACTCCCATAAGCCTTGCAAACTTCTCCATCCTCTGACCGATCTCCTACGTCACCCCGCCACCACCCGCTACAGACGAGCTGGTCACATCAACGACGGTGAGCCTCAGCCGTGGCGTTTCGTCGTTCATCGTGGCCAAGGCCTCTAGCAAAGTAGGCCATTTTGTGCAAAGGGGGTATTGCTTACATCAATTATGTGAAGCGTCGTTTCCCCTTCTAAGGCTTCCAGAATCGTGTCGTTCGAGGCAACATGGCCAAAAGTCGTCCATGGACTTACCTCCTGAAATTTCAGAATTAGTTTCCTAGCTGAATCAAAAGACCGGCTCTTCTCAGCCACCAAGCTCAGCGTTTTGTAAAACAGGAGAGCGGAGCCTGTCGCCTTGCAGAAGAGAGCCTGCAAGAAGTAAGACGCCAGCTTCTGATCACAATCTCCGTAAGGGGAAGAGAGCTCATTTAGCATCCAAAGAAGATGGTGGATTTTTGTGGAGTCCTTTGTGGAGATTGCCGTTGCGCACTTCTTGAGAAGCCTAGAGGCCCTTTTGCCGCCCCACGGTTCGGTTGCCGCCACCGACTCAGAGGAGAGGCCGCTTGTTGAGGCGTGGCTGTTGAGGTGATTATTGGTGGTTGTGGTTTGCATATTGCTTATGGTTGTTGTAGTTGTCTGATCCTCGTTGGTGATATTGATGATCTTCGTGTTGGAGAGTTCATCAAGAAATGAGTTTCTTTGGCTGCAGTGGCACTAAATAGTGTTACGTCCATGTTTGGGTTATGAAGAACGGGCCTAGACTCTCTTGATTGAGAGTCTGAGGTACCCTTTTGCAAGATCTCATTGATATCCTTCCTTTTGAGCTCCTCATGAAAACGGCCAATTAATAAGCCATGACTTGGTAAAAACCCCACCAATTGGTGCTATTCCATTTCAAGTCCTTTCGTGGCATTATATCATAATATATATATATATATATATATATATATTTGATATCTAAATAATTCAATGTCGGGATCTTCTAGCGGACGTATATGGTGGTTATATATATTACATATATATATATATATATATAACATTTGTTGAGACCTTCAAAAAATGTACATTAATTTGGATAACTAAATTTCGTCCTACACATGTTCAAGATATACGTTATTGTGACGCCCCGGAATACGGGAGGTGACGTGGCGGATTATTTAAATTAATTAAAAGAGAATTTAATTAAAATCAAGAGTTTATATACATTAGGCAATTGAAATCATGAAACGAATAATAATAAAAATAGTAAAGCCGCGAGTATGGGTCCCACAGACCTACAACTTGTGCACACATACGGTACTGACAATATCATAAATAAAATCACAGTCCAGATACAAATAAAGTTAAAATCTTACATGTCTTGATTAATTAATACAAGAGGTATACTAGTTCTTCTATTGCTCTTGGGTTCGGTCCGTCGAATCCTCACCGAACCTAAATGGAAAACCACCTAGAGGGAGGAATTTAAAACAAATAAAACGTGGGCGAAAGGCTTAGTAGGACTATGTTTTATAAAATAATCTAATTTAAAGAAACATTTCAATATTCAGGAATTATTTGAAAGAAATCTTGAATAAATAAATAAATAAATAAGCAAATTTAAGTAAAACCATCCTTACCTAGAACAGTTTACTTGGATAACCAGAAATATCATTTTCTTTTTCCTAGGCAAACCATAATAATATCACCACCGTAGTGGACCAGCTGGGCTTCGGGACCTGCCCCCAAGGTCGATCGCTACACGACCCGATCTCTGATATGGCATCATGCCTATTTGTTTATTATCATCATCATTCAAAACCCAATTACTGAGTATTGTCATTTACATTCATTATGAAGTTCATTTCATTTCACGGTATATTAAAATATAACCGATAAATCCATTTTCAAACAACCGTTGAAAACATTTTAATAGAAATCCTTTTCAAAGCCAAATCATTTTTGAAACTAGGCTACCAAGGAATAGGGTAGAAGTCCTACCTCAATACTCGTGCCGGTGCCCCACACCGTAATCCCGGTTCGTTATACGTTAGCTCCGCGGAACCACGAACGATCCTAGATACAAACTAAGTCGGTCAACATCTAGTTCGAGACATTTTATGTTACTAAACCATTTCATGATGTCCTAGTGTGCCATTTGTATCTTTAAAATCATTCTATAAGGTTGGAATTTAAATCGGGGTTCAAAACAGTGAAAACGGATGAAAAATCACAAAATTTTTCATGCCTCGACCGGCCTGCCGGACTCCCTGCTTCGGCCGGCCGAACTGCACAGTTCAGCTTGCCGGAAGCAAAGTTCGGTCGGCCGAACATCCCCAGGTTCGGCTTGCCAGACAAAAGAACACCGGCTTGCCGACCCCTATTCCGACCTGCCGAACACGTGATCCGGCCTGCCGAACTGGGAAAACCCAGAAAATTCAGCCACGGGTTTTCGATTTCCCCAAAAGACAAATCTTGATTTTAACATGTTTTTCTCAAATCCTAGGCATGGAAAACAATCATAGTTGATAGAAAAATATACTAGAACACATTTGGACTCATTTAAACAAGATTTAAACTCAAAAATCTCAAAAATCTGAAAATGAGAAAATAGGGAGAAAAATGAAAAATCTTGAATCCAATCCGTTTTTCTTCAATCTAAGCTTAGATTCTAGTCGTTTTAAGTTCATTTAACTCAAATCAAGGGTTTTCTAGGCTTAAACAAACCTAGATTTCAAAAATGCACAAAATTGAAAAATTTGGAAAAAGTTTAGAAATTTCAAAAATAACCTCGAATCGAAGCTTCAATCCTCTTTCTCGGTTGCCAAATCACGTCCCCGAGCTTCCTCCTTGCTAACCCGAAGCTTGGATTCGAATTAGGTTTCAAAAATTTTGAGAGGGATAGAGAGAGAAGAGAGTGTCTCGGGTGAAAGAGAGAAAGGGAGAGAGAGAGAGTGAAATCAGGGAGAGTGAGGAGAGAGGAGGAAGAGAGAGAATAAATAGAGAAAATCGGTGGCCGGTTTTACTGCACGAAAACCATGTGCCGCCCACGGTTTTGTAAAACGGAGTATTTTTAACATTTTACAATTTGTTGTGTTTTTAAAACTCAAAACATCATTTTAAAATAATAAGAAATCGTTTGAATTCATCAATTTGACAAAACCACCAAAATTTTAAAATCCAACCAAGTAATCAAAATTAATGCTAAAACATTAATTATGGCACACTAATTCATTATTTATATTACAACAACATAAAATAAATTTCGGGGCGTTACAACTCTCCACCCCTAAAAGAAATTTCGCCCTCGAAATTTACATATCATCTCAAAAACAAAACAAATGCGGATACAATTCCCGCATACTCGACTCTAGTTCCCAAGTGGCTTCATCAACCCTATGATGCTGCCACATGACCTTTACCAACGGTATCTCACGACGACGCAAACTAATTACTTTTCGATCGATGATCTGAATTGGCACTTCTTCGTACATCGTATCTTCCTGAACCTGCACATCGCGAAATGAAACTATCTTATCCTGCTCAGGCGGACACTTCCTAAGCATCTACACATGAAACACATCGTGAACATGAGAAAGTTCAGGCGGAAGATCAAGCCGATAAGCGACCACACCAACACGTTGAGTGATCTGGAATGGCCTAATATACCTCGGTGCGAGCTTCCCACTCACCCCAAACCGCATAGTTCCCTTACGAGGCGATACCCTCAAGAGAACGAAATCTCCATCCGCGAACTCTAAGGGTCTACGTCTCCTATTCGCGTAAATCTTTTGTCGACTCTGAGCTGCCCTCAACCGATCTCGAATCAACGCGACTTTCTCGTTACTATCACGGATCTCATCCGGCCCAAGAATAATCCTATCTTCCGGCTTGGCCCAACACACAGGTGATCGACACGGTCGCCCATACAACGCCTCAAACGGTGCCATACCAATACTCGCCTGATAGCTATTGTTGTATGCGAACTCCGCCAGATGCAAACATTGCTTCCAATTCCCGCCAAAGTCTAACACACAGGCACGTAACATATCCTCGAGAATCTAAATAACCCGCTCAAACTACCCATCAGTCTGAGGATGAAATGTCGTACTGAAGTTTGAATATGTACCTAAAGCCTCCTGAAAACTCCTCCAATACTTAGGATTAAACCTGGTGTCTCGATCAGAGGTGATGGACAAAGGAACTCCATGCAACCTCACAATTTGCTGCAGATACAACTCCCCGAGAATCTTTCTCGAACACGTCGACCTAAACGGAATGAAATACGTCGATTTCGTCAACCTGTCGACCACGACCCAAACTGCGTCATGCCGCTGCTCCGTCCTCGGCAAACCTGTGAGAAAATCCATCGTCACATGCTCCCATTTCCACCCTGGAATAGGAAGCGGCTGAAGCTGACCTGCAGGCTTCTAATGCTTGGCTTTCACCTGAAGACACGTCGAACACTTGGCCACGTACTCTCGAACATCTTTCTTCATGCCTCTCCACCAATACTGCCTCTTCAAATCACGATACATCTTTGTGCTCCCCGGATGAATGGCGAACTGAGACCTATGAGCTTCATCCAAAACGGTTTCGTCACCTCGGTGATAGCTGGAACTGCAAGACGCTCCCAGAAGTACAACGATCCATCTGCATGCACGCTCCGTTCTTCAAACTGCTCCCCATTCTGAATTCGCGACCAAATCCCCTGCAAATGCCTATCCTGCCACTGACTTTGCTTCACCATCTAAACAAGAGCTGGAGTCGCTTCCACATGATACACCGAAACTCGATCACAGTCTCATGATACCGTAGCCTATAATCGCTCACTGTCGCATCCCTGCTCCAATCCTTAAAAGCCAAACAAGCAAGAATCCCTGAAGACTTCCTGCTAAGCGCATCCGCGACCACATTAACTTTCCCAGGATGATACTACAACGCAAAATCATAATCCTCCATATACTCTACCCATCTACGCTGCCTCAAATTAAGATCCCTTTGAGTGAACAGATACCTCAAACTCTTGTAATCGAAGAAGACCTGAAACGATGCTCCATACAAGTAACACCTCCAAATCTTCAGCGCGTGAATCATCGTCGCGAGCTCCAAATCATGAGTAGGATAATTCAGCTCGTGAGGTCGTAGCTGTCTCGATCCGTACATAGCTACACGTCCATGTTGCATCAACACGCATCCAAGTCCGCACACTGAAGCATCCGCATAAACCTCATACGGCTCGTCACTGCTAGGAATAACTAACACTGGCGCTGAAGTCAACTGGTTCTTCAATTCCTGAAAAGCAAGCTCACAATCTTCATTCCACTCAAACCTAACATTTTTCTTGATCAATCTCGTCAATGGAGCTGCAATCTTCAAAAAATCATTTAAGAATTTCCTGTAATAACCTGCAAGACCTAAGAAGCTGCGAATCTCCGCTACATTCCTTGGTCGTTCTCACTCCACTATGGCTTCAATCTTGGACAGATCCACAGAAATACCATGCTCTGAGATGACATGACCTAGAAACTTGACCTCAGTCAACCAAAACTCACACTTTTCCCTCTTAGCATACAACTGGTGCTCCCGCAGAGTCTGAAGCACGATCCGGAGATGCTGCTCATGCTCCTCCCAAGTCTTAGAATACACAAGAATATCATCGATGAACACGATCATGAACTGATCCAAATACGACCTAAATATCCTGTTCATCAAATCCATGAAAGCTGTCGGAGCATTCGTCAACCCAAACGACATGACCAAAAACTCAAAGTGCCCATACCGAGTCCTAAAAGCTGTCTTGGGAATATCCTCTTCCTTAATCATGAGCTGATGATAACCCGACCGCAAATCAATCTTTGAGAAGTACCGCGAACCTCCCAACTGATCAAACAACTCATCAAACCTAGGCAAGGGATACTTGTTCTTCACCGTGACACGATTCAGCTGTCGATAATCCACATACAACCTGAGAGTCCTATCATGTTTCTTAGCAAATAAAACTGGTGCTCCCCACGGAGATGTGCTATTCCGAATATACCCTTTATCAGCAAGCTCCTGAAGTTGCTTCCTCAATTCTTTCATTTCTGTCGGCGCCATCCGATAATGTGCCATAGAAATCGGTGTTGTCCCTGGAAACAACTCGATACCAAACTCAATTTCCCGATGCGGTGGTAATCTTGGCAACTCGTCAGGGAAGACATCCTCGAACTCATCAACCACCGGAATCGCTACACTGCCACTCAAAGCATAGGGCTCGCAATCTAGATTGGCAAGAAAAGCACAACAACCTAGATTCCTTCGCCCTCCTAGATACGACTTCATGAGACGTTCAGTCATTAACCAATCACCACCACCCTGGTAAGTGATTATCATCCCCCTATCAGACACTAGGGTCACTTTTCTAAGTTGGCAGTCCACAACTGCATTATACCTAGACAACCAATCCATCCCTAGAATTACATCATAGGAGCTCATGGGGGGTATAATCAAATCACTTTTCAAAATCTCATCCCCAATCTTTATTTTACAAGATTTACACATACAACTTACACACACCCGCTCCAAGGGAGAAGTTATGACTAGGGGTTCATTAAACTCTTCTACCTCTAATCCCAAGGCATGTACAAAAAAACTCAAAATGAGAGAATAAGAGGCACCGGTATCAAATAAAACGCGAGCTAAAGATCTAGAAACCAAGATCATACCATCAACAACTGTGTTACCAACATGAGAATCTGAACCTCCAGATGCCATTGCATGAACCTGCACTAGAGCCTTTTTTTTTCCTCTACCGACATTGCTGGGTCCTGGATTATTTTGCCGATGCTGCTGAGATGGAGACGACTGCACACTACCTGTACTTGGCACTCGATACTGAGGGACACTGCGCTGGAAATGCTGCGGCTGCTGCCCCCGTGCCGGATATGAAAACTGCTGAGGAGAGAACTGGGGATACTGCAACTGCGGGTACTGTTGAGGCGGAGGTAGGGTCTGAGGCCGAGATTGACGTCTGGCATCCTCCCCGGTCTGAGATCTAAGACGAGCACTCCTGATCGGGCAATTCCTCTTGATATGTCCGGGCTGCTGACAGAAATGACAATGGAAGCTGTAGGGATTGTTGCGCCCGCTGCCAGACGAATTGCTACTACCGCTGGTCGCGCCACCTTGCTTGCCCTTCCCCGGAGTCGGACGGCTACTGGTGCTCTTCCTACCACTCCTCTGTGGTCCTCCTGAAGCCTTGGCTCGGTCCTCACAATACTGCACATAATCATTCTCTATGGATATCACCGACGACACAAGATCTCCAAAACTCCTAAGCCGCAGAGCAACCAACTGTCGCCGAATAAGAGCCTTGAGCCCTTCCTAAAACTTAATACACTTCTCACGCTCCGATGCCACAGCTGATGGAGCAAACCTAGCCAACTCATTAAACCTTGTCTCATACTCCTGAACTGACAGATCACCCTGCTGAAACTTGTAGAACTCAGCTGCCTTCTGATCAATATACCCCTGCAGAAAATATCGATCATAGAACAGCTCCTCGAACCTGTCCTAACTGATATCACCACAACGCTCCAGACGCTTAGCTTGTTTCCACCAAGTGTTAGCGCCACCCTCGAGCTTATACGCAACAAACTCCACACGATACTCCTCAGGCACACCAAGGGTATCCAAATGCTTCAAGATCGAATCCAGCCAATACACTGCTAACTGCGGATTCCCATTATCATGAAAAGTCAGAACAGACGCACGCCAGAATTCCTTAAAGTATGCATGCCGACTACCAACATCAGAATCTCCCGGTCTAGCCCTGGCTGCCATCTGTCGGAAAGACGCAAACATAGACCTCATCATGCCCTCATCGTTTCTGAACTCGGCGTCAACTGTCGAACGACGTCTAGGTGCCATTCTCTCACTTTTGAAAATAAAATTTGGACTGTCAGAGGTATTTCATTATCAAACCTATGTGTGCATAATTCCCAAGGTTCATAACCTTGAGCTCTGATACCATTCTGTCATGCCCTGGAGTACAGGAGGTGACGTGGTGGATTATTTAAATTAATTAAAAGAGAATTTAATTAAAATCAAGAGTTTATATAAATTAGGCAATTGAAATCATTAAACGAATAATAATAAAAATAGTAAAGCCGCGAGTATGGGTCCCATAGGCCTACAACTTGTGCACACACACGGTACTGACAATATCATAAATACAATCACAATCTAGATACAAATAAAGTCAAAATCTTACATGCCTTGATTAATTATTAATACAAGAGGTATACTAGTTCTTCTACTGCTCCTGGGTTCGGTCCGTCGAATCCTCACCAAACCTAAATGGAAAACCACCTAGAGGGGGGAATTTAAAACAAATAAAACGTGAGTGAAAGGCTCAGTAGGACTATGTTTTATCAAATAATCTAATTTAAAGAAACATTTCATTATTCAGGAATTATTTGAAAGAAATCTTGAATAAATAAATAAATAAGCAAATTTAAGTAAAACCATCCTTACCCAGAACAGTTTACTTGGATAACCAAAAATATCATTTTCTTTTTCCTAGGCAAACCATAATAATATCACCACCGTAGTGGACCAGCTGGGTTTCAGGACCTGCCCCCAAGGTCGATCACTAGACGACCCGATCTCTGATATGGCATCATGCCTATTTGTTTATTATCATCATCATTCAAAACTCAATTACCGAGTATTGTCATTTACATTCATTATGAAGTTTATTTCAGTTCACGGTATATTAAAATATAACCGATAAATCCATTTTCAAACAACCGTTGAAAACATTTTAATAGAAATCCTTTTCAAAGCCAAATCATTTTTGAAACCAGGCTACCAAGGAATAGGGTAGAAGTCCTACCTCAATACTCGTGCCGGTGCCCCACACTGTAATCCCGGTCCGCTATACGTTAGCTCCGCGGAACCACGAACGATCCTAGATACAAACTAAGTCGATCAACATCTAGTTCGAGACATTCTATCTTACTAAACCATTTCATGTTGTCCTAGTGTGCCATTTGTATCTTTAAAATCATTCTATAAGGTTGGAATTTAAATCGGGGTTCAAAACAATGAAAACGGGTGAAAAATAACAAAATTTTCCATGCCTCGACCGGCCTGCCGGACTCCCTGCTTCGGCCGGCCGAACTGCACAGTTCGGCTTGCCGAAAGCAAAGTTCGGTCGGCTGAACATCCCCAGGTTTGGCCTGCCGGACGAAAGAACACCGGCTTGCCGATCCCTATTCCGGCCTGCCGAACACGTGATCCGGCCTGCCGAACTGGGAAAACCCAGAAAATTCAGCCACGGGTTTTCGATTTCCCCAAAACACAAATCTTGATTTTAACCTGTTTTTCTCAAATCCCATGCATGGAAAACAATCATCGTTGATAGAAAAACATACTAGAACACATTTGGACTCATTTAAACAAGATTTAAACTCAAAAATCTGAAAATGAGAAAATAGGGAGAAAAATGAAAAATCTTGAATCCAATCCGTTTTTCTTCAATCTAAGCTTAGATTTTAGTCGTTTTAAGTTCATTTAACTCAAATCAAGGGTTTTCTAGGCTTAAACAAACCTAGATTTCAAAAATGCACAAAATTGAAAAATTTGAAAAAGTTTAGAAATTTCAAAACTAACCTTGAATCGAAGCTTCAATCCCCGTTCTCAGTTGCCAAAATCACGTCCCCGAGCTTCCTTCTTGCTAACCCGAAGCTTGGATTCGAATTAGGTTTCAAAAATTTTGAGAGGGATAGAGAGAGAAGAGAGCGTCTCGGGTGAAAGAGAGAAAGGGAGAGAGAGAGAGTGAAATCAGGGAGACTGAGGAGAGAGGAGGAAGAGAGAGAATAAATAGAGAAAATCGGTGGTCGGTTTTACTGTGCGAAAACCATGTGCCGCCCACGGTTTTGTAAAACGGAGTATTTTTAATATTTTACAATTTGTTGTGTTTTTAAAACTCAAAACATCATTTTAAAATAATAAGAAATCATTTGAATTCATCAATTTGACAAAACCACCAAAATTTCAAAATCCAACCAAGTAATCAAATTAATGCTAAAACAATAATTATGGCACACTAATTCATTATTTATATTACAATAACATAAAATAAATTTTGGGCCGTTACAGTTATGTACAGTAATTCTTCTAATGTTGTACTTATTTATTTTTACATGTTACATGGCATAATTATCTTCTTGATAGAACCGTAAAAAAGTCCATATATATTTAAGCGATTAGTAATCTGTTGAGGCCATTCTGACTTGGTTTTGTGCAGAGTTCGAAATTTTTGCTTCCCAATAAAATTGAAAAAAAAAAGGATGATTCTAAGTGAAAATATAAACTTAGGTGAGTGTTACTGCCTAAAAACCGTAATTGAACATAAGAAAATCGTTATGATGTTTGGTTTGATAATTTAATTAGTATAGATAGTAGGGCAACGAAACAAAGCTTTTATACCCAATAATTAAAAAAACAAAAAGCAAAAACAAAAACAAAAAAAAAAAGGTACGTGAGAATCACTAGTAAGTAGCTACGATAAAGCAAGACTTGCTAAAGCTAATAAAGCAAAGATAACAAACAACATATTTTCTTTTGGCCAACAAAAACAAAGAGAAGATGATAAAGGGTATAGTAGTTGAAGCCGACAAGAGTGTGTGGGATAAAAATTTGCTTCATCCTTATAACTTTGTCAACTTTACCATTGCAATATTCCGAACACATAAATCCCTTTCACACGTATTGGCTCCTTTGTGAACTTGAACAATAAGTATTAGTCGCTACTACATTATAATATGTGATCACTATTAGAATAATATGCATTTAAAAGTGAGATATATGTGTCTTTGATTGTGACATTGATATGATCATTATAGCAGATTAATATTGTGTCACATCCCGAAGTACGGGTAGTAATGCGGTAGATTAATTAAGTTAATTAAACCAAAATTTTTGATAAAAATCACTAATTAAACGTTTTGGGTTATTTTAGAAAACGCGATAGTTCAAAATAGTTTAAAACAATTATCGTTATTTTGAAATAGTCAATTAAGAAGTAATATATTAAAGACAGTTAAACATAAGCTGGGCCCCACCGGACCCACATTAGTGCACACACATAGTATCGACAATAAAATATTACAATTATAGTCTAATACGAGAGATAAACATTTAAATAGTACATGCCTTAATCTAAATAAAGCAATAATATAAAACAGCATTCCTACGACTCACTTGTTTGCTCTATTGCCTCCCTATCGGTCCTAAGATGTAATCCACCTAGGGGAAAAGGGTTTTAAAACAAATAAAAAAATGTAAGCGAAAGGCTCAGAAGGACTAGGTTTAGAAAAACATTAGTTCTAAATATAAATTTTCATATTTGAAAATAATTTATAAAATTTTAGAAACATGAATAAAACATATTAATTTTATTCTCATCTTTAAAATTCCTATTCATATGAAATTATCTTATATTCTTTATTCATTGGGAAAGCCATGGTATCACCAAGGGATTTCTATCATGTACCAGATTGGATCTCTAAGAAGACAAAGTATTTTAGCATGATTTATGGTTGCACACCCCTAGGTGGTGATTATAAATCGTGGATAAAATATTGAAACGATGGTTATACACTCATGTTAATTTTATTATTAATCTCCCCTAGGAGCTCTGTTAATAAAATTAATGGCCAAAGAAACGATTATTAATATATGTTGGATCATACGGGTCCTGGATGGCATATATTAATTAGGAGGGGATCCGTGTTTCTAATTGGGCATGACTAGACCTGGGTTTCGGGACCTGCCCTCAGGGTCACGCTCCCCATGACCCGATCTCTGTACATGGCAACATGCTCTATTGTTTCATTTCGGACGATATTTATAACGTCTCTGGTATTATATCATTATGTAGGTCTTTTCTTAACATGTATTCTCATTTACATTCAATATTTGGTTCATTATGAACATTCATTCTTAAATAAGAAATGAAAAAAAACTATGAAATTCATTGTACTCATTCCTTAAAGAAATCAATTTGAAATAGGTCATTTGGCAAGAAATCTTTTTGTGGCCAAAGGCCCCCTTAAAAAATATTTAAAACATTTTGTCATTTATCTAAAATATTTTGAAAGAATCTTTAAGCCCAAAATCATTAAAAACCTGGCTACCAAGAAAGGGGTAGAAGTCCTATCTTGTATTCTGCATCGGTGCTCACCACGCAATCCCGCTCCGCTATACGTTAGCTCCACAGAACCACAAATGACCTGAAAGGTAAACCAAGTCTCATCACTATCTAACTTAGAGTATTTTACAATACTAAGCTATCTCATGGTGTCCTAGTGTGCCATTTATGTTTGTAAAATAATACTATAAGGGTTTAAATTCTCAATCTGGGTTTAAAATAGGTGAAAACAAGCCATTTTTCCTACGGCCCGTCGGCCACCCGAACTCCCTAGTTCGACCTGCCAAATTACACAGTTTGGCCTACCGACCAGGCAAGACTGGCCTACCAAACTAGAAAAATCTTAAAAGTTCCTTATTCAAGCTTCGGCCTCTCGAAATCAAATCTTCATTTCTAACCTGTTTTCTCAATTCCCAGGCATACAAAACATTCGTATATGATAGAAAAACATAGTAGAACACTTTTAAACACATTTAAGCAAGATTTTCATAGAAAATTTCAATTAAATCTGAAAATGGGAAAATAGAGGAAAAATAGAAAAACTTGGTTCAAATCTGTTTTTCATCAAACTAAACATAGATTCTAGATGATTCAGGTCTTACTAACTTAGATTAAGGGTTTCCTAAGCTTAAACGAGTTCAGATTCCAAAATGCAAAGAAACTTCATAAATTTGAGAAAAATTTCAAAGTTTTGAAAAAAGTAAACTAACCTCAAAATTTGAGCTTGAATCTGAGTTTGTGAGTGTTCAAACACATTCCCGAGCTTCCAATTCATCTATAATTGAAGCTTGAGCTTTGTTTTTGAATCAAAAATTGGAAAGAGGGAGAGAGAAAGAGAGACAGTGAGAGAGAGAGACGAGAGAGGGAGGGAGAGTTGAGAGTGAGTGAGGGAAACAAAAGGAAGAGAGGGGGAAATAAATAGAGAGGGAGAGTGGGTGGTTTTCAAAGTAAAATCTTGTGCCACCCACAGTTTTACAAAAAGGGACGTAGTTGGCATTTGACAAATTGTTTTATTTTCAAAATTCAAAATAAGACACACATATATATAAAAATGATTAAAAGTGATTTAAAAATATTTCTAAGTAAAATTAATTTGGAAATATTATAAAATAGTTAAGTTCAAATTACATTATGGCACACTAATTCACCATTTAATACACTAATCATACTAATTAATTTCGGGGCGTTATAGCTCTCTACCCGTAAAAGAAATTTCGTCCTCAAAATATAGGAACCAACCTAAAACAAGATAAATACATATACAACTCCCGTATAGCCGACTCTAATTTTCAGGTTGCCTTATCAACCCTGTTGTGTTACCACACCAGATGCACTAACGAAATTTCACGGCATCACAAACCTATCACTTTTCAATCGATAATCTAATCCTGTACCTCCTTGTAGGTCATGTCTTCTCGAGTTTGCACATCATGAATCAAGACAATCTTGCTTGGCTTGAGCGGACATTTCCAAAGCATCGACGCTCACGAAATACGACATGCACATGAGAGAGTTTGAGTGGAAGATTAAGATGATAAGCGGTCACTTCAATACGTTAAGAAATCTTAAACGATCCCTCATACCTCAACGCAAGTTCCTTACTCACACCGAAACACAAAACTCACTTATATGGTGAAACTTTTAAGAAAATAGAATCTTCTAACTTAAATCCTAGAGGTTGGCGTCTCCCATTCGTATAACTCTTCTGCCTACTCTGAGCAGCTCTCAACCGCTCACGAATCATGATAACCCTTTTCATTGCTCTCATGATTTTTCTTCGAGTCCAATAATGATATTGTCTCCTGGTCTAGCCTGAATCATTGATGATCGACACGGCCATCCACATGGTGCTGCAAACAGTGCCATCCTAATGCTTGCTTGATGATTATCGTTGTATGCAAACTCTGTCAAAATCTAAGACACACGTGTAACATATCCTTGAGGATCCAAACAACTCGCTTGGGCTGCCCATAAGTCTGAGGATGAAAAGCTGCACTGGAATCTAAGTCTATGCCTAAAGCTTCCTGAAAGCTCCTCCAAGGACTCATCTCAAACACGATGACCTAAAGGTAGAAAATGAAATGCACTAATTTTGTCAACCGTCAACGACGACCCAAATCGCATCGTGCCCTTGCTTTGTCCTTGGCAACCCGATGAGAAAATCCATCATGACAAGCTCCCATTTCCACCCTTGAATGGGAAGCAACTAAAGCTGACCAGTGGGTTCCTGATGCTCGACTGCTACCTGAAGACAAACCACGTACTTGACCATGTATTCTTGAACACCTTTCTTCATACTTTTCCACTAGTCCTGCCTCTACAAACCGTGATACATTTTCATGCCACCTGGATGAATCGTGAACTGAGACTTGAGACTTTCGTCCATTAAAGCATTCGCCATTCCCTTAATTGCAGACACTACCAGATGTCTCCTAGGATTGTAACAACCCATCTGCAAGAATTGTTCATTCTTCAAACTACTTCCTGTTATGTATTCGAGCCCATATTCCTTGAAAATGCTGGTCCTGCCATTGAGTCTGCTTTATCATCTAAACAAGCGCTGAAGCTGATCCTACATGATACACTAGTACCTGATTAAGGTTTCATGGTACTTTAGCCCATATTCGCTCACAGTAGCATCTCTCTTCCAATCTTCTAGTGCTAGATGTGTATGGATCCCTAAAAACTTCCCGTTGAACGTGTCTACAACTATGTTGGCCTTACCTGGATGATACCACGGTGCGAAATCATAGTCCCCCATATACTCCATCTATCCCCGTTGCCTCAAATTCGAATCCCTCTGGGTGAACAAATGCCTTAAGCTCATGCGGTATGCGAAAACCTGAAATGTTGCTTCAACAAATAGCCTCTCTAGATCTCAAAGCATGAATCACTGTAGCAAACTCTAAACTATGTGTAGGGCAATCCTGCTTCCAAGGCCTTGACTGTCGCGATCTATAAGTCATAACTCATCCATGCTGCATCATCGCACATTCAATTCCTTGTTCTAATGCATCAGTGTAGACTTCATAAAACTCGTCACTGCTCAATGTAGTCAAGATAGAAGCAGTAGTCACCCAATTCCTCAACTCTTGGAAAATGCATTCGCATTGCTCACCCTATTCAAACTTGACATTTTTCCTAATCACTCGCGTCAATGGAGTTGTTATCTTCAAGAATTCCTTCAAAAACCTTTTGCAACACTCGGCAAGTCCTAAAAAGCTGTGAAGTTTGGCCATGATCTTCGATCATTCCCATTGTACTATAGCCTCCACTCTGGATGAATCTACTGTGACACCTAGCTACGAGATGATATGCCCTAGAAGCTTAGCCTTCTTGGCATGCGATTGGTGCTATTCGGATCGCAAATCCATCCTCAAGAAATATCAAGGACCTCCTAACCAACCAGACAATCCATCGATCTTGGGTAATGGGTACTCATTCTTCACGGTACCCTGATTTCAACTGTCAAAAATTAGCACACAATCTGAGCATACCATCATGTCTCTCAGCGAACTGAATTGGTGCATCCCACGCCATACTGAATATACCATCATGTCCCTAACGCTGTCTCTTTAATTCCTTCATTTCTATAGGCCCCAATCAATACGGTCCTACAGAAGTTAGAGCGATCCTCGGGAATAACTCGATGCCAAACTCAATTTTTCGATGCGGTGCTAGTCTAGAGAACTTGTCAGGGAAGATATCGTCGAACTCATTAGCCATCGATGTAGCTACATTTCTTCCTGCGACATTAGACTCCTCTTCTAGACCCAAAATAAGTATATATACATACATAGCATGCTAAGTTCCTTCGTCCATCTAGACGCGTTTACTCGATCGTTACTACCCTGGTAAGCGATCGTCATCCCCCTATCAATCACTAGGGTTACTTCTTTAAGGTGACAATCTATGGTTGGATCAGATCTAGACAACCAATCCATTTTTAGGATAATATCATAAGTACTCATGGGGATTATAATAGAATCACTTTCCAAAATTTCACCCCTGATCATTATCTTACAAGATCTATGTATATAGTTCACATACACTTGCCCCATTGGTGAGGTAATTACTCAAGGCTCATCAAATTCCTCTATTTCTAATTCTAAGGCATGTACAAAAGAACTCAAAATGAGAGAATGAATGGCACTAGTATTAATTAGAACCGGAACTAAAAACTAAGGAACTGTAACTGTACCGTCGACTCTCCCATTGCTAGTCTGAGCATGCAAACTCACTGAGGTCATGATGTGAACTCAAATTAGAGCTTCTCCTTTTTCCTCTGATAACGCTGCTACGTCCTGGGCTCATCAACCGTTACTGTTGTGAAGAAAACTGATGAAGCTAAAGCTGAGGAAATTGTTGAGGTGGAGATGAAGACTGAGGTTGAGGCTGACAGCTTGCACCTTCTCTATTCAAGATCCTTGCCTAGCATTCCTTATTAGGTAGCTCCTTTCAATTTGCTCCCTGCTGCTGGCAAAAATGACAAGGGTTGCTTCGTCCGCTGCTGGATGAACTACTACCCCCACTGCTAAAGTTATCGTGCTGTTTCGTCACCCAAGCTTGGCGATCGCTACTTCTTCTAGTGGTCCTCTAGGGTCCTCCTAATGTTCTCTCTCGATCCTCGTAGTAGAGATGAAAATCTCCTCCTGCCAATAAAGCTAACGACTCTCACCTACAAGAATTCTAAAGTCACAAAATCACCAGTTGCCGTCAAATGGATACCTTAAGCCCTTCCTAGAACTTGATACACTTTTCACATTTAGAAGCTACAGCTAATGGAACAAACTAGCTAATTCATTGAACTTTATCACACATTCCTGAACAGTCTTGTCACCCTATTCCAACCCGTAGAATTCGGCAATCCTTCGATCTCTACATCCTTGTGGAAATAACGCTTACAGATCAATTCCTCGAATCTTTCCTCGCCGATATTCCTATCATCCTCTAGACACTTTGCTTACTCCCATAAGGTGTTAGCACTGCTTGCCAACTTATAAGCTGCGAATTCCACTTGATACAGTACTGGTATACCAAGGGTATCCAAACGCTTCACTATTGAGTTTAACCGATATTCAGCCACCTATGGACTCCCTTTTCCATCAATAGTCAGGATAAACATGTGCCTAAGCTCCTTAAAGCACTCATATTGGTGACTCGCCTTAGAATTACCAGATCTAGTCCTCACTGCTATTGCCAAAAAGTGACAAATGTAACTCCTATCACACTTCCCTCGTTCATGAGACTCGCGTCATCGATAGTTGGATGATGCCTAGGTACCATTCTCTCAATTCTAAAAATAGAATTGGACTGCCAGAGGCCTTTCACTGTTGTACCTATGTGTGCACAATTCTCAAGGTTTATAATCTTAAGCTTTGATACTATTTTGTCACGTCCCGAAGTATGGGTAGTGACATGGTGGATTAATTAAGTTATTAAACCAAATATTTTGATAAAAATCACCAATTAAACATTTTTGGTTATTTTGAAAAATGTGATAGTTCAAAATAGTTTAAAACAATTATCGTTATTTTGATACAGTTAATTAAGAAATAAAATATTAAAGACAGTTAAACATAACTCAGGCCCCACCGAACCAAACAATAACCTAAAACATTTAAATAGTACATGCCTTGATCTAAATAAAGCAATGATCTAAAACAACATTCCTACGACTCACTTGTTTGCTCTATTGCCTTCTTGTCGGTCCTAAGCTGCAATCCACCTAGGGGAAAAGGGTAAAACAAATAAAAGAATGTGAGCGGAAGGCTCAGTAGCACTAGGTTTAGAAAAACATTAGTTCTAAACATAAATTTTCATATTTGAAAATAATTTATAAAATTTCAGGAACATAAATAAAACATATTAATTTCATCCTCACCTTTAAAATTCCTATTCATCTAGAATTATCTTTTATTATTTGTTCATTGGCAAAGCCATGGTATCACTACCAGAGTGGCCCAGCTGTGTTTTGAAACCTACCCCTAAGGTCGCGCTCCCCACGACCCGATCTCTATACATGGCATCATGCTTTATTGTTTCATTCAGAATGGTAGTTATAACGTGTCCAGTATTATATCATTATTCAGTTCTTTTCTTACCAAGTATTCTCATTTACATTCATTATGAGCATTCATTCTTAAATAAGAAATTAAAAAAAAACTAAGAAATTCATTTTACTCATTCCTTAAAAAAATCAATTTGAAATAGAACATTTGGCAAGAAATCTTTTTGTGGTCGAAGGCCCCCTTTAAAAATATTTAAAACATCTTGTCATTTATCTAAAACATTTTGAAAGAATCTTTAAGGCCAAAATCATTAAAAACCTAGCTACTAAGAAAGGGGTAGAATTCCTACCTCGATATTCTGCATCGGTGCTCACCACTGCAGTCCCGCTCCATTATACGTTAGCTCCATAGAACCAGAAATGACCTTAAAGGTAAACCAAGTCTCATCAATATCCGACTCAGAGTATTCTACAATACTATGCTATCTCATGGTGTTCTAGTGTGCCATTTATGTCCATAAAATCATACTTAAGGGTTTAAATTCTCAATTTGGGTTTAAAATAGTAAAAATAGGTGAAAAACAACCATTTTTCCTACGGTCAATTGGCCTGCCAAACTCCCTGGTCTGGCCTACTAAACTACACAGTTCGGCCTACTGACCAAGTAGGACCTGCCTACCAAACTCTCCTAGGTTCAGCCTGCCGAAGGGATGAGTCCGGTAGGCTAGACTCATGAATCTGGCCTGCTGAACTAGAAAAATCTAGAAAGTTCCTAATTCGAGCTTCGGCCTCCTGAGCTCAAATCCTTATTTTCAACCTGTTTGCTCAATTCCTAGGCATACAAAACATTCATATATGATAGAAAAACATAGTAGATCACTTTTAAACACATTTAAACAAGATTTACATAGAAAATTTCAATTATATCCAAAAATGGTAAAATAGAGGAAAAATAGAAAAACTTAGTTTAAATCTATTTTTCATCAAACTAAACATATATTCTAGATAATTCAGATCTTACTAACTTAGATTTAGGGTTTTCTAAGCTTAAACGAGTTCGGATTCCAAAATACAAAGAAAATTGAGAAATTTGGGAAAATTTTTAAAGTTTTGAAGAAAGTAAACTAACCTCGAATTTTGAGCTTGAATCCAAGTTTTTGAGTGTTCAAACACATTCTCGAGCTTCCAATCCACCGAGAATCAAAGCTTGAGCTTTGTTTTTGAATCAAAATTGGAAAGAGGGAGAGAGAGAAAGAGAGACAGTAAGAGGGAGAGACAAGAAAGGGAGGGAGAGCTGAGAGTGAGTGAGGGAAAGAAAAGGGAGAGAGAGGGAAATAAATAGAGAGGGAGAGTGGGTGGTTTTCAGAATAAAACCATGTGCCACCTACAGTTTTGTAAAAAGGAACGTAGTTGGCATTTGACAAATTGTTTTATTTTCAAAATTCAAAATAAGACACACATATATATAAAAATAATTAAAAGTGATTTAAAATATTTCTAAGAAAAATTAATTTAGAAATATTATAAAATAGTTAAGTTTAAATTATATTATGGCATACAAACTCACCATTTAATGCACTAATGATACTTAATTAATTTCGGGGTGTTACATATTGTTTTGATGTTTACTAATTATAATGATCATGGGTATATATATGTATGTATATGTTTCTTTATAATTTCTCTGGCTAGTTTTATGAATTTTCAAGAACTAGAAACTCCGTACTCTATGAATTGTAAATAATTTACTACTCTATATGTTTAAGCCTCTAAATTAATTAGCATCCATTTATATGCGACTTCATTTACTATAATAAATCAAGAATAATCCTCCACCAAATGTAATCTTGTCACGCCCCGGAGTACGGGAGGTGACGTGGCGGTTTATTTGAATTAATTAAATAAGAATTTAGTTAAAAACATGAGTTTAGGGGCTAAATTATATATAAAAGGTGGAAAATCTAGAACCTTTTTAAACAAGCATTTTTGATAATTTAAACAAATATGTTCATTAAACAGGTAATAAGAAACGACAATTAAATAGAATGAACGAGGATGGATCCCACGGACCCACATCTTGTGCACACGCATAATACTGACAATATTCCATTACATACATAGTCCAAATAAGGGAAAATAAATATGTTACATGCCTTTGTTTAATAACTTAAACAGTCTATGGATTCTCCTACAGCTCCTGAGTTCTGTCCGTTGAGTCCTCTCTGAACCTAAGAAGAAATCCACCTAGAGGGGGAAGTTTGAAAACAAGTAAAATGTGAGCGAAAGCCTTAGTAGGATTATATTTTTAAGAAGACATTTAATTTAAAAGAAATATTGTTACTCAAGAGATTATTTAAGACAAGACTTAAGTAAATAAATTTAATTAAAACCGTTCTTACCCAAAACAGTTTATTTGCTCAACTAGAAACATCATCATTTCCTTTTTCTAGGCAAACCATATGAATATCACCATCGTGGTGGCCCAGCTAGGTTTCAGGACCTGCCCCCAAGGTCGATCGCTACACGACCCAATCTCTGTTATGGCATCATGCCCTTATATCCATTTCTAACATTTTTCAAATCCATTTACTAGATGTTTTCATTATCATTTATTATGAAGTTCATTATGAAGTTTATCTCAGATCACGGTTTATAAAAAAAAAAAAACATAACCGATAAATTTCATTTTCAATCAACCGTTGAAAACATTTTTATGGAAACCCTTTTCATGGCCAAATCATTTAAAATTTAGGCTACCAAATAAGCGAGTAGAAATCCTACATCGATACTCGTGTCGGTGCACCACACCGTAATCCTGGTCCGCTATACGTTAGCTCCGCGAAACCACGAACGATCCTAAATACAAACTAGGTCGATCAATATCTAGTTTAAGATATCCTACATTGCTAAATCATTTCATGATGTCCTAGTATGCCGTTTGTATCTTTAAAAATCATTTTATAAAGTTGAGATTTCAATCGGGGTTCAAAACAGTGAGAACGGATAAAAATCACAAAATTTTCCCTAGTTCGGTCGGCCTGCCGGTCCCCTGGTTCAGACGACCGAACTGCGCAGTTCGGCCTACCGAAGGACCGTGTCCAGTCAGCCGAACATTTCCTAGGTTTGGCTTGCTGGACGAATGAATCTGGCCTGCCGAACACAAAGTTTGGCCTGCCGAACTGGAAAGTTTTCAGAAATCTCAAGCACGGGTTTTGGGTCTCCCAAAACTCAAATCTTCATTCTAACCTGTTTTTCTCAAATCTCAAGCATAGAAAACAATCATAGATGATAGAAAAACATAATAGAACACTTTTGAACTCATTTAAGCAAGATTTAAATACAAAATCCCAAAAATCTAAAAATAAAAGAAAATGAGAAAAAAATGAAAAATCTTGAATCGAATCCGTTTTTCTTCAAACAAGGCTTAGATTCTAGTTGTTCTAAGTTCCTTTAACTCAAATCAATGGTTTTCTAAGCTCAAACAAACTTAGATTTCAAAAATGTTTGAAAAATTGAAAGTTTGAAAAAAATTTAGAAATTTCAAAACTAACCTCAAATCCAAGCTTCAATTCACGTTTTTGGTTGTTCAATCGAGCTCCTGAGCTTCCAATCTACCAAAACCCAAAGCTTGAGCTTGATTTGATTCAAAAGTTTGAGGAAAATGAGAGAGGAAGAGAGCGACCGATAGAGAGCGAGAGAGAGAGACTCACGGGGAGAGAGAGAGAGAGAGTGAACCAAAGAGAAAGAGAGGAGAGAGAATAAATAGAGAAAAATAATGGACAGTTTTACTCTGTGAAAACTATGTGTCGCCCACGATTTTGTAAAATGAAATATATTTGACATTTTATAAATTTTTGTGTCCCAAAGGTTCAAAATAACATTTAAAATAATTAAAAACAGCTAGAAGTCATTAAGAGAACCAAAATAACTTTAAACCCAAAATTTCATTAAATGATCAAATTAGATTTAAAATATTCATTATGGCACACTAATCCATCATTTTACATTACAACATCATTAAATTAATTTCGGGGCGTTACAAATCTTAAAACTAACATTCTCTTTTCATGCATGCAATGGAACATTAATCTTAATTGTAATTTCTGCCCTGAGCCTCGTGAAGTCAACTCAGTCCTACTCATCAGCTAATTGTTTTATTATATCTTGTTTTGAAAAAAAAAAATATGAAAAATTGTAAACAGTCGTAAAACTTTCAATCGATGAAAGGAAAAGGAATAGAGGGGGAGAGGAGATAGAAGGCCAATCAGAATACTACGTAAGATTCTTGGATTAAATAAGTGTTTATTGTTATTTTTAGCTCTCTTTTTTAACAAACCTTTGATAGCCCTAATTAATTTGCTTGGCAAGAAGAATAATGTTGCTGCAGAAATTTTGGTAATTATACCAGTGGACATTTCAAATAAATTAGATCAAATTTTTCTTAGTTATACTACCACAAAGAACACAAATTAAAGTCTTTTGGAAGGCGAACAAAACCGAACTAAATTGGTATCTCCTAATAAATTATTCCTTTCTAATCTCCTAATAAATTATTCCTTTCTAATGATTAGACAAGAAGACAAAGGCTGGGAGTCTCCTGTGCTAAGCACGCAATAATTGGAGGAGATCATGTCTTTACCTTAGCCTCCAATCTTTCATTAATTACTATGTGTGTATATATATACATATTTATATTTCTTATATAAAAATATATATGTAGTTTTCCTTGTTGATATATATACACACATATCTTTGATAATATCATATGTTTGGGTCCATTAACTTGCAGCTTTCTTTTGTCTCGATGTGCTTCTCTCATACATGACATTTGCTTGTAAAAATAGGGCTACTGGATGGGGGAAATCTAGAGTGTGATGCGCATACTGTATAAGCATGTATTTGATTAATTAATTTGACATAAAATACCGTAATTCTTGCTTAAAACAAAAAATTCTTTCAATAATTCCTCTATTATATCCCATATAATTTTGATAATAAAGAAATTTTCCCTAAAGATATTATTATTAATCAAATAAAAATATTTTTAATATTGGGAAATAAAATTTCTTGGCTAGTTAAAATTTATAATTACAAAATTAGGCTTCTTCATAAGTCCCGAGTTGGAAGATTATAGTTTGTTATTGCAGCCATTCGTTGCAGAGGACGTATGACGACCTTTTCTCGATATGGGACCTTCGAAAGTACCAGTCCCTAATTGTATAGACCCTTATCTTGTTTTTTTAAAAAATGATATTGAGGGGTGGTGGGTAGTATAATTATGGATTTGTGTCTTAAGATTTTGTATGGGAAACTGTCACGCCTCGAACTACAGGAGGTGACGTGGTGGATTATTTAGATTACTTAAGTCAAATTTTAATTAAAAACACAAATTAAAGAATTTGATTATTTATGAAAAATGTGCTAATTTAAAACTTTTTAAAACAATTATTATAATAATAAACAGGTAGGCGAAAGTAAAATAAAATAAGATAAAGTAAAGAAAATACGTGTTGGGTCCCAGTGAGCCCATAAGTTATGCACACACATAATAGCGACATAAATTAAATTACAACTACAGTCTAATATAAAGAAGGAAGTTAGAATAATACATGCCTTGTCTAATTATACAAATGACCTACTCATGTTCTTCTACTGCTCACGAGTTTGGTCGGTGGACTCTCCATCGATCTCAAGCTATATCACACCTAAGGGGAGAAAAGGCTTTGAAAACAAAGAAAATGTGAGCGATAGGCTCAGTAGGACCAAGCTTGAAAAAACTTTTCATTAAATATAAAAATCATTACCAAACAAAAGTTATAAAATCCAATAAATACGAAATCCATTTATTTTATCATCAACATTTAAATAATTATAATCTGAAAGAAAACCTTACAGGCTTGTATCATTCTAGGCAAAGCCATGATGGCCCAGCTAGGTTTCAGGACTTGCCTCTAAGGTCGCACACTACACGACCTGATCTTTGAATATGGCATCATGCACTAGTGTCATTCCAAACGGTACTATTGACACGTCCGATATCATGTCATTATTAACAATCTTATTTACCAAGTGAGTCCGTTACATTCATTATGAAGTTCATTTTAAATATCATATCATTCAACTATGTATGCAAAACACCCGTTAAAAACCCTTTCTCAACTTTTATTGAAAACATTTTGGGGAAAATCCTTTTCAGGCCAAAACCTTTTTAAAATAAGGCTACCAAAGAAGGAGGTAAAAGTCCTACCTAGATATTCTGCATTGTACTCAATACCATAGTTTCGACCCACTCTATGTAAGCTTTATGGAACCACGAACAACCTAAATGTAGACTAAATCCATCAATATCTAGTTTAGGGTGTTTCTACACTACTAACTTATCTCATGGTGTCCTAGTGTGCCATTGAAGTCCATAAATTATTCCATAAAGTTAAAATCTTTTTTCAGGCCTAAAATAGTGAAAACAGGAGTAAAATGGTCATTTTACACAAGTCCGGTTGGTCTGCCTAACTGTCCGTACCGGCCTATCGAACTGTACAGTTCGGCCTGTTGGCCGTACAAGATCGGCCCACCTAAAATTCTCCAGTTTCGGCCTGCCAAACGTATGAGTCCGACCTACCAAACTCATGAGTCTGGCCTACCAAACTGGGAAATTCTGGAATTTTTTAGAATTTGAGTTTCGGCCTCCCAAGCTCAAATCCTCTTTTTCACCTGTTTTTCTCAATTCCTAGCCATGAAAAACACTCATAGATGATAGGAAAACATAATAAAACACTTTTAAACTAATTTAAACAAGATTTGCATAGGAATTTTCCAAGAAATCTAAAAATTAAAAAAAAGGAGAAAAATGAAAAGCCTTGATTTAAATCCATTCCTCATCAAGCCAAACCTAGATTCTAGATGTTTTGGGTTCCACTAACTTAGATTCAAGGTTTCCTAAGCTAATAAAACTTGGTTTACAACTTTTTAAGAGATTGAGAAATTTAGTAAAAGTTTTGAAAATCTAAAAATAATAGAAACTAACCTTGAATCCAAGCTTAAATTATTTTTATTTGTATTTTGAATTTTGCAACAAAACAATTAGTCAAATACCAAATACATCCCATTTCGCAAAACTGTGGGTGGCACACGGTTTCCACACAGTAAAACCACCCATTCCTCTTCTTATTTATTTCTTCTCTCCCTCCTCCCTTTCGCTCACGCTCTCTCACCCTTCCTCAGCTCTTTCACTCTCTTTCTCTCCTTCTCACTCACTGCCCAACTCTCCTCTCTCTCTCTCGAATTCAAAATTTGAATTGAAGCTTCGGTTTTCAACAAATTGGAGGCTCAGGAATGCATTTGAACAACCATAAACATGATTTAAGTTAAATCACAATTTGGCACACTAATACACCATTTTACACACTAATAACACTTAATTAAATTTATGGTGTTACAACTCTCCACCCCTAAGAAGAATTTCATCCTCGAAATTGGACATTGACTCAAAAACAAAACAAATGCAGATATAACTCCCGCATGGTTGACTCAAACTTCCAAGTTGCTTCATCAACCCCGTGATGTTGCCACATAACTTTAACCAATGATATGTCATGATGTTGTAAGCTTATTATCTTTCTATCGATAATCTGG
The DNA here is from genome assembly GCA_025403435.1 of Artocarpus heterophyllus. Lineage (NCBI taxonomy): Eukaryota > Viridiplantae > Streptophyta > Magnoliopsida > Rosales > Moraceae > Artocarpus > Artocarpus heterophyllus. The sequence continues at coordinate 22,174,964 of CM046342.1, forward strand.
ATCGGCACCTCCTCATAGGTCGTGTCCTCCTAAATCTATACATCCTAGAACGAAATAATCTTGCTTTGCTCTGGCAAAAATTTCTAAAGCATCGACACATGAAACACATCATGAACATGCGAAAGTTTAGGAGGAAGGTCTAGGCAATAAGCGACCACACCAACACGTTGAGTAATCTTGAACGGCCCAACATATCTCGGTGCGAGTTTTCCACTTTCACCGAATGGTGAAATACCTTTACTTCGTGAAACTTTTAAGAGAAGAAATCTCCTACCTCAAATTCCAAGGGTTGGTGTCTTTTGTCAACGAAGCTTTTCTGCCTACTTTGAGCCGCTTTGAGTCATTCACAAATTAGGGTAACCTTCTCATTATTTTGTCCAACATACTGATGATCGACATGGTCTCCCATAAAGTGCTTCAAATAGTGCCATACCGATACTTACCTGATAATTGTTGTTATACACAAACTCCACTAGATGCAAATGCTTTTTCCAATTCCCACCAAAATCTAATACATAGGCATGAAGCATGTCTTCCAAACCTAAATAACTTGCTCAGATTGTTCGTAGCTTTGAGGATGGAAAGCTGTGCTGAAATTCAAGTTTGTCCCTATGGATTGGTAAAAACTCCTCTAGTACTTGGTGCTAAATCATGTGTCTCTGTTAGAAGTGATGGATAAAGGAACCCCATGCAATCACAATATTCTGCTGATATAGATCCCCGAGAACCTTTCTTAAACACGTTGACCTAGACGGAATGAAATGGCCGACTTTGCTAACCTGTCAACGACAACCCAAATCGCATCATGCCTTTGCTCCATCCTTGGCTATCAGGTGAGGAAATCCATTATGATATGCTCCCATTTCTACCTTGGAATGGGAAGCGACAGAAGTTGACCCGCTGGTTTTTGGTGCTCGGCTTTCACTTGAAGACAAGTCACACACTTAGTGACATACTCAAAAACATCTTTCCTCATACCTTTCTACCAATATTGCCTCTTTAGGTCACGGTACATTTTTATGCTCCTTGGATGAATCGCAAATTGAGACTTATGAGCTTCATCCATAATGGCCTTCATCGCTTCTATGATTGTTGGGATTGCCAGGCAATTCGTGAAGTACAATGATCCGTCAGTGTGAATTCTCCATTCTTCAAATTGTTCTCGGCTTTGGATCCTCGTCCACATTCCCTGCAAGTACTGATTTCGCCACTGATTCTGCTTCACCATCTGAACAAGTGCTGGGGTCAACTCCGTATGGTACACCAAAACTCGATCGTAGTCTTTATGGTAATGTAACCCATACTCACTCACTAGTTGCATCTCTTCTCCAATCTTCAAATGCCAAGCATGTTATAAATCTTAAAGATTTTCTACTGAATGTGTCTGCAACCACGTTAGCCTTCCCGAGATGATACTACAATGCAAAGTCGTAGTCCTCCATATATTCTATCCATTTTTGTTGCCTCAAGTTTAGATCTCTCTGGGTGAACTAATACTTTAAGCTCTTGTGATCGAAGAAAACCTAAAATGTCGCCCCGTAGAGATAACATATTTAGATTCTTAATGCATAGATCACCGTTGTAAGCTCTAAGTCATGCCTGGGATAGTTCTTTCCATGAGGTCTTAGTTGTCGTGGACCATAAGCCACTATGCGTCCGTGTTGCATCAACATGCACCCAAGCCCACGTCCTGCAGCATTCGTGTAGACTTCGTACGGTTCATCACTATTCGGGATGATCAATACCGGAGTAGTAGTCAACTGATTCTTCAATTCTTGGAAACCAAACTCACACTCCTCATCTCATTCGAATCTAACATTCTTCCTAATCAATCTTGTCAATGGGGCCGCTATCTTCGAGAAATATTTCACAAATTTCCTATAGTATCCTGCGAGTCCTAAGAAACTATGAATTTCTATCACATTCTTCAATCGTTCCTATTCAACTATGGCTTCTGCCTAAGATGGATCCACTGAAATGCCTTTATCTAGGATAACATGACCCAAAAACTTGACTTTGTTTAGCTAAAATTTGCACCTTTCCCACTTAGCTATAACTGGTGTTCTCGTAGAGTCTACAACACAATCTTGAGATATTGCTCATGCTCTTCCAAGGTCTTTGACTAAATCAGGATATCATCAATGAACATGATCACGAACTGAGCCAGATAGGGTCTGAATACATGTTCATCAAACCCATGAAGGCTGCTGAAGCATTCATCAAACTGAATGACATCACCAGAAACTCAAAATGTCCATATTGAGTCCAAAAGGCTATCTTGGGAACATCTTCTTTCTTAATTCTGAGCTAGTGGTATCCAGATCATAGGTCTCTCTTCGAGAAATATCTAGAACCTCCAAGCTAATCAAACAACTCATTGAGTCTGGGTAGTGGGTACTTATTCTTCACCATGACTCGGTTCAGCTGCCTATAATCGATACACAACCTGAGAGACCGATCATGCTTTTTAGCAAATGAGACCGATACAACCCAAGCAATGTACTACCCTTTATCAACGAGCTCCTAAAGTTGTTTTTCTTAACTCTTTTATTTCTACAGGTGCCATCTGGTATGGTGCTATGGAAATCGAAGCTATTCCCAGAAGCAACTCAATACTAAACTCGATTTTCCGATGTGGCGGTAACCTTGGTAGCTTGTCGGGGAAAACATCCTCAAACTCATCGACCATTGGAATCACTACATTTCTTCTTGATGCACTAGATTCTTCCTCTAAATTCATGCAAAGGGAGTAGTAAGCAAGATTCTTTCATCTTCAGAGACAAGTCTTCATGAAATGCTCACTCATTATTTGATCATTACCACCCTCGTAAGTGATCATCGTCATCTTCATGAGGCACTAGCGTCACCTTTCCAAGCTGACAATCTATGAGTGCATTATATTTGGACAACTAGTTCATTCCTAAGATTATATCGTACATACTCATGGGGATTACAATCAAGTTACACTTTAAAGTCTCACCCCCAATCACTATTTTACAAGATTTACAAACACAATTTATACACACCCGCCCCAAAGTTGAGGTAATAATCAAGGGCTCATTAAACTCTTCTACCTCTAATCCCAAGGCATGCATAAAAGAACTCGAAATGAGAGAATAAGTGGCATCATTATTGAATAAAACACATGCTAAAGACTGAGAAACTTAAATCATACCATCAACAATGGCATTGCTGGTTTAAGCATCTGAACTCCCTAAAGCCATGGTGTGAACCTACACTAGGGTTTTCCTTTTTCCTCTATCGGTGTTGTTGGGTCCTAGGTTAGTCAGCTAATATTGCTGTGGAGGAGACTACACACTTGTTGTATTGGGTGCTCAATACTATGGGGTGTTGCGCTAGAAGTCTATGACTGGTATCCTTATGCTGGGTACGACAGTTGCTGCAAAGTGAACTAATGGAACTGCAACTAGGGAAGTTGCTGAGTTGGAGGTAGGGACTGAGGTTGAGGCTGATGTTTGGCACCTTCTCCTGTCTGATGTCCAAGGTGAGCATTCCTGATTGGATAGTTCCTCTTGATGTGTCTCGGCTGCTGACAATAATGGCAATGAGAATTGTATGGTTTGCTGCAGCCACTACTAGATGAACTGTTGCTCCCACTGTTCATGTTGCCTTGTTGATTCTTTCCCTAAGTCGGACAGCTACTAGTACTTCTCCTGCCACTCTTTTGATGTCCTCTAGATGTCCTTGCTCGATTTTCATTATAGAAAGCATGGTCATTTTCCATAGATATAGCTGATGACACCAACTCACCAAAGTTTCTGAGTCGTAGGGCAACCATTTGCCATCAGATAGATGCTTTAAGCCCTTCCTAAAACTTAATATACTCCTCTCGCTCAAAAGCCATAGCAGATGGAGTGAATCTAGCTAATTAAATTAACTTTGTCTTATATTCCTGAACTATCATATCACCCTGTTCTAGCCTGTAAAACTCAGCGGCTTTCTAGTCTCTATACCTTTAAGGGAAATAACGCTCCTAGAACAGCTCCTCAAATCTATCCCAATAGATATTCTTGTTATTCTCTATGCGCTTTGCCTATTTCCATTAGGTATTGGCACTACACTCTAACTTATAAGTCGCAAATTTGATGCGTTATTCTACCGATACATTAAGGGTACCCAAGTGCTTTACCATCGAGTCCAACCAATATTCAGCTGCTTGCAGGTCTCCATTTCCATCAAATGTAGGGATAGATGCACGCTGAGATTCCTTAAAGTAGGCATGACGGCGACTTGCCTCCAAATCTTCCAACCTAACTCTTATTGCCATCTGTCGAAAAGCAGCAAACAATGCCCCCATCAAATTTTCATCATTCGCGGGGTTATCATCAACGACATTTGAACAGTCTTGGTACCATTCTCTCAATTTTGAAAACAAAATTGGACTATCTGTGGTATTTCATTATCACACTCATGTGTGCACATTTCCTAAGGCTCACAACCTTGAGCTCTAATACCATTCTGTAATGCCCCGAAGTACGATAGGTGACATGGTGGATTATTCAAGTTTATTAAGTCAAATTTTAATTAAAAACACAAATTAAAGAATTTGATTATTTATGAAAAACATGCCAATTTAAAACTTTGTAAAAAAATTATTATAATAATAAATACACAAGCGAAAGTAAAATAAAATAAGATAAAGTAAATAAAATGCGTGTTGGGTCCCACTGAGCCAACAACTTGTGCACATACATAGTAGTGACATAAATAAATTACAACCATAGTCCTAAATAGAAAAAGAAGTTAGAATAATACATGCCTTGTCTAATTATACAAATAACCTACTTAGGGTCTTCTACTACTCGCGTGTCTGGTTGGTGGACTCTCTGTCGATCCTAAGCTATATTCCACCTAAGGGAGGAAATGGGTTTGAAAACAAAGAAAACGTGAGTGAAAGGCTTAGTAGGACTAAGCTTGGAAAAACATTTCATTAAATATATAAATCATTACCAAACAAAAGTTATAAAATCCAATAAATACGAAATCCATTTATTTTATCATTAAAATTTAAATCATTATAATCTAAAAGAAAACCTTACAGGTTTGTATTATTCTAGCAAAGCCATGATGGCCCAGCTAGGTTTTGGGACCTACCCCTAAGGTTGCACGCTACACGACCCAATCTCTAAATATGGCATCGTGCACTAGTATCAATCTAGACGGTACTATTGACACGTCTGATATCATATCAGTATTAAAAATCTTATTTACTAGGTAAGTCCATTACATTCATTATGAAGTTCATTATGAATATCATATCATTCAACAATTTATGCAAAACACCTATTAAAAACCCTTTCTCAACTTTGATTGAAAACATTTTGAGGAAAATCCTTTTTAGGCCAAAACCCTTTTAAAATAGGCCTACCAAAGAAGGAGGTAAAAGTCCTACCTAGATATCCTGCACCGTGCTCAATACCACAGTTTCGACCCACTCTACGGAAGCACAAACAACCTAAATGCAGACTAAATCCATCAATATCTAGCATAGGGTGTTTCTTCACTACTAACCCATCTCATGGTGCCCTAATGTGCCATTGAAGTCCATAAAATCATTCCATAGAGTTAAAATCTTTATTCAAGCCAAGAACAGTGAAAATAGGGGTAAAATGGCCATTTTACACAAGTCTCGATCGGCCTAACAAACTACACAGTTCGGCCTACCGGCCGTATAGGATCGACTTGCTGAAATTCTCTTGGTTCAACCTACCGAATGCATGAGTCTGGCCTACCATACTCATGAGTTCGGCTTGCCGATGTCAACCATGGCCTGACGAACTAGGAAATTTTGAAATTTTTTGAAATTCGAGTCTTGGCCTCTCGAGCTCAAATTCTCATTTGCACATGTTTTTCTCAATTCCCAAGCATGAAAAAAACTCATAGATGATAAAAAAAACATAATAAAACACTTTTAAACTAATTTAAACAAGATTTGCATAGGAATTTTCAAAGAAATCCAAAAATGGAAAAAAATAGAAAAAAAATAAAAAATCTTGATTTAAATCTATTCCTCATCAAACCAAACCTAGATTCTAGATGTTTTGGGTTCCACTAACTTAGATTCAAGGTTTCCTAAGCTTATATAACTCGGTTTACAACTTTTTAAAGAAATTGAGAAATTTAAGAAAAGTTTTAAAAATTTGAAATAATAGAAACTAACATCGAATCCAAGCTTAAAATCATGTTTATGGTTGTTCAAATGCATTCCCGAGCCTCCAATTCGTTGAAAAACTGAAGCTTTAATTCAAATTTTGAATTTGAGAGAGTGAGGAGAGAGGGACATCGAGTGAGAGGGAGAGAAAGAGAGAGAAAAAGCTAAGGAAGAGAGAGAGAGTGTGAGTGAAAGGGAGAGGGAGAGAAGAAATAAATAAGAAAAGGAGTCGGTGGTTTTACTATGTGAAAACTGTGTACCACCCACGGTTTTATAAAATGGGATGTGTTTAGTATTTGACTAATTGTTTTGTTCCAAAATTCAAAATACGAATAAAAATAATTAAAATGATTTAAAATCAAATTGATTAGAAAATCATTACAAAATATTTAGATTAAAGTTAAATCACAATTTGGCACACTAATAATTAGAATGATTTGAAATCAAATTGATTAGAAAATCATTACAAAATATTTTGATTAAAGTTAAATCACAATTTGGTCACTAATGCACCATTTTATGCACTAATAACACTTAATTAAATTTGGGGTGTTACAGAAACTTCGTTCAAGATTCTTACCTTACTCGTGTGGTTTTGACGCTGAATATAAAGTCGCCAAGCATAGTGAGGGATTTTCGCCCAATTAGCATGTGTGTCATCTATAAGATTGTGATAAAGAATATTGCTAGTCGTCTTGAAGTTGCATTGTGTGCAATCATTACTAAGTCCCGAAATGCCTTTGTTTTAGGACACTGAATCTTTGATAAGTTGTTTTGCCTTTGAATTGATGCACACTCAAGCACCACAATAATAGAACTAAAAGGCTGATTTGTTTTGAAGCTTGTTTGGAGCAAACTCTAAGATCATGTGGAGTTGGTGTTTTCAAAGTTAAGAAAATTGGGTTCTAGATTTCATTTTCACAACTCACTTCTCTTTTGCTACGAATGGAGTGCCGCATGGTAAAGTATTATTACCTTCTAAGGGAATTATACAAGGTTGTTCTTTCCCCCATATTTATTTCACCTACATGTGAGAACAACCTTTCAGCATTATTTAGGAAGGCAAAGGAGGAATGGTTGTTAATGGACCTTCTATGTAGTCAAGGGAGTCCTCGTATCAACCATTGGCTTTTATTAATTGATGACAGTTTGGTGTTTTGTTTTGTTTTGTTTTTTGGAAGGAGGTGTTTTGTCGTTCATAATGTGAATGATTGTACTATTTTGAAGTCAATTTAGCCATAGCATGTAACACCTCAAAATTTAACCAAGCATAATTAGTGTATAAATGGTGGATTAATATGCCTTAATGTTATTTGAACTTAATTTAAATATTTTGTGGTATTTTTAAATTTATCTCACTTTTAGTTATTTTTATTTGTTATTTTGAATTCTAAAACAAAACAATTCATCAAATACCAAATATGTCTTTTTTGTAAAAACTATGCATGGGACACCGTTTTCACTTTAAAAGCCACTTACCTTTTGTGAAACCTATGTGCGGGACACCGTTTTCACTCTGAAAACCACTCACCTCTCTCTATTTATTCACCTCTTCCTCTCCTCTTCTTTCCTCACTCTCCCTCTCACTCTTAAACTCTCTCTTTCTCTTTTTTTCATGCTGCCTTTCTCTCCCTCTTCCCTTACAATACTGTTCCAAAATCTCAACCTCAAGCCTTGATTCTAAGTTAGATTGGAAGCCTAGGAATGCATTAGAGCTACCACAAACTCAATTCAAGCTCAGATTCAAGGTTAGTTACTCTATTTTTCAAATTTTCAAACTTTTACCCAAATTTATTGATTTTCTTAGAAAGTAGAAAATTTGAGTTTTTTGAGCTCAGGAAATGCTTAATCTAAGTTAGTAGAACCTAAATGCTCATGAATCTACGCTTGATTTGACAAAATCAACCTAAATCAAGTTTTTCCTCTTATTTGCATTTTTGAAAAAATTTGAAGATTTATATGTAAAACTTGTTTAAAAGTCTTTAAATGTGTTCTAGCATGTTATTCGATCAATTATGAACATTATGCACGCTCTGAAAATTGAAAAATAGGTTTAAAATGAGAATTTGAGTTTAGGGAGGCTGAGACTTGAAGCCTCAGGTCCCTAGATTTTCCAGTTCAGCAGGCCGATCATGAGCATCGGCAAACCAGGCTCATGAGTTTGGCATGCCGGATTCATATCGTCAGTAGGTTAAACTTAGGCCAGTTCTATAAGGCCGGTAGGCCGAACTGTACTAAACAGGGAAGTTCAGCAGGCTGACTGGGCTTCCAAAAAAGGCCATTTTCAACCGTTTTTGTTGTTTAAAACATATATAGAAGCTTTGACCTGGTAATATGATTTTGTAACTATAAAAGGCATACTAAGGCACCATGAAATAGCACAGTAATGTAGAATACTTTAAGTTAGAAATTGATAAAGTTAGTTTACTTTCAAAGTTGATCATGGTTCTATGGAGCTAACATATAGCGGGTTGGGACTGCGGTATTGAGTAACGGTGTAGAATATTGAGATAGGACTTTTACCCCTTTCTTTTTTAGCCATGATTTTAAAAAGAGTTTTGGCCACAAAGTGTTTTCATGAAATGATCTTATTCAATTATTTTCAAATACTATGGAGTAATGAAATAATCATAATGAACGGCATAATGAATGTAATGAACACACTCAGTAATATGAGATTTAAATAACAATATATAGGAGCATGATGCCATATTCAGAGATCGGGTCATGTAGAGTTTGACCTTAAGGGCAGGTCCCAAAACCTAGCTGGGCCATTGTGGTGGTGATATTATAACTTTTCCAAAGGACTAATTAATAAACAACATTTCTAGACGAATAGTGACTCTAAATGGTAAGAATGAATTTAATATGTTTTATTTATTTTTTTGAATTTTTATAAATTACATTCAAATACGAAAATTTGTGTTTAATATTAATGTTTGCTGAACCTACTCCTACTGAGCCTTTCGCTCATATTTTTATTTGTTTTAAAACTTTTCCCCCTTGGTGGATTGTAGCTTAGGACCGACTGGGAGGCAACGAGGCAAACATGTGAGTCGTAGGAATCTGTTTAGGCCGTTTATTTATTTAAATGGAAGCATATAATATTTAAATTTTTATTTCTCGTATTAGACTATGGTTGTAATTTTTTATTGTCGATGCCATGTGTGTGCACTAATGTATGTCCGGTGGGGCCCGACTTATGCTTATCTATCCTTATTATTTTATTTCATTTTATCCGCTCCAATTTAACGATAACTGTTTTAAAAAGTTTTAAACTATCACTTTTTTTCAAAATAACCCAAAATATTTAATTGGTGATTTTAATTAAAATTTGGTTTCATTAACTTAATTAATCTGCCACGTCACTACTCGGATTTAGGGTCATGACAAAATGGTGTTAGAGCTCTAGGTTATGAACCTTGGAAATCGTGCACACATAGCTACAATAATGAGAAACCACTGACAGTCCAATTTTTTTTTTAGAATTGAGAGAATGGCACCAAGACATTGTCTGGCTGTTGACGCAAACCCTAGAAATGATAAGGGCATGATGGGAGCCATGTTTGCTACTTTCTAGCAAATGGCGATGAGGGCTAGACCAGAGGATTCTGTGGCAAGTCGCTAGCATGAGTACTTCTAGGAATTCTGATGCCCATCTATTTTGACTTTTGACAGAAACAGGGATTTGCAGGTAGCTAAATATTGGCTAGATTCAGTGGTGAAGCATTTGGATACCCTCACTATGCTAGCAGAATATCAAGTGGAATTTGTACGACATTAATTGGAAGGAAGTGCAAACACTTAGTGGAAGCAGGCAAAATGCATAGAGAACAACAGGAATATTGGTTAGGACCGATTTGAAGAATTGTTCCATGAGCGATGCTTTCCATAGGGATACCAGGATCAGTAGGTCACCCAATTCTATCGATTAGAATAGGGTGATATGACGGTTTGGGAATACAAAGTGAAGTTCAATGAGTTGGCCAAGTTTGCTTCATTCACCATGGCTTTCGGGCATGAAAAGTGCATTAAGTTCTAGGAAGGGCTTAAGACATCCACCCGATGGCAAGTGGTGGCCTTGCAACTTTGAAATTTTGGCGAGTTAGTATAGTTAGCATTATCTGTGGAAAACGACTATACACTCTGCTATGAGAATAGGGCAAGGACATCATAAGGACCTTAAAGGAGCAACCGGATGGCCAATAATAATTGCCAAGCTCAGAGGAAGAATCGACAAGTTAACGTTAACAGCGAGAGTAGCAGTTCATCAAGTAGCGAACGAAACGACCCTTACAACTTCCATTGCCACTATTGCCAGCAACTAGGACACATCAAGAGGAACTACCCAGTAAGGAATTCTTCTTAAGGATCTCTAACTAGAGAGGGTGCAAGCTATCAACCCTAGCCTCAGTCTTTCGCTCTACCTCAGCCTCAGCAAGTTCTGCAATTAGAGTTTCACCAGCCCACTCCACAGTAGATGCATTATCCAGTGCAAGGATATTAGCCATAGAGTTTCCAGCAAAATGGCCCATAGTATCGAGCGTCAAGTATAGCTAGCGTGTAGTCACCTCCACTGCAACAATATCGACCGATGAACCCTAGACCCAGCAACGCCAGCAGGGGAAAAGGAAAAGCACTAGCTCAAGTTCACACCATAACTTAAGGGAGTTCAAAAGCTTAGACCAGCAATATAGTTATTAACGGTACGATTTTGGTTTTTTAGCCTTTAGCTCACATTTTGTTTGATACTGGTGCCACTCATTCTCTCATTTTGAGTTCTTTTTTACATGCCTTGGGATTAAAATTAGAGGAATTTGGTGAACCTTTACTTATTACATCATCCTTGGGGTGAGTGTATGTAAACTGAATATGTAAATCTTGTAAGATAATGATTGAGGGCCGAGACTCTAAAGAGTGATTTGATTGTAATTCCCATGAGTTCCTATAATGTGATTTTAGGAATGGACTTGTTGTCCAAGTATAATGGTATTGTAGATTATCATCTTAGGAAGGTAATCCTAGTGACAGATAGGGGGACGATGATCACCTACTAGGGTGGTAGTGATCGAATGATGAGTGAGTGACTTATGAAGACATGCCTTAGAGGACGAAAGAATCTAGCTTGCTATATGCTTCTTTTGAATCTAGAAGAAGCGTCTAATACGGTAGGAAGGAATGTAGTGATACTGGTGGTTGATGAGTTTGATAATGTCTTCCCCAATGAGTTACCTGGATTACCACCACATCAAAAAATTGAATTTGGCATTAAGTTACTCCCCGGGACCTCTTCGATTTCTATAGCACCGCATTGAATGGCACCAGTAGAAATGAAGGAACCAAGGAAGCAACTTGAGGAGCTTGCAAACAAGGGTTACATTCAAAACAGTTCATCACCGTGGGTGCGCTAGTTTTATTTACCAAGAAAGATGATGGTACTCTCAGGTTGTGTATAGATTATCAGCAGCTGAATCGGGTTACTGTGAAGAATAAGTATCCATTTCCCAGGATCGATGAGTTATTTGATCAGCTAGGAGGTTCTCGGCATTTCTTGAAGATAGATTTGTGATCTGGATATCATCAACTCAGGATCAAGGAAGAGGATATTCCCAAAACAGCTTTTAAAACCCGGTATGGACACTTTGAATTTCTTGTGATGTCTTTTGGATTGAAAAATGCTCCTGCAGCCTTTATGGATTTGAGGAATAGAATTTTCAGGCCTTATTTAGATCAGTTTGTAATCGTGTTCGTTGATGACATATTCATCTATTCTTAGACCTGAGAAGAGCATGAGCAACATCCAAGGATTGAGCTTCAGATTATGCGAGAGCACCAGCTATATGCCAAAAAGAAGAATGTGAATTTTGGTTGACTGAGGTTGAGTTTTTTAGACACATCATCTCAGAGCAAGGTATCTCAGTGGATCCTTCAAAGATAAAAGCAATAGTACAATTGGAACGACCAAGGGATGTGGCCAAGATCTGCAGCTTCTTAGGACTTCCTGGATACTACAGAAAGTTTGTGCAAGATTTCTCAAAGATAGTGGCTCCGTTGACACAACTGATTAAAAAGAACGTTTAGTTTGAATGGGATGAAGAGTGTGAATATGCTTTCCAGGGATTGAAGAATCGGTTGACCACTACTCTAGGGCTGATCATACCAAGTAGTGATGAGCCGTACGAAGTCTACATTAATGCATTGGGATAAGGACTTGGATGTGTGTTGATGCTGTTGGAAAAAACAATGTAAGGTGCGTAGCGGGAATTTTAAAAATTTTAAAATCAGAGTATTTTTCCAAAACACAAGTTTGACATGCTATATGTATAAATTAAACAGATCTTACTAACCTCTGTGTGCCGAAGAACCTCTATAATCTGTGAAGAGAAGTAATGTTCTAGAAGAGCCTCAACCAACTAGTCTTCTTTGCTATTCTCTATCCACGATCGGAGTGAGTGTGGGCTCATACGTATAACTCTTCCACCGGTGACTCTCCTTCCAACCAATCGAGAGAACCCAAAGCTAGTGTTCGTGATTTGTGAACAAAAGCTCTCAAGGAGTTTTCAGATGCTCACCAGAAGAGTATTACTCTTAATCTCTCAATTGATCTGAGTAACTCATAAGACTTACTCCCTTTATATAGCGATTGGTCCTGGGGTCAGTCCTTATCAGATTAGGTCTCAAAAACTCGAAACAAAATCAAGTTTAGATCAATATGTAATAAGATCTGTGTGAAAATGCGAGATCTTATCTCTCGCTGATCGATAGGCCAAACACGTAGATCGACAGGCCGAACTGTCGCGTAAATATCTCCACAAATCTCTTATTTTTCACCCGAGATTCTATAGGATAAAGTCTCAGTTTTGATTCAAATAACCCAATAGAGAAGTTATCTGATCAAAACAAACTTTATTAAAATAATCTCTAGGAAAATAAATCAATTCACAATAATTTTACAAGTTTATCTTGATTTAATTAATCCAAATAAATCAACCGATGAACAAACAAGAATTATCCTATCCCAATAATTCAACAAGTTTATCTTAAATTAATTTTATTACAAAATTAATTCAACCAATAAATAGACATGAATTATTTGATTCTTTCAAATTTTAAACCAATCTGATAAATCCGACATAAGTCACCAATTACTAAAAAAGCACACCGTATCGTTACAGGATTTTGTGAGCTAGCAAAGGGGACCAAAATAGACCTATAAAGTTCAAGCTCTCGATAATTATGAAACCCAATATCCCAGATATACATTTCACAATTATCAACTCCAACGCTACTCCACTAAAATCTTGGAGCTACACTCTTGAACTTTATAGAATTACGAAGCCCGTATAGCTAAGTCTCCATGACATATCATAGTATATCATATCCCCATATGATAATCCATAATAGGCTTAAGGACAAGTTTTGTCTTACTTTCCTGATTATTTTTATCTTACATTCCATTATCTCACCATTAGAAAACTTGCAATTCAAAGATAGTATACCATTCGGTTACACCTATGTATCCAAATGGTTGAACGTTCTAGTTTTTCAATTAGAGGATAGCACATATAAGAGGATATCATTACTCCTAAAGAGGAGCTATGGATTCCATATCTATGAATAACAAGTCTACGCTGTCAAGCGTCATGCCTCCAACGTACCGGCATGCATACCACTATTGAGATGTGGGAGTCACCCTTTGGTACATCAAAAGACACAAGTCGAGACAATGGGCCCACTATCGATCTCAGGATTAAGATACAACACAAATGATTGTCTAAAGCAAATCGATTTGCTAAGATAGAATTATTAATCCAAATCAATTCACTTTGTGTCCCGATCCAACACATCGTTACCAATGACAACGTGCCAATGTTTCTATTCACAAAGTCCAACTCTGATGGTTAAGACAAACCATCTCCCAATAGGGATATAGACAACATAACAATCTTTGCATGAATAAAGCATCCAACTTTATTCCCTCTATTGTGGATCATATGTTTTAGACCGTCACCTTAAGAATCGTGTCTTCCGCATAATCAGTCCATCATATACCCAATTCTTAAAGGTTTAGATCGACAGTCTTAGACTACTGTTTGCTTAACATACATTCAACAAATATGAACGTAAAGAGGACAAGATTTGGTGTATATATATAAATGAATAAATTCTTTATTGATAAAAATGTCTCCAATAACGTATTATATTTTTACTCCTTAGGGCATACATATCTAACAATCTCCCACTTGCACTAAGTGAGTAAATACAACAAATCTCGTATCCCCATAGCTTCCACATGTTTCTCAAAGACTCTCCCATTAAGTGTCTTCGTAAATGGATCAACTAAATTGTCCTCTGACACGATCTTGCACACCGTGATATGCCCGCCCTCAACGAAGTCCTTTATCACATGATACTTTCGATCAATGTGTTTACTCTTCTTGTGAAATCTTGGTTCCTTAGCATTAGCTACCACCGCACTGTTATCACAGTACAGTGATACCGCTTTATCCATACCAGGAACTACCTTAAGATCCCCAAGGAACTTGTGGAGCCACACTGGTTCTTTCGAAGCATCACTAGATGCCACATACTCGGCCTCCACCGTTGAATCTAAAGTGCAATCTTGCCTCGCACTTCTCCAACTGATGGCACCGTTGCCCAGAGTAAACACAAAACCTGAAGTCGATTTCCTAGAATCCAGACAGGATTGAAAATTCGAGTCAGTGTATTCTAGAGGAGTCAAGTCCTCACCCGAATACATAAGCATATACCCTTGAGTCCTTCTCAAGTACTTGAAAATATGCTTCACCGCAACCCAATGGTTCAGTCCTGGAACCGCCTGAAATCGACTAACAATCCCGACGTCATAGCTAATATCTGATCGTGTGAAAAGCATGGCATACATGAGACTACCCACTGCTGAAGTATAAGGCACCTTCTTCATGTATTCTCTTTCTTCATAAGACTTTAGAGAGTCTTTCGTAGAAAAAGTAATTCCAGACCTAGATGGTTGCCCACCTTTCTTGAAATCCTGCATTGTAAACCTCTTGAGAATTTTATCTACGTAGCCAGCCTGTGACAAAGCTATCATTTTGTTCTTCCTATCCCGAAAGATCTGGATACCGAGAACAAAATTAGCCTCACCCAAGTCCTTCATGTCAAACTGCTTGGTCAACCATAATTTGACCGATGACAATGCCCCAACGTCATTGCCAATTAGTAGAATGTCATCTACATAGAGCAGTAGAAAAACCACCTTCCTATCCTTAATGTGTTTAAAAACACATGGTTCATCCTCATTTTGTGAGAACCCATAAGATTTGATCAGTAACCCATAAGTATTGATCACCTGATCAAATCTTATGTTCCAAGAATGAGAAGCCTGCTTAAGTCCATAAATTGACTTTAGCAGCTTACAAACCTTACCCTCTTGACCCGTGACCTTGAACCCATCTGGCTGTTCCATATAAATGGACTCATCAAGGTAGCCATTTAGAAAAGTCATCTTTACATCCATCTACCAAATCTCGTAGTTGAGACTGGCAGCTATGGATAAGAGAATCCAAATGGGCTTAAGCATGGCTATAGGTGAAAAGGTTTCCTCATAATCGATTCCTTCCTTTTGCGTATAACCCTTAGCTACCAGTCTAGCCTTAAAGGTTTTGACCTTTCCATCTACTCCTCTTTTCTTCTTGTAGATCCACTTACACCCTATGGGTTTTACCCCTTCGGGAAGATCCACAAGCTCCCAGACATGATTAGTCTCGATAGACTTCATCTCTACGTTCATGGCCTTTGTCTAGAGTTTTGAATCAACATCCTCCATAGCTTCGGCGTAAGTATAAGGATCCCTATTATGTTCATCTGGTTCAGCCAAGAAGACCTCCCCATTGAACATATACCTTTCAGGTTGACGCCCGATCCTCCCGCTACACCGAAGCCCCTTAGGTCGTTGTTCAGGTTTGTTTGGTTTTTCTACACTATCGGAATGGTTTCATTCGAAACCTCCGGAGTGATTTGATCACTCCTTAACTCCTCAAGCACCACTTTGCTTCGAGGTTTAAAGTCATCCCTGTAACTCTCCTCAAGGAAAGTTGCATTAGCAGAAACCACGACTTTATTTTCCTTCAGGTTATAAAAATTACCCCCTTTAGTCCCTTTTGGATATCCCAAAAACATGAAAACTTGCGAACGTGCTTCCAACTTATTCCGATCCTTAAACAGGACATGAGCTGGACATCCCCATATGCGAATATGGTTTAAGGATGTCTTCCTTCTCGTCCACAGCTCGTGAGGAGTTTTAGGGACCGATTTTGAAGGCACATTGTTCAAAAGATAACATGCAGTTGGTAATGCATATCCTCAAAAAGATAAAGGTAATGATGAATAACTCATCATGGACCTGACCATGTCCAACAAAGTCCTATTTCTTCTCTCTGCTACGCCATTCTGCTGCGGAGTGCCCAGCATAGTCAAATGGGATAAAATCCCATTCTCTAACAAGTGTCCCAAGAACTCATTAGAAAGGTATTCCCCACCTTGATCAGATCGAAGTGCCTTTATGGGTCTACGCAATTGCTTTTCCACTTCAGCCCGAAACTCCCTGAACTTGTCAAAAGTTTTGATTTTGTGGTGCATTAGGCACACATACCCATATCTTGAGTAATCGTCAATAAAAGTGATGAAGTACTCATACCCTCCTCATGCTTGGATGTTCATCGATCCGCAAACATCACTATGCATAAGTTCTAGAACCACTTCGGCCCAATTGCCCTTAGACTCATATGGTCTTTTGGTCATTTTACCCTCCAAACAAGATTCATATTGAGGTATAGATTCCACCTTTAAGTGACTTAAAGGTCCATCCCTTACTAACCTTTGAATCCTATTTAGGTTAATGTGACCAAGGCACAAATGCCAAAGATAAGTCTTATTAGAGTGAGAAGTTTTAAGTCTTTTAGAGTTATTATCATTCATCTCAGCATTAAACAATAAGTCCAACTTAGGTTTGATAAAATATAGATTATTTTGCATCCATCCAAAACAGATAAAAGATTTGTTTTTACGAATCACCACTTTTTCATTAAAAAGATACCATGTATGAGTCTTTAAATAAACAAGATACAAAAATTAAATTCCTTTTAAATTTAGGAACATAAAAACAATCTTGCAAAAATAAATTCCTATAGTTATCAAAGTAAAGATGGACATCTCCCACTGCTTCCATTGAGACCAAGGATCCATCGCCCATTTGAAGCGTGAAGTCTTCATGTTGCAGACTTCTCTTTTCTTTGAACCCCTGCAGAGAAACACAAACATGATTAGTTGCACCAGAATCTATGACCCAAATGTCTTTGGATTCCTCAACCAAACAAGTTTCTAAATACAAAAGATCACACCTACCTCCTTTGGAAAGGAAGTCCTTGCAATGCTTCTTTATATGCCCGACTTTACAACAAAAGAAGCACTTAAGCTTCTTTGGATTCTTCTTCTTCTTCTTCTTGCTCTTGGTATTATCAGGAACAGAAGACTTCCCGTTCTTGGCCCGTTGCTTCTTTCCATTCCCAGAGTTGGGGCTGGAACCAGAAGCAGCTACCATGTTGGCCTCACCACCCGCAAGAGACTCCCTGATCAGCAGTTCAAACTCCTATAACTGTTTCATTAATTCTTTCAAGGTCATATCCCATCTATTGCTTAAATTAAATGTAGCTCTAAATGGAATAAACTCCTTAGATAGAGTCTCAAAGACCATAGTCATTTGAGTTTCAGCATCGATGTCGGCTCCATTGGTTTGAGCCTCAGCGAGGTAACCCATGACCAACATCATGTGCTCCTTTACAGATGTCCCCGGTCTCTATCTATAGTTTAAGAGTTTCCGAAGTGCCCCTTGCCGCTTTGTTATGGCCTAGCCTCCAAACATATCCTCAAGATTATCCAAGATCTACTTCACAGTCTTATAATCCTGATGTTGAGCCTGCAGCACATTATTCATGCTGGCCATAACATAGCAGCAGGCCTAATCATTAGCATCTTTCCAGCAGTCATACGCTTGGAATTACTCATTAAATGAGTCTCCAGTAGGCTCAAGAGGACAAGGGGCTGTCAGTACATTTTTAGTTTTCAAAGGACAGGACGATATCTAGGTTTTGTTTCCAATCATTGTAATTCTCACCAGTTAATAGGTTTTTGTCAAGTATTGATGATGAAGCATTTTTAAACATTTTTAATCTACAATAAAGGATCATATACCAAACATAAGCAAACATATCATAATAATTTAGTAAGATAACACAATCATGTAAAATCATACAAATGTGTTTATATGTCAAAACCTTGAAAATATCACAACCTTACAATGATAATTCCCAACTCAGAATTTAACAAGCTCCTAGAGGAGTCTTGCCAAATTCAATCAGGAACACGGATCCCCTCCTGATTAATGTATGCCATCCAGGACCCGTATGATCCAGCATATATTAATAATCGTTTCTTTGGCCATTAATTTTATTAACAGAGCTCCTAGAGGAGGTTAATAATAAAATTGACGTGAGTGTATAACCATTGTTTTAATATTTTATCCATGGTTTATAATCACCACCTAGGGGTGTGCAACCATAAATCATGCTAAAATACCTCATCCTCTCAGAGATCCAATCTGGTACATGATAGAAATTCCTTCCTAGGGGTTGGAACCACCATATTCTTCCTATGGACCAACGTTGGAGGCCTTAGGTTATCTCTTCGAAAACCTTCTCCCACTCAATCTTTTGAAATCAAGGTTTTATTTTAAAATATGCATGAACAATTTTAATATGAGCAGCACTTCCTATTCTATATGACATGTTATCAATATACATGGCAAATCATATTATAATGCAGACAAGCAAAGCAATCAAGCAAAGCTACAAGCAAAATAATAATTACCGTAATATTATGGTTCCACCCTATGAATATAAAACTAAGATTACAAGAGAATAATCAAGACATATATCGATTCTTCATCCTTGAATCCTCAAGTTGTATCCTTCTTCATGTAATTCCCATCTTCAAGTCTTCAATCCTGCATGAATCAAATACTTCATACTTCCGGTCATATCCAAATTTAATGTTTCTTAGAATCATCTCAAAAATAAAATTAAAACTGCACTACAAAAATTGTACCTTTTCTTAAAAGTTTCCAGCCCTCGGTCGGCAGGCCGATCTGGGTGATCGGCCTGCCGATCATGCTTCATCGGCCTACCGATTGAAAAGATCGGTCTACCGACCCATGAGAGTTTGACATGCCGAACTGAAAGTTCGGCCTGCCGGCAGAGCCAGCCGATTTCTACCCCACTAACGGCCTACCAAACCACACGTCTGGCCTGCCAATCTGTGACCATAGGCCTGCCGACCGAGAAGAAATCTCCATTCTAGAAAATACAATTTTAATGCAATTCATCAATTTTATTTTCAAGAATTCAAAAACATAAAATTAGAGACTCAGGAAATACCTGGGTACGCCATCATCCATCTTCTAGATTCGTCTTTTTTGAATAATTATTTAATTACAAAATTCTCACAAATTTAAAATTAAATAACAATTCTTAGACGGAGATGATAGTCCTCCATCTAATTACATGAAAAACCTAGATACACATTCTAACCTCTAAGGAACCATAACCGGCATAAATTAATTAATTAATAAAAAATTAAATAACAATTTAGTTAACCATAATTAATTAATGAACATTCACCTTATAATTCATGACAACATATAATTATATAGAAAACTAGAGTGCCAACTCTCTATAAAATTAAATTCAAGCATAGGAGAGACTAAGATCACAAAATTTATACATATAGTATGATCACAAACTCGTAAATTTATGTAAAATCCTTGGCTATGATACCAATTGTTGGAAAAAACAATGCGACGTGTGCAGCGAGAATTTTAAAAATTTTAACATTAGAGTATTTTTCCAAAACACAAGTTTGACATGCTATATGTATAAATTAAACAGATCTTACTAACCTCTGTGTGCCGAAGAACCTTCGTAATCCGTGAAAAGAAGTAACATTCCAGAAGAGCCTCAACCAACTGGTCTTCTTTGCTATTCTCTATCCACAATCGGAGTGAGTGTGGGCTCACACGTACAGCTCTTCCACCGATGACTCTCCTTCCAACCAATCGAGAAAACCCAAAGCTAGTGTTCGTGATTTGTGAACAAAAGCTCTCAGGGAGTTTTTAGATGCTCACCAGAAGAGTATCATTCTTAATCTATCAATTGATCTAAGTAACTCATGAAACTTACTCCCTTTATATAGCGATTGGTCCTGGGGCAGTCCTTATCAGATTAGGTCTCAAAAACTCGAAACAGAATCAAGTTCGGATCAATATCTGATAAGATCCATGTGAAAATGCATGATCTTATCTCTCGCTGATCGGCAAGCCGAACAGGCCCCATCGGTAGGCTGAACACGTAGATCGGCAGGCCAAACTGTCGCGTAAATATCTCTATGTATCTTTTATTTTCCACCCGAGATTCTATAGGTTAAAGTCTCAGTTTTGATTCAAATAACCCAATAGAGAAGTTATTTGATCAAAAAAACTTTATTAAAATAATCTCTAAGAAAATAAATCAATTTACAATAATTCTACAAGTTTATCTTGATTAATTTATCCAATTAAATCAGCCAATAAACAGAAAAGAATTATCCGATCCCAATAATTCAACAAGTTTATCTTAAATTAATTTTATTACAAAATTAATTCAACCAATAAATAGACATGAATTATTTGATTCTTTCAAATTTTAAACCAATCCGATAAATCCAACATAAGTCACCAATTATTGAAAAAGCACGCCGTATCGTTACAGGATTTTGTGAGCCAGCAAAGGGGACCAAAATGGACCTATAAAGTTCAAGCTCTCGATAATTATGAAACCTAATATCCTAGATATACATTTCACAATTATTAACTCCAACGCTACTCCACTAAAATCTTAGAGCTGCACTCTCAAACTTTATAGAATTACGAAGCCCGTATAGCTAAGTCTCCATGACATATCATAGTGTATCGTATCCCAATATGATAATCGATAATCGGCTTATGGACAAGTTCTGTCTTACCTTCCCGATTATTTTTATCTTACATTCCATTATCTCACCATTAGAAAACTTACCATCCAAAGATAGTATACCATTCGGTTACACCTATGTATCCAAATGGTTGAGCGCTCCAGTTTTTCAATTACAGGATAATGCATATAAGAGGATATCATTACTCCTAAAGAGGAGCTATGGATTCCATATCTATGAATAACAAGTCTACGCTATCAAGAGTCATGCCTCCAACGTACCGGCATGCATGCCACTATTGAGATGTGGGAGTCACCCTTTGGTACATCAAAAGACACAAGTCGAGACAACGGGCCCACTATCCATCTTAGGATTAAGATAAAATACAAAGAATTGTCTAAAGCGAATCGATTTCCCAAGATAGAATTATTAACCCAAATCAATTCATTTTGTGTCCCGGTCCAACAAATCGTCACCTATGACACCATGCCAATGTTTCTATTCATGGAGTCCAACTCCAATGGTCAAGAAAAACCATCTCCCAATAGGGATATAGACAACATAACAATCTTTGCATGAATAAAGTGCCCAACTTTATTCCCTCGATTGCGGATCATATGTATTAGACCGTCACCTTAAGAATCATGTCGTCCACATAATCAGTCCATCATATGCCCAATTCTTAAAGGTTTAGAGAGGCAGTCTCAGACTACTGTTTGCTTAACATACATTCAGTAAATATGAACGTAAAGAGGACAAGATTTGGTATATATATAAATGAATAAATCCTTTATTGATAAAAATGTCTCCAAAAACGTATTACATTTTTACTCCTTAGGGTGTACATATCTAACAGTTGCAACATAGACGAGTTGTGGCTTATGGATCGCGACAGCTAAGGCCTTACAAGCAGAACTACCCTACTCATGACTTAGAGCTTGCAGCGGTGATTTTATTCTCTGAAGATTTGGAAGTGCTACTTGTACAGTGCATCATTTCAGGTTTTCTTAGATCAGAAGAATTTGAGGTATCTGTTCACTTAGAGGGATTTGAATTTGAGGCAATGAAGATGGATGGAATATATGGAAGATTGTGATTTTATGCTGTAGTATCATCCTAGGAAAGCGAATGTGGTTGCAGACACGCTCAGCAGAAAGTCTTTAGGAATTCTTACTTGTTTGGCATTAAAGGATTGGAGAAGATATGCTACAGTCAATGAGTATGGGCTACAGTACTATGAAGACTTCGATCAGGTTTTGGCATATCATGTGGAATCTACCCCAGCGCTCGTTCAAATGGTGAGGCATAATCGATGGTGGGACTAGCATCTACAGGGAATATGGATGCGAATTTAGAAAGGGGAACACTTTGAAGAGTGGAGAATACATGTAGATGGGTCATTTTATTTCAGGGGATGTTTGGCAGTGCTTGTGATAGAGGAAGTGATGAAGGCCGTAATGAATGAAGCTCATAGATCTTAGTTCGTGATTCATCCAGGAAGAACGAAGATGTATCTCAATTTAAAGAGGCAATATTGGTGGAGAGGTATGAAGAAGGATGTTCAAGAATACATCACCAAGTGCGTGATTTGTCTTCAGGTGAAAGCTAAACATTAGAAGCCTGCTGGATAGCTTCAACTGCTTCATATTCTAGGGTGGATATGGGAGCATATTATGATGGATTTCCTTATCAGATTGCCAAGGATGGGGCAAAAGCATAATGCGATTTGGGTCATCATTGACAGGTTGGCAAAATTGACGCATTTCATACCTTTTTGATCAACGTGTTCAAGGAGAGTTCTTGGAGAGTTGTACCTAGAGAATATAGTCAGATTGCATGGAGTTCCATTGTCCATCACCTCCAATAGAGATACCCAATTTAATGCCAAGTATTAGAAGAGTTTCCAAGAAGCTTTAGGAATGGATTTGAATTTTAGCACTGCTTTTCATCCCTAGACCGACGGGTAGTCTAAGTGAGTCATTTAGATTTTGAAAGATATGTTACATGCATGCATATTGGAATTTGGCAGAATTGAAGAAGTACTTGCATCTGGCAGACTTTGCATATAATAACAACTACCAAATGAGTATTGGTATGGCAATGTTCGAGGCACTTTATGGATGACTGTGTCAATCACCAGTGTGTTGGATAAAACTAGAAGACAAGATCATTATTGGACCTGATGAGGTTCGTGAGAGCAATAAAAAGATAGTCGTGATTCGTGATCGGTCCAAAGTAGCTCAGAGTAGGCAGAAGCACCGACCTTTGGAATTCAAAGTAGGGGAATTCGTTCTCTTCAAGGTTTCTCTACGTAAGGGTATTTTGCACTTTGGTGTAAGTGGGAAACTTGCACCAAGGTATGTTGGTCCATTTGAGATATCTCAACGTGTTGGTGTTGTTGCATATCGTCTCAACCTTCCTCCCAAGCTTTCTTATGTGCATGACGTACTCCATGCGTCAATGCTTTGGAAATGTTTGCTCGAGCCAAGCAAGATTGTCTCGATTCATGATGTGTAGATTCAAAAAGACACAACCTACGAGGAGGTGTCGGTCTAGATTATCGATCGAAAAGTGATAAGTCTACAATGCTATGAAATTCTGTTAGTGAAAGTGGTGTGGTAGCACCCGGAGCTGATGAGACAACTTGGGAATTAGAGCCAACTATGCTAGAGTTGTACCTGCATTTATTTTGTTTTTGACCTGATTTTAAATTTTGAGGATGAAATTTCTTTTAAGGGTCGAGAGCTATAACACCCCAAAATATAATCAAGCATAATTAGCATGTAAATGGTGGATTAGTATGTCTTAATGTAATTTGAACTTAATTTAAATATTTTGTAGTATTTTTAAATTTATCTCACTTTTAGTTATTTTTATTTGTTATTTTGAATTATGAAACAAAAAAAGTTATCAAACACCGAATATGTCCTTTTTGTGAAACCTATATGCGAGACACTATTTTCACTCTGAAAACCACTCACCTCTCTCTATTTATTCCCCTCTCCCTCTCTTCTTCTTTCCTCACTCTCCCTCCCACTCTCAGACTCTCTCTTTCTCTCTTTCGCATGCTGCCTCTCTCTCTCTCTCTCATCCCTTTTAATTTTGTTCCAAAATCTCAACCACAAGCATTGATTCTAAGCTAGATTGGAAGCCTAGGAACACATTAGAGTTTCCACAAACTCGATTGAAGCTCAAATTCAAGGTTAGTTACTCTATTTTTCAAATTTTCAAACTTTTTCCCAAATTTCTTGATTTTCTTAGAAAGTTGAAAATTTGAGTTTCTTGAGCTTAGGAAATCTTCAATCTAAGTTAGGAAAGCCTAAACCCTCATGAATCTAAGTTTGATTTGACGAAATCAAGCTAAATCAAGTTTTTTCTCTTTTTTTTCATTTTCGAAATAATTTGAAGATTTATATGCAAAACTTGTTTAAAAGTGTTTAAATGTGTTCTAGCATGTTATTCTATCAATTATGAACATTATGCATGCTCTGGGAATTGAAAAACATGTTTAAAATGGGGATTTGAGTTTAGGGAGGCTGAGACTAGAAGTCTCAAGTTCTTAGATTTTTCTAGTTTGGTAGGCCGATCATGAGCAACGGCAAGCCGGACTCATGAGTTTGGCATGCTGGATTCATACCGTCAGCCCGTCGAACCTAGGCCAGTTCGGCAGGCCGACTAGGCTTCTGAAACATGCTCATTTTTCACCCGTTTTGTTATTTAAAACATATATAGAAACTTTGACCTAGCAATATGATTTTGTTACTATAAAATGTTGGAAAAAGAGTGCACAACGGGAATTTTAAAAATTTTATTTCAGAGTATTTTCCAAACCATAAGTTTGACGTGCTCTATGCATAAATTAAACAGATCTTACTAACCTTTGTATGCCGAAGAACCCTCGCAAAACGTGAAGAGAAGTAACGTTCCAGAAGAGCCTTAACCAACTGGTCTTCTTTGCTATTCTCTATCTACGACCGAAGTGAGTGTGGGCTCACACGTACAGCTCTTCCACCAAGTGACTCTCCTTCTAACCAATCAAGAGACCCAAGGCTAGTGTTTGTGATTTGTGAGCAAAAGGTCTCAGGGAGTTTTTCAGATTCTCACCAATAGAGTATCACTCTTAATCTCTCAACTGATCTGAGTAACTCTTAAGGCTTACTCCCTTTATTTAGAGGTTTGGCCTAGGGTCAGTCCTTATCAGATTAGGTCTCAAAAACTTGAAACAGATTCAAGTTTGGATCAATATCTGATAAGATCTGCATAGAAATGCATAATCTTATCCTTTCGCTCGTCGGTAGGCCAAACATTCTGATCGGCAGGCCAAACTGCTTATAAAAAATCTTCGTGAACCTTTTATATTGATCTAATTTATCCAAAATTAAATCATCCGACAAACAGAAAAGAATTATCTGATCCCAATAATTCAACAAGTTTATCTTTAATTAATTTTATCACAAAATTAATTCAACTGATAAACAGAGATGAATTATTTGATTCTTCCAAATTTCAACCAATCTGATAAATTCGACATAAGTTACCAATTATCGGAAAAGCATGCCGTATCGTTACAGGATGTTGTGAGCTAGCAAAGGAGACCAAATGGACCTATATAGTTCAAGCTTTTGATAATTATGAAACCCAATATTCCAGATATATATTTCATAATTATCAACTCCAACGCTACTCCACTAAAAGCTTGGAGCCGAACTCTCAAACTATATTGAATTACGAAGCCCGTATAACTAAGTCTCCATGACATATCATAGTGTATCGTATCCCTATATGATAATCCATAATCGACTTAAGGACAAATTTCTCTTACCTTCCCGATTATTTTTATCTTACGTTCCATTATCTCACCATCGAAAAACTTACTATCCAAAGACAGTATACCATTCGGTTACACCTATGTATCCAAATGGTTGAGCATTGTAGTTTTCTAATTACAAGATAACGCATATAAGAGGATTTCATTACTCCTAAAAAGGAGCTATGGATTCTATATCTTTGAATACCAAGTCTACACTATCAAGAGTCATGCCTCCAACGTGCCGACATTCATACCACTATTAAGATGTGGGTGTCACCCTTTGGTACATCAAAGACACAAGTCAAGACAACTGGCCCACTATTCATCTCAAGATTAAGATACAATACAAATGATTGGCAAAAGTGAATCGTTTTGCCAAGATAGAATTATTAATCTGAATCAATTCACTTTATGTCCCGATCCAGCACATCAACACCTATGACAACGTGCCAATGTTTCTATTCACAGAGTCCACCTCCAATGGTCAAGACAAACCATCTCCCAAAAGGGATATAGTCAACATAACAATCTTTGCATGAATAAAGTGCCTAACTTTATTCCCTCTATTGCGGATCTTATGTTTTAGACCGTCATCTTAAGAATCGTGTCTTCTGCATAATCTGTCCATCATATGCCCAATTCCTAAAGGTTTAGACCGAACGTCTCAGACTATTGTTTGCTTAATATACATTCAACAAATATGAATGTAAGAGGACAAGATTTGGTATGTAAACAATGAATAAATTCTTTATTGATAAAAATGACTCCAAAAACTTATTACATTTTTACTCCTTAGCACATACATGTCTAACAATCTCCCACTTGCACTAAGTGAGTAAATATGAAAAACCTTGCATCCCCATAGCTTCCACATGCCTCTTGAAGAATCTCCCAGTAAGTGTCTTCGTAAATGGATCAGCTAAATTATCCTCTAGCACTATCTTGCACACCGTGACATGCCTGCCCTCAACGAAGTCCTTTATCATATGATACTTCCGATCAATATGCTTACTCTTCTTGTGAAATCTTGGTTCCTTAGCATTAGCTGCCACAACATTGTTATCACAGTATAGTGATACCGCTTTATCCATACCAGGAACTAGCTCAAGATCCCCAAAGAACTTGTGGAGCCACACTGGTTCTTTCGAAGCATCACTAGCTGCCACATACTCGGCCTCCATCTTTGAATCTGTAGTGCAATCTTGCTTAGCACTTCTCCAACTGATGGCACAGCTGCCCAGAGTAAACACAAAACCTGAAGTCAATTTCCTAGAATCCATACAGGATTGAAAATCCAAATTAGTATATCCTAGAGGAGTTAAGTCCTCACCCGAATATATAAGCATATGCCCTCGACTCCTTCTCAGGTACTTGAAAATATGCTTTACCGCAACCCAATTGTTTAGTCCTGGATTTGCCTGAAATCGACTTATAGTCCCGACCTCATAACTAATATCCGGTCGTGTGCAAAGCTTGGCATACATGAGACGACCCATTGCCGAAGCATAAGGCACCTTCTTCATGTATTTTCTTTCTTCATAAGACTTTGGAGAGTCTTTCTTAGAAAGAGTAATCCTAGACCTAGATGGTTGCCCACTTTTCTTAGAATCCTGCATTGCAAACCTCCTGAGAATTTTATCTATGTAGCCGGCCTGGGACAAAGCTATCATTTTGTTCTTCCTATCCCAAAAGACCTGGATACCGAGAACACAATTAGCCTCACCCAAATCCTTCATGTCAAACTGTTTGGTCAACCATAATTTGACCGATGACAATGCCCCAATGTCATTGCCAATTAGTAGAATGTCATCTACATAGAGCAGTAGAAAAACCACCTTCCCATCCTTTATGTGTTTGTAAACACATGGTTCATCCACATTTTGTGAGAACCTATAAGTCTTGATCACCTGATCAAATCTTATGTTCCAAGAACAAGAAGCCTGCTTAAGTCCATAAATTGATTTTACTAGCTTACAAACCTTACCCTCTTGACCCGTGACCTTGAACCTGTCTAGTTGTTTCACATAAATGGACTCTTCAAGATGACCATTCAGAAAAGCCGTCTTGACATCCATCTGCCAAATCTCGTAGTCAAGAGCGGCAGCTATGGACAAGAGAATCTGGATGGACTTAAGCATGGCTATAGGCGAAAAGGTTTCCTCATAATTGATTCCTTCCTTTTGCATATAACCATTAGCTACCAGTCTAGCCTTAAAGGTTTTGACCTTTCCATCCACTCCTCTTTTCCTCTTGTAGATCCACTTACACCCTATGAGTTTTACCCCTTTGGGAAGTTCCACAAGCTCCTAGACCTGATTAGTCTCCATAGACTTCATCTTAATGTTCATGGCCTCTGTCCAGAGTTTTGAATCAACATCCTCCATAGCCTTTGCGTAAGTATAAGGATCCTTGTCTTGTTCATCCAGTTCAGTCAAGAAGACCTCCCCATTGAACATATACCTCTCAGGTTGACGCCCAATCCTCCCACTACGCCGAAGCCCCTTAGGTTATTATTCAGGTTTGTTTGGTTTTTCTACACTGATCAAAATGGTTTCATTCAGAACCTCCAGAGTGATCGGATCACTCCTTAACTCCTCAAGCACAACTTTGCTTTAAGGTTTAAAGTCGTCCATGTAACTCTCCTCAAGGAAAGTTGCATTAGTTGAAACCATGACTTTATTTTCCTTTAGGTTATAAAAATAACCTCCTTTAGTCCCTTTTGGATATCCTACAAACACGTAAACTTCTGAATGTGCTTCCAACTTATTCGGATCCTTAAACAGGACATGAACTGGACATCCCCAAATGTGAATATGGTTTAAGGATGTCTTACTACTTGTCCATAACTCGTGAGGACTTTTAGGGACCGATTTTGAAGGCACATTGCTCAAAAGATAACATGCAGTTTGTAGTGCATATCCCCAAAAGGGTAAAGGTAATGATGAATAACTCATCATGGACCTAACCATGTCCAGCAAAGTCCTATTTCTCCTCTCTGCGACACCATTCTGCTGCGGAGTGCCCGATGCTGTCAAATGGGATAAAATCTCATTCTCTAATAAGTGTCCCAATTATTCATCAGATAGGTATTCCCTACCTCGATCTGATCAAAGTCCCTTTATGTGTCTACCCAATTGCTTTTCCACTTTAGCCTGAAACTCCCTAACTTGTTAAAAGTTTCACTTTTGTAGTGTATCAAGTACAATACCCATATCTTGAGTAATCGTCAATAAAAGTGATGAAGTACTCATACCCTCCTCGCGCCTGGATGTTCATTGGTCCACAAACATTACTATGCACAAGTTCTAGAACCCCTTCGGCCCTATTGGCCTTAGACCTGAATGGTCTTTTGGTCATTTTACCCTCCTAACATGATTCACATTGAGGTATAGATTCCACCTTTAAGTGACTTAAAGGTCCATCCCTTACCAACCTTTGAATCCTATTTAGGTTAATATGACCAAGGTGCAAATGCCAAAGATAAGTCTAATTTGAATCCTATTTAACTCCTCTAGGATACACTGATTTAGATTTTTAATCCTGTCTGGATTCTAGGAAATCGACTTCGGGGTTTGTGTTTACTATGGGTGGCAGTGCCATCAATTGGAGAAGTGTGAAGAAAGATTGCACTTTGGATTCAACGATGGAGGCCGAGTATGTGGCGGCTAGTGATGCTTCGAAAGAAGCAGTGTGGCTCCGAAAGTTTCTTGGGGATCTTGAGGTAGTTCCTGGTATGGATAAGGCGGTATCACTGTACTGTGATAACAGTGCGGCGGAAGCTAATGCTACGGAACCGAGATTTCACAAGAAGAGTAAGCATATAGATCGAAAGTATCATGTGATAAAGGACTACGTTGAGGGCGGGCATGTCACGGTGTGCAAGATCGCGTCAGAGGACAATCTAGCTGATCCATTAACGAAGACACTTATTGGGAGAGTCTTCGAGAGGCTTGTGGAAGCTATGGGGATGCAAAATTTGCTGTAATTACTCACTTAGTGCAAGTGGGAGATTGTTAGACATGTATGCCCTAAGGAGTAAAAATGTAATACATTTTTGGAGACATTTTTATCAATAAAGAATTTATTCATTTATATATACCAAATCTTGTCCTCTTTACGTTCATATTTGTTGAATGTATGATAAGCAAACAGTAGTCTGAGACTGTCAGTCTAAACCTTAAGAATTGGGCATATGATGGGATGATTATGCGGTAGACACGATTCTTAAGGTGACGGTCTAAAACGTATGATCCGCAATCGAGAGAATAAAGTTAGGTGCTTTATTCATGTAAAGATTGTTATGTTGTCTATATCCCTTTTGGGAGATGGTTTGTCTTGGCCATCGAAGTTGGACTCCGTGAATAGAAACATTGACACATTGTCATAGGTGATGATGTGTTGGATCGGGACATAAAGTGAATTGATTTATATTAATAATTCTATCTTGGCAAATCGATTCACTTTAGACATTCATTTGTATTGTATCTTAATCCTGAGATGAATAGTGGGCCCGTTATCTCGACTTGTGTCTTTTGATGTACCAATGGGTGACTCCCACATCTCTATAGTGGTATGCATGCCGGTACATTGGAGGCATGACTCTTGATAGCGTAGACTTGTTATTCGTAGATATGGAATCCATAGCTCCTCTTTAGGAGTAATGATATCCTCTTATATGCGTTGTCCTGTAATTGGAAAACTGGAGCGCTCAACCATTTGGATACATAGGTGTAACCGAATGGTATACTATCTTTGGATGGTAAGTTTTCTAGTGGTGAGACAATGGAACGTAAGATAAAAATAATTGGGAAGGTAAGACAGAACTTGTCCTTAAGCCGATTATGGATGATCATATGGGGATACGATACACTATGATATGTCATGGAGACTTAGCTACACGAGCTTCGTAATTCTATAAAGTTCGAGAGTGCAGCTCCAAGCTTTTAGTGGAGTAGCGTTAGAGTTAATAATTGTGAAATGTATATCTGGGATATTGGGTTTCAAAATTATCATGAGCTTGAACTTTATAGGTCCATTTTGGTCCCCTTTGCTAGCTCACAAAGTCCTGTAATGACACGGCGTGCTTTTCCAATAATTGGTGACTTATGTCGGATTTATCAGATTGGTTTAAAATTTGTAAGAATCAAATAATTCATGTTTGTTTATCGGTTGAATTAATTTTGTAAGAAATTAGGTCAAGATAAACTTGTTGAATTATTGCGATCAGATAATTCTTGTCTGTTTATGGGTTGTTTTAATTTTGGACAAATTAGAACAGGATAAACTTGTAGAATTATTGTGAATTGATTTATTTTCTAAGAGATTATCTTGATAAAGTTTGTTTTGATCAGATAACTTCTCTATTGGGTTATTTGAATCAAAACTGAGACTTTATCCTTCAGAATCTCGGGTGGAAAATAAAAGATTCGCAGAGATTTTTTCTCGGTGGTTCGGCCTGTCGGATGATGTGTTCGGCCTGCCGAACTGGCCTGATCGGCCTGCCGATCAGAATGTTCGGCCTGCCGATCAGCGGAGATAAGATTACGAGTTTTCATGTGGATCTTATCTGATATTGATCCGAACTTGATTCTGTTCCGAGTTTTTGAGACCTAATCTGATATGGACTGACCCCAGGACCAATAGGTATAAAAAGGGAGTGAGTCTCATGATTTACTCAGATCAATTTGAGAGATTAAGAGTGATACTCTTCTAGTGAGCATCTGAAAACTCCCTAAGAGCTTTTGTTCACAAATCACGAGCACTAGCTTTGGGTTCTCTCTATTGGTTGGAAGGAGAGTCACCGGTGGAAGAGCTGTACGTGTGAGCCCACACTCACTCCGGTTGTGGATAGAGAATAGCAAAGAAGACCAGTTGGTTGAGGCTCTTCTAGAACGTTACTTCACTACACAGGTTGCGGAGGTTCTTCGCCACACTGAGATTAGTAAGATCTATTTAATTTATACATATAACATGTCAAACTTGTGTTTTAGAAATAACTCTGATGAAAATTTTTTAAAAATTCCGCTGCGCACTTTGTTTCCAACATAGTTGCACCGAAATCTATGACCTAAATGTCACTAGATTCCTCAACCAAACAAGTTTCTAAATATAGAAGATCACACCTACCTCCTCTGGAAATGAAGTCCTTGCAATGCTTCTTGATATGCCCGACCTTTCCACAGAAGAAGCACTTAAGCTTCTTTGGGTTCTTCTTCTTCTTCTTCTTACTCTTGGTGCTGGCAGGAATAGAAGACTTGCCGTTTTTGGCCCGTTGTTTCTTTCCATTCTCAAAGTTGGAATTGGAACCAGAAGCAGCTAGCATGTTGGCCTCTCCACCGGTAGGAGACTCCCTGATCAGCAGTTCGAACTCCTGTAACTGTTTCATCAGTTTTGTTAAGGTCATATCTTGTCCATTGCTTAAGTTAAATGTAGTTCTAAATGGAATAAATGCCTTTGACAGAGTCTCAAAGACCATAGTCATCTGAGTTTCAGCATCGATGTCGGCTCCATTGGCTTGAGCCTCAGCGAGGTAACCCATGACCAACATCATATGCTCCTTTACAGATGTCCCCGGCCTCTGTCTACAGCTTAGAAGATTCTGAAGAGCCCCTTGCTGCTTTGTTATGGCCTGGCCTCCAAGCATATCCTCAAGATTATCCAAGATCTGCTTTGCAGTCTCATAATCTTGATGTTGAGCCTGTAGCACATTATTCATGTTGGCCATAACATAGCAGCGGGCCTGATCATTAGCATCTTTGGAGTGATCATATGCTTAGAATTGCTCATTAATTGAGTCCCCCGTAGGCTCGGGAGAACAAGGGATTGTCAGTACATATTTTAGTTTCTCAAAGGGCAGGACGATATCTAGGTTTTGTTTCCAATCATTATAGTTCTCACCGGCCAATAGGTTTTTATCAAGTATCGATGATAAAGCATTCTTAGACATTTTTAATCTACAATAAAGAATCATATACCAAACATAAGCAAACATATGATAATAATTTAGTAAGATAACACAATCATGTAAAAACGTACAAATGTGTTTATGTGTCAAAACCTTGAAAATGTCACATCCTTACAACGATAATTCCCAACTTAGCATTCAACATGCTCCTAGGGCAGTCATACCAAATTCAATCAGGAGCATAGATTCCCTCCTGATTAATATATGCCATCCAAGGACCCGTATGATCCAGCATATATTAATAATTGTTTCTTTAGCCATTAATTTTATTAACAGAGCTCCTAGGAGAGGTAATGTGAGTGTATAACCATCGTTTCAATATTTTATCCATGATTTATAATCACCATCTAGGGGTATGCAACCATAAATCATGCTAAAATACCTTATCCTCCTAAAGATCCAATCTAGTACTTGATAGAAATCCCTTCCTAGGCGTCGGGACCACCATGTTCTGCCTATAGACCAACGATGGAGGCCTTAGGTCCTCTCTTCGAAAACCTTCTCCCACTCAATCTTTTGAAATCAAGGTTTTTTTTTAAAATATGCATGAACAATTTTAATATGAGCGGCACTCCCTATTCTATATGACATGTTATCAATATACATGGCAAATCATATTATAATGTAGACAAGCAAAGCAATTAAGCAAAGCTACAAGCAAAATAATAAATAACCGTAACATTATGGCTCCATCCTAGAGAATAGAAAACTAAGATTACAAGAGAATAATCGAGACATATAATCGATTCTTCATCCTTGAATCCTCAAGTTGTATCCTTCTTCATGTAATACCCATCTTTATGTCTTCAATCCCGTATGAATTGAATTCTTCATATTTCTAATCATATCCAAATTTAATGTTTCTTTGAATTGTCCCAAAAAGAAAAGTAAAAATGCACCAAAAAAATTGCACCTTTTCTGGAAATTTTCTAGCTCCCGGTCGGCAGGCCGATCTGGGTGATAGGCTGCTGGTCATGCTCCATCGGCATGCCGATCTTGAAGCTTGGCCTGCCGACACATGAAAGTTTGGCTTGCTGAACTGGAAGTTTGGCCTGCCGCTAGAGTAGCCTGATTTCTGCCCCATTGACGGCCTACCAAACCTCACGTCTGGCCTACCAATCTATGACCATCGGCCTGCCGAACTATGAAGTTTGACATGCTGCCCGAGCAAAAATCTCCCATTCCAAAAAATGTAATTTTTAATGCAATTCATCAATTTTATTTTCAACAATTCAAAAACATAAAATTAGAGACTCAAGAAATACCTGGGAGCGCCATCATCTATCTTCTAGATCCGTCTTCTCCGAATGATTATTTAATTACAAAATTCTTACAAATTTAAAATTAAACAACAATTCCTAGACGGAGATGATAGTCTGCCATCTAATTACATGAAAAACCTAGATACACATTCTAACCTCTAAGGAACCATAAGCAGCATAAATTAATTAATTAATAAATAATTAAATAACGATTTAATCAACCATAATTAATTAATGAACATTCACCACATAATCTACGACAACATAAAATTATATAAAAACCTAGAGTGCCAACTCTCTATAAAATTAAATTCAAGCATAGGAGAGATTAAGATCACAAAATTTACACATATAACATGATCACAAACTCATAAATTTATGTAAAAACCATGGCTTTGATACCAATTGTTGGAAAAAGAGTGCGTACCGGGAATTTTAAAAGTTTTATATGATAATATTTTCTAAAACACAAGTTTGACATGCTATATCCATAAATTAAATAGATCTTACTAACCTTTGTATGCCGAAGAACCCTCGCAAAACGTGAAAAGAAGTAATGTTCCAAAAGAGCCTCAACCAACTAGTCTTCTTTGCTATTCTCTATCCATGACCGGAGTGAGTGTGGGCTCACACGTACAGCTCTTCCACAAGGTGACTCTCCTTCCAACCAATCGAGGGAACCCAAAACTAGTGTTCGTGATTTGTGAACAAAAGCTCTCAGGGACTTTTTTAGATTCTCATCAATAGACTTACTCTCAACTGGTCTGAGTAACTCTTAAGTTTATCTTGAATTAATTTTATCACAAAATTAATTCAACCAATAAATAGACATGAATTACTTGATTCTTCCAAATTTCAACCAATCTGATAAATCCAACACAAGTTACCAATTATTCGAAAAGCTCACCGTATCGTTACAGGATGTTGTGAGCTAGCAAAGGGGACCAAATGGTCCGATACAGTTCAAGGTCCTGATAATTACAAAACCCAATATCCCAGATATACATTTCATAATTATCAACTCTAACGCTACTCCACTAAAAGCTTGAAGCTACACTCTCGAACTACATACAATTACGAAACCCGTATAGCTAAGTCTCCATGACATATCATAGTGTATCGTATCCCTATATGATAATCCACAATCGGCTTAAGGACAAGTTCTATCTTACCTTCCTGATTATTTTTATCTTATGTTCCATTATCTCACCATCGAAAAACTTACTATCCAAAGACAGTATACCATTCGGTTACACCTATGTATCCAAATGGTTGAGCGCTCTAGTTTTTCAATTACAGGATAACACATATAAGAGGATATCATTACTCCTGAAGAGGAGCTATGGATTCCATATCTATGAATAACAAGTCTACGCTATGAAGAGTCATGCCTCTAACATACCCGCATGCATACCATTATTAAGATGTGGGTGTCACCCTTTGGTATATCAAAAGACACAAGTCAAGACAATGGGCCCACTTTTCATCTCAGGATTAAGATACAATACAAATGATTGTCTAAAGTGAATCGATTTGCCGAGATAGAATTATTAATCTAAATCAATTCACTTTATATCCTGATCCAACATCGTCACCTATGACAACGTGCCAATGTTTCTATTCACGGAGTCCACCTCCAATGGTCAAGACAAACCATCTCTCAAAAGGGATATAGGCAACATAACAATCTTTGCATGAATAAAGTGCCCAACTTTATTCCCTCGATTGCGGATCTTATGTTTTAGACCGTCATCTTAAGAATCGTGTCTTTCGCATAATCTGTCCATCATATGCCCAATTCTTAAAGGTTTAGACCGATAGTCTCAGACTATTGTTTGCTTAATATACATTCAACAAATATGACGTAAAGAGGATAAAATTTGGTATATAAACAATGAATAAATTCTTTATTCATAAAAATGTCTCCAAAAACTTATTACATTTTTGCTCCTTTGGGCATACATGTCTAACATAAAAGGCATACAAGACACCATGAAATAGTATAGTAGCGTAGAATACTCTAAGTTGGTAATTGAAAAAGTTTAGTTTACTTTTAAGGTTGATTATGGTTCCATGGATCTAATGTTTAGTGGGTCGGGACTGAGGTATTGAGCCACGGTGTAGAATTTTGAGGTAGGACATTATCCCTTTCTTTGTTAGCCATGATTTTAAAAAGGGTTTTGGGCACAAAGTGTTTTCAGAAAATTTTTTCATGAAATGATCTTATTCAGCTATTTTAAAAGACTGTGGAGTAATGAAATGATCATAATGAACTGCATAATGAATGTAATGAACACACTCGGTAATATGTGATTCGAGTAACAATATATAAGAGCATGATGCCATACTTAGAGATCGGGTTGTGTAAAGTTCAACTTTGGTGGCAAGTTCTGAAACTTAGTTGAGCCACCACGGTAGTGATATTATGGATTTGCCAAAGGACTAATTATTAAAGAACATTTCCAAATGAATAATTATTCTAAATGGTAAGAATGAATATAATATGTTTTATTTATTTTTTTGAATTTTTATAAATTACATTCAAATACAAAAATTTATGTTTAAAATTAATGTTTTCTAAACCTAGTCCAATTGAGCCTTCTGCTATCATTTTTATTTGTTTTAAAACCTTTCCCCCTAGGCAGATTATAGCTTAGGACCAACTGGGAGGCAATAGGGCAAAAACACTAGTCGTAGGAATTCTGTTTAGGCCATTTCTTTATTTAAATCAAGGCATGTAAAATTTAAATTTTTATTTCTTGTATTGGACTATAGTTTAATTTATTGGTGTCGATAGCATGTGTGTGCACTATTGTGGGTCAGGTGGGGCCTGACTTATGTTTATCTATCCTTATTATTTTATTTCATTTTATTTGTTCCAATTGAATAATAATTGTTTTAAAAAGTTTTAAACTATCACTTTTTTTCAAAATAACCCAAAAAGTTTAATTGGTTATTTTTAATTAAAATTTGGTTTTATTAACTTAATTAATGTATCGTGTTACTACCCAGATTTAGGGTCGTGACATAGCATAAGGAACTGTCAAGACAGGTGCCAATATGTCAAAATTCTCTATATCTTTTAGCCCTAACATGAGAAAGGAGAATCGAAGTACTAGTTGTTAGTGTTAGAAATGGCCCAAATCCATGATAAGTAGCTAGGACTTCCTTTACTTGTTGGTAAGAAAAAACCTAATGCACTCAATGGCATTAAGGACCAAATACTAGAAGATGTTACAAATATGAAAAACTAATGGCCCATTTGTTTCACATGTTCATGCTTTTTGGATCCAAAATTCTTGTTCGAAAGGTGTTAGGAAAAAAATGTGGCCCTTTTTGAGAAGCTGATTTGAAGAATTGAAATGAAGTGGGCATATTTTAGGAATCAATCTTCCCTTATTCAATTTTGAAAACACATTTGATAAAAACCCTACCCCTTTTTTCGCCATATCTTTACACCTCACCCCTCTTTCTCCATCTCCTTTGCAGATTGTTGCTCATGCCATTGATGAGAAATGCTTGTACAAATGTTAGGCCTCTGAGAAGACATCCAAAATAGTTTCTTCTTTTACAACCTTTACATTCGGTTTATCAAACGAAACCTTAATTCTTTCATTGGCTGTGGACTGTTAAAAGATCATCAAGGCTGGTGTTTGTTCTAGTTTTGTCCTTTTTCTCCTTGAGAGGTTTTTAAGCTCATCTTCTTTCCTTGTTGATGCTTAGCCTTGATTCGCCAAAGATCAACACCATGTGCGGTTGTGCACGGTGGTCGGATGGCCTTTCTTGCTCATCCCAACCTCCCAAGCTGGACTTGCATAAGAAAAAGGATGCTTCACAGATCAGGGGGACATCGGTATGGTGCCAATCAAAGGCTCTCTGACCCTCAAGTTAGGTAGGTACCTACTCGGTCGAGTTCGGGAGCAAAGTTGGGTGGGAAAGAGCATGTTACTTTTAAATGTAGTGAATGCGCTTAATTTATAGGCTGCCACTTAGACCAGGTATTAGGTGGGTTTGACCCACGACCCATGTGTCCCATCAAGGTTTGTCAGGTGGTAGGTGGCAAGTATCGCAATCCCTAGAAGATTAGTTCTCCATTCGAGGGTTAGAATAAGGCCATGTGTCAACCTTCAATGGTGAGTTAATGCCTAGATGCAAGCTATGTCAATCCTACCTAAGCACTTTATTTTTCCCAAGGAGTTGGGGCTTAATGTGGTAGCTGATGGGGTACACAGAGCACCTTGGGGAGAAATGACAACCATGATGGAGCTTTAGATCGGCCTGTAATAGCTGTCCCCTGAGCACCATGGCCGGACAGCCACGGGGATGATCCTCAAGAATTACGCCAAGCAAACCCCCATCATTCCTCTTTTCTTTATCTCATTATGTGTACTATGACTTGCTTGATCGTGGTCAGTCCCACCTTCCCCCCCCTCTATGGTGTAAATTGGCCATCCTTCCCCCTATTTAGTGTCGTTTGGTCTCCCCTTACCCTCCCCCTCCCCCGGTGCCCCCTCTATAGTGTTGTTTGTTCCCATTTCCTCTATAATGTCATTTGGTCCCCCACCATCCCTGCTTTTGGTGTCACATGGTTCCCCACTTCCCCTCCATGGTGTCATTTGGTTCCCCAACCTTGTCTGTAATGTCATTTGGTCCTCCTTACTATATTGTCATTTGGTTCCC
This sequence comes from Artocarpus heterophyllus, assembly GCA_025403435.1. NCBI lineage: Eukaryota > Viridiplantae > Streptophyta > Magnoliopsida > Rosales > Moraceae > Artocarpus > Artocarpus heterophyllus. Next base: position 22,213,912 of record CM046342.1, read on the forward strand.
CCTTCCCTTCATGGTGCGATTTGGCTCCCCCTCCCTATCCTTAATGTCATTTGGTCATCCCCACCCCCTAACCCATTTTTTGATGTTGTTTAATTCCCCTTTCCCTTCCCTGGTGTTGTTTGATAACGCTCTCTATTTGCAATCTCATTTGTGAACCCCTATTGATGGTGTTGTTTGGTTCATCCCTTCCCCTTCATGGAGTCATTTGGTTCGCCCTCCTTGTTTGTAATGTCATTAGGTCCCCGCTCCCTATTGTGGTGTTGTTTACCACTCCACCCAAACACACACACACACATACACACAAAAAATTTATGTGGTGTTCTTTTGTCTATTATTATGTCCATGTGCTTTATTCAATCCTATTATGGTGATTATTAATTCTTAAGTGGTTGTGATGAAAATTTTCTTTTTCTGCATATTTTTTGTTGGCATACTGTTTCTTCTCCTAATCACTATCAATATTCTTTTATCCTATTTTGGTGAAACTTGATATATTTTTTGTTTTATGGCTAGATGCCAAGCTGATTTGAGGATATGATATTGCATATTGATTATAGGAAGTCCTTGGTTGTTGTGATTTGTTACGCATTTATCAATTATTGTAATGTTATACCATGGCCTTTGGCTACTATTTGTTACCGGTGTACTTATGTTCTTCCCCTTTGTGTTGTCATGTGGTTTTTCCCCTTCTTGTGGTGTCCTTTGGTCTAGTTCCCTTGCTAGCTATAGGTTCCAAGAGCTAGTATAATGCTCCAATTGGTATTTTACAATCTAATTTTGAGCCAAATTTGTTCCTAATATTACTATGTTTGCACCGGCACTATTGAAGTTTTGCCCTATTTTTTCCCTCTCTATTTGTTGTCACTTATCCTTTTGTTGCCTTTTGTTTGCATACATCAGATGACAAAGAAAAAAGCCCAAAAACTGGACTGTCCATTGACCAAGAATTGAGTGTTCATATTATTCAAGATCAAAAAAATTTTCAAATTACCACCCTGTTATATCGAAACATGTGTCTAGCACTCTATGGTTTTGAATATTTTATATTGGTATCTTGATCTTTGAGAAAATCTTGTTTAGCACTTGGGAGCCTTATTTTGGGATAGGAAAAAGACAAAATTTCCATTTTGTATAGTTGACTAAAATTTTTAGTAATTAAAAAAATCCCAAAAATGGAAAAAAAATATTGCTAAAAAAAATTATATTGTCCCTTTGTCATCTTCACCCCTAAAACCCTTCCCATCCCCAAACCCTTTTCATCCCCATCTCCAAATTTTTTTTTCATTCTAGATTAATCAAATGTTGGACCAACAAAACCACCACAAAAAACACAACAACAAACATTCTGACTGCTTCTCCAACACCCTCTTCTTCATCTTGTTCAAACCTCTTCTTCATCTTCTTCTTCTTTCAAAAAAAAAATATTGATTCAAAAAAAAATCACAACCTATTTTTGCAAGGGAAACAAAAAGTGATTCAACCATTTCCATAGTTTACTTTCTTGAAGTTTCTAGAAAAATCTATGATGACCGATCGATCAACCAACAAATATTGAACTTTTATCTTAATTAAAACATAGGTTTAGCTATGAATTACACCACTTTTGAACAAGAACAAAGAAGAGTAAACCATAGATGAAATTACCAATTCTAGAAATTGCAACAAGGGCTCAAAAGGGGATTCCATGGCCAGACTTACATGGCTTCCGAAAGCATTGGAAAAGGCTAATGGAGTGGATTTAGCAAGCTTGTGGAAGAAGCTTGCCATCTTTGGTGGATAAGAGGAAGAAGAAGAAGGAGAAGAAAATGGCTTTATGCCAAGAGCCTAGTTGTGGTTCTTCCCCAAGGGCTGGGTCTTCGTGTAGGCCTCCTTGGCCAAATCTCCAACTAGGAGGCTCAATTCACTATCGAAGACAACGCGGTTAATGTTGTTCTCTATGGTTGAAAGGAAGAGGATGAGCGAGCGCTTGAGAGGGAAATCGTGCAACAGGGAGGGGCTGGGCTGGGGGTAGGCTGATGGCTGTGGGGGGTTGTACGTGGGGATGGTGGGGCAACAGTGGGCTACAAATGGAGAGGTTGGACGATGGAGGTCTAAAAATGTATTGAACTTTTTGAGGTTTTTTTTTTTAATTTTTAGGTTTTTTTAGTCAACTATGCAAAAGAGTAATTTTGTTGTTTTGTGTCCTAAAAAAGTCTTGGAGGTACTTAAAAAGATTTTTAAAGATTAAGGTACTAATATTAAATATTCTAAAACATAGGATACCGAATGCATACTTCAATATAGCACACAATACTAATTTGAAATTTTCGCTTTAAGACCCGAATTAATACTCAAAAGAATATATATTTGTGTTTCTCGTTAGAGAAGCAATTGATTTTATCTTGTAATTTTAACAATATTTTTGGCTACTTACTTCATTATACCTTCAACATACAAAGAATAGATTATATTCTCGAATTCATTCCAAGTAAATCAAAAGAAATAAATCCATAAATAAGAGTTTGTTAATAACTAATGATTAAGATCATCTTATATATGACCATTAGTCGATGTGATTAGAACTTGCTATTTGACGTGATGCCCTAAGGAATAAAATGTTGTAATATGTTTCTGGAGACATTTTATTAATAAAGAGTTTATTTATTATTCATATACTAAATGTTGTCCTCCTTATGTTCCTTTCTGTTGAACATATGATAAACAAACAAAAGTTTGAGACTGTTGGTTTAAACTTTTAAGAATCGTGCATATGATAGATAGATTATGTGGAAGACATGAATCTTAAAGGTGATAGTCTAAATTATAATATCCGCAATGGGAGATGGCTTGTCTTGGTCATCAGAGTTGGACTCTATGAGTAGAAATATTGATACATTGTCATAGGTGACAATGTATTGGATTAGAGAAATAAAAGTTGAATTGATTTAGTTAATATTTATGTTTGGGTAAATCAATTCACTTTAGACAATCATATTTGTTGCATCTTAATCTTGAAATGTCTAATGGGTCGTTATCTTGAGTTATGTCTTTTGATATACCAAGGGTTGGCATCCTGACTTAATGATGGTATGCATATTGATATGTTTGAGACATGACTTTTGATTGATGTAGACTCGTTATTTATAGATATGGAATCGATAGCTCTTTTTGTAGAATTAATAATATTCTCTTATTTGTGTTATCCTGTAATTGTAAGATTGGGGCGCTCAACCATTTGGATATATAAGTGTAACCAAATGGTATATTATCTATGGATAGTAAGTATTCCAATGATGTGATAATGGAACATAAGATGAAAATAATCGGGAAGGTAAAATAGAATTTATCCTTAAACCGATTATGAATATCCTATGGGGATGTGACACATTATGATATGTCATCGACAGGTAGCTTATTAAAGCTTCGTAATTTTATATAGTTTGAGAGCGTAGCTCTAAGCCTTTAGTAGAGCAGTGTTAGAGTTGATAATTATAAAATATGTATCTAGGATCTTATATTTTATAATTATAGGACCTTGAACTATATATGTCCATCGGGTCTCCTTTGTTACCTCATAAAAAATCCTATAATGATACATCATGCTTTCCTACATATTGGTGACTTATGTAAATTATTAGATTAGCTAGAATTCGATAAGATCAGATTAAATGATTCATGTTAGTTTATTGGTTGAATTAATTTGTAAATTAATTCAAGATAAACATGTTGAATTATTTAGATAATATTTTATTTGCTATGAGATTATCCAAATATGACTGTTTTCATAAGATAACTTTTCTATTGAGTTATTTGAATTAAAACTAAGGCTCTATCTAAGAATCTCAGGTGGAAAATGAGATATTCTTGTGGATCTAGATTATCGTAAGTTCGGTAGGCCGATGGGTTAGATTGGCCTACTGATGGGTTAATTTCAGCAGGTCGATCCTTTAGTTCGGCCTGCCGATCATGTGATAATCTATTTATGCATTTCAGATGGGAATTTCATCAAAAGTTGACCCAGATTCAAATTTGAGGCCCTATCTGATAGGGATTAACCCTAGATTCAACCACTACAAATATGAGGTGAGATTTTTTAGTCATTTAGATCAGTTGAGAGGCATAGAGTGAGTACTCTGGTTTGAGAAACTCTAAAACTCACTGAGAGCTATTGTTAAACATCACAAACTTTAGCTCTAGGTTTTCTTAAGTGGTTGAAAAGAGAGTCATCGGTGGAAGAGCCATACAACATATGACCACACACACTCTGATAATGGGGAGAGAATAGCAAAGAAGACCAATTAGTTGAGGTTCTTTTGGAATGTTCTTCTCTACACAGATTCAAACCCATTTCTGTATACAAAAGAGGTTAGTAAGATCTATCATTAATTTATGTATATAGCATGTCTAACTTGTGTTTTGAAAAATACTCTAATTTAAAAATTATTAAATTTTTCGGCATACTCATTTTTCAAACACTTACTATATTTAACAGAAATTATTAGTTGTTTATATCACATCATGTCCTAGTCCTACATAATCTCATTATATATAGTGCATTCATTTAACAACTTACTACGCCAACGGCTCAAATTAGACCATTCCATTCTTAATGAAAATGACCTGTAGTACTAACGCTCAATTAAAGATTCCATGCTTTAATTGAATAATTAATTATAATAATTATATATTCTTGACCATTTCAATTGTCATATTTAAATATTATCCTCTTATATATGACACTTACATACAATATTTAAGGTCACATAGATAATTATAAAATTTTAATATATTCATAAAGTATTCAAAATACATGCCCATAAATGTATTAAAAAATTTACTTTATCTTTTAGAAATATGTCCTTTAGAAAACATCATATGCTTTAAGGGCATAGATTCTAACAATCTCCCACTTATCCTAAAGCAAATGATACATGTCTCTTGATCCATAACCCTCTAGATGCTTCTCCCACGGATCTATGTGGTTATCTTCCAACGTGATCTCTCGAGTATTTCCTAAATCAGATGACACCTTCTCTCTATATGCTTTGTACTCTTGTGGTTTCTAAGTTCTTTAATGTTAGCGAAAGCACCACTCTTGTGGTTTTATAGTACAATTTAATCGGCTTATCTGTATCTGGAACAACTTCTAGATCAGCCAACTTGTACAGCTAAAACACTTCCATGGATGCTACAAAAGCAACCACATATTCAGCATCCATTGTCAAGTTGAAAATACACTTTTTCAGACTTCTCTAGACAATGGCTCCACCACCAAGGGTGAACACTAAACCTGAGATTGAATTTTGATCAACCTGATCTAATTGAAAATCAAAATCATGTATCCGTGAGAGATAATCTCCATGGAATACACAAGCATATAGTTTCTCATTTTCCTAAGATGATTGAGAATGTACTTTACAGTAGTCTAATGATCAAATCATTGATGTGAACGAAGCTTACAACTATTCCTATTGCATAGTAGATGTCAAGCCTAGCATACTACATAGCATACATTAGGCTTCCAACTGCCAATATGCAAGGAAAACATCTCATGTCTTCTTTCTCCTAAAGAGTGATTGGATACTATTCTTTAAAGAGATCAATACTATGCCTTGAAGGTGAATTCCCTCTGTATCTCGTACCTGACAAGCAACTTATACTTTTTTTTTAACAGCTTTAACTACAATATAAAAAAAAGAGTGAAAAACCTTAGATGATGAATGTAATTTACACTTATATACATACATACATGCATACATACATACATACATATATATAGTAACTATAACACTTAGCTTGTTATTTAAATTACACGATTATCTAGTACTTAGATTCTAGCGTTAAATAATCAACTTATTTTTTAAAAATTAAAACTCATTTAACAAACACTATGATTAAATTTTTTGGTTTACATGGATAAAAATCTTCTCACTTTAGACTTTTTCAACTTTGGTCCTCTTTAAAGGCTAGAATTCACATATTGCCTTTTCTTGTGATTCCAGATTAACTAGATCCCAAGAACACAGTTTGCCTCTCCCAAATCTTTCATTTGGATTTAGTTAGCTAACCATTCTTTTACTTGTGACATTGATTCCTTATCATTCCCACTGAGTAGGATGTCATCAACGTTTAGTACTTGGAAGACCACTTTCTTTTCTCTTATGTACTTGTAGATGCACGGTTTATTTTGGTTTTGTTCAAAATAATAAGACTTAATACCCTCATCAGACTTAATGTTTCATGATTTAGAAGTCTATTTCAATCCATAAAAGGACTTTTGCAGCTTGTAGAATTTTTGTTCTTGGTGTTCAGCTATGAAACCTCTTGGTTGCACCATGTAGATACTTTCTTTAGGATAACTGTTTAGAAATACCATCTTGACATCCATCTATCAACTTTTGTAATCAAAATACATAGTAATAGACAAGAGTATCTGATTGAACTTAAGCATAGAAATTGGGGAGAAAGTCTCTTCATAGTCAACTCTCTCATTCTAGATATAACCCTCAGCTACCAACCTAGCTTTGAAAGTCTCCACTTTCCAATTCACTCCTTCTTTTCTCTTGTAGATACATTTGCACCCAAAGGGTGTTACCCTTTTAGAAGGATCAACAAGATCCCATACTAAGTTGGAATATGTGGATTCCATCTCTAGTTTCATGGATTCCAACCACTTTTCTTTGTCAAAATCTTCCACTGCAAACTTGTAAGTCAATGGATCTCTCTCAGCGTCACTTATAATGACTAGCTATGCTTTTTTACAAAAGCGAGCAGTAATCTAATTTCTCTCCTACTATGACAAGGCACCAAGGCATCTGATTAGAAGTTATGGCGCTTTCAATTTGCCATTTGATAGCTCTTGCTAGTTCATCGACAACTCTTGTCAGCTGTACGTTAATCTAATTGGCAAGTAATTCTTTTAGAGCCACTTTGCTCCTAGGTTTAAAGTCTTTCCTATAATCATGCTCATAAAAGTGGTCTTTATAGATACAAACATCTTTTTTATCTTTAGGACTACAGAATAAACCTCCTTTTGTATCTTATGGATGACCTATTACGATGCAAACTTTAGAATGAGGCTGTAACTTCTTAGTCTTAGCCATCAACACGTGTGCCAGACAACCCCACATGTGGATATGTCTCAAACTAAGTTTTCGATCATTCCACAACTTTAGAGGTGTCTTAGGTATAGACTTAGATGGAACCAAGTTTAGAATACAAATTGCAATCCTTAAGTCATATCCCTAAAACGATGTGGGCAATGAAGAAGAACTCAACCTTGATCTCATCATGTTGCGTAGTTTTAGTAACACCATTTTGTTGTGGTGCTTTAGGTGCGATTAGCTATGAAACTATTCCATTTTTCATCTAATGGTCTATGAAATATATGTCCTAATACTCAACACCTCGATTCGATCGATGCACTTTTGCTTTCCTAATTTTTTCTCAACTTCCACTCTGAATTCCTTGAACTTTCTAAAAGTCTTAGATTTCATGTGCGTTAGGTAAGCATAACCATATCTAGAATAATCGTCAGTAAATTGATAAGATATTCATATCCACCTCTTGCTTAGATGTTTAAAGTTCACATACATTGGTATGCATTAACTTATAAGGTTCTTCTTGTACCTTTAGTTGAGAAAGGTCTCTAGTCATTTTACCTTCCAAGCAGGATTCAAAAATTGAGAGTTCACTAAAGGGCCATTCTTCACAAGTCTCTCAATTCTATTTAGATTAATATGACCAAGTCAAAGATGTTATAGGTATGTGCTATTGTCATGAGAAATCTTTTGCCTTTTATTCTTAGGTTCGACAACTCTAAACATTTTAATATTAAGCAGTTGTTTAGGACTAGGTTTAAGAATATATAAATAATCATTTAGTTTTTCAAAAAATATATTTAAATCATTTTTTGAAATAGAAACAATTTTATTATAAGAAAAAACTTTAAATAATTGTTCATTCACCTTGGAAACAAAAATCAAATTTCTTCTAAAACCTAGAATAAAATAAACATTGTCCAAAACTAAATAATTATTACTAAACTAAAGTCAAACTTCTCCTAGTGTCTTAGTCGATACCCTTGTTCCATTGCCCACAACCATCGTGTATCCATTGCCCCCGAGTAAACTACCCAGGTTGAGAATTCATTCTTTATAACACATGTTTTCAAAATAAGTAAATCACATTTACCCTGCTTTTTCTTCTTCTTCAGCTCCTCAAGATACTTCTTGTAGTTTCTCCTTTAATAGCATGCTGATCGTTGTGGAAACACTTTGTCTTGGAGTCCGTTTGTTTTCTCTTGTCAACTTTCTTGGGCTTTTTTTTTGTTCCTTTTAGATTTGGACTTTCTAGTATTCTTGTTCTTCCTCTTGTTGTTCTTAAAGGAACTGATTTTAGCAACATTTTCTTTGCCACCTTTTGCACGATGAACATATTTATATTTTTGGAGCTCATTTAGCAATTGAGTAAACCCCATGAGCATGTTGTTCATGACATAGTTAGTCTTCAACTGCTGGAAGGCTAGACTTAGACTCTCTAAGATCATTCCCACATGTGTTCCCTCATCTATTGTCACTCCCTTAAGCTTAGCCTCATTAAATGAATGCATTATACATAACAAGATTATTATGTAGGACCAAGACATGATGTGATATGAATAGTTAATAATTTTTGTCAGATATAGCAAGCTCTAACAGACTCTTTAGGACATGGTCATATATAAGATGATCTTAATCTTGAGTTATAAACAGACTTTTATTTATGGATTTATGCCTTTTGCTTTACTCGGTATGGATTTGAGAATCTAATTCTATCCCTTGTATTTTAGAGGCACAATGAAGTAAGAAACTAAAAATATTAATATTACAATATGGAATCTATTCTTTCTATAACGAGAAGCTGATAAATAATACTCTTGAGTATTAATTCGGGTATTGAATAATATGAGTACTCAATTCGTGATTAAATTCATGAATCTATTATTTATTATAGAATCAATGGTACTCAATGATAAAGAAGTAATTATAGTGGTTAACAGATTTCACTTAGCTCTAACAATGAATTATTTATAAGGATCAAATTATATATAATGACTAAATTAAATGGACAACTCTAAGAAATGAGTAAGTATATATCCATAATTTCAAAAGTGCAATTTCAAGTATTCAGTGAACTTACATTAGAATTAATAAAAGTGCATTATATTAATTAAATAGTTTAACTAATATATTCGTTTTATTAGAGCTTAGAATTATGGGTCTATTAGTCTCCTTGCCATCCTTACAAATACTATTTGGACAACTGGAATCATTGACTTAATTAATTAGTTTAGAATTATGGAATTCTAAATTAAATATCACTCAAAATAAATTAATTATAAATTAATTTATATTTATTAAATAATAAGGTTATTTAATTAATTTATAATTATCAAATAATTAATTTTAGAAGACAGGCAATGTAACCCCCCCTTACGAGTGTCATAAGAGGCGTTTCTTTTACTGTTCAACTTAATAATTATCGATAAGAAGTTAAAAATAATCAACAACTCTTTGAGAAATATCCCCAAAATACATGCATATATATTTTTTTCTAAAAAAAATACTTACCGGATTTAATTTTTCCTCATTGGTTAGCCCGACAAAACACCTAAGGCATTCAGCTAATCGACCACTTATAGAAAACTTAGTTTAAAAAAAACAAAAACAAATATTTAGCAAATACAACTCACACATATAATGCAAACACTCTTAACTTCTAGCCAAACAACTAATTAAGACTAATTACAAAGAAATGAACTATATAGCGTATTCTTTAATAAATAACCTAAGAAACTAAATATCTAAAATACAAATTTCATTCAACAAAACATAAGTTCAAAAGAATATATCACAAATGAATTGAATCTCAAACAAATAAAAATGTTGAACATAATATATTAAATTTTGTTTAAGTTTAAATTCCTTTCATGACATGACTCCATTTCTAATCCAACACTCTTTACACACATGTCCATCCTAATCAATCTGCGTCTTACCCTTATCTGCAACATGATATAAACTAAGTAAGCATAAACTTAGTAAGAACATATTTTAATTTGAAAACATAAAACATTTCATAAAGTTAATTACATAACATCGTAATCGTAATCAGAGTAATGCACGAGGCACATGTTTATATAGAACATATCTTTTTGTTTAAACTTCCATATTAAAACATCATTCATTTAATCTTTAGGGGCACCATTAACATCATAGGCATGCCTTCATGAGAGGAGTAGGGTAGCTAGTCCCAAACCAAATATGACAAGTCTAAACCTTACGGGACATCATAAACATAAACATAGGATGTGCAATACTTAATTAAGTGATACATATATATACATACCTTGCCGTTAAAATATCTATTAAACCTTCTTGTTGCAACAAGAGTTTTCATGAGAAGATAATATGTAAAAACAAACTTAAAAATCATCATAAAGCATATTCTTAAAATTTTTTTGTAAACTTTTATCATGTTGCAGGTGAAAATGTACTTACTTGACTTGCTTGTTTACTAAACCTTAAATCGATTGATGTTGCCATGGTTCTCGGTGTGCTTGCCTTTTGTAATGTTCATGTCAATCATTTATATAACTCATGAAATTAATATTCATGTTCATGATATCATTTAATGCTATATTACATCATCATGTATCATTCTTAGTGAAACAAAGTATCTTTGAGTCACAAACATGCACTTAGAGTTAAGAAACATAAAGACAGTAAACCTGATCTTTAATCACTTAGAGAAACTACTCTCAACTTATAAGCATTAATAAAGTGTAAAACTTCTTCCATAACATGGCTAACATATAAAAACAACACTCAAATTTTCTTATCTTGAAAATATGAATCCAAAATACCTTTTTCTAGTTTTCAAAACATTCAAGCAAATCTGCTAATCATAAAAACTGATCGACCTTCAAGGATTTATAAACTTGTATGATTCAATTCACATTCGATAAGAGCATAAAAATGTGCAAAAATAAAGTTAACGCATATATATAACTCTTGATTTTTCTTTAGCCATAAAAATTTCATTTTGTAATTTAAATAAATCACACAATCAATACTATAGAATCTACCAACAAGACCTAGGCAGTACGCAGTCCTAATTAAAAATTATGGATTAAATATTTTATACTGTAAAATAATTTATGAAAATTACAACACGTAATAGACACATAAAATTATAAGATATCCAAAATTTAGCTCTAAATAAATTCAAAATAATTCAAAACACATGTTTAAATTCAGAATTAATATTCACACTAGACATGTTAAAAAGGGAACAAGTTTAATTCTAAGATTTTTGTAAAATCAAATATGCATAATATGCTTATGAAGTTTTTATGTAACCCGCTTAACATATAATAAAAGTTAAAAAAATAATAAATCATGAAAAACATATTTAAAAGTCTGAATTATCATCTCACGAATTACATAGAGCGTATCAAGTAGACAATTATAACCTTTGAGTACTTGGCAATCAATAAATTTTATCTTAAAACATAATAAGAATGTGAAGCTAACAAATTTCAAACATTTAGTCAACTTATCAACAATGACTTATATTTTTTTACAGAAACAAAAGATGCATTTTGTCCCATAAAACGGACTCTACACTTCACATATACAAATCTACCAGCAAATAAAATTTCGTAAGTAGTGTTTGATTGAAAGCTCATAACCCTAAAAATATTTTGAACGAAAGTTTATAAAAAAGCCTAGAAATTCATAACATAAACATATATATACACATATCATATCCAAAAATTGTAGCAAAGTAAAATCATTTGATTTCCAAACATTATCAGCAACCTTACCGACTAACCTAAAAACTCTAAAATTCTCATATCACACTCTAATAATAAAACCTTATTTTCATGAAATTTTATGATATCATATGAACATAAATGCTTTCAACCATAAATTAATATTGTTATAATCAAAGTAATAAATAAAATAATTTATTTTTATACAAACATTCATGCATACACATTCACAACATAAAAGAACAATTTTATAACAAAATTTGTCACAAATGAATATATATCAATCATAAAATTTCCAAACTATGAAAACCTTTAAACCATATCTTAATTTCTTATGCTTTTTTAAACAAATACGAAAACTTTTACACAAAATCTCCAAAAAAAATTCCTTCTACTTTGGCTTGAAAGAAAATAAGAGTAATGAATTCTTGGCTTTGAGAATTAGAGAGATGATGGAGGCTTATGATTGTGAATTTGAGAGGGGTAAGGGAGAGAATTTTATTTGGCTAGAAATTAACGGAATGGAGGCTTTGGTGGCTTAAAGGTATATTTATTGGTTTATGAGAGAGAAGAGAATAGATGAGTGTGGAAAATCTTAATCTTAATCTAATTAGGTTTTCCCCTTTTTTAGATGAGTATAATCCTAATCTAATTCGGTTTCTTTTTTTTTCTTTTTCTTTTTCTTTTTCTTTCTTAACTACATGGTTTTTACTTAATATATATATATATATGCAATAACTTTTTAATTAATATATGCACGTAGCAACTAAAACAAAATGGCACCTGACCATCCTTTTCAACATGTATATTTATACATATTTATAACATCCTAAATTACTTTAGCAAATTACATTGTATACACATTTAAATTCACAATATATATTTCATATATAATAACTCACAACTTAGCAAAATATATATATAAAAAAAAAACTAACATGTTAATAAAATCATTTACTATTATATGTGTGCATATACATATAAGAGACCATAACATAGATGAAATTAGGCAAGTCTAAAACCATTACAATGATTAATAATGAAGCATCACTGTTTTATTTTTGTTTATTTTGGACATGAACATCCTAAGCACATCGATCACTCATGGTCGTCACCTATAACATTAGTAAACAAAAAGTTAATTTACTTAACATAAATAATCATAGCACTTAAAATATTACTCTAACGTTAAATTAACATAAGTGTCTATAGAAGAAAATGGCGGGCATTATAACACTCCCTATCTTATAAGAGTTGCATTCTCAAAACTTAAAATAACTACAGATAGTAGGCTTCACAAAGCCTCCACCTCTTTGTCTTATGCCGTAAGGCTTTAACTAATGCAATTTCTTTACTTATCAAAGTCTTGATCCTAATCTCATATCTCTTTTTAACGTAGTTTCTTTAATCTTTTGATTTCTCAATAACTCTTTAAATAGAGTAATGTCTTTGTTCCCTAATATCTTTCTTTTCAACCAAAGACATAGTCTTCTTATTCTTATAAATTATATTCCCTCAAATTTCTTATTCTTTCTTTTTGGGCAGAACATGGAACCAGTATGTTCTTCCTTAGCATATGAACATAAAAAATGTTGCGTAAAAATCTAAGGTATCAAATCTTCCCCTCCTTTGAGGATTGTGTCCTCGAAATAAATATAGTAGTGAATATGTTGAGAATTTCTATTCCTCTTTCTTAACAATATCCTTTCACATAAAATTTCTTCAAAATCATGTCCAAATAAAGTTACCAAACATCCAACAACAATATCATATGCAATTTTTGAATTCTCTTCTTGTCTCTCTGTCTATTATCCTTCATAGAAGTATAAATCCAAGTGCAATATTAATTCTCCCTCTTTTCTTTATATCTAACATTTTATGTATGTAAACTTGTCTTCAATCATATGCCAAAAGAGAATTGTACTCTAGGAACTCTCTACTCCAAAATATACAAATGATTCTAAAATATTCAGATTTAACTTCAAAATACAGAAAAACAACATGCACTTTAAAAAAACTACTAGCATATCCCCTTATTTACTAAATAGCCAATTGTGTCTATGACATTGAAAGTACACCATACTTTAAACTTGATTTTTATTTCCCCAAAACTCATAACAGACTACTAGACCTTGCTTTTGAAATATCGTGTATCACCATATAAATTTTAAGCTTACTTCATCACCTCATTCGATAATTTTCATGACCAATATCCTATAAAAAATAATCTCATATCATCTCATGTTATGGACAATTTAATTTGCTAAAATATTATCGTAAATAATTTTCTCCTAAAATTAATCCTCACTAGGCCTCAAACATTCATATAATAAATTCATATAATCAATCTTGTTGATAACGTAAAGAATTTTCAAAATTTCCTTCACTTTAAAAAAATTACTATAGAGATCTCACATGTGATCTTACAAAACCCGTTTATTAAACTTATTTAGTTCTCAAACTTGTTCATTAAAAATACATAACTATCATTGCACTTCTCTTGAGCTACATACATTCATCTACTCCTCTATAAACTTTTTCTCTAAGAAAAATAATATAATCACATAATTAACCACTTGTCATAAAAATTTTTGATTATGAACTATTCCATTATATATAAATAATGAGACAAAGATCGCTACTTTCTCCAAATAACCTAAGTCTATGTTTCATCAACTAGTAAAATAATTGTAACGTAGTCATAAGAAATGTAACTTAACATCTATACATTAGAACTTTAATAATTACTATACTTACTTAGAGCACTTAAAACTAATGTGTGGCAATGCATATTAGAAACGAAAAACATTCTGACACCATAACTATAATGCCCCCTTATGGGCGTCAGAAGAGACATTTCTTTTATTGTTAAATATAACAATTACAGATAAGAAGTTCAAAACAATCAACAACACTTAGAGAAATATCCCGGAACACATGCATATATATTTTTTTCTAAAAAAACTAATTACTAGATTTAACTTTTCCTCATCTGTTAGCCCAATAGAACACCTAAGACATTCGGCTAACCGACCACCTATAGAAAACTTAGTTTATAAAAAAAAAAACAAATATTTAGCAAATAAAACTGACACATATAATGCAAGCACTCTTAGCTTCTAATCAAACAACTAATTAAGACTAATTATGAAGAAAAAAGTTATATAGCGTATTCTTCAACAAATAACCTAAGAAACTAAATATCTAAAATACAAATTTCATTCAACAAAACATAAGTTCAAAAGAATATATAATAGATAGAATTGAGTCTCAAACAAATAAAAATATGGAACATAATATATTAAATTTTGTTTGAGTTAAGATTCCTTTCATGACATGACTCCGTTTCCAATCCAACACTCCTTGCATACATGTTCGTCCTTGT
Organism: Artocarpus heterophyllus; assembly: GCA_025403435.1. Taxonomy (NCBI): domain Eukaryota; kingdom Viridiplantae; phylum Streptophyta; class Magnoliopsida; order Rosales; family Moraceae; genus Artocarpus; species Artocarpus heterophyllus. Next base: position 22,229,094 of record CM046342.1, read on the forward strand.
CCTCCATCCTACTCAACCTACATCTTACCCTTATCTGCAACATGATATAAACTAAGTAAGCATAAGCTTAGTAAGAAATCATTCCTATCTCACAACATAAAACATTTTATAAAAATCATTATATAACATCGAAATCATAATCAAAGTAGTGCACGAGGCGAATGTTATATAAAATATATCTTTTCATTTAAACTTCCATATTAAAACATTATTTATTTTATATTTAAGGGCCCAAGCATTGCACCATTAATATTATAGGCGCACCATCATGAGAGGAGTGGGGTAGCTAGTCCTAAATCAAACATGACAAGTCCAAACCTTGCGAGACATCATAAACATCAACATAGGATGTGCAACGCTTAATTAAATGATACATACACATATATATATGCCTTTAACACATCTCGTCATTAAAACATCTATTAAACCTTCTTGTTGCAACAAGAGTTTTTATGAGAAGATAATATGTAAAAACAAACTTAAAATTATCATAAAATATATTCTCAATACTTTGTTGTAAGCTTTTATCATGTTGCACATGCGAATGTACTTACTTAACTTTCTTGCTTACTAAACCTTAGATCAGGTGACTTAGCCATAGTTATGATGTGCTTACCTTTTGAAGTGCTCATGTCAATCATTCATATAACACATGAAATTAATATTCACGTTTGTGATATCGTTTAATATCATATTACGTCATCATACATCATTTTTAACAAAACAAAGCATCTTTAAGTTACAAACATACACTTAGAGTTAAGAAAACTTAAACTTTAATCACTTAGAGAATTTAATCTCAACTTATAAGCATGAATAAAGTGTAAAACTTCTTCCATAACATAGCTAACATATTAAAACGTCACTCAAATTTTCTTTTCTTGAAAATATTAATCCAAAGTACCTTTTTCTAATTTTTAAAATAATCAAGTAAATATGTCAGTCTTAAAATTTGATTGACCTTCAAGGATTTATAACCCTATATCTTTCAATTCACATTCAATTAGAGCATAAAAATTTTGTACAAATAAAGTTAACACATATATATAACTCTCAGATTTTTCTTTAGCCATAAAAATTTCATTTTATTATTCAATACTACAAAATTTGCTAGGGAAGCCCCTATAAGTAGTCCTAATTAAAAATTATGGATTAAGTCATTTATGTTATAAAATTATTTATAAAAATTATTACACATAATAGACATATAGAATCATAACACATCCCAAATTTAGCTTTAAATAACTTCGACATTTGAATTGAAAGTTAATATTCACACCACACATGCTAAACAGAGAACATGTTTCATTCAAACATATTTATAAAATCAAATATGTATGATATGCTTCTGAAATTTCTATGTAACATGCTTAAGATATAAATAAAAGTTACAAAAATAATAAATTATGCAAAACACATTTGAAAATATGATTTATCATCTCACGAATTGCATAGAGCATATTAGGTAGACATTTATAACCTATGAGTACTTAGTAATCAGCGAATTTTATCTTAAAACATAATAAGAATATGAAGATAAAAATTTACAAACATTTAATTGATATATCAATGATGACTAATAATTTTTTATAGAATCAAAAGATGCATTTTGTCCTACAAAACAGACTCTATAAAACACAAATATAAATCTACCAATAAATAAAATTTCATGGGCAATGTTCGATTGAAAGCTCGTAACCCTAAAAATATTTTAAAGGAAAATTTATAAAAAGCCTTAGACATTTCTAACATATATATATACATCATATCCAAAAATTATAGGAAAATAAAATCATTTGTTTTTAAAACATTACCAACAAGCTTGCTAACTAACTTGAAAAACCTTAAAATTCTCATATCACACTCCAAAAATAAAACCTTATTTTCATGAAATTTCATGATATCATATGAAAATAAATGTTTTCAACCATAAAATAACATTGTTATAACCAAAGTAATAAATAAAATAATTTATTTTTCATACAAACATACATGCATACACATTCACAGCATAAAAGAACAATTTTCTAACAAAGTTTGCCACAAAACAATATATATCAATCATAAAAATTCAAAACTATGAAAACCTTTAAAACATGCCTTAAATTCTTATGTTTTCTTCAACAAATACAAAGACTTGCACATAAAATCTCCAAAAAGAATTCCTACTAGTTTGGCTTGAAAGAAAATAATAGTAATGAATTCTTAGCTTTGAGGAATAGAGAGATGATGGAGGCTTATGAACATGAATTTGATAGGAGATAAGGGAGAGAATTTTCTTTGGCCGCAAATTAAGAGAATGAAAGCTTTGGTAGTTTAAAGGTATATTTATAGGTTTATAAGAGAGAAGAGAGTGTGGAAAACCCTAATCCTAATCTAATTAGGTTACCCCTTTTTTATTTTTCTTTCTTAACTACATGATTTTAACTTAATATATATATGTAATACCTTTTTAATTAATACATACATGTAGCAATTAAAATGAAATGGCGCCTGACCATTCTTTCCAATATGTATATGTTATGTATATTTATAACTTCCTAAATTACTTTAGCGAATTACATTGTATACACATTTAAATTCACAATATATATATTTCATATATAATAACATATAACTTAGCAAAGTATACAAAAAAAAAAAACTAACACGTTAATAAAATCAATTACTATAATATTATATATATGTATTTACAAACAAGAAACCATAACATAGATGAAATTAAGCAAGTCTAAAACCATTAAAATGATTAATAATGAAGTATCATTTTTTTATTTTTATTCATTTTGGACATGAACATTCCAGCACATTGATCCCTCATGGTCGTCAACTATGATATTACAAAACAAAAATTTAATTTACTTAACATAAATAATAATAGCACTTTAAATATCATATTCTAATGTTAAATTAATATAAGTGTCTATAAAAGAAAACGACAGGTGTTACAGTAGGTGGGACCTACTGTGTGTGACGTACGTAATGGTAGGGTCCCATTGTGTGTGGCGCCAATTGCTAGAACATATTTAGAACTTCTAGCTTTAGCTAAATGTGCTTTGATTCAAATATGGAAAGTTAAATTTGGAAACAACTGAGATTGGGTAACAAGAAGATTTTTTTCAACTAAGGCCACACACAGATAAGGTATTGTGTGTGTGGCGCCTAACACAGTATAAAGAAATAGAAAACACTCTCTTTTATGTTAATTAAATATTTGATATTTAATTTAAAATAAAGGAAGCTTCTACAATTAATTAACTCCCTCATACTTGATAAATAGAAGCCTTCTCTATTCATAAGGGACACACTTGTAAGTCTTAGAGAGACTGAAAAAACTCTGCTAAAATTCTCTTATATAGGTGTGTAGAAAGAGAAAGAGGGAGAAGAAAATTCTTCATCCTAAAACCCATTTTGGCCATGTGTTGAGATTAATGGGCAACTAAAAGTTAGCCGAGTGATCATTAAAATCTCTTAATTTCTCCAATGCCCACAAGTTCGTCGATTTCATGTTGAAGACTAGGCAAGGAAAACGATGGTTTCATTTTGTAGAGAATGTCTTTGCGATAAGAGTTTTCTGATCATCTCTCATCAACTAGGTAAACAAAGGTATATATATACATATATATATATATATTAGTGTCAAATTAATATAATCTATAACATGTTTTACAAAAATTTTAAGAAAAGTTTTGTTATATACACTCCACATTGCAACCACATTTGCACTCATTTTGTAAAAATTTCTTGCAAAGTCAACAATTGACATCATAACAGGTTCTAGAATACATTAATTTAAGTGTTTATTATGAGATAATCAATTTTTAATAAATATATAAGTTCTCTAGAATTGGATGTATGTGATGGGTAGGCACTTTCCATTAATATGTGTGAACAATGGAATTGGTCGTTAATTATATGGTTTCAAGGATCTTTTTAATTATGGTTGTTTCAATTTGATTAGAATTGATGTTGGCCCATAATTAAGGTTAGGAACGGGTGCTGTAGCTCTAGCCATAGGCATCGTGGCACTGACTGTGTACCAAGCTAGTGCTCCTAACTTGCACAACCCGAGTATAGGGTACCGTGGCACTGGGAGCTATTTCCCATGGCGAAACTCACACATAATTTTCTCGATGTATGTTGATTATTTCTAGTTTTGTCCAAGATGGCATATGAACACCAACCAAAGAGGATTACACCAAAACCCATTGGGATTGTGAAGATTAAATAGATTAGGAATTGATTTAGTATTATTATTTCAATTAGGTTGTAATTTAAATATTTAATGAACCCGGTAAAATTCATCTCAATTACCAAATTGAATGCTTTATTTTATGTTAATAATTTATCTTATTCGATGCATTATAACATATGATATTAGTCCTAATGTGCGTACTCATATGTTTTGTAACATTTATGCATACATGCACATTCTTTTATGGAATTAAAATTGTTTTAATTATAAATATAGAATATGCGATGTAAATTAATGTAATGAGATTAAATTAATTAACGGTTGCAAATTTGATTTGCAAAATAGTAATATTTTATGAAATTGAATTTAAGAGTTAAAGTTTAGAATTTCATATATCTAGATATATAAAATCGTTATAGTACTAGAAATTGTAAACAATGAGATGATTTACAAAATAAAATACATATTTGCAAAATATTGAGTGGGAAAGTGTTGTATGACAATACGATCCACAAGTCTTCATCTTTAGAATAACACCATATGGTTCAAATGGCTCCTCGGCACGACATTGATTTTGTCTTCCTTACTAAGGGTGTCCATTTAGGTCGATACTTTGTTGTTCTCCTTAGCAATGAGAACCTAAGATGTACCTCTAATTTGACCTATCCTATGGCAATACTCTAGAGTTAAGTCTTTGGAATCTAAAATGGTGGGTTACATTTATAAAGATGTAATTAAATATTTACATTTTTGACCAAAATAACAACAGTTAATAAATGTTGAAAAATATGAGATATTTGAATAACATTTATTAATTAAGAGTGTCTTGGTTTGATTTGAAAGTTATCTGAACTACACTATGGCATCACATTATTTATGGTAAATCAAATTGTCATCGATTAAATTTTATAAACATGTTCTATGTATTTTTTATGTGCATCCATGCATCATATTTACTATGCCAAATTCTCTTTAATTGCTTATGATATTCATGCATGCAAATTGAATGTTTATTTATTTATTTTCTAGCAATATGTCTAATCATTTTGTCAATCTTCTCATACATGAACAACTAACTACAAGAACTATGCCAAATGAAAAAGTAATATGGACCCCAATGCTCATCAACGATGACTACAAGTTTTTCCTCTTGGAGGAGTAACCTCTGGTCCCTGCGTCAAATGCTAGAGTAACAAACCGAGATGCCTATTCTCACTAGCAAAAAGCCAACAAAAAGGCAAAGTGCTGTTTGTTGGCTGGCTTGTCTAAAGTGCTTTCCAAGAAACATGAGAGCTTGGAGACTACTTATGAGATAATGAAGTCACTTGATGGCATGTTTGGCTAATCTAACGAGAAGGGTTTTCTTGATGGTATGAAATTGTTCATGAACAACAAGATGAACTAGGTACTCCTGTTCAAGCTCATGTGCTTAGCATGATAAATCATCTTCATGAGGCTGAGCTTAATGGAACAACCATAAATAAGGGAACACAGGTGGTAATGATTTTAGAGAGTCAATCCCACCTTCTAGCAATTCAAGACCAAGTATGTCATGAACAAAATGCATATAAGGCTCACTCAAATTGTTAAACGATCTAGAAATATGAATTTGTTCACTATGCAACAAGTGGTGAAGCAAATATTGTTGAAGGCAGCTCCTCCAAGAGCAACAAAAGGATGAACAAGAGTGTTAGGAAACCAAGTCTAAGAAGAACAAGAAGAAGCCTAAGAAGGCTGATAAGGACAAAGAGACCAACTTTGAGAAAAAGGCCAATGGAAAGTATTTTTTACTTTCGATCAGCCAATCCATTGGAAGAAAAGCTACAAGAAGTATCTTTAGGAGCAGAAGAAGAAGAAAAACCAAGGTCAATATGATTTACTAGATTTAGAAACATGTATTGTAGAGAATGAGTTCTTAACCTAGGTAGTTGATTTAGGAGCAGCTAACCATCTTTGTCCTTTTTTGTAGAGTTTTAGTTCTTCACGCAAGCTTCTTGATGGGAAATACCCGATGGTCATGTGCGACAGAGCAAGGGTTAAAGTAGTGAAAGAAGCTAGAATTCAGTTTAGGAAACATTATTTAGTTTTGGACAATGTTTATTATATTTCTGGATTTAGAAGAAATTTGATTTATGTTTCTACAATAAATGAACAATTATTTAAAGTTTCTTTCGATGATGAAAGTGATTCTATTTTAGAAAATAAATATATGTTCTAAAAAACTAAATGATGTTTTATATTTTCTTAAAGCCAGCCGTAAACCACTGTTTAACACTAAAATATTTAAAGTGGCCAAATCCAAGAATAAAAGACAAGATTTCTTATGATAATGACACATATCTATGGCATCTTAGACTTGGACATATTAACCTAAATAGGCTTGAAAGACTACCAAAAGATGGTCCTTTCAGGGAACTAAAAGTTAGTGTTCTCCTAATCTATAAATCCTATCTAGAAGGTAAAGTGACCAAGAGACCTTTCTCAACCAAAGGTACAAGAGCCAAAGAACCTCTTAAGTTGATACATACCGATGTATGTGGACTATTAAACATCTAGGTAAGAGATGAGTTGAATATTTTGTCACATTTATTGACAATTATCCTAGATATGGTTATGTTTACCTAAAGCAAAGGAAATCCAAAACTTTTGGAAAGTTCAAGGAATTCTAAGCAAAAGCTGAAAAGCAATTATTGAAGCAAATTAAGGTGCTTTGATCAGATCAAGGTAGTGAATATCTGGACATAGAGTTCACAGACCATTTGATGGAGAGCAGAATAGTTTCATAATTTACTCCACCTGGAACACCGCAACAAATGGTGCTACTGAAAGGAGAAATAAAACACTACTTGACATGATGAGTTCAATGTTGAGTTTTTCTTCTCTACCTATATAATTCTAGGGATATGCCTTAAGAACAATAGTTTATATTCTAAACTTCGTTCCTTCTAAGTTGATGAGTGAGTATTTTACTCAAAAATCAAGTATTTCTAGAGCTAAAGTATTTGTGAAAATTCTCAAGTATTTATGTTATTTTGTTGGAAAATAAGTAAATGGGTTTTTGTGGGGCTTTTTGGCATCATTTGGAGGCTCAAAATCCATTTCTTAAGTAAGTCGAGGATGACCCGCATGCCCATACCATGTGCAACATATGGCCGCATGCATTAGGAGCCTAATAGGTTGCCCTGCGTGGCCGCATAAGTCAGGCATGCATTCTAATGTGCAATAGGCAAGCCCGGCCAAGGCACTTGAGATGAGCTGATATATTTTTAGGTTGATCTAGCCTTTATTTTAAGATCCAAAGGCCAAGAATTACCCTGATTGAGGCCTCAAATACCCACCTCAACACAAAAAAAAAAAAAAAAAACCCTAGAAAGGAGCATAGAGGAGGATGCATAATTTTCAAGGGGGATTTAGAGCTAATTTCAATTAAGAAATAAGGAAAAAAAAGTAAATATATATATATATATATCTTTTATTTTAGTTTAGGATTTTATTTCTAGTTTTAAATTTAAGTTTTACTTTCAATAAATTATCATGGAAAAAAGCATTTGGAGATCAAGAAATATGAGAAGAGAAGAAGAAGATGAAAAAGAACTTAGAGATTGTGGCAACTCCAAAAAAAGGGTTTTTTTTCATTCCTATTCTCTGCCTTCTTTTTTTTTTTTTTTTTTACTTTCATGATTTGTAAATGATGAACTCTTAATTTTAGCTTCTTTGAATTTAGTTAAAGAATAGCTTTTTTTAGAGCCATAATTTTGCCTAATGATAAAATGTTGATTTATTTTAAGTGGTTTTTTATCGTTTATTTGTGTTGTCCTAACCTTAATGCTTCTAGCTTATTTGGCTAATGAATTATATGATTTTGATGTGTGAAATTTGACACTCGAGAGAGGTAATTTTATACATCCGAGTTGGATAGTACAACTTGGATCTTTTAGAGTTTGGAAGGCCTAAAACACCTTTGTAGTCATTAAAAAAACCAGAGCTTGATGAATATTTAAATTACTTGGCTCTTAATAGGGATATAAGAATCGGGTTTTTGAGCATATTATCCAATTTGACCCTCGTGAAAGGTAATTAGGTTAATTAAGAGTTCGTAGGATTGACAAGGAATCAAAATCACAGGTAAAGGAATGATTAGCTAGCCAACTCCAAATAAAAGATTTGGGATAGCTGTGCTATGTTCTTGGGATCTAGCTTGTTAGGGATTGTAAGCAAAGGCTGTTGTCATTGTCTCAAGCTACATACATAGACATGGTGCTTGTTAGGTATGGAATGAGCACAATTTTAAGAGAAGGAATTTGCCTCTTAGGAAGGGTATTTATCTCTCTAAGAGCAGTATCCAAAGACTCCTCAAAAGGAAAAGGACATGAGACATTTCCCTTACACATCAGCAGTTGGAAGCCTAATGTATGCTATGTAGTGTACTAGGCCTAACATTTGCTATGCATTAAGAACAATCAGTAGGTTTAAGTCAAATCTAGGATTTTATTACTAAAGGCTGCGAAGTGCATTCTCAAGGATCTTTAGAGAACGCGAAACTATATGCTTGCACATTCTAGTGGAGATTTGTCTCTCAATGGATACACAGATTCTAATTTTAAGTTGGATTAGGACAATTGAAAGTTGATCTCAATTTTGTGTTCACACTTGGTGGTAGAGCCATCATCTGGAGGAGTGATGTTTCGCCCAAAGTGTTTCTCTAAACGCAGTCATTTGCAGTATAATAAAGGAGTCATATCCACATGGAAGTGAAATTTACAAATGGTAAAGTTGGAAAATTTTAACGTTTTAAGAGGTAAGTGAGCTTAACAAAATTAAATTTAAAAGAAGGAAAACATATTTTTCTTTTCTTTGGTGATTTCAAATTTTCAAGTTTAAAACATACAATTTAATTGGTAAGGAGTCGAAAATCCTGTATATGTTTATTACCAGTATGGATTTTGATTCTAGTTAATTTCTAAAGCATTGGTTAACTAAATCTTTTCGTATTAAAACAAGCACAATTATTTTTATAAGATATCTGAAATCAATAATATTGCAAGCAATAATGTAGTAAAGGATATTTCATAAAAATGTGCACCAACTGTAATAAATAAATCCGATGTCACTACAAAAATATCTATCACAATTATAAAATAGAAAAGAATAAACTAATCAGAATTTAATATTATTACTAGAATAATATTTGCATTAAATCCAATAGAACCTTGCCTTATGAAATATCTAAAAGTAACAATGTACCTACTACTGGCATAACTGTGGTAAATGATATTTCATAAAATTTAATAGAGTTTATTTTTGCAAATAATTGTAAAGTGACAATAAACCTACCTCTGGCATTAATGTAGTAGAGAATTATTTATAAAAATAATAATATCAATATTATTGTGCTAAATAATTTATACATAAATAAAGCATGACTGAATTTATATAAAAATCATTAGCATAACAATATTAATTTAGAATACAAGAAAGTATTATTTGTACTAAAATACAAGCATTATAACAACATTATTGAATCAAAATCCACACCCAATAATTAAACATATAAAATCATCTCTAACTTCAACACACTACTCTAGCCTAGCTTACTTAGCATTTCCACAAGTTCTATAGAGAAAATATAGAAATAAAATGTAAGCATATTTTTTTTATGCTCTAGATGGTGTCTATAACAGGGGCTCTAGCTTCCTTTTATAGGCAAATATTAGTATTGTGGGGCACTATGGTTGAAAAAAATTTCTTCGGGGTAGATAAGATTTTACTATTATTTTTTCTTCCTTTTCCATGTGGATAAGAGCTCTTTAGAATACGAATCTTGGTTTGAAATCTTGTGTAACACGGAGCAAAGAAGCATGGATGTGATGCAATTTGAAGCGTTGAAGTAATGGATTGAAGACTGATCTAAAGGCTGCAGTGAATGGATCGTGGCCCGTTGATGAAGACCTTTGGATCTAGTCAACCAACTGCTAGGATTAAGACGTTGACTAAGTCTACATGGAACAGGGTGCATCGGATTCGACAAGACTGATAGGCGGTGGGGCCCACTCCTGACAATCGCGTTGACATGCATCACCTAATTGAAAGCATTGGGTCATTTGGTGGCTGATCGTGCAGTTTGGGTGGCGCCATGTGTCCTACTATTTTGGAATTCAAAATTTAATTGTCTTCTTGAGCATTTGTTGTTCGATTTTGTCTGTTTTAGTGTTATTGTGCTCCATTTTTGCATCAGATTTCAAATATACAAACAGGTAATTAGAATTCATTATTTTACAAATAAATAATTATAAATATATGTATTTTACATTAAAGCACATAAAATACACTAAAAATAAAAATAAACTTCTAAAATAAACAAACCCATACGGTTTTACATAGATATATTATTTAACACTTTAGAAATATTTTTAAAAATTGCTAAAAATATATTACAAAATATTCAAACACTAAAAACACACTTTAACGATAGATGCCCTTAAAACATATAATATTTTGTAAAAGACATAATTATAAATAATTATAGTGAATTTTGTATTATATTTACATGCATATATTTTGAATACTTCAAGAATATCATCAAAGCTCTATAATTATTTATGTGACCTTAAATACTATGTATAAGTATTATATACAAGAGGATAATATTTAAGGATGATAATTAAAATAGTTGGTAATATTAATTAATTATTATAGTTAATTATTCAATTAAAGTATGGAATCTTTAATTGAGTGTTACTAGTGCAGGTCATTTCTATTAAGAATGGAAATTTCTTATCTAAACCATTAATGTAGTGTGCCATTAAATGATGCATTGTACATAATGAGATTATATAGGACTGGGACATGATGTGATATGAACAAAATAATTTCTGTTAAATATAGCAAGTTTTAATCACATCGATTGATGGTCATATATAAGATGATCTTAATTTTGAGTTATTAGCAGGCTCCTATTCATGGTATATACCTTTTGATTTACTCGGTATAGATTAGAGAATCTAATCCTATTTCTTTTATTTTGGGGGCACAATGAAGTAAGTAGGCTAGAATGTTAATATCACAAGATAGAATCCATTCCTCTTCTAACAAGAAGTCGATAAATAATTCTCTTATGTATTAATTCGGGTCTTGAATACTTTGAACACTCAATTCATGATTAAGTTCATGAGTTTATTATTTATTAGAGAATCAATAGCATTCAAAGATAAAGAAATAATTAGAGAGGTTATTGGATTTTACATAGCTATAATTATGAATTTTTTATAGAGGATTAACTTATATGTAATTACATCTAATTGATGACTCTAAGAAATGAGTAGTTATTTATCTATAATTTCAATAGTGCAATTCTAAATATTTAGTGGAGTTACATTGGAATTAATAAAAGAGTAACACATTAATTAAAGAGTTTAATTAATATGTTGGTTTATTGAAGCTTGAAATTATTAGTCCATTAGTCTCTCTGTCATCCTTGTAAACACTGTTTGGACAAGTAGAATTATTGATCTAATTATTTAAATTAAAATTATAGAATTTTAAATTAAATACCTCTCAAAACAAATTAATTATGAATTAATTTATATTTATTAATTAATAAGATTATTTAATAAACAATTTATAATTATTAAATAATGAAATTATTCACTACAAAAATGTGACGCCCCAAAATTTATTTAATGTTAATGTAATATAAATGATGAATTAGTATGCCATAATTACTGTTTTAACATTAATTAGATTATTTGGTTGGATTTTGAATTTTTGGTTGTTTTGTTAAATTGATGCATTCAAATGATTTCTTATTGTTTTAAAATGATGTTTTGAGTTTTAAAACACAACAATTTGTAAAATGTTAAAAATACTCCGTTTTACAAAACCGTGGGCGGCACATGGTTTTCGTACAGTAAAACCGCCCACCGATTTTCTCTATTTAGTCTCTCTCTCCCTCTTTCTCTCCTCACTCTCCCGATTTCACTCTCTCTCTCTCTTGAACTCTCTCGGTTCCTCTCTTCTCTCTCTATCTCTCTCAAAGTTTTTGAAACCAAATTCAAATCCAAGCTTCGGGTTAGCAAGGAGGAAGCTCGGGGACGTGATTCGGCAACCGAGAATGCGGATTGAAGCTTTGATTCGAGGTTAGTTTTGAAATTTCTAAACTTTTTCCAAAATTTTCAATTTTGTGCATTTTTGAAATCTAGGTTTGTTTAAGCTTAGAAAACCTTGGATTTGAGTTAAATGAACTTAGAACACCTAGAATCTAAGCTTAGATTGAAGAAAAACGGATTTGATTCAAGATTTTTCATTTTTCCTCATTTTTCCCTATTTTTGAATTTTTAAGATTTTTGTGTTTGAATGTGTTCAAAAGTGTCTAAACATGTTTTTCTATCATCTATGAATGTTCTCTATGCCTGGGATTTGAGAAAAACAGGTTAGGATCAAGATTTGTGTTTTGGGGAAATTGAAACCCGTGGCTGGAATTTCTGGGTTTTCCCAGTTCGTCAGGCCGAACTGCGTGTTCGGCAGGCCGTAATAGGGATCGGCAAGCCGGTGTTCTTCCGTCCGGCAAGCCGAAACTGGGGAAATGACCAGCCGACCGGACCTGGCTTCCGGCAGGCCGAACTGTGCAGTTCGGTCGGCCGAGGCATAGAAAATTTTGTGATTTTCACTCGTTTTCACTGTTTTGAACCCTGATTTAAATTCCAACCTTATAGGATGATTTTAAAGGTACAAATGGCACACTAGGACATCATGAAATGATTTAGTAACATAGAATGTCTCAAACTAGATATTGATCGACTTAGTTTGTATCTAGGATCGTTCGTGATTCCGCGGAACTAACATATAGCGGACCGAGATTACGATGTGGGGCACCGGCACGAGTATTGAGGTAGGACTTCTACCCTATTTCTTTGGTAGCCTGGTTTTGAAATGATTTGGCTTTAAAAAGGATTTCTATTAAAATGCTTTCAACGGTTGTTTGAAAATAAATTTATCGGTTATATTTTTAATACACCGTGATCTGAAATGAACTTCATAATGAATGTAAATGGCAACACTCGGTAATTGGGTTTTGAATGATAATGATAATAAACACATAGGCATGATGGCATATCAGAGATCGGGTCGTGTAGCGATCGACCTTGGGGGCAGGTCCCGAAACCCAACTGGGCCACTACGGTGGTGATACTATGGTTTGCCTAGGAAAGGAAAATGATATTTCTAGTTATCCAAGTAGACTGTTCTGGGTAAGAACGGTTTTACTTAAAATTGTTTATTTGTTTATCTATTTATTTATTTAAGGTTTCTTTTAAATAATTCCTGACTAATGACCTGTTTCTTTAAATTAAATTATTTTATAAAACATAGTCCTACTGAGCCTTTCGCTCATGTTTTATTTGTTTTAAATTTTCCCCCTCTAGGTGGTTTCCCATTTAGGTTTGGAGAGGATTCTTCAGACCGAACTTAGGAGCAATAGAAGAATTAATTTTTCTTTTGTATCATTCAGTCAAGGCATGTAAGATCTTAACTTTATTTGTACCTGGACTGTGATTGTATTTATGATATTGTCATTACCATGTGTGTGCACAAGTTGTGGGTCTGTGGGACCCATACTCGCGGCTTATTGTTTTAATATTTACTCGTTTAATGTTTTAAATTGTCTAATGTATATGAACTCTTTATAAAGTGTTTTTAATAAACCCCCACACTTTATACTTAATTCAACCCCTTAAACTCTGTATTTTAATTAAATTCTCTTTTAATTAATTTAAATAATCCACCACGTCACCTCCCGTACTCCGGGGCGTGACAAAAAATGCGACCTTTAGCCACCAAATCTTTTGCTATTAAAAAATTTTGGTAGTGAAAATATGCTTTTTGCTACCAAATTTTGGTAGCCAAAAGTCGTAGAACAAAGTAGAATGTTTGCGACCAAATTTGGTAGCAAAAGAGGACGATTTTGTTGCCAAATTTATATTTGGCAGTAAAAAATGTAGCCCCAAGTCAATTTAGGTCTGACGCTAAGAAATTTTTGCTATCGATATAAAATTGGTAGCAGAAAGGATGTTTTTACTATCAAATATTTGGTATCACACCAAAATACATTTAGTTGCCAATATGATGTAAAGTCAAATTGGTTTGGTGCCAAGGACTTTTTGCTACCAATACAAATTAGTAGCAAAACTATGTTTTCACTAATAAATATTTGGTCTCAAAAACACGCCTTTTGCAACCAAAATAGATTTGATAGCCGAAAAAATGGTGCAAAACCAAATTTGTTTAGCACAAAGGACTTTTTACTACCATTAAAAATTTGGCAGCAAAAAGTGTTATTGGTCTAAAAAACTTGTCTTTTGCTACCAAAATATATTTAGTAACCAAAAATATGGCACAAAGCCAAATTGGCTTGGTGCCAAGGACTTTATGCTACCATTAACAATTTGGTAGCAAAAATGTGCTTTCATTACCAAATATTTGGTTTTAAACCATGCCTTTTGCTACCAAAATACATTTGGTAGTCGAAAATGTAACGCCCCCTTACAGACGTTACAGATGTCGTTACATTCATACATTTACCAAAGCCTATAAAGCCCCCTTACGGATGTCACAGATATCGTTACATTCATAAATTGCATACTTTTTTTTTTAAGATAAACTTTAAGTACAAAACTTATTTGAAACTTTAATTGTAAACGTAGTTAAGGAAAACATAACCAGGATCCATACAAACATTTTTTTTACAACATTCATTAACTTAATCCATACTATTAATAATTCAATTACACATTAAATTGATCATAAACTTCCTTTAATAAAGTAAATATACCAAATAGTAAAATTATAACTTATAAAACATCACATCATCTAAAACTATTTGCTCCCACAGTTTGACAGGCCGAACTGGAGACTTCGACAAACTGAACATGGTGGGCAGGCCGGGAATCATTCACCGGCAGACCGGCAGAGGCTCTACAAAATAGGGTTTTTAAAACTTTCAAAGTTCGGCAAGCCAAAAATGAGATCGGCAGGCCGAACATTCTTACATCGGCATGTCGACCAACGATAATCGGCAGGCCGACCGAGCCAAAACTTTAAGAAAACTTAATTTTAAGACAAATTCAACTTTTCAAAATGCGGAAGATCAAATTCTTAAAATGATAAAATAGAATAATAAAACATAGTTCTTATATTCTTTAAAACTTGTCATAAAAATATGTTCATATAATAAACCATAGCTTAAATCATAAAACTTGCATTATTGGCATTCTTCTGGTTACAATTCATCTTCCTTATGCTGACATGCCTTTCCATGTCCACTGCCTAATCCATGACTTCCTTACCCTTATCTGCAACATGATATAAACTTGAATAAGCCAAAGCTTAGTAAGTACATATATTTCTCAAAATTTAAAAACATTTCATAGAAACATATCTTTCAATACATTAACCATATTAAAACTTATTCCATTTTATCTTAAGGGCCCAAGTGTTGCACCATAATCATCATTGTAGGCGCACCGTCATGAGAGGAGAAGGGTAGCTAATCCTAAACCAAACATGACATCATATCATATCATATCATAACATTAGTGTGCAACACTTATTAGGTGATACATATATACATAACTTTCATGCTTTGAAATTTGCCATAATCAAACATGCATAACTTTAGATCATGAAGATCTTTCATAAGAAACCCTTTAAGGAAAATCATCATAATTATCATCATGAACATAGCATCAAACCTTATAAAACATGTCATGTTGTAGGTGAGAATGTAATTACTTAGAAGCTACCTTACTTAACCTTATATGTATTGGTGACGACGTCGCGGTCTCGATGTGCTCGTTCCTTTGAGTGTTCATGCCATTTATTCATTTAAAGATACAAATAAAATTATTTTCACGTGAATTATTTGATCTCGATAATTCAACAAGTTTATCTTGACTTAATTTTTCACAAAATTAATTCAACCGATAAACACACATGAATTATTTGATCCTATTGAATTTTAGCCAATCTGATAATTTGATATAAGTCACCAATTTATTTGAAAAGCATGTCGTATCATTATAGTATTTATTATGAGCTAGCAAAAGGGACTTGATCGATCTATATAGTTCAAGCTCCCGATAATTTTGAAATCCAATATCCTAGATATACATTTCATAATTATCAACTCTAACACTACTCCACTAAAAGCTTAGAGTTGCACTCCCGAACTATATAGAATTATGAAGCCTAAATAGCTAAGTCTCCATGATATATCATAATGTATTGTATCCTTATAGGATTATCCATAGTCGGCTTAAGGATAAATTCTATCTTACCTTCTCGATCATTTTTCTCTTACGTTTCATTATCTCACCATCAGAAAACTTACTAACTAAAGACAATATACCATTTGGTTATACCTATGTATTCAAATGGTTGAGTACTCTAATTTTCTAATTATAGGATAACGCATATAAGAGGATATCAACAACTCCTAAAGAGGAGCTATGGATTCCATATCTATGAATAACTAGTTTACGCTGTCAAGAGTTATGCCTCCAACGTACCGGCATGCATACCAACATGGGATGTGGATGTTACCCTTTGGTACATCAAAAGAGATAAGTCAAGACAATAGGCCCATTATTCTTCTTAGAATTAAGATACAACACATATTATTAATCCAAATCAGTTACACTTTATGTTCTGATCCAATACATCATCACATAAGATAATGCACTAATGTTTCTATTCATGAAGTCCACCTCTGATGACCAAGACAAACCATCTTCTGTTAAAGATATAGACAACATAACAATCTTTGCATGAATAAAGCGCCTAACTTTATTCTCTCGATTATGAATCTTATAATTTAGACTGTCACCTTTAGAATCATGTCTTCCGTATAATCTATCCATCATATGCCTGTTCTAAATGCTTAGAACGATAGTCTCAAACTTTTGTTTACTCATCATACATTCAACAAATATGAACGTAAAGAGGATAACAATTTGGTATATGAATAATAAATAAACTCTTTATTAATTAAAATGTCTCTAAAAACATATTACATTTTTACTTCTTAGGGCATACATGTCTAACAATCTCCCACTTGCATTATATGAGTAAATATGACAAATCTCGCATCTCCATAGTGTACATAATTTTTACTAGTGCATTTTAATATCAAAATTTTACTTTTACAAATTTCAAGGCTTAGTAATATATTACAAATATCTATACTATACATAAAAGGCTCTAAGGCATTTTCCACTATGTTGTGACACGTCGATGGAAATGCTTCCTCCCACTTTTATAATTTTGCTTTAGGTGAACGAACTTCTTTTTTTCTATTTTTCTATTAGTTAGTTTTTCTTTTCTTTTTTTAGTTTTTCGTCCTTATATTTTTTTATTTTTGCTTTTTTCATCCTTATTTTCTTTTTTTTCCTTTATAATTTTTTTTTGCCATCCCTCATTTTTAGTTGAATTTTCAATGTTTAATTTTTTCTTTCATTTTCACCTTTGTACTTTTTATGTTAGTTTCTCCTTAATAATTTATTTTGGATTTCTTAATGTGTGTTGATGCTTACAAGGAAACAGCAGCGGATCAACACCACGTGCGGCTATGCATGGTGCATGGCTCTTCCCTGCTCATTTCTGCCTTCTCAGGCAGACCTGCAACAAGAGCAAGGACGCTTTGGAGGTGAGGATGAAACCGGTTAGGTACCAAACAAGGGCTCTCTAACGCTCAAGGCAGGTGCTACTTGATAAAAAATAGGACCTAGTTAGCTTGGAGGGAGCCGGTTAGCTAAGAAGGAGCACGCTAGCTTGAGCTGCAATAAATGCACTTTATTTATAGGTTGCCAGTTGAACCAGGTGTTAAGTGGGTTTTGCCCACGACCCATGTGTCACATCAATGCATGTTAGAAGGTAGAAGACAAGTGTCATGGCCTCTATCAGTGAATTAGCTCCCATCTGATGGTGGGTTGTCCACCATCTGTTGGCCAGTGATGGTAAGTAGTAGCCTACTTGTAAGTTACGAAAATCCAACCTGTGGAGGCGACCATTCATGCTGTTGCTCGGAGGGCCATGAAGAGCACCTCAGATAGATGATCTGAGCTAAATAGGGCTAGTTATATGCTCCCAATTGCTCCTGTCGAGTAGGTTTATCGACCACCTAGAATAGGGTTCCTCGGTGGTGGTGGCATCGAGCTCACCCCCAATAGTAGCTCCCTAGTTCACTAGGTGGACTATGCTGCGAGGGTGAGGTTGGCTCAAGATGGAGCTCAAGTGGCATCCCAGGGAGACAAGAGATGGAAGGTCACGTGATGAAGCTCGGAGGGACACATGTTGACACATGATTGGCAGTTTCCTTGACGGGTGTAATCATCATTAGATCTAGATGATTGATAGTGGCAAGGTTGAGTGCCGCAGACGTTGCGAGGCTGAGCACTATCAGATACGGGTGGCCGATGAGGGAGCCATCATCATCTAGTATCGAGGACTCATCGAGTGGCTCCTTCGATGCAGGGCCACCTGTAGCAGATGAGGACCTCGAGGACATGATTCGACAACTCTACCCTTGGGACTAGCTCCAGATCGGTAGTAAGCTCCATATTTTTTGTGGCTTTGCTAAGCTTGCCTTAACTTGGGAGATTTTCTTGCCTTTTGTTGTAGATATGTCTTCCCGGTAGGCTTCAAGAGAAGAAAGGCAAGCGATAATGAAGAATCTTTGCCGATCCAAGGGGAAGACCGTAGCAGGCTCAAAGAGGAAGAGGACCACTAGACCAGAGCAACCTTCAAGGTCTGACCAGCCGCCATAGACTGAACAGCCACCTAAGCATCCAAGTTGCTCCCTCGCCTCTGCCGATGAGAGTGGGGGGTTCATCTAGCCAATCCCAGCCACCCATTGTTACAACCGCCATACCATCACCCTTAGCCGATCCTTTAAGGAGGCATCGAAATAACCGGTGCCTTATCCTTGATAACGTAGCCAAGGCTATTCTTGGGGAGTCGTTATTGGAAAATCTCTAGGGAGAGAACTATGACATCCTGTTCTGCACTGCCTTCTGTTCCACTGCCAAGGTAAGCAAAACTTCTATCCCAAGCTCTTTTTAACTTTGGAATCTTCATGTTGTAATTTGTCCTTTTACGCCTGTGCATTTTGGGAGCTGCATATATGGCCGGGCAGAAGGAGCTCAGCCTTAAGAAGGAGAAGCACAAAAAACCACATTCAACAAGGACGAGGTCCAGAAGGAGTTTGAGTCCAGGAACATCGAGCTTGATCAAATCAAAGAGTCTCTTTCTCGGCCCAAAGACGAGGCCAAGAGGCCAAGAGACAAGGCCGAACAAGCTAAGTTGGCGAGGGAGCATGCAAGAAACAAGGTCGACCAAACTCAAGATGAGGTCAACCATTTGGGGTACCAGCTATAAGCCTCCCTATCTAAGTATCAGCGATTCTTGAGGGAAGAATTGCCCGACTGCCTAGCCTAGGCCGTGGAGGAGTTCAAGTCATCCCTGGAGTACGTGGACTACAACTACCTTGGGATGACCGACATGTGGGATTATATTTTGGAAAAGCAACTCCACACGGCTGACTTTGACTGGTCCCTCATTGTTGAGCTAGAGCTAGAGGAAGTGCAATAGCCCAACCCGGAAGAGGTGGTCAAGGTGGACGGTAAGGATAGGGACTACGCAGAGAATAATGACACTGGGGATGGGGCCTAGGCTTTAACTTTTGTAATTCTCCATCTAGGTTCAGGGGTGTCCAGTTACTTGTGCTTTCCCACAACTTCCATTTAATGAAATTTTATTTCTTTTCTAAGTTTATCGCTTCTTAGAATTTTTCTTCTAATTTGAATTTGAGATTTCCCAAGTGCGATTGTTCACAGATGAAATGTTAATTCCATTTTTCAAAAGCTTGTCAAGACTCCCAAGTTGAGAGCTCCTTAAGAATGAAGTTCAGGTTACATTTCTTTGAGTCAGATGCTTCTCGGGAAAGGAATTGAGTGAAGAATTCTTCCAAGTTGAATGTTCATTAGGAGGAAATATTCTCGGAAATGAATTTTGATCTTGTGTCTTACCAATTCTGTTTTCACCGAGCTAAGCATCTTAGAAATGAAATGTCTTAATTTTCCAAGTTGAATGTTCGTTGGGAACAAGCTAGTTGAATTCTCCTAGGGAACAAATTTTCTTAGAAATGGACGATTTGCGTTCACCGAGTTTAGCCGAGCAGGGAAGGTTCGTTTCTCGATCGGGTAGAGCACAAGAGCATGAGGTACCCTATCACCTCCCTTAAAACTTTTTTAAGTTCCTTTGAACTTTTACAAGTCTAACGTTGGTTGAGCATGGTCATATTAGGATGACTCTATTCAAGTAGTCTATACAGCAACAGACTATTGGTCAGTGTTGTGCCAACTAGGCCCTTAGTCTGGCTAGTCGGGATTAATCTCCCTCTTTGGGAGTCATTGTCAAGTCCCTAGAACTGGAGTTATGGCCCCCCCTCTTCTGGAGTTAAATATTCTTGACATAAATTACTCAATGGAATTGTGTAGAATTTAGAATTTTCATTAATATTTATTTACATTCTACCCCTGTCTGGCAGGTCTAGTTACAAAAATAATGAGGCCAAAGGTTAAAAAAGGTTTTTGGCTCCAGTTAGCAAAAGAATTTCTTTAGAAGTTCGGCGTTCCAAGGGTGATCAAGAAAGTTTCCTTCTACGTCAAATAGCCTATAGAAGCCTGGGTGAACAATTCCGGTCACTCTGTACAGTTTGTCCCACTTCAAGCCAAAAGACCCCAGCCTGAGCTACTAAACAGTGATATTTTTTATCACTAAGTCACCAACTTTGAAACTCCTCAGTTGGACCCGCTTGTTGTAATACTGAGCAATGACTTGGTTCCGAGCTGCATTACGGATTGTAGCATGGTTCCTTTTCTCCTCGAGTAGATCGAGCACGGACATCATAATCTCATTGTTTCAAATATCGTTGTACTATTTGACCATGAAGCTTAGTAGTCCAACTTCTGTCAAGATGATTGCATCGACCCCATAGACGTAGGAGAATGGAGTCTCCCTAGTGGCTATCTGGGCTGTTGTTTAGTATGCCTAGAGCACCTTAAGGAGCTCATCGATCCATGAGCCTTTAAGGTCCTTGACTTTTTTCTTCAGGTTGTCTTGGTTGCCTTGTTGATGGTTTCAACCTGCCCGTTGCTCTAAGGGCAGCAAAGGGAGGAGAAAACCTTCTTGATACCGAGCTACTCGCACAATCGGATGAGATTTAAAGATTCAAATTGCTTGGCATTGTCATCACAATGCTTATGGGATTCTGAATCAACAAATGATGTTTTCCATATGAAGTTGGTGCATTTGGTCTCAATCATGTTGGTGCACGGCTCTACTTCCACCCACTTTGTGAGGTAGTCGATGGCCACAATGCAATACTTAAACTAAGACCAAGCCTGAGGAAGGAGTCTGATGAGGTTGATGGCCCATTTGGTGAAAGGCCATGTCGATATTATCAAGGTGAGTGGTTCAGCGTGGTGTCCGGGCACCCTAGCAAACTGCTGGCATTTGAGGTATTTTTGTGCAAAGTTCTTGCAGTTCTGCTCCATGGTCGTCCAGTATTATCCTTACCAAAGACATTTATGAGCTTGGGATTGCCCCTAGTGTGGTTACTGCACAACCCTTCATCGATCTCCTTCATTAGGTATTAAGCTTCTTTGGGCCCTACGCACTTCAAACATGGAGTCGTTTAGGCTCATCGATAAAGTTTTCCATCGATCATCGAATACCAGGCGAAGCTGTTACGAATCTGACGTGCCTATTCTCAGTCGTCAAGCAATTTGGCTATGGTCAGGTATCAGATGATTGGATCCATCCAAGTCGGTTGCTCTTCGATTACACTCGCCACTTCTTATGCTTGACTCAGCTAATCTCTCGATAGGGATTGACGTGAGCTCGCTGTCGCCTGAACCTGAGGCCAATCGAGCCAATGCACCAGCCTTAAAATTTTTGGATTTGAGGATCTGTCTAAACGAATAAGTTTTAAATTGCCTAAGTAATGCCCTGACCTCTTGCAAATACATAGTCATGGATTCTGTTCAGGCTTGGAACACCCTAGTAACCTGTTGGACAATGAGCATGGAGTCGTTGTGGATTGTTATGCTGTCCACCCTGAGGTCTCTCGTAACTCTGAGTCGGCTAGAAGTGCTTCACACTCGGCCTCATTGTTGGATGCCTTGAAGTCAAACTAGAGTGCATAGATTGCCTTATATTTGTCCAAGCTAGTTAGGACCAACTCGACACCTAAGCCCTCAGCATTGGAAGATCCATCCATGAAGAGCTTCCATTCTTGTTTCAGCTCAAAGACATCATTACCTCCGTTGTTGCTCTGGCTATCTTGGTCTTCAACAGGGGCTTTGTCAGCTAAAGGCGTGCTCTATGCAGCATCGGTGAACTCAACAATGAAATCAGCCAAGGCCTAGGCCTTTATGGTCATTCTCGAAACAAAGTGTAAATCGTATTGAGCAAGTTTGACTGATCGTTTAGCCATCCTCCCAAATATCTTTGGGCTTTGGAGGACTTGTCGGAGAGGGAACTTTTTTGGTACCCAAATTGTGTGGCCTTGAAAGTACGGCCATAGTTTTTGAGCTGAGGTGACAAGGGTAAATGAAAGTTTTTCGAGTAGAGGGTACCTCTCCTCAGCACCTTGGAATGCATGACTGGTATAGCAGACGGGCTTCTAAACATAGTCTTCTTCTCGGATGAGGACCGAGCTCACAACCTTTTCTAACACAATGAGGTAGGCATATAAAACTTCTCCTAGTAGAGGCTTGGATAGGAGCGAACGTGTGGCCAAGTACCTCTTTAAGTTTTGAAAGGCTTTCTCACTCTCTGCTCCACTCAAACCTCCCCTTGAGTGCCTAAAAAAATGGGTAGCACTTGTCAGTAGACTAGGAGACAAACCTAGAAAGGGCTACTATCATGCCAGTGAGCTTCAACACCTCTTTGACAGTCCCAGGTGAATGCATATCGATTATGGCTTGAGCTTTGGTTGCATTGACCTCGATTCCTCTCTGGTTGACCATGAACTAAGAAACTTGCTCGAGTTGACCCTGAATGCTCATTTTGTCAGGTTAAGTTTCATCACATACTCCCAGAGAATGTCGAAGCTTGCTCAGAGATTGGCTATATGATCTACTGCTCGGATGGATTTGACGAGGATGTCATCTACATAAACCTCCTTGGTCTTGCTGATTAGCCGAGTAAACATTTTGTTGACAAGGCATTGGTAGGTCATTCCAACATTCTTCAATCTAAAGGGCATTACCACATAGTAAAAAAGCCCATGGTCAGTGTTGAAGGCGATCTTAATATGGCCTTGCTTGGCCATCCGGATCTAATTGTAGTTGGAGTAAGCATCAATGAAGCTCAACAGGTCATGCCTTACGGTCGCATCCATGAGCTAATCTATCTGAGGTAGTGGGAAGCAGTCTTTGAGGCAGGCCTTGTTGAGGTCGGTATAATCGATACAGACCCACCATTTTTCCTTTGCATTCTTGACAAGGACCACGTTTTTCCAACCACTTTGGATATGTCACTTCTTAGACAAACTCGGCTTTCAAGAGCTTGTGGACTTGTTCATTGATGGCGGCATATCTCTCTGGATTGAAGGCTCTCCTTTTCTAAATGACTAGCTTGTAGTTGGGTCAAACATTCAACCAGTGACTAATGATACAGGGATCAATGCTGGGCATATCCTCATGGGACCACACAAGCACATCCTGATATTCCATAAAGAACTTCCCTAGGTTGGCCTAGATCTTAAGCATTAACTGAGAATTGAGTTAAACCATGCTATCGGGATGTGCTGGGTCCAAGTTAAACGACACCAAATCCTCCACAGGGGTGGCTCTCACTCTTCTTCAGGCAGACAGGGGTCGAGGTATGAGAGCATCTTCAACACTTGTTTAGCTGGTGGCTAAATCTCAATGACCTTAAAAATGGCCAAAATGTTCAGTTGCCAAGCCGATGTAGCCTTGACAACATTGACGTAGCATGCTCAGGAATCCTTTTGCTACAACCTGATGATTCCAAACCCGTTCTCTATTGGAAATTTAATGGCTAGGTGGTAGGTGGAGACCATGACCTTCAAGGCATTCAGTGTCAGGTGGCCGATGATGATGTTATACTAAGAGGGTTTGTGAATGACTAGGAAGTCGACTATGTAAGTTACACGAGTTGCCCCTTTTCCAAAGGTGATCGGGAGGCCAACCTTTCCAATGGCTCAGACTCACTCTTTGGTGAACCTGTATAGAGGAGTAGCATAGCATTGCTGATCTTGAGCCTATTGTATGCCCATTTAAAGAAGATATTAGCTGAGCTACTGTTGTCAATCAACACTCATCGAACTATGTTGTTAGCGATCTGGAGCTCACACACGAGGGCGACGTTATGTGGGTGGATAAGTTTTTTTGCCTCCTCCTTGGCAAAGGTGATCGGGACATCCTGTTGCCAGCAGACTTTATTGATGTTCTCGAACATGTTCATGGGATCGCCCCTGTCGACCAACCGAGCTTCACAGGCATAAGTACGTTGTCCACTCAAAGTGTCACTAGAAACAGGCCCTTTGAAAATTATATGAACAATAATCTGGGGTTTTGAGGTGTTCCTACTTTTATTGCTTGGGCAGTTCTGAGTATTTTAGGCTAGCTGGTTGTCTCTCTTGGCCATGGGGCCTGAAGTTAGGACTCGCTCCATGAACTTCTGCAAGTGCCCATCTCAGATTAGCCTTGATTTGGTCCTTGAGCTAGCTGCAATCGCGAGTGTTGTGTCCCATATCCTTGTAGAAGTTGCAATACTTGTTCTGGTCCCGCTTCATCTTGCTACCCTTCAACTTGGGCGGATCAACTAGTAGGTTCCTTCTGCTCACTTGGGCGAGCACCTCGTCAATACTCATGACCAGGGCATATAGCTTTGGAACTTCTTGGTCGACACCTTCGACTTCTTGATTTTCTTCTCTTTCCTCCTCTTCTTGTTCTACTCGGTGCCTTGCTGCTCAGGCATCGACTTTTGGTTATCCTTTTTGCTTCCACTACTGCCTTCTTCTCGGTGGCTCTTCATGTACTCAGCCACATTGGCATTCCTCTATGCATAGCCGAGCATCTGAGAAAAAGTGTCAGCTGCTCAAAAGCCAGCGACCAGGTCAATTTCTTGTCTCAAAGACCCCCGACAAAGGCGTGCTTCAAGGTCTCATCTTTGAAATGCTTGACCTCGAGCGCTGCTCGGGTAAACCGATTAATGTAGTCACTAACATTCCCATCTCCCTATTTGACAACATAGAGACGAGTTATTTCTTTTCTCCTCATCTTTATTATAGAGAAGACGACAAAGAAGGCATCAGAAAGCTGGCAAAATGAGGTAATTTTGGCCAGTTCCAAGTGCCAAAACCATTGCTGAGCTGGTCCGATCAATGTCAAGGAAAAGGCCTTGCACATGGCTACATCGCTGGCATTCTACAAAAGCATATGTCCTCAAACTAGTTTGACGTGCTCGTCAGAGTCGACGGTTCTGTCATAGGCCTTGATCTTTGAGACTTTGAATTTTAGTGGCATAGGGGCCCTCATGATGACATCAATGAACGGCAAATCCAATGCGCCGATGTCGTCCAACCTAAACTGGTTGTTACAAATCTCGTCAATCTAGTGCTACAACTCTTGAAGCTTTGGCTGTTGGTATCTTCGGGCAGTTCCACCAATAAGATGCTCCATCCTCTACCCTGTTGCCAGCCCCGGGCCAGTAATTCTGTTGTACTTCACCTTGTTGCCTGAGCCTGATCAAAGACTAAGGCTCGAGAGCCCTACGGTGATTGGGCCCAAGCCTCTGTGGGCTGAGTCAGCCTTCTCGGACCAATCTATTATTAGCCAAGGCCCCTTGAGTGGATTGCCTAGAATGTTTGGAGTTGGCTTCATTGAGGTTTGCAGCTCCTTGTCATACTCAACCCTCGGCCTAGTCAGCCAAGGCCAAAGGAAGGAGGACTAAAGCCGGCTAGCACTGTGCTTGCTATTGTGTGAGCTGTTGTGTAAGTATCCACATGGCATTGGTGAGTTCCCAGATGGGGTCCTGGGTGACTGGGTCATTTTCTTGATCAACCCTTACTATACTACCTTGGCCTCCTGATTGCGATCTTGCTACACGAGGGCGTCCCTGTAGCTTGTTTGAGTTTTGCTAGGTTTGGGCTTCACCTGACCCCTCCTGTCGGGCACCTTCATCCTAGGGGTTGCCTTGTGTGACCATGCTTGGATCACGAGCTAAGCTATGGCTGATGATCTGAAATGAAGGCGTAGGCACCTTACTTCTAGTGCCAAAATGTTGATACTTACCAGGAAACGACGACGGATCAACACCACGCGTGGCTGCGTATGGTAGACGGCTCTTCCTTGCTTGTCTCTGCCTGCTCGGGTAGACTGCAACAAAAGGAGGGATGCTTCGGAGGTGAGGAGGAAACTGGCTAGTTACCAAACAAGGGCTCTCTGATGCTCAAGGCGGGTGTTGCTTGGTAGAGAATGGGAGTTGGTTAGCTAGGAAGGAACACGCTTGCTTGAGCTACACGCTCTATTTATAGGTTGCCACTTGAACCGGGGGTTAAGTGCGTTTTGCCCACAACCTATATGTCACATCCAGACGTGTCAGAAGGCAAAAGACAAGTATCATGGCCTCCGTCGGTGGATGAGTTTGCATTTGACGATGGGTTATCGACCATCTATTAGCTAGTGATGGCGAGTAGCAGCCTACTTGCAAGTTACGAAAATGCGACTGAGCTGGTGTCTGACTCGAGGAGGCAACCATTCATGCTGCCACCCGGAGGGCCCTAAAGAGCACCTCGGATAGATGATCCAAGCTAAATAGGGCTGGTTATATACTCCTAATAGCTCTTGCTGAGCAGGTTTGTTGGCCACCTAGAATAGGGTTTCTCAGGGGTGGCGCCGAGCTCACCCCTAACAATGTGTATAATCAAAGTACTTTTTTAAGTTATTATTGTTGTATATTCTTTTAATCCTCTATAATAATATTTTATCAAGTGTGACTTTCAAGTTTCATTTTTGGGCAACTTTTTCCTCTTTAATCTAGTTTTTTTTAATATATAATTTGAGGATAGATAGAGGTGTTCAAAAATTTGCCAAACTACTCAATCCAAACCAAACCAACCCACTATTCTTTTATATATTTGTGGACTATTTGGGTGCTTTAATCATAAATAATTTAGGGTAGTTTGGTAATGGTTTGGATTATACAAACAGCTAAAATTGCCCACATAGACCAAGAAATAAAATTTTCTTTTTTTGCACAGGTTATTTTCCATTGGTTATTAAAGTGGTTCTACACATATAAGACGAAGGTTTTCACAGTTTATATTTACACATATAAGAGGTTTATCCATACAAGTGGATCAGCTTTAATCCAAGTTTAAATATAATAGTGTTGTTTTATGATATTTATTTATAGTTTTGATTCTTTAGCTTGCATTGTTGGTTTATGTTATTTAGTTGTACTTTTGACCTTTTAGTTTAATTGTTGGTGAACTTTGATTTGTATTATTGTGACTTGGATTCAATTGTTGGTACTCTGATTTGTATTATTAGATTGGTGATGTACTTCCCTCAATGCAAATTTGATCCAAGAATTGCAGCTAAGAAAAAAGGTCCATTTGTGTAACACGCGTTATTTTTAACCGGTATAATTGTATATAATTTAATTATTAATGTGTCAATTCAAATTTTGTAAAATTTTAATTTGCATCTAAAATTATTTCATATTATTTATTCTACCTATTTTTTATTTTTCTAAAATTTTTCCTACTCCTATTAAGCGTGTTTACTAAAATGCCCTTAGAATCATTAGTTAATTTCAAAAATATCATTTTGGCATTTTCTTTCAAAGTCTTCCCGTGAAGACCCTCCCCCACCTTTCTTTTGTTGCTTCTCACTGACTCTTAGATAAGTATCTGGCATTCAACGGGATGTTGATTATTTTCTTTTTCTTCTTTTCCTCTTTTTAAAATTCATTTGTTTTTATTTTATTGTTACTTTATTTATTTCATAATTTACTTAAATTAAGTTGGAAAAATTGATATTCATATTTTTAGTATATTAACGATTATGACACGCTAATAAAATAAATAGCAAATTAACATAATTATAGATTAGGATTTAAGTTAAATATAGTTATTTTTATACGTTTTAAGATAACCACGTACTTGAAGCTTACGTAGTGAACTTGATTGTGTAAGCTAGAATATATCAATATATATTTTGCAATGAGGTAGGGATTCTATTACTTATCTTTTGTGAGGTTTTGATTAATTAAAATTGGTTCTTTACATTGGAAGATATGTATATGATATTTTGAACATATATAAATATTACACATGACACAATATTGTGGAACTCATCCTATATTGTACAGCGAGAATGAATTACTTTGACATGTATTGATGTAGTTGAAAAGCATGGTTTGGAAATTTTGACTCTATACATAATGATTGATTATAGAGGAATGGTAAGGCATGAAGAGGACGGCAGCTACGTCCTTAGGCACGAATATCCTAAAAGGTAAAATATGAGGGAGGTAATGATGCTCCGTTGGGTCGAAAGTCCCAGAACGTACTGTACAAGAAAAGACTTGGTGAGGATCTAGGGCTTAATGTCCCCTCACCTAACACTCTTTGAATGACTAAAGAGTGGAAAAGCGTGCCCATTTGGGTTTTGTTGAGGTGGGTGATGTGATACTCCATTGAAATATTGATACCTGAGAATATTGATGAATCATGATATAATGGTATATATGTATATGAAACTTGGTAATGATTGATGTAAGGTATCCATGAGACATGATCATAATGATTCTCATAAGATGAATAATGTTGAGAAACTAACTAACCATGTAGGTGTTAATGTAATAATTAATAAAACCTAAAGGTGAGTAATGTTATTCCCTATTAGGTTGTCGATACTCATCCCTGTTATTTCTATTTCTCAGGTGGAGTTTAGTGTAACTTGTCCGTCAAGGAGTAGATGACAAGATTGCTTGTATCATGTTGGTATATCCTTAGCTTATTTGCATTCTCATTTAAAAATGTAAGATTTGAAATCGTTTGCAGTGGTTGTGTGAGTTTGTGTAGTTCCTGGAGATTGCATTATGATGATGATGACTGTATTTTTAATATTTTGTACTGCACTAAAACTGCAGAATGTTATTTTAAGCATATTCTTATTTTCTATTTATTTCAAAGACTGATGAGCAAAGTTTTATTGTTTTGAATTGGTATTGCAAATCAAATTTATGTATATTTATTAAATACTGCTAACCCTATATAAGGGTGTTACTGTTTGGTTTGTTTGTTTCGAAGTGTATGGTTTTTTTTTACTTTTTTGAGATGTGTGGTTTAAAAAATGGGTTAAAAAGATTAAAAATAAGGAGGTTTATTTTCAGTTTTCAGACCCTTTAAATTGTCAAATAAGGTATTGAAACCGGATTTACTTTTTTCTTATATTGGATCATAAGAAATTTTGGTTCGGAATTTCTGATCATTATACCAAAACAACTCGAACCAAGTAAATTGCACCTTATATATATGGCTTTACTCATGAAAGAATTGCAGGAAAAAAAAAAATCACAAAAGAAAACTTGTATATTTTTGCGCATTTGTGCGCTTTTGTGACATTAAAGTGGAAGTGATGAACAATTACAAAAGTTTGGTGTCTCTCTTTATCCAACATGTCACAATTAATGGGCTGATGTCAAAAGGAAAGAGAAGAGTGCCTGACGCATGAAGATCCATCATGAAATGCAAAAAGCAAATCATACAAAGCTAAAAGGAAAGTTGGACCTGGGGTTCAGTCAATAGAATTGCTCAGATGGAGAAATATCGTATTAAACTGTACAAAGCCTTGGATTAGAAAGATGAGCTCAAATAATGAGACCATGTGAAGCAGTAAAATAACAAGAGCCACACGACATAATACAGTCAGGACAATGACTAAAAAAAAGTGCCAACTTTGGGTGGCTTTATGCATTCTTTCACTGATATAATCAATTGGGAAAATATTATCATGCTACCTAAATAGTTTAGCATTTTATCAAATTGGTATTCTTCAAGTTAGAGAAAATTCATTGCAATACTTTATTTCACTGATTTTATGCCCTTCAAATTTTAAAGAAGTAATAGGGGAATTTTAAAAAAAAAATCGTACAAAAAATAGTAAAAAAACTCAAAAAAAAAAAAAAAAGAGAAAACATAAATTGAGTTTTCTTATCTAGCCAAGAGAAAAAAAAAAGGTACGAGATTTATGAGGGGTAATACCGGTGGGAGGGGTCACAAGGGATGGGTGCAGCAGGGCAGGGGCAGCCACTCATGCAATTGCGTGTTGTAGGTGGAGCTCTTGTGGACTGCGCACTCGCCTTTGCCGCCACTAGGATATGTTATTTTCAGGTTCAATGAGCTTCGACCGAGATTGGATAGAACTTAGAAGGCTTCATTGAGATTTTCCTTGGGAATTTCCAGGAATTAATTATAACAAATTTATGATTATAAGAAATCTTAAAATTCTAAAACTTAAAGTAAATAATATTAAATTTAAATTAATACTAAATAATATATAGTAAATATTAATATATTGTATAGCAATATCGATCCACTTACGGGATTAACGTGTAGTTATGGATGAGTGTTTTAACCTAAATTTGAATTTGACTTTTGTTCTGTTAAACATATTTTTAAACTAAAAGGGTAAATGACTTTTTGTGTCCAAAAAAGCCCCTAGATAATAGGCTTGCTTTTTTGAACCATAAAGTACCCTATTGAGATCATCCAAATGTGAAGGTACCGACTTGATAAAATGCTAAATGATAAGGTATTAAAATGATATATATTTTTTAATCAATTTAGGCCACATAAGGAATATATCTGCAATATGCTTGCGTATTTTTATTTTTATATATTCTTTTCTTTGCAACTCTACTAGCACAAATCCAGTGATAAAAGAATTACATCCTGTAGCAAATAAAGTTCAAAAGATCTTGGGTATTCAAAGAGTTTCAACAAGTTTCTTTAAAGGTGTTGGGGTTATGCTTAGCACCCTTACCGAGGAACTCACCTTAGTTGGCCGACCACCTTGCATGGACAAAAGTCATTTTTGGATTTCACATGCCTCCTCAGGAAGAACCCATGCTCAGGTTGGATGGATATGGTCTGAAGCCGGGTAACAAGCCATTCCTAAGGCCACCACATGGACTCGTTACAGCCCTTAGATAGGGTTGTCCATCTTCTGGGATTGTGACACATGTCACCTACCGCCTTGACACCACTATATGGAGAACTTGGGTCAAAGGTCAAACTGCTTTACACCCAGTCCAAGTGGTGAACTATAAATAGGAGTATTTTCTCCACCACCAAGGTAAGTGGACTCTCTTATACCTAACCTTAGTCTCCTTTCAAGCCAAACAAGTACCTGGCTTAAGTATTGGAGAACCCTTCGCTTGCAGTCCAAGTGGTGGACTATAAATAGGAGCATTTACTCCACCACTAAGGTAAGTGGACTCTCTCATATCTAACCCTAGTCTTCTTCTTGGCCAAACAAATACTTGACTTGAGTATCGAAGATCTCTTGGCCGACACCACAGCGGTGTCCCCTTGACCTTCAAGGTTTTTTTCTTCCTGTAGGTCCCCCAAGAGGCCGAACAAGCAGGACAGCTAGTCTGACAACCGAGCACAGCGACACGTGGTGTTGATCGATAGCTAGGCATCAATATTTTGGCTCTAGAAGGAGGGCACTATGCCCTAATAGCATTTCCATTTACATAGTGACAAGAGGACACACTTGAGACAACGTTCCCCAACATGAGGGATTAGGGAACTACCAAAACTAAAACCCAGGTAGACCTCACAGGAGGCCCACACGGCCTGGTCCTGGTCAAGTGGGTAGGCGACAAGACCCACCCTTGGTGCTCCTTCCACCAACTCAAGAAGACTGAGCAGGTGGTCTAGCAGGGCCAAAGGATGGGTCCCATAGCTAAGGGGACTCTGGGCATGTCAGAACTCAAGCTTTGGAGAATGCCTCCCAAAGCAACTGCATAGTCCATAATGGTTGGCTTGGGGCCCAAGAAGGCCATGATAGCTGGCCACAAGGTTCCCATGCTTCAATCTTCAATAAGACTTAAGAATTGGGGCACTCACCTTGCTAGAGATCGATCAGAAGCTCAAGACAATGATAGGTAGAAGGTGAAGCCCCATACCGGGTGGAGCTTCCTGAAGATATTGATAGCTAGCAGCTACGTCATCTATAGCGGTAGATCTACTAGATCTGGTATAGCCAGTATAGGGTGGACGAGGGTAGCATGCCAAACCCACCCTTTACCAATGCGATCATGAGGGCTCTTATGCCGAACAAGTTTAAGGTCCCACAGATAAAAGTGTATGATGGAACAACACACACTGATTAGGACCTAGAACTCTACAAGGAACATATGATATTGCAAAACACTAGCGACGCAGCAATGTACAAGGCGTTCTCACTGATGTAAACTGGCTCTGCTTAGCAGTGGCTTGGTGCATTGAGCTGGACATAATGAGCTCTTTTTAGTAGCTCTTTGAATCATTTTCAATGGTATTCACCCCAACAAGATCAAGAATGAAGGAGGCTACCTAGTTCTACACTGTAAAGTAAAGGGACGAAGAAGTAAGGGATTATATCAATCGCTTCACTCGAGTAGCTTTGGAGGTGAGACAAAATGAGGATGAGACCCTCAAACA
Source organism: Artocarpus heterophyllus (assembly GCA_025403435.1). NCBI lineage: Eukaryota > Viridiplantae > Streptophyta > Magnoliopsida > Rosales > Moraceae > Artocarpus > Artocarpus heterophyllus. The sequence goes on from CM046342.1 coordinate 22,262,093, forward strand.
TGCCTTTTATGAGAACTTATGGGATAAAGGCCTATTATAATCGCTCACTCTAGAATAGCTGAGCAACTTCTTTTAGATCCTCGCTTACGCTCAAAAACATACAGACACTTTTGACTATACAAAGAGTCATCGGAAAGGAGAAAGGAGCAAAAAGGAAAGAAGAACAAGGACTACCTGATTAGGGCTAAGCTGACTAGATCAAGCAGCCAAAGACCGATAAGCCAAGGGTTCTCATCGTGAAGTTTCAAACCTACACGCCTTTAGTCGCCACTATAAACAAGATGTTAGACCAAGTGAGTAACCGCAATCTGTTAGTGGACCTGCCACCTCTGAAAGGAAACCAAGCAAAAAAGGATCTAAACAAGTACAGTAACTTCCATAAAGACATTGGGCACAATACTCAGGACTGTATTCAGTTGAAGGATCAAATTAAGAAGCATTCTAAGATAGACACCTTAGGGAGTTTGTTGAATGGGTCCTTGCCCCTGGAAACAATGTTAGGGGAAACGACCAGCCTACCAGGAAAGGCCAGTCGAGGATATTAAACACTAACGGTATGGACGCCTTGGACCCACACCCCTAGTGGTTAGCAAGCCTACGCCTGGTAAGCCCGCCTAGTCGAAAAAGGAGAAACAATGAATATGTTCGACCATATCAACAAGATACGCCAACAAGAAGATGTTGTTATTACTTTCACCAAGGAGGAGGCAGACAGATTAATCCACCCACACAATGACAATCTGGTGTGCGAACTTCAGATTGTAAATAACATAGTCCAACGAGTATTGATCGACAACAATAGCTCGGTAGATATCCTATTCAAATAGGCATTTGAAAAGTTGAAGATAAGCAATGCGGTGCTCATCCCAGTAAGGACCGCTTTGTATGGTTTCTCGGGAGAATATGTTTAAGTAGTAGGTAAGATTTGTTTTCCAGTCACCTTTGGCAAAGATAGTGCTTGGATCACTCGATTCGTCAAATTTTTGCTGGTGGACAAACCATCCCAACATAATATCATCATTAGGAAACCAACTCTTAATGCCTTGGAAGCTGTGGTCTCCACCTACCACCTAGCCATGATGTTTCCCACCGAGAGCAGAGTTGGAGTGATAAAGGTCAAAACAAAAGGACTCTAAGGACTACTATGTTAAGCAGGTGAAGGAAGCAGCAATAGCTTGGTAAATAAATGTCAGCCATTTTCAAAGTGGACGACATGGAGTACCCCATTGAGGAGAAAGTGAAGATGTTTTCTGACATGGACTCGCAGCTAGTCGAGGAAGAAGTACAAGCATCACCTATGGAGGACCTCGTTCAATTTTACCTGGACCCCTAGCATCCCAACCAAATGGTCATACTTGGGTTTCAACTAAAGCCTGAGATCTTAGCAAACCTAGAGAAATTATAACAGAATATATTAGGATGTGTTCGCTTGGTCCTACAAGGAAGTGTTATCATCCATCATCTGAACATGAACCCTAAGCACAAAACCATCATTCAAAAAAGGAGAGCCTTCAACCTAAAAAGGTATGCTGCCATAAATGAAAAGGAATAGATGTTGCTCGAAGTCGAGTTTATATAAGAAGTCACCTACCCTAAGTGGCTAGTGAATGTGATCCTGGTCAAGAAGGGCAACAGAAAGTGGCAAGTCTGTATTGACTTTGCGAACTTAAAGAAAGCCTGCCCGAAGAACTGCTTCCCCTACGTTGGATTGACTAGTTAGGGGATGTGACTACCGGCCATGAGCTGTTGAGCTTCATGGATGCAAGCTCAGGGTACAACAAGATCAGAATGGCCAAGAAGGTTCAAATTAAGGCCGCCATCATGACAGATTAGGGGCTATTTTGCTACATCACTATGACGTTTGGGCTACAAAATGCTAGGGCCACATATCAACACTGAGTGAACAAAATATTTGCTCGATAGATTGAGAAAATCATGGAGATATACATGGATGATATGCTTTTGAAGTCGGTCCAAGCAACATATCACATTGCCGATCTCCAAGACAATTTCAACGTTCTTTGTGAGTACAAGATGAGACTCAATCTGATAAAATGCATATTCATAGTGGAATCTAAAAAGTTCCTTGGGTTCATGGTCAACCACCGTGGCATCAAAGCTAACCCAATCATGGCCTAAGTAGTTAGAGACATGCACTTGCCCCACACCATTAAGGAAGTCTAAAGGCTCAATGGAATGATTGCAGCTCAGTCAAGATTCATCTCTTGGTCTACCGATAAGTGCCGACCTTTTTTTAGGCCCTCAAAGGGAGGTTTTAGTGGAGTAAAGAGTATAAGGAAGCATTCCAAACCCTTAAGAGGTACTTAGCAACACCTCTACTCCTATCTAAACCTCTACTAGGATAAATACTTTATGCTTATTTGGTGGTATCCAAGACAGCGGTCAACTTGGTCCTGGTCTGAAAAGAAGAAAAAATTCATAAGCCAATCTACGACACTAGCAAAGCCTTCCAAGGAGCCGAGGAGAGATACCTGCCATTAGAAAAGCTAGCCCTTGCCTTTGTTATCTCTGCTCGGAAGCTTCGACCATACTTTTAGGGGCACATCATCCGAGTCTTGACCAAGTAACTTTTGTGCCAAGTCCTCTATGATCCATAAATTTTTGGTCGGATGGCTAAGTGGTTGGTTGAGCTTGAAGAATTCAAGATCTAATCTATGCGTTAGATAGCCATTAAAGCACAAGCCCTAGCTGACTTTATAGCTAATTTCATGGAGACCAACTAGGCCACCCCTTTAGCTAAAAAGACACCAATGAAAGACCCTAACCCTACCAACAGTAGTACAATTGGACATAAGCCCAAGTAGGAAATATTCATGGATGGATCATCTAGCGTAAACAGGTCAATGACAGACTCGTTCTTGTCAGAACAATTGGTTACAAGATAAGTTACACCCTTTGGTTTGATTTCAAGGCCTCCAATAATAAGGCTGAATATGAGGCACTAATAACCATCCTCAAAATTACGCGAGAGTTCAACAGAGACCACATCCGCATTCATAATGATTCCATACTCGCGGTCCAACAAGTAATTGGTGGATTCTAGGCCTAAAAGGGATGCATGATAGCATATCTAAATGAAGTTAAAGCCTTACTCATGCAATTTAAGAGCTTTTCGGTTACAAAAATTCCTAGAGCCAAGAATGCTGAAGCTGACATGCTCGCTTGGCTAGCTTTAGGCCTCAAAGATAGCAACTTGACTTTAATACTTATTGAGAGGCTAGCCGAGCCAAGCATCCAAAAAACAAAATCTGTGAATGAAGCAGTCGAATAAACCAGAACCTAGATGGACCCAATCATCTAATACTTGACCACAACTGAGTTGCACGGGAATCAAGAAGAAGCGTGATGTATTCACAAAAACTCAGCTCAGTATTCGATGATCAAGGGAAGACTTTACAGTTACATGAAACCTTACTAGAGATGCATCAGACCATCCGAAGCCAGGTGTCTTCTGTAGGAAATTCATAATGGGCTATGTAGTATCCATACAGGTGGACATTCTCTGTCCTTTAAGTGTCTTAGTCAAGGGTACTATTGACCAACCATGGATCAAGATTGCAAAGATTATACTTGCAAGTGCTTCAAATGCTAGTAATTTTCTCAGACGATCAGACGTCAACCTGAACAGCTCAATTCGGTTATGTGTGCTTAGCCCTTTGCCAAATGGGCCATCAATCCTATAGGACCTCTTCCCGTGGCTTGGTCACAGTTCAAGTATTGCATAGTGACCATTTACTACCTCACAAAATGGGTAGAGGTCGGGCCCTATTCTGACATCACCGAGGCTAAGTGCACCATCTTTATTGGGAAGAACATAATCTACTAATATGGTATCTCGTACACCATATCACTAACAATGCTAAGTAGTTTGAAGTAATAAACCTTCTCAGGATGTGTGAATGACTTGGCACTAAGAAGGTATTTTCTTCACCAGAATACCCCTACAGTAATAGACAGATTGAGGCTATCAAGGAAAACTTAAAGAAAAAGTTGGAAGGCCTCAAAGGTGCTTAGATTGATGGGCTTCCAAAGGTCCAGAAAAAGCAAGACAGCTTAGACTTCCACGATAAAGACTCCTTTCTCCCTGGTCTATGGGGTTGAAGTAGTAATTCCGGCAGAGGTCGGCTTATCATGCTATAGAGTGGAATACTATGACTAGCAAAAGAATGAAATGCTCATGATGGCTGAGCTTGACTTGGTGGAAGAGAAAAGAGATACTGCTTACATTTCAACAGCTGCTCAAACTAAGTTGTGGCTCGACACTTTAACAAGCGAGTACAATTGAGGAGCTTCACAATCAAGGACTTAGTTTTGAAGAAAGTGATTATCTAGCAGCCCAAGCTTGGATCTTTTGGGCCTAAATGGGATGGACTATTCAATACGGTTGACATCGTCCACCCAGGAATATACAAGATCATTGATATCGAAGGAAGCATGCTCACCCGCCCATGGAACGACAATCACCTGAAGTGATTCTAGTGTTAACTCAGGAACCAAACACTTTTTTGACCCTTGGTTTTGAAAGCTATTCTTTTTATAAAGCTCTATAAAGATCTGCCAACCAAGGCAATAAATGAATGTACATCAAATAGAAATCAATGAAGGAATATACTTTTGAAAATTCTTTCTCTAAAAGAATAAAACAAAAAATGAACCAAGACAACAAGACGAGCTAATAGCCCAAGCTCAGGCCACTTTAACTCCCAACTAGGGGCTGGTCGACCAAAAAAAAAAACCCAACCATAGGTAAACTTTAAGTATGAGTTTTCCCAGTCTAATGAAATTACAAACCACCCGACCTGGTGACACTAAGTCCCAATTGACCTAGAAACAAAACTCCTAACCATAACTAGACTAGTAGAATTCCCAAAGGATTCGACAAGCCTACGGGGTATAGGGATATCATGACATCATACCCCAAATCCGAGAAGAATATTGTGATGCCTAGAATTCTCACATACTCATAGATCAATGTGTTGCATGATTTTATGATGATATGCATATGATTTATATGTTTATTATTCATTTAAAATGCATCATCATATTAATAGTGTAAATTAAATACTATATTATATATAATGTATTGTAATATGACAATTTTCTCGAAGATAGATCCGGTAAGTGTTATAATGGAAAGGAAGTTATAATAATGATGTTCAGGGATTATGATGGATTTAATGGATAAAGGAGCTTAATTATACATATAAGGTATAAAATTGGGGGGAAAACGGTCACTTTTGACCTAAACGGAGAGTTTTAGTATAAGTTTTGTCAACAAAAAGGGATCCATTAATGATGAAGATCTCTTACGATGATGATGTATACCTACAAAAATAATAATGGGTGGAGGAGGTGAGTTTCATGCAAGTTTATTGGTTAGAATGCTCTAGAAAGACCTATATTACAAAATTGCTAATGTTTGGATTTTTGAGCGATTATTAGGGTATTTGTTGGGTTGTAAGTGGCTTGAGAATTTATTATTCCATGTTTGATAATTTATAGAATAGTTCTAGAGGAATAGATAATGTTTTGATAACAAAAAGTTAAGAAATCAAAGATGGAGTTTGTAGTGTGCCGAAATTTTGGTGTGAGCATATACACCATATTTTATAGGCAAAATGATTAGCTACGACCTAATTTGTACTTGACCTTTTTTATGAATGTTTAACACCTCATTAAGGAGGTGAGTAAGCTAAAATAAGGATACTAAGCTAACCAAGGTGAAACCACTTCAGGTGAAGCAGTTTAATTTGTGTACGTGGTTGTTTAAAAAGCATATAAGCAACTAAGTGCCATTTTTTAGACCTAAAAACTCTAATTTTGACTCCACATGTTCTAAAGCTTCATTTAACCATCTATGTTTTGATAGAAAAGGAAATTCTTGGTGGTTTGTCAAGTTTGGGTCAAGGTATAGGGCTATTTCAGTTTATAGGGCGTTTGATGTTAGTTCAAGGGCTTTTACTTTGAGTTTTGATGAGATATTTGAACCTAATGACCTCTAATTTGTCAATAATATCCCTTCAAAAGGTTTAAGTAAATTCAATTGGGAGGTGGTGGTTTCAAGTTCGTCTTTGGTGGTTGTCTAGAATCAGGTAAATTTTCAAAGTGCTTTAGGTTTTGCCTTCGTTTCCTTGGCTAGAAGGCTTCTTTAAAGCTAAACTTTTGAGGATATACTTATATATATGTTATTTAAATCTCCCTAGAACAGTTTTAGCAAATTCATTTTGGTTTGAGAGTTATAATCTTAAAACTAAACCTGGTTCGTGAGAGTTGTGGTTTGTGATGGTTTTGATGTTTTGGGAATTTAAAACTTATTCACAGCTTGGAAACAGATGTTTCAAGGTATAATTAAGCTATAAGGAGTCTTAAAATATTGGGGGAAACTATGGAAAAATTTTTTGGATAAAGTTTGGATCATTTTGGACTAAAACGAGCCTAAAATAATGTTGTAATGGTCCCCTCAAGCTGACTGGCTGCGCCAGGCTAGCAACCTACGCACAAGGCCTGTACACAATGCGTGTATGCAGCCTGTGTAGACAGCCTATGTGTGTGGGCAGTGCTGTCTCAGCCAACCCTCGGCCAAACTAGGCCAAATGGCCTAGTCATGGGTTTTCGGCGCCCGAAGTTTGTTTTTCATTATTTTCTAACCATGAGTTCAATTGAAGTTTAATTTTGATATATTTTGTAATTTAAGAGGTTAAAGTGAAGCTAATTATAAGGATTAGACTTAGAATAAATATTTAAAATAGGAAAATGTGCTCCTTAATGTTTGATTATAAGTTATTATCGGATTGGTGGTAATGTAAGTAAAAATTTTCAATCTTTTAATGGTATGAAGTGTTGGACCCCATGAGAGCTTCATTGACAGTCTCATTGATTAAAATAAGTATAATGTCACTTGTATCACCACATCGTTGTGCATTTAATGTTGTGAATTGATATGTGAAAGTTATTAATGCACTGCACTACATGTTGTGATTTCAAATATTTGCTAGTATGTAAAGAATTATGAAAAATGTGAAATTGATTATATTGGCGAGCTATGGCAGGACACTAAGCATCTGGGATGCAATGATGTGAAACTTTTAAGCATCAGGGATGCAATGATTAGGCATTTGGGATGCCATGTGAAACTTTTAAGCATTAGGGATGCAATGATTAGGCATCTAAGATGCCATGTGAGATGTTAAGCATCTAGGAGGCCAATGATTTAAGCATCTAGAATGTAATACTTCCCCTCCAGAAAACCCTAAATAGTGTGTACACTATGTTAAGAGTATGAAAGATACAGTAAAGGGAAAATGAAATGAAAGGATGATAAAGTGAAAAGTTAAAGAGTAAGCATATATTAATTAAGCTCATTCATTCAAATCCTACTCATGCATACATAATTCTACTTATTGGGCATTTGCTCACTTATTTTTATAGTGATGCAAATAAGGCCACATCCTTGCACTAGCTAAGGATTAGATGGTTGGCTGGCGCACTCCCAATGGTTGAGGCTAATATATATGGACTAGCTGACCTGTTATTGTGTGGTCTTATTATATTTGCATTTTGGTGAGCTGGAGGGATTATCTATGGCACACGGTTGAGCCTATTTTTGAGAGATGTATTATATTGTATAACTTTGGCCAGCCATTAAGTGTGTATTACATATGTTTTGATATCCTCACTATTTAAAACTTTTTTAAAAGTTCAAATTTGCCCATATTTTTATACTCTTTTTGAATAGACAGGTTTTTTAGGATTATTTTAGGTGGGTGTTACATTGGTGGTATCAAAACAAGGTCTATTCTATAGACTGTTCATACACAAAGGTCATGGGATGAGGGAACACAAGCCAACCAATAAGTTTATGTTTATAATGCACATTAATATATATTGTGTTTACATTAAATTCATGCATATATTGGCTATTTATTATGATTATGTATGAGAAAGGCCACATCAAATTGCAGGGAAATACAGTTAGAATTAGAAGTCAGGTTGAGCATGTTTGAGGGTCTAAAACTACAGAGAATTGGATACACACCAGATGCCAGATACTGATAAGGTGTTTTGCGCTGTTATGATGTTGAGGGAGGATGTAAGTTATTGGTGGGATACTATGATGGTCATGCATGACATCAACACCATGACTTGCGAAATTTTTAGGGATTTGCTAGAGGTGAAGTTTGTGACATCTAAAGCCAAAGATGAGAGGACAAGAGAGTTTGCCAATCTCAAACAGGGCACAATGACAGTGGCTGAGTATCTGAGAAAATTTGATGAGCTTTCACATTATGCCACCTATGTAAATTATAATGAGCAGCAAAAGATTGATCAGTTTCTTAATGGTCTGAATCCTATATTATGCAAAGATATGTAAGTGGTTGATCTTGAGGGAGTAAACTTTACAAAAGTTGCTAATAAAGCACTAAGGGTGGATAAAGCAAAAGGAAAGTGGTTGAGAACCGCAAAAAAAGTAAGAGAGAAAGAAGACCGATTTGGGGGCAATTAGGGTAGACAGTTCCAGTTTAGGAGTTAGAAATAAGGGTAGAGGACAACAACACGAACAACAAGGTCTACCATGGGCTCAAAATGGCCATACGGTCAGGTAATTGGAACTAGAGGTCATAAACCAAGGCAAGAGAAGTAAAGGTCTAGAACAATAGACTCAAGCGACCTCATCCACCAAGGTTAGGAGGACAGAGTGCCCCAAATGTGGGAAGTTTCATCATGGAGAGTGCAGATAGGGGATATGTTGTACTTTTGGTAGGCTAAGACATTATGCTAGGGATTGTCTTTCAACTTCTAGTGGTGCAAATGAAAGTCCTTGCTTTGTTTTTACAGGGACTGAGGCAGCCGTATGTCCATCAGTTGTCATAGGTGAAATTCTTATTCATGGAATCATTGCATGTGCATTAATAGATTTAGGTGCCACTCATTCATTTGCGTCCAAATAGCATGTAAGAAGATTGAGTTGACAAATAGATATGCTAGAGATGCAATATAACATGACATTACCGTCTAGGAAGATTATGTAGCCAAGTCAGATACTACGAGCCTATCCAGTAGTAATTGATGGAGGAGAATTATTTAAGGATTTAGTGGTATTGAATATGATAGATTATGAGGTAATCTTGGGAATGGAATGGTTGACAAAGTATAATGCATGCATTGATTGTAAAAGGAAGATTGTAGCATTTAGACCTTTGGAAGAGGAAGAGTTTTTATTTATTAGCAAGGTGGGTGGATTGAGAACTTTAATGATATCAGCTTTGAGAGCCAAAAGACTACTAGATAGTGGATGTTTGGGGTTTCTGGCTAGTGTTGTGGACATGTAGGCAGAGTAGGCAGTAAGAGTAAAAGATGTCCCAATTGTGAATGAGTTTCTAGAGGTATTCCTAGAAGATCTACCAGGGTTGCCACTGAGCAGATAGCCTAAATTTGAGATTAAGTTAATATCTGGTACAGCTCCTATATCCAAGACACCCTATAGGGTGGTACCAGTTGAGTTAAAAGAACTGAAGGTTCAGCTATAGGAGTTGTTGGATAAAGGATTAATTCAATTGAGTTTTTCTCCATGGGGTCTCTGGTATTGTTTGTGAAAAAGAAGGATGGGACAATGAGGTTGTATATTGATTATCAAGAATTAAATAAGGTGATAGTGAAGAATAAGTATACTTTGCCTTGGATTGATGATTTATTTGAACAATTATAGGGAACCACTATACTTTCTAAGATTGATCTACGGTCAGGGTATCACCAGTTAAGGATTAAGAAGGATTACATTCCAGACATTGCCTTTTAGATAAGGTATGGACAGTATGAGTTCTTAGTTATGCCACTTGGGCTCCAACAATATTTATGGATTTGATGAATAGGGTATTTAAGGATTTCTTGGACAAATTTATGATAGTCTTTATTGATTATATCCTTATCTACTCTCGCTCAAGAAAGGAACATGTGAAGCATCCAAGGATTATTCTAAGGACTTTAAAGGAAAATAGTTATATGCTAAATTTAAGAAATGTGAGTTTTGGTTAGAAAATGTGGCATTTCTTGGACATGTGGTATCAAAAAATGGGATTTCAATGGATCCTATAAAGATTAAGGCAGTGACTAATTGGCCTAGACCAAGTAATCCTTTAGATATTCATAGTTTTCTAAGCTTGGTAGGGTACTACAGGAGATTTATTAAGGGATTTTCAAAGATTACCACTCTGCTTACTCAATTGATAAGGAAAAATGTGCTATTTAAGTGGTCTAATGCATGTGAACATAGCTTTGAAGAGTTAAAGGATAGGTTGGTTACGGCTCCAATTATAACTATTTTTGTGACTAATAAGGGATGTGTATTGATGCAAGATGGGAAAGTTGTACCTTATGCTTCTTGCGACTTGAAAGATTATGAAAAGAATTACCTAACGCATGATTTAGAGTTGGTAGCCATAGTGTTTGCCTTAAAGATATGGAGACATTACTTATATGGGGAAAGGTGTGAGATTTATAGAAACCAAAAGAGTTTAAAGTATCTCTTCACCCAGAAGGAATTGAATATGAGGTAGAGACGATGGTTAGAGTTGATTAAGAATGACTGCATTATCAACTATCATCTTGGTAAAGCTAAGGTGGTGGTAGATGCTTTAAGTCGCAAGTCCTTAGAGTGTATGTTAGCTATATCATTGATTCAGATGCCAATTGCTAGAGATTTGAAGAAATTGGAATTGGAGATAATATCATATGGGCTAATTAAGAGGTTATCTACAATAACCTTGTAACCTACACTATTAGAAAAGATTAAATAGAGATGAAGTTTAGATCCTTTCCTTTGTCATATAAGGAAAAAGATTGAAGCTGGGAAAAGTAAGAGTTTTCAGATTTCCAGTGATGGAATGATTAGACATGGAAAGAACCTTTGCGTTCTGAATGATGAAGATCTTCAAAAAGAGATAATTGAAAAAAGCTCATAACACTCCTTATTCGATACATCCCAGTACAAGTAAGATGTATAAGGATTTGAAAGCTTTTTATTGATGGTCAAAGATGAAAAGAGATGTGGTAAAGTTTGTGGGAAAATGTCTTACATGCGAACAAGTCAAAAGAGAACATCAAAGGCCAATAGGTAAATTGTAGCCTTTAGAGATTCCATAGTAGAAATGGGAGGATATTGTAATGGATTTTGTGATTGGATTGCCTAGAACAAGGAGTGGATATGATTCAATTTGGGTGATCATCGATAGATTAACAAAGTCAACCCATTTCCTTTTAGTTTGCACTAATTACTCTATGGATCAATATGCTCGATTGTATGTGAAGGAGGTTGTAAGATTGCATGGAGTACCAGTGACCATTGTTTTAGATAGGGGTTCTCAGTTTACTTCCAATTTTTGGAAGAGTTTGCATAGAGCTATAGGGACTAAGTTAACATTTAGTACAACATTCCATCCCCACACTGATGGTCAATCAGAGAGGACTATTTAGATTTTGATGGATATGTTGAGTGCCTATGTTCTTGATCTTCAAAAAGTCTTGGGATGAATATCTTCCTTTAGTTGAGTTTGCGTATATTAATAGCTATCAAGCAACTATTGGTATGACGCCTTATGAGGCTTTATATGGTAGAAAATAGGTCTCCAATTCTTTGAAATGATATGGGTGAGAAAAAGTATCTTGGTCCTAATTAGGTGTAGAAAATTGAGGAGGTAATTCATAAGATTCGCAAAAGAATGTTAGTTGCTTAAAGCAGACAAAAAAGCTATGTAGATGCCAAGAGAAGAGATATGAATTATGCTATAGGAAACAAGGTCTTCTTAAAGGTTATACCAATGAAAGAAGTAAAAAGATTTGTGAAAAAGAAAAAATTAAGTCCTAGGATACAGATTGGCTTTACAATCATCACTTGGTGGTGTACATGATGTCTTCCATGTGTTCTGTTGAGAAAGTATGTGCCAAGTCCTTCACACGTCCTAAAATGGGAAGATGTAGAGCTTAAAGAGGACTTCACTTATGAAGAAAAGCTTGCTTAGATTTTGGACAGAAAGGAAAAAGAGTTGAGAAACAAAAAGATATCCTTAGTCAAATTCCTATAGAAGAGTCATTAAGTAGAAGAACCAATATAAGAATTTAAGGATGAGATGAGAACAAAGTATCCAGACCTATTTGGTAAGTGAAATTTTGAGGACGAAATTTTTTCAAGGATGGAAAAGCTATGATGTCTAGAATTCTCACATACTCATTGACTAATGTATTGCATTATTTTATGATGATATGCATATCATTTATATGTTGATGATTCATTTAAAATGCATCATCATATTAATTTTGTGCATTAAATACTATATTATGTATAATGTAATGCAATATGACAAGTTCCTTGAAGATGGATCCGATAAGTGTTATGATAGAAAGGAAGTTGCAATAATGATGTTCAGAGATTACAATAGATTTAATGGATGAAGGAGCTCAATTACACCTACAAGGTACAAAATTGGGGGAAAATGGTCACTTTTGATCTAAACGGAGTGTTTTAGTACAATTTTTGTTAACAAAAAGAGATCCATTAATGATGTGAGATCTCTTACGATGATGATCTATAGCTATGAAAAAAATAATGAGTGGAGGCTGTGAGTTTCAGGCAAGTTTCTTGGTTAGAATGCTCTAGAAAACCCTAAATTACAAAATTTTCGATGTTCGAATTTTTAAGTCATGATTAGGGTATTTGTTGGGTTGTAAGTGGCTTGATAATTTATTATTCCATGTTAGATAATTTATAGAATAGTTATAAAGGAATAGAAAAAGTTTTGAAAATAAATGGTTAAGAACTCAAAGATGGAGTTTATAACGCACCGAAATTTCGATGTGAGCATATGCACCAAATTTGATAGGCAAAATGATTAGCCACGGCCTAATTTGTTCTTGAGCTTTTGTAAAAATGCTTAACACCTTATTAAGGAAGTGAGGAAGCTGAAATAAGGACACTAAGCTAGCCAAGGTGAAACCACTTCATGGTGAAATAATTTAAGGCGTGTTCTCAGTTGTTTAAAAAGCTTATAAGCAACTAGGTACCATTTTTTAGACTTGAAAACTCTAAGTCCAACTCTCCAAGCTCTAAAACTTCATTTTCCCATCTATGTTTTAATAGAAAAGGAAAATTCCTCGGTGGTTTGTCAAGTTTTGGGTGCCAAATCGCAAGGAAAACCTTACTGAATCAAGGTAAGAGGCTATTTTAGTTTATAGGGTGTTTGATGTTAGTTCAATCCTTTGATTTTTGATGAAATATTTGAATATAATAACCTTTAATATGTCAAAAACATCCCCACAAAAAGGTTTAAGTAAATTCAATTGAAAAGTGGTGGTTTTAAGTTTTTTTTTGGTGGCTGTCTAGAATCAGGTAAATTTTCAAAATGCGTCAGGTTTTGCATTTGTTTCCTGGTCTAGAAGGCTCTTTTGAAGCTGAAATTTTGAGAATATGTTAATTTATATATTTGGGAGTTATAGTCTTAAAATTGAACCTGGTCCATGAGATATTGTGGTTTGTGATGTTTTCATGTTTTGGGAATTTAAAACTTATTCATAGCTTGGAAATGGGTGTTTCAAGATATAATTAAGCTTTGGGGAGTCTTAAAATATAGGGGAAAACTATGGAAAAATTTTTAGGATAAAGTTTGGCTCATTTTGGACCAAAACAAGCCCAAAAGGAGGTTGAAATGGTTCCATCGGGCTGGTTGGTTGCGCCAGGTTAGTAGCCTGCACACAGGGAGTGCGTGTAGCCTACATGGGTAGACCACATCTGTGGGTAGGGCTGCCTTAGCTAGTTGTCGACCAAACTAGGGCAAAGGGCCTAGTCATGGGCTTTCGAGCCCTCAGAGCCCCTTTTTCATTATTTGCGAAACATGAGTTCAAATGAAGTTTAATTTTGATATATTTTGTCATTTAAGAGGTTAAAGTGAAGCTATGTATAAGGATTAGACTTAGAATAAACATTTAAAATAGGAGAATGAGCTCTTTAATGTTTGACTATTAGTTATTGTTGAATGAATGGTAATGTAAGTAGAAATTTTCAATCTTTTAGAGGTGTGAAGCACCGGACCTCACAGGAGCTTCATTGATAGTCTTATTAAGTAAAGTAAGTAGAATTTCACCTGTATCACCAAAATTGTTGTGCATTTAATGCTGTGAATTGACATGTGAAAGTTATATGCACTCCACTACATATTGTGATTTCAAATATTTGCTAGCATGTAAAGAATTATGAAAAATATGAAATTGATTATACTAGTGAGCTATGACAGAACTGGAAGCATCTGGGACACAATGATGTGAACCTTTTAAGTGCCAAGGATGTAATGATTAGGCATTTGGGATGCCATGTGAAACTTTTAAGCATCAAGGATGCAATGATTAGGCATCTAGGATGCCAATGATTTAAGCATCTATAATGTAATACTTCCCTCTAGGAAGCCCTCAACAGTGTGCACACTATGTTAAGAGTATGAAAGATACAGTGAAGAGAAAATGAAATGAATGGATGATCAAGTGAAAAGTTAAAGAGTAAACATATATTAATTAAGCTCGTTCATTTAAATGCTAGTCATGCTTGCATAATTCTACTTACTGGGCATTAGCTTACTCATTTTTATAGTGATACAGATGAGGGCACATCCCAGCACTAGGTAAGGACTAAATGGTTGCCTAGCGCACTCACGGTGCTTGAGGCTAATGTATATGGACTTGTTGACCTTTTATTTTGTGGTCTTGTTGTACATGCTTTTTGGTGAGCTAGAGGGGTTATATATGGTACATAGTTGAGCCTATTTTTGATAGATGTATTATATTATATATATTTGGCTAGCCATTTAGGATGTATTACATCTTTTTTGATATCCTCACCGGTTAAAACTTTTTAAAAGTTTAAATTTGCCCATATTTTTATACGCCTTTTGAGTGACATATTAAAGTTAAGATAAGTAAAAAGGTAAGATGTAACACTACTTAATGTAACTAGACAGGTCTTTTAGGATTATCTTAGGTAGCTGTTAGAAATATGCTTCAAAAGAGCAGAATATGCTTATATATATATATATATATATATATAAGATCATGAACATAAAGCAAATTAATCAACTCAACATGGGAAAATTTGAATGTTATATAAATAGTTGTTTGGGGGAGGTACAATAACTGGGCACCACCCATGCCCAGGCACAAACAAAAAAAAAAAGAAGAGGAAAAACAACAAAGGAGAGCAAGAACCCTAGGCATTAGGCCAAGTGTTGTCTTTATTGTCCTTGATGTCTAGATCAGCAATAGCCTAGGCCGTGTTATGCTCCTATCCATCGCCATCCTACCTGGTTAGGGTTGGGGGCTCCTCCTCGTCCTCTTCTTCCTCCTTGCCTCCACCCTACTCCTCAGGGTCGCTCACGAGTGAATAATCAAAGGCGACTACCTCAGGATGCTTCGTTAGGATGTAGTCTTTCAAGTCCTTCATCTCAAAGAAATGATTGTCTAAAAACTCTATTGTGCCTTTGAAGTTCTCCACTACCTAGCACGTTGCCTCGGCCAGCCTGCTTGGTAGCTCCTCCTAAAGGAACATTTGATGCTCGGTCCTGGTAGCCTAGGGCATTTCTTGTGTAACGTTTGCTATTTTTTCCTATGGATATTTGCATTAAGTGAACATAACAACATCATCCTTTATGAGTTATTATTATTTATGTCAAGTAAACTAACTTTCTATACTAATGTAAGCACTTGTTCGTGCCTAGACAACACTCTCTTGGATGCAACTTCTGACATGTGGTGCATGGTTGGATCTACCTGTTATTATGGTGCTGCTATTGGTGTTGACCATTGCTTTCCTTTTTATTGTTATTATTTTTGACCCCTCTGATTTTGAAAATTACCCTTTCTTTATTGTTGCTCCAGTTCCTATTGTTGTGGTGGTTGTTACTTCCCTGCGGTTGATGGTGATTATTCGAGTGGTTACCAAACTGTTCGTGCGATGATTGGTTCTTTCTATCTTTTGGTAAATATTACTCTACCTGGAGTGCTACACTATCTAAATCCTTCTGAGTATGGGGTCATTGGCTCCATTGATAACCATGGCGATTTTAAGTTGAAGGATCTTAATTAATCTTCTTACTCTCTCTTCATCGTCTCGAACCATTTCAAGGCATAAGCGAGCAAGTTGATTAAATTTTCCTACCATTTCAATTACAAACATATCACCTTGTCGTAACTTGCAAGTAATGTCCATGTAAAAGAATTCCTCATTAAAAACTTTAACAAAATCATCCCAGGTCATCTAACTTACATTCCGACTTTGCTCGATTCTTTCCCACCCGATACGAGCTTCCATAGTAAGACAATATGAAGCACATAGAACTTTCTCATTATTAGGTAATTCCATCAGCTTAAGAATAGCCTCTGTTGTCTTTCATCAATCTTGAGCAACCAATGGATCGTTGGTACCTTCAAAATCTATAGGTTTAATGCACCTCCATCTAACTAGTAGAGACTCCTAAGACATTGGCTTTTCAACTACTTGAGTTGCCAGGGCCGACGCTTCTTTTTCTTGTTGTTGAGGGGCAGTTGGTGCATTTTCGTTTTGTCCTTCCCCTACTTGGCCATTGCTTCTAAGCTCTTCTATCTCCTTCTATTGATTCTCAAGCCGTTTCTAAAGATCCACAATTATTGCTATTAGGTTGGCGTTGGTTGGAACATCAGTTTCAGCCGCAGCTTCTTACTAGTACATCGTAGATTGGGGGTTAGGGATACAATCGCAACATAGAATGGAATAAGCATCTAACTAGTACATATATGTACAATTACCATTATATAATATGTCCATCGACAACTATATATAAATTTACTTACTTGAAGGATTTAGGATGGACATGTGGTGATGTGTGTTAGAGACAGAAACCTCGCTCTGATACCATACCTGTAACGTCCCCTTATGGATATTATAGGAACCGTTAACCTTTATGATTAGCTTTTAATTATCAATAGGAAAAAGCTAAGCTTGTGAAGTATTATCGAATTATTAACCTAGAATTTTTGGTGTAAATTTTTTTATTTTTTTATTTAATTTTAATGTGAATATGTGAATTAAAATTTTAATTTACTTTTAAACAATCAGATTATTTTGAAATAAATTTTATTAGCATTTGAGAGTATCTCACTTTCAAGAAAAAAAAATCAATACTAACTTAGCTTAACCGATTTTCCTCCTCGATTAGCCCGACGGAATACCCAAGGTATTTGGCTAGTCAACTACCTAATGAAATAGTTAGTTTAACATAATAAATATGAAATATGAAAGCAAATTACAACCCATAAATTATTACAAACCAAAGTCCATAAAAATTATCTCATAATGTGTGAAATTAACTTTAAAAATAGCATTATTAATGTTTTATTTCATCGTAACTCCATGATCCAACACCACCATCCTTGCATGCACCTTTTTCTGCCCATCCTCCATCCATAGTTATAGCCTTACCCTTATCTGCAACATGATTAACTTATATAAGCGCTAAGCTTAGTAAGTACATTATGTAATCTCACAAAACATTATAAAAACTTTAATCATAGCGTGAATCATTTCCTCTTTGACATAGTCATCATAGTGCATAAAGTACACTTTGTAAGAACATATCGTTCCTTTTTCCTTTTTTTCAATATTAAAAACATTTATTTTATCCTTTAGGGCCTTGGCATTGCATTGCTAAAAATATTATGGAGTGCCGTCATAAGAAGAGAGGGGTAGCTAATCCCAAACCAAATGTGACAAGTCCACCTTGCAGGACAGTCTACCTTACAGGACAAACATCATCATTGGGTTTGCAATGCTTTAATTATGTGATACATATATATACATATATTTTTATGAAAACGTCATATGCATCATGAAATAACGTTGAAAACATTCGTATATACCAGGTCTAAATTTTTATGAAAAAGACATATGCATCTTGAATTTTTACACAATGTTTTTCATGTTCATATGCTAAGGAAGTACATACTAGGTCCATGTTCTTTTACCCAAAAGAAAGAATAAGAAGTTTGAGGGAATATAATTTATAGGGATAAGCCAACTATGTCTTTGGTTGAAAAGGAAAAGATATTAAGGAAGAAAGACATTTCTCTAGTCAAAGAGTTATTAGGAAATCAAAAGATTAAAGAAACTACATGAAAAAGAGATATGAGATTAGGACCAAAACTTTGAGAAATAAGAAAATCATATTAGTTAAAATCTTATGGCGTAACTGTAAAGAGGAGAAGGCTATGTGAAGCCTACTATCTGCATTTGTTTTGAGTTTCGAAGATGAGACTCTTATAAGGTAGAGAGAGTTACAACACCTATCATTTTTTCCTATGGATATTTGCGTTAATTAAACGTTCAAACATGATATTTTATGAGTTATTATTATTTATGTTAAGTAAACTAACATTTTATTTAGTAATGTCGCAAGTGATAGACATATGGGATCGATGTCTTAAGAATGTTCATGCCACAAATGATGATGAGCACAAAGTGTTTTTTTTTTAAGAGTTTTAACTTGGTCTAAATTTATAATCTTTATAATATTCTAGAGTTATGAATGCCCTAGAGTTATATTCTTGATATTGACATGAATTTTGTTGCATATTTTCTTATTTTTGTAACATTTATGATGTCATGATAATTATATATTTAGCATTTTTTTTATTATAGCATTAAGAAATTAGATAACATAAAGAGTCTAAAAGCATATTGTGTAAATTAATACTCTTTTGGGTCACAGAAGCAAACATTAATGTTGTATGTAAATAATTATGTATTGTAATTATACTATATTATATTATATTATATTATGTTATGTTGTAATATATATATATATATTACATTAAAAAAACATGTACATAGTAAATAAAAAAAAAGATATTCATATAATAATAATAATATATACACACAACATAAGGTAAAGAAATGGCATTAGTGTCGTAGAAGGGGGAAAAAAAAGGAGGAAACCTAATTAGACTAGGACTAGAGTTTTCTCTTGTAAACCTATAAATATATCTTTAAACCACCAAGGCCTTCATTCTCTTAATTTTCAGTCAAAGAAAATTCTCTCTCTTGCCCCCTCTTAAATTCATGTTCTTAGGCCTCCACTATCACCCAAAAATCTCTCCAAGAAAGCCTCCATCATCTCTCGGATCCTCAAAGCCAAGAATTCATCACTCTTATTTTCTTTCAAGGCAAAATAGAATGAATTCTTTTTGGAGATTTTGTGAGCAAGTCTTCATATTTTTTGAAGAAAACATAAGAATTTAAGGTATGGCTTTAAGGTTTTCATGGTTTTAAATTTTTATTATTGATATATATAATTTTGTGACAAACTTTGTTAGAAAATTGTTCTTTTTTGTTGTGAATATGAATGCATGTATGTTTGTATGAAAAATAAATCATTTTGTTTTTTACTTTGATCACAACAATATTATTTTTTGGTTGAAAGCATTTATGTTCATATGATATCATAAAATTTCATGAAAATAAGGTTTTGTTTTTGGAGTGTGATATGAGAATTTTAAGGTTTTCGATTAGTCAGTAAGGTTGTTGATAATGTTTTGAAATCAAATGATTTTATTTTATTGCAATTTTTAGATATGATGTTAGGAATGTTTGGGGTTTTTTATAAATTTTTGTTCAAAATATTTTTAGGATTATGAGCTTTTAATCAAACACTGCTCAAAAAATTTTATTTACTAGTAGTTTGTATTTGTGCTTTGTAGAGTCATTTTATGGGACAAAATGCATCTTTTGATTCTATAAAAAAATAATGAGTCATTTTTGATATGTTAACTAATGCTTGTAAATTTTTAGCTTTATATCTTGATTATATTTTAAGATAAAATTTGTTGATCGCCAAAAACTCAATGATTATATATATCAGCCTGATATGCTCTATATAAATCATAAGATAATAAATCATACTTTTAAATGTGTTTTGCATGATTTATTATTTTTTTGGCATTTATTTATATGTTAAGCATGTCACATAAAAATTTCAAAAGCATATCATGCATATTTGATTTTATGAAAAAGAATGAATGAAACATGTTCATTGTTTAGCGTGTCTGGTATTAATATTAACTCTGAATTTAAACGTGTGTTTTGAATTACTCTAAATATGTATAGAACTAAATTTTGGATATGTTATGATTTTATGTGTCCATTATGTGTAGTAATTTTTATAAATTATTTTATAGCATAAATGATTTAATCCATAACTTTTAATTAGGACTGCTCACTGCTAGGCTTTGCTGGCAGATTTTGTAGTATTGATCTTATAATTTATTTAAATTATCAAAAGAAATTTTTATGACGAAAGCAAAATCAGAAAGTTGTATATATGTGTTAACTTTATTTGCTTTAATTGAATGTGAATTAAAATATATAGGGTTGTGAATCTTTGAAGGTCAGTTAGTTTTTATGACTGGCAAATGAACTTAAATGTTTTGAAAAATAAAAAATATATTTTGGATTAATGTTTTCAAGGGAAGAAAATTTGAGTGATGTTTATGCATATTAGCTATGTTATGGACTAATTCTTACACTTTATTCATGCTTATAAGTTAAGATTAAATTTCTTTAAGTAATTAAAGGTCTAGTTTTTTGTCTTCATGTTTCTTGACTCTAGTGCATGTTTGTGACTCAAAGATACTTTGTTCGTTAAGGATGATGTATGATGATGTAATATAGTATTAAATGATATCATGAACATGAATATTAATTTCATGTATTATATGAATGATTCACATGAGCACTCCAAAAGGCAAGCACATTGAGAACTGTAGCATCGTTACCTGATTTAAGGTTTAGTATGCAAGCAAGTCAAGGAAGCACATTTTCACCTACAACATGATGAAAATTTATGAAAAAGTTTTGCGAATATGTTTTATGATGATTTTTAAGTTTGTTTATACAAATTGTCTTCTCATTAAAACTCTTGTTACAACAAAAAGGCTTAATAGATATTTCAATGATGAGGTATGTTAGAGGTATATATATGTATATATATCACTTAATTAAGTGTTGCACACTCTATGTTTATGTTTATGATGTTCTATAAGGTTTGGAGTTGTCATGTTTAGTTTTGGACTAGGTACCCCACTGCTCTCATGGTAACGCGCCTATGATGTTAATGGTGCAATGCTTGGGCCACTAAAGATAAAATAAATGATGTTTTAATATGGAAGTTTAAATAAAAAGTTATGTTCTATATTACCTATGCCTCGTGCACTACTATGATTACGATTACAATGTTATGTAATGATTTTTATGAAATGTTTTATGTTGTGAGATAGGAGTGTGTACTTACTAAGCTTATACTTAGTTTATATCAAGTTGCCGATAAGGGTAAGATGTAGATGGACTAGAATGGAGGACAAGGAAGGACGTGTATGCAAGGAGTGTTGGATAGGAAACAGAGTCATGTCATGAAAGGAATTTAAACTCAAACAAAATTTAATATATTATATTCTACATTTTTAATTGTCAAAGAATTGGTTTTATTTGTGATATGTTCTTTTGAACTTATGTTTTATTAAATGTAATTTCTATTTTAGATTTTTAGTTTATTAGGTTATTTAATAAAGGATATGCTATATAGTTCATTTCTTCGTAATTCGTCTTAATTAGTTGTTTGGTTAGAAGTTAAGAATGCTTACATTATACGTGTGAGTTTATATTTGCTAAATATTTGTCTTTTCTTTTTTCTTTTTTATAAACTAAGTTTCCTATAGGTGGTCAATTAGATGAATGCCTCAAGTGTTCTGTTGGGTTAACCGAGGAGGAAAAGTTAAATTAGTAGGTAGTTTTTTAAAGAAAAAAATATATGCTTATGTTTTATGGAATATTTCTCTGAGTGTTGTTGAATTTTTTGAACTTCTTATTAGTAATTATTAAGTTTAACAGTAAAGTAGCGATTATTATGACATTCGTAAGGGAGCGTTACATCTTTTGCCCCTAAAAGGTCAGCTTGGGCCCTCTAAACTTCTTCTCGGGCCTCATTAGCCTCCTCCTTGGTAGCCTTCAACTCTACCTTGACCTAGGCCAGCCCATCAGCTCTGTCCTTCAGCCTGTCCTTGGGCCTCATTAGTCTTCTAGGTTGCCTTGTTGGCCCTATACTGTTGCACCTTGACTTGTTGCTCAACCCTAATGTTGGCAACTTTGAAGGCCGCATAAGCCTGCAAAGTCTAACATTAGTAAAACCAAATAAGAATGACCCTATAGAAGGAAAGGAAGCTTAGAGCCCGAAATGGAACTTGTTGGAAAAATAGTATGCAGTGAAATTTTAAAATTTCATATCAGAGTCTTTTCCAAAACACAAGTTTAACAAACTATATGCATAAATTAACCAGATCTTACAACCTTGTATGCCAAAGAGATTCCTCAATCGATGAAGAGAAGGGTGTTGCAGAAGGACCTTAACCAATTGGCCTTATTTGCTATTCTTCATCCACAACCGGTGTGTGTATGGGCACACTCATACAACTCTTCCATAAGTGACTCTCCTTCCAACCAATTGCGGAAACCCATAACTAAGGTTCATGATTTGTGAACAATAGCTCTCAGGGAGTTGCAGAGACTTATAGTATAAAGTGCTCACTCTTAATTCCTTAACTGATCTAAATAACTTATGAGTCTTACTCCACTATTTATAGAGATTAGGCCCAAGAGTTAGGCCTTATCAAATAAGGCCTTAAGAATTTGAATTAGGATCAAATCATGATCAATATCTAATAAAATTCAC
Organism: Artocarpus heterophyllus; assembly: GCA_025403435.1. Taxonomy (NCBI): domain Eukaryota; kingdom Viridiplantae; phylum Streptophyta; class Magnoliopsida; order Rosales; family Moraceae; genus Artocarpus; species Artocarpus heterophyllus. The sequence goes on from CM046342.1 coordinate 22,284,898, forward strand.
ATCTAAAATGTGTGATCAAAAATTGCTTGGTCAGCAGGCCGAACTAGCAGATCGGCCTACCAAACTTACTCCATCGGTGGGTCAAACTTGAAGATCAGCATGCCAAACTTACTATTTTTGATCCCTGCAAATCTTTTATTTTTCACTCAAGATTCTTGTGATAGAGCCTTAGTTTTAATTCAAATAACCTAATAGAGAAGTTACCATATTAAAACAGTTATATCTAGATAATCTCTAGGAAAATAAATATTCCTGATCATTCAACTAGTTTTCCTTGAATTAATTTATTCAAAATTAATCAACCGATAAACAGACATGAATTATCTAATTCCAATAATTTGGACAAGTTTATCTTCAATTAATTTTTCACAAAATTAATTTAATTAATAAACAGACATAAATTATCTGATTCTATTGAATTTCAGTGAATTTGATAATTTAACATAAGTCACCAATATATTGAAACAGTACGTCGTATCCTTACAGGATTTATGATGAGCTAGCAAAGGGGACCTGACTAACATATGTAGTTCAAGTTCCCCATAATTAAGAAACCCAATATCCTAGATATACATTTCATAATTATCAACTCTAATGCTACTCCACTAAAAGCTTAGAGCTATACTCTCAAACTATATAAAATTACGAAGCCCGAATAGCTAAGTCTCAATGACATATCATAATGTATTGTATCCCCATAGGATTATCCATCATCGGCTTAAGGATAAATTCTGTCTTACCTTCCTGATTATTTTTATCTTACGTTCCATTATCTTACCATTGGAAAACTTACCATCCAAAGACAGTATAGCATTCGGTTACACCTATACATCTAAGTGGTTAAGCGCTCTTGTTTTCTAATTATAGGATAACGCATATAACAGGATATTAACTTCTCCTAAAGAGGAGCTATGGATTCTATATCTATGAACAACAAGTCTACGCTATCAAGAGTCATGTCTCTAACGTACCGACATGCGTACCAACATAAAATGTGGATGTCACCCTTTGGAGCATCAAAAAACATAAGTCAAGATAATAGGCCTATTATTCATCTTAGGATTAAGATACAACACATATGATTGTCTAAAGTGAATTAATTTGCTGAAACAGAATTATTAATCCAAATCAATTACACTTTATGTCCCAATCCAATACATCATCACCTATGACAATGCACCAATGTTTCTTTCATGGAGTCCACCTCTGATGGCCAAGACAAACCATCTCCCATTAGGGATATAGACAACATAAAAATCTTTGCATGAATAAAGCGCCCAATTTTATTCCCTTGATTGCAGGTCTTATAATTTAGACCATCACTTTTAGAATCATGTCTTCCGCATAATCTATCCATCATATGCCTGATTCTAAAGGTTTAGACCGATAGTCTTAGACCTTTGTTTACTTATCATACATTCAACAAATATAAATGTAAAGATGACAACAATTTGGTATATGAATAATAAATAAACTCTTTATTGATAAAAATATCTACAAAAACATATTACATTTTTACTCCTTAGGGCATACATGTCTAACAATCTCCCACTTGCACTAAGCGAGTAAATATGACAAATCTCACATCCCCATAGCTTCCACAAGCCTCTTGAAGACTCTTCCAGCAAGTGTCTTCATGAATGGATTAGATAAATTGTCCTCTGACGCGAATTTGCATACAGCGACATGCCCGCCTTCTATGAAGTCCTTTATCACATAATACTTTTGATCAATATGCTTACTCTTTTTGCGAAATCTTAGTTCCTTAGCATTAGCTACAGCCACACTATTATCATAGTATAGTAATACCACCTTATCCATACCAACAACTACCTCAAGATTCCCAAGGAACTTGCAGAGCCACATTGCTTCTTTTGAAACATCACTGGCTACCACATACTTGGCCTCCATTGTTGAATCCAAAGTAGTTGAGGGCTCGACGCAAAAACGGGTGCATCGGTAGACATAGTCCTCTTTGAAAGAACTCCGCATACAATTTAATGCACCCTTCTGGTAGTTTGTCGAGGGAGTTTCTAGCCTCGTGTAGGACCAAGGTTACATCATCGAGAATCTCATACTCCCAATGAAGACGTCCAAGAGGGCTTAGGTCTGTCTAGGCCAGCGCACTCGATAGACTACTATTGTTTCCACATGTGTTGAGGCTTCCTCTTCATCCTTTGTGTCGTTGCATCCCTTGGTTTGTTGCCTCTCCTCGGTACTACTGGCACTTTCAATGTTGATTTCACCCATGACTTGGGCCTTCCAAGTGTTGTCCCAACCTAAGGAGCTTGGCCTACTCGTAATGACCACCAAGCAAGCTCGTTCTTGTTTGGTCACCCGAGATGTACCCATAGTGGCTACTCTGATGTATAGGTCCTCCCTCCTACATGGTCGGATCAAGATAGTTCCTTCCAATAGGTCCAAAAATTCCTATTCGAAGTAGTTCCATGCCCCAGGCTTAGAATTTAGTCCAGCCATTCCGCCCCTTCATGCTTGGTTGCCCTTCCAGCGTTCTCTCTATCTGTAGGGCTCAATTGATTGGACTAAGTAATTTCATCCACCAGAGCATTTTAAGTGATTAGTTTTGGGAATCACTTAAATCACACATTTTTTACACTCTAGAATTACCTGTTTGGGTTCGAAGTGAGCAAAGGTTTTCAAGTTCGTATGTTGAGTTCTGCTCGGTAGCTAAATACGAGCTCTAAGAAATTCTTAAGCAAAGTAAACAGAATGAGAGGGAGGTTCCCTTATTTATAACCAAGAGTGGAAGTGGAATACAATGAAGTGCAATGATTGCACTCATCAAGGAAACAACTAATAGCTAGTTCACATGTGTTGACTGAGCTTAACAACCAAAGCGCCACCTATGATAGATTGCATCAAAAGGTTATATTCAAGGACCATGTTAGCCGACCAACCCTGCTCGAGCAGAATACAACTAGTCGAGCATCGACCAAATGCATTGGTGGGCTACTGTTGGGGGTATGCTCAGCACCCTCGCCGAGGAGCTCACTTAGCTAGCCAACCACCTTACTTAAACAGAAATCACTTTTGGATTTCACATGACTCTCAATTGATCAGTGCATTTTCCAGAGGTGGTCCCTAGGGCCTCCTTTGACCACCATTCAAGATGTTGCCTCCAAGAGGCCAAGCCGAGTAGGATAGGAAGTGCAACCACTATACACAATATCACGTGGTGTTGACCAGCAGCTAAGCATCAAACCAAAAAGAGAGAAAAAGGGAGAGGGTGAGAAATAGAAGGAACTTTTACGAGTTTCATGTGTATAGTACCACATTAGCACTATACTAAAATATAGATTAATTATATAATTATACCTTATAGTTCTAATTATTTTTTAATTTATCTTCCTGCTTTTCGAAACTACAAAAGTATTCTTTAGATTTGAAAAACTTGCTTCAATTTCATCCCTTGTAGGCATTTTAGATATAAAAAATGGAGATAAGACAATGATATCCTTAACTAGACCAAATTTATTTAGGAAATATATTTTTCTTCTTGAGAACATTTTTTAGAAAATATTTTAATATTTAAAAGCCATAAAACCTAAAATCTTTTTTAAAAATTGATATTTTGTTTTAGGATTTTTTATATTTTTAAGCTATAAAATATTATTTATAGCTGTTTAAGGGCAGTTATTTTGTTTCGCCCAATTTTTTTTTATCCATGAGAATAAATTGAAATAAGTTTCTTAAAATCAAGGAATACCTTTGTAGTTTTTAAAATAGAATGATAGATTGAAAAATAGTTAAAACTAAAAAGTAGAATGATCTCATTTTAATATTGAGATTTGAACTGTCAAAGAAGAATTCACTAGATCCAAGGGTCTTCAGAGGCTAAAAATCATTATTAACCAAACAACTATGAAATTAATTATTATAATCGAGACTTATTTATCTTTTTATACTATGTATTTTAGATTTATTCAGATGATATATGTTTGGTTTTTAGTCTCAACAAATATATGTCATTTACCATTAGATTTATAATTCATAAACAAATTCATATATTTTCTTGGTCAATACAAAATTTTGACCAATAAAATATCCAAAATGCCCTTGAAAAAAAAAAGAAAACAAAGATATAATTTGAAAGAAAATGAAAAATAGGAGCAAATAACCAAAATGGTCTCTAGTTCCACCTCAACCATTACAGATAAACATCCCAACCGTTACAGACAAACACCATCGTCAACAAAATTATCCTACCTAGCCCCAAAGTGCAACAGCCGCACCCCACCTGGCCAATTTCGTAACAGTACTGCCCTCCCCTGTAATGCCCTGAAATTTAATTAAGTGATATTAGAGTGTAAAATGGTAGATTAGTGTGCCATAATGAATGTTTTAAACTTAATTTGATAATTATGTGAAATTTCAAAATTGATGTCATTTTGATTATTTTAAAGATTTTTAAATTACTTTTCATTATTTTAATTGTTATTTTGAATATTTGGAACAAAATAATTTGTTAAATGTCAAAAATGCCCATTTTACAAAACTGTGCACGGCACATAGTTTTCACACAGTGAAACTGCCCACTTATTTCTCTATTTATACCCTCCCTCTCTCTTTCTCTTCTCACTCTCTCGCCTCACTCTCTTTTTCTCTTTGTCTCTTGTGTCTCTCTCCCTTTTTCTCTCATCGTCTCTTTCCCTCTCTTCCTCTCTCAATTTTTGCTTCAAAAATATCAAGCCCAAGCTTCAGTTTCAGTGGGTTGGAAGCTCGGGGACGCGTTTAGACGATTACAACTTCGAATCAAAGCTTAAATCCAAGGTTAGTTTTAAATTTCAAAACTTTTCTAATTTTTTCTAATTTCTTAGCATATTGTAATTTAAGCTTTCTTAAGTCTACCGTGATTTAAGTTAGAGGAACTTAAAACAACTATAATCTAAGCTTAGTTTGAGGAAAAATGGATTTAAATCCAGATTTTCTATTTTCTCCATTTTTCTCTATTTTTGGAATTTTTTAAAATCTTTGTGTAAATCTTGTTTAATTCAGTTTAAAAGTATTCTATAATGTTTTTCTATCATCCATGATTGTTTTCCATGCCTGACAGTTGAGAAAAATAGGTTGAAATGAGGATTTAGGCTTAGGGAGGCCGAGACATGGCTGAAAAATTCTAGAATTTTCCAGTTCGGTAGGCCAAACCCAGAAAAGTTAGGCCGGCTGAACCTGGTTTTTTGGCAGGCTGAACAGCACAGTTTGGCCAACCAAACTAGGGTGACCGGTAGGCTAACCAGGCATGATGAAATTTTGTTATTTTTCATCCGTTTTCACTGTTTTGAACCCTGACTCAAATTTCAATTTTATAAAATGATTTTATAAGTACAAACGGCACACTAGGACACCATGAAATAGTTTAGCAACATAGGATGTCTTAAGCTAGAAACTGATAGAGTTAGTTTATATATATTTAAGGTTGTTCGTTATTTTGCAGAGCCAACGTGTAATGGACCGGGATTATAGAGTGGGACACCGGCATGAGTATTGAGGTAGGACTTCTACCCCTTCCCTTTGTAACCTAGCTTTCAAATGATTTTGGCCTAAAAAGGTATTTTTATTACATGTTTTCATAAAAAATAGATTGAGGTAATTCTCATAATAAACCTCATAATAAACGTAAATGAAAATACTTGCTAAAATGGAATTTTTATAATTATGGAAAGTTGTATATATGGGCATGATGCCATATCAGAGATCGGGTCGTGTAGCGTGCGACCTTGGGAGTAAGCCCCAAAACCTTGCTAGGCCACTTTAGTGATGAATATTTATGGTTTGCCTAGGGAAAAGTAAAAGGTACTTTTGGATGAACTATTTTAAGAAAACTTGTTTAAATTGTTTTATTTATTTAACTCTATTTCCAGTTATTTCTTGGAAGGAAAATTTATATTTAAACTGTTTATCTATTTTTAAAACATAGTCCTACTGAGCCCTTCGCTCACACTTTATTTGTTTTTAAATCTGCCCCCCTCCCCTCCCCCCCCCCCCCCCCCCCCCCCCCCTCTAGGTGGATTTCAACTTAGGATAGAAAAAGAGTCCGTTGACCAGACCCGCGAGTAATAGAAAAGCCAAGTAGTTTATGTAAATTACAAAAATCAAGACATGTAATACTTTAACTTTCTCTCTTTATTTTGGACTGTGGTTGTAATTTAATATTGTCGGTACTTTATGTGCGCACAAAATTGCGGGTCGGTGGACCCAGTCGTATTTCTTTCTTTCCTTTATTATTTTCTTATTGTTTACTCTATTTTTCTTATTTGTTTAATTATCATCAATGTTTGCTTTAAAAAGATTTTAAATTATCACATTTCTCATGATTAATTAAATTCTTTAACTTGTATTTTAATTAAATTTTTTTTTAATTAACTTACTTAAACAGCCACGTCGCCTCCCGTTCTCTAGGGCGTGACAAAATGGTATCAGAGCTAAGGTTATGAACCTTGGGAATTGTGTACACATAAGTACGATAATGAAATACCACTAAGAGTCCAAATTTTGTTTTTAGAAGTGAGAAAATGGCACCTAGACGTCATTCAACAGCTGACACCGAGTTTGAAAATGATGAGGGCATGATGAGGGCCATGTCTGCTGCATTCCGACAGATGGTAGCAAGGGCAAAACCGAAGGATTCTAAGGCTAGTAGTCGGCATGCATACTTTAAGGAATTCCAGTGTGTGTATATTTCGACCTTCGATGGGAATGGGGACCCACAAGTGGCTGAGTATTGGTTAGACTTGATCGTGAAACATCTAGATACTCTTGGCGTGCCAGTGGAATATCGTGTGGAGTTTGCTGCATATAAATTCGAAGGTGGTGCCAATACTTGGTGAAAGCAAGCTAAACACTTAGAAAACAATGGTAACATCAGTTGGGATAGGTTTGAGGAGCTGTTCTACGATCGATACTTTCCGTAAGGATATAAAGACTAGAAGGCAGATGAGTTTTATAGATTGCAGCAGGGTAATATGTTAGTTTCGGAATATGAGGCAAAATTCAATGAGTTGGCCAAGTTTGCTCCCCCTATAGTGGCATGGAGCGTAAGAAGTGTATTAAGTTTCAAGAAGGGCTTAAAGCTTCTATTCGACGGCAAGTGGTTGCCCTACGACTTAGGAATTTGGGTAAGCTTATGTCGTCAGCAATATCCGTGGAAAATGACTATTCGCGATACTGTAAGGATCGAGCAAGGACGTCAGGAGGACCATAAAGGGGCGACAGGAGGAGTACCAGTAGTCAACCAACTCCAGAAAAGAATAAATAGGATAGCGTGAACAGTGGTAGTAGCAGTTCATCTAGCAGCGGAAGCAGCAACGCCTACAGCTTTCATGCCACTATTGCTAGCAGCCAGGACATATCAAGAGGAATTGCCTGATCAGGAGTGTCCACCTAGGACTTTAGGCTAAAGAAGGAGCCAGTTGTCAGCCTCAGTCCTAGACACTACCCCCACCTCAATAGTTTCCTCAGCTCCAGTTCCATTAGTTTTCTTCTCAGCAACAGCCATACCCAGCACAAGGACATCAGCCGTAGAACATCTAGCATAGTGTCCCTCCATACCGAGCGCCAAGTACGGCCAGTATGCAGTCACCATCATCGCAGTAGTATCAGCCAACTAACTCAGGACCTAGCAATATTGGTAGATGAAAAGGGAAAGCTCTAGTGCAACTTCACACCATGACGACAGGGAGTTTGGATACCCAAACCAGTAATGCGGTTGTCAATGGTACGATCCTAGTTTCCAGTCTCTAGCCCATGTCTTATTTGATACTGGTGCCACTCATTCTCTCATTTTGAGCTCCTTTGTACATGCCTTGGGATTAGAAATAGAAGAATTTGGTGAACCCTTAGTTATAGCTTCACCCTTGGGATGGGTGTGTGTGAACTCTGTATGTAAAGCTTATAAAATAAAGATTGGGGATAAGTTTTTGAAAAGTGATTTGATTGTAATTCCCATGAGTTTGTATGATGTAATCCTAGTAATGGACTGGCTATACAGGTATAATGCAGTTGTAGATTATCAGCTTAGAAAAGTGACCCTAGTGTCTGATAGGGGGACGACAATCACTTACCAGGGTGGTGGTGATCGGCTAATGAGTGAGCATCTCATGAAGACATGTCTTGGAGGGTGGAAGAATCTAGCTTGTTATGCCTTCCTCATGAACTTAGAAGGAGAACCCAGTGCCTCAAGAAGAAGCGCAACAATCCCAGTAGTAGATGAATTTGAAGATGTTTTCCCCAACGAGTTGCCAGGATCACCACCGCATCGGGAGATCAAATTTGGTATTGAGTTGCTGCTGGGTATGGCACTGATTTCTATAACATCTTATTGGATGGCATTGGCAGAAATGAATAAATTAAGAAAGCAACTTTAGGAGCTTGCTGATAAAGGATATATCAGAAATAGCACATCACGTGGGGAGCACCGGTTTTGTTCGCTAAGAAACTGTAACGCCCTGAAATTTAATTAAGTGTCATTAGTGTGTAAAATGGTGTAATAGTGTGCCAAATTATGGTTTAACTTTAATCAAAGTATTTTGTAGTGATTTTTCTAATCAAATAAAATTTAAATCATTTTAGTTATTTTTATTTGTAATTCTAAATATTTAGAACAACACAATTTGTCAAAATGTCAAAAATGCCCGTTTTACAAAACAGTGGGTAGCACACAGTTTTCACACAGTGAAACCGCCTACTTATTTCTCTATTTATACCCTCCCTCTCTCTTTCTCTCCTCACTCTCTCTCACTCACTTAGCTCTCCCTCCCTCTTTCACTTGTCTCTCTCTCTTTCCCTCTCACCGTCCCTTTTTTTCTCTCATTCTCTCAAAATTTTGATTTCAAAATCGAGCCCAAGCTTCAGTTTAGTAGATTGGAGGCTCGGGTACGTGATTGAGCAACCAAAAACATGATTCAAAGCTTAAATCCAAGGTTAGCTTTCAAATTTCAAAACTTTTTCAAATTTTCCTTGTATTTTAAAATCTAAGTTCATTTAAGCTTAGAAAACTCTTTATCCAAGTTAGAAAAACTTAAAACAACAAGAATCTAAGCTTAGTTTGAAGAAAAACATATTCGAATTGGGATTTTCTATTTTTCTCTATTTTTAGAATTTTTTAAAATCTTTGTGCAAATCTTGTTTAATTCAGTTTAAAAGTGTTCTATAATGTTTTTCTATCATCTATGATTGTTTTCCATGCTTGAGAACTAAGAAAGACAGGTTGAAATGAAGATTTGGGCTTAGGGAGGCCAAGAACTTGTGCTTGAAAAATTCTAGAATTTTTCAGTTCAGCTAGCCGAACTTCATGCTCGGCAGGCTGGATTCATGTATCCGGTAGGCCGAACCTAGAAATGTTTCGGCCTACCAGACCTTGTTTTCCAGCAAGCCAAACCACATTGTTCGGCTAGCCAAACCAGGGTGACTGGCAGGCCGACCGGCCATGGTAAAATTTTGTTATTTTTCAACCGTTTTTACTGTTTTGAACCCTGATTGAAATTTCAACTTTATAAAATGATTTTATAATTACAAATGGCACACTAGGACACCAAGAAATAATTTAGCAACGTAGGTATCTTAAGTTAGATGCTGATAGGCCTAGTTTCTATTTAAGGTTGTTCGTGGTTCTGTAGACCTAACATATTGCAGAGTGGGACTACGGTGCTAAGTCGTGACACCAGATATTGAGGTAGGCTTCTACTCCTTTCCTTGGCAGCCAAGTTTTTAAATAATTTTGGCCTCAAAAAGGTTTTGTATCAAAATGTTTTCAATGATTGATTGAAGAAGGATTTTTATTAGTTGTTTTCATAAACAGTAGATTGAGGTGATTTTCATAATAAACCTCATAATGGATGTAAAGGAAAATACTTGGTAAAATGAGATTTTAATAATTATACAAAAATATATATATGGGCATGATGCCATATCAAAGATCGGGTTATGTAGCATGTGTCCTTGGGGGGCAAGTTTCAAAACCCAGCTGGGCCACTTCGTTGGTGAATATTTATGGTTTGCCCAAGAAAGATAAAGAGGTACTTTCTAAAAGAACTAATTTAGTGAGTTTATTTGAATGAATATATTTGTTTATTTATTTAATTAACCCTGTTTCTAATTATTTCTTTGAATGGTAAATTTTATATCTAAATTGTTTAACTGTTTAAAAAGTATAGTCCTACTGAGCCCTTCGCTCATATTTTATATGTTTTTAAATCTTTTTCCCCCCTTTGGCAAATTTCAGCTTAGGATCAGAGAAGAGTCCGTTGATCAGACCTACGAGCAGTAGAGGAACCAAGTAGGTTATTTGAGTTATAACATCAAGGCATGTATTACTTTAACTTTATTTCTATTTTGGACTATGGTTGTAATTTAAATTTTACCGATACTATGTGTGTGCACAAGTTGTGGGTCGGTGGGACCCAACACGTATTTCTTCTTTCTTTATTATTTTGTTTTATTTCTTCCCGTTTATTTTATTTGTTTAATTACTACAATTACTTGCTCAAAAGGGTTTTAACTTTTCACTTACTTCTTAATTAATTAGATCCTTTAACCTGTGTTTTAATCAAATTTTCATTTAATTAACTTAATTAAACTGTCACGTCACCCCCATACTCTAGGGCATGATGGAATGGTATCAAAGCTCAAGGTTATGAACCTTGAGAATTGTACACACATAGGTACGACAATGAAATACAATTGACAGTCTAAAATTTTATTTTCAGAAGTGAGAGAATGGCACTTAGACATCGTTCAACCGCTGACGCTGAATTTGGAAATGGTGAGGGTATGATTAGGGCCATGTTTGCTACATTTCGATAGATGACAGTAAGGATGAGACCAGAGGATTCTGAGGCTAGTCGTCGGCATACGTACCTTTGATGGGAACGGGGACCTGTAGGTGGCCGAATATTGGTAAGATTCGATCGTGAAACACTTGGATACTCTTGGCGTGCCAGTGGAATATCGTGTGGAGTTTGCAGCATATAAGTTCAAAGGTGGTGCCAATACTTGGTGGAAGTAGGCTAAACGCTTGGAAAACAATGGGAACATTAGTTGGGACAAGTTCGAGGAGTTGTTCTAGGATCGATACTTTTTGCAAGGATATAGAGACAAGAAGGCGGCTAAATTCTACAGGTTACAACCGAGTGATATGTCAGTTCAAGAATATGAGGCGAAGTTTAATGAGCTGGCCAGGTTTGCTCCATCTGCAATGGCAACGAAGCATGAGAAGTGTATTAAGTTTCAGGAAGAGCTCAAAGCTTCTATTCGACGACAGATGGTTGCGTTGCAACTCAGGAATTTTGGTGAGCTTGTGTCAGCAGCTATATCTGTGGAAAATGATTATGCGCAGTATGGTGAGAATCGAGCCAAGACGTCAAGAGGACCATAGAGCAGCGGCAGGAGGAGCACCAGTAGTTGACCAACTCTAGGAAAGAACAAACAGAGTAGCATGAATAGCGATAGCAGTAGTTTATCTAGCAACAGGTGCAGCAACCCCTACAGCTTTCACTGCCATTACTGCCAGTAGCCGGGACACATCAATAGGAATTGCCCAATCAAGAGTGCTCGCCTAGGACTTCAGACTAGAGAAGGAGTCAGTTGTCAGCCTCAACCCTAGACCTACCTTCGTCTTAGCAATTACCTCAGCTTTAGTTCCATCAGTTCTCTCCTCAACAACAGCCATACCCATCACAAGGGCACCAACTGTAGAACTTTCAGCGTAATGCCCCTCAGTATCGAGCGTCGAGTTCAGCCAGTGTGTAGTCATCACCATCGCAGTAGTATCGACCAACTAACCCAAGACCTAGCAATGTTGGTAGAGGAAAAGGGAAAGCTCCAGTTCAGGTTCATTCGATGACGATAGGAAGTTTGGATGCCCAAACCAGTAACACAGTTGTCGACGGTACGATTCTAGTTTCTCAGTCTCTAGCCCATGTCTTATTCAATATTGGTGCCTCTCATTCTCTCATTTCAAGTTCTTTTGTACAAGCCTTGGGATTAGAGATAGAAGAATTTGATGAACCTTTAGTTATAGCTTCACCCTTGGGACGTGTGTGTGTAAACTCTGCGTGTAAAACTTGTAAAATAAAGATTGGGGATGAGATTTTGAGGAGTGATTTGATTATAATCCCCATGAGTTCGTATGATGTAATCCTAGGGATGGACTAGTTGTCCAGATATAATACAGTTGTAGACTACCAACTTAGGAGTGTGGCCCTAGTGTCTAATAGAGGGACGCTGATCACTTACCAGGGTAGTGGTGATCGGCTAATGAGTGAGCATCTCATGAAGACATGACTTGGAGGCCAAAAGAATCTAGCTTGCTATGCCTTCCTCATGAACTTAGAAGGAAAGCCTAGTGCCTCGAGAGGAAACACAGCATTTCCAATGGTGGATGAATTTGAAGATGTCTTCGCCGGTAAGTTGCTAGGATTACCCCCGCATCGAGAGATCAAATTTGGTATCGAGTTGCTTCCAGGAACAGCACCGATTCTGTAGCACCTTATCGATGGCGCCAGTAGAAATGAAGGAATTAAGAAAGCAACTTCAGGAGCTTACTGATAAGGGGTATATTTGGAATAGCACATCATCGTGGGGAGCACCAGTTTTGTTTGCTAAGAAACATGAAAGAATCCTCAGGTTATGTATAGATTATCGGCAACTGAATCGAGTCACGGTGAAGAACAAGTATGCTCTGCCTAGGATCGATGAATTGTTTGACTGGTTAGGAGCTTCGTGGTAATTCTCAAAGATAGATTTGCAATTGGGATATCATCAACTCAAGATTAAGGAAGAAGACATCCCTAAAATAGCTTTCAGTACCCGGTATGGACACTTTGACTTTCTAGTGATGTCGTTTGGATTGATAAATGCTCCGACAGCTTTCATGGACTTAAATGAATAAGATATTTTGGCCTTATCTGGATCAGTTTATGATTGTGTTCATCGACGATATCCTAGTATACTCTAAGACTTGGGAGGAGCATGAGCAGTATCTTAAGATCATGCTTCAGACTTTATGAGAATACCAGTTGTATGCCAAGAAAGAAAAGTGCAAGTTTTGGTTGATGGAAGTCAAGTTTCTAGGACACGTCATTTCCGAGCACGGTATCTTAGTGGATCCATCTAAGGTAGAAGCCATAGTAGAATGGGAATGACCGAGAAATGTAGCAGAAGTTCACAGTTTTCTAGGACTTGTAGGGTACTACATGAAGTTTGTGAAGGATTTCTCAAAGATAACAGCGCCACTAACAAGATTGATCAAGAAGAATGTCAGGTTCAAGTGAGATGAAGAATGTGAGCTCGTTTTCCAAGAATTGAAGAATCGATTGACCTCAGCTCCAGTATTGACTATCCCCAACAGTGATGAGCCGTATGAGGTATACACAGATGCTTTGGGACACAAACTTGGATGCGTGTTGATGCAACATGGATGCGTTGTAGCGTATGGATTGAGGCAGCTACGACCTCACGAGCAAAATTACCCTACTCATGACTTAGAGCTCGCAGTAGTGATTCACACGCTGAAGATCTGGAGATGTTATTTGTATGGGGAGACATTTCAAGTTTTTTCCGACCACAAGAGTTTGAAGTATCTATTCACCCAGAGAGATCTAAACTTAAGGCAGCGAAGGTGGATGGAATATATGGAGGATTACGATTTTGTGCTACAATACCACCCCGAGAAAGCTAACGTGGTCGTAGATGCGCTCAGCTAGAAATCTTTAGGGTTCTTGCTTGTTCCGCTCTTGAAGATTGGAAAAGAGATGCAATAGTGAGCGAGTACGGGCTACAGTACTACAAAAACTATGATCGACTTTTGGTGTACCATACGAAGACGACCCCAGCACTCATCCAAATGGTGAAACAGAATCAGCGGCGAGACCAATATCTACAGGGAATATGGACGCAAATTCAGAATGGAGAGCAATTTGAGGAATGGAAAATACATGCCGATGGATTGTTGTACTTCAGGGAGCATCTAACAGTTCCAGCAATTGCAGAAGTGACGAAGGCCGTGATGGATAATGCCCACAAGTCTCAATTTGCCATTCATCCAAGAAGCACGAAGATGTATCGTGATTTAAAGAGGCAATACTGGTGGAGAGGCATGAAGAAAGATGTCCAGGAATACGTGGCCAAGTGTACAACTTGTCTTCAGGTGAAAGCCAAGCATCAAATGCCAACTAGTCAGCTTCAACTGCTTCATATTCCAAGGTAGAAATGGGAACACATCACGATGGATTTTCTTACTAGATTGCCAAGGACGAAGCAAAGGCATGATGCAATTTGGGTTGTGGTCGATAGGTTAACAAAATCGATGCATTTCATCCCGTTTAGGTTGACATGTTCAAGAAAGGTTCTTGGAGAATTGTACCTGTAGAACATAGTAAGATTGTTCAGAGTTCCTTTATCCATCACATCAGATAGAGACACCAGGTTCAATGCCAAGTACTAGAGATTCTTTGAGGAGGTTTTAGGTACGGATTTGAATTTCAGCACAGCATTTCATCCTCAAACCGATGGGCAATCTGAGTGGGTTATTCAGATTCTTAAGGACATGTTGCGTGCATGTGCATTAGATTTCGGCGAAAAGTAGAAGAAATATTTGCATCTGGCAGAGTTTGCATACAACAACAGCTATTAGGCAAGCATTGGCATGGCACCATTCGAAGCATTGTATGGATGACTGTGTCAGTCACCGGTATGTTGGGCAGAACCAGAGGACAGGATTATTCTTGGGCCAAATGAGATTCACGATAGTAATGAGAAAATCACCGTAATCTGAGATCGATTGAAGGCAGCTCAAAGCCGACAGAAGAGTTATGCGGATAGAAGACGTCGACCCTTGGAATTTGAGGTAGGAGATTGTGTTCTCTTGAAGGTATTGCCTCGCAAAGGCGTCATGTGATTCAGGGTAAGTGGTAAGTTGGCACCAAGGTATGTTGGACTGTTTGAAATTACCCAGCATGTCGGTGTGGTTGCTTATCGGCTCGATCTTCCTCCTAAACTTACTCACGTTCATGATGTATTCCACGTTTCGATGCTTCGGAAGTGTCCACCTGAGCAGAACAAGATAGTCTTATTTCATGGCGTGTAGATTCAGGAAGATACGACATACGAGGAAGTGCCAATCAGATTATTGATTGAAAAGTGAACAACTTCCGTCGTCGTGATATACTGTTAGTAAAGGTCATATGGCAGCATCACAGAGTTGATGAAGCCATTTGGGAATTAGAATCGAGCATGCGAGAATTGTATCTGCATTTTTTTTGTTTTGGAACCAATTTGTAAATTTTGAGGGTGAAATTTCTTTTAAGGGTGGAGAGTTGTAACGTCCCAAAATTTAATTAAGTGTTATTAGTGTGTAAAATGGAGTAATAGTGTGCCAAATTATGGTTTAACTTTAATCAAAGTATTTTGTAGTGATTTTTCTAATAAAATAATTTTAAATCATTTTAGTTATTTTTATTTGTAATTCTGTATATTTAGAACAAAACAATTTGCCAAAATGTCAAAAATGCCCATTTTACAAAATCGTGGGAGGCACACGGTTTTCAAACAATGAAACTGGCCACTTATTTCTGTATTTTGCCCTCCTTCTCTCTTTCTCTCCTCACTCTCTCTCACTCACTCAACTCTACCTCCTTCTTTCACTCGTCTCTCTCTCTTTCCCTCTCACTGTCCCTTTCTCTCCCTCATTCTCTCAAAATTTTGATTACAAAATCGAGCCCAAGCTTTGGTTTAGCAAATTGGAGGCTTGGGAATGTGATTGAGCAACCAAAAACATGATTTAAAGCTTAAATCCAAGGTTAGTTTTTAAATTTCAAAACTTTTTCAATTTTCCTTTTATTTTGAAATCTAAGTTCATTTAAGCTTAGAAAACTCTTAATCCAAGTTAGAAAAACTTAAAACAACTAGAATCTAAGCTCAGTTTGAAGACAAATGGATTCGAATCGAGATTTTCTATTTTTCTCTATTTTTAGAACTTTTCAAAATCTTCATGTAAATCTTGTTTAATTCAGTTTAAAAGTGTTCTATTATGTTTTTCTATCACCAATGCTTGTTTTCCATGCCTGAGAACTGAAAAAAAAAAAAAAAAACAGGTTGAAATGAGGATTTGGGCTAGGGGAGGCCAAGAACCTGTGCCTAGAAAATTCTGGAATTTTTTAGTGCTCGGCAGGCCAGATTCATGGGTTCGGTAGGCCGAACCTAGAAATATTCGGCCGACCGGACCTTGTTTTCCAGCAAGCCAAACTGCACAGTTCAGCCGGCCGAACCAGGGTGACTGGGAGGCCGACCAAGCATGGTGAAATTTTGTTATTTTTCATCCGTTTTTACTGTTTTGAACCCTGATTGAAATTCCAACTTTATAAAATGATTTTATAATTACAAATGGCACACTAGGAGACCAAGAAATAATTTAGCAATGTAGGTACCTTGAGTTAGATACTGATAGACCTAGTTTCTATTTAAAGTTGTTCATGGTTCCGTGGAGCTAATGTATTGCAGAGCGGGACTGCGTTGCTAAGTCGTGACATCGGATATTGAGGTAGGACTTCTGCCTCTTTCCTTGGTCGCCAAGTTTTTAAATAATTTTGGCCTCAGAAAGGATTTTTATCAAAATGTTTTCAATGATTTATTGAAGAAGGATTTTTATTGGTTGTTTTCATAAACAGTAGATTAAGGTGATTTTCACAATAAACCTCATAATGAATGTAAAAAAAATACTTGGTAAAATGAGATTTTAATAATTATAGAAAAAATATATATATGGGCATGATGCCATATCAAAAATCGGATCGTGTAGCGTGCGACCTTGGGGGCAGGTCCCGAAACCCAGCTGGGCCACTTCGGTGGTGAATATTTATGATTTACCCAAGAAAGATAAAGAGGTACTTTCTGGAAGAACTAATTTAGTGAGTTTTATTTGTATGAATTTATTTGTTTATTTATTTAATTAACCCTGTTTCTAGTTATTTCTTTGAAAGGTAAATTTTATATCTAAATTGTTTAACTGTTTTAAAAAGTATAGTCCTATTGAGTCCTTCGCTTACATTTTATCTGTTTTTAAATCTTTTTCCCCCCCTTAGGCGGATTTTAGCTTAGGATCGGAGAAGAATTCGTTGACCGGACCTGTGAGTAGTAGAGGAACCAAGTAGGTTATTTGAGTTATAATATCAAGGCATGTATTACTTTAACTTTATTTCTATTTTAGACTATGGTTGTAAGTTAAATTTTACCGATACTATGTGTGTGCATAAGTTGTTGGTCGATGGGACCCAACACATATTTCCTCTTTCTTTATTATTTTGTTTTATTCCTTCTTGTTTATTTTATTTGTTTAATTACTACAATTACTTGCTCAAAAAGGGTTTTAAATTTTCACTTATTAATTAATTAGATCCTTTAACCTGTGTTTTAATTAAATTTTCGTTTAATTAACTTAATTAAACCACCACATCACCCCCATACTCCAGGGCGTGATAGAAACACGACAGAACTCTTGGTTGTGCATAGATTATCGGTAGCTAAATCGAGTCATGGTAAAGAACAAATATCACCTGCCCAGGATCAATGAATTGTTTGATCAGTTGGCAGGTTCGTGGTATTTCTCAAAAATAGATTTGCAGTTAGGATACCATTAGCTCAAGATCAAAGAGGAGAACATCCCCAAAACAACTTTCAGGACCAATATGGGCACTTTGAATTTTTGGTGATGTAGTTTGGGTTATAACAAACACTCCAACAGCCTTCATGGACTTAATGAATAGGATATTCAAGCCCTATCTAGATCAGTTCACAATCGTGTTCATTGATGATATCTTAGTTTATTCTAAGACTTGTGCGGAGCATGAGCATCATCTCAGAATCATGCTTCAGACTCTACGGGAGCACAGCTGTTCGCTAAGAAAGAGAAGTATGAGTTCTAGTTAATGAAAGTCAAGTTTTTGGGGCACGTCATCTTAGAGCAAGGTATGTCGGTGGATCCTTCTATGGTGGAAGCCATAGTGAAATGGGAATGACCTAGGAATGTAGCAAAAGTTTGTAGTTTTTTAGGACTTGTAGGGTACTTCAGGAAGTTTGTAAAGGATTTTTTGAAGATAGCAGCTCTGTTGACAAGATTGATCAGAGAGAATGTCAAGTTCGAGTGGGATGAAGAATGTGTGCTTGTTTTTCAAGAATTGAAGAATCGGTTGACCTTAGCTCTAGTATTGATTATCCCCAACAGTGATGAGCCATATAAAGTTTATAGAGATGCTTCTGAACATGGACTTGGGTGTGTGTTGATGCAACATGGACGCGTGGTGGTGTATGGATCGAGGCAATTGTGACCTCATGAGCAAAGCTACCCTACTCATGACCTGGAGCTCATGGCGGTAATTCACGTGCTGAAAATCTAGAGATGTTATCTGTATGGGGTGACGTTCTAGGTTTTCTCCGACCATAAGAGCTTGAAATATATGTTCACCTAGAGAGATCTAAACCTAAGGCAGCGAAGGTGGATGGAATACGTGGAGGATTATTGATTTTGTGCTACAGTACCATCCTAGGAAGGCTAATGTAGTTGTGGATGCGCTCAGTAAGAAGTCTTTGGGAATTCTCGCTTGTTTGGCTCTTAAAGATTGGAAAAGAGATGCGACAGTGAGTGAGTACGGGCTGCAGTATTACAAAGAGTACAATCAATTTTTGGTATATCACATGGAGATGACCCCAACCCTCGTTCAGATGGTGAAACAGAATCAGTGGCGAGACCAGCACTTTTAGGGAATCTGGACGTGGATTCAAAATGGGGAGCAATTTGAAGAATGGAGGATTCATGCGGATAGATCATTGTACTTCAGGGGGCGTCTAGCAGTTCCAGTAATTGCGGAAGTGACGAAGGTCGTGATGAACGAAGCCTATAAGTCTCAATTCGCCATTCATCTGGGAAGCACGAAGATGTATCGTAATCTAAAGCGGCAATATTGGTGGAGAGGTATAAAGAAGGATGTCCGAGAATACGTGGCCAAGTGTACAACTTGTCTTTAGGTAAAAGCCAAGCATCAGAAGCTAGTGGGTCAACTTCAGCCACTTCCTATTCCAAGGTGGAAATGGGAACACGTGACTATGGATTTCTTACCGGATTGTTGAGGACTGAGCAAACGCACGATGCAATTTGGGTCGTGGTCAATAGGTTAACGAAATTAGCGCATTTCATCCTATTCAGGCCGACATGTTTGAGAAAGGTTCTCAAGGAATTGTACCTACAGAACATAGTAAGATTGCACAGAGTTTCGTTGTCCATCACATCAGATAGAGACACCAGATTCAATGCCCAATACTGGAGAAGCTTTCAAGAGGCTTTAGGTACATAATTGAATTTCAACATGGCATTTCATCCTCAGACAGATGGGCAATCTGAGCAAGTTATTCAGATTCTCGAGGACATGTTGCGTGCATGTGCATTAGACTTCAGCAGAAACTGGAAGAAATATTTGCATCTGGTAGAGGTTGCATACAACAGCAGTAATCAATCGAGCATTGGCATGGCACTATTTGAATCACTATATGGACGACTGTGTCAGTCACCGGTATGTTGGTCTGAGCTAGAAGACAAAATTATTCTTGGGCTAGATGAGATTCGCGATAGCAATGAGAAAGTTGCTGTAATTTGAGATCGAATGAAGGCAGTCCAAGTTGGCAGAAGTGTTAAGCGAATAAGAGACGTCGACCCTTGGAATTTGAGGTAAGAGATTTTGTTCTCTTGAAGGTATCACCTCGCAAAGGCATCACGTGATTCGGAGTAAGTGGTAAGCTTGTACCAAGGTGTTAGACATGTATGCCCTAAGGAGTAAAAATGTAATACATTTTTGGAGACATTTTTATCAATAAAGAATTTATTCATTTATATATACCAAATCTTGTCCTCTTTGCATTCATATTTTTTGAATGTATGATAAGTAAACAGTAGTCTGAGACTGTCAGTCTAAACCTTAAGAATTGGGCATATGATGGACTGATTATGTGGAAGACATGATTCTTAAGGTGATGGTCTAAAACATATGATCCACAATCAAGGGAATAAAGTTGGGCGCTTTATTCATGTAAAGTTGTTATGTTGTCTATATCCCTTTTGGGAGATGGTTTGTCTTGACCATCGGAGTTGGACTCCGTGAATAGAAACATTGGCGCATTGTCATAGGTGACGACGTGTTGGATCGAGACATAAAGTGAATTGATTTGGATTAATAATTCTGTCTTGGCAAATCGATTCACTTTAGACAGTCATTTGATTTGTATCTTAATCCTAAGATGAATAGTGGCCCGTTGTCTTGACTTGTGTCTTTTGATGTGCCAAAGGGTGACACCACATCTCTATAGTGGTATGCATGCTGGTACGTTGGAGGCATGACTCTTGATAGCATAGACTTGCTATTAATAGATATGGAATCCATAGCTCCTCTTTAGGAGTAATGATATCATCTTATATCTGCTATCCTCTAATTGAAAAACTGGAACGCTCAACCATTTGGATACATAGGTGTAACCGAATAGTATACTGTCTTTGGATGGTAAGTTTTCTAATAGTGAGACAATGGAACGTAAGATAAAAATAATCGGGAAGGTAAGACAGAACTTGTCCTTAAGCCGGTTATGGATTATCATATGGGGATACGATGCACTATGATATGTCATGGAGACTTAGCTATATGGGCTTCGTAATTCTATAAAGTTCGAGAGTGCAGCTCCAATCTTTTAGTGGAGTAGCGTTGGAGTTGATAATTGTGAAATGTATATCTGGGATATTGGGTTTCATAATTATCATGAGCTTGAGCTTTATAGGTCCATTTTGGTCCCCTTTGCTAGCTCACAAAATCCTGTAACGACACGGCGTGCTTTTCCAATAATTGGTGACTTATGTCATATTTATCAGATTGGTTTAAAATTTGTAAAAATCAAATAATTCATGTCTGATTATCGGTTGAATTAATTTTGTAAGAAATTAGTTCAAGATAAACTTGTTGAATTATTGCGATCAGATAATTCTTGTCTGTTTATCGATTGTTTTAATTTTGGATAAATTTAGAACAAGATAAACTTGTAGAATTACTGTGAATTGATTTATTTTCTTAGAGATTATCTTGATAAAGTTTGTTTTGATCAGATAACTTCTCTATTCGGTTATTTGAATCAAAACTGAGACTTTATCCTTTAGAATCTCGGGTGGAAAATAAATGATTCGTGGAGATTTTTTCTCGGGAGTTCGACCTGCCGGATGACGTGTTCGGCCTACCAAACTGGCTTGATCGGCCTACCGATTAGAATGTTCGGCCTGCCGATCAGCGAGAGATAAGATTACGCATTTTCACGTGGATCTTATCAGATACTGATCCGAATTTGATTCGTTTTTGAGTTTTTGAGACCTAATCTAATATGGACTGACCCCAAGACCAATAGGTATAAAAAGGGAGTGAGTCTCATGATTTACTAAGATCAATTTGAGAGATTAAGAGTGACACTCTTTTAAGTGAGCATCTGAAAACTCCCTTAGAGCTTTTGTTCACAAATCACGAACACTAGCTTTGGGTTCTCTCTATTGGTTGGAAGGAGAGTCACCGGTGGAAGAGCTGTACGTGTGAGCCCACACTCACTCCGGTTGTGGATAGAGAATAGCAAAGAAGACCAGTTGCTTGAGGCTCTTCTGGAACGTTACTTCTCTACACGGGTTGCAGAGGTTCTTCGGCACACTGAGGTTAGCAAGATTTGTCTAATTTATACATATAACATGTCAAACTTATGTTTTGGAAATTACTCTGATGAAAAATTTTTAAAATTTTGCTGCGCACTTTGTTTCGAACACAAGGTATATTGGACCGTTCGAGATCACTCAGCTTGTCAGTGTAGTTGCTTATCGACTCAATCTTTCTCCCAAACTCTCTCATGTTCACGATGTATTCCATGTGTCAATGCTTCGAAAGTGTCCGCCTAAGCAGAACAAGGTAGTTTCATTTCACGATGTGGAGATTCAGAAAGACACGACATATGAGGAAGTGCCAATCCATATTATCGATCGAAAAGTGATCAACTTGCGTCATCGCGATATCCCGTTAGTAAAGGTTGTGTGGCAGCATCATGGGGTTGATGAGGCCACTTGGGAATTAGAATCAAGTATGCGGGAGTTGTATCTGCATTTGTTCCATTTCTAAACTAATCTGTAAATTTCGAGGGCAAAATTTCTTTTAGGGGTGGAGAGTTGTAATGTCCCGAAATTTAATTAAGTGATATTAGAGTATAAAATGGTAGATTAGTGTGCCATAATGAATGTTTTAAACTTCATTTGATAATTATGTGAAATTTCTAAATTGATGTCATTTTGATTATTTTAAAGATTTTTAAATTACTTTTAATTATTTTAACTGTTATTTTGAATATTTGGAACAAAACAATTTGTCAAATGTCAAATATGCCCGTTTTACAAAACTATGCGCAGCACACGATTTTCACACAGTGAAACTGCCCACTTGTTTCTCTATTTATACCCTCCCTCTCTTTTTCTCTCCTCACTCTCTCTGTCTCCCGCATCTCTCTCCCTTTTTTCTCTCACCGCCTCTTTCCCTCTCTTCCTCTCTCAATTTTTGCTTCAATAATATCAAGCCCAAGCTCTAGTTTTCAGTGGGTTGGAAGCTCGGGGACACGTTTAGACTATTACAACTTCAAATCAAAGCTTGAATCTGAGGTTAGTTTTAAATTTTAGAACTTTTCTAAATTTTTCTAATTTCTTAGCATATTGTAATTTAAGCTTTCCTAAGTCTAGAATACCTTGATTTAAGTTAGAGGAACTTAAAACAACTACAATATAAGCTTAGTTTGAAGAAAAACGGATTTGAATCTAGATTTTCTATTTTTCTCTATTTTCAAAATTTTTCAAAATCTTTGTGCAAATCTTGTTTAATTCAGTTTAAAAATGTTCTATAATGTTTTTCTATCATACATGATTGTTTTCCATGCCTGAGAACTGAGAAAAACAGGTTGAAATGAGGATTTAGGATCGAGGAGGCTGAGAACCCGTGGTTGGAAAATTCTAAAATTTTCCAGTTCGGCAGGCTGGATTCATGGGTTCAGCAGGTCGGATTCATACATCCAGTAGGCCGAACCTAGTTTTCCGGCAGACCGACCGGGCATAGTGAAATTTTGTTATTTTTCATCCGTTTTCACTATTTTAAACCCCGATTGAAATTCCAATTTTATAAAATGATTTCATAAGTACAAATGGCACACTAAGACACCATGAAATAGCTTAGCAACATAGGATGTCTTAAGCTAGAAACTGATAGAGTTAGTTTATATATATTTAAGGTTGTTTGTGATTCCGCGGAGCCAACGTGTAGCAGACCGGGTTATGGTGTGGGACACCGGCACGAGTATTGAGGTAGGACTTTTACCCTTTCCCTTGGTAACCTAACTTTCAAATGATTTTGGCCTAAAAAGGGATTTTTATTGCCTATTTTCATAAACAGTAGATTGAGGTAATTCTCATAATAAACCTCATAATGAATGTAAATAAAAATACTTGCTAAAATGGGATTTTTATAATTATGGAAAGTTGTATATGTGGGCATGATGCCATATCAAAGTTCGGGTCGTGTAGCATGCAACCTTGGGGGCAGATCCCGAAACCCAACTGGGCCACTTCGGTGGTGAATATTTATGGTTTGCCTAGGGAAAAGTAAAAGGTACTTTCTGGATGAACTGTTTTAGTAAAACGTGTTTAAATGGTTTTATTTATTTAACTCTATTTCCAATTATTTCTTAAAAGGTAAATTTTATATTTAAATTGTTTATCTGTTTTTAAAACAAAGTCCTACTGAGCCCTTCACTCATATTTTATTTGTTTTTAAATATCCCCTGTCTAGGTGGACTTCAGCTTAGGATCGAAGAAGAGTCCGTTAACCAGTCCCGCGAGCAATAGAAAAGCCAAGTAGGTTATTTAAATTATAAAAATCAAGGCATGTAATACTTTAACTTTCTCTCTTCATTTTGGACTGTGGTTGTAATTTAATATTGTCGGTACTATGTGTGTGCACAAAATTGTGGGTCAGTGGACCCAACTCGTATTTCTTTCTTTCCTTTATTATTTTCTTATTGTTTACTTTGTTTTTCTTATTTGTTTAATTATCATCAATGTTTGCTTTAAAAAAATTTTAAATTATCAAATTTCTTATGATTAATTAAATTCTTGAACCTGTATTTTAATTAAATTTTTATTTAATTAACTAACCGTCACGTCACCTCTCGTTCTCCAGGACGTGACATCCCCACTTAGTTGCGCCACAACACCGGACCACCTCGGCTCCAGCGATAGCGATGGCAACGACGAGGGTGGTTCTCTCCTTCCTCCGATTCCGTAAAAGCCTTCTAAAAATATCAACCGTCGAATCTTGGCTCGATTTTGATCCAAGCAAAAGCTCAGTCAGTGCAAGTGCATCTTGGCCCGAGATGGGATTCTTGTTTTGTTTCTTGGGTGGGATTTTTATTTTGTAGATTATATCGAGCACCAAGAAATGTTTTTCTTTAAGGCAAGAAATGTTTCTTTCTTCTTGACACTGTTCAAGTTTCAACGAATGAAAATAAATGATTATGCAGAATAAAGTTTTGTTTGGCTATTTCTTGTCATATGATAGCTACAACTCTACTCGTAATGGAAATGAAAACGTTCTTATGTTTTCATATTTGGGCTTTTTTTTTTTTGAAGTGCTATAAATCTTTATTTAAAAGAGATTCTAAAAGTTTTCTTTCCAAGGGAATTTTACGTATTTTTGAATTCAAAATAGCAATTTCCTAAGAAAAGGTATTAATTAATATATTATTTTTAATTTACTAGTATATATTTTATGAGATTAAAATAAAAATCTTTAACATATATATTGTAACACCCGAAAATCTCTAATGCATTAAAAATACAATAAGTTAAGGATTATATGAAGATGAAAAGTACAGTTTAAGAAAAACACTATATAATAATATAGAAAATTATAAAGTATTACAATAATACAATGTAATGAGGTACACTGATAAAGTTATGCAGTATAAAAAGTAACTATAAAAGTAACACATTATAGAAATTGGACTATTTATGGTTAAGCAGTATGAAAATTAGACTATTTAAGTTAAAGCAGTATAGAAATAATATTGTTTGGAGAATATGGATGAATAAGGAATGCTATAGTAGTATAGAAAATATACCGACAATATAAGAAAAATACTGTCAGTATAAATTTGGACCGTATAAAGTTAGATAACATTTGAATTACATTATGTAATGAATGAAAATAAGTATGGGAGGTTGTGGGACCTCATGAATTGTATAGAAAGGAATACCAACAATATAGGAAAAATACTGTCAGTATAAATTTAGACTGTGTAAAAAGTTTTGTGGGACCCACCAAGGGGACACCTTAAAAGTTTTGATTGGGCCACCACATTTACTAACGTGACCAAACCATAAAAGGGCAAGTTAACCCTAATAATAATTAAGGTGATTAGTCACCAAAAAAGAAAAGAGAAAAAAAATAGAAAAAAAGGAAAAAGGGGGGGACACCCCATGCGTGGAGAAAAGGCCACCTCACCCCTTTGTTTCCTTTATATTTGGCTTCAAAAAGAGACCAAAGGTTGGTCTCCACCATGCAAAACGTGCAAAGGAAGGAACGAAGGAAAGAAAGAAAGAAAGAACGAAAAATTCTCATTTTTCCCCCATGGACCCAGCAGTCCTTTGGGCAATTTTTCTATCAACGTTTGATGAATACAAACCTCCAACCAAGCTTAAAGCAAGCTCTAGTGCTTTAGTGCAAAGTTTTGCAACTTTGGAGGAATCTAAGCAAGTTTAGTCTCACAAGTGGAGGATCAAAAAGGTTGGCAAAGTAAGGACACAGAGGCCAACTAATGAAAGGAAAAGGAATGGAATAGAGAACGTTAGAGCGTAATCCAGGTAAGTTCAAATCTCACCTACAGCATGAAGTAAATGATTTTTAAATATTTATGTATATGTTTACAAATGAGTTTGCTATTTTTATGCAAGTTGCTTTTAAAGTAAGTTTGCATTTATTATGCAATAAGTTTTAAAGTTCAAAAGAAGATTTGCAATGAATTTGCAATTACTATGTTTAAAATGTATTTGCTTTTGATATGCATAACGTTTTTAAAAGGTCAAGGTATGATTTTCAATGTATTAATAGTATGTTTGCATGTGTTATGCATATGATTTAAAGTTTAAGTTATGATATGCAACATTTTTGCATTTGCCAAGCTAAATGTTTAGAATGCTAAGTTATAGTACTATAAAGTGTAAGCATTTGTTATGCTCACCAAGTTAATAAAGAAGGTAAGAGTAAAGATAATAAAAAGAAAACGTCGTACCAGCCTCCTTGTTGTGAGGTACTGAAAGTAAAGCTAAAGTTGTGACCTCCTAAATGTGAGGTACGCAAGTAAAGTTAAAGTTTGACCTCCTAGATGTGAGGTACAGGACCTTGGTGTTCGATGATCTCAAGTCTTCCACAAGGAAAACATCATGTTTATGATCTCATGATTAATGATGTTGGTACGAACACTAAAGGTTATAAGATAAAGAAAGTTAAAGAACAAAGATAAAGGTGAAGAAAGAAATGAATGTTTAAGTTTATAGAATGTTCATAAAATGCTCATAATTGAAGTTCATAATTGAGCATAAATGGAAACATGTATTTTGATTTTGCTTGTTTTCCTTGTTATGAAATATTCATATTTTATGGAAAACATTTCAAAAAATGTTTTACGTTAAATATTTATGAAAAACATTTTCACATTTTTAAGAAAAGGTTTATGAACGACGTTTTAAGAAAAATGTTAAAGCAATGTTTTACGAAAAATGTTTATGCAAAACGTTTCAGAGATGTTTTATAAAAAACGTTTATGGAAAAAAAATGTTTCCCAAAATGTTTATGAAAAATGTTTTAAGAGAGAGGTTTTTATGAGAAAAGTTTTTAAAGCGTGTTTAAATGATTTGTGAGATTATGTTTGAACTTACTGAGTGAAAGCTTATTAAAAGTTTCTTCATGCTGTAAGTAGTCTTATGGGTGACCAATAGGACTTGTTAGAAAAACTAGGTGCTGCGAAAGATAGATGCGAAGATTTGGGTATAGATACCACCACAGTCTACTTCCGCTACTCAAAGAAAAGGTTTTCCACTATTTAATATAGTGTTTTCCAAATTTTAAGAAAATTAGAGTTATGTAGTATGAAATGTTTTTAAAGTTTTAAGATATGTATTTTATGAAATGTTTTATATAATAATAAAAATAAGTTTTAATTACGAATCAATCAACGTTTCTTATTAAGATTTAAGAAACAACTGGAAATGGTTTTAAAGTCAGGAGTTGAGCAGTGTCTCAACTTAAATTGCGACAAATGTTGCAACAATTTTTATGAACATTTTAAAGGATATTAAAAGAAAAAAATTTGTTTCAGCATTTCTCTTATTAAGTAAGATAGATTAATGTATTAAGAAACAATTATTAAGAAAGTTAAGTGACTACCCGAAAAGGTGGGTTGTTGTTAGACATATATGCCCTAAGGAGTAAAAATGTAATACGTTTTTGGAGACATTTTTATCAATAAAGAATTTATTCATTTATATACCAAATCTTGTCCTCTATACGTTCATATATGTTGAATGTATGATAAGCAAACAGTAGTCCGAGACTATTAGTCTAAACCTTAAGAATTGGGCATATGATGGGATGATTATGCGGTAGACACGATTCTTAAGGTGACGGTCTAAAACATATGATCCGCAATCGAGGGAATAAAGTTGGGCGCTTTATTCATGTAAAGATTGTTATGTTGTCTATATCCCTTTTGGGAGATGGTTTGTCTTGGCCATCTGTAACGTCCTGAAATTTATTTAACATTAATGTAATGAAAATGATGAATTAGTGTGCCATAATTAAAGTTTTAACTTTAATTAGATTATTTGGTTGGATTTTTAGTTTTTGGTTGTTTTGTTAAATTGATGTGTTCAAAAGATTCCTTGTTGATTTAAAATGATGTTTTGAGTTTTAAAACACAACAATTTGTAAAATGTTAAAAATACTCCGTTTTACAAAACCGTGGGCGGCACATGGTTTTCGTACAGTAAAACCGCCCACCGATTTTCTCTATTTATTTCTCTCTTCTCTCTCTCTCTCCTCATTCACGAGTTCTCTCTCTCTCTCTTCTCTCTCTCGGCAGTCCCTCTCTCTCTCTCTCAATCTCTTTCAAAATTTTGATTTCCATTCGAATCCAAGCTTCGGAACAGCAAGGAGGAAGCTCGGGGACGTGATTCGGCGACCGAGAACGCGGATTGAAGCTTCGATTCGAGGTTAGATTCGAAATTTCTAAACTTTTTACAAAATTTTCGATTTTGTGTGTTTTTGAAATCTAAGTTTGTTTTAGCTTAGAAAACCGTGGATTTGTGTTAAATGAACTTAGAACAACTAGAATCTAAACCTAGATTGAAGAAAAACGGATTGGATTCAAGTTTTTCATTTTTCTCCTCTTTTTCTCATTTTCGGATTTTTGAAGATTTTGAGTTTAAATGTTGTTTAAATGATCCCAAACATGTTCTAGAATGTTTTTCTATCAATTATAGTTGTTTTTCATGCCTGGGATTTGAGAAAAACAGGTTAGAAACAAGATTTGGATTTTGGGGATCGAGAAACCCGTGGCTGGGATTTCTGGATCTTCCCAGTTCGGCA
This sequence comes from Artocarpus heterophyllus, assembly GCA_025403435.1. Lineage (NCBI taxonomy): Eukaryota > Viridiplantae > Streptophyta > Magnoliopsida > Rosales > Moraceae > Artocarpus > Artocarpus heterophyllus. Next base: position 22,313,652 of record CM046342.1, read on the forward strand.
GGCCGAAGTTCATGTTCGGCAGGCCGGAGTGATGATCGGCAGGCCGGTGTTCTTCCGACCGGCAGGCCGAATCTGGGGAAATGTTCGGCAGGCCGAACTTTGCTTCTGGCAGGCCGAACTGTGCAGTTCGGCAGGCCGAAGCAGGGCGTCCGGCAGGCCGACCGAGGCATGGAAAATTTTGTGATTTTTACCCGATTTCACTGTTTTGAACCCTGATTTAAATCCCAACCTTATAGGATGATTTTAATGATACAAATGGCACACTAGGACATCATGAAATGATTTAGTAACATAGAATGTTTCGAACTAGATATTGATCGGCTTAGTTTGTATCTAGGATTGTTCGTGGTTCCGTGGAGCTAACGTATAGCGAACCGGGATTACGGTGTGGGGTACCGGCACGAGTATTGAGGTAGGACTTCTATCCTATTTCTTTGGTAGCCTGGTTTTGAAATGATTTGGCTTTGAAAAGGATTTCTATCCAAAATGTTTTCAATGGATGTTTGAAAATGGTTTTATCGGTTATATTTTTATATACCGTGACATGAAATGAATTTCATAATGAATGTAATTGACAACACTCGGTAATTGGGTTTTGAATGATAATGATAATGAACACTAAGGCATGATGCCATATCAGAGATCGGGTCGTGATCGACCTTGGGGGCAGGTCCCAAAACCCAGCTGGGCCACTACGGTGGTGATATCATGGTTTGCCTAGGTAAAAGTAAATTGGTGTTTGGATTTGACGAGTAGACTGTTCTATGTCAGAACGGTTCTACTCAATTTATTTATTTATTTATTCAAGTTCTTTTTGTATAACTCCTGATAATGTTATGTTTCCTTGTGTTAAATTATTTTATAAAACTTAGTCCTACTGAGCCTTTCGCTCACGTTTTATCTGTTTTAAATTTCCCCCCCTCTAGGTGGTTTCCCATTTAGGTTTGGAGAAGATTCTTCGGACCGAACTCAGGAGCAATAGGAGAATTTATTTACATTCTGTATTTATTAATCAAGGCATGTAAGACTCAACTTTATTTGTACTTGGACTGTAATTGTATTTGTGATATTGTCAGATTCATGTGTGTGCACAAGTTGTGGGTTGTGGAACCCATATTCGCGGTTTTTATTCAATTATTGTTATTTGTTTAATGATTTTAAATTCTTTATCAAATGTGGTGGAAAATCTTCTTTATTTCTTGCTTAATTGGATTTTTAAACCCTTAATTTCAATTAAATTCTCTTTTAATTAATCTAAATATTCCGCCACGTCACCTCCCGTACTCCGGGGCGTGACAGAATGGTATCAGAGCTCAAGGTTATGAACCTTGGGAATTGTGCACACATAGGTTTGACAATGAAATACCTCTGACAGTCCAAATTTTGTTTTCAGAAGTGAGAGAATGACACCTAGACGTCGTTCGACAGCTGACGCCGAGTTCGGAAATGATGAGGGCCTGATGAGGTCTATGATTGCGGCTTTCCGGCAGATGGCAGCCAGGACTAGACTGGAAGACTCCAGTGTTGGTAGTCGGCATGCTTTCTTTAAGGAATTTCGACGGGCGTCTATTCCGACTTTTGATGGCAATGGGGATCCGCAGTTAGCAGAGTATTGGTTGGATTCGATCTTGAAGCATCTTGATACCCTTGGTGTGCCTGAGGAGTATCGTGTGGAGTTTGCGGCGTATAAGCTTGAGGGTGGCGCTAACACCTGGTGGAAACAAACTAAGCGTCTGGAGCGCGGTGGCGATATCGGTTGGGACAAGTTCGAGGAGCTGTTCTATGATCGGTATTTTCCGCAGGGATATAGAGACCAGAAAGCAGCTGAGTTTTATAGACTGCAGCAGGGTGATATGTCAGTTCGGGAGTACGAGGCAAAGTTTAGCGAGTTGGCTAGGTTTGCTCCATCAGCTGTGGCATCGGAGGCAAAGTTTAGCGAGTTGGCGATATCGGAGCTGTTCTACGGCTTAGGGGTTTCGGAGAGCTTGTGTCGTCGGCGATCTCCGTGGAGAATGATTACGTGCAGTATTGTGAGGACCGAGCCAAGGCTTCAGGAGGACCGCAGAGGAGTGGCAGGAAGAGCACCAGTAGTCGTCCAGCTCCGGGGAAAGGCAAGCAAGGCGGTGCGACCAGTGGCAGTAGCAGTTCGTTTGGCAGCGGGCGCAGCAATCCCTACAGCTTTCATTGTCATTTCTGTCAACAGCCCGGACACATCAAGAGGAATTGCCCGATCAGGAGTGCTCGTCTTGGATCGCAGACCGGGGAGGATGCCAGTCGTTCGTCTCAGCCTCAGCCCCTACCTCCGCCTCCGCAGTACCCGCAGTTGCAGTATCCGCAGTTTTCTCCTCAGCAATTCTCATATCCGGCACGGGGACAGCAGCCGCAGTATTTTCAGCGCAGTGTTCCTCAGTATAGAGCTCCGAGTACAGGTAGTGTGCAGTCATCTCCATCTCAGCAGTATCGGCCGAGTAATGCAGGACCCAGCAATGTCGGTAGAGGAAAAGGGAAGGCGCCAGTGCAGGTTCATGCAATGGCATCTGGAGGGTCAGATTCTCAGATTGGTAACGCGGTTGTCGATGGTATGGTTTTGGTTTCCAGATCTCTAGCTCGCGTTTTATTTGATACTGGTGCCTCTCATTCTCTCATTTCGAGTTCTTTTGTACATGCCTTGGGATTAGAAGTAGAAGAGTTTAATGAACCCCTAGTTATAACTTCTCCCTTGGGGCGGGTGTGTGTAAATTGTATGTGTAAATCTTGTAAAATAAAGATTGGGGATGAGATTTTGAAAAGTGATTTGATTATACTCCCCATGAGTTCCTATGATGTGATTTTAGGGATGGACTGGTTGTCCAGGTATAGTATAGTTGTGGACTGCCAACTTAGAAAAGTGACCCTAGTGTCTGATAGGGGGACGGTAATCACTTACCAGGGTGGTGGTGATTGGCTAATGAGTGAGCGTCTCATGAAGTCATGTCTAGGAGGGCGAAGGAATCTAGATTGTTTTGCTTTCCTTGCCAATCTAGATTGCGAGCCCTATGTTTCGAGTAGTGGTGTAGCGATTCCGGTGGTTGGTGAGTTCGAGGATGTCTTCCCCGACGAGTTATCAGGATTACCACCGCATCGGGAGATTGAGTTTGGTATCGAGTTGTTTCCAGGGACATCACCGATTTCTATGGCACCTTATCGGATGGCGCCGGTAGAAATGAAGGAATTAAGGAAGCAACTTCAGGAGCTTGCTGATAAAGGATATATTCGGAATAGCACATCTCCGTGGGGAGCACCTGTTTTGTTCGCTAAGAAGCACGATGGGACTCTCAGGTTATGTGTGGATTATCGGCAGTTGAATCGTGTTACGGTGAAGAACAAGTATCCTTTGCCTAGGATTGATGAGCTATTTGATCAGTTGGGAGGTTCGCGATACTTCTCGAAGATTGATTTGCGGTCAGGTTATCATCAGTTCAGAATCAAGGAAGAGGATATTCCCAAGACAGCTTTTAGGACTCGGTATGGGCACTTCGAGTTTCTGGTTATGTCTTTCGGGTTGACGAATGCTCCAGCAGCTTTTATGGACTTGATGAACAGGATATTTAGGCCGTATCTGGATCAGTTTGTGATCGTGTTCATCGATGACATTCTTGTGTATTCTAAGACTTGGGAGGAGCATGAGCAGCATCTTCGGATCGTGCTTCAGACTCTGCGGGAGCACCAGTTGTATGCTAAGAGGGAAAAATGTGAGTTCTGGTTGACTGAGGTCAAATTTCTGGGTCATGTCATTTCGGAGCATGGTATTTCAGTGGATCCGTCCAAGATTGAAGCTATATTGGAGTGGGAACGACCAAGGAATGTAGCGGAGATTCGCAGCTTCTTAGGTCTGGCTGGATATTACAGGAAATTTGTAAAGGACTTTTCGAAGATTGCAGCTCCGTTGACGAGGTTGATCAGGAAAAACGTCAGGTTTGAGTGGGATGAAGACTGTGAGTCTGCTTTTCAGGAATTGAAGAACCGGTTGACTTCAGCTCCAGTATTAGTTATTCCTAGTAGTGACGAGCCGTATGAGGTTTATGCTGATGCTTCAGGGCGCGGACTTGGATGCGTGTTGATGCAGCATGGACGTGTGGTTGCGTACGGATCGAGACAGCTACGACCTCACGAGCAGAATTATCCTACTCACGATTTAGAGCTTGCAGCGGTGATCTACGCGCTGAAGATTTGGAGATGTTACTTGTATGGAGCATCGTTTCAGGTCTTCTCCGATCACAAGAGTTTGAGGCATTTGTTCACTCAGAGGGATCTCAATCTGAGGCAGCGCAGATGGGTGGAGTACATGGAGGATTATGATTTCGCGTTGCAGTATCATCCCGGAAAAGCTAATGTGGTAGCGGACGCGCTTAGCAGGAAGTCTTCAGGGATTCTCGCTTGTTTGATTTTTGAGGACTGGAGCAGGGATGCGACAGTGAGTGAGTATCGGCTACAGTATCGTGACGACGGTGATCGAGTTTCGTTATATCATGTGGAAGCGACTCCAGCTCTTGTTCGGATGGTGAAGCAAGGTCAGTGGCAGGATCGACATTTGCAGGGGATTTGGTCGCGGATTCAGAACGGGGAGCAGTTCGAGGAATGGAGCGTGCATGCAGATGGATCGTTGTACTTCCGGGAGCGTCTTGCAGTTCCAGTTATCGCCGAGGTGACGAAAGCCGTTCTAGATGAAGCTCATAGGTCTCAGTTCGCTATTCATCCGGGGAGCACCAAGATGTATCGTGATTTAAAGAGGCACTATTGGTGGAGAGGCATGAAGAAAGATGTTCGCGAGTACGTGGCCAAGTGTTCGACGTGTCTTCAGGTGAAAGCCGAGAATCAGAAGCCTACAGGTCAGCTTCAGCCGCTTCCTATTCCAGGGTGGAAATGAGAGCATGTGACGATGGATTTCCTCACAGGTTTGCCGAGGACGGAGCAGCGGCATGATGCAGTTTGGGTTGTAGTCGACAGGTTGACGAAATCGGCGCATTTCATTCCGTTTAGGTCGACGTGTTCCAGGAAGATTCTTGGGGAGCTGTATATGTAGAACATTGTGAGGTTGCATGGAGTTCCTTTGTCCATCACCTCTGATCGAGACACCAGGTTCAATGCTAAGTACTGGAGGAGTTTTCAGGAGGCTTTGGGTACGGATTTGAACTTCAGTACGGCGTTTCATCCTCAGACTGATGGGCAGTCTGAGCGGGTTATTCAGGTTCTCGAGGATATGTTGCGTGCTTGTGCGTTGGACTTCGGCGGGAATTGGAAGCAATGTTTGCATTTGGCGGAGTTCGCGTACAACAACAGTTATCAGGCGAGTATCGGTATGGCACCATTTGAGGCATTGTATGGGCGACCGTGTCGGTCACCTGTGTGTTGGGCCGAACCGGAAGATAGAGTTATTCTTGGGCCGGATGAGATTCGTGACAGCAACGAGAAAGTCGCGGTGATTCGGGATCGATTGAGAGCAGCTCAGAGTCGACAGAAGAGCTACGCGGATAGGAGACGTAGACCTTTAGAGTTCGCAGTTGGAGATTTTGTTCTCTTGAGGGTGTCACCTCGTAAGGGAACTATGCGGTTCGGAGTGAGTGGGAAGCTCGCGCCGAGGTATATTGGGCCGTTCGAGATCACTCAGCGTGTTGGTGTGGTCGCTTATCGGCTTGATCTTCCGCCCGAACTTTCTCATGTGCACGATGTGTTTCATGTGTCTATGCTTAGGAAGTGTCCTCCTGAGCAGGGTAAGATAGTATCGTTTCGCGATGTGCAGGTTCAGGAGGATACGACGTACGAAGAAGTGCCGATTCAGATCATCGACCGGAAAGTGATCAGCTTGCGTCGTCGTGAGATACCGTTGGTAAAGGTCGTGTGGCAGCATCACGGTGTTGATGAAGCCACTTGGGAACTAGAGTCGGGTATGCGGGAGTCATATCCGCATTTGTTTTGCTTTTGAGATGAGTTGTAAATTTCGAGGACGAAATTTCTTTAAGGGGTGGAGAGCTGTAACGTCCTGAAATTTATTTAACATTAATGTAATGAAAATGATGAATTAGTGTGCCATAATTAAAGTTTTAACTTTAATTAGATTATTTGGTTGGATTTTTAGTTTTTGGTTGTTTTGTTAAATTGATGTGTTCAAAAGATTCCTTGTTGATTTAAAATGATGTTTTGAGTTTTAAAACACAACAATTTGTAAAATGTTAAAAATACTCCGTTTTACAAAACCGTGGGCGGCACATGGTTTTCGTACAGTAAAACCGCCCACCGATTTCCTCTATTTATTTCTCTCTTCTCTCTCTCTCTCCTCATTCACGAGTTCTCTCTCTCTCTCTTCTCTCTCTCGGCAGTTCCTCTCTCTCTCTCTCAATCTCTTTCAAAATTTTGATTTCCATTCGAATCCAAGCTTCGGAACAGCAAGGAGGAAGCTCGGGGACGTGATTCGGCGACCGAGAACGCGGATTGAAGCTTCGATTCGAGGTTAGATTCGAAATTTCTAAACTTTTTACAAAATTTTCGATTTTGTGTGTTTTTGAAATCTAAGTTTGTTTTAGCTTAGAAAACCGTGGATTTGTGTTAAATGAACTTAGAACAACTAGAATCTAAACCTAGATTGAAGAAAAACGGATTGGATTCAAGTTTTTCATTTTTCTCCTCTTTTTCTCATTTTCGGATTTTTGAAGATTTTGAGTTTAAATGTTGTTTAAATGATCCCAAACATGTTCTAGAATGTTTTTCTATCAATTATAGTTGTTTTTCATGCCTGGGATTTGAGAAAAACAGGTTAGAAACAAGATTTGGATTTTGGGGATCGAGAAACCCGTGGCTGGGATTTCTGGATCTTCCCAGTTCGGCAGGCCGAAGTTCATGTTCGGCAGGCCGGAGTGATGATCGGCAGGCCGGTGTTCTTCCGACCGGCAGGCCGAATCTGGGGAAATGTTCGGCAGGCCGAACTTTGCTTCTGGCAGGCCGAACTGTGCAGTTCGGCAGGCCGAAGCAGGGCGTCCGGCAGGCCGACCGAGGCATGGAAAATTTTGTGATTTTTACCCGATTTCACTGTTTTGAACCCTGATTTAAATCCCAACCTTATAGGATGATTTTAATGATACAAATGGCACACTAGGACATCATGAAATGATTTAGTAACATAGAATGTTTCGAACTAGATATTGATCGGCTTAGTTTGTATCTAGGATTGTTCGTGGTTCCGTGGAGCTAACGTATAGCGGACCGGGATTACGGTGTGGGGTACCGGCACGAGTATTGAGGTAGGACTTCTATCCTATTTCTTTGGTAGCCTGGTTTTGAAATGATTTGGCTTTGAAAAGGATTTCTATCCAAAATGTTTTCAATGGATGTTTGAAAATGGTTTTATCGGTTATATTTTTATATACCGTGACATGAAATGAATTTCATAATGAATGTAATTGACAACACTCGGTAATTGGGTTTTGAATGATAATGATAATGAACACTAAGGCATGATGCCATATCAGAGATCGGGTCGTGATCGACCTTGGGGGCAGGTCCCAAAACCCAGCTGGGCCACTACGGTGGTGATATCATGGTTTGCCTAGGTAAAAGTAAATTGGTGTTTGGATTTGACGAGTAGACTGTTCTGTGTCAGAACGGTTCTACTCAATTTATTTATTTATTTATTCAAGTTCTTTTTGTATAACTCCTGATAATGTTATGTTTCCTTGTGTTAAATTATTTTATAAAACTTAGTCCTACTGAGCCTTTCGCTCACGTTTTATCTGTTTTAAATTTCCCCCCCTCTAGGTGGTTTCCCATTTAGGTTTGGAGAAGATTCTTCGGACCGAACTCAGGAGCAATAGGAGAATTTATTTACATTCTGTATTTATTAATCAAGGCATGTAAGACTCAACTTTATTTGTACTTGGACTGTAATTGTATTTGTGATATTGTCAGATTCATGTGTGTGCACAAGTTGTGGGTTGTGGAACCCATATTCGCGGTTTTTATTCAATTATTGTTATTTGTTTAATGATTTTAAATTCTTTATCAAATGTGGTGGAAAATCTTCTTTATTTCTTGCTTAATTGGATTTTTAAACCCTTAATTTCAATTAAATTCTCTTTTAATTAATCTAAATATTCCGCCACGTCACCTCCCGTACTCCGGGGCGTGACACCATCGGAGTTGGACTCCGTGAATAGAAACATTGGCACGTTGTCATAGGTGACGATGTGTTAGATCGGGACATAAAGTGAATTGATTTGGATTAATAATTCTGTCTTGGCAAATTGATTCGCTTTAGACAGTCATTTGTATTGTATCTTAATCCTGAGATGAATAGTGGGCCCGTTGTCTCGACTTGTGTCTTTTAATGTACCAATAGATGACTCCCACATCTCTATAGTGGTATGCATGCCGGTACATTGGAGGCATGACTCTTGATAGCGTAGACTTGTTATTCATAGATATGGAATCCATTGCTCCTCTTTAGGAGTAATGATATCCTCTTATATGCGTTGTCCTATAATTGGAAAACTGGAGCGCTCAACCATTTGGATACATAGGTGAAACCGAATGGTATACTATCTTTGGATGGTAAGTTTTCTAATAGTGAGACAATGGAACGTAAGATAAAAATACTCGGGAAGGTAAGACAGAACTTGTCCTTAAACCGATTATGGATGATCATATGGGGATGCGATACACTATGATATGTCATAGAGACTTAGCTACACGAGCTTCGTAATTCTATAAAGTTCGAGAGTGCAGCTCCAAGCTTTTAGTGGAGTAGCGTTGGAGTTGATAATTATGAAATGTATATCTGGGATATTGGGTTTCATGATTATCATGAGCTTGAACTTTATAGGTCCATTTTGGTCCCCTTTGCTAGCTCACAAAGTCCTGTAACGACACGGCGTGCTTTTCCAATAATTGGTGACTTATGTCAGATTTATCAGATTGGTTTAAAATTTGTAAGAATCAAATAATTCATGTCTGTGTATTGGTTGAATTAATTTTGTAAGAAATTGGTTCAAGATAAACTTGTTGAATTATTGGATCAGATAATTCTTGTCTGTTTATCGGTTGTTTCAATTTTGGACAAATTAGAACAAGATAAACTTATAGAATTATTGTGAATTGATTTATTTTCTTAGAGATTATCTTGATAAAGTTTGTTTTGATCAGATATCTTCTCTATTGGGTTATTTGAATCAAAACTGAGACTTTATCCTTTAGAATCTCGGGTGGAAAATAAAAGATTTGCGGAGATTTTTTCTAGGGAGTTCGGCCTGCCGAATGACGTGGTCGGCCTGCCGAACTAGCCTCTTCGGCCTGCCGATCAGAATGTTCGGCCTGCCGATCAGCGGTAGATAAGATTATGCGTTTTCACTCGGATCTTATCAGATATTGATCCGAACTTGATTCTGTTTTGAGTTTTTGAGACCTAATCTGATATGGACTGACCCCAGGACCAATAGGTATAAAAAAGGGAGTGAGTCTCATGATTTACAGAGATCAATTTGAGAGATTAAGAGTGATACTCTTCTAGTGAGCATCTGAAAACTTCCTGAGAACTTTTGTTCACAAATCACGAACACTAGCTTTGGGTTCTCTCTATTGGTTGGAAGGAGAGTCACCAGTGGGAGAGCTGTACATGTGAGCCCACACTCACTCCAGTTGTGGATAGAGAATAGCAAAGAAGACCAGTTGGTTGAGGCTCTTCTGGAACGTTACTTCTCTACACGGATTGCGGAGGTTCTTCGGCACACTGAGGTTAGTAAGATCTGTCTAATTTATTTATATAACATGTCAAACTTGTGTTTTGAAAATTACTCTGATGAAAAAAAAATTTCAAATTCCGTTGCGCACTTTGTTTCCAACAGTTGTCACATATATACAGTGAAAATAAATTTAGCGTGATGCTCTCAGAACGCTAGAAGCTCGATGTTTCTTGCGGGCGTCACATATATACAGTGAAAATAAATTTAGAGTGATGCTCTCAAAACGCTAGAAACTCGATGTTTCTTCTTTTATTTTCCAACAAAAACATTTTTTATTGTTTTTTGAAACATTTTTTCTTTTAATTGTCTGAAGCATTTTTTCCCTCAAAAAATGCTTTTTATTTTTTTATTTTTTATTTTTATGTTTTCTTAGCATACTTAATACACTCGCATCAAGTACATGTTTTTTAACTAGTATACTTTTTAAATAACATAAAACACATGAGGGTACAAAAAGTTAAATATTGGTAAAGTCAAATGATAGGCCACTTAGAAGAATAGTTGGAGCCAACAATTTGGATTTAAGAACTGTAACATGTAAGAGCTTTACACTGTAGCATAAAAGTGTTTTATAGTATTCACAGTCATAACTAATAGTTAAAACTGCCCTCCAAGCGGCCTATACAACTTAAGGGACACTGACTAAATATACTAAAAGAGAAAAACAAATTTTCTAAAGTGATGTCATTGCTTGCAAACAATCATGCAAAACCATTGAGGATGTTCAAGTAAATATTATTCCTTCGGAAATTGATTTAAAAACAAAAGACGCAGCGGTGTCTTTAGCTAATGTCTGTATTACGCGCTTGAGAATCTCAAAGATTAATATAGGAAATAAACATCAGTTGTCCACAATGTAACTACACAAGCTAACTGCCAACAAAAAACCAACTTTTCAATTTAGATGCTATGGAAACATATGCGCCTGCAGCTAGAACTCGACAGATGCATGTGCAGGTTAATAACAATGGGGCACGACGCACGCATCTTCATGGCAAATAGAAAACCGCAATTTTGTGTTATAAATATTAAAATTATTTCCGACTAAGCACCGGCAACATTTTTTGTTTGTCAATATAATATTATTTATAGTGTATGTAAAACTCAATTTGTTTTAATGTAACACTTAATGAATGTAATCTACCACTTGTAATATTGAGGGTTATACTTTTAAAACTAAGCATATCACAAACGTACACACAATATTACATCTGTCAATGAAAAATGCTATAACTGTTGGATTGATTACGATGCCGGATTTAAGATTTTGTCTATAAATATTAATTTGGCATCTAAGCACTCGAGCTCTGATTCAGATAGCTTTTTCTGATAACGATAAGAGACATTATTTCTCAACACATGGGAATTAAATCTAATGGACCGGTGAAAGTTAAGTAAATGTCCTCTATAAATAAACAGCTTAAAGTAGAGACATTGAAACAGCATTATTAATAATTTGACGCTGTAGTTCTGCTGCCAAAAAGGTTAGATTAGCAACACCAAAAAAAAAAGGGGGGGTACATAACTGATGCATGTATCTAAAACTTTATATCTAACATGTTGCAACACAAGATTCTGATCGAAACAATCGATCTAGATGTTTTAGCGATGAGAACAACAGCTAATTTAAGAACTCCTTATTCAGTTACTCATGTAGAATTTAACATTTAACGCAGTTGAATCAACAGAATGTCTTGTGCATAACGTTGGCACCATACAGCTCTCCCACAGCACAAACAGACAAAAAACAAACGACAAAAACCAAAACCAAAACCAAAACGTTTTACTTTTTTAGTTTTTAAAGATAAAATGAGGCCCTAGCTTTACTTCGATCCTAAAATTTACTACACTATGCTTTCTATAGCAATAATGATTTCCAAATATATTCACTCCTACTTAATTCTCAGACCAATAATAGCCACCATCATTATTTGCTAAAAAATTATTTTCAGAAAAGTAAGGGCGAATTCTCAACCAAACTATTATATTTTGGTCAAGAAGTTTTAGCAAGTATGCATTACTGAAGAATTTGAAAATGAGCATGCTCCTCAGAGGCAACGTTAATTTACCCATGATAAAAGAAAAGCACAAAAGTATTGAAAAAGTATTGTGATTTTCTTATGGTGAAGCACATTGGTTTAAGAGAATTCTAAAGCTGTCATCTGAGAAAAATTCAAATAAAAACATGCATACTGACAAGATATGTACGTGTATGGAAATGCATTGTTTAGTGGTGTCAAGTGAATCACAAATCGCATTCAGACCACTTGAGGCTAAGTTCTGGACAATGAAAGTGAAATTTTAAGCAGCTGAGAAGTCGCCTGAAGAAATCACATAGAAATGATGTGAAATAAAAGATCATCCATAAAGGAAAAAGAGAAAAAGGGGAATACAAAATAGTACAATATATGGCACTTGACGAACTAATTAACAATGACTGATGTGCCATGAAGATTGCTTCCAAGCAGTGCACGACAAGGAAAAGCCGACAGCAACTTGTGCAGGCAAGATTCATATCGATGGCACATCCACATGACTCTTCCATAAAAGAGAGATCTCAACGGTCTATCCATCTATGTCAAGAATTGTTTCTATGTTTTCAGCGTACATCTCAATTATGACGTCCTGTTCCTGATATGAAGCTCGATCTATAGCTCCGTGTCTGAATAAATTGGATAAATATGGAGTACATATGTCATAAAAAAGACAGATCCTGTTCTTTTAAAAATAATAGTCTAATCATGGAGAACAAAGGGAAGAATGATGCCTTAAGAAGGCATACCTATCATCTGACTTCAGAAAATCAGAGGCAATTAAGGTGATCCTTTTCTGCGGGCAAATTCAGTGCATCCATCCCATTGAATGACCATCTGCTGCATATGGCTCTAGAAATCCAACAAACTGAAAGGATTAAGCAAGGAACATGAGTTGTACTATAAATGATTGCTTCTTTCAAGGTAATATATTTGGATGTGAAAATTCCAAAACAGAAAATCTTAATACGATAAGCTATATCGGAATCGAGTAAAAATTTAATTTAGTAAACCACGGTACATGGCATTAGAGCTTTGTGAGTGCACGGAAGACTTTTATTTTACATTCTATTTGATTTTTTCATAATTACCGTCAGATTTCTTAAAAAAAATATAATGCTAATAACCCTTCCTGGTAGTATATATTATTTTAATGGTCCTTCCTTGGTAACTAGCATAATGCAAACACAGGAATCAGGTAGTGTGTTAATGCTAATCCAATTTTCCTACTTCATCATTTTATTCCCACTACCCCAGACTAGAAATGAGCCCTAAATCTAATCATTTCCATACCTTATTGCCTTCTTTAGACCACCTAGCACCATATCCATCAGCAACCCTTATTTCAAAGACGTCGCCATGTGGTGGAACAATATGCAAGTTTATCCAGGAACAGTTAGTTATTAAGTGAGTGATGACATCCAAAGCAGCCCTGTTTTTCTCAGAATCTAGAAAGAGCAAGGAGAAACACGGAAGTAAAATGATTATTATTCAAGAAATACAGAAATAAGGTAAAATATTTTGCAGAATAAACGAATGGAACTTCACTAACAATAGCCAGATTAAGTTCATCTAAAAGAATGTAAACAAAATAAACAACAATACAGTCGGAATTTGCAGGATATGATTTTTATTTCATGAAGAAACCTGGACTTATTTTCAATGGTTATGTTCCAATAGTTACACTTCTAATAAGGCCATATTTAACAACAATTGATGAAGTGACATGATAAAAATTCAATCCCTTCAATCATCATAAATTTTTTGACAACCACTCAATTAATTACAGCTGTTTGATTTATATCACATGATTAATAACACCAATTATATTGGATTTATAGATGTTTGCATTTGTAGAGCTTGATCGCAAACATACAAGGCTTATGTCAAAATTTTAAGGGCCAGGTAATCAGCACCAAAAGTACCTTAATTTCTACACTTGACACAATCGTTTTAGGGGGAAAAAAATAGTAATAATAAAACATACAAACAAGCGAGCAAGCAAACAAATGAAAAAAGTCAACTGAGACAATACGTTACAACCCTATTTAATTCTTTCTACATGATAGATACGGGATTTTCAATTTTTTCCCCTTTCACCTTTGGCAAATGCCAAATATAGCAGAATGATGTCATACATACTCCAACATCCATCATTCTAGCCAACTGGTTCTAGCCCAATTGGTAAAAGTGGGGTGGATCAAATGAGATACCAATTCAAATCCTCGGAACAACCAGCCTTGTGTCAAAAATAAATAAATAACCATTAACCTGAGTCATTTTTAACCATAGTTTTACCATTTTCTAAAGATCTTTTAAGACCATTAATAAAGTTCCCCATCATAACATGTATTAAACAAAGTCCCATTCGATCCTGAGCATAAAAATAAAAAAGCTTCAAGAAGATTTCAATGTGATCACTCAATATGAGAACAATGTGAAAAAAAGGAGAAACAGATGAAGGATGATCTGAATCATCTGATACAATTAAAAACAAATTCCTGTCCAACACCAGGGAAACAAGAGCATAGATTCAGATAACATAATGCAAACATAAATGCAAGTAGATGAAGAAACATTTACAAGTTTCAAACTGGAGAAAGAAATATATTTGAAAAGAGTGATATTTCATTGCAAAGGAGTACAAGAAACCCACCAAGATCTTCAAAGCTGGAGGAAAAAAAAATACTTGCCAGGAAAAGAATAAATAGAGTGAAAAATTCATGTCTCAAATATTTAAACAAAAATTTTGAACACAGAACTCACCAGTTCCATCCAACGTACCCCAATATTTATTCCTACTCCTATGGGCAAGTTTGGCCAAGGCCCGAGCCCCATGGGTCAATGTGCTACTTTTTACCTAAACCCAGAAAGGATTAAATTCATAATCGGAGATATAAATTAAGCTGGCTAGCCAGGCAATTGTTTGTTATCCGTTAAAGGATACTGAAGTATAACCTTCGTAATGATCATCTCTAATTAAAATTTTGGAACAATGTGCCATAAATAGTGTTTTTCCTATTTGTTTCAAATTTTTTAGATATTGATATTTCGCTTCAACCATTTCCAAAATATCTCACAAACAGTGAAGAGCATATAACATTTCAGAAACGTTTCTTTATGCTTGACATTCAGTCATTAACTTACACCTATTTTATACGGCAGCATAAATGATGATAGAAGAGCAGATCTTGGTGGGGGGAGTGCATGTTCAATAGTCCCAGTTGTATTTGCAAGACCTAGTAGACCTTGAACACCTCCATAATTCAATCCCTAATGAAAGAAGAAAACCAATAAGTAACCCACACAATGCCACAGATCAGACATGCTGGTGAAATGGCAATGATAAATATAAAGTTGCCGCTTCAATTAAAAAAAAAAAAAAAAATTGGATAAGAAATAAATAAATTCTATTCATGTAGAGGAAAGAATACAAAGAAATACGGTAAGGCCTTTCGTTAGCACAATTCTTTTCATAGGAACTGAAAATTTTACAGGAATACTTGAAACAACACAGCAAAAATTATTCCGGAAATAAGTCCGAGTACAGAAATCAGTAATCAAAGCAGCCTTTGATAGCATGAGAGCATGCCCTCCACATAAGAGAATTAGAGAAGCATGTATACGTGATTGCTTATAATCTGAGGAGCATAAAAGTAGAACTTTTGTTTGCATGAAGACACATAATTAGTAGAAGTAATAATATCATATAATTCTCAGAGACTTTGTCGCCACAAATACGGAGTATTTGTGAAAGATGGGACACTAGCTTGAACCATTAGACAAGGAGGGGAGAAGAGAAAGAAAACTAGACAACCAAATTTGCAACAAAACTTATTAATGCTGTAATTAGGCATCCCTGAAAATATGTAGCCCTCATAAAGAGCTATAACCAAGTGAATGCACTTGCTACTAACCATTAGCTAGTAAATGTTGGCCAAGCTCAAATGTGAAGGCGGCAAAATCGGGCAAACTCAAGCCAAATTCATGGCTAAGGGGAAAAGCCAAAAATTGAAGAAAATACACAACTTGAATTTCGATAATCTCAATATACAAGTCTAACAATTATAGTAGCTCATATTGGAATTTATAGTCCATCCTCCAAACAATACCAAAATCACTACGAAGGTTATATGACACACTAAACTTTTTTTATATATGAAACAAACCTAAAATAAAAGGCGTACAATGGAGACCAGGCGTCCTGAAGCATAGAGAACATAGAGTCGGGGGAACCATAGCCCTAGATGGAAAAACATGGAACAAACAAAAGCAAAACTCAAAACAAAGAACACCAAAGAACAAACAAGAATGCAAGTATAAAAAGCACTAGAAAACTAAATTCTCCTGCATTAGTACACCCAAGAACTCAATCTCGAGCTCGGCAGAAGCACAAGAAACATGAATATGATGTAGCAAGCGGTAGTCCTTGGCAAGGGAGTCAAAATTTAATAGGTCCCAATGGAATATAAAATTAAACCTCGCTAAGGAAATGATAATTATTGAATATAGGCGTGAGCAAAGGTCATTTGCCTACAGGATTGGTTCTAATTAATTAGTTATCGACTTTAAAACCTAGTACACACTAACACTAAACATAAATTGGAGGTTTTGAATTCAATTAACTAAACTAGTAAATTAAAGAAAAGCAGAAAATAAATAAATAACTATTAAATTAATCACAAAATTATTCTCAATTTTCTATAGAAACTACTAACTGTAAATAACAAGCAACTCTGATACCCCAATCTTTTCTGTTGGAAAACAGAGCTAGAGGTATTTTAATTAAGAATACTTTTGACAACTATTAGGAAGATGGTGTAGAATATTCTTACAGCTATTAGGACAGGTGTTAGGATAGCTGTTAAGTTTCAATTTAGTGGTTGCTGAGTTGGGATTTGCTAACTTTGGCAATATATACTTGTAACAATGTGTTATTAGATAATAAGAGTGAATCAATTTATTTTTCCTAAAAACTACCTGGCATCAGAGATTTAAGGTTTGAAATCTCTAGGAAATAACATTACCGGCCTTAACCGCCACTGCTTCGACCTTAATCGCCAGACCTAATCTTCGTCAACCATTCATTGTCAACTTTCTCCCGGTTTGTCCCCTTATCGCCAGAAATAAACCAATATTCTGTGAAAAAGTTTGAACTCACCGAATGTAAAAAATTCGACCATTCATTGTCGACTTTCTCGCGGTTAGGCCTTCATTGCCTCCCTTCCAGACTGTTGCAACTCATTGAAATGCCGCCGCCGACCACCACAGAACTTGCCGACGACCATTCACCTCTGCACAAAAGTCGCCGCCGCCTCCTGTCGCTCGCTGCCAATCGTCGCACAACCTCTCCACCACTCTTCTTCTCATCGCGATCGCCTCCTTCGTTGTTCACCATCATCACCAAAGCCCCTCCCCTAGCCTACCAAAAACAAGGTACTGCCACTACTAATATATGCTAAAAGAAATGATCTGTCGTTCAATAAAAAAAAAAAAAAAAACAACAACAACCAATAACACCATCAACCTTCATTACTCTGTTTTCAGAGAATAAAACGGTGTTTTTTTTCAGCCTTCATTACTGTGTCACAAAACTTTCATTTCGGCCTTCATTGCCAGTGATGATGAGTTCACGGAAGAAGATCTCTCAGAGGATGAGCTATTTGAGGATGATGAATTCCTTAACGACGGGTCAGATCCCAAGTCAAGATTGTTTTTTGACAGATAAAGCTCTCTATTACTCAGCCTACGCTGTTGTATATCTTTTGTTGATGTATTACAGGAAGTGTGACGCTCCTGGTAGACTTGATTATACCCCTTTTGTTATATAATACGGAAAGTGTTGGACACCACCAACAAACTAGTATATGTTATCTCATGCATGTATTATGAGAAGTGTTAGATACTCTTAGTAGATTTTATCATACAACAGTTCCACAGATATAAAGATATATCCACATGATACTACAGGAAGTGATGCACATTCCCGATAGCTATCTTAAAAGTTTATGTTTGTATGATTTTATGTAATGCAATGACTACAATTCAATGTGCCCATTTTTATGATATGATTTAAATACGATTAAGAACTATGACTTGTGATTAACGTCTGATGGAGAGTGTCGCAACGGGAGATGATGAGTGGAGATAAGGAATGAATACCACACGCATGTTATTTCACACTTAGATTGTAAATTATGACTTTTAATTGTGTAATTAGTATGATTGAAATTTTAAATGTATGTTTTGAAGACCGAGATTGTAGTCCTACAACCTCAATCCGTATAACCTTTAGACTAATATAATAGTACAATATATTATAATTTATATTGCAATAAAAGCAAGAACAGTTTAATTAAAATTAATTAGTAAGGTTATTTAATTCAGTAATGTATTTTGAAAAAAAAACATTCCGTAATATTAAATAATCTTCTTAATAAGCATATGTTTAAGTAGTTTAAGTAATGGCCACGTAGATAAAGTCGTTAGACATTCAATCCGTGTTGCCCTCATTGCCAATCTATTATATGTCTGTCTTCTAAATTCCTATAGGGATGACAAAGAAGATTGAGAAGCTAAGGAGGAATTTTCTGTGGAAGAATTACTCAAAACATAACATATCGCATCTCGTGGCTCGAAAGCAGGTGTGTTTGCTGAAGATGGAAGGTGGTTTTGGGATCGGCAGAAAGGAATAAGGCATTTCTCGCTAACTGGTTATGGAGTTTCCTTTGAAGCAAAATTTATTGTGGCACAAAGTAATCAAAAGGAAATATGGTTTGAATCCTAACAACTAAGACTCCAGGGAATCCAATAGAACTACCTTTAGAAGCCCGTGGAAGTCGGTTCAACCTATTGCTGAAGGATTTTTTCCAACATGTTAGATGGAAGATGGGTTTTGAAGATTCTATTAAATTTGGGAAGAACACCTAGTGTGTGGAGTCACTGTTGAGGGAGAGATTCTTGGCTTCATACCGTCTTTCTATTCTACATGAGATGCCTGTAGTGAACTTTGTTTTAGATTCCACCAATTCTGCTATGGAGGCTAGTCCTGGGGCTTTAAATTTAGAAGAAGTCCAATAGATAGGGAATTAAGGGAGGCTTCAGAGTTGGTTACCATTCTGGAGGGAGCCATTATTAGGGAGGGAATTTAAGATAGGTGCGTTTGGTGTCCAGATTCCAATGGTCTTTTTTCAGTGGTCTTTCTCGTCCTACTTAAATCATGATCCCTCATTAGCATCTTTTCCCTTGTTTAATTGTATATGGAAAACCCGGGTACCTTCTAAGGTTCAAGTATTTTGCTGGCTTCTTGCTCTTGATAAACTGAATACTCATGACTTGATGCAGCGTAGGAACCCTTTTGTTTTCTCTCGGCTGGTGTATTTTGTGCAAGAATTAAGAAGAAACAGTGAATCATTTATTTTTACATTGTTCTTTTTCTCGACAAATCTGGTTGCTGTTTCTAAAGGAATTCATATCTTGTTGGATAACCCTAGGAGTTGCAAGGACTTGTCTTGGCTTCCTCCTCCATATGATTCCAGTTCTAGGAGAAATTTTGAAGAAAAACTGTCATTTAAACGATTCTTCAGGGCATTTGGCTGGAAAGGGACCATAGGATTTTTGATGAATGTAGGGACAATAGTTTTGTTGTGTGGAATAGAGTTAAATCTTCGGTTTCTTTGTAGGTATACAGGGAAAAAGAATTTGGTAGTCCAATTTTTTCAGATCTAGTTACAAATTGGGCTCCCTTTTTGTAGCCCATCTCTGTTCTTGTAACATTTTTTTGAGGAAATCTCTTCCACCTTTTTGTACTCATCTTTTTGAAATTCAATAGTCTCGTTTGATATTGTTTTGAGAGTTTTTGGAAATATTTTTACACGCTTTTGAAAACACAAATTTTAAACAAACTCCCAGCACAATTCCCAAAAAATTCTTATTTTCCAAAACAAAACCATTTTCATATATTTTGAAAACACCATCAAACGGGAATATATTCAACTTCTTGTTTCCAAAAAAAAAAAAAAAGAAAGAAAGACAGAAAGAAAGAAACTTATTGGACAAAACTCACCTTGCAAAACCAGCTTGCAAAAGAAAGGGATCCAAGGGCTTATAAACACATAGATTATCATCCCATGTCAGAATTGCTTCTCTAACACTCAACCATGCTCCACAACCACCAACATCTTACCATACTACATCCAATCCCATGATCCATCCGTAGCAACATAGTGGTTTGTAACAATCCACCACAATTGGGCCCAAATCAAGCGTTGCACCGATTCATAATATCAAGGTACCTTAATCTAGCCTCGAATGCAACCATTTCAACTCGAACTTGGGTTGTGGTAGTCTGGCTTTGATACCAACTATTACAAACCTATTTGATAGAACCCACTCATGCAAGACCAGTTCGCAAGAGGCAACCCAGGTGCTAAAAAGCCAACTATCTTATAATCATTCCATGGGAGACCTTTGGAATCTAACAATATCATAACATAAATTAGTAATAGGCTAATTACTTAATGTAGTTGTTACTTGTTAATTCAACATTAATAACATGTTGAATTAGACAGATGTCTATCCTATATCCTAATTAGCAATTTATTATCATTAGGGAAGCATGACAAATGTTCACCTATTCCGGTGGACTCTTCAGAGTCACATTCGTATGTAAAATAAAAGAATCCTTTCAGCTGCAGTAGAAAATATACCAATTTCCAAACCAACGGAGATGCAAGACAAACAAAAGGTATAAAAAACACAGCCATTCTTGATTGAAATCATGTTGTTCACGTATAGCCATAAGAATGCAGCTATAAAGAAACTCACAGAGAGTATAGTAGCCAGTGAAGCGTAAGGCTGAGAAGCCACTTTTGAAACGCAAATTGCAAGGACACCATTTGACTTTTCCTTATCTTCTGTGTAAAACTTTCTATAGATTTGCACGCCTGAACCGCAAGTTCATTAGCCACACAGTAATATGTGCAAATCTAAAGTCAAAATACAATGACCAAAACCTAATTGAACGAAAGGTAGCTTAGGACAAACAAACGCAACACACACACACACAAAATAAAAAAATAAAAAAAAAGTGAAAGGAAAAAATAAGACTTTTGACCTCCAGGAGCAGACAACTTTGGTATTTTTAATAGAAAACAAGATTGAGATTACATGCTAATTTGAGTAAATGAAAATATAGGCTCCAGGTAATAGCCAAATATTCTCATCATGAACAACCCAACGACCGTGCATTGGAGAGTTACTGAATATTAACATATTTTACTATGGCAAGTCATTGGCATTCACAGCCATCGTGAGTCAACTAAATAAAGATGATCACCTTCTTCGATGGATTTAACTCCTGGAAGGACTTTTGCAAGACCTTCTAATTCCAACATGTCAGAAAATGAAGCATACCAGTGGACGTCCTGCAAATTCATAACTACTTAATTCATTTAAATCAGAGTCCACATGATATAGAGAAGCACGTACCAAAAACACAAACTGAGAGACACCTGAACTTCAAATACCAAGCTTTCATTAAAAAGAACAAAACTTCCTGGTTTGATTCTGCGCCACAAAAAAAAAGGTAAATAGAGTAACGAAGAGGACGAAATAAAAAATATAAAATATAAAATAAAAAACTCTAATCGCTCTTATTCAAAAGAGAACTATATATTTAAAGCCCCCCAATGTTTTAAATTGTGCAATATGACATTGAGGCATTTTCCCTTTGTGAGACGACGCGTAAGCCTCAAGACGTTTTGAGGCATAAGCCTCAATATAAAACCATATAATAATTTAAAGAACATGAAAAATCATGCATTTAAAAGCAATAGTTATAAATCATTGTTAGCATATCTATAATTGTCTTTTTAGGTGTTTTATGTCTTATGATTATTAGAATCCGAGTAGGAGTCTGTTTCCTATGTTTTAGGGAAGTTTGTTAGTTAGGAAAGTGAACATCTGCCAAGTTAGAAAATAAAAGGCAGGTAGTACACGTTATTTTGTTCAGTTTTCAGATTAATAAAAGAAGGCAGTGTTATTTCGTTTGGCCCCTCTGGTTTGTTTACATGGTATCACAGCGAATTCAGAATTGAGAGAAACGATGGCTAAAATGACTATGACTGGAACAAGGAGAGTTAAGGGTTCTAAAGTTGCATCTGGCACTCTTCAACTAGCCTCTACAATTGTTCCCACTGCAATATCTGAAAATTCCAATCATACCTCTACAAATTGCCACGTACAAATTGAATGGGACAAATTTGCTAAAGTGGTCCCATTCCATTCTAATGGTGGTACGAGGGAAAGGAAAACTAGGCTACTTGGATGGCACTATCACCCAACCCGGTAGTGATGATCCTACCTATCCAAATTGGGAGGCTCAGAATTCAATAGTATGGCGTGGCTGATTCATTCTATAGAGGATAATATTGCTACATTATATCCTATTTCTGACAGCCAAAAAGATTTGGGATGCCGTGAGTCACGGCATAAATGTCCTACTTTGATTTGAAGAAAGGAATGTTTGGCTTCAAAGCAGCACAAATGTCCTACACAACACGTTCTCCTGGTAAGATTTGACCCATATATTGTTAATTTTAAAACTTAAATTTGATATATTACATTAGTATTAATTCATCCTTTTTTGTTGTTATTGTTGTAACCTAGAGCGTTGGTGGTATCAATTTGGAGATGATACACCAGAATTAAAAGCCTTTGCAATCAAAGTTCTAAGTCTTACTACTTTAGCATCTGCATGTGAACGTAATTGGAGTGCATTCAATCAAGTGCATACAAAGAAAAGGAATCGATTGCATACAAGTAGAATGAACAAGTTGGTGTATGTTATGTTCAACAAGGGATTGAAAGGCAGATTCCTCAAGTTGAAGTCAAGGAACAATGGTGATGAGAAATTTGATCCTTTGCTTGTTGAAGACACGCCATCAGATAATGAATGGTTAATTGAACAAATTGAAGGAAATGGGCATGAAAATAGTATGAGTGGTGATGAGAATGAAGCAACAATTGAAGGGGATGAGGCAGGTGAAAGTTCAAGATCATCCAAAGGAAAGAAAAAGAGTGGCTCCTCATTAAAGTCAACTCTAACAACAATAGGTAATTATAGAGAATTACATAATTATGTTATTAGCTTATTACTTCATTGGTCACACAAGTCACTCAAAATTTTATCAACATTGATGTAGGAACTAAGAAGAAAATGGCGGTGATTGAAGAAGAGGAAGAACAAGAAGAAGATTGGAATGATGACGATGATATGGATTTGGAAGATAATAATGATGAAGAAGATGAGGATGAGGACGAGGATGATGATCGAAACTTCAATTTTTGAGGGCTTTAGACTTAAATTGCTTCGTGTGTGTTTTGTTTGTTATGGCATAAACTAAGTGTATCTTTTATTTGTTATGACATGTTTATGAATTTTATTCAATTTTATGATTTTTTTTTTTTTTTTTACATTCGAGGCTTACGCCTCGATCCGCCTCGAGGCTTACGCCTCGCCTCGATTAGACAAATCGCCTCAGTTCCCGTTTACGCCTTTTAAAACATTGGCCGTGACTTTGGCATATTCAAATCTCAAAAACTCATCCCAGATGTTCGAACTTAGAAACAAAGCACTTAATCTGAGACAAGGAGAGAATAATGTCACTCGGTGTTACAATGACTTGACAAAACTTTGGCAGGAGAAAGATTTATTCACCACTTCGGCATGGAAAGATCCTGATGATGCAGTACTCTATAGGAAGATGGTGGAAAGCGATCGGATTTATGACTTCCTTGCAGGACTTAACAAGGATTTAGACGGTGTGAGAGGGCGACTACTCGAAGTTAGACCCTTACCCAAAATTGAAGAAATCTTTGCTGAAGTCCGTCAAGAGGAGAGCCAACGCAGGGTAATGCTAGGCGGATCGACTATCCCTGTAGTAGATACCTCGGGCCAGACTGCTAAAAGCAATGAGAATCGCAATGAACGCAATGGAAACCGAACAAGTAACCCTAAGGGATACAACAAATGGTGTGACCATTGTTATAAACCATATCATACCAAGGAAACTTGTTGGAAATTACATGGAAAACCAACAAATGCACCTAATCGGTCACGTGGACATGATGGAAGAGAATTTCAGATCTCCTCTGAGTCAACACGGAGTCACAACTTGAAGTATCTGTGGCCTTCACTAAAGATCAATTGGAGTAGCTTTGGAATTCTTGAATGAGTCTCATCCAACGTCAACATCATTTATGGCACAAACAATTATTTTTTTGACTGGTTTCAATAGTCTAACCAAAAAATGTGAGCCTTGGATTATTGACTTAGGGGCCACTGATTATATGACGAGGTGTGGAAAATTATTTACTACCTATGTTCCAAGTCCCGAAAATCATAGGGTCAAGGTGGTAGATGGGTCTTTCTCAGTTGCTGCAGAAATAGGAACTATTAAACTTGAGCCTAGTATTTTATTCAAAGCTGTTCTACATGAGCCGAGTTTATCTTGCAATCTTTTTGTCTATTAGCAAGATCACAAAAGATTTGGATTGTTTAGTCAATTTTTCTCCATCTGTTTGTATTTTCTAGGACCAGATTTCGAAGAGGAAGATTGGCAGTTCTAAGGAGGGTTGATGGTCTACTATTTTGAGGAAGATGTTTCTGTGAGTGGGCATGCATAAAAGGCTGTAATTCTAGGACTCAAAAGAATAATATTTTTACATTATAGATTAGGTCCTTCAAATTTTACATATTTGAAATTCTTGTTTCCGTCGTTTCAAAAGAATGATTCATTTCAATGTGAGATTTACCAATTGGTCAAACATAGACATCTTTCTTTTCTTCCCCAACCTTATCATGCTTCAAGACCATTTGTGTTGATTCATAGTGATATTTGGGGTCCCTCTCGGGTTTTTAAGTGTTACAAATAGGAGATGGTTTATTACATTCACCAATGATCATACCCGTGTGTTGGGTGTATCTCCTAAAGGATAAATCTGAAACTAAAACTGTGTTAAAAAATTTTCATGCTATGATTAAAACCCAATATAGTGAAGATATTAAAATACTTCGTACCGACAATGGCATAGAGTATTTCAATACAGTTCTTGGGAATATTCTTCCAACAACTAGAATCATTCATCATAGTTCTTGTGCGAGTACACCACAACAAAACGGTGTGTCTGAACATAAAAATTGCCATCTTTTAGAAGTAGCACGTTCATAAAATTTTACGTCCAATGTTCCAAAACGGTTTTGGGGGGATGCAATTTTGACTGCCTATTATTTAATTAATAGGATGCCATCTCGTGTTCTAAACTATCAAACTCCACTAAATTATGTCAAAATCCTATCCTAATTCATGTTTTTTTTTCAATCCTGGATTTAAAAATTTTCATATGTACATCCTTTGTTCATAATCTTGAACCAAATCGGAGTAAACCTGATCCACGATCTTTTAAGTGTATACAAAAAAAAGGTTATAGATGTTATTCACCAAAAAAACAATATATTTTCTCCAGAGATGTTACATTCTGTGAAGATAAACATTTTTATGCAAAAGATTCTTCTCAAGGGGAGTATCCACAAGATTTGCTGCTATCAGATTTCAGTTCAAATTCTAAATCTAATCTTTGGAAATATTTTTGGGATTTTTCCCCTGATTTTTGCCCTTTGCAACAAAGCAGTCAAAATTCTTCTCAAGTTTCAAATTCTGAATCACCCTCAAATCTTGAGTATTCGAACCTACATGATCCACCACTTCAAAATCGCCCTCCAGATTTGGTTCTATGTCCAGATTCATCTGTGTCAAATTCTCCTCAAAATCCTCCTTAAAATCCTTCTTCTCAAAATCCTTTAAATCTCCAAAATCTCACACAAAATCTAACATCACAAGATTCTCCCACGCAAGAAGCAAAGAATCTTTCTTCCACTGATTCCGATTTTGTTGGGTCAACAACTCCTTTTCAAACCTCAAATGTTCCCTCAAATTCGAAATTCCTTATCGACCGAAATATTCTCTTCCCACCTAAGCAAATTTCATGTTCTAAAAATAAAACTTCCTGATCAATTAAAAATTCAAACGACAAGGAGAAAATAAGATACAACCGTTTGAATTTACTTACTCACAAAGACAACACCCAAAGTAGAAGTTCCAGACACCACCACGCACTGCCAAGATTCCAAATTGAAATCAGGTTTGAATGCACGATATGGGGATGTTGGTGATTTTCCAATTGCAATCAAGAAGGGGACCCAAACATGCACAAAGCATCCAATATCAAAGTTTGTGAGTTAGTCACTTTTCTAGACCAATTTAGGCTCTTGTATCTAGCCTAGCAAAAGAGGAAATTCCCAAAACAATACAGGAGGCGTGGGGCAGTCTAGTGTGGAGAAAGGCAATCAAAGAAAAGATGGATGCACTCGAAAAAAATGGAACATGGGAGATTGTTCAGAAACCAAGTGAAAAGGTCCCCGTGAGATGCAAGTGGGTCTTTACGATCAAATATAAGGCGGATGGATCCATTGACAAATACAAAGCGAGGCTTGTTGCAAAGGCTATACTCAAACATATGGTAGAGATTATCAAGAAACATTCGCACTAGTGGCAAAGATAAATACTGTACGTGTTCTACTCTCTCTCGCTGTAAATTTAGATTAGTCACTGCAACAATTAGATGTAAAAAATGCCTTCTTGAATGAGGACTTGGAGGAGGAGGTGCACACAGATTTGCTGCCTGGATTTGATGAAAAAAAGGAAACATGGTAAGGTATACAAGTTAAAAAAGTCTTTGCATGGATTAAAGCAGTCTCCAAGGGCATGGTTTGATCGATTCACCAAAGTAATCCAAAGACTGGAGTATAAGTAGGCTCATGCAGATCATACTCTATTTTATAGACACAAGGATAACAGAAATATTATTCTTATTATCTACGTTGATGATATAATTTTAACAAGAGATGATACAACTAAGAGGGAGAATTTGAAGCAAAAGTTGACTGCAAATTTGAAACGAAGGATCTCGGAAGTCTAAGATATTTTTTGGGTATGGAAATTGCAAGGAATAAAACTGGAATTTCTGTATCACAGCGAAAATATATTTTGGACTTATTGGCAGAGACAGGAATGATGGGGTGCAAATCTACAGAAACTCCTTTGGGATCTACTGCAAGGCCAAGTGAAACAGAAGAGTGATCTAGTTGATTGTGGGAGATATCAGCGTCTTGTTGGGAGACTAATCTATCTTTCACACACAAGGCCCGATATTGCCTTTGCTGTGAGTCGGCTAAGTCAATATATGCACTCGCCCACTGAGGCTCACATGGAAGTAGTGTACAAGATTTTAAGGTACCTAAAGGGGACACCAGGCCGTGAACTGTTTTTTAAAAGGAGTGAAGAAAGGAGCCTAGAAGTATACACTGATGCGGACTGGGCGGGTACAGCTGAAGATAAGACGTCAACCTCCGGATATTATATATTTGTCTGGGGAAATTTAGTGACCTGGAGAAGCAAAAAACAATCTGTTGCGGATAGTAGCGCAGAAGCCGAATTAAGGTTAGTGGCACATGGAGTCTGTGAGATATTGTGGCTAGAGACATTGGTAGAAGAGTTGAAAATAAAGATGGGACTTCCTCTACGGATATAATGCAATAATAAGGCCACAATCAATATTTCGCATAACCCAGTTCATCACAATCGAACCAAACACGTTGAAGTTAATTGGCATTTTATTAAGGAGAAGATTGAGAATGGAACAATCTGCATATCTTATGTACCAACTTCAGAACAAGCAGCAGACATACTCCCTGAAGGACTTTCAAGATCTTTGTTTGAGAAGTTTGTAGACAAGATAGGAATGTTCAATCTGTACAGTCTAACTTAAGGGGGAGTGTTAGCATGTCTATAATTGTCTTTTTAGGGGTTTTATGTCTTATTATTATTAGAATCCGAGTAGGAGTCTGTTTCCTACGGTTTAGGGAAGTTTGTCAGTCTGTTTCCGCAAACTGTTCATTCAGCATCAAACTGAATCATCCTTCTCTATCATATCCACTGGATCAGTGGCACACAAAAGTAATATCACACATGCTCTTAATGTTAAAGGCAAAAGGCCAACAGTTTGGATAGTTGATTATGGAGCATCTAGCCATATGACTGGAGACTCAAGTTTATTTTCTACTATTAATCCATGTAAAGAAAATTGGTATGTTCGAATTGTTGATGGAACACAATCTCAGGTTGATGGAGTTGGTATAGTGAAGATAACCAAGGATTTGATCCTTCACTTAGTGTTATATGCTCCCCAGCTAGATTGTAATTTATTTTCCATTAGTAAGCTCACAAAGGAACATAATTGTGTCACTAAATTCTTCAATAATTTGTGTGATTTTCAGGATATGGATATGGGAGGATGATTGGTACAGCTAAGGAGTGCTTGAGGTTATACTTAGTAACAATAACTCTCCAAGTGGAATGTAAAGAAAATTGGTATCTTCGAATTGCTAATGGAATACAATCCGGGTTGATGGAGTTGGTACAGTGAAGTTAACCAAGGATTTGATCCTTCACTCAATGTTATATGCTCCCAAGCTAGATTGTAATTTATTATCCATTAGTAAGCTCACAAAGGAACATAATTGTGTCACTAAATTCTTCAACAATTTGCGTGATTTTCAAGATACGGATACGGGGAGGACGATTGGTACGGCTAAGGAGTGCTCGAGGTTATACTTAATAACAATAACTCTCCAAGTGGACAAGTTCATCAAATTGGGAGTCTAGGTTTTCATATTTCATCCTCTAATGGTTTTCCTCCTTCAGTCAATAATGAAGCCATGATGTGGCACTTTTGTTTAGGTCATCCAAATTTCTTGTATCTGGCAAAACTGTTTCCATTACTATTTAAGAATAAAAATCCAAGCTTGTTTCAGTGTGGTGTGTCAATTTTCAAAGCATATCCAAAGTAATTTTCAAATTCAACGATACAAATCTTCTCGTCCTTTTGCAATGGTTCACAGTAATGTGTGGGGTCCCTCTCGAATAAAAACTATTTTAGGATTTCATTGGTTTGTGACATTTATAGATAATCATAAACGAAAGACTTGGGTATTTCTCTTAAAAGAAAAACCTGTAAGTCAGTCAAGTCTTTCAAAACTTCAAAATATGATCCAAACTCAGTTTCAAACTAAAATTCAGATTTTGACAACAGATAATGCCAAAGAATATTTTAAATCCATCTTGGGGGAATATTTGTTGAGTAAAGGTATTGTTCATCAAAGTTCTTGTGTTGATACTCCACAACAAAACAGTATTGTAGAACAAAAAAACAGACACCTTCTTGAAGTTGCTAGATCTATTATATTTTCAGCCAATGTTCCCAAATATTTTTGGGGGGATGCCATACTCACAGCGTCATTCTTAATAAATTGCATGCCCTCTCGAGTTCTCACATTTAAAACTCCACTTCAAGCTCTCTTGGAAACATATCCCACGTCTCGTCTTGCATCTACCATCCCACTCAAAGTATTTGGGTGTTCAGCCTTTGTGCATATTCACTCATCCAATCGTGGGAAGTTAGATCCTCGGGCAATCAAATGCATTTTTTTGGGCTATTCATCCAATCAAAAAGGGTACAAGTGCTACTCTCCAATCGCTAGAAGGTACTATAATTCTACAGATGTTTCCTTCTTTGAGAATCAGCCTTTTTATCCCAATCCTACCATTTAGGGGAAGAGTGACTACAGTAAAGAATGTCAGTCCTAGGATGTCGAGAGTGAATCATCACAAATAATTCCCAGTTTTCCCACTTCTCACCCCACTTCTTACTCTAAGAATGCCGAACCTCAACTATCCATTGATCTCCAAAATTCTCCTGCACCTAACACACAAGGAAATACTCCTAATTCACCCGGTTCCATACCTGTAGTGTCTGTCCCACCTTCAGACTCACCAATGACTAACGAACTAAGTGTCCATTCCAGGAGAGAAAGCGTACAACCTCAGGCACATGCTAAACCTGACCAAGAGCCCAATCCAGATTCATTGAATGAAGGTAACACAACTTCTAAACCCCCTACTAGTGACTCTATCACTAATGATTTGGGCTGGCCAATTGCTTCAGGAAGGGAGTGCGATCTTGCACTCAACATCCAATTCGTAATTACATCTCTTACTCAAATCTTTCACCAAAGTTTCAAGCCTTTGTTACGAATCTAGATGCCTTACAGGTTCCCACTAACATTCAGGAAGCTCTCAAAGATCCTTCATGGAAGGCAGCTGTATTTGAGGAGATTCCGGCACTAGAAAAGAATCAAACTTGGGAACTCACTAATCTACCTCTAGGAAAGAATCCAGTAGGGTGCAAATGGATATTTACAATGTAAGTGTAAGGAGGATGGAAGTGTTGACAGATACCAAGGCCAGGCTTGTTCCAAAAGGCTTCACTCAGTCCTATGGCATTGACTACCAAGAAACCTTTACACCGGTAGCAAAACTCAACACAATAAGGGTTCTTTTATCTATTGCAGCTAATCTTGACTGGCCACTTTATGAATTGAATGTAAAAAAATGCCTTTCTAAATGGAGATCTAGAAGAGAAAGTGTATATGAAAATTCCTCCTGGTTTTGAGACTCATGTCACCATAAATCAAGTCTGCAAGTTCAAAAGGTCCCTGAATGGTCTTAAACAATCCCCAAGAGCGTGGTTCGATAGGTTTACAAGAGTTGTAAGATTACACGAACACTCTCACGAGCAATCAGATCACACCCTGTTCATAAAAAGGTCCCCAGAAGGTAAAGTGTCAATCCTCATAGTATATGTCGATGACATAATTGTAACTGGTGATTACACCAAAGAAATGATTAGTCTAAAGAAAACTCTTGCCAAGGAGTTTGAGATCAAAGATCTTGGAAACCTCAGATACTTCCTAGGAATGGAAATGGCTAGATCGAGTCATGGAATATCGATATCCCAAAGGAAATATGTTTTGGACCTACTCAAAGAGTGTGGGATGCTGGGGTGTAAACCAGCTAAAACTCCAATGAGTACAGTGAGCTTTGGGAGAGCTGAGAAGAGACCTCTAGTGGATAAGGGCCAATATCAAAGGTTAGTTGGCAAACTTATATATCTCTCACACACTCGTCCTGATATTAGCTTCTTTGTCAGTGTTGCGAGTCAATACATGAATGACCCACGAGAGGAACATATGGAAGCTGTGTACAAAATTCTAAGATATTTGAAGCTCACACTAGGAAAGGGACTATATTTCAAGAAGTGTTCTAGCCGTGGGGTAGAAATCTATAGTGATGCACACTGGGCAAGATCGATGATTGATCGAAGATCTACATCTGGTTATTGTACTTATGTTTAGGGAAATCTAGTCACATGGAGAAGCAAGAAGCAGCCTGTTGTACCCCGAGGTACCGCAGAAGCTAAATTTCGTGCTATGGCTCTCGATATTTATGAAGGCATTTGGATCAAATGACTACTTAAAGAACTTGGAGTCAAGATTGAAGGACCAATGAAACTTTTTTGTGACAATCAGTCAGCCATAAGCATCGCCAAAAATCCAGTCCATCGTGATAAGACTAAACATGTGAAGATCGACCGGCACTTTATCAAAGAAAAGATTGTTCAGTTAATCTACACACCAAAAAGCCCACAAGTTGCAGACATCCTAACTAAAGCATTGCCTAGGAAATGCTTCGAAGAATTAAGTTCCAAGCTCTGAATGAACAGCACCTTCACCTCGGCTTGAGGGGGAGTGTAGAATTATGATAGACCTTATTTTTCTCTTGTTTTATTAGTTTCTTAATTTTCCTCCTCTCCTTTAGGAAATAGGAAATAAGTTATTCTGGTTATATTTGACCAAATCTTATTAGGAGTGATTGATAGCTATTATTCAAATTCTCTATTTTTTTGATTGCGTTAGTTGTTAAGCTTCCTTAATTGTAGGAAAGGTTGTTTCTGTTCTCCTGTATATATGTATGATATTCCAGTAATGAAATAGCAACAATTGTTCATCATTCATAAAAATCTACAATAATTAGAAATCAATTCCCCCAATCAGACCAATCAATCCCAATCAATTCCCCAAATCAGCTAAATCACTCACAATCAAATCCTTAATCATGCCCAATTTATTTCTATATCTTTTCCTAAAATATGTTTAAAAATTTGAGGTGTGATCTGCATCACACCTACGCAAACCAAACATCATCCCAAAATCTAACTCCCCTGAGCCCACCCTTAGGATAGAAAGTAAAACCCAATGCCAAAATGCACATACTAGAATGCATATAGTAAATTTCACAAGACAAAAACAATGCACAGTAGACACTATGAGCTACTTAGAACGCAAGAGAATATTTAGGGCCATATAAAGTAAAAAAATAAGAATAAAGAAATCATATAATTTAGCAAAAATGCAACAAAAGTTAATTCACATGAATGCACATGTTGACTGAGTAGACACAAAAAATGGCGTGGTCATTCATACCTACTGTATTTTCCAATAGCACATCTGCCTTCAATTGTTTTGAGTCCATCTATCAACAATTTCAAATGACTAATAAGCTTCAAAGGGATATTCAGTTATGCATGGATATGCAATGTAACAGTAGAGGCATTTTGTACCTTTCAGCTGCGAAAAGAAAGGCTCTTGTACATGAAGTTCAAGGTCAACGGCCTTCAACATCTGAAGAAATGCCAAATTTGCTAGTGCGTAATGAGATCGCTCTAAAAAATATAAATGGAAAGATAGAAAAAAAGAACAGCATTGCACAGTAAATAATAAAACCGCAAGCTGTGACTAACATTAATTAATTCAGTTCCCTTTTCTGAAATCAGCCTCTGCCAATCATGTTGTTTCTGCTTCAACGAATTGTCTATACCAATCATTGTCAATTTATCATCTCTCCTACAGAAGGTTCCAGATGTAATGGACTGTTGCAAAACACATGCCAAATTCTTATATAGAGGGTGTGGTGGTACACCTAAAGGATCTGCAAAATTGAGAAAAAGGAAGAGTACAGTACGTGTTACTTAATTATCAACATAAGTAGCCAATGCTTGTTTTGTCAATATTCTTGGGCATACAAACACACATTTAAGAACAACTCCAATGCAATGCTAAATTTCATTGTCAATTCCAAAGCTTAGCATTTGGATAAAAATTTTATTAACCAATGCAATACTTCGCTCAGGCTGTCCATTGAATTTGGTAGGGAAAGAAAAAAGGAAGGAAAGAAAGGTACATAACCTAGGCAAACAAAGTAGAGAGGAGGAGGGGGACCTTTTCCCTCCAATAATAAATCCATGTTGGGAGAGATTAAACTTGGGTTCGTTGAAGGATTTGAAATCTCTCAAATCCATTCCCTCCTCCTTTGCCTCTTACCATACAAGAATAGATCCTGAAATCTTTCCACTAGTCCTCTTATCCTTATTCCTCATTCTTTTTTCCCTCCTATCAAACAGGCCCTTAATGTCTTTCACATGCTATAGTCAGTGCCAAATTATACACCATAAGGTATGCCAAATTTTGGCATTTACTTCTTATTGGTCATGTATTGACTTTTACACTTAAATAATAACTTATTATTTTTCTTTGTTACAAGATCCAAAGCTTAAAATACATACTTTATTACATTGGAGTAAAAATAGAATAACAAATCAAAACGTGTCAATTTAAACCTTTTTGTGTCAAATATAACTTTGACATTGGCATTTGCATATGGTTTAACATTCTACTATGAAAAAGATTGTCAGCAAAGACTAAGAAACCAAAATTTCAGGAAAAAAAACAGTCTAAACAAAGAAAAACAGTGAAGATCATAATAATCATAATTTCAGATTATTTCCTCAATCTAACATAACGCGATTGCTCTCTTCGATATCCAACTGATCAAATGAGGACTGAAAAAAGCGCAAATTTTAACAGCAAATGGCAAATTACAAAGTTAAAAACATTTCACTTTTCTCGGGAATCAGACGGTAAAGGAGTAAAATTACCGGTACAGTGGGAGGCGGGAAAGGGATCTTCGCAAGGTTCGGGTTTGAGGAGGTGAGAACAGAAGTCCTTGGCGAGACCAATATCGAATTCTAGGGTTTCGCTGATACGAGATTGGAGGATGAACTTCAACAGCTCTTCTGTGCAGTTTCTGAGGTTAACTGAAGACATCTTCTCTTTTTCCCCTTTTTTCTCTTTTGTTTCTGATCGGTGATTTCGCCGGAAGATTTTGAAAAGGGCGAAAAAAAAAATCCAAATTGGGTAAAAGTCCTCTTTTTTTTTTAACCAAAAAAATCATGTTTTTTTATGTAGATAAATTGTTTCAGTTTTTTTAAAAAAAATAAGAAAAATAACTGTATCAGGATAAGAAACCTCAATAGGATGAAAAAAAAACTGGAACCGTTTTGATGTCTAAAAAGTCTTTTTTTTGCGCCAAAAACTGTCCTAAAAAAAAATCATTGACCAAAAAAAATTTTTTCAAAAGATTACTTTTAAAAATCCCCCTCGTCGGTCTGCGTTCGGTTGGTATGTCCTGGTTTTTTTTTTTTTTTGGATTTAATGGGACAATCTAAAAACGATTCTAGAGCTCAGAATGATCCCCGTTCTTTTGAGAGAAAATTTGAAAAAAAGGCCACCCAAAAATTTTAATTGGGTAAATAGTCTCTTTTTTTTTTTTGCACAAAAAAAGAAAGCCTCTTAAGTAAAAAAGTTGTTATAATTTTTTCATAAAAATGAAGAAAAAAACAAGAGCAAAGAAAGTAACCTCAACAGAATAAAAAAAAATAAAAACTAGAGCAATTTTTTTACTTAAAAAGGTTAATTTTTTATGCCCAAAAAAAAGGATCATTTGTCAAAAAAAAAATTTCTTAAGGCCTTTTGTCAAAAGACCCTTCTTTTGCGAATCCATGCTACGGAATCACAAATTATCCAAAACACGACAAGACTTGGATTGAGGAGCTTATGTGTTTGTTCGTACCATTTAAAACTCCGCAATTTAACTGGTATTTTCGAACTATGGGCTTTTTTTTCCTGGCCTTTATTTTTCCTGACTTCGGTCAAGTCACACTTAGGTTATAGATTTTAAAGCAATTGATTATATTTGTGTTTCTCTACAGAGGTTCAAAGAAACAAAAAATCTACTACATGAAAACTTTATGCTTTGGATGGGCGATGGATCCTTAGTGTTGATTGAAGTAATAGGAGACGTCCATCTTTATTTTGATAATTATAGAAATTTATTTTTGCGAGATTGCTTTTATGTTTTTAAATTTAAAAGGAATTTAATTTTTGTAGCTTATTTATTTAAAGACTCTTATGTAGTGTTTTTTAATAATAAAATAGTGATTCGTAAAAACAAATCTTTTATATGTGATGAATGGATACAAAATAATCTGTATTTTATCAAACCTAAGTTTGTTTTACTGCTGAACACTGAGATTAATGATAATAACTCTAAAAACTTAAAACTTCTCACTCTAATAAGACTTATCTTTGGCATTTACGACTATGTCATATTAACTTGAATAAGATTCAAACGTTATTAAGGGATGGACCTTTAAGTCACTTAAAGGTGGAATCTATACCACAATATGAATCTTGTTTAGAAAGTAAAATGACTAAAAGACCATTTGAGTCTAAGGGCAATGGGGAAGAAGGTTCTAGAACTTGTGCATAGTGATGTTTATGGACCTATGAACGTCTGAGCACGAGGAATGTATGAGTATTTCTTCACTTTTATTGATGATTACTCAAGGTATGAGTACGTGTACCAAATGCATCACAAAAACAAAACTTATGACAAGTTTAGGGAGTTTCGGGCTGAAGTGGAAAGGCAATTAAATAAACTCATAAAGCACTTCGATCCGATAGAGATGGTGAATACCTTTCTAATGAGTTCTTGGGACACTTATTAGAGAATGGGATTCTATCCCATTTGTCTGCATTGGGCATTTCGTAGCAGAATAGCATGGTTGAGAGAAGAAATAGGACTTTGTTGGACATAGTTAGGTCCATGATAGGTTATTCATCATTACCTTTGTCCTTTTGACGATATGCATTACAACCCGTATGTTATCTTTTGAACAATGTGCCTCCAAAATCGGTTCTTAAAACTCCTCACTAGTTGTAGATAGGGAAAAAGGACATCCTTAAACCATATTCACATATGGGGATATCCAGCTCATGTCCTATTTAAGGAAGCGAATAAGTTAGAAGCATGTTTAGAATTTTGTGTGTATGTAGGATATCCAAAAGGGACTAATGGGGGTTATTTTTACAACCCAAAGAAAAATAAAGTCATGGTTTCAACTAATGCAACTTTCCTTGAGGAAAGTTACTTGGACGACTTTAAGCCTCGAAGCAAAGTAGTGCTTGAGGAGTTGGCAAGTGATTTTATCACTCTGGGGATTCCGAATGAAACCATTCCAATCGGTGCAAAAAACCAACCGAACCTAAACAACAACCTAAGGGGCTTCGATGTAGTGGGAGGATCGGGCGTCAACCCGGGAGGTATACGTTCAATGGTGAGGCCTTCTTGGCTGAATCGGATGAACAAGACAGGAATCCGTACACTTACGAAGAGGCTATAGAGGATGTTGATTCGAAACTCTAGATAAAGGCCATGAACATAAAGATGAAGTCTATGAAAACTAATCGAGTCTGGGAGCATGTAGATCTTCCCAAATGGATAAGACCCATAAGGTGTAAGTGGATTTATAAGAGAAAGATAGGAGTAGATAAAAAAGTCGAAACCTATAAGGCTTGGCTTATAGCTAAGGGATACGCGCAAAAGGAAGGAATCGATTATGAGGAAAGCTTTTCGCCTATAGCCATGCTTAAGTCCATCCGCATTCTCTTGTCTGTAGCTACCGCTCTCGATTATGAGATTTGGCAAATGGATGTCAAGACCGCTTTTCTAAATAGCTATCATGATGAGTCCATTTTTATGGAACAACCAGATGGGCTTAAGACTAAGGGTTAGGAGGGAGGTTTGTAAGCTACTAATGTCAATTTATGGAATTAAGCAGGCTTCTCGTTCTTGGAACATAAGATTTGATCAAGTGATCAAGGCTTATGAGTTCGCACAAAATATGGAAGAACTATGTGTTTATAAACAGATTAAGGATGAGAATGCGGTTTTTCTACTACTCTGTGCAAATGAAATTCTACTGATTCGCAATGACGTTGGGGCGTTGTCATTGGTTAAATTATGGTTGACCAAGCAGTTTGATATAAAGGACTTGGGTAATAAGGCTAATTTTGTTCTCAGTATCTAGATCTTTAGGAAATGAAGAACAGAATGACAGGTTTGTCCCAAACAGGCAACATAGATAAAATTCTCAAAAGGTTTGCAATATAGGATTCCAAGAAATGTGGGTAACAATGTAGGTCTGGAATTACTCTTTCTAAGAAAGACTCTCTAAAGTCTGATAAAGAAAGAGAATACATAAAGAATGTACCTTATGCTTCGGTAGTGGGTAATTTCATGTATGTCATGTTTTGCACATAACTGGATATTTGTTATGCGATCGGGATTGTAAGTTGATTTCAGTCGGATCTAGGACAGAACTATTGGGTTGCGATCAAGCATATTTTCAAGTTCCTAAGAAGGACTCGAGGGTATATGCTTATGTATTCGGGTAAGGATTTAACACCTTTAGGATACACTGACTTGGATTTTCAATCTTGTCTGGATTCAAGAAGATCTACTTCGGGTTTTGTGTTTACTCTGGGTGGCGATGCCATTGTTTGAAAAAGTGTGAAGCAAGATTATACTTTGAATTCAACGATGGAGGCTGAGTATGTGGTAGCTAGTGATGCTTCAAAGGAAGCAGTGTAGCTCGACAAGTTCCTTAGGGATCTTAAGGTAGTTTCAGGTATGGATAAGGTAGTCTCGTTACACTATGATAATAGTACGGCAGTAGCTAATGCTAAGGAACCAAGATTTCACAAGAAGAGTAAGCATATTGATCAGAAGTATCATGTAATAAAGGATTTCATTGAGGGCAAGCATGTTACTATGTGCAAAATCAGGTCAGAGGACAATTTCGTTGATCTATTTACGAAGACACTTATTGGGAGAGTCTTCGAGAGGCATACGGAAGCTATAGGGATGTGAGATTTTTCATATTTACTCACTTAGTGCAAGTGGGAGATTGTTAGACATATATACCCTAAGGAGTAAAAATGTAATATGTTTTTGGAGACATTTTTATCAATAAAGAATTTATTTATTATTCATATACTAAATTGTTATCCTCTTTACGTTCGTATTTGTTGAATGTATAATAAGTAAACAAAAAACTAAGACTATCAGTCTAAGCCTTTAGAATTAGGCATATGATGGATAGATTATGCTGAAGACATGATTTTAAAAGTGACGGTCTAAATTATAAGATCCATAATCGAGGGAATAAAGTTGGGCGCTTTATTCATGCAAAGATTGCTATGTTGTCTATATCCCTAATGGGAGATATTTGTCTTGGCCATCGGAGGTAGATTCTACGAATAGAAACATTGGTGTATTGTCATAGGTGATGATGTATTGGATCAAGACATAAAGTGTAATTGATTTGGATTAATAATTCTGTCTCGGCAAATCAATGCACTTTAGACAGTCATATGTGTTGTATGTTAATCCTAAGATGAATAGCTAGTTCGTTGTCTTAACTTATGTCTTTCGATGTACCCAAGGGTGACATTGTGACGCCCCGAGGTGGGGGTCAGGGAGTTTTAGATGAATAAAGAAAAGAGTATAAATATATGTGAAAAATAAATAAATATCATCGAAATAAATAATAACATCGGCGGTCACCGTCACGTGAATGCCACGAAGGTGGGGCCGAGATTCTATTATTATTCGCCATCACGTGGATGCTTACCACGAAGGTGAGTAGATAAATAAATGAATAAATCATAATATCAATAATACAAAATCATTGAAATTTATCACAAATCATCGTCTCTAAGATAAATTAAAATATATAATTAACAGAGACGAAAATGACGTCAACATTGGGACAAGTCGTACAATACACGCATCATAACACAGTTTTAAAGGAGATACCATTTCAATCCAAAGAGCCAGGTTTCGATCCTAGGCCCATCCTTCTTCCTCAACCTGGGAGTGGGATTTTAAAAACAAGAAAACGTGAGCGAAAGGCTCAGTAGGATAATTATTTAAAAACAAGTTATGTTTCAAATATAATGATCAAGAACAGAGAATTATTCATAATTCGTTCTAATTAAAATAAATCTCAAAATCTAACAAATCAACAAAACACTTACTTGAAAGCAACTTGATACAACATCACCGTACGGGTTTTGGAAATCTGAAAAGAACATCAAAATACAATTCTTCAAATTCAAAGACAGAAATCGTTCTTAAAAAGAGACATT
Organism: Artocarpus heterophyllus; assembly: GCA_025403435.1. Lineage (NCBI taxonomy): Eukaryota > Viridiplantae > Streptophyta > Magnoliopsida > Rosales > Moraceae > Artocarpus > Artocarpus heterophyllus. The sequence goes on from CM046342.1 coordinate 22,352,858, forward strand.
TAAGAAATAAACTTTGGCCAAACAATTTAAAAAGGGGCTACCAAAGAAAGAGATAATAATATCCTACCTCATTAAAATCCAATAACGTAAGCTCCAAATAAAATCCAACGTTCGCTCCACATACGTTCAAAACCTTAAAAACTGTATTTAAGATCAGAAATCATATTTAACAAATATCATTATGTTAATTTAATTATCAGTGTGCCTTTAACTCAAAATAATCATAACCCAAAATCATAATCCTTTTTGTAACATTTCAGAATCATCAAACATTGAAAACTGTAGCAAAAACACAATTTTCCCAAGTCCACGGTCGGCCTGCCGAACACCCTGAATCGGCCTGCCGAACTGCACAATTCGGCCTGTCGGAAGCAAAGTTCGGTCGGCCGAACATCCCCAGGTTCGACCTGCCGGACGGAAGAACACCGGCCTGCCGATCCCTATTCCGACCTGTCGAACACGTAGTTCGGCCTGCCGAATTGTGAAAATCTGAGGACCCGAAGCTTCGAGTCTCGGTCTCCCTATGCTCAAAATTCAAATTTAAAACCTATTTTTCAATTCCCAGATCATGAAAATCATATATAAAGCATAGAAAACCATAATAGAACACATTTAAAGCATTTTCCCCAAATTTAAACTCAATTTCACCTTTGATTTGAAAATCAAAGAAAAATACAAAAACTTGATTAATTCAATTTTTGTTCAAATAAAGCTTAGATTCATTGTAAAACAAGTCCTATAAGCTTAGATTAAACACTATCTAAGCTCATCAAAACTCGGATTGCAAAAATACAAAGAAAATTGAAAAATTGAAAAAGTTTTAGAATTTTAAAAACTAACCTTGATTCAATCCTTGAATCGTGTTTGTGGTTGCTCAATCACGTTCCCAAGCCCCCAATCTGTTAAACCGAAGCTTGGGCTCGATTTTGAAATCAAAATTTTTGAGAGAATGAGAGAGAGAAAGAGACGGTAAGAGGGAAAGAGAGAGACGAGTAAAAGAGAGAGAGAGTGATCGTGAGAAATGGGAAGGGAAAGGAAAAAGAAAAAGAAAATTTAAAGGCCCAATGGCATTTTCGTAAATATGGAGAAAATGTGGGGTAAAATGTCATTTGGTATTTTTAACACTAAAATTCAAATTTTCAGATATGACATATGCAACAAAATCTTTAAATGACTAAAATCATAAACAAAATTTACACTGGCACACTTAATAACTAAACTTAACATAACTAACATTGCTTTGAAATTCAGGGGTGTTGCAGACATCCACATTTTTATATTGGTGCGCATGCGAGTATGTTGGAGGCATGACTCTTGATAGCGTAGATCTATTATTCATAGATAGGAATCCATAGCTCCTCTTTAGGAGTAGATATCCTCTTACATATGTTATCCTATAATTTGAAAACGGAGGGTTCAACCATTTGGATACATAGATGTAACCGAATGTTATACTGTCTTTGGATGGTAAGTTTTCCTATGGTGAGATAATGAAATGTAAGAGAAAAATAATCAAGAAGGTAAAACAGAATTTATCATTAAGTCGATGATGGATAATCCTATAGGGATACAATACATTATGATATGTTATGGAGACTTGGTTATCCGGGTTTCGTAATTCTGTATAGTTCGAAAGTGCAACTTTAAGCTTTTAGTGGAGTAGTGTTAAAGTTAATAATTGTGAAATGTATATCTAGGATATTGGGTTTCATAATTGTCGGGAGGATGAACTATATATGTCCATCAGATTCCCTTTGCTAGCTTATAATAAAACCTATAACGATACCACGTGCTTTTTCAATAAAATGGTGACTTATGCTAAGTTATTAAATTGGTTGAAATTTGGTAGGATTAGATAATTCATGTTTGTTTCTCAGTTAAATTAATTTTGTGAAAAAGTAATTCAAGATAAACTTGTTGAATTATCAGGATTAGATAATTCATGTTTGTATATCGGTTGCATTAATTTCGAGTAAATTAATTCAAGATAAACTTGTTGAATTATCGGGAATATTTATTTTTCTAGAGATTATCTACATATGGTTGTTTTGATAAGATAACTTCTCTATTTAGTTATTTGAATTACAAATGAGACTTTATCCTAAGAATCTCGGGTGGAAAATAAAGATTTGTATGGATCATTTATTGTTAGTTTGGCATGCTGATATGCCAGTTTGGCTTGCCGACCGAACGATTTTTGATCACGCGTTTTTGGATGCGATTTTCTTATCAAATAATAATCTAAATTCAAATTTTTGAAGCCTCATCGCAAAAGGACTAACCCCTAGGCCTAACCTCTATAAATAGGGAGTGACACTCATAAGTTAATTAGATCAGTTGAGGAATTAAGAGTGAGTACTCTATACTATAAGTCTTGAAACTCCCTGAGGGCTATTGTTCACAAATCACAAACCTTAGTTCTAGGTTTCCTCGATTGGTTGGAAGGAGAGTCACCGGGGAAAAGCTATACGACGTGCGCCCAAACGTACTTCAATCGTGGATAGAGAATAGCAAAGAAGACTAGTTGATTGAGACTCTTCTAGAATGCATTTCTCTTCACAGATTACGGAAGCTTTTTCAGCAAACAATGTTAGTAAGATATGGTTAATTTATGCATATAGCGTGTTAAACTTGTTTTTTGGAAAATACTTTGATATAAAAATTGTAAAATTTCGCTGCGTACTATTTTTCCAACAATAACCCCTCCTACTAATAAAACAGTGGGACGCAATATAAAAACTATACTACATACTAAACTAGGGCTTACAATTTTGTGAGTAGATGGCTTATAACCCTATGGGGATGAAAACGATTTTTCCTTTCATTCTCGCCTGGCAAGTGCAATCAAATAGAGAGAGGAGATGATTTTATAGACAATTTTTTTCTAGAGGAAGGGAACAGACCAGAGTTTCAAAGCTCTAACTTTGGGGGATTTTGGGACCTGTTCCTAAGAGAGGAAATGAAAAAGAATAGAAAAATAAATATATAGTTTAGTTTTATTTTAGTTTAAGATTTATTTTTAGTTTTAGTTTTAGGATTTTATGGAAGTTACCATTGAAGGGCATTTATGGAGCTATAAAGAGGATGAAGAAGAAGATTGGGGAAGAGAGAAAAGATTGGAGTGTGTGACACCTCTACTTTAGTGATTTCTTTCCTATTTTTATTTTCTAAATCTTTATATATTGTAAAGATGCTTGAATATTGATGTTGTTTATTTATATTATTAATTTAATTTTAATTTTGATTTTATTTTTATTTATGCATTCGTTTTGTGATCTACGGTTCTAATGGATCTTATTAATAGATTTTGTTTTATTTTTATTGTCTTGAATTATTGTTGATTATTAGAATCTGTTTATTCTATTATATGCTTAATGTTCCTAGTGATTTGCTTATTCATTAGGTGTTGTTGTTGGACTAAACTGAAATTGAAAATGGATTCTTAGTCTTGATCAATAATAGGATGGCACAAGCAATTTATAATAGAAATATATCTTTATTGTGTTTGTAATTGTGAATGCTTGAACATAATGAATTCATGTTAATTAGTTCCTCATAGGAATATAGTGGTCTTAATTAACATGAATGCTCTTACTAGATTGTCGGAAAAGGCAAGTAGGTATTTTAGTGCTTGACTAACAATTCCATTAATTAAAACTAATCACAAATTTAATTAAGATAAAGTTAATTGGTGAAATTAGATCCTAGACCTTGTTTTTATTATTTTTTGTTTTTTTTATTTAATTTTAATTTCATTAGTTTCTTTTTTTTAATCAATTATTCAAATAATATTAAAGTTAATACAATTTTAGTAATCAATTAAAATTAAATAGAATCTCCGTAGGAACGATATCTATACTTTGATATATTTTATGACTTGTATGATTCCAAATACTTACGGATTCCAACAAGCACTATTTGTGTTTATATTATTTTTTAAACTATTTTTGCCTTTATTTTGAGCTGTTTATGTATTTTGGGCTTTTTTGTTACATGGTCATGTCTCTACTCATTTGTCAATTTATATATATGTCCTTTATTTTTCATTTATAGTTTGATTTTTGTTTGAATGAAAAAATATTAATAAAAAGTAATGCCTTAGTTAATTCAATAAACAAGAATAAAAATTAAAAAAATGTAATTAGTAGAAATAATAGTAAATATATTTCAAAAAAGTTAGTGTAAATAAATATTTTTTAATTTACAATTTTTTTATGTATGAAAATGCTTCATGCCAAAAGCTTTAAAAACAAGACCCAAACCTTGAGAAAGAAAAAAAAATATTAAAACAACAAAAAATAGAAGCTAAAGAAGTAATAATCTTATGAAAATGCTAAGGGTAATTTTGGAAATAATATGGGATGTGTAATAAGAAAATTTAAGTACTTTAAAATTATACACGGTGTATAGAGTCAAAAGAAGTGTGTAAATAGAACCATCATAATTAGAGCTAAGTCATAGTTTTCGTTTAATATCTCTAATTACTTTTTTGGTCCGTCAATTATCCTAATTCTCAAATAAGTGACCTATTAATAAATAAATTATTATAAGCTATCTATTTATGAACAAATAATAAATGAGTATTTTACTAAAAGAAACTGACCTAACTAACCGCAAACACCTCTATTTACTTCTTCTTTTTTTTAATGGCTTTTTTTTCCAATCATCGTTTGGATTGAGTATGCAATGCCTTAATTTTGATCTAAATTATTTCCTTTTTGCTAAATTAAAGTAAATTTTTCATATTTTAGGTTTCATTCATAACTTTTAAATTTTTTTGATTTTACTTTATTGTCTTCATAGATATATATATATATATATATATATATTGCTTTCATTTTTGTTTTAAATTTAAGATAATAAATTAGAATATAATATTACATAATTTATAGGAAAGGAAAAAAGAAGAAGAAGCATGTAGATTAATTAAAAAATAAATGGACTAAACAAATGAGGCTCTCTTGCTCATTGTGGTGTGCAAGTTCGACGTTTTTGTTTGTTTGTCTGCTTTGAAGTCATGGAGGATATATAACACTCCCTTTAGAGTTGCCAACGAGCCCGGGATGTGTGGGGTGACCATAATAAGCTTAAATTTTTTGCATGGTTCTTTGGTGCCTTTGGGGTGACCATTATAAGCTTTGCTTTGAGGGTCATATTGGTGATATTGTTAGCATGGTAGAGAGAGTTAGGTGTTGTCTTGGAGAGTTACAAAGGTACGTAAAGTTAGATGTCCAAAAGAGCTCTCCTACGCATACTCGGTGTGTCAATTGGAAACCTCATCTTCACAAGGTTGTTAAGGTCAAAGTGGATGTTGCAGTTAAGGACCATCTAGACTTTGTTGGGATCGATTTATGTGCAAGAAATGGATGGTGTTTAAGGAGCAACTGCTTTGTGGTTGTTTGGGAAATTTTCTCCTCACATGGCAGAATTCCTAGTAACTAAAGAAGGAGCCTCTTTTGTGTTGTTAGATGGATTTGTTAGACATATATGCCCTAAGGAGTAAAAATGTAATACGTTTTTTGGAGACATTTTTATCAATAAAGAATTTATTTTTTTATATACCAAATCTTGTCCTCTTTACGTTCATATTTGTTGAATGTATGATAAGTAAACAGTAGTCTGAGACTGTCAGTCTGAACCTTAAGAATTGGGCATATGATGGACTGATTATGCGAAAGACACGATTCTTAAGGTGACAGTCTAAAACATATGATCTGCAATCAAGGGAATAAAGTTGGGCGCTTTATTTATGTAAAGATTGTTATGTTGTCTATATCCCTTTTGGGAGATGGTTTGTCTTGACCATCGGAGTTGGACTCCGTGAATAGAAACATTGGCACATTTTCATAGGTGACGATGTGTTCGATCGAGACATAAAGTGAATTGATTTGGATTAATAATTCTGTCTTGGCAAATCGATTCACTTTAGACAGTCATTTGTATTGTATCTTAATCCTGAGATGAATAGTGGGCCCGTTGTCTCGACTTGTGTCTTTTGATATGCCAAAGGGTGACACCCACATCTCAATAGTGGTATGCATACCGGTACGTTGGAGGCACGACTCTTGATAGTGTAGACTTGTTATTCATAGATATGGAATCCATAGCTCCTCTTTAGGAGTAATGATATTCTCTTATATGCGTTGTCCTGTAATTGGAAAACTGGAGCGCTTAACCATTTGGATACATAGGTGTAACCGAATGGTATACTATCTTTGGATGGTAAGTTTTCTAATGGTGAGACAATAGAACGTAAGATAAAAATAATCAGGAAGGTAAGACAGAACTTGTCCTTAAGCCAATTATGGATGATCATATGGGGATGCGATGTACTATGATATGTCATGGAGACTTAGCTACACGAGCTTCGTAATTCTATAAAGTTTGAGAGTGCAGCTCCAAGCTTTTAGTGGAGTAGCGTTGGAGTTGATAATTGTGAAATGTATATTTGGGATATTGGGTTTCATAATTATCATGAGCTTGAACTTTATAGGTCCATTTTGGTCCCCTTTGCTAGCTCACAAAGTCCTGTAACGACACGGCGTGCTTTTCCAATAAATGGTGACTTATGTCGGATTTATCAGATTAGTTTAAAATTTGTAAGAATCAAATCATTCATGTCTGTTTATCGATTGAATTAATTTTGTAAGAAATTAGTTCAAGATAAACTTGTTGAATTATTGCGATCAGATAATTCTTGTCTGTTTATCAGTTGTTTTAATTTTGGACAAATTAGAACAAGATAAACTTGTATAATTATTGTGAATTGATTTATTTTCTTAGAGATTATCTTGATAAAGTTTGTTTTAATCAGATAGCTTCTCTATTGGGTTATTTGAATTAAAACTAAGACTTTATCCTTTAGAATCTCGGGTGGAAAGTAAAAGATTCGCAGAGATTTTTTCTCGGGAGTTCGATCTACCGAATGACGTGGTCGGCCTGCCGAACTAGCCTCTTCGGCCTGCCGATCAAAATGTTTGGCCTGCCGATTAGCGGTAGATAAGATTACGCATTTTTACGCGGATCTTATCAGATATTGATCCGAACTTGATTCTGTTTCAGGTTTTTGAGACCTAATCTGATATGGACTGACCCCAAGACCAATAGATATAAAAAATGGAGTGAGTCTCATGATTTACAGAGATCAATTTGAGAGATTAAGAGTGATACTCTTCTAGTGAGCATCTGAAAACTCCCTGAGAGCTTTTGTTCACAAATCACGAACACTAGCTTTGGGTTCTCTCTATTGGTTGGAAGGAGAGTCACCAGTGGGAGAGCTGTACGTGTGAGCCCACACTCACTCCGGTTGTGGATAGAGAATAGCAAAGAAGACCAGTTGGTTGAGGCTTTTCTGGAACGTTACTTCTCTACACGGATTGCGGAGGTTCTTCGGCATACTGAGGTTAGTAAGATCTGTCTAATTTATATATATAACATGTCAAACTTGTGTTTTTGAAATTACTCTGATGAAAATTTTTTAAAATTCTACTGCGCACTTTGTTTCCAACAAGATTCCTAGATTGGGTTGTCAATTGCTACAAATGTTGTAGGTGTTATTGATTTTCCAGCTTCGAGAGCCTTTGAAGCTTTGGTCATTGACAATGTTCATGAAGCTAAATCTCTCACAAACTGTGGCTTTGTTTGTTACGTATGTTCCTCATCAACGGAATTCGATAGTCCCTTGCCCAGCAAACTATCACTATATTTGTTTAATTGGTTCAGTTTAGTTCAACTTAATTCGAACGACTATCATATTTTAAATTGATGTTTGGTAAAATATTTAATTTAAACTAAATTGATAATTTAGACTGAGCTGAAGTGCCTAACTTAGATTCAAACCCCCTTCTATTTCAACATTTCCAACCAACATTGAACGATGATTTTACTCCTATATATTTGTATTTATAATTCAGCACTATTATTTCATATTATTCTTGATTACATAACTTCTTTTTTACATATTTTACATTTATTTTTTTGTCAAATAATTTTTTCTTGCTTCAAACTAAAGTTTTCAATACTCATCCAATTATAAATTTCGATTGGATATCTTATTTAAATTAATACTTTAACTACATATCCAAACGCTAATTCAAATTACTGTTTAAGCTACACAATTCAGATTTTTCTATTCAAACAAGAAAAGTTCAAACTAATACAATTCAAACCAATGAACTAAGCAAGGCATATTTGTTCTTTATCTAACGATTGTATTTGGCTTGGTATTTCGCCATACTTTATTGGCTCTCATGTACTTGCTAGCATTTGCAATTGAGTAAAAAAGTACATTTTACTTTCAAAAGATTAAACAAAGAATGACAATAAGATTTTTGGCATTTATTTCACTATTAATTTGGTTCAAAATTTTGACTTTACTATTGTCAACTTTGAAGAAGACTATTGAGAAAATAGTGCTTTGCTAAGGTTTTTCCATTTCTTTCTCTTTGCGTCCCATCTTCAAGAGATCTCGAGGGCCCATAATCTAACACCAGCCTTTGGCTGGTTTTTGAACTCCAAGCCTCATGGGAGGGCTCTTGTTTGACGATAAGTGTATTTTCTCTAATGGTTGCACTTTAATGCTTGGGTGGGAGGAGGCTTGCCAGGCTTTGGGGGAGGTTCCATGCTTCCTATAGCTGGGCAATGGTTGGATGTGGCAGAGGAGATGGTTTAGTTGCTTGTCTCCTTGCAAGTTAGTAGTTTGGTGGCACTCTAGGTCCTGCTCTCTAGTAGATCTGGATTTCTAGTTGGAGGGGAGTTCTTAGGGTGGCACCATTACTGGCTAACAGCAGTAGGGGCGATAAGCAGTGGTGGGTGGTCATCACAGGTTAGTGGTTTGGTTTTCCTTTGAGGTCTACTTCATTCATGATCATGGTTGCCAATTTCTCTTTCTTCTGTAGCATGCTTCAAACCGTCATTAGAATCTTCGCTATTGTCGATTGGCTTGTACTCTTCCATTTTAGTTTTTGTATTTGTCAAACAAAAGTGTTAATGTTTCCGCAGTGTGTATTTTTGTTGTTTTGCTTTTTAGTTGTAATAATGGAGGTGGTTTTCCCACCTTCAGTCTTGGTTTAGCTTCACGCATGATGATTAGCAGCATTGTGTGCTGTGACTGGGGGCTAGTTTTGAATTTATACAAGGTTGTATATACCCTCACTAGAGTAAGTTTGATTTTGATCGATTGGTGTTAGTCATTGACTATAGTGATGTCTTGTAATGAGCTATTGAAGAGCTCTATTCTAGATGTTGAGTAGGTTATTCCTCTCTGGGTCTCGATGACGTCTTTTATCGCTGTACTTTATTTGATTTTTGCTGGTGGATTCATCGTCATCCGGGATCATTTATGCCTATAGTAGACGGTGTTATGGAACTTTGTTTGTACTATTTTTAGTTAAATAAAGTTTGATTTTTTTTTGAATGACTTTGCTCAAGCCTCTTAAATGAATCCTTGTCTCCTTTTTCACGAAACCTTAGGTCATTCAATCATGCCAGAAAACACTTGCATCCTTTATATTACTGAGGATGTTAACATAAAGTTAGCTGCCTACAAGTGGAACGTGAAGCTCGAGTGAGAAAGCTATAAGCTCAAGAGCAAAAACAATGTGACCCCTTGTTTAACGCGTAAATTTTATATGTCAATTTTAATTATAAATATGATTTACCATCATATTTCTAAATCTCAAGAACCATCATGCCAAATTATTAAGAATAATAATAGAGGATGTATACTTGAATCTATGGTAATGAAATTGAGAGAGATGGAGTCTTCAAATCTATCTTCTAGTGCTAAAAGATTCCCTCTTTAATAGGGAAGGGAGGAGGAGAGCAAATTATACGTATGATTTGACTTAGGGATACAACCCCATTACTAGGCCAAATTAGAATCCCGTTATTCATATTTTGATTAGTATTGGGTTTCTACACATTTAAAGTTCATAACCAATAGATATCTCTAGAGCCTAAAATAATATATCACTTATTTGACCCTATTATATTAGATAGCCCATAATACAATTGCCTCTTAAATATATAAGCCTATAATAAGATATTAAATAAAACCTAACAATCTCCCACTTGAGCTATGTTAATGCCTGAGACCGGCATAACACTACATGAGGGATGTATGATGGTCAGGTTCCTTGTTCTGCCCAACTCTGCCCAGTCTGGTTGGATTTACATTAGTAGAGACGTCGGAGTAAGGGGACACCGGTGTGGTGTCTGTCAAGGACACTCCGACACTCAAGTAATTGTTCCAATTGGGAAGAGTAAAAAGAGAGGTAGAGTAGGCTAGAGAAGAATGCTCGTACCTTTGGTGGTAAAGTTGATACTCCTATTTATAGACTTTAGCTTGGATCCGAACGTAGACCAAGTTTGGCCCGTGACCTTAGTATACTACTATATAGAGCCTAGGTGGCCAGTGACAAGTGTCATGATCTTTAGGATGGAGGATTGCCCAACGAAAAGATTAGATGGTGCCACATGGTGATCTTTGGGTATGATCAACTATCATGTGAATTGGTCGAGGTCCGATCACTTGGCCGGTACTATGGAGTTGTTCCTCATGGTTGCTTTGGCCAGGTCAGGTTGGTGCTCAGCCTATGGTCAGCTAGTGCTTAACCTAAGATTGGTGGTCAGCCTATGGTCGGCCTGTGATCAATGCTCAGTATATGGTGGCTGGTGCTTAGCCTAGGGTTGGTCGGTGCTAAGTAAATGACTGGTGCTCAGCCTATGGTTGGTCGGTGCTCGACCTAGAGTTGGCCGGTGCTAGGCAAGTGATAAGTGCTCAGCCTATGGTCAGTTGGTGCTTGGAATAAGTGTTGGCTGGTGCTCAGCATAGGGTGGCTAGTGCTTGGCCTAGGGTGGCTGGTGCTCGACCTAAGACCAATGACCGACCAATTGGTACCTGGCCTCTTTGGCCATTTGGTTTAAAGGAGTCTAGATTACCAAATGGTCTTCTCATCATAAAGATTTCCCCTACAACAGTAGCCCCTTAGATTTTGGTGATGGAGGTCATCGACACAAAAGTCTTAAAGTGTTTGGCAAATATTATCGTAAGCGTATCTAGATAGTTAGTCTTAGGCCTGGTTATCCTTTTTTGGACTCTTCGTCTTAGACCTAGTTAGCTATAGTCGAGTCCTGGTCTTCTTCGGTATGCCGTATCCTTCTTGGACCTGCTTGCACTCTTTGTTAGACCCAAGGTCTTCTTTGGTGCTCGAACTCTTTGTCTTGGACTTGTTTGGCCGTAGTTGGACCTGGTTTTCTCTGGTTGGCTAAGCCTTCTTGGAATCTTCGTCTTGGACTTAATTGGCCGTTGGTGGGACTTGGTCTTCTCTGGTTGGCTGTAGCATTTTAGACCTGGTTGGATTCTTCGTCAGACCTAAGTTCTCTTGGTTTGCCTTAGCCTTTTAGACTCTTTATCTTGGACCTGGTTGGCCATATCTAGCACTTGGTCTTCTTTGGTCGAACGGATCCTGGTAGAACTCTTAGTTAGATGGATCTTGGTCGGACAGATTCTGGTCAGATAGATCCTAGCCAAATAGATCCTAGTCGGACAAAACCTAGTTGGACAGATTCTGGTCAGAGCCATTTTAAGATGCCTATCCCCAATTGTCAAAGATTTTGAATCCCGACAACCCTTTCTTTCTTTGACAAAACATACACCCAAGGTTCCAAAAACCCCTTATCCAAAAAAAAAAAATGTACGCGAGAGTTTCCCTTCATACGGCTCGAATCATTCTTAGATGCCCCAAGAGGCATTCCTTCCTTGTTTGTTTGTCGGGTTGGTTCATGAGCGTAGAGTAAGGGGAGACTGGTGTGATGTCTGCTAAGGGCACTTCGATGCTCAAGTCAGTGTTTTGGCTCAAAAAAGCAAAGGGAGAGGCAAAGTAGGCTAGGGAAGAATGCCTGACCACTGTGCTGATGAGACTTAGAAAATGAACTTTTCTTGACGTTAAAATCAATCATTTTGCATTAAACTTTCTCATAAAACTCCTTAATTATAGCAATTTAGTGATAAACAATGTTTTAGTGTCTTAGTGTGAAAATATGTTTAAAAATGTGTTTTTATTGTATTTTATGTTTAATAATATTTTTAGTAATTTTTAGAATCGTTTTGGAGTGTTAACCCTACGTTTACTCTGTAAATAGTAAAAAATGTAAAAAAAATAAGCAATTATTTTATTTTGAGTCTTAAAGTATTTGATAGTGTGTTTTAAGTTTGTAAATATATTCTATTATATTTTCAGTAATTTCTAAAAATATTTTTAAGTCTTAAAAATCATGTATGTGCTAAAGTGAAAAAAAAAACTAAAAATTTTTAAAGTTTGTAAATAATTTTGTATGTTTTAATGTAAAATAAATATTTTTAATATTTTAAATAATATGTTTGTAAAATAATTAATTTTAGTGTGTTTATTTTATTTTAGATTTGAAATATGATGAAAAACGTAGCAAAACGGCACCAAAATGAGCAAAAATTGAACATCAAATACCTCAAAAACCAATTAAAAATTTGAGTTTATCTATAAGCAGCCATGTGGCAAGTTTCTAGCCCTTGGATCAACCGTCGAAGCAATCTTGTCTGTATGATCTTAGCTGCCGTCAGACCTACGCTAGCCACGCACCAGCTGCGCAACGTGTGTCAACGCTGAAGCGTGTAAGATAGGCCCAACAAATTTCAGGCCTTGTCCAATCGTGTGCGTTCGTTTCCAACTACAGCCATTATTCCAACCGTGTGATCGACCTACCAAGACTGATGTAATGGTTTGAATTCCTGGTCCCACTAGTCCTATATTGGGGCCATTTTCCTCCATTTCTTGACCATTGGATCTCGCATTTAAAGGCCCAGATCGCGTCCATTTCAGTACGTCTAACTGCCAAGAAGCAGAGAATCTCAAACGGTGAAAAAGGCCCAGGACGAAGAAAAAGGAGGAGAAAATCGGATCGTTATTGTCTGAGCTTTTCAAAATTTCTATAGTGAAAAATAATTAAAAACATATATAAACAATAACTTTTGAACGTCTATAAATACCGAGGCTAAGGCCTCGGCAGAAGCAAGCCCTCCTCTCGCAGTATATAATTACTTGTGACACCCTGGGGAGAGGGTCATTAAGTTTTGGATAAAGAAGATGAAATTAAAGTAAATAAGAGGAAAAGTGAATAAGATATGTGGAAAATAAATAAATAAAGTAGATTTTTCATTTGAAATAAATATCATCGAAAATAAATAATATTATTGGCGGTCACCATCACGTGGATGCCACGAAGGTGGGGCCGAGATCTTATTCTCATTCACCATCACGTGGTCGCTTACCACGAAGGTGGGTAGGTAGATAAATAGTAAATTATAATATTAATAATACAAAATCATTGTAAATCATCGTCTTTGAAATTAAACAAGTTGTGGGACTCATAAAAATGAAAATGACATCGTAAAATATGGATTATAATAATAATAACGAAATCACTATGAATCATTATTTATAGAATATATCAAAGTATGTGTTTAATATAAATGACGACATCGGGACTAGTCGTATAGTACACATATCATACCACAGTTCCGAGAAAATATTATTTCAATCTAAAGAGCTAGGTTTCGATCTTGAGACCTTCCTTCCTCTCCAAACCTAGAGGGGGGATTTTTCAAAAACAAAAAACATGAGTGGAAGACTCAGTAGGATAATTAGTTAAAAACAAGTTATTTAAAATATCATTCACAAATCATATTTACTAAAACAAGTCTAAATTTTTTTTATAAAGATTAATAAATACTTACTTGAATAAATCTTGATAAAACATCATTGTACGGGTTTTGGAAATCTGAAAGAAATATTAAAATACAATTCTTCAAAATCAAAGACAGAAATCGTTTTTAAAAGGAAACATTTAAGAAATAAACTTTAGCCAAAACAATTTAATAAGGGCTACCAAAGGAAGGGATGAAAATATCCTACCTCATTCAAATCCAATAACGTAAGCTCTAAATAAAATCCAGCGTATGCTCTATATACGTTCAAAACCTTGAAAACTACATTTAAAATCAGAAATTACTTTCAACAAATATCATTATGTTGTTTAATTATCAGTGTGCCTTTTTGACTCAAAATAATCATAACCCAAAATCATAATCTTTTTTGAAACATTTCGGAATAATTAAACATTGAAAAATGGAAGAAAAATACAGTTTTTCAAGTTTACAGTCGGCCTGCCAAACATCCTGGTTCGGCCTGCCGAACCTATACAATTTGGCCTACCAAACATCCAGACTGGCCTGTCGAACTGCTACAATTCGGCCTGCCAAAGATATGAATTCGGCATGTTAAAGTAATGAATATGGCATGCCGAAGATCAACATCGGCCTGTCGAATTGAAAAAATATGGGGACCCGAAACTTTGAGTTTTGGTGTCTCCGAACTCAAAATCCAATTTTGAAACCTGTTTTTCAATTCTTAGATCATGAAAATCATACAGAAAGCGTAGAAAACCATTGTAGAACAAGTTTAAACCATTTTTCCCAAATTTAAACTCAATTTCACAATGGATTTGAAAATCGAAGAAAAATGTCAAAACTTGATTAAACCAATTTTTGTTCAAATAAAGCTTAGATTTATATTAAAACAAGTCCTATAAACTTAGATTAAACATTATCTGAGCTCATCAAAATTCAGATTCAACAATCTAAGAAATTTTGAAAAATTGAGCTTTGAAATTTTAAGAAAAAAGGAAAAACTAACCTTTAATGGCATTTTTGGATGGAAAATTTGATAATTTGAACTTCAATCCTTGCTTAAATCCATGATAATGAAGCTTGAAATCAAAATTTTTGAGAGAAAGAAAGAGAGAAGGAGCTGAGCGTGAGAGAAAGAAAGAGAGAGAGAGCGTGAAAATGAAATGAAAAGGGAAAAGAAAAAAAAAAGAAGTAAAGGCCTAAGGGCATTTTAGTAAATACGAGGAAAATGTAGTATAAAATATCATTTGGTATTTTAAAAACTAAAAATAAATTTTAAATATAACAAATGCAATAAAATCTTCAAGTGACTAAAATTAACGACAAAAATTATACTGGCACACTTAATAATCAAACTTAACATAACTTACCTTACTTTAAAATTCAAGGGTATTACATTACTGCTACTTTAATAGTTTAGTTTTTAAATAGTTTAGATTTTATTTCAGTTTTTAGTCCAGTTTCTTGTGTAATATTTCTGGTTCATGTTGTAAAAATTATGTTCAATAATATCAGTAGTATTTTATTAACTATGTCTTTTTAAATTTTCTTTTTAGCTGAGGTAAGAGGGGGAAATTCTAGCAAAATTACCTTAAATATTTTTTGTTTTTCTTAGTTTTCCAAGTAGTCATAATGTCAAATTATTTTCTTATGAAACTTAGGATTTTAACATTTTCTTAGCTAAAACTCTAACAAAATTATGGTTTTGATTTATCGACGATATAGACTGGCACGAATAATACTTGAGAAGACTTTGATTAGTCGTAGACTGAGAGTAGCTTGGTAAATGCTTAACCTATTATCTTGGTTGTTATTTTAGTTAAGTTACGTTAAAATGCTGCCCATTTATTAAGTTATATTTTTGTTGCATTATAGACATGGAATGGCACAATAAATGCTTGGTAATTCTTGATTTATTATAGACATAATATGGCATAGTGTATTCTTAAACCAACTAATAAATAAATAGAAAAACTAAAATATATTTAAGATAATTGTCAGAACAAAACCTTTAAACCTCAGCCATATTATTATTGTTGTTTTACTTCTTTAAATTGCTGTTGCTATTGTCGTTACTCTGCTTAACTTATTTTATATTGTCTACATTTCTTATTATTAAAGTTCTAAATAGTCTAAATTTGAAAATGAAAAATACTATAAAAAATGTAAATATTGTAAATATATTTTGTAAATAATAAATATTAATCCTCATATTTTTCAGTTTAAATAAAAAGAAAAAGTTAATATAATATATGTACTAGAACTGAATAAAATCATTCCATGTGGGTTCGACCTCGGATTCACTGAGTAAGTATAACTTGAGATAACCTTATACTTCGGGTTATTTTAAAGTGCGTTAATAGACGCGAGATCACGTGCGCCAGTGCATCCAGTGTTATGCTTGTCTTAGACCTCAACGAGTAACATATGTTTCCTAAAACAATTATTTATATAGTTTTGAGTGCATATTGAAAATGCTATCTCGCCTTGAAATACAATCTGGTCCATTTAATATAATAGCATAGGATCAAAACAACCTTCATTACATATACTCGAAACTGGACCCATCAATGATCACCATGCCAATATATTCAGTGACATAAATCAAGTATGGATGCATAACATGGAAATTACATGCAATGTGATCTTAAACATGCCTATTTTCAACTGATCCTACTTTATTCTTAGGAGATAAAAAATAGAAACAAAATATAATTCAAAGTTTGTAAATTAAATATCTACTTTATTCTGTAGAAAATAAATAAAAGGTGTCTAAAATAAAAGAACACCAAAATACAAACTCCCACTAGACATGTACATCATTAAATAAAACAACATTCATATGAGTAGTGTGCTCATGAAACACCTTGGGCAGCAAACCCCTAGTGAACGTATTCGCAATCATGGAGTTTTTCCCAACATATTCTATATACATACGACAACTCTGAACTCTCTCTCTAATAATAAGAAACTTGACGTCTATATGCTTCGACTTTATAGATCTTCTGTTGTCCTTAGAATAAAACCACAATCGAATTATTGTCACAATATATCCTAAATGGTTTCTTAATACCATCTATAACACACATCCCAATGAAAAAATTTCCTCATATCCCATAATTAAATGCCTCATAACAAGCTATGAACTTAACTGCCACAATGGAAGAAGCTATGGGTGTCTGCTTAACACTCTTCTATAAAAATAACCCCCTGGCTAGCAAGTAAAAATAGTCCGATGTAGATCTTTTACTATCTTGGCATCTAGCAAAATTAGAATTACAGTATCCAACGATCTCTAAATGATTCAACCTGCAATAGGTGAACAAGTGGTCTTTTGTTCTTTGCAAATAATGTAGAACCCTTATAGCTACTTTCCAGTGATCCATCCTACAGTTACTTAAATATCTACCTAACATTCTAACGATGAATGCAATATTTGAATGTGTACAAACTTAAGCATACATAAGACTTCCTATAGCCGACTCATAGGGAATCTTTTGCATTCTTGGGGCACTAACTGAGATTAAACTTGTCTTAGGGTATCTCCGGGTGCACAATTTTTAACGTTGAATCTATTGAGAACTCTTTCAATATAGCTATTTTATGATAACCCAAGGATACTTTGAGAGTGATCTGATTGTATTTGTATGTCTAATATAAAAAAGGCGTCCCCAAAATCTTATATCTCAAAGTTCATTGTTAGAAATCTCTTGGTTTCATATAGTAAGCCTATATTGATGCTAGCAAGTAGTATGTCAACGACATATAACACTAGAAATATATATTTACTCTCACTGAATTTATGGTTACACAGTCATCAACTTTATTTACCTTAAACCCATACAAACAATAACTTGATGAAATTTGTGATACCATTGACGAGAAGCCTATTTGAGACCATAGAGGATTTCTTCAATTTACAAACCACATTCTTTGGGTTACCAGATACAATCTAGCTATACCATATATATTGTTTCATCAATGTCACCATTAAGAAATGCAATCTTTACAGCTATATGATATAGCTCCAAACAAGAATAAGCCACAAGTACCATTATGAACCTATAAGAGTCTTTCGTTGAAACTAAAGAGACAATCTTTTTAAAATCAATGCCTTCATTTTGAGTGAAACCCTTAACAACTAGATGAGCCTTATATCTCTCAAACATTGTCCTTTGAATCCCTTTTGGTTGTAAATTTCTATTTGCAACCAATGGGTTTTGCACCTTCAGGCAATTTGATGAGATCCAAAATCTCAGTGTCTTTCATGGATTTCATCTCATCATTCATGGCATCAATCCACTTTTGAGAGTTAGAACTATATTCGACTTAGTGAAAGTTGATTGGAACATCTTCCTACACTCCTATGTCAACCTCTTCTTGGAAAAAAGACAACATAGTCATCAGGAATCGCACTTCTCCTTTTTCTAGTGGATATTCTTAATGACGTATCCTCTTGAGATTGTTAAGTTTGATCTTCAAAAGCAACTTCTTCATTTTGGATAGGGAGCTCTTCAACATTATTTAGATATTCTGGATTTGCATTTTGAACAATGTCAAGAATTATAGTCTAATCATTGTTAATAGCAATAGTAGGAAGAAAAATGAATTTCTCCTCAAAGACAATGTCTTTAATCTTATGTCCCCTCCAAACTCAACTTCCTCGAGGAATCTTGCATTTCCTATCTCAAAAAAGGTCCTAGACATAGGATCATAAAAATTATAACCCTTCAGCTATTCAGAGTACCTAACAAAGTAACAGCTTACAGTTCTTGAGTCCAATTTCCTTTCCTTTGGCCTATAAGGTCTTGCCTCAACTGGATAACCCCAAATGTGTAAATACCTTATGCTAGGCTTCTTGCTTGTCTATAGTTCATAAGATGTTTCAGTTCCCACTTTGTTTTGAGCCCTATTAAGGATATATGCTATAGTCTTTAGTGCTTTTCCCTAGAGGGATTTTGGTAAAGAAGAATGACTAATCATACTTCCTACCATGTCCTTAAATGTTTTGGTTTCTCTCTTAGCAACACCATACATGCTAAGTTTTCCCAGTATTGTGTATTGGGGGACGATACTACATTCCTCTAGGAATTTTGTGAAAGGTCCGAGATGATCACCAAATCCATCATATCTACCGTAGTATTCACCACCATGGTCAGATTTAGCAGCTCTAATTTTTTGCCAAGTTGATTTTTAACTTTAGCTTTGAAGACCTTAATACATCCAAGAATCGAGACTTCTTATGAATCAAATATAGGTACCTATACCGTGAGTAGTCGTCTATGAATGTGATAAAATATTGTTGGTTATTCCAAGAAGCTATAGAGAATGGTCTGTAAATATCAGTATGAATTAGTTCTAAGTGTCAAAACTTCTTTTGTCACCTATTTTCCCTACATTTGTCTGTTTCGTCTTTGTACACTAAACATAGACTTGGAAATTTATCAAATTAAGGAAGTCAAGAATCCTGTCAGACACAAGTCTTTGAATTCTCTGTTTAGGGATGTGGCCTAAGCGCTTCTGCTATAGTGTGGTGGAATCCTTGTCAATTAATTTGTGTTTTATACCACGTGAACTAGTATGCAAGGTTTAATTAAACGAAGCAATAGTCTCCAACAGATATAGGTTATCATGCAAGGATAAAGAACTAGTATGAATAAGATTTGAATCTTGAAAAATACTAAATTTATCATTTCCAAATGAATAAGAATAACTAAATTTATCTAAAGTAGAAATTGAAACTAAATCTATCTAAAAGACGATACTACATAAGCCTCTTCAAATTCAAAAAACAACCAGTCTTTAATAATAACCTTAAAGTTCTTATAGATCTGCTTGAACTATTTTGCCATCATCCATATAGATGAATATTTTAACATCACTTAGCTGTTGGCTCAATAGGCAACCCTACATAGACACTTATGTGAGTAGTAGCACCATAATCTATCCACCAAGTTTGTCTAGGTACGGAAGCTAAATTAACTTTAGAACAAACCAAAGTGAGAAGCATACCTTTCTTTACACACCAGTTGGCGTAGTTGGGACATTCCTTTTTCATGTGTCTAACCTTCTTGCAGAAGTAATAATAAAAATCCTCTTCTTGTTTCTTTTGCACTTTATGTTGTGGTGTCCCAACTGTAGCTTCTTTTCCATTATGGTACCTTTTTCTTTCCTTGCCCTGAGGGGTGGTTACTAAATGGGCACTTTTAACATTTTCTTGCTTAAGGCTTTCCTCTTCTTGCACATAGTAAGATATGAGCTCATTAAGAGTCTATTTGTCCTTTTTAGGTGTTGTAACTCACTTTGAACTGATCATATTATGCAGGAAGAGAAATCAAAACTAAACGCACAAGCAAGTCCTTAGATAGTTCTAACTTTAGTGCCTTTAGTTTGGAAGCAATATCAGACATCTCCATGATGTTACTCCCTTATATTCCCTTGTTGTTTATACTTCATCGAAATGAGATTAGCCAGCAGGATACTTATTTTAGCTTTTTCATTTTTGGCAAAATGTTTTTCAATCTCTTCAAAGAACTTCTTAGCATTTTCCTTCTTAGACATTGAGCCCCTAAAGATTTTCGGAATGGAGTGTTTCATAATCATAAGACTCATGAGGTTAGAGTGCTCCCATTTCTTTAAGTCCTTTTTAGCATCAGAGGAGCTTTCAATAATGAGAAGAAGGGGACGTTCTGTCCAAAACGCAAGGTCAAGATCCATGCAATTGAGAATAATCATAACGTCCACTTTCCAATTCTTCAAGTTTGTGCCATTAAGCACGAGAATGAAATTAATATTGGAAGATATTGTAGAAGCAGAAGTAGAAACTGAATCAAAAATAAAACAATTTAACAAGCCCACAATCAATAATCATGTCACAAAATAAGCATAATCATTCAACAAATACATATGTGACATGATTAAACAATTCACACAATGGTGGGCCCCATCACAAGACACCTAGTACAACATTGATATTTAGTTTTTAGACACAAACATCAACTGTAAGTAGTACTCTCTGTTTAGTTGTCAAATCTTGATAATTGATCC
This sequence comes from Artocarpus heterophyllus, assembly GCA_025403435.1. Lineage (NCBI taxonomy): Eukaryota > Viridiplantae > Streptophyta > Magnoliopsida > Rosales > Moraceae > Artocarpus > Artocarpus heterophyllus. The sequence goes on from CM046342.1 coordinate 22,373,631, forward strand.
TGTCAAATGATAAGCATTTCTTTAGACCAAATTATTGCTCGTGTGGAAAACTTAATAATTATCACACATTTACTACCATAGGTATGCTTATTATTTGGCCAAACAATAACATTCCTTTGGGTCAGTCATTATTCATATAAGCAATTGACATACTACATCTTAATAATAAATTAATTTACATCTTAATAATAAAGTAATTTATACAATATAGGTTATTTTGATAACATGTCATTTCAATTAATTTATTTTGAAATATCAGACATACTTTACAAAAAAAAGTTTTCAACAGATGTTTTTTCTTTCCAAAATTCAATCGAGAAATATATATTGATTCAACCGAAACATATGGTATATATATGCACATATATCACCGAAACTTAATAAACTAAATCAATCAATTACGTGTGTGTATATACACACACACACACGAAAGAAAACCAATCCCATATAATTCCGAAGCATACTTATATATAATATATGTTATAAATATGTTTACATATGAATATGTATATAACCAAAACCAAAGCATAAATATATATAACCATAATATATATGAACACAAAAATATGTTAATGAAATATAAATATATATTATGAAAAACAAAACAATCATATGTATAAATTCCATATACCACTTCATATTTATAAACTATACCTTTAATATGTCAATTCATATAATTAATTGAGAGCAATATCATAGTTATAATATATATACTATATACCAAAAATTTGTTTGAACGAAAATATTTATACATCAACCAGAAAAATTAGAGAAGAAAAATCTCTTAATAATTTAACATGATGACTACTCTAATGCCACTTGTTAGTTTTAGTTATAAATATGAATTACCATTGTATTTATAAATCCTAAGAACTATCATACCAAATTATCAAGAATAATGGTAGATGTATGTACCAGAATCTATGGTGATGAAATTGAGCGAGGTAGAGTCTTTTATAGTCAAATCTATCTTTTAACGCTAAAATATTCTCTCTCTTTAATGGAAGAGGGAGGAGAAGAGCAAATTGTAAGCATGATTTGACTTAGGGATCACATCAAAAGGTGTCTTTATATACTAGGTCAAATTAGAATCCTATTATTCCTAATTTGATTTGTATTGGGTTTTTACACATTTAAAGCTTACAGCAAATAGATATCTTTAGAGCCCAAGATAATATATTACTTATTTGTCCTTATTAAATTAGATAGCTCATAATATCATTGTCATGTAAATATGATAGCTCATAATAAAACCCAACAATGTATTCTTGATAAAGTGGTCAATTGTAGTACAAAATGGATAATCGATCTAATGAGGAGGCGACTAAATAACAAACTCGAAAGACTATTAGAAAATCAGCATCGGAAGAGGCAAGTGTAAAAAGTGACAGATGGAGAGATATTTTCTTGTGTTTTGAAAAAAATATAATTAAAGGAAGAAAATCAAATAAACTACAAGGAAAGATAAATGAGAAATCTTAAGGTAGATTACTCTAGTAATCCCTAACCTTTCATGAAAGTGTTATTTTGGTCCATACCATTTTTTTATTCAACCGACACCCCAACTTTTCATTTTAGTTATTAAGGGACCAATTTAACTGACCCCCGTTAACTTTTGTGTCATGTGAGTTATACATGATGCCTTTAGTAAGGGCATTTTAGTAAATATAATATTTTTAAGAAATTAAAATTAAATAATAAAAAGAATTAAAAATAAATAATAATAAATTTAATACAAATAAAAAAAGAAACAAAGTTGTAACATTTGAATCCGATACCAAACCGTAATTCAAAAAATAACAATAAGGCCTATAATTCAACCCAATACTAGATTGGTCCAAGCACAATCCCAACGCAGCTCCAGCAAAGACTTAAGCCACCATGTGATAACCTAAGTAAACCCTAGAGTACATCATCAAAAGCGCAAGAGACTAGTACAGAAGGTTGACGAATGCCTTCTTTTTCTTATCCCAAACACTAGTAGATTTTAAGGTCAAGAGGCTGAAATACATGGCGAAGAAGAACATGTACTGGGAGTGTTTGGAGGGCAAGCCATAGGAGTCGCAAATCGCTAGGAGAATGCAAGTCTCAGGGAAGGCTTGCTGGACAGAGGTTTTGATGAGCTCGTTGACGAATTGGGAGATCAAGAGGCCTAGGGCAAAGAACATACCCTAGAGTTTGCGTTGGAAGATAAAGTGGGAGACAAATTCGAGGCTAATGAAGACTGGGATGACAGAGATGTTGGAAAAATAGTACGCAGCAAAATTTAAAAATTTTATATCAGAGTGTTTTCCAAAACACAAGTTTGACATGCTATATGCATAAATTAACAAGATCTTACTAACCTTTGTGTGCTGAAGAACCCTCGCAAAACATGAAGAGAAGTAACGTTCCGAAAGAGCCTCAATCAACTGGTCTTCTTTGCTATTCTCTATCCAAGACTGGAGTAAGTGTGGGCTCACACGTATAGCTCTTCCTCTAGGTGACTCTCCTTCCAACCAATTAAGAGAACCCAAAACTAGTGTTCGTGATTTGTGAACAAAAGCTCTTAGGGAGTTTTCAGATTCTCACTAGCAGAGCATCACTCTTTATCTCTCAATTGATCTGAACAACTCATGTGACTTACTCCCTATTCATAGAGGTTGGGTCTAGGGTTAGTCCTTATCAGATTAGATCTCAAAATTCTAAACAGAATCAAGTTTGGATCAATATATGATAAGATCTGCGTAAAAACGCGTGATATTATCCTTCGCTCATCGGCAGGCCGAACAACCCTATCGGCAGGCCAAACTGTCCAATAAAAATCTCAGTGAATCTTTTATTTTTCACCTAAGATTCTATAGGATAAAGTCCCAGTTTTAATTCAAATAACCCAATAGAAAAGTTATCTAATTAAAACAACTTTATCTAGATAATCTCTAGGAAAATAAATGAATTCCCAATAATTCTACAAGTTTACCTTGATCTAATTTATCCAAAAGATTAAATCAACCGATAAACAGATAAGAATTATCCAATCCCAATAATTCAACAAGTTTATCTTGAATCAATTTTATCACAAAATTAATTCAACCATTAAACAGACATGAATTATTTGATTCTTCTAAATTTCAACCAATCTAATAAATCCGACATAAGTTACCAATTATTGGAAAAGTATGCTGTATCGTTACAGGATTTTGTGAGCTAGCAAAAGGGACCAAATGGACCTATATAGTTCAAGCTCCCGATAATTATGAAACCCAATATCCCAGATATATATTTCATAATTATCAACTTCAACGCCACCTCACTAAAAGCTTAAAGTTGCACTCTCGAACTACATAAAATTACAAAGCCCGTATAGTTAAGTCTCCATGACATATCATAGTGTATCGTATCCCCATATGATAATCCATAATCAGCTTAAGGACAAGTTTTGTCTTACCTTCCTGATTATTTTTATCTTACGTTTCATTATCTCACCATCGAAAAAACTTACCATTCAAAGACAGTATACCATTTGGTTACACCTATGTATCCAAATGGTTGAGCGCTCTTCCAATTACATGATAACGCATATAAGAGGATATCATTACTCTTGAAGAGAAGCTATGGATTCCATATCTATGAATAATAGGTCTACACTACCAAGAGTCATGCCTCCAATGTACCGACATGTATACCACTATTAAGATGTGGGTGTCACCCTTTGGTACATCAAAAGACACAAGTCAAGACAACGGGCCCACTATTTATCTTAGGATTAAGACACAATATAAATGATTGTCTAAAGTGAATCGATTTACCAAGACAGAATTATTAATCCAAATCAATTCACTTTATGTCCCGATCCAACACATCGTCGCCCTTTGACAATGTGCCAATGTTTCTATTCATGGAGTCCACCTCTGATGGTCAAGACAAACCATCTCCTATTAGGGACATAGAGAACATAATAATCTTTACATGAATAAAGTGCCCAACTTTATTTCCTCAATTGCGGATCTTATGATTTAGACCGTCATCTTAAGAATCGTGTCTTCCGCATAATCTGTCCATCATATGCCTAATTTTTAAAGGTTTAGACCGATAGTCTCAGACTACTGTTTGCTTAAGATACATTCAACAAATATGAACGTAAAGAGGACAAGATTTGGTATATTAATAATAAATAAATTCTTTATTATTATTAATAAAAATGTCTCCAAAAACTTATTACATTTTTACTCCTCAGGGCATACATGTCTAACAATCTCCCACTTGCACGAAGTGAGTAAATATGACAAATCTTGCATCCCCATAGCTTCCACATGCTTTTCAAAGACTTTCCCAGTAAGTATCTTTGTAAATGGATTAGCTAAATTGTCATCTGATGCGATCTTGCACACCGTGATTGTTAGACATGTATGCCCTAAGGAGTAAAAATGTAATATTTTTTTGGAGACATTTTTTATCAATAAAGAATTTATTCATTTATATATATACCAAATCTTGTCCTCTTTACGTTCAAATTTGTTGAATGTATGTTCAGCAAACAGTAGTCTGAGACTATCAGTCTAAACCTTAAGAATTGGGCATATGATGGACTGATTATGTAGAAGACACGATTCTTAAGGTGACGGTCTAAACATATGATCCGCAATCGAGGGAATAAAGTTGGGCGCTTTATTCATGTAAAGATTGTTATGTTGTCTATATCCCTTTTGGGAGATGGTTTGTCTTGACCATCGGAGTTGGACTCTGTGAATAGAAACATTGGCACGTTGTCATAGGTGACAATGTGTTGGATCGGGACATAAAGTGAATTGATTTGGATTAATAATTCTGTCTCGGCAAATCGATTCACTTTAGATAATCATTTTTATTGTATCTTAATCTTAAGATGAATAGTGGGCCCATTATCTCGACTTGTGTCTTTTGATGTACCAAAGGGTGACACCCACATCTCAATAGTGGTATGCATGCCGGTACGTTGGAGGCATGACTCTTGATAATGTAGACTTGTTATTCATAGATATCGAATCCATAGCTCCTCTTTAGAAGTAATGATATCCTCTTATATGTGTTGTCCTATAATTGGAAAAACTGGAGCGCTCAACCATTTGGATACATATGTGTAACCGAATGGTATATTATCTTTGGATAATAAGTTTTCTGATGGTGAGACAATGGAATGTAAGATAAAAATAATCGGGAAGGTAAGACAGAACTTGTTCTTAAGCCGATTAAGGATTTTCATATGGGGATACGATGCACTATGATATGTCTTGGAGACTTGGCTATACGAGCTTCGTAATTCTGTAAAGTTTGAGAGTGCAGCTCCAAGCTTTTAGTGGAGTAGCGTTGGAGTTGATAATTGTGAAATGTATATATGGGATATTGGGTTTCATAATTATCGTGAGCTTGAACTTTATAGGTCCATTTTGGTCCCCTTTGCTAGCTCACAAAATCCTGTAACGACACGGCGTGCTTTTCAAATAATTGGTGACTTATGTCGGATTTATCAGATTGGTTTAAAATTTGGAAGAATTAAATAATTCATGTCTGTTTATCGATTGAATTAATTTTGTAAGAAATTAATTCAAGATAAACTTGTTGAATTATTGGGATCAGATAATTCTTGTCTGTTTATCGGTTGATTTAATTTTGGATAAATTAGATCAAGATAAACTTGTAGAATTATTATGAATTGATTTATTTTCTTAGAGATTATCTTGATAAAGTTTGTTTTGATCAGATAACTTTTCAATTGAGTGATTTGAATCAAAACTGGGACTTTATCCTATAGAATCTCGAGTGGAAAATAAAAGATTTGCAGAGATATTTACGCGGGAGTTTGGCATGCCGAATGATGTGTTCGGCCTACCGATGGGGCCTGTTCGGCCTACCGATCAGGCTGTTCGGCCTATCGATCAATGAGCGATAAGATTACACGTTTTTACGTGGATCTTATCAGATATTGATCCGAAATTGATTCTATTCTGAATTTTTGAGACCTATTCTGATAAGGATTGACCCTACGACCAATTGCTATAAAAAGGGAGTGAGTCTCATGATTTACTTAGATCAATTGAGAGATGAAGAGAGATACTCTTCTGGTGAGCATCTAAAAACTCCCTGAGAGCTTTTGTTCACAAATCATGAATATTAGCTTTGGGTTCTCTCGATTGGTTGGAAGGAGAGTCACCGGTGGAATAGCTGTACGTGAGCCCACACTCACTACGGTTGTGGTTAGAGAATAGCAAAGAAGACCAGTTGGTTGAGGCTCTTCTGGAACATTACTTCTCTTCATAGGCTGCTGAGGTTCTTCGGTACACAAAGGTTAGTAAGATTTGTCTAATTTATACATATAGCATGTCAAACTTGTGTTTTGGAAATTACTCTGATTTGTAAAATTTTAAAAATTCTACTGCGCCATTTTTCCAACAAATTGGTATCAGAGCCATGGTTTTTACATAAATTTACAAGCTTGTGATCATGTTATGTGCATAAATTTTGTGATCTTAATCTCTCCTATGCTTGGATTGAATTTTATAGAGAGTTGGCACTCAAGGTTTCTATAAATTATATATGTTGTCATGGATTATGTGGTAAATGTTTATTAATTAATTATGATTGATTAAATTGTTGTTTAATTATGTATTAATTAATTAATTTATACCGGTTATGGTTCCTTAGAGATTAGAATGTGTATCTAAGTTTTTCATGAAATTAGATGGCGGACTATCATCTCCGTCTAGGAATTATTATTTATTTTAAATTTGTAAAAATTTTGTAATCAAATAATTATCTGGAGAGGACGGATCTAAAAGAATGATGATGGCACCCCCACGTATTTCCTGAGTCTCTAATTTTATGTTTTTGAATTATTGAAAATAAAATTGATGAATTGCATTAAAATTGAATTTTCTAGAATGAGGGATTTCTGCTCGGTTGGCATGCCGAACATCACAGTTCGGCAGGCCGATGGTCACAGATCGGCAGGCCGGACGTGTGGTCCGACAGGCCTTCAATGGGGCATAAATTGACTTGCTCTGTCGGCAGGCCAAACTTTCAGTTCGGCAGGCTGAACCTTCATGGGTCGGCAGGCCGATCTATCAGATCGGTAGGCCGATGAAACATGACCGGCAGGCCGATCACCAAGATCGACCTGCCGACCGAGAGCTGGAAAAAGTTTCCAGAAAAGGTGCAATTTTTTGGTGCAGTTTTAATTTTATTTTTTGGGACGATTCTGAGAAACATTAAATTTGGATATGACTGGAAATATGAAGTATTTGATTCATACGGGATTGAAGACTTGAAGATGAGTATTACATGAAGAAGGATACAGCTTGAGGATTCAAGGATGAAGAATCGATAAATGTCTTGATTATTCTCTTGTAATCTTAGTTTTCTATTCTCTAGGGTGGAACCATAATATTACGGCTATTATTATTTTGCTTGTAGCTTTGCTTGATTGCTTTGCTTGTCTGCATTATAATATGATTTGCCATGTATATTGATAACATGTCATATAGAATAGGGAGTGCCGCTCATATTAAAATTGTTCATGCATATTCTTAAAATAAAACCTTGATTTCAAAAGATTGAGTGGGAGAAGGTTTTCGAAGAGAGGACCTAAGGCCTTCATCGTTGGTCCATAGGCAGAACATGGTGGTCCCGACCCCTAGGAAGGGATTTCTATCATGTACCAGATTGGATCTCTGAAAGGATAAGGTATTTTAGTATGATTTATGGTTGCACACCCCTAGGTGGTGATTATAAATCATGGATAAAATATTGAAACGATGGTTATACACTCACGTTAATTTTATTATTAACCTCCCCTAGGAGCTCTGTTAATAAAATTAATGGCCAAAGAAACGATTATTAAAATATGTTGGATCATACGGGTCCTAGATGAAATATATTAGTCAGGAGGGGATCTGTGTTCCTAATTGAACTTGGCATGACTCCCCTAGGAGCTTGTTGAATTCTGAGTTGGGAATTATCGTTGTAAGGTTGTGATATTTTCGAGGCTTTGACACATAAACACATTTGTATGATTTTACATGATTGTGTTATCTTACTAAACTATTATTATATGTTTGCTTATGTTTGGTATATGATTCTTTATTGTAGATTGAAAATGTCTAAAAACGCTTTATCATCGATACTTGACAAAAACCTATTAACCAGTGAGAATTATAACGATTGGAAACGGAACCTGGATATTGTCCTGTCCTTTGAGAAACTAAAATATGTACTGACAACCCCTTGTCCTCCCGAGCCTACGGGAGACTCAAGTAATGAGCAATTCCAAGCGTATGATCGCTGGAAAGATGCTAATGATCAGGCCTACTGCTATGTTATGGCCAACATGAACAACGTGCTGCAGGCTCAACATCAGGATTATGAGACTGCAAAGTAGATCTTGGATAACCTTGAGGATATGTTTGGAGACCAGGCCATAACAAAGCGGCAAGGGGCGCTTTGGAAACTCTTAAACTGTAGACAGAGACCGGGGACATCTATAAAGGAGCACATGATGTTGGTCAGGGGTTACCTCGTTGAGGCTCAAACCAATGGAGCCGACATCGATGCTGAAACTCATATGACTATGGTCTTTGAGACTCTGTCTAAGGAATTTATTCCATTTAGAGCTACTTTTAATTTAAGCAATAGACGGGATATGACCTTAACAGAATTGATGAAACAGTTACAGGAGTTTGAACCGCTAATCAGGGAGTCTCCTGCTGGTGGTGAGGCCAACATGGTAGCTGCTTCTGGTTCCAATCCTAATCCAGGGAATGAAAAGAAGCAACGGGCCAAGAAAGGGAAGTCTTCTATTCCTGTTGTTGCCAAGAGCAAGAAGAAGAAGAAGAAGAACCCAAAGAAGCTTAAGTGCTTCTTCTGTGGAAAGGTCGGACATATCAAGAAGCATTGCAAGGACCTCCTTTCCAAAAGAGGTAGGTGTGATCTTCTATTTTTAGAAACTTGTTTGGTTGAGGAATCCAGTGACATCTGAGTCATAGATTCTGGTGCAACTAATCATGTTTGTGTTTCTCTGTAGGGGTTCAAAGAAACGAGAAGTCTTGTTCATGAGGACTTCACGCTTCGGTTGGGTGATGGATCCTTGGTCTCAGCGGAAGCAGTGGGAGACGTCCATCTTTACTTTGATAATTATAGGAATTTATTTTTGCAAGATTGTTTTTATGTTCCTAAATTTAAAAAGAATTTAATTTCTGTATCTTGTTTATTTAAAGACTCCTACGTGGTATCTTTTAATGAAAAAGTGGTGATTCGTAAAAACAAATCTCTTTATCTGTTCTGGATGGATGCAAAATAATCTATATTTTATCAAACCTAAGATGGACTTATTGCTTAATGTTGAGATGAAAGATACTGACTCGAAAAGACTTAAAACTTCTCACACTAATAAGACTTATCTTTGGCATTTGCGCCTTGGTCATATTAACCTAAATATGATTCAAAGGTTGGTAAGGGATGGACCTTTAAGTCATTTAAAGGTAGAATCTATACCTCAATGTGAATCTTGTTTGGAGGGAAAAATGACCAAAAAACCATTTGGGTCTAAGGGCAATAGGGCCGAAGGGGTTCTAGAACTTGTGCATAGTGATGTTTGCAGACCAATGAACATTCGGGCATGAGGAGGGTATGAGTACTTCATCACTTTTATTGACGATTACTCAAGATATGGGTATGTGTACCTAATGCACCACAAAAGCAAACTTTTGACAAGTTCAGGGAGTTTCAGGATGAAGTAGAAAAGCAATTGGGTAAACCCATAAAGGCACTTCGATCAGATCGAGGTGGGGAATACGTTTCTAATGAGTTATTGGAACACTTGTTAGAGAATGGGATTTTATCCCATTTGACTGCGCTAGGCACTCCACAGTAGAATGGCGTAGAGGAGAGAAGGAGTAGGACTTTGTTGGACATGATTAGGTCCATGATGAGTTATTCATCATTGCCTTTATCCTTTTGGGGATATGCACTACAAACTGCATGTTATCTTTGAACAATGTGCCTTCAAAATCAGTCCCTAAAACTCCTCACGAGTTGTGGACAAGTAGGAAGACATCCTTAAACCATATTCGCATATGAGGATGTCTGGCTCATGTCCTGTTTAAGGATCCGAATAAGTTGGAAGCAAGTTCGGAAGTTTGCGTGTTTGTAGAACATCCAAAAGGGACTAAAGGGGGTTATTTTCATAACCCAAAGGAAAATAAAGTCGTGGTTTAAACTAATGCGACTTTGCTTGAGGAGAGTTACATGGACGACTTTAAACCTCGAAGCAAAGTGGTGCTTGATGAGTTAAGGGGTGATCCGTTCACTCCGGAGGTTCCGAACGAAACCATTCTAATCGGTGTAGAAAAACTAAACAAACCTGAACAACAACCTTAGGGGCTTCGGCATAGTGGGAGGATCGGGCGGTCTTCTTGGCTGAACCAGATGAACATGACAGGGATCCTTATACTTACGCAGAAGCTATGGAGGATGTTGATTCAAGACTTTAGACAGAGGCCATGAACATAGAGATGAAGTCTATGGAGACTAATCAGGTCTGGGAGCTTGTGCATCTTCTCGAAGGGGTAAAACCCATAGGGTGTAAGTGGATCTACAAGATGAAAAGAGGAGTGGATGGAAAGGTCAAAACCTTTAAGGCTAGACTGGTAGCTAAGGGTTATACGCAAAAGGAAGGAATCGATTATGAGGAAACCTTTTCGCCTGTAGCCATGCTTAAGTCTATCTGGATTCTCTTGTCCATAGTTGTCTCTCTCGACTACGAGATTTGGCAGATGGATGTCAAGATGACTTTTCTAAATGGCTATCTTGATGAGTCCATTTATATGGAACAACCAGACGGGTTCAAGGTCGCGGGTCAAGAGGGTAAGTTTTGTAAGCTGCTAAAGTCAATTTATGGACTTAAGCAGGCTTCTCGTTCTTGGAACATAAGATTTGATCAAGTGATCAAGACTTATGGGTTCTCACAAAATGTGGATGAACCATGTGTTTACAAACACATTAAGGATGGGAAGGTGGTTTTTCTACAACTCTATGTAGATGACATTCTGCTAATTGGCAATGATGTTGGGGCATTGTCGTCGATTAAATTAGGGTTAACCAAGCAGTTTGACATGAAGGACTTGGGTGAGGCTAATTTTGTTCTCGGTATCCAGATCTTTCGGGATATGAAGAACAAAATGATAGCTTTGTCTCATGCCGGCTACATAGATAAAATTCTCAGGAGGTTTGCAATGCAGGATTCCAAGAAAGGTGGACAACCATTGAGGTCTGGAATTACTCTTTCTAAGAAAGACTCTCCAAAGTCTTATGAATAAAGAGAATGCATGAAGAAGGTGCCTTATGCTTCGATAGTGGTTAGTCTCATGTATGCTATGCTTTGCACATGACCAGATATTAGCTATGCGGTCGGGAATGTAAGTCGATTTCAGGCGGATCCAGGACTGAACCATTGGGCTGTAGTAAAGCATATTTTCAAGTACCTGAGAAGGACTCGAGGGTATATGCTTGTGTATTCAGGTGAGGACTTGACTCCTCTAGGATACACAGACTCAGATTTTCAATCCTGTCTGGATTCTAGGAAATCGACTTTGGGGTTTGTGTTTACTCTAGGTGGCAGTGCCATCAGTTGGAGAAGTACGAAGCAAGATTGCACTTCGTATTCAATGATGGAGGCTGAGTATATGGCGGCTAGTGATGCTTCGAAAGAAGCAGTGTGGCTCCACAAGTTCCTCGGGGATCTTGAGGTAGTTCCTGATATGGATAAAGCGGTATCACTGTACTGTGATAATAGTGCGACGGTAGCTAATGCTAAGGAACTAAGATTTCACAAGAAGAGTAAGCATATTGATCGGAAGTATCATGTGATAAAGGACTTCGTTGAGGGAGGGCATGTCACGGTGTGCAAGATCGCGTCAGAGGACAATTTAGCTGATCCATTTACAAAGACACTTACTGGGAGAGTCTTCGAGAGGCATGTGGAAGCCATGGGGATGCGAAATTCGCTATATTTACTCACTTAATGCAAGTGGGAGATTGTTAGACATGTATGCCCTAAAGAGTAAAAATGTAATATTTTTTTGGAGACATTTTTTATCAATAAAGAATTTATTCATTTATATATATACCAAATCTTGTCCACTTTACGTTCATATTTATTAAATGTATGTTAAGCAAATAGTAGTCTGAAAGTGTCAGTCTAAACTTTAAGAATTGGGCATATGATGGACTGATTATGCAGAAGACACGATTCTTAAAGTGATAGTCTAAACCATATGATCCACAATCGAGGGAATAAAGTTGGGCGCTTTATTTATGTAAAGATTGTTATATTGTCTATATCCCTTTTGGGAGATGGTTTGTCTTGACCATCGGAGTTGGACTCAATATGCTTCATAGGTTGCGGAGGTTCTTCGGTACAAAAAGGTTAGTAAGATTTGTCTAATTTATACATATAGCATGTCAAACTTGTGTTTTGGACATTACTCTGATATGTAAAATTTTAAAAATTCCGCTGTGCCATTTTTCCAACAGTGACATGCCCACCCTCAACAAAGTCCTTTATCACATGATACTTCCGATCAATATGCTTACTCTTCTTGTGAAATTTTGGTTCTTTAGCATTAGTTACCGCCACACTGTTGTCACAGTACAGTGATACCACCTTATCCATACCAGGAACTATCTCAAGATCCCTAAGGAACTTGCAGAGCCATACTTCTTCTTTCGAAGCATCACTAGCTGCCACATACGCAGCCTCCATTGTTGAATCCAAAGTGCAATCTTGCTTAGCACTTCTCCAACTGATGGCACTGCCACCCAATGTAAACACAAAACCTGAGGTCGATTTCCTAGAATCCAAACAAGATTAAAAATCCAAGTCAGTATATCCTAGAGGAGTCAAGTCCTCAGCCGAATATACAAGCATATACCTTCGAGTCCTTCTCAGGTACTCAAAAATATGCTTTACCGCAACCTAGTGGCTCGGTCCTGGATCCGCCTAAAATCGACTTACAATCCCCACCGCATAACTAATATACGGTCGTGTGCAAAGCATGGCATATATGAGACTACCCACTGCCGAAGCATAAGGCACCTTCTTCATGTATTCTCTTTCTTCATAAGACTTTGGACAGTCTTTCTTAGAAAGAGTAATTCCAGACCTAGATGATTGCCCACCTTTCTTGGAATCCTACATTGCAAACCTCCTGAGAATTTTTTCTATGTAGCTAGCCTGGGACAAAGTTATCATTTTGTTCTTCCTATCCCAAAAGATCTGGACATCAAGAACAAAATTAGCCTCACCCAAGTCCTTCAGCTCAAACTGCTTGGTCAACCATAATTTGACCGATGATAATTTCCCAAAGTTATTGCCAATTAGTAAATGTCATCTACATAGAGCAGTAGCAAAACCAACTTCCCATCCTTAATGTGTTTATAAACACATGGTTCATCCATATTTTGTGAGAACCCATAAGTCTTGATCACCTGATCAAATCTTATGTTCCAGGAACGAGAAGCCTGCTTAAGTCTATAAATTGACTTTAGCAGCTTACAAACCTTACCCTCTTGACCTGTGACCTTGAACCCGTCTGGTTGTTCCATATAAATGGACTCATCAAGATAGCCATTTAGAAAAGCCATCTTGACATCCATATGCCAAATCTCGTAGTCGAGAGCGGCAGCTATGGACAAGAGAATCCAGATAGACTTAAGCATGCCTACAGGGGAAAAGGTTTCCTCATAATAGATTTCTTTCTTTTGCGTATAACCCTTAGCTACCAGTCTAGCCTTAAAGGTTTCGACTTTTTCATCCACTCCTCTTTTCCTCTTGTAGATCCACTTACACCCTATGGGTTTTACCCCTTCGGGAAGATCCACAAGCTCCTAGACTTGATTAGTCTATATAGACTTCATCTCAATGTTCATGGCCTCTGTCCAGAGTTTTGAATCAACATCCTCCATAGCTTCTGCGTAAGTATAAGGATCCCTATCATGTTCATCCGGTTCACCCAAAAAGACTTCCCCATTGAACATATACCTCTCAGGTTGACGCCCGATCCTCCCACTACGCCGAAGCCCCTTAGGTTGTTGTTTAGTTTTGTTTGGTTTTTCTACACTGATCGGAACGGTTTCATTCGGAACCTCCGAAGTGATCGGATCACTCCTTAACTCCTTAAGCACCACTTTGCTTCAAGGTTTAAAGTCGTCCATGTAACTCCCCTCAAGGAAAGTTGCATTAGTTGAAACCACGACTTTATTTTCCTTTGGGTTATAGAAATAACCCCCTTTAGTCCCTTTTGGATGTCCTACAAACACGCAAACTTCCAAACGTGCTTCCAATTTATTCAGATCCTTAAACAGGATATGAGCTGGACATCCCCATATGCGATTTGGTTTAAGGATGTCTTCCTACTCGTCCACAACTCGTGAGGAGTTTTAGGGACCGATTTTGAAGGCACATTGTTCAAAAGATAACATGCGGTTTGTAGTGCATATCCCCAAAAGGATAAAGGCAATGATGAATAACTCATCATGGACCTAATCATGTCCAATAAAGTCTTATTTCTTCTCTCCATTATGCCATTCTGCTGTGGAGTTCCCAGCGAAGTCAAATGGGATAAAATCCCATTTTCTAATAAGTGTCCTAAGAACTCATCAGAAAGGTATTCCCTACCTCGATCGGATCAAAGCGCCTTTATGGGTCCACCCAATTGCTTTTCCACTTCAGCCTGAAACTCCCTGAACTTCTCAAAAGTTTCGCTTTTGTGGTGCATCAGGTACACATACCCATATCTTGAGTAATCGTCAATAAAAGTGATGAAGTACTCATATCCTCCTCGTGCTTGGATGTTCAACGGTCCACAAACATCCTTATGCACAAGTTCTAGAACCCCTTTGGCCCTATTGCCTTTTGACCTGAATGGTCTTTTGATCATTTTACCCTCCAAACAAAATTCACATTGAGGTATAGATTCTACCTTTAAGTGACTTAAAGGTCCATCCCTTACCAACCTTTGAATCCTATTCAGGTTAATATGACCAAGGCGCAAATGCCAAAGATAAGTCTTATTAGAGTGAGAAATTTTCAGTCTTTTAGAGTTATTATCATTTATCTCAGCATTAAGCAATAAGTCCATCTTAGGCTTGATAAAATATAGATTATTTTGCATCCATCCAGAACAGATAAAAGATTTATTTTTACGAATCACCACTTTATCATTAAAAGAAACCAAATAGGAGTCTTTAAATAAACAAGCTATAGAAATTAAATTCCTTTTAAATTTAGGAACATAAAAACAATCTTGCAAAAATAAATTCCTATAATTATCAAAATAAAGATGGACGTCTCCCACTGCTTCCGCTGAGACCAAGGATCTATCGCCCATCCAAAGTGCAAAGTCTTCATGCAGCAAACTTCTCGTTTCTTTGAACCCTTGCAGAGAAAGACAAACGTGATTAGTTACATCGGAATCTATGACCCAAATATCACTGGATTCTTCAACCAAACAAGTTTCTAAATATAGAAGATCACACCTACCTCCTTTAGAAAGGAAGTCCTTGCAATGCTTCTTGATATGCCCGACCTTTTCACAGAAGAAGCACTTAAGCTTCTTCAGGTTCTTCTTCTTCTTCTTCTTGCTCCTGGTGCTAGCAAGAATAGAAGACTTCCCACTCTTGGCCCGTTGCTTCTTTCCATTCCCAGAGTTAGGATTGGAACCAGAAGCAGCTACCATATTGGCCTCTCCACCCGCAGGAGACTCCCTGATCAGCATTTCGAACTCCTATAACTATTTCATTAATTCTGTTAAGGTCATATCCTGCCTATTGCACAAATTAAAAGTAGCTCTAAACGGAATAAATTCCTTAGACAGAGTCTCAAAGACCATAGTCATATGAGTTTCAGCATCGATGTCGGCTCTATTAGTTTGTGCCTTAGCAAGGTAACCTATGACCAACATCATGTGCTCCTTTACAGATGTCCCCGGTCTCTGCTTACAGTTTAAGAGTTTCTGAAGCACCCCTTGTCGCTTTGTTATGGCCTGGCCTCCAAACATATCCTCAAGATTATCCAAGATCTACTTTGCAGTCTCATAATCCTGATGTTGAGCCTGCAGCACGTTATTCACGCTAGCCATAACATAGTAGCGGGCCTGATCATTAGCATCTTTCCAGCGATCATATGCTTGGAATTGCTCATTAGTTGAGTCTCCCGTAGGCTCGGGAGGACAAGGGATTGTCAGTACATATTTCAATTTCTTAAAGGATAGGACAATATCCAGGTTCCGTTTCTAATCATTATAATTCTCTGCAGTTAATAGGTTTTTGTTAAGTAACGATGATAAAGTATTTTTAGACATTTTTAATCTACAATAAAGAATCATATACCAAACATAAGCAAACGTATAATAAAAATTTAGTAAGATAACACAATCATGTAAAAAAGATACAAATGTTTTTATGTGTCAAAACCTTGAAAATATCACAACCTTACAACGATAATTCCCAACTCGGAATTCAACAAGCTCCTAGGGGAGTTATGCCAAATTCAATCAGGAACACGGATCCCCTCTTGATTAATATGTGTCATCCATGACCCGTATGATCTAGCATATATTAATAATCGTTTCTTTGGCCATTAATTTTATTAACAGAGCTCCTAGGGGAGGTTAATAATAAAATTAACGTGAGTGTAAAACCATCGTTTCAATATTTTATCCGTGATTTACAATCACCACCTAGGGGTGTGCAACTATAAATCATGCTAAAATACCTTATCCTTTCAAAGATCCAATCTGGTACATGATAGAAATCCCTTCTTAGGGGTCGGGGCTACCATGTTCTGCCTATGGACCAATGATGGAGGCCTTAAGTCCTCTCTTCGAAAACGTTTTCCCGCTCAATCTTTTGAAATTAAGGTTTTATTTTAAGAACATGCATGAACAATTTTAATATGAGCGGCACTCCCTATTCTATATGACATGTTATCAATATACATGGCCAATCATATTATAATGCCGACAAGCAAAGCAATCAAGCAAAGCTACAAGTAAAATAATAATAACTGTAATATTATGGTTCCACCTTAGAGAATAGAAAACTAAGATTACAAGAGAATAATTGAAACATATTATCGATTCTTCATCCTTGAATCCTCAAGCTGTATCCTTCTTCATGTAATGCCTATCTTCAAGTCTTCAATCCCGTATGAATCGAATACTTCATATTTTCGGTCATATCCAAATTTAATGTTTCTTAGAATTGTCCCGAAAACAAAATTAAAATTGCATTGAAAACTGTACCGTTTCTGGAAAAAATTTCCAGCTCTCGGTCGGTAGGCTGATCCTTGATCAGCCTATCGGTCATATTTCATCGGCCTGCCGATCAGGAAGATCGGCCCGCCGACTCATCAAAGTTTACCCTGCCGCCAGAGCCACCAAATTTCTGCCCCACTGTCGGCCTGCCAAACCTCACGTTTGGCCTACCAATCTGCGACCATCGGCCCATCGAACTGGTGAGTTCGGTATGCCGACCGAGCAGAAATCCCCATTCTAAAAATACAATTTTAAAGCAATTTATCAATTTTATTTTCAACCATTCAAAAACATAAAGTTAGAGACTCAAGAAATACCTGGGAGGGCCATCATCATTCTTCTTGATCCGTCTTCTCTGAATAATTATTTAATTACAAAATTCTTACAAATTTAAAAATAAAAAAACAATTCCTAGACGGAGATGATAGTTTGCCATCTAATTACATAAAAAACCTAGATACACATTCTAACCTCTAAGGATCCATAACCGGTATTAATTAATTAATTAATTAACAATTAAATAACAATTTAATCAACCATAATTAATTAATAAACATTCACCATATAATCCATGAGAACATAAAATTACATAGAAACTTAGAGTACCAACTCTCTATAAAATAAAATTCAAGCATAAGAGAGATTAAGATCACAAAATTTATACAGATAGTATGATCACAAACTTGAAAATTTATGTAAAAAACCATGGCTCTATTAGACATGTATGCCGTAAGGAGTAAAAATGTAATACGTTTTTGGAGACATTTTTATCAATAAAGAATTTATTTATTTATATATACCAAATCTTGTCCTCTTTACGTTCATATTTGTTGAATGTATGATAAGCAAACAGTAGTCTGAGACTGTCAGTCTAAACCTTAAGAATTGGGCATATGATGGGATGATTATGCGGTAGACACGGTTCTTAAGGAGACGGTCTAAAACATATGATCCGCAATCGAGGGAATAAAGTTGGGCGCTTTATTCATGTAAAGATTGTTATGTTGTCTATATCCCTTATGGGAGATGGTTTGTCTTAGCCATTGGAGTTGGACTCCGTGAATAGAAACATTGGCACGTTGTCATAGGTGACGATGTGTTGGATCGGGACATAAAGTGAATTGATTTGGATTAATAATTCTGTCTTGGCAAATCGATTCACTTTATACAGTCATTTGTATTGTATCTTAATCCTGAGATGAATAGTGGGCCCGTTATCTCGACTTGTGTCTTTTGATGTACCAATGGGTGACTCCCACATCTCTATAGTGGTATGCATGCTGGTACGTTGGAGGCATGACTCTTGATAGTGTAGACTTGTTATTCATAGATATGGAATCCATAGCTCCTCTTTAGGAGTAATGACATTCTCTTATATGCGTTGTCCTGTAATTGGAAAACTGGAGCGCTCAACCATTTGGATACATAGGTGTAACCGAATGGTATACTATCTTTGGATGGTAAGTTTTCTAATGGTGAGACAATGGAACGTAAGATAAAAATAATCGAGAAAGTAAGACAGAACTTGTCCTTAAGCCGATTATGGATTATCATATGGGGATACGATACACTATGATATGTCATGGAGACTTAGCTATACGAGCTTCGTAATTCTATAAAGTTCGAGAGTGCAGCTCCAAGCTTTTAGTGGAGTAGCGTTGGAGTTGATAATTATGAAATGTATATCTGGGATATTGGGTTTCATAATTATCATGAGCTTGAACTTTATAGGTCCATTTTGGTCCCCTTTGCTAGCTCACAAAATCCTGTAACGACACGGCGTGCTTTTCCAATAATTGGTGACTTATGTCGGATTTATCAGATTGGTTTAAAATTTGGAAGAATTAAATAATTCATGTCTGTTTATCGGTTGAATTAATTTTGTAAGAAATTAGTTCAAGATAAACTTGTTGAATTATTGCGATCAAATAATTCTTGTCTGTTTATCGGTTGTTTTAATTTTGGACAAATTAGATTAAGATAAACTTGTAGAATTATTGTGAATTGATTTATTTTCTTAGAGATTATCTTGATAAAGTTTGTTTTGATCATATAACTTTTCTATTGGGTTATTTGAATCAAAACTGAGACTTTATCCTATAGAATCTTGGGTGGAAAATAAAAGATTCGTAGAGATTTTTTAGCGAGAGTTTGACCTGTCAAATGACGTGTTCGGCCTGCCGATGGGGCCTGTTCGGCCTGCCGATCAGCGAGTGATAAGATTACGCATTTTCACGCGGACTTATCAGATATTGATGTAAACTTGATTCTGTTCCGAGTTTTTGAGACCTAATCTGATAAGAACTAACCCCAAGACCAATGGTTATAAAAAGGGAGTGAGTCTCATGATTTACTCTGATCAATAGAGATCAATTGAGAGATTAAGAGTGATACTCTTCTAGTGAATCAATGAGCGATAAGATTACACGTTTTTACGTGGATCTTATCAGATATTGATCCGAAATTGATTCTATTCTGAATTTTTGAGACCTATTCTGATAAGGATTGACCCTACGACCAATTGCTATAAAAAGGGAGTGAGTCTCATGATTTACTTAGATCAATTGAGAGATGAAGAGAGATACTCTTCTGGTGAGCATCTAAAAACTCCCTGAGAGCTTTTGTTCACAAATCATGAATATTAGCTTTGGGTTCTCTCGATTGGTTGGAAGGAGAGTCACCGGTGGAATAGCTGTACGTGAGCCCACACTCACTACGGTTGTGGTTAGAGAATAGCAAAGAAGACCAGTTGGTTGAGGCTCTTCTGGAACATTACTTCTCTTCATAGGCTGCTGAGGTTCTTCGGTACACAAAGGTTAGTAAGATTTGTCTAATTTATACATATAGCATGTCAAACTTGTGTTTTGGAAATTACTCTGATTTGTAAAATTTTAAAAATTCTACTGCGCCATTTTTCCAACAAATTGGTATCAGAGCCATGGTTTTTACATAAATTTACAAGCTTGTGATCATGTTATGTGCATAAATTTTGTGATCTTAATCTCTCCTATGCTTGGATTGAATTTTATAGAGAGTTGGCACTCAAGGTTTCTATAAATTATATATGTTGTCATGGATTATGTGGTAAATGTTTATTAATTAATTATGATTGATTAAATTGTTGTTTAATTATGTATTAATTAATTAATTTATACCGGTTATGGTTCCTTAGAGATTAGAATGTGTATCTAAGTTTTTCATGAAATTAGATGGCGGACTATCATCTCCGTCTAGGAATTATTATTTATTTTAAATTTGTAAAAATTTTGTAATCAAATAATTATCTGGAGAGGACGGATCTAAAAGAATGATGATGGCACCCCCACGTATTTCCTGAGTCTCTAATTTTATGTTTTTGAATTATTGAAAATAAAATTGATGAATTGCATTAAAATTGAATTTTCTAGAATGAGGGATTTCTGCTCGGTTGGCATGCCGAACATCACAGTTCGGCAGGCCGATGGTCACAGATCGGCAGGCCGGACGTGTGGTCCGACAGGCCTTCAATGGGGCAGAAATTGACTTGCTCTGTCGGCAGGCCAACCTTTCAATTCGGCAGGCTGAACCTTCATGGGTCGGCAGGTCGATCTATCAGATCGGTAGGCCGATGAAACATGACCGGCAGGCCAATCACCAAGATCGACCTGCCGACCGAGAGCTGGAAAAAGTTTTCAGAAAAGGTGCAATTTTTCAGTGCAGTTTTAATTTTATTTTTTGGGACGATTCTGAGAAACATTAAATTTGGATATGACTGGAAATATGAAGTATTTGATTCATACGGGATTGAAGACTTGAAGATGAGTATTACATGAAGAAGGATACAGCTTGAGGATTCAAGGATGAAGAATCGATAAATGTCTTGATTATTCTCTTGTAATCTTAGTTTTCTATTCTCTAGGGTGGAACCATAATATTACGGCTATTATTATTTTGCTTGTAGCTTTGCTTGATTGCTTTGCTTGTCTGCATTATAATATGATTTGCCATGTATATTGATAACATGTCATATAGAATAGGGAGTGCCGCTCATATTAAAATTGTTCATGCATATTCTTAAAATAAAACCTTGATTTCAAAAGATTGAGTGGGAGAAGGTTTTCGAAGAGAGGACCTAAGGCCTTCATCGTTGGTCCATAGGCAGAACATGGTGGTCCCGACCCCTAGGAAGGGATTTCTATCATGTACCAGATTGGATCTCTGAAAGGATAAGGTATTTTAGTATGATTTATGGTTGCACACCCCTAGGTGGTGATTATAAATCATGGATAAAATATTGAAACGATGGTTATACACTCACGTTAATTTTATTATTAACCTCCCCTAGGAGCTCTGTTAATAAAATTAATGGCCAAAGAAACGATTATTAAAATATGCTGGATCATACGGGTCCTAGATGACATATATTAGTCAGGAGGGGATCTGTGTTCCTAATTGAACTTGGCATGACTCCCCTAGGAGCTTGTTGAATTCTGAGTTGGGAATTATCGTTGTAAGGTTGTGATATTTTCGAGGCTTTGACACATAAACACATTTGTATGATTTTACATGATTGTGTTATCTTACTAAACTATTATTATATGTTTGCTTATGTTTGGTATATGATTCTTTATTGTAGATTGAAAATGTCTAAAAACGCTTTATCATCGATACTTGACAAAAACCTATTAACCAGTGAGAATTATAACGATTGGAAACGGAACCTGGATATTGTCCTGTCCTTTGAGAAACTAAAATATGTACTGACAACCCCTTGTCCTCCCGAGCCTACGGGAGACTCAAGTAATGAGCAATTCCAAGCGTATGATCGCTGGAAAGATGCTAATGATCAGGCCTACTGCTATGTTATGGCCAGCATGAACAACGTGCTGCAGGCTCAACATCAGGATTATGAGACTGCAAAGTAGATCTTGGATAACCTTGAGGATATGTTTGGAGACCAGGCCATAACAAAGCGGCAAGGGGCGCTTTGGAAACTCTTAAACTGTAGATAGAGACCGGGGACATCTATAAAGGAGCACATGATGTTGGTCATGGGTTACCTCCTTGAGGCTCAAACCAATGGAGCCGACATCGATGCTGAAACTCATATGACTATGGTCTTTGAGACTCTGTCTAAGGAATTTATTCCGTTTAGAGCTACTTTTAATTTAAGCAATAGACGGGATATGACCTTAACAGAAATGATGAAACAGTTACAGGAGTTTGAACCGCTAATCAGGGAGTCTCCTGCTGGTGGTGAGGCCAACATGGTAGCTGCTTCTGGTTCCAATCCTAATCCAGGGAATGGAAAGAAGCAACGGGCCAAGAAAGGGAAGTCTTCTATTCCTGTTGTTGCCAAGAGCAAGAAGAAGAAGAAGAAGAACCCAAAGAAGCTTAAGTGCTTCTTCTGTGGAAAGGTCGGACATATCAAGAAGCATTGCAAGGACCTCCTTTCCAAAAGAGGTAGGTGTGATCTTCTATTTTTAGAAACTTGTTTGGTTGAGGAATCCAGTGACATCTGAGTCATAGATTCTGGTGCAACTAATCATGTTTGTGTTTCTCTGTAGGGGTTCAAAGAAACGAGAAGTCTTGTTCATGAGGACTTCACGCTTCGGTTGGGTGATGGATCCTTGGTCTCAGCGGAAGCAGTGGGAGACGTCCATCTTTACTTTGATAATTATAGGAATTTATTTTTGCAAGATTGTTTTTATGTTCCTAAATTTAAAAAGAATTTAATTTCTGTATCTTGTTTATTTAAAGACTCCTACGTGGTATCTTTTAATGAAAAAGTGGTGATTCGTAAAAACAAATCTCTTTATCTGTTCTGGATGGATGCAAAATAATCTATATTTTATCAAACCTAAGATGGACTTATTGCTTAATGTTGAGATGAAAGATACTGACTCGAAAAGACTTAAAACTTCTCACACTAATAAGACTTATCTTTGGCATTTGCGCCTTGGTCATATTAACCTAAATATGATTCAAAGGTTGGTAAGGGATGGACCTTTAAGTCATTTAAAGGTAGAATCTATACCTCAATGTGAATCTTGTTTGGAGGGAAAAATGACCAAAAAACCATTTGGGTCTAAGGGCAATAGGGCCGAAGGGGTTCTAGAACTTGTGCATAGTGATGTTTGCAGACCAATGAACATTCGGGCATGAGGAGGGTATGAGTACTTCATCACTTTTATTGACGATTACTCAAGATATGGGTATGTGTACCTAATGCACCACAAAAGCAAACTTTTGACAAGTTCAGGGAGTTTCAGGATGAAGTAGAAAAGCAATTGGGTAAACCCATAAAGGCACTTCGATCAGATCGAGGTGGGGAATACGTTTCTAATGAGTTATTGGAACACTTGTTAGAGAATGGGATTTTATCCCATTTGACTGCGCTAGGCACTCCACAGTAGAATGGCGTAGAGGAGAGAAGGAATAGGACTTTGTTGGACATGATTAGGTCCATGATGAGTTATTCATCATTGCCTTTATCCTTTTGGGGATATGCACTACAAACCGCATGTTATCTTTGAACAATGTGGCTTCAAAATCAGTCCCTAAAACTCCTCACGAGTTGTGGACAAGTAGGAAGACATCCTTAAACCATATTCGCATATGAGGATGTCCGGCTCATGTCCTGTTTAAGGATCCGAATAAGTTGGAAGCAAGTTCGGAAGTTTGCGTGTTTGTAGAACATCCAAAAGGGACTAAAGGGGGTTATTTTCATAACCCAAAGGAAAATAAAGTCGTGGTTTAAACTAATGCGACTTTGCTTGAGGAGAGTTACATGGACGACTTTAAACCTCGAAGCAAAGTGGTGCTTGAGGAGTTAAGGGGTGATCCGTTCACTCCGGAGGTTCCGAACGAAACCATTCTAATCGGTGTAGAAAAACTAAACAAACCTGAACAACAACCTTAGGGGCTTCGGCATAGTGGGAGGATCGGGCGGTCTTCTTGGCTGAACCAGATGAACATGACAGGGATCCTTATACTTACGCAGAAGCTATGGAGGATGTTGATTCAAGACTTTAGACAGAGGCCATGAACATAGAGATGAAGTCTATGGAGACTAATCAGGTCTGGGAGCTTGTGCATCTTCTCGAAGGGGTAAAACCCATAGGGTGTAAGTGGATCTACAAGATGAAAAGAGGAGTGGATGGAAAGGTCAAAACCTTTAAGGCTAGACTGGTAGCTAAGGGTTATACGCAAAAGGAAGGAATCGATTATGAGGAAACCTTTTCGCCTGTAGCCATGCTTAAGTCTATCTGGATTCTCTTGTCCATAGTTGTCTCTCTCGACTACGAGATTTGGCAGATGGATGTCAAGATGACTTTTCTAAATGGCTATCTTGATGAGTCCATTTATATGGAACAACCAGACGGGTTCAAGGTCGCGGGTCAAGAGGGTAAGTTTTGTAAGCTGCTAAAGTCAATTTATGGACTTAAGCAGGCTTCTCGTTCTTGGAACATAAGATTTGATCAAGTGATCAAGACTTATGGGTTCTCACAAAATGTGGATGAACCATGTGTTTACAAACACATTAAGGATGGGAAGGTGGTTTTTCTACAACTCTATGTAGATGACATTCTGCTAATTGGCAATGATGTTGGGGCATTGTCGTCGATTAAATTAGGGTTAACCAAGCAGTTTGACATGAAGGACTTGGGTGAGGCTAATTTTGTTCTCGGTATCCAGATCTTTCGGGATATGAAGAACAAAATGATAGCTTTGTCTCATGCCGGCTACATAGATAAAATTCTCAGGAGGTTTGCAATGCAGGATTCCAAGAAAGGTGGACAACCATTGAGGTCTGGAATTACTCTTTCTAAGAAAGACTCTCCAAAGTCTTATGAATAAAGAGAATGCATGAAGAAGGTGCCTTATGCTTCGATAGTGGTTAGTCTCATGTATGCTATGCTTTGCACATGACCAGATATTAGCTATGCGGTCGGGAATGTAAGTCGATTTCAGGCGGATCCAGGACTGAACCATTGGGCTGTAGTAAAGCATATTTTCAAGTACCTGAGAAGGACTCGAGGGTATATGCTTGTGTATTCAGGTGAGGACTTGACTCCTCTAGGATACACAGACTCAGATTTTCAATCCTGTCTGGATTCTAGGAAATCGACTTTGGGGTTTGTGTTTACTCTAGGTGGCAGTGCCATCAGTTGGAGAAGTACGAAGCAAGATTGCACTTCGTATTCAATGATGGAGGCTGAGTATATGGCGGCTAGTGATGCTTCGAAAGAAGCAGTGTGGCTCCACAAGTTCCTCGGGGATCTTGAGGTAGTTCCTGATATGGATAAAGCGGTATCACTGTACTGTGATAATAGTGCGACGGTAGCTAATGCTAAGGAACTAAGATTTCACAAGAAGAGTAAGCATATTGATCGGAAGTATCATGTGATAAAGGACTTCGTTGAGGGAGGGCATGTCACGGTGTGCAAGATCGCGTCAGAGGACAATTTAGCTGATCCATTTACAAAGACACTTACTGGGAGAGTCTTCGAGAGGCATGTGGAAGCCATGGGGATGCGAAATTCGCTATATTTACTCACTTAATGCAAGTGGGAGATTGTTAGACATGTATGCCCTAAAGAGTAAAAATGTAATATTTTTTTGGAGACATTTTTTATCAATAAAGAATTTATTCATTTATATATATACCAAATCTTGTCCACTTTACGTTCATATTTATTAAATGTATGTTAAGCAAATAGTAGTCTGAAAGTGTCAGTCTAAACTTTAAGAATTGGGCATATGATGGACTGATTATGCAGAAGACACGATTCTTAAAGTGATAGTCTAAACCATATGATCCACAATCGAGGGAATAAAGTTGGGCGCTTTATTTATGTAAAGATTGTTATATTGTCTATATCCCTTTTGGGAGATGGTTTGTCTTGACCATCGGAGTTGGACTCAATATGCTTCATAGGTTGCGGAGGTTCTTCGGTACAAAAAGGTTAGTAAGATTTGTCTAATTTATACATATAGCATGTCAAACTTGTGTTTTGGACATTACTCTGATATGTAAAATTTTAAAAATTCCGCTGTGCCATTTTTCCAACAGTGACATGCCCACCCTCAACAAAGTCCTTTATCACATGATACTTCCGATCAATATGCTTACTCTTCTTGTGAAATTTTGGTTCTTTAGCATTAGTTACCGCCACACTGTTGTCACAGTACAGTGATACCACCTTATCCATACCAGGAACTATCTCAAGATCCCTAAGGAACTTGCAGAGCCATACTTCTTCTTTCGAAGCATCACTAGCTGCCACATACGCAGCCTCCATTGTTGAATCCAAAGTGCAATCTTGCTTAGCACTTCTCCAACTGATGGCACTGCCACCCAATGTAAACACAAAACCTGAGGTCGATTTCCTAGAATCCAAACAGGATTAAAAATCCAAGTCAGTATATCCTAGAGGAGTCAAGTCCTCAGCCGAATATACAAGCATATACCTTCGAGTCCTTCTCAGGTACTCAAAAATATGCTTTACCGCAACCTAGTGGCTCGGTCCTGGATCCGCCTAAAATCGACTTACAATCCCCACCGCATAACTAATATACGGTCGTGTGCAAAGCATGGCATATATGAGACTACCCACTGCCGAAGCATAAGGCACCTTCTTCATGTATTCTCTTTCTTCATAAGACTTTGGACAGTCTTTCTTAGAAAGAGTAATTCCAGACCTAGATGATTGCCCACCTTTCTTGGAATCCTACATTGCAAACCTCCTGAGAATTTTTTCTATGTAGCTAGCCTGGGACAAAGTTATCATTTTGTTCTTCCTATCCCAAAAGATCTGGACATCAAGAACAAAATTAGCCTCACCCAAGTCCTTCAGCTCAAACTGCTTGGTCAACCATAATTTGACCGATGATAATGCCCCAAAGTTATTGCCAATTAGTAAATGTCATCTACATAGAGCAGTAGCAAAACCAACTTCCCATCCTTAATGTGTTTATAAACACATGGTTCATCCATATTTTGTGAGAACCCATAAGTCTTGATCACCTGATCAAATCTTATGTTCCAGGAACGAGAAGCCTGCTTAAGTCTATAAATTGACTTTAGCAGCTTACAAACCTTACCCTCTTGACCTGTGACCTTGAACCCGTCTGGTTGTTCCATATAAATGGACTCATCAAGATAGCCATTTAGAAAAGCCATCTTGACATCCATATGCCAAATCTCGTAGTCGAGAGCGGCAGCTATGGACAAGAGAATCCAGATAGACTTAAGCATGCCTACAGGGGAAAAGGTTTCCTCATAATAGATTTCTTTCTTTTGCGTATAACCCTTAGCTACCAGTCTAGCCTTAAAGGTTTCAACTTTTTCATCCACTCCTCTTTTCCTCTTGTAGATCCACTTACACCCTATGGGTTTTACCCCTTCGGGAAGATCCACAAGCTCCTAGACTTGATTAGTCTACATAGACTTCATCTCAATGTTCATGGCCTCTGTCCAGAGTTTTGAATCAACATCCTCCATAGTTTCTGCGTAAGTATAAGGATCCCTATCATGTTCATCCGGTTCACCCAAAAAGACTTCCCCATTGAACATATACCTCTCAGGTTGACGCCCGATCCTCCCACTACGCCGAAGCCCCTTAGGTTGTTGTTTAGTTTTGTTTGGTTTTTCTACACTGATCGGAACGGTTTCATTCGGAACCTCCAGAGTGATCGGATCACTCCTTAACTCCTTAAGCACCACTTTGCTTCAAGGTTTAAAGTCGTCCATGTAACTCCCCTCAAGGAAAGTTGCATTAGTTGAAACCACGACTTTATTTTCCTTTGGGTTATAGAAATAACCCCCTTTAGTCCCTTTTGGATGTCCTACAAACATGCAAACTTCCAAACGTGCTTCCAATTTATTCAGATCCTTAAACAGGATATGAGCTGGACATCCCCATATGCGATTTGGTTTAAGGATGTCTTCCTACTCGTCCACAACTCGTGAGGAGTTTGTAGTGCATATCCCCAAAAGGATAAAGGCAATGATGAATAACTCATCATGGACCTAATCATGTCCAATAAAGTCTTATTTCTTCTCTCCATTATGCCATTCTGCTGTGGAGTTCCCGGCGAAGTCAAATGGGATAAAATCCCATTTTCTAATAAGTGTCCTAAGAACTCATCAGAAAGGTATTCCCTTCCTCGATCGGATCAAAGCGCCTTTATGGGTCCACCCAATTGCTTTTCCACTTCAGCCTGAAACTCCCTGAACTTCTCAAAAGTTTCGCTTTTGTGGTGCATCAGGTACACATACCCATATCTTGAGTAATCGTCAATAAAAGTGATGAAGTACTCATATCCTCCTCGTGCTTGGATGTTCAACGGTCCACAAACATCCTTATGCACAAGTTCTAGAACCCCTTTGGCCCTATTGCCTTTTGACCTGAATGGTCTTTTGATCATTTTACCCTCCAAACAAAATTCACATTGAGGTATAGATTCTACCTTTAAGTGACTTAAAGGTCCATCCCTTACCAACCTTTGAATCCTATTCAGGTTAATATGACCAAGGCGCAAATGCCAAAGATAAGTCTTATTAGAGTGAGAAATTTTCAGTCTTTTAGAGTTATTATCATTTATCTCAGCATTAAGCAATAAGTCCATCTTAGGCTTGATAAAATATAGATTATTTTGCATCCATCTAGAACAAATAAATAATTTATTTTTACGAATCACCACTTTATCATTAAAAGAAACCAAATAGGAGTCTTTAAATAAACAAGCTATAGAAATTAAATTCCTTTTAAATTTAGGAACATAAAAACAATCTTGCAAAAATAAATTCCTATAATTATCAAAATAAAGATGGACGTCTCCCACTACTTCCGCTGAGACCAAGGATCTATTGCCCATCCAAAGTGTGAAGTCTTCATGCAGCAAACTTCTCGTTTCTTTGAACCCTTGCAGAGAAAGACAAACGTGATTAGTTACATCGGAATCTATGACCCAAATATCACTGGATTCTTCAACCAAACAAGTTTCTAAATATAGAAGATCACACCTACCTCCTTTAGAAAGGAAGTCCTTGCAATGCTTCTTGATATGCCCGACCTTTTCACAGAAGAAGCACTTAAGCTTCTTCAGGTTCTTCTTCTTCTTCTTCTTGCTCCTGGTGCTAGCAAGAATAGAAGACTTCCCACTCTTGGCCCGTTGCTTCTTTCCATTCCCAGAGTTAGGATTGGAACCAGAAGCAGCTACCATATTGGCCTCTCCACCCGCAGGAGACTCCCTGATCAGCAGTTCGAACTCCTATAACTATTTCATTAATTCTGTTAAGGTCATATCCTGCCTATTGCACAAATTAAAAGTAGCTCTAAACGGAATAAATTCCTTAGACAGAGTCTCAAAGACCATAGTCATATGAGTTTCAGCATCGATGTCGGCTCTATTAGTTTGTGCCTTAGCAAGGTAACCTATGACCAACATCATGTGCTCCTTTACAGATGTTCGCGGTCTCTGCTTACAGTTTAAGAGTTTCTGAAGCACCCCTTGTCGCTTTGTTATGGCCTGGCCTCCAAACATATCCTCAAGATTATCCAAGATCTACTTTGCAGTCTCATAATCCTGATGTTGAGCCTGCAGCACGTTATTCACGCTAGCCATAACATAGTAGCGGGCCTGATCATTAGCATCTTTCCAGCGATCATACGCTTGGAATTGCTCATTAGTTGAGTCTCCCGTAGGCTCGGGAGGACAAGGGATTGTCAGTACATATTTCAATTTCTTAAAGGATAGGACAATATCCAGGTTCCGTTTCTAATCATTATAATTCTCTGCAGTTAATAGGTTTTTGTTAAGTAACGATGATAAAGTATTTTTAGACATTTTTAATCTACAATAAAGAATCATATACCAAACATAAGCAAACGTATAATAAAAATTTAGTAAGATAACACAATCATGTAAAAAAGATACAAATGTTTTTATGTGTCAAAACCTTGAAAATATCACAACCTTACAACGATAATTCCCAACTCGGAATTCAACAAGCTCCTAGGGGAGTTATGCCAAATTCAATCAGGAACACGGATCCCCTCTTGATTAATATGTGTCATCCATGACCCGTATGATCTAGCATATATTAATAATCGTTTCTTTGGCCATTAATTTTATTAACAGAGCTCCTAGGGGAGGTTAATAATAAAATTAACGTGAGTGTAAAACCATCGTTTCAATATTTTATCCGTGATTTACAATCACCACCTAGGGGTGTGCAACTATAAATCATGCTAAAATACCTTATCCTTTCAAAGATCCAATCTGGTACATGATAGAAATCCCTTCTTAGGGGTCGGGGCTACCATGTTCTGCCTATGGACCAATGATGGAGGCCTTAAGTCCTCTCTTCGAAAACGTTTTCCCGCTCAATCTTTTGAAATTAAGGTTTTATTTTAAGAACATGCATGAACAATTTTAAGATGAGCGGCACTCCCTATTCTATATGACATGTTATCAATATACATGGCCAATCATATTATAATGCAGACAAGCAAAGCAATCAAGCAAAGCTACAAGTAAAATAATAATAGCTGTAATATTATGGTTCCACCTTAGAGAATAGAAAATTAAGATTACAAGAGAATAATTGAAACATATTATCGATTCTTCATCCTTGAATCCTCAAGCTGTATCCTTCTTCATGTAATGCCTATCTTCAAGTCTTCAATCCCGTATGAATCGAATACTTCATATTTTCGGTCATATCCAAATTTAATGTTTCTTAGAATTGTCCCGAAAACAAAATTAAAATTGCATTGAAAACTGTACCGTTTCTGGAAAAAATTTCCAGCTCTCAGTCGGTAGGCTGATCCTTGATCAGCCTATCGGTCATATTTCATCGGCCTGTCGATCAGGAAGATCGGCCCGCCGACTCATCAAAGTTTACCCTGCCGCCAGAGCCACCTAATTTCTGCCCCGCTGTCGGCCTGCCAAACCTCACGTTTGGCCTACCAATCTGCGACCATCGGCCCATCGAACTGGTGAGTTCGGTATGCCGACCGAGCAGAAATCCCCATTCTAAAAATACAATTTTAAAGCAATTTATCAATTTTATTTTCAACCATTCAAAAACATTAAGTTAGAGACTCAAGAAATACCTGGGAGGGCCATCATCATTCTTCTTGATCCGTCTTCTCTGAATAATTATTTAATTACAAAATTCTTACAAATTTAAAAATAAAAAAACAATTCCTAGACGGAGATGATAGTTTGCCATCTAATTACATAAAAAACCTAGATACACATTCTAACCTCTAAGGATCCATAACCGGTATTAATTAATTAATTAATTAACAATTAAATAACAATTTAATCAACCATAATTAATTAATAAACATTCACCATATAATCCATGACAACATAAAATTACATAGAAACTTAGAGTACCAACTCTCTATAAAATAAAATTCAAGCATAAGAGAGATTAAGATCACAAAATTTATACAGATAGTATGATCACAAACTTGAAAATTTATGTAAAAAACCATGGCTCTATTAGACATGTATGCCGTAAGGAGTAAAAATGTAATACGTTTTTGGAGACATTTTTATCAATAAAGAATTTATTTATTTATATATACCAAATCTTGTCCTCTTTACGTTCATATTTGTTGAATGTATGATAAGCAAACAGTAGTCTGAGACTGTCAGTCTAAACCTTAAGAATTGGGCATATGATGGGATGATTATGCGGTAGACACGGTTCTTAAGGAGACGGTCTAAAACATATGATCCGCAATCGAGGGAATAAAGTTGGGCGCTTTATTCATGTAAAGATTGTTATGTTGTCTATATCCCTTATGGGAGATGGTTTGTCTTAGCCATTGGAGTTGGACTCCGTGAATAGAAACATTGGCACGTTGTCATAGGTGACGATGTGTTGGATCGGGACATAAAGTGAATTGATTTGGATTAATAATTCTGTCTTGGCAAATCGATTCACTTTATACAGTCATTTGTATTGTATCTTAATCCTGAGATGAATAGTGGGCCCGTTATCTCGACTTGTGTCTTTTGATGTACCAATGGGTGACTCCCACATCTCTATAGTGGTATGCATGCTGGTACGTTGGAGGCATGACTCTTGATAGCGTAGACTTGTTATTCATAGATATGGAATCCATAGCTCCTCTTTAGGAGTAATGATATTCTCTTATACGCGTTGTCCTGTAATTGGAAAACTGGAGCGCTCAACCATTTGGATACATAGGTGTAACCGAATGGTATACTATCTTTGGATGGTAAGTTTTCTAATGGTGAGACAATGGAACGTAAGATAAAAATAATCGAGAAAGTAAGACAGAACTTGTCCTTAAGCCGATTATGGATTATCATATGGGGATACGATACACTATGATATGTCATGGAGACTTAGCTACACGAGCTTCGTAATTCTATAAAGTTCGAGAGTGCAGCTCCAAGCTTTTAGTGGAGGAGCGTTGGAGTTGATAATTATGAAATGTATATCTGGGATATTGGGTTTCATAATTATCATGAGCTTGAACTTTATAGGTCCATTTTGGTCCCCTTTACTAGCTCACAAAATCCTGTAACGACACGGCGTGCTTTTCCAATAATTGGTGACTTATGTCGGATTTATCAGATTGGTTTAAAATTTGGAAGAATTAAATAATTCATGTCTGTTTATCGGTTGAATTAATTTTGTAAGAAATTAGTTCAAGATAAACTTGTTGAATTATTGCGATCAAATAATTCTTGTCTGTTTATCGGTTGTTTTAATTTTGGACAAATTAGATTAAGATAAACTTATAGAATTATTGTGAATTGATTTATTTTCTTAGAGATTATCTTGATAAAGTTTGTTTTGATCATATAACTTTTCTATTGGGTTATTTGAATCAAAACTGAGACTTTATCCTATAGAATCTTGGGTGGAAAATAAAAGATTCGTAGAGATTTTTTAGCGAGAGTTTGACCTGTCAAATGACGTGTTCGGCCTGCCGATGGGGCCTGTTCGGCCTGCCGATCAGCGAGTGATAAGATTACGCATTTTCACGCGGACTTATCAGATATTGATCTAAACTTGATTCTGTTCTGAGTTTTTGAGACCTAATCTGATAAGAACTAACCCCAAGACCAATGGTTATAAAAAGGGAGTGAGTCTCATGATTTACTCTGATCAATAGAGATCAATTGAGAGATTAAGAGTGATACTCTTCTAGTGAGCAATAGGACTTTGTTGGACATGATTCGGTCCATGATGAGTTTTTCATCATTGCCTTTATCCTTTTGGGGATATGCACTACAAACCGCATGTTATCTTTTGAACAATGTGCCTTCAAAATCGGTCCTTAAAACTCCTCACGAGTTGTGGACAAGACGGAAGACATCCTTAAACCATATTCGCATATGGGGATGTCCAGCTCATGTCCTGTTTAAGGATCCGAATAAGTTGGAAGCACGTTTGGAAGTTTGCGTGTTTATAGGATATCCAAAAGGGACTAAAGGGGGTTATTTTTATAACCCAAAAGAGAATAAAGTCGTGGTTTCTATTAATGCAACTTTTCTTGAGGAGAGTTACATGGACGACTTTAAACCTCGAAGCAAAGTGGTGCTTGAGGAGTTAAGGGGTGATTCGTTCACTCTAGAGGTTCCGAACGAAACCATTCCGATCGGTGTGAAAAAACCAAACAAACCTGAACAACAACCTCAGGGGCTTCAGCGTAGTGGGAGGATCGGGCGTCAACCTAAAAGGTACATGTTCAATGGGGAGGTCTTTTTGGCTGAACCGGATGAACATGACAGGGATCCTTATACTTACGTAGAAGCTATGGAGGATGTTGATTCAAGACTCTGGACAGAGGCCATGAACATAGAGATGAAGTCTATGGAGACTAATCAGGTCTGGGAGCTTGTGGATCTTTCCGAAGGGGTAAAACCCACATGGTGTAAGTGGATCTACAAGAGGAAAAGAGGAGTGGATGGAAAGGTCGAAACCTTTAAGGCTAGACTGGTAGCTAAGGCTAGACTCGTTTTCTACACGGCTTTTCTGAATGGCTATCTTGATGAGTCCATTTATATGGAACAACCAGACGGGTTCAAGGTCGCGGGTCAAGAGGGGAAGGTTTGTAAGCTGCTAAAGTCATTTTATGGACTTAAGCAGGCATCCCGTTCTTGGAACATAAGATTTGATCAAGTGATCAAGACTTATGGGTTCTCACAAAATGTGGATGAACCATGTGTTTACAAACACATAAAGGATGGGAAGGTGGTTTTTCTACTGCTCTATGTAGATGACATTTTGCTAATTGGCAATGACGTTGGGGCGTTGTCATCAGTCAAATTATGGTTGACCAAGCAGTTTGACATGAAGGACTTGGGTGAGGCTAATTTTGTTCTTGGTATCCAGATCTTTCGGGATAGGAAGAACAAAATGATAGCTTTGTCACAGGCCGGCTACATAGATAAAATTCTCAGGAGGTTTGTAATGCAGGATTCCAAGAAAGGTGGGCAACCATCTAGGTCTGGAATTACTCTTTCTAAGAAAGACTCTCCAAAGTCTCATGAAGAAAGAGAATACATGAAGAAGGTGCCTTATGCTTCGGCAGTGGGTACTCTCATGTATGCCATGCTTTGTACTCGACCGGATATTAGCTATGCGGTCGAGATTGTAAGTCGATTTCAGACGGATCCAGGATCGAACCATTGGGTTGCGGTAAAGCATATTTTCAAGTACCTAAGAAGGACTCGAGGGTATATGCTTGTGTATTCGGGTGAGGACTTGACTCCTCTAGGATACACTGATTTGGATTTTCAATCCTGTCTGGATTCTAGGAAATCGATTTCGGGGTTTGTGTTTACTTTGGGTGGCTGTGCCATCAGTTGGAGAAGTGTGAAGCAAGATTGCACTTCGGATTCAACGATGGAGGCTGAGTATGTGGCAGCTAGTGATGCTTCGAAAGAAGCAGCGTGGCTCCGCAAGTTCCTTGGGGATCTTGAGGTAGTTCCTGGTATGGATAAAGCGGTATCACTGTACTGTGATAACAGTACGGCGGTAGCTAATGCTAAGGAACCAAGATTTCACAAGAAGAGTAAGCATATTGATCGGAAGTATCATGTGATAAAGGACTTCGTTGAGGGCGGGCATGTCACGGTGTGCAAGATCGCGTCAGAGGACAATTTAGCTGATCCATTTACGAAGACACTTACTGGGAGAGTCTTCGAGAGGCATGTGGAAGCTATGGGGATGCAAAATTTGCTGTATTTACTCACTCAGTGCAAGTGGGAGATTGTTAGACATGTATGCCCTATGGAGTAAAAATGTAATACATTTTTGGAGACATTTTTATCAATAAAGAATTTATTCATTTATATATACCAAATCTTGTCCTCTTTACGTTCATATTTGTTGAATGTATGATAAGCAAACAGTAGTCTGAGACTGTCAGTCTAAACCTTAAGAATTGGGCATATGATGGGATGATTATGCGGTAGACACGGTTCTTAAGGTGACAGTCTAAAACATATGATCCGCAATCGAGGGAATAAAGTTGGGCGCTTTATTCATGTAAAGATTGTTATGTTGTCTATATCCCTTATAGGAGATGGTTTGTCTTAGCCATTGGAGTTGGACTCCGTGATTAGAAACATTGGCACGTTGTCATAGGTGACGATGTGTTGGATCGGGACATAAAGTGAATTGATTTGGATTAATAATTTTGTCTTGGCAAATCGATTCACTTTAGACAGTCATTGTATTGTATCTTAATCCTGAGATGAATAGTGGGCCTGTTATCTCGACTTGTGTCTTTTGATGTACCAATGGGTGACTCCCACATCTCTATAGTGGTATGCATGCCGGTACGTTGGAGGCATGACTCTTGATAGCGTAGACTTGTTATTCATAGATATGGAATCCATAGCTCCTCTTTAGAAGTAATGATATCCTCTTATATACGTTGTCCTGTAATTGGAAAACTGGAGCGCTCAACCATTTGGATACATAGGTGTAACCGAATGGTATACTATCTTTGGATGGTAAGTTTTCTAATGGTGAGACAATGGAACGTAAGATAAAAATAATCGGGAAGGTAAGACAGAACTTGTCCTTAAGCCGATTATGGATTATCATATGGGGATACGATACACTATGATATGTCATGGAGACTTAGCTACACGAGCTTCGTAATTCTATAAAGTTCGAGAGTGCAGCTCCAAGCTTTTAGTGGAGTAGCGTTGGAGTTGATAATTGTGAAATGTATATTTGGGATATTGGGTTTCATAATTATCATGAGCTTGAACTTTATAGGTCCATTTTGGTCCCCTTTGCTAGTTCACAAAAATCCTGTAACGACACGGCGTGCTTTTCCAATAATTGGTGACTTATGTCGGATTTATCAGATTGGTTTAAAATTTGTAAGAATCAAATAATTCATGTCTGTTTATCGGTTGAATTAATTTTGTAAGCAATTAGTTCAAGATAAACTTGTTGAATTATTGCGATCAGATAATTCTTGTCTGTTTATCGGTTGTTTTAATTTTGGACAAAATTAGAACAAGATAAACTTGTAGAATTATTGTGAATTGATTTATTTTCCTAGAGATTATCTTGATAAAGTTTGTTTTGATCAGATAACTTCTCTATTAGGTTATTTTAATCAAAACTGAGACTTTATCCTTTAGAATCTTGGGTGGAAAATAAAAGATTCACGGAGATTTTTTCTCGGGAGTTCGGCTTGCCGGATGACGTGTTCGGCCTGCCGAACTGGCCTGTTCGGCCTGCCAATCAACGGGAGATAAGATTACATGTTTTCACGCGGATCTTATCAGATACTGATCCAAATTTGATTCGGTTTCGAGTTTTTGAGACCTAATCTGGTATGGACTGACCCCGGGACCAATAGCTATAAAAAGGGAGTGAGTCTCATGATTTACTCAGATAAAAAAAGATCAATTTGAGAGATTAAGAGTGATACACTTCTAGTGAGCATCTAAAAACTCCCTGAGAGCTTTTGTTCACAAATCACGAGCACTAGCTTTGGGTTCTCTCTGTTGGTTGGAAGGAGAGTCACCGGTGGAAGAGCTATACGTGTGAGCCCACACTCACTCCGGTTGTGGATAGAGAATAGCAAAGAAGACCAGTTGGTTGAAGCTCTTCTGGAACGTTACTTCTCTACACAGGTTGCGGAGGTTCTTTGGCACACTGAGGTTAGTAAGATCTGTTTAATTTATACATATAACATGTCAAACTTGTGTTTTAGAAATTACTCTGATGAAAAATTTTAAAAAATTCCGCTGCGCACTTTGTTTCCAACAGGCTCTGATACCAATTGTTGGAAAAATAGTACGCAGTAGAATTTAAAAATTTTATATTAGAGTATTTTTCAAAATACAAGTTTGACATACTATATGCATAAATTAACAAGATCTTACTAACCTTGGTGTGTCGAAGAACCCTCACAAAATATGAAGAGAAGTAACGTTTCAGAAGAGCCTCAACCAACTGGTCTTCTTTGCTATTCTCTATCCACGACCGGAGTGAGTGTGGGCTCACACGTACAACTCTTCCTCTAGGTGACTCGCCTTCCAACCAATTGAGAGAACCCAAAGCTAGTGTTCGTGATTTGTAAACAAAAGCTCTCAGGGAGTTTTCAGATTCTCACTAGCAGAGTATCACTCTTAATCTCTCAATTGATCTGAACAACTTACATGACTTACTCCCTATTTATAAAGGGTGGGTCTAGGGTCAGTCCTTATCAGATTAGGTCTCAAAATTCAAAACAGAATCAAGTTCAGATCAATATCTAACAAGATTCACGTAAAAACGCATAATCTTATCCTTCGCTCATTGGCAGGCCGATTAGGATGATCGGCAGGCTGAACAGCCCCATTGGCAGGCCGAACACGTAGATCGGCTGGTCGCCGAATAAAAATCTAAGCGAATCTTTTATTTTCCACCTGAGATTCTATAGGATAAAGTCTCAGTTTTAATTCAAATAACTCAATAGAAAAGTTATCTGATTAAAACAACTTTATCTAGATAATCTCTGGGAAAATAAATAAATTCCTAATAATTCTACAAGTTTATCTTGAT
Organism: Artocarpus heterophyllus; assembly: GCA_025403435.1. Classification (NCBI taxonomy): domain Eukaryota; kingdom Viridiplantae; phylum Streptophyta; class Magnoliopsida; order Rosales; family Moraceae; genus Artocarpus; species Artocarpus heterophyllus. The sequence continues at coordinate 22,412,016 of CM046342.1, forward strand.
CTAATTTATCCAAAAAATTAAATCAACCTATAAACAGACAAGAATTATCCAATCCCAATAATTCAACAAGTTTATCTTGAATCAATTTTATCACAAAATTAATTCAACCGATAAACAGGCATGAATTATTTGATTCTTCCAAATTTCAACCAATCTAATAAATCTAACATAAGTTACCAATTATTAGAAAAGCACACCGTATCGTTATAGGATTTTATGAGCTCGCAAAGGGGACTAAATGGACCTATATAGTTCAAGCTCCCGATAATTATGAAACCCAATATCCCAGATATACATTTCATAATTATTAACTCCAACGCTACTCCACTAAAAGCTTGGAGCTGGACTCTCGAACTACATAGAATTACGAAGCCCGTATAGTTAAGTCCCAATGACATATCATAGTGTATCATATCCCCATATGATAATCGATAATCGGCTGAAGGAAAAGTTCTGTCTTACCTTCCTGATTATTTTTATCTTACGTTCCATTATATCACCATCGGAAAACTTACCATCTAAAGAAGGTATACCATTCGGTTACACCTATGTATCCAAATAGTTGAGCGCTCCAGTTTTTCCAATTATAGGATAACGTATATAAGAGGATATCATTACTCCTGAAGAGGAGCTATGGATTCCATATGTATGAATAACAAGTCTACGCTACCAAGAGTCATGCCTCTAACGTACCGACATGCATACCACTATTAAGATATGGGTGTCACCCTTTGGTACATCAAAAGACACAAGTCAAGACAACGGCCCCACTGTTTATCTCAGGATTAAGATACAATACAAATGATTGTCTAAAGTAAATAGATTTGCAAAGATATAATTATTAATCCAAATTAATTCACTTTATGTTCCAATCCAACACATCATCACCCTTTGACAACGTGCCAATGTTTCTATTTATGGAGTCCACCTCTGATGGTCAAGACAAACCATCTCCCATTAGGGACATAGACAACATAACAATCTTTACATGAATAAAGTGCCGAACTTTATTCCCTCGATTGTGGATCTTACGATTTAGACCGTCACCTTAAGAATCATGTCTTCTGTATAATCTATCCATCATATGCCAAATTCTTAAAGGTTTAGACCGAAGTCTTAGTCTCAGACTATTGTTTGCTTAACATGCATTCAACAAATATGAACGTAAGAGGACAAGATTTGGTATATTAACAATAAATAAATTCTTTATTGATAAAAATGTCTCTAAAAACTTATTACATTTTTACTCCTTAGGGCATAAATGTCTTACAAGAGATCCATGCCTACCCATGCCAGAAAATGTAATATCTAAGAAATTTTCAAGTTCATTGCACATATAATATTTAAGAGTTATGTTAATCAATAAACGTGTCACGAGGATTCGTGTTTAAATATGATTTTTATGATAAATTCTATAAGTGTAAATACTAGATTTTTAAGAATTAAAAATCATGCCAAAGTCTTAAGTAAGGATAAACAAGAAAAAAAAGCTAGAAAGTTCAATTGTTACACAAGGTATTGCAACAAATTTTGAAATGAGAATACAATTTAAAAAAATATTGTATAAGAATATGAAAATTATACATTATAAATATTAAGTACTATAGAAATTATGCAAAATATGAATAATGTAGTATGAAAATTATACCGCATAATGTCAAGTAGCATGAAAATTATACTGCATAAAAGTTAAATAGTGTGAGAATTATATTAATATTGCATGGATAAAAATCATGCCATAGTCTTAAGTAAGGAAAGAATGAAGTAAGGATAAAAATTGGACGATAAGTAAGAAAAAAAGTTAGAAAGCTTAATTGTTACAGAATGTGTTGCAACATATTTTGAAATGAAAATAAAATTAAAAAAATATTGTATAAGAATATGAAAATTATATAGAATAAAAATTAAGCAGTACAAAAATTATGCATACTATGAATAATGCAGTATGAAGATTATACTGCATAAAGTTAAGTAGCATGATATTACACTGCATACAAGTTAAACAACATGAGAATTATGTTATGTGGAGGATATGGATAAGTATGGAAGCTTATAAATAGTGTAGGAAAGAATACTGACAAAATAGGAAAAATACTGTCAGTGGGACCCACCAAGTGCCACCCAAAAGATGGAAATTCTTCCACATCTCCTCCTACGTTGGCTGTTTTTAGCATGTGGTGGAGACAATACTTTGTACTTACAATTAAGTCCAAAAATAAGATAAAATTGCAAAAGGATGGTTTAAGTGATAAAATCAAGTTTGTCTACATCATTTTACTTTCATATACACATGCAAAATAACCCATTTTCCTTCTCTCAAAGATCAACAGCCCTACCAAGGATCCCTCCAAAAATTTCTCAAACTTTTAACCTCCAATCAAGTTCTCAATCAAGTCTAAGTGTTCTAGATCAAGATTGATCACTTTTGAGGTAGAAATCTCAACTTTGACCTTATGGGTTTTTTGTGTTTTCTTAAGTTTTTGATGGAATTTTTATGGTACGTTATGGATTTGAGGTCAAGGATTTTGAGACATTTTCAAGAGCTAAAAAGGGACGACGAATATATTGAAACGATTAAATAAAGTTCTAGTTCTTGAAACTATGTTAAAGTTTGCATATTTTAATGCATATCAAGTGTTTGATGCAAGTTAAGGGTTAAGGCATGTAATGAAAACCATGTGGCATGATTTGATTTAGTGTTATGTGAATGATGATGATTGATAGATAGATAGTTGAAAAACTAAGTTTTAATGTTAAAAAGTCAAAGTGTGACAAACTTTGCCATAAACACAAAGCTTTAGCACTTAAGGTGTTTGGTAGGATGATATTGGCCATGGCATAAGAAAGAAAATATTATAGTATGATTATTAGAAGTACTAAGTACTTGATAATGTATTTGGGAAGGTTTAAATGTGATTCAACCTTAGGAGAATAAGTTAAAAAAATTTAAGATGCAAAAAGCGTGTATAAGGGCATTTATGAAAGATTTAAGTAAATGAGGCATTTAGAGGCTAAATTGTTTTCTAAGTTCAACATAAGATTTATTGAAAACGTCGAGATGGACAATTTTTGTGAAGAAATTTCGCTCAAGCTCTGAGCAAAACAAGCTGAAAAAGTTGATTTTAGTTCTGCCTATTCAAAAAGGCTATTAAGATGAATGATTTTGAGGAAATTTAAACATGAAAGTTGTAAATCTCGTCAAAACTATTAAGGATTAAAAATGGTTTATGAAAATTCTGTTCCAATTTTAAGTAGTTTTACGAGATTTTAATCACAAAATTTTGAAACTAGAAATTTTTTTAAAATAAATGGAGTTTGACCAAGGAGCTTTCATAACTTTTGATCCTTGTAAGGAACTAAACTTATTGCCATAAAGCAATTGTTTTTTGTCTCAGGGGCAAAAATGTTGAGATTTTGTGTTTTGGGTCAAAATCGTAAACCATGTGAAACTGGATTTTTCATTGTGTGAAGTTGGTTTTCTGCACTGCTTCCAGCAAGTGAGTAATCACAGGTTTTAAAGCTCAAAGGAATGGAGGAATTTTCTAAGAAAATTACGTTGAGAGCAAAATCGTCAAGATTTTAATATTACGGGTAAAAACCATAAAGTTTTGCTAAAATAGATTTTTTTCAAAAAGAAAACCAATATTTTTTTTTTGCAATGCTAGAGTAGCAAGGACATGTAAATTTTGATTTAAATAGGTTCAGAATGTTTTCTAAGGCCCGTTAAGTGCAAATAGTCATTTTTGTAAAAAGGGCCTAAATGGACCCCAAACCGTCCAATTTGGGAAAATATCTCTTAGCAAAAAATTTTTAGTAACCCTTTAATAATGATATGGTAAAGTAAAACAAAAAGTTTAGTAAAGTTACGAGGCTTACAAAAAACCCAAAAAGGGTAAAATTGTCATTTTTATAAAACCGCTAAAACGGACCTTGACCCTCTGAATTAGCGAAATGCCCTTAGATAGAAAATGTTCTGAATCATGCTAAGAAATGGAAACCAATAACTAATGAAACTAAGTATAAAGAATGAACATCTAATTTTTGTCCCGATATCGATCAAATAGGTTGGTAATAAGAAAAGTTAGCTAACAGTCGAGTGTCTTTTGAATAGGACACAAAACCAACTAATAGAAAGAAAGTGGATAAAGTGAAAATGCTATAACATTAAACAGGTAAGTCTCAAACCTTACCTAGAGCATAAAGAAGACGAATTTCAAACGCTTTATAAATGTTTGAAATTTGGGGCATTTGTTATGCATAATGTTTTAAAGTTCAAGTCATGATTTGCATTGTGATTACAATTGTTATGTCTTATGTTTGGACATTAAATTATGTCATATAATATGTTCACTAAAGATTATAAGATCGATAATCTAACCCTCAAGTTAAGCATAAAAAAGTATTGTAGTTAACACAAGAAAGTATTGTACCAGGCTCCTAACCCAAGGGGAATGTTATACTAAGTTATATTATGGTCACGGTGTTTAATGGTCAAGCACGTTTGGTAGGTATACTTGAGCCCATAGTTCAAGAAAGTTAAGAATGATGATAAAGCGTTTAGAAAAGACCATAAATAGAATCAGACATTATGATATTTTTGCATTCCTTTAAGAAATATTTTCATTACAAGTAATGTGTATGTGAAACATGTTACAAAGAATGTTTTGCGTTTTGTGAAAATGTTTTACGAGAAATGTTTCATGAAATAAGTTTTACGAGAAATGTTTAATGAAAGATGTTTTACGAGAAAAGTTTTAAGCAAAAATTTTTAATGTTTTATGAGATTAGTTTGAACTTACTGAGTGAAAGCTTATTACAAGTTCCTTCATGTTGTAGATAGTTCTACATAAGACCAGTAAAACTAGTTAAAGAGCTCAGTGTCATGGTGACAGATGTGATGGTTGAGTATGGATACCACTATAGAAGTTTTTTACTATGTTAAAAAGTTTTTTCTATTTTGAAGAAAAAGGGTTTTAAAAGTTTTATGAAAGTAAATATTTACTTAACAAACTTTAAGAAATGTTTTGGACAACTTTTAAAGACAAGTTTTAAATTATGTTGCACTAAAAGTCGCAACAGTTTTAAATATGTTTTAAAGAAAAAGATTTTACCCATTTTTTTTACTAGTAAGTAAGATTAAGTTTAAGAAAAAATTGTAAGTAAGATTAAGTTTAAGAAATAATATTTAAGAAAGATAAGTAACAGCTCGAAAAGGCAGTTCGTTACAGGAAGTGTCCAAGTTGATTGCCTTTTCGGTACCAAAAATGCATTAATGTCATGGCTTTTAGTGCCTCCCATGTCGCCAAGAGATTGAATTTAGCTTTTTTAGGGTTTTTTTGGGGGAAATGATTCAAATTAGATGAAGTTTGGGGCGGATGGGCGGGCGGCCTCTAGGAGGGGTAACAAGGTGTGGGGGAAGAGTTGCCAACTGGGGTTGAGGTGGTTGGGCGTGGAGATGAGGTCGCCGATGCAGGATGGAGGTGGTAGGCAAGGGTGAGCGATGTGGAAAAGAGCTGAGTTTTGGGGAAAAATCAAACCAAAAGTTGTGATTTGGTGTTTTTAAATCAATGATTGTGATTTACCCTTAGTTTTTTAATGTATCTGTTATTTTGAAAAGTAATTAGTAATTTTAATTCAAAAATGATGTCCAATAGTTTTTAACAATCAAACTTAACCGTTTAACTGTTAAAATGGTTTTCTTAGCAACTAAAATGAAAAGCTAGATTAGGTTGAATAAAAAAAGGTCGGGGACCAAATTAACACTTTTGTGAAATGTTGGGGAGTAACATGAAAATTTACCCAAAATCTTAATTATCTAAATTACTATTAAAATACTAAAACACAAATTGATTCAAATTACTCTTCTTAAAGCATATGTGTCATTTACAAATTTTCCTAAATCGACTACATGTTTTGAGCATAAACTAGTAAAGGATAATAAGTAAAATCCTAGTTAAAATTAATTTGACACATGATCACTTCTCACTAGCAATCTAAAATTTTGAATAAAATAAACACAATGTTGTTGCAATTACCCAAATACTCGAGTCGTAACTAAGAGTTTGATTTTCTTATTCTTAATCTTAATCTTACCTACTTTTAAAAATACAGAATAATTTTTTCAAAACATATTTATATTTCTTAAAGATCACCAAAAATATATGTAAAACATTTGTTTTTTAAGTATAATTACAAAATAATATTTTTATTGTATTGCCAAAAGTGTTACTAGTATATTAGTAGAACGTCACATATTATAACAAAAAATAAATCTTTCAAAAGTGGAATGAAACTCCAGCAGTATCCATAACGTACCTTCACATTTGCCCCACCATTGCACTTAATCCGTCAAGACATTCATACTAGCCTGTTGGTAGGGTTTTCTACAATATAAAGGATCTGAATGAGCTTTTGCTTAGCAAGTTTAAACATTTCTCATAAAACATATTAAAGAAATACTAGCAGTAACGCAATGCAATGTTTTAATTATGCTTAATTATGAACATCTTAGTATTATTATTATTGTTCTTATTCTGCCTTGAGCGTTCATACTAGGTGTGCAAAATCATTGGAGGTTAGAGGATTGCAAACATAATACCTTAGAAAATTTTCAAGTTTATTACATATATAAAATTTAAGAATTATGTTAAGTAATATACATGCCACGAGGATTATTGTTTCAATATGATTTTTATGACAAATTTCATGAAAAATGAGATTTTGAAAATTTAAAAATCATGCGATTGTCTGAAACAAGGAAGGATATTATGAAGTTAAGAGTTAGTCAATAAGCAAGGAGAAATAAGCTAGATTGTAGGATGTGTAGCAATAGATTTTGAAACAGAAATATTATATAAGGAAAAATGCCACACAAAAACATGAAAATTATACAGTGTAAAAGTTAAACAATACAAACATTAGGTAGTATAAGACTAATGCAGTGTAAGGATTATACTGATAAAGTTATTGAGTATGGAAATTGTATTACAAAAGTATGCAGTGTAACAATTAGACTATTAAAGTTAAGCAGCATAGAAATTATACTATGTGAAGAATACAGATAAGTATGAGAGGTTGTGAGACCACATAAATTGTATAGAAATAAATACCGAAAGTATGTAAAATATATCGATAGTATAGGAAAAATACTATTAGTATAAAATTGGATTGTTAAAGGATTACGTGGGGCTCACCAATTACAGTTGAAAGGTAGAAAATTTGGCCACTTTACCAATGACATATTTGGTTGTGGGCTTATTGTGGAGCCAAGTTTTTAATTAAGTGAAAAGATGACTAAATGTTGTCATCTTTTTTTTCTATTTTGTACAGCCAAGAAGAAAAGAAAAAAAAAGCCATTCCAAAAGTGAAAAAAAGGGCCGTATTTCCCCTTTGTGATGGAACTGATTTTGGACAAGTATCATGGAGAAAATTTAATTTGCATTTAGTCCTTATGATGAGTCTTTAAGTAGTAAAGGACTTAGTTGAAAAGAAATTTATTTTCTTTTTCTCCAAAAATATTGCTACCCATAACTTCTCCATAGAAATTGCCCCTCCATAGCCTTGTGTCTCTCAAAATTTTGATAATTTAGGCCTCCAAAACATTCAAGGAATAAAATTCAAGGGTTCTAGTAAAAGATTTAGTACTTTTGGAGGTAAAAATCTCAACTTTTTCATATGGGTTTTTAGCCTTTTTTTCATGGGTTTCAAGTGGGTTTTGATGGGATTTTGTTATAGTTATATCAAGAAAGTTTAACAGGGCTTAAGTATCACAAATGAGGACCAAAAAGCTTTAAGAAATTGTTAGTAAAAACTCTAATTCTATCCTTGGGATTGTAACACCCCTTACAAGCATCACAGGAGGCGTTGCTTTTATTGTTAAACTTAATAATCACTGATAAAAAGTTTGAAACAATCAACAACACTTAGAGAAATATCCTAGGAACACTTGTATATATTTTTTTCTTAAAAAAAAAAACTACTTATTAGATTTAACTTTTCCTCCTTAGTTAACCTGACAGAATACCTAAGGCATTCGGCTCACCAACCACTTGCAAAAAACTTAGTTTAAAAACAAACAAATATTTAACAAATACAAACTCACATATATAATGCAAGCACTCTTAACTTCAAACCAAAAAAGTAATTGAGACTAATTACGAAGAAATAGACTATATAGTGTATTCTTTAATAAATAATCTAAGAAACCCAAAATCTAAAACACAAATTACATTCAATAAAACATAAGTTCAAAGAACATATCACAAATAGAACTGAGTCTCAAACAAATAAAAATGTGGAACATAATATATTAAATTTTGTTTGAGTTTAAACTCTTTTCATGACATGACTCTACTTCCAATCCAACACTCCTTTTCCACATGCCCACCCTTGTCCTCCATCCTAGTAAACCTGCATCTTATCCTTAACTGTAGCATGATATAAACTAAGTAAACATAAGCTTAGTAAGTACACATTCCTATCTCACGCCATAAAACATTTCTTAAAAATCATTACATGAAATTGTAATCATAATCATAGTAGTGCATGAGGTACAACTTTAGATTGAACTTATCTTTTCATTTAAACTTCCACATTAAAACATCATTCATTTTATTTTTAGGGGCCCAAGCGTTGCACCATTAACATCGTAGGCACGCCGTCATAAGAGGAGTGAGGTAGCTAGTCCCAAACCAAACATAACAAGTCCAAACTTTGCGGGACATCATAAACATAAACATAAGGTGTACATATATATAGATATACCTTTAACATACCTTGTCATTAAAACATCTGTTAAACTTTCTTGTTTCATCAAGGGTTTTTATGAGAAGACAATATATAAAAACAAACTTAAAAATTATCATAAAATTTATTCTTAAAACTTTTTCATAAACTTTTATCATGTTGTAGGTGAGAATGTACTTACTTGACTTGTTTGCTTACTAAATCTTATATCAAGTGACATTGTTGTGGTTCTCAGTGTGCTCGTTTTTTGGAGTGTTCATGTTAATCATTCATATAATACATGAAATTAATATTCATCTTCATGATATCATTAAATATCATATTACATTAACATATATTATTTTTAACGAAACAAAGCATTTTTGAGTCACAAACATGCACTTAGATTCAAGAAACATAAAGACAGAAAACTTGACCTTCAATCACTTAGAGAAATTAATCTCAACTTACAAGCATGAATAAAATATAAGAATTATTCAATAACATATCTAACATATACAAGCATCTATCAAATTTTCTTCACTTGAAAATATTAATCAAAAATAACATTTTCTAATGTTTAAAACATTCAAGTAATTCTGCCAATTATAAAAATTGACTGACCTTGAAGGATTCATAACCCTATATCTTTTAATTCACATTTAATTAGAGTATGAAAATTTGCAGAAATAAAGTTAACACATATATAAAATGCTCAGATTTTTTTAGCTATTAAAATTTCATTTGATATTTATAATAAATCACACAATCAATATTACAAAATCTGCCAACAAAGCCTAGGCAGTGAGCAGTCCTAATTTAAAATTATGTATTAAATTATTTATGCTATAAAATAATTTATAAAAATTACTACACATAATAGATATAGAAAATTACAACATATCCAAAATTGAGCTTCAAATAAATTTAGAGTAATTCAAAACACACATTTGAATTCAGAGTTAATATTAACATCAAATATGCTAAATAGAGAACATGTTTCATTCAAACATTTTTGTAAAATCAAATATGTAGTATATACTTCTCAAATTTTTATGTGACATGCTTAAGCTAGAAAAATAATAAATCATGTAAAACATATTTAAAAATATCATTTATCATGTCATGAATTATATAAAGCATATCATGCAGACATTTATAACCACTGAGTACTTAGCAATCAATAAATTCTATGTTAAAATTAATAAGGACATGAAGCTAAAAATTTAAAGACATTTAGTTAACATATCAACAATGATCCATAATTTTTAATAGAATTAAAAGATGCTTTTTGTCCCATAAAACAGACTCTATAAGATACAAATGTAAATCTGTTAGCAAATAAAATTTCATGAGCAGTGTTTGATTGAATGCTCATGACTCTAAAAGTAATTTGAATGAAAATTTATAAAAAAAATCCCACACATTCCTAACATATATATACACATCATATCCAAAATTTGTAGCAAAATAAAATCATTTGATTTCAAAACATTACTGGCAATCTTACCAACTAATCAAAAACCCTAAAATTCCCATATTACACTCCAGTAACAAAACCATATTTTTATGAAATTTCATGATATCATATGAATATAAATTCTTTTAACTATAAAATAACTTTACTATAATCAAAGTAATGAATAAAATAATTTATTTTTGATACAAATATACATGCATACACATTCACAACATAAAAGAACAATTTTCTAACAAAGTTTGTCACAAAACAACATATATTAATCATAAAAATTTAAAACCATGAAAACTTTTAAACCATCCCTTAAATTCTTATGTGTTCTTCAACAAATATGAAGACTTGCACACAAAATCCCTAAAAATAATTCATTCTACTTTGGCTTGAAAGAAAATAAGAGTAATGAATTCTTGGCTTTGAGGATTAGAGATGATAAAGGCTTTCTTGGAGAAATTTTGAGAGGGGGTAAAGGAGAGACTTTTCTTTAGCTAGAAATTAAAAGAATGAAGAATTGGTGACTTAAAGGTATATTTATAGGTTTATAAAAGAGAAGAGATTAGATTAGTGTAGAAAACCCTAATCCTATTCTAATTAGATTTCCCTCTTTTTTAAATGAGTTTAATCCTAATCTAATTAGGTTTCTTTTTTTCTTTTTTCCATGGTAGTGCCGTTTCTTTATAAATACATTATATCTATATATATAATATAACATAGTATAATATAATATAATATAAATATATTATAATATAATATTATATAATATAAATAATGATGTAAACTTATAATGGTTATATTATATTAGCAGTTATATAATATAATATAATGTAATGTAATGTAATTTAATTACAATACATAATTATTTATATATAATAATAATTTAAGTATTATTTTTTTGGACACTTTTATATTATCATGTTTCTTAATGCTATAATAAAAATTTTACACATGTAATTATCATAACATCATAAAATGTTATAAAAATAAAAAATATGCAATAAAATTTATGTCATCATCAAAAATATAATTCTAGAGTATACATAACTCTAGAGCGTTATAAAGATTGTAAATTTAGTGCAAGTTGAGACTCTTAAAAACCAATAAATACTTTATGCTTATCATCATTTTTGACCTGAACATCCCTAGCACATCGATCCCTCGTGGCCGTCACTTGTGACGTTACTAAATAAAAAGTTAATTATCTTAATATAAATAATAATGATACATAAAAAATCACATTCTAACATTAAATTAAGATAAGTGTCTGTAGAAGAAAATGGCAGGTGTTACGACTCTCCCCACCTTATAAGTGTTTTGTGCTTGAAACTTAAAATAACTGTGGATAATAGGCTTCACATAGCCTTCTCCTCTTTGTTGTTATGCTATAAGACTTTAACTAATGCGATTTCTTTATTTCTCAAACTCTTGGTCCTAATCTCATATCTCTTTTTTATGTAGCTTCATTAATCTTTTGATTTCTCAATAACTATTTGACTAGAGAAATGTCTTTGTTCCCTAATATCTTCCTTTTTAACCAAGGACATAGTCGGCTTATCCTTGTAAATCATATTCCTTCAAACTTATTATTCTTTCTTTTTGGGCAAAAGAACATAGACCTAGTATGTACTTCCTTAACATATGATTATGAAAAATGTTGTGTGAAAATTTAGGGTTTTACATCTTTCTCTCCTTTTAAGGGTTTCGTCCTTAAAATATGTGTAGTAATGATTATGCAAAGAAATTTCTAATCTTTTTTCTAAACATTCTTTCTTTTCATATAAAAAATTTATTCAAAAATCATGTCTAATTAAAGTCATCATAGATCCAACTTACATTATCATATGCAATGTTTGAATTCTCTTCTTGCCTCTCTATCTATCCTCCTTCATAGAAGTATAAATTTAAGTGCAACATTAATTCTCTCTCTTTCCTTTATATCTCACATTTCATGTATGTAAACTTGTCTTTAATCACATGCTAAAAGAGAATTGTACTCTAGGAACTCTTTACTCAAAAATATACAAACGATCCTAAAATATCTATTTTTAACTTTAAGATATAGAAAAATATCATGCACTCTAATAAATCTACTAGTACATCCCCTCATTCATGAAATAACCAATCCGTTTATAATAGTGAAAATACACTATAGTTGAGCTTGACTTTCTTTTCCACAATTTTCACAATAGAATATTAAACATTGCTTTTAAGTTATCATGTATCTCCATAAAAGTTTTAGGCTTACTCTATCACCTCATTCTATAATTTCCTCAATTATTGTCCTTTAAAGAAAATAATAATCTCATATTTAATCTCTAGTCTTTTATATAAATAATTCTAGAACATTCTATTGAAGTCTCTGCTAATTCCAAGGTCATCCATAAAAGGAACTACGATGTGTGATCTCTATCATATCATATTATGGACCATTTAATTTGCTACAATATTATCATTAATAATTTTGTCACAAAATTAATCCTCACTAAGCCTTAAACATTCATATACAAACATCAGTCAAATTTTCTTCTCTTGAAAATATTAACCAAAAATACAATTTTCTAATGTTTAAAACATTCAAATAAACTTGTCAATCATAAAAACTGACTGACCTTGAAGGATTCATAACCCTATATCTTTTAATTCACATTCAATTAGTGTATGAAAATTTGCAGAAATAAAGTTAACACATATATAAAATGCTCAGATATTTTTAGCTATAAAAATTTCATTTAATATTTAAAATAAATCACACAATCAATATTACAAAATTTGCCAACAAAGCCTGGGCAGTGAGCAGTCCTAATTAAAAATTATGTATTAAATTATTTATACTATAAAATAATTTATAAAAATTACTACACATAATAGATATAGAAAATTACAACATATCCAAAATTAAGCTTCAAATAAATTCAGAGTAATTCAAAACACACGTTTGAATTCAGAGTTAATATTAACATCAAATATGCTTAATAGAGAACATGTTTCATTTAAACATTTTTATAAAATCAAATATGTAGTATATACTTCTCAAATTTTTATGTGACAAGCTTAAGCTAGAAAAATAATAAATCATGCAAAACATGTTTGAAAATATCATTTATCATGTCATGAATTATGTAGAGCATATCATGTAGACATTTATAACCATTGAATACTTAGCAATGAACGAATTATATATTAAAACTTAATAAGGATATGACGCTAAAAATTTATAGACATTTAGTTAACATATCATCAATGATTAATAATTTTTTACATAATTAAAAGATGCTTTTTGTCCTATAAAACGGACTCTAAAAGACACAAATACAAATCTACCAGCAAGTAAAATTTCATGAGTAGTATTTTATTGAAAGCTCATAACCCTAAAAATAATTTGAATGAAAATTTATAAAAAAATCCCACACATTCCTAACATATATATACACATCATATCCAAAATTGCTGCAAAATAATTATTTGATTTCAAAACATTACTGGCAATCTTACCGACTAATAAAAACCCTAAAATTCCCATATCACACACTACTAATAAAACCATATTTTTATGAAATTTCATGATATTATATAAATATAAATGCTTTCAACTATAAAATAACATTATTATAATCAAAATAATAAATAAAATAATTTATTTTTTATACAAACATACATGTATACACATTCACAACATAAAAGAATAATTTTCTAACAAAGTTTGTCACAAAACAATATATATAAATCATAAAATTCAAAACCACGAAAACTTTTAAACCATATCTTAAATTCTTATGTTTTCTTCAACAAATACGAAGACTTACATACAAAATCTTCAAAATGAATTTCTTATACTTTGGCTTGAAAGAAAATAAGAGTAATGAATTCTTCACTTTGAGGATTAGAGATGATGGAGGCTTTCTTAGTGAAATTTTGAGAAGGGATAAGGGAGAGAATTTTCTTTGGCTAAAAATTAAGAAAATGAAGAATTTGGTGGCTGAAAGGTATATTTATAGGTTTATGAGGAAAAAGAGATTAGATGAGTATAAAAAGCCTTAATCTTAATCTAATTAGATTTCCCCCTTTTTTAAATAAGTGTAATCCTAGTCTAATTAGGTTTCTTTTTTTTTCTTTCTTTTTTTCCCCTTTTTTCCATGGCATTGCCATTTCTTTAAAAATCTGTTATATATAATATAATATAATATATTATAACATAATATAATATAGTATAATAAATATATTATAATGTAATATGATATAATATAAATAATAATATAAACATATAATGGTTATATTATATTAACAACTGTATATAATATAATATAATGTAATTTAATTATAATACATAGTTATTTATATACAACCATAATGTTTGCACCTGTGACTCCAAAAATAATAATTTATGCATTATTCTTTTGGACACTTTGTATTATCGAGTTTCTTAACACCATGATAAAAATATTACACATATAATTATCATAAAATTATAAATGTTATAAAAATAAGAAAATATGTAATAAAATTCATGTCATCATAAAAAATGTAAGTCTAGAGCATACATAACTTTAGAGTATTATAAAGATTATAAATTTATGGCAACTTGAAACTTTAAAAAAATAGTAAATACTTATGGTTATCATAATTTTTTACATGAATATTCCAAGTACATCTATCCCTTGTGGCTGTTACCAGTGACATTGCTAAAACAAAAGTTAATTATCTTAATATAAATAATAATATCATTTAAAACATCATATCTTAATGTTAAATTAACATAAATGTCAATAGAAAAAAACGACGGCGTTACAGGGATTTCGTGCTTTTTTTTAAAGAGTTTTGTATGTATTTGAACTAAGTATGGACTATATAGCATGTTATGAGGACTATATAGCATGATTATGTTAAGTATTTTATGTATGACGACGATGATGATGAGGGATGTTAGAACTAAGGTTTCAAGGTTTAAAATGAAAGTATAATAAACTTAGTTTAAAGGCAAAAGTTTTTATAGTTTTTAGGAAACTAAGATTTTGATTAGCTTAGAGACCGAATTATTTTCCTGACAAAATACAAGATTTGTCCAAACAACAAGATAAACAACTTTCTTGAACAAAGGTTTATAAAATTGCAAGAGGATCAATTTGAAAAGTTTATTTCTAGTCCGGCATATTTGGAAATCATCCAAAAACTCCACTGTAATATTAGTTTCAGGAAAGTTAAAATATGAAAGTTGGAGTTCTCGTTGAAACTGTTAAATATTATTAACAGATTGAAAAATTCTGCACAGTTTATGAGCTACGAATTTTGCAAGATTTACTTATAAAATTTCAAATCAATTAAATAAGGAAAAAGTTTTGAAATTATTTAAGTTTGGCCAAGGAGCTTTTGTATGTTTTAATAGTTGTTAGAAACTAGATGTTTTGGTATAAAACAGTTATTTTTTATTCTAGGGCCAAAAGGTCAAGATTTTGTGTTTCGGACAAAAACCATAAAATGATGTAAAACGGAAGTTTTCACTGTATAAAAAAACAATTATGGGCAGAAAGTAATTTATGTTTGAAAGCTTAAAAGAATTTAAAAATTTTACGGGAAAAAACATGTTGACTGCAAAATTGATAAGATTTTCATACTATGGATAAAAATCGTAAAGTTTTGCTGAAATAGACTTTAGAGAAAAGAAAATTGTTGTTTTGTTTTTCGTAACATTATAAGTAACAAGGAAATATAAGTTTGGTTTAAAACAGGTTCCAAAAGTTTTTTAAGACCCGTCAAAAGTAAAACAACCTTTTTTTTTTATAAAAGGCTAAAACGAACCCTAAAACATTCAATTTTGAAAAACGCTTCTTAAGGGGAATTTTTTTTATAACCTATTAGTAATGGAACGGTAAAATAAAATGAGAAGTTTAGTGAAGCTATGTAACTTACAGAAAACACATTAAGGTTAAACTTGTCAATTTTTTATAAAACCGCTAAAACGAACCCTAAGCCCTTCGAATTAGCAAAACACACTTAGACAGGAAATGTTCTAAATCATGCTTGTAATGACCAGGGAAATTTATTAATAAAATCCAATATTTAATTGGGTTTAATTAATAAATTTACCCTTAAAAATTGTAATTTTTTAAAAAATTGTGATAATGTATAAATAAGCAGTATCAATTGAAATTTCACTACGAATGTGAGGCAATGTTGAATATTGTTAATACAGATTTTATGAGTTCAAATACTCAGGAATCTGTAAATAATATCCACAAAATAAATTTTATATCACAATTAATTACAAAATTGTGATATACATGTTAGACATGTATGCCCTAAGGAGTAAAAATGTAATATGTTTTTGGAGACATTTTTATCAATAAAGAATTTATTCATTATTTATATACCAAATCTTGTCCTCTTCACGTTCATATTTGTTGAATATATGCTAAGCAAACAATAGTATGAGATTGTCGGTCTAAACCTTAAGAATTGGACATATGATAAACGGATTATGTGGAAGACATGATTCTTAAGGTGATGGTCTAAATCATACGATCCGCAATCGAGGGAATAAAGTTGGGCGCTTTATTCATGCAAAGATTGTTATGTTGTCTATATCCCTTTTGGGAGATGGTTTGCCTTGACCATCGGAGGTGGACTCCGTGAATAGAAATATTGGCACGTTGTCATAGGTGACGATGTGTTGGATCGGGACATAAAGTGAATTGATTTGGATTAATAATTCTGTCTTGACAAATCGATTCACTTTAGATAATCATTTGTGTTGTATCTTAATCCTGAGATGAATAGTGGGCTTGTTTTCTTGACTTGTGTCTTTTGATGTACCAAAGGGTGACACCCATATCTTAATAGTGGTATGCATGCCGGTACGTTGGAGGCATGACTCTTGATGGCGTAGACTTGTTATTCATAGATATGGAATCCATAGCTCCTCTTTAGGAGTAATGATATCCTCTTATATGCGTTATCCTGTAATTGGAAAACTGAAGCGCTCAACCATTTGGATACATAGGTGTAACCGAATGGTATACTGTCTTTGGATGGTAAGTTTTCTGATGGTGAGATAATGGAGCGTAAGATAAAATAATCGGGAAGGTAAAACAGAACTTGTCCTTAAGCCGATTATGGATTATCATATGGGGATACGATACACTATGATATGTCATGGAGACTTAGCTATACGGGCTTTGTAATTCTATATAGTTCGAGAGTGCAGCTCCAAGCTTTTAGTGGAGTAGTGTTAGAGTTGATAATTATGAAATGTATATTTGGGATATTGGGTTTCATAATTATCGGGAGCTTGAACTATATAGGTCAATTTGGTCCCCTTTGCTAGCTCACAACATCCTGTAACGACACAACGTGCTTTTCTGATAATTGGTGACTTATGTCGGATTTATCAGATTGGTTAAAATTTGGAAGAATCAAATAATTTATGTCTATTTATCGGTTGAATTAATTTTGTGATAAAATTGATTCAAGATAAACTTGTTGAATTGTAAGGATCGGATAATTCTTGTTTATTTATCAGTTGATTTAATTTTGGATAAATTAGATCAAGATAAACTTGTAGAATTATTGGGAATTGATTTATTTTCTTAGAGATTATCTAGGTAAAGTTGTTTTGATCAGATAACTTCTCTATTGGGTTATTTGAATTAAAACTAAGACTTTATCCTATAAAATCTTGGGTGAAAAATAAAAGATTTGCGAGATTTTTTATTCGACAATTCGGCCTGTCGATGGACATGTTTGACCTGCCGATGGGACCTGTTTGGCCTACCGATGGGACCTGTTTGGCCTGTTGATCAGGTGGTTCTGCCTGTCGATCAGCAAAGTATAAGATCACGCGTTTCCACGTGGATCTTATTAGATATTGATCCGAAATTGATTCTGAAACGAGTTTTGAGACTTAATCTGATAAGGACTGACCTTAGGACCAACCTCTATAAATAGGGAGTGATACTCACAGGTTACTGAGATCAATTGAGAGATTAAGGGTGATACTCTACTAACTGAGAATCTAAAAACTTCTTGAGAGCATTTGTTCACAAATCACGAACAGTTGCTTTGGGTTCTCTTGATTGGTTAGAAGAAGAGTCACTGGTAGAAGAGCTGTATGTGTGAGCCCACACTTACTCCGATCATGGACAGAGAATAGCAAAGAAGACCAGTTGGTTGAGGCTCTTCTAGAACGTTATTTCTCTTCATAGATTGCGGAGGTTCTTCAACACACAAAGGTTAGTAAGATCTGGTTAATTTATACATATAGCATGTCAAACTTGTGTTTTGAAAATTACTCTGATATAAAATTTTTAAAAATTCCACTGCACACTCTCTTTTTCAAACAATACACGGATGGATAATTATAGTATAAATGGGATACATGTTCATAAAAACTCAAAACCAGTGTGAAAAGGGGGCCAAAGCAGTATAGGAATACTGCTAAGTGAAAACGCAGATATGGGAAAGATTATGTTTGGCCTCCAAAAATACACTAAAGGCAAGTAAAATATTTTATATAGTCTAAGGATATGTTTTGCACTAATTTTACTACCGCAGTATAAGAAAAATACTGTTTGATAAAAAATTACACAGTGTATATTTTTAGGGCCCACTGGACAACCATTAGAATTTCATGGGGCCACATGTCATGAAAGGTGGCCCAATCCCATTGAGACATCTAGTAACCCAATGGATTACTTAATGAGTCACCATAAAGGATAAGCATGCATTAAATGTGATTTTAGCCAACAAAATTTCCCATTTCTCTTCCTCCCTCCCACGGTAGCCATTGATGAACTTCTTCAAAAAATTTTCAACTTCACATCTTTGCAAAATTAGTCCCATTTAAGTTCAAGAAGCAAAGCCCAAGGAATTTCATCAAGTTTTAAGGTAAAAACCAAAACTTTTTTCAAGTTTTTTTTGGGTTTTTCTTGGGTGAATAAAGGAAAGTTAATTCAAGGTGATTTTGCATGAAAATAATGTCTAGGAAGGAGTTTCAAAGGAGCCTTAGAAGGCTAAAAGCACAAAGTGTTATTTGGGTAAGTTTTGATTTTTCAAAATTTTGAAATTTTGTGATTTTTATTTTGATTTTTATCCTTTTTATGGTATGTGGGCTTTCAAGCAAAGTTTTGCTTAAATCTCATAGATACATGAATTATGGCACGGTGATGTTGTGAAAATTTAGGGTTTATTGTGCAAAATGTTAATTTTTGCAAAATACACTATTTTTGTAATTTTAATACTAGTTTTGTAAAAATGATGATTGAGCTTGAAAATGGTTTGGACAAAGGTTAGAACTGCCTACACAAAGGCAGATATGCTATTTAAAAACAAATTTTTACAAAAATGCCCCAAGGACTAAATTGCAAGAAAAAGTTTCTTCGCGACAGAATTGAAAAATGCCCAAAAACACCCCTGTGTAGTGAAAATTTCAAAAAAGTTAAAACATAAAAGTTGTAGATCTCGACGAAACTATTAGACATCATGAGCAGTTCATCGAAAATCTCAACCGGTTGTGAGATTTTAATTTTACAAGAATTTGTTAAAATTGGAAAAAATTTAAAAGGGACAAAAGTATCATTGTTTCAAAGGATTTTGAATATGATACTTTGAACAAAAATGATCCTTGTAAAAAATGGCAAATTATGGTTTAAAAAGATTAATTTCAAACCCAGGGGTAAAATTGTCAAAATTTTCAATTAAGGGGCTAAATTGCAATATTTTATAAAAAGGGGTTATAGATGCAAAATAAGGAGACCCGACACCCCAGGGTATTTTTTGAAGGTCGATACGTGGCTATTTTTGCTAGAATAGAGAAGTTGAACTCGGGAAGTTTAGTAGGCTCGCCAAGGCAAAACTGTCATTTTTCTCGAGTAATTCAAGTTTCTCTGAAACGTTTCAAAAAGAGGGAAAGAAATGATTAGAAAGATTTCCGCCCTTCATTAGAGACGATAGGGTAGAATAATATAGGAGTAAGAAAACCAGTGGGTTTCGGAGTTGTATATAGTTATGCAACTCGAGTTTTTAATTAACGATCATTTTGTAATGATACATAGAGTCTTAAAGAAGCAATGAATATTTGACTAATAGTTTTGTAATTGGCCAACAGGATCCTAGAAGTCTAGGAAAGAGGGAACTGAAGTTAAAGTGCGCGGAAACCTAAACCAAGTAAGTTCCCATCCCACCTATAGTATGAAATTGTAGGTATAGAATGTGAAACATATATATGTATACCTGTGTGTATATTAAGGTGTATACCTGTGTGTATGCTATAATAGGAATACCTATAAGTACATTAGTGTATACCTGTGAGTATACAAAACAAATAGCTGTGTGTATATCATGACATGAACCTATGTGTATATTATGACATGTACTTGTGTGTACATTATATCATGTACCTATATGTATATTAATGTATACCTGTGTGTATATAAAGCATGTACCTATGTGTACTATAACGTACAAGAGAATTTATGTTTGTGTATAACATATGATTATCACTTCATGCATGGTATGAAAACCATAATAAGTGGACTGGTACATATATCACCAGAAGTTAAGAAAAGTGTTGTATCGATTCCTGACTTAAGAGGAGTTTAAGGATATAGTATGGTCTCAGTGTTACGAAGACCTATGTGTGCAATGGTACGAACACTTGTGCCCTAGTAAGAGATAAGATATGAAAAGGATAAAGAATGGTCATAAGAAAGCATAATCAGATCACACATTGTATTGAATGTACATGTGGGTTGTATTGAGACTTACTGAGCGTAAGCTCACTAAGTATTTCATGCTGTAGGTATTTCGACAAGAAGGTCAGAATAAATTCATAGTTGAGTTGGCGGAGGGATGAGTAATGTGTAGAATGGGTATGGATACCACCACAAGTTTTGTTTCCGTTGTAACATATTTTATGTTATTTTGAAATGAAACGTTTAGCAAACAGTATCATAAAATAAAGGTTGCTTATGTAAATATATGTATATGTTTGTATTCTGAAAGTTGTTAAAACCAGCATATGTGAAAATTTTCTAAAAAAAAAATTTTTCCCTAAATTTTCCTCTATACGTAAGTAAGAAAAATGTTTATCACAGCCCGGAAAGGTGGGTTGTGATAGTTGGTATCAGAGTAGAAATCCTACCACACTACTGCACATTGTTGTCTGCTCCACCGCCATGGTTCAAGTAAGATAGTTTAATTTTTAACATAGGAATACTGAATTATGATTCTATGTAAGAATGTAATGCTAATGAGATAATAAATATAGTATATGGCGGAGCCGCATAATAATCATGACATGGAAGCAGATCAAAGAGCAAGCATCGCTTTGGAAGACATGATTCCATCGCGATATTATGGGAGTCGACAGCCCATGGTACTGACTGAATTGCTTTACGCTATAGAAGTGATCTTTGCTACATGTCATATGCCACTGCATCTCCAGGTTTTAGTTGCTTTTGGACTGTTGCTGAGCGAAGCATTTGCATGGTGGTTGAGGATCAGACCTGACGAACGACCTAGGGACTGGCAAGGCTTCAGGGAACAAATTCTAGCAGAATTCGCACCTTTACCCCTAGCGGATGCTATGCAAGTTCAAGTGATTCCAATGTTATGGGCAGATTGACGTCGTCTGTTGTATTTACGTGTAGAACTGTTATGGGGTAGGTACGTAGGTGAGCTAGTGGATCATTATATCCTAAGGTTTCGTCGTACTATGGTACCGTTGATCCTGCCGAAAATACCCTTGGTGCGAATTTGTGATCTTATCTAGAGAGATCTTCCTGAAGCAGTCCAGCACCAGATACAGTACCCTAGAGATTTTCCTAGTCTCAATGATTTAATTGTGGAAGTATTGCATGCGGAGCAAATGTGGCCGCGCCTCTAGAGGATCCCCCAGTAGAAAAGGAAGAGGATGATGAAAACGACAATGACGACGACGATGATGATGATGATGATGATGAAGAGCTCAAATTTGTCCCAGTACCTCTGGAACCTATTATCGCTATTGACGACGAGTCTACTAACTCTAGTGAAGAAGAGGAGGAAGAGGACCCTGAGGAGGATCTCGAACATAGTGACATGTCAGGAACAGAGTTAGATTAGAAAGTAATTGAACTTATGAAGATTTTTGTGTATTAAGATGTACTCAGATATGTGATTAGTATATTTTTGGCTTGTTGCTTTTGTATATGAGTGTACATCCGGCAAGTGGTATCCTTCGCGACGATAGGGTATATGTAGCCAGAAGAGATAACTGCTCTCGGAAATGATATGAACAGTTTATGTAAGAAAAGAAGGTAAGTATGTATGTTAGACACTTATGTAATGTAAAGGAAAAGAAAGATGTTAATGAAATGAAATGTGTGAAATGAGATATTAAGTTTATGTTATTGTTTATGTTTGCATGTATTTAAAGTATTTGAAAATTTGTTATACTATTAAGTTAATAGTATATACTGACGTAATAACGAAATCATACGGTGGGCCTGTAAATAAACTTTGCTATCGATGGCTGATGCACCTAGAGGACCTGCGAACCCAGACCTGATGGCTATGATCATGGAGTTACAATAGAAACTCCGAGCTCAAGAGTTAGAATTGCAAGAGTTAAGAGAATAGTTAGCAAACCAGAATCCTAAACCTCAGGCACCTATGAACTCGCCACCCTTAGTACGACCGCCTCAGCAAGTAGAACCAATTGTTCCAGTAGCATCTGTTACTGAATTTTATGAAACATTCCAATGGACGAAAGCCCCAAAATTTGACGGATCTACTGATCCACTAGAAGCCGATGATTGGCTTACTGGCATAGAGAGGGTTTTGAAATTTATGGGGCTCAGTGATTGTGAGAAGGTCTTATGTGCCTCATTTTCTCTCACTAAGGATGCTAGGCGATGGTGGGAGTCAATGGAACATAGACGAAATGTCGTGGCCAGATTTCGTGAAAGAATTTGGAAGGGCTTATTTCAATGTAGAAACAATGGTAGTCCAGCAAGAAGAATTCAACAACTTTAAGCAAGGCAATATGTCAGTGGTTGATGCTGTAAAGGGATTCAATCAATTAACGCGTCTATGTCCTGACCTAGTACCTACTGATCGGGAGTGAATAAGAAGATTAATGCGGATGTTCTGTATCGACATAGCCCTTGTAGTTGATAGTGGTGGGCAAGCTTCTAAGGGTGTAGAGGATTGCATTGAACGGGCTACTAGAGCTGAATTTAGAATCGCCCATGATAAGGAAGAGAGAGCAAGAATTTTTAAAGCTCAAAAGGAGGAGAAAGCTTTACCTAAACAGAGTCAAGCCATACTAGCAAAAGGACAAGGAAGTGTACTAAGTCAAGGGCAGTCCTAGAGTCATCCAACTGGATGCAACCGTAATGCCAATAATAAGAGGAAATGGAATGTGATTGATCGAAAGAATCAGAAAGGACAACCCCAACAGAGGATCAATGATGGAGGAAATAACAAGCCTCTCTGCAGGCAATGCAGGAAAAGGCACGCGGGAGAGTGCAAGGCTGGCAGTAACAAGTGCTTCCTCTGTGGTAAAGAAGGGCACTATGCCAAAAACTATTTTTCCAATCCCTAGAATCAAAATACTCAGAGTCAGCAAAGGCCTCAGGGAACCCAACTTCACGTAGTCCAAGCAGAGATTGAAGGCCTTAGCTTCAGTCAAGGACACTTGGAAGCTCCAAAACCCAGTGGACGGATCCATGCCTACACAAAGAAAGAGGATGATGTGGGAACTTTATCAGTGGTGACAGGTCAGTTTTCTGTTGTCACTACTGATGCCTATGTTTTATTTGATTCTGGAGCAACGCATTTGTTTGCATCACATAAGTTTGCTAAACGAATAGGAAACGAAGAGGATAGGATAGAACAGACTTTTAGAACCACACTTCCCTCTAAGGAGGTATTAAGTTATGCTTTTTGGTTATGTCACGTACCCATTATCATTTGTGGAAGACAAATGTATATCAATTTAATAATTGTTGATATAAAAGATTATGACATTATCTTGGGAATGGATTTCTTGGAAACATATGTTGGAAACACGGTGCGTAGTGGAATTTAAAATTTTTTTTTTTCAAAGTAATTTCCAAAACACAAGTTTGACATGTTATATGTATAAATTAAACAGATCTTACTAACCTTTGTGTGAAGAACCTCCGCAGTCTATGAAGAGAAGTAACGTTCCAGAAGAGCCTCAACCAACTGGTCTTCTTTGCTATTCTCTATCCACAACCGGAGTGAGTGTGGGCTCACACGTACAGCTCTTCCACCGGTGACTCTCCTTCCAACCAAGAGAGAGAACCCAAAGCTAGTGTTCATGATTTGTGAACAAAAGCTCTCAGGGAGTTTTTTAGATGCTCACTAGAAGAGTATCACTCTTAATCTCTTAATTGATCTGAGTAAATCATGAGACTTACTCCCTTTATACAGCCATTGGTCCTGGGGTCAGTCCTTATATGATTAGGTCTCAAAAACTCGAAATAGAATCAAGTTCGGATCAATATCTGATAAGATCTGCATGAAAACACGTAATCTTATTTCTCGCTGATCGCCAGGCCGAACAGCCTATTCGGCCTGTCGGCAGGCCGAACTCCCAAGAAAAAATCTCCGCGAATCTTTTATTTTCCACCCGAGATTCTAAAGGATAAAGTCTCAGTTTTGATTCAAACAACCCAATAGAGAAGTTATCTGATCAAAACAAACTTTATCAAGATAATCTCTAAGAAAATAAATCAATTCACAATAATTCTATAAGTTTATCTTGATCTAATTTATCCAAAATTAAATCAACCGATAAACAGACCAGAATTATCTGATCCCAATAATTCAACAAGTTTATCTTAAATTAATTTTATCACAAAATTAATTCAACCAATAAATAGACATGAATTATTTGATTCTTATAAATTTTAAACCAATCTGATAATTCCGACATAAGTCACCAATTATTTGAAAAGCACACCGTGTCGTTACAGGATTTTGTGAGCTAGCAAAGGGGACCAAAATGGACCTATAAAGTTCAAGCTCATGATAATTATGAAACCCAATAGCCTAGATATACATTTCACAATTATCAACTCCAACGCTACTCCACTAAAAGCTTGGAGCTGCACTCTTGAACTTTATAGAATTACGAAGCTCGTGTAGCTAAGTCTCCATGACATATCAAAGTGTATCGTATCCCTATATGATAATCCATAATCGGCTTAAGGACAAGTTCTGTCTTACCTTCCCGATTATTTTTATCTTACGTTCCATTGTCTCACCATTAGAAAACTTACCATCCAAAGATAGTATACCATTCGGTTACACCTATGTATCCAAATGGTTGAGCGCTCCAGTTTTCCAATTACAGGACAACGCATATAAGAGGATATCATTACTCCTAAAGAGGAGCTATGGATTCCATATCTATGAATAACAAGTCTACGCCATCAAGAGTCATGCTTCCAACGTACCGGCATGCATACCACTATTGAGATATGGGAGTCAGCCATTGGTACATCAAAAGACACAAGTCGAGACAACGGGCCCACTATTCATCTCAGGATTAAGATACAATACAAATGATTGTCTAAAGTGAATCGATTTGTCAAGACAGAATTATTAATCCAAATCAATTCACTTTATGTCCCGATCCAACACATCATCACCTATGACAACGAGCCAATGTTTCTATTCACAGAGTCCAACTTCGATGGTCAAGACAAACCATCACCCAAAAAGGATATAGACAACATAACAATCTTTACATGAATAAAGCGCCCAACTTTATTCCTTGATTGCGGATCATCTGTTTTAGACCATCACCTTAAGAATTGTGTCTTCCGCATAATCATCCTATCATATGCCCAATTCTTAAGGTTTAGACAGACAGTCTCAGACTACTGTTTGCTTAATATACATTCAACAAATATGAACGTAAAGAGGACAAGATTTGGTATATATAAATGAATAAATTCTTTATTGATAAAAATGACTCCAAAAACATATTACATTTTTACTCCTTAGGACAAACATGTCTAACATGATTTACGTTCTAGGTATCATCAACTTTGGGTTAAAGAGGAGGACATGCCGAAGATGGCGTTTCGAATGCGGTATGGGCATTATGAGTTTTGTGTCATCTCATTTGGACTGACTAATGCCCCGGCAGCATTTATGGACCTTATGAATTGGATTTTCAAGGACTACCTCGACAAGTTCGTCATTGTTTTCATCGATGATATCTTGATTTACTCAAGAACATCAAAAGAGCATGAAGAACATTTGAAGCTTGCACTGCAATTGCTGAGGAAGCATTAATTGTATGCCAAGTTCTCAAAATGTGAATTTTGGTAGGAAAAAGTTCATTTTCTAGGACATGTGGTCTCACAAGATGGAGTCTCTGTTGACCCTTCAAAGGTAGAAGTAGTAAATAAGTGGCCTATGTTGAAAAGTGTTACCGAGATCAGGAGTTTCCTTGGTCTAGCAGGCTATTATCGACGTTTTGTGGAAGGGTTCTCTAGACTCACAACACCACTCATGACCCTTACACAGAAAGCAGCTAAATATGAATGGACCAAGAAGTGCAAAGAGAGTTTCCAGGAACTGAAGAGACGACTCATGAGTACGTCAGCACTAACCATACCAGATCCAAACCTAGGATATTTCGTGATTTACAACGATGCGTCAAAAAGGGGCTTGGGTGCCATACTTATGCAAAATGGAAAAGTGATTGCATACTCATCTCAACAATTAAAGGATCATGAGAAAAACTATCCGACACATGACTTAGAGTTAGCGGCGGTCGTATTTGCATTAAAGATTTGGCACCACCACCTGTATGGAGCTAAATGCGAGATTTATACGAACCATCAGAGTCTGAAATATATATTTATGCAGAAGGAGCTCAACATGAGACAGCGAAGGTGGCTTGAGTTAGTTAAAGACTACAACTATGAAATTCTATATCATCCTAGAAAGGCCAATCGAGTAGCAGACACACTCAGTCATAGAACAACGTCTTCGCTTACAGTGGTGCGATTAATACTGAGACTTCTTTAGAAAGAGTTAATAAAAGCAGGAATAGAATTAATCGCAGGAGGATTAGTCAATCTATCCTTCCAACCAGCTATCTAGGAGAATTTAAAGGAGCAAAAGAAGCAGGTCCTTGAGAACAAAGAAGTAGAATTTAAAATCTTGGAAGGTGGCATTCTCCGTTATAAAGGTAGATTATGCATCCCCAATGATGAAGAGTTAAAGAAGCAGATATTGGAGGAAGCTCATGAAGCACCATATGTTGCTCATCTAAGAGCTACTAAAATGTACCAAGATTTGAAAAAGCACTACTAGTGGCATGGAATGAAGAATGACATTGTGAGATTTGTCAACAAATGTCTCACATGTCAAAGAGTGAAAGCCGAACACCAGTGATCGGCAGGCGAGCTGTAAAAGATAAATATTCCAAAATAGAAATGGGACTAGATAACTATGGATCTGGTGACTAGGTTACTCAAAACTACAAGAGGACATGATGCCATATGGGTAATCACAGACAGATTGACCAAATCGGCACACTTTTTGCCCATTAAACTCAGTAGTTCTGTAGAACAATTAACTAAACTCTATGTTGCCCAGATAGTTAGGTACCATGAAGTTCCAAAGTCCATCATCTCTGATTGTGATGGTTGGTTCACTTCCAAGTTTTGGAGGAGTGTTCACCAAGCCATGGGAACAAAGTTGACATTTAGCATAGCCTTCCATCCTCAAACGGATGGTTAGTCTGAAAAGACCATTAAAACCTTAAAGGATATGTTAAGAGCCTATGTGCTAGATTTCAAAGGAGGATGGAATAAAAAGCTTCCATTGATTGAATTTGCTTATAATAATAGCTATTAGACCTCCATAGGAATGGCTCCATATGAAGCTCTCTACGGGAGAAGATATAGATCGCTACTGCATTGGTATGAAACTGTAGAAAAGACGTTATCGACTACAGATTTCATGCAAAGGATGATGGAGGACGTGAAACTAATCCATCAATGAATGGAAACTGCTTTTAGTCATCAGAAGAGTTATGCAGATCGACGGCGAAGACCGCTAGAATTCCAAGTAAGAGATTTGGTTTTTCTAAAGGTAACGCCAATGAAAGGAGTAATAAGGTTTGGAAAGAGAGGAAAACTCAGCCCAAGATATATTGGACCATTTGAAATCCTAGAAAGAGTAGGTAGTGTAGCTTATTATTTGGCTTTACCCCTAAAATAGCATTGGTACACAATGTGTTCCATGTGTCCATGCTAAAGAAGTATGTTCCTGATCCATCACATGTTCTATAGCATGAGGAAATTGACGTACAGGAGAATCTATCTTATGAAGAGAAACCAGTCTGGATTCTAGCACAAGAAGAAAAGGAATTAACGAACAAGAAGATATCTCTAGTCAAAGTTTTATGGCGCAACCAACAAGTGGAAGAGGCAACTTGAGAGCGAGAGGATGAAATGAGAAAAGTCTTCCCCAAATTATTTTGATTTTTGAGGACGAAAATTCTTAAGGGGGGTAGGTTGTAATGACTAGGGAAATTTATTAATAAAATCTAATATTTAATTGGGTTTAATTAATGAATTTACCCTTAAAAATTGTAATTTTTGTAAAAATTGTGATAATGTATAAATAAGCAGTATCAATTGAAAATTTCACTGCGAATGTGTTGTAATGTTGGATATTGTTAATATAGATTTTATATGTTTAAATACTCAGAAATTTGTAAATAATATCCATAAAATGAATTTTATATCACAATTATTGCAAAATTGTGATATACACGGATGGATAATTATAGTATGAATGGGATACAGTGTTCACAAAAACCCAAAACTAGTGTGAAAAAGGGGCCAAAGCAGTATAGGAATACTGCTAAGTAAAAACGCAGATATGGGAAAGGTTATTTTTGGTCTCCAAAAATATACCAAAGGCAAGTAAAATATTTTATATAGTCTAAGGATATGTTTTGCACTGATTTTACTATGACAGTATAAGAAAAATACTATTTGATGAAAAATTACACAGTGTAAATTTTTGGGGCCCACCAAGTGGACACCCATTAGAATTTCATTGGGCCACATGTGATGAAAGGTGGCCCAATCCCATTGAGACACCTAGTAACCCAATAGATTACTTAATGAGTCACCATAAAGGATAAGCATGCATTAAATGTGATTTTAGCCAAAAAAATTTCCCATTTCTCTTCCTCACTCCCATGGTAGCCATTGATGAACTTCTTCAAAAATTTTCAACTTCACGTCTTTGCAAAATTAGCCCCATTTAAGTTCAAGAAGCAAAGCCTAAGGAATTTCATCAAGTTTTAAGGTAAAAATCTAAACTTTTTTCAAGTTTTTTTTGTGTTTTTCTTGGGTGAAGAAAGGAAAGTTAATTCAAGGTGATTTTACAAGAAAATGATGTCTAGGAAGGAGTTTGAAAGGAGCCTTGCAAGGCTAAAAGCACAAAGTGTTATTTGGGTAAGTTTTGATTTTTTAAAGTTTTGAAATTTTGTGATTTTTATTTTGATTTTTATCCTTTTTAGGGTATGTGGGCTTTCAAGCAAAGTTTTGCTTAAATCCCATTGATACATTAATTATGGCACGGTGATGTTGTGAAAATTTAGGGTTTATTGTGCAAAATGTTAATTTTTACAAAATATAATATTTTTGTAATTTTAGTACTAGTTTTGTAAAAATGATGATTGAGTTTGAATATGGCTTGGATAAAGGTTAGAACTACCTTCGCAAGGGTAGATATGCCGTTTAAAAATGAATTTTTATAAAAATGCCCCAAGAACTAAATTGCAAGAAAAAGTTTCTTCTCGGTAGAATTGAAAAATGCCCAAAAACACCTTGTGTAGTGAGAATTTCAAAAAAGTTAAAACGCAAAAGTTGTAGATCTCGATGAAACTATTAGATATGGTAGACAGTTCGTCGAAAATCTCAACCGTTTGTGAGATTTTATTTTTATAAGAATTTGTTAAAATTGGAAAAAAATTTAAAGGGACAAAAATGTCATTTTTCAAAGGATTTTGAATATGGTACTTTGAGCAAAAATGATCCTTGTGAAAAATAACAAATTATGGTTTAAAAAGATTAATTTCAAACCCAGGGGTAAAATTGTCAATTTTAAGTTAAGGGGCTAAATTGCAACGTTTTATAGAAAGGGGATATAGATGTAAAATAAGGAGACCCGACACCTCAGGGTATTATTCTAAGGTCGATACGTGGCTATTTTTGCTAGCATAGAGAAGTTGAACTCGGGAAGTTTAGTAGGCCTGCTAGGAGCAAAACTATCATTTTCTTCGAGTAATTAGAATTACTCCGAAACGTTTCAAAAACAAGGAAAGAAATGATTAGAAAGATTTCCACCCTTTGTTAGAGACGATAGGGTAGAATAAAATTGGAGTAAGAAAACCAATGGGTTTCAGAGTTGTATATAGTTATGCAACCCGAGTTATTAATTAACGAACATTTTGTAATGATACATAGAGTCTTTAAGAAGTAGTGAATATTTGACTAATAGTTTTGTAATTGGCCAATAGGATCTTAGAAGTCTAGGAGAGAGGGAACTAAAGTTAAAGTGCATGGAAACCTAAACCAAGTAATTTCCCATCCCACCTATAGTATGAAATTGTAGGTATATAATGTGAAACATATATATATATACCTGTGTGTATATCAAGGTGTATACCTGTGTGTATGCTATAATATGAATACCTATAAGTACATTAGTGTATACTCGTGAGTATACAGAATAGATACATATGTGTATAGTATGACATGTACTTGTGTGTATATTATGACATGTACCTGTATGTACATTATGTCATGTACCTGTATGTATATTAATATATACCTGTGTGTATATAAAGTATATACTTTTATGTACTATGCCGTATAAGAGAATTTATGTTTGTGTATAACATGTGATTATCACTTCATGCATGGTATGATAACCATAATAAGTAGACTGGTAAATATATCACTAGAAGTTAAGAAAAGTGTCGTACCGACTCTTAACTCAAGAGGAGTTTAAGGATATAGAATGGTCTTGGTGTTACGAAGACCGATGTACTCAATGGTACGACCACCTATGTGCGCAATGGTACGAACACTTGGGCCCTAGTAAGAGATAAGATATGAAAAGGATAAAGAATGATCATAAGAAAGCATAATCAAATCACGCATTGCATTGAATGTACATGTGGGTTGTATTGGGACTTATTGAGCTTAAGCTCACGAAGTATTTCATGCTATAGGTATTCCGACAAGAAGGTTAGAATATATTCATAGTTTAGCTGGCGGAGGGATGAGTAATGTGCAGAATGGGTATGGATACTGCCACAAGTTTTGTTTCCGCTGTAACATATTTATGTTATTTTGAAACGAAATGTTTAGCAAATAGTATTGTAAAATAAAGGTTGCTTATGTAGAAATATTTTATGTTATTTTATGTTATGAGTATATGTTTGTATTCCGAAAGTTGTTAAAATCAGTATATGTGAAATATTTATAAAAAAAAATTTCCCTAAGTTTTCCTCCATACGTAAGTAAGAAAAAGGTTTATCATAACCCGAAAAGGCGGGTTGTGACAATGCTAAAATGCAAAAACCAATAGAAATTGAGCATAAAGAATAAACATTTAAATGTTTAAGTTCCACTATCAATCAAGTAAGTCAATAATAAGAAAATTTGGCTAATGGTCAAGTGTGGTTGGAATAGGACACAGAATCGACTAATATAAGAATATAGATAAAGTTGACACCTCAAAGCGACAACCCGCTAAGTCTCAAATCTCACCTATAGCATGAAAAAAATGAATTTCAAATGCTTTTGTAAATGTTTGAAATGTAAGGCATTTGTTATGCATAATGTTAAAGTTTAAGTCATGATTTACATTGTGATTGTAATTGTTATGTTTAATGTTTAGACAGTGAATTATGTCATATAACATGTTCAGTAAGATTACAAGACTGGTAATCTAAACCTCAAGTTAAGGGAAGGAAGTGTCGTACTAGCCTCTAAACCTAAGGTAGAGTGTCATGCTAAAGTTATGTTACAGCCTTGATGTTTGATGATCAAAAGTACATACACTTAGGCCCGTTTTTCATGAAAGTTAAGAATGATGATAAAACGTTCATAAAAGAGCATAAATAAAATCATGCATTATGACTTTGCTTAATTCCTTTCTATGAAAAATGTTGCATGAAAACATTTTATGAGAAATGTTTTAAGGAAAAAAAGTTTGTGAAAAACATTTTAAGAGAAATGCTTATAAGAAATGTTTTATGAAAAACATTTTATGAGGAAACATTTTATGGAAATGTTTTATGAAAGTCCTTTGATCGAAATGTCTAATGGGAAATGTTTTACGAAAGATGTTTTACAAGAAAGGTTTCAAGAGGAAAGTTTTATTAATAAAGTTTTATATTTTGTGAGGTATGCTTGAAGTTACTGAGCATAAGCTCATTACAAGTTTTTTTATGCTATAGGTAGTTCTATAGAAGACCAGTAAGAGTGGTTGAAGAGCTCGGTGTCGTGGTGACAGATACGATGGTTAGGTATGAAAACTAGTTCAGAAGTTTTTCAATGTAATAAAATAAGTTTTCATTATATCAAAAAGTGAAGTTTTAAACAAATGAATGTTTAAAGAAAAGTTTTATAAAAAGTATTTTAAAATGATATGCTTTTATGAATTGTTTTAAATGATTACAAAGAGAGGTTTGAACTATGTTTCGGTTTATATTACAAAGAAAGTCATAACAGTTTCAAGAAAGTTTTAAGAAGAGAAAATATTTTACCCATATTTTCATACTAGTAAGCAAGAATGAAGA
Organism: Artocarpus heterophyllus; assembly: GCA_025403435.1. Taxonomy (NCBI): domain Eukaryota; kingdom Viridiplantae; phylum Streptophyta; class Magnoliopsida; order Rosales; family Moraceae; genus Artocarpus; species Artocarpus heterophyllus. Next base: position 22,445,069 of record CM046342.1, read on the forward strand.
ATAAGAAATGATGTATAAGCAAGTAAAGTAATGGCTTGAAAAGGTTGGTCAATACAGGTGTATCAGAGTGGTATCCTATCATCCTATTTCACACTATCGAAAGTCCGCTCCACCATAGCTCAAGTAGGTAAGTTAATTTTAGTAAGTAGAAAAGTTAGTATTTAACAGTTACATGTTGCTATACTAGGTTCATGGTCCTTGATGTCGACACACCCTAATGAGCAACAAGACAAGGAAGACCATAGGGCGAGCGCTAATTGACATGTTATTGAATTTTGACGAATCGATGGTAGTCATCTATATCATGCGTATCGAGACAATGCTGGTCAAATATGGTCAATGCCAATCAACAGTTGACCTGAGCGTTCCAAAAATCAAAAGGATGAGCTTATAACACATTATAATGTTTCAGCAACAATGGTGTTCTCTGTTCGAATGAATCTCACTTCATTAGAAGTCGTTCGATTTGAATGTATATGAAATGAGAAGAAGCAGATCAAGGTGATGGAATAACCGAGCCTAACATGATCTTTTTGGTGATTTCTTCACCATATTTGCGACTTGTCATGGAGCGGATGTTGGAATAGGAGTACGCAACAAATTTTAAAAATTTTTTTAATTACGCAACATATTTTAAATTTTTTTTAATAAATAAACTCTCTTCCATAAATGACCTAGACATACTATATACGATAAATTAATAAATGATCTTACGTACCTATAAGAATTGGAGCCGCACTTCTGATAAAAAATTGTCTGACAAAATTGCTCCTAAGAATTGCGTCCAAAAGAGCCTCAACCAATTGGTCTTTTTTGTAATTCTCTTTTTTATGATCGAAGTATGAGTGGGCACATGCTATTCAATTCTTCCTTGGTAACTCTCCCATAATCACTAGAGAAAAATCTGAATTATTGATCTAGGTGCTGAACAATAATCTCATAAAGTAGTAGAATTTCTCTCTCTAAACCTCTTAAGTGACTTCCTTTTAGGATTAATAATGATATGAAAGTAGAGGAACATGTTACCTATTTATAGAGACCTATAGAGCATCTTTTCTTATTAAATTGTGCTTTTGAATTTAGCCAAAAACCAAATCCCGCAGCAAAAACATGTAAAATGTGTTTTGTTGATTTAGCAAAGGCAATCGACCGCCCTCAGTGTAGTAGGGTCGACCGCCCTATAAAGGTTTAAGTGATAGGTTTTCAAGGCTCTAGGCAAGCCACCCGACCTAGCAACCAGCCGATTGGATTTTTACTTATTCTATTTGACCCGAGTACGTTTCATAAAGTCTTAGTTTTAATTCACATAATCCAATACGGAATGTATCTTATTAAAACAGTCATATATATATAATCCTATATTCAAATAAAATATTTTTCAAATAATTGAACATGTTTATTTTTGAATTCATTCTCAAAATTAATTCAACTAATAAACTAACATAAATTATTAAATCCAATCAACCAAATTTAATCCAATCTTAAGAATTAACATAAGTTACCAATATATCAGAAAAATACGCTGTATCATTACAGGAAATATTATGAGCTAGCAAAATGGAATCGATGGACTTATAGATCTAGCTCCTATAATTATAAAATAACATATCCCTGATATGTATATTTTATAATTATCAACTCTAAAGTTATTCCACCAAAAGCTTAGGACTATACTTTTAAACTATATATAAATTATGAAACTCCAATAAGTTATAGGACTATGATATATCATAATATGTAATGTCCCTATAGGAATTCATTGTTGGAAATATTGATTCGATGAAACAGTGAAACTTAAAAAAAATTTATTAATCACCCAAAAACATACTCATATTGCTATAAGTAATAAATAGAATTTTAATTAAACAAACCTGTTGATGAATCGGAGGCAACAGGTCTGACAAAAATCTCAATCTTTAGTTATGCGACCATGATATATCATAATATGTAACATCCCTATAGGAATTTATTATTGGAAATATTGATTTGATGAAATAGTGAAACTTTGAAAAATTTTATTAATCACCTAGAAACATATTCATGTTGCTATAAGTAATAAATAGAATTTTAATTAAACAAACCTGTTGATGAATTGGAGGCAACACGTCTGACTAAAAATCTCAATCTTTAGATCTTTAATGCTAAGTCTCTTCCTTTAAGTCGTTGCATATGTAGGCATAACGCAATAAAAACTCACCATAGACTCTCCTCTAATTTTCTCACTCTAAAAGAAGCACCAAAAACTCTGTTTTTCTAACGTAGCATAAATAAGGAGGAGAGATACCTATTTATAGAGTTTATAAAAGGAGGTAAAAATCTATCAGGATTAGGAGAAGATTTGTCTCTCTTCTCTTTAAACTTCATACACCAATCACAGTGATCTCCATATCACTATGCACGCCTATTGCAATCAGAGGAAGATTCGAATCCTAGCCAATCACAGTGTAGGATTATGTGATTATCTACAACTTCCAAGATAATTCCCATTCAAATTATTCTATTTAAAATAGATTCTAATTACTCTAGATAATTATCTAGCTCACATAATTATGAATAATTATCCTTTATTTAAATTCAAATGTAATTAGGATTTAAATTAATTGTTCAAATAATTAATTATTAGGAAATCCCAACAATTAAATTTGAATAAATATTATCTTGAAATTAATTAATTAATTAAGAAATTTCCAGATCTACCGCTCTGGTAGGTGCCTACAATCCTTCTCGATTGGGCTAGGCACCACACACAGTCCAACTGGACTGTTGGGCCTGCACACTGATAGGTCCAGTAACTCATTTGACGTAACTTTCTATATTATCTATGGTAAACCGCATTCTACACAAATAGCCAAGGAATTTGTGAGCTAACATTGAGAGCCGATGGATATATATTATCAAGCCCCAATAATAACAAGTAAACTAAACCTCAATTAATTATCTATTTAATTATTAACTTTGGTATCACTCCACTAAAGAACCAAAGCTACACTCTTGATAATACATCGTATTATGAGACTATTTATTAGTCTTGTCCTTGACCTCTCAAGGATATGTGTATCCACATACGTTTTATATTCTGGTTATTTTATCTTAAAGTTTCATTATTTCACTTATTTGGAAAATTCCATTTACAAAAAATACAAATGGAAAATCATCTTGTTACCACAAGTATCCAGATGCCTAAGGCCATGTTCTTTTCCATATTCTCGAATAATGCCTTTGTAAGGATAACATTAACTCTCTGTTAGAGAGCTATAGATTTTGTGTCTGTAGATTATGCTCTTATCGAATAAAGGTTGCATCTCCAACATACCAACAATGGAGCCTTTGTTCATTGAAATGCCTACCTTTGGCATATCAAAAGATACAAACTATAAACATAGAGTCATGAATCTATTTCAAGATTATTATCACACATAGATAATTGTCAAAGTAAATTGATTGAAGATAAATAGAATTATTGCTAAATCAATTATACATTAGATCTAGTCAGATGTGCAACTACCGTTAGGTCTACCGTACCTATGTGTCTACTTGGAGTCAATATGCTCCAACAGCCTAAAGAAATTGTCTCCCCAATTAGACATAGATCCTCATTATAACCATATCATATATAAAGTATTCAACTCGTATTTATACCAAATATAAACTCTATATATGGTCGATCCTAAGATTTGGTTATAATAGTCATAAACCACATGTTTGCTAAGTGCTTAAGCATAATAATGAGAGCAATATGAAAAACATTATTAACACATGAAATATTCCCATTATTATTTCTTTATTTACTTAATCCAAAGTGTCATTAATTACAAATAAAGTATTTGTTCCTTAGGGCATCAATCCTAACATTCAAAATCGCCTTAAGAATAAATTCCGTTTTACCTTTTCGATTATATTTATCTTATGTTCCATTATCTCACCATTGAAATACTTACCATTCTTAATTAATACAGATAGTATACTATTTGGTTACACATATGTATCTAAACAGTTGGGCGTTTTATTTTTCCAATTATATGATAACGCCTATAACAAAATATCATTAACTCTACAAAAGAGCTATGGATTCCATATCTATGAATAATAAATCTATGCCATTCAAGAGTCATGTCTCCAACGTACTAGTTTGCATACCTTCATATAATTCAAGATATCATCCTTTGGCACATTAAAAGACACAAGTCAAGAATATAGACCCATTGATTCATTTCAAGATTGAGATGTAACACACATAATTGTCTAAGGTGAATTGATTTATTCAAATAAAATTATTAACTAAATCAAATCTTTAGTCTGAATCCAATACATTGTCATCAATGACAATATATCAATGTCTCTACTTGCGAAGTCTAACTCCTATGACCAAGACAAGCCATCTCCCATTAGGGATGTAGACAACATAATAAGCTTAATATGAATAAAGTGCCCAAGTTTTTTCTCTCGATTGCAGACCTTTTATATTTAAACTATCACCATAAGATTCATATCTTTGTATAATCTGTAATTCATATGCATGATCTTAAAGGTTTAGAATGATAGTCTCAAATTTTTGTTTGGTTATCATGCACTTAACATTAATAAACATATGATTTATGAAATAAATATTAAACCTTTATTGATTAATTGTCTCCAAAAACTATTACATCATTTAATCCTTAGGGTACCTAGTCTAATAATTTCCCACTTGTCTTAAGTGAGTAAATATGATATGTTGTGCATCCCTATAGCCTTGATAGGCTATATTGTCCTCAGATGCAACCTTAAATATTGTCACATTTTCACTCACCATGATGTCCATCATCACATGATATTCTTTGCTTGTTTGCTTACTCATCTTATGATATCTCGACTCCTTGGTATTAATTATTACCTTATCCATTCCACGCACTACCTTAAGATCCATAAGGAACTTGCAAAGCCATGTCGCTTCTTTCGAAGTATCATAGGCAGCCACATACTAGGCCTTCATCATTGCATTAGAAGTGCAAATTTTTACAAACAACGACACCTCCTCTTAGAGTAAACACAGATCCTAAAGTCAATCTTTTCAAATCTAGATAGGATTGAAAATTTGAATTAATGTATCTAAGATATGTTAGATCCTCATTAGAATACACTAGCATATAACTTCTTGTCTTAAGTACTTGAAAATATGCATAACCACAACCCAAGGGTTTCGTCCTGGATCTGATTAGAATCGACTAACTATCCCAACTGCGTAGCATATATCATGACGTGTGCAAAGCATTGCATACAGGAGACTACCACTGTCGAAGCATAAAAGCACCCTCTTCATGTATTCTCTTTCTTTCTCACAATTTGGACAATCTTTCTTGGAAAGAGTAATTCCAGACCTAGATGATTCCCACTTTTTTTAGAATTCTACATTGCATATTTCTTGATAATTTTATCTATGTGGAAAGCTTGGAATAAAGCTATCCTTTTGTTTTTTCTATCTCAAAACATTTGGATACCAAAATATAATTAGCTTCACCTAAGTTCTTCATGTAAAACTACTTGGTCAACCAAACCTTGACACATGACCCTACAACATCATTGCCAATAAGCAAAACGTCATCTACATAAAGTAGTAGAAATACCACCTTTCTATCTTTTATGTGTTTGTAAGTACATGGTCCATCCATATTTTGTTCAAACTCACAAGTCTTGATGACTTAATCAAATCTTATATTCCAAGAATGAGAAACTTGTTTAAGTCTATAAATAGACTTTAGTAACTTATAGAGTGTATTCTCTTGACCTTTAGCTCTGAACCTGTCTGGGTGTACCATATAAATGGTCTCATCAAGATGATGATTCAAGAAAGTTGTCTTGACATCCATTTTTGAAATCTTGTAATTGAGAGTGGCTGCAATAGATAAGAGTATGCAGGTGGACGTAAACATGACGACAGGCAAAAAGGCTTCCTCGTAATCGATTCCTTCTTTTTGCATGTATTCCTTTGCCACTAGTCTAGGCTTATAGGTTTCAACTTTCCTATTTGCACCCCTCTTCCCCTTGTAGACCCATTACACTCTATAGGTTTTACCCCTTTGGGAAGGTCCATAAGTTCCCAGAATCAATTAGACTTCATCTTAGCATTCATAGCTTCTGTAATGCCTGTTCTTTTCTCCTATAGATATTTGTATTAATAAAACATTAGAACATGATATTTTATGAGTTATTATTATTTATGTTGAGTAAATTAACTTTTTATTTAGTAATGTTGCAGGTGATGGCCACGTGGGATCGATGTGCTTGGGTTGTTCATGTCAAAAATAATGATAAGCATAAAGTATTTATTGTTCATGTAATGCTTGTTCTTTTCTCCTATAGATATTTGTATTAATTAAACATTAGAATATGATATTTTATGGCTATGTGGGATCGATGTGCTTGGATTGTTCATGTCAAAAATGATGATAAGCATAAAGTATTTATTGTTTTTATAAGAGTTTCAACTTGTTCTAAATTTATAATCTATGTAATGCTCTAAAGTTATATATATACCCTAGAGTTATATTCTTGATAATGACATAAATTTTATTGCATATTTTCTTATTTTTATAATAGCTATGATGTCATGATAATTACATGTGTAATATTTTTATTATGGTATTAAGAAACTCAATAATATAAAGTGTTCAAGAGAATAATAATAATAATAATGATATATAAATTAATATTTTTTGGGGTCATGGGAGCAAACATTATTATTATATATAAATAATTATGTATTATAATTAAATTATGTTAAATTATATTATATTATATTACATTACATTATATTACTGATGTGGTTGCGAAGTTCAATCAATTGACACACCTTTGCTTGGGAATGGTCAATTACTATGGTGGGAGGGTTAGAAGGTTGATCAGGGGTTCTTCGACCTAAAATTGCAGCAATCGTTGATGGGATAAGTCTACTTAGAGATTAGGTACAAGTTGTTTTGAGGGCACAGCAGGTTGAATTCCACCTATCGAAGTTGAAGAGAAACCCACCCCAAAAAAGTCATCCTACAAATAACTTGAACACTCAGAACTGATCCCATGGTAGCAACGACAACATCAAGAATTGGAAGAATAATAAGAGAAAGGGCAATTTCTAGAACTAGTAGGGTCAAAGCAACAAAAAAGGTGGTAGTGGCCTGTATAACAACAATAGGCAGATGTAACCTTGTGCCAAATGCGGAAAGAATCACTAGGGTGAATGCCATCATAGAACAAACAATTTCTTTATTTACGACCACGAGGGTCACTTTTCCAATAGCTACCCCATTCAATTCAATGCTTAAGGTCAGCAAAAAGCTCCTAAAGCTCAACTCCACCATATGCAAACTAGCTTGAAGGGACTACTCATAAACCAAGGAAGACTTGAAGCTCCATTTACCAATGCTCACATCAATGCAATGATGAAGGAACAAGTGGTAACTGAAACCTCCAATGTTGTCACAGGTCAGATCTCAATCCTTTCTTTTAATGCACATGCTCTTTTTGAGATGTGTGTTAAGCATTCATTTGTATCCTCTTCTTTTGCTAAGAAGTTAGGAGAACATTAGGAGCCTATGAGACAAGGGTTCACTACAACACTACTCTCTAGGGAAGTGATGATGTCTACACATTATTTTTGCACAGTTCCTTTATGGATTTCTAGAAGAGAGCTTTTTGTTGATCTTATTATAATCGATATGTGTGACTGTGATATGATGCTCAGGACGGATTTGCTAAGTAAGTATAAAGCTTCTATCGAGTTCTGTAAACGAAAAGTGATTTTTTATCCAAAAGGTGAGGAAAGATTCATTTACGAGGGTGAGTCAAGAAAGAAGCCAAACATGTTGCTATTAGCTATGAAGGGAAGAATGTTGTTGGTAAGTGGCTATAAAGGTTATTTGGCAAAGATTAAAGATGTTACAATGGTCCAAGAATATCTAGAGGTATTTCCAAAAGACTTGCCAAGCTTACCTCTAGATAGAGAAATTGAATTTAAGATTGAGCTCACTCCAAACACTGATTCAATTCATTCGATTTCCAAGCCACCATATAGAATGGCCCCAACTGAATTGAAGGAGTTGTACTCCAACTAAAAGAACTTTTTGATAAGGGTTTCATCCAACATAGTCACACACTATGGGAAGCACCAGTTTTGTATATGACGAAGAAAGATGGCTCCATGAGACTCTACATTGACTACCAAAAACTGGACAAGGTGATGATCAAGAACAAGTACCCATTGCCTCGAATTGATAATTTGCTCGATCAGTTTAAGAGTGCGTCTATGTTTTTAAAAATAGATTTACAGTCGAGATATTATCAGCTAAAGCTAAAAGAAGAAGACATTCCAAAGATAGCCTTTAGATCAAGGTATAGCCACTATGAACTTGTGATTATGCCTTTTGGTCCAACAAATGCTCCTGCAGCTTTTGTGGGCCTAATGAATCAAGTGTTCAAGGATTACCTTGATAACTTTGTCATAGTATTTATCGATGATATTCTTGTTTATTCGAAGAGTCGGGAAGAGCATGCTAGGCACTTGAGGATTATGCTGGAGAGCTTGAAGAGACATAAGTTATACGCAAAGTTCTCTAAGTGTGAGTTCTGGCTCTACTTTGTATCCTTCTTGGGGCATGTCATATCAAAGGAGGGAAGAATAACGGATCTTGTTAAGATTGAGGTTGTTCTTAACTAGAAGCAACCTAAGAATGCAAGTGAGATAAGAAGCTTCTTGAGATTAGCTAGTTATTATTAGAAGTTTGCAGAGGATTTCTCCAAGATAGCGTCGCCTCTCAGCAATCTAACTTGAAAGGGGAAGAAGTTAGAATGGATCGATAAGTGCGAGAAGAGCTTCCAAGAATTAAAGAAAAGGTTGACTACAACTCTAGTTTTGGCAATTTTGGAAGGGAATGAAGGATTTGTTATTTATAGTGATGATTGTAAAATGGGCCTAGGTGTAGTGTTAATGTAAAAAGATAGGGTAATTGCTTATGCCTCGAGACAGGTGAAGTATTACAAGAAGAATTACCCTATTCATGACCTTGAGTTGGCAGCTGTAGTTTTATGTTGAAAATTTAGACACACTATTTGTATAAAGTTCAATGTAAGATGTACTTTTTCACCTAAAAGGACTTGAGCATGAGGTAGCAGAGATGGTTAGACTAGGTGAAGGATTATGATTGTGAAATCCTTTACCATCTAGGAAAGGTGAACCGGGTGGTCTATGCTTTGAGTATGAAGACTATTGCAATGTTGACGTCATTGTAAGTGATGTCCTAACCTTTAAAGAAAGAAATTTTAGACTTCGGTTTGAAACTTATATCAGGACAGCTTTTAGCATTGACTTTTGCTCCATCACTGTCTAAAGATATTTGAAGTAAATAAGACAAAGATGCAAGCCTAGCAAGGATCAAGCAGGAAATCAAGGAAGGAAGATGCATGGAGTTTTGAGTTATTGATGATGGATCTTTATATCTTAAGAACTGCTTATGTGTTCCTGATGTTGATAGCTTAAGGGAAAGGATCTTAGCAGAAATCCATAATACTACTTATTCCATCCATCTAGGTGCGACAAAGATGTACAATGATTTAAGGGACTGCTTTTGGTAGTTCAGAATGAAGTATGATGTTACTAAGTATGTAAAGAAATCTTTGACTTGTCATCAAGTCAAGGCTGAACACCAAAGGCATGACGGCGATTAGCAGTCAATTCAGATACCTGAGTGGAAGCAGGGAGATTGTAATGATTTCATCATAGGTTTGCTAAGAATTATGAAGGGGTATGATGCCATTTGGGTTGTTATTGACAAATTAATGAAGACGACACACTTCATCACCATTAAGATCAAATACTCTATGGAGCATTAGCAGAGCTTTATGTCAAAGAAATAGTGAGGCTTCATGGAATTCCTAAGTCTATCATCCCCGATCGTGATGGTAAGTTCACTTCCAATTTTTGGAAAAGCATGCAGACCGTTATGGGTACTTAATTGCACTTTAACATGGCTTTTCACCCTCAAATTAATGGCTAAACGAAGAGAACAAATTTGATTTTAGAGGATATGCTTTGTGTCTATACCTTTGGTCACAAGACGAGCTGGTGCAAGTTACCATTAGTAGAATTTGCCTATAACAATAGCTATCAGACGACAATTGGAATGGCCTCTCATGAGACTTTATATGGGAGGAAGTGTAGATCGCCTATATGTTGGCATGAAGTTGGAGAAAAAAAGATGACGGAATACGAGGATAGCGAAAAGATAGAATTTATCAACAAATGTCTGAGATGTTAAAGTTGATATGTAAGAGAATTAAGACCACTCAGAGTCAACATAAAAGCTATGTCGACAAAAGGATAAAGCCCTTGGAATTCACTATAGGCAATTTTGTGTTCTATAGGCAATTTTGTGTTATGAAAGGTTGCACCGATGAAGGGAGCTATGGGGTTTGGTAAGAAGGGCAAGTTGAGCACGAGGATCATTGGACCATATAAAATTGTAAAGCGAATTGGCAAGGTAGCTTATCAGTTGAGTTTGCCATTAGAGATGTCATCTATCCATGATGTGTTCCATGTCTCGATGCTTAAAAAGCATGTCCTGGACCCTACACACGTGATCAAACCACAGGTGATTGACGTAAGAGAAGATCTTAGCTATAAAGAAAATCCAGTCAGGATTTTAGATTGAAAAACTAAGACCATAAGAAATATAGAAATTTCTTTGGTCAAAGATTTGTGGCAAAATCACCAAGTAAAAGAGGTTGCCTAGGAACACAAGGATAATATGAGGGCCAAGTATCTACAATTATTTTGAGTTTCGATGACAAAACTCTTATAAAGTGGCAAAAGTTGTAACGCCTGCCATTTTCTACTATGGATATTTGCATTAATTAAATATTATAACATAGTTCTAATATTTTACAAGTTATTATTAGTTATATCGAGTAAATTAACTTTTTTATTAAGTAAATTAACTTTTTATTTAATAATGTCGTAGGTGACAGTCACGTGGGATCAACGTGCTCGAATTGTTCATGTCAAAAATGATGATAAGCATAAAGTATTTATTTATTTTTAATAGTTTCAACTTGTTTTAAATTTATAATCTTTATAATGCTCTAGAGTTATATATACCCTAGAGTTTTATATTCTTGACAATGACATAAATTTTATTACATATTTTCTTAGTTTTATAACATTTACGATGCTTTGATAATCACATGTGTACATTTTTATCATGGCGTTAAGAAAATCGATAATATAAAGTGTCCAAAAGAAGAAGAAGAAGAAGAAGAAGAATAATGTGTAAATTAATATTTTTTTGGGGTCATGGGAGCAAACATTATTGTTATATATAAATAATTATGTATTACAATTAAATTAAATTATATTACATTGCATTATATTTTATTATATTATATTATATATTAAGATAAAACTGTGTAATTGTAGGAAAGTTTTAAAAAAGGAGATCTTGCCATGTTTAAAAAAAAAACAAGAAACCCATTTAACTTAGGACTAGGGTTATTTATGCTTATAAAAATGTGGTTTCATGCACACATATTATTCTGATATTTTTTTCTTGTCTCCATCTTTTCTCCAATTTGTCTATGCTTTTATGCTCTCTTTCTTGCCTGAACCTCACATGCCATTAGTTGGAATTTTGTTTTCTTCAAGATTTTCTCTCTCAAAAAATTTAATAATACAATGTATGATTTATTTATATATATGATATTTTAGTTTCGTTAATGAATATATTTATATCTATATGTGTTTGGTATAATGGGTTTGGAATTTGGACTATGTTAAGAATGTTCTAGGATTTTTGGTTATCCAGCGAAATTCCAAATAATATTTTAACTGGTATGATTTTATTTTGCTATGATTTTTCGATATGATATGTATATATATGTTATGAATGCCTAGAATTTTTTTATAAATTTTTATTTAATATATTTTAAATGTTATGAGCTTTCAATCAGACACTGCTTATGAAATTTTATTTGCTGATAGTTTTATAGTTGTATATTATAGAGCCCATTTTATGGGCTTAAATGTGTCCTTTGATTCTAAAAAAAATTAGGTGTTAGTGTTGATATGTTAAATAAGTGTCTATAAATTTTTAATTTCATATCTTTATTATGTTTTGAAATAAAATTCATTAATCGCTGAGAACTTAGTGGTTCTAAATGTCTGCCTAAGATACTCTATACAATTCATGAGCTCATAACTTTAAATATGTTTTAAATGATTTAGTATTTTTCTAACATTATTTATATGTTAAATATGTTACGTAAAATTATAGAAGCGTATCATGCATATTTTATTTTATAAAAATGATTGAATTAAAGTGTCTAATGTTTAGCATGTCTGATATTAATATTAACTCTGAATTCAAATGTGTGTTTTGAATTATTCTAAATTTATTTGGAGCCAAATTTTAGATATGCTATGATTTTATGTGTCTATTATGTGTAGTAAGTTTTATAAATTATTTTATATCATAAATTATTTAATCCATAATTTTTTATTAAGACTGCTTATTGCTCAGGCTTTGCTGGCAGATTTTGTAGTTTTAATTATATGATTTTTTAAAAGTAGGAACAAAATTTTTATGCCTAAAGAAAAATCTAAGAGTTATATATATGTGTTATCTTTATTTTTGTAAATCTGCATGCTTTAATTGAATGTAAATCAAAATATATAAGTTGATGAATCCTTGAAGGTCAGTCAGTTTTTGTGACTGACAGATGTACTTGAATGTTTTGAAAAATTGAAAAAGGTATTTTGAATTAATATTTTCAAGAGGAAAATCTGAATCATATTTTTATATGTTAGTTACGTTATGGAATAAGTTTTAGACTTTATTCATACTCAAAAGTTGAGACTAATTTCACAAAGTAATTAAAGGTCAAGTTTTCCGTCCTTATGTTTCTTGACTCTAAGTCCATATTTGTGACTCAATGATGCTTTGTTTCGTTAAGAATGAGGTATGATGATATAGTATGGTATTAAATGATATCATAAATATGAATATTAATTTCATGTATTATGTAAATGATTGAAATGAATACTCTAAAAAAGCATGCACTTCGAGAACCGCGGCTATGCCACCCAATTTAAGGTTTAGTAAGCAAGCAAGGTAATAAGTACATTTTCACTTACAACATGATTAAGTTTATGGAAATGTTAAGCAATGTTTTATAAGCAAAGGCTTGTGGTGTAATATTCTTATTTCAAGACTTTTTACGATAAATTTTCATAAGGATGTTTTATGATTTATGAAAAGTTTTCAAAGAAAGCATATATATATATATATGTATCACTCAATTAAGCATTGCACTCCTTATGTTTATATATATGATGTCCCACAAGGTTTGGACTTTTCATATTTAGTTTGGAACTAGTTATCCCACTCTTTTCAATGTGGCATGTCGACGATGTTAATGATACAACGTTTGGGCTTCTAAAGATAAAATGAATAGCATTTTAATACAAAAGTTTAAATGAAAGATATGTTATATACTTGTGTATATGTTATGTTTATGATTATGATCTTATATTATGTTTTTTTGAAAGTTTATTTATGTTATGAGATGAGAAAGTATACTTACTAAGCTTATCCGTACTTAGTTTTATGTTGTGTTGCATAAAAGGTAAAAGGCATATGGAATAGGTGCAGGATGCAGACAAGTGTATATGCAAGGAGTGTTGGCTTGGAAACAAAATTATGCTATAAAAAGAATTAATTACTCGAGCAGTTATTTTATTGTCGATATATTTTCTACATGATATTGATTTAAGAACTTGATTTATTTTCATATCGAATTTTGAACGTTTTGAGACTATTTAATATTTTCCTTACTTAGGGTTTGTTGAAGACTATGGCATGTTTCTTTTCTTTTGGTGTAGTTAAATTATTTGAACATCTAAGTATTTTTCTAGAGAGTTTTAAACATGGATATGAGTTTTGTGTATATCTATATTTTAATAAATGTTTGTATTTATAAACTAACAGTTTCTTTAGGTTATTCGTTAGTTGAACAATGTAGGTGTTTGGTTTGGCTAACTGAGGTGAGGGAAGAAAATCATTAAGTAGTTTTTAAAGATAAAAATACATGTTTTCAGAAAACATCTGCTTGAGTACAAGTGTTTTATTTGAATTGTTTATCTTTGAATAATGATTTTAACGATAAAAAGTAACAATTATTATGATGTCCGTAGGGGTTATAGCTTCTGTCTTGAGCTTTGAATCAACATACTCCATAGCCTCTTTGTAAGTGTAAGGATCCTTGCCACGATCAACCAGTTCAGCCAAGTGGGCTTTACCATCGAACATATACCTTTCAGGTTAATGTTAGATCCTCCCACTACGCCAAAGCTCCTTAGGTTGTTGTTTTGTTGATTTTTTCACATTGGCTGGATTGGTTTCTACTGGAACTGTTGGAATCGTACAAAGCTTAAACTCGTTCATGTAACTTTTCTCCAAAAAAGTCAAAGTCGTAAAAACCACGACTTTATTTTCTTTTATATTATAGAAATAACCTCCTTTTGTCCCTTTAGATATCCTACAAATACGCATGCTTTTGAACGTGCTTCTAACTTATTCACTTCCTTATCCATGACATCAGTGTTAGACATGTATGCCCTAAGGAGTAAAAATGTAATACGTTTTTGGAGACATTTTTATCAATAAAGAATTTATTCATTTATATATACCAAATCTTGTCCTCTTTATGTTCATATTTGTTGAATGTATGATAAGAAACAGTAGTCTGAGACTGTCAATCTAAACCTTAAGAATTGGGCATATGATGGGATGATTATGCGGAAGACACGATTCTTAAGGTGACGGTCTAAAACATATGATCCACAATCGAGGGAATAAAGTTGGGCACTTTATTCATGTAAAGATTGTTATGTTGTCTATATCCTTAATGGGAGATGGTTTGTCTTGGCCATCGGAGTTGGACTCCGTGAATAGAAACATTGGCACGTTGTCATAGGTGACGATGTGTTGGATCGGGACATAAAGTGAATTGGTTTGGATTAATAATTCTGTCTTGGCAAATCGATTCACTTTAGACAGTCATTTGTATTGTATCCTAATCCTGATTATGGATGATCATATGGGGATACGATACACTATGATATGTCATGGAGACTTAGCTACACGAGCTTCGTAATTCTATAAAGTTCGAGAGTGCAGCTCCAAGCTTTTAGTGGAGTAGCGTTGGAGTTGATAATTGTGAAATATATATCTGGGATATTGGGTTTCATAATTATCATGAGCTTGAACTTTATAGGTCCATTTTGGTCCTCTTTGCTAGCTCACAAAATCCTGTAACGACACGGCGTGCTTTTCCAATAGTTGGTGACTTATGTCGGATTTATTAGATTGGTTTAAAATTTGTAAGAATCAAATAATTCTTGTATGTTTATCGATTGAATTAATTTTGTAAGAAATTAGTTCAAGATAAACTTGTTGAATTATTGTGATCAGATAATTCTTGTCTGTTTATCGGTTGTTTTAATTTTGGACAAAATTAGAACAAGATAAACTTGTAGAATTATTGTGAATTGATTTATTTTCTTAGAGATTATCTTGATAAAGTTTGTTTTGATCAGATAACTTCTCTATTGGGTTATTTGAATCAAAACTGAGACTTTATCCTTTAGAATCTCGGGTGGAAAATAAAAGATTCGCGGAGATTTTTTCTCGGGAGTTTGGCCTGTCGGATGACGTGTTCGGCCTGCCGATCAACGGTAGATAAGATTACGTGTTTTCACGCTGATCTTATTAGATATTGATTCGAACTTGATTCTGTTTCGAGTTTTTGATACCTAATCTGATATGGACTGACTCCAGGACCAATAGGTATAAAAAGGGAGTGAGTCTCATGATTTACTCAGATCAATTTGAGAGATTAAGAGTGATACTCTTCTAGTGAGCATCTAAAAACTCCCTGAGAGCTTTTGTTCACAAATCACGAGCACTAGCTTTGGGTTCTCTCTGTTGGTTGGAAGGAGAGTCACCGGTGGAAGAGCTGTACGTGTGAGCCCACACTCACTCCGGTTGTGGATAGAGAATAGCAAAGAAGACCAGTTGGTTGAGGCTCTTCTGGAACGTTTCTTCTCTACACAGGTTGCGGAGGTTCTTCGGCACACTGAGGTTGGTAAGATCTGTTTAATTTATACATATAACATGTCAAACTTGTGTTTTGGAAATTACTCTGATGAAAAATTTTTAAAATTCCGTTGCGCACTTTGTTTCCAACAATCAGCAGGGCATCCTCATATGTGAATATGATTCAAGGATGTCTTCCTGCCTATCCACAACTCGTGAGGAGTTTACGAACTAATTTTTAAGGCACATTGTTCAAAAGATAACATACAGTTTGTAGTGCATATCTCCAAAAAGATAGTGGCAATGTAGAATAAGTCACCATGGACCTAATGTTAGTGATGTGCCCTAGGCCAATTATGTAATGAACACATTTTGACTTTGTTACATTTGCTTTTTATTAATAAAGAGGCATTTTCATTATTATTTTTTATTCTAATTCTATGAATAGTTAATTCTACCTAAGGTCATCAAATATGTGACTTGATAGTAAAACTCTTAGGTGAAAATTGAATTCTATTCTAAATTATCCCTAGTCGGTCACTATTATTGGGATAATAATGAATAAAGACTAGTATGAAGTTTGACTGATGATTATGTTTTACTAATCATGTGTATGAGATACTAAGTCAACTCATAGATACATATTTGATAAATGATGTATTAGATCGACCCGCTATAAGAATACTGCATGGATAATCGTCATAAGTGATTTTCATCACAAAAGTATTATCTTAGTCCTTTGATGTGAAATCACCATTGTTTCCTACATGACAAGTTTTATATTTTGACACATCCTAATATTATCTTTGTTAGAAAAATAGTACGCAGCAGAATTTTAATATTTTGTATAAGAGTATTTTTCAAAACACAAGTTTGATATGCTATATGCATAAATTAACCAAATCTTACTAACCTTTGAATGCCGAAGAACTCCTGTAATCTGTGAAGAGAAGTAACGTTCCAGAAAAGCCTCAACCAACTGGTCTTCTTTGCTATTCTCTATCCACGATTGGAGTGAGTGTGGCCTCACACGTAAAGCTCTTCCTCCAGGTGACTCTCCTTCCAACCAATTGAGAGAATCCAAAGCAAGTGTTCGTGATTTATGAACAAGAGCTCTTAGGGAGTTTTAGATTCTCACCAGCAGAGTATCACTCTTAATCTCTTAATTGATTTGAATAACTCTTAAGACTTACTCCCTATTTATAGAGGTTGGGTGTTGGGTCGGTCCTTATCAGATTAGGTCTCAAAAATTTGAACTAGAATCAAATTTGGATCAATATCTGATAAAATCCACATAAAACGCATGATCTTATCCTTCGCATATCGGCAGGCTGAACTTGCCCATCGGCAGGCCGAACTAGAGGATCGGCATGCCAAACTGCCAAAAAAAATATTATCGAATCATTTATTTTCCACCCAAGATTCTATAGGATAAAGTCTCAGTTTTAATTCAAATAACCCAATAGAAAAGGTATCTAATTGAAACAACTTTACCTAGATAATCTCTAAGAAAATAAATGAATTCCTAATAATTCTACAAGTTTATATTGATTTAATTTATTCAAATTAAATCAACCAATAAACAGACAAGAATTATCCAATCCTAATACTTCAACAAGTTTATTTTGAATTAATTTTATCACAAAAAATTAATTCAACTGATAAACAGACATGAATTATCTGATTCTTCCAAATTTTAACCAATCTAATAAATCTGACATAAGTCACCAATTATTGGAAAAGCACGTCGTATCTTTACAGGATTTTGTGAGCTAGCAAAGGGGACCAAATGGACCTATATAGTTCAAGGTCCCGATAATTATGAAACCCAATATCCTAGATATACATTTCATAATTATCAACTCTAATGCTATTCCACTAAAAGCTTGGAGCTGCACTCTCGAACTACATAGAATTACAAAGCCCGTATAACTAAGTTTCCATGACATATCATAATGTATCGTATCCCCATGGAAAAGTTTTGTCTTACTTTCTCGATTATTTTTATCTTACCTTCCATTATCTCACCATTGGAAAACTTACCATCCAAAGATAGTATACCAATCGGTTACACATATGTATCCAAAAGGTTGACCGCTCTAGTTTTTAATTACAAGATAACGCATATAAGAGGATATCATTACTCCTAAAGAGGAGCTATGGATTCCATATCTATGAATAATAGGTCTACGCTATCAAGAGTCATGCCTTCAATATACCGGCATGCATACCACTATTAAGATGTGGGTGTCACCCTTTTGTATATCAAAAAACACAAGTCAAGACAATGAGCCCACTATTCATCTCAAGATTAAGATACAATACAAATGATTGTCTAAAGTGAATTGATTTATCAAGATAGAATTATTAATCCAAATCAATTCACTTTATGTCCCGATCCAACACATCATCACCTATGACAACGTGCCAATGTTTCTATTCATGGAGTCCACCTCCAATGGTCAAGACAAACCATCTCCTAATAGGGATATAGACAACATAACAATCTTTACATGAATAAAGCACCCAACTTTATTCCCTCGATTGCAGATCTTATTATTTAGACCGTCACCTTAAGAATCATTTCTTCTGCATAATCTGTCCATCATATCCCAATTCTTAAAGGTTTAGACTGACAGTCTCATACTATTGTTTGCTTAACATACATTCAACAAATATGAACGTAAAGAGGACAAGATTGGTATATTAATAATGAATAAATTCTTTATTGATAAAAATATTTCCAAAAACTTATTACATTTTTACTCCTTAGGGAATACATGTCTAACAATCTCTCACTTGCACTAAGTGAGAAAATATGACAAGTCTAGCATCCCCATGGCTTCCACATGTCTCTCGAAAACTCTCCTAGTAAGTGTCTTCGTAAATGAATCAGCTAAATTGTCCTTTAACGCGATCTTGCACACCGTGACATGCCCGCGCTCAATGAAGTCCTTTATCAAATGATACTTTTGATCAATATGCTTACTCTTCTTGTGAAGTCTTGGTTCCTTAGCATTAGCTACCACCACACCGTTATCATAGTACAGTGATGCCGCCTTATCTATACCAGGAACTACCTCAAGATCCCCAAGGAACTTGCATAGCCACACTGCTTCTTTCTAAGCATTACTAGCTGCCACATACTCGGCCTCCATTATTGAATCCAAAGTACAATCTTGCTTCACACTTCTCCAACTGATGTCACCGCCACCCAGAGTAAACACAAAACCCAAAGTCAATATCCTAGAATCTAAACAGGATTGAAAATCTGAGTCAGTATATCCTAGAGGAGTTAAGTCCTCACCTGAATACAAAAGCATATACCCTCGAGTCCTTCTTAGGTACTTGAAAATATGCTTTATCGCAACCCAGTGGTTCGGTCCTAGATCCACCTGAAATCGACTTACAATCCCGACCGCATAATAGATATCTGGTCGTGTGCAAAGCATCACATACATTAGACTGTCCACTGTCGAAGCATATGGCACCTTCTTCATGTATTCTCTTTCTTCATAAGACTTTGGAGAGACTTTCTTAGAAAGAGCAATTCCAGACCTAGATGGTTGCCCACCTCTCTAGGAATCCTGCATTGCAAACCTCTTGAGAATTTTATCTATGTAGTCGGCCTGGGACAAAGCTATCATTTTGTTCTTCCAATCCCAAAAGATCTAGATACTGAGAACAAAATTCTCCTCTTCCAAGTCCTTGATGTCAAACTGCTTGGTCAACCATAATTTGACCGATGACAATGCCCCAACGTCATTGCCAATTAGCAGAATGTCACCTACATAGAGCACTAGAAAAACCACATTCCCATCCTTTATGTGTTTGTAAACACATGGCTCATCCACATTTTGTGAGGACCCATAAGTCTTGATCACTAGATCAAATCTTATGTTCTAAGAATGAGAAGCCTGCTTAAGTCCATAAATTGACTTTAGTAGCCTACAAACCTTACCTTCTTGACCCGTGATCTTGAACCCGATTGGTTGTTTCATATAAATGGACTCATCAAGATAGTCATTCAGAAAAGCCATCTTGACATCCATATGCCAAATCTCGTAGTTGAGAGTGGTAGCTATGGACAAGAGAATCCGGATAGACTTAAGCATGGCTACAAGCGAAAAGGTTTCCTCATAATCGATTCTTTCCTTTTGTGTATAACCCTTAGCTACTAGTCTAGCCTTAAAGGTTTCGACCTTTCCATCCACTCCTCTTTTCCTCTTGTAGATCCACTTACACCCTATTGGTTTTACCCCTTCGGGTAGATCCATAAGCTCCCAGACCTAATTAGTCTCCATAGACTTCATCTCTATGTTTATGGCCTCTGTCTAGAGTTTTGAATCAACATCCTCTATAGCCTCTGCGTAAGTATAAGGATCCCTATCATGTTCATCTGGTTCAGGCAAGAAGACCTCCTCATTGAACATATACCTCTCAGGTTGACGCCCGATCCTCCCACAATGCCAAAGCCCCTCAAGTTGTTATTCAGGTTTGTTTGGTTTTTCTACACTAATCGGAACGGTTTCATTCGAAACCTCTAGAGTGATTGGATCACTCCTGAACTCCTCAAGCACTACTTTGCTTCGAGGTTTAAAGTCGTACATGTAACTCTCTTCTAGGAAAGTTGCATTAGTTGAAACCACGAATTTATTTTCCTTTGGGTTATAAAAATAACCCCCTTTAGTCCCTTTTGGATATCCTACAAACACACAAACTTCCAAACATGCTTCCAACTTATTCGGATCCTTAAACAAGACATGAGCTGGATATCCCCATATGCGAATATGGCTTAAGGATATCTTCCTGCCCCTCCACAACTCGTGAGGAGTTTTAGGGACCGATTTTGAAGGCACATTGTTCAAAAGATAACATGCGGTTTGTAGTGCATATCCCCAAAAGGATAAAGGCAATGATGAATAACTCATCATGGACCTAACCATGTCCAATAAAGTCCTATTTCTTCTCTTTGCTACGCCATTCTGCTGCAGAGTGCCCGGCGTAGTCAAATGAGATAAAATCTCATTCTCTAATAAGTGTCCCAAGAACTCATCAAAAAGGTATTCTCCATCTTGATCGGATCGAAGTGCCTTGATAGGTCTACCCAATTGCTTTTCCACTTCAGCCTGAAACTCCTTGAACTTGTCAAACATTTCTCTTTTGTGGTGCATTAGGTACACATACCCATACCTTGAGTAATCGTCAATAAAAGTGACAAAGTACTCATACCCTCCTCGTGCCCGGATGTTCATCGGTCCATAAACATCACTATGCACAACTCTAGAACCCCTTTAGCCCTATTGGCTTTAGACCCGAATGGTCTTTTGGTCATTTTACCTTTCAAACAAGATTCACATTGAGGTATAGATTCCACCTTTAGGTGACTTAAAGGTCCATCCCTTACTAACCTTTGAATCCTATTCAAGTTAATATGACCAAGGCGCAAATGCCAAAGATAAGTCTTATTAGAGTGAGAAGTTTTAAGTCTTTTAGTGTTATTATCATTCATTTCAGCATTAAGCAATAAGTCCATCTTAGGTTTGATAAAATATAGATTATTTTGCATCCAACCAAAACAGATAAAAGATTTTTTTTTACAAATCACCACTTTATCATTAAAAGAAACCAAATAAGAGTCTTTAAATAAACAAGCTATAGAAATTAAATTCCTTTTAAATTTAGGAACATAAAAACAATCTTACAAAAATAAATTCCTATAATTATCAAAATAAAGATGGACGTCTCCCACTACTTCCGCTGAGACCAAGGATCCATCGCCCATTCGAAGCATGAAGTCTTCATGCAGCAGGCTTCTCGTTTCTTTAAACCCTTGTAGAGAAACAAAAACATGATTAGTTGTACAGGAATCTATGACCCAAATGTCACTAGATTCCTCAACCAAACAAGTTTCTAAATATAGAAGATCACACTTACCTCCTTTAGCTTCTTTATGTGCCCGACCTTCCCACAGAAGAAGCACTTAAGCTTCTTCGGGTTCTTCTTCTTCTTCTTGCTCTTGGTGATAGCAAGAATAGAAGACTTCCCGTTCTTGGCCCGTTGCTTCTTTCCATTCCCAGAGTTAGGATTGGAACTAGAAGCAGCTACCATGTTGGCCTCTCCACCCGCAGGAGACTCCCTGATCAGTAGTTCGAACTCATGTAACTGTTTCATTAATTCCATCAAGGTCATATCCCGTCTATTGCTTAAATTAAAAGTAGCTCTAAACAAAATAAATTCCTTTGACAGAGTCTCAAAGACCATAGTCATCTGAGTTTCAGCATCGATGTCGGCTCCATTGGTTTAAGCCTCAATGAGGTAACCCATGACCAACATCATGTGCTCCTTTACAGATGTCACCAGTCTCTGCTTACAGTTTAAGAGTTTCTAAAGCGCCCCTTGCCGCTTTGTTATGGCTTGGCCTCTAAACATATCCTCAAGATTATCCAAGATTTGCTTCACAGTCTCATAATCCTAATGTTGAGCCTATAGCACGTTATTGATGCTAGCCATAACATAGCAGCGGGCCTGATCATTAGCATCTTTCCAGTGATCATACACTTAGAATTGCTCATTAGTTGAGTCTCCCATAGACTCAGGAGGACAAGGGGTTGTCAGTACATATTTCAGCTTCTCAAACGAGAGGACGATATCCAGGTTCCATTTTCAATCATTATAATTCTGTCCAGTTAATAGGTTTTTGTCAAGTATCGATGATAATGTGTTTTTAGACATTTTTTATCTACAATAAAGAATCATATACCAAACATCAGTAAACATATAATAATAATTTAGTAAGATAACACAATCATGAAAAAATACAAATGTGTTTATGTGTCAAAACCTTGAAAATATCACAACTTTACAATGATAATTCCCAACTCAGAATTCAACAAGCTCCTAGGGGAGTCATGCCAAATTCAATCAGGAATACGGACCCTCTCTTGATTAATATATGCCATCCAGGACCCGTATGATCTAGCATATATTAATAATTGTTTCTTTGGCCATTAATTTTATTAACAGAGCTCCTAGGGGAGGTTAATAATAAAATTAACGTGAGTGTATAACCATCATTTCAATATTTTATCTATGATTTATGATCACCACCTAGGGGTGTGAAACCATAAATCAAGCTAAAATACCTTATCCTCTCAGAGATCCAATCTAGTACATGATAGAAATCTCATCCTAGGGGTCAGGACCACCATGTTCTGCCTATGGACCAACGATGGAGGCCTTAGGTTCTCTCTTTGAAAACCTTCTCCCACTCAATCTTTTGAAATAAAGGTTTTATTTTAAGAATATGCATGAACAATTTGAATACGAGCGGCACTCCCTATTAAATATGAAATGTTATCAATATACATGGAAAATCATATTATAATGCAAACAAGCAAAGCAATCAAGCAAAATAATAATAACCATAATATTATGGCTCCACCATAGAGAATAGAAAACTAAGATTGCAAGAAAATAATTGAGACATATTATCGATTCTTCATCCTTGAATCCTCAAGTTGTATCCTTATTCATGTAATGCCCATCTTCAAGTCTTTAATCCCATATGAATCGAATACTTCATATTTCCGGTCATATCCAAATTTAATGTTTCTCAAAATTGTCCCAAAAATAAAATTAAAACTACACTGAAAAAACTACACCTTTTTTGGAAATTTTCTAGCTCTTAGTCGGCAAGCCGATCTAGGTGATCGGTCTACCGGTCATGACCCATCGGCCTGTCGATCAGGAAGATCGACCTGTCGACTCATGATGGTTCGGCCTGCCTCCAGAGCCACCTGATTTCTGTTCCGTTGACGGCCTGCCGAACCACACATCTGGCCTACTGATCTACGACCATCGGCCTGCTGAACTGTGGGGTTAGGCATGCCGATCGAGTAGAAATCTTCCATTCCAGAAAATACAATTTTTAATGCAATTCATTAATTTTATTTTCAACAATTCAAAAACATAAAATTAGAGACTCAAGAAATACCTTGTAGCGCCATCATCAATCTTCTAGATCTATCTTCTCTGAATAATTATTTAATTACAGAATTCTTAAAAATTTAAATTTAAATAACAATTTCTAGACGAAGATGATAGTTCGCCATCTAATTACATGAAAAACCTAGATATACATTCTAACTTCTAAGGAACCATAACCGGCATAAATTAATTAATTAATAAATAAATAAATAACCATTTAATCAACCATAATTAATTAATAAACATTCACCACATAATCCATGACAACATAAAAAAAATATAGAAACCTAGAGTGTCAACTCTCTATAAAATTAAATTCAAATGCAGGAGAGATTAAGATCACAAAATTTATACATATAGGATGATCACAAACTCGTAAATATACGTAAAAACCTTGGCTCTGACACCAATTGTTGGAAAAATAGTATGCAGCGGAATTTTAAAAAATATATATCATAATATTTTTCAAAACACAAGTTTGACATGCTATATACATAAATTAACCAGATCTTACTAAACTTTGTGTGTCGAAGAACCCCCGCAAAGCGCGAAAAGAAGTAACGTTCCAGAAGAGCCTCAACCAACTGGTCTTCTTTGATATTCTCTCTCCACGATTGGAGTAAGTGTGGGCTCACACGCACAGCTCTTCCACTAGGTGACACTCCTTCTAACAAATTGAGAGAACCCAAAGCAAGTGTTCGTGATTTGTGAACAAAAGCTCTCAGGAAGTTTTTAGATTCTCACCAGCAGAGTATCACTCTTAATCTCTCAATTGATACGAATAATTTAAGTGACTTACTCCCTATTTATAGAGGTTGAGTCTAGGGTCAGTCCTTACCAAATTAGGTCTCAAAAATTTGAATTAGAATCAAATTCGGATCAATATCTAATAAGATCTGCGTAAAACTCGTAATCTTATCCTTCGCTCATCGGCAGGCCAAACAAGCCCATCATAGGCCAAACACGTGGATCGACAGGCCGAACTATCGAATAAAAATCTCAGCGAATCTTTTATTTTTCACCCGAGATTCAATAGGATAAAGTCTCAGTTTCAATTCAAATAACCCAATAGAGAAGTTATCTGATTAAAACAACTTTATCTAGATAATCTCTAAGAAAATAAATGAATTCCTAATAATTCTACAAGTTTATCTTGATCTAATTATTCAAAATTAAATCAATCGATAAACAAACAAGAATTATCCGATCCTTATAATTCAACAAATTTATCTCGAATCAATTTTATCACAAAATTAATTCAACCGATAAATAGACATGAATTATCTGATTCTTCCAAAATTTCAACCAATCTAATAAATCTGACATAAGTTACCAATTATTAAAAAAGCATGTCGTATTGTTATAGGATGTTGTGAGCTAGCAAAGGGGACTAAATGGACCTATATAGTTTAAGCTCACGATAATTACGAAACCCAATATCCCAGATATACATTTCATAATTATCAACTCCAACGTTACTCCATTAAAAGCTTAGAGCTGTACTCTCGAACTACATAAAATTACGAAGCCCGTATAGCTAAGTCTCCATGACATATCATAGTGTATCGTATCCCCATATGATTATCCATAACCGGCTTAAGGACAAGTTCTGTCTTACCTTCCCAATTATTTTAATCTTATGTTCCATTATCTTGTCATCGAAAAACTCCCCATCCAAAGACAGTATACCATTCGGTTACACCTATGTATCCAAATGGTTGAGCGCTCTAATTTTCCAATTACAGGATAACGCATATAAGAGGATATCACTACTCCTAAAGAGGAGCTATGGATTCTATATCTATAAATAACAGGTCAACGCTATCAAGAGTCATGCTTCCAACGTACTTGCATGCATACCACTATTAAGATGTGGGTGTCACCCTTTGGCACATCAAAAGACCCAAGTCTAGACAACGGGCCCAAATTCATCTCAAGATTAAGATACAATATAAATGATTGTCTAAAGTAAATCGATTTTTTGAGATAGAATTAATCCAAATCAATTCACTTTATGTCCCGATCCAACACATCGTCACCTATGACAATGTGCCAATGTTTCTATTCACGGAGTCCACCTCCGATGGTCAAGACAAACCATCTCCCAAAAGAGATATAGACAACATAACAATCTTTACATGAATAAAGCACCCAAATTTATTCCCTCAATTATGGATCTTATGTTTTAGACCATCACCTTAAGAATCATGTCATTTGCATAATCTGTCCATCATATGCCCATTTCTTAAAGGTTTAGATCGACAGTCTCTGACTATTATTTGCTTAACATACATTCAACAAATATGAACAAAAAGAGGACAAGATTTAGTATATAAACAATAAATAAATTCTTTATTGATAAAAATGTCTCCAAAAACTTATTACATTTTTACTCCTTAGGGCATACATGTCTAATAGGAGCTGCACTCTCGAACTATATAGAATTACGAAGCCCGTATAGCTAACTCTCTATGACATATCATAATGTATCGTATCTCTATAGGATTATCCATGATTGGCTTAAGGACAAGTTCTGTCTTACCTTCCTGATTATTTTTATCTTACGTTCTGTTATCTCAACATCATAAAACTTACCGTCCAAAGACAGTATACCATTTGGTTACACCTATGTATCCAAGTGGTTTAGCGCTCTAGTTTTCCAATTACAGGATAATGCATATAAGAGGACATCACTACGCCTAAAGAGGAGCTAAGGATTCCATATCTATGAATAACAGGTCTACGCTATCAAGAGTCATGCCTCTAACGTACCAGCGTGGATACCACTATTATGATATGGGTGTCACCCTTTGGTACATCAAAAGACATAAGTCAAGACAATGGGCCCATCATTCATATCAGGATTAAGATACAATACAAATGATTGTCTAAAGTGAATCGATTTGCCGAGACAAAATTATTAATCTAAATCAATTCACTTTATGTCCCGATCCAACACATCGTCACCTATGACAATGTGCCAATGTTTCTATTCACGGAGTCCACCTTCGATGGTCAAGACAAACCATCTCCCAATGGGGATGTAGACAACATAACAATCTTCACATGAATAAAGCACCCAACTTTATTACCTCAATTACGGATCTTATGATTCAGACCGTCAGCTTTAGAATCGTGCCTTCCGCATAATTTGTCCATCATATGCCCAATTCTTAAAGGTTTAGACCGACAGTCTTAGTGTTTTGTTTGCTTAACATACATTCAACAAATATGAATGTAAAGAGGACAAGATTTGGTATATAAATAAAAAATAAATTCTTTATTGATAACAATGTCTCCAAAAACATATTACATTTTTACTCCTTATGGCATATATGTCTAACAAATGCCCCAATGTCATTGCCAATTAGCGGAATGTCATCTACATAGAGTAGTAGAAAAACCACCTTCCCATCCTTTATGTGTTTGTAAACACATGGCTCATCCACATTTTGTGAGAACTCATAAGTCTTTAAATTCAAAAGTTTCACCAAATGATCAAATTAAGGTTAAAATATTCATTATGGCACACTAATCCACCATTTTACATTCTAATATCATTTATAAATTTTGGAACGTTACAAACGCCTAGTGCTATTATCAACTTGGCCCTACTTTAATATCAAATGAATAATGCACCAGGTGATTATATGTTATATACATATTAATAATTATACACCTAATCCCAAATTCCTACACACACACACACACACATATAAATGTAACCAAAACTTGTTGAATCCCATAATGCATAGTCAATATTTTTGTTAGTCATTATGTTAAACTTTTTTGTGTGGCAAACAAGCTACTTAGTGGGAAGACCATACTGTTAGACATGTATGCTCTAAGGAGTAAAAATGTAATACGTTTTTGGAGACATTTTTATCAATAAAGAATTTATTCATACCAAATATTGTCCTCTTTACGTTCATATTCGTTGAATGTATGATAAGCAAACAGTAGTCTGAGACTGTCAATCTAAACCTTAAGAGTTGGGCATATGATGGGATGATTATGCGGTAGACACGACTCTTAAGGTGATGGTCTAAAATATATGATCCGCAATCGAGGGAATAAAGTTGGGCGCTTTATTCATGTAAAGATTGTTATGTTGTCTATATCCCTTTTGGGAGATGGTTTGTCTTGGCCATCGGAGTTGGACTCCGTGAATAGAAACATTAGCGCATTGTCATAGGTGACGATGTGTTGGATCGGGACATAAAGTGAATTGATTTGGATTAATAATTCTGTCTTGTCAAATCGATTCACTTTAGACAATCATTTGTATTGTATCTTAATCCTGAGATGAATAATGGGCCCGTTGTCTCGACTTGTGTCTTTTGATGTACCAATGGGTGACTCCCACATCTCTATAGTGGCATGCATGCCGGTACGTTGGAGGCATGACTCTTGGTAGCGTAGACTTGTTATTCATAGATATGGAATCCATAGCTCCTCTTTAGGAGTAATGATATCCTCTTATATGCGTTGTCCTGTAATTGGAAAACTGGAGCGCTCAACCATTTGGATACATAGGTGTAACCGAATGGTATACTATCTTTGGATGGTAAGTTTTCTAATGGTGAGACAATGGAACGTAAGATAAAAATAATCGGGAAGGTAAGACAGAACTTGTCCTTAAGCCGATTATGGATGATCATATGGGGATGCGATACACTATGATATGTCATGGAGACTTAGCTACATGAGCTTCGTAATTCTGTAAAGTTCGAGAGTGCAGCTCCAAGCTTTTAGTGGAGTAGCGTTGGAGTTGATAATTGTGAAATGTATATCTGGGATATTGGGTTTCATAATTATCATGAGCTTGAACTTTATAGGTCCATTTTGGTCCCCTTTGCTAGCTCACAAAATCCTGTAACGACACGGCGTGCTTTTCCAATAATTGGTGACTTATGTCGGATTTATCAGATTGGTTTAAAATTTATAAGAATCAAATAATTCATGTCTGTTTATCGGTTGAATTAATTTTGTAAGAAATTAGTTCAAGATGAACTTGTTGAATTATGGCGTTCGGATAATTCTTGTCTGTTTATCGGTTGTTTTAATTTTGGACAATTAGAACAAGATAAACTTGTAGAATTATTTGAATTGATTTATTTTCTTAAAGATTATCTTGATAGAGTTTGTTTTGATCAGATATCTTTTCTATTGGGCTATTTGAATCAAAACTGAGACTTTATCCTTTAGAATCTCGGGTGGAAAATAAAAGATTCGCGGAGATTTTTTCTCGGCAGTTCGGCCTGCCGATCAGAAAGTTCGGCCTGCCGAACTGGCCAGTTCGGCCTGCCTATCTCACAGTTCGGCATGCCGACCGCGACAGCTAAGATTACGCGTTTTTCACGCGTATCTTATCAGATATTGATCCGAACTTGATTCTGTTTCGATTTTTGAGACCTAATCTGATATGGACTGACCCCAAGGACCAATAGGTATAAAAAGGGAGTGAGTCTAATGATTTACTCAGATCAATTTGAGAGATTAAGAGTGATACTCTTCTAGTGAGCATCTGAAAACTCCCTGAGAGCTTTTGTTCACAAATCACGAACACTAGCTTTGGGTTCTCTCTGTTGGTTGGAAGGAGAGTCACCGGTGGAAGAGCTGTACGTGTGAGCCCACACTCACTCCGGTTGTGGATAGAGAATAGCAAAGAAGACCAGTTGGTTGAGGCTCTTCTGGAACGTTACTTCTCTACACAGGTCGCGGAGGTTCTTCGGCACACTGAGGTTAGTAAGATCTGTTTAATTTATACATATAACATGTCATACTTGTATTTTGGAAAATACTCTGATGAAAAATTTTTTAAAATTCCGCTGCGCACTTTGTTTCCAACAATTGGTATCAGAGCCGAGGTTTTTACATAAATTTGCAAGTTTGTGATCATGTTATATGCATAAATTTTGTGATCTTAATCTCTCCAATGCTTGAATTGAATTTTATAGAGAGATGGCACTCTAGGTTTCTATATAATATATATGTTGTCATGGATTATATGGTGGATGTTTATTAATTAATTATGGTTGATTAAATTGTTGTTTAATTATTTATTAATTAATTAATACCGGTTATGGTTCCTTAGAGGTTAGAATGTGTATCTAAGTTTTTCATGTAATTAGATGGCGGACTATCATCTCCGTCTAGGAATTATTATTTAATTTGTAAGAATTTTGTAATTAAATAATTATTCGGAGAAGACGGAACGAGAAGTCGGATCTTGAAGATAGATGATGGCGCCTCCAGGTATTTCCTGAGTCTCTAATTTTGTGTTTTTGAATTGTTGAAAATAAAATTGATGAATTGCATTAAAATTGTATTTTCTGGATTGAGTGTTTTCTGCTCGGTCGGCATGCCGGACCTCACAGTTCGGCAGGCCGAAGGTCACAGATCGGCAGGCCAGACGTACGGTCCGGCAGGCCGACAGTGGGGCAGAAATTTTGGTGCTCTGCCGGCAGGCCGAACCTTCATGTTCGGCAGGCCGAACCACCATGATCGGCAGACCGATCACCTAGATCGGCCTACCGACAGAGAGCATCCAGGTGTCCAGAAAAGGTGCAATTTTTGGTGCAGTTTTAATTTTATTTTTGGGACGATTCTGAGAAACATTAAATTTGGATATGACCGGAAATATGAAGTGTTCGATTCATACGGGATTGAGGACTTGAAGATGGATATTACATGAAGAAGGATACAGCTTGAGGATTCAAGGATGAAGAATCGATAAATGTCTCGATTATTCTCTTGTAATCTTAGTTTTTCTATTCTCTAGGGTGGAACCATAATATTACGGTTATTATTATTATGCTTGTAGCTTTGCTTGATTGCTTTGCTTGTCTGCATTATAATATGATTTACCATGTATATTGATAACATGTCATATAGAATAGGGAGTGCCGCTCATATTAAAATTGTTCATGCATAATTTTAAAATAAAACCTTGACTTCAAAAGATTGAGTGGGAGAAGGTTTTCGAAGAGAGAACCTAAGGCCTCCATCGTTGGTCCATAGGAAGAACATGATGGTCCCAACCCCTAGGAAGGGATTTCTATTATGTACCAGATTGGATCTCTAAAAGGATAAGGTATTTTAGTATGATTTATGGTTGCACACCCCTAGGTGGTGATTATAAATCATGGATAAAATATTGAAACGGTGGTTATACACTCACGTTAATTTTATTATTAACCTCCCCTAGGAGCTCTGTTAATAAAATTAATGGCCAAAGAAACGATTATTAGTATATGCTGGATCATACGGGTCCTGGATGGCATATATTAATCAGGAGGGGATCCGTGTTCCTGATTGAATTTGGCATGACTCCCCTAGGAGCTTGTTGAATTCTGAGTTGGGAATTATCGTTGTAAGGTTGTGATATTTTCAAGGTTTTGACACATAAACACATTTGTATGATTTTACATGATTGTGTTATCTTACTAAATTATTAAATATGTTTGCTTATGTTTGGTATATGATTCTTTATTGTAGATTGAAAATGTCTAAAAACGCTTTATCATCGATACTTGACAAAAACCAATTAACCGGTGAGAACTATAATGATTGGAAACGGAACCTGGACATCGTCCTATCCTTTGAGAAACTGAAATATGTACTGACAACTCCTTGTCCTCCCGAGCCTACGGGAGACTCAAGTAATGAGCAATTCCAAGCGTACGAACGCTGGAAAGATGCTAATGATCAGGCCCGCTGCTATGTTATGGCTAGCATGAATAACGTGCTGCAGGCTCAACATCAGGATTATGAGACTGCGAAGCAGATCTTGGATAATCTTGAGGACATGTTTGGAGGCCAGGCCATAACAAAGCGGCAAGGGGCGCTTCGGAAACTCTTAAACTGTAGACAGAGACCGGGGACATCTGTAAAGGAGCACATGATGTTGGTCATGGGTTACCTCGCTGAGGCTCAAACCAATGGAGCCGACATCGATGCTGAAACTCAGATGACTATGGTCTTTGAGACTCTGTCTAAAGAATTTATTCCGTTTAGAGCTACTTTTAATCTAAGCAATAGACGGGATATGACCTTGACAGAACTGATGAAACAGTTACAGGAGTTTGAACTGCTGATCAGGGAGTCTCCTGCTGGTGGAGAGGCCAATATGGTAGCTGCTTCTGGTTCCAATCCTAACTCTGGGAATGGAAAGAAACAACGGGCCAAGAGTGGGAAGTCTTCTATTCCTATTGCTACCAAGAGCAAGAAGAAGAAGAAGAAGAACCCAAAGAAGCTTAAGTGCTTCTTTTGTGGTAAGGTCGGGCATATAAAGAAGCATTGCAAGGACTTCCTTTCCAAGGGAGGTAGGTGTGATCTTCTATATTTAGAAACTTGTTTGGTTGAGGAATCCAGTGACATTTGGGTCATAGATTCTGGTGCAACTAATCATGTTTGTGTTTCTCTGCAGGGATTCAAAGAAACGAGAAGTCTACTTCGTGAAGACTTAACGCTTCGGATGGGCGATGGATCCTTGGTCTCAGCGGAAGCAGTGGGAGATGTCCATCTTTATTTTGATAATTATAGGAGTTTAATTTTGCGAGATTGTTTTTATGTTCCTAAATTTAAAAGGAATTTAATTTCTGTATCTTCTTTATTTAAAGACTCCTACGTGGTATCTTTTAATGAAAAAGTGGTGATTCGTAAAAACAAATCTTTTATCTGTTCTGGATGGATGCAAAATAATCTATATTTTATCAAACCTAAGATGGACTTGTTGCTTAATGCTGAGATAAATGATAATAACTCAAAAAGACTTAAAACTTCTCACTCTAATAAGACTTATCTTTGGCATTTGCGCCTTGGCCATATTAACCTAAATAGGATTCAAAGGTTGGTAAGGGATGGACCTTTAAGTCACTTAAAGGTGGAATCTATACCTCAATGTGAATCTTGTTTGGAGGGTAAAATGACCAAAAGACCATACGGGTCTAAGGGCAATAGGGCCGAAGGGGTTCTAGAACTTGTGCATAGTGATGTTTGCGGACCGATGAACATCCGGGCACGAGGAGGGTATGAGTACTTCGTCACTTTTATTGACGATTACTCAAGATATGGGTATGTGTACCTAATGCACCACAAAAGCGAAACTTATGATAAGTTCAGGGAGTTTCGGGCTGAAGTGGAAAAGCAATTGGGTAGACCCATAAAGGCACTTCGATCAGATCGAGGTGGAGAATACCTTTCTGATGAGTTCTTGGGACACTTGTTAGAGAATGGGATTTTATCCCATTTGACTGCGCCGGGCACTCCGCAGCAGAATGGCGTAGCAGAGAGAAGGAATAGGACTTTGTTGGACATGATTCGGTCCATGATGAGTTATTCATCATTGCCTTTATCCTTTTGGGGATATGCACTACAAACCGCATGTTATCTTTTGAACAATGTGCCTTCAAAATCGGTCCCTAAAACTCCTCACGAGTTGTGGACAAGACGGAAGACATCCTTAAACCATATTCGCATATGGGGATGTCCAGCTCATGTCCTGTTTAAGGATCCGAATAAGTTGGAAGCACGTTCAGAAGTTTGCGTGTTTGTAGGATATCCAAAAGGGACTAAAGGGGGTTATTTTTATAACCCAAAGGAAAATAAAGTCGTGGTTTCAACTAATGCAACTTTCCTTGAGGAGAGTTACATGAACGACTTTAAACCTCAAAGCAAAGTGGTGCTTGAGGAGTTGAGGGGTAATCCGTTTACTCCAGAGGTTCCGAACGAAACCATTCCGATCGGTGTAGAAAAACCAAACAAACCTGAACAACAACCTCAGGGGCTTCGGCGTAGTGGGAGGATCGGGCGTCAACCTGAGAGGTATATGTTCAATGGGGAGGTCTTTTTGGCTGAACCGGATGAACATGACAGGGATCCTTATACTTACGCAGAAGCTATGGAGGATGTTGATTCAAGACTCTGGACAGAGGCCATGAACATTGAGATGAAGTCTATGGAGACTAATCGTGTCTGGGAGCTTGTGGATCTTCCCGAAGGGGTAAAACCCATAGGGTGTAAGTGGATCTACAAGAGGAAAAGAGGAGTGGATGGAAAGGTCGAAACCTTTAAGGCTAGACTGGTAGCTAAGGGTTATACGCAAAAGGAAGGAATCGATTATGAGGAAACCTTTTCGCCTGTAGCCATGCTTAAGTCCATCCGGATTCTCTTGTCCATAGCTGCCGCTCTCGACTACGAGATTTGGCAGATGGATGTCAAGACGGCTTTTCTGAATGGCTATCTTGATGAGTCCATTTATATGGAACAACCAGACGGGTTCAAGGTCACGGGTCAAGAGGGTAAGGTTTGTAAGTTGCTAAAGTCTATTTATGGACTTAAGCAGGCTTCTCGTTCTTGGAACATAAGATTTGATCAAGTGATCAAGACTTATGGGTTCTCACAAAATGTGGATGAACCATGTGTTTACAAACACATTAAGAATGGGAAGGTGGTTTTTCTACTACTCTATGTAGATGACATTCTGCTAATTGGCAATGACGTTGGGGCATTGTCATCGGTCAAATTATGGTTGACCAAGCAGTTTGACATGAAGGACTTGGGTGAGGCTAATTTTGTTCTCGGTATCCAGATCTTTCGGGATAGGAAGAACAAAATGATAGCTTTGTCACAGGCCAGCTACATAGATAAAATTCTCAGGAGGTTTGCAATGCAGGATTCCAAGAAAGGTGGGCAACCATCTAGGTCTGGAATTACTCTTTCTAAGAAAGACTCTCCAAAGTCTTATGAAGAAAGAGAATACATGAAGAAGGTACCTTATGCTTCGGCAGTGGGTAGTCTCATGTATGCCATGCTTTGCACTCGACCAGATATTAGCTATGCGGTCGGGATTGTGAGTCGATTTCAGGCGGATCCAGGACCAAACCATTGGGTTGCGGTAAAGCATATTTTCAAGTACCTGAGAAGGACTCGTGAGTATATGCTTGTGTATTCGGGTGAGGATTTAACTCCTCTAGGATACACTGATTCGGATTTTCAATCCTGCCTGGATTCTAGGAAATCGACTTCAGGGTTTGTGTTTACTCTAGGTGGCGGTGCCATCAGTTGGAGAAGTGCGAAGCAAGATTGCACTTCGGATTCAACGATGGAGGCCGAGTATGTGGCGGCTAGTGATGCTTCGAAAGAAGCAGTGTGGCTCCGCAAGTTCCTTGGGGATCTTGAGGTAGTTCCTGGTGTGGATAAAGCGGTATCACTGTACTGTGATAACAGTGCGGCGGTAGCTAATGCTAAGGAACCAAGATTTCACAAGAAGAGTAAGCATATTGATCGGAAGTATCATGTGATAAAGGACTTCGTTGAGAGCGGGCATGTCACGGTGTGCAAGATCGCGTCAGAGGACAATTTAGCTGATCCATTTACGAAGACACTTTCTGGGAGAGTCTTCGAAAGGCATGTGGAAGCTATGGGGATGCGAAATTTGCAGTATTTACTCACTTAGTGCAAGTGGGAGATTGTTAGACATGTATGCTCTAAGGAGTAAAAATGTAATACGTTTTTGGAGACATTTTTATCAATAAAGAATTTATTCATACCAAATATTGTCCTCTTTACGTTCATATTCGTTGAATGTATGATAAGCAAACAGTAGTCTGAGACTGTCAATCTAAACCTTAAGAGTTGGGCATATGATGGGATGATTATGCGGTAGACACGACTCTTAAGGTGATGGTCTAAAATATATGATCCGCAATCGAGGGAATAAAGTTGGGCGCTTTATTCATGTAAAGATTGTTATGTTGTCTATATCCCTTTTGGGAGATGGTTTGTCTTGGCCATCGGAGTTGGACTCCGTGAATAGAAACATTAGCGCATTGTCATAGGTGACGATGTGTTGGATCGGGACATAAAGTGAATTGATTTGGATTAATAATTCTGTCTTGTCAAATCGATTCACTTTAGACAATCATTTGTATTGTATCTTAATCCTGAGATGAATAATGGGCCCGTTGTCTCGACTTGTGTCTTTTGATGTACCAATGGGTGACTCCCACATCTCTATAGTGGCATGCATGCCGGTACGTTGGAGGCATGACTCTTGGTAGCGTAGACTTGTTATTCATAGATATGGAATCCATAGCTCCTCTTTAGGAGTAATGATATCCTCTTATATGCGTTGTCCTGTAATTGGAAAACTGGAGCGCTCAACCATTTGGATACATAGGTGTAACCGAATGGTATACTATCTTTGGATGGTAAGTTTTCTAATGGTGAGACAATGGAACGTAAGATAAAAATAATCGGGAAGGTAAGACAGAACTTGTCCTTAAGCCGATTATGGATGATCATATGGGGATGCGATACACTATGATATGTCATGGAGACTTAGCTACATGAGCTTCGTAATTCTGTAAAGTTCGAGAGTGCAGCTCCAAGCTTTTAGTGGAGTAGCGTTGGAGTTGATAATTGTGAAATGTATATCTGGGATATTGGGTTTCATAATTATCATGAGCTTGAACTTTATAGGTCCATTTTGGTCCCCTTTGCTAGCTCACAAAATCCTGTAACGACACGGCGTGCTTTTCCAATAATTGGTGACTTATGTCGGATTTATCAGATTGGTTTAAAATTTATAAGAATCAAATAATTCATGTCTGTTTATCGGTTGAATTAATTTTGTAAGAAATTAGTTCAAGATGAACTTGTTGAATTATGGCGTTCGGATAATTCTTGTCTGTTTATCGGTTGTTTTAATTTTGGACAATTAGAACAAGATAAACTTGTAGAATTATTTGAATTGATTTATTTTCTTAAAGATTATCTTGATAGAGTTTGTTTTGATCAGATATCTTTTCTATTGGGCTATTTGAATCAAAACTGAGACTTTATCCTTTAGAATCTCGGGTGGAAAATAAAAGATTCGCGGAGATTTTTTCTCGGCAGTTCGGCCTGCCGATCAGAAAGTTCGGCCTGCCGAACTGGCCAGTTCGGCCTGCCTATCTCACAGTTCGGCATGCCGACCGCGACAGCTAAGATTACGCGTTTTTCACGCGTATCTTATCAGATATTGATCCGAACTTGATTCTGTTTCGATTTTTGAGACCTAATCTGATATGGACTGACCCCAAGGACCAATAGGTATAAAAAGGGAGTGAGTCTAATGATTTACTCAGATCAATTTGAGAGATTAAGAGTGATACTCTTCTAGTGAGCATCTGAAAACTCCCTGAGAGCTTTTGTTCACAAATCACGAACACTAGCTTTGGGTTCTCTCTGTTGGTTGGAAGGAGAGTCACCGGTGGAAGAGCTGTACGTGTGAGCCCACACTCACTCCGGTTGTGGATAGAGAATAGCAAAGAAGACCAGTTGGTTGAGGCTCTTCTGGAACGTTACTTCTCTACACAGGTCGCGGAGGTTCTTCGGCACACTGAGGTTAGTAAGATCTGTTTAATTTATACATATAACATGTCATACTTGTATTTTGGAAAATACTCTGATGAAAAATTTTTTAAAATTCCGCTGCGCACTTTGTTTCCAACACATACACATATAGAGTTGTCCTTTTTTATATTAAAGATATTGAGATGAGAACTCTACTTTCATGCTTGTTCTATAAAGCAATATGAGTATATATGTATGTTGGAAAGATAAATTACAGATATATTTAGGATGCATGCCACTTTGTTTTATAATAAATGTTCTATGATTCATGCTCGGCAAACACCCCACGTCTCCCTCACCTTTTGGCTAAGTTTCTTGTGAAATAAAATGATCACAATGCTACTTTAAATTTATTTTCGTTTATTTTGGGACGTTTTTAATTATTGGACTGTTGAATTTGGGTTGTAATAATTCATGTGTTGTAATTTGTTTTCACGTTATATACATACTATGTTAAGACTAACTATTTCCGTTGGTAGTTGGTTAGCTGAATACTTTGGGTATTCCGTTGGGCTAATCAAGGAGGAAAAGCATTTAAGGTAAGTAAGTATTGATTCTTCTTGAAAGATGTGATCCTGTAAAATTCTAGCAATATATATTTAGAAATAAACTAATTGTTTAAAAGTAAATTAAAATTCGAATTTATATGTCCACATGGTAATATTAAATAAAAATTTTTTTACCAAAAATCTTGTTAGACATGTATGCCCTAAGGAGTAAAAATGTAATACGTTTTTGGAGACATTTTTATCAATAAAGAATTTATTCATTTATATATACCAAATCTTGTCCTCTTTACGTTCATATTTGTTGAATCTATGATAAGCAAACAATAGTCTGAGACTGTCAGTCTAAACCTTAAGAATTGGGCATATGATGGGATGATTATGTGGTAGACACGATTCTTAAGGTGATGGTCTAAAACATATGATCCGCAATCGAGGGAATAAAGTTGGGTGCTTTATTCATGTAAAGATTGTTATGTTGTCTATATCCCTTTTGGGAGATGGTTTGTCTTGACCATCGGAGTTGGACTCCGTGAATAGAAACATTGGCACGTTGTCATAGGTGACGACGTGTTGGATCGGGACATAAAGTGAATTGGTTTGGATTAATAATTCTATCTTGGCAAATCGATTCACTTTAGACAGTCATTTGTATTGTATCTTAATCCTGAGATGAATAGTGGGCCCGTTATCTCAACCTGTGTCTTTTGATGTACCAATGGGTGACTCACACATCTCTATAGTGGTATGCATGCCGGTACGTTGGAGGCATGACTCTTGATAGCGTAGACTTGTTATTCATAGATATGGAATCCATAGCTCCTCTCTAGGTGTAATGATATCCTCTTATATGCGTTGTCCTGTAATTGGAAAACTGGAGCGCTCAACCATTTGGATACATAGGTGTAACCGAATGGTATACTATCTTTGGATGGTAAGTTTTCTAATGGTGAGACAATGGAACGTAAGATAAAAATAATCGGGAAGGTAAGACAGAACTTGTCCTTAAGCCGATTATGGATTATCATATGGGGATGCGATACACTTTGATATGTCATGGAGACTTAGCTACACGAGCTTCGTAATTCTATAAAGTTCGAGAGTGCAGCTCTAAGCTTTTAGTGGAGTAGCGTTGGAGTTGATAATTGTGAAATGTATATCTGGGATATTGGGTTTCATAATTATCATGAGCTTGAACTTTATAGGTCCATTTTGGTCCCCTTTGCTAGCTCACAAAATCCTGTAACGACACGGCGTGCTTTTCCAATAATTGGTGACTTATGTCGGATTTATTAGATTGGTTTAAAATTTGTAAGAATCAAATAATTCAGGTCTGTTTATCGGTTGAATTAATTTTGTAAGAAATTAGTTCAAGATAAACTTGTTGAATTATTGCGATAAGATAATTCTTGTCTGTTTATCCGTTGTTTTAATTTTGGACAAAATCAGAACAAGATAAACTTGTAGAATTATTGTGAATTGATTTATTTTCCTAGAGATTATCTTGATAAAGTTTGTTTTGATCAGATAACTTCTCTATTGGTTTATTTGAATCAAAACTGAGACTTTATCCTTTAGAATCTAGGGTGGAAAATAAAAGATTCGCGGAGATTTTTTCTCGGGAGTTTGGCCTGCCGGATGATGTGTTCGGCCTGCCGATCAGCGGGAGATAAGAGTACGTATTTTCACGCAGATCTTATCAGATACTGATCTGAACTTGATTCTGTTTCAAGTTTTTGAGACCTAATATGATATGGTCTGACCCCAGGACTAATAGCTATAAAAAGGGAGTGAGTCTCATGATTTTCTCAGACCAATTTGAGAGACTAAGAGTGATACTCTTCTATTGAGCATATGAAAAACTCTCTGAGAGCTTTTGTTCACAAATCACGAGCACTAGCTTTGGGTTCTCTCTATTGGTTGGAAGGAGAGTCACCGGTGAAAGAGCAGTACGTGTGAGCCCACACTCACTCTGGTTGTGGATAGAGAATAGCAAAGAAGACCAGTTGGTTGAGGCTCTTCTGGAACGTTACTTCTCTACACGGATCGCGGAGGTTCTTCGGCACACTAAGGTTAGTAAGATCTGTTTAATTTATACATATAACATGTCAAACTTGTGTTTTAGAAATTACTCTGATGAAAAATTTTAAAAATTTCGCTACGTACTTTGTTTCCAACAATTGGTATCAGAGCCGAGGTTTTTACATAAATTTGCAAGTTTGTGATCATGTTATATGCATAAATTTGTGATCTTAATCTCTCCTATGCTTGAATTGAATTTTATAAAGAGATGGCACTCTAGGTTTCTGTATAATATATATGTTGTCATGGATTATGTGGTGAATGTTTATTAATTAATTATGGTTGATTAAATCATTGTTTAATTATTTATTAATTAATTAATACCGGTTATGGTTCCTTAGAGGTTAGAACATGTATCTAGGTTTTTCATGTAATTAGATGGCGGACTATCATCTCCATCTAGGAATTGTTATTTAATTTTTAATTTGTAAGAATTTTGTAATTAAATAATTATTCAGAGAAGACGAATCTAGAAGACGGATCTAGAAGAATGATGATGGCGCCTCCAGGTATTTTCTGAGTCTCTAATTTTATGTTTTTGAATTGTTAAAAAAAAAACTTGATGAATTGCATTAAAATTGTATTTTTTGGATCGGCAGGCCGAAAGTCACAGATCGGTAGGCCGGACGTGTGGTCCGGCAAGCCGACAGTGGGGTAGAAATTTTGGTGCTCTGTCGGCAGGCTGAACCTTCAGTTCGGCCGGCCGAACCTGCATAGATCGACAGGCCGATGGAGCAAGACCGGCAGGCCGATCACCCAGATCGGCCTGCCGACCGAGAGCTAATGAGTGTCCAAAAAAGGTGCAATTTTTCTGGTGCAGTTTTAATTTTATTTTTGAGACGATTCTGAGAAACATTAAATTTGGATATGACCGGAAATATGAAGTATTCGACTCATACGAGATTGAAGACTTGAAGATGGATATTACATGAAGAAGGATACAGCTTGAGGATTCAAGGATGAAGAATTGATAAATGTCTCAATTATTCTCTTGTAATCTTAGTTTTTCTATTCTCTAGGGTGGAACCATAATATTACGGTTATTATTATTTTGCTTGTAGCTTTGCTTGATTGCTTTGCTTGTCTGCATTATAATATAATTTACCATGTATATTGATAACATGTCATATAGAATAGGGAGTGCCGCTCATATTAAAATTGTTCATGCATAATTTTAAAATAAAACCTTGACTTCAAAAGATTGAGTGGGAGAAGGTTTTCGAAGAGAGGACCTAAGGCCTCCATCGTTGGTCCATAGGAAGAACATGGTGGTCCCGACCCCTAGGAAGGGATTTCTATCATGTACCGAATTGGATCTCTGAAAGGATAAGGTATTTTAGTATGATTTATGGTTGCACACCCCTAGGTGGTGATTATAAATCATGGATAAAATATTGAAACGGTGGTTATACACTCATGTTAATTTAATTATTAACCTCCCCTAGGAGCTCTGTTAATAAAATTAATGACCAAAGAAACGATTATTAGTATATGTTGGATCATACGGGTCCTAGATGGCATATATTAATCAGGAGGGGATCCGTGTTCCTGATTGAATTTGGCATGACTCCCCTAGGAGCTTGTTAAATTCTGAGTTGGGAATTATCATTGTAAGGTTGTGATATTTTCAAGGTTTTGACACATAAACACATTTGTATGATTTTACATGATTGTGTCATCTTACTAAATTATTATATATGTTTGCTTA
Organism: Artocarpus heterophyllus; assembly: GCA_025403435.1. Lineage (NCBI taxonomy): Eukaryota > Viridiplantae > Streptophyta > Magnoliopsida > Rosales > Moraceae > Artocarpus > Artocarpus heterophyllus. The sequence goes on from CM046342.1 coordinate 22,486,873, forward strand.
TGTTTGGTATATGATTCTTTATTGTAGATTGAAAATGTCTAAAAATGCTTTATCATCGATACTTGACAAAAACCAATTAACCGGTGAGAATTATAACGATTGAAAACGGAACCTGGACATCGTCCTTTCCTTTGAGAAACTGAAATATGTACTGACAACTCCTTGTCCTCCCGAGCCTATGGGAGACTCAAGTAATGAGCAATTCCAAGCGTACGACCGCTGGAAAGATGCTAATGATCAGGCCCGCTGCCATGTTATGGCTAGCATGAACAACGTGCTGCAGGCTCAACATCAGGATTATGAGACTGCGAAGCATATCTTGGATAATCTTGAGGACATGTTTGGAGGCCAGGCCATAACAAAGCGGCAAGGGGCGCTTCAGAAACTCTTAAACTGTAGACAGAGACCGGGGACATCTGTAAAGGAGCATATGATGTTGGTCATGGGTTACCTCGCTGAGGCTCAAACCAATGGAGCCGACATCGATGCTGAAACTTAGATGACTATGGTCTTTGAGACTCTGTCTAAGGAATTTATTCCGTTTAGAGCTACTTTTAATTTAAGAAATAGACGGGATATGACCTTGACAGAACTGATGAAACAGTTACAGGAGTTTGAACTGCTGATCAGGGAGTCTCCTGCTGGTGGTGAGGCCAATTTGGTAGCTGCTTCTGGTTCCAATCCTAACTCTGGGAATGGAAAGAAGCAACGGGCCAAGAGTGGGAAGTCTTCTATTCCTGCTGCTACCAAGAGCAAGAAGAAGAAGAAGAAGAACCTAAAGAAGCTTAAGTGCTTCTTCTGTGGTAAGGTCGGGCATATAAAGAAGCTTTGCAAGGACTTCCTTTCCAAGGGAGGTAGGTGTGATCTTCTATATTTAGAAACTTGTTTGGTTGAGGAATCAAGTGACATCTGGGTCATAGATTCCGGTGCAACTAATCATGTTTGTGTTTCTCTACAGGGATTCAAAGAAACGAGAAGTCTACTTCGTGAAGACTTAACGCTTTGGATGGGCTATGGATCCTTGGTCTCAGCGGAAGCAGTGGGAGATGTCCATCTTTATTTTTATAATTATAGGAATTTAATTTTGCGAGATTGTTTTTATGTTCATAAATTCAAAAGGAATTTAATTTCTGTATCTTCTTTATTTAAAGACTCCTACGTGGTATCTTTTAATGAAAATGTGGTGATTCGTAAAAGCAAATCTTTTATCTGTTCTGGATGGATGCAAAATAATCTATATTTTATCAAACCTAAGATGGACTTATTGCTTAATGCTGAGATAAATGATAATAACTCAAAAAGACCTAAAACTTCTCACTCTAATAAGACTTATCTTTGGCATTTGCGCCTTGGCCATATTAACCTGAATAGGATTCAAAGGTTGGTAAGGGATGGACCTTTAAGTCACTTAAAGGTGTAATCTATACCTCAGTGTGAATGTTGTTTGGAGGGTAAAATGACCAAAAGACCATACGGGTCTTAGGGCAATAGGGCCGAAGGGGTTCTAGAACTTGTGCATAGTGATGTTTGCAGACCAATGAACATCCGGGCATGAGGAGGGTATGAGTACTTTGTCACTTTTATTGACGATTACTCAAGATATGGGTATGTGTACCTAATGCACCACAAAAGCGAAACTTATGATAAGTTTAGGGAGTTTCGGGCTGAAGTGGAAAAGCAATTGGGTTGACCCATAAAGGCACTTTGATCTGATCGAGGTGGGGCATACCTTTCTGATGAGTTCTTAGGACACTTGTTAGAGAATGGGATTTTATCCCATTTGACTACGCCGGGCACTCCGCAGTAGAATAACGTAGCAGAGAGAAGGAATAGGACTTTGTTGGACATGATTCGGTCCATGATGAGTTATTCATCATTGCCTTTATCCTTTTGGGGATATGCACTACAACCGCATGTTATCTTTTGAACAATGTGCCTTCAAAATCGGTCCCTAAAACTCCTCATGAGTTGTGGACAAGACAAAAGACATCCTTAAACCATATTCGCATATGGGGACGTCCAGCTCATGTCCTGTTTAAGGATCCGAATAAGTTGGAAGCACGTTCGGAAGTTTGCGTGTTTGTAGGATATCCAAAAGGGACTAAAGGGGGTTATTTTTATAACCCTAAGGAAAATAAAGTCGTGGTTTCAACTAATGCAACTTTCCTTGAGGAGAGTTACATGGACGACTTTAAACCTCGAAGCAAAGTGGTGCTTGAGGAGTTAAGGGGTGATCAGTTCACTCCTGGAGATTCCAAACGAAACCATTTCGATCGGTGCGGAAAAACCAAACGAACCTGAATAACAACCTCAGGGGCTTCGGCGTAGTGGGAGGATCAGGCGTCAACCTGAAAGGTGTATGTTCAATGGGGAGGTCTTTTTGGCTGAACCAGATGAACATGACAGGGATCCTTATACTTACGCAGAAGCTATGGAGGATGTTGATTCAAGACTCTGGACAGAGGCCATGAACATAGAGATGAAGTCTATGAAGACTAATCAAGTCTGGGAGCTTGTGGATCTTCCCGAAGGGGTAAAACCCAAAGGGTGTAAGTGGATCTACAAGAGGAAAAAGAGGAGTGGATGGAAAGGTCGAAACCTTTAAGGCTAGACTGGTAGCTAAGGGTTATACGCAAAAGGAAGGAATCGATTATGAGGAAACCGTTTCGCCTGTAGCCATGCTTAAGTCCATCCAGATTCTCTTGTCCATAGCTGCCTCTCTCGATTATGAGATTTGACAGATGGATGTCAAGACGGCTTTTCTGAATGGCTATCTTGATGAGTTCATTTATATGGAACAAGTAGACGGGTTCAAGGTCGCGGGTCAAGAGGGGAAGGTTTGTAAGCTGTTGAAGTCTATTTATGGACTTAAGCAGGCTTCTCGTTCTTGGAACATAAGATTTGATCAAGTGATCAAGACTTATGGGTTCTCACAAAACGTGGATGAACCATGTGTTTACAAACACATTAAGGATGGGAAGGTGGTTTTTCTACTGCTCTATGTAGATGACATTCTGCTAATTGGCAATGATGTTGGGACGTTGTCATCGGTCAAATTATGGTTGACCAAGCAGTTTGACATGAAGGACTTAGGTGAGGCTAATTTTGTTCTCGGTATCCAGATATTTCAGGATAGGAAGAACAAAATGATAGCTTTGTCACAGGCCGGCTACATAGATAAAATTCTCAGGAGGTTTGCAATGCAGGATTCCAAGAAAGGTGGGCAACCATCTAGGTCTGGAATTACTCTTTCAAAGAAAGACTCGCCAAAGTCTCATGAAGAAAGAGAATACATGAAGAAGGTGCCTTATGCTTCGGCAGTGGGTAGTCTCATGTATGCCATGCTTTGCACTCGACCGGACATTAGCTATGCGGTCGGGATTGTAAGTCGATTTCAGGCAGATCTAGGACCAAACCATTGGGTTGCGGTAAAGCATATTTTCAAGTACCTGAGAAGGACTCGAGGGTATATGCTTGTGTATTCGGGTGAGGACTTGACTCCTCTAGGATACACTGATTTGGATTTTCAATCCTGACTGGATTCTAGGAAATCGACTTCGGGGTTTGTGTTTACTCTGGGTGGCGGTGCCATCAGTTGGAGAAGTGTGAAGCAAGATTGCACTTCGGATTCAACGATGGAGGCCAAGTATATGGCAGCTAGTGATGCTTCGAAAGAAGCAGTGTGGCTCCGCAAGTTCCTTGGGGATCTTGAGGTAGTTCCTGGTATGGATAAGGCGGTATCACTGTACTGTGATAACAGTGCGGCGGTAGCTAATGCTAAGGAACCAAGATTTCACAAGAAGAGTAAGCATATTGATCGGAAGTATCATGTGATAAAGGACTTCGTTGAGGGCGGGCATGTCACGGTGTGCAAGATCGCGTCAGAGGACAATTTAGCTGATCCATTTACGAAGACACTTAGTGGGAGAGTCTTCAAGAGGCATGTGGAAGCTATGGGGATACGAAATTTGCTGTATTTACTCACTTAGTGCAAGTGGGAGATTGTTAGACATGTATGCCCTAAGGAGTAAAAATGTAATACGTTTTTGGAGACATTTTTATCAATAAAGAATTTATTCATTTATATATACCAAATCTTGTCCTCTTTACGTTCATATTTGTTGAATGTATGATAAGCAAACAGTAGTTTGAGATTGTCAGTCTAAACCTTAAGAATTGGGCATATGATGGGATGATTATGCGGTAGACACGATTCTTAAGGTGATGGTCTAAAACATATGATCCGCAATCGAGGGAATAAAGTTGGGTGCTTTATTCATGTAAAGATTGTTATGTTGTCTATATCCCTTTTGGGAGATGGTTTGTCTTGACCATCGGAGTTGGACTCCGTGAATAGAAACATTGGCACGTTGTCATAGGTGACGACGTGTTGGATCGGGACTAAAGTGAATTGGTTTGGATTAATAATTCTGTCTTGGCAAATCGATTCACTTTAGACAGTCATTTGTATTGTATCTTAATCCTGAGATGAATAGTGGGCCTGTTATCTAGACTTGTGTCTTTTGATGTACCAATGGGTGACTCCCACATCTCTATAGTGGTATGCATGCCGGTACGTTGGAGGCATGACTCTTGATAGCGTAGACTTGTTATTCATAGATATGGAATCCATAGCTCCTCTTTAGGAGTAATGATATCCTCTTATATGCGTTGTCCTGTAATTGGAAAACTGGAGCGCTCAACCATTTGGATACATAGGTGTAATCGAATGGTATACTATCTTTGGATGGTAAGTTTTCTAATGGTGAGACAATGGAACGTAAGATAAAAATAATCAGGAAGGTAAGACAGAACTTGTCCTTAAGCCGATTATGGATTATCATATGGAGATATGATACACTTTGATATGTCATGGAGACTTAGCTACACGAGCTTCGTAATTCTATAAAGTTCGAGAGTGCAGCTCCTAGCTTTTAGTGGAGTAGCGTTGGAATTGATAATTGTGAAATGTATATCTGGGATATTGGGTTTCATAATTATCATGAGCTTGAACTTTATAGGTCCATTTTGGTCCCCTTTGCTAGCTCACAAAATCCTGTAACGACACGGCGTGCTTTTTCAATAATTGGTGACTTATGTCGGATTTATCAGATTGGTTTAAAATTTGTAAGAATCAAATAATTCATGTCTGTTTATCGGTTGAATTAATTTTGTAAGAAATTAGTTCAAGATAAACTTGTTGAATTATTGCGATAAGATAATTCTTGTCTGTTTATCGGTTGTTTTAATTTTGGACAAAATTAGAACAAGATAAACTTGTAGAATTATTGTGAATTGATTTATTTTCCTAGAGATTATCTTGATAATGTTTGTTTTGATCAGATAACTTCTCTATTGGGTTATTTGAATCAAAATTGAGACTTTATCCTTTAGAATCTCGGGTGGAAAATAAAAGATTCACGGAGATTTTTTCTCGGGAGTTTAGCCTGCCGGATGACGTGTTCGGCCTGCCAAAGTGGCCTGATCGGCCTGCCGATCAGAATGTTCGGCCTGTCGATCAGTGGGAGATAAGATTACGCGTTTTCATGCGGATCTTATCAGATACTGATCCGAACTTGATTCTGTTTCGAGTTTTTGAGACCTAATCTGATATGGACTGACCCCAGGACCAATAGCTATAAAAAGGGAGTGAGTCTCATGATTTACTCAGATCAATTTGAGAGATTAAGAGTGATACTCTTCTATTGAGCATTTGAAAAACTCCCTGAGAGCTTTTGTTCACAAATCACGAGCACTAGCTTTGGGTTCTCTCTGTTGGTTGGAAGGAGAGTCACCAGTGGAAGAGCTGTACGTGTGAGCCCACACTCACTCCGGTTGTGGATAGAGAATAGCAAAGAAGACCAGTTGGTTGAGGCTCTTCTGGAATGTTACTTCTCTACACGGATCGCGGAGGTTCTTCAGCACGTTGAGATTAGTAAGATCTGTTTAATTTATACATATAACATGTCAAACTTGTGTTTTGGAAATTACTCTGATGAAAAATTTTAAAAATTCCGCTGCGCACGTTGTTTCCAACAAATGTTGGGTTAATAAATAGATAATGCTTACAAGTTTAGGTTCTCTAATCGATAATTAAAAGATATTGATGAAGGTAACGGTTTTTGTGATGTCCATAAGAGGGCGTTACAGATATAGTATTAGAGTGGTTTCCGTCTCCAACACACATCACCACACATCTGCTCTAAATCCTCCAAGTAAGTAAGTTTTGTATTTAGATGTCGATGGACATGCTATGTATTTGTATTTGTACACGTATGTACTAGTTAGACACTATTTCTGTTCTAAGTTGGGATTATGTCCCTAACTCCCTAATCTACAATGTATCAGTAAGAAGCGACTATGAACGACTAAAGTAAGTAGGGTGGACCCCATCAACAAACTTTTAGAATTAGGATTTTAATTTGTGCTTGTTGTTTAACTCAGCCTAAAAGATTAAGGCCCGAAACAACCTGACTCATTTCAGTCCAGAAGTTTGGGGTAGATCAAATTTTGGCCTAGCTCGGTTTAATCTTTCGCACGTTGTCAAGTACATTGCCCCATTCTTGTTCTATTTATATGTCTACTGTACATAAGAGCTCATTTCTTTGAGCTAACACTCTCTCTAAATTCTCATTCCCTCTCTAACTCTCAAATTCTCTTCCTTCTCTCTAGATCTTCTTCTCCATCTAAAACATTTTCCAAAACTCTCCAGCTTTCTACCTTGATTATTTTCATTATCTTTCTCTCTTTTTACTATGGGCCTAAAGTACAAACACCTAAGAAAGTATTTCTCGTCACTTTTTTAGAAAGTTCTTAGGAAGAAATACAAAAGGAGGATCACTCGATTATGGATTCTCATTCATTTGGGCACCCTAGTGATGTGAGGATGTTGATTAAGGGAAGATTCATCTGAGCAACTTCAATAGGATGCCAGTCTACAAGGTATGGGCACAAGTCATAGGGCGATGAAAAGAAGGGCCTATGCCATTGCGGTCACATGTAACAAATGCAAACGACAAAATCATAACAGCAAGTATACTTTGCCTGGATTTGTATTGATAAATAGAGAAGATAAAACAAATTTCTATAGGGATGGACTTTCTAAGGAGAACTTGGATGACCTCCATGCTTCTCTTTTGAACCATCCTAGTGAATATGTCCAAGGTGTGATTTTTGAACTCTGGCCCAAATTCCATGTAGAAAGACAACGTCTCAAGAATATAGTATTTCAAGATCTTGTTTGCTAGATCTTGTTTGCTAGATCATAAGAAAACTAGATGAAGAATAAACCCTCGCTATTTAGAGGCCAACTAAGTGTTTGTTTGCTTGAAATTGTTACAGTGGGTGTTGAATGTGTGTTCTTTGTTCTGTAAAAAAAACTATTTTGAATTCAGAATATTTGTTGTTTTCAAATTGCCATAGTAAATATTGAATAACTAATATCTCTTTATTTATTGTTTCCTTTAATGTATATATATATCGTCTAGTTGGGTACATTACATGTTGTACTGTAACATGTTTGTGTTGGAAAAACAGTGCGCAGCGAAATTTTAAAAATTTTATATCAGAGTAATTTCCAAAACACAAGTTTGACATGCTATATGTATAAATTAACCAGCTATTATTAATCTTTGCGTATCGAAGAACCGCCGTAATATGTGAAGAGAAATAACGTTTTAGAAGAGCCTCAACCAACTGGTCTTCTTTGCTATTCTTTATCCACGACCGGAGTGAGTGTGGGCTCACACGTACAGCTCTTCCACCGGTGACTCTCCTTTCAACCAATCGAGAGAACCCAAAGCAAGTGTTCGTAATTTGTGAACAAAAGCTCTCAGGGAGTTTTTCAGATTCTCACTTAGCAGAGTATCATCTTTAATCTCTCAATTCATCTAAGTAACCTGTGAGAATCACTCCCTATTTATAGAGGTTGGTCCTAGGGTCAGTCCTTATCAAATTAAGTCTCAAAACTCGGATCAGAATCAAATTTAGATCAATATTTGATAAGATCTGCGTGGAAACGTGTGATCTTATCCTTCGTTGATCGGTAGGCCGAACCACCTGATCGGCAGGCTGAAGTCCCATCAGCATGCCGAACACGTCCATTAGCAGGCCGAACTGTCGAATAAAAAATTTCGCAAGTCTTTTATTTTTCACCTGAGATTCTATAAGATAAAGTCTCAGTTTTAATTCAAACAACCCAATAGAGAAGTTATCTGATCAAAACAACTTTATTTAGATAATCTCTAAGAAAGTAAATCAATTCCCAATAATTCTATAAGTTTATCTAGATCTAAGTTATCTAAAATTAAATCAACCGATAAACAAACAAGAATTATCCGATCCCAATAATTCAACTGATAAACAGACATGAATTATGTAATTCTTCCAAATTTTAACCAATCTGATAAATCCGACATAAGTCACAATTATTGGAAAAACACGCCGTGTCGTTATAGGATGTTGTGAGCTAGCAAAGGGGACCAAATGGACCTACATAGTTCAAGCTCACGATAATTACGAAACCTAATATCCCAGATATACAATTCATAATTATCAACTCCAACGCTGCTCCACTAAAAGCTTGGAGCTGCACCCTTGAACTACATAGAATTACGAAGCTCGTATAGCTAAGTCTCCATGACATATCATAGTGTATCGTATCCCCATATAATAGTCCATAATCGGCTTAAGGACAAGTTCTGTCTTACCTTCCTGATTATTTTTATCTTACGTTCCATTATCTCACCATTAGAAAACTTACCATCCGAAGACAGTATACTATTCGGTTACACCTATGTATCCAAATGGTTGAGCGCTCTAGTTTTCCAATTACAGGATAACGCATATAAGAGGATATCATTACTCCTAAAGAGGAGCTATGGATTCCATATCTATGAATAACAAGTCTACGCCATCAAGAGTCATGCCTCCAATGTACCGGCATGCATACCACTATTAAGATGTAGGTGTCACCCTTTGGTACATCAAAAGACACAAGTCAAGACAACGGGCCCACTATTCATCTCAGGATTAAGATACAACACAAATAATTGTCTAAAGTAAATCAATTTGTCGAGACAACATGCCAATGTTTCTATTCACGAAGTCCACCTCCGATGGTCAAGACAAACTATCTCGCAAAAGGGATATAGACAACATAACAATCTTCGCATGAATAAAGCGCCCAAGTTTATTCCCTCGATTGCGGATTGTATGATTTAGACCATCACCTTAAGAATTGTGTCTTCCGCATAATCCATCCATCATATGCCCAATTCTTAAGGTTTAGATCGACAGTCTTAGACTATTATTTGCTTAACACACATTCATGAAATATGACGTAAAGAGGACAAGATTTGGTATATAAATAATGAATAAATTCTTTATTGATAAAAATGTCTCCAAAAACTTATTACATTTTTACTCCTTAGGGCATACATGTCTAACAATCTCCCACTTGCACTAAGTGAGTAAATATGACAAATCTCGCATCCCCATAGCTTCCACATGCCTCTCGAAGACTCTCCTAGTAAGTGTCTTCGTAAATGGATCAGCTAAATTGTCCTCTAACGCGATCTTGCACACTATGACATGCCTGCCCTCAACGAAGTCCTTTATCACATGATACTTCCGATCAATATGCTTACTCTTCTTGTGAAATCTTGGTTCCTTAGCATTAGCTACTGTCGCATTGTTATCACAATACAGTGATACTGCCTTATCTATACCAGGAACAACCTCAAGATCCCCAAGAAACTTGTGGAGCCACACTGCTTCTTTCGGAGCATCACAAGCTGCCACGTACTCGGCCTCCATCATTGAATCCAAAGTGCAATCTTGTTTAGCACTTCTCCAACTAATGGCACCATTGCCCAGAGCAAACACAAAACCCAAAGTCGATTTCCTTGAATCTATACAGGATTGAAAATCCAAGATAGTACATCCTAAAGGAGTCAGGTCCTCACCCGAATATACAAGCATATACCCTCAAGTCCTTCTCAGGTACTTGAAAATATGCTTTACCGCAACCCAATGTTTTGGTCCTGGATCTGTCTGAAATCGACTTACAATCTCGACCAGATATTAGCTATGCGGTCGAGATTGTAAGTCGATTTCAGACAGATCCAGGACCAAAACATTGGGTTGCGGTAAAGCATATTTTCAAGACTTTAGACTTTAGAGAGGTCCCTTACAATCTCGACCTCTTCACACGACTTACAATCTCGACCGCATAGCTAATATCTGGTCGTGTGCAAAGTATGGCATACAGACCTAGATGATACCTACGGCCGAAGCATAAGGCACCTTCTTCATGTATTCTCTTTCTTCATAAGACTTTAGAGAGTCTTTCTTAAAAAGAGTAATCCCAGACCTAGATGGTTGCCCACTTTTCTTGGAATCCTACATTGCAAACCTCCTGAGAATTTTATCTATGTAGTCGGCCTAAGACAAAGCTATCATTTTGTTCTTCCTATCCCGAAAGATCTAGATACCGAGAACAAAATTAGCCTCACCCAAGTCCTTCATGTCAAACTGCTTGGTCAACCATAATTTGACCGATGACAACGCCCCAACGTCATTGCCAATTAGTAGAATGTCATCTACATAGAGCAATAAAAAAACCACCTTCCCATCCTTAATGTGTTTGTAAACACATGGTTCATCCACATTTTGTGAGAACCCATAAGTCTTGATCACCTAATCAAATCTTATGTTCCAAGAACGAGAAGCTTGTTTAAGTCCATAAATTGACTTCAGCAGCTTACAAACCTTACCCTCTTGACCCATGACCTTGAACCCGTCTAGTTGTTTCATATAAATGGACTCATCAAGATAGCCATTCAAAAAAGCCGTCTTGACATGTATCTGCCAAATCTCGTAGTCAAGAGCGGTAGCTATGGACAAGAGAATCCAGATGGACTTAAGCATGAATACTAGCGAAAAGATTTCCTCATAATCGATTCCTTCATTTTGCGTATAACCCTTAGCTACCAGTCTATCCTTAAAGGTTTCGACCTTTCCATCCACTCCTCTTTTCCTCTTGTAGATCCACTTACACTCTATGGGTTTTACCCCTTCGGGAAGATCCACAAGATCCCAGGCCTGATTAGTCTCCATAGACTTCATCTCTGTGTTCGTGGCCACTGTCCAGAGTTTTGAATCAACATCCTCCATAGCTTCTGTGTAAGTATAAGGATCCTTGTCATATTCATCTGGTTCAGCAAAGAAGACCTCCCCATTGAATATACCTCTCAGGTTGATGCGCGATCCTCCCACTACGCCGAAGCCCATGAGGTTGTTGTTTAGGTTTGCTTGGTTTTTCTACACTGATTGGAACAGTTTCATTCAGAACCTCCAGAGTGATCGGATCACTCCTTAACTCCTCAAGCACCACTTTGCTTCGAGGTTTAAAGTCGTCCATGTAACTCTCCTCAAGGAAAGTTGCATTAGTTGAAACCACGACTTTATTTTCCTTTGGGTCATAGAAATAACCCCATTTAGTCCCTTTTGGATATCCTACAAACATGCAAACTTGTGAACGTGCTTCCAACTTTTTCGGATTCTTAAACAAGACATGAGCCAGACATCCCCATATGCGAATATGGTTTAAGGATGTCTTCTTACCCGTCCATAACTCATGAAGAGTTTTAGGGATCGATTTTGAAGGCACATTGTTCAAAAGATAACATACAGTTTGTAGTGCATATCCCCAAAAGGATAAAGGCAATGACGAATAACTCATCATGGACCTAAAGGCAAAAACATGTTTTGTCGTTATAGGATGTTGTGAGCTAGCAAAGGGGACCAAATGGATCTACATAGTTCAAGCTCACGATAATTACGAACCCAATATCCCAGATATACATTTCATAATTATCAACTCCAACGCTGCTCCACTAAAAGCTTGGAGCTGCACCCTTGAACTACATAGAATTACGAAGCTCGTATAGCTAAGTCTCCATGACATATCATAGCGTATCATATCCCCATATGATAGTCCATAATCGGCTTAAGGACAAGTTCTGTCTTACCTTCCTGATTATTTTGATCTTACGTTCCATTATCTCACCATCAGAAAACTTACCATCCAAAGACAGTATACCATTCAATTACACCTATGTATCCAAATGGTTGAGCGCTTTAGTTTTTCAATTATAGGAAAACGCATATAAGAGGATATCATTAATCCTAAAGAGGAGCTATGGATTCCATATCTATGATTAACAAGTCTACACCATCAAGAGTCATGCCTCCAACGTACTGGCATGCATACCACTATTAAGATATAGGTGTCACCCTTTGGTACATCAAAACACACAAGTCAAGACAACGGGCCTACTATTCATCTCAGGATTAAGATACAACATAAATGATTGTCTAAAGTAAATCGACTTGCCGAGACAGAATTATTAATCCAAATCAATTCACTTTATTTCCCAATCCAACACATCGTCACCTATGACAACATGCCAATGTTTCTATTCATGGAGTCCACCTCCGATGGTCAAGACAAACCATCTTCCAAAAGGGATATAGACAACATAACAATCTTTGCATAAATAAAGCGCCCAACTTTATTCCCACAATTGCGGATCGTATGATTTAGACCATCACCTTAAGAATTGTGTCTTCCGCATAATCCATCCATCATATGCCCAATTCTTAAGGTTTAGACCAACAGTCTCAGACTATTGTTTGGTTAACATACATTCAACAAATATGAATATAAAGATGACAAGATTTGGTATATAAATAATGAATAAATTCTTCATTGATAAAAATGTCTCCAAAAACTTATTACATTTTTACTCCTTAGGGCATACATGTCTAACAGTTTGAATTCTCAAAAAACTTATCTAGACTTTTCAAGGTTTATGTATTTTATTTCAAAGTTCTACAATAGTTTGTCATTTATATCGATACTCTAGATTCGGTGTACATTTGTCAAAAAGTCTATAGTTGTGTCAGAGTATCTTTTGTTGAATTATCTTCAATTTTCAAATATTATATAGTTTGAGACTCACTTTTTCAAAAGTCAACCTGAATTTTCATAACTTGTCTATACCTTTTTCTCACTTTCTTGCTTGCACAATTTTTTTTCCTTAGATCATTAGATTACCTGCTCGTTACTTACTTGTCTGTCTCCTTAGTCCTTTTACATTTTGATGAGGACATCGTTAGCACAAGCAAGAGCACGTGGAAGACTTATTCAAATCCAATTCAAGTTCCCATTGGTCCGGTTACGAGAGCTCGTGCGAAGAAGTTTAAAGAAACGCTTATTGGGCTGATTCAAGCAACTTGGGCTCAAGCCATTGCATGGAGGCCCATTGAGGGAATTGCATGCGAAAATCAGACCAACAAATGCGTGATTCAAGCTCTAGAAGGGATTGAGTAATTTCCATTTCAGTTACCTTCCCGTTTTGAGGTGACACATGGCGAGAAGAATCAGCTTATTTACCTTTTAATGTCTAGTTTCCCTTTTGCGTTTGTGTTATTTCTATTATTGTAAGGCTTTTAAGCCATTAAGGGAACTTTCCTTATTTAGTTTAGATTTGACATTTGGTAAATGATTTTCCCGAAATTCCATGGGAATTAGGGGCTGAAAATTCGCATAGGAACCCCTATATATTGTAACGAATTTCAATCAATTGGAGACAAGTAATAACACATAATTTTGAGGTTTAATTCTCTTTAGTTCCTAAACGAACTATTCGAACTTATCGGAAATTTTCGTGGCGGTCATAGACTTATCAATCAGTCCATCCATAGCTGATTGTGGCGTCCTCACATACCAAGACTTATCAATCGGTCTCTCCATAGCTGATTGTGGCGTCCTCACTTACCAAGGTTCGAGCTTCTTGTTGGGCATCGGGTCGCGGTTCCAATCAAAACCGGTTAGAAATTTGATCTTGGAAACCAACTTCGGTTAGGGTCGCGTCAGTTCTTGGCGTGGTTCGTATCATTTGGTATCAGAGCGAGGTTCTAATCAGGTTTTGCTTATCTGTTCTCTTAGTTTATGTTTGTTTCAGTTGTTCGTGAGTTTTGATTTCCCTTATCAAAGTCGGTTTAAAAAAAAAAAAAAAGATCCGAAAAGAAAAGAAAGAAAGAAAAGAAACGAAAAGAAAAGAAAAAAAAAACGAAAAGAAGAAAAACAAGAGGATCCGAAAAACAAGAGTTTGGAAACCTTCCTTAAATTTTTATTTCATATTTTTGTTATTCATCGTTTAAGGAATCCGAAATTGAATTCCTTGCATAGACCAAAAAAATTTGTTCAAATTTTGTTCCTTTTGGGTGTGATTCTGAAAGCCTAAACCTTTTGTTCTTGTTATAGTCTTGTCTCTTTGGTAATCTATTTGTAATTGTCAAGGAAATTTTTGATATTGATTTGACTAGTTTTATAGGAACTGAGTGAGAATTAAAGAGTGGAAAAAGGCATAGAGGCGAGAGCATTTGAGTGGACAAAAGCCGAAAGTATTGAGTGTAAACACGAGTGAAATTGAGTGAACCATTTCACGAGTGAAACACGTAAGGGAGTGTGGTAAGGTCCTTGGAAAATGTCAAACAACAACAAGAACACTATTGAGGGTACCTCGGGTGCAGCAGACCCAAAACTTCTTATGGAAGCGATGATGGGGGAGATGAGGCTATTGTTGAGGGGAGAGATAGGACAGCTTCATGAGAGGATAGACCGGATAGAGAATGCACGTGTGGAACAGCCACAACATGTTCCTCATGCGCATAGGTGAGAAAGGGTTTCGGTTAGAGGAGAGGTTGATGACTACTATAGGATTGATGGGGAAGAGTTTGACAAAGGAGAAGATTCAGCGGGTAGTCACCGAAGATTTGGACAGGATAGAGGAGTTAGGAACCGGGAAGATGATAGTTTGAGAGGCATAAAAATGAAGATACCATCATTTCAAGGCAAATCCAATCCAGAAGCGTACCTAGAATGGGAGAAGAAAATGGAGTTCATCTTTGACTGCCACTACTATTCCGAGGCGAAGAAGGTAAAATTGGCTGTAGTTGAATTTTCTGATTATGCTATTACTTGGTGGGATCAACTTGTTATAAATAGAAGATGAAATAGAGAGCGACCTATTGAGTCATAGGAAGAGATGAAGACCGTGATGAGGAAGCGATTTGTACCAACTTACTACTACCGGGAGTTGTACAACAAACTACAAAACCTTAAGCAGGGCAACTGGAGTGTAGAGGAGTACTATAAGGAGATAGAGGTTATGATGATTTGGGCTAATATAGAGGAGGATCGGGAGGCTACAATGGCAAGGTTTTTGGCGGGTTTGAACCGAGAAATTCACAATGCCGTTGAGTTACAACATTATGTGGAGTTGGAGGACATGGTGCACATGGCTATTAAAATTGAGAATCTACTTATGAGGAGGGGCAGTAGCACACGTTCTAGCCAAAACCCGAGTACATCGGCTTCGAAAATCAACCAATGGAAGAGGGATGAGAAGCAATCCAACCCCAAGCCAAAGATCGAGCAAAAACAAGAGGTGGCCAGCCATGGGAATCAAGGTAAATCCGATTCTTCCACTACTCGGACTCGTGATATTAAATGTTTTAAATGTCAAGGCAGGGGTCATATAGCAAGCCAATGTCCGAACAAACGAGTTATGGTGATGCGGGACAATGGAGACATTGAAACCGAGGAGGATTCAGACAATGATTCTATGCCTTCATTAGAGGATGCCGACGATGAGGAGTGCGCTATCCAAGGAGAATTGTTGGTCACAAGGAGAGCTTTAAGTGTGCAAGCCAAAGAAGAAGATGAAGAGGTGCAACGGGAAAACATCTTCCACACTAGGTGCCACGTTCAAAACAAGGTATGTAGTGTGATTATTGATGGTGAGAGTTGTACTAATGTTGCTAGCACAACCATGGTAGAGAAGTTAGGGCTGCCAACAATTAAGCATCCTCGACCATATAAATTGCAATGGTTAAACGATACTGGTGAGGTAAAGGTGCATAAACAGGTGTTAGTTCCTTTTCGCATTGGAAGATATGAAGATGAAGTTTTGTGCGATGTGGTTCCAATGCAAGCTGGGCACTTATTATTAGGCAGACCATGGCAATTTGATCGGCGAGTTAAGCATGATGGTTTCACCAACAAGTACTCATTTGTTCACAATCAAAAGACGATCACTCTTGTTCCATTAACACCAAAACAGGTCTATGAAGACCAGGTGAGCTTACAGAGAGTAAGTGATAAAAAAATGAAGAGCGAAGAAAAATCAAGAGTGGGAGTGCAGAGAGAGAGTTCGGCCAGTGAGAGAAAAAAAGAAGAGATGGCCGAGAAAAAGGAGAGCAAAGAGAGCAAGGGAGAGAAAATTGAGAGGGCTGAAAAGAATTCACAATCAGCCAATGATAGAAAAGTAGAGAGAAAAACAAACTTTTATGCAAAAAAGAGTGATGTGAGAAGAGCTTTGTTTTCTAATCAGCCGATGATTTTACTCATGTACAAGGAGGCATTATTAAACACTAACGATCTTGATTCCACCTTGCATAGTTCTGTTGTTTCTTTTTTGCAGGATTATGAGGATATCTTTCCCGAGGAAACACCGCAAGGTTTACCTCCAATCCGTGGGATTGAACATCAAATCGACTTCATACCTAGAGCTACAATCCCAAACCGACCAGCCTATACGAGTAATCCTGAGGAGACAAAGGAACTCCAACGGCAGGTAAATGAGTTGATGGAGAAGGGACACGTGAGAGAAAGCATGAGCCCGTGCACCGTACCAGTTTTACTTGTGCCTAAGAAAGATGGGACTTGGAGGATGTGCGTTGATTGTCGAGCCATCAACAACATCACGGTAAAGTATCGACATCCCATTCCTCGCTTGGATGACATGTTAGATGAATTGCATGGTGCTTGTGTGTTTTCTAAAATTGATCTGAAGAGTGGATATCATCAAATTCGCATGAAAGAGGGAGACGAGTGGAAGACGGCTTTCAAAACAAAACAAGGCTTGTATGAGTGGTTGGTAATGCCTTTCGGTTTAACCAATGCGCCTAGCACATTTATGCGTTTAATGAACCATGTTTTGCGAGCTTTTATTGGAAAATTTGTCGTTGTTTATTTTGATGATATCCTTATCTATAGCAGCAATTTGGATGAACATATTGAACATTTGAAACTTATTTTAGATGTTTTACGGAAGGAAAAGTTGTATGCTAACCTCAAGAAATGTACCTTTTGCACAGATAAGCTTGTGTTTCTTGGTTTTGTTGTTAGTGCTCAAGGTATACAGGTTGATGAAGAAAAGGTGCGAGCCATCCAGGAGTGGCCGAGTCCAACTAGTGTGGGAAACGTACGGAGTTTTCATGGACTTGCTAGTTTCTACCGGCGGTTTGTGAAAGATTTCAGTACTATAGCCGCACCACTGACTGAAGTGATAAAAAAGAACGTTGGGTTTAGATGGGGAGAAGAGCAAGAAAGGGCATTTCAGCTACTCAAAGAGAAATTGACAAATGCTCCATTGTTATCTTTACCTAATTTTTCCACAACTTTTGAGATTGAATGTGATGCTTCAGGTGTTGGAATTGGTGTTGTTTTAATGCAGGAAGGGAGACCAATAGCATATTTTAGTGAGAAGCTGAATGGGGCAACTCTTAATTACCCAACTTATGATAAAGAGATGTATGCATTGGTTCGGGCATTAGAGACGTGGCAGCACTACCTATGGCCTAAGGAGTTCGTGATTCACACCAATCATGAGTCCCTGAAACACTTGAAGGGCCAGCACAAGCTGAACAAGAGGCATGCTCGTTGGGTAGAATTCATAGAGACATTTCCATATGTCATTCGCTACAAGCAAGGTAAGGAAAACGTCGTTGCCGATCCACTTTCTCGCAGGTATGTCTTAATCTCAACTCTTAATGCTAAACTACTGGGTTTTGAACACATTAAAGAGTTATATGCTGATAACCATGACTTTAGTACTGAGTATCAAGCTTGTGAGAGATTTGCTAGTGGTAAGTACTTTAGGCATGAGGGATACTTGTTTCGGGAGAATAAATTATGTGTGCCTAATTGTTCATTAAGAGATTTGCTAGTGAGGGAATCCCATGGGGGAGGATTGATGGGACATTTTGGAGCAATGAAGACTTTAGCTATGTTGCAGGAACACTTTTATTGGCCACATATGAAACGAGATGTTGAGAGTCTTTGTGGTAGATGTGTAACTTGTAGGTAGGCTAAATCAAGAGTGCAGCCCCATGGTTTATACACCCCTTTACCAATACCTAGTGAACCCTGGATTGATATTTTGATGGATTTTGTGTTAGGTTTGCCTAGGTCTAAACGGGGAAGAGACTCGATATTTGTGGTTGTGGATAGGTTTTCCAAGATGGCTCATTTTATTCCATGCCATAAGACAGATGATGCTTCCAATGTTGCTGATTTGTTCTTTAGGGAAATTGTAAGACTTCATGGTATGCCTTGGACAATTGTTTCTGATAGGGACACCAAGTTCTTAAACTACTTTTGGAAGACTTTGTGGGCTAAGTTAGGGACTAAGCTATTGTTTTCAACTACTTGTCACCCTCAAACCGATGGTCAAACAGAAGTTGTGAATAGAACCTTGTCTACTTTGTTGAGGGCTGTCATTAAAAAGAACATCAAAACATGGGAGGAGTGTTTACCACATGTTGAGTTTGCTTATAATCGATCTGTTCATTCTGCTACACAATTTTCACCGTTTGAAATTGTTTATGGTTTTAATCCTTTAACTCCTTTGGATTTAATGCCATTACCTTTGTCTGAGCATGTGAATTTAGATGGAAAAAGAAAAGCTAATCTTGTTAAGCAGATACATGAGAAGGCAAGACTCAACATCGAGCGAAGGACTAAACAATATGCTGAACAAGCCAACAAAGGGCGTCACAAGCTCGTCTTCGAGCCCGGTGATTGGGTGTGGTTGCACTTATGCAAGGAACGGTTTCTAGAACAAAGGAAATCCAAGCTATTGCCTAGAGGGGACGGTCCTTTTCAAGTTCTCGAAAGGATCAATGATAATGCGTACAGGCTAGACTTGCCAGGTGAGTATGGTGTAAGTGCCTCCTTTAATGTTTCTGATCTAAGTCCTTTTGATGCAAGTGACGATTTGAGGACAAATCCTTCTCAAGAGGAGGGGAATGATGAGGACATCGTTAGCACAAGCAAGAGCACGTGGGAGACTTATTCAGATCCAATTCAAGTTCCCATTGGTCCGGTTACGAGAGCTCGTGCGAAGAAGTTTAAAGAAACGCTTATTGGGCTGATTCAAGCAACTTGGGCTCAAGCCATTGCATGGAGGCCCATTGAGGGAATTGCATGCGAAAATCAGACCAACAAATGCGTGATTCAAGCTCTAGAAGGGATTGAGTAATTTCCATTTCAGTTACCTTCCCGTTTTGAGGCGACACATGGCGAGAAGAATCAGCTTATTTACCTTTTAATGTCTAGTTTCCTTTTTGCGTTTGTGTTATTTCTATTATTGTAAGGCTTTTAAGCCATTAAGGGAACTTTCCTTATTTAGTTTAGATTTGAAATTTGGTAAATGATTTTCCCGAAATTCCATGGGAATTAGGGGCTGAAAATTCGCATAGGAACCCCTATATATTGTAATGAATTTCAATCAATTGGAGACAAGTAATAACACATAATTTTGAGGTTTAATTCTCTTTAGTTCCTAAACGAACTATTCGAACTTATCAGAAATTTCCGTGGCGTTCATAGACTTATCAATCGGTCCATCCATAGCTGATTGTGGCATCCTCACATACCAAGACTTATCAATCGGTCTCTCCATAGCTGATTGTGGCGTCCTCACTTACCAAGGTTCAAGCTTCTTGTTGGGCATCGGGTCGCGGTTCCAATCAAAACCGGTTAGAAATTTGATCTTGGAAACCAACTTCGGTTAGGGTCGCGTCAGTTCTTGGCGTGGTTCGTATCACATTTTCATCAATTTTAAAATCCTATTTTAGGCTCGAGGTTTAGACAGAGTGGTTTAAAAACAAAACCAATAAAAAAATAAAACAAAAAAGGGTCAACCAGTCATACAAAACCAGACATGTCCACCTTCCATTCCTCTAAAAAAATAAGAAACATTTGTTTCTCTTGTGGTTCTAGCCCTAGGAAAGATAAAGTCTACTTAGAAGCCACAAAACAGTTAGGATAAGGATTAGTACGCACAAAGATTAATCTGACTTATAGGGGTGCTAGTTTAGGATTAATGGGGAGTGTAGCGATAGCAGCTAAGTGTAATAGTACCATAGTCATAGAGATTATCCCTTGTCTCTTAGCTAAAGGGAGCCTGGACCATATGTAGGCAAAAAGAAGTTTTGGACATCCCTGAGCATCTTAAAACCATAATCGATAAGTTTGGCGCTTTTATAGCATGACCTGGTGGCTTAAGCACCCTGGAGGATATATTCGTAGTTACCAATAGGAATTTGTTGGGTATTAACTTTAAACCCTTGAGTCTCTTGAATGTAAATAGTTTTTATGATGGTCTCTTAAAATTTTTAGATTACACTATGGAACAAAACTTTATTGTGGAGTTGAGAAGACAAATCTTTGTTACTACTTCAATAGCCGAGAAACTGTTGGGTAAGTTGCAATCCATCTAGAGTTCGACATTGCAAGATCCAAGCTTGATTGGGAAAAGGGAAGCTGGAACCGACCATTGGATTTGAACCTCCACCTGTAATTTGGTTTTGCCAATAACATGAACGCCTGTAATTATTTATCCCAAATAACTGCTCTCCTCTTCATCTTGTATTTCTTATGGCATGCTGTTGGTAAAACCTTTATATGGATTAACTCCAATGTTGGGATGGATGGTATTACAGAGTATGTGGTACTCTCGAAATGCATCCCATTTATGGTCTAATCCTTTGTTATCGAAGCTTTAGTGTTCTCTATGCATGCATGATTAGGATAGCTGAATATACAGAGTGCTTTGTACTCTCAAAACGTATCCGCATCATGTTTGTAACAATATGGCATTTTGTAAATGTTTCATGGGATGGCAAAGTTAATTGTGGAAATGCTCTATAGAAAATAAATATATGTATATGTATGTTATATGGTCTGAGTATTTGTATTATGAGAGATAATAGCCTGTAAGCTCGTCTACAATTATTGGTTCCTTCAAAACTCCCTATTTACTAATTTAATGCATGTTTTTAATGTAAATACATGTGTTATCCATTTTAGTTGGGATTTTGATGCAACACAAGATATACAAATGTTTCTCTAACAATTTCCTCACCTGATTATAAACCAAAATTCAAAAACAATAAAGGGCTGAAAATTGTAACTTATGCACATCACTAATCATATTCCAAGGTCTCAATGCAATGTTAGAAATTTGGAACCTATTAGCAATGCTCATATTGAGAGATTAAGTATTTAGAGTAAGTTTGATATCTTAAGTAAATGAATAGAGACATGGCAACCAACATTGGAGACAAATAACATTGATGATGTAGAGTCGTCTACGAAAGTATAATGGATTGTAATTTCTACTTATACCATAGATTTGGAAATTTGAGGACATGATACCCGTTATTATTAAAAGGTATAAATGTGACTAAATTAATTTTTAGTGTGTCAATTAAAATTTTTATACAATTTTATTACATCTAAAATCTATTTCAAAGTATTTATTCTACCTATTTCCAATTTGTCTAAAAATTTATCCTATATCTATTTAGCATATTTGTTGGACATGTATGCTATAAAGAGTAAAAATATAATATATTTTGGAGACATTTTTATCAATAAAGAATTTATTTATTATTTATATACCAAATCTTATCCTCTTTACATTCATATTTGTTGAATTTATGTTAAGCAAAGAAAAGTCTGAGACTGTTGGTCTAAACCTTTAAGAATTGAAAATATGATGGACAGATTATGCGGAAGACACGATTCTTAAAGTGACGGTCTAAATCATAGGATCCACAATCGAGTGAATAAAGTGGGGTACTTTATTCATGCAAAGATTGTTATGTTATTTATATCCCTAATGGGAGATGGTTTGTCTTGACCATCAGAGGTGGACTCCACGAATAGAAACATAGGCACATTATCATAAGTGACAATGTGTCAGATCGGCACATAAAGTGAATTAATTTGGATTGACATTTTGTCTCGGCATTTCGATTCACTTTAGACAATCATATGTATTATATTTAATCCTAAGATGAATAATGGGCCCGCTACCTTGACTTATGTTTTTTGATGTACCAAAGGGTGATATCTACATTTTAATAGTGGTACACATGTTGGGACATTGGAGGCATAACTCTTGATAGCGTAGACCTGTTATTCCTAGATATGGAATCCATAGCTCCTCTTTAGGAGTAGTTGATATCCTCTTATATGCGTTATCCTATAATTAAAAAATTAAAGCACTCAACCATTTGGATACATAGGTGTAACCGAATGATGTACTGTCTTTGGATGTTATAGTTTTCTGATGGTGATATATTATAAATGTCATGGAGACTTAGCTATACGGGCTTCGTAATTCTATATAGTTTGAGAGTACAGCTCTGAGCTTTTAGTAGAGTAGTGTTGGAGTTGATAATTATAAAATATATATATAGGATATTGGGTTTCATAATTATCGGGAGCTTGAAATATATAGGTTCATCAGATCCCCTTTGCCATCTCATAAAAATCCTATAACGATACGGCATGCTTTTCCAATAATTGATGACTTGTGTCATATTATCAAATTGGCTAAAAATTTGATAGAATTAGACAATTCATATTTGTTTATCAGTTGAATTAATTTTGTGAAAATTAATTTTAGATAAACTTGTTGAATTATCAGGGATAGGATAATTCATGTCTATTTATCGGTTGGATTAATTTTTGAATTAATTCAAGATAAACTTGTTGAATTATCAGGAATATTTATTTTCTTAGAGATTAACTAGATATGATTGTTTTAATCAGACAACTTCTTCACTAGATTATTTAAATTAAAACCGAGGCTCTATCCCAAGAATCTCAGGTGGGAAATAAATTCGTAGGGATCATTTATCGGAAGTTCGAAAGGCCAATCTTTACGTTTGGCCTGCCGATGGAGCAAGTTTGGTAGGCCGATCTGTCAGTTCGGCCTGTTGATCGAGGGTCAAATAAATCACGCGTTTCCACATAGATTTTATCAGGTATTGTTTTTGATTTGATTCTAATTTGAATTTTCAAGGCCTTATCAGATAAAGAATGACTCCTGGGCCCAACCTCTATATAAAGGGGAGTGAGACACATTGTTATTTAGATTAGTTGAGAAATCTAGTGCGAGACTCTGTAACTCCCCAGAGAGTTGTTGTTCACAAATCACAAGCTATAGCTTTGGGTATTTCAAAATTAGTTGGAAGGAGAGTCACTGGGGAAAGGTTGAACTATTGGAAAAATAGTTTGCAGAAGAATTTTAAAAATTTTACATCAGAGAAATTTCTAAAACACAAGTTTGATATGCTATATGCATAAATTAACCAGATCTTACTAACCTTTGTGTGTCAAAGAACCCTCGAAAAAGGTGAAAAGAAGTAACATTCCAGAAGAGCCTCAACCAACTAGTCTTCTTTGCTATTCTCTATCCACGACCGGAGTGAGTGTAGGCTCACACGTACAGCTCTTCCACCAACTGACTCTCCTTCCAACCAATCAAGAGAACCCAAAGCAAGTGTTCTTGACTTATGAACAAAAGCTCTTAGGGAGTTTTCAAATTCTCACTAGCAGAGTATCACTCTTAATCTCTCAATTGATCTGAGTAACTCTTAAAACTTACTCCCTTTATTTAGAGATTGGTCCTGGGGTCAGTCCTTATCATATTAGGTCTCAAAAACTCGAAATAGAATCAAGTTCAGATCAATATCTGATAAGATCCGTGTGGAAATGTATGATCTTATCCTTCGCTGATCGGTAGGCCGAATAGGCCCCATCGGTAGGCCGGACACATCCATTGACAAGCCGAACTGCCGAATAAAAATCTCGCGAATCTTTTCTTTTCCACCCGAGATTCTATAGCATAAAGTCTCAGTTTTAATTCAAATAACCCAATAGAGAAGTTATCTGATCAAAACAACTTTATCTAGATAATCTCGAAGAAAATAAATCAATTCCCAATAGTTCTACAAGTTTATCTTGACCTAATTTATCTAAAATTAAATCAACTGATAAACAAACAAGAATTATCCGATCCTTATAATTCAACAAGTTTATCTCAAATTAATTTTTGTCACAAAATTAATTCAATCGATAAACAGACATAAATTACTTGATTCTTTCAAATTTCAACCAATCTAATAAAATTCGACATAAGTTATCAATTATTGAAAAAGCACGCCGTGTCGTTACAGGATGGTGTGAGCTAGCAAAGGGGACCAAATGAACCTATATAGTTCAAGCTCCCGATAATTATGAAACCCAATATCCCAGATATACATTTCATAATTATCAACTATAACGCTACTCCACTAAAAGCTTGGAGCTGCACTCTCGAACTACATAGAATTATGAAGCTCGTATAGCTAAGTCTCCATGACATATCATAGTGTATCGTATCCCCGTACGATAATCCATAATCGGCTTAAGCACAAGTTTTGTCTTACCTTTCTGAGTATTTTTATCTTACGTTCCATTATCTCACCATCATAAAACCTACTATCCAATGACAGTTTACCATTCGGTTACACCTATTTATCCAAATGGTTGAGCGCTCTAGTTTTTCAATTACAGGATAACGCATATAAAAGGATATCATTACTCCTAAAGAGGAGCTATGGATTCCATATCTATGAATAATAGGTCTACGCTATCAAGAGTCATGCCTCCAACATACTGGCATGCATACCACTATTAAGATGTGGGTGCCACCCTTTGGTACATCAAAAGACACAAGCCAAGACAACGGGCCCACTATTCATCTCAGGATTAAGATACAACACAAATGATTGTCTAAAGTGAATCGATTTGCCGAGATAGAATTATTAATCCAAATCAATTCACTTTATGTCCTGATCCAACACATCGTCACCTATGACAACGTGCCAGTGTTTCTATTAATGGAGTCCACCTCTAATGGTCAAGACAAACCATCTCCCAAAAGGGATATAGACAACATAACAATCTTTGCATGAATAAAGTGCCCAACTTTATTCCCTCGATTGTGGATCTTATGATTTAGATCATCATTTTAAGAATCATGTTTTCCGCATAATCCGTCCATCATATGCCTAATTCTTAAGGTTTAGACCGGCAGTCTTAGACTATTGTTTGCTTAACATACATTCAACAAATATGAACGTAAAGAGGACAAGATTTAGTATATAAATAATAAATAAATTCTTTATTGATAAAAATGTCTCCAAAAAAGTTATTATATTTTTACTCCTTAGGGCATACATGTCTAACAGTCTCCCACTTGCACTAAGTGAGTAAATATGACAAATCTCACATCCCCATAGCTTCCACATGCCTCTCAAAAACTCTCCCAGTAAGTGTCTTCGTAAATGGATCAGCTAAATTATCCTCTTACGCGATCTTGCACCCGGTGACATGCCGCCCTCAATGAAGTCCTTTATCACATGATACTTCCGATCAATATGCTTACTCTTCTTGTGAAATGTTGGTTACTTAGCATTAGCTACTGCCGCACTATTATCACTATACAGTGATACCGCCTTATCCATACCAAGAACTACCTCAAGATCCCTAAGGAACTTGCGTAGCCAAACTGCTTCTTTCAAAGCATCACTAGCTGCCACATACTTGGCCTCCATCGTTGAATCCGAAGTGCAATCTTGCCTAGCACTTCTCCAACTGATGGCACCGCCGCCTAGAGTAAATATAAAATCAAAGTCGATTTCCTAGAATCCAGACAGGATTGAAAATCTGAGTCAGTATATCCTAGAGGAGTTAGGTCGTCACCTGAATATATAAGCATATACCCTCAAGTCCTGCTCGTGTACTTAAAAATATGCTTTACCGCAACCCAATGGTTTGGTCCTGGATCCGCCTGAAATCGACTTACAATCCCGACCGCATAACTAATATTCGATCGTGTACAAAGCATGGCATACATGAGACTACCCACTGCCGAAGCATAAGGCACCTTCTTCATGTATTCTCTTTCTTCATATGACTTTGGAGAGTTTTTATTAGAAAGAGTAATTCCAGACTTAGATGGTTGCCCACCTTTCTTGGAATCCTGCATTGCAAACCTCCTAAGAATTTTATCTATGTAGCCAGCTTGGGACAAAGGCATCATTTTGTTCTTCCTATCCCGAAAGATCTGGATACTGAGAATAAAATTAGCCTTACCTAAGTCCTTCATGTCAAACTACGTGTTCAACCATAATTTGACCGATGACAACGCCCCAACGTCATTGCCAACTAGCAGAATGTCATCTACATAGAGCAGTAGAAAAACCACTTTCTCATCCTTAATGTGTTGGTAAACACATGACTCATCCACATTTTGTGAGAACTCTCATAAGTCTTGATCACCTGATCAAATCTTATGTTCCAAGAACTAAAAGCCTGCTTAAGTCCATAAATTGACTTCAGCAGCTTACAAACCTTACCCTCTAGACCCATGACCTTGAACCCGTCTGGTTGTTTCATATAAATGGACTCATCAAGATAGCCATTCAAAAAAGCCGTCTTGACATCCATCTACCAAATCTTGTAGTCGAAAGCGGTAGCTATGGACAAGAGAATCTGGATGGACTTAAGCATGGCTACAGGCGAAAAGGTTTCCTCATAATCGATTCCTTCCTTTTGTGTATAACCCTTAGCTACCAGTCTAGCCTTAAAGGTTTCGACCTTTCCATCCACTCCTATTTCCTCTTGTAGATCCACTTACACCCTATGGGTTTTACCCCTTCGAGAAGATCCACAAGCTCCTAGACCTGATTAGTCTCCATAGACATCATCTCTATGTTCATGGCATCTATCCAGAGTTTTGAGTCAACATCCTTCATAGCTTCTACGTAGGTATAAGGATCCCTGTCATGTTCATCCGGTTCCACCAAAAAGACTTCCCCATGTTGGAAACAAAGTGCGCAGCGGAATTTTAAAAAAAAATTTTCATCAGAGTATTTTCCAAAATACAAGTATGACATGTTATATGTATAAATTAAACAGATCTTACTAACCTCAGTGTGCCGAAGAACCTCCGCGACCTGTGTAGAGAAGTAACGTTCCAGAAGAGCCTCAACCAACTGGTCTTCTTTGCTATTCTCTATCCACAACCGGAGTGAGTGTGGGCTCACACGTACAGCTCTTCCACCGGTGACTCTCCTTCCAACCAATAGAGAGAACCCAAAGCTAGTGTTCGTGATTTGTGAACAA
The DNA here is from genome assembly GCA_025403435.1 of Artocarpus heterophyllus. Lineage (NCBI taxonomy): Eukaryota > Viridiplantae > Streptophyta > Magnoliopsida > Rosales > Moraceae > Artocarpus > Artocarpus heterophyllus. Next base: position 22,514,255 of record CM046342.1, read on the forward strand.
AAGCTCTCAGGGAGTTTTCAGATGCTCACTAGAAGAGTATCACTCTTAATCTCTCAAATTGATCTGAGTAAATCATTAGACTCACTCCCTTTTTATACCTATTGGTCCTTGGGGTCAGTCCATATCAGATTAGGTCTCAAAAATCGAAACAGAATCAAGTTCGGATGAATATCTGATAAGATACGCGTGAAAAACGCGTAATCTTAGCTGTCGCGGTCGGCATGCCGAACTATGAGATAGGCAGGCCGAACTGGCCAGTTCGGCAGGCCGAACTTTCTGATCGGCAGGCCGAACTGCCGAGAAAAAATCTCCGCGAATCTTTTATTTTCCACCCGAGATTCTAAAGGATAAAGTCTCAGTTTTGATTCAAATAGCCCAATAGAAAAGATATCTGATCAAAACAAACTCTATCAAGATAATCTCTAAGAAAATAAATCAATTCAAATAATTCTACAAGTTTATCTTGTTCTAATTGTCCAAAATTAAAACAACCGATAAACAGACAAGAATTATCCGAACGCCATAATTCAACAAGTTCATCTTGAACTAATTTCTTACATAATTAATTCAACCGATAAACAGACATGAATTATTTGATTCTTATAAATTTTAAACCAATCTGATAAATCCGACATAAGTCACCAATTATTGGAAAAGCACGCCGTGTCGTTACAAGATTTTGTGAGCTAGCAAAGGGGACCAAAATGGACCTATAAAGTTCAAGCTCATGATAATTATGAAACCCAATATCCCAGATATACATTTCACAATTATCAACTCCAACGCTACTCCACTAAAAGCTTGGAGCTGCACTCTCGAACTTTACAGAATTACGAAGCTCATGTAGCTAAGTCTCCATGACATATCATAGTGTATCGCATCCCCATATGATCATCCATAATCGGCTTAAGGACAAGTTCTGTCTTACCTTCCCGATTATTTTTATCTTACGTTCCATTGTCTCACCATTAGAAAACTTACCATCCAAAGATAGTATACCATTCGGTTACACCTATGTATCCAAATGGTTGAGCGCTCCAGTTTTCCAATTACAGGACAACGCATATAAGAGGATATCATTACTCCTAAAGAGGAGCTATGGATTCCATATCTATGAATAACAAGTCTACGCTATCAAGAGTCATGCCTCCAACGTACCGGCATGCATGCCACTATAGAGATGTGGGAGTCACCCATTGGTACATCAAAAGACACAAGTCGAGACAACGGGCCCATTATTCATCTCAGGATTAAGATACAATACAAATGACTGTCTAAAGTGAATCGATTTGCCAAGACAGAATTATTAATCCAAATCAATTCACTTTATGTCCCGATCCAACACATCGTCACCTATGACAACGCGCCAATGTTTCTATTCACGGAGTCCAACTCCGATGGCCAAGACAAACCATCTCCCAAAAGGGATATAGACAACATAACAATCTTAACATGAATAAAGCGCCCAACTTTATTCCCTCGATTGCGGATCATATATTTTAGACCATCACCTTAAGAGTCGTGTCTACCGCATAATCATCCCATCATATGCCCAACTCTTAAGGTTTAGACTGACAGTCTCAGACTACTGTTTGCTTATCATACATTCAACGAATATGAACGTAAAGAGGACAATATTTGGTATATATAAATGAATAAATTCTTTATTGATAAAAATGTCTCCAAAAACGTATTACATTTTTACTCCTTAGAGCATACATGTCTAACAATCTCCCACTTGCACTAAGTGAGTAAATACTGCAAATTTCGCATCCCCATAGCTTCCACATGCCTTTCGAAGACTCTCCCAGAAAGTGTCTTCGTAAATGGATCAGCTAAATTGTCCTCTGATGCGATCTTGCACACCGTGACATGCCCGCTCTCAACGAAGTCCTTTATCACATGATACTTCCGATCAATATGCTTACTCTTCTTGTGAAATCTTGGTTCCTTAGCATTAGCTACCGCCGCACTGTTATCACAGTACAGTGATACCGCTTTATCCATACCAGGAACTACCTCAAGATCCCCAAGGAACTTGCGGAGCCACACTGCTTCTTTCGAAGCATCACTAGCCGCCACATACTCGGCCTCCATCGTTGAATCCGAAGTGCAATCTTGCTTCGCACTTCTCCAACTGATGGCACCGCCACCCAGAGTAAACACAAACCCTGAAGTCGATTTCCTAGAATCCAGGCAGGATTGAAAATCCGAATCAGTGTATCCTAGAGGAGTTAAATCCTCACCCGAATACACAAGCATATACCCTCGAGTCCTTCTCAGGTACTTGAAAATATGCTTTACCGCAACCCAATGGTTCGGTCCTGGATCCGCCTGAAATCGACTCACAATCCCGACCGCATAGCTAATATCCGGTCGAGTGCAAAGCATGGCATACATGAGACTACCCACTGCCGAAGCATAAGGCACCTTCTTCATGTATTCTCTTTCTTCATAAGACTTTGGAGAGTCTTTCTTAGAAAGAGTAATTCCAGACCTAGATGGTTGCCCACCTTTCTTGGAATCCTGCATTGCAAACCTCCTGAGAATTTTATCTATGTAGCCGGCCTGTGACAAAGCTATCATTTTGTTCTTCCTATCCCGCAAGATCTGGATACCGAGAACAAAATTAGCCTCACCCAAGTCCTTCATGTCAAACTGCTTGGTCAACCATAATTTGACCGATGACAACGCCCCAACGTCATTGCCAATTAGCAGAATGTCATCTACATAGAGTAGTAGAAAAACCACCTTCTCATTCTTAATGTGTTTGTAAACACATGGTTCATCCACATTTTGTGAGAACCCATAAGTCTTGATCACTTGATCAAATCTTATGTTCCAAGAACGAGAAGCCTGCTTAAGTCCATAAATAGACTTTAGCAACTTACAAACCTTACCCTCTTGACCCGTGACCTTGAACCCGTCTGGTTGTTCCATATAAATGGACTCATCAAGATAGCCATTCAGAAAAGCCGTCTTGACATCCATCTGCCAAATCTCGTAGTCGAGAGCGGCAGCTATGGACAAGAGAATCCGGATGGACTTAAGCATGGCTACAGGCGAAAAGGTTTCCTCATAATCGATTCCTTCCTTTTGCGTATAACCCTTAGCTACCAGTCTAGCCTTAAAGGTTTCGACCTTTCCATCCACTCCTCTTTTCCTCTTGTAGATCCACTTACACCCTATGGGTTTTACCCCTTCGGGAAGATCCACGAGCTCCCAGACCCGATTAGTCTCCATAGACTTCATCTCAATGTTCATGGCCTCTGTCCAGAGTCTTGAATCAACATCCTCCATAGCTTCTGCGTAAGTATAAGGATCCCTGTCATGTTCATCCGGTTCAGCCAAAAAGACCTCCCCATTGAACATATACCTCTCAGGTTGACGCCCGATCCTCCCACTACGCCGAAGCCCCTGTGGTTGTTGTTCAGGTTTGTTTGGTTTTTCTACACCGATCGGAATGGTTTCGTTCGGAACCTCCGGAGTAAACGGATTACCCCTCAACTCCTCAAGCACCACTTTGCTTTGAGGTTTAAAGTCGTTCATGTAACTCTCCTCAAGGAAAGTTGCATTAGTTGAAACCACGACTTTATTTTCCTTTGGGTTATAAAAATAACCCCCTTTAGTCCCTTTTGGATATCCTACAAACACGCAAACTTCTGAACGTGCTTCCAACTTATTCGGATCCTTAAACAGGACATGAGCTGGACATCCCCATATGCGAATATGGTTTAAGGATGTCTTCCGTCTTGTCCACAACTCGTGAGGAGTTTTAGGGACCGATTTTGAAGGCACATTGTTCAAAAGATAACATGCGGTTTGTAGTGCATATCCCCAAAAGGATAAAGGCAATGATGAATAACTCATCATGGACCGAATCATGTCCAACAAAGTCCTATTCCTTCTCTCCGCTACGCCATTCTGCTGCGGAGTGCCCGGCGCAGTCAAATGGGATAAAATCCCATTCTCTAACAAGTGTCCCAAGAACTCATCAGAAAGGTATTCCCCACCTCGATCAGATCGAAGTGCCTTTATGGGTCTACCCAATTGCTTTTCCACTTCAGCCCGAAACTCCCTGAACTTATCATAAGTTTCGCTTTTGTGGTGCATTAGGTACACATACCCATATCTTGAGTAATCGTCAATAAAAGTGACGAAGTACTCATACCCTCCTCGTGCCCGGATGTTCATCGGTCCGCAAACATCACTATGCACAAGTTCTAGAACCCCTTCGGCCCTATTGCCCTTAGACCCGTATGGTCTTTTGGTCATTTTACCCTCCAAACAAGACTCACATTGAGGTATAGATTCCACCTTTAAGTGACTTAAAGGTCCATCCCTTACCAACCTTTGAATCCTATTCAGGTTAATATGGCCAAGGCGCAAATGCCAAAGATAAGTCTTATTAGAGTGAGAAGTTTTAAGTCTTTTTGAGTCATTATCATTTATCTCAGCATTAAGCAATAAGTCCATCTTAGGTTTGATAAAATATAGATTATTTTGCATCCATCCAGAACAGATAAAAGATTTGTTTTTACGAATCACCACTTTTTCATTAAAAGATACCACGTAGGAGTCTTTAAATAAAGAAGATACAGAAATTAAATTCCTTTTAAATTTAGGAACATAAAAACAATCTCGCAAAATTAAATTCCTATAATTATCAAAATAAAGATGGACATCTCCCACTGCTTCCGCTGAGACCAAGGATCCATCGCCCATCCGAAGCGTTAAGTCTTCACGAAGTAGACTTCTCGTTTCTTTGAATCCCTGCAGAGAAACACAAACATGATTAGTTGCACCGGAATCTATGACCCAAATGTCACTGGATTCCTCAACCAAACAAGTTTCTAAATATAGAAGATCACACCTACCTCCCTTGGAAAGGAAGTCCTTGCAATGCTTCTTTATATGCCCGACCTTACCACAAAAGAAGCACTTAAGCTTCTTTGGGTTTTTCTTCTTCTTCTTCTTGCTCTTGGTAGCAATAGGAATAGAAGACTTCCCACTTTTGGCCCGTTGCTTCTTTCCATTCCCAGAGTTAGGATTGGAACCAGAAGCAGCTACCATATTGGCCTCTCCACCAGCAGGAGACTCCCTGATCAGCAGTTCAAACTCCTGTAACTGTTTCATCAGTTCTGTCAAGGTCATATCCCGTCTATTGCTCAAATTAAAAGTAGCTCTAAACGGAATAAATTCCTTAGACAGAGTCTCAAAGACCATAGTCATCTGAGTTTCAGCATCGATGTCGGCTCCATTGGTTTGAGCCTCAGCGAGGTAACCCATGACCAACATCATGTGCTCCTTTACAGATGTCCCCGGTCTCTGTCTACAGTTTAAGAGTTTCCGAAGCGCCCCTTGCCGCTTTGTTATGGCCTGGCCTCCAAACATATCCTCAAGATTATCCAAGATCTGCTTCGCAGTCTCATAATCCTGATGTTGAGCCTGCAGCACGTTATTCATGCTAGCCATAACATAGCAGCGGGCCTGATCATTAGCATCTTTCCAGCGTTCGTACGCTTGGAATTGCTCATTACTTGAGTCTCCCGTAGGCTCGGGAGGACAAGGAGTTGTCAGTACATATTTCAGTTTCTCAAAGGATAGGACGATGTCCAGGTTCCGTTTCCAATCGTTATAATTCTCACCGGTTAATTGGTTTTTGTCAAGTATCGATGATAAAGCGTTTTTAGACATTTTCAATCTACAATAAAGAATCATATACCAAACATAAGCAAACATATTTAATAATTTAGTAAGATAACACAATCATGTAAAATCATACAAATGTGTTTATGTGTCAAAACCTTGAAAATATCACAACCTTACAACGATAATTCCCAACTCAGAATTCAACAAGCTCCTAGGGGAGTCATGCCAAATTCAATCAGGAACACGGATCCCCTCCTGATTAATATATGCCATCCAGGACCCGTATGATCCAGCATATACTAATAATCGTTTCTTTGGCCATTAATTTTATTAACAGAGCTCCTAGGGGAGGTTAATAATAAAATTAACGTGAGTGTATAACCACCGTTTCAATATTTTATCCATGATTTATAATCACCACCTAGGGGTGTGCAACCATAAATCATACTAAAATACCTTATCCTTTTAGAGATCCAATCTGGTACATAATAGAAATCCCTTCCTAGGGGTTGGGACCATCATGTTCTACCTATGGACCAACGATGGAGGCCTTAGGTTCTCTCTTCGAAAACCTTCTCCCACTCAATCTTTTGAAGTCAAGGTTTTATTTTAAAATTATGCATGAACAATTTTAATATGAGCGGCACTTCCTATTCTATATGACATGTTATCAATATACATGGTAAATCATATTATAATGCAGACAAGCAAAGCAATCAAGCAAAGCTACAAGCATAATAATAATAACCGTAATATTATGGTTCCACCCTAGAGAATAGAAAAACTAAGATTACAAGAGAATAATCGAGACATTTATCGATTCTTCATCCTTGAATCCTCAAGCTGTATCCTTCTTCATGTAATATCCATCTTCAAGTCCTCAATCCCGTATGAATCGAACACTTCATATTTCCGGTCATATCCAAATTTAATGTTTCTCAGAATCGTCCCAAAAATAAAATTAAAACTGCACTGAAAAATTGCACCTTTTCTGGACACCTGGATGCTCTCTGTCGGCAGGCCGATCTAGGTGATCGGTCTGCCGATCATGGTGGTTCGGCCTGCCGAACATGAAGGTTCGGCCTGCCGGCAGAGCACCAAAATTTCTGCCCCACTGTCGGCCTGCCGGACCGTACGTCCGGCCTGCCGATCTGTGACCTTCGGCCTGCCGAACTGTGAGGTCCGGCATGCCGACCGAGCAGAAAACACTCAATCCAGAAAATACAATTTTAATGCAATTCATCAATTTTATTTTCAACAATTCAAAAACATAAAATTAGAGACTCAGGAAATACCTGGAGGCGCCATCATCTATCTTCAAGATCCGACTTCTCGTTCCGTCTTCTCCGAATAATTATTTAATTACAAAATTCTTACAAATTAAAAATTAAATAATAATTCCTAGACGGAGATGATAGTCCGCCATCTAATTACATGAAAAACTTAGATACACATTCTAACCTCTAAGGAACCATAACCGGTATTAATTAATTAATAAATAATTAAACAACAATTTAATCAACCATAATTAATTAAAAAACATTCACCACATAATCCATGACAACATATATATTATATAGAAACCTAGAGTGCCATCTCTCTATAAAATTTAATTCAAGCATTGGAGAGATTAAGATCACAAAATTTATGCATATAACATGATCACAAACTTGCAAATTTATGTAAAAACCTCGGCTCTGATACCAATTGTTGGAAACAAAGTGCGCAGCGGAATTTTAAAAAAAATTTTCATCAGAGTATTTTCCAAAATACAAGTATGACATGTTATATGTATAAATTAAACAGATCTTACTAACCTCAGTGTGCCGAAGAACCTCCGCGACCTGTGTAGAGAAGTAACGTTCCAGAAGAGCCTCAACCAACTGGTCTTCTTTGCTATTCTCTATCCACAACCGGAGTGAGTGTGGGCTCACACGTACAGCTCTTCCACCGGTGACTCTCCTTCCAACCAATAGAGAGAACCCAAAGCTAGTGTTCGTGATTTGTGAACAAAAGCTCTCAGGGAGTTTTCAGATGCTCACTAGAAGAGTATCACTCTTAATCTCTCAAATTGATCTGAGTAAATCATTAGACTCACTCCCTTTTTATACCTATTGGTCCTTGGGGTCAGTCCATATCAGATTAGGTCTCAAAAATCGAAACAGAATCAAGTTCGGATGAATATCTGATAAGATACGCGTGAAAAACGCGTAATCTTAGCTGTCGCGGTCGGCATGCCGAACTATGAGATAGGCAGGCCGAACTGGCCAGTTCGGCAGGCCGAACTTTCTGATCGGCAGGCCGAACTGCCGAGAAAAAATCTCCGCGAATCTTTTATTTTCCACCCGAGATTCTAAAGGATAAAGTCTCAGTTTTGATTCAAATAGCCCAATAGAAAAGATATCTGATCAAAACAAACTCTATCAAGATAATCTCTAAGAAAATAAATCAATTCAAATAATTCTACAAGTTTATCTTGTTCTAATTGTCCAAAATTAAAACAACCGATAAACAGACAAGAATTATCCGAACGCCATAATTCAACAAGTTCATCTTGAACTAATTTCTTACATAATTAATTCAACCGATAAACAGACATGAATTATTTGATTCTTATAAATTTTAAACCAATCTGATAAATCCGACATAAGTCACCAATTATTGGAAAAGCACGCCGTGTCGTTACAGGATTTTGTGAGCTAGCAAAGGGGACCAAAATGGACCTATAAAGTTCAAGCTCATGATAATTATGAAACCCAATATCCCAGATATACATTTCACAATTATCAACTCCAACGCTACTCCACTAAAAGCTTGGAGCTGCACTCTCGAACTTTACAGAATTACGAAGCTCATGTAGCTAAGTCTCCATGACATATCATAGTGTATCGCATCCCCATATGATCATCCATAATCGGCTTAAGGACAAGTTCTGTCTTACCTTCCCGATTATTTTTATCTTACGTTCCATTGTCTCACCATTAGAAAACTTACCATCCAAAGATAGTATACCATTCGGTTACACCTATGTATCCAAATGGTTGAGCGCTCCAGTTTTCCAATTACAGGACAACGCATATAAGAGGATATCATTACTCCTAAAGAGGAGCTATGGATTCCATATCTATGAATAACAAGTCTACGCTATCAAGAGTCATGCCTCCAACGTACCGGCATGCATGCCACTATAGAGATGTGGGAGTCACCCATTGGTACATCAAAAGACACAAGTCGAGACAACGGGCCCATTATTCATCTCAGGATTAAGATACAATACAAACGACTGTCTAAAGTGAATCGATTTGCCAAGACAGAATTATTAATCCAAATCAATTCACTTTATGTCCCGATCCAACACATCGTCACCTATGACAACGCGCCAATGTTTCTATTCACGGAGTCCAACTCCGATGGCCAAGACAAACCATCTCCCAAAAGGGATATAGACAACATAACAATCTTAACATGAATAAAGCGCCCAACTTTATTCCCTCGATTGCGGATCATATATTTTAGACCATCACCTTAAGAGTCGTGTCTACCGCATAATCATCCCATCATATGCCCAACTCTTAAGGTTTAGACTGACAGTCTCAGACTACTGTTTGCTTATCATACATTCAACGAATATGAACGTAAAGAGGACAATATTTGGTATATATAAATGAATAAATTCTTTATTGATAAAAATGTCTCCAAAACGTATTACATTTTTACTCCTTAGAGCATACATGTCTAACACCCCATTGAACATATACCTCTCAGGTTGACGCCTGATCCTCCCACTACACCGAAGCCCCTGAGGTTGTTGTTCAAGTTTGTTTGGTTTTTCTACACTAATCGAAATGGTTTCATTTGGAAACTCCGGTGTGATTGGATCACTCCTTAACTCCTCAAGCACCACTTTGCTTCGAGGTTTAAAGTCATCCATGTAACTCTTCTTATGGAAAGTTACATTAGTTAAAATCACTACTTTATTTTCCTTTGGGTTATAAAAATAACCCCCTTTAGTCCCTTTTGGATATCCTACAAACACGCAAACTTCTGAACATGCTTTCAACTTATTCGGATCCTTAAATAGGACATGAGCCGGACATCCCCATATGCGAATATGGTTTAAGGATGTCTTCCTACCTGTCCACAACTCGTGAGGAGTTTTAGGGACCGATTTTGAAGGAACATTGTTCAAAAGATAACATGCGATTTGTAGTGCATATCCCCAAAAGGATAAAGGCAATGATGAATAACTCATTATGGACCTAATCATGTCCAACAAAGTCCTATTTCTTCTCTCCAATACGCCATTCTATTGCGGAGTGCCCGGTGTAGTCAAATGGGATGAAATCCCATTCTCTAATAGTTCAAAAGTTTTGCTTTTGTGGTGCATCAGGTATACATACCCATATCTTGAGTAATCGCCAATAAAAGTGACGAAGTACTTATACCCTCCTCATGCTCGGATGTTCATCGGTTCGCAAACATCACTATGCACAAGTTCTAGAACCCCTTCGGCCCTATTGTCCTTAGACCCGAATGGTCTTTTGGTCATTTTACCCTCTAAACAAGATTCACATTGAGGTATAGATTCCACCTTTAAGTGACTTAAAGGTCCATCCCTTACCAACCTTTGAATCCTGTTCAGGTTAATATGACCAAGACGCAAATGCCAAAGATAAGTTTTATTAGAGTGAGAAGTTTTAAGTCTGTTAGAGTTATTATCATTCATCTCAGCATTAAGCAATAAGTCCATCTTAGGTTTGATAAAATATAGATTATTTTGCATCCATCCAGAACAGATAAAAGATTTGTTTTTACGAATCACCACTTTTTCATTAAAAGATACCACGTAGGAGTCTTTAAATAAAGAAGATACATAAATTAAATTCCTTTTAAATTTAGGAACATAAAAACAATCTTGGAAAAATAAATTCCTATAATTATCAAAATAAAGATGGACGTCTCCCACTGCTTCTGCTGAGACCAAGGATCCATCGCCCATCTGACGCGTGAAGTCCTCATGCAGTAGACTTATCATTTCTTTGAACCCCTATAGAGAAACACAAACATGATTAGTTGCACCAGAATCTATGACCCAAATGTCACTTAATTCCTCAACCAAATAAGTTTCTAAATACAGAAGATCACACCTACCTCCTTTGGAAAGGAAGTCCTTGCAATTCTTCTTGATATGCTTGACCTTCCCACAAAAGAAGCACTTAAGCTTCTTTGGGTTCTTCTTCTTCTTCTTCTTGCTCTTGGTAGTAGCAGGAATAAAAGACTTCCCATTCTTGGCCCGTTGCTTCTTTCCATTCCCAGAGTTAGGATTGGAACCAGAAGCAGCTACCATGTTGGCCTCACCACCTGCAGGAGACTCCCTAATCAGCAGTTTGAACTCCTGTAACTATTTCATTAAGGTCATATTTTGTTTATTGCTTAAATTAAATGTAGCTCTAAATGGAATAAATTCCTTAGACAGAGTCTCAAAGACCATAGTCATTTGAGTTTCAGCATCAATGTTGGCTCCATTGGTTTGAGCCTCAACGAGGTAACCTATGGCTAACATCATATGCTCCTTTACAGATGTCCCTGGCCTTTGTCTATAGTTTAGAAGTTTCCAAAGCACCCCTTGACGCTTTGTTATGGCCTGTCCTCCAAACATATCCTCAAGATTATCCAAAATCTGCTTCACAGTCTCATAATCCTGATGTTGAGCCTGCTGCACGTTATTCATGCTAGCCATAACATAGTAGTAGGCCTGATCATTAGCTTCTTTCTAGCGATCATACGCTTGGAATTGCTCATTAGTTGAGTCTCCCGTAGGCTCGAGAGGACAAGGGGTTGTCAGTACATATTTCAGTTTCTCAAAGGACAGGACAATATCCAGGTTTCGTTTCCAATCATTATAATTCTCTCTAGTTAATAGGTTTTTGTCAAGTATCGATGATAAAGTATTTTTAGATATTTTTAATCTACAATAAAGAATCATATACCAAACATAAGTAAACATATAATAATAATTTAGTAAGATAACACAATCATGTAAAAAAAATATAAATGTGTTTATGTGTCAAAACCTTGAAAATATCACAAACTTACAACGATAATTCCTAACTCAGAATTCAATAAGCACTTAGGGGAGTCATGCCAAATTCAATCAGGAACACGGATCCCCTCCTAATCAATATATGCCATCTAAGACCCGTTTGATCTAGCATATATTAATAATCATTTCTTTGCCCATTAATTTTATTAACAGAGCTCCTAGGGGAGATTAATAATAAAATTAACGTGAGTGTATAACCATTATTTCAATATTTTATCCATGATTTATAATCACCACCTAGGGGTGTGCAACCATAAATCATGTTAAAATACCTTATCTTCTTAGAGATCCAATCTGGTACATAATAGAAATCCCTTCCTAGGGGTCGGGACCACCATGTTCTGCCTATGGAGCAACGATGGAGGCCTTAGATTCTCTCTTCGAAAACCTTCTCCCACTCAATCTTTTGAAATCAAGGTTTTATTTTAAGAATATGCATGAATAATTTCAATATGAGCAGTGCTCCCTATTTTATATGATATGTTATCAATATACATGGCAAATCATATTATAATGCAGACAAGCAAAGCAATCAAGCAAAGCTACAAGGAAAATAATAAATATCCGTAATATTATGGCTCCACCCTAGAGAATAGAAAACTAAGATTACAAGAGAATAATAGAGACATATTATCGATTCTTCATCCTTGAATCCTCAAGCTGTATCCTTCTTCATGTAACTCCCATCTTCAAGTCTTTAATCTTGTTTGAATCGAATACTTTATATTTTCGGTCATATCCAAATTTAATATTTCTCTGAATTGTCCTAAAAATAAAGTTAAAACTGCATCGAAAAAATTGTACATTTTTTAGAAATTTTCCAGCTCTCGGTCGGCAGGCCAATCTAGGTGATCGGCCTACCGATCCATGAAAGTTTAGCTTGCCGAACCGGCCTGCTACCAGAGCCACCTAATTTCTACCCCATTGACGGCCTGTCGAACCACAAGTTTGTCCTGCCGATCTACGACCATCGGCCTATCGAACTGTGAGGTTCGGCATGCCGACCGAGTAGAAATCTCCATTCCAAAAAATACAATTTTTAATGTAATTCATCAATTTTATTTTCAACAATTCAAAAACATAAAATTAGAGACTCAAGAAATACCTAGGAGCATCATCATCAATCTTCTAGATTCGTGTTCTCGATCTGTCTTCTCTGAATAATTATTTAATTACAAAATTCTTACAAATTTTAAAATTAAATAACAATTCCTAGACGAAGATGATAGTCTGCCATCTAATTATATGAAAAACCTAAATACACATTCTAATCTCTAAGGAACCATAACTGGTATTAATTAATTAATAAATAATTAAATAAGAATTTAATCAACCATAATTAATTAATAAACATTCACTACATAATCCACGACAACAAAAATTATATAGAAACCTAGAGTGCCAACTCTCTATAAAATTAAATTCAAACAAAGGAGAGATTAAGAACACAAAATTTATACATATAATATGATCACAAACTTGAAAATTTATGTCAAAAGAAACCTGGCTCTGATACAAATTATTGGAAAAATATACACAGTGAAATTTTAAAATTTTACATCAGAGTAATTTCCAAAACACAAGTTTGACATGCTATATGCATAAATTAACCAGATCTTACTAACCTTTGTGTGTCGAAGAACCCTCGTAAAATGTAAAGAGAAGTAACGTTTCAGAAGAGCCTCAACCAACTGGTCTTCTTTGCGATTCTCTATGCACGACCGAAGTGAGTGTGGACTCACACGTACAGCTCTTCCACCAACTGACTCTCCTTCCAACCAATCAAGAGAACCCAAAGCAAGTGTTCTTGACATGTGAACAAAAGCTCTTAAGGAGTTTTCAGATTCTCACTAGCAGAGTATCACTCTTAATCTCTCAATTGATCTGAGTAACTCTTAAGACTTACTCCCTTTATTTAGAGATTGGTCTTGGGGTAAGTCCTTATTAGATTAGATCTCAAAAACTCGAAATAGAATCAAGTTTGGATCAATATCTAATAAGATCTGCAAGGAAACACGTGATCTTATTCTTCGGTGATCGGCAGGCCGAACCACCTAATCAGCAGGTCGAACACATCCATCGGTAGGCCAAACTGCGGAATAAAAATCTCGCAAATCTTTTATTTTCCACCCGAGATTCTATAGGATAAAGTCTCAGTTTTAATTCAAATAACCCAATAGATAAGTTATTTGATCAAAACAACTTTATCTAGATAATCTCTAAGAAAATAAATCAATTCCCAATCATTTATCTGAAATTAAATCAACCGATAAACAGACAAGAATTATTCGATCCTTATAATTCAACAAGTTTATCTTAAATTAATTTTTATCACAAAATTAGTTCAACAGATAAACAGACATGAATTATTTGATTCTTCCAAATTTCAACCAATCTAATAAAATTTGACATAAGTTACCAATTATTGGAAAAGCACGCCGTGTCGTTATAGGATGTTGTGAGCTAGCAAAGGGCACCAAATGGACCTATATAGTTCAAGCTCATGATAATTATGAAACCTAATATCCTAGATATACATTTCATAATTATCAACTCCAACACTACTCTACTAAAAGCTTGGAGCTGCACTCTCAAACTACATAGAATTACGAAGCTCGTATAGCTAAGTCTCCATGACATATCATAGTGTATCATATCCCTATATGATAATCCATAATCGGCTTAAGTACAAGTTCTGTCTTACCTTCCTGATTATTTTTATCTTACGTTCTATTATCTCACCATCAGAAAACTTACTATCTAATGACAGTATACCATTCGGTTACACCTATGTATCCAAATGGTTGAGCGCTCCAGTTTTCCAATTATAGGATAACGCATATAAGAGGATATCATTACTCCTAAAGAGGAGCTATGGATTCCATATCTATGAATAACAGGTATACGTTATCAAGAGTCCTACCTTCAATGTACCGACATGCATACCACTATTAAGATGTGGGTGTCACCCTTTGGTACATCAAAAGACACAAGCCAAGACAATGGGCCTACTATTAATTTTAGGATTAAGATACAACACAAATGATTGTCTAAAGTGAATCGATTTGCTGAGATAGAATTATTAATCCAAATCAATTCACTTTATGTCCCGATCCAACACATCGTCACCTATGACAATGTGCCAATGTTTCTATTCATGGAGTCCACCTCCGATGGTCAAGACAAACCATCTCCCAAAAGGGATATAGGCAACATAATAATCTTTGCATGAATAAAGCGCTCAACTTTTTTCTCTCGATTTCAGAGCTTATGATTTAGACCATCACCTTAAGAATCGTGTCTTTCGTATAATCGATCCATCATATGCCCAATTCTTAAGGTTTAGACTGACAGTATCAAACTATTGTTTACTTAACATACATTCAACAAATATGAATGTAAAGAGGACAAGATTTGGTACATAAATAATAAATAAATTCTTTATTGATAAAAATGTCTCTAAAAAACTTATTACTTTTTTATTCCTTAGGGCATACATGTCTAACATGAACGACGTGCACCCACACGCACTCCGATTGTGGATAGAGAATAGCAAAGAAGATTAGTTGGTTGAGGCTCTTCTAGAATGTTACTTTTCTTTACGGATTACGGGAGCTTTGCTGCATTTACGGGCTACTTCAAACAACGCGGTAAGGGCTAGGCCTTAACAAAGCGGTAAGGGCTACTTTGAAAACTCTTAAACTATAAGTAGAGACCGGGGACATCTGTAAAAAAGCATATGATGTTGATCATGGGTTATCTCACTGAGGCTGAGGCCAATGAGCTGACATCGACACTGAAACTCAGATGACTATGGTCTTTGAGGCTTTATCTAAGGAATTCATTCTGTTTAGAGCTACATTTAATTTAAGCAATAACCTTGATGGAGTTGATGAAACAGTTACAGGAGTTCAAACTATTAATCATAGAGTCTCTTGCTGGTGGCGAGGCTAACTTAGCAGTTGTTTTTGGTTCCAATCCTAATTTTCAGAATGAAAAGAAACAATGGGCCAAGAACGGGAAGTCTTCTATTCTTGTAAACGGCAAGAATAAGAAGAAGAAGAAGAAGAAGAAGAAGAAGAAGAACCTGAAGAAGCTAAAGTGCTTCTTCTATGGCAAGGTCGGGCACATAAAGAAGAATTGCAAGGACTTCCTTTCTCGAGGAGGTAGGCGTGATCTTTTGTATTTAGAAACTTGTTTGGTTGAGGAATCCAATGACATTTGGGTCATAGATTCTAGAGCAACTAATCATATTTGTGTTTCTCTGCACGAGTTCAAAGAAAAGAGAGGTCTACTGTATGAAGACTTCATGCTTCGGATGGGTGATGGATCCTTGGTCTTAGCTAAAGCAATGGGAGACGTCCATCTATATTTTGATAATTATAGGAATTTAATTTTGTGAGATTCTTTTATGTTCATAAATTTAAGAGGAATTTAATTTCTATAGCTTGTTTGTTTAAAACTCCTATTTGGTTTCTTTTAATATTAAAGTGGTCATTTGTAAAAACAAATCTTGTATTTGTTTTGGATGGATGCAAAATAATCTATGTTTTATAAAACCTAAGATGGACTTACTGCTTAATGCTGAGATGAATGACAAAAACTTTAAAAGACTTAAAACTTTTCACTCTAATAAGACTTATCTTTTGGCATTTGTGACTTGGACATATTAACCTAAATAGGATTCAAAGGTTGGTAAGGGATGGACCTTTAAGTCACTTAAATGTGGAATCTATATCATAATGTGAATCTTGTATGGAGGGTAAAATGACCAAAAGACCATTCGGGTCTAAGGCCAATAGGGCCGAAGGGGTTCTGTAACTTATGCATAGTGATGTTTATGGACCTATGAACATCCAAGCATGAGAAGGATATGAGTACTTCGTCACTTTTATTGACAATTACTCAAGGTATGGGTATGTGCACCTAATGCACCACAAAAGCGAATCTTATGGCAAGTTCAAGGAGTTTCGGGCTATAGTGGAAAAGCAATTAGATAGACCCATAAAGGCACTTTGATTCGATCGAGGTGGTGAATACCTTTCTGATGAGTTCTTGGGACACTTATTAAAGAATGGGATTTTATCCCATTTGATTGTGCTGGGCACTCTGCAGCAGAATGGCATAGCGGAGAGAAGAAATAGGACTTTGTTGGACATGGTTAGGTCAATGATGAGTTATTCATCATTTCCTTTGTCCTTTGGAGGATATGCACTACAAATTGCATATTATCTTTTGAGCAATGTGCCTTCAAAATCGGTTCCAAAAACTCCTCACAAGTTGTGGACGAGCAAGAAGACATTCTTAAACCATATTCACATATGGGGATGTACGGCTCATGTCCTGTTTAGGGATACGAATTAGTTGGAAGCACGTTCAAAAGTTTGTGAGTTTGTAGGATATCCAAAAGGGACTAAAGGGGCCTATTCGTATAACCCAAAGGAAAATAAAGTCGTGGTTTCAACTAATGCAACTTTCCTTGAGAAAAGTTGCATGGACGACTTTAAGCCTTGAAGTAAAGTGGTGCTCGAGGAGTTGAGGAGTGATCCAATCACTCCAGGGGTTTTGGTGAAAACCACTCCAATCGGTGTAGAAAAACCAAATGAACCCAAACAACAACCGAAGGGGCTTTGGCGTAGTGGGAGGATTGGGCGTCAACCCGAAAAATATATGTTCAATGGTGAGGCCTTCTTGGCTAAACTGGATGAACATGATAGGGATCCTTACACTTACGCAGAGGCTATAGAGGATGTTGATTTGAAACTCTAGACAAAGACCATGAACGTAGAGATAAAGTTTATAGAGACTAATCGAGTCAGGAGCTTATGGATCTTCCTAAGGGGATAAAACCCATAGGGTGTAAGTGGATCTATAAGACGAAGAAAGGAGTGGATGGAAATGTCAAAACCTTTAAAGTTAGACTGGTAGTTAAGGGATATACGCAAAAGGAAGGGATCGATTATGAGGAAATCCTTTCTCCTATAGCCATGCTTAAGTCCACCTAGATGCTCTTATCCATAGCTGCCGCTCTCGACTACGAGATTTGACAGATGGATATCAAGACAACTTTTTTAAATGGCTATCTTAATGAGTCCATTTATATGGAACAACCAGACAGGTTCAAGGTCAAGGGTCAAGAGGGTAAGGTTTGCAAGTTGCTAAAGTCAATTTAAGGACTTAAGCAAGCTTCCCATTCTTGGAACATAAGATTTGATTAAATGATCAAGACTTATGAGTTCGCATAAAATGTGGACGAACCATGTGTGTACAAAAACATTAAGGATAGGAAGGTGGTTTTTCTACTGCTCTATGTAGATGACATTCTACTAATTGGCAATAATATTAGGGCGTTGTCATCATTCAAATTATGGTTCACAAAGAAGTTTGACATGAAGGACTTGGGTGAGGTTAATTTTATTCTCGATATCCAGATCTTTCGAGATAGGAAGAATAAAATGATAGTTTTGTCTCAAGTCAGCTACAGAGATAAGATTCTTAGGAGGCTTGCAATATAGGATTCCAATATAAGTGGACAGACCTCTAGGTCTAGAATTGCTCTTTCTAAGAAAGACTCTCCAAAGTCTGAGGAAGAAAGAGAATACATGAAGAAGGTGCCTTATGCTTTGGTAGTGGGTAGTCTCATGTATGCTATGCTTTGCACACGATCAGATATTTGTTATGCGGTCGGGATTGTAAGTCGATTTCAGGAGAATCTAGGACCGAACCATTGGGTTGTAGTCAAGCATATTTTCAAGTAACCGAGAAGGACTCGAGGGTATATGCTTGTGCATTTGGGTGAGGACTTAACTCCTCTAGGATACACTGATTCGGATTTCCAATCTTGTCTGGACTCTAGGAGATCAACTTCAGGTTTTGTGTTTACTATAGGTGACGGTGCCATCATTTGGATAAGTGTGAAGCAAGATTGCATTTCAGATTCAATGATGGAGGCCGAGTATGTGGCAGCTAATGATACTTCAAAAGAAGCAGTGTGGCTCTGCAACTTCCTTGCGAATCTTGAGGTAGTTCCAAGTATGGATAAGGCGGTATCGTTGAGCTGTGATAACAGTGCAGCAGTAGCTAATGCTAAGGAATAAGATTTCATAAGAAGTGTAAGCATATTGATCGGAAGTATCATATGATAAAGGACTTCGTGGAAAGCGGGCATGGTAATGTGTACCAAATCACATCAGAGGACAATTTAGCTGATCCATTCACGAAGACATTTACTAGGAGAGTCTTCGAGAAGCATGTGGCAGCTATGGGGATGCGAGATTTGTCATATTTACTTACTTAGTGCAAGTAGGAGATTGTTGAACATGTATGCCTTAAGGAGTACAAAGGTAATATGTTTTTGGAGACATTTTTATTAATAAAGAATTTTTTTTATTATAAATATACCAAATCTTGTCCTCTTTACGTTCATATTTGTTGAATGTATGTTAAGCAAACAAAAATCTGAGACTGTCATTCTAAACCTTTAAGAATTGGGCATATGATGGACAGATTATGCAGAAGATACGATTCTTAAGGTAACGGTCTAAATCATAAGATCCACAATCGAGGGAATAAAGTTAGGTGTGTTATTCATGCAAAGATTGATATATTGTCTATATCCCTAATAGGAGATGGTTTGTCTTGACTGTAACACCCACCTATTTTTATGTAATGAATTACGTTAAGTTAGTGACGACGTTAATGATATTTTATTAATAATTTATGATATACGTAATGATATATGATGTTAATGTTACTAACTTTTTATGTCAAGTTATATGATAGGTGACGACCGCATGGAATCGTTGTGCTCAAGTGTTCATGATTATTTTAATGTATGTTTAATTATGATGCGATGATGTATGAGTGTCTTAATGTATGGCATTTAAGGACAGTTCGACAGGCCGAACAGTCTACCCAAGACCGGCAGGCCGAAGAAATCCATCGGCAGGCCGAACTTGGTGGAACCGGCAGGTCGAAGGGGAAAATCGGTAGGCCAAACACGGCTGACGAGCAGTCAGCAGAAATCTCTCCAACTTTATGGCTGAGATAATTATGTTAAATGAGTGATTTATTGTGATTAATTGGCACAATAATGGAATGTTTTATCAGTTAAGGAAAATAAAAAGATTTGACTTTGCATTGATTTGTGTTATTTTAAATGGTTTCCTATTTTAAGAGGGCAAAATATGGTAAGATATGATGATTTGTTTGACTTTCTTTTTCTTCTATCCTTCCTTCATGCTTTGGGCTGTCAAACAGTCAGAAATTCTGACTTAATGGAGGGAATTGAATTCCCATCAATTATGCTCATTATGTTAAAAATTTTTAATGTTCCTTTTCATTATTTTTTTTCTCTCTCATTCTCACTTTTTTCTCTCTCAGTTCTGAGGCGTTGTTTCTTTCTCATTCTTTCTCTTCTCTTCTCCACGAATTTCTCTCTCTTTATCCTGAAAATTCTCTGCAAGAAAATTGTAAGAAGAGTTGTATTTTCCTTGGTTAAATTCAAGAATTTTGAGAAGAAATTTCCAAGGTAAGAATTTAGTTTTTTCGATGTTTTTGAAAAGAAATTTTCCTCCTCAATTCATCCACAATATCTTTCTTTAGGTATTGTATTTGTTTTAAATTTTTAATATGATATGCATGTATGTGTTATGAGATGCTTTCCTAAGTTTCAAGTTGTTTCAACATTTTTATGATAAAATATGAATTTTCTATCTTCAACCCCTCACAGTAAAATTTTACTATTTAGTCTTGATGCATGATAAAAAAAAGTAATGTTGTTCAAGGGGTAAATATGATGTTTTTCATGATAGTCGTCAAGAATGTGTATGTATAATGTATGATGAATGCATTTTATGTTATGAAATTTTTATGGGAATACATTAAGAAAACTGTTTTAATAAATGTTATTTCTGGATTTTGTTTATGAAATGTTATGTATGTTTAAATGATTTTATGATAACGAAATAATTGTATGCATGATAATATGGTGTTTGCATGAATTTCTAAAATTAAAATATATATATTTTAATTGTTCAAAAATGTTTTATTTAAAAGATAATTATGTTCAAAATGTATGGTTTGTTGTTATATGCTTAAGGTAATTTTTATGATTTAAGAAAAATCATAATAACATGTTTATGTGATGACAATTTTTTATGGTTATGAATTATGTTTGTATTATGAGATGAATGAATATATATATGAATGATATATGAAAGAATGATATATGAATGAATGTTTTATGATAAGTATTAATTTTATTGTATTTTTAAATGAATAAATGGCATGAACACTCAAAGAAGAGAGCACATCGAGACCGCGGCGTCGTTACCAAAAGTATATTAAGGTTAAGTAAGCTAGCGTTAAGGTAAGTACATTCTCACCTACAACATGACACGTTTTACAAAGTTTGATGATATGTTCACTATGAAATTCATGATGATTTTATGGTTATTTTCTTTAAAGGATTTCTTATGAAAGATTTTCATGATTTAAAGTTATGTATGTATGATGATGACATGTTTCAAAGTATGAAAATTATGTATATATGTATCACCTAATAAGTGTTGCACACCAATGTTATGAAATGATATGTTATGATGTCATGTTTGGTTTGGGATTAGCTACCCTTCTCCTCTCATGACGGCGCGCCTACAATGATGTTCATGGTGCAACACTTGGGCCCTAAAGATAACATGGAATAAGTTTTCAAATGGTCAATGTAATGAAAGATATGTTTCTATGAAATTGTGCTTAAGGCACTTTTATGATATGATGACAAAGATGATGTTTATGTAATGTTTTAAATTGTGAGAATTATATGTACTTACTAAGCATTAGCTTAATCATGTTTTATGTCATGTTGCAGATAAGGGTAAGAAAATCATGGAATAGGCGGAGGACATGGGAAGGCGTGTGAGCACTAAGCATGATGAATTGTATCCGAAAGCACGCCAAGAAGAACGTTTTTATTTTTTTTTAAATCAAGTTTCAGATTTTGAA
This sequence comes from Artocarpus heterophyllus, assembly GCA_025403435.1. Lineage (NCBI taxonomy): Eukaryota > Viridiplantae > Streptophyta > Magnoliopsida > Rosales > Moraceae > Artocarpus > Artocarpus heterophyllus. Next base: position 22,536,015 of record CM046342.1, read on the forward strand.
CATTTTTTTTATGATGATAAATATTTTAAGTATTCTTGAACTATGATTTATATTTTATTACATTATTTTAAGTATTATGAAGTTCCGCATCTCTCTTATGAAAGGATGGTTTTGTTTTAGAAATTAAGTTTTCCCAAGGAATTTTGGCTCGGTCGGCCTGCCAATGTCCAAAAGTTTGGCTTGCTGATCACATTTTCGGCCTGCCGGACGATGATGAGTTTTTAAGCCAGTTTTGCAAAGCCTCTGTCGGCCTGCCGGTTGAGGGAACTCCGGCCTGTCGATCATGTTCGGCCTGCCGAAGTCCCAAGTTTGGCCTGTCGCACTATGGGAATAAGTAAGCTTTAAATGTTGTGATGATTGATGAGATATGTTGTGATGTTTATATAAATCCTGATTTTACAACTTGGTATATCTATTTTATTAAAATAAATTATGATATGGAATGAGTTAAGTAATGTTAATTAACAATGATAAGTTATTTAAAAAAAATTATTAATGGATCCTGGTTATGTATGTTTAACTATGTTTACAATTGAAAATATTGCATAAGCTATGTAATTACGTTTAAGTTTAAAGTTAAATAAGTATGAATGTATCTATGTAATGATATCTGTGACGTTCGAATTAAGGGGCGTTTCATTGACCATCAGAGGTAGACTCCACAAATAGAAACATTGGCACATTATCATAGGTGACGATGTGTTGGATTGGGACATAAAGTGAATTGATTTGGATTAATAATTCTGTCTCGACAAATTGATTCACTTTAGACAATCAAATGTATTGTATCTTAATCCTGAGATGAATAATAGGCTCGTTGTCTTGACTTATGTCTTTTGCTATACCAAAGGGTGACATCCACATTTTAATAGTGGTATGCATGCCGGTATGTTGGAGGCATACCTCTTGATAGCGTAGACCTATTATTCATAGATATGGAATCCATAGCTCTCTTTTGGAGTGGTTGATATCCTCTTATATACGTTATCCTATAATTAGAAAACTAGAGCGCTCAACCATTTAGATACATAGGTGCAACTGAATGGTTTACCGTCTTTGGATGCTAAGTTTTCTGATAGTGAGATAATAGAACGTAAGAGAAAAATAATTGAAAAGGTAAGACAGAACTTTTCCTCAAGCTAATTATGGATATCCTATAGGGATATGATATATTATAAATGTCATGGAGACTTAGCTATACAGGCTTCGTAATTCTATATAGTTCGAGAGTATAGCTCTGAGCTTTTAGTGAAGTAGTGTTGGAGTTGATAATAATAAAATATATATCTAGGATATTGGGTTTCATAATTATCAAGAGCTTCAAATATATAAGTCCATCAGATCCCCTTTGCTAGCTCATAAAAATCCTATAACGATACGGCGTGCTTTTCCAATAATTGGTGACTTGTGTCATATTATCAAATTGGCTAAAAATTTGATAGAATTAGATAATTCATGTCTGTTTATCGGTTGAATTAATTTTGCAAAAATTAATTTAAGATAAACTTGTTGAATTATCAGGATTAGATAATTTATGTCTGTTTATCGGTTGGATAATTTTTGAATTAATTCAAGATAAACTTGTTGAATTTTCAAGAATATTTATTTTCTTAGAGATTATCTAGATATGACTGTTTTAATCATATAACTTCTTTATTGGGTTATTTAAATTAAAACTGAGGCTCTATCTCAATAATCTCGGGTGGGAAATAAAGATTTGTAGGGATCAGTTATCGAAAGTTCGGTAGGCCGATATTTAAGTTCTTCCTGCTGAAGGAGCAAATTCGGCAGGCCAATCTACCAGTTCGGCTTGCCGACCAAGGGTTAAATAAATCACGCATTTCCACGCAAATTTTATCAGATATTGTTTCTGATTTGATTCTGCTTCGAATTTTTGAGGCCTTATCTGATAAGGACTGACTCCTGGGCCCAACCTCTATATAAAGGGGAGTGAGACTCATTGTTATTTAGTTCAGTTGAGAAATCTAGAGTGAGACTCTGCCAATGAGACTTTGTAACTCCTTAGAGAGCTGTTGTTCACAAATCACGAACTATAGCTTTGGCTATTTCTCAATTGGTTGAAAGGAGAGTCACCCGGGAAAGGCTGAACGACGTGCGCCCACGACACTCCGATCGTGGATAGAGAATAGCAAAGAAGACAAGTTGGTTGAGGCTCTTCTGGAACGTTACTTCCCTTCATAGATTGGGGGAGCTTTTCTGTATTTACGAGGTTAGTAAGATCTAGTTAATTTATGCATATAATTTGCCAAACTTGTGATTTTGACAATACTCTGGTATCAAAAATTTTTAAAATTCCGTTACATACTATTTTTCTAACAGTATTTACCAAAATGTCCTTGGAATTTTTAATTAATTAAAAAAATGTTGTTTGGCATTATTTGCTACAAAGCCTCCAAAGATGATCACAAAGATGACCATATCCCATCACAAAGATGACTGTTTCCCGTAATCATAGAACAATGACCAAGGATTTTGCAGGCGAAATCACCATTTTCTTCAATCTTGAGGTTAGATTTTCTTAACTAATACTTTGACTTAAATTTGTGTTTTCGTATAAACTTTGTTAAAAAAAGGTTTACATCTATTTTGGCATGATATTCTATGGTTTTTGTACATTTTCTAAGTTTTGAGATTTAATAAAACAGGTCGAATTAAGCTTTGAAGCTCGAAATCTTTGACAATTGAAAACTGGAGTTTTCTAGATTTTGTCTCTATGGTAGGCTGGACTCACTAATCGGCAGGCCAATCACGCAATCCAATTAGTCATTTTTTAACCCAAAATTTTTCATCATTTTGTGATTAGGAAATATCAAAAGATTGTTTTTTATTTTTGTTTTTAAAAACATTAAGAGTATAAAGTTTTTATATTAATGATTGTAGTACAGTAATAGAATAAATAAATAAATGGTGCATTGATATAACTATATTATGAACTGAATTTACCACCAGACATGTCATGTATCCACAATGTCTTCATGTTTTAGTACTCAAGAAGTACATCCTAGATCCCACACATGTAATCAAGCCTCAAGCTATCAAGAAATGAAAAGATCTTAGCTATTAGGAGTAGTGGGTCGAGATTCTAGACCAAAGAACCAAAACCCTAAGGAATAAAGAGATCGCATTAGTTAAAATTCTTTGGCGTAACCACAAAGTAGAAGAGGCTACATGGGAATGAGAAGAAGAAATGAGAATCACCTCAATTATCCTAAGTTTCAAGGAAGAAACTTTTTTAAGGAATGGAGGATTGTAACACCTGCCATTTTCTTTAACTAACGATATGTAACGTTTAATGATTTTATGCGACAAAATAAATGAAAATTTTGACTTAGAAGCACAATTTGTATGATAAATCTAATGTGAGATTTATGATTATGAATTTATGATGAACTAATGACTTGTACAGTGGATAGACTAGGGAAATTCCAACGACATAAAATGCCGGATTTCTTTATGGGTAATAATATACATGTTTTTTTATATGCTTTCTTTGTTATATATGTCATGATTGAAACATGTCACCTCAATTATTATATCTTACCACTTAGTTGCATTATCAAATACATAAAATATACATACATTATATTGATGGATGAAAATTCATAGCATTCATTCTAATAGCTATCTTACAAAGCAAATAGTTGATGAGTTAAGATATATATATTCATCCCATTATATATTATTATACAAGCCCTAGTGCTATAATAAACTTGGACCTATTTTAATATCAAATGGATAATGCACCTAATGCTTATTAATAATTATACACCTAATCCCAGATTCCTATATATATATACATATATATACATATTAATACAACAAAAATTTGTCGTCAAATCCCATAATGCATAGTTAATATTTTGTTAGTCATTATGTTAAACTTTTGTGTATGTGGCAAACAAGCTACTTGGTGGGAAGATCATACACATGATAGAGTTGTCATATTTTATATTAAAGATATTGACATGAGAACTCTAAGTACATGCTTGTTTGATAAAGCAATATGAGTGTATGTGTGTGTTGGAAAGATGGGTTTACGTAGATATATTTAGGGCGCATGCCACTTTGTTTTATAATGGAAGTTCTATGATTCACGCTCGGCAACCACCCCATGTTTCCTTCACCTCTTGGTTGAGTTTCTTGTTGCAGTAGGGTCACACTATAGAACAAAGCACATTGCCTCTAACCTTCACCTCTCTTCCTCTTGTTCTCACGTCCTCCCTCTTCTTTGCTCATGCCTGAGACCAAGATACATGCTCATACACACTTCACTCCCAACCAAGTTTTTTTAGCCATCAAAGCTTGGACCTCGACAAATTATCCCCGATAGCATTTCTCCAAAACTAGAAGCTAAATAAATGAGTTACGGTGTGTTTACCTGAAACAGTCATTAAAACCAGAATGGAGCTTTGACCATGTTTTGAGGTCAATTTTATATCTATTTTTATACCAAATTTTTACTATGATATTATGGTATTTGTGGGTATGATTTTGTGTGGTTTAATGTTTGATTTTGTTTAAGGAACAATTTTTGTTTTTTTTTTGTGAATACTATTTTTAATCCCTTTTTAAGTCAAAAACCCATACTACAAGATTTTTTTGGAAGGAATAGACACAAGATTTTGAGAAAATTTCTTTTCGGTATTGTTCTTATATATGATAGGCATCTCGTACAAAACTTTTGGATTCAAATATGCTATTTTTGGTTGGTTTGAGAATTTAGACTAACTATTGTTTATTACAATTCTTAAATTGCCTTCAAATGTGATGATTTGTTTGATGATATTACGAGATGTGTTTAACGTTAGAAAATTTATGATCGTTCATTTATATATCTAGTTAATGCTTGCAAATTTTTAAGTTCATGCGTATGTTAGAAATAAAGTTAAAAATCATGGAAAAAGCACTACTCACTATTTTGGCATTTTTACTACAACATTATTTGAAAAAATTGAAATATTTACAAAATACTTAGAGTGATCCAAACATAGTGAAAATAAATATGATACTATAACAGATGTTAAGAATGTTATTCTAAAATTTTAGATCCATTTAAATTTCATGTGATTTTAAAAAATTATTGATCACTGACTACCCATAGGTTGCTTACAGTAGCAGATTGTTTTTGTAGCTCAAACTTAATGAAATTAAATCTAGTAGTATATTTGGATGTCTAGAATGTGATGTAAAAATCTCAAAGCCATTAAAATTTTAATGATTTTTATAAAATTCATGAATTGAGAACTACTTGAACCATATTTCTAAAAGCAGTATCATAAATTGTGAAACATAAAATAATCGATTTAAATGATCCAATTGTGATGAAATTAAATTTGATAATATTTGTATATATTTAGAATATTTGGTAAAAATTTCAACTCATTTTGAATTTTGTGTGATTTTTAAAAAATCATGGAAAACTAGCTATTTGTATTATTTTTCCAGAAACAGTATTTTGTCTTAGAAAATATGAAAATAGTACTTTGAATAATCGAAAAGTCATGAAATTTAATCTAATGACATATATGGATGTTAAGAACATTGTGGTAAAATTTTAGAGCCATTAGAATTTTGTTTGATGTTATAAAAATGGTGGAGTGATGATTGCCAGATTGAATTATAGAATTTGCCTAAAATGGGGTAGTTGTAAAGTTATTCTAAGGGATTAAGTTTGGTATTGCTTGTTGTGATGATGATGAATGTAACATTATGAGTATGTTCTTATACCAAGAATGTTTCTTTTATCACTAAGTTGTAATATTATGGATGTTTGAGGCATTTAAGTTGTTGGAAGTAGAGAGGAACCATCCACTTGTATGAGGTTAAGTAAATTTGCTACAAGTCAAGTACATTCTCAGTTGCAACATGATAAAGAATTATGAAAAATTTTGAGGAATGTTATGTGTTATTATGTTATACATTTCTCATTCAAAAGATTCCTTTTATGATGGTTTTGAAGAACGACTTTTTATGAATGTTTTCAATATGATGCATATGATGTTTTCTCAAAAATATATGGATATATATGTATCACATAATCAAGGAGTTGCAGACCAATGATGATGTTTGTCTGCCAAGGTGGATTGTCGCCTAAGGGTAATTGTCACATTTGGTTTGGGATTAGCTACCATTCTCTTCTCATGACGGCGTGCCATAATGATGCTAATGGTGCAATGCCAGGGCCCTAAAGAATGAAATAAATGTTTTTAACATGGAAAAAGGAAAACGGAAAGATGAAATGACTCATGTTATGATTGAAGTTTCTATAATTTTTTGTGAGATCACATAATGTACTTACTAAGCCTAATGCTTACTTAAGTTAAATCATGTTGCAGATAATGATAAGGCTACAACTATAGATGGAGGATAGATAGATAGATGTGTGTGTAAGGGATGCGGTGTTAGATCACAGAGCTACAATATGAAATGAAAAGATCACAATGCCACTTTAAATTTATTTTCGCACATTATGGGTCATTTTTAATTAGTGGACTGTCAAATTTGGTTTGTAATAATTCGTGTGTTGTAATTTGTTTTAACGTTATACACATACTATGTTGAGACTAACTATTTCCACAGGTAGTCGGTTAGCCAAAGACCTTGGGTATTCCAACGGGCTAATCGAGGAAGAAAATTGTTTGAAGTAAGTAAGTATTGATTCTACTTGAAAGACGTGATCCTATAAAATACTAGCAATATATATTTAGAAATAAACTAATTATTTAAAAGTAAATAAGAATTAGAATTCATATGTTCACATGATAATATTATATAAAAAATTTTACACGAAAATCTTGGTTTTCGTATCGATAATTAGGAGATAACGATGAAAGTTAACGGTTCTTGTGAGTCCATAAGAGGGCGTTACAGAAGGCCTAGTATCTCATGGAAGAAATCCATAGTGAGCTATGTGATAATCATGCAGGTGAGCGCTCCATGTCCCTTGAATGCCTTCGCCAAGCATACTTTTGGCCGAACATGGATCAAGACAACAAGGAATGCACCCGTAAATGCTTCAAATGCCAACAGTTTACTCGGGCAATCAGACATCACCCTGAGCTGCTCAACTCTGTCATGTGCACTTAGCCATTTGCCAAATAGGCCATTGATCTCATAGGACCTCTCCCCATGGCTCGATCACAAAATGGCCATTGATTACTTTTCAAAATGGGCAAAGGTCGAGCCTTGCACCGCATCACTGAGGCTAAGTGCATAAACTTCATTTGGAGGAACATAATTTGCTGGTATGGTATCCCATATGCAATAGCCACTGATAAAGTCAAGTAGTTTGAAGCAGCAAGCATCCTAAGAATGTGCGAGTAGCTCCACATCAAGAATGTCTTTTCTTCGCATGGATACCCCCAAAGTAATGGAAAAGTTCAGACCATCAATAAGACTATTAAGGACAACCTTGAGAAGAAGTTGGAAGGCCTCAAAGGTGCTTGGATCTATGAGCTCCTAAAGATACTCTAGGCATATCTCACAACTATTCAGACGGTACAGGAGAGACTCCTTTCTCTCTGGTCTATGAAGCTGAAGCTATAATCCCGATGGAAGTTGGCCTACGAAGCTATAGTGTGTAGCATTATGACGAGTAGCAAAATGCTAAGCTCATGATGGCCAAACTTGACTTGGTGGAAGAGAAGTGAGACACCGTATACATCCGAACAGCTACTCAAAACCAAGTCATGACCCAGTACTATAACAAGCGAGTACAACCAAGAAGCTTCAAAGTTGGATTGAAGAAAGTAATTTTCAAGTAGCCTAGGCTTGGATCTTTTGGGCCCAAATAGGAAGGACCATTCAAAATGGTTGGCATCATCCATCCAGGCACGTTCAAAATTGTCAACATCAGAAAAAGCATGCTCACCCGTCCATGGAACGCCGTGCACCTAAAGAAATTCTACTACTAACCAAGGAGCTAGACTCCTTTTTGACTTTTGGTTCTGATATTCTTTTTGTAAAGATTGTAAAGATCTATCTACCAAGGCAGAAAATCAATGTACGTCAAATATACATTAATGATTGAATACAATTCAAAAAATTCTTTGAATAATGGAACAAAAATGGATTGATATGACATCACAGTTCAAGCTCGGGTCTACTTTTCTTTTTAACCCCAACCATGGGGAATGCCACTTTAACTCCTAATTAGGTAAGGGCCATTTTAACTCCTAACTGGCGGGTTGGTCTGTAACAACCAGGAAAAAATTCATTAATAAAACCTAATATTTAATTGGGTTTAATTAATGAATTTACCCTTAAAAAATGTAATTTTTCTAAAAATTGTGACAATGTATAAATAAGCAGTATTAATCGAAATATCCTCCACGAATGTGATGCAATGTTGGATATTTTCTATGAGTTTAAATACTCAAGAATTTGTAAATAATATCCATAACATGAATTTTATATCACAATTAATTGTAAAATTATGATATACACGGATGGATAATTATGGTATGAACAAGATACAGAGTTCACAAAACCCAAAACTGGTGTAAAAAGGGGGCCAAAGCAGTATAAGAATACTACTAAGTGAAAACACAGATATGGGAAAGGTTATGTTTGGTCTCCAAAAATGCACCAAAGACAAGTAAAATATTTTGTACAGTCTAAGGATATGTTTTGCACTGATTTTACCATGGCAATGTAAGAAAAATTCTGTATGGTAAAAAATTACACAATGTAAATTTTTGGGCCCCACCAAGTGGACACCTAATTGAATTTTATTGGGCCACCAAGCCATGAAAGGTGGCCCAATCCCATGGAGACACCTAGGTGAACTAATGGATTACTGTGAGTCACCATAAAGGATAAGCATGCATTTAATGCAAATTTAGCCAAAAAAATCCCATTTCTTCTTCCTCAACTCCCACGGCAGCCATTGTTGAAGCTTCCCAAAAATTTTCTCAACCCAATTCTTTGCCAAATTAGCCCCAATCAAGTTCAAAAGGCAAAATCCAAGACATTTCAACAAGTTTTAAGGTAAAAACCTTAACTTTTTTTTCAAGTTTTCAAGGGATTTGTCATGGGATAAGGGAGAAGTTAACTCAAGGTGTTTTTGCATGAAAATGATGTCCAAGAAGGAGTTTCAAAGGAGCCTTGAAAGGCTAGAAATCACAAAGTGTTATTTGGGTAAGTTTTGATTTTTAAAGTTCTGAAATTTTGTGATTTTTGTTTTGATTTTTATTCTCTAAAAAGTATGTGGGTTCTTGAGCAAATTTTTGTCTAAATTCCATGGAAATATGAATTAAGGCATGTTGATGTTATGAAAATTAAGCGTTGAATATTGAAAATGGTAGTTTATGTAAAAATGTTATTTTTGTTATTTTTATGTTCGTTTTTCAAAAAATGGTGATTGGGGATGAAAATGACCTAGGCAAAGGATGAATCTATTTATACAGTGGCTGGAAGGCAGTTTCGAAATAGATTTCTATAAAAATAACCCAAGGACTAAATTGTAAGAAAAAGTTTCTTCTTAGTAGAATTGAAAAGTGCCCAAAAACACCCCTGTGCAGTGAGAATTTGAGAAAAGTTAAAACACAAAAGTCGTAGATCTCAACGAAACTCAACCGTCTGTGATATTTTAATTTTACAAGAATTCGTTAAAATTGAAAAAAATTTAAAAGGACAAAAATGTCATTTTGCAAAATGATTTAGGGTATGGTACATTGAAAAAAAATGTTTCTTTTAAAAAATAGAAAATTTTAGTTTAAAGAGATAAATTTTAGCCCTGGGGGTAAAATTGTCAAAATTTTTAGTTCAGGGGCTAAACTGTAAAGTTTTACTAAAATGGGGCATAGTTGTGAATAAAGGAGATTCGACCCACTAGGTTATTATTTTGAAATTAGTATGTGACTATTTTCGTTAGAATAGCAAAATCGAGCTCGGGAAGTTAGTATACCCATTGGGGGCAAAATTGTCATTTTTTCTCGAGTAAAACAAATATTCCTAAAACTTCCCCAAATGAGAAAAAGGAATGATTAGAAAGATTTTTGCCCTTCGTTAGAGACAATAGGGTAGAATAAGATAGAAGTAAGAAAAACTGAGATTATTGGAGTTGTGTATAGTTATACAATTGACTTATTAAATAATGAATGTTTTATTTTGAGACATAAAAGAAATAGTGAAATTTGGCTAATGGCTTTGTAATTGACCAACAGGATCCTAGAAGTTTAGGAAAAAGGAAACTGAAGTCGACTGGCCCAGCATTCAAACCAAGTAAGTTCCCATCCCACTTACAGTATGAAATTGTAGGTATAGAATGTGAAATATATATATATGTATACCTGTGTGCATATCAAGGTGTGTACCTATGTGTATGCTATAACATGAATACCTATAAGTACATTTGTGTATACCTGTGAGTATATGGAATGCATACCTAAGTGTATATTATGACATGTACCTGTGTGTATGTTATGACATGTACCTGTGCGTACATTATGCCATGTACCTATGTGTATATTAATGTGTACCTGGGTGTATATGAAGTATGTGCCTGTGTGTACTATGTTGTACAAGAGAATTTATGTTTCGTGTATAACATGTGATTATCACTTTATGCATGGTGTGATAACCATAATAAGTGGACTGGTAAATATATCACAGAAGTTAAGAAAAGTGTCGTATCGACTCTTGACTCAAGAGGAGTTTAAGAATATAGTATGGTCTCGGTGTTACGAAGACCTATGTGTTCAATGGTATGAACACTTGAGCCCTAGTAAGAGATAAGATATGAAAAGGATAAGGAATGTTCATAAGAAAGCATAAATGGGGTCATGTATTTTATTGATTGTGCATGTGGGCTATATTGAGACTTACTGGGCATAAGCTCATTAAGTGTTTCATGCTATAGGTATTCTGACAAGAAGGTCAGAATAATTTCATAGTTAAGCTGGCGGAGGGATGAGGAATGTGCAGAATGGGTATGGATACCGCCATAGTTTTTGTTTCCGCTGTAAGATATTTTATGTTATTTTGAAAATAATGTTTGGAAAACAGTATATGGACAAACAAGTATGTTAAGTAAATTTATGTATATATTTGTGTTTCCAAAGATGTTAATATCTGTATGTAAATTATTTAAAGAAAAAAAAATTTCCTAAATTTTTGGCCCCAAGTAAGTAAGAAAAAGGTTTATCACAACCCTAAAAAGGTGGGTTGTGACAGTTGGCATTAGAGCGGAAATCCTGCCACCCTACTGCACATTGTCGTCTATGCCATTGCCATAGCGCAAGTAAGATTGTTTGATTTTAAGTACAAGAATATTAAGTTTTCACTTTATATGGAATTGTTATATTAATTAAGATAAATGTAGTAGATGGCGGCACCCCCGAATGAACCTAATATAGAAGCGGATCGAAGAGCAACCATCACTTTCCAAGCGGATCAAATGCCACCATGATATTATGGGAGTTGGTAGCCCATGGTTTTGACCGAGTGGCTTCATGCTATAGAAGTAATCTTTGTTAGAAAAATAGTACGCATCGGAATTTTAAAAATTTTATATTATAGTATTTTTCAAAACACAAGTTTAACATGATATATGCATAAATTAACCAGATCTTACTAACCTTTGAATGCCGAAGAACTCCAACAAATAGTGAAGAGAAATAACGTTCTAGAAGAGCCTTAACCAACTGGTCTTCTTTGCTATTCTCTATCCACGATCGGAGTGAGTGTGGGCTCATGCGTACAGCTCTTCCTCTAGGTGACTCTCCTTTCAACCAATTGAGAGAACCCAAAGATAGTGTTCAGGATTTGTGAACAAGAGCTCTTAGGGAGTTTTAAGATTCTCACCAGCAGAGTATCACTCTTAATCTCTCAATTGATCTAAATAACCTATGAGACTTACTCCCTATTTATAGAGGTTAGATCTAGGACCGGTCCTTATCAGATAAGGTCTCAAAAATTCAAATCCAAATCAAATTTGGATCAATACTAATGAAATCAATGTAAAACTGCATGATCTTTTTATCGCACATCGATAGGCCGATCTGCCAAATTTGTAGGCCGACCTTGCCCCATCGGTAGGCCGAACTTGGGGGTCGGCATGCCGAACTGTCGAAAAAATCTCAGCAAATCTTTTATTTTTCACCTGAGAGTCTATAGGACAATGTCTTAGTTTTAATTCAAATAACCCAATAGAGAAGTTATCTAATTAAAAACAACTTTATCTAGATAATCTCTAGGAAAATAAATGAATTCCTAATAATTCTACAAGTTTATATTGATTTAATTTATTCAAAATTAAATCAACTGATAAATAGACAAGAATTATCCAATCCCATTAATTCAACAAGTTTATCTTGAATTAATTTTATCATAAAATTAATTCAATCGATAAACAGACATGAATTATTTGATTCTTCCAAATTTCAACCAATTTAATAAATCTGACATAAGTCACCAATTATTGAAAAAGCATGCCGTATCATTACAGGATGTTGTGAGCTAGCAAAGGGGACCAAATGGACCTATATAGTTCAAGCTGTTGAGAATTACGAAACCCAATATCCCAGATATATATTTCAAAATTATCAACTCCACTGCTACTCCACTAAAAGCTTGGAGCTGCACTCTCGAACTACATAGAATTACGAAGCCCGTATAGCTAAGTCTCCATGACATATCATAGTGTATCACATCCACATAGGATTATCCATAATCGGCTTAAGGACAAGTTCTATCTTACCTTCCCGATAATTTTTATCTTACGTTCCATTATCTCACCATCGGAAAACTTACTATCCAAAGATAGTATACCATTCGGTTCCACCTATGTATCCAAATAGTTGACCGCTCTAGTTTTCCAAATATAGGATAACACATATAAGAGGATATCACTACTCCTAAAGAGGTACTATGGATTCCATATCTATGGATAACAGGTCTACGCTATCAAGAGTCATGACTCCAATGTACCAGCATGCATACCACTATTAAGATGTGGGTGTCACCCTTTGGTACATCAAAAGACACATGTGACAACGGGCCCACTATTCATCTCAAGATTAAGAGACAATACATACAATTCATCATAGGTCCCTTTCTTTCTAATCTGACTCTACTTCGGACATATCACTATGTTCGAGATCCTCCTCAGGGTCCTCTTCCTCCTCTTCATCTGAATCGGTAGACTTGTCATCACTAGCAATTATAGGTTCGGAGGCACTGGAACGAATTCAAGCTCTTCATCATTATCATCACCGTCAGCATCATCATTATCATCATCATCCTTATCATCATCATCATCGTCCTCCATGTCTACTAGGGAATCTTCTAAAGGCGTGACCACATTTTGCTCCACATGCAATACTTCAATAATAAAATCGTTAAGAGTAAGAAAATCCCTTGGGCACTATATCTGTTGCCAGACTATGTCAGGAAGATCTCTCCAAATAAGATCACATATTCGCTGCAAGGGTATTTCTAGTGGGATCAACGTTACCATAGTACGACGAAACCTTAAAATGTAATGATCTACTGACTCTCCTACATATCTACCCCATAATGGTTCTATGCATAAATACAACCTACAATGCCAATCCGCCCATAACATTGGAATCACTTGCACTTGCATAGCACCTGCTGGGGGTAAAGGTGCGAATTCTGCCATAATTTGTTCTCTAAAGCCTTGCCAGTCCCTAGGTCATTCATCAAGTCCGATCCTTAGCCACCATGCAAATGCTTCTCTTAGTAACAGTCTAGAAGCTAATAAAACCTGGAGATGCGGAGGCGTATGATAGGTAGCAAAGATTGTTAGACATGTATGCCCTAAAGAGTAAAAATATAATAAGTTTTTGGAGACATTTTTATCAATAAAGAATTTATTTATTGTTTATATATACCAAATCTTATCATCTTCACATTCTTATTTATTGAATGTATGTTAAGCAAACAAAAGTTTGAAACTATCGGTCTAAACCTATAAGAATTGGACATATGATGGACAGATTATGCAGAAGACATGATTCTTAAGGTGACGGTCTAAATCATAAGATCCATAATTGAGGGAATAAAGTTGGGCACTTTATTCATGTAAAGATTTTTTGTTGTCTATATCCCTATTGGGAGGTGGTTTGTCTTGACCATTAGAGGTGGACTGCATGAATAGAAACATTGGCACATTGTCATAGGTAACGATGTGTTGGATCGGGACATAAAGTGAATTAATTTGGATTAATAATTCTGTCTCTACAAATTGATTCACTTTAGACAATCATTTATATTGTATCTTAATCCTGAGATAAATAGTGGGCCCGTTGTCTTGACTTGTGTCTTTTTATGTACCAAAGGGTGACACCCACATCTTAGTAGTGGTATGCATGCAGGTACGTTAGAGGCATGACTCTTGATATCGTAGACCTGTTATTTATAGATATGGAATCCATAGCTCATCTTTAGAAGCAGTGATATCCTCTTATATATATTATCCTATAATTGAAAAACTGGAGTGCTCAACCATTTGGATATATAGGTGTAACCAAATGGTATACTGTCTTTGGATAGTAAGTTTCTGTTGGTGACATAATGGAACGTAAGATAAAAATAATCAGAAAGGTAAGATAGAACTTGTCCTTAAGCCGATTATGGATAATCCTATGGGAATAGGATACACTATGATATGTCATGGAGACTTAGCTATATGGGCTTCATAATTCTATGTAGTTCGAGAGTGCAACTCCAAGCTTTTTGTGGAGTAGCGGTGGAGTTGATAATTATGAAATGTATGTCTGGGATATTAGGTTTCATAATTATCGGGAGCTTGAACTATATAGGTCCATTTGGTCCCTTTTGCTAGCTCATAACATCCTGTAACGATACGGCGTGCTGTGCAAATAATTGGTGACTTATGTAGATAAACTTGTAGAATTATTAGGAATTCATTTATTTTCCTAGAGATTATCTAGATAAAGTTGTTTTAATTAGTTAACTTCTCTATTGGGTTATTTGAATTAAAACTAAGACTTTATCCTATAGAATCTTGGGTGAAAAATAAAAGATTCACTAAGATTTTTTTGACAGTTCGGCATGCCGATGGGGCAAGTTCGCCATGCCGATTAGGCAAATCAGCCTATCGATGTGCGATAAAAATATCACGTAGTTTTATGCGTATTTCATTAGATATTGATCTGAGTTTGATTCTGATTCAAATTTTTGAGACCTTATCTAATAAGGACCGGCCCTAAACCTAACCTCTATAAATAGGGAGTAAGTCTCATAAGTTATTTAGATCAATTAAGAGATTAAGAGTGATACTCTGCTGGTGAGAATCTGAAAAATCCCTGAGAGCTTTTTGTTCACAAATCATGAACACTAGCTTTGGGTTCTCTCAATTGGTTGGAAGGAGAGTCGCCTAGAGGAGGAGTTGTATGTATGAGCCCACACTCACTCCGACCATGGATAGAGAATAACAAAAAAGACCAGTTGGTTGAGGCTCTTCTGAAACGTTACTTCTCTTCACTGTTTACAGGAGTTCTTTGGCATTCAAAGTTTAGTAAAATCTGATTAATCTATGCATATAGCATGTCAAACTTGTGTTTTAGAAAATACTCTGATATAAAATTTTTAAAATTTTGCTGTGTACTATTTTTTCAACAATTGGCATCAGAGCCATGGTCGTTACATAAATTTACGAATTTGTGATCATGCTATATGTATAAATTTTGTGATCTTAATCTCTCCTATGCTTAAATTTAATTTTATAAAGAGTTGGCACTCTAGGTTTCTATATATTTTATATGTTGTCATGGATTATGTGGTGAATATTTATTAATTAATTATGGTTGATTAAATTATTATTTATTATTTATTAATTAATTAATTTATACCCGTTATGGTTCCTCAGAGGTTAGAATGTGTGTCTAGATTTTTCATGTAATTAGATGGCAGACTATCATCTCCATCTAGCAATTATTATTTAATTTTAATTTTAGAAGAATTTTATAATTAAATAATTATTCAGAGAAGATGGATTTAGAAGCAGATCTAGAAGATAGATGATGACGTTCTCAAGTATTTATTGAGTCTCTAATTTTATGTTTTTGAATTGTTGAAAATAAAATTGATGAATTGCATTAAAAATTATATTTTCTATAAAGGGTGATTTCCACTCAGTTGGCATGCCGAACCCTTCAATATGGTAGGCCAATGGTCGCAGATCGGTGGGCCGGACGTGAGGTTCGGTAGGCCGACAGCGAAGTAGAAATTAGGTGGCTCTAGCGGCAGGCTGAACTTCTCTTCGGTAGGTCGATCTGTCATGAATCGGCAGGCCAATCTGTGAAGATCGACAGGCCGATGGATAATGATCGGTAGGCCGATCACCTAGATCGGCTTTCCAAAAGAGAGGTAGAAATTTTTTTAGAAAAGGTGCAGTTTTTCGTGCAGTTTTAATTTTATTTTTGGGACAATTCTGAGAGATATTAAATTTAGATATGACTAGAAATATGAAGTTTTTGATTCATATGGGATTGAAGACTTGAAGATGGGCATTACATGAATAAGGATACAGCTTGAGGATTCAAGGATGAAGAATCGATAACATGTTTGGATTATTCTCTTGTAATCTTTGTTTTCTATTTTCTAGGGTGGAATCATAATATAATGGTTATTATTATTTTGCTTGTAGCTTTGCTTGATTGCTTTGCTTTTCTGCATTGTAATATGATTTACTATGTATATTGATAACATGTCATATAGAATAGGGAGTGCCACTCACATTAAAATTGTTCATGCATGTTTCTTAAAATAAAACCTTGATTTCAAAAGATAGAGTGGGAGAAGGTTTTCAAAGAGAGGACCTACGGCCTCCATCGTTGGTCCATAGGAAGAACATGGTGGTTCCAACCTCTAGGAAGGGATTTCTATCATGTACTAGATTGGATCTCTGAGATGATAAGGTATTTTAGCATGATTTATGGTTGCACACCCCTAGGTGGTGATTATAAATCATGGATAAAATATTGAAACAATGGCTATACACTCACGTTAATTCTATTATTAACCTCCCCTAGGAGCTCGGTTAATAAAATTAATGGCCAAAGAAACGATTATTAATATATGCTAGATCATACGGGTCCTGGATGGCATATATTAATCAGGAGAGGAACCGTGTTCCTGATTGAATTTGGCATGACTCCCCTAGGAGCTTGTTCAATTATGAGTTGGGAATTATCATTGTAAGGTTACGATATTTTCAAGGTTTTGACACATAAACACATTTGTATGTTTTTACATGATTGTTATCTTACTAAATTATTATAATATGTTTGCTTATATTTGGTATATGATTCTTTATTGTAGATTAAAAATGTCTAAAAACGTTTTATCTTCTATACTTGATAAAAACCTATTAACCGGAAAGAATTATAATGATTGGAAATGGAACCTAGATATCGTCCTCTCATTTGAGAAACTAAAATTTATGCTGACAACCCCTTGCCCTCCTGAGCCTACAAGAAATTCCACCAATGAGCAATTCCAAGCATACAATCGTTGGAAAGATGCAAACAATCAGGCCCGCTGCTATGTTATGGCCAGCATGAATAACGTGCTGTAGGCTCAACATGAAGATTATGAGACTGCAAAGCAGATCTTGGATAATCTTGAAAACATATTTGGAGGACAGGCCATAACAAAGCGGCAAGGGGCACTTTGGAAACTCTTGAACTGTAAACAGAGACCGAGGACGTCTGTAATGGAGAACATGATGTTGGTCGTGGGTTACCTCGTTGAGGCTCAAACCAATAGAGCTGACATTGATGCTGAAACTTAGATGACTATGGTCTTTGAGACTCTATCAAAGGAATTTATTCTGTTTAGAGCTGCATTTAATTTGAGCAATAGGTGGGATATGACCTTAACAGTGTTGGAAAAATAGTGCGCAGTGGAATTTTAAAATTTTTTCATCAAAGTAATTTCCAAAACACAAGTTTGACATGCTATATGCATAAATTAACCAGATCTTACTAACCTTTGTATGCTGAAGAACCTCCTGCAATCTGTGAAGAGAAATAAAGTTCCAGAAAAGCCTCAACCAACTGGTCTTCTTTGCTATTCTCTATCCACGACCGGAGTGAGTGTGGGCTCACATGTACAACTCTTCCACCGGTGACTCTTCTTCCAACCAATCGAGAGAACCCAAAGCAAGTGTTCGTGATTTGTGAACAAAAGCTCTCAAGGAGTTTTCAGATTCTCACTTAGCAGAGTATCACTCTTAATCTCTCAATTGATCTAAGTAACTTGTGAGAATCACTCCCTATTTATAGAGGTTGGTCCTAGGGTCAATCCTCATCAGATTAGGTCTCAAAATTCAAATCAGAATCAAATTTGGATCAATATCTGATAAGATCTGCGTGGAAATGAGTGATCTTATCCTTTGCTGATCGGCAAGCCAAACCACTTGATCGGCAGGCCAAACAGGTCCCATCGGTAGGCCGAACTGCCGAATAAAAAATCTCGTGAATCTTTTATTTTTCACCCGAGATTCTATAGGATAAAGTCTCAGTTTTAATTCAAATAACCCATTAGAGAAGTTATTTGATCAAAACAACTTTATCTAGATAATCTCTAAGAAAATAAATCAATTCTCAATAATTTTACAAGTTTATCTTGATCTAATTTATCCAAAATTAAATCAACCGATAAACAGACAAAAATTATCTGATCCCAATAATTCAACAAGTTTATCTTGAATTAATTTTTTACAAAATTAACTCAACCAATAAACAGACATTAATTATTTAATTCTTTCAAATTTTAACAAATCTGATAAATTTGACACAAGTCAACAATTATTGAAAAAGCATGCCGTGTCGTTACAGGATGTTGTGAGCTAGCAAAGGAGACCAAATAGACCTATATAGTTCAAGCTCCCAATAATTATGAAACCCAATATCCTAGATGTACATTTCATAATTATCAACTCCAACGCTACTCCACTAAAAGCTTGGAGCTGCACTCTCGAACTACAAAGAATTATGAAGCTCGTATAGCTAAGTCTCCATGACATATCATAGTGTATTGTATCCCCATATGATAATCCATAATCAGCTTAAGGACAAGTTCTGTCTTACCTTCCCGATTATTTTTATCTTACGTTCCATTATCTCACCATTAGAAACCTTACCATCCAAAGGTAGTATACCATTTGGTTACACCTATGTATCCAAATGATTGAGCGCTCTAGTTTTTCAATTATAGGATAACGCATATAAGAGGATATCATTACTCTTAAAGAGGAGCTATGGATTCTATATCTATGAATAACAAGTCTACACTATCAAGATTCATGCCTCTAACATACCACTATTAAGATATAGGTGTCACCCTTTGGTACATCAAAAGACACAAGTCAAGACAACGGGCCCACTATTCATCTCAAGATTAAGATACAACACAAATGATTGTCTAAAGTGAATCGATTTTTCAAGACAGAATTATTAATCCAAATCAATTCACTTTATGTCCAGATCCAACACATCATCACTTATGACAATGTGCCAATGTTTCTATTCACGGAGTCCTCCTCCGATGGTCAAGACAAACCATCTCCCAAAAGGGATATAGACAACATAACAATATTTGCATGAATAAAGTGCCCAACTTTATTCCCTCAATTGCAGATCGTATAATTTAGACTGTCACCTTAAGAATCGTATCTTCTGCATAATCCGTCCATCATATGCCCAATTCTTAAGGTTTAGACTGATAGTCTCAGACTATTGTTTGCTTAACATACATTCATTTAATATGAACGTAAAGAGGACAAGATTTGGTATATAACTAATGAATAAATTCTTTAGTGATAAATTATCTCCAAAAACTTATTACATTTTTACTCCTTAGGGCATACAAGTCTAACAAACAGAATTGATGAAACAGTTACAGGAGTTTGAACTGCTGATCTGGGAGTCTCATGCTGGTGGAGAGGCCAATTTGGTAGCTACTTCTGGTTCCAATTCCAACTATGGGAATGGAAAGAGGCGACGGGCCAAAAATGGGAAGTCTTATGTTCCTGCTAACAACAAGAGCAAGAAGAAGAAGAAAAAGAACCCGAAGAAGCTTAAGTGCTTCTTCTACAGGAAGGTCGGACACATAAAGAAGCATTGCAAGGACTTCCTCTCCAAAGGAGGTAGGTGTGATCGTCTGTACTTAGAAACTTGTTTGGATGAGGAATCTAGTGACATTTGGGTCATAGATTCTGGTGCAACTAATCATGTTTGTGTTTCTCTACAGGGGTTCAAAGAAACGAGAAGTCTGCTACTTGAAGACTTCACGCTTCGGATGGACGATGGATCCTTGGTCTTAGCGGAAGCAGTAGGAGACGTCCATCTTTACTTTGATAATTATAGGAATTTAATTTTGCAAGATTGTTTTTATGTTCCTAAATTTAAAAGGAATTTAATTTATGTAGCTTGTTTATTTAAAGACTCCTATTTGGTTTCTTTTGATGATAAAGTGGTGATTCACAAAAACAAATCTTTTATCTGTTCTAGATGGATGCAAAATAATCTATATTTTATCAAACCTAAGATGGACTTACTGCTTAATGCTGAGATGAATGATAATAACTCTAAAAGATTTAAAACTTCTCACTCTAATAAGACTTAACTTTGGCATTTGCGCCTTGGTCATATTAACCTGAATAGGATTCAAAGGTTGATAAGGGATGGACCATTAAGTCACTTAAAGGTGGACTCTATACCTCAATGTAAATCTTGTTTGGAGGGTAAAATGACCAAAAGACCATTCAGGTCTAAAGGCAATAGGGCCGAAGGGGTTCTAGAACTTGTACATAGTGATGTTTGCAGACCGATGAACATCCAGGCACAAGGAGGGTATGAGTGCTTTGTCATTTTTATTAACGATTACTCAAGATATGGGTATGTGTACCAATGCACCATAAAGGTGAAACTTTTGACAAGTTCAGGGAGTTTCAGGCTGAAGTGAAAAAGCAATTGGGTTTGCCCATAATGGCACTTCGATCCGATCGAGGTAGAGAATACATTTCTGATGAGTTCTTGGGACACTTATTAGAGAATGGGATTTTATCCCATTTGACTACGCCAGGCACTCCACAACAAAATGGCGTAGTGGAGAGAAGAAATAGGACTTTATTGGACATGGTAAGGTCCTTGATGAGTTATTCATCTTTGCCTTTATCCTTTTGGGGAAATGTACTACTACCGCATGTTATCTTTTGAACAATGTGCTTTCAAAATCAGTCCCTAAAACTCCTCACTAGTTGTGGACGGGCACGAAGACATCCTTAAACCATTTTCACATATGGGGATGTCCGACTCATGTCCTGTTTAAGGATGCGAATAAGTTAGAAGCACGTTCAAAAGTTTACGTGTTTATAGGATATCCAAAAGGGACTCAAGGCGTTATTTCTATAACCCAAAGGAAAATAAAGTCGTGGTTTCAACTAATACAACTTTCCTTGAGGAGAGTTACATGGACGACTTTAAACCTCAAAGCAAAGTGGTGCTTGAGGGGCTAAGGAGTGATCCAATCACTTCGGAGGTTCCAAATGAAACCATTCCAATCAATGTAGAAAAACCAAACGAACCTAAACAACAACCTAAGGGGCTTCAGTGTAGTGGGAGGATCGGGCGTCAACCTGAGAGGTATATGTTCAATGGGGAGGTCTTCTTAGTTGAACCGAATGAACATGATAGGGATCCTTATACTTACGCAGAGGCTATGGAGGATGTTAATTCAAAACTCTGGACAAACGCCATGAACACAGAGATGAAGTCTATGGAGACTAATCAGGTCTGAGAGCTTATGGATCTTCTCGAAGGGGTAAAACCTATAGGGTGTAGGTGGATCTACAAGAGGAAAAGAGGAGTGGATGGAAAGGTCGAAATCTTTAAGGCTAGACTGGTAGCAAAGGGTTATATTCAAACAGAAGGAATCAATTATGAGGAAAACTTTTCGCCTGTAGCCATGATTAAGTCCATCCAGATTCTATTGTCCATAGCTACCGCTCTCGACTATGAGATTTGGTAGATAGATGTCAAGACGGCTTTTCTAAATGGCTATCTTGATGAGTCCATTTATATGGAGCAACCAGACGGGTTCAAGGTCAAGGGTCAAGAGGGTAAGGTTTGTAAGCTGCTAAAGTCAATTTATGGACTTAAGCAGGCTTTCTATTCTTGGAACATAAGATTTGATCAGATGATCAAGACTTATAGGTTCTCACAAAATGCGGATGAGCCATCTGTTTACAAACATATTAAGGATAGGAAGGTGGTTTTTCTACTACTCTATGTAGATGACATTCTACTAATTGGCAATGACATTGGGGCGTTGTCATTGGTCAAATTATGGTTGACCAAGCAGTTTGATATGAAAGACTTGGGTGAAGCTAATTTTGCTCTCGGTATCCAGATCTTTTGGGATAGGAAGAACAAAATGATAGTTTTTTCCCAGGCCGGCTACATAGATAAAATTCTCAAGAGGTTTACAATGCATGATTCCAAGAAAGGTGGGCAACCTATCTAGGTCTGGAATTACTCTTTCCAAGAAAGACTCTCCAAAGTCTGTTGAAGAAAGAAAATACATGAACAAGGTGCCTTATGCTTTGGTAGTAGGTAGTCTCATGTATGCCATGTTTTGCACACGACAAGATATTTGTTATGTGGTTAGGATTGTAAGTCTATTTCAAGCGGATCTAGGACCAAACCGTTGGGTTATAGTTAAGCATATTTTCAAGTGCCTGAGAAGAACTCGAGGATATATGCTTGTGTATTCGGGTTAGGACTTGACTCCTCTAGGATATACTGACTCAGATTTTCACTCTTGTTTGGATTCTAGGAAATTGACTTTCTATTCAACGATGGAGGCCGAGTATGTGGCAGCTAGTGATGCTTCGAAAGAAGCAGTGTCACTCCGTAAGTTCCTTGGGGATCTTGAAGTAGTTCCTAGTATGGATAAGGTGGTATCACTGTACAGTGACAACAATGCGGCGGTAGCTAATGCTAAGGAACCAAGATTTCACAAGAAGAGTAAGCATATTGATCGAAAGTATCATGTGACAAAGGACTTCATTGAGGGCGGGCATGTCATAGTGTGTAAGATCGCGTTAGAGGATAATTTATTTGATCCATTTACGAAGACACTTACTGGGAGACTCTTCGAGGGGCATGTGGAAGCTATGGGGATGCGAGATTTGTCATAGTTACTTACTTAGTGCAAGTGGGAGATTGTTAGACATGTATGCCTTAAGGAGTAAAAATGTAATAAGTTTTTGGAGAAATTTTTATCAATAAAGAATTTATTTATTTTTTATATATGCCAAATCTTGTCCTCTTTACATTCATATTTGTTGAATATATGTTAAGCAAACAAAAGTCTGAGACTATCGGTCTAAACCTTTAACAATTGGGCATATGATGGACAGATTTTGTGAATGACACGATTCTTAAGGTGACGATCTGTTGGAAACAAAGTGCGCAGCGGAATTTTTTAAAAAATTTTCATCAGAGTAATTTCCAAAACACAAGTTTGACATGTTATATGTATAAATTAAACAGATCTTACTAACCTCAGTGTCCCGAAGAACCTCCGCGACTTGTGTAGAGAAGTAACGTTCCAGAAGAGCCTCAACCAACTGGTCTTCTATGCTATTCTGTATCCACAACCGGAGTGAGTGTGGGCTCACACGTACAGCTCTTCCACCGGTGACTCTCCTTCCAACCAACAGAGAGAACCCAAAGCTAGTGTTCGTGATTTGTGAACAAAAGCTCTCAGGGAGTTTTCAAATGCTCACTCGAAGGGTATCACTCTTAATCTCTCAAATTGATCTAAGTAAATCATTAGACTCACTCCCTTTTTATACCTATTGGTCCTAGGGTCAGTCCATATCAGATTAGGTCTCAAAAAATCGAAACAGAATTAAGTTCGGATCAATATCTGATAAGATCCACGTGAAAACGCTTAATCTTGACAATCGTCGGTCGGCAGGTCAAACTTTCTGATAGGCAAGCCGAACAGGCCAGTTCGGCAGGCCGAACACGTCATCCGGCAGGCCGAACTGCCGAGAAAAAATCTCCGTGAATCTTTTATTTTCCACCGGAGATTCTAAAGGATAAAGTCTCAGTTTTGATTCAAATAGCCCAATAGAAAAGATATCTGATCAAAACAAACTTTATCAAGATAATCTCTAAGAAAATAAATTAATTCACAATAATTCTACAAGTTTATCTTGTTCTAATTGTCCAAGATTAAAACAACCGATAAACAGACAAGAATTACCCGAACATAATAATTCAACAAGTTCATCTTGAACTAATTTTCTTGCATAATTAATTCAACCGATAAACAGACATGAATTATTTGATTCTTATAAATTTTAAACCAATCTGATAAATCCGACATAAGTCACCAATTATTGGAAAAGCACGCCGTGTCGTTACAGGATTTTGTGAGCTAGCAAAGGGGACCAAAATGGACCTATAAAGTTCAAGCTCATGATAATTATGAAACCCAATATCCCAGATATACATTTCACAATTATCAACTCCAATGCTACTCCACTAAAAGCTTGGAGCTGCACTCTCGAACTTTATAGAATTACGAAGCTCGTGTAGCTAAGTCTCCATGACATATCATAGTGTATCGCATCCCCATATGATCATCCATAATCGGCTTAAGGACAAGTTCTATCTTACCTTCCCGATTATTTTTATCTTACGTTCCATTGTCTCACCATTAGAAAACTTACCATCCAAAGATAGTATACCATTCGGTTACACCTATGTATCCAAATGGTTGAGCGCTCTAGTTTTCCAATTACAGGACAACGCATATAAGAGGATATCATTACTCCTAAAGAGGAGCTATGGATTCCATATCTATGAATAACAAGTCTACGCTATCAAGAGTCATGCCTCCAACGTACCGGCATGCATGCCACTATAGAAATGTGGGAGTCACCCATTGGTACATCAAAAGACACAAGTCAAGACAACGGGCCCATTATTCATCTCAGGATTAAGATACAATACAAATGATTGTCTAAAGTGAATCGATTTGCCAAGACAGAATTATTAATCCAAATCAATTCACTTTATGTCCCGATCCAACACATCGTCAACTATGACAACGCGCCAATGTTTCTACTCACGGAGTCCAACTCCGATGGCTAAGACAAACCATCTCCCAAAAGGGATATAGACAACATAACAATCTTTACATGAATAAAGCGCCCAACTTTACTCCCTCGATTGCGGATGATATGTTTTAGACCGTCACCTTAAGAATCGTGTCTACCGCATAATCATCCCATCATATGCCCAATTCTTAAGGTTTACACTGACAGTCTCAGACTACTGTTTGCTTATCATATATTCAAAAAATATGAACATAAAGAGGACAATATTTGGTATATATAAATGAATAAATTCTTTATTGATAAAAATGTCTCCAAAAACGTATTACATTTTTACTCCTTAAAGCATACATGTCTAACACGATGTAAATCATAAGATCCGCAATTGAGGGATTAAAGTTTGGCGCTTTATTCATGTAAAGATTATTATGTTGTCTATATCCCTATTTGGGATGGTTTGTCTTAACCATCGTAGGTGGACTCCATGAATAGAAACATTGGCACATTGTCATAGGTGACAATGTGTTGGATCGGGACATAAAGTGAATTGATTTAGATTAATAATTCTATCTCTGTAAATCGATTCACTTTAGACAATTATTTGTATTGTCTCTTAATCTTGAGATGAACAGTGGGCCCATTGTCACTTGTGTCTTTTGATGTACCAAAGGGTGACACCCACATCTTAATAGTGGTATGCATGCTGGTACGTTGGAGGCATGACTCTTGATAGCGTAGACCAGTTATCCATAGATATGGAATCCATAGCACCTCTTTAGGAGTAGTGATATCCTCTTATATGCGTTATCCTGTATTTGGAAAACTGGAGCGCTCAACTATTTGATTACATAGGTGGAACCGAATGGTATACTATCTTTGGATAGTAAGTTTTCCGATGGTGAGATAATGGAACGTAAGATAAAAATTATTGGGAAGGTAAGACAGAACTTGTCCTTAAGCCTATTATGGATAATCCTATGGGGATGCGATACACTATGATATGTCATGGAGACTTAGCTATACGGGCTTCGTAATTCTAGGTAGTTCGAGAGTGCAGCTCCAAGCTTTTAGTGGAGTAGCGGTGGAGTTGATAATTTTGAAATATATATCTAGGATATTGGGTTTCATAATTATCAACAGCTTGAACTATATAGGTCCATTTGGTCCCCTTTGCTAGCTCACAACATCCTATAATCATACAGCATGCTTTTCCAATAATTGGTGACTTATGTCAAATTTATTAGATTGGTTGAAATTTGGAAGAATCAAATAATTCATGTCTATTTATCGATTGATAAAATTAATTCAAGATAAACCTGTTGAATTAATGGGATTGAATAATTCTTGTCTATTTATTAGTTGATTTAATTTTGAATAAATTAAATCAATATAAACTTGCAGAATTATTAGGAATTCATTTATTTTCCTAGAGATTATCTAGATAGAGTTGTTTTTAATTAGATAACTTCTCTATTGGGTTATTTGAATTAAAACTAAGACTTTGTCCTATAGACTCTCAGGTGAAAAATAAAAGATTTGCTGAGATTTTTTCGACAGTTCGGCATGCCAACCCTCAAGTTCGCCCTACCGATGGGGCAAGTTCGACCTGCAAATTTGGCAGATCGGCCTGCCGATGTGCAATAAAAAGATCATGAGGTTTTACATGGATTTCATTAGTATTGATCCGAATTTGATAATGATTCAAATTTTTGAGACCTTATTTGATAAGGACCGGTCCTAGATCTAACCTTTATAAATAGGGAGTAAGTCTCATAGGTTATTTAGATCAATTGAGAGATTAAGAGTGATACTCTACTGGTGAGAATCTAAAAATTCCTTGAGAGCTCTTGTTCACAAATCCCGAACACTATCTTTGGGTTCTCTCAATTGGTTGAAAGGAGAGTCACCTAGAGGAAGAGCTGTACGCGTGAGCCCACACTCACTCCGATCGTGGATAGAGAATAGCAAAGAAGACCAGTTGGTTAAGGCTCTTCTAGAACGTTATTTCTCTTCACTGTTTGTTGGAGTTCTTCGGCATTCAAAGGTTAGTAAGATCTGGTTAATTTATACATATAGCATGTTAAACTTGTGTTTTGAAAAATACTCTGATATAAAATTTTTAAAATTCTGATGCGTACTATTTTTCTAACAAAGATTACTTCTATAGCATGAAGCCACTCGGTCAAAACCATGGGCTACCAACTCCCATAATATCATGCTGGCATCATGTCTTGGAAAGTGATGCTTGCTCTTCGATCTGCTTCTACATTGGGTTCATTCGGGGGTGCCACCATCTACTACATTTATCTTAATTAATATAACAATTCCATATAAAGTAAAAACTTAATATTCTTGTACTTAAAATCAAACAATCTTACTTGCGCTATGGCAAAGGCAAAGACGACAATGTGCAGTAGGGTGGCAGGATTTCTGCTCTAATGCCAACTGTCACAACCCGCCTTTTTAGGGTTATGATAAACCTTTTTCTTACTTACTTAGGGCCAAAAATTTAGGAAATTTTTTTTTCTTTAAATAATTTACATACAGATATTAACATCTTTGGAAACACAAATATATACATAAATTTACTTAACATACTTGTTTGTCCATATACTATTTTCCAAACATTATTTTCAAACTAACATAAAATATCTTACAGCGGAAACAAAAACTATGGCAATATCCATACCCATTCTGCACATTCCTCATCCCTCTGCTAGCTTAACTATGAAATTATTTTGACCTTCTTGTCAGAATACCTATAGCATGAAACACTTAATGAGCTTATGCCTAGTAAGTCCCAATATAGCCCACATGCACAATCAATAAAATACATGACCCCATTTATGCTTTCTTATGAACATTCCTTATCCTTTTCATATCTTATCTCTTACTGGGGCCCAAGTGTTCATACCATTGCACACATAGGTCTTCGTAACACCGAGACCATACTATATCCTTAAACTCCTCTTGAGTCAAGAGTCGATACGACACTTTTCTTAACTTCTGTGATATATTTACCAGTGTACTTATTATGGTTATCACACCATGCATAAAGTGATAATCACATGTTATACACGAAACATAAATTCTCTTATACAACATAGTACACACAGGCACATACTTCATATACACCCAGGCACACATTAATATACACATAGGTACATGGCATAATGTATGCACAGGTACATGTCATAACATACACATAGGTACATGTCATAATATACACTTAGGTATGCATTCCGTATACTTACAGGTATACACAAATGTACTTATAGGTATTCATGTTATAGCATACACATAGGTACACACCTTGATATGCACACAGGTATACATATATATATATATATATATATATTTCACATTCTATACCTACAATTTCATACTATAGGTAGGATGAGAACTTACTTGGTTTGAATGCTGGGCCAATCGAATTCAGTTTCCTTTTTCCTAAACTTCTAGGATCCTATTGGTCAATTACAAAGCCATTAACCAAATTTCACTATTTCTTTTATGTCTCAAAACAAAACATTCATTATTTAATAAGTCAATTGTATAACTATACACAACTCCAATAATCTCAGTTTTTCTTACTTCTATCTTATTCTACCCTATTGTCTCTAATGAAGGGCGAAAATCTTTCTAATCATTCCTTTTTCTCATTTGGGGACGTTTTAGGAATATTTGGTTTACTCGAGAAAAAATGACGATTTTGCCCCCAGTGGGTATACTAACTTCTCGAGCTCGATTTCGCTATTCTAACGAAAATAGTCACATACTAATTTCAAAATAATAACCTAGTGGGTCGGATCTCCTTTATTCACAGCTATGCCCCATTTTAGTAAAACTTTATAGTTTAGCCCCTGAACTAAAAATTTTGACAATTTTACCCCCGGGGCTAAAATTTATCTCTTTAAACCAAAATTTTCTATTTTTTAAAAGAAACATTTTTACTCAATGTACCATACCCTAAATCATTTTGCAAAATGAGATTTTTGCCCTTTTAAATTTTTTCCAATTTTAACGAATTCTTGTAAAATTAAAATATCACAAACGGTTGAGTTTCGTTGAGATCTACGACTTTTGTGATACTTGTTAACTATAATCTCCCTCCAAAGATGTGTATGAAGCGGAAGTTTTTAATGTTGTCTTTATTGATTTCAGGTCCTCACCAGTCAGGTAATGACGTTGATGTATACTTTGCACCGTTAATCGATGACCTAAAAAAGTTGTGGGAAAATAGAGTTGAAGTTAGAGATGCTTACCGAAAAGAGACGTTCACACTCCGTGCAATATTGATATGGACAATTAAAGACTTTCGTGCATATGGCAATTTATCTGGTTATTCGGTGAAGAGTTCTATTGATTGTCCTATTTGCATGACGAAAACGTCTCATAAACGGTTGAAGAATGGTAGCAAAACCATTTTTCTTGGTCATAGAAGATGGTTGCCAAGAGATCATTGTTACTGCAAACAAAAGAAAGCCTTTGATGGCAACAATGAAGAAAGAGACCCTCCTTGCCCTTTGACGGATCTAGAAGATAGATGATGGCACTTCCAAGTATTTCCTGAGTCTCAAAATTTATGTTTTTGAATTGTTGAAAATAAAATTGATGAATTGCATTAAAAACTGTATTTCCTGGAAAGGGTGATTTTTGCTCGGTTGACAAGCCGAACCATCCAATTCGGCAGGCCGATGGTCGCAGATCGGCAGGCCAAACATGAGGTTTGGTAGGCCGACAGCGAGGCAAAAATCAGGTGGCTCTGGCGACAGGCCAAACTTCCAATTTGGTAGGCCAATCTGTCATGCATCGGTAGGCTGATTTGAAGATCAGCAGAACGATGGGTCATGACCGACAGGCCGATCACCCAGATCAGCATGCCAACAGAGAGCTGGAAATTTCTCCAAAAAAGGTGCAGTTTTTTAATACAGTTTTAATTTTATTTTTGGGATAATTCTGAGAGACATTAAATTTGGATATGACCGAAAATATGAAGTATTCAATTTATACAGGATTGAAGACTTGAAGATGGGCATTACATGAAGAAGGATACTACTTGGAGATTCAAGGATGAAGGATCGATAATATATTTCGATTATTCTCTTATAATCTTTGAGTTCTATTCTCTATGGTGGAACCATAATATTATGGTTATTTATTATTTTGCTTGTAGCTTTGCTTGATTGCTTTGCTTATCTACATTATAAGATGATTTGCCATGTATATTGATAACATGTCATATAGAATAGGGAGTGATGCTCATATTAAAATTATCCATGCATGTTTCTTAAAATAAAACCTTGATTTCAAAGATTGAGTGGGATAAGGTTTTCGAAGAGAGGACCTATGGCCTCTATCGTTGGTCCATAGGAAGAACATAGTGGTCCCGACCCCTAGAAAGGGATTCTATCATGTACTAGATTGGATCTCTGAGAGGATAAGGTATTTTAGCATGATTTATGGTTGCACACCCCTAGGTGGTGATTATAAATCATGGATAAAAGATTGAAATGATGGTTATACACTCATGTTAATTTTATTATTAACCTCCCCTAGGAGCTCTATTAATAAAATTAATGGGCAAAGAAATTATTATTAATATATGCTGGATCATACAGTCCTAGATGGCATATATTAATCAAGAGGGGATCCGTGTTCCTAATTAAATTTGGCATGACTCCCCTATGAGCTTGTTGAATTCCAAGTTGGGAATTATCGTTGTAAGACTGTGATATTTTCATGGTTTTGACACATAAACACATTTGTATGCTTTTATATGATTATGTTATCTTACTAAATTATTATTATATGTTTGCTTATGTTTGGTATATAATTCTTTATTATAGATTAAAAATGTCTAAAAATGATTTATTTTTGATACTTGACAAAAACCTATTGACTGGAGAGAATTATAATGATTGGAAATAGAACCTAGATATCGTCCTCTCCTTTGAGAAACTGAAATTTGTGCTAACAACCCCTTGTCCTTCTGAGCCTACAAGAGACTCCACTAATAAGAAATTCCAAGCATACGATCATTGGAAAGATGCAAATGATTAGGCCTGTTGCTATGTTATGGCAAGCATGAATAATGTGCTGCAGGCTCAACATCAGGATTATGAGACTGTGAAGCAGATCTTGGATAATCTTAAAGATATGTTTGGAGGCCAGGCCATAACAAAACGGCAAGGGATGCTTTGGAAACATCTAAATTGTAAGCAGAGTCCAAGGACATCTATAAAGGAGCAGATGATGTTGGTCATGGGTTACCTCGCTGAGGCTCAAACCAATGGAGCCGACATCGATGCTGAAACTCAGATGATTATGGTCTTTGAGACTTTGTCAAAGGAATTTATTACGTTTAGAGCTACTTTTAATTTGAGCAATAGGCGGGATATGAACTTAACAGAATTAATGAAACAATTATAGGAGTTTGAACTACTGATCAAGGAGTCTTCTATGGGTGGAGAAGCCAACATGGTAGCTGCTTCTAGTTCCAATCTCAACTCTGGGAATGGAAAAAAGTAACGGGCCAAGAATGGGAAGTCTTCTATTCCTGCTACCACCAAGAGCAAGAGGAAGAAGAAGAAGAACTTGAAGAAGGTTAAGTGCTTCTTCTGTGGGAAGATCGGGCACATCAAGAAGTATTGCAAGGACTTCCTTTCCAAAGAAGGTAGGTGTGGTTTTCTGTGTCTAGAAACTTGTTTGGTTGAGGAATCCAGTGACATTTGGGTCATAGATTTTGGTGCAACTAATCATGTTTGTGTTTCTCTGTATGGGTTCAAGGAAATGAGAAGTCTATTACATGAAGACTTCACGCTTCAGATGGGTGATGGATCCCTGGTCTTAGCAGAAGCAGTTGAAGACGTCCATCTTTATTTTGATAATTATAGGAATTTAATTTTACGAGATTACGTTTATGTTCCTAAATTTAAAAGGTATTTTTATGTTCCTAAATTTAAAAGGAATTTAAATTCAATAGCTTGTTTATTTAAAGACTCCTATTTGGTTTCTTTTAATGATAAAGTGGTGATTCGTAAAAATAAATCTTTTATCTGTTCTGGATGGATGCAAATAATCTATATTTTATCAAACCTAAGATGGACTTGCTGCTTAATGCTAAGATGAATGATGAAACTCTAAAAGACTTAAAACTTCTCACTCTAATAAGACTTATCTTTGGCACTTGCGCCTTGGTAATATTAACTTGAATAGAATTCAAAGGTTCGCAAGGGATGGACCTTTAAGTCACTTAAAGGTGAAATCTATACCTCAATGTGAATCTTGTTTGAAGGGTAAAATGACCGAAAGACCATTCAGGTCTAAAGGAAATAGGGCCGAAGTGGTCCTAGAACTTATGCATAGTGATGGTTGCGGACTGATGAACATCTAGGCACGAGGAGGGTATGAGTACTTTGTCACTTTTATTGACGATTACTCAAGGTATGGGTATGTGTACTTGATGCACCACAAAAGTGAAACTTTTGACAAGTTCAGGGAGTTTCGGGCTGAGGTGGAAAAGCAATTGGGCTGACCCATAAAGGCACTTCGATCGGATCGAGGTGGAGAATACCTTTCTGATGAGTTCTTGGGACACTTATTAGAGAATGGGATTTTATCCCATTTGACTGCGCCAGGCACTCCGTAGCAGAATGAAGTAGTGGAGAGGTGAAATAGGACTTTATTGGACACGGTTAGGTCCATGATGAGTTATTCATCATTGCCTTTATGCTTTTGGGGATATGCACTACAAACCGTATGTTATCTTTTGAATAATGTGCCTTCAAAATCGGTCCCTAAAACTCTTCACGAGTTGTGGATGGGCAGGAAGATATCCTTAAACCATATTTGCATATGGGGATGTCTGGCTCATGTCTTGTTTAAGGATTCGAATAAGTTGAAAGCAAGTTCGGGAGTTTGCGTGTTTGTAGGATATCCAAAAGGGACTAAAGGGGGTTATTTCTATAACCCAAAGGAAAATAAAGTTGTGGTTTCAACTAATGCAACTTTCCTTGAGGAAAATTGCATGGACGACTTTAAACCTCGAAGCAAAGTGGTGCTTGAGGAGTTAAGGAGTGAGCCTATCACTCTGGAGGTTCCAAATGAAACCATTTCGATCAGTGTAGAAAAACCAAACAAACCTGAACAACAACCTGAGGGGCTTCAACGTAGTGGGAGGATCGGGCGTCAACCTGAGAGGTATTTGTTCAATGGGGAAGTCTTTTCGGCTGAACTAGATGAACATGATAGGGATCCTTATACTTATGCAGAGGCTATGGAGGATGTTGATTCAAAACTCTAGACAGAGGCCATGAATACAGAGATAAAGTCTATGGAGACTAATCAGGTCTGGGAGCTTGTGGATCTTCCTGAAGGGGTAAAACCCATAGGGTGTAAGTGGATCTACAAGAGGAAAAGAGGAGTGGATGAAAGGTCAAAACCTTTAAGGCTAGACTGGTAACTAAGGGTTATACGCAAAAGGAAGGAATCGATTATAAGGAAACCTTTGCGCCTGTAGCCATGCTTAAGTCCATCTAGATTCTCTTGTCCATAGCTACCACTCTCGACTATGAGATTTGGCAGATGGATGTCAAGACGGCTTTTCTAAATGGCTATCTTGATGAGTCCATTTATATAAAACAACCAGACGGGTTCAAGGTCACAGGTCAAGAAGGTAAGGTTTGTAAGCTGCTAAAGTCAATTTATGGACTTAAGCAGGCTTCTCATTCTTGGAACATAAGATTTGATCAAGTGATCAAGACTTATGGGTTCTCACAAAATGTGGATGAGCCATGTGTTTACAAACACATGAAGGATGGGAAGGTGGTTTTTCTAGTGCTCTATGTAGATGACATTTTGCTAATTGGCAATGACGTTGGGGCATTGTCATTGGTCAAATTATGGTTGACCAAGTAGTTTGACATGAAGGACTTGGGAGAGGTTAATTTTTTTCTCGGTATCTAGATCTTTTGAGATAGGAAGAACAAAATGATAGCTTTGTCCCAGGCCGGCTACATAGATAAAATTCTCAGGAGGTTTGCAATGTAGGATTCCAAGAAAGGTGGGCAACCATCTAGGTCTGGAATTACTCTTTCTAAGAAAGGCTCTCCAAAGTCTTATGAAGAAAGAGAATACATAAAGAAGGTGCCTTATGCTTCAGCAGTGGGTAGTCTCATGTATGCCATGCTTTGCACACAACTGGATATTAGTTATGCGGTCGAGATTGTAAGTCGATTTCAGACAGATCCAGGACTAAACCATTGGGTTGCAGTAAAGCATATTTTCAAGTACCTGAGAATGACTCAAGGGTATATGCTTGTATATTCGGGTGAGGACTTGACTCCTCTAGGATATACTGACTAAGATTTTCAATCCTGTCTGGATTCTAGGAAATCGACATTGGGTTTTATGTTTACTCTGGGCGGCGGTACCATCAGTTGGAGAAATGTGAAGCAAGATTGAACTTCAGATTCAACGATGGAGGCCGAGTATGTGGTAGTTAGTAATGCTTTGAAAGAAGTAGTGTGGCTTTGTATGTTCCTTGGGGATCTTGAGGTAGTTCCTGGTATGGATAAGGTGGTATCACTGTACTGTGATAACAGTGCGGCGGTAGCTAATGATAAGGAGCCAAGATTTCATAAGAAGAGTAAGCACATTGATTGGAATTATCACGTGATAAAGGACTTCGTCGAGGGCAGGCATGTCATGGTAAGCAAGATCGCATCAAAGGACAATTTAGCTAATCTATTTACGAAGACACTTACTAAGAGAGTCTTCAAGAGGCATGTGGAAGCTATGGGGATACGAGATTTGTCATATTAACTCACTTAGTGCAAGTGGGAGATTGTTAGACATGTATGCCCTAAGAAGTGAAAATGTAATATGTTTTTTGGAGACATTTTTATCAATAAAGAATTTATTTATTGTTAATATACCAAATCTTGTCCTCTCTACGTTCATATTTGTTGAATGTATGTTAAACAAATAATAGTCAGAGACTGTCTATCTAAACCTTTAAGAAATGGGCATATGATGGACAGATTATGCAAATGACACGATTCTTAAGGTGATGGTCTAAAACATAAGATCCACAATTGAGGGAATAAAGTTGGGTGCTTTATTCATGTAAAGATTGTTATGTTGTCTATATCTCTTTTGGGAGATAGTTTGTCTTGACCATTGGAGGTGGACTCCATGAATAGAAACATTGGCACGTTGTCATACGTGACGATGTATTGGATCGGGGCATAAAGTGAATTGATTTGGATTAATAATTCTGTCTTGACAAATCGATTCACTTTAGACAATCATTTGTATTGTATCTTAATCCTGAGATGAATAGTGGGCCCGTTGTCTTGACTTGTGTCTTTTGATGTATCAAAGGGTGACACCCACATCATAATAGTGGTATACATGCCGGTACATTGGAGGCATAACTCTTGATAGCGTAGACCTGTTATTCATAGATATGAAATCCATAGCACCTCATTATGAGTAGTGATATCCTCTTATATACGTAATCCTGTAATTGGAAAACTGGAGCGCTCAACCATTTGGATGCATAGGTGTAACCGAATGGTATACTGTCCTTGGATGGTAAGTTTTTCGATGGTGAGATAATGGAACGTAAGATAAAAATAATTTGGAAGGTAAGACAAAACTTGTCCTTAAGCCGATTATGGATAATCTTATGGAGATACGATACACTATGATATGTCATGGAGACTTAGCTATATGGGCTTCGTAATTCTATGTAGTTTGAGAGTGCAGCTCCAAGCTTTTAGTGGAGTAGCATTGGAGTTGATAATTATGAAATGTATATCTGAGATATTGGGTTTCATAATTATCAGGAGCTTGAACTATATAGGTCTATTTGGTCCCCTTTGTTAGCTCACAACATCCTGTAACGATACGGCGTTCTTTTTCAATAATTGGTTACTTATGTCAGATTTATCAGAATGGTTAAAATTCAAAAGAATGAAATAATTCATGTCTGTTTATCAGTTGAATTAAATTTTGTGATAAAATTGATTCAAGATAAACTTGTTGAATTATTGGAATCGGATAATTTTTGTCTGTTTATCGGTTAATTTAATTTTTGAATAAATTAGATCAAGATAAACTTATAGAATTATTAGGAATTCATTTATTTTTCTAGAGATAATCTAGATAAAGTTGTTTTAATTAGATAACTTCTCTATTGGGTTATTTGAATTAAAACTGAGACTTTATCCTGTAGAATCTCGGGTGGAAAATAAAAGATTAACTGGGATATTTTTCTGGCAGTTCGGCATGCCGATCCTTAAGTTCGGCCTACCGATGGGCAAGTTTGGCCTGCCGATTATGCAGTTCGGCCTGCCGATGTGCGAAGGATAAGATTATGCATTTTTACGTGGATTTTTTCAGATATTGATCCGAACTTGATTCTGATTTGAATTTTTGAGACCTAATCTGATAAGGACTAACCCTAGACCCAACCTCTATAAATACGGAGTAAGTCACAAGAGTTATTTAGATCAATTGAGAGATTAAGAATGATACTCTGTTGGTGAGAATCTGGAAACTCCCTAAGAGCTCTTGTTCACAAATCACGAACACTTGCTTTGGGTGCTCTCAATTGGTTGGAAGGAGAGTCACCTAGTGAAAGAGCTGTACGTGTGAGCTCACACTCACTCCGATCGTGGATAGAGAATAGCAAAGAAGACCAGTTGGTTGAGGCTTTTCTGAAACGTTACTTCTCTTCACGGATTGCGGGAGTTTTTCGGCATTCAAAGGTTAGTAAGATCTAGTTAATTTATGCATTGAGCATGTCAAACTTGTGTTTTGGAAAATACTCTGATATAAAACTTTTAAAATTCCACTGCGTACTATTTTTCCAACATTAGTTTCATAGTACATAATTTTTGTACTGCTTAACTTTTATATTGTATATTTCTATATTTCAATACAATATTTTACCTTGCATAATATTTTTGCTTCAAAAATTTGTTGCCACACATCCTGTAATCATTAAACTTTCAAGCTTATTTCTCCTTGCTTATTGACTAACTCTTAATCTTATATCATTCCTTCCTTGTATAGGATTATGGCATGATTTTTAAATCAAAAAATCTCATTTTTTACTTTTTTGGAATTTATCATGAAAATTGGATTTAAATGATAATCCTCGTGACACTTATATTGCTTAACTTAATTTTTAAATTTTATACATGTAATGAACTTTATAATTTCCCTGGTATTACAATCTACCGTCCTTTAATTTTTTTTGTTTTCATGTCGCTATCGCTACTTCATGGTTCCACTATAAAACCCTTGTAAGAGGTATGTTCCAATTTCCTATCATCTTTTCTTTTCATAACACCTCTCATTACCTCTTTCATTAGTAACCTTAATAAGAACTGAGTCCCCAACTTAGAACTCTAGGAATCCACGTCATTTATTAACATATTTCTTTTAGTCGTGGCACTACATTTTCCCTATGCAACTCTGACCTTTTAACTATTTAGCATAGTTTCCATCCGTCTATGGGTCTAGCATTCCATCCATAGAATGCTTTACTCAAAAATAAACTTCTTACTCATTATTGATACATGTTTCCCTAACCTTTAAACATGAAATAACCATCTCAATCAAGGTTGATGGTCATTGAAATCCTATAGTACATGACTGTGTAAGGGATATAAACTTAACTAGCTATCCTTCAAACAAAATGATTAAGCTTAATGAATGAACAATGGGCTTATTTGAGTTAATTATTCCATAATTACCTAAATCGTATTGTATCTTATTAGGAAAATTAGGTCCATCTGATTATAGAATCCATGATTTCTTGGTCCAATTCCTGCTCTAGATTCACATTTTTCTATTATTTCTCTTATAATGCATCCATCTTTAGCTCTCACCCTTCGTCCCATTGTGTTTTTGCTGACAAATGTGGCAACACCATTTACTTCCTTGGTTCTATGATGTGAATGGAATGCGGCATTTCAAAAGTTTCTTTTAAAATTTACTTATATGAATTAGTGAAACCATCAAGTTCTAATGCGTTCATGCTATGAAACTACACACAAAACTCATTCGTTTAAGCTATTAGAGTTATGCAAACTACCAAGCATACTAGCAGAGCTTTCGGTGGTACTAGTGGTTGGTGGTTCTAGTGAGCTAGCTACTCCCATGATCCTCGAATTCCTTGATTCCTATGCTCGACATCCTTCGCACGCGTTAGAAATGATGTTCATATGTTTGATGTTTGGCAGTAACATAGCCTATAAGTTGAATGTAACTAACATGGTAAGCACAAACACCACTGTCATAAGGCTTCTCCATTCTCATAGACCCCTTTTCCTCAGTACTAAAGTCACTTGAAAAGTCATTACTAATTATAGCTAAGCACTTACAAAGTCATTTGATGCTCGATTTAATCATTATTAATGCCATCATCATGTTCAAGATTCCCATCTGGTCCATTGTTAGCTTTTTAGCATGTCTCAACTCAGTTATAGAATGCTTGAGCTTTGGAAAAAATAGTGGGGTTGGCAAACTAATATCCGATTGCTCCTAGGCATTCCGTTGTTAGACTAGGTACCCTAAGGATTGAATGGTACAATAGTTTTTGGAGACATTTAACCAACAAAGAGTTTAATATTTTTCATATATAAAATATGTTCTCTTTATGTTCATTTATATTGAGTGTATGATAAGCAAACAAAAAGTCTAAGACTATCATTCTAAACCTTTAAGATCAGTATATGATTGACAAATTATGCAAAAGACATGAATCTTAAGGTTATAGTCTAAATATATAATGTCTGCAGTCAAGGAAATAAATTTATTAATGTTAAGATTTTTATGTTGTCTACATACCTGATGGGAGATGGCTTGTCTTAGTCATCGGAATTGGACTCCATGAGTAAAGACAATATATATTGCCATTGGTGATATTGTATTGGATTAGGACTAAAGATGAATTGATTTAGTTAATAATTCCATTTGAATTAATCAATTTACTTTAGACAATCATGTGTGTTATATATCTCAATCCTGAAATGAATCAATGGGTCCTATTTTTGACTTGTGTCTTTTGATGTACCAAAGGATGACATTATGAATTATATGAAGGTATGCATACTGGTACATTGGCGACATGACTTTTGAATGACGTAGACTCGTTATTCATAGAAATGGAATCATAGCTCTTTTATAGAGTTAATGATATTCTCTTTTAGGCATATCCTATAATTAGAAAACTAAAGCACTCAACCATTTTGATACGTATGTGTAACCAAATAAAATACTATTTGTATTGGTTATGAATAGTAAGTATTCTAATGGTGACATAATGGAAGATAAGAAAAATATAATTGGAAAGGTAAAACAAAATTTATCCTTAAGCCAATTATGAATATTCTATAGGGATGTTACACATTATGATATGTCATGAACGTACAACTTATTGAAGTTTCGCAATTTATATATAGTTCAAGAGTACAGTCCTAAGCTTTTAGTGGAATAGCTTTAGAGTTGATAATTATAAAATATACATGTCGGGAATATGTTATTTTATAATTATAGGAGCTTAGTCTAAAAGTCCATCGGGTCCTTTTTGCTAACTCACAATATTTCCTATAACAATATGGCATATTTTTTCGACATATTGATAACTTATGTTAATTTTTAAGATTAAGTTAAATTCGATTGATTGGGTTAAGTTAAATTCGATCGATTGGATTTAATAATTCATGTTAGTTTGTTAATTAAATTAATTTTTAGAATTAATATTTTATTTGAATATGGGATTATGTGTATATAACTATTTTAATCTAATAACTTCTGTATTGGATTATTTGAATTAAAACTGAGGCTCTATAAATGGTTCCCACGTTAAATAAAATAAGTAAAAATCTAATAGAGTCAGAACCGGTGGGTCAGGTGGCTTGCTAGAGACTTGAAAACCCTTGATAGGGCGATCAACCCCACTACAATAGGGGTGGTCGACCACCTCTACCAGATCAACAAAATGAATTTTATGGGTTTTTGCTATGAGATTTGGTTTTTGTCTAATTTAGAAGCCCAATCTGATAAGAAAAGATGCTCTACAAGCCTCTATAAATAGGAAATGTGTTCCTACACTTTCATATCATTATTAACCCTAAAGGAAGTCAATTGAGGGGTTTAAAGAGAGATTTTCTAGGGAGTGAAATTCTACTACTCTAAGAGATTATTGTTCAACACCTAGAACAATAATTCTGATTTTTCTCTTGTGATTGTAGGGAGAGTTAGCAAAGGAGAATTGAACGACGTGTGCCCACTCGCACTTCGATTGTGGAAAAGAGAATAGCAAAGAAGACCAGTTTGTTGAGATTCTTTCGGGCGTGATTCTCGGTAGCGATTCTATCAAACAATTTTTTGTTAGAAGTGTAGTTCTAATTCTAATAGGTATGTAAGATCTTTTATTAATTTTATTGTATATAGCATGTCTAACTCGTTTATAG
This sequence comes from Artocarpus heterophyllus, assembly GCA_025403435.1. Taxonomy (NCBI): domain Eukaryota; kingdom Viridiplantae; phylum Streptophyta; class Magnoliopsida; order Rosales; family Moraceae; genus Artocarpus; species Artocarpus heterophyllus. The sequence continues at coordinate 22,576,656 of CM046342.1, forward strand.
AAAAGAGTTTCTTTATTATTATTTTTTTAAATTCGCTTCGTACTCCTTTTCCAACAATTGGTATCAAAGACATGGTTTAACAGTGTTTTTAAAAAGTTTGTGGTTATGCTATGTACATAAATTATGTGATCTTTATCTCTCTTATGCTTTAATTAAATTTTTAGAAAGTTGGCACTCTAGGGTTTCTATATTATTTCATGTTGTCATGAGATTATATGGTGAATGTTTATTAATTAATTATTGCTAATTAAATTTTTGGTCTAATTATTATTTTAATTAATTTTTGTCAATTATAATTCCTTAGAGGTTAGAATGCGTATCTAGGTTTTTTATGTAATTAGATGACAATTTATGATCACCTTCTAGGGTTTGTTGTTTTATCTTTTAGAAATTTTGTAAGCCAGAAACAGTATAGGTTTTGGTTGTAAATTTCTATTAAATTATTAAATACGGATCTTGAAGATGGACATGATTATTAGTTTTTTTTTTTTTTGTGTTTATAAATTTTTCAAAAGTTTTTTGCTCGAATTGCCATTAAAATTAAAAAATACAAAATAATTAAGAAAATGTTTTTTCAAGTCTGGATTGCGACAAAATGATCGACCACCTTACACAGTGGGCAGTCGACCAGCCATGGCCAAAAAACCGTTCTCTTGGACAGAGCCAGTCGATTGGCCTTGTGTATGGCAGCCGACCATCAGATGGTAGAGAGCTATTTTTTATTATTTTGAGTTGTTTTTGTTTTTATGAGACTATTTGATAAAAACTTTGGAAATCTCATTATAACTAGAAAATAAAATTTCGATTTATATGATATTGAAATTAAAAACAGACGCCACATAGAGAAAGATACAATTGGAAGATGCAAGATGAAGAATCTATAAAGTATTTTAGTTAAAATTTCTATAATCTTTATTTTCTTTTATCTAGGATGGAATCATAATATTATGGTTATTTATTGTATTGCTTGTAGCTTTTCTTAATCCATTTCTTGTTAACTTTATAATGTGTTTTGCCATGCCATGTAGAAAAGGGATTGCCACTCATAAAAATTGTTTATGTATGTTAACATAAAATCTTGTTTTGTAAAATATTGAGTGGGAGAAAGTTATGGAAGAGAAGGCCTAAGGCCTCCATCATTGGTCCATATGTAACACATGATAGTTCCGATCCCTAGAAAGGAATGCATTATGTACCGGATTGGATCCGAAATCCGAAAGGATAATTTGCTCTAGCGTATTTTATCATTATTCACCCTAGACGACAATTATAAACCATGGATAAAGTAGTTGAAACGACGGTTAAACACTCAAATTAATTTTATTATTAACCTCCCCTAGGAGTTATGCTAATAAAATTAATGGCCAAAGAAAGCGATTAATAATATATGCAAGATTAGATGAGTCTTAGGTGGTATATACTAGTCAGATGGGATTCGTGTTTCTAATTGAACTTAGCCACTCTCCCCTAGGCGGCTTGTTGAATTTTGAGCTAGGAATTATCATTGTAAGGTTGTGATTTTTAAAGGTTTTGACACATAAACATAGTATATATGTTTGCTTATATGTTTGCATTATCTTACAAAATTATTAGTGTATATTTACTTATGTTTGATACATGAAACTTTATTATAGAACAAAAATGTCTAAAAAGGCATTATCGTCGATACTTGATAAAAATACTTCAAGTTGCAAGAATTATAAGGATTGGAAATAGAGCCTAAACATTGTCTTATCCTTTGAGAAACTGAAATTTGTCCTAACTATACCATGTCCTCCCGTGCCTATTGGCAAATCTACTAATAAACAAATTTAAGCATATGATTGCTGGAGGGATGCTGATGATCAGGCTTGCTACTATATCATGGCTAGCATGAACAACATGCTACAGGCTCAACATGAAGATTATGAAACTGCTAGGCAAATCATGGATAATCTTGAGGACTTGTTTAGAGGCCAAGCCTTAACAAAGCAGTAAGGGACTCTTCGGAAGCTTCTCAATTGTAAAAACCAAGGATATTTGTGAAGGATCAAATGATGTTGGTCATGTATTACCTTACTAAGGCTCAAACCTATAGAGCCAACATGCATGTTGAGTCAAAAATGACTATGGTTTTTGAAACTCTATATAAGGAGTTCATCTCATTTAAAACTTCATACAATTTGAGCAATAGATAGAATGTAACCTTAACTAAGTTAATGAAACAATTATAGGAGTTTGAAAACCTAATCAAAGAAGCTCCGGCTAGAGGCAAGATGAACTTAGTAGTTGCATATGGTTCCAACTCCAATGGAAATAAGCAAAAGACTAAGAACGTAAATCTTCTATTCTTGCAAAAGGCAAAGAAAAGAAGAAAAAGAAAAGGAACCTAAAGGAGTCAAAGTGCTTCTTGTGTAGGAAGATCAGGCACATCAAGAAGAATTTCAAGGGCTTCCTAGCTAAAGGAGGTAAATGTGAACGTTTGGTTGTTGAAACTTGTTTAGCTAAAGAATCAAGTGACACTTGGATCATAGATTCTAGAGCGACTAACCATGTTTGTGATTCTCTGTAGGGGTTCAAGGAAATGAGAAGTCTACTAAATGGGCATTTCACGTTACAGATGGGCCTATAGTGGTTGCTAAAGCAGTGGGAGATGTCCATTCTAATTTTTGATAGTTATAAGAATTTAGTTTTGAGAGATTTTTTTTTGTGTTACTAAACTTAAAAGGAATTTAATTTCTAATGCTTGTTTATTTACGGATTCTTATTTAGTTTCTTTTAATAATAAAGTTGTGATTTGTAAAAACAAAACTTTTATAGTGGATGGAAGTAAAACAACCTATATTTTATCAAACCTAAGATGGACTCACTAATCAACACTAAGATAAATGATAAGAAGACTTATCTTTGACACTTGCGATTAGGTCATATAAGCCTTGATAAGATTCAAAAGTTGATAACTGATGAACCTTTAAGCAGTTTAGAGGTGGAATCTATGCCATAATGTGGATCTTGTTTGGAGAGCAAAATAACCAAAAGACCATTTGAGACTAAGGGCAATCAGGTCGAAATGATTCTAGAACTTGTCATATTGATGTTTGTGGTCCCATGAACATTAAGGTGCGAGGACAGTACAAGTATCTCATTACTTTTGTTGATGACTACTAAGATATGGGTATATTTACCATATGTATCATAACTGCGAATCTTTTGACAAGTTCGAAAAGTTTCAAGTGGAAGCAAAGAAGCAATTAAGTAAGCCTATAAAATCACTTCGATTCGATCGAGGTGGTAAATACCTCTCCGATGAGTTCTTAGGAAATTTAATAGAGAATGGGATTTTATCCCAATTAATTGTGCCTAGCATTCCATAGCAGAATGGTGCAGCTGAGAGAAGAAGTAGGATCTTGTTGGGCGAGGTTAGGTGTTGGGTTTTGTTGGATTTTGTGATTCAAATAAGCAGCGAAAAATCAAAATTAATTCCCACAAACCCTCGCAGGATCTATGCAAATTGATTAGATTGATAAGAAAGTCATAGAATCTTATCAGGATGACAAAAATGGCAAGATTGCTAGAAGGAAGAGAGCGGGTTCACTCCGATGACACCCTAACTTGAGCTTTTTGTATTCGGGATCGGATTCAGACTTTGTTACTTAGAGCAACACCCTCTGTAGGTATCCACATGAATAGACTCTCTCAAAAATGAATTGGTGTGCTAGCACCCTTTCCTTGTGTTAAATGACTCTCTCTAATTTTAGGGTCTTTAATGTTTTGCCTTTTGTTCTTCTAATTTGGCCAGAAACCCTAAAATAGATATATATCTATTGACTTCGAGAACGGGTCAGATTTTAACTAGGATAAACTGTAATTCAAATATGATTCATAGAATCTAGACAATGTCAGATTTAATGAACCTAGACATCTAGTACATCAAATTTGGACATTATCAAGTTCATTGAACCTAGACATAGTAAACCCAAAATTCATTTTTGGTCTGTTCTAAGTGTACGACCCTGTAGGTTCACATAACGTTGGTAGTGGGCTTGAAATTCTATTTCTAGCCCATAAATCATAAGCAGCCTCTAGCAAGACATTATGATTACCCAAGTTATGCGATGTCAATAATCCAACATAGCCCAATATACAATAAGTATTAAAGTCCTTTTGTCACTAGATACCTTCATTGAACATAAAGCATGGTTTATGTCATCCTTATACTATTCAATCATATTATTTCTCGATCTTAAGTAGACTGATATTGATAACCCTTATCGATACATTCCAGTATAACCACATATTTTTCTTCAGTCTAACTTACCGAGGAGCCCATAGATATCTGTAACACCCGCCATTTTTTATGTAACGATTAATGATTGATATATAACGATGTTAAGTAATTTCTTTATGATACTGACCATTTTATTTTAAGTATGATGACAAGTGACGGCCTCGTGGGATCGATGTGCTCGGGATGTTCATGTCAAAAATGATGATAAGCTTAAAGTATTTATTGTTTTTTTAGAGTTTTCAACTTGCCCTAAACTTATAATCTTTATAATGCTCTAGAGTTATTTATGCCCTAAAGTTAAATTATTTATGATGACATGAATGTTGTTGTATATTTTCTTATTTTTATAGTGTTAATGATGTCATGATAATTACTTGTGTAATAATATTTTTGGGTCATAGAGTAAATATTATTGTTGTGTATAAATAATTTTGTATTATAATTATATTATATTACATTATTATATTATATAATATTATACTATATTATATTATAATAATATATAACAATATTATTATTTATATTATAACATATTTATATTATATTATATTATATTACATATGTATATATGTTTATATTTAAAAGAAAAAAAAAAAGAAACAGCAGCTATAGCCGTGCAAAAAAAAAAAAAAGAAGAAAAAAAAAGAAAAAAAGAAAGAAAAAAGAAAAAAAAAAGAAACTGAATTAGATTAGGATTATGGTTTTTCTACACTTATCTAATCTCTTCTCTCTCATAGACCTATAAATATACCTCTAAGCCATCAAAGTCTTCATTCTCTAAATTTCTAGCCAAAGAAAATTCTCTCTCTCTAAATTTCTAGACACACTCTATTTTTTCTCCATGTTTTCTTCCCTTATCTCCCTTATTTTCTGCAAACAATTGATTGAAATATTGGGTTTTCACTTAGATAAATTCAAGGGAATTGCAATGAATCATTTTGGAGGTAAGAAACTCATTCTAGACTAGTGCTGAAATTTTGTTTCCTTTGTAATCCGACCCCCATAACTTTGTCTACAAATTTTCGTTTGCTCTGAAATTTTAGTATGATGTTTATGTATGTGTTATGTGATATTCCTCAAAATTTCATGTTATTTGGAATTTTTTATGCTGAGATATTAAATTTCATTATCTACCACTCATGGCCAAACTGTTGCTGATTGGTATTTTGCACAAAAGTATAGTCCATGTTTAAGGGGCAAACGACCTTTGATTTGAACAAAATTTTACAAAGATATTCATGCATATGTTAAGTTATGATCTGGAAAATTTCATAGTTATTTGATGAATATTTTATGAGTTCTTGAATTTTCTTTAAGATAAGTTTTTATAGCTGTCTATTCAGTGAATTCGGTGCTTCTTGTTTATGTGACCTATTTGTATAGCTAAACAAATTTATTTGCTAATGAGACTTTTTGTGGTGCTGTATATATATGTTATTAGGTTGTCATAAAAACTTTAGGGTTAAAGTAATTTTATTTTAATTATTGGAATTTTGTGATCGTGTGTTGCCCACTGCTTTAGATAATTAGAGTTTGTTTGGTCTCTGAATTCTAATGCATGTTTTAAACTGTTGAAAATTTATTTGAAGCTAATTTTTTGACATGTTATAGTTTTGGTGTATTGTGTTAGTATTAGAATTATTATTATTATCATAAAGATTCTTTTATTGTATGTATTTCATGTCAATTGGTGATTGAAAAGAGTTAATGATTTAGTTGTTTTGATTAACTTCTCATTAAACTCTAGATTGGAGATATCATATATTTTCATATTTTATTATATAGATCTTTATAAGTATATATTTATTATCAATTGGTATCATGTTAATTAGGTGTTTATAATTTTAATTGAGGTTTTATTGACTTATTAATTGATATTGAATTTTTTTGATGCCCTAAGTTTGCTTTTCATACAAACATCTAACAACCACCGTGTTTCAGTAATTTTGATTCTGTATTGCTCTGTTTATATTTTTCTTTTATTTTTCTTAAATATAAGACATCTTAAGCTTTTGTTTGGCTTCTGAATCGCTTGAATTGGAGTTTTCTTTAAATAGTTATGTTTTTTGAAATTGACCCTAAAAGCTGTACAGTTTTACACAGACCTGAAATTTAGATTGAATGTCGAGGACTTTTTCTTCATGTAAATTATTGTCAAAATATGTATGTGATATATTAAACTCTTTGTTTTTTAGTCTAGTTTCTAATGCCACTGGTTTTGACTGATTTGGAATTAAGATGAAATTATTATGAATTTTTAAGTGAATAAAGGTCATTCTGCCTACTTTTGAGAATTATGCCCTAGGTTCATAAATTGTGATTTTGTGCTTTTTGATATTATTACGTGATAAGGTGATGTTTAATGATAGTATGAGATGTTTATATATTGCTAATAGTATTGTTAATGACTTATGGTTAATATAAATGTTTGACATAAACACTTCAAAAGGCGAGCACACCGAGAACCGCAGCAACGTCACCTAAGTTAAGGTTTAGTAAGCAAGCAAGACAAGTAAGTACATTCTCACCTGCAACATGATAAAAGTTTATGAAAAGGTTTTGAGAACATGTTTTATGATGAATCTTAAGTTTGTTTTTATGTATGGTTTTTCTTATGAAAACTCTTATTGCAACAAGAAAGTTTAACAGATGTTTCAATGATAAGGTATGTGAAAAGTATATCTATATATATGTATCACTTAATTAAGTGTTGCACACCCTATGTTTATATTTATGTTTATGATGTGCCGAAGGTTGGACTTATCATGTTTGGTTTGGGATTAGCTACCCCTCTCCTCTCATGACGGCGCGCCTATGATGATGATGTTTATGGTGCAAGACTTGGGCCACCAAAGATAAAATGAATGAAGTTTTTAATATGATAATGATAATGAAAGATATGTTCTATATGAAACTGTGCCAAGTACACTATTATGTTAATGATGATTATGGTTATGATGTTTTATAAAGGTATTCATAAAATGTTTTATGTTGTTAGATAAAAAAAAAAGTGTACTTACTAAGCTTTTGCTTACTTTGTTTATAATCATGTTGAAGATAAAGGTAAAAGGACCATGGAATAGGTGGAGGGCGAAGACGGGCGTGTGGGCTAAGAATGATGGATTGGAAACGGAAGAACGCCAAGAAAGGAAAAATTTTTTTAAACTATGTTTTTATTTCTTTGAATGCTTAAATTTCTGCACTATTAAGTAAAAAGACTTGTTTTACATTTATTTTGATTTTGCAGAAGTTTGAACTACCAAACTTTTTAAACAGATTTTAAAGTTTGTTTTAAAATTTTATTTGAATTATGGTTTTGTTAATTTGGCATTAATAAACTATTAAAAAAAAGATTTGAAATATTTGGAATATATATTTTTTTAAAAAAAATTGTATGCATGGACCTGGGACATGTTTATCAAATTGTGTTTAAATTTAAATAGTTTATCTTAAAAATAATGATAACAAGGATGAAAGTAACGAAATCTGTGATGTCCATAAGGAGGCATCACAATATCCTCTTTCTCATAATAAATGAGGGACAAATTCCTTCTTAATCACTCACATTCCTCACATGATTTACTCTATATCCAACAACAATCCAGTCCATCATCCTATTAAAGATTGTTAGACATGTATGCCCTACGGAGTAAAAATACAATAAGTTTTTGGAAACATTTTTATCAATAAAGAATTTATTCATTATTAATATACCAATCTTGTCCTCTTTACATTCGTATTTGTTGAATGTATGTTAAGCAAACAATAGTATGAGACTGTCGGTCTAAACCTTTAAGAATTGGGCATATGATGGACAGATTATGCAAATGACATGATTCTTAAGGTGACGGTCTAAATCATAAGATCCGCAATCGAGGGAATAAAGTTGGGCACTTTATTCATGTAAAGATTGTTATGTTATCTATATCCTTATTGGGAGATGGTTTGTCTTGACCATCGGAGGTGGAATCCATGAATACAAACATTGGCAAGTTGTTATAGGTGACGATGTGTTCGATCGGGACATAAAGTGAATTGATTTGGATTAATAATTTTGTCTTGACAAATCGATTCACTTTAGACAATCATTTGTATTGTATCTTAATCCGGAGATGAATAGTGGGCCCGCTGTCTTGACTTGTATCTTTTGATGTACCAAAGGGTGACACCCATATCTTAATAGTAGTATACATGCCGGTATGTTGGAGGCATGACTCATGATAGCGTAGACCTGTTATTCATAAATATGGAATCCATAGCTCCTCTTCAAGAGTAGTGATATCCTCTTATATGCGTTATCTTGTAATTGAAAAACTCGAGCGCTCAACCATTTGGATACATAGGTGTAACCGATTGGTATACTGTCTTAGGATGGTAAGTTTTCCAATGGTGAGATAATGGAACGGAAGATAAAAATAATTGGAAAGGTAAGACAGAACTTGTCCATAAGCTAATTATGGATAATCCTACGGGGATACGATACATTATGATATGTTATGGAGACTTAGCTATACGGGCTTCGTAATTCTATGCAATTTGAGAGAGCAACTTCAAGCTTTTAGTGGAGTAGCGTTAGAGTTGATAATTATGAAATGTATATCTGGGATATTAGGTTTCGTAATTATCGAGAGCTTGAACTATATAGGTCCATTTGGTCCCCTTTGTTAGCTCACAACATCCTGTAACGATACGGCGTGCATTTTCAATAATTGGTGACTTATGTTAGATTTATTGGATTAGTTGAAATTTTGGAAGAATCAGATCATTCATGTCTATTTATCGGTTGAATTAATTTTGTGATAAAATTGATTCAAGATGAACTTGTAGAATCAGATAAACTTGTAGATAAATTAATTCAATTGAGAGATTAAGAGTGATACTCTGCTGGTGAAAATCTGAAAACTCCCTGAGAGCTTTTATTCATAAATCACAAACACTTGCTTTGGGTTTTCTCAATTGGTTGGAAGGGGAGTCACCTAGAGAAAGTGCTATACGTGTGAGCTCGCACTCACTCCGATCATGGATAGAGAATAGCAAAGAAGTCTAGTTGGTTGAGGCTCTTCTGGAACGTTACTTCTCTTCACTGATTGTAGGAGTTATTCGGCATTCAAATGTTAGTAAGATTTGGTTAATTTATGCATAGAGCATGTCAAACTTGTGTTTAAGAAAATACTATGATATAAAATTTTAAAATTTCACTGCATACTATTTTTCCAACAATTGGTATCAGTGCTATAGTTTTTACATAAATTTACAAGTTTGTGATCATGTTATATGTATAAATTTTGTGATCTTGATCTCCCCTATGCTTGAATTTAATTTTATGGAGAGTTAGCACTCTAGGTTTCTATATATTTTATATGTTATCATGGATTATGTGGTGAATGTTCATTAATTAATTATGGTTGATTAAATGGTTATTTAATTATTAATTAATTAATTAATTTATACCAGTTATGGTTCCTTAGAGGTTAGAATGTGTATCTAAGTTTTTCATGTAATTAAATGGCGGACTATCATCTCCGTCTAGGAATTATAATTTATTTTAAATTTGTAAGAATTTTGTAATTAAATAATTATTCGAGACAGATCTAGACGATGGATGATGACATTCCTAGGTATTTCCTGAGTCTCTAATTTTATGTTTTTGAATTATTGAAAATAAAATTGATAAATTGCATTAAAAATTATATTTTTTGGAATGGGTGATTTCTGCTCGATCGGCATGCCGAACCTTCCAGTTCAGCAGGCCGATGGTCGCAGATCGACAGGGCAGATGTAAGGTTCAGTAGGTCGACAGCGGAGCAAAAATCAGGTGGCTCTGGCGGCAGGCTGAACTTCTAGTTCGGTAGCCGATCTGTCATGCATCGACAGGCCAATCTAAAGATCAATAGGTCGATGGGTCATGACTGATAGGCCGATCACCCAAATCGGCTTGCCGTTAGAGAATTAGAAAGTTTTCCAAAAAATGTGTAGTTTTTCAATACAATTTTAATTTTATTTTTGGGACAATTCCAAGAAACATTAAATTTGAATATGACTGAAAATATGAAGTATTCAATTCATACGGGATTGAAGACTTAAAGATGGGCATTACGTGAAGAAGGATATTGCTTAGAGATTCAAGGATGAAGAATCAATAATATGTCTCGATTACTCTCTTGTAATCTTTGTTTTCTATTCTCTAGGGTGGAACCACAATATTATGATTATTTATTATTTTGCTTATTGCTTGCTTGATTGCTTTGCTTGTCTGCGTTATAATATGATTTGCCATGTATATTGATAACATGTCATATAGAATAGGGAGTGCCGCTCATATTCAAATAAAACCTTGATTTCAAAGGATTGAGAGGGAGAAGGTTTTTGAAGAGAGGACCTATGGCCTCCATCGTTGGTCCATAGGAAGAACATGGTGGTCCCAACCCCTAAGAAGGGATTTCTATCATGTACCAGATTGGATCTCTGAGAGGATAAGGTATTTTAGCATGATTTATGGTTGCACACCCCCAGGTGGTGATTATAAATCATGGATAAAATATTGAAATGATGGTTATACACTCACGTTAATTTTATTATTAACCTCCCCTAGGAGCTCTGTCAATAAAATTAATGGCCAAAGAAACGATTATTAATATATGCTGGATCATACGGGTCCTGGATGGCATATATCAATCAGGAGGGGATCCGTGTTCCTGATTGAATTTGGCATGACTCCCCTAGGAGCTTGTTGAATTATGAGGTGGGAATTATCGTTGTAAGGTCGTGATATTGTCAAGGTTTTGACACATAAACACATTTGTATGTTTTTACATGATTGTGTTATCTTACTAAATTATTATTATATGTTTGCTTATGTTTGGTGTATGATTTTTTATTGTAAATTAAAAATGTATAAAAACTTTTTATCTTCGATACTTGACAAAAACCTATTAACCAGAGAGAATTATAATGATTGGAAATGAAACCTAGATATCATCCTTTCCTTTGAGAAACTAAAATTTGTGCTGACAACCCCTTGTCCTCCTAAGCCTACGGGAGACTCCACTAATGAGCAATTCTAAGCATACGATCATTGGAAAGATGCAAACGATCAGGCCCACTGCTATGTTATGGCTAGCATGAATAATGTGTTGCAGGCTCAACATCAAGATTATGAGACTGCGAAGCAGATCTTGGATAATCTTGAGGATATGTTTGGAGGCCAGGCCATAACAAAGCAGCAAGGGGTGCTTTGGAAACTTCTTAATTGTAAGCAGAGGCTGGGGACATCTGTAACGGAGCACATGATGTTGGTCATGGATTACCTCACTGAGGCTCAAACCAATGGAGCTGACATCGATGCTGAAACTCAGATGACTATGGTCTTTGAGAGTCCATCAAAGGAATTTATTCCATTTAGAGCTACTTTTATTTTGTGCAATAGGCGGGATATGGCCTTAACAAAATTGATGAAACAATTACAGGAGTTCTAACTATTGATCAGGGAGTCTCCTGCGAGTGGAGAGGCCAACATGGTAGCTGCTTCTGGTTCCAATCCTAGCTCTGGGAATGAAAAAAATTAACGGGCTAAGAACAGGAGGTCTTCTATTCCAGCTAGCACCAAGAGCAAGAAAAAGAAGAAGAAGAACCCGAAGAAGCTTAAGTGCTTCTTCTATGGAAAGGTCGGGCACATCAAGAAGCATTGCAATAACTTCCTTTCCAAAGGAGGTAGGTGTGATCTTCTGTATTTAGAAACTTGTTTAGTTGAGGAATCTAGTGACATTTGGGTCATAGATTCTGGTGCAACTAATCATGTTTGTGTTTCTCTACAGGGGTTTAAAGAAATGAAAAGTCTCTGCATGAAGACTTCACGCTTCGGATGGGCGATGGATCCTCAGTCTTAGCAGAGTCTGTGGGAGACGTCCATCTTTATTTTGACAATTATAGGAATTTAATTTTGCAAGATTGTTTTTATGTTCCTAAATTTAAAAGGAATTTAATTTTTGTAGCTTGTTTATTTAAAGACTCCTATTTGGTTTCTTTTAATGATAAAGTGGTGATTTGTAAAAACAAATCTTTTATCTGTTCTAGATGGATGTAAAATAATCTATATTTTATCAGACCTAAGATGGACTTGCTGCTTAATGTTGAGATGAATGATAATAACTCTAAAAGACTTAAAACTTCTCACTCTAATAAGATTTATCTTTGGCATTTGCACTTTGGTCATATTAACCTAAATAGGATTCAAAGGTTGGTAAGGGATGGACCTTTAAGTCACTTAAAGGTGGAATCTATACCTAAATGTGAATCTTGTTTGGAGGATAAAATGACCAAAAGACCATTCGGGTCTAAGGGCAATGGGGCCGAAGGGGTTCTAGAACTTATGTATAGTGATGTTTGCGGACCAATGAACATCCGGGCACGAGAAGGGTATAAGTACTTCGTCACTTTTATTGACGATTACTCAAGATATAGGTATGTGTACCTGATGCACCACAAAAGCAAAACTTTTGACGAGTTCGGGGAGTTTCAGGCTGAAGTGGAAAAGCAACTGGGTAAAGGCACTCCGATCTGATCGAGGTGGAGAATACCTTTCTGATGAGTTCTTGGGACACTTATTAGAGAATGAGATTTTATCCTATTTAACTGCGCCGGGCACTCGGTAGCAGAATGGCATAGTAGAGAGAAGGAATAGGACTTTATTGGATATGGTCAGGTCTATTATGAGTTATTCATCATTACCTTTATCCTTTTGGGGATATGCACTATAAACCGCATGTTATCTTTTGAACAATGTGCCTTCAAAATCAGTCCCTGAAACTCCTCACAAGTTGCGGATAGGTAGGAAGACATCCTTAAACCATATTCGCATATGGGGATGTCTAGCTCATGTCCTGTTTAAGGATGCGAATAAGTTGGAAGCACGTTCAGAAGTTTGCATATTTATAGGATATCCAAAAAAGAATAAAGGGGTTATTTCTATAACCCAAAGGAAAATAAAGTTGTGGTTTCTACTAATGCAGCTTTCCTTGAGGAGAGTTATATGGACGACTTTAAGCCTCGAAGAAAAGTGGTGCTTGAGGAGTTAAGGAGTGATCCGATCACTCCGAGGTTCCAAATAAGACCATTTCAATCAGTGTAGACAAACCAAACAAACCTGAACAACAACTTAAGGGGCTTCGGCATAATGGGAGGATCGGGCATCAACCTAAAAGGAATATGTTCAATGGGGAAGTCTTTTTGGCTAAACTGGATAAACATGACAGGGATCCTTATACGTACGCAGACGCTATAGAGGATGTTGATTCGAAACTCTGGATAGAGGCCATGAACATAGAGATGAAGTCTATAGAAACTAATCAGGTTTGGGAGCTTGTAGATCTTCCTGAAGGGGTAAAACCCATAGGGTGTAAGTGGATCTACAAAAGAAAAAGAGGAGTGGATGGAAAGGTCGAAACCTTTAAGGCTAGACTGGTAGCTAAGGGTTATACATAAAAGGAAGGAATCGATTATGAGGAAACCTTTTCGCCTGTAGCCATGCTCTAAATCCATCCGGATTCTCTTGTCCATAGCTGCCGCTCTCGGCTACGAGATTTGGTAGATGGATGTCAAGATGGCTTTTCTAAATGGCTATCTTGATGAGTCCATTTATATGGAACAACCAGACGTATTCAAGGTCAAGATTCCAGAGGGTAAGGTTTGTAAGTTGCTAAAGTCAATTAATGGACTTAAGTAGACTTCTCGTTCTTGGAATATAAGATTTGATCTGGTGATCAAAGTTGTTTTTATTATTTTAGTGACTTCTAATTGTTTTAAATTGTTATTTTGAATTTTAAAACAAAACAATTTACTAAATACCAAATATGTCCCATTTGAAAACGATGTGCTGTACACGGTTTTCTTGCAGCAAAACTGTCATCCTTTCTCTATTTATTTTCCCCTCTCCCTCTCTTCCTCTCATTCACTCTCTCTTAGCTCTCTCTCTCTCTCCCGTGCATCTCTCTCTCTCACTCTATGTCTTCCTCTCTCTCTCATTTTCTCTCAAAATCTTCGAGTTAAATCGAGCCCCAAGCTTCGAGTTAGTGGATTGGAGGCTTGGGAACGTGATTGAGCAATTGAAAACACAATTCAAAGCTTCAATTCTAGGTTAAATTTCAAAACTTTTTCAATTTTTCTTGCATTTTGAAATTTAAGCTTATTTGAACATAAAAAACCTTTGATCTAAGTTAGAGGAACTTAAAACAACTAGGATCTAAGCTTTGTTTAAAGAAAACTGGATACGAATCAAGATTTTTCATTTTTCTCTATTTTTGGATTTTCTTGGATTTTGTGTGTGAATCTTGTTTAAATGAGTTTAAAAGTGTCCTATTATGTTTTTCTATCATCTATGATTGATTTCTATGCCTAAGAATTGAGAAAAACAGGTTAAAATGAAGATTTGGACATGGGGTGGCTAAGAACCCGTGGCTAGAAAATTTTGGAATTTTTTAGTTCGGCAGGCCGGATTCATCCGTCCAACAGGCCCAGCCTAAAAAAAGTTCAGCCGACCGGACTTGGTCTTTCGGCAGGCTGAACTACAGTTCCATCGGCCAAACCAGGGTGACCAGCAGGCCAACCAAACAAGGACAAAATTTGTGATTTTTCATTTGTTTTTACTGTTTTGAACCCTGATTGAAATTTCAACTTTATAAAATGATTCTATAAATACAAATGGCACACTAGGACACCATGAAATAGTTTAGCAATGTAGAATGTCTTAAACTAGATACTAATAGACCTAGTTTCTATTTAAGGTCGTTTGTGGTTCTATGGAGCTAACATATAGCAGACCGAAATTACGGTGTGGGACACCAGCACGGGTATTGAGGTAGACTTCTACCCTTTTCCTTTGGTAAACCAATTTCAAATGATTTTAGTCTTAAAAAGGGTTTTTATCAAAATGATTTCAACAGTTGATTGAAAATGGAATTTTTATCGGTCATTTTTATAACCGTGGATTGAGATGTATTTTGTAATGATCCCCATAATGAATAGAAATGGAAATATCTGGTAAATGGGTTTTAAATAATAACAGAAATGAATATAAGGACATGATGCCATATCAAAGATCAGGTCGTGTAGTGTGCGACCTTGGGGGCAAGTCCCGAAACCCAACTGGGCCACTACGGTGGTGTTATACACATGGTATGCCTAGGAAAAGAAAATAATGTTCTTTCTGGTCAACCAATAAACTGTTTTGGGTAAGATTGGTTTTATTTAACCTTATTTATTCAATTCTTTTCTTAAGTGATTTCTTGATTAATGATATTTTCTTTTAAAATTTAATGATTCTTGAAATATAGTCCTACTGAGCCTTTCACTTATATTTTATTTTTTTTTAAACTTCCCCCCCTTCTAGGTGGATTTCAGCTTAGGTTCAGGGAGGATTCTACAGAAAGGACTTAGGAGCAGTAGAAAGACCCAGTGTGTTGTTTAAATTATAATATCAAGGCATGTAACATTTTAACTTTCTCTTTACTTGGACCGTGGTTGTATTATTATATTGTCACTGCTATGTATTTGCACAAGTTATGGGTCAGTGGGACCCATACTCGCATCTTTTATTACTTTATTACTTACTTATTTTAATATTCTCATCTGTTTAGTGATTAAAAATGCTTGTCTCAAAAAGGGTTTTAAAAATTCCCACATTTTCATAATTAATTTAAAAACTTAAGCTTGTGTTTTAATTAAATTTTCATTTAATTAACTTACATAGCCCACCACGTCACCTCCTGTACTGCGGGTCATGACTGAATGGTATCAGAACTCAAGGTTATGAACCTTGGGAATTATGCACACATAAGTACGACAATGATATACCACTGACAGTCCAAATTTTGTTTTCAGAAGTGAGAGAATGGCACCTAGACGACGTTCGACAACTGACGTCGAGTTTGGAAATGATGAGAGCCATGTTTACAGCATTTCGATAGATAGCGGCCAAGGCTTGGCCAGAGGATTTTGATGTTAGTCATCGACACACGTATTTTAAGGAATTTTGACGTGCGTCTATACCGACTTTCGACGAGAATAGGGACCTGTAAGTGGCCGAGTATTGGTTAGATTCGATCATGAAGCACTCGGATACTCTTGGTGTGCCAGGAAAATATCGTGTGGAGTTTATGGCATATAAATTTGAAGGTGGCGCCAACGCCTGGTGGAAGCAAGCTAAATGCTTAGAACGTAACGGTAACATTAGTTGGGACAGGTTCAAGGAGTTGTTCTATGATCGATATTTTCCGCAAGGGTATAGAGACCAGAAGGCAGCTGAATTCTATAGGTTGCAGCAGGGTGACTTGTCAATTTGGGAATACGAGGCAATGTTTAATGAGCTAGCCAGGTTTGCTCTATCGGTAGTGGTAATCGAAACACGAGAAATGTATTAAGTTTTAGGAAGGACTCAAGGCTCCCATTTGACGACAGGTGGTTGCCCTACAACTCAGGAATTTTAGAGACCTTGTGTCACCAGCAATATCAGTAGAAAATGATTATACGCAGTATTGTGAGGATCGAGCCAAGACGTTAGGTGGGCCCCAAATGAGCGGTACAAGGAGTACCAGTAGTCATCCAACTCTAGGAAAGAACAAACAGGGTGGTGTGAACAGTGGTAGCAGTAGTTCATCAAGTAGCGGGCGCAGCAACCCCTACAGTTTTTTCATTGTCATTATTGCAAGCAGCTAGGACACATCAAGAGGAATTGTCCAATCAAGAGCGCTCGTCTAGGATCTCAGACCGGAGAAGGAGCCAGTCGTCAACCTCAGCATCTACCTCCGCCTCAGCAATTTTTGCAATCGTAGTTTCCTCAATTCTCTTTCCAGCAACAGCCATATTCAACGCAAGGACAGCAGCCATAGAATTTCTAGCCCAACGTCCCTTAGTATCAAGCGCCGAGTATAGCTAGTGTACAATAGCCTCCATCACAGCAGTATCGGTCGAATAATCCAGGACCTAGCAATGCTGATAGAGGAAAAGAAAAAGCTCCAGTTCAGGTTCATACGATGGTGATGGAAAGTTCAGATGTCTAGACCAGTAATGCGATTGTCGATAGTACGATCCTAATTTCTCAATCCTTAGCTTATGTTTTATTTGATACAGGTGCCACTCATTCTCTCATTTTGAGTTCCTTTGTACATGCCTTGGGATTAGAGATAGAAGAGTTTGATGAACCCCTAGTTATAGCTTCACCCTTGGGGCGGGTGTGTGTGAATTGTGTATGTAAAGCTTGTAAAATAAAGATCGGGGATGAGATTTTGAAAAGTGATTTGATTGTACTCCTCATGAGATCATATAATGTAATCCTAGGGATGGCGTGGTTGTCCAAGTATAATGCAGTTGTAGACTACCAGCTTAGAAAAGTGACCCTAGTGTTTGATATGGGGACGAGGATCACTTACTAGGGTGGTGGTGATCGATTAATGAGTGAGTGTCTCATGAAAACATGTCTTGGAGGGCGGAAGAACCTAGCTTGCTATGCCTTCTTTATGAACCTAGAGATAGAGCCCTATGCTCTGAGAAGATATGCAGCAATCCTAGTGGTTGATGAGTATGAAGATGTCTTCCCCGACGAGTTGCCAGGATTACCACCGCATCAGGAAATCGAATTTGGTATTGAGTTGCTTCCAGGAATAACATCAATTTCAGTAGCACCTTATCGGATGGAGCCAGCAGAAATGAAAGAATTAAGAAAGCAACTTCATGAGCTTGCTGATAAGGGGTATATTCAAAATAGTACATCATCGTGGGGAGCACCAGTTTTGTTCGCTAAGAAACATGATGGGACTCTCAGGTTGTGTGTAGATTATCGACAGCTGAATAGGGTCACGGTGAAGAATAAGTATCCTTTGCCCAAGATTGATGAGTTGTTCGACCAGTTGGGAGGTTCGTGATACTTCTCAAAGATTGATTTGCGGTCGAGATACCATCAGCTCAGGATAAAGGAGGAAGATATTCCCAAGACAGCTTTCAGGACCCAGTATGGAAACTTTGAGTTTCTGGTGATGCTGTTTGGGTTGACAAATGCCCCAGTAGCTTTCATGGATTTGATGAACAGGATATTCAGGCCTTATCTGGATCAGTTCATGAACGTGTTCATCGATAATATTCTAGTGTATTCTAAGACTTGGGAGGAGCATGAGCAGCATCTTGGATCGTGCTTCAGACTCTATGGGAGCACCAGTTGTATGCCAAGAAAGAAAAGTGTGAGTTTTGGTTAACAAAAGTTAAGTTTCTTGGTCATGTCATCTCTGAGCATGGTATTTCAGTGGATCTGTCCAAGATAGAAGCCATAGTGGAATGGGAACGACCGAGGAATGTAGCAAAAATCTGTAGTTTCTTGGGTCTTGCAGGGTACTACAGAAAATTTGTAAAGGATTTCTCGAAGATTGCAGCACCGTTGACAAGATTGATCAAGAAAAACATCAAGTTTGAGTGGGATGAAGAATGTGAGCTCGCTTTTCAGGAATTAAAGAATCAGTTGACTTCAGCCTCAGTATTGGTTATTCCCAACAGTGATGAGTCATACGAGGTTTATACATATGCTTTAGGGCACGGACTTGGGTGCATGTTGATGCAACATGGACGCGTTGTGGCGTATGGATCGAGGCAGCTATGACCTCACGAGCGGAATTATCCTACTCACAATTTGGAGCTCGCAGTGGTGATTCACGCGCTGAAGATCTGGAGGTGTTATTTGTATGGGGTGACATTTTAGGTTTTCTCCGATCATAAAAGCTTGAGGCATTTGTTCACTCAAACGGATCTTAACTTGAGGCAGCGAAGGTGGATGGAGTACATGGAGAAATATTATTTCACGTTGCAGTACCATCCTAGGAGAGCTAATGTAATCGCAGATGCGCTTAGCAGGAAGTCTTTAGGAATTCTCACTTGTTTGGCTCTTGAAGATTGGAAAAGAGATGCAACAGTGAGTGAGTATGAAGTATAGTATTATAAAGACTATGATCGAGCTTCGGTGTACCATATGGAGACGACCCCGACTCTTGTTCAAATGGTGGAACAGAATCAGTGGTAGGACCAGCATCTGCAGGAAATCTAGACACAGATTCAGGACGGAGAGCAATTTGAAGAATGGAGGATTCATGCAGATGGATCGTTGTACTTCCACGAGCACCTAGCAGTTCTAGCTATCACAGAGGTGACAAAAGCCGTTATGGATGAAGCCCACAAGTCTCGGTTCGCCATTCATCTGAGGAGTACAAAGATGTATTGTGATTTAAAAAGGCAATATTGGTGGAGAGGTATGAAGAAGGACATCCGGGAATATGTGGCCAAGTGTAGGACGTGTCTTCAGGAGAATGCCGAGCATCAAAAGCCTGCAGGTCAGCTTCAGCCGCTTCCTATTCTAGGGTGGAAATGGGAGCATGTGACGATGGTTTTCTTACCAATTTGTCGAGGATGGAGCAAAGGCACGATGCAATTTGGGTTGTGGTCAACAGGTTAACGAAATTGACGCATTTTATCTCGTTTAGGTCGACATATTCAAGAAAGGTCCTTGGAGAATTGTATCTACAAGTGTAACACCCACCTATTTTTATGTAACAGATCACGTTAAGTTAGTAACGACGTTAAGAAAATTTTTATAATAATTTATGTTATATGTTATGATATATGATTTAAATGTTACTAACTTTTTATGTCAAGTTCTATGACAGGTGATGACCGCATGGAATTGTTGTGCTCAAGTGTTCATGTTAATCTTAATATATGCTTAATTATGATGCAATGATGATTTTAATGTATTAATGTATGGTATTCAAAGACAGTTCGGTAGGCTAAACTTTCAAGTTCGGCAGGCCGAAAAGTCTGCCAAAGATCGACAGGCCGAAGAGGAGAATCGACAGGCTGAAGACAGTTGACGATCAGTCAGCAGAAATCTCTCCAAATTTATGGTTGAGATGATTACATTAAGTGGGTGATTTATTGTGATTAATTGCCATAATAATGGAATAATTCTATCAGTTAAGGAAAAAAAAGGTTTGACTTCGCATTGATTAGTATTATTTTAAATGGTTTCCTATTTTTTAGAGGGCAAAAATATGGTAAGTGAGATTAAAGTTTTGACTTTCCCTCTATGCTCTCCTTCCTCCACGACAATTAACCACCATTTGAGTCAGAAAATTTCTGACTTAATGAAGGGTTTTGACTCTTCTTCTTTGTACGTTATGCTCATTAACATTACGTTAAAAAATTTTATCGTTCTTTTCCCCATTTTTCTCTCATCTTCTCACATTTCCTCTCATTCATTTCTTCTTCTTCTTCTTCTTCTCTTCTCCACGAATTTCATCCTTCTTCCTCTCAAAAATTATCTACAAATATTTGAAAGAAAAAGTTATATTTTGTTGGTTGAATTCATGGATTTTGAGAAAAAAATTTTAAGGTAAGAACTCAATTTTTTCGGTAATTCTGAAAAGTATCTCTCCTCCTCAATTCATCTGCAATATCTTTCTCTAGGTATTGTATTTTGTCCTGAATTTTTAATATGTTATGCATGTATGTATTATGTGATGTTTCTCCAAGTTTCAAGTCATTTCGATGTTTCTATGAAAATTATGAATTTTCTATCCTCTACCCCTCACAGTAAAATATTGTTGTTTAACTATGATGCATGAAAATGTAGTTTTTTATTCAAGTGGTAAATGAATGTTGTTTTTCATAAAAGTTGACAAGAATGTTCATGTAAATGTTATGATAAGGACTACAAAGTTTGGTAATGTTTTGATGAGTGTATTTTATGTTATGAAATTTCTATGAGATTAGGTCAAGAAAACTGTTTTAATAGTGTTATTTTTGGATTTTCATTTCATGAAATGTTTTATATGTTTAAATGATTTTATTAATGAGGAAATAATTTTATGATATTGAAATGTATGATAATAAGATATTGGTATGAATTTTAAAATTAAAATATATGTATTTTAATTGTTAGAAAATGTTTTCAAAAGATTTTCATGTTTGTAATGTATGAGATGTTTTGATGATTATACTTAAGGATGCATGTTATGAATTATGTTTATATGAGATGAATGTGTTGGTGATGTGATATGAATGAATGTTATATGAATGGATGATTTACGCTATGATAATAAGTATTAATTTTATTGTATTTTTAAATGGATAAATGGCATGAACACACAAAGGAACGAGCACATCGAGACCGCAGCATCGTCACCAAAGCATTTAAGGTTAAGTAAGCTAGCTTTAAGGTAAGTACATTCTCACCTACAACATGATACGTTTTACAAGGTTTGATGTTATGTTCACAATGATATTCATGATGATTTTATGGTTATTTTCCTTAAAGGATTTCTTATGAAAGATTTTCATGATTTAAAGTTATGCATGTATGATGATAACATGTTTCAAAGCATGAAAATTATGTATATATATGTATCACCTAATAAGTGTTGCACACCAATGTTATGAAATGATATGTTAAGATGTCATGTTATGCCCTAAGGAGTAAAAATATAATACATTTTTGGAAACATTTTTATCAATAAAGAATTTATTCATTTATATATACCAAATCTTGTCCTCTTTACGTTCATATTTGTTGAATGTATGTTAAGCAAACAATAGTTTGAGACCGTCAATCTAAACCTTAAGAATTGGGCATATGATTGACTGATTATGTGAAAGACACGATTCTTAAGGTGATGGTCTAAAACATATGATCCGCAATCGAGGGAATAAAGTTGGACGCTTTATTCATGTAAAGATTGTTATGTTGTCTGTATCCCTTTTGGGAGATGGTTTGTCTTGACCATCGGAGTTGGACTCCATGAATAGAAACATTGGCAAGTTGTCATAGGTGACGATGTGTTGGATCGGGACATAAAGTGAATTGATTTGGATTAATAATTCTATCTCGGCAAATCGATTCACTTTAGACAATCATTTGTATTGTATCTTAATCCTGAGATGAATAGTGGGCCCGTTGTCTCGACTTGTGTCTTTTGATGTGTCAAAGGGTGACACCCATATCTCAATAGTGGTATGCATGCTGGTACGTTGGAGGCATGACTCTTGATAGCGTAGACTTGTTATTCATAGATATGGAATCCATAGCTCCTCTTTAGGAGTAATGATATCCTCTTATATGCGTTGTCCTGTAATTGAAAAACTGGAGCGCTCAACCATTTGGTTACATAGGTGTAACCGAATGGTATACTATCTTTAGATAGTAAGTTTTCTAATGGTGAGACAATGGAACGTAAGATAAAAATAATAAGGAAGGTAAGACAGAACTTGTCCTTAAGCCGATTATGGATTTTCATATGGGGATACGATACATTATGATATGTCATGGAGACTTAGCTATACGAGCTTCGTAATTCTATCAAGTTTGAGAGTGCAGCTCCAAGCTTTTAGTGGAGTAGCGTTGGAGTTGATAATTGTAAAATGTATATCTGGGATATTGGGTTTCATAATTATCATGAGCTTGAACTTTATTGGTCCATTTTGGTCCTCTTTGCTAGCTCACAAAATCCTGTAACGACACAGCGTGCTTTTCCAATAATTGGTGACTTATGCCGGATTTATTAGATTGGTTTAAAATTTGGAAGAATTAAATAATTCATGTCTGTTTATCGGTTGAATTAATTTTGTAAGAATTTAGTTCAAGATAAACTTGTTGAATTATTGCGATCATATAATTCTTGTCTGTTTACTGTGAATTGATTTATTTTCTTAGAGATTATCTTGATAAAGTTTGTTTTGATCAGATAACTTTTCTATTGGGTTATTTGAATCAAAACTGAGACTTTATCCTATAAAATCTCGGGTGAAAAATAAAAGATTCGCGGAGATTTTTTCGTTGGAGTTTGTCCTGCCGAATGACGTGTTCGGCCTGTCGATGGGGCCTGTTCGGCCTGCCGATCAGCGAGTGATAAGATTACACATTTTCACATGGATCTTATCAAATATTGATCTAACTTGATTCTGTTTTGAGTTTTTTAGACCTAATCTGATAAGGACTGACCCCAGAACCAACGGCTATAAAAAGGGAGTGAGTCTCGTGATTCACTTAGATCAAATGAGAGATTAAGAGTGATACTCTTCTAGTGAGCATCTGAAAACTCCCTGAGAGCTTTTGTTCACAAATCACGAACACTAGCTTTGGGTTCTCTCTATTGGTTGGAAGGAGATTCACCGATGGAAGAGCTGTACGTGTGAGCCCACACTCACTCCAGTTGTGAATAGAAAATAGCAAAGAAGACCAGTTGGTTGAGGCTCTTCTAGAATGTTACTTCTCTACACAGGTTACAGAGGTTCTTTGGCACACAGAGGTTAGTAAGATCTGTCTAATTTATACATATAACATGTCAAACTTGTGTTTTGGAAAATACTCTGATGAAAAATTTTTAAATTTTCGCTGCGCAACGTTTTTCCATCAGGCGCGCCTACAATGATGTTTATGGTGCAACACTTGGGCCCTTAAGATAAAATGGAATAAGTTTTAATATGGTCAATGTAATGAAAGATATGTTTCTATGAAATTGTGCTTAAGGCACTTTTATGATATGATGATGATGATGATGATGTATATGAAATGTTTTTAAATGTGAGAATTATATGTACTTACTAAGCATTAGCTTAATCAAGTTTTATGTCATGGTGCAGATAAGGGTAAGAAAATCATGGACTAGGCGGAAGACATGGGAAGGTGTGTGAGCAAAGTATGATGAATTGTAACTGGAAGAACGCCAAGAAGAAAGTTTATATGTTTTAATCAAGTTATATATTTTAAACATATTTTTATGTTAAGTTTTAAGAATACAAGAACTATGTTTTTTTTTTATATTTTATTTCATAATTATTTAAGATTTTTGATCTTTCGTTATTTTATGAAAAGTTAAATCTGTTTTAAAAATTAAGTTTTCTCAAGGATTTTGGCTCGGTCGGCTTGCCGAACATCATTGGTCGGCCTGCCGATGTTTGAAGGTTCAGCCTGCTGATCACATTTTTGGCCTACCGAACGATGATAAGTTTTTAATCCAGATTTACAAAGCCTCTGCCGGCCTGCCGGTTGAGGAACTCCGGCCTGCCGATCATGTCTGGCTTGCCGAAGTCCCAAGTTCGGCCTGCCAAACTGTGGGAGCAAGTAATATGTAAGTGATGTGTTGATTAATGAGTTATGATGTGATGTTTTTATAAGTTATGATTTTACAACTTGGTATATTCATTTTATTAGAATAAGTTTTTGATTAATTTAAAGTATAATTGAATTAATTATGGTATGGAATAAGCTAAGCAATGTTATTTTGTTAAAAAAAAATGTATGTATGGATCCTCGTCATGTTTTCCCTTAACTACGTTTATAATTAAAAGTATCGTATAAGTTTTGTAATTATGTTTATGTTTAAAGTTTAAACAAGTATGAGTGTATGAATGTAACGACATCTGTGACGTCCGTAAGGGGGGGTGTTACAGGCTTTCGTATCAGAGAGAATTTCCAATTACAATTCAATTGCCACACGTCAATCCAAGTCCTCCAAGTAAGTATGCTTTAAAGTTAGATGTTTTAATGCAAATATGATGATAAGATTAAGGTCTAAATGTTTAACAATTAATGATCTAGTAGTGAAAACCTAACTCATAATTGGAAGATTATTTCTAAGTTCTAATTCTTTTAGGAAATTAACGATGGACGGTCATAGAAGAATGCAGACTTGCACCTAGACCAACGAAAGACTCATGACAATGATTGCTGAGTTGCAGAGACAACTTGAGGACCAAAGAAAGGAAATAGCTACTTTAAGGGGCAACGGCCAGAATGACGAACGTCGAGGCAATGATGAGCCTCCTCCTCCTCCGCAGCCACAAGTCAACGAAGTACCAGCTCCTACTGTTGAACCAAAAGCGGCCTATCAGGAACCTCTTCTGGTTAGATGGAAGAAAGTTAAGCCAGCAGACTTTGAGAGTTCAAAGGACCCGTTAGTCGCACAGGGATTGTTGAAGACGATCGAAGCCATCCTAAGACTCATGGATTTCACAGACAATGAGAAGGTCCTCTGTGCCTCGTACTGCCTCATCATAGAGGCCAAGATATGGTGGGATGGCCTCAAATAGAGCAGAAATGTTAAAGAGATGTCATGGGAAGACTTTGTTCATGAGTTCAACACGAAGTTCTTCCATATGAATATCACAAGGAAGCATTATGAGGAGTTTGAGAGCTTGCACCAGGGGGATATGTCAGTTACTGATGTGGTGACAAAGTTTGACCAGCTAGCCCGTTTATGTCCAGGAATGGTTATGGATGAAAGTGAAAAGGTTAGAAGTCTGATCAAGGTTCTTAGGCCTGAAATTGCTGCTATTGTCGATGGGGCAAGTCCATCCAGAAGCCAATTGCAGGTTGTTATGAGAGCTCAACTTGCGGAGTTCCATCTGTCAAAGCTAAGAAGGAACCAGCCTCAGTCTGCCAACAGGCTAATTATGCAAACAACCAGAACCGCCCTCCACACAGGAGCAACAACAACAACAACAGCAGCAACAACAGCAACCAGAACTAGAGGAATAATAAGAGGAAGGGCAATCCTCAACATCAGTAGGGCCAAGACAACAAGAGGCACAATGATGGTCAACACAACAACAATAACAGGCGGTTTCAACCATGTGCCAAATATGGAAAGAAACATCTAGGGGAATGTCTTTTGGGAACAAACCAATGCTTTATTTGTGGGCGTGAAGACCACTTTGTTAAGAACTGCCCCAAGCTGATGAATGCTAATGCCCCACAGAGAGCTCCTCCTTAAGCCCAGCTTCATCAGATGCAAGCTTCCCTTGAAGGGCCACTTATTAGTCAAGGGAGAATTGAAGCCCCACCAACGAATGCCCGCATTTATGCCATGACGAAAAAACAAGTGGCTGCTGAAGCCTCCAATGTGGTCATAGGTCAGATAACAAGTTTATCTAATGATGTTTATGTCCTTTTTGATACAGGTGCCACGCATTCTTTTGTATCTATGTCATATGCTAAGAAGTTAGAGGTTCGTTTAGAGCCTATGAGACAGCGATTCACTACGACACTACCTTTCGGGGAAGTGATATTATCTACGCACTATTTGTGTATAGTACCCCTATGGATTTCTGATAGGGAGCTTTTTGTCGACCTCGTTGTGATTGACATGCATGATTACGATATGATTCTTGGGATGGATTTCCTAAGCAAGTACAATTCCTCTATAGAATGTCAGAAACGAAAGGTGATCTTCCATCCTGAAGGTGATCAGAAGTTCATTTATGTTGGCGAGTCCAGAAAGAAACCCCACATGTTTTTATCGGCAATGAAAGCAAGGAAGTTATTAGCAAGTGGCTGCATGGGCTATCTAGCAAACATTGTAGACAAAAGCCAAGAAGAAAAGATAAGAATTGAAGATGTGCCTGTTGTATATGAATATGCTAAAGTGTTTCCTGACGATCTGACAAGTCTACCGCCAGAAAGAGAAGTTGAATTCGAGATTGAGCTCGCTCCTGGCACCGATCCAACCTCAAAAGCACCTTACAGAATGGCCCCAGCAGAGTTAAAAGAGCTTTACAAGCAATTAAAGGATGTACTCGACAAAAGTTTCATCAGGCCAAGTCACTCACCATGGGGAGCTCCAGTTTTGTTTGTAAAGAAGAAGGATGGCACTATGAGACTCAGTATTGACTACAGTGAGTTAAACAAGGTGACAATCAAGAACAAGTACCTATTGCCTTGAATCGATGATTTGTTTGATCAGCTCAAGGGTGCATCTGTGTTTTCAAAGATTGATCTACGATCAAGATATCATCAATTGAAGGTTAAAGAAGGAGATATCCCCAAGACTGCTTTCAGGTCAAGGTATGGTCACCATGAATTTGTGGTTAAGCCTTTCGGTCTAACGAATGCACCTGCGGTGTTTATGGATTTGATGAACCGGGTATTCAAGGATTTCCTCGATAAATTTTTTATTGTATTTATCGATGATATTCTTGTCTATTCTAAGAATCAAGAAGAACATGAGGAGCATTTAAGGATTGTGCTGGAGACTTTGAGAAGACACCAGTTATATGCAAAGTTTTCCAAATGCGAGTTTTGGCTTAATAAAGTGTCTTTCTTGGGGCATGTTATTTCAAAGGAAGGGATTATGGTTGACCCTGCTAAAGTAGAAGCTGCTCTCAACTGGAAGCAACTGATGAATGCAAGCGAAATAAGGAGCTTCTTGGGTTTAGCAGGTTATTATTGGAGATTCGTAAAAGACTTCTCCAAGATAGCAACTCCACTTACGAACCTGACTCGCAAGGGAAAGAAGTATGAATGGACAGATTCATGTGAGAAGAGTTTTCAAGAACTGAAGAAAAGGCTAACAACGGCTCTAGTGTTGGCTATTCCTGAAGGAAATGATGGGTTTGTAATTTATAGTGATGCATCTAAGATGGGCCTCGGAGCTGTATTAATGCAAAATGAAAGGGTGATTGCTTATGTGTTAAGACAATTGAAGGATTATGAAAAGAGCTATCCTACTCATGATCTCGAGTTAGCAGCAGTCATTTTTGTGTTGAAGATATAGAGACAATATTTATATGAGGTCCAATGCAAGATCTTCACTGATCATCAAAGTCTAAAGTACTTCTTCATGCAACGAGACCTGAACATGAGACAACGAAGATGGCTAGAGTTGGTGAAGGACTATGATTGTGAAATCCTTTATCATCCTGGAAAAGCTAACCGAGTGGCAAATGTTCTAAGGAGGAAGTCAGTTGCCAAGTTGATGTCAATGCAAGCGATGCCTCAACCTTTAAGAAAGGAAATTCTAGATTTTGGTTTGGAACTTATAGCAGGACAGCTATCAGCACTCTCTCTTGCTCCGACAATGTATGATGAAATTTGGAGAAAACAAGAAGAAGATGTAAGTCTTGTAAGAATTAAGCAAGAAAGGAAAGAAGGAAAATGTCAAGAGTTTAGTATTGTGGATGACGAAACCCTGTACCTCAAGGACCACTTATGTGTTCCCAATGTTGATGATTTAAGGGAAAAGATCTTAGCAGAAATTCATGACACTCCTTACTCTATTCATCCAGGTGCAACAAAGATGTATAATGAACTAAGGGGTAACTTCTGGTGGTTTGGAATGAAACGTGATGTTGCAATGTATGTGAAGAAATGTATGACATGTAAACAAGTAAAGGCTGAACACCAGAAACCTGGTGGTGAACTGTAGTCTATCCAAATACCAGAACGAAAATGGGAGGATATAACAATGGATTTCATTACCGGTTTGCCTAGAACTATGAATGGTTATGATGCAATTTGGGTAGTTGTGGATCGACTGACTAAGACGGCGCATTTCATTCCTATCAAGATCACTTACTCTATGGAACGGTTAACGAAACTCTATGTCAAAGAGATTGTACGACTTTATGGGATTCCCAAGTCAATCATCTCATATCGTAATGGTAGGTTCACATCTAAGTTTTGGAAGAGTGTACAGACTGCAATGGGAACTAGGCTACATTTCAGTACAGCTTTTCATCCTCAGACAGACGGCTAAATGGAGAGGACAAACTTGATTTTAAAAGATATGCTACGGGCTTATTCTCTCGATTTTAAGAGTAGCTGGTGTAAAATGTTGCCGTTAGCAGAATTTGCTTACAACAATAGTTTTCAGGCGACAATTGGGATGGCACCTTATGAAGCACTGTATGGGCGTAAATGCAGGTCGCCTATATGTTGGCATGAAGCTGGTGAAAAGAAGCTGATGGAAAGCTTCGATGCTAAAAGAACTGATTTTGTTAATGAAACTTTTGAGATGATAAAGTTGATAAGAAGAAGAATAGAGATGCTCAAAGCCGTCAAAAGAGTTATGCTAACAAGAGAAAAAGACCCTTAGAGTTTGCCATGGGCGAACATGTGTTTTTGAAAGTTGCACCAATGAAAGGAGTTATGAGGTTTGGAAAGAAAGGCAAGTTAATTCCAAGATTTATTGGTCTGTTTGAAATCATGAAGCGAATAGGCAAAGTAGCTTATCAGCTGAAGTTGCCTTCTGAAATGTCTGCAATGCATGATGTATTCCATGTCTCTATGCTCAAGAAGTATGTCTCGGACCCTACGCATGTGTTTGAGCCACAAGTGATCGAGATACGAGAAGACTTAAGTTATGAAGAAAAGCCAATAGAGATACTCGATCGAAAAACCAAGACCTTGAGGAATAAAGAAATTCCATTGGTCAAGGTGTTATGGTGAAATCATCAAGTTTAAGAAGCCACATGGGAACGTGAAGATGACATGAGATCTTTGTATCCACAATTATTCAAAGTTTCGAGGATGAAACTTTTAAAAGGTGGGAAGAATTGTAACACCCACCTATTTTTATGTAACAGATCACGTTAAGTTAGTAACGACGTTAAGGAAATTTTTATAATAATTTATGTTATATGTTATGATATATGATTTAAATGTTACTAACTTTTTATGTCAAGTTCTATGACAAGTGATGACCGCATGGAATCGTCGTGCTCAAGTGTTCATGTTAATTTTAATATATGCTTAATTATGATGCAATGATGATTTTAATGTATTAATGTATGGTATTCAAAGACAGTTCGGCAGGCCAAAAAGTCTGCCAAAGATCGACAGGCCGATGGAAACCATCGGCAGGCCGAACTTGGTGGAACCGGCAGGCCGAAGAGGAGAATCGGCAGGCTGAAGACAGTTAACGAGCATTCAGCAAAAATCTCTCCAAATTTATGGTTGAGATGATTACATTAAGTGG
The DNA here is from genome assembly GCA_025403435.1 of Artocarpus heterophyllus. Taxonomy (NCBI): domain Eukaryota; kingdom Viridiplantae; phylum Streptophyta; class Magnoliopsida; order Rosales; family Moraceae; genus Artocarpus; species Artocarpus heterophyllus. The sequence goes on from CM046342.1 coordinate 22,606,701, forward strand.
GTGATTTATTGTGATTAATTGCCATAATAATGGAATAATTTTATCAGTTAAGGAAATAAAAGGTTTGACTTCGCATTGATTAGTATTATTTTAAATGGTTCCTATTTTTTAGAGGGCAAAAATATGGCAAGTGAGATTAAAGTTTTGACTTTCCCTCTTTGCTCTGCTTCCTCCACGACCATTAACCACCATTTGAGTCAGAAAATTTCTGACTTAACGAAGGGTTTTCACTCTCATTCTTTGTACGTTATGCTCATTAACATTACGTTAAAAATTTTTAACGTTCTTTTCCCCATTTTTCTCTCATCTTCTCACATTTCCTCTCATTCATTTCTGAGACGTTTCTCATTCATTTCTTCTTCTTCTTCTTCTCTTCTCCACAAATTTCATCCTTCTTCCTCTCAAAAATTCTCTGCAAATATTTGAAAGAAAAAGTTATATTTTGTTGGTTGAATTCAAGGATTTTGAGAAGAAATTTTTAAGGTAAGAACTCAATTTTTTTGGTAATTCTGAAAAGTATCTCTCCTCCTCAATTCGTCTACAATATCTTTCTCTAGGTATTATATTTTGTTATGAATTCTTAATATGTTATGCATGTATGTATTATGTGATGTTTCTCCAAGTTTCAAGTTATTTTGATGTTTCTATGAAAATTATGAATTTTCTATCCTCTACCTCTCACAGTAAAATATTGTTGTTTAACTATGATGCATGAAAATGTAATTTTTTATTCAAGGGGTACATGAATGTTGTTTTTCATGAAAGTTGACAAGAATGTTCATGTAAATGTTATGATAAGGACTGCAAAGTTTGGTAATGTTTTGATGAGTGTATTTTATGTTATGAAATTTCTATGAGATTAGGTCAAGAAAACTGTTTTAATAATGTTATTTTTGGATTTTCATTTTATGAAATATTTTATTTGTTTAAATGATTTTATTAATGAGGAAATAATTTTATGATATTGAAATGTATGATAATAAGATATTGGTATGAATTTTAAAATTACAATATATGTATTTTAATTGTTAGAAAGTGTTTTCAAAAGATTTTCATGTTTGTAATGTATGAGATGTTTTGATGATTATACTTAAGGATGCATGATATGAATTATGTTTATATGAGATGAATGTATTGGTGATGTGATATGAATGAATGTTATATGAATGGATGATTTACGCTATGATAATAAGTATTAATTTTATTGTATTTTTAAATGGGTAAATGGCATGAACACACAAAGGAACGAGCACATCGAGACCGCGGCGTCATCACCAAAGCATATTAAGGTTAAGTAAGCTAGCTTTAAGGTAAGTATATTCTTACCTGCAACATGATACGTTTTACAAGGTTTGATGTTATGTTCGCAATGATATTCACGATGATTTTATGGTTATTTTCCTTAAAGTATTTCTTATGAAAGATTTTCATGATCTAAAGTTACGCATGTATGATGATGACATGTTTCAAAGCATGAAAATTATGTATATATATGCATCACCTAATAAGTGTTGCACACCAATGTTATGAAATGATATGTTAAGATGTCATGTTTGGTTTGGGATTAGCTACCATTCTCCTCTCATGACGGCACACCTACAATGATGTTTATGGTGCAACACTTGGGCCTTTAAGATAAAATGGAATAAGTTTTTGTTAGACATGTATGCTCTAAGGAGTAAAAATGTAATACGTTTTTGAAGACATTCTTATCAATAAAGAATTTATTCATTTATATATACCAAATATTGTCCTCTTTACGTTCATATTTCTTGAATGTATGATAAGCAAACAGTAGTCTGAGACTGTCAGTCTAAACCTTAAGAATTGAGCATATGATGGGATGATTATGCGGTAGACACGATTCTTAAGGTGATGGTCTAAAACATATGATCTGCAATCGAGGGAATGAAGTTGGGCGCTTTATTCATGTAAAGATTGTTATGTTGTCTATATCCCTTTTGGGAGATGGTTTGTCTTGACCATCGGAGTTGGACTCCATGAATAGAAGCATTGGCACATTGTCATAAGTGACGATGTGTTGGATCGGGACATAAAGTGAATTGATTTGGATTAATAATTCTGTCTTGGCAAATCGATTCATTTTAGACAATCATTTGTATTGTATCTTAATCATGAGATGAATAATGAGCCCGTTGTCTCGACTTGTGTCTTTTGATGTACCAATGGGTGACTCCCACATCTCTATAGTGGCATGCATGTCGGTACGTTGGAGGCATGACTCTTGATAGCGTAGACTTGTTATTCATAGATATGGAATCCATAGCTCCTCTTTAGGAGTAATGATATCCTCTTATATGCGTTGTCCTGTAATTAGAAAACTAGAGCGCTCAACCATTTGGATACATAGGTGTAACCGAATGGTATACTATCTTTGGATGGTAAGTTTTCTAATGGTGAGACAATGGAACGTAAGATAAAAATAATCGGGAAGGTAAGATAGAATTTGTCCTTAAGCCGATTATGGATGATCATATGGGGATGCGATACACTATGATATGTCATGGAGACTTAGCTACACGAGCTTCGTAATTCTATAAAGTTCGAGAGTGCAGCTCCAAGCTTTTAGTGGAGTAGCGTTGGAGTTGATAATTGTGAAATGTATATCTGGGATATTGGGTTTCATAATTATCATGAGCTTCAACTTTATAGGTCCATTTTGGTCCCCTTTGCTAGCTCACAAAATCCTGTAACGACACGACGTGCTTTTCCAATAATTGGTGACTTATGTCAGATTTATCAAATTGGTTTAAAATTTATAAGAATCAAATAATTCATGTCTATTTATCGGTTGAATTAATTATGTAAGAAATTAGTCCAAGATGAACCTGTTGAATTATTGCGTTCGGGTAATTCTTGTCTGTTTATCGGTTGTTTTAATTTTGGACAATTAGAACAAGATAAACTTGTAGAATTATTGTGAATTGATTTATTTTCTTAGAGATTATCTTGATAAAGTTTGTTTTGATCAGATATCTTTTCTATTGGGCTATTTGAATCAAAACTGAGACTTTATCCTTTAGAATCTCGGGTGGAAAATAAAAGATTCGCCGAGATTTTTTCTCGGCAGTTCGGCCTACCGGATGACGTGTTCGGCTTGCCGAACTGGCCTGTTCGGCCTGCCTATCAGAAAGTTTGGCCTGCCGACCGACGATAGTTAAGATTACGCGTTTTCACACGGATCTTATCAGATATTGATCCAAACTTGATTCTGTTTCAATTTTTGAGACCTAACCTGATATGGACTGACCCTAGGACCAATAGGTATAACAAGGGAGTGAGTCTAATGATTTACTCAGATCAATTTGGAGAGATTAAGAGTGATACTCTTCTAGTGAGCATCTGAAAACTCCCTGAGAGCTTTTGTTCACAAATCACGGACACTAGCTTTGGGTTCTCTCTATTGGTTGGAAGGAGAGTCATCGGTGGAAGAGCTGTACGTGTGAGCCCACACTCACTTTGGTTGTGGATAGAGAATAGCAAAGAAGACCAGTTGGTTGAGGCTCTTCTGGAACGTTACTTCTCTACACAGGTCGCGGAGGTTCTTCGGCACACTGAGGTTAGTAAGATCTATTTAATTTATACATATAACATGTCAAACTTGTATTTTGGAAAATAGTCTGATGAAAATTTTTTAAAAAAATCCGCTACGTACTTTGTTTCCAACAATTGGTATTAGAGCCAAGGTTTTTACATAAATTTGCAAGTTTGTGATCATGTTATATGCATAAATTTTGTGATCTTAATCTCTCCAATGCTTGAATTAAATTTTATAGAGAGATGGCACTCTAGGTTTCTATATAATATATATGTTGTCACAAATTATGTGGTGAATATTTATTAATTAATTATGGTTGATTAAATTGTTGTTTAATTATTTATTAATTAATTAATACCGGTTATGGTTCCTTAGAGGTTAGAATGTGTATCTAGGTTTTTCATGTAATTAGATGGCGGACTATCATCTCTGTCTAGGAATTGTTGTTTAATTTTTAATTTGTAAGAATTTTGTAATTAAATAATTATTCAGAGAAGACGGAACGAGAAGTCGGATCTTAAAGATTGATGATGGCGCCTCCAAGTATTTCCTGAGTCTCTAATTTTATGTTTTTGAATTGTTGAAAATAAAATTGATGAATTGCATTAAAAATTGTATTTTCTGGATTAAGGTTTCTTCTGCTCGGTCAGCATGCCGGACCTCACAGTTCGGCAGGCCGGACCTCACAGTTCGGCAGGCCGGACGTACGGTCCGGCAAGCCGACAGTGGGGCAGAAATTTTGGTGCTCTGCCGACAGGCCGAACCTTCATGTTCGGCAGGCCGAACCTCCATGATCGGCAAGCCGATCACCCAGATCGGCCTGCCGACCGAGAGCTGCCAGGTGTCCAGAAAAGGTGCAATTTTTCCAATGCAGTTTTAATTTTATTTTTTGGACGATTCTAAAAAACATTAAATTTGGATTTGACCGGAAATATGAAGTGTTCGATTCATACGGGATTGAAGGCTTGAAGATGGATATTACATGAAGAAGGATACAGCTTGAGGATTCAAGGATGAAGAATCGATAAATGTCTCGATTATTCTCTTGTAATCTTAATTTTCTATTCTCTAGGGTGGAACCATAATATTACGGTTATTATTATTATTATGCTTGTAGCTTTGCTTGATTGTTTTGCTTGTCTGCATTATAATATGATTTACCATGTATATTGATAACATGTCATATAGAATAGGGAGTGCCGCTCATATTAAAATTGTTCATGCATAATTTTAAAATAAAACCTTGACTTCAAAAGATTGAGTGGGAGAAGGTTTTCAAAGAGAGAACCTAAGGCCTCCATCGTTGGTCCATAGGAAGAACATGGTGGTCCTGACCCCTAGGAGGGGATTTCTATCATGTACCAGATTGGATCTCTGAAAGGATAAGGTATTTTAGTATGATTTATGGTTGCACAGCCCTAGGTGGTGATTATAAATCATGGATAAAATATTGAAACGGTGGTTATACACTCACGTTAATTTTATTATTAACCTCCCCTAGGAGCTCTGTTAATAAAATTAATGGCCAAAGAAACGATTATTAATATATGCTGGATCATGCGGGTCCTGGATGGCATATATTAATCAGGAGGGGATCCGTGTTCCTGATTGAATTTAGCATGACTCCCCTAGGAGCTTGTTGAATTCTGAGTTGGGAATTATCATTGTAAGCTTGTGATATTTTCAAGATTTTGACACATAAACACATTTGTATAATTTTACATGATTGTGTTATCTTACTAAATTATTATATGTGTTTGCTTATGTTTGGTATATGATTCTTTATTGTAGATTGAAAATGTCTAAAAATGCTTTATCTTCGATACTTGACAAAAACCAATTAACCGATGAGAACTATAATGATTGGAAACAGAACCTGGACATCGTCCTTTCCTTTGAGAAACTGAAATATGTACTGACAACTCCTTGTCCTCCCGAGCCTACGGGAGACTCAAGTAATGAGCAATTCCAAGCGTACGACCGTTGGAAAGATGCTAATGATCAGGCCTGCTGCTATGTTATGGCTAGCATGAACAACGTGCTGCAGGCTCAACATCAGGATTATGAGACTGCGAACCAGATCTTGGATAATCTTGAGGACATGTTTGGAGGCCAGGCCATAACAAAGCGGCAAGGGGCGCTTCGGAAACTCTTAAACTGTAGACAGAGACCGGGGACATCTGTAAAGGAGCATATGATGTTGGCCATGGGTTACCTCGCTGAGGCTCAAACCAATGGAGCCAACATCGATGCTGAAACTCAGATGACTATGGTCTTTGAGACTCTGTCTAAGGAATTTATTTCGTTTAAAGCTACTTTTAATTTGAGCAATAGACGGGATATGACCTTGACAGAACTGATGAAACAGTTACAGGAGTTTGAACTGCTGATCAGGGAGTCTCCTGCTGGTGGTGAGGCCAATATGGTAGCTGCTTCTGGTTCCAATTCTAACTCTGGAAATGGAAAGAAGCAACGGGCCAAGAGTTGCAAGTCTTCTATTCCTGCTGTAACCAAGAGCAAGAAAAAGAAGAAGAAGAACCCAAAGAAGCTTAAGTGCTTCTTCTATGGTAAGGTCGGGCATATAAAGAAGCATTGCAAGGACTTCCTTTCCAAGGGAGGTAGGTGTGATCTTCTATATTTAGAAACTTGTTTGGTTGAGGAATCCAGTGACATTTGGGTCATAGATTCCGGTGCAACTAATCATGTTTGTGTTTCTCTGCAGGGATTCAAAGAAACGAGAAGTCTACTTCGTGAAGACTTAACGCTTCGGATGGGCGATGGATCCTTGGTCTCAGCAGAAGCAGTGGGAGATGTCCATCTTTATTTTGATAATTATAAGAGTTTAATTTTCTAAGACTATTTTTATGTTCCTAAATTTAAAAGGAATTTAATTTCTGTATCTTCTTTATTTAAAGACTCCTACGTGGTATCTTTTAATGAAAAAGTGGTGATTCGTAAAAATAAATCTTTTATCTGTTCTGGATGGATGCAAAATAATCTATATTTTATCAAACCTAAGATGGACCTATTGCTTAATGCTGAGATAAATGATAATGACTCAAAAAGACTTAAAACTTCTCACTCTAATAAGACTTATCTTTGGCATTTGCGCATTGGCCATATTAACATGAATAGGATTCAAAGGTTGGTAAGGGATGGACCTTTAAGTCACTTAAAGGTGGAATCTATACCTCAAGGTGAGTCTTGTTTGGAGGGTAAAATGACCAAAAGACCATACGGGTCTAAGGGCAATAGGGCCGAAGGGGTTCTAGAACTTGTGCATAGTGATGTTTGCGGACCGATGAACATCCGGGCACGAGGAGGGTATGAGTACTTCGTCACTTTTATTGACGATTACTCAAGATATGGGTATGTGTACCTAATGCACCACAAAAGCGAAACTTATGATAAGTTCAGGGAGTTTCGGGCTGAAGTGGAAAAGCAATTGGGTAAACCCATAAAGGCACTTCGATCTGATCGAGGTGGGGAATACCTTTCTGATGAGTTCTTGGGACACTTGTTAGAGAATGGGATTTTATCCCATTTGACTGCGCCGGGCACTCCGCAGCAGAATGGCGTAGCAGAGAGAAGGAATAGGACTTTGTTGGACATGATTTGGTCCATGATGAGTTATTCATCATTGCCTTTATCCTTTTGGGGATATGCACTACAAACCGCAAGTTATCTTTTGAACAATGTGCCTTCAAAATCGGTCCCTAAAACTCCTCACGAGTTGTGGACAAGACGGAAGACATCCTTAAACCATATTCGCATATGGGGATGTCCAGCTCATGTCCTGTTTAAGGATCCAAATAAGTTGGAAGCACGTTCAGAAGTTTGCGTGTTTGTAGGATATCCAAAAGGGACTAAAGGGGGTTATTTTTATAACCCAAAGGAAAATAAAGTCGTGGTTTCAACTAATGCAACTTTCCTTGAGGAGAGTTACATGAACGACTTTAAACCTCGAAGCAAAGTGGTGCTTGAGAAGTTGAGGGGTGATCCGTTTACTCCGGAGGTTCCGAATGAAACCATTCCGATCAGTGTAGAAAAACCAAACAAACCTGAACAACAACCTCAGGGGCTTCGGCGTAGTGGGAGGATCAGGCGTCAACCTGAGAGGTATATGTTCAATGGGGAAGTCTTTTTGACTGAACCGGATGAACATGACAGGGATCCTTATACTTACATAGAAGCCATGGAGGATGTTGATTCAAGACTCTGGACAGAGGCCATGAACATAGAGATGAAGTCTATGAAGACTAATCAAGTCTGGGAGCTTGTGGATCTTCCCGAAGGGGTAAAACCCAAAGGGTGTAAGTGGATCTACAAGAGGAAAAAGAGGAGTGGATGGAAAGGTCGAAACCTTTTAGGCTAGACGGGTAGATAAGGGTTATACGCAAAAGGAAGGAATCGATTATGAGGAAACCTTTTCGCCTGTAGCCATGCTTAAGTCCATCCGGATTCTCTTGTCCATAGCTGCCGCTCTCGACTACGAGATTTGGCAGATGGATGTCAAGACGGCTTTTCTGAATGGCTATCTTGATGAGTCCATTTATATGGAACAACCAGACGGGTTCAAGGTCGCAGGTCAAGAGAGTAAGGTTTGTAAGCTGCTAAAGTCAATTTATGGACTTAAACAGGCTTCTCGTTCTTGGAACATAAGATTTGATCAAGTGATCAAGACTTATGGGTTCTCACAAAATGTGGATGAACCATGTGTTTACAAACACATTAAGAATGGGAAGGTGGTTTTTCTACTACTCTATGTAGATGACATTCTGCTAATTGGCAATGACGTTGGGGCATTGTCATCAGTCAAATTATGGTTGACCAAGCAGTTTGACATGAAGGACTTAGGTGAGGCTAATTTTGTTCTCGGTATCCAGATCTTTCGGGATAGGAAGAACAAAATGATAGCTTTGTCACAGGCCGGCTACATAGATAAAATTCTCAGAAGGTTTGCAATGCAGGATTCCAAGAAAGGTGGGCAACCATCTAGGTCTGGAATTACTCTTTCTAAGAAAGACTCTCCAAAGTCTTATGAAGAAAGAGAATACATGAAGAAGGTGCCTTATGCTTCGGCAGTGGGTAGTCTTATGTATGCCATGCTTTGCATTCGACCGGATATTAGCTATGCGGTCGGGATTATGAGTCGATTTCAGGCGGATCCAGGACCCAACCATTGGGTTGCGGTAAAGCATATTTTCAAGTACCTGAGAAGGACTCGAGGGTATATGCTTGTGTATTCGGGTGAGGATTTAACTCCTCTAGGATACACTGATTCGGATTTTCAATCCTGCCTGGATTCTAGGAAATCGACTTCAGGGTTTGTGTTTACTCTAGGTGGGGGTGCCATCAATTGGAGAAGTACGAAGCAAGATTGCACTTCGGATTCAACGATGGAGGCCGAGTATGTGGCGGCTAGTGATGCTTCGAAAGAAGCAGTGTGGCTCCGCAAGTTCCTTGGGGATCTTGAGGTAGTTCCTGGTATGGATAAGGCGGTATCACTGTACTGTGATAACAGTGCAGCGGTAGCTAATGCTAAGGAACCAAGATTTCACAAGAAGAGTAAACATATTGATCGGAAGTATCATGTGATAAAGGACTTCGTTGAGAGCGGGCATGTCACGGTGTGCAAGATCGCGTCAGAGGACAATTTAGCTGATCCATTTATGAAGACACTTACTGGGAGAGTCTTCGAGAGGCATGTGGAAGCTATGGGGATGCGAAATTTGCAGTATTTACTCACTTAGTGCAAGTGGGAGATTGTTAGACATGTATGCTCTAAGGAGTAAAAATGTAATACGTTTTTGGAGACATTTTTATCAATAAAGAATTTATTCATTTATATATACCAAATATTGTCCTCTTTACGTTCATATTTGTTGAATGTATGATAAGCAAACAGTAGTCTGAGACTGTCAGTCTAAACCTTAAGAATTGAGCATATGATGGGATGATTATGCGGTAGACACGATTCTTAAGGTGATGGCCTAAAACATATGATCCACAATCGAGGGAATGAAGTTGGGCGCTTTATTCATATAAAGATTGTTATGTTGTCTATATCCCTTTTGGGAGATGGTTTGTCTTGACCATCGGAGTTGGACTCCATGAATAGAAACATTGGCATGTTGTCATAGGTGACGATTTGTTGGATCGGGACATAAAGTGAATAGATTTGGATTAATAATTCTGTCTTGGCAAATCGATTCACTTTAGACAATCATTTGTATTGTATCTTAATCCTGAGATGAATAATGGGCCCGTTGTCTCGACTTGTGTCTTCTGATGTACCAATGGGTGACTCCCACATCTCTATAGTGGCATGCATGCCGGTACGTTGGAGGCATGACTCTTGATAGCGTAGACTTGTTATTCATAGATATGGAATCCATAGCTCCTCTTTAGGAGTAATGATATCCTCTTAAATGCGTTGTCCTGTAATTGGAAAACTGGAGCGCTCAACCATTTGGATACATAGGTGTAACCGAATGGTATACTATCTTTGGATGGTAAGTTTTCTAATGGTGAGACAATGGAACGTAAGATAAAAATAATCGGGAAGGTAAGACAGAATTTGTCCTTAAGCCGATTATGGATGATCATATGGAGATGCGATACACTATGATATGTCATGGAGACTTAGCTACACGAGCTTCGTAATTCTACAAAGTTCGAGAGTGCAGCTCCAAGCTTTTAGTGGAGTAGCGTTGGAGTTGATAATTGTGAAATGTATATCTGGGATATTGGGTTTCATAATTATCCTGAGCTTGAACTTTATTGGTCCATTTTGGTCCCCTTTGCTAGCTCACAAAATCCTGTAACGACACGGCATGCTTTTCCAATAATTGGTGACGTATGTCGGATCTATCAGATTGGTTTAAAATTTATAAGAATCAAATCATTCATGTCTATTTATCGGTTGAATTAATTATGTAAGAAATTAGTTCAAGATGAACCTGTTGAATTATTGCGTTCGGGTAATTCTTGTCTGTTTATCGGTTGTTTTAATTTTGGACAATTAGAACAAGATAAGCTTGTAGAATTATTGTGAATTGATTTATTTTCTTAGAGATTATCTTGATAAAGTTTGTTTTGATCAGATATCTTTTCTATTGGGCTATTTGAATCAAAACTGAGACTTTATCCTTTAGAATCTCGGGTGGAAAATAAAAGATTCGCCGAGATTTTTTCTCGGCAGTTCGGCCTACCGGATGACGTGTTCGGCTTGCCGAACTGGCCTGTTCGGCCTGCCTATCAGAAAGTTTGGCCTGCCGACCGACGATAGTTAAGATTACGCGTTTTCACACGGATCTTATCAGATATTGATCCAAACTTGATTCTGTTTCAATTTTTGAGACCTAACCTGATATGGACTGACCCTAGGACCAATAGGTATAAGAAGGGAGTGAGTATAATGATTTACTCAGATCAATTTGGAGAGATTAAGAGTGATACTCTTCTAGTGAGCATCTGAAAACTCCCTGAGAGCTTTTGTTCACAAATCACGGACACTAGCTTTGGGTTCTCTCTATTGGTTGGAAGGAGAGTCATCGGTGGAAGAGCTGTACGTGTGAGCCCACACTCACTCCGGTTGTGGATAGAGAATAGCAAAGAAGACCAATTGGTTGAGGCTCTTCTGGAACGTTACTTCTCTACACAGGTCGTGGAGGTTCTTCGGCACACTGAGGTTAGTAAGATCTGTTTAATTTATACATATAACATGTCAAACTTGTATTTTGGAAAATAGTCTGATGAAAAATTTTAAAAAAATTCCTCTGTGCACTTTGTTTCCAACAGTTTTAATATGGTCAATGTAATGAAAGATATGTTTCTATGAAATTGTGCTTAAGGCACTTTTATGATATGATGATGATGATGATGATGATGATGATGTATATGAAATGTTTTTAAATGTGAGAATTATATGTACTTACTAAGCATTAGCTTAATCAAGTTTTATGTCATGTTGCAGATAAGGGTAAGAAAATCATGGACTAGGCGGAGGACATGGGAAGGCATGTGAGCAAAGTATGATGAATTGTAACCGGAAGAACGCCAAGAAGAAAGTTTATATGTTTTAATCAAGTTATATATTTTAAACATATTTTTATGTTAAGTTTTAAGAATACAAGAACTATGTTTTTTTTATATTTTATTTCATAATTATTTAAGAGTTTTGATCTTTCGCATTTTTATGAAAAGTTAAATCTGTTTTAAAAATTAAGTTTTCTCAAGGATTTTGGCTTGGTCGGCCTGTCGAACATCATTGGTCGGCCTGTCAATGTTTGAAGGTTCGGCCTGCCAATCACATTTTTAGCCTGCCGATCGATGATAAGTTTTTAATCCAGATTTGCAAAGCCTCTGCCGGCCTGCCGGTTGAGGAACTCTGGCCTGCCGATCATGTCCAGCCTACCGAAGTCCCAAGTTCAGCCTGCCGAACTGTGGGAGCAAGTAATATTTAAGTGATGTGTTGATTAATGAGTTATGATGTGATGTTTTTATAAGTTATGATTTTTCAACTTGGTATATTCATTTTATTAGAATAAGTTTATGATTAATTTAAAGTATAATTGAATTAATTATGGTATGGAATAAGCTAAGCAATGTTATTTTGTTTTAAAAAAATGTATGTATGGATCCTGGTCACGTTTTCCCTTAACTACATTTACAATTAAAAGTATCATATAAGTTTTGTAATTATGTTTATGTTTAAAGTTTAAACAAGTATGAATGTATGAATGTAACAACATCTGTGACATCCGTAAGGAGGGGCGTTACAACAGGTTCAGTGCTAAGTACTGGAGGAGCTTTCAAGAGGCTTTAGGTACGGATTTGAATTTCAGTACAGCATTTCATCCTCAGACCGATGGGCAATCTGAGTGGGTTATTTAGATTCTCGAGGACATGTTGCGTGCTTGTGCATTAGATTTCAGGGGAAACTAGAAGAAATATTTGCATCTAGCATGGTTCGCGTACAACAATAGCTATCAAGCAAGCATTGGCATGGTACTATTTGAGGCATTGTATAAACGACCATGTCGGTCACTGGTATGTTGGGCAAAACTGAAAGATAGGATTATTCTTGGGCCGGATGAGATTCGTGATAGCAACGAGAAAGTCATCGTAATTCAAAATCATTTAAAGGCGGCGCAGAGTCAACAGAAGAGTTATACGGATAGAAGACGTTGACCTTTGGAATTTGCAATGGGAGATTTTGTTCTCTTGAAGGTATCACTTCGTAAAGGAATTATGCAGTTCATAGTAAGTGGTAAGCATGCACTGAGGAACATTGGACCGTTTGAGATTACTCAGCGTGTTGGTGTAGTTGCATATCGGTTCAACCTTTCCCCTAAATAATCACATGTTCATGATGTGTTCTATGTGTCGATGCTTAGGAAGTGTCTGCCTGAGCAAGGTAGAATAGTTTCATTTCACGATGTGTAGGTTCGGGAAGACACGACATACGAGGAAGTGCCGATTCAGATTATCGATCAAAAAGTAATCAACTTGCGTCGGCGTGATATGCCATTAGTAAAGGTCGTGTGGTAGCATCATGGAGTTGATGAAGCCACTTGGGAGTTAGAGTCAAGCAAAGGGAGCTATATCCGCATCTGTTTTGTTTCTAAAATGATATGTAAATTTTGAGGGTGAAATTTCTTTTAGGGGTGGTGATACGAACCCCGCCAAGAACTGACACGACCCTAACCAAAATTGGTTTCCAAGATCAAAATTCCTAACCGGTTTTGAATGGAACCGCGACCTGATGCCTAACAAGAAGCACGAACCTTGGTATGTGAGGATGCCACAATCAACTATGGATGGACTGATTGATAAGTCTACGAACGCCATAGAATTTTCCGATAAGTTTGAATAGTTCTTTTAGGAACCGAAGAGAATTAAACCTCAAATTGTGTGTTAAAACTTGTTCTCCATTGAATGAAATTCGTTACAATATATAGGGGTTCCCCTATGCGAATTTTCAACTCCTAATTGCCCATGGAATTTTGGGCAAATCAATTGCCAAAATGTCTAATCCAAAGCAAAGAAGGAAAGTTCCCTTAATGGCTTAAAAGCCTTACAATAATAGAAATAAAACAAACGCAAAAAGGAAACTAGACATTAAAAGGTAAATAGCTGATTCTTCTCGCCACTTGTCGTCTCAAAATGGGAAAGTAACTGAAATGGAAATTACTCGGTCCCTTCTAGAGCTTGAATCACGCATTTGTTGGTCTGGATGTCACATGCAATTCCCTCAATGGGCCTCCATGTAATAGCTTGAGCCCAAGTTGCTCGAATCAGCCCAATAAGCGTTTCTTTGAACTTCTTCGCACGAGCTCTCATAACCGGACCAATGGGAACTTGAATTGGATCTGAATATATCTCATCCCACGTGCTCTTGCTTGTGCTAACGATGTCCTCATCAGGTGGAGAGTTGTAATGTCCCAAAATTTATTAAATGATATTAGAATGTAAAATGGTAGATTAGTGTACCATAATGAATATTTTAACCTTAATTTGATCATTTAGTGAAACTTTTGAATTTAAAGTTGTTTTTATTATTTTAGTGACTTCTAATTATTTCTAATTGTTTTAAATTGTTATTTTGAATTTTAAAACAAAACAATTTGTCAAAACCAAATATGTCCCATTTAAAAATGGTGTGCTACACACAGTTTTCTTGCAGCAAATCCGTTTTCCTTTCTCTATTTATTTTTCCCTCTCCCTGTCTTCCTCTCATTCACTCTCTATTAGCTCTCTCTCTCTCTCTCCCGTGCATCTCTCTCTCACACTCTGCCTCTTCCTCTCTCTCTCATTTTCACTCAAAATCTTGAGTTAAATCGAGCCCCAAGCTTCAGGTTAGTGGATTAGAGGCTCGGGAACATGATTGAGCAACCGAAAACACGATTCAAAGCTTCGATTTGAGGTTAGTTTTCAAATTTTAAAACTTTTTCAATTTTTCTTGCATTTTGAAATTTAAGCTTATTTGAACATAGAAGACCTTTGATCTAAGTTTGTGGAACTTAGAACAACTAGGATCTAAGCTTTGTTTAAAGAAAAACAGATTCGAATCAAGATTTTTCATTTTTCTCTATTTTTCTCTATTTTTGGATTTTCTCGGATGTTGTGTGTGAATCTTGTTTAAATGAGTTTAAAAGTGTCATATTATGCTTTTCTATCATCTATGATTGATTTCCATGCCTGAGAATTGAGAAAAACAGGTTAAAATAAAGATTTGGACACAAGGTTGCCGAGAACCCGTGGTTGGAAAATTCTGGAATTTTTGAGTTCGGTAGGCCAAACTTCATGTTCAGTAGGCCAGATTCATCCGTCCGGCCGAACCTAAAAAAAGTTTGGCCAACCAGACTTGGTCTTCCAGCAGGCCAAACTACAGTTCGGCCATCCGAACAAGGGTGACTGATAGGCCGACTGAACAAGGAGAAAATTTGTGATTTTTCATCCGTTTTCACTATTTTGAACCCCGATTGAAATTTCAACTTTATAAAATGATTCTATAAATACACATGGCACACTAGGACACCATGAAATAGTTTAGCAATGCAGAATGTCTTAAACTAGATACTGATAGACCTAGTTTCTATTTAAGGTCGTTCGTGGTTTCGTGAAGTTAACGTATAGCGGACCAGGATTACGGTGTGGGATACTATCCCGGGTATTGAGGTAGGACTTCTACCCCTTTCCTTTGGTAAACCAATTTTGAATGATTTTGGTCTTAAAAAGGGTTTTTATCAAAATGATTTCAACGGTTGATTGAAAAAGGAATTTTTATCAGTCATTTTTATAACCGTGGATTGAGATGAATTTTGTAATGAACCCCATAATGAATGTAAATGGAAATATCTAGTAAATGGGTTTCAAATAATAATAGAAATGAATATAAGGGCATGATGCCATATCAGAGATCGGGTCGTGTAGCGTGCGACCTTGGGGGCAGGTTCCGAAACCTAACTGGGCCACTACGGTGGTGTTATACACATGGTTTGCCTAGGAAAAGAAAATGATGTTCTTTCTGGTTGACCAATAAATTGTTTTAGGTAAGATTGGTTTTATTCAATTCTTTTCTTAAGTGATTTCTTGATTAATGATATTTTCTTTTAAAATTTAATGATTCTTGAAATATAGTCCTACTGAACCTTTTGCTCACATTTTATTTGTTTTTAAACTCCCCCAACTATCCCTCCCCCCCCCCCCCCCCCCCCCCCCCTCCTCTTTAGGTGGATTTCAGCTTAGGTTTAGGGAGGATTCCATAGAAAGGACTCAGGGGCAGTAGAAGGACCTAGTAGGTTGTTTAAATTATAATATCAAGGCATGTAATATTTTAACTTTCTCTTTACTTGGACTGTGGTTGTATTATTATATTGTCAGTGCTATGTGTGTGCATAAGTTGTGGCTCAGCAAGATCCATACTCGCATCTTTTATTGCTTTATTACTTACTTAATGTTTACCTCAATGTTCTTATCTATTTAGTGATTAAAAATGCTTCTCTCTTACATAACCCGCCATGTTATCTCCCCTACTGCGGGGCGTGATAGGGTTGTATAATATTATATCATGGGATGAATATACATATCCTATCTT
The DNA here is from genome assembly GCA_025403435.1 of Artocarpus heterophyllus. Lineage (NCBI taxonomy): Eukaryota > Viridiplantae > Streptophyta > Magnoliopsida > Rosales > Moraceae > Artocarpus > Artocarpus heterophyllus. The sequence continues at coordinate 22,622,864 of CM046342.1, forward strand.
ACCAACTATTTGCTTTGTAAGATAGCTATTGGAATGAATGTGGTAAATATTCATGCATTAATATAATGTATGTATATTTTATGTACCTGATAATGCAACTAAGTGGTAAGATATTATAATTGAGGTGACGTGTTCCTATCATGACATATATAACAAAGAAGGCACATATAAAACATGTATATTATTACCCGTAAAGAAATATGTCACTTTATGTCATTAGAATTTTCCTAGTCCATCCACTGCATAAGTTGTTTGTTTATCATAAATTCATAATTATAAATCTATTTTAGATTTATCACATAAATTGTGCTTCTAAGTCAAAATTTTCATTCATTTTGTCGCATAAAGTCATTAAACATTACATATCATTAGTTAAAGAAAATGGCAGGTGTTACACCTTCTGTGGTCTGACACATCTTTGATCAGGTGTAGTGAAGCCGTGATGGTAAAGTCTTCCATTGATCATCAAATACTGGGTTGAGTTTTTGCAAACATGTTAGGCTTTTTATCGCTTCTCGAGCAATTCAGTTATGTCAGGTATCGAATGACCGAGTCCATCCAGGTTCTTATTTGTTCGGCAACTTCACTCATAGATTCTTTTCTAATGCTTGACTCGGCTAGCCTCTCGATTGGTACTGACGCCAAGTCACTATCATCAAGGCCTGCACTAGCCGAGCAAGTGTGTCGGCTTTTGCCTTTTCTGCCTTAGGGATTTGGGAGACTGAAAAGCTCTTGAATTGCTTGAGTAGAGCTTTACCTTCACCCAGATAAGCATTCATGCACTCATTTCGGATTGGTTACTTGCTAGACCAGGGGCATGGAATCACTATGAACTTAGATATGGTCCACCCTGAGCTCCTATGCAATCCCAGGACCAGCTACTAGTGCTTCGTATTCGGCCTCATTGTTAGAGGCTTTGAAATCAAATTAGAGTACGTAGCTAGCCTTGCAATTGTCTAGACTAATGAAGACGAGTCTAGCACCCGACCTCTTCATGCTGGATGATCTGTCTATGAATAATTTCCACTTAGGTTCGAGTCCACTTGCATTGCTGCTAGTAAGATAAAATTTTTCCACAGGTGCCTTTTCAGCTAAATGTGTGGTCTTGTTGGTGCTTGTGAATTTAGTTATAAAGTTGACCAAAGCTTATGCTTAGTTGTCATTCAAGGCACAAATTATATCACGAATTTCTTGAGCTCAACTGACCACTTGGCCATCCGAATAGAAATTTTTGGATTTTGGAGGTCCAGCGTAAGAGGTACTAGCTCAAGATTTGGATGGTGTGCCCCTAGAAGTATGGCCAAAGCTTCAGAGCAAAGGTAACAAGGGCTAGGGCTAGCTTTTCTAATGGCAGGTACCTCTCCTTGGCTCCTTGGAACGCTTTAGTGTAGTAAATTGTCACAAACCCTGATTCGAGTAGTGATGTGGCATATTAATTAAGTTAATTAATCAAGTTATTTATAAAAATGTAGTGAATTTAAAACCTTTAAATAATTACGCTAAGCTAAAGTGGCATAACATAACAAATAATAAAAGAAATAAGTATTGGTAGGCCACACTGGACCCACAATTGTGCACATACATAGTACCAACTTAAATAAATACAACCACAGTCCAATCTAAAAGAAAGATAATTAAATTAATATATGCCTTGATTAAATAAACAAATAATCTAATGTAGATACTTCTACAACCATATGTCCGCTCGGTAGAGTTCCAGCCAGTCCTATGCTACAATTCACCTAGGGGGATTTTAAAACAAATTAAAACTATGAGCAGAAGGCTCAGTAGGACTAAAGCTTGAAAAACATTAAATTTAATATAAAATGCATTATTAACACAAAGATTATAAAATACAATGAAGTAACATTATTGATCTTATTCTTACCATTTAGTCCATTATCTATCCGGAAACAATCCTATCATTTTGTCTTAGGCAAAACCAATATAATCACCACCTTAATAGTCCAGTTAGGATTCAAGACCTACCTCCAAGGTCGCTCTCTACACAACCCGATCTCTGAATGTGGCATCGTGCGTTAATATATCATTCCGAATGGTATATCTAACTCGTTCGATACTATTTCATTATTCAAGTCTCATGTTACCAAATTTCACATTTACATTCATTATTCTGTTCCTTATGATCATTTCATTATTCATCATTTACTGTCAATAACTAAATTTACTCATTTAAAACATTTCTTAAAAACATTTTCAAAAAACACTTTGTGGCCAAAATCCTTTTGAAATCATGGTTAACAAAGAAGAGGGATTAGAGTCCTACCTCTTTGTTCATATGAGACGTAAACACCATAGTCTAGGCCTACTATAGTCAGCTCCCCAGCTCCACTAACGACCTTAGATATGAATTAGATTTGTCAATATCTAACTTAGAATATTCTACATTACTAACTATCTCACGGTGCCCTAGTGTGCCTTTGATATTCACAAAATTATGTTACAAGGTCAAGGTCTCTATGCATGTTTTAAACAGTGGAAATAAGTGAAAAACCGTAATTTTGCATAGCTCGGTCGGCTTGCCAAACTCCTTGGGCTTGCCTACCAAACTTCTATAGTTCGACCTACCGACCATCAAGCCCCAGCCTGCCGAACTGCATCAGTTTGGCCTAATAAAGGAATGAGTTCGGCCTACTGAACTCATGAATCTGGCCTGCCAAAGCTTGAGTTTGGCCTACCAATCTGTCGAAATATGGAAAATTCTAGATTTTGAGCCTCAGCCTCCTTGAGCTCAAATCTCATTTTAAACCTATTTTTATAATTCCTAGAGCATGGATAACATTCAAAGGTGATAGATTACCATAAGAGAACATATTTAAACACATTTCAACAAGTTTTTCATAAAGATTTTCAAATTATTTTGAAAATCCATAAAATGTAAAAACTTGGTTTAGCTTGATTTTTTTCCAATCAAGCTTAGATTCATGATGATTTGGGTCCCATAAACTTATATTGAAGGGTTTCTAAGCTCAAGAAACACGGATTTCAACATACAAAGAAAATTGAAAGAGTTTGAAAATAAACTTTGAAATTTTGAAAACATAAGCTAACCTTGAATCGATCTTTGAACTGAGTTTATGGAGGCTCAAATACATTCCTAAGCTTCCAATTCCGCTAAGAATCAAGGCCTCTTGCTTAATTTTTGGAGCAAACATGAGAGAGGGAAGAGAGAAAGAGAGTGGCGGTGAGAGAGGGAAAGAGAGAGCAGAGAAGAGAGTGAGAGAGTGAGGAAATGAGAAAGAAAAGGAGAGTTTAAATAAAGGAAGAAGTGGGGTGGTTTCTCAGATGTAAAACCATGTCCAACACATGTTTTTCAAGGAGGGGCATGTTGGGCATTTCACAAATTATTTTGTTTCGAAATTCAAAATAACTAATAATAAAAACAATTAAAAATGAAATTAATTAGAAAATATCACAAAATAACCTAATTAAGTTCAAGTTACAATAAGGCATACTAATTTACCATTTATACACTAATCATACTTAATTAACTTCTTGGGTGTTACATAAACTGGCTTCTGAATTTCTTCTTTTTCTCGAACTAAGACCAAGTTGACAGCCTTTTCAAATACTGCCATGTAGGCATAAAGTATCTCTCTCGCTGAAGGTTTAGATAGGAGCGGGACGTGGCCATGTACCTTTTGAGACTTTGGAATGCTGCCACACACTCTATGCTCCACTCAAACCTCCTCTTAAATGCCTAGAAATAAGGTTGGCACATATCACTAGACTAAAAGACGAATCTAGACAAAGCAGCTATCATTTTAGTGAGTTTTAGTACTTCCTTGAGTGTACAGGGGGAGTGCATGTCCACCACTGCTTGTGCCTTGGCAGGGTTGCACTCGATGCCAGGATGATCGACCATGAACCTAAGGAACTTTCCTGACTCCACCCCGAATGTGCACTTGGCCAAATTAAGCTTCATCCTATATTCTCAAAAGACGTCAAAGCTATCTTGGAGATCAGTAATTAGTTGCTCGGATTGACTTCACAAGCATGTCATCCATGTACATTTCCATGGTTTTTTTTATCTGATGAGTAAACACCTTGTTCATTAGGCGCTGATAGTGGCTCTGGCATTTTTCAACCTGAACGGCATAACGACATGGAAGAATAACCCCTGGTTGGTTGTGAATGTAGTTTTAGCTTGATCTTCCTCGACCATCTTAATCTGATTGTATTTGGAATATGCATCCATGAAGCTCAACAGTTCATGGCCAGCGGTTGCATCTACTAGCTGGTTGATCCGAGGTAGGGGAAGCAGTCCTTCAAGCAGGCCTTGTTCAAGCCCGTAAAGTCAATACAAACTTGCTACTTCCTATTGGCCTTTTTAACAAGAACAAAATTCCTCAGCCACTTGGGGTAGGTGACATCTCTAATGAACCGGACCTTTAGTAGCTTCTGAACCTTTTTGTTAATGGTAGTGTACCTTTCTAGATTGAAGGCTCTTCTCTTCTAGATGACTGACCTATGCTTGGGAGTGACATTTAAATGACGGCTGATGATGCTCAGGCCAATCCTTGGCATGTCTTCATGGGACCAATGAATATGTCCTGATATTCCGCTAGGAACTTTGCTAGATCTATTCAGATCTTAGGCTTTAACTAAGACCCGAGCATGACCATTCGGTCGAGATGTTCGCAGTCCAAGTGGTATGGGACAAGGTCTTCTACAAGTGTTTCTCGTACCTCTTCTTCGAGAAGTCGAGGCCCTAGGTCGAACAACATTTTTGCTGCCTCCTCAGCAGAGAATTCAATCTCGTCCACTTTATAAATGGCCGAGATGTTCAATTGCTAGGCTGTTGCCTTTTTCATGGCCTTGACATAATAGTCTCTGAGGTCCTTTTGTTTCGACCTTACTACTTTGACTCCATTCTCCATGCCAAGTGATAAGTAGAGACCATGACTTTTAGGGTATTCAACATCGACCACCCAATGATGATGTTGTGTTGGGACGGCTTGTCAACCACCCGAAACTCGACGAGCCATGTGACCCGAGCACAATCTCCACCGAAAGTGACCAACAAATAGATCTTGCCCACTGCTCAGACACAATCTGCAGAGAAGCCGTATAGGGATTGGGACAAGCATAGCGTTGCTAATCTTCATTTTGTCAAAGGCTTGCTTGAATAGAATGTTTACTGAGCTACCATTGTCAATCAGCAACCTTTGAACTATGTTGTTCGTAATCTGGAGCTCACATACTAGGGCGTTGTTGTGCGAATGGATGAGCCTATCAGGCTCTTCCTCGGTAAAGGTGATTGCAATGTCTTCATGCCAGCATATCTTATTGATATGCTTGAACATATTCATCAGGTCTCCCTTTTTAACCAAGAAGGCTTCCTGGGCATAGGCCTGCTGACCACTAGCAGTATCCCTAGTAACTGGCTCGCCAAAGATTGTATGCACAATGTTCGGTGGGTCTGGGACATTCATACCATCAGCATTTTGTGTTCTTGTTTGGCCTTCATTAACCAACTGATCGTTTCTTCTTGCGTTATTGTTGGGGGTGAGAACTCGTTCGATGAACTCCCCAAGGTATCTATCTCAGACGAGTTTCTCGATTTTGTCTTTTAGATGGATGCAATCCCATGTATTATGCTGATGTCCTTGTAGAAGTTGCAATACTTATTCTGGTCTCATTTTTCTCGGTTCCTTTTTAATGGAGTCAGGTCCACCAGCAAATTACGATTGCTTACCTGGTTCAATACTTCATCGATAGTGGCGACCAAGGGTGTGTAGCTTTGGAATTTCTTGTTAGAAGCTTTGACCTGTCCATTTTTGGCTTTTTGCTTTGGTCGATCTTACCTTGGTCGGGCAGATCCTTGTTCTTCTTACCTTTCTTGTTGCTCCTTTCTCCATCTTGGTAGCTCTTTATGTAGTCCGCAGTGTCTGTGTGTCTCTGGGTGTACATAAGCATTTGGGAGAAGGTGCTTGGCTGCTCCAAGGCGAGCAACTAGAGCAGACCCTTGTCTCGTAAACCCTCACAGAAGGAGTGCTTAAGAGTCTCATCTTCGATGTGCCTCACCTCTAAGGTTGCTCAAGTGAAACGGCTGGTTTAGTCCTACACATCCCCGTCTCCTACTTTATAGCATAGAGGTGAGTAACCTTCTTCCTTCTTGTCCTGAATGGGGCAAAAGCTATTGAGAATGCATTAGACAACTATCGAAGGAGCTCATAGTACCTGGCTCTATACGCCTAAACCATTGCCGAGCAGAGCTAGTCAAAGTCAATGAGAACGCCTTGCACATTACTGCATCACTGGCGTTTTGCAACATCATTTGGCCCCTATGTGGTTCGAGGTGCTCGTTTGCATCTATTGTTCCATCATAAGCCCTAATTTGTGGCACCTTGAATTTGTTCGGCATGGGAGCCCTCATGATTGCATCAGTAAAGAGTAGGTCAAGCATGCCACCCTCGTCGACTCTATAGAGGCTGTTTCTAATCTGATCAATCCGTCGTTGCAAGTTCGCAAACATCCCCATGCTTCTTGTGGACCTAGAAGGGGGAGACTTTTTATGAGAAAATCAAACCATGTTGAAGTCTCCTCCTAGACCTCACTTCTGATCGCAAATGATTTGCAGTCCCACCAATTCATCCTACAAAAATTTTCTCTCCTTATATGACACCGGGCCATAAACACCTGTTAGCCACCAGGTAGATTCCCCTCTTTGAACTTGAATTAAGACTGAGAATGGCCCTATCAACTTATCTGTTACTTGAACACTTCTAACATCTCAAATCACCAAAATTCCACCCAACCTACCAAGTGAAGGTAAGTAAACCCAACTCCTAAACTTAGATTCCACAAACTCGCTACAAGTCTCTTTTCTATGATTTCTCTTTTAGTTTCTTGTAAAATCACTACATTCGGTTTTATTTTCCCAAGACTGTCCTTGATTACCCCATTTTTCCTTGCAGACCCTACCCCTATAACATTCCAAGGCACCACTATCATTTATTTTTTCCTTACACCCTATTCTGTCCCTCTGCTTTCCTTATCCCCATATTTCAGCCCCCACTCTAGCCCTTTCAATTCTTGATGTCCCCTCTTATTTTTTTCCTTTATTTGATCCCTTAGGTCTCCTCTTCCCCTTCTCCCCTTTTGCAATATTTGTCAACAGAATCTGCTTCACCAATTTGTCAATCAGCTTTCTTTCTTCATCTGAGAATGTTGACCAAAAATCATAGCCATTTCAGGGGTTTTGGTAAGGAGAGCATGTTTAATTTGCACTTTTGGCTGCCATTTATAGGACACTTCAACCGAGTCCACTTTGGAAAATCTTTCAATAATTTCAGGGATTCCAACCTCATAACACCATGGCACTCTCTCAGTCACTACTGGATTTTTATTTCCCAGAATCAGTTTATTTACATAATCATCACAGCCCACCCCAGCTGAAGGAAAACAATATAGTGTATCATGAATTATTAGATTTGACAAGATTACAATGATTACAAAGTATTCTTGTTGGTATTGATGAATTCTTTTGATCCTTTTTGTTTGCTTTAATCATCAAAGTTGTAGTAATTTTACATCTTAAAGTTTATGTGTCGCGCCCCGGAGTACGGGAGGTGACGTGGCAGAATATTTAGATTAATTAAAAGCGGATTTAATTAAAAATCGAGAGTTTGAGAATCAAATTAAATAAAAATTAAGAAGATTTTCCACCACATTTTGTAAAAGAATTTATAAATATTAAGCAAATAATAATAATTAAATAAAAACCGCGAATATGGGTTCCACAACCCACAACTTGTGCACACACATGGTTCTGACAATATCATAAATACAATTACAGTCCAAGTACAAATAAAGTTAAGTCTTACATGCCTTGATTAATAAATACAGAATATAAATAAATTCTCCTATTGCTCCTGAGTTCGGTCCGAAGAATCTTCTCCAAACCTAAATGGGAAACCACCTAGAAGGGGGGAATTTAAAACAGATAAAACGTGAGCGAAAGGCTCAGTAGGACTAAGTTTTTATAAAATAATTTAATGCAAAGAAACATAACATTATCAGGAGTTATACAAAAAGGAACTTGAGTAAATAAATAAATAAATTGAGTAGAACCGTTCTGACACAGAACAGTCTACTCGTCAAATCAAAACACCAGTTTACTTTTACCTAGGCAAACCATGATATCACCACCGTAGTGGCCCAGCTGGGTTTCGGGACCTGCCCCCAAGGTCGATCGCCACACGACCCGATCTTTGATATGGCATCATGCCCATGTGTTCATTATCATTATCATTCAAAACCCAATTACCGAGTGTTGTCAATTACATTCATTATGAAATTCATTTCATGTCACGGTATATTAAAATATAACCGATAAAACCATTTCCAAACAACCGTTGAAAACATTTTGATAGAAATCATTTTCAAAGCCAAATCATTTCAAAACCAGGCTACCAAAGAAATAGGATAGAAGTCCTACCTCAGTACTCGTGCCGGTACCCCACACCGTAATCCTGATCCGCTATACGTTAGCTCCACGGAACCACGAACAATCCTAGATACAAACTAAGTCAATCAATATCTAGTTCGAGACATTCTATGTTACTAAATCATTTCATGATGTCCTAGTGTGCCATTTGTATCATTAAAATCATCCTACAAGGTTGGGATTTAAATCAGGGTTCAAAACAATGAAATCGGGTAAAAATCACAAAATTTTCCATGCCTCGGTCGACCTGTCGGACGCCCTGCTTCGGCCTGCCGAACTGCACAGTTCGGCCTGCCGGAAGCAAAGTTCGGCCTGCCGAACATTTCCCCAGATTCGGCCTGCCGGTCGGAAGAACACCGGCCTGCCGATCATCACTCCGGCCTGCCGAACATGAACTTCGGCCTGCCGAACTGGGAAAACCCAGAAATCCCAGCCACGGGTTTCTCGATCCCCAAAATCCAAATCTTGTTTCTAACCTGTTTTTCTCAAATCCCAGGCATGAAAAACAACTATAATTGATAGAAAAACATTCTAGAACATGTTTGGAATCATTTAAACAACATTTAAACTCGAAATCCTCAAAAATCCGAAAATGAGAAAAAGAGGAGAAAAATGAAAATCTTGAATCCAATCCGTTTTTCTTCAATCTAGGCTTAGATTCTAGTTGTTCTAAGTTCATTTAACACAAATCCACGGTTTTCTAAGCTAAAACAAACTTAGATTTCAAAAACACACAAAATCGAAAATTTTGTAAAAAGTTTAGAAATTTCGAATCTAACCTCGAATCGAAGCTTCAATCCGCGTTCTCGGTTGCCGAATCACGTCCCCGAGCTTCCTCCTTGCTATTCCGAAGCTTGGATTCGAATGGAGTTCAAAAATTTTTGAAAGAGATTGAGAGAGAGAGGGAGCTGCCGAGAGAGAGAGAAGAGAGAGAGAGTTGAACGTGAGAGTGAGGAGAGAGAGAGAGAAGAGAGAAATAAATAGAGAAAATCGGTGGGCGGTTTTACTGTGCGAAAACCATGTGCCGCCCACGGTTTTACAAAACAGAGTATTTTTAACATTTTACAAATTGTTATGTTTTAAAACTCAAAACATCATTTTAAATCCATAAGAAATCTTTTGAACACATCAATTTAACAAAACAACCAAAAACTAAAAATCCAACCAAATAATCTAATTAAAGTTAAAACTTTAATTATGGCACACTAATTCATCATTTACATTACATTAATGTTGAATAAATTTCGGGACGTTACATTATGCTACTTTAATATTTTCTTTTCTCCTAAAAGACAAAGAAAATGAGTAGACTAATTGAAGGTTCGACATTCTCCTTGCTATCAGAAACAGAAAAATATGAAATTAGTGTTGTTTAGGCTGGAGTCTACAAATGGTAAGCATGTTTCCAACATAGGGCCAGGGTTTGATGTTCCCATTTTACGTTCTATATAATATCTCTCTTTCTTTAGCCACTTGAGATCAAGGGTCTTAAATTTGAAAAGTGACAGTGATTGTTGTTTAGTTGGGTGGATTGCTAAAGTATTGGTATGTGAAAAGAGTAAGCCAAGAATTACTAGATAGACTTCCAAATATGAACATCTCATTTTTGTCGATGATGAGATAAATTCTAGCAATTTTTAATTAGAATATGCTCATTAGTTCATATAATGTATTTAAAGCTTGTATTATCAATGTGCTACGTCTCCTGAACTTCTACGCGATTTTTTTCTCTGAAGCAAGATTCTTGTGCATCATTCATCCATTTCTATTTGCATGTTCAATCATATTACGCAAGTAATATAGCAAGGACATGTTATGATCAAGGCCAACTGAACCTGACAATCCTTCATTACAAGCAAACTGTTTCTTCTAGTCCAAAAATTTTGGAGGTTTACAATAACGTGGTTAGTTCTTCTCTCTTTGATGTCTAGAGTTTGTTACTATATGGTTTTTTGTGCAATGTATGTCTTTCTATGTTACTAAAAGTCCTTTTTTATTTTAACTTTTACAGAGATTGCAAATATTTCAGATTAACCTTTTGGATAGAACAGTTGACAAATTTTTAGTGATAACTTAATTCTTCTCTGAAGATTTAGCATGCCATTAGAATGGACACCATCAGCAATGCTCACTCGAAGTAGCCTTTACTTTAAGGTAAATTCTTGCTACAAAAAGCTTGCATGCATGAAGACATAATATATGGTTTTTTCCAAAGTAATTTTTATTTTAGTCCTCTAAATCTAAAATTGAACGCCTCAATGATAAATTGAGCAAAATTGATGACAATCAAGAAGAGTCGCGGGGCTGAGGGGATGTCACATTTGCTTATTTGATAATTTTTCAATTGAACGTGATTGCAAACAGAGGAACTAATATCACACTGGGAGTTCTGATTTCTTTTGTAGTTTTATGAGACTATAATGATCTGTTTTCATCCTATATTTACACGCAACTGTAAAATTATATATATATATATATATAAATATATATACGCACTTGAATGCACTCACAAATATAGGTCGCACATTTATAGAGATGGGCCCTAATTTTCTAAAATCTTGTGACGACTAAAAAACGATGAAAAAAAAAAAAAAAGGACGGGTGTCATCCTTCTATGTTATCATCACCATTTCTTTAAACTCATTATATATTAGGATTAAACCTAATCTTCTGCTTAAACATTATACCCTACTTAAGAAAATTAAAGATATTTTAATAATTTATGGGATTGGAATTTTAAAAAAAATTAAAAATTTTAAAAAATTAAAAAAAAAGGCACAAGATTGCGCTTCAGCCCTTTTTTTGTCCTTGAAATTTAATCTTAATTCTCTACAGGCAGTTTTTAGGGATTGATATTATTATAGCCTTAGGGTCTAAGCATCGACTATTTTCATTGTATGACCTGCAACTGTTGTCTTTCTATAAGATTGTTGAGCCACAAGTGCAAGGACAACTGCTTCGAAACCAGCTGCCTACTCTGCAATGAGTTTTTATTCACATCAACTACACCAGTCAGGATTTTGTCTTGTGCCCTGTAACGTCCCGAAATTTATTTAATATTGATGTAATGTAAATGATGAATTAGTGTGCCATAATTAAAGTTTTAACTTTAATTAGATTATTTGGTTGGATTTTTAGTTTTTGGTTGTTTTGTTAAATTGATGTGTTCAAAAGATTTCTTATGGATTTAAAATGATGTTTTGAGTTTTAAAACATAACAATTTGTAAAATGTTAAAAATACTCTGTTTTGTAAAACCGTGGGCGGCACATGGTTTTCGCACAGTAAAACCGCCCACCGATTTTCTCTATTTATTTCTCTCTTCTCTCTCTCTCTCCTCACTCTCACGTTCAACTCTCTCTCTCTTCTCTCTCTCTCGGCAGCTCCCTCTCTCTCTCAATCTCTTTCAAAAATTTTTGAACTCCATTCGAATCCAAGCTTCGGAATAGCAAGGAGGAAGCTCGGGGACGTGATTCGGCAACCGAGAACGCGGATTGAAGCTTCGATTCGAGGTTAGATTCGAAATTTCTAAACTTTTTACAAAATTTTCGATTTTGTGTGTTTTTGAAATCTAAGTTTGTTTAAGCTTAGAAAACCGTGGATTTGTGTTAAATGAGCTTAGAACAACTAGAATCTAAACCTAGATTGAAGAAAAACGGATTGGATTCAAGATTTTTATTTTTCTCCTCTTTTTCTCATTTTCGGATTTTTGAAGATTTTGAGTTCAAATGTTGTTTAAATGATTCCAAACATGTTTTAGAATGTTTTTCTATCAACTATAGTTGTTTTTCATGCCTGGGATTTGAGAAAAACAGGTTGGAATTCAGATTTGGATTTTGGGGATCGAGAAACCCGTGGCTGGGATTTCTGGATTTTCCCAGTTCGGCAGGCCGAAGTTCATGTTCGGCAGGCCGGAGTGATGATCGGCAGGCCGGTGTTCTTCCGACCGGCAGGCCGAATCTGGGGAAATGTTCGGCAGGCCGAACCTTGTTTCCGGCAGGCCGAATTGTACAGTTCGGCAGGCCGAAGCAGGGCGTCCGGCAGGCCGACCGAGGCATGGAAAATTTTGTGATTTTTACCCGATTTCATTGTTTTGAACCCTGATTTAAATCCCAACCTTATAGGATGATTTTAATGATACAAATGGCACACTAGGACATCATGAAATGATTTAGTAATTTAGAATGTCTCGAACTAGATAATAATTGATTTAGTTGGTGTCTAGGATTGTTCGTGGTTCCGTGGAGCTAACGTATAGCGGATCGGGATTACGGTGTGGGGTACCGGCACGAGTACTGAGGTAGGACTTCTATCCTATTTCTTTGGTAGCCTGGTTTTGAAATGATTTGGCTTTGAAAATGATTTCTATCAAAATGTTTTCAATGGTTGTTTGAAAATGATTTTATCGGTTATATTTTTATATACCGTGACATGAAATGAATTTCATAATGAATGTAATTGACAACACTCGGTAATTGGGTTTTGAATGATAATGATAATAACCACATGGGCATGATGCCATATCAGAGATCGGGTCGTGATCGACCTTGGGGGCAGGTCCCGAAACCCAGCTGGGCCACTACGGTGGTGATATCATGGTTTGCCTAGGTAAATGTAAACTGGTGTTTTGGTTTGACGAGTAGACTGTTCTGTGTCAGAACGGTTCTACTCAATTTATTTATTTATTTATTTATTCAAGTTTCTTCTTGCATAACTCCTGATAATGTTATGTTTCTTTGCATTAAATTATTTTATAAAACTTAGTCCTACTGAGCCTTTCGCTCACGTTTTATCTGTTTTAAATTCCCCCCCCTCTAGGTGGTTTCCCATTTAGGTTTGGAGAAGATTCTTCGGACCGAACTCAGGAGCAATAGGAGAATCTATTTACATTCTGTATTTATTAATCAAGGCATGTAAGACTTAACTTTATTTGTACTTGGACTGTAATTGTATTTGTGATATTGTCAGATCCATGTGTGTGCACAAGTTGTGGGTTGTGGAACCCATATTCGCGGTTTTTATTCAATTGTTGTTATTTGTTTAATGATTTTAAATTCTTTATAAAATGTGGTGGAAATTCTTCTTAATTTTTATTTAATTGGATTTTTAAACCCTTAATTTCAATTAAACTTTCCTTTAATTAATCTAAATATTCCGCCACGTCACCTCCCGTACTCCGGGGCGTGACAGAATGGTATCAGAGCTCAAGGTTATGAACCTTGGGAATTGTGCACACATAGTTTTGACAATGAAATACCTCTGACAGTCCAAATTTTGTTTTCAGAAGTGAGAGAATGGCACCTAGACGTCGTTCGACAGCTGACGCCGAGTTCGGAAATGATGAGGGCCTGATGAGGTCTATGATTGCGGCTTTCCGGCAGATGGCAGCCAGGACTAGACCGGAAGACTCCAGTGTTGGTAGTCGGCATGCCTTCTTTAAGGAATTTCGGCGGGCGTCTATTCCGACTTTTGATGGCAATGGGGATCCGCAGTTAGCAGAGTATTGGTTGGATTCGATCTTGAAGCATCTTGATACCCTTGGTGTGCCTGAGGAGTATCGTGTGGAATTCGCGGCGTATAAGCTTGAAGGTGGCACTAACACCTGGTGGAAACAAACTAAGCGTTTGGAGCGCGGTGGCGATATCGGTTGGGACAAGTTCGAGGATCTGTTCTATGATCGGTATTTTCCGCAGGGATATAGAGATCAGAAGGCAGCTGAGTTTTATAGATTGCAACAGGGTGATATGTCAGTTCGGGAGTATGAGGCAAAGTTTAGCGAGTTGGCTAGGTTTGCTCCATCAGCTGTGGCATCGGAGCGCGAGAAATGCATCAAGTTCCAGGAAGGACTCAAGGCTCCTATTCGGCGGCAGTTGGTTGCTCTACGGCTTAGGAGTTTCGGAGAGCTTGTGTCGTCGGCGATCTCCGTGGAGAATGATTACGTGCAGTATTGTGAGGACCGAGCCAAGGCTTCAGGAGGACCGCAGAGGAGTGGCAGGAAGAGCATCAGTAGTCGTCCAGCTCCGGGGAAAGGCAAGCAAGGCGGTGCGACCAGTGGCAGCAGCAGTTCGTCTGGCAGCGGGCGCAGCAACCCCTACAGCTTTCATTGTCATTTCTGTCAGCAGCCCGGACACATCAAGAGGAATTGCCCGATCAGGAGTGCTCGTCTTGGATCGCAGACCGGGGAGGATGCCAGTCGTTCGTCTCAGCCTCAGCCTCAGACCCTACCTCCGCCTCCGCAGTACCCGCAGTTGCAGTATCCGCAGTTTTCTCCTCAGCAATTCTCATATCCGGCACGGGGACAGCAGCCGCAGTATTTTCAGCGTAGTGTTCCTCAATATAGAGCGCCGAGTACAGGTAGTGTGCAGTCGTCTCCATCTCAGCAGTATCGGCCGAGTAATGTAGGACCCAGCAATGTCGGTAGAGGAAAAGGGAAGGCGCCAGTGCAGGTTCATGCAATGGCATCTGGAGGGTCAGATTCTCAGACTGGTAACGCGGTTGTCGATGGTATGGTTTTGGTTTCTAGATCTCTAGCTCGCGTTTTATTTGATACCGGTGCCTCTCATTCTCTCATTTCGAGTTCCTTTGTACATGCCTTGGGATTAGAAGTAGAAGAGTTTAAGGAACCCCTAGTTATAACTTCTCCCTTGGGGCGGGTGTGTGTAAATTGTGTGTGTAAATCTTGTAAAATAAAGATTGGGGATGAGATTTTGAAAAGTGATTTGATTGTACTCCCCATGAGTTCCTATGATGTGATTTTAGGGATGGACTGGTTGTCCAGGTATAGTGCAGTTGTGGACTGCCAACTTAGAAAAGTAACCCTAGTGTCTGATAGGGGAATGGTGATCACTTACCAGGGTGGTGGTGATTGGCTAATGAGTGAGCGTCTCATGAAGTCATGTCTAGGAGGGCGAAGGAATCTAGATTGTTTTGCTTTTCTTGCCAATCTAGATTGCGAGCCCTATGTTTCCAGTAGTAGTGTAGCGATTCCGGTGGTTGGTGAATTCGAGGATGTCTTCCCCGACGAGTTATCAGGATTACCACCGCATCGGGAGATTGAGTTTGGTATCGAGTTGTTTCCAGGGACATCACCGATTTCTATGGCACCTTATCGGATGGCGCCGGCAGAAATGAAGGAATTGAGGAAGCAACTTCAGGAGCTTGCTGATAAAGGATATATTCGGAATAGCACATCTCCGTGGGGAGCACCAGTTTTGTTCGCTAAGAAGCACGATGGGACTCTCAGGTTATGTGTGGATTATCGGCAGCTAAATCGTGTTACGGTGAAGAACAAGTATCCTTTGCCTAGGATTGATGAGCTATTTGATCAGTTGGGAGGTTCGCGATACTTCTCGAAGATTGATTTGCGGTCAGGTTATCATCAGCTCAGAATCAAGGAAGAGGATATTCCCAAGACAGCTTTTAGGACTCGGTATGGGCACTTCGAGTTTCTGGTTATGTCTTTCGGGTTGACGAATGCTCCAGCAGCTTTTATGGATTTGATGAACAGGATATTTAGGCCGTATCTGGATCAGTTTGTGATCGTGTTCATCGATGATATTCTTGTGTATTCTAAGACTTGGGAGGAGCATGAGCAGCATCTTCGGGTCGTGCTTCAGACTTTGCGGGAGCACCAGTTGTATGCTAAGAGGGAAAAGTGTGAGTTCTGGTTGACCGAGGTCAAATTTCTAGGTCATGTCATTTCGGAGCATGGTATTTCAGTGGATCCGTCCAAGATTGAAGCTATATTGGAGTGGGAACGACCAAGGAATGTAGCGGAGATTCGCAGCTTCTTAGGTCTTGCTGGATATTATAGGAAATTTGTAAAGGACTTTTCGAAGATTGCAGCTCCGTTGACGAGGTTGACCAAGAAAAATGTCAGGTTTGAGTGGGATGAAGACTGTGAGTCTGCTTTTCAGGAATTGAAGAACCGGTTGACTTCAGCTCCAGTATTAGTTATTCCTAGTAGTAACGAGCCGTATGAGGTTTATGCTGATGCTTCAGGGCGCGGACTTGGATGCGTGTTGATGCAGCATGGACGTGTGGTTGCGTACGGATCGAGACAGCTACGACCTCACGAGCGGAATTATCCTACTCACGATTTAGAGCTTGCAGCGGTGATCTACGCGCTGAAGATTTGGAGATGTTACTTGTATGGAGCATCGTTTCAGGTCTTCTCCGATCACAAGAGTTTGAGGCATTTGTTCACTCAGAGGGATCTCAACTTGAGGCAGCGCAGATGGGTGGAGTACATGGAGGATTATGATTTCGCGTTGCAGTATCATCTCGGGAAAGCTAATGTGGTCGCGGATGCGCTTAGCAGAAAGTCTTCAGGGATTCTCGCTTGTTTGATTTTTGAGGACTGGAGCAGGGATGCGACAGTGAGTGAGTATCGGCTACAGTATCATGACGACGGTGATCAAGTTTTGTTGTATCATGTGGAAGCGACTCCAGCTCTTGTTCGGATGGTGAAGCAAGGTCAGTGGCAGGATCGACATTTGCAGGGGATTTGGTCGCGGATTCAGAACGGGGAGCAGTTCGAGGAATGGAGCGTGCATGCAGATGGATCGTTGTACTTCCGGGAGCGTCTTGCAGTTCCAGTTATCGCCGAGGTAACGAAAGCCGTTCTAGATGAAGCTCATAGGTCTCAGTTCGCTATTCATCCGGGGAGCACCAAGATGTATCGTGATTTGAAGAGGCACTATTGGTGGAGAGGCATGAAGAAAGATGTTCGCGAGTACGTGGCCAAGTGTTCGACGTGTCTTCAGGTGAAAGCCGAGCATCAGAAGCCTGCAGGTCAACTTCAGCCGCTTCCTATTCCAGGTTGGAAATGGGAGCATGTGACGATGGATTTCCTCACAGGTTTGCCGAGGACGGAGCAGCGGCATGATGCAGTTTGGGTTGTAGTCGACAGGTTGACGAAATCGGCGCATTTCATTTCGTTTAGGTCGACGTGTTCGAGGAAGGTTCTCGGGGAGTTGTATATGCAGAACATTGTGAGGTTGCATGGAGTTCCTTTGTCCATCACCTCTGATCGAGATACCAGGTTTAATGCTAAGTACTGGAGGAGTTTTCAGGAGGCTTTGGGTACAGATTTGAACTTCAGTACGGCGTTTCATCCTCAGACTGATGGGCAGTCTGAGCGGGTTATTCAGGTTCTCGAGGATATGTTGCGTGCTTGTGCGTTGGACTTCGGCGGGAATTGGAAGCAATATTTGCATTTGGCGGAGTTCGCGTACAACAACAGTTATCAGGCGAGTATCGGTATGGCACCATTTGAGGCGTTGTATGGGCGGCCGTGTCGATCACCTGTGTGTTGGGCCGAGCCGGAAGATAGAGTTATTCTTGGGCCGGATGAGATTCGTGACAGCAACGAGAAAGTCGCGGTGATTCGGGATCGGTTGAGAGCAGCTCAGAGTCGGCAGAAGAGCTACGCAGATAGGAGACGTAGACCCTTAGAGTTCGCGGTTGGAGATTTTGTTCTCTTGAGGGTGTCACCTCGTAAGGGAACTATGCGGTTCGGAGTGAGTGGGAAACTCGCGCCGAGGTATATTGGGCCGTTCGAGATCACTCAGCGTGTTGGTGTGGTCGCTTATCGGCTTGATCTTCCGCCCGAACTTTCTCATGTGCACGATGTGTTTCATGTGTCTATGCTTAGGAAGTGTCCACCTGAGCAGGGTAAGATAGTATCGTTTCGCGATGTGCAGGTTCAGGAGGATACGACGTACGAAGAAGTGCCGATTCAGATCATCGACCGGAAAGTGATTAGCTTGCGTCGTCGTGAGATACCGTTGGTAAAGGTTGTGTGGCAGCATCACGGTGTTGATGAAGCCACTTGGGAATTAGAGTCGAGTATGCGGGAATTGTATCCGCATTTGTTTTGTTTTTGAGATGAGTTGTAAATTTCGAGGACGAAATTTCTTTTAGGGGTGGAGAGCTGTAACGTCCCGAAATTTATTTAATATTGATGTAATGTAAATGATGAATTAGTGTGCCATAATTAAAGTTTTAACTTTAATTAGATTATTTGGTTGGATTTTTAGTTTTTGGTTGTTTTGTTAAATTGATGTGTTCAAAAGATTTCTTATTGATTTAAAATGATGTTTTGAGTTTTAAAACACAACAATTTGTAAAATGTTAAAAATACTCTGTTTTACAAAACCGTGGGCGGCACATGGTTTTCGCACAGTAAAACCGCCCACCGATTTTCTCTATTTATTTTCCTTTCCTCTCTCTCTCTCCTCACTTCCACGCCCACCTCTCTCTCTCTTCCCTCTCTCTCTCGGCAGCTCACTCTCTCTCAATCTCTCTCTAAATTTTTTTGATTTCCATTCGAATCCAAGCTTCGGAACAGCAAGGAGGAAGCTCGGGGACGTGATTCGGCAACCGAGAACGCGGATTGAAGCTTCGATTCGAGGTTAGATTCGAAATTTCTAAACTTTTTACAAAATTTTCGATTTTGTGTGTTTTTGAAATCTAAGTTTGTTTAAGCTTAGAAAACCGTGGATTTGTGTTAAATGAGCTTAGAACAACTAGAATCTAAACCTAGATTGAAGAAAAACGGATTGGATTCAAGATTTTTATTTTTCTCCTCTTTTTCTCATTTTCGGATTTTTGAAGATTTTGAGTTCAAATGTTGTTTAAATGATTCCAAACATGTTTTAGAATGTTTTTCTATCAACTATAGTTGTTTTTCATGCCTGGGATTTGAGAAAAACAGGTTGGAATTCAGATTTGGATTTTGGGGATCGAGAAACCCGTGGCTGGGATTTCTGGATTTTCCCAGTTCGGCAGGCCGAAGTTCATGTTCGGCAGGCCGGAGTGATGATCGGCAGGCCGGTGTTCTTCCGACCGGCAGGCCGAATCTGGGGAAATGTTCGGCAGGCCGAACCTTGTTTCCGGCAGGCCGAACTGTACAGTTCGGCAGGCCGAAGCAGGGCGTCCGGCAGGCCGACCGAGGCATGGAAAATTTTGTGATTTTTACCCGATTTCATTGTTTTGAACCCTGATTTAAATCCCAACCTTATAGGATGATTTTAATGATACAAATGGCACACTAGGACATCATGAAATGATTTAGTAATTTAGAATGTCTCGAACTAGATAATAATTGATTTAGTTGGTGTCTAGGATTGTTCGTGGTTCCGTGGAGCTAACGTATAGCGGATCGGGATTACGGTGTGGGGTACCGGCACGAGTACTGAGGTAGGACTTCTATCCTATTTCTTTGGTAGCCTGGTTTTGAAATGATTTGGCTTTGAAAATGATTTCTATCAAAATGTTTTCAACGGTTGTTTGAAAATGATTTTATCGGTTATATTTTTATATACCGTGACATGAAATGAATTTCATAATGAATGTAATTGACAACACTCGGTAATTGGGTTTTGAATGATAATGATAATAACCACATGGGCATGATGCCATATCAGAGATCGGGTCGTGATCGACCTTGGGGGCAGGTCCCGAAACCCAGCTGGGCCACTACGGTGGTGATATCATGGTTTGCCTAGGTAAATGTAAACTGGTGTTTTGGTTTGACGAGTAGACTGTTCTGTGTCAGAACGGTTCTACTCAATTTATTTATTTATTTATTTATTCAAGTTTCTTCTTGCATAACTCCTGATAATGTTATGTTTCTTTGCATTAAATTATTTTATAAAACTTAGTCCTACTGAGCCTTTCGCTCACGTTTTATCTGTTTTAAATTCCCCCCCCTCTAGGTGGTTTCCCATTTAGGTTTGGAGAAGATTCTTCGGACCGAACTCAGGAGCAATAGGAGAATCTATTTACATTCTGTATTTATTAATCAAGGCATGTAAGACTTAACTTTATTTGTACTTGGACTGTAATTGTATTTGTGATATTGTCAGATCCATGTGTGTGCACAAGTTGTGGGTTGTGGAACCCATATTCGCGGTTTTTATTCAATTGTTGTTATTTGTTTAATGATTTTAAATTCTTTATAAAATGTGGTGGAAATTCTTCTTAATTTTTATTTAATTGGATTTTTAAACCCTTAATTTCAATTAAACTTTCCTTTAATTAATCTAAATATTCCGCCACGTCACCTCCCGTACTCCGGGGCGTGACATGCCCATTACTCACTCAACTTGCCTTGGGGTAACTATATTTATCTCAATATATTGGTTATTTTGATTTTCACTATGTAACATATTTTTCGCTTAGTTGACTGATTGAACTATTTCTTATACCTTGTATTATGATATCCTGCCAGGCATGCGAGTCAAGTCTCTATAGATGCTTAATCTACAAACCATTTTTAGAAGACACAATAGTAATTAACCTATCGACTTACAAAATGCTATCTATCACCATTGTTGGCAAAATCACTGTAGAGCTGATGGTACATTAGAATTATCACATAAAACGTAGAACTCAACTATCGATATATCGTTGGTGATGAAAAATAGCAACGCTCAATCTATTTGTGCTCAATATTTACAAGTTTAAGTTTATTAAAAAAAAAAAACTTTTTCTTTAATCTATATAACAGAAAAAGATAAATGGTGACAATATATAGAACCAAGAATTTGCAAGAGCAAGCACCAAGATCCACATGAAATAAGCTTAAATGTGAATATTTTGTGCTTGATTCTCTATTTAAACCTTGCCCATGAATCTTATTGAGGAATAAACCAGTGAACTTAAGCAACAAGTATCGGCAGCCATTATAGTCAATATTTTAGTCACTCAAGTGTCAAAAGTATGGCAAAAGAGATTTGAGTTAAAGAAAAACAAATATCCTACTCATCTCATTTTTTATTACTGTAGTTTAAAAATTTCCTGATTTCCTCTCTTATCACCATTTAATTTGTTGTGTGCATGTTTTCGTTGTAGGGAAGTTATGCAGGTGCAATATCTTGTGTTAGCCAAGTAGACTTGTTAACAGGGACAACACACACAAGAAGATTGGTGGAGTGAGTGAAGCAATAAAGGACCAGATACATGCAATAGCTGTTAGGTCAACAAGGACTGAAGCTCATGCTAACCTGGCTTAAGCTTATAAACCCAGGTGGTTATTCTATTTTCAAGTTTTTTATGAAGACTACCAGATTTGCACGTGCTATTGCTTTAAATCACATTGACAATCTTATACTAAAATTTATCATTTTGAGGTTGAATTTTATAAAGAAACATAAGTTGGAGAAAATAAGATGATTGTGCATTATATATTATATTTATATTAAAAAGAATTTACAAAGGATTCTGCCATTAATAAATGTCCCCAAAATTCAAAAAGAAAAGACATGCCATTTTTTTGTTCCTTAATACACTTTCACTTTCATTCCCAATTTGATCATTAGATAGAAAATAAATCCAAAGTTAAGTATATATGTTTCCCTGCATGAGATTTTATTGTGCATGATAACGAAGAAATTGTAGTTAAAAAAATTTAAAATATCGCGTCTCTTTAGGAGTTCTCAAATTAACTTCCAAAAAGAACAGGTGGAATGCAAGCAAAACGTAAAGGACTGTTACAGACAAGACAACCACTTAAGCAACAAGAAGGAGGGGAAAAAGACCATTAATCAGGTAATATAAGGCCAAAATTTAATAGATCGAATTTTGGAAGGACATTAAAAGGTCTTATTGAGGGCCAAATTACTTATAACCTCATTATCTTTAGATAACAACTTCCAATTAGAAACAAAGGGTTCCTAGACAGTTTCTTCTAAAATGTAGCACCATGCGTATTGTAATCTTAAAAGCTGATCTAGTGGAGCTTGACTTGTACAATTACATGTCTTATAAACAAAAACAAATGAAATTTTAATACCGTTACTCTATTTACCCTTCACCCTCGTAAAAAACATTTGGCTCATCGTCGAATTAGAATTAGTCATCCTTCGCAGAATCAACAAATCCGCAAAAGAAAAGCAAACTTTGCTTACAAAGGCTACACACAACATTTTATTTTATTTTATTTTTTTGGGATCAATAAAATTGTCCTCTAGAAATTTACCAACTTTATCACATATAATAAACCATTATACAACATGAACATAAAAAAATGCAAAAGAAATTGTAAAACTAATATGCAATTAAAGAATATACCCACTTTTAATTTCGATTCTCTTCACAAGTGATTTAATTTGTCGTAATCATCATATATACACTAAGCCCCTACACTTATGATAGAATTTATTATAATTCTCTGCATACGTATTTACAACTGCAAATGGATATAGACTGTCAGTGGAATAAAGATATGGTTTCCTAGGAAAGGAGAGGGAATCAGTCACCAAAATGTTCACTTAGATTCCTCAGTTCCTAATCGAAGATAGCATCTACCTTACTCTTTGCACTTTAAGACCCGTTTTTCATCTTTCAACAAAAATTCTAGATTATGTTTTTTTTTTCTTTAATAGGTTTTTGTCAAGTATCGATGATAAAGTGCTTTTAGACATTTTTAATCTACAATAAAGAATCATATACCAAACATAAGCAAATATATAATAATAATTTAGTAAGATAACACAATCATGTAAAAACATACAAATGTGTTTATGTGTCAAATCTTGAAAATATCACAACCTTCCAACGATAATTCCCAACTCATAATTCAACAAGCTCCCAGGAGACTAATGCCAAATTCAATCAGGAACACGGATCCCCTCCTGATTAATATATGCCATCTAGGACCCGTATGATCCAGCATATATTAATAATCGTTTCTTTGGCCATTAATTGTATTAATAGAGCTCCTAGAGGAGGTTAATAATAAAATTAAGGTGAGTGTATAACCATTGTTTCAATATTTTATCCATGATTTACAATCACCACCTAGGAGTGTACAACTATAAATCATGCTAAAATACCTTATCCTCTCAGAGATCCAATCTGGTACATGATAGAAATCCCTTCCTAGGGGTCGAGACCACCATGTTCCACCTATGGCCAACGATGGAGGCCTTAGGTTCTTTCTTCAAAAGCCTTCTCCCACTCAATCTTTTGAAATCAAGGTTTTTATTTTAAGAATATGCATGAACAATTTTAATATGAACGGCACTCCCTATTCTGTATGACATGTTATCAATATACATAGTAAATCATATTATAATGCAGACAAGCAAAGCAATCAAGCAAAGCTACAAGCAAAATAATAATAACCGTAATGTTATGGTCCCACCCTAAAGAATAGAAAACTAAGATTACAAGAGAATAATCGAGACATATTATTGATTCTTCATCATTGAATCCTCAAGCTGTATCCTTCTTCATGTAATGCCCATCTTCAAGTCTTCAATCCTGTATGAATCAAATACTTCATATTTTTGGTCATGTCCAAATTTAATGTTTCTCAAAATTGTCCCAAAAACAAAATTAAAATTACATTGAAAACTGCACATTTTCTAGAAAAATTTTCAGCTCTTGGTCGACAGGCCGATTAAGGTGATCGGCCTGCCGATCCATGAAAGTTCGGCCTACCGAACTGGAAGTTTGGCCTGCCGCCAGAGCCACCTGATTTCTGTCCTACTGACGGCCTGTCGAACCTCATGTTAGGCCTGTCGATTTGTGACCATCGGCATGCCGACCTGGTGAGTTTGGCATGCCGACCGAGTAAAAATCTCTCATTCCAGAAAATATAATTTTTAATGCAATTTATCAATTTTATTTTCAACAATTCAAAAACATAAAATTAGAGACTCATGAAATACCTGGGAGCGCTATCATCAATCTTCTAGATCCGTCTTCTTCGAATGATTATTTAATTACAAAATTCTTACAAATTTAAAATTGAATAATAATTCCTAGACGGAGATGATAGTTCGCCATCTAATTACATGAAAAACTTAGATTCATATTCTAACCTCTAAGGAAATATAACTGGTATAAATTAATTAATTAATAATTAATTAAATAATGATTTAATCAACCATAATTAATTAATGAACATTCACCATATAATCCATGACAACCTAAAATTATATAGAAACCTAGAGTGCCAACTCTCTATAAAATTAAATTCAAGCATAGGAGAGATTAAGATCACAAAATTTATTCATATAGTATGATCACAAACTCGTAAATTTATGTAAAAATCATGGCTCTGATACCAATTGTTGGAAAAATAGTACGCAACAAAATTTTAAAAATTTTACATCAGAGTATTTTCCAAAACATAAGTTTGACATGCTATATGCATAAATTAAATAGATCTTACTAACGTTTGATTGCCGAAGAACCCTCGCAAAGCGTGAAGAGAAGTAACGTTCTAGAAGAGCCTCAACCAACTAGTCTTCTTTGCTATTCTCTATCCACGACCGAAGTGAGTGTGGGCTCATACGTACAGCTCTTCCACCAGGTGACTCTCATTCCAACCAATCGAGAGAACCTAAAGCTAGAGTTTGTGATTTGTGAACAAAAGCTCTCAGGGAGTTTTCAGATTCTCAACAGTAGAGTATCACTCTTAATCTCTCAATTGATCTAAGTAACTCTTAAGACTTACTCCCTATATATAGAGGTTGGTCCTAGGGTCAGTCCTTATCAGATTAGGTCTCAAAAATTTGAAACAGAATCAAGTTTGGATAAATCTCTGATAAGATCCGCGTAAAAACACGTGATCTTATTCTTCGCTCATTAGCAGGCTGAACAGGATGATCGGCAGGCCAAACAGCCCTATCGGCAGGCCGAACACGTAGATCGACAGGCCGAACTACCGAATAAATATCTCCACGAATCTTTTATTTTCCACCCGAGATTCTATAAGATAAACTTTAAGTTTTAATTTAATAACGCAATAGAGAAGTTACCTAATCAAAACAACTTTATCTAGATAATCTTTAAGAAAATAAATGAATTCCCAATAATTCTACAAGTTTATCTTGAATTAATTTTATCACAAAAGTTAATTCAAACAATAAACAGACATGAATTATCTGATTCTTTTAAATTTTAACCAATCTAATAAATCCGACATAAGTCACCAATTATTGGAAAAGCACGTCGTATCGTTACAGGATATTGTGAGCTAGCAAAGGGGACCAAATGGACCTATGTAGTTCAAGCTCCCGATAATTACAAAACCCAATGATGAGACTGTAAAAGTGTACATTTTCTAAAGCTTAAATCATTTATTTATGCTTTTATTTCTCATTAAATCCTCTAATTAATAGCATTTTTGTGTTAATTAGTATTTTTGTGTCTTAGTCTGTAAATGTGTTTAAAAATGTATTTTTAGTATGTTTTTATGTTAAATAATATTTTTGGTAATTTTTAGAATCATTTCAGTGTGTTAAATAAGTGTCTAGTTTATAAATAGTTAAAACCGTAAAAGTAATGCGGTTATTTTATTTTAAGTCTTATTGTACTTGATAGTGTGGTTTAAGTTTGTAAATATGTCTTATTATATTTTTAGTAATTTCTAAAAATATTTCCAAGTCATAAAAATTATATCTGTGTCAAACCGTAAAAGACTAGAAATTTTAAGAGTTTTTATTTATTTTTGTGTGTTTTAATGTAAAATAAATATATTTAATATTTTTGTAAATATTATGCTTTTGTGATTTTTAGATTTAAAATCTGGAGAAAAAACGAAGCAAAACGGTGCAACAAGGGGCAAAATCGGACATCAAATGCATCAAAAATCTTTGAAAATTAAAAATTCAAAAGGAAGAGGACACGTGGCATCATGGGAGCCATCGAATTCACTACCAAATTAATCTCAGCCCTCCGAGGAAGAGACGCATGTCAATGCGTCATCCGGTGCATCAGCGGAATCTCAGAGTACTGTCTGTGTGTCGAAGAATGATTAGCGCGTGTGATTCACGCGCCGACAAGCTACAGACGCGTCAGAGGGGAATCGCAGATAGCTTCAAATCCTGTGCGAGCCAGTTCACAAGCAACTGTTCTCTCAACCATTCGAAGTGATGACGAAGACCAATCTGACGGTCATCAAGCTCGGTCCCACTGGTCCCACTTGGGCCCATCTCGCCCGCGTCTGACAGCCATTGGATCTCGTTTTGAACGGTTCAGATTATGTCTGTTTCGTGCTGGTCTAGTCTGCATCACATTGGATTACAAACTCAAATTCGCATATCAAAGAGCGAATCTCATCGTGGAAAAAGGGAGGAAACAGATCAACATGATTGAATTATTGAACGATAAAATATATTAAAAATAATAATAAAAAATAATTTTCAAGGCTATAAATAGCCTTGCATTCCCCCTCCTACAAAAAACCAGCCCTTCGGGCCATTTGGCCTGTTCTCTCCTTTCCCCTTCTCCCATTTTTCCCTTTTCTCCTTTTTATCTCTTAGATAAAAAGAAAATATATAATAAAATAATGCTTAAATTAGTGTAGAGAGTCTGGTGAGGCAGAGAGATGATCTTGTATGCGTAGTACTCTAGTATGGATTTTATCTTTATATCTGTTTTGTAATGCTTATATTTTGTGGAATAAATTATATCTTTATGTTTTCAACAATTATTGTTACTGTTGTTATGCTGCCAATTTTTAAATAAATTCAGTCATGCTTTCTTTATGTAATTTAATTGTGTTGCATAATTAATATTAATAATACTAAAGTCATGCTCGTTTATTAAGTTGAGTTTCTGCTGCATTATAGACATAGACTAGCATAGTAAATGCTTGGTAATTCTTGATTTATTGTAGACAGAGGATGGCATAGTGTATTCTTAAACCATTTAATGAGTCGATGTGCTACCGAAATTAACGCAATAATTTATTCCATAAAAATATATTAATTTTGATTTGTTATTATCTTTTCTATCTTAAAATTATGTTAATTATAATTGAGTGACAGTGGTTATAATTTTCATAATTATTGCACCAAATCATTAGTGAGAGATGATTATTTTGCTAGTTTTTATAGGAAAACCCTTATTGCATTATGGCTTGCTATATTGTCGCTCTCGGTTGACCCATATAATTAGTAAAAAGTGCTTGCAATTAATGAGAAAAGATATAATAAATCAAATGCTTTAGATAATTATTAATTAGAGTTAAAATTCCATATCAGTTGCAAAACATACAAGTGATTCTTAAAGCTTCACCGTTTTAATTTTATGCTTTAAATTTTGAATTAAATAAAATAAAAACCACAAAAATATTTATTTCATTTTACACTTTGATTTCAAAAACTACTTGCCTTTTTGAACGTTTATTTTTATCAATCTCCCGAGTTACAAATTTTCACCTCCCTGTGGATACGACAAGTTTTCTATACTACAAACGTCCACCGTTTATAAAGAATAAACATTTTTTTTGGGCGTTGACAAAATTCTGGCGCCGTTGCCGAGGAGGTGCCGTTGCTCTATCAAATTGCTAAATTAAACGAAAAAACAGGTAAGTAATCTATCCCTATCCTTTGTAAATATTATTTTAGTTATTTGCATTTTTAATTTGTGTGTTTATTATTAAGAAAAAATTAAAAAAATTAAAATTAAAAAAAAACAAAAAAATTAAAAAAAGGGGGCGGATGCTTTTCACTCACTACTTGTTTCGGATAAAGAAAAGCTTTGCATCCCATCTTTTGTTTTGCAAGTTTAGGTAGTTGTAAAATTTGTTGGATTCTGTCAAAAAGGCCATTGTTGGGATTCAATCTCACGACCATAAGGCTAACACCCTTGCCTAAGAAAGTTGGGAATTCTAAGCGTGTCCACTGTGATCCGCCAATGATCTAGGAATCCAATTAATTGAGCATTATTCAGCTTGAAATTTTTTTTTTCTTTAAAAAATCCAAAAAAAATAAAAAAATTAAAAACAAAAAAAAATGATTTGGGAAATTCATCAACATTTCATTTTAAGTTTTTCCCAACAACACTTAGAACCATTTTATAATGCTTGGTGGAGATTTAAGGACCTGCTAGATCAATATCCTCACCATGGTTTTTCTAGGGAATATCTTTTAGAAATTTTCATATATGGGTTAAGTCTTGAAACTAGAAATTGGGTAGAGAGAGGAGATGGTACCACCGCTTTTTACCAATTACCTATCGACGAAGCCTATTATATGTTGGAAGATATGGCCGAATATGATTATTAGAAATTGAATAGTTCTAGGACCAATTTATTTTGGGAGAACAATTCAAATTTTTTAGAACCTTGGCCTGAAAATCAACCCGAAATTTTGGAGTCAAATTTTGAATTACAAGAAACATATAGTGACCCAAAGAGGGTGAATCTAGAAGAAACCTTAGAAACATTGGAAGAAACTGTAGAAAAATATATGGAAACCATGAGAAGAATAAAATTAGGTAGGCTTGAATATCATATTGATTCTATGAGTGAGGAAGGAATAGTTGTCCTAGTCATTGAAGAAGAAACTTTAGAACCCACCTATTTTGAGGAACAACTTTTAAGAGAGGAATGTAAGGAAGAGAATGAAGACTTAGCTATAGAACAGGAACAATCATCATCCTTAGTCTTAGATTCTCAACCTCAGTTGCCACAAGAATTCACCAAAGATGATTTTTACCAAGATCCTATGTGACAATTGTTAGACATGTATGCCCTAAGGAGTAAAAATGTAATACGTTTTTGGAGACATTTTTTATCAATAAAGAATTTATTCATTTATATATACCAAATCTTGTCCTCTTTATGTTCATATTTGTTCAATGTATGATAAGCAAACAGTAGTCTGAGACTGTCAATCTAAACCTTAAGAATTGGGCATATGATGGGATGATTATGCAGAAGACACGATTCTTAAGGTGACGGTCTAAAACATATGATCCGCAATCAAGGGAATAAAGTTGGGCACTTTATTCATGTAAAGATTGTTATGTTGTCTATATCCCTTACGGGAGATGGTTTGTCTTGGCCATCGGAGTTGGACTCCGTGAATAGAAACATTGGCACATTGTCATAGGTGACGATGTGTTGGATCGGGACATAAAATGAATTGGTTTGGATTAATAATTCTGTCTTGGCAAATCGATTCACTTTAGACAGTCATTTGTATTGTATCTTAATCCTGAGATGAATAGTGGACCCGTTATCTCGACTTGTGTCTTTTGATGTACCAATGGGTGACTCCCACATCTCTATAGTGGTATGCATGCCGGTACATTGGAGGCATGACTCTTGATAGCGTAGACTTGTTATTCATAGATATGGAATCCATAGCTCCTCTTTAGGAGTAATGATATCCTCTTATATGCGTTGTCCTGTAATTGGAAAACTGGAGCGCTCAACCATTTGAATACATAGGTGTAACCGAATGGTATACTATCTTTGGATGGTAAGTTTTCTAATGGTGAGACATTGGAACGTAAGATAAAAATAATCGGGAAGGTAAGACAGAACTTGTCCTTAAGCCTATTATGGATGATCATATGGGGATACGATACACTATGATATGTCATGGAGACTTAGCTACACGAGCTTCGTAATTCTATAAAGTTCGAGAGTGCAGCTCCAAGCTTTTAGTGGAGTAGCGTTGGAGTTGATAATTGTGAAATGTATATCTGGGATATTGGGTTTCATAATTATCATGAGCTTGAACTTTATAGGTCCATTTTGGTCCCCTTTGCTAGCTCACAAAATCCTGTAACGACACGGTGTGCTTTTCCAATAATTGGTGACTTATGTCAGATTTATCGGATTGGTTTAAAATTTGTAAGAATCAAATAATTCATGTCTGTTTATCGGTTGAATTAATTTTGTAAGAAATTAGTACAAGATAAACTTGTTGAATTATTGTGATCAGATAATTCTTGTTTGTTTATCAGTTGTTTTAATTTTGGACAAAATTAGAACAAGATAAACTTGTAGAATTATTGTGAATTGATTTATTTTCTTAGAGATTATCTTGATAAAGTTTGTTTTGATCAGATAACTTCTCTATTGGGTTATTTGAATCAAAACTGAGACTTTATCCTTTAGAATCTCGGGTGGAAAATAAAAGATTCGCGGAGAGTTTTTCTCGGGAGTTCGGCCTGCCGAACTGAATGTTCGGCCTGCCGATCAGTGGTAGATAAGATTACGCGTTTTCACGTGGATCTTATCAGATATTGATCTAAACTTGATTCTGTTTCGAGTTTTTGAGACCTAATATGATATGGACTAACCCCAGGACCAATAGGTATAAAAAGGGAGTGAGTCTCATGATTTACTCAGATCAATTTGAGAGATTAAGAGTGATACTCTTCTAGTGAGCATCTAAAAACTCCCTGAGAGCTTTTGTTCACAAATCACGAGCACTAGCTTTGGGTTCTCTCTGTTGGTTGGAAGGAGAGTCACCGGTGGAAGAGCTGTACATGTGAGCCCACACTCACTCCAGTTGTGGATAGAGAATAGCAAAGAAGACCAGTTGGTTGAGGCTCTTCTGGAACGTTACTTCTCTACACAGGTTGCGGAGGTTCTTCGACACACTGAGGTTAGTAAGATCTGTTTAATTTATACATATAAATGTCAAACTTGTGTTTTGGAAATTACGCTGATGAAAATTTTTATAAAATTCCGCTGCGCACTTTGTTTCTAACAATTGGTTTTAGAGCCGAGGTTTTTACATAAATTTGCAAGTTTGTGATCATGTTATATGCATAAATTTTGTGATCTTAATCTCTCCTATGCTTGAATTGAATTTTATAGAGAGATGGCACTCTAGGTTTCTGTATAATATATATGTTGTCATGGATTATGTGGTGAATGTTTATTAACTAATTATGGTTGATTAAATCATTGTTTAATTATTTATTAATTAATTAATACCGGTTATGGTTCCTTAGAGGTTAGAATGTGCACCTAGGTTTTTCATGTAATTAGATGGCGGACTATCATCTCCGTCTAGGAATTGTTATTTAATTTTTAAAATTTGTAAGAATTTTGTAATTAAATAATTATTCAGAGAAGATGAATCTAGAAGACGGATCTAGAAGATTGATGATGGCGCCTCCAGGTATTTCCTGAGTCTCTAATTTTTATGTTTTTGAATTGTTGAAAATAAAATTGATGAATTGCATTAAAATTGTATTTTCTGGATTAAGGGTTTTCTGCTCGGTTGGCATGCCGGACCTCACAGTTCGGCAGGCCGAAGGTCACGGATCGGAAGGCCGGACGTATGGTCCGACAGGGCGACAGTGGGGCAGAAAATTTGGTGCTCTGCCGGCAGGCCAAAGTTTCAGTTCGGCAGGCCAAACTTGCATAGATCGGCAGGCCGAACCTGCATAGATCGGCAGGCCAATGGAGCAAGACCGGCAGGCCGATCACCCAGATCAGCCTGCCGACCGAGAGCTGCCGAGTGTCCAGAAAAGATGCAATTTTTCTGATGCAGTTTTAATTTTATTTTTGAGACGATTCTGAGAAACATTAAATTTGGATATGATCGAAAATATGAAGTATTCGATTCATACGGGATTGAAGACTTGAAGATGGATATTACATGAAGAAGGATACAGCTTGAGGATTCAAGGATGAAGAATCGATAAATGTCTCCATTATTCTCTTGTAATCTTAGTTTTTCTATTCTCTAGGGTGGAACCATAATATTACGGTTATTATTATTTTGCTTGTAGCTTTGCTTGATTGCTTTGCTTGTCTGCATTATAATATAATTTACCATGTATATTGATAACATGTCATATAGAATAGGGAGTGCCGCTCATATTAAAATTGTTCATGCATATTTTTAAAATAAAACCTTGACTTCAAAAGATTGAGTGGGAGAAGGTTTTCGAAGAGAGGACCTAAGGCCTCCATCGTTGGTCCATAGGAAGAACATGGTGGTCCCGACCCCTAGGAAGGGATTTCTATCATGTACCAGATTGGATCTCTGAAAGGATAAGGTATTTTAGTATGATTTATGGTTGCACACCCCTAGGTGGTGATTATAAATCATGGATAAAATATTTAAACGGTGGTTAAACACTCACGTTAATTTTATTATTAACCTCTCCTAGGAGCTCTGTTAATAAAATTAATGGCCAAAGAAATGATTATTAGTATATGCTAGATCATACGGGTCCTGGATGGCATATATTAATCAGGAGGGGATCCATGTTCCTGATTGAATTTGGCATGACTCCCCTAGGAGCTTGTTGAATTATGAGTTGGGAATTATCGTTGTAAGGTTGTGATATTTTCAAGGTTTTGACACATAAACACATTTGTATTATTTTACATGATTGTGTTATCTTACTAAATTATTATATATGTTTGCTTATGTTTGGTATATGATTCTTTATTGTAGATTGAAAATGTCTAAAAACGCTTTTATCATCGATACTTGACAAAAACCAATTAACCGGTGAGAATTATAACGATTGAAAATGGAACCTGGACATCGTCCTTTCCTTTGAGAAACTAAAATATGTTCTAACAACTCCTTGTCCTCCCGAGCCTACGGGAGACTCAAATAATGAGCAATTCCAAGCGTACGACCGCTGGAAAGATGCTAATGATCAGGCCCGCTGCTATGTTATGGCCAGCATGAACAACGTGCTGCAGGCTGAACATTAGGATTATGAGACTACGTAGCAGATATTGGATAATCCTGAGGATATGTTCGGAGGCCAGGCTATAACGAAGCGGCAAGGGGCGCTTCGAAAACTCTTAAACTATAGACAGAGACCGGGGACATTTGTAAAGGAGCATATGATGTTGGTCATGGGTTACCTCGCTAAGGCTCAAACCAATGGAGACGACATCGATGCTGAAACTCAGATGACTATGGTCTTTGAGACTCTATCTAAGGAATTTATTCCATTTAGAGCTACTTTTAATTTAAGCTATAGACGGGATATGACCTTGACAGAACTGATGAAACAGTTATAGGAGTTTGAACTGCTGATCAGGGAGTCTCCTGCTGGTGGTGAGGCCAATATGGTAGCTGCTTCTGCTTCCAATCCTAACTCTGGGAATGGAAAGAAGCAACGGGCCAAGAGTGGGAAGTCTTCTATTCCTGCTGCTACCAAGAGCAAGAAGAAGAAGAAGAAGAACCCAAAGAAGCTTAAATGCTTCTTCTGTGGTAAGGTCGGGCATATAAAGAAGCATTGCAAGGACTTCCTTTCCAAGGGAGGTAGGTGTGATCTTCTATATTTAGAAACTTGTTTGGTTGAGGAATCCAGTGACGTCTGGGTCATAGATTCCGGTGCAACTAATCATGTTTGTGTTTCTCTGCAGGGATTCAAAGAAACAAGAAGTCTACTTCGTGAAGACTTAACGCTTCGGATGGGCGATGGATCCTTGGTCTCAACGGAAGCAGTGGGAGATGTCCATCTTTATTTTGATAATTATAGGAGTTTAATTTTGCGAGACTGTTTTTATGTTCCTAAATTAAAAAGGAATTTAATTTCTGTATCTTCTTTATTTAAAGACTCCTATGCGGTATCTTTTAATGAAAAAGTGGTGATTCGTAAAAACAAATCTTTTATCTGTTCTAGATCGATGCAAAATAATCTATATTTTATCAAACCTAAGATGGACTTATTGCTTAATGCTGAGATAAATGATAATAACTCAAAAAGACCTAAAACTTCTCACTCTAATAAGACTTATCTTTGGCATTTGCGCCTTGGCCATATTAGCCTGAATAGGATTCAAAGGTTGGTAAGGGATGGACCTTTAAGTCACTTAAAGGTGGAATCTATACCTTAGTGTGAATCTTGTTTGGAGGGTAAAATGACCTAAAGACCATACGGGTCTAAGGGCAATAGCGCCGAAGGGGTTCTAGAACTTGTGCATAGTGATGTTTGCGGACCAATGAACATCCGGGCACGAGGAGGGTATGAGTACTTTGTCACTTTTATTGACGATTACTCAAGATATGGGTATGTGTACCTAATGCACCACAAAAGCGAAACTTATGATAAGTTCAGGGAGTTTCGGGCTAAAGTGGAAAAGCAATTGGGTAGACCCATAAAAGGCACTTCGATCTGATCGAGGTGGGGAATACCTTTCTGATGAGTTCTTGGGACACTTGTTAAAGAATGGGATTTTATCCCATTTGACTGCACCGGGCACTCCGCAGCAGAATGGCGTAGCGGAGAGAAGGAATAGGACTTTGTTGGACATGATTCGGTCCATGATGAGTTATTCATCATTGCCTTTATCCTTTTGGGGGTATGCACTACAAACCGCATGTTATCTTTTGAACAATGTGCCTTCAAAATCGGTCCCTAAAACTCCTCATGAGTTGTGGACAAGACGGAAGACATCCTTAAACCATATTTTCATATGGGGATGTCCAGCTCATGTCCTGTTTAAGGATCCGAATAAGTTGGAAGCACGTTCGAAAGTTTGCGTGTTTATTGGATATCCAAAAGGGACTAAAGGGGGTTATTTTTATAACCCAAAGGAAAATAAAGTCGTGGTTTCTACTAATGCAACTTTTCTTGAGGAGAGTTACATGGACGACTTTAAACCTCGAAGCCAAGTGGTGCTTGAGGAGTTAAGGGGTGATTCGTTCACTCCGGAGGTTCCGAACGAAACCATTCTGAACGGTGTGGAAAAACCAAACGAACCTGAACAACAACCTCAGGGGCTTCGACGTAGTGGGAGGATCAGGCGTCAACCTGAAAGGTATATGTTCAATGGGGAGGTCTTTTTGGCTGAACTGGATGAACATGAAAGGGATCCTTATACTTACGCAGAAGCTATGGAGGATGTTGATTCAAGACTCTGGACAGAGGCCATGAACATAGACATGAAGTCTATGGAGACTAATCAGGTCTGGGAGCTTGTGGATCTTCCCGAAGGGGTAAAACCCATATGGTGTAAGTGGATCTACAAGAGGAAAAGAGCAGTGGATGGAAAGGTCGAAACCTTTAAGGCTACACTGGTAGCTAAGGGTTATACGCAAAAGGAAGGAATCGATTATGAGAAAACCTTTTCGCTTGTTGCCATGCTTAAGTCCATCCGGATTCTCTTGTCCATAGCTGCCGCTCTCGATTATGAGATTTGGCAGATGGATGTCAAGACGGCTTTTCTGAATGGCTATCTTGATGAGTCCATTTATATGGAACAACCAGACTGGTTCAAGGCCGCGGGTCAAGAGGGGAAGGTTTGTAAGCTGCTAAAGTCAATTTATGGACTTAAGCAGGCATCCCGTTCTTGGAACATAAGATTTGATCAAGTGATCAAGACTTATGGGTTCTCACAAAATGTGGATGAACCATGTGTTTACAAACACATAAAGAATGGGAAGGTGGTTTTTCTACTGCTCTATGTAGATGACATTCTGCTAATTGGCAATGACGTTGGGGCGTTGTCACCGGTCAAATTATGGTTGACCAAGCAGTTTGACATGAAGGACTTAGGTGAGGCTAATTTTGTTCTCGGTGTCCAGATCATTCGGGATAGGAAGAACAAAATGATAGCTTTGTCGCAGGCTGGCTACATAGATAAAATTCTCAGGAGGTTTGCAATGTAGGATTCCAAGAAAGGTGGGCAACCATCTAGGTCTGGAATTACTCTTTCTAAGAAAGACTCTCCAAAGTCTTATGAAGAAAGAGAATACATGAAGAAGGTGCCTTATGCTTCGGCAGTGGGTAGTCTCATGTATGCCATGCTTTGCACACGACCGGATATTAGCTATGCGGTCGGGATTGTAAGTCGATTTCAGGCGGATCCAGGACCGAACCATTGGGTTGCGGTAAAGCATATTTTCAAGTACCTAAGAAGGACTCGAGGGTATATGCTTGTGTATTCGGGTGAGGACTTGACTCCTCTAGGATACACTAATTTGGATTTTCAATCCTGTCTGGATTCTAGGAAATCGACTTTGGGGTTTGTGTTTACTCTGGGTGGCGGTGCCATCAGTTGGAGAAGTGCGAAGTAGGATTGCACTTCAGATTCAACGATGGAGGCCGTGTATGTGGCAGCTAGTGATGCTTCGAAAGAAGCAGTGTGGCTCCGCAAGTTCCTTGGGGATCTTGAGATAGTTCCTGGTATGGATAAAGCGGTATCACTGTACTGTGATAACAGTGCGGCGGTAGCTAATGCTAAGGAACCAAGATTTCACAAGAAGAGTAAGCATATTGATCGGAAGTATCAAGTGATAAAGGACTTCGTTGAGGGCGGGCATGTCACGGTGTGCAAGATCGCGTCAGAGGACAATTTAGCTGATCCATTTACGAAGACACTTACTGGGAAAGTCTTCGAGAGGCATGTGGAAGCTATGGGGATGCAAAATTTGCTGTATTTACTCACTTAGTGCAAGTGGGAGATTGTTAGACATGTATGCCCTAAGGAGTAAAAATGTAATACGTTTTTGGAGACATTTTTTATCAATAAAGAATTTATTTATTTATATATACCAAATCTTGTCCTCTTTATGTTCATATTTGTTGAATGTATGATAAGCAAACAGTAGTCTGAGACTGTCAATCTAAACCTTAAGAATTGGGCATATGATGGGATGATTATGCAGAAGACACGATTCTTAAGGTGACGGTCTAAAACATATGATCCGCAATTGAGGGAATAAAGTTGGACGCTTTATTCATGGAAAGATTGTTATGTTGTCTATATCCCTTATGGGAGATGGTTTGTCTTGGCCATCGGAGTTGGACTCCGTGAATAGAAACATTGGCACGTTGTCATAGGTGACGATGTGTTGGATCGGGACATAAAGTGAATTGGTTTGGATTAATAATTCTGTCTTGGCAAATCGATTCACTTTAGACAGTAATTTGTATTGTATCTTAATCCTGAGATGAATAGTGGGCTCGTTATCTCGACTTGTGTCTTTTGATGTACCAATGGGTGACTCCCACATCTCTATAGTGGTATGCATGCCGGTACGTTGGAGGCATGACTCTTGATAGCGTAGACTTGTTATTCATAGATATGGAATCCATAGCTCCTCTTTAGGAGTAATGATATCCTCTTATATGCGTTGTCCTGTAATTGGAAAACTGGAGAGCTCAACCATTTGGATACATAGGTGTAACCGAATGGTATACTATCTTTGGATGGTAAGTTTTCTATGTTAGACATGTATGCTCTAAGGAGTAAAAATGTAATACGTTTTTGGAGACATTTTTATCAATAAAGAATTTATTCATTTATATATACCAAATATTGTCCTCTTTACGTTCATATTTGTTGAATGTATGATAAGCAAACAGTAGTCTGAGATTGTCTATCTAAACCCTAAGAATTGGGCATATGATGGGATGATTTTGCGGAAGACACAATTCTTAGGGTGACGGTCTAAAACATATGATCCGCAATCGAGAGAATAAAGTTGGGCACTTTATTCATGTAAAGATTGTTATGTTGTCTATATCCCTTTTGGGAGATGGTTTGTTTTGGCCATCGGAGTTGGACTCCGTGAATAGAAACATTGGCGCGTTGTCATAGTTGACGATGTGTTGGATCGGGACATAAAGTGAATTGATTTGGATTAATAATTCTGTCTTGGCAAATCGATTCACTTTAGACAATCATTTGTATTGTATCTTAATCCTGAGATGAATAATAGGCCCGTTGTCTCGACTTGTGTCTTTTGATGTACCAATGGGTGACTCCCACATCTCTATAGTGGCATGCATGCCGGTACGTTGGAGGCATGACTCTTGATAGCGTAGACTTGTTATTCATAGATATGCATGCCGGTAAGATAAGTTTTCTAATGGTGAGACAATGGAACGTAAGATAAAAATAATCGGGAAGGTAAGACAGAACTTGTCCTTAAGCCGATTATGGATGATCATATGGGGATGCGATACACTATGATATGTCATGGAGACTTAGCTACACGAGCTTCGTAATTCTATAAAGTTCGAGAGTGCAGCTCCAAGCTTTTAGTGGAGTAGCGTTGGAGTTGATAATTGTGAAATGTATATCTGGGATATTGGGTTTCATAATTATCATGAGCTTGAACTTTATAGGTCCATTTTGGTCCCATTTGCTAGCTCACAAAATCCTGTAACGACACGGCGTGTTTTTTCAATAATTGGTGACTTATGTCGGATTTATCAGATTGGTTTAAAATTTATAAGAATCAAATAATTCATGTCTGTTTATCGGTTAAATTAATTATGTAAGAAAATTAGTTCAAGATGAACTTGTTGAATTATTACGTTCGGGTAATTCTTGTCTGTTTATCGGTTGTTTTTATTTTGGACAATTAGAACAAGATAAACTTGTAGAATTATTGTGAATTAATTTATTTTCTTAGAGATTATCTTGATAAAGTTTGTTTTGATCAGATATCTTTTCTATTGGGCTATTTGAATCAAAACTGAGACTTTATCCTTTAGAATCTCTGGTGGAAAATAAAAGATTCGCGGAGATTTTTTCTCGACAGTTCGGCCTGCCGGATGACGTGTTCGGCCTGCCGAACTGGCCTGTTCGGCCTGCCTATCAGAAAGTTCGGCATGCCGACCGACGACAGTTAAGATTACTCGTTTTCATGCTTATCTTATCAGATATTGATCCGAACTTGATTCTGTTTCGATTTTTTGAGACCTAATCTGATATGGACTGACCCTAGGACCAATAGGTATAAAAAAGGGAGTTAGTCTAATGATTTACTCAGATCAATTTGAGAGATTAAGAGTGATACTCTTCGAGTGAGCATCTGAAAACTCCATGAGAGCTTTTGTTCACAAATCACGAACACTAGCTTTGGGTTCTCTCTGTTGGTTGGAAGGAGAGTCACCGGTGCAAGAGCTGTACGTGTGAGCCCACACTCACTCCGGTTGTGGATAGAGAATAGCAAAGAAGACCAGTTGGTTGAGGCTCTTCTGGAACGTTACTTCTCTACACAGGTTGCGGAGGTTCTTCAACACACTGAGGTTAGTAAGATCTGTCTAATTTATACATATAACATGTCAAACTTGTGTTTTGGAAAATACTCTGATGAAAAATTTTTAAAATTCTGCTGCGCACTTTGTTTCCAACATTCTAATGGTGAGACAATGGAACGTAAGATAAAAATAATCGAGAAGGTAAGACAGAACTTGTCCTTAAGCCGATTATGGATGATCATATGGGGATGCGATACACTATGATATGTCATGGAGACTTAGCTACACGAGCTTCGTAATTCTATAAAGTTCGAGAGTGCAGCTCCAAGCTTTTAGTGGAGTAGCGTTGGAGTTGATAATTGTGAAATGTATATCTGGGATATTGGGTTTCATAATTATCATGAGCTTGAACTTTATAGGTCCATTTTGGTCCCCTTTGCTAGCTCACAAAATCCTGTAACGACACGGCGTGCTTTTCCAATAATTGGTGACTTATTCGGATTAATCAGATTGGTTTAAAATTTGTAAGAATCAAATAATTCATGTCTGTTTATCGGTTGAATTAATTTTGTAAGAAATTAGTACAAGATAAACTTGTTGAATTATTGTGATCAGATAATTCTTGTCTGTTTATCGGTTGTTTAAATTTTGGACAAAATTAGAACAAGATAAACTTGTAGAATTATTGTGAATTGATTTATTTTCTTAGAGATTATCTTGATAAAGTTTGTTTTGATCAAATAACTTCTCTATTGGGTTATTTGAATCAAAACTGAGACTTTATCCTTTAGAATCTCGGGTGGAAAATAAAAGATTCGCTGAGATTTTTTCTCGGGAGTTCGGCCTATCGGATGACGTGTTCGGCCTGCCAAACTGGCCTGATCGGCCTGCCGAACTGAATGTTCGGCCTGCCGATCAGCGGTAGATAAGATTACGCGTTTTCACGCGGATCTTATCAGATATTGATCCGAACTTGATTCTGTTTCGAGTTTTTGAGACCTAATCTGATATGGACTAACCCCAGGACCAATAGGTATAAAAAGGGAGTGAGTCTCATGATTTACTCAGATCAATTTGAGAGATTAAGAGTAATACTCTTCTAGTGAGCATCTGAAAACTCCCTGAGAGCTTTTGTTCACAAATCACAAGCACTAGCTTTGGGTTCTCTCTGTTGGTTGGAAGGAGAGTCACCGGTGGAAGAGCTGTACGTGTGAGCCCACACTCACTCCGGTTGTGGATAGAGAATAGCAAAGAAGACCAGTTGGTTGAGGCTCTTCTGGAGCGTTACTTCTCTACACAGGTTGCGGAGGTTCTTCGGCACACTGACGTTAGTAAGATCTGTTTAATTTATGCATATAACATGTCAAACTTGTGTTTTGTAAATTACTCTGATGAAAAATTTTATAAAATTCCGCTACGTACTTTGTTTCTAACAGCCATCACCTCCTCCACTGTCTATAGCATTGTTTTTAAGGACCTACCAAGAATATAAAATGTGTCTAAGTTGCATGAGTTTAAAAGTTTCAAATTTTTCCAATCTTGAGGGCATATTTACACAAGACCCATATGTGGTGTCTTTTGACACTTACTATGGGAGTAAGCCGCTCTTTGATGATTGTCCACCAGAGCAGGAGTCTGAAGAAAGATGAGAAAACACTTTTCAAGTAATATCTTTACCTTCCCTTCTTTGTAATATATTTTTTTGTGTTGTTGTGTGCTATGTTGATTTTCTTTAAAAAACTAATAAAAAAATTTGAAATTTGTTTTTGTAAATTTAAAATGAAGGCTATTAATTAAATTTGTTCAGAATGGCTGAGTTAAGGAGTTAAATTGTTTTCTCTCGAGACACATTCTAATAAGTTTAATTTTGTAAATGCAATTGGTTTGGATTTTCAAATAAATTTCAACAAAAAAAATGTGTGTTTTTCTTTGTTAGTTTTTAGTTTTTGTTTGTTAAGTTTGCTACAGATCATCTCTACAGCTATGCTGATTCAGGTAATAGTTTTACTACTCTCACTACTCTTTTATACATTTAGGATAATGTACATTCTAGGTTGGGGGGAGAGGGTTGTGCTTCAAATTTTTTCTTCAATGTTGTGCTATGCTAATATTTTTCAATTTTTGCCTATATTTTTTATTGTTGCTCCAGATTTTGTGTGTTCTTTATTTATTTTATTTTTGTGAGTCATAAAATAATTTAAAAAAAATTAAAAAAAAATGTTTTGTAAATATTAGTTTCTTAGTAATTAATGTGTTATTATTTTGTTTTGATTTTTGAATTTCATATTAATGTAATATTATTTTTCTATTCTTTGAATTATTTAATTTTATGCACTTTCAAAACTTTAGTTTTATTTAACATTTTTATGTGTTTATTTTTCAAAGTGTTTGTAAGCCATTCTTTTCGCTTACTCACTATAATGCTTAATTATGGTGGTAAGTCCAAGCTATGAATATTTGAGTTTTGTGAAGATGAACAATTAAAGGCAGCAATATTTTCAAAATTTTAAAAAAAGAAAAATAAATAAATAAATAAAAGAAAAAAATTGAAAATAAATAAAGTGTGTAATTATGTAAATTAATGAATAAAGTTGGATAAGTTTAGTTTCGTAGCCTCTTTAGCTCGAGTAAGTAAGTTCTAAGGGGTGCTTCAACACCTAGTACCTTAGACCAACTGGTCTGGGAGTTACTGACCTAAAGCTCATTAAATAGGTTATGGAGAAAGCTTAAGGAAGCCAAACATTGCACTATCCAAAATGTAAAGTTTGTAAATATTTTTATTTTTATGCTTCTTAATTGTTCTAAATAAAGTTGAAATGTTGTTGCCTGCAAAAGTGATTTAGAGCAAAAAAAAAAAAATCATAACAATCTTATTCATAGTTTTGGATGAAACTTCATAATTATTCATTATCTCCTTTTTTCGACACCAAACCTGGCTTATATACATTTTGTTTAATAGCATAAAAATTGTTCAAATAAAATTTTGGTTTTGTTAGTTTATCTAGTTAGATAAGTCAAATTATAGTTAAATGGTTTCTATTTTATGATTATTTAATAAATCATTTCAAAATTTTATCGCTTTAATTGCTAGAGACTAGCAATAAGCTGGTTGGGAGGTGTGATGAGACTATAAAAGTGTACATTTTCTAAAGCTTAAATCATTTATTTATGCTTTTATTTCTCATTAAATCCTCTAATTAATAGCATTTTGTGTTAATTAGTATTTTTGTGTCTTAATGTGTAAATGTGTTTAAAAATATATTTTTAGTATGTTTTTATGTTAAATAATATTTTTAGTAATTTTTAGAATCATTTCGGTGTGTTAAATAAGTGTCTAGTCTATAAATAGTTAAAACCATAAAAGTAAAGCGGTTATTTTATTTTGAGTCTTAATGTATTTGATAGTATGTTTTAAGTTTGTAAATATGTCTTATTATATTTTTAGTAATTTCTAAAAATATTTCCAAGTCATAAAAATTATATATGTGTCAAACCGTAAGAGACTGGAAATTTTAGGAGTTTTTATTTATTTTTGTGTGTTTTAATGTAAAATAAATATTTTTAATATTTCTGTAAATATTATGTTTGTAAAATAATTAATTTCAGTGTTTTTGTGATTTTTAGATTTGAAATCTAGAGAAAAAACGAAGCAAAACGGTGCAAAAAGGGGCAAAATCGTACATCAAATGCATCAAAAATCTTTGAAAAATTCAAAATTCAAAAGGAAGAGGACACGTGGTGTCATGGGAGCCGTCGGATTCGCTACCAAATTAATCTCAGCCGTCCGAGGAAGAGACGCGTGTCAATGCGTCATATTGTGCATCAACGGAATCTCATAGTACTGTCCACGTGTCGAAGAACGATTGGCGCGTGTGATTCACGCGCCGACAAGCTACAGACACGTCAGAGGGGAATCGCAGACAACTTTAAATCCTATACGAGCCAGTTCACAAGCAACCGTTCTCTCAACCGTTCGATGAGATGACGAAGACCAATCTGACGGTCATCAAGCTCGGTCCCATTAGTCCCACCTGGGCCCATCTCGCCCGCGTCTGACAGCCATTGGATCTCGTTTTGAATGATTCAGATCGTGCCTGTTCCGTGCTAGTCTGGTCTGCATCACACTGGATTACAAACTCAAATTCGCATATCAAAGAGCAAATCTCAGCGTGGAAAAAGGGAGGAAACGGATCAACATGATCCAATTATTGAACGATAAAATATAATAAAAATAATAAAAAAAATAATTTTCAAGGCTATAAATAGCCTTGCATTCCCCCTCCTACAAAAAACCAGCCCTTCGGGCCATTTGGCTCGTTCTCTCCTTTCCCCTTCTCCCATTTTTCCCTTTTCCCCTTTTTATCTCTTAGGTAAAAAGAAAATATATAATAAAATAATGCTTAAATTAGTGTAGAGAGTATGGTGAGGCAGAAAGATGATATTGTATGTGTAGTACTCTGGTATGGATTTTATCTTTATATTTGTTTTGTAATGCTTATATTTTGTGGAATTCATTATATCTTTATGTTTTTAACAATTATTGTTACTGTTGTTATGCTGTCAATTTTTACATAAATTCAATCATGCTTTTTTTATGTAATTTAATTATGTTGCGTAATTAATATTAATAATACTAAAGTCATGCTCGTTTATTACGTTGAGTTTCTGCTATAGACTAGCACAGTAAATGCTTGGTAATTCTTGATTTATTGTAGACAGAGGATGGCATAGTGTATTCTTAAACCATTTAATAAGTCAAGGTGCTGCCGAAATTAACGCAATAATTTATTCCATAAAAATATATTAATTTTGATTGGTTATTATCTTTTCTATCTTAAAATTATGTTAATTATAATTGAGTGACAGTGGTTATAATTTTCATAATTAGTACACCAAATCATTAGTGAGAGATGATTATTTTGCTAGTTTTTATAGGAAAACCCTTATTGCATTATGGCTTGCTATATTGTCGCTCTCGGTTGACCCATATAATTAGTAAAAAGTGCTTGCAATTATGAGAAAATATATAATAAATTAAATGCTTTAGATAATTATTAATTATAGTTAAAATTCCATATCAGTTGCAAAACATACAAGGGATTATCAAAGCTTCACCGTTTTAATTTTATGCTTTAAATTTTGAATTAAATAAAATAAAAACCAGA
The DNA here is from genome assembly GCA_025403435.1 of Artocarpus heterophyllus. NCBI lineage: Eukaryota > Viridiplantae > Streptophyta > Magnoliopsida > Rosales > Moraceae > Artocarpus > Artocarpus heterophyllus. The sequence goes on from CM046342.1 coordinate 22,667,185, forward strand.
AAAATATTTATTTCATTTTGTACTTTGATTTCAAAAACTACTTGCCTTTTTGAACGTTTATTTTTATCAATCTCCCGAGTTACAAATTTTCACCTCCTTGTGGATACGACAACTTTTCTATACTACAAACGTCTGCCGTTTATAAAAAATAAACATTTTTTTTGGGCGTTACCACCCAATATCCCATATATACATTTCATAATTATCAACTCTGACGTTACTCCACTAAAAGCTTGGAGCTACACTCTTGAACTACATAGAATTACGAAGCCCGTATAGCTAAGTCTCCATGACATATCATAGTGTATCGTATCCCCATATGATTATCCATAATTGGCTTAAGGACAAGTTTTGTCTTACCTTCCCGATTATTTTTATCTTAATTTTTATTATCTCACTATTGGAAAACTAATCATCCAAAGACAGTATACCATTCGGTTACACCTATGTATCCAAATGGTTGAGCGCTCCAGTTTTTTAATTATAGGATAACGCATATAAGAGGATATCACTACTCCTAAGGAGGAGCTATGGATTCCATATCTATGAATAACAAGTCTACGCTATCAAGATTCATGCCTCCAACGTATTGGCATGCATACCACTATTAAGATGTGGGTGTCACCCTTTGGTACATCAAAAGACACAAGTCAAGACAACGAGCCCACTATTCATCTCAAGATTAAGATACAATACAAATGATTGTCTAAAGTGAATCGATTTATCGAAACAGAATTATTAATCCAAATCAATTCACTTTATGTCGTAATCTAACACATTGTCACCTATGACAACGTGCCAATGTTTCTATTCACGGAGTCCACCTCCAATGGTCAAGACAAACCATCTCCCAATAGGGATATAGACAACATAACAATCTTTACATGAATAAAGTGCCCAACTTTATTCCCTCGATTGCGGATCTTACGATTTAGACCATCACCTTAAGAATCGTGTCTTTTGCATCATCTGTCCATCATATGCCCAATTCTTAAGGTTTAGACCGACAATCTCAGACTATTGTTTGCTTAACATATACATTCAATAAATGTGAACGTAAAGAGGACAACATTTGGTATATAAACAATGAATAAATTCTTTATTGATAAAAATGTCTCCAAAAACTTATTACATTTTTACTCCTTAGGGCATACATGTCTAACAGCTAACGTATAGTGGAGCAAGACTACGGTGTTGAGTTGCGGTGTAGGGTATTAAGGTAGGACTTCTACCCCTTTCCTTGGTAGCCAAGTTTTTAAATGGTTTTGGCCTCAAAATGATTTCTATCAAAATGTTTTCAATGAATAATTGAAAAAGATTTTTATCAGTTGTTTTCTTAAGCAGTAGAATGAGATAATTTTTCATGATGAATCGCATAACGAATGTAAATGAATACACTTGGTAAATGAGATTTTAATAACTAGAGAAATGTATAGATGGGCATGATGCCATATTCAGAGATCGGGTCGTGTAGAGTGCTACCTTGGGGCAGGTCCCAAAACCCAGTTGAGCCACTACGTTGGTGATAATTATGGTTTGCCCAAGAAAGATAATAAGATACTTTCTGGACGAACTTATTTATTTAACCTTGTTTTATAATTATTTTTCTTGAATGATAAATTTTATATTCAAATTATTTATTTGTTTTAAAGCCTAGTCCTACTGATCCTTTCGCTCATTTTTTATTTGTTTTCAAACCCTTCCCTTCTAGGTGAATCTAGCTTAGGATCAACGGAGAGTCCACTGATAGAATTCGCAAGCAGTAGAAGACCTCGAGTAGGTTATTTGTATAATTTAATCAAGGCATGTATTATTTTAATTTCCCTTTTCTCATTGGACTATAGTTGTAGATTTAATTATTGTCGATACTATGTGTGTGTACAAGTTGTGGGCCTGGTGAGACCTAACACGTATTCCCCTTCTGTGTTATTTTTATTTTATTCTTCCCTTAACCGTTTTATTATTTTAATAATTGCCAAAAAGGTTTTAAATGTATCACATTTTAATAATTAATTAATTCCTTAAATTGGTAGATTCTAACTAAAACTTACTTAATTAACCTAATTAATCTATCATGTCATCTCCTGGATTCCGAGACGTGACACTTCAACTTCTACGGGTCACAAATTTAGGAAACCTTGGTAAAACTATAGACATAATTCTTATTGAAGTATTATGATTTTTTGTTATCGCTTTACCTCATGCACTCAAATTTAATGCAATCTTTAAGAACCACATCTAATAATTGTTGGGAATTAGATGCAATTTCTAAATATCTAAAAAAAAATGGTACGTTTTTGCTTCATTTTTTTTAATTAGAAAAATTTTTGGGCCTAATTAATGTGCTAATGGTCATTTCTGGTGCAGATATACGACGCAGCTTGTTTACGAAGAAAAAGAGGGGAAATTAAAAAAAATTTTAAAAAACGGCATAGGACCATAATAGCAGCCTAAGGACTTCTCCAGATCATCTTGACATTCAAAAGCAATTAGAATACATATATCCTTGAAAAAGATATCATATTGATCAAAAGACGAAACACGCCAATCACAAAACCAATGAAATGAATAAATCTGCACTAAATCGATCCTTGAAAATGGAAAAAGCCATGAAACCCACCTATGATTCAGAAACGATTATTTAAACAATTAAGAAATAAAAATTAGAACAAAATAGTTTTATAGATGATTACCTGCATACCCAACTTGAGAAGCATTGGGAAAAAAATTCTAAAACATACTATTTATGAGCTTAAATCGCTAAGTGAAACAAAAATATTGTACCAAACAATAATCGCATATTTGAGCACAATAAAAATATACCAAATTATGGATCTACTCATAAAATTTATAAGATAGAAATAGAAATTATACCTTAGTTAAATTGCAGCGACACCAACACAAGATCCTGATGATGAATTTCGATCTTTTGGAGTGGACACGTGCATCACAATAATTAAAATAGATTAGCAAAGATTAACACTGAAATCGATGTCAAAGAAAATTGAAAATGAATTTCCTTGACTTAGCTTTGATTTCTTCAACTGCAGAGATCTTTTTGAACTTCAACTAGGGTTGGCAATACGGGTTGTGACACGATGACACGACACGAATTTGACACATTTTTTTGTAGGTTAGTGTCGAAAAATTTGACCACAGGTCATTTTAGTGTCGACCTGAAACTGAACCGCCAAAAAAATGTTGTGTTTGGGTCAATCTGTCTGACACTAAAATGACTTGTTACTGACATGTGTTTAATTAATTAATTTTTAAAAATTTTACTTATGATTAATATTATGTTCAATATAATATAATCCCTTAAAAGATCAAACCATATCTCTCTTATCACTCATCTTCTTGTTGTTGTGGTATGAAACTCATCTAATTTTATGTTTTTTTTAATGTTATATATATTAGTGTAGACAGTCATAGGCGGGTTGCGGGTCACAATCGGGTTGTGGGTAAAAAACGGGTCACGGGTCATTGTTTTTTGACACTGTGCATAAGAAACGGGTTGGTCGGGTCATATTCGTGTCAACTCATATCAAAACAGGTCATGTTCTTGTCAACCTGTATCAAAACGGGTCGTGCTAGGGTTGAAAATTCTCAACCAGTTCATATCACAGGTCGGGTTAGTGTCAATCTAATTTTTGTAAAAATTGATTCAAACACAACACTAACCCGACCCGCCAACCCATATTGTCATTCTTCAACTATACAAGAAAACTCTAGAGTTTTTTCTTTCTATGTTTTTCTCTCAAGAATGACAAGGAATATTTTACGTGATATTTTTCTTTTTTCCTGCAAACGACAACCAAACTTTTTCTTCTTTGAAAACGTTAACCAACTTTTTTAAAAGAAAAGAATATATTATATAAAATCAACTTTTCTTTTCTTTCTTTTTTTTTTTAATTTAAAATTTGAACTTGTATTACGTGGGAAACTCCAACATTTGAGTGTGCAGTCACAGCCAATTTCAAGCGAGAAGTGGGCTGTTATCCCATGGATCATGGGTGTCAGCGCATGATTTGTTATCTACACTTTTAAATCAATTAAAAGTTATATATATATATATATATATATACACAAAGCATTTGATTACAATTTAAATGAAAACTAGTAATAAAAAATTATCCAATATGACGTAATTTATGTTATACTTTATTTCTGTAAATTTAATCCAAATTAATAAATAATTTGAATATATAAAATCTATAAAAAAATCTAACATGGCAACATGTCAATTAAATTAAAATTTCTCCGTGTGGCACTTTAGAATTATGCCAAATATTCTACATGTTTTATTTTTAGGCTCATGACCAAATTAGCTAATCTACCATTTAATTAGACTTATAGTGGTACAATCGATTAAATGAGCTAGTCTATGAATCAAATGGACACATACAAAAATGGCTCTAAATTATTAATTATTTAATTTCGAATCTATTCCACTAAAAGATCAAAAATTACACTCTGTAATTGTATATAATTAAGGAATTTTGTTTCTTTACTTTACAGTCCTTTATACTTTATCATAATTAAATTGATATCTCAACTGTCTAATCAATTTAATTATATCTTGTACCTTGACGCTTACTATTTTTCTCTAATGATTATATTTTAGCAATCTCTATTATGAAATTTAATTCGTCATAAATGTTGACACATTCTACCAGAGAATTTAATGGTCAAGTACAAAATAAACCCGTCAAGAGATATATCTTATAAATTCTATATTATTAATTCATAATTTCATTATTCGTAAATGCTCTCACCAAGCCATTGAGAATATTGATTATCGATTGAATCTCACTCATTAGCAACTCAAATGGAAATACATGTATAAATATGAAATTATAATTAATTCAGGATTGAGATTAAAATAAAAACAACGCCGATGAGATTTAATAAATTTGACAATCATTTTAAAGTTAATTAAATGTCATTTATGATCCAGTTCAATGTAGACAAACTACAACAATAAATTCATATATAATTAAGACAAATCATTCAATGAATTTACTATGGCCTAAACATAAATAAAGTGCCCAACTTTATTTATGGACTATGAACTACATTTATTTAATCATAAGATAACTTGTATTTATGTCTTCCGCGAATATCTGTAAACTTCACATAAATACATATAATGATTAAACGGACATTTAGTCAATTATACTTATGCACATAAGGTATGCTGAAAATTATCTCAATATTATTAATTTTGGAAAATATATTTAGATAGTATATGCTTTGAAGAGCATACAATCCCAACAATTTCCCACTAGCTCTCAAAGCATCTCAAGCATCTTTTGCATGGCCGTGGATCTAAGTGCAAGTAGAAAGGTTTCTTAGCTAAAACTTTTGTAAAAGGATTAGCCAAGTTGTTTGTTGAAGCTATCTGGGTGACGTCAACATCCCTTGCAGAATGATATCTCTAATCAAATGAAACTTTCTTTCATTGTGTTTTTGCTTCTTGTGGTTTCTTGGTTCCTTTGACTGAGCTACTGCACCACTATTGTCACAACAAAGTTTCATGGGTGCAAAAGCCATAGGTACCACCTAAAAATCTTGTAGGAATTTCTGGAGCCATTAGCCTCTTTTGCAACTTTAGAAGCAACAACATATTTGGCTTCAATTATGGAGTTTGCGACACAAGTTTGTTTCATATTCTTCTAATTTACAACTCCACTTCCTAATGTAACTTTTTAGAATCCTTGTCTGACATACAATTTGAATATGTATATCCCACAAGCATAAGGTCATCACTAGAACAAACAAGCATATAATCCTTGGTTCTTCTTAGATACTTTAGGATATGCTTGACTATAGTCTAGTGTTTAGGTCCAGGGTTAGATTGATATCTGCTGACCATCCCAACTGCAAAGCAGATTTTTGGTCTAGTACAAAGCATGGCATATAAGAGACTTTCTAAATCTTCCGCATAAGGAACCTTTCTCATGTACTCCATTCCCTCTAGGGTCTTGGAAAACTAATCCTTTAAAAATGTGATTCCATGTCTGAAGAGTAATAAGCCTTTCTTAGAATTTTTCATGTTAGATCTAGCCAGAATCTTATTAATATAAGCAGCTTGGGATAAGGCTATTGTTTTATTATTCCGGTCTCTAAGTAACTTGATACCAAGAATATAACTAGCCTCACCAAGGTCCTTCATATCAAACTGTTTTGCTAACCCTTAACAATGAATAACCTCTTTACATCATTTTCAATTAGTATACTATCATCCACATAAAGAATTAGAAAAGCTACAACCTTTCCCTAGATCTTTTTGTAAATACAAGGCTCATCAATGTTTTGACTGAATCCAAATAAATTAATTGCTTGATCAAACCTAATATTCCACATTCTAGATGCTTGCTTTAATCCATAAATGGATCTCTACACCTTGCATACCATTTACTCTTAACCTTTGATCATGAACCCTTCTAGTTGTTGCATAGCGATGTCTTCTTCTAAATGTCCATTCAAGAATGCAATTTTGATATCCATTTGCCAGATTTCATAATCTAGCACTGTAGCAATAGATTTGACCTTTGATCATAAACCCTTATGGTTGATGCATATAGGTGTCTTCTTCTAAATGCCCATTCAAGAATGCATTTTGACATCCATTTGCTAGATTTCATAATTTAGCACTGTAGCAATAGAAAGCCAAATTCTGATGGATTTAAGCATGGCCACTGGTGAAAAAGGTTTCCTCATAGTCAATTCCTTCTTTTTAAGTATACCCCTTTGCCACTAGTGTAGCTTTAAAGGTTTTCACCTTTCCATCTATTCCTCTCTTTCTCTTGTAGATCCATTTGCAGTCAATAGGTTTTACCCTAGTTGGTGTTTCTACAACTTCCTAGACTTTATTGGAATACATTGATTTTATTTTAGGTTTATGGCCTTTTTCCATTCTTGAGCATCCTCATCCTTTAGAGCTTCCTTGTAACTTGTAGGGTCTTGTACTTGTTGGTATGAGATAGCTGTGAAGGTTTCTGCCACCAACATGTACCTTGCTGGTAATCTGGTTACCCTTCCACTACGTTGAGGCTTTATAGGTTGTTGCTCTTCAAGGACAGTGATAAGATCTTCTGATTGTCATTCTTCTTCCTGTTGAATAGGCATAGAAGGCTAAATGCCAGTTCAATCATTTGAAAATTCTTCTGGAATTATTTTTCTCTTTGGCCTAAAATTATTCATGTAATTTGGTTCTAAGAAGGTAGCATGTGTGCTCACTATGATCTTTCTTTCCTCAAGACTATAGAATAATCCTCCTTTCATTCCTTTGAGATGGCCCATAAACATGCCCACTTTCAAACGTGATTCCATCTTGTCTGCATTAGGTTTCCACACGTGTACTGGTGTTCTCCAAATATGGATGTGGTTTAAATTGGGTTTATGACGGTCTTTAGCATTGACTTATAAGGAACTAAGTTCAAAAGGTACATTGCAATTTTCGGGGCTAGATCCCAAAACGAGACTAGCAATGTAGAGTAACTAAGCATTGATCTCACCATATCCAAAAGAGTCCTGTTTCTCCTCTTAACAACACCATTTTGTTGCAGTGTATCTAGAGCTGTTAATTGGGAGATTATCCCATTTTCAACGAAGTAGTTCTTAAACTCTTTAGAGAAGTATTCACCACCTTTATCAGATCGAAGTTTCTTTATGTTCTTATCTAATTGCTTTTCTATCTTAGCCCTAAACTCTCTGAATTTCTCAAAAGCTTTGGACTTGTGACACATTAGATAAACATAACTGAATCTCGAGTAATCATATGTAAATGTGATGAAGTACTCATATCCTTCTTGAGCTTGTACATTGATTAGTCTACATACATTTGTATGTACCATTTCAAGAGGTATAGTCATGCATTCTCGTTTAGCCAGAAAAGGCCTCTTTGTCATTTTCCCTTCTAAACAAGATTCACTGGTTGGCAATATTCAAATTCTAATGAGCCCAAAAGCCCATCTTTGATCATTCTCTATATTCTATGAGGGTTATTAGACCTAAACGTAGATGCTAAACATAGCTTTAGTTGGGAGAAATCTTTCTTTTCTTAGATACATGCATATGCTCATCATTTATTTCCATGTCATGCAAAGTGTGGATCTTAGGAGTTAAATGGTACAAATCATCTTTCAATGAACCAAAACAAACCATTTTACTATTCTTAAAAATCGAAACTGTGTTAAAACTAATAGTATATCCCTACTTAAACAAACAAGCAACTGAAATTCCTCTTAAAGTCTAGAACATAAGGACAATCATGCAAAACTAAAGTCCTATCATTACAAGATAAATGAACAGATCCAATCCTTTCAGCTGGCACGAATTAGCCTGTTCCTAACTACAGGTTCACATTGCATTCACTAAGCTTCGTGGTTTCTTGAAACCAAAAGGGTGAGTTACAAATATGATTTGTAGCACCAGAATCTACAATCTAGTTATTTGTAGAATTCTATACAAAACAAGCCTCAATAACAAAAAGATTACTCATACCTGATATGGTTTTCTTAGGGTAATTCTTTTTCCAATGTCCCATTGCACCATACTTGAAGCATTTGCCTTTTGAATTCCCATCTTTCTTGGTGCTAGACTTCTTTGCTTTCCCATTCTTGTTCTTGTTCTTCTTCTTATTTTGGGATTTGCCATTCGGCTTTCCCTTAGAAAAAGAATTCTCAATGAGGTTCAAGCTTCCCAGAGACTTTTTAGATTGATAGATCTCTTCAGTTGAATGTAGTCCATTCATGAGCTCTATCATGGTAAATTTCATCTTGTTCATGTTATAATTAACGTCGAACTCCTTGAATTGATCTAGTAAAGATTTGAGCACCAAATTGTTTTTTGTTTGATCATCGATTTTGGCTCCTTGAATCTCGGCCTCATTCAAGAAATCAACCATCTTTAGCACATGATTACAAACCTTCGTGCCCTTTCCCATTCTAGCGTTGTAAACACCACGCAAAGCTGCTTGTCTTGCTGAGCGACTATTCTGCCTAAATATTTGTTCAAGGCTACCTATAATCTCAGCAGCGGTTTGCATCTTGGCATGTTGGGTCTGAAGCACATTAGAGACCAATGCCAATATGTAGCATTTGGCCATTTCCTTGGCCTTTTGCCATTTCTCATATGGCCTCATCTCATTCTTATGCGCATCAGCACATGGGACTTCAAGGCATAGCTTAAGACAAAAGTTGTAATTGTCAACAGTGAGAACAATAAACAAAATTTGTTTCCAATCAACAAAATTTTTGCCAATTATTATTATTTTTTTTATTAAGGATAATCGTGAGTAGGTTAAAGGACGACATTATCAAACATAAAGCATGCATAAGAAATTGAAATAAATTCACAATAAAATACACGTTCAATTATAAATGCCAAAAACCAAATAAAAAATTTTGTTGAATTTATTGCAACAATAATCTAGTATCCGTTTTAACAAACCATCCATAGGGGAAGTCATGCCTTAACATACTAGATCCAATTATTCATTGGATTATTTACTTTCAAGTTTAGCTTGATAAATAATTATCGTTATTTTTTTGGGCCTAGATTTCATTAACATAACTTCGTTGGAAAGGTCAATAATGAAATTTAGTTGAGTGTCTAAGCCATTGTTTCAATCTCCATATTTTTCATCAATGAACTATGCTAATAAAAAATTATTTTAATTTATCCTTAAGGGATTCACCCAAATAAAATATCTAACATATACCCTTTGAATGGAGCATCACCGTATCATGAAGTCGAGATATATATAATTTTATTTTTAGACCAACAATGGAGCCCGTGGGAAAATTATCTTAAAATTTCCCTCTCCCAATAAATATTTTAAAACTTTGTTTTTGCTTCAACAATTATTTTTTTATTAAAATCCTATTGTTAATTACATGCTTCCTAAATAATATTTTCAAGATGAAATCTAATATTATTTAAAGTCATGTGATATCCAAACAATAATAATAATCATAATTGTTAAAAATGATATCATGATGCAAAGAGTGGTATTTCCAATTCTACATGGCATATTAATCTTCACATATGGCAATATAATAAAAACAATAATAAATTAAACAATCTCAATCCCTGGGCTCGTAGAGAAAAAAAAAGAAAAAAGCAAGCCTATTAGAAAGAAATAGCTTGATTCTCTTCTTTTTCTCCATCAATGTTTGCCGCCTGGGCCACCTTGAGTCCATTCTTCTTTCTTTCTTTTTTTCCTTTTTTTTCCCCCCTTCATTCGGCTAGTAATCTGCTGGGCTATAAAAAATTTCTGTTGCTTAGTAAACTAGCCAATTACAGAGTTGGTAAACCAACCCATCGACTGAAGTGAGGGGCTGGGCGACCAGCTCCCTTAAAACCCATGTTGGGCTGCACCGAAAGCTGCCTAACGTTGCTGTGGCAACTCTGATTGTTGCTCAGCAATTCATATAGCTCCTTCCGCAAATACAAACTACAGGAACCATATTTGGGTTTTTTTTTTTTTTTTTTTTATTTTATTTTTACTTACAGCAAAATTTCAATCTCTTACGTTCTTGACGCCATCAATCACCAAAAAATTGCATAAAAAAATTCCTTTGCCCCATGTGAGGGGTACATAAATTCTAAAAAATTAAATAAAGCAAAAAACTTAAGGGGAAAACATGGTGATGATAGACCACCCTCTTGTTACAAACTCAAAAAATTAATTACCTACAAAACTCTACTATGGATCCAGGCAAAACAGATATTATACAATTATCATCTACCATAAAATTAACAAACCAACATCATCATCACAAACATGACAGTCATAGAATCCTAGTATTAATGCAAACACGGTTCATATAGCATAATCTAGAATACCGATTTCATGCTATTATCTTATATATTAATATGAGGTGACTCTGGTACTATTAGTTGGAAAAAAATTTCAAAACATGCGATTTTATGAACTAAGTGACAAACAAAAATATTACACCAAACAATAATCACAAATTTGAGCACAGCAAAAATATCTCAAACTATGGATCTACTCATAAAATATATAAGATAGAAATAGAAATCATACCTTGTCAAATTGTAGTGACGCTAACATAAGATCATGATGATGAATTTCATCACCAAAAGATCTTTCAATATGACTCAATATTGACTGCATTAGGCGTTGGACACTTTGTGCACTACAATAATTAAAATAGATTAGAAAAGATGAATATTGAAATCAATGTCAAAGAAAATTGAAAATAAATTTCCTTGATTTAGCTTTGATTTGAGATCTTCTTGAACCGGAATTACACAAGAAAAAGCTAATTTTTTTTTATATGTTTATTCAAGAAGGAGGAATATTTTACGTCACATTTCCTTCTCTTCTTTTTGGAACGTCGACCAGCATTTTTTTACTTTGAAAACATCAATCAGCTTGTTTAAAAGAAAAGAATATATTATATAATATAACTTTTCTTTTCATTTTTTATTTAAAATTTGAATACATCGTTGGTGGGAGCTTTTAACTCCCACATTTAAGACCTTTCTTTTCATTATATAATATAACGATGTGTTCAAATTTTAAATAAAAAATGAAAAGAAAAGAATATATTATATAATCTAACTTTTCTTTTCATTTTTTATTTAAAATTTGAATACATCGTTGGTGGGAGCTTTTAACTCCCACATTTAAGACCTTGTTTGGCAAAATATTGGGAACTATTTTTTTAGTTATAAATAGTATAAAGCTTTCATATGCTACAGTAACTAAAAAATCGCTAGAGTGTAAAGTTCTCACATGTTACAATAAAAATAATTCTAACCAACGGTTCTCACCACTTTTCTAAATACCCAATAAGTGTGTAATCACACCCTACTTCAAGCAAGAAATGGGCGTGTTGTTATCCCATGAATCATGGGTGTTACGGAATGATCTGTTATCAACACTTAAATCAATTAAAAGTTTTATATATAAAAAATTTGATTACAATTTAAGTAAAAATTAGTAATCGAAAATTATCTAATAGCACGTAATATATGTCAGACACTTTATTTACTTAGATTTAAGCTAAATTAATAAATAATTTGAATATCTAAAATCTATAAAAAATAAATAAATGACATGGCAATATGCCAATTAAATCAAAATTCCTCCATGTGGCACTCTAGAATTGTGCCAAATATTCTATATGTTCTATTTTTGAGCTCAAGACCCAATTAGCTAATCTATCATTTAATAAAACTTATAGTGCTACAATCAATTAAATGAGTTAGTCTGGGGATCAAATGAGCACATACAAAAATGGCTCTAAATAATTAACTAATTATTTAATTTCAAATCTATTCCACTAAAACATCGAAATTGTACTCCATAATTGTATGCTATTAAGGAATTTAATTGTCAACCCACACCACATTGTTTCTTTACTTTACAATCCTTTGTGCTATATCATAATTAAATTGATTTTTCGTCTGTCCAATCAATTTAATTATATCTTGCACCTTAACCCTTACCGGTTTTCTCTAATGATCATATTTCAACAATCTGTTACGAAATTTAATTCATAATAAATGTTGACACACTCTAGCCAGAGAATTTAATAATCAAGTACCAAAAACCCATTAAGAGATATATTGTACAAATTCTATATTATTAATTCATAATTTCACTACTCATAAATGCTCCCACCAAGTCGCCGAAAATATTGATATCAATTGAATCTCACTTATTAGCAACTCAAATGAAAATACATGTATAAGTATGAAATTATATTTAATTCAGGATTGATACTAAAGTAAAAACAATGCCTATGAGGTTTAATAAGTTTGATAGTCATTTTAAAGTTAATTATCATTTATGATTCAGTTCAAGTATAGACAAATTATACCAGTAAATTCATATATGATCAAAACAAATCATTCAATGAATTAAATATAGCCTAAATATAAATAAAATGCCCAACTTTTTTTATAGACTATTAACTATATTTATTTAATCATAAAATAACTTATATTTATATCTTCCGTGAATATATTTAAACTTACATAAATACATATATGTGATTAAATAGTTATTTTGTCAAATTATACTTAATGCACATGATATATACTGAAAAAACCTCCATATTATTAATCTCAGAAAATATATTTACATAATATATGCTTTGAAGGGCACGAAATCCCAAAAAAAACGTACGGATCGCTGCTTCTGGTGTCTTTCATAGCGAGATTCACTCCCCTTTTTACGTGAATTCTAACAAGTCCCAACTATTTCTCCGTTAAAATTACAAATACCAATGGCTAAACCCTTTAAAAATTTTGTATAACAAAATGTTTACAAATAATAGCGTGAGTGAGAGATTTCTTATGATTTTATTCTGAGGTTTTGGTTTTTCTTCGATCTTGAACTGGTTTTGACCATTTCAAATTCTCTCATTCTCTCATCATTTCTTCAAGTTCAACTCTTTGAAATCTCTCACAAGCACTTCTATCAAATAAGTGCAAGTCAGGTGCACTTTTCTTCGATTTTGGATGTGTTGGTGTTGCTAACCATGACTTCCACAAGGTATTTTGAATTTTTATTCTGGTTTCTTTCTTTCTTTCGTTTTCCTTCTATTTTAGAGACATGCTCTTATATTTCATCATTCTCACTGTAAACTTAGAATCTGGAAACTGTTCCACTAATTCTTCAAATGTGTAATTTTCTTCTTCTTCTTATTCTTCTTCTTCCCCGTCTTTTGGCTATTAGTTGTCGTTTTAATTCCTGCAGAAATTGAGACGGAATGCATAAAGCTTTGGGGGGATTGTTTGATGAATTCTCTCAAAATTTTATGGGGATATTTTGTGGTGTTTCCTTTTCGTTGTTTCTCTATGTGAACGTCTTTTAAGTAACTATGTTATGTTTGGGATTTAGGTCTCCGTTTTGCTAAGACTTGCTTTTCTTTTCTAGTAATTGGGCAATAAGCTGAATAAACCTTGGATTCATCATTGAAAAGCTAGACCAAGTTCCATTTATTGTGGATTAGGTAATTAACGTCCATGCTTATGAAACTTTTTAATTTCATACTTGTCATTTTCATCTTTTGAGTAGTGCTTTCCTAGATTTTTCTTTTTCAATATTATTTACTGCCATAATGGAATTTTGTACCTTGTAATGTTGTCAAAAAGAAATACAATTTTGATCATTTCTCAAAATTAACATTCTTAAACCAGCAGCCTTTGCTCCTGCAGGCATAAAATTTTAGTTGCCTCCTCAATTTCTCCAATTCTGAATGAGTTAAGATAAGGTGGCTGGACGGCTGCTTCTTCCACTGCCCACAACCAAACCAAAACTTTTGTAATCTTTTCTAGAGGCTTTTTCTTAATTTTTATCCTCTAAAAACTTAGTTCATGATAGTTTTGCTACTGAATAGTCGTACTTTGTTAAACTTTATTTTAATTCGATATATTATCTTATTCAGAAATTGTAAAGTGTTCAAGGCACACTAATATACTCATGAGTTACATGGTAATTGTCACGCCCCGGAGTACGGGAGGTGACGTGGCGGAATATTTAGATTAATTAAAAGAGGATTTAATTAAAAACTGAGAGTTTGAGAATCCAATTAAGTAAGAAATTAAGAAGATTTTCCACCACATTTTATAAAAGAATTTATAAATATTAAGCAAATAATAATAATTAAATAAAAACCGCGAATATGGGTTCCACAACCCACAACTTGTGCACACACATGGTTCTGACAATATCATAAATACAATTACAGTCCAAGTATAAATGAAGTTAAAGTCTTACATGCCTTGATTAATAAATACAGAATGTAAATAAATTCTCCTATTGCTCCTGAGTTCGGTCCGAAGAATCTTCTCCAAACCTAAATGGGAAACCACCTAGAAGGGGGGATTTAAAAAACAGATAAAACGTGAGCGAAAGGCTCAGTAGGACTAAGTTTTATAAAATAATTTAATGCAAAGAAACATAACATTATCAGGAGTTATACAAAAAGGGAACTTGAATAAATAAATAAATAAATTGAGTAGAACCGTTCTGACACAGAACAGTCTACTCGTCAAATCAAAACACCAGTTTACTTTTACCTAGGCAAACCATGATATCACCACCGTAGTGGCCCAGCTGGGTTTCGGGACCTGCCCCCAAGGTCGATCGCCACACGACCCGATCTCTGATATGGCATCATGCCTTAGGGTTTATTATCATTGTCATTCAAAACCCAATTACCGAGTGTTGTCAATTATATTCATTATGAAATTCATTTCATGTCACGGTATATTAAAATATAACCGATAAAACCATTTCCAAACAACCGTTGAAAATATTTTGATAGAAATCATTTTCAAAGCCAAATCATTTCAAAACCAGGCTACCAAAGAAATAGGATAGAAGTCCTACCTCAGTACTCGTGCCGGTACCCCACACCGTAATCCCGATCCGCTATACGTTAGCTCCACGGAACCACGAACAATCCTAGATACAAACTAAGTCGATCAATATCTAGTTCGAAACATTCTATGTTACTAAATCATTTCATGATGTCCTAGTGTGCCACTTGTATCATTAAAATCATCCTATAAGGTTGGGATTTAAATCAGGGTTCAAAACAGTGAAATCGGGTAAAAATCACAAAATTTTCCATGCCTCGGTCGGCCTGCCGGACGCCCTGCTTCGGCCTGCCGAACTGCACAGTTCGGCCTGCCAGAAACGAGGTTCGGCCTGCCGAACATTTCCCCAGATTCGGCCTGCCGGTCGGAAGAACACCGGCCTGCCGATCATCACTCCGGCCTGCCGAACATGAACTTCAGCCTGCCGAACTAGGAAGATCCAGAAATCCCAGCCACGGGTTTCTCGATCCCCAAAATCCAAATCTTGTTTCTAACCTGTTTTTCTCAAATCCCAGGCATGAAAAACAACTATAATTGATAGAAAAACATTCTAGAACATGTTTGGGATCATTTAAACAACATTTAAACTCAAAATCCTCAAAAATCCGAAAATGAGAAAAAGAGGAGAAAAATGAAAATCTTGAATCCAATCCGTTTTTCTTCAATCTAGGCTTAGATTCTAGTTTTTCTAAGTTCATTTAACACAAATCCACGGTTTTCTAAGCTAAAACAAACTTAGATTTCAAAAACACACAAAATCGAAAATTTTGTAAAAAGTTTAGAAATTTTGAATCTAACCTCGAATCGAAGCTTCAATCCGCGTTCTCGGTTGCCGAATCACGTCCCCGAGCTTCCTCCTTGCTGTTTCGAAGCTTGGATTCGAATGTGGTTTCAAAATTTGTGAAGAAATTAGAGAGAGAGAGAGAGAGACTGCCGAGAGAGATGAGAGAAGAGAGAGGGAGATATGCGTGAGAGTGAGGAGAGAGAGAGAGGAAGGAAATAAATAGAGAAAATCGGTGGGTGGTTTTACTGTGCGAAAACCATGTGCCGCCCACGGTTTTGCAAAACAGAGTATTTTTAACATTTTACAAATTGTTGTGTTTTAAAACTCAAAACATCATTTTAAATCCATAAGAAATCATTTAAATGTATCAATTTAACAAAACAACCAAAAACTAAAAATCCAACCAAATAATCTAATTAAAGTTAAAACTTTAATTATGGCACACTAATTCATCATTTACATTACATTAATGTTAAATAAATTTCGGGACATTACAACTCTCCACCCCTAAAAGAAATTTCGTCCTCGAAATTTACAACTCATCTCAAAAACAAAACAAATGCGGATACAGCTCCCGCATACTCGACTCTAACTCCCAAGTGGCTTCATCAACCCCGTGATGCTGCCACACGACCTTTACCAACGGTATCTCACGACGACGCAAGCTAATCACTTTCCGGTCGATAATCTGAATCGGCACTTCTTCGTACGTCGTATCCTCCTGAACCTGCACATCGCGAAACGATACTATCTTATCCTGCCCAGGTGGACATTTCCTAAGCATAGACACATGAAACACATCGTGCACATGAGAAAGTTCGGGCGGAAGATCAAGCCGATAAGCAACCACACCAACACGCTGAGTGATCTCGAACGGCCCAATATACCTCGGCGCGAGTTTCCCACTCACTCCGAACCGCATAGTTCCCTTACGAGGTGACACCCTCAAGAGAACAAAATCTCCAACCGCGAACTCTAAGGGTCTACGTCTCCTATCTGCGTAGCTCTTCTGCCGACTCTGAGCTGCTCTCAACCGATCCCGGATTACCACGACTTTCTCGTTGCTGTCACGAATCTCATCTGGCCCAAGAATAACTCTATCTTCTGGCTCGGCCCAACACACAGGTGACCGACACGGTCGCCCATACAACGCCTCAAATGGTGCCATACCGATACTCGCCTGATAACTGTTGTTGTACGCGAACTTCGCCAAATGCAAACATTGCTTCCAATTCCCGCCAAAGTCCAACGCACAAGCACGCAACATATCCTCGAGAACCTGAATAACCCGCTCAGACTGCCCATCAGTCTGAGGATGAAACGCCGTACTGAAGTTCAAATCCGTACCCAAAGCCTCCTGAAAACTCCTCCAGTACTTAGCATTAAACCTGGTGTCTCGATCAGAGGTGATGGACAAAGGAACCCCATGCAACCTCACAATGTTCTGCATATACAACTCCCCGAGAATCTTCCTGGAACACGTCGACCTAAACGGAATGAAATACGCCGATTTCGTCAACCTGTCGACTACAACCCAAACTGCATCATGCCGCTGCTCCGTCCTCGGCAAACCTGTGAGGAAATCCATCGTCACATGCTCCCATTTCCACCCAGGAATAGGAAGCGGCTGAAGCTGACCTGCAGGCTTCTGATGCTCGGCTTTCACCTGAAGACACGTCGAACACTTGGCCACGTACTCGCGAACATCTTTCTTCATGCCTCTCCACCAATAGTGCCTCTTCAAATCATGATACATCTTGGTGCTCCCTGGATGAATAGCAAACTGAGACCTATGAGCTTCGTCTAGAACGGCTTTCGTCACCTCGGCGATAACTGGAACTGCAAGACGCTCCCGGAAGAACAACGATCCATCTGCATGCACACTCCATTCCTCGAATTGCTCCCCGTTCTGAATCCGCAACCAAATCCCCTGCAAATGTCGATCCTGCCACTGACCTTGCTTCACCATCCGAACAAGAGCTGGAGTCGCTTCCACATGATACAACAAAACTCGATCACCGTCTTCATGATACTATAGCCGATACTCACTCACTGTCGCATCCCTGCTCCAGTCCTCAAAAATCAAACAAGCGAGAATCCCTAAAGACTTCCTGCTAAGCGCGTCCGCGACCACATTAGCTTTTCTGGGATGATACTGCAACGCGAAATCATAATCCTCCATGTACTCTACCCATCTGCGCTGCCTCAAGTTGAGATCCCTCTGAGTGAACAAATGCCTCAAACTCTTATGATCGGAGAAGACCTGAAACGATGCTCCATACAAGTAACATCTCCAAATCTTCAACGCGTAAATCACCGCTGCAAGCTCTAAATCGTGAGTAGGATAATTCCGCTCGTGAGGTCGTAGCTGTCTCGATCCGTACGCTACCACACGACCATGCTGCATCAACACGCATCCAAGTCCGCGCCCTGAAGCATCAGCATAAACCTCATACGGCTCATCACTACTAGGAATAACTAATACTGGAGCTGAAGTCAACCGGTTCCTCAATTCCTGAAAAGCAGACTCACAATCTTCATCCCACTCAAACCTGACGTTTTTCTTGGTCAACCTCGTCAACGGAGCTGCAATCTTCGAAAAGTCCTTTACAAATTTCCTGTAATATCCAGCAAGACCTAAGAAGCTGCGAACCTCCGCTACATTCCTTGGTCGTTCCCACTCCAATATAGCTTCAATCTTGGACGGATCCACTGAAATACCATGCTCCGAAATGACATGACCCAGAAATTTGACCTCAGTCAACCAGAACTCACATTTTTCCCTCTTAGCATACAACTGGTGCTCCCGCAGAGTCTGAAGCACGATCCGAAGATGCTGCTCATGCTCCTCCCAAGTCTTAGAATACACAAGAATATCATCGATGAACACGATCACAAACTGATCCAGATACGGCCTAAATATCCTGTTCATCAGATCCATAAAAGCTGCTGGAGCATTCGTCAACCCAAAAGACATAACCAGAAACTCGAAGTGCCCATACCGAGTCCTAAAAGCTGTCTTGGGAATATCCTCTTCCTTGATTCTGAGCTGATGATAACCTGACCGCAAATCAATCTTCGAGAAGTATCGCGAACCTCCCAACTGATCAAATAGCTCATCAATCCTAGGCAAGGGATACTTGTTCTTCACCGTAACACGATTCAGCTGCCGATAATCCACACATAACCTGAGAGTCCCATCGTGCTTCTTAGCGAACAAAATTGGTGCTCCCCACGGAGATGTGCTATTCCAAATATACCCTTTATCAGCAAGCTCCTGAAGTTGCTTCCTCAATTCCTTCATTTCTGCCGGCGCCATCCGATAAGGTGCCATAGAAATCGGTGATGTCCCTGGAAACAACTCGATACCAAACTCAATCTCCCGATGCGGTGGTAACCCTGATAACTCGTCGGGGAAGACATCCTCGAACTCACCAACCACCGGAATCGCTACACTACTACTCGAAACATAGGGCTCGCAATCTAGATTGGCAAGAAAAGCAAAACAATCTAGATTCCTTCGCCCTCCTAAACACGACTTCATGAGACGCTCACTCATTAGCCAATCACCACCACCCTGGTAAGTGATTACCGTCCCCCTATCAGACACTAGGGTCACTTTTCTAAGTTGGCAGTCCACAACTGCACTATACCTGGACAACCAGTCCATCCCTAAAATCACATCATAGGAACTCATGGGGAGTACAATCAAATCACTTTTCAAAATCTCATCCCCAATCTTTATTTTACAAGATTTACACATACAATTTACACACACCCGCCCCAAGGGAGAAGTTATAACTAGGGGTTCCTTAAACTCTTCTACTTCTAATCCCAAGGCATGTACAAAGGAACTCGAAATGAGAGAATGAGAGGCACCGGTATCAAATAAAACGCGAGCTAAAGATCTGGAAACCAAAATCATACCATCGACAACCGCGTTACCAGTCTGAGAATCTGACCCTCCAGATGCCATTGCATGAACCTGCACTGGCGCTTTCCCTTTTCCTCTACCGACATTGCTAGGTCCTGCATTACTCGGCCGATACTGCTGAGATGGAGATGACTGCACACTACCTGTACTCGGCGCTCTATACTGAGGAACACTGCGCTAAAAATACTGCGGCTGCTGTCCCCGTGCCGGATATGAGAATTGCTGAGGAGAAAACTGCGGATACTGCAACTGCGGGTACTGCGGAGGCGGAGGTAGGGTCTGAGGCTGAGGCTGAGGCTGAGACTGACGACTGGCATCCTCCCCGGTCTGCGATCCAAGACGAGCACTCCTGATCGGGCAATTCCTCTTGATGTGTCCGGGCTGCTGACAGAAATGACAATGAAAGCTGTAGGGATTGCTGCGCCCGCTGCCAGACGAACTGCTACTGCCACTGGTCGCACCGCCTTGCTTGCCTTTCCCCGGAGCTGGACGACTACTGGTGCTCTTCCTGCCACTCCTCTACGGTCCTCCTGAAGCCTTGGCTCGGTCCTCACAATACTGCACGTAATCATTCTCCACGGAGATCGCCGACGACACAAGCTCTCCGAAACCCCTAAGCCGTAGAGCAACCAACTGCCGCCAAATAGGAGCCTTGAGTCCTTCCTGGAACTTGATGCATTTCTCGCGCTCCGATGCCACAGCTGATGGAGCAAACCTAGCTAACTCGTTAAACTTTGCCTCGTACTCCCGAACTGACATATCACCCTGCTGCAATCTATAAAACTTAGCTGCCTTCTGATCTCTATATCCCTGCGAAAAATACCGATCATAGAACAGATCCTCAAACTTGTCCCAACCGATATTGCCACCGCGCTCCAGACGCTTAGTTTGTTTCCACCAGGTGTTAGCGCCACCCTCGAGCTTGTACGCCGCAAACTCCACACGATACTCCTCAGGCACACCAAGAGTATCAAGATGCTTCAAGATCGAATCCAACCAATACTCTGCTAACTGCGGATCCCCATTGCCATCAAAAGTCGGAATAGACGCCCGCCGAAATTCCTTAAAGAAAGCATGCCGACTACCAACACTGGAGTCTTCTGGTCTAGTCCTGGCTGCCATCTGCCGGAAAGCCGCAATCATAGACCTCATCAGGCCCTCATCATTTCCGAACTCGGCGTCAGCTGTCGAACGACGTCTAGGTGCCATTCTCTCACTTCTGAAAACAAAATTTGGACAGTCAGAGGTATTTCATTGTCAAACCTATGTGTGCACAATTCCCAAGGTTCATAACCTTGAGCTCTGATACCATTCTGTCACGCCCCGGAGTACGGGAGGTGACGTGGCAGAATATTTAGATTAATTAAAAGAGGATTTAATTAAAAACTGAGAGTTTGAGAATCCAATTAAGTAAGAAATTAAGAAGATTTTCCACCACATTTTATAAAAGAATTTATAAATATTAAGCAAATAATAATAATTAAATAAAAACCGTGAATATGGGTTCCACAACCCACAACTTGTGCACACACATGGTTCTGACAATATCATAAATACAATTACAGTCCAAGTATAAATGAAGTTAAAGTCTTACATGCCTTGATTAATAAATACAGAATGTAAATAAATTCTCCTATTACTCCTGAGTTCGGTCCGAAGAATCTTCTCCAAACCTAAATGGGAAACCACCTAGAAGGGGGGATTTAAAAAACAGATAAAACGTGAGCGAAAGGCTCAGTAGGACTAAGTTTTATAAAATAATTTAATGCAAAGAAACATAACATTATCAGGAGTTATACAAAAAGGGAACTTGAATAAATAAATAAATAAATTGAGTAGAACCGTTCTGACACAGAACAGTCTACTCGTCAAATCAAAACACCAGTTTACTTTTACCTAGGCAAACCATGATATCACCACCGTAGTGGCCCAGCTGGGTTTCGGGACCTGCCCCCAAGGTCGATCGCCACACGACCCGATCTCTGATATGGCATCATGCCTTAGGGTTTATTATCATTGTCATTCAAAACCCAATTACCGAGTGTTGTCAATTATATTCATTATGAAATTCATTTCATGTCACGGTATATTAAAATATAACCGATAAAACCATTTCCAAACAACCGTTGAAAATATTTTGATAGAAATCATTTTCAAAGCCAAATCATTTTAAAACCAGGCTACCAAAGAAATAGGATAGAAGTCCTACCTCAGTACTCGTGCCGGTACCCCACACCGTAATCCCGATCCGCTATACGTTAGCTCCACGGAACCACGAACAATCCTAGATACAAACTAAGTCGATCAATATCTAGTTCGAAACATTCTATGTTACTAAATCATTTCATGATGTCCTAGTGTGCCACTTGTATCATTAAAATCATCCTATAAGGTTGGGATTTAAATCAGGGTTCAAAACAGTGAAATCGGGTAAAAATCATAAAATTTTCCATGCCTCGGTCGGCCTGCCGGACGCCCTGCTTCGGCCTGCCGAACTGCACAGTTCGGCCTGCCGGAAACGAGGTTCGGCCTGCCAACATTTCCCCAGATTCGGCCTGCCGGTCGGAAGAACACCGGCCTGCCGATCATCACTCCGGCCTGCCGAACATGAACTTCGGCCTGCCGAACTGGGAAGATCCAGAAATCCCAGCCACGGGTTTCTCGATCCCCAAAATCCAAATCTTGTTTCTAACCTGTTTTTCTCAAATCCCAGGCATGAAAAACAACTATAATTGATAGAAAAACATTCTAGAACATGTTTGGGATCATTTAAACAACATTTAAACTCAAAATCCTCAAAAATCCAAAAATGAGAAAAAGAGGAGAAAAATGAAAATCTTGAATCCAATCCGTTTTTCTTCAATCTAGGCTTAGATTCTAGTTGTTCTAAGTTCATTTAACACAAATCCACGGTTTTCTAAGCTAAAACAAACTTAGATTTCAAAAACACACAAAATCGAAAATTTTGTAAAAAGTTTAGAAATTTTGAATCTAACCTCGAATCGAAGCTTCAATCCGCGTTCTCGGTTGCCGAATCACGTCCCCGAGCTTCCTCCTTGCTGTTCCGAAGCTTGGATTCGAATGTGGTTTCAAAATTTGTGAAGAAATTAGAGAGAGAGAGAGAGAGACTGCCGAGAGAGATGAGAGAAGAGAGAGGGAGATATGCGTGAGAGTGAGGAGAGAGAGAGAGAGGAAGGAAATAAATAGAGAAAATCGGTGGGCGGTTTTACTGTGCGAAAACCATGTGCCGCCCACGGTTTTGCAGAACAGAGTATTTTTAACATTTTACAAATTGTTGTGTTTTAAAACTCAAAACATCATTTTAAATCCATAAGAAATCATTTAAATGTATCAATTTAACAAAACAACCAAAAACTAAAAA
Source organism: Artocarpus heterophyllus (assembly GCA_025403435.1). Taxonomy (NCBI): domain Eukaryota; kingdom Viridiplantae; phylum Streptophyta; class Magnoliopsida; order Rosales; family Moraceae; genus Artocarpus; species Artocarpus heterophyllus. The sequence continues at coordinate 22,690,657 of CM046342.1, forward strand.
TCCAACCAAATAATCTAATTAAAGTTAAAACTTTAATTATGGCACACTAATTCATCATTTACATTACATTAATGTTAAATAAATTTCGGGACGTTACAGTAATGTTGCATAATAAAAGAAAAATGTATTGTGCAACGTAACAAAAATAAAATATGGAATACTCAAAATGTATTTTGAGGAACGTTACACTTTAATAGCTATTGTATATCAAAAAAGAAAAAGAAAAATAGAGAGAGAAAAATATAGGTTTGATTTTATAGAGGTGCTCTGTTTATGCAATAAACAAAGAAAGATTGTAAGAAGCTTCATAGAAATTCATTGCTCTGGAGCTACTGTAACGTCCCGAAATTTATTTAATGTTAATGTAATGTAAATGGTGGATTAGTGTGCCATAATTAACGTTTTAACATTTATTAGACTATTTGGTTGGATTTTTGAAATTTTGGTTGTTTTGTTAAATTAATAAATTCGAAGGATTTCTTATTGTTTTAAAATGATGTTTTGAGTTTTAAAACACAACAATTCGTAAAATGTTAAAAATACTTTGTTTTGCAAAACCGTGGGTGGCACATGGTTTTCGCACAGTAAAAACCGCCCACCGATTTTCTCTATTTATTTCCTTCCTTCCTCTCTTTCTCCTCACTCTCCCGTGACATCCTCTCTCTCTCTCTCTCTCTCTCTCGGCAGCTCGCTCTCTCTCTCAATTCTCTCTCAAATTTTTGAAACCACATTCGAATCCAAGCTTCGGAACAGCAAGGAGGAAGCTCGGGGACATGATTCGGCAACCGAGAACGCGGATTGAAGCTTCGATTCGAGGTTAGATTCGAAATTTCTAAACTTTTTACAAAATTTCCAATTTTGTGTGTTTTTGAAATCTAAGTTTGTTTAAGCTTAGAAAACCGTGGATTTGTGTTAAATGAACTTAGAACAACTAGAATCTGAGCCTAGATTGAAGAAAAACGGATTGGATTCAAGATTTTTCATTTTTCTCCTCTTTTTCTCATTTTCAGATTTTTGAGGATTTTGAGTTTAAATGTTGTTTAAATGATTCCAAACATGTTCTAGAATGTTTTTCTATCAACTATGATTGTTTTTCATGCCTGGGATTTGAGAAAAACAGGTTGGAATCCGGATTTGGATTTTGGGGATCGAGAAACCCGTGGCTGAGATTTTTGGGTTTTCCCAGTTCGGCAGGCCGAAGTTCATGTTCGGCAGGCCGGAGTGATGATCGGCAGGCCGGTGTTCTTCCGACCGACAGGCCGAATCTGGAGAAATGTTCGGCAGGCCGAACCTTGTTTCCGGCAGGCCGAACTGTGCAGTTCGGCAGGCCGAAGCAGGGCGTCCGGCAGGCCGACCGAGGCATGGAAAAATTTGTGATTTTTACCCGTTTTTACTGTTTTGAACCCTGATTTAAATCCCAACCTTATAGGATGATTTTAAAGGTACAAATGGCACACTAGGACATCATGAAATGATTTAATAACATAGAATGTCTCGAAACAGATATTGATCGACTTAGTTTGTATCTAGGATCGTTCGTGGTTCCGTGGAGCTAACGTATAGCAGACCGGGATTGCGGTGTGGGGTACCGGCACGAGTATTGAGGTAGGACTTCTATCCTATTTCTTTGGTAGCCTGGTTTTGAAATGATTTGGCTTTGAAAATGATTTCTATCAAAATGTTTTCAACGGTTGTTTGAAAATGGTTTTATCGGTTATATTTTAATATACCGTGATTATGAAATGAATTTCATAATAAATGTAATTGACAACACTCGGTAATTGGGTTTTGAATGACAATGATAATAAACACCAAGGCATGATGCCATATCAGAGATCGGGTCGTGTAGCGATCGACCTTGGGGGCAGGTCCCGAAACCCAGCTGGGCCACTATGGTGGTGATTTCATGGTTTGCCTAGGTAAAAGTAAATTGGTGTTTTGATTTGACGAGTAGACTGTTCTGTGTCAGGACGGCTCTACTCAAATTGTTTATTTATTTATTTATTTAAGTTTCCTCTGAATAACTCCTAATGATGCTATGTTTCTTTGAATTAAACTATTTTATAAAACATAGTCCTACTGAGCCTTTCGCTCACGTTTTATTGTTTTAAATTTCCCCCATCTAGGTGGTCTTCCATTTAGGTTTGGAGAAGATTCTTCGGACCGAACTCAGGAGCAATAGGAGAGTTTATTTATATTCTGTATTATTAATCAAGGCATGTAAGACTTAACTTTATTTGTACTTGGACTGTAATTGTATTTATGATATTGTCAGCTCCATGTGTGTGCACAAGTTGTGGGTTGTGGAACCCATATTCGCGGTTTTTATTCAATTATTATTATTTGCTAAATATTTATAAATTCATTTATCAAATCTGGTGGAAAATCTCTTTATTTCTTACTTAATTGGATTCTTAAACACTTAATTTTAATTAAATTCTCTTTTAATTAATCTAAATATTCCGCCACATCACCTCCCATACTCCGGGGCGTGACAGCTACCAAACTAAAATTTTGTTCGATTAGTTTCCTTTCATATTTTTCCCTTTTTTCCTTTATTTAAGATCAAATTTCAAAGCAATCTTCAATTTTCCCTTTCAATAAATTTCACTTAATTTTTTTTTAAATATCATTGCAGAAATTAGAGTCAGAGTTCTAATTGAACATGTCTTGGGTTGGTAGTCGAGTTCTTTCCTTTTAAGCGGTGCCGCCGCTTCAGTCAATTTAAGGAGCTTGCATTTCACTCCTCCATCTTTGTGTTGGAAGCTTGTGGAACAAATTAAGGTCAAAATCATATTTGAGGTCAGGTTTTGTACTGTAATTTGGGTTTCAATCTCCTTTTCTTCTTTAAATTTTCATCATTGTTCTTCGGAGAGCACAACTTGAATATAATACAGCATAAAACAAAAAAACTAAAAGACTCTGGTGATGATGGAGCTTCTCAAGTTTGGCAATGCTTTGGTCGATTGTGGTATACACTGGTCTTGGTGACAAATGTTGGAATTAAAATATGAAACACAGCGGAAAGAACAGATTGTTGATAAACAAAAATTCTCTGAAAACTTTGTTAATCAGTAATAGATATATAATTTTAATTAATAATAGAAAGCTTTGGGAATTTTACTAACTTTTTGAAGACTTTCAAGGTATCTTAGTTTTCCTCTTTGACACCACGATCTTCTAATCTAGGCCTCCACACCAATAGAAAGACGAGTGGGTGTCAAACTGCAAGAATGAATTTTCCTCATATTTTTCTAAATCTGCTATGTACTCAACATATGAGACAACAAACTTTTTTTTTAGAGAAGAATTCTCAGTTTTTCTCTCTAAGGATTCTGCAAAAGATACGTGAATAAAAAACTTCTGAGATAACTGTTATTTCTCTCTTTTTATATCTGAACCATTAGTAATTTTTTAATTAATTTTTAATTTAAAATAACTACCATATCAGATATACGGGGAAATGATATATATTGCATGATTCTAACATTTTTTCTTTTCCTTTTCTCTTTTTTTTTAATTAATTAAACGAATCAAAAATTCGTTTAACATTTAATATATATATATAAGTTATGCTACAAACGTAAACTTCCTTTTTCTTTTTCTTTTTTAACGAATCAGCTACCTGATTCGTTATATATATATATATATTATATTATATAAAATGCAACGATTACGTTTTCGAATTCAAAAGAGGTAATATATATATATATATATATTAATATATTAGAAAATCTTATATATAAATAAGATTTGGTTCAAAACCATATATATATATATATATATCTAAATCTAAATTTAAAAATAAATCATATTTATTTAAGAATAGATTTAAAAATAATCAATTAATTAAATAACTAAAGCTCGTTAAATGTGACAACATTTATTATATTACATTATGTATCATATAGAACATTTTTCTGTGTCACATTAATAATTCAAGTGTGAAATAATTAATTCAGAATTCAATAATTTTAAATTAAATATGTATAATTCATTCTATGCATTAAATCTAATATAGTGTTTTAGAGGTGGTATTGGGGACCTATGGACCTATAACCCAAGCTCCAATAAATTTGACAATTAATTAAACTCTTTGATTAATGTGCCAAATTTATTAGTTTCAGTGTTATTCCACTAAAAACCTGAAACTGAACTCTTGATATTATAGTAAAATTACTCTAAGAAAATAAGCAAGTAATCCATTGATATAATCATTACATATAAGTCAGTCCTCCATATATAGTTCATAATAAAAGCTAGGTTCAATTTCCATTTACCTCTCTTATTATATCTTTATCCTTGAGTTTCAATAATTCTCTAATGAACTGTTAATTCATAATCTTATTATGAATGAGCGCTCTACTGTTCAAATCTCGAATTATAACTCAAGAGAACTATTTTTCTAACTTCCATAAGGAAGGAATGGAGTCCATATCTGTATAATATTATTCCCAACCATTTATTACATTGTATTTTCAAAATGCTAAGTTATGATCTGTGCTTAAACAAATCTTAACAAACAAGTCAAAAAATATAATGTTATAAATAGGAGTCTAATAAATACTCAGGAATTAAGACTGTCAAATATATGATAATCATAGTGATAAATTTGAATACTCTATTTGTAACGGATGATTATTAGAGATTCATAATTTATTTGGTCTAGTCCTATATAATCTCATTATATAAAGTACCTCTAATCCAATGTCTCTACATTAATAGTCCAGATAATGACTATTTCATTCTAAATGAGATTGGACCGTACTTGTAATATTTAATTAAAGATCCCAAACTTTAATTAATTATTATGGACTATTTAGATTATTATCTATAAATTTTATCCCTAAGCATATAACACTTATATACTAAATTTATAGTCACATATAATTATGGAATTTTCTCGATGTTTATAAATGTATTCATAACACATACAAGCAATCAAAATAATTATAAATGTTACTTTATTTATTTATTAATAATATGTACAATGTCATAGCTTTTAGGGCACCAAACCCAACAACAAATGAGACTGATCATGGGGTTTTAAAGAATCTTGTAAATATTTGCTTGTCTTGTAGCTTCCTTGAGTTAGCCTACCACCAATTTCATAAAATGACTGAAAGAAAACTGACTTAAATCGTGAAAATAAGTTATTCTATTTATGGAAAAATGTCAACTTATTATCACATCAATTAGTATTAAAAAGTAACCTTTTTCTGTTATTACTCTGATGATCCTCAATTTAATTAGACATTTTAGTTCCCAAAAATATCCAAATGTTTTTAAGAGATGGTCAAATGTTGGATTTTCAATTGAACAGATTTTGTTATGCTAGTAGATTCGAGGCTTGGCATGGCCTGCTGTTCTTGTTGGTTGGGTTGCTCAAAGTGCAAGGTTCTTTATCTCTTCCCGCACATTTACTGAGTAAACAACTTTCGGAAAAAAATATTATTATGATTGAAAATTCAACTAATAAATGTCAAGAAAACATTGCCGTCTCTCTTTCAAGTCACTCTTGAATACGTGTTGAAGTGTTATAGATATCAGCATCTTATAGTGTTCTGATTAAATAACTTTTGGATGAGGAATGACTTTTAAAAGAAACATGTTAGATATCAGCATCTTATAGTGTTCTGATTAAAGATCATTCACAATTATATTTGAATGATGCCCTTACTTTATATGTGTGAGTACTTTAAGTTGAAACTCAACTGAATTTGTGTTATTATGTTTTTATTCTTCTTCCCTGTCTTGGCATGAAAGATTCCTGAGGGCCTCTGGAGGCTTTGGCTGCAGCTGGCATTATAAATGGCATTGGTGATAAAGTCTTATGCATCTTTCTAGGCTGTGGCATAGCTGGTGCAGCATGGGCTACGATGGTATCACAGGTATGATGGAGAAATATTTTGATTATATATAATCAGAGGTTTGATTTTTTTTTTAATCTTGTTCTCATCAAATATTCTAGAAATGTCCTCCATTCATTACTTGGTATGTTTTCTTCCACATCACCACTAACAAGATAGTTTCAGATTGTTGCATGATATATGATGATTGAAGATCTAAACAAGAAAGGATACAATATTCATATGTTATCTCCATTCCCTCTCCCAAAGTGGGAACTTTGGGCAGTTGTTGGCCTCGCTGCTTCAGTGTTTGTGACAATGATGGCCAATGTTACATGTTCCATCTTATTGTTGTATTTTATCTTTCTTTTTTTTTCGTTATTTCAACGAATCTAATACACTTTGTTAATCTCTTAGGTTGCTTTCTACACTATGCTTGTATATTTTGCTACATCCATGGGCACAATCACCATGGCTACGCATCAGGTTGGTTTCTTTTGCTCGGGTAATTTTGTGTCCCAGTTAGCTTTATTTCTCTATAACACTGATGACCATTTGCAGTTCTGACTTGACAAATCTCCTTACGTCATGATTCAAACGTTCTACATGTTCACTGTTTGGGATGAACCTGTCACGGCCCGGAGTACGGGAGTTGACGTGGCGGATTATTTAAATTAATTAAAAGAAGAATTTAATTAAAAATCAGGAGTTTAGGGGCTAAATTAAGTAATAAAATACGAGAGTTTCGAAACAACATTTTATAAAAGAATTCATACACATTAAGCAATTGAAATCATTAAACGAATAATAAAATAATAGAGAGCCGCGAGTATGGGTCCCACAGACCCGCAACTTATACACACACATAGTACTGACAATATAATAATACAACTACAGTCCAAGCGCAAAGAAAGTTAAAAACATTATAGGCCTTGTTTAATTTATACAAACAATCTAATAAATCCTTCTACTGCTCCTGAGTTTAGTCCGTTGAATCCTCTCCGAACCTAAATGGGAAACCACCTAGAAGGGGGGGGGGGGAATTTAAAAACAAAGAAAATGTGAGCGAAAGGCTAAGTAGGACGGTATTTTATCAAATTATTTAATTTAAATGAAAATCTCATTATTCAAGGAATTACTTAAAAGAAACATTGAACAAATAAATAAATTTACATAAAACCGTTCTTATCCAAAACAGTTTACTCGGACAACCAGAAATATCATTTTCTTTTCCTAGGCAAACCATAAGGATATCACCACCGTAGTGGCCCAGTTGGGTTTCGGGACCTGCCCCCAAGGTCGATCGCTACACGACCCGATCTTTGATATGACATCATGCCCTTATATTCATTTCTAACATTATTCAAAATCCATTTACCAAATGTTTCCATTATCATTCATTATGAAGTTCATCTCAGTTCATGGTTTACAAAAATACAACCAATAATTTCCATTTTCAATCAACCGTTGAAAACATTTTTATAGAAACCCTTTTTAAAGCCAAATCATTTTTGAAACTGGGTTACCAAAGAAAGGGTAGAAGTCTTACCTCGATACTCATGCTGGTGCCCCACATCGTAATCCCGGTCTGCTATACGTTGGCTCCGCAGAACCACGAACGATCCTAGATACACACTAAGTCGATCAATATCTAGTTCGAGACATTCTATGTTACTAAACCATTTCATGATGTCCTAGTGTGCCATTTGTATCTTTTAAATCATTTTACAAGGTTGGAATTTCAATCGGGGATCAAAACAGTGAAAACGGGTGAAAAATCACAAAATTTCCTATGCTCTGCCGGCCTGCCGAAAATCAGGTCCGATCGGTCGGACATTTCCTAGGTTTGGCCTGCCAAATGGTGCAGTCCAGCCTGCCGATCCTTTGAATAAGGCCTGCCGAACACATAGTTCAGCCTGCCGAACTGGAAAAACCTAGAAATTTCAGCCACATGTTTTCAATCTTCCAAAATCCAAATCTTGATTTTAACCTGTTTTTCTCAAATCTCAGGCATGGAAAACAATCATAGATGATAGAAAAACATACTAGAACACTTTTGAACTCATTTAAACAAGATTTAAACACAAAAATCTCAAAAATCCAAAAATGGGAGAAAATGAGGAAAAATGAAAAATCTTGAATCTAATCCGTTTTTCTTCAATCTAAGCTTGGATTCTAGTTGTTCTAAGTTCATTTAACTCAAATCAAAGGTTTTCTAAGCTCAAACGAACTTAAATTTCAAAAATGCACAAAATTAAAAATTTTGGAAAAAGTTTAGAAATTTCAAAAGTAACCTCGAATCGAAGCTTTAAATCCACTTTTTGGTTGCCGAATCTCGTCCCCGAGCTTCCTATTCGCTAACCCGAAGCTTAGACCCGAATTTGGCTTCAAAATCTTGAAGAAATTTGAGTGAGAAAGAGAGAAACCGAGAGAGAAGGAGAGAGGGGGTCTCACGGGTGAAGAAAGGAGGAGAGAGAGAGTGATCAGAGAGAGTGAAGAGAGAGGGAGAGGAAAGAGAATAAATAGAGAGAAACGGTGGGCGGTTTTACTGTACGAAAACCAAATGCCACCCACGGTTTTGTAAAACGGAATATTTTTAACATTTTATAAATTGTTGTACTTTAAAACTCAAAACATCATTTTAAAACAATAAGAAATCATTTGAATTTATCAAATTAACAAAACAACCTAAAATTCAAAATTCAACCAAATAATCAAATTAATGTTGAAACATTAATTATGGCACACTAATTCATCATTTATATTACAATAACATTAAATAAATTTCGGGGCATTACAACTCTCCACCCCTAAAGAAATTTCGCCCAAGAAATTTACAAATGCAGATACAATTCCCGCATACTCTACTCTAGCTCCCAGGTGGCTTCATCAACCCCATGATGCTGCCACACGACCTTTACCAACGGTATCTCATGACGACGCAAACTAATTACTTTCTGGTCAATGATCTGAATCGGCGCTTCTTCGTACGTTGTATCTTCCTGAACCTGCACATCGCAAAATGAAACTATCTTACCTTGCTCAGGCGGACACTTCCTAAGCATCGACACATGAAACACATCGTGAACATAAGAAAGTTCGGGCCGAAGATCAAGCCGATAAGCAACCACACCAACACGCTGAGTGATCCCGAACGGGCCAATATACCTCGGTGTAAGCTTTCCACTCACTTCGAACTGCATAGTTCCCTTACGAGGCGATACCTTCAAGAGAATGAAATCTCCTACCGTGAACTCTAAAGGTCTAGTCTCCTATCCACGTAACTCTTCTGTCGACTCTGAGCTGGCCTCAATCGATCTCGAATCACAACGACTCTCTCATTGCTATCTCAGACCTCATCTGGTCCAAGAATAACCCTGTCTTCGGCTCGACCCAACACACCGGTGACCTACACGATCGCCCATACAACGCCTGTGCCATACCAATACTCGCCTGATAACTGTTGTTGTACTCGAACTCTGCCAGATGCAAATATTTCTTCCAATTCCCGCCGAAGTCTAACGCACAGGCATGCAACATATCCTCGAGAATCTGAATGACCCACTCAGACTGCCCATCAGTCTCAGGATGAAACGTCGTACTAAAGTTCAAATCCATACCTAAGGCCTCCTGAATGGAATGACCCACTCAGACTGCCCATCAGTCTTAGTATTAAACTTGGTGTCTCGATCAGAGGTGATGGACAAAGGAACTCCATGCAACCTCACAATGTTCTGCAGATACAAATCCCCGAGGATCCTCCTCGAACATGTCAACCTGAATGGAATGAAATGCGCCGATTTTGTCAACCTGTCGACCATGACCCAAACTGCATCATGTCGCTGCTCCGTCCTCGGTAAACCTGTGAGAAAATCCATCGTCACATGCTCCCATTTCCACCCTGGAATAGGAAGCGGCTGAAGCTGACCCGCAGGCTTCTGATGCTCGGCTTTCACCTGAAGACACGTCGTACACTTGGCCACGTACTCTCGAACATCTTTCTTCATGCCTCTCCACCAATATTGCCTCTTCAAATCACGATACATCTTTGTGCTCCCTGGATGAATAGCGAACTAAGACCTATGAGCTTCGTCCAAAACGGATTTCGTCACCTCGACAATAGCTGGAACTGCAAGATGCTCCCGAAAATACAACGATCCATCTGCACGCACGCTCCATTCTTCAAACTGCTCCCTGTTCTAAATCCGCGACCCAATCCCCTGCAAATGCTGATCCTGTCACTGACTTTGCTTCACCATATGAACAAGAGCTGGGGTCGCCTCCACATGATATACCGAAACTCGATCATAGTCTTCATGATACTGTAGCCCATACTCGCTCACTGTCGCATCCCTGCTCTACTCCTCAAAAGCCAAACAAGCAAGAATCCCTGAAGACTTTCTACTAAGCGCATCCGCGACCACATTAGCTTTCCTAGGATGATACTGCAACGTAAAATCATAATCCTCCATATACTCTATCCACCTACGCTGCCTCAAATTAAGATCCATCTAGGTGAACAGATACCTCAAACTCTTATGATCGGAGAAGACCTGAATGACGCTCTATACAAATAACACCTCTAAATCTTCAGCGTGTGAATCACTGTCGCGAGCTCCAGGTCATGAGTAGGATAATTCCGCTCGTGAGGTCGTAGCTGTCTCGATCCGTATGCAACCACACGTCCATGCTGCATCAACATGCATCCAAGTCTGTGCCCTGAAGCATCTGCGTAAACTTCATACGGCTCTTCACTGCTAGGAATAACCAACACTGGAGCTAAAGTCAACTGGTTCTTCAATTCCTAAAAAGCAAGCTCACATTCTTCCTCCCACTCAAACCTGACATTTTTCTTGATCAATCTTGTCAACGGAGCTGCAATCTTCGAAAAATCCTTTACAAATTTCCTGTAATAACCAGCAAGACCTAAGAAACTACGAATCTCCGCTACATTCCTCGGTCGTTCCCACTCCACTATGGCTTCAATCTTGGACGGATCCACAGAAATACCATGCTCAGAGATGACATGACCCAGAAACTTGACCTCAGTCAACCAAAACTCGCACTTTTCTCTCTTAGCATTCAACTGGTGCTCCAACAGAGTCTGAAGCACGATCCGGAGATGCTGCTCATGCTCCACCTAAGTCTTAGAATACACTAGAAGTCATCGATGAACACGATCACAAACTGATCCAAAAATGGCTTAAATATCCTGTTCATCAAATCCATAAAAGCTGCCGGAGCATTCGTCAACCCAAATAACATAACCAAAAACTCAAAGTGTCCATACCGGGTCCTAAAAGCTGTCTTGGGAATATCCTCTCCCCTAATCCTAAGTTGATGGTACCCTAAACAAAAATCAATCTTTGAGAAGTACCGCGAACCTCCCAACTGATCAAACAACTCATCAATCCTAGGCAAGGGAGACTTATTCTTCATTGTGACACGATTCAGCTGTCGATAATCCACACACAACCTGAGAGTCCCATCATGTTTCTTAGCAAACAAAACCGGTGCTCCCCTATTTCGAATATACCCTTTATCAGCAAGGTCTTGAAGTTGCTTCCTCAATTCTTTCATTTCTACCGGCGCCATCCGATAAGGTGCTATAGAAATCGGTGCTGTCCCCGGGAAACAACTCAATACCAAACTCGATTTCCTGATGCAGCGGTAATCCTGGCAACTCGTCGGGGAAGACATCCTCGAACTCATCAACCACCAGAATCGCTACACTTTCTCTTAAAGCATAGGGCTCGCACTCTAGGTTCGCAAGAAAAGCACAACAACCCAGATTTCTCCTCCCTCCTAGACACGACTTCATGAGACGCTCACTCATCAACCAATCACCACCACCATGGTAAGTGATCATCGTCCCCCTATCAGACACTAGGGTTACTTTTCTAAGTTGGCAGTCTACAACTGCATTATATCTAGACAACCAGTCCATTCCTAGAATTACATCATATGAGCTCATGGGGAGTATAATCAAATCACTTTTCAAAATCTCATCCCCAATCTTTATTTTACAAGCTTTGCATACACAATTCACACACACCCGCCCCAAGGGAGAAGTTATGACTAGGGGTTCATTAAACTCTTTTATATCTAATCCTAAGGCATGTACAAAAGAACTCAAAATGAGAGAATGAGAGGCACCTGTATCAAATAAAATGCAAGCTAAGGACTGAGAAACTAAGATCGCACCATCGACAACCGCGTTACCGATATGAGAATCTGAACCACCCGATGCCATTGCATGAACCTACACTGGTACCTTTCCTTTTCCTCTACCAACATTGCTGGGTCTGGGATTATTTTACCGATGCTGCTGGGATGGAGACGACTGCACACTAGCTGTACTCGACGCTTGATACTGAGGGATGCTACGCTGGAAATGCTGCGGCTGCTGCCCTCGTGCCGGATATGAAAATTACTGAGGGGAAAACTGAGGATACTGCAACTGCGGATACTGCTAAGGCTGAGGTAGGGTCTGAGGCTGAGACTGACGACTAGCATCCTCTTAGGTCTGAGATCCAATTCGGGCACTCCTGATAGGGCAATTCCTCTTGATGTGTCCTGGCTGTTGACAAAAATGACAATGGAAGCTGTAGGGATTGCTGCGCCCGCTACCAGATGAACTGCCGCTACCACTGTTCATGCCACTTTGCTTGCTTTTCCACGGAGTTGGATGGCTACTGGTGCTCTTCCTACCGCTCCTCTGCGATCCTCCTGAAGGCTTTGCTCGATCCTCACAATACTGCGCATAATCATTCTCCACTGATATTGCTGACGACACAAGCTCTCCAAAACTCCTAAGTCGTAGAGCAACCACCTGTCGCCGAATAGGAGCCTTAAGCCCTTCCTGAAACTTAATGCATCTCTCGCGCTCTGATGCCACTGCTGATGGAGCAAACCTGGCCAACTCATTAAATCTTGCCTCATATTCTCGGACTGACAAATCACCCTGCTGCAACCTGTAGAACTCAGCTGCCTTCTAATCTCTATACCCCTGCGGAAAATATTGATCATAGAACAGCTCCATGAATCTGTCCCAACTGATATCGCCACCGCATTCCAAACGCTTAGCTTGTTTCCACCAAGTGTTAGCACCACCCTCAAGCTTATATGCAGCAAACTCCACGCGGTACTCATCAGGCACACCAAGGGTATCCAAATGCTTCACAATCGAATCCAACCAATATTCTACCAATTGTAGATCCCCATTACCATCAAAAGTCAAAATAGACGCACGTCGAAATTCCTTAAAGTATGTATGTCGACGACCAACATCAGAATCCTCCGGTCTAGCCCTGGCTGCCATCTGCCGAAAAGCCGTAAACATAGACCTCATCATGCCCTCATCGTTTCCAAACTCGGCGTCAGTTGTCGAACGACGTCTAGGTGCCATTCTTTCACTTCTGAAAACAAAATTTTAGACTGTCAGAGGTTTTTCATTTTCATACCTATGTGTTCACAATTCCCAAGGTTCATAACCTTGAGCTCTGATACCATTCTGTCATACCTCGGAGTACGGGAGGTGACGTGGCAGATTATTTAAATTAATTAAAAGAAGAATTTAACTAAAAATCAGGAGTTTAGGGGCTAAATTAAGTAATAAAATGCGAGACTTTCAAAACAACATTTTATAAAAGAATTCATACACATTAAGCAATTGAAATCATTAAACGAATAATAAAACAATAGAGAGCTGCGAGCAAGGGTCTCACAGACCCACAACTTGTGCACACACATAGTACTGACAATATAATAATACAACTACAGTCCAAGTGCAAAGAAAGTTAAAAACATTACATGCCTTGTTTAATTTATACAAACAATCTAATAAATCCTTCTACTGCTCCTGAGTTTGGTCCGCTGAATCCTCTCCGAACCTAAATGGGAAACCACCTAGAAGGGGGGGGGGGGGGGGGGGGGCAATTTAAAAACAAAGAAAATGTGAGCGAAAGGCTCAGTAGGACGGTATTTTATCAAATTATTTAATTTAAAGAAAAATCTCATTATTCAAGGAATTACTTAAAAGAAACATTGAATAAATAAATAAATTTAAATAAAACCATTCTTACCCAAAACAGTTTACTCGAACAACCAGAAATATCATTTTCTTTTCCTAGGCAAACCAAAAGGATATCACCACCATAGTGGCCCAACTGGGTTTCGGGACCTGCCCCCAAGGTCGATCGCTACACGACCCGATCTCTGATATGACATTATGCCCTTATATTCATTTCTAACATTATTCAAAATCCATTTACCAAATGTTTCCATTATCATTCATTATGAAGTTCATCTCAGTTCATGGTTTACAAAAATACAACCAATAATTTCCATTTTCAATCAACCGTTGAAAACATTTTTATAGAAACCCTTTTTAAAGCCAAATCATTTTTGAAACTGAGTTACCAAAGAAAGGATAGAAGTCCTACCTCGATACTCGTGCTAGTGCCCCACACCGTAATCTTAGTCTGCTATACGTTAGCTCCGCAGAACCACGAACGATCCTAGATACACACTGAGTCGATCAATATCTAGTTCGAGACATTCTATGTTACTAAACCATTTCATGATGTCCTAGTGTGCCATTTGTATCTTTAAAATCATTTTACAAGGTTGGAGTTTCAATCGAGGATCAAAACAGTGAAAACGGGTGAAAAATCACAAAATTTCCTATGCTCTGCCGGCCTGCCTGTCGGACGCCCTGCTTAGGCTGACCTAACTGTGCAGTTCGGCCTGCCGAAAATCAGGTCTAGTCGGCCGGACATTTCCTAGGTTCGGCCTGCCAAACGGTGCAGTCTGGCCTGCCAATCCTTTGAATCCGGCCTGTTGAACATATAGTTCGGCCTGCCGAACTAGAAAAACCCAGAAATTCTTGCCACGGGTTTTCAATCCCAAAATCCAAATCTTGATTTTAACCTATTTTTCTCAAATCTCAGGCATGGAAAACAATCATAGATGATAGAAAAACATACTAGAATACTTTTGAACTCATTTAAACAAGACTTAAACACAAAAATCTCAAAAATTTGAAAATGGGAGAAAACGAGGAAAAATGAAAAATCTTGAATCTAATCTATTTTTCTTTAATCTAAGCTTGGATTCTAGTTGTTCTAAGTTCATTTAACTCAAATCAAAGGTTTTCTAAGCTCAAACGAACTTAAATTTCAAAAATACACAAAATTAAAAATTTTGAAAAAAGTTTAGAAATTTTAAAACTAACCTCCAATCAAAGCTTTAAATCCACGTTTTTGGTTGCCGAATCTCATCCCCGAGCTTCCTATTCGCTAACCCGAAGCTTTGACCCGAATTTGGCTTCAAAATCTTGAAGAAATTTGAGTGAGAAAGAGAGAAACCGAGAGAGAAGTAGAGAGGGGGTCTCACGGGTGAAGAGAGGAGGAGAGAGAGAGTGATCAGAGAGAGTGAAGAGAGAGGGAGAGGAGAGAGAATAAATAGAGAGAAACGGTGGGCGGTTTTACTGTGCGAAAACCAAATGCCACCCACGGTTTTGTAAAACGGAATATTTTTAACATTTTATAAATTGTTGTGCTTTAAAACTCAAAACATCATTTTAAAACAATAAGAAATTATTTGAATTTATCAAATTAACAAAACAACCTAAAATTTAAAATTCAACCAAATAATCAAATTAATGTTGAAACATTAATTATGACACATTAATTCATCATTTATATTACAATAACATTAAATAAATTTCAAGATGTTACAGAACCTCTTTCTCAAACTGCACAATCATTTATGCTTGAGTTGACATACGAAGTCAAACGTAGTTTGGAAAAGGATTTTGACGCTTTGCAGATGTCTAATCGCCAGTTATTGTGGTTATTTCTTTTCTCCGTTTTGTCTCTATTCAGGAAGAACTTGCAAAATTTGGAGTATAATACCTTATTGTCTGTTTATGTCTGTACTTATCATGTAATTCTTTTTAAATTCCTTTAATGTAGTTTTTTGAAAAACTCTCATTGACACGTAATAGGGCGAGCACGTGCAAATGCATACGAGTAAATGTTGCCATTTCTTGTAAACAGAAAAGTTATATGTTATATATATATATATATATACACACATATATGGTATTGCATATGGCCAAATTGTTGGCATGTTTTTCAGAAGGAAAAAAAAGGGGTAACACATTTACTGTAAGACAAGGGTTTATTTATATCTATAAATATGTGTTTTCATGTACACGTATTGTTCCTACTATATGATCTACTCCCCTTTCGTCATAAGGCGTGGAATTAGACCAAGGGGAATCTCCATAGGATAAAAAAATCTTCCTCAGATTTCGCACGTAGGAGATCGAGACACAGCCCCAGGGCTATGGGGAAAGATGTAGATCGATCGCCCTAGATAGACAACTACATAGAGGGTCTCTACAAGTCTATATATTCTTTTATTTCGTTCCCCCCGTAAGATCAATATCACAACCAATGAGGTCTGCAAGTTTCACATCTAAGTAATACCCGATCCGATAGTTTACGATATAGATAGATATCTATTTAACAACAACATTATAAGAAAGGATATTTTTAGATATCGGTAGTTGTCCGGTCGTACCCAAACAGTAATATTCCAGAAGGAAATGCACCTAAGATCAAATATTTCGAGCCAGAATGCCTTTTTAGTCTTTCTAATGCTAATGCCTTCTTCCTTCATTCATTTTCTTTTAGTTGCGGTAGCTTCCGCGCCAGCAAGATACGGACGGCGAAGCCAATTTCCTTTCAATATTAACTAGAGTTGTTAGTTTGCTAGAACAGGGTTGATTAGGAAAACTTTTAAAAAGTGAACCGAATATCTCCTCAGAAGTTGAATTTCGAACTACTATACTAAATCCTGTTGGGTTTGGTGCCCTAAAAGCTGTGACATTGTACATATTGTTAATAAATAAATAAAATGACATTTATTATTATTTTGGTTGATTATATGTATTATGAATACATTTATAAACATCAAGAAAATTCCATGATTATTTATGTGACTATAAATTTAGCATATAAGTGTTATTTGCTTAGGGATAAAATTTATAGATAATAATCTAAATAGTCCGTAATAATTAATTAAAGTTTGGGATCTTTAATTAAAAATTACAAGTACGGTCCAATCTCATCTAAAATGAAATAGTCATTATCCGGACTATTAATGTAGAGACATTGGATTGGAGGTACTTTATATGATGAGATTATATAGGACTGGACCAGATAAATTATGAATCTCTAATAATCATCCGTTACAAATAGAGTATTCAAATTTATCACTATGATGATCATATATTTGACAGTCTTAATCCTGAGTATTTATTAGACTCCTATTTATTACATTATGTTTTTTGACTTGCATGATAAGATTTATCTAAACACAGATTATAACTTAGCATCTTGGAAACATAAAGTAATAAATGGCTGGAAATAATATTATACAGATATGGAATCCATTCCTTCCCTATGGAAGTTAGAAAAATAGTTCTCTTGAGTGATAATTCAAGGTTTGAACAGTAGAGCGTTCGTTCATAATAAGATTATGAATTAATTGTTCATTAGAGAATTATTGGAACTCAAGGATAAAGATGTAATAAGAGAGGTGCACGGAAATTAAACCTAGCTCTTATTATGAACTATTTATGGAGGACTGACTTATATGTAATGATTATATCAATGGACTACTCGCTAATTTTCTTTGAGTAATTTCACTATAATCTCAAGAGTTCAGTTTCAGGTTTTTAGTGGAGTAACACTGAAACTAATAAATTTGGCACATTAATTAAAGAGTTTGATTAAATGTCAAATTTATTGGAGCTTGGGTTATAGGTCCATAGGTCCCCAATACCACCTCTGTAACACTATATTGGATTTTTGCATAGAATGAATTATACATGTTTAATTCAGAATTATTGAATTCTGAATTAATTATTTCACACTTGAATTATTAATGTAACACAGAAAAATGTTCTCTGTGACACATAATGTAATGTGATAAATGTTGTCACATTTAACTAAGCATTAGTTAATTAATTAATTGGTTAATTTTAAAATCTATTCTTAAATAAATGTGATTTATTTTTGAATTTATATTTAGATATATATATATGGTTTTGAACCAAATCTTTATATATATATATATATATAAGATTTTATAATATATTAATATATATATATATTAATATAATATTACAAAAAAAAAACTCAGGAAGGAAACGTGAAACAGTTTCACGTTTCACTTATTTTATATATATATATGTAAACCGAATTTGATTCGGTCAAATCAAAAAAAAAAAGAAGGTAAACTTGCTTTTTTCTTCACGGTACATATGTATATATATATATATATGTTATACGGATCAAAAAGTGATTTTTGGGAAAGAAGAAAAAGGAAAAGAAAAAGAAAAAGGGAAAGTAAAAATTACTAATGGCTCAGACATAAAAAGGAGAGATAACAGTTATCTCAGCGATTTTCATTCACGTAATTTTTAGAGAGAAAAACTGAGAGTTCTTCTCTAAAGAAAAAGGTCTGCTATCTCATGTGTTGAGTACATAGCAGATTCAAAAAAGTGTGAGGAAAATTCATTCTTGTAGTTTGACGCCCACTCGTCTTTCCATTGGTGTGGAGGCCTGGTTTGGAAGATCGTAGTGTCAAAGAGGAAAGCTAGGATACCCTGATAGTCTTCAAAAAGTTAGTAAAAATTCCTAAAGCTTTCTATAATTAAAATTTTATATCTATTCCCGATGAACAAAGTTTTTAGAAAATTTTTGTTTGTCAACGATCCGTTCCTTCCGCTGCGTTTCATATTTTAATTCCAACAAATGGTATCAGAGCAAGGTTATAGCATATATAATTTTAATTAAACATGATTTTATTTTGATGATATCATGTTTTTGATGCATGTTTGTGGGCACTTTGCATCTTTGTTAATTTTTATTCATGTGATGAATGGTTGTTTAATGAAAAGATTTTTGGTCGTTAATTATATGGTCCTTTTGGATTAATAATTTTATTTTCAGTTTGATTATATCAATCTGTGTAAACCCATAAAGGAGTATAGGCTTTTTGTAATTTCTTATTATTATTTTTTCTTCTCTCATCTCCTTCACTTGCTACACATGGAGCGATGAAGAAAAAGATGTCCATTTGATTTTTTGGCCCAGTTGAGAACTTTGGGCCTATCAGATTTCAAAGGTAATCCAACAGATTGTTGCACAATAAACCACTTGATGAAGACTGCAAAATTGGAGCAGGGAATTATGTATAAATTACAAGAAGACCCCTGTAATTTTATTTTTTATTTTTTTTTGGGTTGTAATTTTAATTATCCAAAAGGACCCGGTCAAAAATTCATTGTTTATTTTCATTTTTATTTTCATGTGATGATTGTGATAACATGTTCATGCATGATAACATGTCATATAGGAAAGTGCCCACTTATAGTTATTGTAACATGACATGCTTATACTTAGCATATTATTTTTTTTATAAAGGAGTTTATAAAATGATTTAATATGTGTTAGCATTAATTTAATGAGATTAAATTAATTGGGTTGGTTTTATAGAATCTTAATTTAGTAATCAACCAAATAATGTGAATTTAGTTTTAATAGTTAAAACTTGGTAAAATTCACATTAATTCTAAGTTATCTAATTTTAAATTGTTTAATATTCAGTAACTTAGACGATTCATAATAAATTTAGATTTTTTGAAAATCTGGTAATTTATTTAAGTGTAAATAGAATGAGATTCTATTAACACATAATATAATCTAGTAATTAAAAATTGTTTTTATCTACTAGAATTATGAAACATATGATGTTTTATAAGACAAAACACATCTTTTAAAATAATGAGTGGGAGAAGGTAATATGACAATATAACTTGCGGTCTCCACTATTAGTACAACACCGTGAGATTTAGGTGGCGCCTCGCGACGCTTTGATTTCGTCCTCCCTAGGTAGGGTGTCCATTTAAATCAATATCAAGGTTGGCTTCCTTGAGATAGGATTTTATAATGTATTTCAAAATTGACCTACCCTACGACGACAATTTTGAGTTAAGTTGTTAAAATCCAAAATAGTGAGTTACACTCATAAAGACATAATTAAATTGTTAATTATATCTTGACTAAAATAAACGGTTATTAATAAATATAGAAAATATGAGATATTTTGAATATATTTATTAATTGAGAATGTCTCAATTCAATTCATAAATAATTTGACCTACCCTACGGCGACACTTTATTTACTAAAATTGAATAATCGTGGAATTAGTAAAATATTTTTTTTTGTGTTTTTCATATGCATCATGCATCACGTTTACTATTCCAAAACATATATTTATGATGTTTATGCAACCATTTTAATTTATGTTATTTTATTATTTATTATAGCAACAATGTCTAATCCAATCATCGCTATTCTCTCAACTAAAAAATTAACCGGAGATAATTTTGTCAAGTGGAAGAGTAACATGAACATTGTACAAATTTGCAAAAGTTACAAGTTTGTCCTGACAGAGGAATGTCCTCCAGAGCCTGCTACCAATGCTCCTCGTAATATACGGGAAGCATATGATCGTTGGATTCAGGCAAACAACAAGGCCCGCTGTTTTCTTTTGGCTGGCATGTCTGACGTGCTTAGGATGAAGCACGAAAGCATGGAGACCGCTTATGAGATAATGCAGTCTCTGCAAGAAATATTTGGTAAACCTTCTGAAAAGGCACGCCACGAAGCCGTTAAGGCAGTAATGAATGCCAAAATGAAGGCAGGGATTTCGGTCAGAGAACATGTTCTCAACATGGTTAACTATCTCCATGAGGCCGAGGTGAACGGGGCAGTGACAGATGAAGCCACACAGGTGGGGATGATTTTGGAAACCCTCTCCCCTGCGTTCCTTCAGTTCAAAAGCAACTATTTCACGAACAAGCTGAAATATAACATGACTGAGTTGCTTAATGAGCTTCAAACCTTCGAGTCTATTTCGAAAGAAAAGACTAAAGAAGCTGAGGCAAATGTTGCAGAAGCTCAACCCTCCTCTTCTGCCCAAAAGAATAAGAAGAGGAAGGGGACTGAAGGAAGTAGTAAGTCTAAGAATGGAGGGCAACCTAAGAAGAACAAAAGCAACAACAATAAAAAGAGCTCCAACCAAAAGAAGCCTAAAGGAAAATGTTTCCACTGCGGCGTAGTTGGGCACTGGAAGAGAAACTGCAAAAAGTATCTTCAGGAGCTCAAAGAAAAGAAGAACAACGGTAAATCAGATTTACTCATTTTAGAAGCTTGTTTAGTTGAAGATGATACTTCTGTTAGAAATGTATGCTCTAAGGAGTAAAAATGTAATACGTTTTTGGAGACATTTTTATCAATAAAGAATTTATTCGTTTATATATACCAAATATTGTCCTCTTTACGTTCATATTTGTTGAATGTATGATAAGCAAACATTAGTCTGAGACTGTCAGTCTAAACCTTAAGAGTTGGGCATATGATGGGATGATTATGCGGTAGACACGACTCTTAAGGTGATGGTCTAAAATATATGATCCGCAATCGAGGGAATAAAGTTGGGCGCTTTATTCATGTAAAGATTGTTATGTTGTCTATATCCCTTTTGGGAGATGGTTTGTCTTGGCCATCGGAGTTGGACTCCGTGAATAGAAACATTGGCGCGTTGTCATAGGTGACGATGTGTTGGATCGGGACATAAAGTGAATTGATTTGGATTAATAATTCTGTCTTGGCAAATCGATTCACTTTAGACAATCATTTGTATTGTATCTTAATCCTGAGATGAATAATGGGCCCGTTGTCTCGATTTGTGTCTTTTGATGTACCAATGGGTGACTCCCACATCTCTATAGTGGCATGCATGCCGGTACATTGGAGGCATGACTCTTGGTAGCGTAGACTTGTTATTCATAGATATGGAATCCATAGCTCCTCTTTAGGAGTAATGATATCCTCTTATATGCGTTGTCCTGTAATTAGAAAACTGGAGCGCTCAACCATTTGGATACATAGGTGTAACCGAATGGTATAGTATCTTTGGATGGTAAGTTTTCTAATGGTGAGACAATGGAACGTACGATAAAAATAATCGGGAAGGTAAGACAGAACTTGTCCTTAAGCCGATTATGGATGATCATATGGGGATGCGATACACTATGATATGTCATGGAGACTTAGCTACACGAGCTTCGTAATTCTATAAAGTTCGAGAGTGCAGCTCCAAACTTTTAGTGGAGTAGCGTTGGAGTTGATAATTGTGAAATGTATATCTGGGATATTGGGTTTCATAATTATCATGAGCTTGAACTTTATAGGTCCATTTTGGTCCCCTTTGCTAGCTCACAAAATCCTGTAACGACACGACGTGCTTTTCCAATAATTGGTGACTTATGTCGGATTTATCAGATTGGTTTAAAATTTATAAGAATCAAATAATTCATGTCTGTTTATCGGTTGAATTAATTATGTAAGAAATTAGTTCAAGATGAACTTGTTGAATTATGGCGTTTGGATAATTCTTGTCTGTTTATCGGTTGTTTTAATTTTGGACAATTAGAACAAGATAAACTTGTAGAATTATTGTGAATTGATTTATTTTCTTAGAGATTATCTTGATAAAGTTTGTTTTGATCAGATATCTTTTCTATTGGGCTATTTGAATCAAAACTGAGACTTTATCTTTTAGAATCTCGGGTGGAAAATAAAAGATTCGCGGAGATTTTTTCTCGGCAGTTCGGCTTGCCTATCAGAAAGTTTGGCCTGCCGAACTGGCCAGTTCGGCCTGCCTATCACACAGTTCGGCATGCCGACCGCGACAGTTAAGATTACGCTTTTTTCACGCGTATCTTATCAGATATTGATCCGAACTTGATTCTGTTTCGATTTTTGAGACCTAATCTGATATGGACTGACCCCAAGGACCAATAGGTATAAAAAGGGACTGAGTCTAATGATTTAGATACTCTTCTAGTGAGCATCTGAAAACTCCCTGAGAGCTTTTGTTCACAAATCACGAACACTAGCTTTGGGTTCTCTCTATTGGTTGGAAGGAGAGTTACCGGTGGAAGAGCTGTACGTGTGAGCCCACACTCACTCCGGTTGTGGATAGAGAATAGCAAAGAAGACCAGTTGGTTGAGGCTCTTCTGGAACGTTACTTCTCTACACAGGTCGCGGAGGTTCTTCGGCACACTGAGGTTAGTAAGATCTGTTTAATTTATACATATAACATGTCAAACTTGTGTTTTGGAAAATACTCTAATGAAAAATTTTAAAAATTCCGCTGCGCACTTTGTTTCCAACAATTGGTATCAGAGCCGAGGTTTTTACATAAATTTGCAAGTTTGTGATCATGTTATATGCATAAATTTTGTGATCTTAATCTCTCCAATGCTTGAATTAAATTTTATAGAGAGATGGCACTCTAGGTTTCTATATAATATATATGTTGTCATGGATTATATGGTGAATGTTTATTAATTAATTATGGTTGATTAAATTGTTGTTTAATTATTTATTAATTAATTAATACCGGTTATGGTTCCTTAGAGGTTAGAATGTGTATCTAGGTTTTTCATGTAATTAGATGGCGGACTATCATCTCCGTCTAGGAATTATTATTTAATTTTTAATTTGTAAGAATTTTGTAATTAAATAATTATTCGGAGAAGTCGGAACTTAAAGATTGATGATGGCTCCTCCAGGTATTTCCTGAGTCTCTAATGTTATGTTTTTGAATTGTTGAAAATAAAATTGATGAATTGCATTAAAATTGTATTTTCTGGATTGCGGGTTTTTACATTAAAATTTTGGTGCTCTGCCGGCAGGCCGAACCTTCATGTTCGGCAGGCCGAACCTCCATGATCGGTAGGCCGATCACCTAGATCGGCCTGCCGACCGAGAGCAGCCAGGTGTCCAGAAAAGGTACAATTTTTTGGTACAGTTTTAATTTTATTTTTGGGACGATTCTGAGAAACATTAAATTTGGATATGACCGGAAATATGAAGTGTTCGATTCATACAGGATTGAGGACTTGAAGATGGATATTACATGAAGAAGGATACAGCTTGAGGATTCAAGGATGAAGAATCGATAAATGTCTCGATTATTCTCTTGTAATCTTAGTTTTTCTATTCTCTATGGTGGAACCATAATATTACGGTTATTATTATTATTATGCTTGTAGCTTTGCTTGATTGCTTTGCTTGTCTGCATTATAATATGATTTACCATGTATATTGATAACATGTCATATAGAATAGGGAGTGCCGCTCATATTAAATTTGTTCATGCATAATTTCAAAATAAAACCTTGACTTCAAAAGATTGAGTGGGAGAAGGTTTTCGAAGAGAGAACCTAAGGCCTCCATCGTTGGTCCATAGGAAGAACATGATGGTCCCAACCCCTAGGAAGGGATTTCTATCATGTACCAGATTGGATCTCTGAAAGGATAAGGTATTTTAGTATGATTTATGGTTGCACACCCCTAGGTGGTGATTATAAATCATGGATAAAATATTAAAACGGTGGTTATACACTCACGTTAATTTTATTATTAACCTCCCCTAGGAGCTCTGTTAATAAAATTAATGGCCAAAGAAACGATTATTAGTATATGCTGGATCATACGGGTCCTGGATGGCTTATATTAATCAGGAGGGGATCCGTGTTCCTGATTGAATTTGGCATGACTCCCCTTGGAGCTTGTTGAATTCTGAGTTGGAAATTATCGTTGTAAGGTTGTGATATTTTCAAGGTTTTGACACATAAACACATTTGTATGATTTTACATGATTGTGTTATCTTACTAAATTATTATATATGTTTGCTTATGTTTGGTATATGACTCTTTATTGTAGATTGAAAATGTCTAAAAACGCTTTATCATCGATACTTGACAAAAACCAATTAACCGGTGAGAACTATAATGATTGGAAACGGAACCTGCACATCGTCCTTTCCTTTGAGAAACTGAAATATGTTCTGACAACTCCTTGTCCTCCCAAGCCTACGGGAGACTCAAGTAATGAGCAATTCCAAGCGTACGACCGCTGGAAAGATGCTAATGATCAGGCCCGCTGCTATGTTATGGCTAGCATGAATAACGTGCTGTAGGCTCAACATCAGGATTATGAGACTGCGAAGCAGATCTTGGATAATCTTGAGGACATGTTTGGAGGCCAAGCCATAACAAAGCGACAAGGGGCGCTTCGGAAACTCTTAAACTGTAGACAGAGACCGGGGACATCTGTAAAGGAGCACATGATATTGGTCATGGGTTACCTCGCTGAGGCTCAAACCAATGGAGCCGACATCGATGCTGAAACTCAGATGACTATGGACTTTGAGACTCTGTCTAAGGAATTTATTCCGTTTAGAGCTACTTTTAATCTAAGCAATAGACGGGATATGACCTTGACAGAACTGATGAAATAGTTACAAGAGTTTGAACTGCTGATCAGGGAGTCTCCTGCTGGTGGAGAGGCCAATATGGTAGCTGCTTCTGGTTCCAATCCTAACTCTGGGAATGGAAAGAAGCAACGGGCCAAAAGTGGGAAGTCTTCTATTCCTATTGCTACCAAGAGCAAGAAGAAGAAGAAGAAGAACCCAAAGAAGCTTAAGTGCTTCTTTTGTGGTAAGGTCGGGCATATAAAGAAGCATTGCAAGGACTTCCTTTCCAAGGGAGGTAGGTGTGATCTTCTATATTTAGAAACTTGTTTGGTTGAGGAATCCAGTGACATTTGGGTCATAGATTCCGGTGCAACTAATCATGTTTGTGTTTCTCTGCAGGGATTCAAAGAAACGAGAAGTCTACTTCGTGAAGACTTAACGCTTCGGATGGGCGATGGATCCTTGGTCTCAGTGGAAGCAGTGGGAGATGTCCATCTTTATTTTGATAATTATAGGAGTTTAATTTTGTGAGATTGTTTTTATGTTCCTAAATTTAAAAGGAATTTAATTTCTGTATCTTCTTTATTTAAAGACTCCTACGTGGTATCTTTTAATGAAAAAGTGGTGATTCGTAAAAACAAATCTTTTATCTGTTCTGGATGGATGCAAAATAATCTATATTTTATCAAACCTAAGATGGACCTATTGCTTAATGCTGAGATAAATGATAATGACTCAAAAAGACTTAAAACTTCTCACTCTAATAAGACTTATCTTTGGCATTTGCGCCTTGGCCATATTAACCTAAATAGGATTCAAAGGTTGGTAAGGGATGGACCTTTAAGTCACTTAAAGGTGGAATCTATACCTCAATGTGAGTCTTGTTTGGAGGGTAAAATGACCAAAAGACCATACAGGTCTAAGGGCAATAGGGCCGAAGGGGTTCTAGAACTTGTGCATAGTGATGTTTGCGGACCGATGAACATCCGGGCACGAGGAGGGTATGAGTACTTCGTTACTTTTATTGACGATTACTCAAGATATGGGTATGTGTACCTAATGCACCACAAAAGCGAAACTTATGATAAGTTCAGGGAGTTTCGGGCTGAAGTGGAAAAGCAATTGGATAGACCCATAAAGGCACTTCGATCTGATCGAGGTGGGGAATACCTTTCTGATGAGTTCTTGGGACACTTGTTAGAGAATGGGATTTTATCCCATTTGACTGCACCGGGCACTCCGCAGCAGAATGGCGTAGCAGAGAGAAGGAATAGGACTTTGTTGGACATGATTCGGTCCATGATGAGTTATTCATCATTGCCTTTATCCTTTTGGGGATATGCACTACAAACCGCATGTTATCTTTTGAACAATGTACCTTCAAAATCGGTCCCTAAAACTCCTCACGAGTTGTGGACAAGACGGAAGACATCCTTAAACCATATTCGCATATGGGGATGTCCAGCTCATGTCCTGTTTAAGGATCCGAATAAGTTGGAAGCACATTCAGAAGTTTGCGTGTTTGTAGGATATCCAAAAGGGACTAAAGGGGGTTATTTTTATAACCCAAAGGAAAATAAAGTCGTGGTTTCAACTAATGCAACTTTCCTTGAGGAAAGTTACATGAACGATTTTAAACCTCAAAGCAAAGTGGTGCTTGAGGAGTTGAGAGGTAATCCGTTTACTCCAGAGGTTCCGAACGAAACCATTCCGATCGGTGTAGAAAAACCAAACAAACCTGAACAACAACCTCAGGGGCTTCGGCGTAGTGGGAGGATCGGGCGTCAACCTGAGAGGTACATGTTCAATGGGGAGGTCTTTTTGGCTGAACCGGATGAACATGACAGGGATCCTTATACTTACGCAGAAGCTATGGAGGATGTTGATTCAAGACTCTGGACAGAGGCCATGAACATTGAGATGAAGTCTATGGAGACTAATCGGGTTTGGGAGCTTGTGGATCTTCCCGAAGGGGTAAAACCCATAGGGAGTAAGTGGATCTACAAGAGGAAAAGAGGAGTGGATGGAAAGGTCGAAACCTTTAAGGCTAGACTGGTAGCTAAGGGTTATACACAAAAGGAAGGAATCGATTATGAGGAAACCTTTTCGCCTGTAGCCATGCTTAAGTCCATCCGGATTCTCTTGTCCATAGCTGCCGCTCTCGACTACGAGATTTGGCAGATGGATGTCCAAGACGGCTTTTCTGAATGGCTATCTTGATGAGTCCATTTATATGGAACAACCAGACGGGTTCAAGGTCACGGGTCAAGAGGGTAAGGTTTGTAAGCTGCTAAAGTCAATTTATGGACTTAAGCAGGCTTCTCGTTCTTGGAACATAAGATTTGATCAAGTGATCAAGACTTATGGGTTCTCACAAAATGTGGATGAACCATGTGTTTACAAACACATTAAGAATGGGAAGGTGGTTTTTCTACTACTCTATGTAGATGACATTCTGCTAATTGGCAATGACGTTGGGGCATTGTCATCGGTCAAATTATGGTTGACCAAGCAGTTTGACATGAAGGACTTGGGTGAGGCTAATTTTGTTCTCGGTATCCAGATTTTTCGGGATAGGAAGAACAAAATGATAGCTTTGTCACAGGCCAGCTACATAGATAAAATTCTCAGGAGGTTTGCAATGCAGGATTCCAAGAAAGGTGGGCAACCATCTAGGTCTGGAATTACTCTTTCTAAGAAAGACTCTCCAAAGTCTTATGAAGAAAGAGAATACATGAAGAAGGTGCCTTATGCTTCGGTAGTGGGTAGTCTCATGTATGCCATGCTTTGCACTCGACCGGATATTAGCTATGCGGTCGGGATAGTGAGTCGATTTCAGGTGGATCCAGGACCGAACCATTGGGTTGCGGTTAAGCATATTTTCAAGTACCTAAGAAGGACTCGAGGGTATATGCTTGTGTATTCGGGTGAGGATTTAACTCCTCTAGGATACACTGATTCGGATTTTCAATCCTGCCTGGATTCTAGGAAATCGACATCGGGGTTTGTGTTTACTCTGGGTGGCGGTGCCATCAGTTGGAGAAGTGCGAAGCAAGATTGCACTTCGGATTCAACGATGGAGGCCGAGTATGTGGTGGCTAGTGATGCTTCGAAAGAAGCAGTGTGGCTCCGCAAGTTCCTTGGGGATCTTGAGGTAGTTCCTGGTGTGGATAAAGCGGTATCACTGTACTGTGATAACAGTGCGGCGGTAGCTAATGCTAAGGAACCAAGATTTCACAAGAAGAGTAAGCATATTGATCAGAAGTATCATGTGATAAAGGACTTCGTTGAGAGCGGGCATGTCACGGTGTGCAAGATCGCGTCAGAGGATAATTTAGTTGATCCATTTACGAAGACACTTTCTGGGAGAGTCTTCGAAAGGCATGTGGAAGCTATGGGGATGCGAAATTTGCAGTATTTACTCACTTAGTGCAAGTGGGAGATTGTTAGACATGTATGCTCTAAGGAGTAAAAATGTAATATGTTTTTGGAGACATTTTTATCAATAAAGAATTTATTCGTTTATATATACCAAATATTGTCCTCTTTACGTTCATATTTGTTGAATGTATGATAAGCAAACATTAGTCTGAGACTGTCAGTCTAAACCTTAAGAGTTGGGCATATGATGGGATGATTATGCGGTAGACACGACTCTTAAGGTGATGGTCTAAAATATATGATCCGCAATCGAGGGAATAAAGTTGGGCGCTTTATTCATGTAAAGATTGTTATGTTGTCTATATCCCTTTTGGGAGATGGTTTGTCTTGGCCATCAGGAGTTGGACTCCGTGAATAGAAACATTGGCGCGTTGTCATAGGTGACGATGTGTTGGATCGGGACATAAAGTGAATTGATTTGGATAAATACTTCTGTCTTGGCAAATCGATTCACTTTAGACAATCATTTGTATTGTATCTTAATCCTGAGATGAATAATGGGCCCGTTGTCTCGATTTGTGTCTTTTGATGTACCAATGGGTGACTCCCACATCTCTATAGTGGCATGCATGCCGGTACGTTGGAGGCATGACTCTTGGTAGCGTAGACTTGTTATTCATAGATATGGAATCCATAGCTCCTCTTTAGGAGTAATGATATCCTCTTATATGCGTTATCCTGTAATTGGAAAACTGGAGCGCTCAACCATTTGGATACATAGGTGTAACCGAATGGTATAGTATCTTTGGATGGTAAGTTTTCTAATGGTGAGACAATGGAACGTAAGATAAAAATAATCGGGAAGGTAAGACAGAACTTGTCCTTAAGCCGATTATGGATGATCATATGGGGATGCGATACACTATGATATGTCATGGAGACTTAGCTACACGAGCTTCGTAATTCTATAAAGTTCGAGAGTGCAGCTCCAAACTTTTAGTGGAGTAGCGTTGGAGTTGATAATTGTGAAATGTATATCTGGGATATTGGGTTTCATAATTATCATGAGCTTGAACTTTATAGGTCCATTTTGGTCCCCTTTGCTAGCTCACAAAATCCTGTAACAACACGGCGTGCTTTTCCAATAATTGGTGACTTATGTCGGATTTATCAGATTGGTTTAAAATTTATAAGAATCAAATAATTCATGTCTGTTTATCGGTTGAATTAATTATGTAAGAAATTAGTTCAAGATGAACTTGTTGAATTATGGCGTTCGGATAATTCTTATCTGTTTATCGGTTGTTTTAATTTTGGACAATTAGAACAAGATAAACTTGTAGAATTATTGTGAATTGATTTATTTTCTTAGAGATTATCTTGATAAAGTTTGTTTTGATCAGATATCTTTTCTATTGGGCTATTTGAATCAAAACTGAGACTTTATCCTTTAGAATCTCGGGTGGAAAATAAAAGATTCGCGGAGATTTTTTCTCGGCAGTTCGGCCTGCCTATCAAAAAGTTCGGCCTGTCGAACTGGCCAGTTCGGCCTGCCTATCACACAGTTCGGCATGCCGACCGCGACTGTTAAGATTACGCGTTTTTCACGCGTATCTTATCAGATATTGATCCGAACTTGATTCTGTTTCGATTTTTGAGACCTAATCTGATATGGACTGACCCCAAGGACCAATAGGTATAAAAAGGGAGTGAGTCTAATGATTTAGATACTCTTCTAGTGAGCATCTGAAAACTCCCTGAGAGCTTTTGTTCACAAATCACGAACACTAGCTTTGGGTTCTCTCTATTGGTTGGAAGGAGAGTTACCGGTGGAAGAGCTGTACGTGTGAGCCCACACTCACTCCGGTTGTGGATAGAGAATAGCAAAGAAGACCAGTTGGTTGAGGCTCTTCTGGAACGTTACTTCTCTACACAGGTCGCGGAGGTTCTTCGGCACACTGAGGTTAGTAAGATCTGTTTAATTTATACATATAACATGTCAAACTTGTGTTTTGGAAAATACTCTGATGAAAAATTTTAAAAATTCCGCTGCGCACTTTGTTTCCAACAACTTCACCTTGGATAATTGATTCAGGGGCAACTAACCATGTTTGTTCTTCTTTGCAGATGCTTAGTTCTTCAAGGGAGCTTGCCGACGGGGAACAAACGATGAGAGTGGGAACGGGAGAGGTTGTTTCGGCAAGAGCAGTGGGAGTTGTTAAACTTTATTTTAGAAATAAGTTTTTAATTTTAGACAATGTTTATTACATTCCTTGTTTTCGTAGAAATTTGATTTCTGTTTCCAGGTTGTTTGAACAAATGTTTAATGTTTCTTTTAATAATAATTATGTTAATATTTCTAGAAATGGTTTGGATATTTGTTCTGCGCATCTGGAAAATGGGCTTTACACCTTAAGGCCCAACGAAAAAGCACTGCTCAATACCGAAATGTTCAAAGTTGAACAACCTAAACCCAAGAAGCAAAAGATTTCTTCTAATAATGAATCATACCTATGGCACCTTAGATTAGGTCACGTTAACCTTGACAATATTAACAGACTGGTAAAGGAAGGTCCTTTAAAAGAGCTAAAAGTTAGTTTTCTACCAGTTTGTGAATCTTGTCTTGAAGGTAAAATGACTAAGAGGCCTTTCTCTGCAAAAGGCAAAAGGGCCGAGGAACCACTTGAGCTAATACATTCAGATGTCTATGGTCCAATGAATGTACAAGCACGTGGTGGGTACGAATATTTCATCACATTTATTGACGATTATTCAAGGTATGGTTATATATACCTAATGCAAAGGAAATATGAAACTTTTGGAAAGTTCAAAGAATTCCAAGCGGAAGCTGAAAAGCAATTAGGAAAGACGGTGAAGAGTCTTCGATCTGATCGAGGTGGAGAATACCTTGATACTGAATTCAAGGATTATATGATAGAACATGGTATTCTATCACAACTCATCGCACCTAGAACACCACAACAAAATGGTGTTGTAGAGAGAAGAAATAGAACGTTGCTTGATATGGTGAGATCCATGCTCAGCTACTCATCGTTACCCACTTCATTTTGGGGATATGCACTACAAACTGCAGTATATCTTCTAAACATAGTTCCATCTAAGTCTATTTCAAAAACACCTTTAGAGTTATGGAATGGTCGCAAACCTAGTATGGGACATATCCCTATATGGGGGTGTCCAGCACATGTGCTGAAAGGTAAGACTGGGAAGTTGGAACCACGTTCTGAAGTATGCTTATTTGTGGGATACCCAAAGGGAACGAGGAGAGGTTTGTTTTATAGTCCACAGGAAAAGAAAGTATTTGTATCGATAAATGCCACTTTTCTCGAGAATGATTATATGACAAACTATAAACCTCGTAGCAAAGTTGTACTTGAAGAGTTACTTTCTGATCAGATCAGACCGCAACCGACAACTGTTGTCGAAGGACAAAATGAGGAGGCCACATCTCCCTATCAGAATGTCATGCCACCTCGACGTAGTGGGAGGGTTATGAGACCACCTGCTCGCTACAGGGAACTTGGAGAAGCAAATGTTGCTATCTCTGATAATGGTGAAGATGATCCATTGACATATCGTGATGCAATGGAAGTTTCTGAGAAGGAAAAATGGCTGGAGGCTATGAACCTTGAAATGGAGTCCATGTACTCCAATTCAGTCTGGGATCTTGTAGACCTACCTGAAGGGATAAAACCCATAGGGTGCAAATGGATTTACAAGAAGAAAAGAGGAATGGATGGGAAAGTTGAGACTTTCAAAGCTAGGCTTGTGGCAAAGGGTTATACCCAAAAGGAGGAAGTTGACTATGAAGAAACTTTCTCGCCTGTAGCTATGCTTAAATCCATTCGGATTCTTTTATCCATTGCTGCTTGTCTTGATTATGAGATATAGCAAATGGATGTCAAGACTGCCTTTTTGAATGGCTATCTTGAGGAAAGCATCTATATGGTGCAACCAGAAGGGTTTGTAGTCAAAGGTCAAGAGCAAAAAGTTTGTAAGTTGCAGAGGTCCATCTATGGACTTAAGCAAGCTTCAAGATCTTGGAACTTGAGATTTGATGAAGCGATCAAATCTTTTGGTTTCGATCAAAATATTGATGAACCTTGTGTTTACAAGTACATCAAAGATAAGAAGGTAGTCTTCTTGGTTCTTTATGTAGATGATATCCTACTCATTAGGAATGATGTAGGCGTATTATTTAATGTAAAGAAATGGCTCGCCAACAATTTCCAAATGAAAAGATTTAGGAGAAGCAAGTTATGTTCTTGGAATCCAACTCATAAGAGATCGCAAGAACAAACTGTTGGCGCTGTCTCAAGCATCGTATATCGATAAGGTGCTTATCAGATTTTCGATGCAAAACTCCAAGAAAGGTAATTTGCCTACACGTCATGGAGTTTATCTTTCAAAAGAGCAGTGTCCTAAGACACCTCAAGAGGAAAAAAATATGAGACGGGTACCCTATGCATCTGCAGTAGGAAGTCTAATGTATGCCATGTTGTGTACAAGACCTGACATTTGCTATGCAGTGGGTATAGTCAGTCGGTATCAATCCAATCCAGGATTAGATCATTGGGTAGCGGTTAAACATATTCTCAAGTGTCTTAGGAGAACGAGAAACTATATGCTAGTTTATTCTGGTGAGAATTTGATTCCCATTGGATACACTGATTCTGATTTTCAATCAGACAAAGACACATGCAAATCTACGTTTGGATCAGTGTTTACTTTTGGTGGAGGAGCCATAGTTTGGAGAAGCATCAAACAATCTTGTATTACTGATTCAACTATGGAAGCAGAATATGTGGCTGCTTGTGAAGCAGCTAAAGAAGCTGTTTGGCTCCGTAAGTTCTTAAATGATTTGGAAGTAGTTTCAGGCATAGATAAACCACTCACACTGTATTGTGACAACAGTGGTGCAGTGGCAAATTCAAGAGAACCTAGAAGCCACAAAAGAGGAAAGCATATAGAAAGAAAATATCATTTGATTAGAGAGATAGTGCATCGAGGCGATGTGGAAGTTGTGAAGATAGTGTCGGAAAACAACCTTGCCGACCCTTTCACCAAGACGTTACCTGCAAAGAGCTTTGAGGGACACTTGGAAGGCTTAGGTCTTAGAGACATGTCTCACCTACTTTAGGGCAAGTGGGAGATTGTTGGGTTTGGTGCCCTAAAAGCTGTGACATTATACATATTGTTAATAAATAAATAAAATGACATTTATTATTATTTTGGTTGATTATATGTATTATGAATACATTTATAAACATCAAGAAAATTCCATGATTATTTATGTGACTATAAATTTAGCATATAAGTGTTATTTGCTTAGGGATAAAATTTATAGATAATAATCTAAATAGTTCGTAATAATTAATTAAAGTTTGGGATCTTTAATTAAAATTTACAAGTACGGTCCAATCTCATCTAAAATGAAATAGTCATTATCCGGACTATTAATGTAGAGACATTAGATTGGAGGTACTTTATATAATGAGATTATATAGGACTGGACCAGATAAATTATGAATCTCTAATAATCATCCGTTACAAATAGAGTATTCAAATTTATCACTATGATGATCATATATTTGACAGTCTTAATCCTAAGTATTTATTAGACTCCTATTTATTACATTATATTTTTTGACTTGCATGATAAGATTTGTCTAAGCACAGATTATAACTTAGCATCTTGGAAACATAAAGTAATAAATGGCTGGGAATAATATTATACAGATATGGAATCCATTCCTTCCCTATGGAAGTTAGAAAAATACTTCTCTTGAGTGATAATTCAAGGTTTGAACAGTAGAGCGTTCGTTCATAATAAGATTATGAATTAATTATTCATTAGAGAATTATTGAAACTCAAGGATAAAGATGTAATAAGAGAGGTGCACTGAAATTGAACCTAGCTCTTATTATGAACTATTTATGGAGGACTGACTTATATGTAATGATTATATCAATGGACTACTCACTAATTTTCTTTGAGTAATTTCACTATAATCTCAAGAGTTCAGTTTTAGGTTTTTAGTGGAGTAACATTGAAACTAATAAATTTGGCACATTAATTAAAGAGTTTGATTACATGTCAAATTTATTGGAGCTTGGGTTATAGGTCCATAGGTCCCCAATACCACCTCTGTAACACTATATTGGATTTTTGCATAGAATGAATTATACATGTTTAATTTAGAATTATTGAATTCTGAATTAATTATTTCACACTTGAATTATTAATGTAACACAGAAAAATGTTCTCTGTGACACATAATGTAATGTGATAAATGTTGTCACATTTAACTGAGCATTAGTTAATTAATTAATTGGTTAATTTTAAAATCTATTCTTAAATAAATGTGATTTATTTTTGAATTTAGATTTAGATATATATATATATATATGGTTTTGAACCAAATCTTTATATATATATATATAAGATTTTATAATATATTAATATATATATATATTAATATAATATTACAAAAAAAAAAAAACACAGGAAGGAAACGTGAAACAGTTTCACGTTTCACTTATTTTATATATATATATATATATATGTAAACCAAATTTGATTCGGTCAAATCAAAAAAAAAAAAAAGGTAAACTTGTTTTTTTCTTCACGGTACATATGTATATATATATATATATATATATATGTTATACGGATCAAGAAGTGATTTTCGGGAAAGAAGAAAAAGGAAAAGAAAAAGAAAAAGAAAAGGGAAAGTAAAAATTACTAATGGCTCAGACATAAAAAGGAGAGATAACAGTTATCTCAGCGATTTTCATTCACGTAATTTTTAGAGAGAAAAACTGAGAGTTCTTCTCTAAATAAAAAGGTCTGCTATCTCATGTGTTGAGTGCATAGCAGATTCAGAAAAGTGTGAGGAAAATTCATTCTTGCAGTTTGACGCCCACTCGTGTTTCCATTGGTGTGGAGGCCTGGTTTGGAAGATCGTGGTGTCAAAGAGGAAAGCTAGGATACCCTGATAGTCTTCAAAAGGTTAGTAAAAATTCCTAAAGCTTTCTATAATTAAAATTATATATCTATTCCCGATGAACAAAGTTTTCAGAAAATTTTTGTTTGTCAACGATCCGTTCCTTCCGCTGCGTTTCACATTTTAATTCCAACAAATCCTCCGCTCCTGACCTACCAAGCTCTATGCGTACCTACATTAATATACTTTCAGACATAAGTCCATCTTTTTACACGACACTTCTTTTTTCTTTACAATGTATTACATATGGCCAAATTGTTGGCATGTTTTGTAGAAGAAAAAAAAAGGTAGCACATTTTACATAAGACAAGGGTTTATTTATATCTATAAATATGTGTTTTCATGTACACATATTACTCCTACCATATGGCCAAATTGTTGGCATGTTTTCCAGAAGGAAAAAAAAAGGGTAACAAGGGTTTATTTATCTATAAATATGTGTTTTCATGTGTGCATATCACTCCTACCATATGATCTTTTCACATGGCACTTCTTTTTTCTTTTTCTCCCCCATTCAACTCTTGTCACTTTCTCTAAAGCACAACTGACCTTTGAGTCAAGATTTATAGGGTGTTTGATAACTATGATTAGAACCAACTTTTTGGTTCAAAAACACTACAGCACGTGAGAGCTTTACAATATTTTCCTAACCAAAAAGTTGGTTCTAGCCATGTTTGCTAAACAACCTATTAATTTTGTGGTCCAAACTATTTAATTTTCAATAGAGCTTTTATCAATTGTTCAAATTTGTGAAGGAAAGGTATGAATTATATGAAATTTTTGTAGTGTGGTGACTCACCTTGGTGATTTATACATGTACAATGATGGTTTCTTATTTTTAATATATTGTTATGATTGAATTATACTCTAGGGTTTGGTCTTAATCATTGAATGTTTGTGATGTGTTATAAACATGTTTTCTATTATTTAAGCTTTGGAGATGTTTAAATTTGTAATGTTCATGTTATATTTTGTTTTTAGGGTTTTATGAATTTCGTATGAATTTATAATATTTCGTATATGGAATATTTATTTCCTAATGATCAATGTTAATTATCATCTTTGGATTTTCAATTAGTATGTATAATTAATTTGATTTTATTTTATAATAATTTTTTGTGTTAACTATGACTATAATTTTTACGAATTTTTATTAAGCATATTTCAATTAATATTTTGTAAAATTTGTTTTAATTGTCAAATAAAACTAAATAATTCTATAAAAATTTTGAGATTGTTGTCGACATGTTAATTATGAGTGTGTGAATTTTTAGTACTAGATAATGATGAGGACATCGTTAGCACAAGCAAGAGCACGTGGGAGACATATTCAGATCCAATTCAAGTTCCCATTGGTCCGGTTACGAGAGCTCGTGCGAAGAAGTTTAAAGAAATGCTTATTGGGCTGATTCAAGCAACTTGGGCTCAAGCTATTGCATGGACGCCCATTGAGGGAATTGCGTGCGACAACCAGACCAATAAATGCGTGATTCAAGCTATAGAAGGGATTGAGTAATTTCCATTTCAGTTACTTTCCCATTTTGAGGCGACACATGGCGAGAAGAATCAGCTTTTGACCTTTTTAATGTCTAGTTTCCTTTATTTTCGTTTGTTTATTTCTATTATTGTAAATTTTTTAAGCCATTAAGGACACTTACCCTATTTGCTTTAGATTAGGTGGTTTGGTAATTGATTTGCCGAAATTCCATGGGGAATTAGGAGCTGAAAAATCGCATAGGAACCCCTATATATTGTAACGAATTTCAATCAATGGGAGACAAGTAATAACACATAATTTTGAGGTTTAATTCTCTTTAGTTCCTAAACGAACTATTCAAACTTATCGGAAATTTCCGTGGCGTTCATCGACTTATCAATCAGTCCATCCATAGCTGATTGTGGCGTCCTCACTTACCAAGACTTATCAATCAGTCCCTCCATAGCTGATTGTGGCGTCCGCACATACCAAGGTTCGTGCTTCTTGTTGGGCATCGGGTCGCGGTTCCATCCAAAACCGGTTAGAAATTTGATCTTGGAAACCAACTTCGGTTAGGATCGCGTCAGCTCTTGGCGTGGTTCGTATCAGTGAGAGACGTCCATCTTTATTTTGACAATTATAGGAATTTAAATTAGCAAGATTGTTTTTATGTTCTGAAATTTAAAGGGAATTTAATTTTTGTAGCTTGTTTATTTAAAGACTCCTATTTGGTTTCTTTTAATGATAAAGTGGTGATTCACAAAAACCAATCTTTTATCTATTCTGGATGGATGTAAAATAATCTATATTTTATCAAACCTAAGATAGACTTACTGCTTAATGCTGAGATGAATGATAATAACTCTAAAAGACTTAAAACTTCTCACTCTAATAAAACTTATCTTTGGCATTTGCGCCTTAGTCATATTAACCTAAATAGGATTCAAAGGTTGGTAAGGAATGGACCTTTAAGTGAGTTAAAGGTGGAATCTATACCTCAATGTGAATCTT
The DNA here is from genome assembly GCA_025403435.1 of Artocarpus heterophyllus. NCBI lineage: Eukaryota > Viridiplantae > Streptophyta > Magnoliopsida > Rosales > Moraceae > Artocarpus > Artocarpus heterophyllus. Next base: position 22,728,816 of record CM046342.1, read on the forward strand.
GTTTGGAGGGTAAAATGACCAAAAGACCATTCGACTCTAAGGCCAATAGGGCCGAAGGGGTTCTAGAACTTGTGTATAGTGATGTTTGCGGACCAATGAACATCAGGGCATGAGGAGGGTATGAGTACTTTGTCACTTTTATTGACGATTACTCAAGATATGGATATGTGTACCTGATGCACCACAAAAGTGAAATTTTTGACAAGTTTCGGGAGTTTCAGGCTGTAGTGGAAAAGCAATTGAGTAGACTCATAAAGGCACTTCAATTCGATCGAGGTGGAGAATACCTTTCTGATGAGTTCTTGGGACACTTATTAGAGAATGGGATTTTATCCCATTTGACTGCGCTGGGCACTCCACAGCAGAATGGCATAGCGGAGAGAAGGAATAGGACTTTATTGGACATGGTTAGGTCCATGATGAGTTATTCGTCATTGCCTTTATGCTTTTGGGGATACGTAGCACAAACCACATGTTATCTTTTGAACAATGTACCTTCAAAATCGGTCCCTAAAACTCCTCACAAGTTGTGGACGGGCTAGAAGACATCCTTAAACCATATTAGCATATGGGGATGTCCGGCTCATGTCCTATTTAAGAATGCGAATAAGTTGGAAGCACGTTTGAAAGTTTGCATTTTTCTAGGATATCTAAATGGGACTAAAGGGGGTTATTTTTATAACCTAAAGGAAAATAAAGTCGTGGTTTCAACTAATGCAACTTCCTTGAGGAAAGTTACATGGATGAATTTAAGCCTCGAAGCAAAGTGGTGCTTGAGGAGTTAAGGAGTGATCCGATCACTCTGAAGGTTCCTAAAGAAAACATTCCGATCAGTATAGAAAAACCAAACGAACCTGAACAACAACCTAAGGGGCTTTAGCGTTGTGGGAGGATCGGGCGTCAACCTGAGAGGTATATGTTCAATGGGAAAGTCTTTTTGGCTGAACCGGATGAACATGAAAGGGATCCTTATACTTACACAAAGGCTATGGAGGATGTTAATTCAAAACTCTGGACAGAGGCCATGAACACAGAGATGAAGTCTATGGAGACTAATCAAGTCTAGGGCTTATGGATCTTCCCGAAGGGGTAAAGCCTATAGGGTGTAAGTGGATCTACAAGAGGGAAAGAGGAGTAGATGGTACGGTCGAAACCTTTAAGGCTAGACTGGTAGCTAAGGATTATACACAAAAGGAAGGAATCGATTACGAGAAAGCCTTTTCGCCTGTAGCCATGCATAAGTCCATCCGGATTCTTTTGTCCATAGCTGCCACTCTTGACTACGAGATTTGATAGTTGGATGTCTAGATGGCTTTGCTAAATGGCTATCTTGATGAGTTTATTTATATGGAACAACCAAGAGGGTTCAAGGTCAAGGGTCAAGAGGGTAAGGTTTGTAAGCTGCTAAAGTCAATTTATGAACTTAAGCAGGCTTCTCGTTCTTGGAACATAAGATTTGATCAAGTAGCAAGACTTATGGGTTCTCACAAAATGTGGATGAGCTATGTGTTTACAAACACATAAAGGATGGGAAGGTGGTTTTTCTGCTACTCTATATAGATGGCAGTTTGCTAATTGGCAATGATGTTAGGGGCATCGTCATCGGTCAAATTATAGTTGATCAAGCAGTTTGACACAAAGGACTTGGGTGAGGCTAATTTTTTTTTTGGTATCCAGATCTTTCAAGATAGGAAGAACAAAATGATAGCTTTGTCCCAAGCTGGCTACATAGATAAAATTCTCAAGAGGTTTGCAATAAAGGATTCCAAGAAAGGTGGGCAACCATCTAGGTCTGGAATTACTCTTTTAAGAAAGACTCTCCAAAGCCTAATGAAGAAAAAGAATACATGAAGAAGGTGGCTTACGCTTCGGCTGTGGGTAGTCTCATGTATGCCATGCTTTACATACGACCGGATATTTGTTATGCGGTTGGGATTGTAAGTCGATTTTAGGCAGATTCTGGACTGAACCATTGGGTTGTGGTAAAGCATATTTTCAAGTACCTGAGAAGGACTCGAGGGTATATGCTTGTATATTTGGGTGAGGACTTGACTCCTCTAGGACATACTAACTTGAATTTTCAATCCTGTCTAGATTCTAGGAAATCGACTTCAGGTTTTGTGCTTACTCTAGGTAGCGGTGCCATTAGTAGGAGAAGTGTAAAGTAAGATTGCACTTCAGATTCAACGATGGAGGCCGAGTATATGGCAGCTAGTGATGCTTCGAAAGAAGCAGTGTGGCTCTGCAAGTTCCTTGGGGATCTTGAGGTAGTTCCTAGTATGGATAAGCCGGCATCACTGTACAGCTAATGCTAAGGAACAAAGGTTTCACAAGAAGAGTAAGCATATTGATCTGAAGTATCATGTGATAAAGGACTTCATTGAGGGCGGGCATATCACAGTGTGCAAGATCGCATCAGAGGATAATTTAGTTGATCCATTTACGAAGACACTTACTAGGAGAGTCTTCGAGAGGCATGTGGATGCTATGGGGACGCGAGATTTGTTATATTTACTCACTTAGTGCAAGTGGAAGATTGTTAGACATGTATGCCCTAAGGAGTAAAAATGTAACAAGTTCTTGGAGACATTTTTATCAATAAAGAATTTATTCATTGTTTATATACCAAATCTTGTCCTCTTTATGTTCATATTTGTTGAATGTATGTTAAGCAAACAAAAGTCTGAGACTGTCAATCTAAACCTTTAAGAATTGGGCATATGATGGACAAATTATACGGAAGACACGATTCTTAAGGTGATAGTCTAAATAATAAGATATGCAATCGAGGGAATAAAGTTGGGCGCTTTATTCATGTAAAGATTGTTATGTTGTCTATATCCTTATTGTGAGATGGTTTGTCTTGACCATCGAAGGTGGACTCCATGAATAGAAACATTAGCATGTTGTCATAGGTGACGATGTACTGGATCGAGACATAAAGTAAATTGATTTGGATTAATAATTCTGTCTTGGCAAATCGATTCACTTTAGACAATCATTTGTATTGTATCTTAATCCTGAGATGAATAGTGGGCTCGTTGTCTTGACTTGTGTCTTTTGATGTACCAAAGGGTGACACCTACATCTTAATAGTGGTATGCATGCCGGTACGTTGCAGATATGACTCTTGATAGCGTAGACCTGTTATTCATAGATATGGAATCCATAGCTCCTCTTTAGGAGTAGTGATATCCTCTTTTATGCATTATCCTGTAATTGAAAAACTAGAGCGCTCAACCATTTGGATATATTGGTGTAACCGAATGGTATACTGTCTTTGGATGGTAAGTTTTCCAATGGTGAGATAATGGAATGTAAGATAAAAATAATCAAGAGCGTAACACAGAACTTGTCCTTAAGCCGATTATGGATAATCGCATGGGGATACGATACACTATGATATGTCATGGGGACTTAGCTATACGGGCTTCATAATTCTATGTAATTTGAGAGTGCAGCTCCAAGTTTTTGGTGGAGTAGAATTGGAGTTAATAATTATGAAATGTATATCTAGGATATTGGGTTTCGTAATTATCGGGAGCTTGAACTATATAGGTTCATTTGGTCCCCTTTGCTAGCTCACAAAATCCTGTAACGATACGACATGCTTTTCCATCAATTAGTGACTTATGTCAGATTTATTAAATTGGTTGAAATTTGAAAGAATCAAATAATTCATGTATGTTTATTAGTTGATTTAATTTTGTGATAAAATTAATTCAAGATAAACTTGTTGAATTATTGGGATCGGATAATTCTTGTCTGTTTATCGATTTAATTTTGAATAAATTAAATCAAGACAAACTTGTAGAATTATTAGGAATTCATTTATTTTCCTAGAGATTATCTAGATAAAGTTGTTTTAATTGGATAACTTCTCCATTGGGCTATTTGAATTAAAACTGAGACTTTATCCTATAGAATCTTGGGTGAAAAATAAAAGATTCGCTGAGATTTTTTTTCAGCAGTTTGGCCTGCCAATGGGACAAGTTCAGCCTGTCGATTAGGCAGATCGGCCTGCCGATGTGCGAAAAATAAGATCACATGTTTTACATGGATTTTATCAGATATTAATCTGAATTTGATTCTGATTTGAATTTTTGAGACCTAATCTGATAAAGATTGACCCCAGACCCAACTTTTATAAATAGGGAGTAAGTCTTAAGAGTTATTCAGATCAATTGAGAGATTAAGAGTGATACTCTGCTGGTGAGAATCTGAAACTCCCTGAGAGCGCTTGTTCACAAATCACGAACACTAGCTTTGGGTTCTCTCAATTGATTGCAAGGAGAGTCACCTGGAGGAAAAGCTATACATGTGAGCCCACACTCACTCCGATCGTGGATAGAGAATAGCAAAGAAGGCCAATTGGTTCAGGTCCTTCTAGAACGTTACTTCTCTTCACTGATTGCAGGAGCTTATCGACACACAGAGGTTAGTAAGATTTGGTTAATTTATGCATATAGCACGTCAAACTTGTATTTTGGAAAATACTATGATATAAAATTTTTAAATTTTCGTTGCGTACTATTTTTCCAACAATACAGATATATGATGATTATGATTTGATTACACCTAAACTATGAAATGTGTATCTGTAACATCCTCTTACGAATGTCATATGGAATGTAACTTATATCATTAAACTTAATATTCATGAATAAGAAGTTTAGAACAATCAATAATATTCAAACAAGTAACCCATAAAACAACAACCTTTTTTTTTAAACCGCTCACTGAATTTACTTCACCGTCCTCAGTTAACCCGATGGAACACCAAAGGCATTCCACTAATTGATCACCTATAGAAATAGTTAGTTTACATACACAAAACACCTAACGAAAGATGAGCTCAAATAGACATCTCAAATATTCTTAGATTTCACAAGAAATTCTAAGATCCAACTTGTCTAAATACATCATAATAAAGGAAGCATTGTATGGTTTCAATGAAGCCAAACATCTAGAAGCACAAAAAAGTCTAAAAATAATTATAAGTCCAAAAGAAATCATCAAAAATAAAACTATGTCTGAAACAAATAAAAACGCAAAGCCTAATAAACTAAATATTATTTTAGTTTTGAATTTTTTTCGTGGCATGATTCCGTTTCTAATCCAACATTCCTTGTCACACGCCTGTCCTCATCCTCCATCTTAGACAATCTACCGCTTTCCCTTATCTACAACATGATATAAAAAACTAAACAAGCATAAGCTTAGTACATATACTTCCTTTTCTCGTAAAATAAAACATTTCAAAGGTTTGGGTGAAAATATAATCATAAGATAATCGCACATTCAGCCTTTTTTTTTAATAACATATATTTTCTTTATTTCCATATTAAACATGATATATGTAATCTTTGAGGGTGCTACTATTGCACCATGAATATAGTTGGTGTGCCATCATGAGAGGAGTGAGGTATCTAATCCCAAACGAAACTAAACAAGTCCACCTTGGAGGACAGTCCACATGGGTGTGCAATGCTTAATTATGTGATATATATATATATATATATACTTTTGATATACTTTTAATAAATCTCATGATAAAACATTTGTTAAACATCCTTGTTGCAACAAGAGTTCTATATGAAGAAGTATTTTAAAACAAGCTTAGATTCATTATAAAATATATGCTCAACACTTTTTTATAAACTTTTATCATGTTGCATGTGAGAATATACTTATTTGATGGTTAGCTTACTTAACTTCTTATGAGGTGAGGTAATCGTGATTCTCGGTGTGCTAGTTTTTTTGAATGTTCATGTCAATCATTCATATAATACATGAAATTATCCATGTTTAAAGTATCACTTAATGTAATATATCATCCAACATCACTCTTAGTAACAACTTTGAGTCACAAATATACACTTAGGGTTAAGAATCATAAAGGCAGACAGTTGACCTAACAAAGTTAAGACATATCTGAAGCATTTTTATTAGCCATAAAAATGTCATTTGTTGATTAACCACACAATAAAATCTGCCAGCACATGTTTAATAGTGAGTAGTCCATAATCAATATTCCATATTAAATAAAATGTATCATATAAAAATCCATAAAAATTATTAAGCATATTAGGCATTCAATTTCATAAGATATCCAAAAAGTAGCATAAGATAAAATCAATATCATTCAAAACACGTTTGAATCGAGAGACGATATGAAATTCAAAGTTGCCTAGCAATGAACATCATTCAATTAAAAATCTCCATAAAATCAAATATAATTAATATGGCCCAAATAATTTTATGTAACATGGTATGTAACATGGGTAACGTATGAAAGAACACTTCGAAAAAAGAAAATCATAAAAAATACAATTAAGATGATTTTATATTTCTAAAATATGTAAAATTTGTAAAACACATTAGGCATATACTTAAAAATACAGAACACTCAATGGTCAATGAATTTAAACCAAAAATATATACATTATCTGATGAGGACATCGTTAGCACAAGCAAGAGCACGTGGGAGACATATTCAGATCCAATTCAAGTTCCCATTGGTCCGGTTACGAGAGCTCGTGCGAAGAAGTTTAAAGAAACGCTTATTGGGCTGATTCAAGCAACTTGGGCTCAAGCTATTGCATGGAGGCCCATTGAGGGAATTGCATGCGACAACCACACCAATAAATGCGTGATTCAAGCTATAGAAGGGATTGAGTAATTTCCATTTCAGTTACTTTCCCATTTTGAGGCGACACATGGCGAGAAGAATCAGCTTTTGACCTTTTTAATGTCTAGTTTCCTTTATTTTCGTTTGTTTATTTCTATTATTGTAAAGTTTTTAAGCCATTAAGGACACTTACCTTATTTGCTTTAGATTAGGTGGTTTGGTAATTGATTTGCCGAAATTCCATGGGGAATTAGGAGCTGAAAATTCGCATAGGAACCCCTATATATTGTAACGAATTTCAATCAATGGGAGACAAGTAATAACACATAATTTTGAGGTTTAATTCTCTTTAGTTCCTAAACGAACTATTCAAACTTATCGGAAATTTCTGTGGCGTTCATCGACTTATCAATCAGTCCATCCATAGCTGATTGTGGCGTCCTCACTTACCAAGACTTATCAATCAGTCCCTCCATAGCTGATTGTGGCGTCCGCACATACCAAGGTTCGTGCTTCTTGTTGGGCATCGGGTCGCGGTTCCATCCAAAACCGGTTAGAAATTTGATCTTGGAAACCAACTTTGGTTAGGATCGTGTCAGCTCTTGGCGTGGTTCGTATCACTCACTGCTTCCGCTAAGACCAAGGATCCATCGCCCATCTGAAGCGTGAAGTCTTCATGTAGCAGACTTCTCGTTTCTTTGAACCCTTGTAGAGAAACACAAACATAATTAGTTGCACCAGAATCTATAACCCAAATGTCACTAGATTCCTCAACCAAACAAGTTTCTAAATGAAAAACATCACGCCTACCTCATTTGAAAAGGAAGTCCTTGCAATGCTTCTTGATGTACCCGACCTTCCCACAGAAGAAGCACTTAAGCTTCTTCGGGTTCTTCTTCTTCTTTTTCTTGCTCTTGGTGCTAGCAGGAATAAAAGACTTCCCATTCTTGGCCCGTTGCCTCTTTCCATTCCCAGAGTTGGGATTAGAACTATAAGCAACTACAATGTTGGCCTCTCCACCCGCTGGACATTCCCTGATCAGTAGTTCAAACTCCTGTAACTGTTTCATTAATTCTATTAAGGTCATATCCCGTCTATTGCTTAAATTAAAAGTAGCTCTAAACGGAATAAATTTCTTTGACAGAGTCTCAAAGACCATAGTCATTTGAGTTTCTGCATCGATGTCGGCTCTATTGGTTTGAGCCTCAGCAAGGTAACCCATGACCAACATCATGTGCTCCTTCATAGATGTCCCTAGCCTCTGCTCACAGTTAAGAAGTTTTTGAAGCGCCCCTCGCCGCTTTGTTATGGTTTGGCCTCCAAACATGTCTTCAAGATTATCCAAGATCTTCTTCATAGTCTCATAATCTTCATGTTGAGCCTGCAGCACGTTATTCATGCTAGCCATAACATAGCAGCGGGCCTGATCATTTGTATCTTTTCAGCGATCGTACGCTTGGAATTGCTCATTAGTGGAATCTCCCGTAGGCTCAGGAGGACAAGGGGTTGTCAGGACAAATTTCAGTTTCTCAAAAGAGAGGACGATATCCAGGTCCCATTTCCAATCATTATAATTCTCTCTGGTCAATAGGTTTTTGTCAAGTATCAAAGATAAAGCATTTTTAGACATTTTTAATCTACAATAAAGAATCATATACCAAACATAAGCAAACATATAATAATAATTTTGTAAGATAACACAATCATATAAAAACATACAAATGTGTTTATGTGTCGAAACCTTAAAAATATCACAACCTTACAATGATAATTTCCAACTCTGAATTCAACAAGCTCCTAGGGGAGTCATGCCAAAATTTAATCAGGAACACGAATCCTCTCCTGATTAATATATGCCATCCAGGACCCACATGATCCAGCATATATTAATAATCGTTTCTTTGGCCATTAATTTTCTTAACAGAGCTCCTAGGGAAGGTTAATAATAAAATTAACATGAGTGTATAACCATCGTTTCAATATTTGATCCATGATTTATAATCACCACCTAGGGGTGTGCAACCATAAATCTTGCTAAAATACCTTATCTTCTCAGAGATCCAATCTGGTACATGATAGAAATCCCTTCTTAGGGGTTGGGACCACCATGTTCTTCCTATGGACCAACAATGGAGGTCATAGGTCCTCTCTTCGAAAACCTTCTCCAACTCAATCTTTTGAAATCAAGGTTTTATTTTAAAAAGACCAGCATGAATAATTTTAATATAAGTGGCACTCCCTATTCTATATGACATGTTATCAATATACATGGCAAATCATACTATAATGCAGACAAGCAAAGCAATCAAGCAAAGCTACAAGCAAAATAATAAAAAACCGTAATATTATGTTTCCACCCTAGAGAATAGAAAATAAAAATCACAAGAGAACAATCGAAACATATTATCGATTCTTCATCCTTGAATTTGTTGGAAAAATAGTACGTAGTGGAATTTTAAAAATTTTATATCAGAGTATTTTCTAAAACACAAGTTTGACATTGTATATGCATAAATTAACTAGATCTTACTAACCTTTGATTGCCGAAGAACCAACGCAAAGCATGAAGAGAAGTAACGTTGTAGAAAAGCCTCAACTAACTGGTCTTCTTTGCTATTCTCTATCCACAATCAGAGTGAGTGTGGGCTCATAAGTACAGCTCTTCCACCAGGTGACTCTCCTTCCAACCTATCAAGAGAACCTAAAGCAAGCGTTCGTGATTTGTGAACAAAAGCTCTCGAGGAGTTTTAGATTCTCACTAGCAGAGTATTACTCTTAATCTCTCAATTGATCTGAATAACTCTTAAGACTTATTCTCTATTTATAGAGGTTGGGTCTGTTAGACATGTATGCCCTAAGGAGTAAAAATGTAATACGTTTTAGAGACATTTTTATCAATAAAGAATTTATTCATTTATATATAACAAATCTTGTCCTCTTTACATTTATATTTGTTGAATGTATGTTAAGGAAACAGTAGTCTGAGACTATCGGTCTAAACCTTAAGAATTGGGCATATGATGGACTGATTATGCGGATGACATGATTCTTAAGGTGACGGTCTAAAACATATGATCTGCAATCGAGGGAAAAAAGTTAGGCACTTTATTCATGTAAAGATTGTTATGTTGTCTATATCCCTTTTGGGAGATGGTTTGTCTTGACCATCGGAGTTGGACTCCGTGAATAGAAACATTGGCACATTGTCATAGGTGACGATGTGTTGGATCGGGACATAAAGTGAATTAATTTGGATTAATAATTCTGTCTCGGTAAATTGATTCACTTTAGACAGTCATTTGTATTGTATCTTAATCCTGAGATGAATAGTGAGCTTGTTGTCTCGACTTGTGTCTTTTGATGTGCCAAAAGGTGACACCCATATCTCAATAGTGGTATGCATGCCGGTACGTTGGAGGCATGACTCTTGGTTGCGTAGACTTGTTATTCATAGATATGGAATCTATAGCTCCTCTTTAGGACTAATGATATCCTCTTATATGCGTTGTCCTGCAATTGAAAAACTAGAGCGCTCAACCATTTGGATACATAGGTGTAACCGAATGGTATACTATCTTTAGATAGTAAGTTTTCTGATAGTGAGACAATGGAACGTAAGATAAAAATAATCGGGAAGGTAAGACAGAACTTGCCCTTAAGCCGATTATGGATTTTCATATAGGGATATGATACACTGTGATATGTCATGGAGACTTAGCTATACGAGCTTCGTAATTTTATAAAGTTCGAGAGTGCAGCTCCAAGTTTTTAGCGGAGTAGTGTTGGAGTTGATAATTGTGAAATATATATCTGGGATATTGGGTTTCATAATTATCGTAAGCTTGAAATTTATAGGTCCATTTTGGTCCCCTTTGCTAGCTCACAAAATCCTATAACGACACGGCGTACTTTTTCAATAATTGGTGACTTATGTCGGATTTATCAGATTGGTTTAAAATTTGAAAGAATTAAATAATTCATGTTTGTTTATCGGTTAAATTAATTTTGTAAGAAATTAATTTAAGATAAACTTGTTGAATTATTGGGATAAGATAATTCTTGTCTGTTTATCGGTTGATTTAATTTTGGATAAATTAGATCAAGATAAACTTATAGAATTATTGTGAATTGATTTATTTTCTTAGAGATTATCTTGATAAAGTTTGTTTTGATCAGACAACTTTTCTATTGGGTTATTTGAATCAAAACTGAGACTTTATCCTATAGAATCTTGGGTGGAAAATAAAAGATTCGTAGAGATATTTATGCGGGAGTTTGGCCTGCTGAATGCTGTGTTAGGCCTGTTCGGCCTGCCAGTCAGCGAGCGATAAGATTACGCGTTTTCACGTGGATCTTATCAGATATTGATCCAAACTTGACTCTGTTTCGAGTTTTGAGACCTAATCTGATAAGGACTGACCCCAAGACCAATAGCTATATAAAGGGAGTGAGTCTCATGATTTACTCAGATCAATTGAGAGATTAAGAGTGATACTCTTCTGGTGAGCCTCTAAAAACTCCCTGAGAGTTTTCGTTCACAAATCACGAACATTAGCTTTGGGTTCTCTCTATTGGTTGGAAGGAGAGTCACCGGTGGAAGAGCTGTGCGTGTGAGCTCACACTCACTCCGGTTGTGGATAGAGAATAGCGAAGAAGACCAGTTGGTTGAGACTCTTCTGGAACGTTACTTCTCTTCACATGTTGCGGAGGTTCTTTGGCACACAAAGGTTAGTAAGATCTGTCTAATTTATACATATAGCATATCAAACTTGTGTTTTGGAAATTACTCTGATATATATAAAATTTTAAAATTTCGCTGCGTATTGTGTTTCCAACAATTGGTGTCAGTGCCATGGTTTTTACATAAATTCACAAGTTTGTGATCATGTTATATGCATAAATTTTGTGATCTTAATTTCTCCTATGCTTGAATTGAATTTTATAGAGAGTTGGCACTCAAGGTTTCTATAAATTATATATGTTGTCATGGATTATATAGTGAATGTTTATTAATTAATTATGGTTGATTAAATCATTGTTTAATTATTTATTAATTAATTAATTTATACCGGTTATGGTTCCTTAGAGGTTAGAATGTGTATCTAGGTTTTTCATGTAATTAGATGGCGGACTATCATCTCCGTCTAGGAATTATTATTTATTTTAAAATTTGTAAAAATTTTATAATTAAATAATTATCCGGAGAAGACGAATCTAGAAGAATGATGATGGCACCCCTAGGTATATCCTGAGTCTCTAATTTTATGTTTTTGAATTGTTGAAAATAAAATTGATGAATTGCGTTAAAATTGTTTTTTTTTTCTGGAAAGAGGGTTTTCTGCTCGGTTGGCATGCCGAACATCATAGTTCGGCAGGCCGATGGTCACAGATCAGCAGGCTGGACGTGTGGTCTAGTAGGCCGTCAGTAGGGCAGAAATTGGCTGGCTCTGCTGGCAAGCCAAACTTTCATTTCAGTAGGCCGAACCTTCATGGATCAGTAGGCCGATGAAACATGACCGGCAAGCTGATCACCCAGATTGGCCTACCAACCGAGAGCTGCCAAGTATCTAGAAAAGGTGCAATTTTTTTGGTGCAATTTTAATTTTATTTTTGGGACGATTCTGAGAAACATTAAATTTAGATATGACCAAAAATATGAAGTATTTGATTCATACGGGATTGAAGACTTGAAGATGGGTATTGCATGAAGAAGGATACAGCTTGAGGATTCAAGGATGAAGAATCGATAAATGTCTCGATTATTCTCTTGTAATCTTAGTTTTATATTCTCTAGGGTGAAACCATAATATTACGGTTATTATTATTTTGCTTGTAGTTTTGCTTGATTGCTTTGCTTGTCGCATTATAATATGATTTACCATGTATATTGATGACATGTCATATAGAATAGGGAGTGCAGCTCATATTAAAATTGTTCATGCATAATTTTAAAAATAAAACCTTGATTTTAAAAGATTGAGTGGGAGAAGGTTTTCAAAGAGAGGACCTAAGGCCTCCATCGTTGGTCTATGGTAGAACATGGTGGTCCCGACCTCTAGGAAGGGATTTCTATCATGTACCAGATTGGATCTCTGAAAGGATAAGGTATTTTAGTATGATTTATGGTTGTACACCCCTAGGTGGTGATTATAAATCATGGATAAAATATTGAAACGATGGTTATACGCTCACGTTAATTTTATTATTAACGTCCCATAGGAGCTCTGTTAATAAAATTAATGGCCAAAGAAACGATTGTTAATAGATGCTGGATTATACGGGTCCTAGATGGCATATATTAATCAAGAGGGGATCCGTGTTCCTGATTGAATTTGGCATGACTCCCCTAGGAGCTTGTTGAATTCTAAGTTGGGAATTATCGTTGTAAGGTTGTGATATTTTCAAGGTTTTGACACATAAACACATTTGCATGATTTTACATGATTGTGTTATCTTACAAAATTATTATTATATGTTTGCTTATGTTTGGTATATGATTCTTTATTGTAGATTGAAAATGTCTAAAAACGCTTTATCATCAATACTTGACAAAAACCAATTAACCGGTGAGAATTATAATGATTGGAAACGGAACCTGGATATCGTCTTGTCCTTTGAGAAACTAAAATATGTACTGACAACCCCTTGTCCTCTCGAGCCTACGGGACACTCAAGTAATGAACAATTCCAAGCGTATGATCGCTGGAAAGATGCTAATGATCAGGCCCGCTGCTATGTTATGGCCAGCATGAACAACGTGCGGCAGGCTCAATATCAAGATTATGAGACTGCGAAGCAGATCTTGGATAATCTTGAGGATATGTTTGAAGGTCAGGCCATAACAAAGCAGGAAGGGGCGCTTCAGAAACTCTTAAACTGTAGACAGAGACCGAGGACATCTGTAAAGGAGCACATGATGTTGGTCATAGGTTACCTCACTGAGGCTCAAACCAATGGAGCCGACATCGATGCTGAAACTCAGATGACTATGGTCTTTGAGACTCTGTCTAAGGAATTTATTCCATTTAGAGCTACTTTTAATTTAAGCAATAGACGGAATATGACCTAAACAGAACTGATGAAATAGTTACAGGAGTTCGAACTACTGATCAGAGAGTCTTCTATTGGTGGTGAGGCCAACATGGTAGCTGCTTCTGGTTTCAATCCTAACTCAGGGAATGGAAAGAAGCAACGGGCCAAGAACAGGAAGTCTTCTATTCCTGCTGCTACCAAAAGCAAGAAGAAGAAGAAGAAGAACCCAAAGAAGCTTAAGTGCTTCTTCTATGGAAAGGTCGAACATATCAAGAAGCATGGCAAGGACTTCCTTTCCAAAGGAGGTAGGTGTGATCTTCTATATTTAGAAACTTGTTTGGTTGAGGAATCCAGTGACATCTGGGTCATAGATTTTGGTGCAACTAATCATGTTTGGGTTTCTCTGTAGGGGTTCAAAGCATCGAGAAGTCTGCTACATGAAGACTTCACGCTTCGGATGGGTGATGGATCCTTGGTCTCAGCGGAAGCAGTGGGAGATGTCCATCTTTACTTTGATAATTATAGGAATTTAATTTTGCAAGATTGTTTTTATGTTCCTAAATTTAAAAGGAATTTAATTTCTGTATCTTGTTTATTTAAAGACTCCTATGTGGTATCTTTTAATGAAAAAGTGGTGATTCGTAAAAACAAATCTTTTATCTGTTCTGGATGGATGCAAAATAATCTATATTTTATCAAACCCTAGATGGACTTATTGCTTAATGCTGAGATAAATAATAATGACTCTAAAAGACTTAAAACTTCTCACTCTAATAAGACTTATCTTTAGCATTTGCGCCTTGGTCATATTAACCTGAATAGGATTCAAAGGTTGGTAAGGGATGGACCTTTAAGTCACTTAAAGGTGGAATCTATACCTCAATGTGAATCTTGTTTGGAGGGTAAAATGACCAAAAGACCAATTGGGTCTAAGGGCAATAGGGCTGAAGGGGTTCTAGAACTTGTGCATAGTGATGTTTGCGGACCAATAAACATCCGGGCACGAGGAGGGTATGATTACTTGTCACTTTTATTGACGATTACTCAAGATATGGGTATGTGTACCTAATGCACCACAAAAGCGAAACTTTTGACAAGTTCAGGGAGTTTCGGGCTGAAGTGGAAAAGCAATTGGGTAGACCCATAAAGGCACTTCGATCAGATCGAGGTGGGGAATACCTTTCTGATGAGTTCTTGAAACACTTGTTAGAGAATGGGATTTTATCTCACTTGACTGCGCCGGGCACTCCGCAGCAGAATGGCATAGCGGAGAGAAGGAATAGGACTTTGTTGGACATGATTAGGTCCATGATGAGTTATTCATCATTGCCTTTATCCTTTTGGGGATATGCACTACAAACCACATGTTATCTTTTGAACAATGTGCCTTCAAAATCGGTCCCTAAAACTCCTCACGAGTTGTGGACAAGTAGGAAGACATCCTTAAACCATATTCGCATATGGGGATGTTCGGCTCATGTCCTGTTTAAGGATCCAAATAAGTTGGAAGCACGTTCGAAAGTTTGTGTGTTTGTAGGATATCCAAAAGGGACTAAAGGGGGTTATTTTTTTAACCCAAAGGAAAATAAAGTCGTGGTTTCAACTAATGCGACTTTCCTTGAGGAGAGTTACATGGACGACTTTAAACCTCGAAGCAAAGTGGTGCTTGAGGAGTTAAGGGGTGATCCGTTCACTCCAGAGGTTTCGAACGAAACCATTCCGATCGGTGTAGAAAAACCAAACAAACCTGAACAACAACCCTAGGGGCTTCGGCGTAGTGGGAGGATCAGACGTCAACCTAAGAGGTATATGTTCAATGGAGAGGCCTTCTTGGCTGAACTAGATGAACATGACAGGGATCCTTATACTTACGCAGAAGCTATGGAGGATGTTGATTCAAGACTCTGGACAGAGGCCATGAACATAGAGATGAAGTCTATGGAGACTAATCAGGTCTGGGAGCTTGTGGATCTTCCCGAAGGGATAAAACCCATAGGGCGTAAGTGGATCTACAAGAGGAAAAGAGGTGTGGATGGAAAGGTCAAAACCTTTAAGGCTAGACTGGTAGCTAAGGGTTATACGCAAAAGGAAGGAATCGATTATGAGGAAACCTTTTCGCTTGTAGCCATGCTTAAGTCCATCCGGATTCTCTTGTCTATAGCAGCCACTCTCGACTATGAGATTTGGCAAATGGATGTCAAGACGGCTTTTCTGAATGGCTATCTTGATGAGTCCATTTATATGAAACAACCAGACGGGTTCAAGGTCGCGGGTCAAGAGGGTAAGGTTTGTAAGCTGCTAAAGTCAATTTATAGACTTACGCAGGCTTCTCATTCTTGGAACATAAGATTTGATCAAGAAATCAAGACTTATGGGTTCTCACAAAATGTGGATGAACCATGTGTTTACAAACATATTAGGGATAAGAACGTGGTTTTTCTACTACTCTATGTAGATGACATTCTGCTAATTGGCAATGACGTTGGGGCGTTGTCATCGGTCAAATTATGGTTGACCAAGCAGTTTGACATGAAGGACTTAGGTGAGGCTAATTTTGTTCTCGGTATCCAGATCTTTTGGGATAGGAAGAACAAAATGATAGCTTTGTCTCAGGCCGGCTACATAGATAAAATTCTCAGGAGGTTTGCAATGCAAGATTCCAAAAAAGGTGGGCAACCATCTAGGTTTGGAATTACTCTTTCTAAGAATGACTCTCCAAAGTCTTATGAAGAAAGAGAATACATGAAGAAGGTGCCTTATGCTTCGGCAGTGGGTCTCATGTATGCCATGCTTTGCACACGACCGGATATTAGCTATGCGGTCGGGATTGTAAGTCGATTTCAGGCGGATCCAGGACCTAACCATTGGGTTGCGGTAAAGCATATTTTCAAGTACCTGAGAAGGACTCGAGCGTATATGCTTGTGTATTCGGGTGAGGACTTAACTCCTCTAGGATACACTAACTTAGATTTTCAATCCTGTTTGAATTCTAGGAAATCGACTTCGGGGTTTGTGTTTACTTTGGGTGGCGGTGCCATAAGTTGGAGAAGTGCGAAGTAAGATTGCACTTCAGATTCAACGATGGAGGCCAAGTATGTGGCAGCTAGTGATGCTTTAAAAGAAGCAGTGTGGCTTCGCAAATTCCTTGGGGATCTTGAGTTAGTTCCTAGTATGGATAAAGCAGTATCACTGTACTGTGATAACAGTGCAGCGGTAACTAATGCTAAGGAACCAAGATTTCACAAGAAGAGTAAGCATATTGATCAGAAGTATCATGTGATAAAGGACTTCGTTGAGGGCGGGCATGTCACGATGTGCAAGATCGCGTCAGAGGACAATTTAGCTGATTCATTTACAAAGACACTTACTGGGAGAGTCTTCGAGAGGCATGTGGAAGCTATGGGGATGCGAAATTTGTTGTATTTACTCACTTAGTGCAAGTGAGAGATTGTTAGACATGTATGCCCTAAGGAGTAAAAATGTAATACATTTTAGATACATTTTTATCAATAAAGAATTGATTCATTTATATATACCAAATCTTGTCCTCTTTACGTTTATATTTGTTGAATGTATGTTAAGCAAACAGTAGTCTAAGACTGTCGGTCTAAACCATAAGAATTGGGCATATGATGGACTGATTATGTGGATGACACGATTCTTAAGGTGACGGTCTAAAACATATGATCCACAATCGAGGGAATAAAGTTAGGCACTTTATTCATGTAAAGATTATTATGTTGTCTATATCCCTTTTGGGAGATGGTTTGTCTTGACCATCGGAGTTGGACTCCGTGAATAGAAACATTGGCACGTTGTCATAGGTGACGATGTGTTGGATCGAGACATAAAGTGAATTGATTTCGATTAATAATTCTGTCTCGGCAAATCGATTCACTTTAGACAGTAATTTGTATTGTATCTTAATCCTGAGATTAATAGTGGGCCCGTTGTCTCGACTTGTGTCTTTTGATGTGCCAAAGGGTGACACCCACATCTCAATAGTGGTATGCATGCCGGTACATTAGAGGCATGACTCTTGATAGCGTAGACTGTTATTCATAGATATGGAATCCATAGCTCCTCTTTAGGAGTAATGATATCCTCTTATATGCGTTGTCCTGCAATTGAAAAACTGGAGCGCTTAACCATTTGGATACATAGGTGTAACCGAATGCTATACTATCTTTGGATAGTAAGTTTTCTGATGGTGAGACAATGGAATGTAAGATAAAAATAATCGGGAAGGTAAGGCAAAACTTGTCCTTAAGCCGATTATGGATTTTCATATGGGGATACGATACACTGTGATATGTCATGGAGACTTAGCTATACGAGCTTCGTAATTCTATAAAGTTCGAGCGTGTAGCTCCAAGCTTTTAGTGGAGTAGCGTTGGAGTTGATAATTGTGAAATGTATATCTGGGATATTGGGTTTCATAATTATCGTGAGCTTGAACCTTATAGGTCCATTTTGGTCCCCTTTGCTAGCTCACAAAATCTTGTAACGACACGGCGTGCTTTTTCAATAATTGGCGACTTATGTCGGATTTATCAGATTGGTTTAAAATTTGGAAGAATTAAATAATTCATGTTTGTTTATCGGTTAAATTAATTTTGTAAGAAATTAATTTAAGATAAACTTATTGAATTTTTGGGATTAGATAATTCTTGTCTGTTTATCAGTTGATTTAATTTTGGATAAATTAGATCAAGATAAACTTGTAGAATTATTATCAATTGATTTATTTTGGATAAAGTTCATTTTGATCAGATAACTTTTCTTTTGGGTTATTTGAATCAAAACTGAGACTTTATCCTATAGAATCTCGGGTGGAAAATAAAAGATTCACAGAGATATTTACGCGAGAGTTCGGCCTATCGAATGACGTGTTCAGCCCACCGATGGGGCCTGTTCGGCCTGCCGATCAGCGAGCGATAAGATTATGCGTTTTCACACGGATCTTATCAGATATTGATCCGAACTTGATTCTGTTTCGAGTTTTTGAGACCTAATCTGATAAGAACTAACCCCAGGACTAATAGCTATATAAAGGGAGTGAGTTTCATGATTTACTCAGATAAATGAGAGATTAAGAGTGATACTCTTCTGGTGAGCATCTAAAAACTCCCTGAGAGCGTTCGTTCACAAATCACGAACATTAGCTTTGGGTTCTCTCTATTGGTTGGAAGGAGAGTCACCGGTGGAAGAGCTGTACGTGTGAGGTCACACTCACTCCGGTTGTGGATAGAGAATAGCAAAGAAGACCAGTTGGTTGAGGCTCTTCTGGAACGTTACGTCTCTTCACAGGTTGCGGAGGTTCTTTGGCACACAAAGGTTAGTAAGATCTGTCTAATTTATACATATAGCATGTTAAACTTATGTTTTAGAAATTACTCTGATATATATAAAATTTTAAAATTCTGTTGTGTATTGTTTTTCCAACAGGGTCTAGGGTCAGTCCTTATCAGATTAGGTCTCAAAAATTCAGATCAGAATCAAATTTAGATCAATATGCGATAAAATCCAAGTAAAAATGCATGATTATATCCTTCGCTCATCGGCAGGCCGAACTACATAATCAGCATGCCGAACTCGCCCATCAGCAGCCGAACTTGAGGATCGGCATGCCGAACTGTCGAAAAAATTTCTCAGCGAATCTTTTATTTTTCACCTGAGATTCTATAAAATAAAATCTCAGTTTTAATTCAAATAACGCAATAGAGAAGGTATCTAATCAAAACAACTTTATCTAGATAATCTCTAGGAAAATAAATGAATTCCTAATAATTCTACAAGTTTATCTTGATCTAATTTATTCAAAATTCAAATCAACCGATAAACAAACAAGAATTATCCGATTCCAATAATTCAACAAGTTTATCTTGAATTAATATATCACAAAATTAATTCAATCGATAAACAGACATGAATTATCTGATTCTTTCATATTTTAACCGATCTGATAAATCTTACATAAGTCACTAATTATTGAAAAAGCATGCCATATCGTTATAGGATATTGTGTCGCGCCCTGAAGTACGGGAGTTGACGTAGCGGGTTAATTAAGATAATTAATGAAAATTGTAATTAATACATAAGTATAAGTATCTGAATTGATTAAGAAAATGTGAAAATTTTAAAACCTTTTTAAATAAACATGTATAATATTTAAACAAATAAAAAAAAATTATCAGAGTAAACGATAGGAAGGAATTAAAGAGATAAAAGAAAACAGAATAAGTCTCACAGACCTATATCTTGTGTACACACATAGTACTAACAATAATATATTACAACTATAGTCCAAGAAAGGAAATTAGAATATTACATGCCTTGATTTTATAATTAAAATAACCTACAGGGTTCTTCTATTATTCCTGTGTCCTGACTATAGATTCTTCTCCTAACCTAAGCTAATATCCACCTAGGGGGGAAAAGGTTTAAAAACAAATAATATGTGAGTGAAAGGCTCAATAGGACTATATTGTTAAAAACATTTATTTCTAAAAGAAATCTTGTTTGGAAAATGGAATTAAATACATAAATGAAATTTAATAAGAATTACTCTTGCCAAAACTGTTTGTTGGTCGACCAGAGAGAATAACATTTTCTTTTTCCTAGGCAAACCATATGTATAACACTACCGTAGTGGCCCAGCTGGGTTTCGGGACCTTCCCCCAAGGTTGCACACTACACGACCCGATCTCTGATATGGTATCATGCCCTTATATTTATTTCTATTATCATTTAAAACCCGTTTACTAGGTATTTTTATTTACATTCATTATAGGGTTCATTATGAAGTTCACTTCAATCCACAGTTTATAAAATAACCGATAAAATTTCTTTTTCAATCAACCGTTTAAAAACATTTTGATAAAAACCCTTTTTAAGGCCAAAATTATTTGAAACTAGGTTACCAAAGAAATACGTAGAAATCCTACCTCAATACTCGTGCCAATGTTCTACATTGTAATCCCGGTCCGCTATACGTTAACTCTGTGGAACCGTAAATGACCTTAAATAGAAACTAGGTCTATCAGTATCTAGTTTAAGATATTCTACATTGCTAAACTATTTTATGGTGTCCTAGTGTGCCATTTGTATTAATAAAATCATTTTATAAAGTTGAGATTTCAATTGGGGTTCAAAACAGTAAAAACGGATGAAAAATGATAAAATTTCATCATGCTCGGTCGGCTTGCCGGTCACCCTAGTTCAGCCGGCCGAACTGTAGGAAGACCAGGTCTAGTTGGCCGAACTTTTTCTAGGTTCGGCCTGCCGGACATATGAATCCAGCCTGCCGAATCCTTGAATCCGGCCTGCCAAACTGGAAAATTCTAGAATTTTCCAAGCACGGGTTCTCGGCCACCCTGTGTCCAAATCTTCATTTTAACCTATTTTTCTCAATTCTCAGGCATGAAAATCAATCATAGATTATAGAAAAACATAATAGGACACTTTTTAAACTCATTTAAACAAGATTCGCACACAAAATCCAAGAATATCCAAAAATAGAGAAAAATGGAGAAAAAAGAAAAAATTTGATTCAAATCTATTTTTCTTCAAACAAAGCTTAGATCCTAGTTGTTCTAAGTTCCTCTAACTTAGATCAAAGGTTTTTTAAGTTCTAATAAGCTTAAATTTTAAAATGGAAGAAAATTTGAAAATTTAAAAAAGTTTTGAAATTTGAAAACTAACCTCGAATCGAAGCTTTGAAAATGGTTTTTATTGGAAAAATAGACAGCAAAATTTTAAAAATTTTATATCAGAGTATTTTTCAAAACACAAGTTTGACATGCTATATGCATAAATTAATCAAATCTTACTAACATTTGATTAACGAAGAACTCCCGCAAAGCATGAAGAGAAGTAACGTTCCAAAAGAGCCTCAACCAACCGGTCTTCTTTGCTATTCTCTATCCACGATCGGAGTAAGTATGGGCTCACACGTGCAGCACTTCCACTAGGTGGCTTTCCTTCCAACCAATCAAGAGAACCCAAAGCTAGTGTTCGTGATTTGTGAACAAGAGCTCTTAGGGAGTTTTCGAATGCTCACCAATAGAGTATCACTCTTAATCTCTCAACTGATCTAAATAACTCTTAAGACTTATTCCCTATTTATAGAGGTTGGATCTAAGGCCAGTCCTTATCATATTAGGTCTCAAATATTTGAATCAAAATTAAGTTCAAATCAATATCTGATAAAATCCGTGTAAAAATGCATGATCTTATCCTTCGCTCACTGGTAGACCAAATAGCATAATTGGCAGGCAGAACTTGCCCATCGACAGGCAGAACGTGCCCATCGGCAGGCCAAACTATCGAATAAAATTCTCAGTGAATCTTTTATTTCCACCTGAGATTCTATAGGATAAAGTCTCTGTTTTAATTCAAATAACCCAATAGATAAGTTATCTAATTAAAACAACTTTATCTAGATAATTTCTAGGAAAATAAATGAATTCCTAATAATTCTACAAGTTTATTTTGATCTAATTTATTCAAAATTAAATCAACCGATAAACAGACAAGAATTATCCGATCCCAATAATTCAACAAGTTTATCTTGAATTAATTTGTCACAAAATTAATTCAATTGATAAACAAACATGAATTATTTGATTCTTTTGAATTTCGACCAATCTAATAAATCTAACATAAGTCACCAATATTGGAAAAGCACGCTGTATCATTACAAGATGTTGTGAGCTAGCAAAAGTGACCAAATGGACCTATATAGTTCAAGCTCTCGATAATTACGAAATCAATATCCCAGATATGCATTTCATAATTTTCAACTCCAACGCTACTCCACAAAAAGCTTGGAGCTGCACTTTCGAACTATATAGAATTATGAAGCAAGTATAGCTAAGCCTCCATGACATATCATAATGTATCGTATCCCCATAGGATTATCCATAATCGGCTTAAGGACAAGTTTTGTCTTACCTTCTCAATTATTTTATCTTACGTTCCATTATCTCACCATCAGAAAACTTACCATCCAAAGACTGTATACCTTTCGGTTACACCTATGTATCCAAATGGTTGAGCACTCCAGTTTTCTAATTACAGGATAACGCATATAAGAGGATATCACTACTCCTATAGAGGAGCTATGGATTCCATATCTATGAATAACAAGTCCACGCTATCAAGAGTCATGCCTCCAACGTACCGGCATGCATACCACTATTAAGATGTGGGTGTCACCCTTTGGTACATCAAAAGACACATGTCAAGACAATGGGCCCACTATTCATCTCAAGATTAAGATACAATACAAATGATTCTCTAAAGTGAATCGATTTGCTAAGACAGAATTATTAATTGAAATCAATTCACTTTATGTCTCAATCCAACACATTGTTACCTATGACAATGTGCTAATGTTTTTATTCATGGAGTCCACCTCCGATGGTCAAGACAAACCATCTCCGAATAGAGATATAGAAAACATAACAATCTTTAGATGACTAAAGCGCCCAACTTTATTCCTTCGATTGCGGATCTTATGATTTAGATCGTCACCTTAAGAATCGTGTCTTCCGCCTAATATGTCCATCATATGCCCAATTCTTAAAGGTTTACGCTGACAGTCTTAGATTATTATTTGCTGAACATACATTCAACAAATATGAATGTAAAGAGGACAAGATTTGGTATATAAACAATAAATAAATTCTTTATTGATAAAAATGTCTTTAAAAACTTATTAAATTTTTACTCCTTGGGGCATACATGCCTAACAATCTCCCACTTGCACTAAGTGAGTAACTATGACAAATCTCGCATCCCAATAGCTTCCACATGCCTCTCGAAGACTCTCCCGGTAAGTGTCTTCATAAATGGATCAGCTAAATTTTCCTCTGACGTGATCTTGCACACCGTGACATGCCCATCCTCAACGAAGTCCTTTATTACATGGTACTTCCGATCAATATGCTTACTCTTCTTGTGAAATCTTGGTTCCTTAGCATTAGCGACCGCCGCACTGTTACACAACATAGTGACACCGCCTTATCCATACCAGGAGCTACCTTAAGATCTCCAAGGAACTTGCGGAGCCACACTGCTTTTTTTGAAGCATCACTAGCTGCCACATACTCGGCCTCCGTCGTTGAATCTGACGTGCAATCTTGCTTGGCACTTCTCTAACTGATGGCATCACCACCCAGAGTAAACACAAAACCTAAAGTTGATTTCCTAGAATCTAGACGGGATTGAAAATCCGAGTCACTATATCCTAGAGGAGTCAAGTCCTCACCTGAATATACAAGCATATACTCTCGAGTCCTTCTCACGTACTTAAAAATATGCTTTACCGCAACCCAATGGTTTGGTCCTGGATCCGCTTGAAATTGACTTACAATCCTGACTGTATAACTAATATGCGATCATGTGCAAAGCATGACATACATGAGACTACCCACTGCCGAAGCATAAGGCACCTTCTTCATGTATTCTCTTTCTTCATAAGACTTTGGAGAGTCTTTCTTAGAAAGAGTAATTCTAGACCTAGATGGTTGCCCACCTTTCTTGGAATCCTACATTGCAAACCTCCTTAGAATTTATTCTATGTAGCCGGCTTGGGACAAAGCTATAATTTTGTTCTTCCTATCACGAAAGATCTGGATATCGAGAACAAAATTAGCCTCTCCCAAGTTTTGCATGTCAAACTGCTTGGTCAACCATAATTTGACCGATGACAATGCCCCAATGTCATTGCCAATTAGTAGAATGTCATCTATATAGAGCAGTAAAAAACCTACATTCTCATCCTTAATGTGTTTGTAAACACATGGCTTATCCACATTTTGTGAGAACCCATAAATCTTAATCACTTGATCAAATCTTATGTTCCAAGAACGAGAAGCCTGCTTAAGTCCATAAATTGACTTTAGCAGCTACAAACCTTACCCTCTTGACTCTTGACCTTGAACCCATCTGGTTGTTCTATATAAATGGACTCATCAAGATAGCCATTTAGAAAAGCCATCTTGACATCCATCTGCCAAATCTCGTAGTCGAGGGCGGTAGCAATGCACAAGAGAATCTGGATGGACTTAAGCTTGGCTATAGGCGAAAAGGTTTCCTCATAATCGATTCCTTCCTTTTGTGTGTAACCCTTAGCTACCATTTGGCCTTAAAGGTTTCGACCTTTCCATCTACTCCTTTTTTCCTCTTGTAGATGCACTTACACCCTATGGGTTTTACCCCTTCAGGAAGATCCACAAGTTCCTAGACTTGATTAGTTTGCAAAGACTTTATCTCTATGTTCATGGCCTCTGTCCAGAGTTTTGAATTAACATCCTCCATAGCCTCTGTATAAGTATAAAGATCCTTTTCATGTTCATCTGGTTTAGCCAAGAAGACCTTCCCATTAAACATATACCTCTCAGGTTGATGCCTGACCCTCCCACTATGCCGAAGCTCCTTAGGTTGTTGTTCTGGTTCGTTTGGTTTTTGACACCGATCAAAATGGTTTTATTCGAAACCTCCTGAGTGATTGGATCACTCCTTAACTCCTCAAGAACCACATTGCTTCGAGGTTTAAAGTCGTCCAGTAACTCTCCTCAAGGAAAGTTGTATTAGTTGAAACCACGACTTTATTTTCCTTTGGGTTATAGAAATAACCCCCTTTAGTCCCATTTAGATATCCTAGAAAAATGCAAACTTCCAAACATGCATTCAACTTATTGGCATCCTTAAACCGGACATGAGCTGGACATCCCCATATGCGAATATGGTTTAAGAATGTCTCCCTATCCATCTATAACTCGTGAGGAGTTTTAGGGACCAATTTTGAAGGCACATTGTTCAAAAGATAACATGCAGTTTGTAGTGCATATCCCCAAAAGGATAAAGGCAATGATGAATAACTCATCATGGACCTGACCATATACAATAAAGTCCTATTCCTTTTCTCTGCTACGCTATTATGTTGTGGAGTGCCCGACGTGGCCAAATGGGATAAAATCCCATTCTCTAATAAGTGTCCCAAGAACTCATCAGAAAGGTATTCTCCACCTCGATAAGATCGAAGTGCCTTTATGGGTCTACTCAATTGCTTTTTCACTTCAGCCTGAAACTCCCTAAACTTGTCAAAAGTTTCACTTTTGTGGTGCATCAAGTACACATACCCATATCTTGAGTAATCGTCAATAAAAGTGACGAAGTACTCATACCCTCCTCGTGCCCGGATGTTTATCGGTCCGCAAACATCACTATGCATAAGTTCTAGAACCCCTTCGGCCCTATTGCCCTTAGACCCGAAGGTCTTTGGGTCATTTTACCCTACAAACAAGATTCACATTGAGGTATAGATTTCACCTTTAGGTAACTTAAAGGTCCATCCTTTACCAGCCTTTGAATCCTATTCAGGTTACTATGACCAAGTCGCTAATGCCAAAGATACGTCTTATTAGAGTGAGAAGTTTTAAGTCTTTTAAGGTTATTATCATTTATCTCAGCATTAAGAAATAAGACCATCTTAGGTTTGATAAAATATAGATTATTTTGCATCCATCCAAAACAGATAAAAGATTTGATTTTACGAATCACCACTTTATCATTAAAAGAAACCAAATAGGAGTCTTTAAATAAACAAGCTACAGAAATTAAATTCCTTTTAAATTTAGAAACATAAAAACAATCTCACAAAATTAAATTCCTATAATTATCAAAGTAAAGATGGACGTCTCCCACTGCTTCTGCCAAGACCAAGGATCCATCGCCCATCCGATGCGTGAAGTCTTTAAGTAGTAGACTTCTCGTTTCTTTGAACCTCTATAGAGAAACACAAACATGATTAGTTGCACTGGAATCTATGACCCAAATATCACTGGTTTTCTTAACCAAACAAGTTTCTAAATATAGAAGATCGTACCTACCTCCTTTGGAAAGGAAGTCCTTGCAATGCTTCTTGACGTGCCCGACCTTCCCACAGAAGAAGCACTTAAGCTTCTTCAGGTTCTTCTTCTTCTTCTTCTTGCTCTTGGTGGTAGCAGGAATAGAAAACTTCCTATTCTTGGCCCGTTGCTTCTTTCCACTCCTAGAGTTGAGATTGGAAGCAAAAGCAGCTACCATGTTGGCCTCTCCACTAGAAGGAGACTCCCTGATTAGCAGTTAGAACTCCTGCAACTGTTTCATTAATTACGTCAAGGTCATATCCCGTCTATTGCTTAAATTAAATGTAGCTCTAAACGAAATAAATTCCTTTGATAGAGTCTCAAAGACCATAGTCATCTGAGTTTCAGCATCGATGTCGGCTCCATTGGTTTGAGCCTCAGTGCTGTAACCTATGACCAACATCATGTGCTCCTTTACAGATGTTCCTGGTCTCTGCTTATAGTTAAGAAGTTTCCAAAGCACCCCTTGCCGCTTTGTTATGGCCTGGCCACCAAACATGTCTTCAAGATTATCCAAGATCTGCTTCGCAATCTCATAATCCTGATGTTGAGCCTGCAGCACGTTGTTCATGCTAGCCATAACATAGTAGCGGGCCTGATCATTAGCATCTTTCCAGTGATCGTAGGCTTGGAATTGCTCATTACTTGAGTCTTCCGTAGGCTCGGGAGGACAAGGGGTTGTCAGTACATATTTCAGTTTCTCAAAGGATAGGACGATATCCAAGTTTCATTTCCAATCATTATAATTCTCTCCAGTTCATAGGTTTTTGTCAAGTATCGAAGATAGAGCGTTTTTAGGCATTTTTAATCTACAATAAAGAATCATATACCAAACATAAGCAAACATATCATAATAATTTAGTAAGATAACACAATCATGTAATGACATACAAATGTGTTTATGTGTCAAAACCTTGAAAATATCACAACCTTACAATGATAATTCCCAACTCTGAATTCAACAAGCTCCTAGGAGAGTCATGCCAAATTCAATCAGGAACACGGATCCCCCCTGATTAATATATACCATCCAGGATCCGTATGATCCAGTATATATTAATAATTGTTTCTTTGGCCATTAATTCTATTAACAGAGCTCCTAGGGGAGGTTAATTATAAAATTAGCGTGAGTGTATAACCATCGTTTTAATATTTTATCCATGATTTACAATCACCACTTGGGGATGTGCAACCATAAATCATTCTAAAATACCTTATCCTTTCATAGATCCAATCTGGTACATGATAGAAATCCCTTCCTAGAGGTCGGGCCTACCATGTTCTTCCTATAGACCAATAACGGGGGCCGTAGGTTCTCTCTTCGAAAACCTTCTCCCACTCAATCTTTTGAAATCAATGTTTTATTTTAAGAAGACATACATGAATAATTTTAATATGAGCGGCACTCCCTATTCTATATGACATGTTATCAATATACATGGCAAATCATATTATAATGCAGACAAGAAAAGCAATTAAGCAAAGCTACAAGCAAAATAATAAATAATGGTAATATTATGGTTCCACCTTAGAGAATAGAAAACAAAGATTACAAGAAAATAATTGAGACATATTATCGATTCTTCATCCTTGAATCTCCAAGCAGTATCCTTCTTTACGTAATGCCTATTTTCAAGTCTTCAATCCCTTATGAATCGAATACTTTATATTTCCAGTCATATCCAAATTTAATGTCTCTCAGAATTGTCCCAAAAATAAAATTAAAACTGCATTGAAAAACTACACCTTTTTTGGAACAATTTTCAGCTCTCTGTCAGCAAGCTGATCTGAGTGATCAGCTTGTCGGCCATGACCCATTGGCCTGCCGATGCACGACAGTTCGGCCTACCACCAGAGCTACCTGATTTTTGCCCCGCTGTTGGCCTGTTGAACCTCACATCTGGCCTGTCGATCTGCGACCATCTGCCTATCGAACTGGTGGGTTTGGCATGCCGACCGATCAGAAATCTCCCATTCCAGAAAATACAATTTTTAATGCAATTCATCAATTTTATTTTCAACAATTCAAAAACATAAAATTAGAGACTCAAGAAATAAATGAAAGCGCCATCATCAATCTTCTAGATTTGCCTTCTCCGAATGACTATTTAATTACAAAATTCTTACAAATTTAAAAATAAATAATAATTCCTAAACGGAGATGTAGTCTGCCATCTAATTACTTGAAAACTTAGACACACATTCTAACCTCTAAAGAACCATAACCGGTATTAATTAATTAATTAATTAATAATTAAATAACCATTTAATTAACCATAATTAATTAATGAACATTCACCATATAATCCATGACAACATAAAATTATATAGAAACCTAGTGTAGTAACTCTCTATAAAATTAAATTCAAGCATAGGAGAGATTAAGATCCCAAAATTTATACATACAGTATGATCACAAACTCATAAGTTTATGTAAAAACCATGGCTCTAAAACCAATTGTTGGAAAAATAGTACACAGCAGAATTTTAAAAATTTTATGTCAAAGTATTTTTTAAAACACAAGTTTGACATACTATATGCATAAATTAAAGAGATCTTACTAACCTTTGATTACCGAAGAATCCCCGCAAAGCGTAAAGAGAAGTAATGTTCCACAAGAGCCTCAACCAACTGGTCTTCTTTGCTATTCTCTATCCACGATCGGAGTAAGTGTGGGCTGACACGTGCAGCTCTTCCATTAGGTGACTCTCCTTCCAACCAATTGAGAGAACCCAAAGCTAGTGTTCGTGATTTGTGAACAAGAGCTCTCAAGGAGTTTTCAGATGCTCACCAATAGAGTATCACTCTTAATCTCTCAATTAATCTAAATAACTTTTAAGACTTATTCCCTATTTATAGAGGTTGGGTCTAGGGTCAGTCCTTATCAGAATAGGTCTCAAAAATTCGAATCAAAATCAAGTTTGGATCAATGTCTGATAAAATCTGCATAAAAATACGTGATCTTATCCTACGCTCATCGGTAGGCTGAACTACATAATCGGCAGGCCGAACTTGCCCATCGGCAGGCTGTACTGTCGAATAAAAATCTCAACGAATCTTTTATTTTTCACCTAAGATTCTGTAGGATAAAGTTCAGTTTTAATTCAAATAACCCAATAGATAAGTTATCTGATTAAAATAACTTTATCTATACAATCCCTAGGAAAATAAATGAATTCTTAATAATTTTACAAGTTTATCTTGATCTAATTTATTCAAAATTAAATCAACCAATAAACATATAAGAATTATCCGATCCTAATAATTCAACAAGTTTATCTTGAATTAATTTATCACAAAATTAATTTAACCGATAAACAAACATGAATTATTTGAATCTTCCAAGTTTCAACCAATCTAATAAATCTGACATAAGTCACCAATTATTGAAAAAGCATGCCGTACCGTTATAGGATGTTGTGAACTAGCAAAGGGGGCCAAATGGACCTATATAGTTTAAGCTCCCGATAATTACGAAACCAATATCTTAGATATACATTTCATAATTATCAACTCCAACGCTACTCAACTAAAAAGCTTGGAGCTGCACTCTCGAACTACATAGAATTATTAAGCCCGTATAGCTAAGTCACCATGACATATCATAATGTATCGTATCCCCATAAGATTATCCATAACCGGCTTAAGGACAAGTTCTGCCTTACCTTGCTGATTATTTTTATCTTACGTTCCATTATCTCTCCATCAAAAAACTTACCATCCAAAGACAGGATACCATTTGGTTACACCTATGTATCCAAATGGTTGAGCGGTCCAGTTTTCCAATTACAAGATAACGTATATAAGAGGATATCACTACTCCTAAAGAGGAGCGATGGATTCCATATCTATGAATAACGAGTCCACACTATCAAGAGTCATGCCTCCAAATACCGTCATGCATACCACTATTAAGATGTGGGTGTCACCTTTTGGTACATCGAAAGACACAAGTCAAGACAACGGACCCACTATTCATCTCAGGATTAAGATGTAATACAAATGATTGTCTAAAGTGAATTTATTTGCTAAGACAGAATTATTAATCCAAATCAATTTATTTTATGTCTCGATCCAACACATCGTCACCTATGATAATGTGCCAAAGTTTCTATTCATGAAGTCCACCTCTGATCGTCAAGACAAACCATCTCTCAATTGGGATATCGGCAACATAACAATCTTTACTTGAATAAAGCGCAATTGTTGTAAAAACCATGGCTTTGATACCAATTGTTGAAAAAATGGTACACAACAGAATTTTAAAAATTTTATATCAAAGTATTTTCTAAAACACAAGTTTAACATGCTATATGCATAAATTAACTAGATCTTACTAACCTTTGATTATCGAACAACCCCCCGCAAAGCGTAAAGAGAAGGAGTGTTCCAGAAGAGCCTTAACCAACTGGTCTTCTTTGCTATTCTATATCCATGATCGGAGTAAGTGTGGGCTCACACGTGCAGCTCTTCCACTAGGTGACTCTCCTTCCAACCAATTGAGAGAACCCAAAGCTAGTGTTTGTGATTTATGAGCAAGAGCTCTCAGGGAGTTTTCAAATGCTCACCAATAGAGTATCTGTCACGCCCTAGAGTACGGGAGGTGACGTGACAGATTATTTAAATTAATTAAAAGAGAACTTAATTAAAATCCAGAGTTTAAGGGGTTGAATTAAGTATAAAAGGTGGGATTC
The DNA here is from genome assembly GCA_025403435.1 of Artocarpus heterophyllus. Taxonomy (NCBI): domain Eukaryota; kingdom Viridiplantae; phylum Streptophyta; class Magnoliopsida; order Rosales; family Moraceae; genus Artocarpus; species Artocarpus heterophyllus. The sequence continues at coordinate 22,760,091 of CM046342.1, forward strand.
ATTAAAACACTTTGTAAAGAGTTCATATACATTAGACAATTTAAAACATTAAGCGAATAAATATTAAAATAATAAAGCTGCGAGTATGGGTTCCACAGACCCATAACTTGTGCACACACATGGTTCTGACAATATCATAAATACAATCACAGTCCAGATACAAATAAAGTTAAAATCTTACATGCCTTAATTAAATGATACAAAATATAAATTAATCCTCCTATTGCTCATGAGTTCGGTCTGAAGAATCCTCTCCAAACCTAAATGGGAAACCACCTAGAGGGGGAAAATTTAAAACAAATAAAACGTGAGCAAAAGGCTCAGTAGGACTATGTTTTATAAAATAATTTAATTCAAAGAAACAGGTAATTATTCAGGAGCTATTTAATAGAAACCTTAAATGAATAAATGAATAAATAAATAAATATGAGTAAAACCGTTCTTACCCAAAACAGTTTACTCGCACAACCAGTAACATCATTTTCTTTCCTAGGCAAACCATAATAACATCACCACCGTAGTGGCCCAGCTGGGTTTCAGGACCTGCCCCCAAGGTCGATCGCTACACGACCCGATCTCTGATATGGCATCATGCCTATATGTTTATTATTATCATCATTCAAAACCCAATTACCGAGTGTTGTTCTTTACATTCATTATGAAATTCATTTCAGTTCACGGTATATTAAAATACAACCGATGAATTCATTTTCAAATAACCGTTGAAAACATTTTAATAGAAATCCTTTTCAAAGCCAAATCATTTTGAAACTAGGCTACCAAGGAAATGGGGTAGAAGACCTACCTCAATACTCGTGCCGGTGCCCCACACCGTAATCCCGGTCCGCTATACGTTAGCTCCGCAGAACCACAAACGATCCTAGATGCAAACTAAGTCGATCAATATCTAGTTCGAGACATTCTATGTTACTAAACCATTTCATGATGTCCTAGTGTGCCATTTGTATCTTTAAAATCATTCCATAAGGTTGGAATTTAAATCAGGGTTCAAAACAGTGAAAACGGGTAAAAATCACAAAATTTTCTATGCCTCGGTCGGCCTGCCGGACTCCCTGCTTCGGCAGGCCAAACTGTACAGTTCGGCCTGCCGGAAGTCAGGTCCGGTCGGCTGGTCATTTCCACAGGTTCGGCCTACCGGACAGAAGAACACCGGCCTACCGATCCCTATTCTGGCCTGCCGAACACGCAGTTCGGCCTGCAATACTGGAAAAACCCAGAAATCCCAGCCACGGGTTTCTTGATCCCCAAAATTCAAATCTTGATTCTAACCTGTTTTTCTCAAATCTCAGGCATAGAAAATAATCATAGTTGATAGAAAAACATACTAGAACATGTTTGGACTCATTTAAACAAGATTTAAACTCAAAAATCTCAAAAATCCAAAAATGAGAAAATAGGGAGAAAAATGAAAAATCTTGAATTCAATCTGTTTTTCTTCAATCTAAGCTTAGATTCTAGTTGTTCTAAGTCCATTTAACTTAAATCCAAGGTTTTCTAATCTTAAACAAACCTAGATTTCAAAAATGCACAAAATTGAAAATTTTGGAAAAAGTTTAGAAATTTCAAAACTAACCTCGAATCGAAGCTTCAATCCGCGTTCTCGGTTGCTAAATCACGTCCCCGAGCTTCCTCCTTGCTAACCCGAAGCTTGGATTCGAATTTGATTTCAAAATTTTGAGAGAAATTTTGAGAGAGAGGAGAGGAAAGAGAGAGAGTCACGGGAGAGAGGAGAGAGAGTGAGAGCTGAGAGAGTGAAGAGAGAGAGGGAGAGAAAGGGAATAAATAGAGAAAAACGGTGGGCGATTTTACTGTACGAAAACCATGGGCCGCCCACGGTTTTGTAAAACAGAGTATTTTTAACATTTTACAAATTGTTGTGTTTTAAAACTTAAAACATCATTTTAAAACAATAAGAAATCATTTGGATTCAACAAATTAACAAAATAACCAAAAATTCAAAATCCAACCCATTAATCAATTTAATGTTGAAACCTTAATTATGGCACACTAATTCATCATTTATATTACATTAACATTAAATAAATTTCAGGGCGTTACAGTATCACTCTTAATCTCTCAATTGATCTAAATAACTCTTAAGGCTTATTCCCAATTTATAGAGGCTGGGTCTAGGGTCAGTCCTATCAAATTAGGTCTTAAAAATTCAAATCAGAATCAAATTCGGATCAATATCTAATAAAATTTGTGTAAAACGCGTGATCTTATCCTTTGCACATCGGCAGGCCAATCTACCTAATTGGCAGGCTGATATGCCTAATCAGTAGGTCGAACTTGTGGATCGACACGCCGAAATGCTGAAAAAAATCTCAGCGAGTCTTTTATTTTTCGCCCGAGATTCTATACGATAAAGTCTCAATTTTAATTCAAATAACCCAATGGAGAAGTTATCTAATTAAAACAACTTTATCTAGATATTCTCTAGGAAAATAAATGAATTCCTGATAATTCTACAAGTTTGTCTTGATTTAAATTATTCAAAATTAAATCGATAAACAGACAAGAATTATCTGATCCCAATAATTCAACAAGTTTATCTTGAATTAATTTTATCACAAAATTAATTCAAGCGATAAACAGACATGAATTATTTGATTCTTTTGAATTTCAACCAATCTAAAATCTGACATAAGTCACCAATTGATGGAAAAGCACGCCGTATCGTTATAGGATTTTGTGAGCTAGCAAAGGGGACCAAATGGACCTATATAGTTCAAGCTCCCGATAATTACGAAACCCAATTTCCTAGATATATATTTCATAATTATCAACTCCATCGCTACTCCACTAAAAACTTGGAGCTACACTCTCGAAGTACATAGAATTACGAAGCCCGTAAGCTAAATCTCCATGACATATCATAGTGTATCGTATCCCCATAGGATTATCCATAATTGGCTTAAGGATAAGTTTTTTCTTACCTTTCTGATTATTTTTATCTTACGTTCCATTATCTCACCATCGAAAAACTTACCATCCAAAGACAGTATACCATTCGGTTACACCTATGTCTCTAAGTGGTTGAGCGCTCTAGTTTTTCAATTACAAGGTAATGCATATAAGATGATATCACTACTCCTAAAGAGGAGCTATGGATTCCATATCTATGAATAACAGGTCTACGCTATCAAGAGTTCTGCCTCCAATGTACCGGCATGCATACCACTATTAAGATATAGGTGTCACCCTTTGGTACATTAAAAGACACAAGTCAAGACAACCGGCCCACTATTTTTCTCAGGATTAAGATATAATACAAATGATTGTCTAAAATGAATCGATTTACCGAGACAGAATTTTTGATCCAAATCAATTCACTTTATGTCCCGATCCAACACATCATCACCTATGACAACGTGCCAATGTTTCTATTCATGAAGTCTGCCTCTGATGGTCAAGACAAACCATCTCCCAATAGGGATATAGATAACATAACAATCTTTAGGTGAATAAAGCGCCCAACTTTATTCCCTCGATTGTGGATCTTATTTAGACCATCACCTTAAGAATCGTGTCGTTCGCATAATTTGTCCATCATATGCCCAATTCTTAAAGGTTTAGACTGACAGTCTCAGACTTTTGTTTGCTTAACATATATTCAACAAATATGAATGTAAAGAGGACAAGATTTGGTATATAAACAATGAATAAATTCTTTATTGATAAAAATATCTCCAAAAACTTATTACATTTTTACTCCTTAGGGCATATCAATGTATGTTAGCCTACAATGCCAAACTTGGAGTTCTTTTTCGAGCTATTGTATATGTCCTAAAGCTCTTTTAGAGCTTTCATACCTGATCATCTCTCTAGAGGTCTTTGAATCATCTTGTGTCGTAGTTTTAAAAAAATAGTGAATCATTCACCAGCATTGCTATATGTAAAAATAGTGAATCTCACACCGTGCCATCAACATCACCTTTATAAGGAAAGACTATCTTTGTCCCCTTTACCTCTAAAGGAAATAGGTCCAATCAGAATGAGATGTTGACCCAATATGACCAACAAGATAAAGAAATAAATAAACAACTAAAAATTGAATGCAAAAATAAGGCAAAACCTAATCTCAAAGTTAACACCCCATTACTTACCTTAAAAATATGGCAAAACCTAATCACAAGGTTACCATGTTCTTTTTTGCCTTAACTTGAGCGTATAAGCTCAAGATCATGCTTTTTACAACTCGTGGTACATTCAGAGTAAGTGAGCTATAACATAGAGAGCCAATGCAAGTGCTTATGCCAATGAATTAAGAATGTAACATATATGCATGTCATGCTCACACAATAAACACTTAAATAACTCTAAGCTTTGAGTGGAGTAGCGCTAGAGTTGATAATTATGAAACAGATATTTGGGATATCGAGTTTTATAATTATCGAGAGCATGAATTGTATAGGTCCATCAGGTCCCCTTTGCTAGCTCATAATAAATCCTATAATGATGCGGAGTATTTTTTCAATAAATTGATGACTTATGTTAAATTATCAGATTGGCTAAAATTTGATAGGATCAGATAATTCATGTCTGTTTATCAGTTGAACTAATTTTGTGAAAAAAATTAATTTAAGATAAACTTATTGAATTATCAGGAATATTTATTTTCCTAGAGATTTTCCTAGAGATTATCTAGATATGGTTGTTTTCTCAATTGGTTGGACGAAGAGTCACCGAGGAAGAGCTGTACGTTGTGCACCCACACGCACTCTGATTGTAGGTAGAGAATAGCAAAGAAGACTAGTTGGTTAAGGCTCTTCTAGAAGCCTTTCTCTACACAAATTGCAGGAGCTCTTCAGTAAACGAGGTTAGTAAGATCTGGTTAATTTATGCATATAGCATGTCAAACTTGCGTTTTAAAAATTACTCTAATTAAAAATTTTAAAATTTTTGTTGCATACTATTTTTTCAATAATTGGTATTAGAACCATAGTTTTTACGTAAATTTATAAGTTTGTGATTATGCTATATGTATAGATTATGTGATCTTGATATCTCTTATGCTTGTATTTAATTTTTAGAGAGTTGGCACTCTAGGGTTGCTATATATTTATGTTGTCATGGAATTATATGGTGAATATTTATTAATCAATTATGATTAATTAAATTATTATTTTATTATTAATTAATTAATTTATGCTGGTTATAGTTCCTTAGAGGTCCGAAAAACTTTGCAAAAACTATTTTTTAAAAAAATGTGATTTTTACTCGGTCAACATGGGGTTTGGTAGGCCAATGGTCGTAGATCGGTAGGTCGAACCTTTGGGATCAGTAGGCCGTCCCTGGGGCAGAATTCTGACGACTCTAGTGGTAGGTCGAACTTTCAGGTTCAGTAGGTCGAAAGGTTATGACCGGTAGGCCGATTGCATAGAATGGCATGTCGGCAGAGAGCTTTAGATTTTCAAAAAAGGTGAGTTTTTCGTTGTAGTTTTGATTTTATTTTTAAGACAATTCTAAGAAACATTAAATTTGGATGTGACCGAAAATATGGGGTATTCGATTCATGCAGGATTGAAGACTTGAAGATGGATAATTTATGAAGAAGGATATAATTTGAAGATTCAAGGATGAAGAATCTGTAATATATTTTGATTTATCTATTGTAATCTTTGATTTCTTTTCTTTAGGGTGGAACCATAATATTACAGCTATTTAATATTATTTTGCTTATAGCTTTGCATGATTGCTTTGCTTGTCTACATTATAATATGATTTACTATGTTTGTTGATAACATGCCATATAGAATAGGGAGTGCTGCTCATTAAAAATTGTTCATGCATGTCTCTTGAAATAAAATCTTGATTTCAAAAGATTGAGTGGAAGAAGGTTTTCGAGAAGGGGACCTACGGCCTCCATCGTTGGTCCATAGGTAACACATGGTGGTTTCGACCCCTAAGAAGGGACTTCATCAAGTACCACATTAGATCTCTAAGAGGATAAGGTATTTTAGCATCATTTATCATTACACACCACTAGGTGGTGATTCTAAACAATGGATAAAATATTGAAACGATTGTTATACACTCATATTGATTTTATTATTAACCTCCCCTAGGAGCTCTGTTAATAAAATTGATGGCCAAAGAAACAATTATTAATATATGCTAGATTATACGGGTCTTGGATGACATATATTAACCAAGAGGGGATTTGTGTTCCTAATTGAGTTTGGCAAGTCTTCCCTAGGCAGCATGTTAAGCTTTGAGTTCGAAATTATTGTCATAAGGTTGTAATATTTTCAAGGTTTTGGCACGTAATGTTGGAAAAAGAGTGCGCAGCGGGAATTTTAAAAATTTTATATCAGAGTATTTTTCAAAACACAAGTTTGACATGCTATATGCATAAACTAAACAGATCTTACTAACCTTTGTATGCCAAAGAACCCTCGCAAAACATGAAGAGAAGTAACGTTCTAGAAGAGCCTCAACTAACTGGTCTTCTTTGCTATTCTCTATCCACGACTGAAGTGAGTGTGGGCTCACACATACAGCTCTTCCACCAGGTGACTCTCCTTCCAACCAATTGAGAGAACGCAAAGCTAGTGTTCGTGATTTGTGAACAAAAGCTCTTAGGGAGTTTTTTAGATTCTCACCAATAGAGTATCACTCTTAATCTCTCAATTGGTCTGAGTAACTCGTAAGACTTGCTCCCTCTATATAGAGGTTGCGCCTAGGGTCAGTCCTTATCAGATTAAGTCTCAAAAACTCGAAACAGAATCAAGTTTGGATCAATATCAGATAAGATTTGCGTGGATACGAGTAATCTTATCCTTCACTCGCCGATAGGCCGAACAAGCCCCATCGACAGGCCAAATACAAGGATCGACAAGCCAAACTGCAAATATAAAATCTTCGCGAATCTTTTATTTTCCACCCTAGAATCTATGGGATAAAGTCTCAGTTTTAATTCAAATAACCCAATAGAGAAGTTATCTGATCAAAACATCTTTATCTAGATAATCTCAAAGAAAACAAATGAATTTCCAATAATTCTACAAGTTTATCTTGATCTAATTTATCCAAATTAAATCATCCAATAAACAGACAAGAATTATCCGATCCCGATAATTCAACAAGTTTATCTCGAATTAATTTTATCACAAAATTAATTTAACCGATAAATAGACATGAATTATTTGATTCTTCCAAATTCAACCAATCTGATAAATTCGACATAAGTTACCAATTATTGGAAAAGCATGCCATATCATTATAGGATGTTGTGAGCTAGCAAAGGGGACCAAATGGACCTATATAGTTCAAGCTCCCAATAATTATGAAACCCAATATCCTAGATATACATTTCATAATTATCAACTCCAACGCTACTCCACTAAAAGCTTGGAGCTGCACTCTCGAACTAAATAGAATTACGAAGCCTGTACAACTAAGTCTCCATGACATATCATAGTGCATTGTATCCCCATATGATAATCCATAATCGGCTTAAGGACAAGTTATATCTAACCTTCCCGATTATTTTTATCTTATGTTTCATTATCTCACCATCGAAAAACTTACTATCCAAAGATAGTATACCATTCGGTTACACCTATGTATCCAAATGGTTGAGCGTTCTTGTTTTTCAATTACAGGATAACGTATATAAGAGAATATCATTACTCCTTAAGAGGAGCTATGGATTCCATACCTATGAATAACAAGCCTACGCTATCAATAATCATGCCTCCAACGTACTAGCATGCATACCACTATTAAGATGTGGGTGTCACCCTTTGGTACATCAAAAGACACAAGTCAAGACAACGGGCCCACTATTCATCTTAGGATTAAGATACAATACAAATGATTGTCTAAAGTGAATCGATTTACCGAGACAGAATTATTAATCTAAATCAATTCACTTTATATCCCTATCTAACACATTGTCACCTATGAGAACGTGCCAATGTTTCTATCCACGGAGTCCACCTCCAATAGTCAAGACAAACTATCTCCCAAAAGCGATATAGACAACATGACAATATTTGCATGAATAAAGCACCTAACTTTATTCCCTCGATTGCGGATCTTATGTTTTAGACCATCACCTTAAGAATCATGTCTTCCACATAATCTGTCCATCATATGCCCAATTCTTAAAGGTTTAGACCGACAGTCTCAGACTATTGTTTGCTTAACATACATTCAACAAATATGAACATAAAGAGGACAAGATTTGGTATATAAACAATGAATAAATTCTTTATTGATAAAAATATCTCCAAAAACTTATTACATTTTTACTCTTTAGGGCATACATGTCTAACAATCTCCCACTTGCAGTAAGTGAGTAAATATGACAAATCTCGCATCCCCATAGCTTCCACATGCCTCTCAAAGACTCTCCTATTAAGTGTCTTCGTAAATGGTTTAGCTAAATTATCCTCTAACACGATCTTGCACGCCGTGACATGCCCGCCCTCGACAAAGTCCTTTATCACATAATACTTTCGATCAATATGCTTACTCTTCTTGTGAAATCTTGGTTCCTTAGCATTAGCTACCACCGCACTATTATCACAGTACAGTAATATCGTTTTATCCATACCAAGAACTACCTCAAGATTCCCAAGGAACTTTCGAAGCCACACTGCTTCTTTCGAAGCATCACTAGCTGCCACATACTCAGCCTCCATCGTTGAATCTGAAGTGTAATCTTGCTTAGCACTTCTCCAACTGATGGTACCGCCGTCCAGAGTAAACACAAAACCCAAAGTTGATTTCCTAGTATCTAGATAAGATTGAAAATCCGAGTCAGTATATCCTAGAGGAGTTAAGTCCTCACCCGAATATACAAACATATACCCTCGAGTCCTTCTCAGGTACTTGAAAATATGCTTTACCGCAACCCAATGGTTTGGTCCTAGATCCGCCTGAAATCGACTTACAATCTCAGCTGCATAACTAATATCCGGTCATGTGCAAAGCATGGCATGCATGAGACTACCCACTGCCGAAGCCTAAGGCACCTTCTTCATGTATTCTCTTTCTTCATAAGACTTTGGAGAGTCTTTTTTAGAAAGAGTTATTCCAGACCTAGATGGCTACCTACCTTTCTTGGAATCCTGCATTGCAAACCTCCTGAGAATTTTATCTATGTAGCCGGTTTGGGACAAAGCTATCATTTTGTTCTTCCTATCCCGAAAGATCTAGATACTGAGAACAAAATTAGCCTCACCCAAGTCCTTCATGTCAAACTGCTTGGTCAACCATAATTTGACTGATGACAATGGCCTAATGTCATTGCCAATTAGCAGAATGTCATCTATATAGAGCAGTAGAAAAACCACCTTCCCATCCTTTATGTGTTTGTAAACACATGGTTCATCCACATTTTGTGAGAACCCATAAGTCTTGATCACCTGATCAAAACTTATGTTCCAAGAACGAGAAGCCTGCTTAAGTCCATAAATTGACTTTAGCAGCTTACAAAACTTACCCTCTTGAGCCGTGACCTTAAACCCGTCTGGTTGTTACATATAAATGGACTCATCAAGACAGCTTTTCAGAAAAGCCGTCTTGACATCCATCTGCCAAATCTCGTAGTCGAGAGTGGCAGCTATGGACAAGAGAATCCGGATGGACTTAAGCATGGCTACAAGTGAAAAGGTTTCCTCATAATCGATTCCTTCCTCTTGCGTATAACCCTTAGCTACTAGTCTAGCCTTAAAGGTTTCGACCTTTCCATCCACTCCTCTTTTCCTCTTGTAGATCCACTTACACCCTATGGGTTTTACCCCTTTGGGAAGTTCCGCAAGCTCCCAGACCTGATTAGTCTCCATAGACTTCATCTCACTGTTCATGGCCTCTGTCCAGAGTTTTGAATCAACATCCTGCATAGCTTTTGCGTAAGTATAAGGATCCCTGTCATGTTCATCCGGTTCAGCCAAGAAGACCTCCCCATTGAACATATCCTCTCAGGTTGACGCCCGATCCTCCCACTACGTCGAAGCCCCTTAGGTTGTTGTTCAGGCTCATTTGGTTTTTCTACACTAATCGGAACGGTTTCGTAATTCAGCATGCTCCTAGGGGAGTCATGCCAAATTTAATCAGGAACATGGATCCCCTCCTGATTAATATATGTCATCCAGGACCCGTATGATCCAGCATATATTAATAATCGTTTCTTTGGCCATTAATTTTATTAACAGAGCTCCTAGGGGAGGTCAATAATAAAATTAACGTGAGTGTATAACCATCGTTTCAATATTTTATCCATGATTTATAATCACTACCTAGGGTGTGCAACCATAAATCAAGCTAAAATACCTTATCCTCTTAGAGATCCAATCTGGTACATGATAGAAATCCCTTCCTAGGGGTCAGGACCACCATGTTCTGCCTATGGACCAACGATGGAGGCCTTAGGTCCTCTCTTCGAAACCTTCTCCCACTCAATCTTTTGAAATCAAGGTTTTATTTTAAAAATATGCATGAACAATTTTAATATGAGCGGCACACCCTATTCTATATGACATGTTATCAATATATATGGCAAATCATATTATAATGCAAACAAGCAAAGCAATTAAGCAAAGCTACAAGCAAAATAATAAATAACTGTAATATTATGGCTCCACCCTAGAGAATAGAAAACTAAGATTACAAGAGAATAATCGAGACGAGACATATAATCAATTCTTCATCCTTGAATCTTCAAGCTGTATCCTTCTTCATATAATACCCATCTTCAAGTCTTCAATCCTGTATGAATCGAATACTTCATATTTCTGGTCATATCCAAATTTAATGTTTCTCAGAATTGTCTCAAAAATAAAATTAAAACTGCATTGAAAAAACTGCACCTTTTTTAGAAATTTTCCAGCTCTTGGTCGGTAGGCCGATCTAGGTGATCGGCCTGCCTGTCATGCTCCATCGGCCTGCTGACATTTGAAAGTTTGGCCTGCCGAACTGGAAGTTTGGCCTGTCGCTAGAGCCTCCTGATTTCTACCCCATGATGGCTTGCTGAACCTCACGTCCGGCCTGCCAATCTATTACCATCGGCCTGCCGAACTGTGATGTTCGACGTGCCGACTGAGCAGAAATCTCCTATTCCAGAAAATACAATTTTTAATACAATTTATCAAATTATTTTTAACAATTCACAAACATAAAATTAAATACTTAGGAAATACTTGGGAGAGCCATCATCCATCTTCTAGATCCGTCTTCTCTGAATGATTATTTAATTACAAAATTCTTACAAATTTAAAATTAAACAATAATTCCTAGACAGAGATGATAGTCCACCATCTAATTGCATGAAAAACCTAGATACACATTCTAACCTTTAAGGAACCATAACTGGCATAAATTAATTAATTAATTAATAATTAAATAATGATTTAATCAACCATAATTAATTAATAAACATTCACTGCATAATCCATGACAACATAAAATTATATAGAAACCTAGAGTACTAACTCTCTATAAAATTAAATTCAAGCATAGGAGAGATTAAGATCATAAAATTTATACATATAACATGATCACAAACTCGTAAATTTATGTAAAAACCATGGCTTTGATACCAATTATTGGAAAAAGAGTGCGCAACGGGAATTTTAAAAATTTTATATCAAAGTATTTTTCAAAACACAAGTTTGACATGCTATATGCATAAATTAAATAGATCTTACTAACCTTTGTATGCCGAAGAACCCTCGCAAAACGTGAAGAGAAGTAACGTTCCAGAAGAGCTTCAACCAACTAGTCTTCTTTGCTATTCTCTATCAACTAGACTGAGTAACTCTTAAGACTTACTCCCTTTATATAGAGGTTAGGCCTAGGGTCAGTTCTTATCAAATTGGGTCTCAAAAACACGAAACAGAATCAAGTTTGGATCAATATCTGATAAGATCTACGTGGAAACACGTAATCTTATCATTCGCTCGTCGGTAGGCCAAACAGCCTGATCGACGGGCCGAACAGGCCCCATCGATAGGCCAAACTGCCGATGAAAAATCTCCGCAAATCTTTTATTTTCCACCTGAGAATCTATGGGATAAAGTCATAGTTTTAATTCAAATAACCCAATAGAGAAGTTATCTAATCAAAACAACTTTATCTAGATAATCTCAAAGAAAATAAATGAATTCCCAATAATTCTACAAGTTTATCTTGATCTAATTTATCTAAAATTAAATCATTCGATAAACAAGCAAGAATTATTCGATCCCAATAATTCAACAAGTTTATCTTAAATTAATTTTATCACAAAATTAATTCAACCGATAAACAGACATGAATTATTTGATTCTTTCAAATTCTAACCAATCTGATAAATCCGACATAAGTTACCAATTATTGAAAAAGCACGCCATATCATTACAGGATGTTGTGAGCTAGCAAAGGGGACCAAATGGACCTATATAGTTCAAGCTCCTGATAATTACGAAACCTAATATCCCAGATATACATTTTATAATTATCAACTCCAACGCTACTCCGCTAAAAGCTTGGAGCTGCACTCTCGAACTATATAGAATTACGAAGCCCGTATAGATAAGTCTCCATGACATATCATAGTGCATCGTATCCCTATATGATAATCCATAATCGACTTAAGGACAAGTTATATCTTACCATCCCTATTATTTTTATCTTACGTTCCATTATCTCACCATCAAAAAACTTACTATCCAAAGACAGTATACCATTCGGTTACACCTATGTATCCAAATGGTTGAGCGCTCCAGTTTTTTAATTACAGGATAATGCATATAAGAGGATATCATTACTTCTGAAGAGGAGCTATGGATTCCATATCTATGAATAACAAGTCTATGCTATCAAGAATCATGCCTCTAACGTACGGGCATGCATACTACTATTAAGATGTGGGTGTCACCCTTTGGTACATCAAAAGACACAAGTTAAGACAACGGGCCCACTATTCATCTCAGGATTAAGATACAATACAAATGATTGTCTAAAGTGAATTAATTTGCTAAGACATAATTATTAATACAAATCAATTCACTTTATGTCCCGATCCAACACATCGTCACCTATGACAAGGTGCCAATGTTTCTATTCACGGAGTACACCTCCAATGGTCAAGACAAACTATCTCCCAAAAGGGATATAGACAACATAACAATCTTTGCATGAATAAAGCACCCAACTTTATTCCCTCGATTGTGGATCTTATGTTTTAGACCGTCACCTTAAGAATCGTGTCTTTCGCATAATTTGTCCATCATATGCCCAATTCTTAAAGGTTTAGACCGACAGTCTCAGACTATTGTTTGCTTAACATACATTCAACAAATATGAACGTAAAGAGGACAAGATTTGGTATATAAACAATGAATAAATTCTTTATTGATAAAAATGTCTCCAAAAACTTATTACATTTTTACTCCTTAGGGCATACATGTCTAACACATAATACATTGTAGTTTTATATAATTGTGTTATCTTACTAAATTATTATGGTATGTTTGCTTATGTTTGGTATATGATTCTTTATTGCAGATTAAAAATGTATAAAAACGCTTTATCATTGATACTTGACAAAAATCAATTAACCAGTAAGAATTTTAATGATTGGAAACAGAACCTGAATATCGTCCTATCCTTTGAGAAATTGAAATTTATGCTTATAAGTCTGTGTCCTCCTAAGCCTACGGGAGATTGCTGGAAGGATGCTAACGATCAGGCCTGCTGTTTTATTATGGCCAGCATGAATAACGTGCTGCAGGCTCAACATGAAGATTATGAGACTGCAAAGCAGATCTTAGATAATCTTGATGACATGTTTGGAAGCCAAGCCCTAAAAAAGTGGCAAGGGGCTCTTTGAAAACTTTTGATCTACAAACAAAGGCCGGGGGCGTTTGTGAAAGAGCATATGATGTTAGTCATAAGTTACTTCATTGAGGCTTAAACCAATGGAGCTGACATTGATGTTGATACATAGATGACTATGGTCTTTGAGACTTTGTCTAAGGAGTTTATTCCATTTAGATTTTCATTTAATTTGAGCAATAGATAGGATATGACCTTGATTGAGTTGATGAAGCAGTTACAGGAGTTCAAAAATCTGATCAGGGAAACTCCTATTGGTGGTCAGGCCAACTTGGCAGCTTCCTTTGGTTCCAATCCCAATCCTGGGAAAGGAAAGAAGCAATGGGCCAAGAACGGGAAGTCTTCTATTCTTGCAAATGGTAAGAATAAGAAAAAGAAAAAAAAAAAGAACCCGAAGAAGCTCACATGCTTTTTTCTACAAAAAGGTCGAGCACATTAAGAAGAATTGTAAGGACTTCCTTTCCTAAGGAGGTAGGCGTGATATTCTAGTTATTGAAACTTGTTTGGTTGATAAATCCAATGACACTTGGGTCATAGATTCCAGAGCAACTAATCATGTTTGTGTTTCTTTATAGACAAGAAGTATGTTTTTTATAGACTTCACGCTTCAGATGGGCGATGGATCCTTGGTGTTGGCTAAAGTAGTGGGAGACGTCCATCTATATTTTGATAATTTTATGAATTTATTTGTATGAGATTGTTTTTATGTTTTTAAACTTAAAAGGAATTTAATTTCTATAGCTTGTTTATTTAAATACTCTTATGTAGATTTTTTTCATAATAAAATGGTGATTTGTAAAAACAAATCTTTTATCTATGATGGATGGATGTAAAATAATCTATATTTTATCAATCCTAAGATGGACTTACTGCAAAACACTGAGGTTAATGATAATAACTCTAAAAGACTTAAAACTTCACACTCTAATAAGATATATCTTTGGCATTTGCAACTAAGTCATATTAACCTGAATAAGATTCCAAGGTTGGTAAGGGATGGACCTTAAAGTCACTTCAAGGTGGAATCTATACCACAATGTGAATCTTGTTTGGAGGGTAAAATAACCAAAAGACCTTTGGGTCTAAGGGCAATAGGGCCGAAGGGGTTCTAGAACCTGTGCATAGTGATGTTTGCAGGCCTATGAACATCTGGGCATGAGGATAGTATGAGTACTTTGTCACTTTTATTGACGATTACTCAAGGTATGGGTATGTGTACCTAATGTACTACAAAAACAAAACTTATGACAAGTTTAGGGAGTTTCAGGCTAAAGTGGAAAAGCAATTGGGTAGACCCATAAAGGCACTTCGATTAGATCGAGGTGGTAAATACGTTTCTGATGAGTTCTTGGGACACTATTAGAGATTGGGATTCTATCCCATTTGATTGCACTAAGCACTTTGCAGCAAAATGGCGTAGTTGAGAGAACGAATAGGACTTTGTTGGACATAGTCAGGTCCATGATGAGTTATTCATCATTGCCTTTTATCCTTTTGGGGATATGCACTACAAACTGCATGTTATCTTTTGAACAATGTACCTTCAAAATCGGTTCCTAAAACTCTTCATAAGTTATGGACAAGGAAATATACATCCTTAAACCATATTTGCATATGAAGATGTCTGGCTCATGTCCTATTTAAGGAAGTGAATAAGATTGAAGCACATTTGGAAGTTTGTGTATTAGTAGGATATCCAAAAGGAACTAAAAGGGGTTATTTCTATAACCCAAAGAAAAATAAAGTCGTGATTTCAACTAATGCAACATTTCTTAAGGAAAGTTACATGGACAACTTAAGGCTCAAAGTAAAGTAGTGCTCAAGGAGTTGGCGAGTGATTCGATTACTCCAAGGGTTCCGAATGAAACCGTTCGATCAGTGTAGAAAAACCAATCAAACA
Organism: Artocarpus heterophyllus; assembly: GCA_025403435.1. Lineage (NCBI taxonomy): Eukaryota > Viridiplantae > Streptophyta > Magnoliopsida > Rosales > Moraceae > Artocarpus > Artocarpus heterophyllus. Next base: position 22,775,842 of record CM046342.1, read on the forward strand.
ACAACCTAAAAGGCTTCGGTATAGTGGGAGGATTGGATGTCAACCCGTGAGGCATATGTTCAATAATGAAGCCTTTTTGGCTAAACCAGTTGAACATGATAGGGATCTTTACACTTACGAAGAGGCTATGGAAGATGTTGATTCAAAACTTGAACAGAGGCCATGAACATAGAGATGAAGACTACAGAGACTAATTAGGTCTGGGAACTTGTGGATCTTCCTGAAGGGGTAAAACTCATAGGGTGTAAATGGATCTATAAGAGAAAGAGAGGAGAAGATGAAAAAGTCAAAACCTATAAGGCCAGACTAGTAGCTAAAGGATACATGCAAAAGGAAGGAATTGATTAGAGGAAACCTTTTCACCTGTAGCCATGCTTAAGTCCATCTATATTCTCTTGTCCATAATTGCCGCTCTCGACTACGAGATTTGGCAGATGGATGTCAAGATGGCTTTTCTAGATAGCTATCTTGATGAGTCCATTTATATGTATAGCCAAATGGGTTCAAGGTTAAGGGTCAAGAGGGTAAGATTTGTAAGCTGCTAAAGTCAATTTACGGACTTAAGTAGTCTTCTTGTTCTTGGAACATAATATTTTATCAAGTGATCAAGACTTATGGGGTTCACACAAAATGTGGACGAACCATGTGTTTACAAACACATTAAGGATGGGAATGTGGTTTTTCTACTACTCTATATAGATGATATTCTACTAATTGGCAATGACGTTAGGGCATTGTCATCGGTCAAATTATGGTTGACCAAGCATTTAACATGAAGGAGTTGGGTGAGGCTAATTTTGTTCTCGGTATTCAGATCTTTAGGGATAGGAAGAACATAATGATAGCTTTGTCCCAAGTGGGCTACATAGATAAAATTCTCACAAGGTTTGTAATACAGGATTCCAAGAAAGGTGGGCAACCATCTAGGTCTAGAATTACTCTTTCCAAGAAAGGCTCACCAAAGTCTGATGAAGAAAAAGAATCCATGAAGAAGGTGCCTTATGCTTCGGCAATGGGTAGTCTCATGTATGCCATGCTTTAGACACGACCGAATATCAGTTATGCGGTTAGGATAGGGAGTCGATTTTAGTCGGATCCAGAACCGAACCATTGGGTTGCGGTCAAGCATATTTTCAAGCACCTGAAAAGGACTCGAGGGTATATGCTTGTATATTCGGGTAATGATTTAAAACCTCTAGGATATATTGATTCAGATTTTCAATCTTGTCTAGATTCAAGGAGAAGTCAATTTACGGACTTAAGTAGTCTTCTTGTTCTTGGAACATAATATTTTATCAAGTGATCAAGACTTATGGGGTTCGCACAAAATGTGGACGAACCATGTGTTTACAAACACATTAAGGATGGGAATGTGGTTTTTCTACTACTCTATATAGATGATATTCTCCTAATTGGCAATGACGTTAGGGCATTGTCATCGGTCAAATTATGGTTGACCAAGCATTTATCATGAAGGAGTTGGGTGAGGCTAATTTTGTTCTCAGTATTCAGATCTTTAGGGATAGGAAGAACATAATGATAGCTTTGTCCCAAGTGGGCTACATAGATAAAATTCTCACAAGGTTTGTAATACAGGATTCCAAGAAAGGTGGGCAACCATCTAGGTCTAGAATTACTCTTTCCAAGAAAGGCTCACCAAAGTCTGATGAAGAAAAAGAATCCATGAAGAAGGTGCCTTATGCTTCGGTAATGGGTAGTCTCATGTATGCCATGCTTTACACACGACCGAATATCAGTTATGCGGTTAGGATAGGGAGTCGATTTTAGTCGGATCCAGGACCGAACCATTGGGTTGCGGTCAAGCATATTTTCAAGCACCTGAAAAGGACTCGAGGGTATATGCTTGTATATTCGGGTAATGATTTAAAAGCTCTAGGATATACTGATTCAGATTTTCAATCTTGTCTAGATTCGAGGAGATTGAGTTTTGGTTTTGTGTTTACTTTGAGCAGTGGTGCCATTGTTTGGAGAAGTGTCAAGCAAGATTGCACTTCAGATTCAACGATGGAGGCTAAGTATGTGGTAGCTAGTGATGCTTCGAAAGAAGCAGTATGGCTCCGCAAGTTCTGATCTTGGGGTAATGTATGGATAAGTCGATATCGCTATATTTTGATAATACTGCAGCGATAACTAATGCTAAGGAGCCAATATTTCACAAGAAGAGTAAGCATATTGATCAAAAGTATTATGTGATAAAGGACTTCGCACAGGGCAGGCATGTTGCTCTATGCAAAATCGTATCCGAGGACAATTTAGCTAATCTATTCATGAAGACACTAACTATGAGAGTTTTCGAGAGGCATGTGAAAGCTATAGGGATTCAGGATTTGTCATATTTACTCACTTAGTGCAAGTGGGAGATTGTTATACATGTATGCCCTAAGGAGTAAAAATGAAATATGTTTTTAGAGATATTTTTTATCAATAGAGAGTTTATTTATTATTCATATACCAAATTGTTGTCCTCTTTACGTTCATATTTGTTAGATGTATGATAAGCAAACAAAAGTCTAAGGCTATCGGTCTATGCCTTTAAAATTAAGCATATGATGGACAGATTATGCAGAAAACATGATTCCAAAGATGACAGTCTAAATCATAAGATCTACAATTGAGGGAATTAAGTTGGGTGTTTTATTCATGCAAAGATTATTATGTTGTCTATATCTTTAACGGGAGATGATTTATCTTGGACATCGGAAGTGGACTCCGCGAATAGAAATATTGGTACACTGTCATAGGTGACGATGTATTGGATCGGGACATAAAGTGTAATTGATTTAAATTAATAATTCTCTTTCGATAAATCAATTCACTTTAGACAATCATTTGTGTTGTTTCTTAATCCTGAACTGAATAGTGGGCTCGTTATCTTGACTTATGTCTTTTGATGTACCGAAAAGTGACATCAACAATTTATGTTAGTACGTATGCTAGTATATTAGAGACATGACTCTTGATAACATAGACTTGTTATTCTTAGATACAGAATTCATAGCTCCTCTTTAGGAGTCGATGATATCCTTTTTTATGCATTATCTTATAATTGAAAAACTGGAGTGCTCAACCATTTGGATACATAGGTGTAACTGAATAATATACAATCTTTAGACAATAATTTTTTCGATGGTGAGATAATGGAACATGTGAGAAAAATAATTAGGAAGATAAGACAGAATTTATCTTTAAGCCGATTATGGATATCTTATGGGGATACGATACATTATGATATGTTATGGATACTTAGCTATTTGGGCTTCATAATTTTATATAGTTCAAGATTGCAGCTCTAAGCTTTTAATGGAGTAGCGTTAGAGTTGATAATTATAAAACAAATATCTGGGATATCGGATTTTATAATTATCGAGAGCTTGAACTATATAAGTCTATCAAGTCCCCTTTGCTAGATCATAATAAATCCTGTAATGATATGGTATGTTTTTCTAATAAATTAGTGACTTATGTTAAATTATCAAGTTGGCAAAAATTCGATAGGATCAAATAATTCATGTGTGTTTATCGGTTGAATTAATTTTGTGAAAAAATTAATTCAAGATAAACTTGTTGAATTATTGGTTATATTTATTTTCCTAAAGATTATTTAGATATGGTTTTTTTGATTAAATAACTTCTCTATTGGGTTATTTGAATTAAAACTAAGGCTTTATCCTAAGAATCTTGGGTGGGAAATAAATATTCGCAGGGATCATTTATCGTAAGTTCGGCAGGCCCATCTTCCAGTTCAGCCTACCAATGGAGTAAGTTCAGCAGGCCGATCTTCTAGTTCGGCCTGCCAACTAAAACATAATTTGATCACATGTTTTCAAGCATTTTTACCAGATATTGATCTAGATTCAATTTTTTTAGGCTTTTTCTGATAAGGACCAACCTAGTGACGGCCTCTATAAATAGGGAGTGAGTTTTCTATGTTATTTAGATCAGTTGAGGTATTAAGAGTCACACTCTAGTCTGTTAGTCTCTAAAACTCCCTGATAGCTATTGTTCACAAATCACAAACCTTAGTTTTGGGTTTTCTCAATTGGTTAGACGGAGAGTCACCGGGGAAGAGCTATACGTTTTACACCCACACGCACTTTGATCGTGGAGCTCTTTAGTAAACGAGGTTAGTAAGATCTAGTTAATTTATACATATAGTGTGACAAACTTGTATTTTGAAAAATACTCTGATTAAAAATTTTAAAATTTTTGTTGTGTACTATTTTTCCAACAAATCCATCTCAATAAGGCCTCAAAATTCGAATCTGGATCAACTTCTAATGTAAAAATGTGCCTAAAAAGTGTATGTAGATTATCGTAGGTTCAGCAGGCCAAACTAGGAGATCGGTCTATAGAGCTTACTATATCGGCAGGCTAAACTAACGCATTGACTTGCCAAACTTGTGATAATTTGATCCATAAGAATATCTTATTTTCCACCTAAGATTCTTAGATAGAGCCTTTGTTTTAATTCAAATAACCCAATGAAAAATTTTTTGATTAAAACAGTCATATCTAGATAATCTCATAGAAAATAAAATATTATCTAAATAATTTAATATGTTTATCATGGATCAATTTACAAAATTAATTCAACCGATAAGCTATTCAATCGATAAACTAACATGAATTATTAAATCTGGTCTTATCGAATTTCAGTCAATCTAATAATTTAACATAAGTCACCAATATGTAGGAAAAACATGCCATATCGTTATAAGATTTATTATGAGCTAGCAAAGGGGACTCGATGGACATATATAGTTTAAGCTCCTATAAGTATAAAATACAATATCCTAGATATATATTTTATAATTATAGACTCTAACGCTACTCTACTAAAAGCTTAGAGCTGCATTCTCGAACCATATAAAATTACGAAGCTTCAATAAGCTAACCGTCTATGACATATCATAATGTGTGTCATATCCTCATAGGATATTCATAATCGACTTGAGGATAAATTCTGTTTTATCTTTCTGATTATTTTTATCTTACATTCCATTATCACACTATTAGAATCCTTCCTATCTATAGATAGTATACCATTCGGTTACACATATGTATCCAAATAGTTGAGTGCTCCAGTGTTCCAATTACAGGATAACGCATATAAGAGAATATCATTAACTTTACAAAAAAAGCTATGGATTCCATATCTATGAACAACAAGTCTACGCAATCAAGAGTCATGTCTCTAATGTACTGGTATGTGTATCATCATAAAGTCAAGATGTCATTCTTGGTACATGGACATAAGTCAAGATAACAGGCCCATTAGTCATTTTAGGATTAAGACACAACATATATGATTGTCTAAAGCAAATTGATTTGCACAAACAGAATTATTAACGAAATCAATTCAACTTTTATGTCTCTAATCCAATACATCATCACATGTAACAATGCACCAGTGTTTCTACCCATGGAGTCCTACTTCGATGACAAAGACAAGCCATCTCCCATTAAAGATGTAGACAACATAAAAATCTTAGTATGAAGAAAGCACCCAACTTTATTCCTTCGATTGCAGATGTTATGATTTAGACTATCACCTTTAAGATTCATGTCTTCCGCATAATTTATTCATCATATGCACGATTTTTAAAGGTTTAGACCGATAATCTCATATTTTTGTTTACTTATCATATATTCAAAAGATATTAATATAAAGAGGACAACATTTGGTATATGAATAATAAATAAATTCTTTATTGATAAATTGTCTATAAAAACATATTACAAAATTTTACTCCTTAGGGTATTATGTCTAACATGAAGGTCATAGCTAGCCAAAGAGGCAACCATGGCTTGAGAATAAGAAGAACATTAGACCACAGAATGGTATAAGACCAGCTAATACCCAGAGTTAAGAGTGTCAAGGACTTACTTTCATGCTTAGGCTGACCATGAACGTGTGCTACTCAAGAGGCCCCATCCTCTATAGCTCTACCCATTCATTCTCCCTGTAGTTCACGCGAAGAGTTTTTATTACCGAGCTCATCCAAAGGGGATAGCAAGAAATTGCATCTGCCAAGTCCTCGAGGAGCTTGGGAAAGATTAATAAACCATAATTATTTAATTAATAAATAATTAAATAATAATTTAATCAACCATAATTAATTAATAAACATTTACCATATAATTCTATGACAACATATAAATATATAGAAACCCTAGAGTGCTAACTCTCTAAAAAATTAAATTCAAGCATAGGAGAGATCAAGATCACATAATTTATATATATAGCATGATCATATAAATTTATGTAAAAACCATGGTTGCGATACCAATTGTTGGAAAAATAGTATGTAGCAGAAACTAAAAATTTTTTTATATGAAAAAAATTTTCCAAAACACAAGTTTAACATACTATATGCATAAATTAACCTGATCTTACTAACTTTGTATGCTGAAGAGCTCCTGCAATTAATGAAGAAAAGGGCGTTCTAGAAGAGTCTCAACCAATTAGTCTTCTTTGCTATTCTCTATCCACGATCAGAGTGCGTGTGGCACACATCGTATAGCTTTTTCCCAGTGACTCTCCTTCCAACTAATTGATAAAACCCAAAACTAAGATTCCTGATTTGTGAACAATAGCTCTTTAGGAGAGTTTCAAAGACTCACAGAATAGAGTGCTCACTCTTGATCTCTCAACTGATCTAAATAATTGTGAAGTCTCACTCCTATTTATGGAGGCTGGACCGAGGGTTTAGTTCTTATCAAATAAGGCCTAAAAAATTAGAATCTAGATTAATATCTAATAAAATCGCGTAAAAATGCATGATCAGATTAGCATTCGATCGACAGGTCGAACTGACAGATCGGCTTGTCGAATTTACTCTATTGACAGGCCAAAGTTGAAGATCGGCCTACCAAACTTACGATAAATTATCCTTGCGAATCTTTTATTTTTTCACTCATGATTCTTTGGATAAAGCCTCAGTTTTAAGTCAAAAAACCCAATAGAGAAGTTATATGATGAAAACAACCATATCTAGATAATCTCTAGGAAAATAAATATTCTGGATAATTCAACTAGTTTATCTTGAGTTAATTTACATAAAATGAATTCAATCGATAAACAGATATGAATTATCTAATCCTATCAGATTTCAGGCAATCTAATAATTTAACATAAGTAACTAATTTATTAGAAAAGCACACTGTATCGTTATATGATTTATTATGAGCTAGCAAAGGAGACTTGATGGACCTATATAGTTCAAGCTCCCGATAATTATGAAACCCAATATCCCAGATATATATTTCATAATTATCAACTCTAACACTATTCTTCTAAATGCTTAGAGCTGCACTCTTGAACTATATAAAATTACGAAGCCCGAATAGCTAAGTATCCATGACATATCATAATGTATTATATCTACATAGGATTATTCATAATTGGCTTAAGGACAAATTCTGTCTTACCTTCCTGATTATTTTTCTCTTACGTTCCATTATTTTACCATCAGAATAATTACCATCGAAAGATAGTATACCATTCGCTTACACCTATGTATCCAAATGGTTGAGCGCTTCAGTTTTCCAATTATAAGATAACGCATATAAGAGGATATCATCGACTCCTAAAGAGGAGCTATGGTTTCAGTATCTATGACTAACAAGTCTATGCTATCAAGTGTCATATCTTCAACATACCAGTATGCGTACCATCATAAAATATAGATGTCACCCTTTGGTACATCAAAAGACGAAGTAAAGACAACGGACTCATTATTCATCTCAGGATTAAGATACAATACATATGATTGTTCAAAGTGAATTCATGTGCCGAGATAGAATTATTAATTCAAATCAATTACACTTTATGTCTTGATCCAACACATTGTCACCTATGATAAAGCACCAATGTTTCTATTCACGGAATCCACCTCCGATGGCCAAGACAAACCATCTCCAAATCCTTGAATGAATAAAGCACCCAACATTATTCTCTCGATTGTAGATCTTATAATTTAGACCGTCATCTTTAGAATCATGTCTTCCGTATAATCTGTCCATCATATGCTTGATTCTAAAGGCTTAGACCTACAGTCTCAGACTTTTGTTTGCTTATCATATATCCAACAAATATGAACGTAAATTGGACAACAATTTGGTATATGAATAATAAATAAACTCTTTATTGATAAAAATATCTCTAAAAACATATTACATTTTTATTCCTAAGGCATACATGCCTAACAAGAAGAACAATTGTCAATCAACCAAATAGATGCCTTCTGATAAGTGCTTAATTTCATATATTTCTGTATCATTTTCCTTATATTTTCTCTATTAGTTTCTTGGTTTTCTAGTGTTTTATTTGTCTTTTTATGTTTTGTAGTTATTTTGGATGCTAAGGAATATTTTGACGTAAAAAACCATGATTTGGATGAGTTTTGAGCACCACAACTTGAAAAACAAAATAATGCAATACAAGGGACCAAAGGTTGGGTGCTCTAGCACTACTTTTTAGGCACCTCAGTGCCATAAGGTAGCAAGTTGGCTCCCCAATGCCACTTCATTGGTGCCCCAGTGCCAAGCAGCTAGGAATCTATAACAGCAAAGAAAATGCATAACCTGGCACCCTTTTTCGCTCCCATGCACTTGTTGATCGATATTAACCCAATTTTTGGTCCAAAAAGGCTCCAAATTTTTTTGTTTTCATCCTTACTTTGCAAATTTATAAATACATTATTAGAGCACAATAAAGCAACCCTTTTCATCAATTTTTATTAGTTTAGGAGAGGAGAGATGAGAGGAAAGCTCAGGTGGTGGCTCAAAGAAAATCATTTTCTTAGAATACTCTTCAATGCCATAATTTTTCTTCTTCTTATTCTTTCTTTCTTTCTTTTCTCTTTCTATGTTTTTGGTTTAGTTTTTATTTTTTGTTGAGGGTCAAAACCTTAGACATGGCTTGATAATTGATTTTCAAAATTATTTTTCAATTCCAATTGAGATCATTTATGTCCTTCTATAATTATTGTTCATAATTATTTTTTTTTGGTTTTATTTAGTTTGTGCAACTAAATAGGTATTGATGATTATCTATTGTTGAACTAGAATGCTTGATCCATGATTTTCTTTTTTTTCTTTTTTTTTTCTAATCATTAGTAGCAAATTGTGGTCATTAATTACATGTGTAACATAACCTAGTTTAAATGAATCAAGCTTGTGTGTTTGTTCCTTAGATCAACCCATCTTTCTTATATTATCCGTTGAGTTGAATTTAGAGAGGATTTTCTAGGTTAATTATTGGAAAGAAATTTAATAAAGAGCTTGTTTTATTAAACGACACAAAAAGAAAAGATTAGGATAATAGAGCTTGTTGTTCTTTATAGTTAGTAGTTTTAATAGAGAATTGGAATAATTTATGATTAATTTTATAGTTGTTGTTTCATGATGAAGAATGATCCTCTGAGCAATTTTATTATCATTACTTGTAATCTTTTTTTTCTTGTGTTTTCATTAATTTAATAATTTAGTGAATAAACAAAACCCACCAATTTTGTGTTTAGCGTTAGTGTGTTTTCGGTTGTTGAGTTGATAACTAATTAATTAGAATCAATCCTTTATGAGAATGACCCTTGCTCGTCACTATACTCAATAACAACTATATTCTTAATGAGGTTTAATTTGGTACTCCCTCTAGAACTTATCACCCCAAATTGGCGATGCAAAAGAAGGGAAAACTCCTCAATGAAATGCTTATAATGTCACCCTTCATATAGATAAAGGATTCCTTTTAGCCATGAAAGAAGCTCTACCTCCTAGTAATCAGGGTGCTGACCTTCAGATAGGTACTAAAGTAGAAGAATCCAGGTTGTTTGGGTATAGTTTTTGACATGTACATATATTATAACTCTCTTTTAGTGACTTTTAGATAGATCTTCCATAGCAAGTAGGTATAAGATCCTCTAGTTGTTAGGATAGAGCTGGGGTGAGACAATCTCAAGAACATTGAAGATTTTCTTATGGAAGGCGGGAAGGAAGGAATACACCATAGGAAAGGGTGTTGGTGTAAACAACAAAATAGTCATTTCTAAAGGGTCGGTAGCACAATCGTCAAGCCTCGAGATGAGGTAGCTGAGCTCAAATACGAAGCGACTCATCCTTTTTTTTTGGAAATGATCCTGTGACGAGCCTTGGAATGAATAAAGGCCGCCACTAGCTCAACCTCCTCAACAAATTCGTCAACTAAAGTCACAAGGTGCAAACTCATAATCTTTGGATTTTCTCAGGGTGTGCCCATCTCATCTTAGTTATCAATGGTAATACCCTACTTATCAATGGTAATACCCCTGATAAGATCATCCATCATCTTTGTATCATTAACCTTGAGATCCAATTCATGTACATACTCGATGATTTCATAATGAATGTCCTTAGGCTCTGCTACAATTGCCTTGACAAGCCTCAATCAACGTCGGGCCCTTAGCTGAGCCTTCTCCAGAATGTGTTATTTGGCTCTAGTGACTATGACCCAACCTAAAGATCGATTATGGGGGTTGGCTCAAACACACTAATGGCCCTGCTAGCTTCTCGACCACTATTTTTACCAGACGACATGATGAATCGAACAACACAGAAACCACAAGAAAATTCTTGAGTTCTAATAGCTGAGAAGTCTCTATGATCATATCCTAAACTTAAGGTTTATCCGAATAAATACCTTTGAACTCAATGACCAATTCATCCTATAGTTATCTAGATGGTATAAACCCAGAATGGAAACTCACCAAAACACACTAAAAAATAATAAAAAGCATAAGAAAAAGCCCAAAGAACTTCGATTATATTCTAAGCATGCATTCAACAGACATGGAGCATGCATAAAGTAAGATTCATGTACATCTATAGCCAAAAAAAAAAGGGGGGGGTGGCACATAAGAAAACTCATGATTTGCTTGTCAAAACAAAAAGATCCTCTAGAATTTGGTTTGAGAATTCCACTAAGTGATCTCAGTAGGTTACTTTATGCAATTCAGAGCCTATAATTGTGAAGATTCAGAGAAAATGTAATCTGGCAAGATTTTGGCAAAACAATTTGAAAAAGAGAAAGTCAAAAATGCAAAATGGAAGAAACCTAGGGTATTTATAATCAGATATCTCTTCGGATATCAACCATATGATCCACGAGGGACACGATCTAATGACCATAGTTAAGGTTTTAATCCAACGGTCGAGATTTGGTTGGGAATTGAAAAATCAACAACTTAGATGCATTTCCCTAACACGATGCAACAGATGACATCTACGATGTGACAACTTCAACAATTGAGACGACTCTCGAACTCTGTACTAATGATGGCATTGTTAGAGTAATCATTCCTTCTCTGCTAAAAGTTTGACCTACTTTTGATCAGTTGGGAAGCTCAAGGCACTTCGCCTACCAACCAAGTAAGCACCCTAAGTTAGGGGCAAATGTTGTCTGGTCATCTGGAAGGTGCAAGTCTACTACTGAGCCTAGGAAGGCTCGAAAATGATCTCGGCGCATTCTGCCTTAGTGAATATAAGCAAGTGCGTTCCTAGGTAATAACCAACGGGGGCATATTAGGAAACCATGTACAATTATTAAAATCTAGGATCTCAAAGATAGCGATAAGTATGAGATGTTATCAAAATCTAGAAGGTTCCAAATTCGAGGCAGAGAAAAAGTTAGCCAAAAGGCCTTAACATGATCTATGAATCACTTAAATAACAGATTATCTTTGTGATATTTAAATTCAAATTGTACTTAAAGGATCGGGTAACTATCGACATAATAACCTATAAATAGAGGGCAGCCCCTTAAGGCATCCTCAAGTCTAATTCTTGGAACAAGCCCTAGCATTAGCTTTGCAATCAGTTTTCTCATAGTGAAACATCCCTAACCCCAAGAAAACCTAGTGGACATAGCCTTTAATGGAGGTAAGCCATCATGAAAAATCTTGCGTTTTCTTATTGATTTTCCTTGCTATTTATTCTTTTCCTTGCAAGACATCAAATACAATGAGGAATTCGAGAGAGATTATTTATTGATGAGTTTTGACCATCAACATTCATTATTAAGAAAATATTTTTTTTAACTTTAACAACATTAATGTTTTTTATTTAAAAAAAATCTTTCCCATTGCTCTACATGAGAGTTGAACGACAGACGACTTACTTTAAAGAAAGAGCATATGGCAGGGGCGATAACAAAGCGCTTGAGAATGGGGTGGGAGGAGGGGAGCGATGGCGACGACAGAGGCTTGCCAAAAATGGGTTGCATGTGGGGCTTCCCAATGTTGAAGATAGGTTCCGATCGATGCTTTCGATGATGGGTCACATACGCTAGGTTACGTGGAGCCCGAATATGTGGTTAGATTATTTTGTGATCAATGGATAAAAAATCAAGTCAATATTTGGTACAAAACATGGGATTGAGATAAATAGTCACAATCTTAATCCTAATTCTAATCCCATATATCAAACAAGCTTTGAATATGTTTAGGAATATTTTATTTATTCACACTAGAGAATTATAGAGATAAGGAAAGACACCATATAGACTCATACAATTAAAGCTCTGATACTTGTTATTAATTCATCACAAAAATTTACATTTTTTGTTCCAAAACGAGTTATTAATCAGTAATTTTGAGTTCTATTTCGTAAAAAGAATTTTGGGATAAAATTCTAACAGTAAAAAAACTTGGGAACATAAGCCATCCAGCCGCCATCAAATTTCTCTCTTAAAAAAAGGGAAATGATGAATTGGGGAAATTATGCCTAAACGGGAGAGAAATCTCTTCAAAGATATATTCTGCAAACGGAAGAATCTGCGTGAATATGAGGTAAAGTGCTTCTCGACCGACTGACCCGTAACATAGGACTGGGGGTTCTAGGTGTGTGTAACAACACACAAAATTCTTCCAATCAACAGATAAATGAAAAATCTTTTAAAAAAGAAAATTAAAACACAACACATAAAAAGAGTAATACTCCGCAAGCGTATCAGTGCGATTGACAAGTTGTAAAAGAGACGAAAAGAAAAACCCCAAAAAGCCAAAGAAAGAAAGAAAGAAAGAAGGTAAAAGAAAAAGAAAATTAAAAATATATTTCCTTTCCGCTTTCTAAAATGGAATATTTTGCGTTTGGATTCTGAACACCACCTTCAAACGTCAAAACCCTCGCTCTCTCTCCTCTGATTTTCCTTCTCTCTCGGGAATTTTACAATATTTTCTCTCTCGTATAGAGCTCCCTTCAGTCTCATATTTGCACGATTTTTTGTGCGTATATATATATATATATTATATATATTTCTCTCTCGGACCCAAAATCTTCTTCTGTTTTCTCCAATACTTATCTGTTGGGGGTTTCGAAATTGGCGGGAACCAAACGGCGAATTCGGCAATTCCGATTGGTGAATTCCGCTTAGGATTTCCACAATTCGGTGCTGAAATATTTGAATTTGAGGAAATTTGTGATTGATTTTAATGGCGAATCCGTCTGGGAACCATCAGGAACCGAGCCATCCTTCCTCTTCCTTCAACGGAGGGAACCCAGCGAACGGCAACTCGGCCGCGCCGGCTTCGGCTTCCGAGAGTTCCGGCTCCGCCATGGCCATGAAGCACAACCCCGGCATCTCCATGGATTGGACTGCGGATGAACAGGCGATTCTTGAAGAAGGGCTTTCAAAGTAAGCATTTTAGCTAATCTTTTCTTTCCAATTCTTTGAAATTCTGATTCTATTGTGTTCTTTTGATATGGTTTTGAATGATTTACTCTGTTTGTTTTGTTTCTTTTGGCTGAACTTAGGTTTTTTTTTTTTTTTTGTCGAAATTTTGTATTGTTTTTTGCTTAGTTAGAGAAACTAAATTTCGGTTGAAACCATAATTTTTGAAACCATAATTTGGAAGGACACTATTTAATAAATGTTTTATTATGAATTTTAAGAGCTGCTCAGTGAATTCTAAATAAAGTAACATTTCTAAAAAGTAAAAACTGCAAACAGATTACTCTGAGAAAAAAATGATAATTAAGGCTTCTAATTAAGCTAGACTTCTTAAATAATTAAGAAATTAAGAATCAAATAACCGGACTTTCTGCCTACATCTTCGATGGTGAAGAGTTAACAATGCTGAAAGTTTAATAGTTCAATTGGTAATTAAAAGCTTGCCCTAAAGACTTAATATGCCCTCATCATGGATGGCGAAGAATATATAGACATTTTGGTAGTCCGAAATTTAAAGGGTGACTAAGAATTTGCAATTTAAAGATTTGTGGAATTATAGATTTATAAGCACTACTTGGTGGTTATTTGTTTTCTTCTGTCATTTTATATATCTCACAACAGATTTCTGTTAGTCAAATTATAACTTGTTGGATACAATTTTGAGAAATTTGTTTACTTCTTGTCTTTACTCCATTTTAAAAAACGAACGCAGAATTCTTGTTTATTACATTGACGTGAGAGTTACTTTTGCTTGGTGTAGTCTTCTGCCACGTTGATTGTCAGCGTAATGCTTATGTGTATTTAAAATTTTACGTCAAGGGCAAAGGTAGGAGTCATCTTTTGTTATTTAGATGGTTCATAAATGTGCTTTAGTGCTCTTTCTAGTTGGGGCCTGTTGGTTTTAATGCACACAGCTATTGAAGTGGCTTCAAATTAGTAGGCTTTGTTGGAAGAGTATTGGGGTTTGTGGAAGACGTAAATTTTGTCTATTTTTTTATTTGGTTCCAAATGCTGCTCGAGTGTACCAAGTGTAGTATACTGGTGGCGGTCAAAGCCACTTTTGTAAGAGACTGTTTGGCTGATTGGTTCAGCCAACCTGAGTGCAGTGATCAATTCAAATTTGTGTTGGGTATCAGAAGAGAGGACCCTAATCCGGATTTCACACCTGTTCAAACCGGCCAAAATTCCCAATCTGGAATTCGGAATATTTGGCCAATCTGAACCCTTTCGCAACTTCTCTATTTTGGATTTTTCACTTCTCACTCATTTTCTCTGAAATTCACGTTTTTAACACATCCAATCATACATTCGAATTTTTTTACTTATTAAGATTTCACCTACTTTGAAAATTTAGATGTTCGGAGAATTTAATAGAAAAAAAAGGAGGGTGTCTTGGATGCTCTTTAATTGGATTCTATTATTTTCCAGTTTCAATATTATGTAGAATCCGAAGCATATTGTTGGGTGCAGTTTTAGAGTCTCAGCTTATATCAAGAGTGACTATTTTATGCAAAATTATTGGAAGGATAGGATTGTCTGAAGCCTCATAGGTCCTTGCTATATATAAGTTTATAGGGGAATTATGGGGGAAAGGTGGGAAAGCTTCCGTGATTAACTCATTGACTTTGTGTCTTAAAGTAATATTATTTATATTATTTATAGGCATCTTGAATATTTTAACTTATTTAATTCTTTGACTACTTGCCAAAACATTGTTTCTTTCTTTAGTAATTAGCATGATGTGATTATTGTGATATGGAATGCGATAAATGGGTTATTTTAATTATCAACCTTAATGTTGTATTTTGCCATATTCTTATTTTATTTATGCCTACTTTTTCCATTATGGTAACGTGGTTTTGGTACTCAGATTTTCCACAGAATCAAGCATCATCCGATATGCCAAGATTGCTATGCAGCTGCAAAACAAGACTGTTCGAGATGTGGCATTGCGTTGTAGATGGATGACTGTATGCTCAGCTTTTTTATCTCTCACTGCCTTAGGCCTTTTGTTATTGTCTTATCGCTATTACGTAAATTTCAATTGCGGAATATAATGTCATTTGGTTTTTAGCATTTTCCTAGTTTTACTGGATTCAAGCATGCACAAGATTCATGGGTTGTCAATTGGTGCTTTCATGTGATTGTTTTACAGGCCTTGCAAGATAATTCAAATACTTTGTCTTTGTGTAGTGTTTAGCAAATCCATGCCCTCCCTCTCCCTAAAAAAAAAATATATATATATAACATGTAACTGTTAGCTGAGTATTTGTGCCCTGGAAGTTTATAGAAACTTCGGAATATTTTTCATGGAATGAAATGAAATATCTAATCTCTCTCGGAGAACCTCTAGCTGAAATGAAGGGATTCTCCTTTTAAAGTTTTATGGAGGAGCTGTCTAAATCTATATACAATCTACCTTTAATTGAATTTATTCGAAGACAAAGCAACTTGAGGCAGC
This sequence comes from Artocarpus heterophyllus, assembly GCA_025403435.1. Lineage (NCBI taxonomy): Eukaryota > Viridiplantae > Streptophyta > Magnoliopsida > Rosales > Moraceae > Artocarpus > Artocarpus heterophyllus. The sequence goes on from CM046342.1 coordinate 22,792,029, forward strand.
AAGGACTTCTTAAAGTATTAGCATTTGAATATTTGCTTTGTGGCTTAAAAACTGTAGATCGAGCTTTAAAGGTGGTTTATTGTTTTCCAGAAAAAGGAAAACAGCAAGCGAAGGAAGGAAGAGCATAACTTGTCAAGGAAAAGCAAGGATAAAAAGGTATTGTCTAGATCTATTATGTTCTAGCTTCAATCTTATATTGTTTCAAGTAAAAATGTTCAAGTGCTTGTTCTTGCGTGTTTGGTTGGATGTTTCGTTGTACTTTTTGTTCCTTCAATAGGTCAGCCTATATGTAAATATGGGATAACAAGAACAAAGATTAGTTTATTTATAAACCTTAGTATATGCATGTGTGTGTGTGTGTGTGCGCATGTGTTTTCTCTCTTTAAAGGAGTTGTTATATGTTATCTGGTTTTAAATAGTTGCAAAATGTGGTAGAGCCAATGGAATTTACTCCCTAGAGTAAATTGTACTATTGTACCCCAAACTATTTGTTTTTTGCATAATGCACCCCAAAATTACAATTTGGGCAAAATACATGCTGAGTTTTGAAATTATGGGTAATTGAGGTCTAATAGCTATGAGCGTTAAAAGGCATGGACAATTTTGGTTACGAGATTTGTACGCGAGTGTTTTTTTTAAAGGGTAGAGCTTGTCATTTTGAGAAAAAAATTCAAGCTCAACACGTGAAGAAGAGTATTGAATGGAAATTAAACGTAGCTATTGGACGAAAATTACCAATGATTTCAAAGTTCATGGTGCATTTTGTTAAGATTGAAAGTTTGGGGTGTATTATGCAAGAAACGAATGGTCCAGGATGCAGCCATGCAATTTACTCTATTCCCTATGTATGTGTGTGTGTGTGTAATATCACCAACTTGGACTAAATTGCACGTACAAATGAGACTTTTGTTGATCCATTATTATACAATATATAACCTGATTAAAGGCTTATTGATAAACTTGATTACATATTGGGATTTCTTTTATTGCACTTTTGAGAGCCTAAAAAGTGAAACAGAAATAACATAGAACACTGTAACTGGCTGTTTCCTTTGCATACCTGCGTTAAAGAATAACATTAAATTACATCCTGTCCTTTTTTTTGAGGAGTGGCTTTATTACTGTTTCAATTTTCTCTTCATCTGGCAAGCATAAAGCTTATTTCAATAGACCTTAATTATGTTCTATTCATGGAATTGTTTCTTACTACAGTTTTGATTTTATTCGTCTTTTGCAAGCATGAACGTTGTTGAGATAGATCTCAATATACTTCTAAATCTCTGATTACTCAGGAAATGTTCTATAGTAATAAACTTAATGGACATGCTGACATAGACATGGACTAGCAGGTATATTGCTGGATTAAAGGGAAACATCATACCCACAAAGTTTGCGCTTTGCGGCAATTCTGCAGAGAGGGAAATAATCTTGAAGCATAATTAGGAGATAATCTTTTGCTACTGATAGAATCCCTGACGATAAATTTACTGTCTGTCTACAGATGGAGTTGTGTGTTCCTGCGCCCCTCTTTTTTAAGAAAATTCTGGCCAACACAATTAATTCAATCGCAAAATTTTATTCCTGTCATTTAGTGTGTGTGTGTCGTTGGTTGTTATTATTATTATTTAATTTTTACTTGATACTGATGGGGTAGTTTTGCATTGTCTCCCAGGAAAGAGTCACTGATCCCTCAGCAAAGTCATCTCAGTATGCACCCCCGTCCAATGTACTTCCATATACTCCACCAATGATTCCTGTGGATAACGATGATGGCATTTCATTCAAAGGTTGTGTCATTTGCTTTGTTTCTTATATGCAGATAATGTTTCCACTAATGTTTTCTGTCGATTAAAAGCTAAGCTCAAATTTGAAGTGACAAATGAGTTAGACCTCCTGTGAGTTAAACTGGTAAGAGCTAAATAAAAGACGATGAGACAAGGAGAGATACAATTAATCAAAGGCTAAGCCAACTGGTGCAAGCCCATTTGGTAAAGGTGGGATGGGTATAGGGAGAGATCCCAAGCTCAAACCCTGGCAATAACGAGCAATTTATAAAAATAATAATAATGAAAGGTCCAATATATTATCACCATCAATTTATACATTTGAGAGGAGAGGGAGAAAACGAAAGATGGATTTACTTGTTCACAAAAGCTGCTAAAAGGTAATCAAAGATGATGGTTTAGACCATAACGGGTACTGGTAAAAAATAAATGCCAGTTGTCATTATTAAGTTGCTTGGAGTATCCATCTTACTCAATATGGGATTTTGTCCTATGAGTCAACTTTATGAAATATCTTTCCCCACCTAAATAGTTTTGTGCATAAATTGAAGGTGTCATGTCATGGTTCTTCAACAACTTAATGCAAATCATCCTATTCCCAGGCTTCATGGGGATACAAGTTATGATGTTATATTTCTAATAGTTGTTGAAAGACGATGTCTAGTTATGAATGGACTCTTGGACATAAAATTGGTATTCTAGAAAATCTTGTTTGGAAGGATCATACTGGCCTTTAAATTATTTCTTACACTGAAAGGAAATAGAAACAGATTCGGTTCTTAAATTATTTCTTGTATTTATGTAGTTAATAGCTTCCCTATCCATTTGCAGAGATTGGTGGTTCTACAGGAGATCTTCTGGAGCAAAACGCCCAGGCCTTGAATCAAATTTCTGCAAACATTTCTACTTACCAGGTAACATTTTGCAGGTTATATTCATTTTGCATTATTAGTTCTTTCTCGTTTATTCTATGAATGTTTCTGTCTCTTATTAAAATGATATAAATTCTCACCATTATAGCAATTAACCTCGGATTGAAACCTTTTTCCATTTAGAAACTCAAAATTAAAGGTACCGCCGATACAACACATTTCTGGTAGTATCTAGATCCCTTTTCTTGGGAAGCTTTGCTTACATATTTATTGGCCTATGATTTTTGATTTTTGATTTTTGATTTTTTGATTGTTTTTTTTTTGGAGTAAGTGGCCCATGAATTGATGACATAGGAACGATGCATTATGGGGTGCTGTCAAATTTATTTATGTCCTCCTAGATGTTTTTGTTCTTATTTATGTCCTTGTTTTCAGCTACAAGAAAACATCAATCTCTTCTGCCAAACTCGGGATAACATCCTCAAGATTATGAATGAGTAAGTTGTAAATCTTTTGCTAGTTCATCTCATAATTTAAATTTCTTCTTTACGTTACTGTTGAATTTTTATTTCACTTCATCACCGTTTATTTTTATGTTTGCTTATTAAATGTTAAATTATTATGTGGTAAGACAGAAGAACAGATGGTACATTTTTATATGCAGATTTTATTTTATTTTATTTTTATTTTTTACTTTTTTTTTTTCGAGTAGTTTTTACTTTATCGCAACTTTTCTTTCTGTTTCCTTTTGATTTGAGTTGTCATCATTTAAGCTCAAGTGTAGAGAAAACTGACTAGGACACTGCAATTTCATTGCGTACTTTGAAATCGAATCATTTTTCTATTTGTTTTATTTTTTGTTTTTCTATGCATTTCTTAACAATTTACCATATAGTTGTATGGCCAATGTAACTACGACTCACGACAATCTAATAGCATAATCATCTATTCCCGCATATGACTTTGCTCCCTTTTTGTTGGATCAACAATAAAAATAACCATAGATTACTGTAGTTTTATCATATAATTGTATTGACGATAGTCTGTTTTTCGCCGGCACTTTGTATGAATTGACTAGCTGATATCCCTGCCAAGTGTATTTTCGAGCTTTTTTTTTTACCCTGAGAGAATCGCTAAATATAATAAGTAATTCTGGACCTGTTTTGTCTTGGCGGTGTTTGAAGCTTTTTAGCTTTGCGTTTACTGATCCATGCTGAAATATCACACCTTTATAACTCAACATTGTTTCCATGTTTTGCTTCTCTACAGATTGCTAGACATGCCGGAAGTGATGAAGCAGATGCCACCACTTCCAGTGAAATTGAACGAAGATCTAGCTAACACCATCCTTCCTCGGACAAGCCATCCGATGCAGTCATGATCCTGCTGCTCCGTCTTCATTTGGAACTTCTAATCAGTTTTCAAAACATGATCCAAACCTCTGAACGCAGACTTCGTCTGGCGGTACCTCACAAATTAAATTGCTACCTGCGGATTAGGAAATAACTGTCAACAAAGTTTGACCCTTCTTTTGCCGACTCACAAAATTTTTTTTGTGATCCAATTGTTTTTAGAACACAAATGTCTTAACCCCCTTTTTTTTCTCTTTCCTTTCGTGTATCTGTGCTTGTTGTTTGCTTTCTTTCTTTACCTTGCATGGTGGGCATGACTTAGCTAGATTATGCAGAAAGTAAAGGTTTTTTTTTTTTGGTTGGGGGGTGGGGGTGGGGGTGGGGGTGGTGTGGGGGGCGCTGTTCATGGGAATAATTAGGGAATGGAGGAGGCAGAATAATTGAATAAGCATTTCATTTCAGTTATAGTTTTGTTCTCTTGGTCCTGGATGGTGCTTTTATTCTCACGTGGATACTAAGCTTTTTGCGTGGATGGTTCCCAAGCTTGAATGGTTCTATCAACAATTGGATATTGGGGTTGAAAATGTTGGCGGTTTCTCTTTCGGTGTATTCTCCGTTCTTCTTTATTCCGTTTGTTATGTAGTGTTGCACAGACCCAAAAATTCAGATGCCTTTCAGGACGTAGGAAAAGGGAAGAATATTGAGCAACTTTTAAGGTAAATTGTTTAATTGGTCTCCAATATTTTATGAAAATGAGATTTGTTTTTTGATTAAACCGACCCTAACTTTTTATTTAAATTGCTTAGGGACTAATGTAACTAGCCTTTGTTAATTTTTGTGTCATGTGAATTGCACGTGATGTATTTAGTGAGGGCATTTTAGTAAAATAATTTTTTAAGAATTAAGAATTAAAACATAAAAACAATAAATAATATTAATAAAAAAATAAAAATCAAATCAGAAAACAATACAAAGAATTAATACAAATGGTCTCCATCGTTGGAAGGTACTCGGCCCTGCTTTTTCTCACCCTCGTCCCCTTCGTCGGAGTAGCCCTTGACGACGTCGGGGTGGTCTCCAGCGTCGGAGGAGTGCAGTAATGGTCGCAATCTTGACTGTGGGTCGCTTTTTGTAATGGGTCACATTTCGTTGTGGTCGTGGTAGAGTTGCAGCAGCGGTGTGAGAGGTCGATTGGCTGCGACAGGGGGGCTTGACAATGTTGTGGTGGTGGGTTAGGGTTGAGGAGACATGATCTTTTGCAAAAAGAGAAGGGTCAACAGGGTTTGGGGGGGCTAGGAAGGGCGATGGGGTTGGGATGGGGTTGCTGGCTAGCGTTAGGGTGGTTGGGTGCGGAGGTTGGGTTGCTAGCACGGTGTGTAGGGGAAGCATGCATGTTGGTTTGTTTTTTTTTACTTTTTTCTTTTTAATGATTTTGAATTTTTTTGGGGGGGGGGGGGTAAAAATAAAACCAATGGCTGTAATTTGGTGTTTTTGAATCAATAGCTGTAATTTACTTTTAATTTTTTAATGTATCAATATTTGAAGGTTAATTTAGTAATTTTAATTTAAAAAGGATATCCAACAACATTTAACAGTCAAACTTAATGGTTTGATTATTAAATTGGCCCCTCAACAACTTAAATGAAAGGTTGTGGTCGGTTTGGTAAAAAAAAAAAAAAAAAAGGTTGGCGACCAAAATCTCACTCTTATAAAAAGGTAGGGACCAATTAAGCTGTGACACCCAAGAATTTTTAGGACATAAGAAAGATACTATAATCAAGGATTATGTTAAGTAAATTATGTACAAATTTTATGAGCCCAATTTTATGCTCAAAATTTTGTTAATAATTTAAGAGGTAAATTTGGTATTACGAAGATTATTGTTTAAATCTGATTATTTGAAAATTTTCATAAAGGTGAAAATGAGATTTTTAAGATTCAAAATTATGCCATAGCTTAAACAAGTAAGGAATGAAATGAAAGTAAGCTAGAAAGCTTAATTGTCGCAAAATGTGTTGTAACAAATTTTAAGACAAAGATACAGTATAAGAAATACATAGTATAGAAATTATGCAATATGAGAAAAATGCATTGTAAAGATTACACCAATAAAGTTATGCAGTATAAGAATTATATTAATAAAGTTAAGCAGTATAGAAATAACACTGCATAAAATTAAGCAGTATGGAAATTATATTGCATAAGGTAATGCAGTATAAAAATTAGATTGTGTTAAGCTAAACAGTATAGGATATACACTGTGTGGATGATGTGGAAGCTTGTGGACCATGAAACATAGTGTAGAAAAGAATACTGACAGTATGAGACATATGCCGGTAGTATAAGAAAAATACTACAAGTATAAATTTAGACTGTTAAAGAAAGTTCTGTGGGCCCATTGGATGCCACCTTTTAGGTGGAGAAATGGCCACCTTACTCCACAATTTGCACCGGCTGTGCAATTCACAAAAGGAGACCAAAAGTTAGTTCTGCATCATTTCATGCAAAATGGCATGAAAAAGAAAGAAAGAAAAGAAAAGAAAGGAAGAAAAAGTCTCCCTAATTTCCCTATAAAAACTGACCCTTTTCCCATGATCCTCCCAATTATTGTTTCAAAGTCTAAGCCTCCAAATCATGATTTGAAGCAAAGTCAAGAGTTCTAAATGAAGATTAAAGAGCTTTCAAGGTAAAAACTCAAGTTTTTCCCTATGGTGTTTTAGGGTTTTTGCTTATGATTTGGATAGGTTTTAATGGGGGTTTTGCTATAGTTATGTCAAGGGTTTTTAGAAGGTTCTAAAGCATCCCAAAGGAAGAGTTAAAGCTTAAAAATTCTTAGGTAAAATCCTAAAATCTAGTTTGAAAAATTTATGTTTAATGTGTACAACAAGTGTTTGTTGTAATGTTTGTGGACAATGACATGTAGAATAAACTTTATGGTATGATTTGTTATGTTTTACAATGATGTTGATGGGAAGTTAAGAAAATTAGGGTTTTTGTGTAAAAATGAAAAGATCGTTAAACTTCGTTAAAATACAAAGTTTAACTAGTTTTTAAGAAATGATGATGTTAAGGTCCTTAGAGGCCAATTTATTTTCTAAGTATAGTTTGGAATTTGCCAAAACAGTGAGGGTAACAATTTTTGTGAACAAAGTTTTATAAAATTCTAAAAGGACTAAATTGCGAAGTTTTGTAAACACAAGAGAATTGAAAAACAACTGAAAAGCCCACTTTAATGTTAGAATTTCAGGACATTTAAAACATGAAAGTTTTGAAACTCATCGAAATTGTTAGGGCAATGTGAACAGTTTGTCAATATTCTATTTGGTTTGTAAGTTATGAATTCTACGGGATTTCAAGCACAAAATTTCATAAAATGAAAATGTTTGATTCAGATGAAGAATATTTTGAAAAGTTCAATCCTTGTTAAAAACTAAACACTTTGGCATAGGATAGTTGTTTTTGGTCCCAGGGAGAAAAATCTCAAGATTTTTGTGTTTTAGGCCAAAACCATAAAATCGTGTGAAAAAACCAAGGAAAAGTTGGTTTTCTACACTGCTATAGGTAGTGAGTAACCACAGGTTTTAAGTTTTAAAAGATTAAGAGTTTTTATCAAGGAAAGAAAAGAAAAGAACATTAAGGGTGTAATTGCAAAGATTTTTAAGTGACGGTCAAAACTATAAAGTTTTAATAAAAATGATTTTAACTAAAGGAAAACTGATGTTTTGATTTCCGTAATATTATGAGAAGTAAAGAAATATAAGATTTGTTTTAGAATGGGTTCTAAAAGTTTTCTAAGACTCATTAAGGGGCAAAATGGTTTTTTTTTTTTTAAATGGTCAAAATGGACCCGAAACGCTCGATATCGAGAAATGCCCCTTAGTGAGAATTTTTTTGTAACATGTAAGCAATGGAATGGTAAAGTTAAGCAAGAAGTTAAGTAAAATTACAAGATTTATGAAAAACTAGTTTGCGTAAAATTGTTATTTTTAAGAAAACGGCTAAAATGAAGCCAAACACTCCGAATTAGCAAAATGCTCTTAGACGGGAAAATTTCTTTAATATGCTAAGCAACGAAGCCGTCAAGAGAGATGAGAAATTTAACTAAGTGACGTTCAAGTTAAGCAAACAAAAAAAAAGGTAGACCAATGGTTTACAAAGAAAAGGTAAACCAATGATTTACAAAGTCAAAGGAAAGGTAAATCGATGGTTGACAGAGTTAAAGAAAGGTAAATTAATAGTTTACAAAGGAAAGATAAACCGATGGTTTACAAAGTCAAAGAAAGGTAAATCGATGGTTTACAAAATTAAGTAAAGGAAAGGTAAACTAATAGAATACAAAGCAAAGGAAAAGTAAACCAATAGGATACTAAGTAAAGTAGAAAGGAATGAACATTTAATGATTAAGTTCTATTATCAATCGAGTAGATTAATAATAACTAATAAATTAGGTGTCATTTGATCAAGGCATAAAAGTCAATTAATAGAAGGAATGGAAAAGGAATGAAATAGTTGTTAGACATGATGCTCTAAGGAGTAAAAATGTAATATGTTTTTAGAGACATTTTTATCAATAAAGAATTTATTTATTATTCATATACTAAATTATTGTCCTTTTTACGTTCATTTTTTGTTGGATGTATAATAAGCAAACAAAAGTCTGAGACTACTGGTCTAAGCCTTTAGAATTAGGCATATGATGGATAGATTATGCGAAAGACATGATTCTAAAGGTGACAATCTAAATCATAAGATCCGCAATCGAGGGAATAAAGTTGAGCACTTTATTTATGTAAAGATTGTTATGTTGTCTATATCTGATACGATCCCCGCCAAGAACTGATGCGACTCTAACCAAAATTGGTTTCCAAGATCAAAATTCCTAACCGGTTTTGAATGGAACCGCGACCCGATGCCTAACAAGAAGCACGAACCTTGGTATGTGAGGATGCCACAATTAGCTATGGATGGACTGATTGATAAGTCTATGAACGCCATAGAATTTTCCGATAAGTTTGAATAGTTTGTTTAAGAACCGAAGAGAATTAAACCTCAATTTGTGTGTTAAAACTTATCCTCCATTGAATGAAATTCATTACAATATATGGTGGTTCCCCTATGGGAATTTAAGCTCCTAATTGCCCATGGAATTTCGGGCAAATCAATTACCAAAACATCTAATCTAAAGCAAATAAGGTAAGTTCCCTTAATGGCTTAAAAACCTTACAATAATAGAAATAACACAAACGTATGTTTGTAAAAGAAAAAGGAAACTAGACATTAAAAGGTAAATAGCTGATTCTTTTCGCCACTTGTCGCCTCAAAACAGGAAAGTAACTGAAATGGAAATTACTCGATCCCTTCTAGAGCTTGAATCACACATTTGTTGGTCTGGATGTCATATGTAATTCCCTCAATGGGCCTCCATGCAATAGCTTGAGCCCAAGTTGCTTGAATAAGTCCAATAAGCGTTTCTTTGAACTTCTTCACACGAGCTCTTGTAACCGGACCAATGGGAACTTGAATTGGGTCTGAATATGTCTCATCCCATGTGCTCTTGCTTGTGCTAACGATGTCCTCATCATTCCCCTCCTCTTGAGAGGGATTTGTCCTCAAATCGTCGCCTGCATGAAAAGGACTTAGGTAAGAAACATTAAAGGAGGCACTTACACCATACTCACCTGGCAAGTCTAGCTTGTATGCATTATCATTGATCCTTTCAAGAATTTGAAAAGGACCGTCCCCTCTAGGCAGCAGCTTGGATTTCCTTTGTTTCGGAAACCGTTCCTTGCGTAAGTGCAACCACACCCAATTGCCAGGCTCGAAGATGAGCTTGTGACGCCCTTTGTTGGCTTGTTCAACATATTGTTTAGTCCTTCGCTCGATGTTGAGTCTTGCCTTCTTGTGTATCTGCTTAACAAGGTCAGCTTTTCTTTTTCCATCTAAATTCACACGCTCAGACAAAGGTAATGGCATTAAATCCAAAGGAGTTAAAGGATTAAAACCATAAACAATTTCAAACGGTGAAAATTGAGTAGCAGAATGAACAGATCGATTATCAGCAAACTCAACATGTGGTAAACACTCCTCCCATGTTTTGATGTTCTTTTTAATGACAGCCCGCAACAAAGTAGACAAGGTTCTATTCACAACTTCTGTTTGACCATCGGTTTGAGGGTGACAAGTAGTCGAAAATAATAGCTTAGTCCCTCACTTAGCCCACAAAGTCTTCCAAAAGTAGCTTAAGAACTTGGTGTCCCTATCAGAAACAATTGTCCTAGGCATACTATGAAGTATCACAATTTGGTAAACAACAAATCAGCAACATTGGAAGCATCATCTGTCTTGTGGCATGGAATAAAATGGGCCATCTTGGAAAACCTATCCACGACCACAAATATCGAGTCTCTCCCCCGTTTAGACCTAGGCAAACCTAACACAAAATCCATCGAAACATCAGTCCAGGGTTCACTAGGTATTGATAAAGAAGTGTACAAACTGTGGGGCTGCACTCTTGATTTAGCCTGCCTACAAGTTACACATCTACCACAAAGCCTCTCAACATCTCGTTTCATATGTGGCCAATAGAAGTGTTCCTGCAACATAGCCAAAGTCTTCATTACTCCAAAATGTCCCATCAATCCTCCCCCATGGGATTCTCTCACTAGCAAATCTCTTAATGAACAATTAGGCACACACAATTTATTCTCCCCAAACAAGTATCCCTCATGCCTAAAGTACTTACCACTATCAAATCTCTCACAAGCTTGATACTCAGTACTAAAGTCATGGTCATCAGCATATAACTCTTTAATATGTTCAAAACCCAGTAGTTTAGTATTAAGAGTTGAGATTAAGACATACCTGCGAGAAAGTGCATTGGCAACGACGTTTTCCTGACCTTGCTTGTAGCGAATGACATACGAAAATGTCTCTATGAATTCCACCCAACAAGCATGCCTCTTGTTCAGCTTGTGTTGGCCCTTCAAGTGTTTCAGGGACTCATGATCGGTGTGAATCACAAACTCCTTAGGCCATAGGTAGTGCTGCCACGTCTCTAATGCCTGAACCAATGCATACATCTCTTTATCATAAGTTGGGTAATTAAGAGTTGCCCCATTCAGCTTCTCACTGAAATATGCTACTGGTCTCCCTTCCTGCATTAAAACAGCACCAATTCCAACACATGAAGCATCACATTCAATCTCAAAAGTTTTGGAAAAATTAGGTAAAGATAACAATGGAGCATTAGTCAACTTCTCTTTGATTAACTGAAATGCCTTTTCTTGCTCTTCTCCCCATCTAAATCCAACGTTCTTCTTGATCACTTCAGTCAGTGGTGCAGCTATAGTACTGAAATCTTTCACAAACCGCCTGTAGAAACTAGCAAGTCCATGAAAACTCCATACGTTTCCCACACTAGTTGGACTCGGCCACTCCTGGATGGCTCGCACCTTTTCTTCATCAACCTGTATACCTTGAGCACTTACAACAAAACCAAGAAACACAAGCTTATCTGTGCAAAAGGTACACTTCTTGAGGTTAGCATACAACTTCTCCTTTCTAAGCACATCCAAAACAGATTTTAAATGTACTACATGTTGGTCCATGTCTTTGCTATAAATGAGTATATCATCAAAATACACAACAACAAACCTGCCAATAAATGCATGTAATACATGATTCATTAAACGCATAAATGTACTTGGAGCATTAGTTAAACCAAATGGCATTACTAACCACTCATATAGTCCATATTTTGTCTTAAAGGCAGTTTTCCATTCATCACCCTCTTTCATGCGTATTTGATGGTATCCACTTTTCAAATCAATTTTTGAGAACACAGAAGCACCATACAGTTCATCCAACATATCATCTAAACGAGGAATAGGATGGCGATACTTTACCATGATATTGTTATTGGTTTGCAATCTACGTACATCCTCCATGTCCCATCCTTCTTGGGCACGAGTAAGACTGGAACGGCGCACGGGCTCATACTTTCTCTCACGTACCCCTTTTTCATCAACTCACTGACCTGCCTTTGAAGCTCTTTTGTCTCCTCGGGGTTGCTTCTATAAGCTGGTCTGTTTGGAATGGAAGCGCCAGGTACAAAATCAATCTGATGTTCTATTTCCCGAATTGGTGCAAACCATCTAGCACCTCATCTGGAAATACATCCTCGAATTCCTGCAACAGAGAAACAACAGAACTAGGCAATGCAAGGTCAAGTTCGTTAGTGTTTAAAAGCGCCTCTTTGTACAAAAGTACAATCATTGGCTGATTTGAAAACAAGGCCTTTTTAATTTCACCGCCTCTCGCATAGAAGTTTGTTTTTCTCTCTGCTTTTCTCTCATTGGCTGATTGTGAATTCTTTTCAGCCTTCTCAATTTTCTCTCCCTTGCTCTCTTTGCTCTCCTTTTTCTCGGCCATCTCTTCCTTTTTTCTCTCACTGGCCAAACTCTCTCTCTGCACTCCCACTCTTGATTTTTCTCTACTCATCATTTTCTTTTTATCACTTTCTCTCTGGAAGCTCACGTGGTCTTCATAGACCTGTTTTGGTGTTAACGGAACAAGAGTGATCATTTTTTGACTGTGAACAAATGAGTACTTGTTGGTGAAACCATCATGTTTAACTCGCCGATCAAATTGCCATGGTCTGCCTAATAACAAGTGCCCAGCTTGCATCGGAACCACATCGCACAAAACTTCATCTTCATATCTTCCAATGCAAAAAGAAACTAACACTTGCTTATGCACCTTTACCTCACCATTATCATTTAACCATTGCAATTTATATGGTCGAGGATGCTTAATTGTTGGCAGGCCTAACTTCTCTACCATGGTTGTGCTAGCAACATCAGTACAACTCCCACCATCAATAATCACACTACATACCTTGTTTTGGACATGGCACCTAGTGTGGAAGATGTCTTCCCGTTGCACCTCTTCATCTTCTTCTTTGGCTTGCACACTTAAAGCTCTCCTTGTAACCAACAATTCTCCTTGTACAATGCACTCCTCATCGTCAACATCCTCTAATGAAGGCATAGAATCGTTGTCCGAATCCTCATCGGTTTCAATCTCTCCATTGTCCTGCATCCCCATAGCTCGTTTGTTTGGACATTGGCTTGCTATGTGACCCCTGCCTTGACATTTAAAACATTTAATATCTCGATTCCGAGTAGTGGAAGAATCGAATTTACCTTGATTCCCATGGCTGGCCACCTCTTGTTTTTGCTCGGTCTTTGGCTTGGTGTTGGGTTGCTTCTCATCCTTCTTCCATTGGTTCATTTTCCAAGCAGAAGTACTTGGGTTTTGGCTAGGACGTGTGTTACTGCCCCTCCTCATAAGTTGATTCTCAATTTTAATAGCCATGTGCACCATGTCCTCCAACTCCACATAATGTTGTAACTCAACGGCATTGTGAATATCTCGGTTCAAGGCCGCCAAAAACCTTGCCATTGTAGCCTCCCGATCCTCCTCTATATTTGCCCGGATCATCATAACCTCCATCTCCTTATAGTACTCCTCCACACTTCGATTGCCTTGCTTAAGATTTTGTAGTTTGTTGTACAACTCCCGGTAGTAGTAAGTTGGTACAAATCGCTTCCTCATCACGGTCTTTCATCTCTTCCCATTACTCAATAGGTCACTCTCTATTTCGTCTCCTGTTTATAACAAGCTGATCCCACCAAGTAATAGCATAATCAAAAAATTCAATTACAGCCAGTTTTACCTTCTTTGCCTCGGAATAGTTTTGGCAGTCAAAGACGAACTCCATTTTCTTCTCCCATTCTAGGTACGCTTCTGGATTGGATTTGCCTTGAAATGATGGTATCTTCATTTTTATGCCTCTCAAACTATCATTTTTCCGGTTCCTAACTCCTCTATCCCGTCCAAATCTTCGGTGACTACCCGCTGAATCTTCTCCTTCGTCAAACTCTTCCCCATCAATCCTGTAGTAGTCATCAACCTCTCCTCTAACCGAAACCCTTTCCCGCCTACGCGCATGAAAAACATGTTGTGGTTGTTCCACACATGTGTTTTCTATCTAATCTATCCTCTCATGAAGCTGTCCTAACTCTCCCCTCAACAATCGCCTCATCTCCCCCATCATCGCTTCCATAAGAAGTTTTGGATCTGCTACACTCGAGGTACCCTCAATAGTGTTCTTGCTGTTGTTTGACATTTTTTTTTGGCAAAACAAAATAAGAAACAATGCAAAGGACCTTACCACACTCACTTACGCGTTTCACTCGTGAAATGGTTCACTCAATTTCACTCGTGTTTACACTCAATACTTTTAGCTTTTGTCCACTCTAATGATCTCGCCTCTTTGCCTTTTTCCACGCGTTAATTCTCACTCAGTTCCTATAAAACTAGTCAAATCAATATCAAAATTTCCTTGACAATTCACAAATAGATTACCAAGGAGGCTCAGATTAGAAACAAGACTATAACAGGAACAAATAATTTAGGCTTTCAGAAATCACACCCAAAAGGAACGAAATTTGAGCAAAAATTTTTGGTTTGTACAGGGAATTCAATTTTGGGTTCCTTAAACGATGAATAACAATTTTTTTTTTTTCGGATCCTCTTGTTTTTCTTCTTTTCCCTTTTTTTTTTCTTTCCTTTCTTTCTTTTCTTTTCGGATCTTTTTTTTTTTTAACCGACTTTGATAATGGAAATCAAAACTCACGAATAACTGAAACAAACATAAACTAAGAGAACGGATAAGCAAAACCTGATTTGAACCTCGCTTTGATTACCAAATGATACGAACCCCGCCAAGAACTGACGCGATACTAACCAAAATTGGTTTCCAAGATCAAAATTCCTATCCGGTTTTGAATGGAACCGCGACTCGATGCCTAACAAGAAGCACGAACCTTGGTATTTGAGGACGCCACAATCAGCTATGGATGGACTGGTTGATAAGTCTATGAATGCCACAGAATTTTCTGATAAGTTCGAATAGTTCGTTTAAGAACCGAAGAGAATTAAACCTCAAATTGTGTGTTAAAACTTATCCTCCATTAAATGAAATTCATTACAATATATAGTGGTTCCCCTATGCGAATTTCAGCTCCTAATTGCCCATGGAATTTTGGGTAACTCAATTACCAAAACATCTAATCTAAAGCAAATAAGGTAAGTTCCCTTAATGGCTTAAAAACCTTACAATAATAGAAATAACACAAACGCATGTTTGTAAAAGAAAAAGGAAACTAGACATTAAAAGGTAAATAGCTGATTCTTCTCGCCACTTGTTGCCTCAAAACGGGAAAGTAACTGAAATGAAAATTACTCGATCCTTTCTAGAGCTTGAATCACGCATTTGTTGATCTGGATGCCACATGCAATTCCCTCAATGGGTGTCACGCTCCGGAGTACAGGAGGTGACGTGGCGGATTATTTAGGTTAATTAAAAGGAGAATTTAATAAATATCAAGAGTTTAGGGGTTAAATTAAATAATAAAAATGTGAAAGTTTCAAAACAACATTGTATGAAAGAGTTCATAAACATTAAGCGAATAATAAAATAATAAAGAACCACGAGTATGGGTCCCATAGACCCACAACTTGTGCACACACAGTACTGACAATATAATAATACAACTATAGTCCAAGCACAAAGAAAGTTAAAAACATTACATGCCTTGTTCAATTAATACAAAATGATCTACTAATCCCCCTACTGCTCCTGAGTTCGGTCCGCTGAATCCTCTCTGAACCTAAATGGGAAACCACCTAGGGGGAAAATTTAAAAAAACAAAGAAAATGTGAGCGAAAGGCTCAATAGGACTATGTTTTAATAAATCATTTAATTTAAAGGAAAATCTTATTATTCAGGGAATTATTTAAAAGAAACATTGAATAAATAAATAAATTTAAATAAAACCGTTCTTACCCAGAACAGTTTACTCGGACGACCAGAAATATCATTTTCTTTTCCTAGGCAAACAATAAGAATATCACCACCGTAGTGGCCCAGCTGGGTTTCGGGACCTGCCCCCAAGGTCGACCCGATCTCTGATATGGCATCATGCCTTTGTGTTTATTTTCATTATCATTCAAAACCCATTTACCGAGTGTTGTCATTTACATTCATTATGAAGTTCATTTCAGTTCACGGTTTATTAAAATATAACCGATAAATTCATTTTCAATCAATCGTTGAAAACATTTTTTGTAGAAACCCTTTTCAAAGCCAAATCATTTTGAAACTAGGCTACCAAAGAATGGGGTAGAAGTCCTACCTCGATACTTGTGTCGGTACCCCACACCGTAATTCTGGCCCGCTATACGTTAGCTCTGCAGAACCACGAACGATCCCAGATACACACTAAGTCGATCAATATCTAGTTCGAGACATTCTATGTTACTAAACCATTTCATGATGTCCTAGTGTGCCATTTGTATCGTTAAAATCATTTTACAAAGTTAGAATTTCAATCGGGGTTCAAAACAGTTAAAACGGGTGAAAAATCACAAAATTTCCCATGCTCTACCGGCCTACTGGACGCCCTGCTTCGGTCAGTCGAACTGTGCAGTTCAGCCTGCCAGAAATCAGGTCTGATCGGCCAGACATTTCCCAGGTTTAGCCTGCCGAACGGTACAGTCTGGCCTGTCGATCCTTCGAATTCGGCCTGTCGAACACGTAGTTTGGCCTACCGAACTGAAAAAACCCAGAAATTCCAGCCACGGGTTTTCGATCTCCCAAAATCCAAATCTTGATTCTAACCTGTTTTTCTCAAATCTTAGGCATGGAAAATATTCATAGATGATAGAAAAACATACTAGAACACTTTTGAACTCATTTAGACAAGATTTAAACACAAAAATCTCAAAAATCCAAAAATGGGGAAAAATGACAAAAAATGAAAAATATTTAATCCAATCCGTTTTTCTTCAATCTAAGCTTGGATTCTACATGTTCTAAGTTCCTTTAACTCAAATCAAGGGTTTTCTAAGCTCAAACAAACTTAGATTTCAAAAAAATGCACGAAAATTAAAAATTTTGAAAAAGTTTAGAAATTTCAAAACTAACCTCGGATCGAAGCTTCAATCCGCGTTTTTGGTTGCCAAATCTCGTTCCCGAGCTCCCTTCTTGCTAACCTGAAGCTTGGATTCAAATTTTGATTCAAAAATTTGAGAGAGAAATTGAGAGAGAAGAGAGAAACCGAGAGGAAGAGTGAGAGGGGGTCTCACACGGGAGAGAGGAGGAGAGAGAGGGTGAGAGCTGAGAGTGAAGAGAGAGGAAGAGGAGAGAGAATAAATAGAGAGAAATGGTGGGCAATTTTACTGTACGAAAACCAAGTGCCACCCACGTTTTGTAAAACGAAATATTTTTAACATTTTACAAATTTTTGTGTTTTAAAACTCAAAACATCATTTTAAAACAATAAGAAATCATTTGAATTTATTAAATTAACAAAACAACTTAAAATTCAAAATTTAACCAAATAATCAAATTAATGTTGAAACATTAATTATGGCATACTAATTCATCATTTTACATTATAATAACATTAAATTAATTTCGGGGCGTTGCAACTCTCCACCCCTAAAAGAAATTTCACCCTCGAAATTTACAACTCAATTTAGAAACAAAACAAATGCGGATACAATTCCCGCATACTCGACTCTAGTTCCCAAGTGGCTTCATCAACCCTGTGATGCTGCCACACGACCTTTACTAGCGGTATCTCACGACGAAGCAAACTGAACATCTTTCGGTCGATGATCTGAATCGGCACTTCCTCGTACGTCATATCTTCTCGAACCTGCACATCACGAAATGAAACTATCTTACCCTGCTCAGGCGGACACTTCCTAAGCATCGACACATGGAACACATCGTGAACATGAGAAACTTCAAGCGGAAGATCAAACCGATAAGCAACCACACCAATATGCTGAGTGATCTCGAACGGTCTAATACACCTCAGTGCAAGCTTTCCACTCACTCCGAACCGCATAGTTCCTTTACGAGGCGATACCTCCAAGAGAATGAAATCTCCAACCGTGAAATCTAAGGGTCTACGTCTCCTATCTGCATAACTCTTCTGTCGACTCTGAGCTACCCTCAATCGATCTCGAATCACAGCGACTTTCTCGTTGCTATCACGGATCTCATTTGGCCCAAGAATAACCCTGTCTTCCGGCTCAGCCCAACACACCGGTGACCGACACAGTCGCCCATACAATGCCTCAAATGGTGCCATACCAATACTTGCCTGATAACTGTTGTTGTACGCGAACTCTGCCAGATGCAAATATTTCTTCCAATTCCCGTTGAAGTCTAACGCACAGGTACGCAACATATCCTCGACAATTTGAATAACCCGCTCAGACTACCCATCAGTCTGAGGATGAAACACCATACTGAAGTTCAAATCCGTACCTAAAGCCTCTTGAAAAAACCTCCAGTACTTAGCATTAAACCTGGTGTCTCGATCAGAAGTGATGGACAAAGGAACTCCATGCAACCTCACTATGTTCTGCAGATACAAATCCCCAAGAATCCTCCTCGAACATGTCCACTTGAACGGAATGAAATGTGTCGATTTTGTTAACCTGTCGACCACGACCCAAACTACATCATGCCGCTGCTCCGTCCTCGGCAAACCTGTGAGAAAATCCATCGTCACATGCTCCCATTTCCACCCTGGAATAGGAAGCGGCTGAAGCTGACCCGCAGGCTTCTGATGCTCGGCTTTCACCTGAAAACACGTCGTACACTTGGCCACATACTCTCGAACATCTTTCTTCATGCCTCTCCACCAATATTGCCTCTTCAAATCACGATACATCTTTGTGCTCCCCAAATGAATAGCAAACTGAGACCTATGAGCTTTGTCCAAAATGGCTTTCGTCACCTCGATGATAGTTGGAACTGCAAGATGCTCCTGGAAATACAACGATCCATCTGCATGCACACTCCATTCTTCAAACCGCTCTCCGTTCTGAATCCGCGACCAAATCCCCTGCAAATGGTGATCCTGCCACTGACTTTGCTTCACCATCTGAATAAGAGCTGGGTTCACCTCCACATGATATACCGAAACTCGATCATAGTCTTCATGATACCGTAGTCCATACTCGCTCGCTGTCGCATCCCTGCTCCAGTTCTCAAAAGCCAAACAAGCGAGAATCCCTGAAGACTTCCTACTAAGCGCTTCCGCGACCACATTAGCTTTCCTAGGATGACACTACAACGCAAAATCATAATCCTCCATATACTCTATCCATCTTCGCTGCCTCAAATTAAGATCCCTCTGAGTGAACAGATACCTCAAACTCTTATGATCGGAGAAGACCTAAAACGACGCCCCATACAAATAACATCTCCAAATCTTCAGCGCATGAATCACCACCGCGAGCTCCAAGTCATGAGTAGGATAATTCCGCTCGTGAGGTCATAGCTGTCTCGATCCGTATGCAACCACACGTCCATGCTACATCGACACACATCCAAGTCCACACCCTAAAGCATCTGCGTAAACCTCATACGGCTCGTCACTGCTAGGAATAACCAATACTAGGGCTGAAGTCAACTGGTTCTCCAATTCCTAAAAAGCAAACTCACATTCTTCATCCCACTCAAACCTGACATTTTTCTTGATCAATCTCGTCAACGAAGCTATAATCTTTGAAAAATCCTTTACAAATTTCTTGTAGTAACCAACAAGACCTAAGAAGCTGCGAATCTCCGCGACATTCCTTGGTCGTTCCTACTCCACTATGGCTTCAATCTTGGACGGATCTACAGAAATACCATGCTCCGAGATGACATTACCCATAAATTTGACCTTAGTCAACCAAAACTCGCACTTTTCCCTCTTGGCATACAATTGGTGCTCCCATAGAGTCTGAAGCACGATCCAGAGATGCTGCTCATGCTCCTCTCAAGTCTTAGAATAGACTAGAATGTCATCGATGAACACGATCATGAACTGATCTAGATATGGCCTAAATATCATGTTCATCAAATCCATAAAAGCTGCCAGAGCATTCGTCAACCCAAACGACATAACCAGAAACTCAAAGTGTCCATACCGGGTCCTAAAAGCTGTCTTGGGAATATCCTCTTCCTTAATCCTTAGCTGATGGTAACCCGACTGCAAATTAATCTTTGAGAAGTACCGCAAACCTCCCAACTAATCAAACAACTCATCGATCCTAGGCAAGGGATACTTATTCTTCACTGTAACACGATTCAGCTGTCGATAATCTACACACAACCTGAGAGTCCCATCATGTTTCTTAGCAAACAAAACCGGTGCTCCCCACGGAGATGTGCTATTCTGAATATACCCTTTATCAGCAAGCTCCTGAAGTTGCTTCCTCAATTCTTTCATTTCTGTCGGTGCCATCTGATAAGGTGCCATAGAAATCGATGTTGTTCCCGAAAATAACTCAATACCAAACTCAATTTTCTGATGCGATGGTAATCCTGGCAACTCATCGAGGAAGACATCCTCAAACTCATTAACCACCGAAATCGCTACACTTCCTCTCAAAGCATAGGGCTTGCACTCTAGGTTCAACAAACCAGATTTCTTCGCCCTCCTAGACATGACTTTATGAGACGCTCACTCATTAACCAATCACCACCACCCTGGTAAGTGATCGTCGTCCCCCTATCAGACACTAGGGTTACTTTTCTAAGTTGGTAGTCTACAACTACATTATACTTGGACAACCAGTCCATCCCTAGGATTACATCATATGAGCTCATGGGGAGTATAATCAAATCACTTTTCAAAATCTCATCCCCAATCTTTATTTTACAAGATTTACACACATAATTCACACACACCCGTCCCAAGGGAGAGGTTATGACTAGGGGTTCATTAAACTCTTCTATCTCTAATCTCAAGGCATGTACAAAAGAGCTCAAAATGAGAGAATAAGAGGCACCTATATCAAATAAAATGCGAGCTAAGGATTGAGAAACTAGGATCATGCCGTCGACAACCGCGTTACCAGTCTGACAATTTGAACCACCCGATGCCATCGCATGAACCTGTACTGGTGCCTTTCCTTTTCCTCTACCAACATTGCTGGGTCCAGGATTATTCTGTCGATATTGTTGAGACAGAGATGACTACACACTAGCTATACTTGACGCTCGATACTGAGGGACGCTACGTTGGAAATGCTACGGCTGCTACCCTCGTGCTGGATACGAAAAATGTTGAGGAGAGAACTGAGGATACTGCAACCGCAGATACTACTGAGGCAGAGGTAGGGTCTGGGGCTGAGACTAACGACTGGCATCCTCTCTGGTCTGAGATCCAAGATGGGCACTCTTGATCGGGCAATTCCTCTTGATGTGTCCGGGCTGCTGACAGAAATGACAATGGAAGCTATAGGGATTGCTATGCCCGCTACCAGACGAACTGCTGCTACCACTGTTCGTGCCACCCTGCTTGCTCTTTCCCGAAGTCAGACGGCTACTGGTGCTCTTCCTACCGCTCCTTTGTGATCCTCCTAAAGCCTTTGCTCAATCCTCACAATACTGCGCATAATCATTCTCCATTGATATTGCTGACGACACAAGCTCTTAAAAACTCCAAAGTCGCAGAGCAACCAACTGTCGCCGAATTGGAGCCTTGAGCCCTTCCAGAAACTTAATACACTTCTCGCGCTCCGATGCCACAGCTAATGGAGCAAACCTAGTGATGAGGACATCACTAGCACAAGCAAGAGCACGTGGGAGACATATTCAGATCCAATTCAAGTTCCCATTGGTCCGGTTACGAGAGCTCGTGCGAAGAAGTTTAAAGAAACACGGGCTGATTCAAGCAACTTGGGCTCAAGCTATTGCATGGAGGCCCATTGAGGGAATTGCATGCGACAACCACACCAATAAATGCGTGATTCAAGCTATAGAAGGGATTGAGTAATTTCCATTTCAGTTACTTTCCCATTTTGAGACGACACATGGCGAGAAGAATCAGTTTTGACCTTTTAATGTCTAGTTTCCTTTTTTTCCGTTTCTGGTATTTCTATTATTGTAAGGCTTTTAAGCCATTAAGGGAACTTTCCTTATTTAGTCTAGATTTGACTTTTGTTAAATGAGTTTCCCGAAATTTCCATGGGAATTAGGGGCTGAAAATTCGCATAGGAACCCCTATATAATTGTAACGAATTTCAATCAAGGAGACAAGTAATAACACATAATTTTGAGGTTTAATTCTCTTTAGTTCCTAAACGAACTATTCGAACTTATCGGAAATTTCCGTGGCGTTCATAGACTTATCAATCAGTCCATCCATAGCTGATTGTGGCGTCTTCACATACCAAGACTTATCAATCGG
The DNA here is from genome assembly GCA_025403435.1 of Artocarpus heterophyllus. NCBI lineage: Eukaryota > Viridiplantae > Streptophyta > Magnoliopsida > Rosales > Moraceae > Artocarpus > Artocarpus heterophyllus. The sequence continues at coordinate 22,814,366 of CM046342.1, forward strand.
TCTCTCCATAGCTGATTGTGGCGTCCTCACATACCAAGGTTCGTGCTTCTTGTTGGGCATCGGGTCGCGGTTCCATCCAAAACCGGTTAGAAAGTTGATCTTGGAAATCAACTTCGGTTAGGGTCGCGTCAGTTCTTGGCGTGGTTCGTATCATTTGGTAATCAGAGCGAGGTTCTAATCAGGTTTTGCTTATCCGTTCTCTTAGTTTTTTGTTTGTTTCAATTGTTCGTGAGTTTTGATTTCCATTATCAAAGTCGGTTAAAAAAAAAAAAAAGGATCCGAAAAGAAAAGAAAGAAAGAAAGAAAAGAAACGAAAAAAAAAAAAAAAAAGGAAAATAAGAAAAACAAGAGGATGCGAAAAAAAAAAAAAAAAAAAAAAAATTTTTGCATTGTTTAAATTTTTATTTCAGATTCTTGTTATTCATTGTTTAAGGAATCCAAAACTGAATTCCTTGCATAGACCAAAAATTTTTTGCTGAAATTTTGTTCCTTTTGGGTGTGATTCTGAAAAGCCTAAATTCTTTGTTCCTGTTATAGTCTTGTCTCTTTGGTAATCTATTTGTGAATTGTCAAGGAAATTTCGATATTGATTTGACTAGTTTTATAGGAACTGAGTGAGAATTAACGAGTGGAAAAAGGCATAGAGGCGAGCGCATTAGAGTGGACAAAAGCCGAAAGTATTGAGTGTAAACACGAGTGAAATTGAGTGAACCATTTCACGAGTGAAACACGTAAGGGAGTGTGGTGAGGTCCTTTGGAAAATGTCAAACAACAGCAAGAACACTATTGAGGGTACCTCGGGTGCAGCAGACCCAAAACTTCTGATGGAAGCGATGATGGGGGAGATGAGGCGATTGTTGAGGGGAGAGATAGGACAGCTTCATGAGAGGATAGACCAGATAGAAAACGCACGTGTGGAGCAGCCACAACATGTTCCTCATGCACGTAGGCGAGAAAGGGTTCCGGTTAGAGGAGAGGTTGATGACTACTATAGGAATGATGGGGAAGAATTTGATGAAGGAGAAGATTCAGCGGGTAGTCACCGAAGATTTGGACGGGATAGAGGAGTTAGGAACAGGGAAGATGATAGTCTGAGAGGCATAAAAATGAAGATACCATCATTTCAAGGCAAATCCAATCCAGAAGCATACCTAGAATGGGAGAAGAAAATGGAGTTCATCTTTGATTGCCACTACTATTCCGAGGCAAAGAAGGTAAAATTGGCTGTAATTGAATTTTCTGATTATGCTATTACTTGGTGGGATCAACTTGTTATAAACAGGAGACGAAATAGAGAGCGACCTATTGAGTCATGGGAAGAGATGAAGACCGTGATGAGAAAGCGATTTGTGCCAACTTACTACTACCGGGAGTTGTACAACAAACTACAAAACCTTAAGCAAGGCAACCGGAGTGTAGAGGAGTACTATAAGGAGATGGAGGTTATGATGATTCGGGCTAATATAGAGGAGGATCGGGAGGCTACAATGGCAAGGTTTTTGGCGGGCTTGAACCGAGATATTCACAATGCCGTTGAGTTGCAACATTATGTGGAGTTGGAGGACATGGTGCACATGGCTATTAAAGTTGAGAATCAACTTATGAGGAGGGGCAGTAGCACACGTCCTAGCCAAAACCCGAGTACATCGGCTTGGAAAACCAACCAATGGAAGAAGGATGAGAAGCAATCCAACCCCAAGCCAAAGTTCGAGCAAAAACAAGAGGTGGCCAGCCATGGGAATCAAGGTAAATCCGATTCTTCCACTACTCGGACTCGTGATATTAAATGTTTTAAATGTCAAGGCAGGGGTCATATAGCAAGCCAATGTCCGAACAAACGAGTTATGGTGATGCGGGACAATGGAGACATTGAAACCGAGGAGGATTCAGACAATGACTCTATGCCTTCATTAGAGGATGTCGACGATGAGGAGTGCGCTGTCCAAGGAGAATTGTTGGTCACAAGGAGAGCTTTAAGTATGCAAGCCAAAGAAGAAGATGAAGAGGTGCAACGGGAAAACATCTTCCACACTAGGTGCCATGTTCAAAACAAGGTATGTAGTGTGATTATTGATGGTGGGAGTTGTACTAATGTTGCAAGCACAACCATGGTAGAGAAGTTAGGGCTGCCAACAATTAAGCATCCTCGGCCATATAAATTGCAATGGTTAAATGATACTGGTGAGGTAAAGGTGCATAAACAGGTGTTAGTTCCTTTTCGCATTGGAAGATATGAAGATGAAGTTTTGTGCGATGTGGTTCCGATGCAAGCTGGGCACTTGTTGTTAGGCAGACCATGGCAATTTGATCGGCAAGTTAAGCATGATGGTTTCACCAACAAGTACTCATTTGTTCACAATCAAAAGACGATCACTCTTGTTCCATTAACACCAAAACAGGTCTATGAAGACCAAGTGAGCTTACAGAGAGAAAGTGATAAAAAAATAAAGAGTGAAGAAAAATCAAGAGTGGGAGTGCAGAGAGAGAGTTCGGCCAGTGAGAGAAAAAAAGAAGAGATGGCCGAGAAAAAGGAGAGCAAAGAGAGCAAGGGAGAGAAAATTGAGAGGGCTGAAAAGAATTCACAATCAGCCAATGAGAGAAAAGTAGAGAGAAAAACAAACTTTTATGCAAGAAAGAGTGATGTGAGAAGAGCTTTGTTTTCTAATCAGCCGATGATTTTACTCATGTACAAGGAGGCGTTATTAAACACTAACGATCTTGATTCCACCTTGCATAGTTCTGTTGTTTCTCTTTTGCAGGATTTTGAGGATATCTTTCCCGAGGAAACACCGCAAGGTTTACCTCCAATCCGTGGGATTGAACATCAAATCGACTTCATACCTGGAGCTACAATCCCAAACCGACCAGCCTATAGGAGTAATCCCGAGGAGACAAAGGAACTCCAACGGCAGGTAAATGAGTTGATGGAGAAGGGACACGTGAGAGAAAGCATGAGCCCGTGCGCCGTACCAGTTTTACTTGTGCCTAAGAAAGATGGGACTTAGAGGATGTGCGTTGATTGTCGAGCCATCAACAACATCACGGTAAAGTATCGACATCCCATTCCTCGCTTGGATGACATGTTAGATGAATTGCATGGTGCTTGTGTGTTTTCTAAAATTGATCTAAAGAGTGGATATCATCAAATTCGCATGAAAGAGGGAGATGAGTGGAAGACGGCTTTCAAAACAAAACAAGGCTTGTATGAGTGGTTGGTAATGCCTTTCGGTTTAACCAATGCGCCTAGCACATTTATGCGTTTAATGAACCATGTTTTGCGAGCTTTTATTGGAAAATTTGTTGTTGTTTATTTTGATGATATCCTTATCTATAGCAGCAATTTGGATGAACATATTGAACATTTGAAACTTGTTTTAGATGTTTTGCGGAAGGAAAAGTTGTATGCTAACCTCAAGAAATGTACCTTTTGCACAGATAAGCTTGTGTTTCTTGGTTTTGTTGTTAGTGCTCAAGGTATACAGGTTGATGAAGAAAAGGTGCGAGCCATCCAGGAATGGCCGAGTCCAACTAGTGTGGGAAACGTACGGAGTTTTCATGGACTTGCTAGTTTCTACCAGCGGTTTGTGAAAGATTTCAGTACTATAGCCGCACCACTGACTGAAGTGATCAAGAAAAACGTTGGGTTTAGATGGGGAGAAGAGCAAGAAAAGGCATTTCAGCTACTCAAGGAGAAGTTGACAAATGCTCCATTGTTATCTTTACCTAATTTTGCCAAAACTTTTGAGATTGAATGTGATGCTTCAGGTGTTGGAATTGGTGCTGTTTTAATGCAGGAAGGGAGACCAATAGCATATTTCAGTGAGAAGCTGAATGGGGCAACTCTTAATTACCCAACTTATGATAAAGAGATGTATGCATTGGTTCGGGCATTAGAGACGTGGCAGCACTACCTATGGCCTAAGGAGTTCGTGATTCACACTGATCATGAGTCCCTGAAACACTTGAAGGGCCAGCACAAGCTGAACAAGAGGCATGCTCGTTGGGTAGAATTCATAGAGACGTTTCCATATGTCATTCGCTACAAGCAAGGTAAGGAAAACGTCGTTGCCGATGCACTTTCTCGCAGGTATGTCTTAATCTCAACTCTTAATGCTAAACTACTGGGTTTTGAACACATTAAAGAGTTATATGCTGATGACCATGACTTTCGTACTGAGTATCAAGCTTGTGAGAGATCTGCTAATGGTAAATACTTTAGGCATGAGGGATACTTGTTTCGAGAGAATAAATTATGTGTGCCTAATTGTTCATTAAGAGATTTGCTAGTGAGGGAATCCCATGGGGGAGGATTGATGGGACATTTTGGAGTAGTGAAAACTTTAGCTATGTTGCAGGAACACTTCTATTGGCCACATATGAAACGAGATGTTGAGAGGCTTTGTGGTAGATGTGTAACTTGTAGGCAGGCTAAATCAAGAGTGTAGCCCCATGGTTTATACACCCCTTTACCAATACCTAGTGAACCTTGGATTGATATTTCGATGGATTTTGTGTTAGGTTTGCCTAGGTCTAAACGGGGAAGAGACTCAATATTTGTGGTCGTGGATAGGTTTTCAAAGATGGCTCATTTTATTCCATGCCACAAGACAGATGATGCTTCCAATGTTGCTGATTTGTTCTTTAGGGAAATTGTGAGACTTCATGGTATGCCTAGGACAATTGTTTCTGATAGGGACACCAAGTTCTTAAGCTACTTTTGGAAGACTTTGTGGGCTAAGTTAGGGACTAAGCTATTGTTTTCAACTACTTGTCACCCTCAAACCGATGGTCAAACAGAAGTTGTGAATAGAACCTTGTCTACTTTGTTGAGGGCTGTCATTAAAAAGAACATCAAAACATGGGAGGAGTGTTTACCACATGTTGAGTTTGCTTATAATCGATCTATTCATTCTGCTACTCAATTTTCACCGTTTGAAATTGTTTATGGTTTTAATCCTTTAACTCCTTTGGATTTAATGCCATTACCTTTGTCTGAGCATGTGAATTTAGATGGCAAAAGAAAAGCTGATCTTGTTAAGCAGATACACGAGAAGGCAAGACTCAACATCGAGCGAAGGACTAAACAATATGTTGAACAAGCCAACAAAGGGCGTCACAAGCTCGTCTTCGAGCCCGGTGATTGGGTGTGGTTGCACTTACGCAAGGAACGGTTTCCAGAGCAAAGGAAATCCAAGCTATTGCCTAGAGGGGATGGTCCTTTTCAAATTCTCGAAAGGATCAATGATAATGCGTACAAGCTAGACTTGCCAGGTGAGTATGGTGTAAGTGCCTCCTTTAATGTTTCTGATCTAAGTCCTTTTGATGTAGGCGACGATTTGAGGACAAATCCTTCTCAAGAGGAGGGGAATGATGAGGACATCACTAGCACAAGCAAGAGCACGTGGGAGACATATTCAGATCCAATTCAAGTTCCCATTGGTCCGGTTACGAGAGCTCGTGCGAAGAAGTTTAAAGAAACACTTATTGGGCTGATTCAAGCAACTTGGGCTCAAGCTATTGCATGGAGGCCCATTGAGGGAATTGCATGCGACAACCACACCAATAAATGCGTGATTCAAGCTATAGAAGGGATTGAGTAATTTCCATTTCAGTTACTTTCCCATTTTGAGACGACACATGGCGAGAAGAATCAGTTTTGACCTTTTAATGTCTAGTTTCCTTTTTTTCCGTTTCTGGTATTTCTATTATTGTAAGGCTTTTAAGCCATTAAGGGAACTTTCCTTATTTAGTCTAGATTTGACTTTTGTTAAATGAGTTTCCCAAAATTTCCATGGGAATTAGGGGCTGAAAATTCGCATAGGAACCCCTATATAATTGTAACGAATTTCAATCAAGGAGACAAGTAATAACACATAATTTTGAGGTTTAATTCTCTTTAGTTCCTAAACGAACTATTCGAACTTATCGGAAATTTCCGTGGCGTTCATAGACTTATCAATCAGTCCATCCATAGCTGATTGTGGCGTCTTCACATACCAAGATTCATCAATCGGTCTCTCCATAGCTGATTGTGGCGTCCTCACATACCAAGGTTCGTGCTTCTTGTTGGGCATCGGGTCGCGGTTCCATCCAAAACCGGTTAGAAAGTTGATCTTGGAAACCAACTTCGGTTAGGGTCGCGTCAGTTCTTGGCGTGGTTCGTATCACCTAGCCAACTCATTAAACCTTGCCTCATATTCCCGAACTGACAAATCACCCTGCTGTAACCTGTAGAACTCAACTGCCTTCTGATCTCTATACCCTTGTGAAAAATACCGATCATAGAACAGCTCCTCGAATCTGTCCCAACTGATATCACCACCGCGTTCCAAACGCTTAGCTTGCTTCCACCAAGTATTAACACCACCTTCGAGCTTATATGCAGCAAATTCCATACGATACTCATCAGGCACACCAAGGGTATCCAAATGCTTCACGATCAAGTCTAACCAATATTCTACCAACTACGGATCCCCATTACCATCAAAAGTCAGAATAGATGTACGCTGAAATTCCTTAAAATACGTATACCGACGACCAACATCAGAATCCTCCGGTCTAGCCCTGGCTGTCATCTGTCAGAAAGCCGCAATCATAGACCTCATCATGCCCTCATCATTTTCGAACTCGGCGTCCGCTGTCGAACGACGTCTAGGTGGCATTCTCTCACTTTAAAAAACAAATTTGGACTGTCAGAGGTATTTCATTGTCATACCTATGTGTGCACAATTCCCAAGGTTCATAACCTTGAGCTCTGATACCATTTTGTCATGCCTCGGAGTACAGGAGGTGACGTGCCAGATTATTTAGGTTAATTAAAAGGAAAATTTAATAAATATCAAGAGTTTAGGGGTTAAATTAAATAATAAAAATGTGAAAGTTTCAAAACAACATTGAATGAAAGAGCTCATAAACGTTAAGCGAATAATAAAATAATAAAGAACCGCGAGTATGGGTCCCACAGACCCACAACTTATGCACACATATAGTACTGACAATATAATAATACAACTACAGTCCAAGCACAAAGAAAGTTAAAAACATCACATGCCTTGTTCAATTAATACAAAATGATCTACTAATCCCCCTACTGCTCCTGAGTTCGGTCCGTTGAATCCTCTCTGAACCTAAATGGGAAACCACCTAGGGGGAAAATTTACAAAAACAAAGAAAATGTGAGCGAAAGGCTCAGTAGGACTATGTTTTAATAAATCATTTAATTTAAAGGAAAATCTCATTATTTAGGGAATTATTTAAAAGAAACATTGAATAAATAAATAAATTTAAATAAAACCGTTCTTACCCAGAACAGTTTACTCGGACGGCCAGAAATATCATTTTCTTTTCCTAGGCAAACCATAAGAATATCACCACCGTAGTGGCCCAGCTGGGTTTCGGGACCTGTTCCCAAGGTCGATCGCTACATGACCCGATCTCTGATATGGCATCACGCCTTTGCGTTTATTTTCATTATCATTCAAAACCCATTTACCAAGTGTTGTCATTTACATTCATTATGAAGTTTATTTTAGTTCACGGTTTATTAAAATATAACCGATAAATTCATTTTCAATCAACCATTGAAAACATTTTTTATAGAAACCCTTTTCAAAGCCAAATCATTTTGAAACTAGGCTACCAAAGAATGGGATAGAAGTCCTACCTCGATACTCGTGCCGGTGCCCCACACCGTAATCCCTACCCGCTATACGTTAGCTTCTTGAAACCACGAACGATCCTAGATACACACTAAGTCGATCAATATCTAGTTCGAGACATTCTATGTTACTAAACCATTTCATGATGTCCTAGTGTGCCATTTGTATCGTTAAAATCATTTTACAAAGTTAGAATTTTAATCGGGGTTCAAAACAGTGAAAACGAGTGAAAAATCGCAAAATTTTCCATGCTCTGTCAGCCTGCCGGACACCCTGCTTCGGCCGGTCGAACTATGCAGTTCGGCCTACCAAAAATCAGGTCCGATCGGTCGGTCATTTCCTAGGTTTGGCCTGTCGAACGGTACAGTCTAGCCTGCCGATCCTTTGAATTCGGCCTGCCGAACACGTAGTTTGGCCTACCGAACTGAAAAAATCGAGAAATTCTAGCCACGGGTTTTTGACCTCCCAAAATCCAAATCTTGATTCTAACCTATTTTTCCTCAAATCTCAGGCATGAAAAATATTCATAGATGATAGAAAAACATACTAGAACACTTTTGAACTCATTTAGACAAGATTTAAACACAAAAATCTCAAAAATCCAAAAATGGGGAAAAATGAGGAAAAATAAAAAATCTTGAATCCAATCCTTTTTTCTTCAATCTAAGCTTGGATTCTACGTGTTCTAAGTTCCTTTAACTCAAATCAAGGGTTTTCTCAGCTCAAACAAACTTAGATTTCAAAAAAATGTACGAAAATTAAAAATTTTGAAAAAGTTTAGAAATTTCAAAACTAACCTCGAATCGAAGCTTCAATCCGCGTTTTTGATTGCCAAGTCTCATTCTCGAGCTCCCTTCTTGCTAACCCGAAGCTTGGATTCGAATTTTGATTCAAAAATTTGAGAGAGAAATTGAGAGAGAAGAGAGAAACCGAGAGAGAGAGTGAGAGGGGGTTTTACATGGGAGAGAGGAGGAGAGAGCGGGTGAGAGCTGAGAGTGAAGAGAGAGGAAGAGGAGAGAGAATAAATAGAGAGAAATGGTAAGCAGTTTTACTATGCAAAAACGGAGTGCCACCCACGTTTTACAAATTGTTGTGTTTTAAAACTCAAAACATTTTGTAAAACGGAATATTTTTAACAATTTACAAATTGTTGTGTTTTAAAACTCAAAACATCATTTTAAAACAATAAGAAATCATTTGAATTTATTAAATTAACAAAACAACTTAAAATTCAAAATTTAACCAAATAATCAAATTAATGTTGAAACATTAATTATGGCACACTAATTCATCATTTTACATTATAATAACATTCAATTAATTTCAGGGCATTGCAATGGGCCTCCATGCAATAGCTTGATCCCAAGTTGCTTGAATTAGCCCAATAAGGGTTTCTTTTAACTTTTTCACACGAGCTCTTGTAACCGGACCTATGGGAACTTGAATTGGATCTGAATATGTTTCATCCCACGTGCTCTTGCTTGTGCTAACGATGTCCTCATCAATATCCCTAACCGGAGATAGGTTGTTTTTGTTGGATTTTATGATTCAAATAAGCAGCGAAAAATCAAAATTAATTCCCATAAAACCCTCGTAGGATCCATGCAATTTGATTAGATTGATGAGAAAGTCATAGAATCTAACTAGGATGACAAAAAGGGCAAGATTGTTGGAAGAAAGAGAGCGGGTTCACTCTGGTGACACCCTAACTTGAGCTTTTTGTATTCGGGATCAGATTCAGAAGTTGTTACTTAGAGCAACGCCCTCAGCAGGTATCCACACGAATAGACTCTCCCAAAAATGAATTGGTGTGCTAGCACCCTTGCCTTGCGTTAAATGACTCTCTCTAATTTTTTAGGGTTTTTAATGTTTTTTTTTTGCCTTTTAGAATAAGAGAACGCCTTTTCTCTTTTAATTCAGCCAGAAACCCTAAAATAGATATATATATATTGACTTCGAGAAAGAGTCAAATTTTAACTAGGGTAAACTGTAGTTCAAATATGATTCATAGAATCTAGACAATGTTAGATTTAATGAACCTAGACATATCTAGTACATCGAATCTAGACATTATCAAGTTCATTGAACCTAGACACAGTAAATCGAAAATTCATTTTTGGTCTGTTCTAAATGTGCGACCCTATAGGTTTACATAACGTTGGTAGTGGGCTTGAAATTCTTTTTTTGGCCCACAAATCATAAGCAGCCTCTAGCAAGACATTATGATTACCCAAGTTATGTGAATGTCAATAATCCGATACAACCTAATCCACAATAAGTATTAAAATCCTTTTGTCACTACATACCTTGATTGAACATAAGGCATGGTTTATGTCATCCTTATACTATTCAATCATATTATTTCTCGATCTTAAGTAGACTGATATTGATAACCCTTATTAATTCATTCTAATATGGCCATACATTTTTCTTCAGTCTAACTTATTGAGGGGCCTATAGATATCTTTCTCATAATTAATGAGGGACAAATTCCTTCTTAATCACTCACATTTCTCACATGATTCACTCTATATTCAACAATAATCCATTCCATCATCCTGTTAAAGATAATATTAGAATGTGTCAAAATATAGAACTTGTCATGTACGAACAATAGTGATTTCAGGTCAGAGGACTAGGATAATACTATTGTGATGAGAATCAATTATGACAATTATTCATACAGTATTCTTATAGCGGGTCGATCCAATACATCATTTCTCAAATATGTATCTATAAGTTGACTTAGTATCTCATACACATAATTAGTAAAAACATAATCATCAGTCAAACTTCATACTAGTCTTCATTCATTATTATCCTAATAATAATGACCGAATAGGGATAATTTAGAATAGAATTTAATTTTCACCTAAGTGTTTTACTATCAAGTCACATACTTGATGACCTTAGGTAGAATTAACTATTCATAGAATTAGAATAAAAAACAATAATGAAAATGCCTCTTTATTAATAAAATGCAAATGTAATGAAATCAAAATGTGGTCATTACATAATTGGCCTAGGGCACATCACTAACAATCTCCCACTTTCACTAGGCCCAATCAATATTGTATCTAATACCTATTGACCTAGTATGACTCTCATGCTTAGGCTGTGGAAGAGGCTTAGTGAGTGGATCAGCAACATTGTCATTTGTGGGTACTCTGCATATCTTCACATCTCCTCTCTCAATGATTTCTCGAATGAGATGATAACGCTTGAGCATGTGTTTAGATCGCTGATGTGATCTAGGTTCCTTAGCCTGTGCTATGGCCTTGTTATTATCACAATACAAGTTTGCTGGATTTGATATACTAGGAACAACACCCAATCTAGTAATAAACTTTTTGATCCACACTGCTTCCTTAGCTACTTCTGAGGCGGCTATATATACTCAACTTCTGTTGTAGAATCAGCAACGTTGTCTTGCTTTGAACATCTCTAGCTTACTGCACCTCCATTCAAACAGAACACATAACCTGACTGCAATCAAAAGTCATCCTTGTCAGATTGGAAGCTGGCATCTATGTAACCACTTACAACAAGCTCATCTTCCTTTCCTCCATACAGTAAGAATGCATCCTTAGTTCTTCTCAAATATTTAAGGATATTCTTGACTGCTGTCTAGTGACTTTCACCTGGATTTAATTGGCATCTGCTGGTTATGCTTAAGGCATATGAGACATTAGGTCAAGTACATAACATTGCATACATGATAGATCCAATGGCAGAAGCATATGGAATCTTATTCATGCGGTCTCGCTCATCTTGTGTCATTAGACACTGAGTCTTGGTAAGACTAATTCCATGTGACATGGCAAGAATCCCATCTTAAAATCTTGTATACTAAACCTATTCAATACCTTGTCAATGTGTGTATTCTGACTTAGGCTAATAAGCCTCTTAGATCTATCCCTATAGATCTTCATGCCTAGAATATAGGCAGCTTCACCTAAGTCTTTCATTGAGAAACAATTCCCTAACTATGATTTAACATTTTGTAGAGTAGGGATATCGTTTCCAATGAGTAATATGTCATCAACATATAGCACTAGAAAGACTATTGCGCTCCCACTGACCTTCTTGTAAACACAAGGCTCATCTTCTTTTTTGATGAAACCAAACTCTTTGATTGCTTCATCAAAATGAAGATTTCAACTCCAAGATGCTTGCTTCAATCCATAAATGGATCTTTGAAGCTTGCAAACCTTTCCAGAATTCTCAAGACTAACAAAACTCTCGGGTTGTGTCATATACACATCCTCAAGTAGATTTCCATTAAGAAACATTGTTTTGACATCCATTTGCCAAATCTCATAATCATAGTATGCAGCTATGGTGAGGAGAATCTGAATGGATTTTAAGCATAGCAACCGATGAAAAAGTTTGATCATAGTCAATACCATGTGTTTGCTTGAAACCATTTGCAACTAGTCTTGCCTTAAAGGTATGCACATTGCCATGCATGTCTATTTTCTTTTTGAAAACCCATTTGCAGCCAATAGTCTTTAAATCATCAGGCGGATCAATCAAAGTCCATACTTGATTATCATACATGGATTGCATCTCTGACTTCATGGCTTCTAGCCATTTATCACAGTCAGGACTATTCATGGCCACTTGGTAGGATGTGGGCTCATTTTGATCCACAATCATCACATCATTATTATCAGTTAAGAGAAATCCATATCTCTTAGGGCTCTGACGTGTCCTACTAGACCTCCTCGGGCCTTGTGCTACTTGTGCAGGCTCAATAACTACTTGTTGATCTAGTTGAGATTCCACAGGTGGTTCTGTTAGACATGTATGCCCTAAGGAGTAAAAATGTAATACGTTTTTGGAGACATTTTTATCAATAAAGAATTTATTCATTTAAATATACCAAATCTTGTCCTCTTTACATTCATATTTGTTGAATGTATGAAAAGCAAACAATAGTCTGAGACTGTCAGTCTAAACCTTAAGAATTGGGCATATGATGGGATGATTATGCGGTAGACACGATTCTTAAGGTGATGGTCTAAAACATATGATCCGCAATCGAGGGAATAAAGTTGGGCGCTTTATTCATGTAAAGATTGTTATGTTGTCTATATCCCTTTTGGGAGATGGTTTGTCTTGACTATCGGAGTTGGACTCCGTGAATAGAAACATTGGCACGTTGTCATAGGTGACGACGTGTTGGATCGGGACATAAAGTGAATTGATTTGGATTAATAATTCTGTCTTGGCAAATCAATTCACTTTAGACAGTCATTTGTATTGTATCTTAATCCTGAGATGAATAGTGGGCCCGTTATCTCGACTTGTGTCTTTTGATGTACCAATGGGTGACTCCCACATCTCTATAGTGGTATGCATACCGGTACGTTGGAGGCATGACTCTTGATAGCGTAGACTTGTTATTCATAGATATGGAATCCATAGCTCCTCTTTAGGAGTGATGATATCCTCTTATATGCGTTGTCCTGTAATTGGAAAACTGGAGCGCTCAACCATTTGGATACATAGGTGTAACCGAATGGTATACTATCTTTGGATGGTAAGTTTTCTAATGGTGAGATAATGAAACGTAAGATAAAAATAATCGGGAAGGTAAGACAGAACTTGTCCTTAAGCCAATTATGGATTATCATATGGGGATACGATGCACTATGATATGTCATGGAGACTTAGCTACACGAGCTTCGTAATTCTATAAAGTTCGAGAGTGCAGCTCCAAGCTTTTAGTGGAGTAGTGTTGGAGTTGATAATTGTGAAATGTATATCTGGGATATTGGGTTACATAATTATCATGAGCTTGAACTTTATAGGTCCATTTTGGTCCCCTTTGCTAGCTCACAAAAATCCTGTAACGACACGGCGTGCTTTTCCAATAATTGGTGACTTATGTCGGATTTATCAGATTGGTTTAAAATTTGTAAGAATCAAATAATTCATGTATGTTTATCGGTTGAATTAATTTTGTAAGAAATTAGATCAAGATAAACTTATTGAATTATTGTGATTAGATAATTCTTGTCTGTTTATCGGTTGTTTTAATTTTGGACAAATTAGAACAAGATAAACTTGTAGAATTATTGTGAATTGATTTATTTTCTTAGAGATTATCTTGATAAAGTTTGTTTTGATCAGATAACTTCTCTATTGGGTTATTTGAATCAAAACTGAGACTTTATCCTTTAGAATCTCAGGTGGAAAATAAAAGATTCGCAGAGATTTTTTCTCGGGAGTTCGGCCTGTCGGATGACGTGTTCGACCTGCCGAATGGCCTGCCGATTAGAATGTTCGGCTTGCCGATCCACGGAGATAAGATTACACGTTTTCATGTGGATCTTATCAGATATTGATCCGAACTTGATTCTGTTTCGAGTTTTTGAGACCTAATATGATATGGACTGACCCCATGACCAATAGCTGTATAAAGGGAGTGAGTCTCATGATTTACTCAGATCAATTTGAGAGATTAAGAGTGATACTCTTCTAGTGAGCATCTGAAAACTCCCTGAGAGCTTTTGCTCACAAATCACGAACACTAGATTTGGGTTCTCTCTGTTGGTTGGAAGGAGAGTCACTGGTGGAAGAGCTGTACGTGTGAGCCCACACTAACTCCGGTTGTGGATAGAGAATAGCAAAGAAGACCAGTTGGTTGAGGCTCTTCTGGAACGTTACTTCTCTACACAGGTTACAGAGGTTCTTCGGCACAATGAGGTTAGTAAGATCTGTTTAATTTATACATATAACATGTCAAACTTGTGTTTTGGAAATTACTCTGATGAAAATTTTTTAAAAATTTCGCTGCGCACTTTGTTTCCAACAATTGGTATCAGAGCTGAGGTTTTTACATAATTTTGCAAGTTTGTGATCATGTCATATGCATAAATTTTGTGATCTTAATCTCTCCTAGCTTGAATTGAATTTTATAGAGAGATGGCACTCTAGGTTTCTGTATAATATATATGTTGTCATGGATTATGTGGTGAATGTTTATTAATTAATTATGGTTGATTAAATCGTTGTTTAATTATTTATTTATTAATTAATACTGGTTATGGTTCCTTAGAGGTGCGAATGTGTATCTAGGTTTTTCATGTAATTAGTTGGAGGACTATCATCTCCGTCTAGGATTTGTTATTTAATTTTTAATTTGTTAGAATTTGTAATTAAATAATTATCCAGAGAAGACAGATCGAGAAGTCGGATCTAGAAGATTGATGATGGCGCCTCTAGGTATTTCCTGAGTCTCTAATTTTATGTTTTTGAATTGTTAAAAATAAAATTGATGAATTGCATTAAAATTATATTTTCTGGATTGAGGGTTTTCTGCTCGGTCGGCATGCCGGACCTCACAGTTCGGCAGGCCGGACGTGTGGTTCGGCAGGCCAACAGTGGGGCAGAAAATTTGGTGCTCTGCCGGCAGGCCGAAGTTTTAGTTCGGCAGGCCGATGGAGCAAGACCGGCAGGCCGATCACCTAGATCGGCCTGCCGACCGAGAGCTGCTGGGTGTCCAAAAAAGGTGCAATTTTTTCGGTGCAGTTTTAATTTTATTTTTGGGACGATTCTGAGAAACATTAAATTTGGATATGACTGGAAATATGAAGTATTCGATTCATACGGGATTGAAGACTTGAAGATGGAAATTACATGATGAAGGATACAGCTTGAGGATTCAAGGATGAAGAATCGATAAATGTCTCGATTATTCTCTTGTAATCTTAGTTTTCTATTCTCTAGGGTGGAACCATAATATTACGGTTATTATTATTTTGCTTGTAGCTTTGCTTGATTGCTTTACTTGTCTGCATTATAATATGATTTAACATGTATATTGATAACATGTCATATAGAATAGGGAGTGCCACTCATATTAAAATTGTTCATGCATAATTTTAAAATAAAACCTTGACTTCAAAAGATTGAGTGGGAGAAGGTTTTCGAAGAGAGAACCTAAGGCCTCCATCGTTGGTCCATAGGAAGAACATGATGGTCCCGACCCCTAGGAAGGGATTTCTTTCATGTACCAGATTGGATCTCTGAAAGGATAAGGTATTTTAGTATGATTTATGGTTGCACACCCCTAGGTGGTGATTATAAATCATGGATAAAATATTAAAACGGTGGTTATACACTCACGTTGATTTTATTATTAACCTCCCCTAGGAGCTTTGTTAATAAAATTAATGGCCAAAGAAACAATTATTAGTATATGCTGGATCATACGGGCCCTGGATGGCATATATTAATCAGGAGGGGATCCGTGTTCCTGATTGAATTTGGCATGACTCCCCTAGGAGCTTGTTGAATTATGAGTTGGGAATTATTGATGAGGACATCGTTAGCACAAGCAAGAGCACTTGAGAGACATATTCAGATCCAATTCAAGTTCCCATTGGTCCGGTTACGAGAGCTCGTGCGAAGAAGTTTAAAGAAACGCTTTTTGGGCTGATTCAAGCAACTTGGGCTCAAGCTATTGCATGGAGGCCCATTGAGGGAATTGTATGCGACAATCAGACCAACAAATGCGTGATTCAAGCACTAGAAGGGATTGAGTAATTTCCATTTCAGTTACTTTCCCGTTTTGAGGCGATACATGGCGAGAAGAATCAGCTTATTTACCTTTTAATGTCTAGTTTCCTTTTTGCGTTTGTGTTATTTTTATTATTGTAAGGCTTTTAAGCCATTTAGGGAACTTTCCTTATTTAGTTTAGATTTGACATTTGGTAAATGATTTTCCTAAAATTCCATGGGAATTAGGAGCTGAAAATTCGCATAGGAACCCCTATATATTGTAACAAATTTCATTCAATGGAATACAAGTATTAACACACAATTTGAGGTTTAATTCTCTTTGGTTCCTAAACGAACTTTTTGAACTTATCAAAAATTTCTATGGCGTTCATAGACTTATCAATCAGTCCATCCATAGCTGATTGTGGCGTCCTCACAAACCAAGGTTCGTGCTTCTTATTGGGCATCGGGTCGCGGTTCCATCCAAAACCAGTTAGGAATTTTGATCTTGGAAACCAATCTTGGTTAGGTTCGCGTCAGTTCTTGGCGAGGTTCGTATCATTTGGTATCAGAGCGAGGTTCTAATCAGGTTTTGCTTATCCGTTCTCTTAGTTTATGTTTGTTTCAGTTGTTCGTGAGTTTTGATTTCCATTATCAAAGTCCGAAAACCTTCCTTAAATTTTTTTTCTAGATTCTTGTTATTCATCATTTAAGGAATCCAAAATTGAATTCCTTACACAGACCAAAAATTTTTCGTCAAATTTCGTTCCTTTTGGGTGTGATTCTGAAAGCCTAAATTCTTTGTTCCTGTTATAGTCTTCTCTCTTTGGTAATCTATTTGTGAATTGTCAAGGAAATTTTTGATATTGATTTGACTAGTTTTATAGGAACTGAGTGAGAATTAACGAGTGGAAAAAGGCATAGAGGCAAGAGCATTTGAGTGGACAAAAGCCGAACGTATTGAGTGTAAACACGAGTGAAATTGAGTGAACCATTTCACGAGTGGAACACGTAAGGGAGTGTGGTAAGGTCCTTGGAAAATGTCAAACAATAGCAAGAACACTATTGAGGGTACCTCGGGTGCAGCAGACCCAAAACTTCTTATGGAAGCGATGATGGGGGAGATGAGGCGATTGTTGAGAGGAGAGTTAGGACAGCTACATGAGAGGATACACCGGATAGAAAACGCACGTGTGGAACAGCCACAACATGTTCCTCATGCGCGTAGGCGAGAAAGGGTTCCGGTTAGAGGAGAGGTTGATGACTACTATAGGATTGATGGGGAAGAGTTTGACGAAGGAGAAGATTCAGCGGGTAGTCACCAAAGATTTGGACGAGATAGAGGAGTTAGGAACAGGGAAGATGATAGTTTGAGAGGCATAAAAATGAAGATACCATCATTTCAAGGCAAATCCAATCCAGAAGCGTACCTAGAATGGGAGAAGAAAATGGAGTTCATCTTTGACTGCCACTACTATTCTGAGGTGAAGAAGGTAAAATTGGCTGTAATTGAATTTTCTGATTATGCTATTACTTGGTGGGATCAGCTTGTTATAAATAGGAGACGAAATAAAGAGCGACCTATTGAGTCATGGGAAGAAATGAAGACCGTAATGAGGAAGCGATTTGTACCAACTTACTACTACCGGGAGTTGTACAACAAACTACAAAACCTTAAGCAGGGCAACCAGAGTGTAGAGGAGTACTATAAGGAGATGGAGGTTATGATGATTCGGGCTAATATAGAGGAGGATCGAGAGGCTACAATGGCAAGGTTTTTGGCGGGTTTGAACCGAGATATTCACAATGCCGTTGAGTTACAACATTATGTGGAGTTGGAGGACATGGTGCACATGGCTATTAAAATTGAGAATCAACTTATGAGGAGGGGCAGTAATACACGTCCTAGCCAAAACCCGAGTACATCGGCTTGGAAAATCAACCAATGGAAGAGGGATGAGAAGCAATCCAACCCCAAGCCAAAGATCGAGCAAAAACAAGAGGTGGCCAGCCATGGGAATCAAGGTAAATCCGATTCTTCCACTACTCGGACTCGTGATATTAAATGTTTTAAATGTCAAGGCAGGGGTCATATAGCAAGCCAATGTCCGAACAAACGAGTTATGGTGATGCGGGACAATGGAGACATTGAAACCGAGGAGGATTCGGACAATGATTCTATGCCTTCATTAGAGGATGCCGACGATGAGGAGTGCACTGTCCAAGGAGAATTGTTGGTCACAAGGAGAGCTTTAAGTGTGCAAGCCAAAGAAGAAGATGAAGAGGTGCAACGGGAAAACATCTTCCACACTAGGTGCCACGTTCAAAACAAGGTATGTAGTGTGATTATTGATGGTGGGAGTTGTACTAATGTTGCTAGCACAACCATGGTAGAGAAGTTAGGGCTGCCAACAATTAAGCATCCTCGACCATATAAATTGCAGTGGTCAAATGATACTGGCGAGGTAAAGGTGCATAAGCAAGTGTTAGTTTCTTTTCGCATTGGAAGATATGAAGATGAAGTTTTGTGCGATGTGGTTCCGATGCAAGCTGGGCACTTGTTGTTAGGCAGACCATGGCAATTTGATCGACAAGTTAAGCATGATGGTTTCACCAACAAATACTCATTTGTTCACAATCAAAAAACGATCACTCTTGTTCCATTAACACCAAAACAGGTCTATGAAGACCAAGTGAGCTTACAGAGAGAAAGTGATAAAAAAATGACGAGCGAAGAAAAATCAAGAGTGGGAGTGCAGAGAGAGAGTTCGGCCAGTGAGAGAAAAAAAGAAGAGATGGCCGAGAAAAAGGAGAGCAAAGAGAGCAAGGGAGAGAAAATTGAGAGGGCTGAAAAGAATTCACAATCAGCCAATGAGAGAAAAGTAGAGAGAAAAACAAACTTTTATGCAAGAAAGAGTGAAGTGAGAAGAGC
The DNA here is from genome assembly GCA_025403435.1 of Artocarpus heterophyllus. NCBI lineage: Eukaryota > Viridiplantae > Streptophyta > Magnoliopsida > Rosales > Moraceae > Artocarpus > Artocarpus heterophyllus. The sequence goes on from CM046342.1 coordinate 22,833,467, forward strand.
TTTGTTTTCTAATCAGCCGATGATCTTACTCATGTACAAGGAGGCGTTATTAAACACTAACGATTTTGATTCCACCTTGCATAGTTCTGTTGTTTCTCTTTTGCAGGAATATGAGGATATCTTTCCCGAGGAAACACCGCAAGGTTTACCTCCAATCCACGGGATTGAACATCAAATTGACTTCATACCTGGAACTACAATCCCAAACCGACCAGCCTATAGGAGTAATCCCGAGGAGACAAAGGAACTCCAACGGTAGGTAAATGAGTTGATGGAGAAGGGACACGTGAGAGAAAGCATGAGCCCGTGTGCCGTACCAGTTTTACTTGTGCCTAAGAAAGATGGGACTTGGAGGATGTGCGTTGATTGTTGAGCCATCAACAACATCACGGTAAAATATCGACATCCCATTCCTCGCTTGGATGACATGTTAGATGAATTGCATGGTGCTTGTGTGTTTTCAAAAATTGATCTGCAGAGTGGATATCATCAAATTCGCATGAAAGAGGGAGACGAGTGGAAGACGGCTTTCAAAACAAAACAAGGCTTGTATGAGTGGTTGGTAATGCCTTTCGGTTTAACCAATGCGCCTAGCACATTTATGCGTTTAATGAACCATGTTTTGCGAGCTTTTATTGGAAAATTTGTCGTTGTTTATTTTGATGATATCCTTATCTATAGCAGCAATTTGGATGAACATATTGAACATTTAAAACTTGTTTTAGATGTTTTATGGAAGGAAAAGTTGTATGCTAACCTCAAGAAACGTACCTTTTGCACAGATAAGCTTGTGTTTCTTGGTTTTGTTGTTAGTGCTCAAGGTATACAAGTTGATGAAGAAAAGGTACGAGCCATCCAGGAGTGGCCGTGTCCAACTAGTGTGGGAAACGTATGGAGTTTTCATGGACTTGCTAGTTTCTACCGGCAGTTTGTGAAAGATTTCAGTACTATAGCCGCACCACTGACTGAAGTCATCAAGAAGAATGTTGGGTTTAGATGGGGAGAAGAGCAAGAAAAGGCATTTCAATTAATCAAAGAAAAGTTGACAAATGCTCCATTGTTATCTTTACCTAATTTTTCCAAAACTTTTGAGATTGAATGTGATGCTTCAGGTGTTGGAATTGGTGTTGTTTTAATGCAGGAAGGGAGACTAGTAGCATATTTCAGTGAGAAGCTGAATGGAGCAACTCTTAATTACCCAACTTATGATAAAGAGATGTATGCATTGGTTCGGGCATTAGAGACGTGGCAGCACTACCTATGGCCTAAGGAGTTCATGATTCACACCGATCATGAGTCCCTGAAACACTTGAAGGGCTAGCACAAGCTGAACAAGAGGCATGCTCGTTGGGTAGAATTCATAGAGACGTTTCTGTATGTCATTCGCTACAAGCAAGGTAAGGAAAATGTCGTTGCCGATGCACTTTCTCGCAGGTATGTCTTAATCTCAACTCTTAATGCTAAACTACTAGGTTTTGAACACATTAAAGAGTTATATGCTGATGACCATGACTTTAGTACTGAGTATCAAGCTTGTGAGAGATTTACTAGTGGTAAGTACTTTAGGCATGAGGGATACTTGTTTCGGGAGAATAAATTATGTGTGCCTAATTGTTCATTAAGAGATTTGCTAGTGAGAGAATCCCATGGGGGAGGATTGATGGGACATTTTGGAGTAATGAAGACTTTAGCTATGTTGCGGGAACACTTCTATTGGCCACATATGAAACGAGATGTTGAGAGGCTTTGTGGTAGATGTGTAACTTGTAGGCAGGCTAAATCAAGAGTGCAACCCCATGGTTTGTACACCCCTTTACCAATACCTAGTGAACCCTGGATTGATATTTCGATGGATTTTGTGTTAGGTTTGCCTAGGTCTAAACGAGGAAGAGACTCAATATTTGTGGTCATGGATAGGTTTTCAAAGATGGCTCATTTTATTCCATGCCACAAGACAGATGATGCTTCCAATGTTGCTGATTTGTTCTTTAGGGAAATTGTGAGACATCATGGTATGCCTAGGACAATTGTTTCTGATAGGGACACCAAGTTCTTAAGCAACTTTTGGAAGACTTTGTGGGCTAAGTTAGGGTCTAAGCTATTGTTTTCAACTACTTGTCACCCACAAACCGATGGTCAAACAGAAGTTGTGAATAGAACCTTGTCTACTTTGTTGCGGGCTGTCATTAAAAAGAACATCAAAACATGGGAGGAGTGTTTACCACATTTTGAGTTTGCTTATAATCGATCTGTTCATTCTGCTACCCAATTTTCACTGTTTGAAATTATTTATGGTTTTAATCCTTTAACTCCTTTGGATTTAATGCCATTACCTTTGTCTGAGCATGTGAATTTAGATGGAAAAAGAAAAGCTGATCTTGTTAAGCAGATACACGAGAAGGCAAGACTCAACATCGAGCGAAGGACTAAACAATATGCTGAACAAGCCAACAAAGGGCGTCACAAGCTCGTCTTCGAGCCTGGTGATTGGGTGTGGTTGCACTTACGCAAGGAACGGTTTCCGGAACAAAGGAAATCCAAGCTATTGCCTAGAGGGGATGGTCCTTTTCAAATTCTCGAAAGGATCAACGATAATGCGTACAAGCTAGACTTGCTAGGTGAGTATGGTGTAAGTGCCTCCTTTAATGTTTCTGACCTAAGTCCTTTTGATGCAAGCGACAACTTGAGGACAAATCCTTCTCAAGAGGAGGGGTGAGGACATCGTTAGCACTAGCAAGAGCACTTGGGAGACATATTCAGATCCAATTAAAGTTCCCATTGGTCCGGTTACGAGAGCTCGTGCGAAGAAGTTTAAAGAAACGCTTATCGGGCTGATTTAAGCAACTTGGGCTCAAGCTATTGCATGGAGGCCCATTGAGGGAATTGCATGCGACAACCAGACCAACAAATGGGTGATTCAAGCTCTAGAAGGGATTGAGTAATTTCCATTTCAGTTACTTTCCCGTTTTGAGGCGACACATGGCGAGAAGAATCAGCTTATTTACCTTTTAATGTCTAGTTTCCTTTTTGCGTTTGTGTTATTTCTATTATTGTAAGGCTTTTAAGCCATTAAGGGAACTTTCCTTATTTAGTTTAGATTTGACATTTGGTAAATGATTTTCCTGAAATTCCATGGGAATTAGGAGCTGAAAATTCGCATAGGAACCCCTATATATTGTAACGAATTTCATTCAATGGAATACAAGTATTAACACACAATTTGAGGTTTAATTCTCTTTGGTTCCTAAACGAACTTTTCGAACTTATCGGAAATTTTCGTGGCATTCATAGACTTATCAATCAGTCCATCCATAGCTGATTGTGGCGTCCTCACATACCAAGACTTATCAATCAGTCGATCCATAGCTGATTGTGGCGTCCTCACATACCAAGGTTCGTGCTTCTTGTTGGGCATCGGGTCGCGGTTCCATCCAAAACCGGTTAGGAATTTTGATCTTGGAAACCAATCTTGGTTAGGTTCACGTCAGTTCTTGGCGAGGTTCGTATCAATTATCGTTGTAAGGTTGTGATATTTTCAAGGTTTTGACACATAAACACATTTGTATGATTTTACATGATTGTGTTATCTTACTAAATTATTATATATGTTTGCTTATGTTTGGTATATGATTCTTTATTGTAGATTGAAAATGTCTAAAAATGCTTTATCATTGATACTTGACAAAAACCAATTAACCGGTGAGAACTATAACGATTGGAAACGGAACCTGGACATCATCCTTTCCTTTGAGAAACTAAAATATGTTCTGACAACTCCTTGTCCTCCCGAGCCTACGGGAGACTCAAGTAATGAGCAATTCCAAGCGTACGATCGCTGGAAAGATGCTATTGATTAGGCCCGCTGCTATGTTATGGCTAGCATGAACAACGTGCTGCAGGCTCAACATCAGGATTATGAGACTGCAAAGCAGATCTTGGATAATCTTGAGGACATGTTTGGAGGCCAGGCCATAACAAAACTGCAAGTGGCGCTTCAGAAACTCTTAAACTGTAGACAGAGACCGGGGACATCTGTAAAGGAGCATATGATGTTGGTCATGGGTTACCTCGCTGAGGCTCAAACCATTGGAGCCGACATCGATGCTGAAACTCAGATGACTATGGCCTTTGAGACTCTGTCTAAGGAATTTATTCCGTTTAGAGCTACTTTTAATTTAAGCAATAGACGGGATATGACCTTAACAGAACTGATGAAACAGTTACAGGAGTTTGAACTGCTAATAAGGGAGTCTCCTGCTGGTGGTGAGGCCAATATGGTAGATGCTTCTGGTTCCAATCCTAACTCTGGGAATGGAAAGAAGCAATGGGCCAAGAGTGGTAAGTCTTCTATTCCTGCTGCAACCAAGAGCAAGAAGAAGAAGAAGAAGAACCCAAAGAAGCTTAAATGCTTCTTCTGTGGTAAGGTCGGGCATATAAAGAAGCATTGCAAGGACTTCCTTTCCAAAGGAGGTAGGTGTGATCTTCTATATTTAGAAACTTGTTTGGTTGAGGAATCCAGTGACATCTGGGTCATAGATTCCGGTGTAACTAATCATGTTTGTGTTTCTCTACAGGGATTCAAAGAATCGAGAAGTCTACTACGTGAAGACTTAACGCTTCGGATGGGCGATGGATCCTTGGTCTCAACGGAAGCAGTGGGAGATGTCCATCTTTATTTTGATAATTATAGTAGTTTAATTTTGCGAGACTGTTTTTATGTTCCTAAATTTAAAAGGAATTTAATTTCTGTATCTTCTTTATTTAAAGACTCCTACATGGTATCTTTTAATGAAAAAGTGGTGATTCATAAAAACAAATCTTTTCTCTATTCTGGATGGATGCAAAATAATCTATATTTTATCAAACCTAAGATGGACTTATTGCTTATTGCTGAGATAAATGATAATAACTCGAAAAGACTTAAAACTTCTCACTCTAATATGACTTATCTTTGGCATTTGCGCCTTGGCCATATTAACTTGAATAGGATTCAAAGGTTGGTAAGGGATGGACCTTTAAATCACTTAAAGGTGGAATCTATACCTCAATGTGAATCTTTTTTGGAGGGTAAAATGACCAAAAGACCATATGAGTCTAAGGGCAATAGGGCCGAAGGGGTTCTAGAACTTGTATATAGTGATGTTTGCGGACCGATGAACATCCGGATACGAGGAGGGTATGAGTACTTCGTCACTTTTATTGACGATTACTCAAGATATGGGTATGTGTACCTAATGCACCACAAAAGCGAAACTTATGATAAGTTCAAGGAGTTTCGGGCTGAAGTGGAAAAGCAATTGGGTAGACCCATAAAGTGATACGAACCACGCCAAGAACTGACGCGACCCTAACCGAAGTTGGTTTCCAAGATCAACTTTCTAACCGGTTTTGGATGGAACCGCGACCCGATGCCCAACAAGAAGCACGAACCTTGGTATGTGAGGACGCCACAATCAGCTATGGAGAGACCGATTGATAAGTCTTGGTATGTGAGGACGCCACAATCAGCTATGGATGGACTGATTGATAAGTCTATGAACGCCACGGAAATTTTCGATAAGTTCGAATAGTTCGTTTAGGAACTAAAGAGAATTAAACCTCAAAATTATATGTTATTACTTGTCTCCCATTGATTGAAATTCGTTACAATATATAGGGGTTCCTATGCGAATTTCAGCCCCTAATTCCCCATGGAATTTCGGGAAAATCGTTTACCAAAAGTCAAATCTAAACTAAATAAGGAAAGTTCCCTTAATGGCTTAAAAGCCTTACAATAATAGAAATAACAGAAACGCAAAAAGGAAACTAGACATTAAAAGGTAAATAAGCTGATTCTTCTCGCCATGTGTCGCCTCAAAACGGGAAGGTAACTGAAATGAAAATTACTCAATCCCTTCTAGAGCTTGAATCACGCATTTGTTAGTCTGATTTTCGCATGCAATTCCCTCAATGGGCCTCCATGTAATGGCTTGAGCCTAAGTTGCTTGAATCAGCCCAATAAGCGTTTCTTTAAACTTCTTCGCACGAGCTCTCGTAACCGGACCAATTGGAACTTGAATTGGATCTGAATAAGTCTCCCACGTGCTCTTGCTTGTGCTAACAATGTTCTCATCATTCCCCTCCTCTTGAGAAGGATTTGTCCTCAAATCGTCGCCTGCATCAAAAGGACTTAGATCAGAAACATTAAAGGAGGCACTTACACCATACTCACCTGGCAAGTCTAGCTTGTACGCATTATCATTGATCCTTTCGAGAACTTGAAAAGGACCGTCCCCTCTAGGCAATAGCATTGGATTTCCTTTGTTTCGGAAACCGTTCCTTGCGTAAGTGCAACCACACCCAATCACCGGGCTCGAAGACGAGCTTGTGACGCCCTTTGTTGGCTTGTTCAGCATATTGTTTGGTCCTTCGCTCGATGTTGAGTCTTGCCTTCTCGTGTATCTGCTTAACAAGATCAGCTTTTCTTTTTCCATCTAAATTCACATGCTCAGACAAAGGTAATGGCATTAAATCCAAAGGAGTTAAAGGATTAAAACCATAAACAATTTCAAACGGTGAAAATTGTGTAGCAGAATGAACAGATCGATTATAAGCAAACTCAACATGTGGTAAACACTCCTCCCATGTTTTGATGTTCTTTTTAATGACAGCCCTTAACAAAGTGGACAAGGTTCTATTCACAACTTCTGTTTGACCATCGGTTTGAGGGTGACAAGTAGTTGAAAACAATAGCTTAGTCCCTAACTTAGCCCACAAAGTCTTCCAAAAGTAGCTTAAGAACTTGGTGTCCCTATCAGAAACAATTGTCCTAGGCATACCATGAAGTCTCACAATTTCCCTAAAGAACAAATCAGCCGCAACATTGGAAGCATCATCTGTCCTGTGGCATGGAATAAAATGAGCCATCTTGGAAAACCTATCCACAACCACAAATATCGAGTCTCTTCCCCGTTTAGACCTAGGCAAACCTAACACAAAATCCATCGAAATATCAATCCAGGGTTCACTAGGTATTGGTAAAGGGGTGTATAAACCATGGGGCTGCACTCTTGATTTAGCCTGCCTACAAGTTACACATCTACCACAAAGCCTCTCAACATCTCGTTTCATATGTGGCCAATAGAAGTGTTCCTGCAACATAGCTAAAGTTTTCACTACTCCAAAATGTCCCATCAATCCTCCCCCATGGGATTCCCTCACTAGCAAATCTCTTAATGAACAATTAGGCACACATAATTTATTCTCCCGAAACAAGTATCCCTCATGCCTAAAGTATTTACCACTAGCAGATCTCTCACAAGCTTGATACTCAGTACGAAAGTCATGGTCATCAGCATATAACTCTTTAATGTGTTCAAAACCCAGTAGTTTAGCATTAAGAGTTGAGATTAAGACATACCTGCGAGAAAGTGCATCGGCAACGACGTTTTCCTTACCTTGCTTGTAGCGAATGACATATGGAAACGTCTCTATGAATTCTACCCAATGAGCATGCCTCTTGTTCAGCTTGTGCTGGCCCTTCAAGTGTTTCAGGGACTCATGATCAGTGTGAATCACGAACTCCTTAGGCCATAGGTAGTGCTGCCACGTCTCTAATGCCCGAACCAATGCATACATCTCTTTATCATAAGTTGGGTAATTAAGAGTTGCCCCATTCAGCTTCTCACTGAAATATGCTATTGGTCTCCCTTCCTGCATTAAAACAGCACCAATTCCAACACCTGAAGCATCACATTCAATCTCAAAAGTTTTGGCAAAATTAGGTAAAGATAACAATGGAGCATTTGTCAACTTCTCCTTGAGTAGCTGAAATGCCTTTTCTTGCTCTTCTCCCCATCTAAACCCAACGTTTTTCTTGATCACTTCAGTCAGTGGTGCGGCTATAGTACTGAAATCTTTCACAAACCGCCGGTAGAAACTAGCAAGTCCATGAAAACTCCGTACGTTTCCCACACTAGTTGGACTCGGCCATTCCTGGATGGCTCGCACCTTTTCTTCATCAACCTGTATACCTTGAGCACTAACAACAAAACCAAGAAACACAAGCTTATCTGTGCAAAAGGTACATTTCTTGAGGTTAGCATACAACTTTTCCTTCCGCAAAACATCTAAAACAAGTTTCAAATGTTCAATATGTTCATCCAAATTGCTGCTATAGATAAGGATATCATCAAAATAAACAACAACAAATTTTCCAATAAAAGCTCGCAAAACATGGTTCATTAAACGCATAAATGTGCTGGGCGCATTGGTTAAACCGAAAGGCATTACCAACCACTCATACAAGCCTTGTTTTGTTTTGAAAGCCGTCTTCCACTCGTCTCCCTCTTTCATGCGAATTTGATGATATCCACTCTTCAAATCAATTTTAGAAAACACACAAGCACCATGCAATTCATCTAACATGTCATCCAAGCGAGGAATGGGATGTCGATACTTTACCGTGATGTTGTTGATGGCTCGACAATCAACGCACATCCTCCAAGTCCCATCTTTCTTAGGCACAAGTAAAACTGGTACGGCGCACGGGCTCATGCTTTCTCTCACGTGTCCCTTCTCCATCAACTCATTTACCTGCCGTTGGAGTTCCTTTGTCTCCTCGGGATTACTCCTATAGGCTGGTCAGTTTGGGATTGTAGCTCCAGGTATGAAGTCGATTTGATGTTCAATCCCACGGATTGGAGGTAAACCTTGCGGTGTTTCCTCGGGAAAGATATCCTCATAATCCTACAAAAGAGAAACAACAGAACTATGCAAGGTGGAATCAAGATCGTTAGTGTTTAATAACGCCTCCTTGTACATGAGTAAAATCATCGGCTGATTAGAAAACAAAGCTCTTCTCACATCACTCTTTCTTGCATAAAAGTTTGTTTTTCTCTCTACTTTTCTCTCATTGGCTGATTGTGAATTCTTTTCAGCCCTCTCAATTTTCTCTCCCTTGCTCTCTTTGCTCTCCTTTTTCTCGGCCATCTCTTCCTTTTTTCTCTCACTGGCCGAACTCTCTCTCTGCACTCCCACTCTTGATTTTTCTTCACTCTTTATTTTTTTTATCACTTTCTCTCTGTAAGCTCACTTGGTCTTCATAGACCTGATTTGGTGTTAATGGAACTAGAGTGATCGTCTTTTGATTGTGAACAAATGAGTACTTGTTGGTGAAACCATCATGCTTAACTCGCCGATCAAATTGCCATGGTCTGCCTAACAACAAGTGCCCAGCTTGCATCGGAACCACATCGCACAAAACTTCATCTTCATATCTTCCAATGCGAAAAGGAACTAACACCTGTTTATGCACCTTTACCTCACCAGTATCATTTAACCATTGCAATTTATATGGCCGAGGATGCTTAATTGTTGGCAGCCCTAACTTCTCTACCATGGTTGTGCTTGCAACATTAGTACAACTCCCACCATCAATAATCACACTACATACCTTGTTTTGAACGTGGCACCTAGTGTGGAAGATGTTTTCCCGTTGCACCTCTTCATCTTCTTCTTTGGCTTGCACACTTAAAGCTCTCCTTGTGACCAACAATTCTCCTTGGACAGCGCACTCCTCATCGTCGACATCCTCTAATGAAGGCATAGAGTCATTGTCCGAATCCTCCTCGGTTTCAATGTCTCCATTGTCCCGCATCACCATAACTCGTTTGTTCGGACATTGGCTTGCTATATGACCCATGCCTTGACATTTAAAACATTTAATATCACGAGTCCGAGTAGTGGAAGAATCGGATTTACCTTGATTCCCATGGCTGGCCACCTCTTGTTTTTGCTCGAACTTTGGCTTGGGGTTGGATTGCTTCTCATCCTTCTTCCATTGGTTGGTTTTCCAAGCCGATGTACTCGGGTTTTGGCTAGGACGTGTGCTACTGCCCCTCCTCATAAGTTGATTCTCAACTTTAATAGCCATGTGCACCATGTCCTCCAACTCCACATAATGTTGCAACTCAACGGCATTGTGAATATCTCGGTTCAAGCCCGCCAAAAACCTTGCCATTGTAGCCTCCCGATCCTCCTCTATATTAGCCCGAATCATCATAACCTCCATCTCCTTATAGTACTCCTCTACACTCCGGTTGCCTTGCTTAAGGTTTTGTAGTTTGTTGTACAACTCCCGGTAGTAGTAAGTTGGCACAAATCACTTTCTCATCACGGTCTTCATCTCTTCCCATGACTCAATAGGCCGCTCTCTATTTCGTCTCCTGTTTATAACAAGCTGATCCCACCAAGTAATAGCATAATCAGAAAATTCAATTACAGCCAATTTTACCTTCTTTGCCTCAGAATAGTAGTGGCAGTCAAAGATGAACTCCATTTTCTTCTCCCATTCTAGGTACGCTTCTGGATTGGATTTGCCTTGAAATGATGGTATCTTCATTTTTATGCCTCTCAAACTATCATCTTCCCTGTTCCTAACGCCTCTATCCCGTCCAAATCTTCGGTGACTACCCGCTGAATCTTCTCCTTCGTCAAACTCTTCCCCATCATTCCTATAGTAGTCATCAACCTCTCCTCTAACCGGAACCCTTTCTCGCCTACGTGCATGAGGAACATGTTGTGGCTGCTCCACACGTGCGTTTTCTATCTGGTCTATCCTCTCATGAAGCTGTCCTATCTCTCCCCTCAATAATCGCCTCATCTCCCCCATCATCGCTTCCATCAGAAGTTTTGGGTCTGCTGCACCCGAGGTACCCTCAATAGTGTTCTTGCTGTTGTTTGACATTTTCCAAAGGACCTCACCACACTCCCTTACGTGTTTCACTCGTGAAATGGTTCACTCAATTTCACTTGTGTTTACACTCAATACTTTCGGCTTTTGTCCACTCTAATGCTCTCGCCTCTATGCCTTTTTCCACTCGTTAATTCTCACTCAGTTCCTATAAAACTAGTCAAATCAATATCAAAAAATTTCCTTGACAATTCACAAATAGATTACCAAAGAGACAAGACTATAACAGGAACAAAGAATTTAGGCTTTTAGAATCACACCCAAAAGGAACAAAATTTGAACAAAAATTTTTGGTCTATGCAAGGAATTCAGTTGTGGAATCCTTAAACAATGAATAACAAGAATCTGAAATAACAATTTACGAAAGGTTTCCAGACTTTTTTTTTTTTTTTTTTTTTCGGATCCTTTTGTTTTTCTTCTTTTCCTTTTTTTTTTTCTTTTCGTTTCTTTTCTTTCTTTCTTTTCTTTTCGGATCTTTTTTTTTTTTTTTTTAAACTGACTTTGATAATGGAAATCAAAACTCACGAACAACTGAAACAAACAAAAAACTAAGAGAACGGATAAGCAAAACCTGATTAGAACCTCGCTCTGATACCAAATGATACGAACCACGCCAAGAGCTGACGCGACCCTAACCGAAGTTGGTTTCCAAGATCAAATTTCTAACCGGTTTTGAATGGAACCGCGACCCGATGCCCAACAAGAAGCACGAACCTTGGTATGTGAAGACGCCACAATCAGCTATGGAGGGACTGATTGATAAGTCTTGGTAAGTGAGGACACCACAATCAGCTATGGATGGACTGATTGATAAGTCGATGAACGCCACGGAAATTTTCGATAAGTTTGAATAGTTCGTTTAGGAACTAAAGAGAATTAAACCTCAAAATTATGTGTTATTACTTGTCTCCCATTGATTGAAATTCGTTACAATATATAGGGGTTCCTATGCGAATTTCAACCCCTAATTCCCCATGGAATTTCGGGAAAATCGTTTACCAAAAGTCAAATCTAAACTAAATAAGGAAAGTTCCCTTAATGGCTTAAAAGCCTTACAATAATAGAAATAACAGAAACGCAAAAAAGGAAACTAGACATTAAAAGGTAAATAAGCTGATTCTTCTCGCCATGTGTCGCCTCAAAACGGGAAGGTAACTGAAATGGAAATTACTCAATCCCTTCTAGAGCTTGAATCACGCATTTGTTAGTCTGATTTTCGCATGCAATTCCCTCAATGGGCCTCCATGCAATGGCTTGAGCCCAAGTTGCTTGAATCAGCCCAATAAGCGTTTCTTTAAACTTCTTCGCACGAGCTCTCGTAACCGGACCAATTGGAACTTGAATTGGATCTGAATAAGTCTCCCACGTGCTCTTGCTTGTGCTAACAATGTTCTCATCATGTTCGGCCTGCCGAACTGGCCTGATCGGCCTGCCGTTTAGAATGTTCGGCCTGCCGATCAGCGGAGATAAGATTACGCATTTTTACGCAGATCTTATCAGATATTGATCCGAACTTGATTCTATTTCGAGTTTTTGAGACCTAATCTGATATGGACTGACCCCAGGACCAATAGCTGTATAAAGGGAGCGAGTCTCATGATTTACTCAGATCAATTTGAGAGATTAAGAGTGATACTCTTCTAGTGAGCATCTAAAAACTCCCTGAGAGCTTTTATTCACAAATGACGAACACTAGCTTTGGGTTCTCTCTGTTGGTTGGAAGGAGAGTCACCGGTGGAAGAGCTGTACGTATGAGCCCACACTCACTCCGGTTGTGGATAGAGATAGCAAAGAAGACCAGTTGGTTGAGGCTCTTCTGGAACGTTACTTCTCTACACAGGTTGCGGAGGTTCTTTGGCACACTAAGGTTAGTAAGATCTGTTTAATTTATACATAAAACATGTCAAACTTGTGTTTTGGAAATTACTCTGATGAAAAATTTTTAAAAATTCCGCTGCGCACTTTGTTTCCAACAGGTTCAATGCTATTTTGTTGTTCTTGAATTTCTTCAAGTTGAATTTTACTCCCACTGGTTCCTTTTGAAATGAATTCTCTTTCTAAAAAGATATCATTCCAAGCAATAAACACTTTGTTCTCATAAGCATTGTAGAAGTAATATCCTTTAGTTTCTTTAGGATATCCCACAAAAGGCATTTGCTGATTTGGGTGCCAATTTATCTGAAATTTGACGCTTCGCATAAGCCTCACATCCCCAAATCTTAGGAAAAGACAAACTAGGCAACTTCTCAGTCCACACCTCATATGGTGTCTTTTGAACCATCTTTGACGGAACTCTGTTCAATATGAAAGCAACAGTTTCCAGAGCATATCCCCAAAAGGATATTGGAAGATGTGACTGACTCATCATAGATCAAACCATATCCAATAAAGTTTGATTTCTTTGTTTAGACACACCATTCCATTGCGATGTTCTTGGTGGAGTTAATTGTGAGACTATCCCACAATCTCTAAGATGATCAATGAATTCTTGGTTTAAGTATTCACCACCTCGATCTGATCGAAGTGCTTTAATACTTTTACCAAGTTGATTTTGTACTTCATTTTTGAAAATTTTGAACTTTTCAAAAGATTCAGATTTTTGTTTCATTAGATAGACATAGCCATATCTACTAAAATCATCTGTTAAAGTAATGAAGTACTAAAAATCTCCTCTAGTAGTGGAACTTAATGGTCCACATACATTAGAATGTGTAAGGCCTAATAAGTCATTAGCCCTTTCACTATGTCCAGTAAAAGGTGTCTTAGTCATTTTGCCTAATAAACAAGACTCATATACTTCAAATGATTCAAAATCAAATAAACTCAAAAGCCCATGTTGATGGAGTTTTGAAATGTGTTTCTCATTTATATGGCCCAAACGATAGTGACAAAGATAGGCAGAGTTTAAATCTTTAGATTTAAACTTCTTTGTATTAACATTATACATGGACTTTTCATTTGTGTTTTCAATGTTCAGAACATAAAGACCACTCGTTCGTGGAGCATATCCATAGAAAATGTTATCACGGTAAATGGAGCGTTTATTATTCCTAATAATAAACTTAAAACCTTCCCTGTCCAAACAAGAAACAGAAATAATATTCCTATTCACAGCAGGTGCATAATAACAATTTTCTAAACTTAAAACAAGTCCACTAGGCAAAGTCAACTCATATGTTTCTACAGCTAAAGCAGAAACTCTTGCTCTATTTCCAACTCGTAGGTCCACTTCACCTTTAGCCAAGATTCTACTCCTCTTAAGACCCTACACATAAGTATAAATGTGAGATCTAGATCTAGAATCTAGGAATCAGAAGTCGACAAATTGACTTCTATAACATAAATACCTGAAGGAGTAGTCACACTACTCTTCTTGTTCTTTAGATCATCCAAATAGAGCTTGTAGTTTCTTTTCTAAAAACCAGACTCATTGTAGAAAAAGCATACTCCCTCCTTTGGTGGTTTAGCCTTAGGTTCAGGATTAGGCTTGGGGTTAGGCTTGGACGCCTTAAAGTCCTTGGGAGCCTTATTCTTGCTCTTGCACTTTCCTTTCCTTTCCCTTTATTAACCATTAGAACATCTTTGGTATTCTTGATGTTCTGTTTAGCAGTCTTAAGCATCCCATGCAACTTAGAAACAGTCTTCTCCATATTATGCATGTTGTAGTTCATAACGAACCCATCATAAGCATCTGGCAAAGATTGGAGAATGATGTCAACAGCCAACTCTTGGTTAATCTCAAGACCAAGTTTCTGCAAATGATCAAGATGACCCTTCATCTTTAGAACATGAGAACTCACGAACCGCCAGTAGTCAACTTGCACGAGAATAATGCCTTTAAGGTGGTAAACCTCTCAATTCTAGCTTTCTCTTGGAACATTTCCTTGAGATGCCTTATCATGGTGTAAGCCTCCATTTCCACCAGTTGCTTTTGAAGCTCTGATTCCATGCTTCCAAGCATGAGGCAAGTGACATCAATAGAGTCATTGAGATGCTTACTATGAGCATCCTTTTGATCTCTAAGAGCATTAGTAGCTAGTTCATTAGGGATAGGTTGATCAAGGACATATTCCTTCCTCTCCTGCTTAAGAACAATTCTCAAGTTTTTGTACCAGTCAAGGAAGTTAGTCCCATTGAGCTTATCCTTCTCAAGGATCGTTCGTAGTGACAAGTTAGATGTGGTGTTTGATGCCATTATCTACAACAAATATATACACAGAGTACTTAGCATTTTATTAAATAATTTTTAACAAGGCATAATTTAAATCCCACTAATTTTATCAAATTAATAACCCTCAATATTAATTTGGCAATCACAACAATTGTAATTTTAGTGGGCCAAGATCTATATTTCACCTCACTTTAAGTAAGCTTTGGCTCATCACCTAAAGTATGGTTATTTAGGTAGGCAACACTTTACCAATTACATCTTATGTAACTCTTGGATAAATATGGGATTTGACATCACATGTCCTGGCTAATTAAAATCCCGTCTAATGCCCTAGGTCCAAAACCATTTTGATAACCTAGTTAAGTCTAACCATTTCAAACATATGGATATCACTATTATCCTTCTTGTCTTCCCTAGATGGCTTAACACACCCTGCTTTGGTAGAACCTATATTTAGCAATCCAAGTCTTGATCAGTGTTGAATTATGGGAGGCATTTTAATGACTTAATATTAAGTGAGGGTTCTACTTTAATTTTATTTCATTGTTTATCATTATGCCGCATCACATACATAGCATAATAATAACACAATAAGCGTGTCATAGCATGACCCAAATCTAGATTAATCTTCATAAGCCAATATGAAGGTTAATGGTCAATCCCAGGTAATCTTCATCTCTATGGATTTCCTTAGATTGCCACAAACGGACTCCATCTTGCGCCTCCATCTTGGACCTCCATCTATCTTGATCTTGGGCTTTGATTTTACATTACAAATTGCAATCTAAACTATTCTATTTCTACTAAATAAATAAATTAATTACAACAAATTGAAAAACGACGCACATGTCATATTTAAAATTACAAACCAAAAATAAAATTAAATAAAACTTGCCAATCACATTGGTATAAAGGGCCATGCCATGCACCATGCAATTCACACTAAACACATAAACACAATAATATAATTTCATTACAGTTAATTTTTATTACGACCAAAACAATTTATGTGATGAATCAATTCAGGGTCAAGGGGTAACGCCCCTTGCGGGGTCCAAGGGGCAGCGCCCTTGGCGAAGGTCCTGCTGTCGGTTAGCGGGATAGGGTCAATGCGGCAGCACCCCCAAAAGGTAAACAATTTACCTTACTTGTTTGAATGAGTTGCTGCCTAGATCCATTAATTTTAATTAATTAGATTACCTAATCTGTTCATAATAGAATTAATTAATCTCTGTTTAACACTTAAATGGATTCATGAAATTTATTGATCTGTTCTAAACCAATCATACTTGTTTAATAATTAAATAGACCCTATGATATATATATTAATATGTTCAAAATAGATTATCACTGTTTAACATTTAAATAGTCTGCCACCTTAATAAAACCGAAACCAGATTTACAGTATATTATTTAATCCTCTTAAAATAGATTACTAGATTCTTGTTAAATTATAATATTAATCAAATTAACAACAACAGGTTACAAGAAATAGTAAACGTATTAATCAAATTAACATGGTAAAAATGTTTAATCAAATAAAACCTCAGATACGTTAATCTAAATAATGTATAAATCGTATCCATGCATATCACATATACATAGAACCATATAAAATCAATTTAATCGAATTCGCAAGTCACTCTAATACCACTGTTGGGTTTTGTTGAAATTTGTGATTCAAATAAGCAACGAAAAATCAAAATTAATTCCCACAAAACCCTCGCAGAATCCATGCAATTTGATTAGATTGATGAGAAAGTCATAGAATCTAACCAGGATGACAAAAGGGGCAAGATTGCTGGAAGGAACTCCTATGACACCCTAACTTGAGATTTTCATATTTGAAATTGGATTCAAACATTGTTACTTAGAGCAACGCCGTCTGCAGGTATCCACATGAACAAACTTTCCCAAAAATGAATTGGTGTGCTAGCACCCTCGCCTTGCGTTAAATGACTCTATCTAATTTTTTAGGGTTTTTAATGTTTGTTTTTTGCCTTTTAGAATAAGAGAACACCTTTTCTCTTCTAATTTGGCTAGAAACCCTAAAATAGATATATATATATATATATTGACTTCGAGAAAAAGTCAAATTTTAACTAGGGTAAACTATAGTTCAAATATGATTCATAGAATCCAGACAATGTCAGATTTAATGAACCTAGACATATCTAGTACATCGAATCTAGGCATTATCAGCTTCATTGAACCTAGATACAGTAAATCCAAAATTTGTTTTTGGTCTGTTCTAAATGTGCGATACTATAGGTTCACATAACGTTGGTAGTGGGCTTGAAATTCTGTTTCTAGCCCACAAATGATAAGCGGCCTCTGGCAAAACATTATGATTACCCAAGTTATGCGAATGTCAATAATCCGACACAACCTAATCCATAATAAGTATTAAAATCCTTTTGTCACTACATGCCTTGATTGAACATAAGGCATGGTTTATGTTATCCTTATACTATTCAATCATATTATTTCTTGACCCTTATTAATTCATTCCAATATGGCCATATATTTTCTTCAGTCTAACTTATCGAGGGGCCCATAGATATCTTTCTCATTATTAATGAGGGACAAATTCCTTCTTAATCACTCACATTCCTCACATGATTCACTCTATATCCAACAATAATCCATTCTATCATCCTGTTAAAGATAATATTAGAATGTGTCAAAATATAGAACTTGTCATGTACGAAATAGTGGTGATTTTAGGTCGGAGGACTAGGATATACTATTATGATGAGAATCACTGATGACAATTATCCATGTAGTATTCTCATAACGGGTCAATCCAATACATCATTTCTCAAATATGTATCTATGAGTTGACTTTGTATCTCATACACATGATTAGTAAAACAAAATCATCAGTCAAATTTTATACTAGTCTTCATTCATTATTATCCCAATAATAATGACTGACTAGGGATAATTTAGAATAGAATTTAATTTTCACCTAAGAGTTTTACTATCAAGTCACATACTTGATGACCTTAGGCAGAATTAACTATTCTTGGAATTAGAATAAAAAACAATAATGAAAATGCCTCTTTATTAATAAAATGCAAATGTAACAAAATCAAAATGTGGTCATTTTATAATTGGCCTAGGGCACATCACTCACAGTCTTGGCCATCGGAGGTGGACTTTGTGAATAGAAACATCGGTGCACTGTCATAGGTGACGATCTATTGGATCGAAACATAAAATGTAATTGATTTGAATTAATTATTCTGTCTCAGCAAATCAATTCACTTTAACAATCATATATATTGTATCTTAATCCTGAGATGAATAGTAGGCCCGTTGTCTTAACTTATGTCTTTTGATGTACCAATGGTGACGTCAACAATATATTTTGGTACGCATGTTGGTATGTTAAAGATATGACTCTTGATAGCGTAGACTTGTTATTCATAGATATGAAATCCAAAACTCCTCTTTAGGAGTCGATGATATCTTCTTATATGCGTTATCCTGCACTTGGAAAACTGGAGCACTCAACCATTTAGATACATAAGTGTAACCGAATGGTATACTGTCGTTGGATGGTAAGTTTTCCAATGGTGAGATAATGGAACGAAAGAGAAAAATAATCAGGAAGGTAAGACAAAATTTATCCTTAAGCCGATTATGGATAATCCTATGGGAATGCGATACATTATGATATGTTATGGAGACTTAGCTATTCAGGCTTCATAATTCTATATAGTTTAAGAGTGCAGCTCTAAGCTTTTAGTGGAGTGGCGTTAGAGTTGATAATTATGTAATGTATATCTGGGATATTAGGTTTCAAATTATCGGGAGCTTGAATTATATAGGTCTATCAGGTCCACTTTGCTTGCTCTTAATAAATCCTATAACGATACGGCGTACTTTTCTAATAACTTGGTGACTTATGTTAAATTATTAGATTGGCTAAAATTTGATAGGATCAGATAATTCATGTCTGTTTGAATTAATTTTGTAAATTAATTCAAGATAAACTTATTGAATTATCAGGAATATTTATTTTCTTAGAGATTATCTAGATTTGGTTGTTTTGATTAGATAACTTCTCTATTGGGTTATTTGAATTAAAACTGAGGCTTTATCCTAAGAATCTTGGGTGGGAAATAAAGATTTACAAGGATCATTTATCGTTAGTTCGGTAGGCCGATCTTCCAGTTTGGCTTGCTGACCAAACGATAATTTGATTATGTGTTTTTACACGATTTTATCAGATATTGATCCAGATTTGAATTTTTGAGGCCTTATGTGATAAGGACTAACCCTGGGTCTAACCTCTATAAATAGGGAGTGAGACTTCTATGTTATTTAGATCAGTTGATGAATTAAGAGTGAGCACTTAGTTTGTAAGTCTCTGAACCTCTCTGAGAACTATTGTTCACAAATCACGAACCTTAGTTTAGGGTTTCCTCAATTGGTTGGACAAAGAGTCATCAGGAAGAGCTGTACAACATTGCCTACACGTACTCCAATTGTGGATTGAGAATAGCAAAGAAGACTAATTGGTTGAGGCTTTTTTGGAACTCCCTTCTCTACATAGATTGCAAGAGCTCTTCAGTAGACAAGGTTTGTAACATCTGGTTAATTTATGCATATAGTATATTAAACTTGTGTTTTAAAAAATACTCTAATTAAAAATTTTAAAATTTTCACTGCATACTATTTTTCCAATAATAGGAACGCTGGAGCGTTATCCAATTAAGTCTTAAATCTCACCTACAACATAAAGTAATTAATTTTCAAATGCTTTATATACATATACAAATATGTTTGCATTTGTTTTGGAAAAAGTTTTAAAGCTTAAATCAAGCTTTACAATGTACTTGCAACTGTTATGTTTAAAGCATGTTTGCATTTGATATGGGTAAAGTTTAAAAGACCAAGTAAAGGATTTGCAATGTGTTTTCAATTATTATGTTTAAAAATGTTTGTATATGTTATGCATAATATTTTAAAGTTTCAAGTTATGAATTGCAATATGTTTGCATATGCTATGTTTAATATTCCATGGTAAGTTATGGCATAATGTAAGTTAGCATTTGATATGCTCATTAAAGTTAAAAATAAGGTAAAGCAAAAATAATAAGTAAAGTATTGTACCAGCCTCCTTGATATGAGATATACAAATTATGTTAAAGTTATGACCTCGGTGTTTGATGGTCTACAATCTTACACAAGGGAAGCATCTTGTTTATGGTCTCATAAATAATAATGTTGGTATGTGCACTCAAGGTTACAAGATAAGTAAAGATAAGAATAATGATAAGTATGAATGATGAAAAGACATTAAGAAAGATACAAATAGTAACAAGAATGCTCATAATTGAATGTCCATAATTGAGCATAATTGGAATCATGCATGATGACCTTGCTTACATTCCTTTTTACGATATGTTTAGGTGTTATGTTTATGAAAAACATTTTGAGAAATGTTTTACGATAGATGTATTTGAAAAAAATTTAAGGAAAATGTTTATAAGAAAAGGTTTATGAAGAACATTTTACAAAAAATGTTTAAGAAGGTTTTATGAGAAACATATATGAAAAATATTTTACAAGAAAGGTTTTTTGAGAAAAGTTTTATGAAAGATGTTTTTATGATTTGTGAGATAACATTTGAACTTACTTTGTGAAAGCTTATTTTAAGTTCCTTCATGTTGTAGGTAGCCTTACAAGAGACCAATATGGCTGGTTAAAGAGCTTCGTGCCACAGTGGACAGATGCAAAGATTAGATATAGATACCACTACAAGAATTCTTTCGTTGGTAGAAGAAAATGCTTTTCAAAGTTTTAAGAAAGTTAATGTTTAATGAAAGGTTTTATAATGGAAAAAGCATTTTAAAAAAGAGGTTTAAAAGGTTTTATAAAAGTAAATATTTCTTAATAAGTTTTAAGAAACGTTTAGAATGATTCAAGGTCAAGTGTTGAGCTATGTCTTAACTTTTGCAACAGATTCAAGTATGTTTAAGAAAAAAATTTTACACAGTATTTTCATACTAAGAAGATAAGACTAATGTTCAAGAAGTGACATTTAAGGAAGTTAAGTAATGACTTGAAAAAGTGGGAAGTCACATGAGCAACTTACCCTAACTTTTAGGAATTAATAATTATATAACTTATACGATCATTAATCACACTTTTTTGTATTTAACTTTGACAATTTTTCTAGTGAGAATTGAAAAACTATTCCCACTGATGGATAATTATTTTTTAGCTGTTATATGTGGACAAAAAATAATTCTGATCAAATCTATAGTTTTAAAAAAATGTATCATCGGGGTTTCCACTGGACTAGAGAAGTTCCCATTAAATTCAGTTGATATTATAGTGCAAACCCCAATTTTTTTGCTCCTATACAAGCTTCTCTCTCTCTTTAAGAAGTACACACAAGGTTCTGTTTCTCTCTAGAAGTAGTATAAAGGAGAAGTTAGACAAATTAGGATTGAAGGATTAGGATAAAAATTTTAGGTTTATATGATTTTTATTTCTTTGGAAGGAAAGATTAGAAATGGAAATAGATAGATGAGAGAATCAAAAATCCTTTTAAAGATCCCTAATTTAGATCTTTTGTTGATTTGAATGGTTGACGATTTCTTCTTAAAGTGTTATGGAGACTTCAATAAATGGTATAAAAAATCTTGTTCATTAAGTATATTAAGAAAATATAGTTATTTGTAAATATTTAAATAGTACATTTAAGATAAAATAATGGAACTTGAAGAACAAAATAATTAGAAGGCAAAAGAGACGAGGACCAAAAACCGATTATGAATCTACTATGTTCACTAGTTTAAAAGTATGTGCATATGCACGTGAGTCCTCAATTTGTTAAATTTTTTGTTTAAAAAAAGTTTAAGATTTGTTTAGCTATAGGGTTCAAACCAAGTTTGAATTAAAGACAATATAGCAATTTAAATTTTATGGGAGTAGTTTAGACCAAAACTTTTTAGTTCAAGCCGGTGCTTTCCAGACACATTATTACTATTTTTATTGATTGATTATTTATTTGAGAGAGTTATTTCAGTTGAGCAATTACATAAATAAGAAAGGTTATTTATGAAAACCACATTTAATTTATAAAAATTAGAAATATATGATAGAAACATTTAGGCAGAGATATATTTTAGAATAACGATTTTACTAGGGACAAATTAGATGAAAAAAAGGTACTTCAATGACATATTTTTTTTTTTTGAGATGTCCATGACATACCCTTTTAGGGAAATTGGACTGGATAGATGACCATAACTTTTAAAATTAGGCAAATGATCATTTTTTGAATTTAATCACTAATAAGGAGCCAATTACCTAATTTAAAAAAGTACTTTTAAAAAGTTCATTTCCTTCTATATGTCTTATTAAATATTAAATTTGGGTTATTTATATAATTTTACCTCCTAGTTTTAATTATTTCTTTATTTTTAAAAACTACAAATGTATCCTTGAAATTTTAAAAACTTATTTCAATTTCATCTTCAGGAATATAAAAAATTGGGGAAATCAATATGATTATTCTTAAATAGTTATGATAAATATTATATATATTAAAATAAAAAATCCTAAAATAAAACATCAAATTTCAAAGAAAGATTTTAAGTTTTATAATTTTATAATTTTTTTTTCAAGTAGAAATATGTATTTCATAAACAAATTAGGTTTAGTCAAAGGTATATTTATCTTATCTTTATGCTTTTAAAGTCAAAAAAGTCGACAAGGGATGAAATTGAAACAAGTTTTTCAAATTCAAAGGATGTCTGTGTAGTTTCTAAAATAGCGGGACAAATTGAGAAATAATAAAAACTAGGAGATATTGTTACTAGAAAATATAAAATATTTAGGGAAAAAACTTAGAAAGTAAAAAAAAAAAAAAAAAAGCAGCATAACCAAAACGAGCTTTTAAAACGTTCATTTTCGTTAAATAGTGAATAACATCATTGAATATATGAATGACTATTTGGGTGAGTTCCAAAACTGTTAAAAGATGAACACAGCCCATGTTATGAAGCCATCGAATTCGTCTCAAACGTGAAAAGTGCCATGCCAAAGTGCTCCAAAACTCAAAGTCGATGCAGCGGTGGCAAAGAATATGAATTATTGCTCAATTGGTGGCAATGTTAGTGACTAGGACAAAAGAATTAGGGGCGCTTTTTGTTGGAAAAATAGTACGCAGCGAAATTTTAAAAATTTTTTATATCAGAATATTTTTCAAAACACAAGTTTGACACACTATATGCATAAATTAACCAGATCTTACTAACCTTATATATGCTAAAAAGCTACCGCAATCAATGAAGAGAAGTAACATTCCAGAAGGACCTCGACCAACGAGTCTTCTTTGCTATTCTCTATCCTCGATCGGAGTGAGTATAGGCTCATGTAGTTCATGTTGGAAAAATAGTACGCAGTGGAATTTTAAAAATTTTATATCAGAGTATTTTCTAAAACACAAGTTTGACATGCTATATGCTTAAATTAACCAGATCTTACTAACCTCTGTGTGCCGAAAAGCTCCCGCAATCTATGAAGAGAAGTAACATTCCAGAAGAGCCTCAACCAACTGGTCTTCTTTGCTATTCTCTATCCATGATCGGAGTGCAGGTGGTCATTTGTGAACAAGAGCTCTCAGGGAGTTTCTAGATTCTCACCAGCAGAGTATCTCTCTTAATCTCTCCATTGATCTAAATAACTCTTGTGACTTACTCCCTATTTATAGAGGTTGGGTCTGGGGTCAGTCTTTATCAAATTAGGTCTCAAAAATTCAAATTAGAATCAAATTTGGATCAATATCTGATAAAATCTACATAAAAACACGTGATCTTATCCTTCGTTCATCGATAGGCCGAACATAAGGATCGGTAGGCCGAACTGCCAAAAAAATATCTTAGCAAATCTTTTATTTTCCACCTGAGATGCTATAGGATAAAGTCTCATTTTTAATTCAAATAACTCAATAGGGAAGTTATCTAATCAAAACAACTTTATCTAGATAATCTCTAAGAAAATAAATGAATTCTTAATAATTCTACAAGTTTATCTTGATTTAATTTATTCAAAATTAAATCAACCGATAAATAGACAAGAATTATCCGATCCTAACAACTCAACAAGTTTATCTTGAATTAATTTTATCACAAAATTAAGTCAACCGATAAACAAACATGAATTATTTGATTCTTCTGAATTTCAACCAATCTAATAAATCTGACATAAGTCACCAATTATTGGAAAAGCACGTCGTATCGTTACAGGATTTTGTGAGCTAGCAAAGGGGATCAAATGGACCTCTATAGTTCAAGCTCTCAATAATTACGAAACCCAATATCCCAGATATACATTTTATAATTATCAACTCCAATGTTACTCCACTAAAAGCTTGGAGCTGCACTCTCAAACTACATAAAATTACAAAGCCCGTATAGCTAAGCTCCATGACATATCATAGTGTATCGCATCCCCATAGGATTATCCATAATCGGCTTAAGGACAAGTTCTGTCTTACCTTCCTAATTATTTTTATCTTACGCTTCATTATCTCACCATCAAAAAACTTACCATCCAAAGACATGTACCATTCGATTACACCTATGTATCCAAATGGTTGAGCGCTCTAGTTTTCTAATTACAGGATAACGCATATAAGAAGATATCACTACTCCTTAAGAGGAGCTATGAATTTCATATTTATGAATAATAGGTCTACGCTATCAAGAGTCATGCCTCCAACGTACCGGCATACATACTACTACTAAGATGTGGGTGTCACCCTTTGGTAGATCAAAAGACACAAGTCAAGACAATGGGCCTACTATTCATCTTAGGATTGAGATACAATATAAATGATTGTCTAAAGTGAATCGATTTGCCAGACAAAATTATTAATCCAAATCAACTCACTTTATGTCCTCATCCAACACATCGTCACCTATGATAACGTGCCAATATTTCTATTCATGGTGTCCACCTCTGATGGTCACGATAAACCATCTCCCAATAGGGATATAGACAACATAACAATCTTTTCATGAATATATTGCCCAACTTTATTCCTTCAATTGAGGATCTTATGTTTACACCGTCACCTTAAGAATCGTGTCTTCTGTATAATCTGTCCATCATATGCCCAATTCTTAATGGTTTAGACTGACAGTTTCAGTCTATTGTTTGCTTAATATGCATTCAACAAATATGAACGTAAAGAGGACAAGATTTGGTATATGAACAATACATAAATTCTTTAGTTATAAAAAATGTCTCCAAGAACTAATTACATTTTTACTCCTTCGGGCATACATTTCTAACAATCTCCCACTTACACTAAGTGAGTAAATATGACAAATCTCGCATCCCCATAACTTCCACATGCTTTTCGAAGACTCTCTCAGTAAGTGTCTTCGTAAATGGATCTGCTAAATTTTCCTTTGACGTGATCTTGTACACCGTGACATGCCCGCCCTCAACGAAGTCCTTTATCACATGATACTTTCTATCAATTTGCTTGCTCTTCTTGTAAAATCCTGGTTCCTTAGCATTAGCTACCTCTGCACTATTATCACAGTACAGTGATACCACCTTATCTATACTAGGAACTACCTCAAGATCCCCAAGGAACTTGCGGAGCCACACTGCTTCTTTCGAAGCATCATTGGTTACCACATACTCGGCCTCCATTGTTGAATCCAAAGTGCAATCTTACTTGGCACTTCTCCAATTGATGGCATCGCCGCCTAGAGCAAACACAAAACCCGAAGTTGATTTCCTAGAATCCAAGCAGGATTGAAAATCTGAGTCAGTATATCCTAGAGGAGTCAAGTCGTCACCTGATTATACAAGCATATACCCTCGAGACCTTCTTAGGAACTTGAAAATATGCTTTACCGCAACCTAATGGTTCGGTCCTAGATCCGCCTAAAATTGGCTTACAATCCCGACCGCATAACTTATATCCGATCGTGTGCAAAGCATGGCACACATGAGACTACCCACTACCGAAGTGTAAGGCACCTTCTTCATTTCTCTTTCTTCCTCAGACTTTGGAGAGTCTTTCTTAGAAAGAGTAAATCCAAACCTAAAGGGTTGCCCACCTTTCTTGGAATCCTGCATTACAAACCTCCTAAGAATTTTATCTATGTAGCCGGCCTAGGACAAAGCTATCATTTTGTTCTTGCTATCTCAAAAGATCTGGATACTGAGAACAAAATTAGCCTCCCCCAAGTCCTTCATGTCAAACTGCTTGGTCAACCATAATTTGACCGATGATAATGCCCCAATGTCATTGCCAATCAGCAGAATGTCATCTACATAGAGCAGTAGAAAAACCACCTTCCCATCCTTAATGTGTTTGTAAACACACGGTTCATCCACATTTTATGAGAATCCATAAGTCTTGATCACCTGATCAAATCTTTTGTTCCAAGAATGAGAAGCCTGCTTAAGTCCATAAATTGACTTTAGCAGCCAACAAACCTTACCCTCTTGACCCATGACCTTGAACCCGTCTCGTTGTTCCATATAATAGACTCATCAAGATAGCCATTTAAAAAAGTCATCTTGACATCCATCTGCTAAATCTCGTAGTTAAGAGTTGCAGTTATGGACAAGAAAATCTGGATAGACTTAAGCATGGCTATAGGTGAAAAGGTTTCCATATAATCGATCCCTTTCTTTTGCATATACCCCTTAGCTACCAGTCTAGCCTTAAAGGTTTCGACCTTTCCATCCACTCCTCTTTTCCATTTGTAGATCCACTCACACCCTATGGGTTTTACCCCTTCGGGAAGATCTATAAGCTCCTAGACCTGATTAGTCTCCATAGACTTCATCTCCATGTTCATGGCCTCTGTCCAGAGTTTTGAATCAACATCCTCCATAGCCTCTGTGTAAGTATAAGGATCCCTATCATATTCATCTAGTTCAGCCATAAAGGCCTCCCTATTCAACATATACCTCTCAAGTTGACGCCCGATCCTCCCACTATGCTGAAGCCCCTTAGGTTATTGTTTAGGTTCGTTTCATTTTTCTACACTGATCGGAATGGTTACATTCAGAACCTCTGGAGTCATCGAATTGTTAGACATGTATGCCCTAAGGAGTAAAAATGTAACACGTTTTTGGAGACATTTTTATCAATAAAGAATTTATTTATTCATATATATACCAAATCTTGTCCTCTTTACGTTCATATTTGTTGAATGTATGTTAAGTAAACAATAGTCTGAGACTGTCAGTCTAAACCCTAAGAATTGGGCATATGACGGACTGATTATACGGAAGACACGATTCTTAAGGTGACGGTCTAAAACATATGATCCGCAATTGAGGGAATAAAGTTGGGCACTTTATTCATGTAAAGATTGTTATGTTGTCTATATCCCTCTTGGGAGATGGTTTGTCTTGACCATCGGAGTTGGACTCTGTGAATAGAAACATTGGCACGTTGTCATAGGTGACGATGTGTTGGATCGGGACATAAAGTGAATTGATTTGGATTAATAATTCTGTCTCGATAAATTGATTCATTTTAGACAATCATTTGTATTGTATCTTAATCCTAAGATGAATAGTGGGCCCGTTGTCTCACTTGTGTCTTTTGATGTGCCAAAGGGTGACACCCACATCTCAATAATGGTATGCATGCCGGTACGTTGGAGGCATGACTCTTGATAACGTAGACTTGTTATTCATAGATATGGAATTCATAGCTCCTCTTTAGGAGTAATGATTTCCTCTTATATGCGTCGTCCTGTAATTGGAAAACTGGAGCGCTCAACCATTTGATACATAGGTGTAACCGAATGGTATGCTATCTTTGGATAGTAAGTTTTCTGATGGTGAGACAATAGAACGTAAGATACAAATAATTGGGAAGGTAAGACAGAACTTGTCCTTAAGCCGATTATTGATTTTCATATGGGGATATGATACACTATGATATGTCATGGAGACTTAGCTACACGAGCTTCGTAATTCTATAATGATGAGGACATTGTTAGCACAAGCAAGAGCACATGGGAGACTTATTCAGATCCAATTCAAGTTCCCATTGGTCCGGTTACGAGAGCTCGTGCGAAGAAGTTTAAAGAAACGCTTATTGGGCTCATTCAAGCAACTTGGGCTCAAGCCATTGCATGGAGGCCCATTGAGGGAATTGCATGCGAAAATCAGACCAACAAATGCGTAATTCAAGCTTTAGAAGGGATTGAGTAATTTCCATTTCAGTTACCTTCCCGTTTTGAGGCGACACATGGCGAGAAGAATCAGCTTATTTACCTTTTAATGTCTAGTTTCCTTTTTGCGTTTCTGTTATTTCTATTATTGTAAGGCTTTTAAGCCATTAAGGGAACTTTCCTTATTTAGTTTAGATTTGACTTTTGGTAAACGATTTTCCCGAAATTCCATGGGAATTAGGGGCTGAAAATTCGCATAGGAACCCCTATATATTGTAACGAATTTCAATCAATGGGAGACAAGTAATAACACATAATTTTGAGGTTTAATTCTCTTTAGTTCCTAAACGAACTATTCGAACTTATCGGAAATTTCCGTGGCGTTCATAGACTTATCAATCAGTCCATCCATAGCTGATTGTGGCGTCCTCACATACCAAGGTTCGTGCTTCTTGTTGGGCATCGGGTCGCGGTTCCATCCAAAACCGGTTAGAAATTTGATCTTGGAAACCAACTTCGGTTAGGGTCGCGTCAGTTCTTGGCGTGGTTCGTATCATTTGGTAATCAGAGCGAGGTTCTAATCAGGTTTTGCTTATCCGTTCTCTTAGTTTTTTGTTTGTTTCAGTTGTTCGTGAGTTTTGATTTCCATTATCAAAGTCAGTTTAAAAAAAAAAAAAAAGATCCGGAAAGAAAAGAAAGAAAGAAAAGAAACGAAAAGAAAAAAAAAAAGGAAAAGAAGAAAAACAAAAGGATCCGAAAAAAAAAAAAAAAAAAAAAAGTCTGGAAACCTTTCTTAAATTGTTATTTCAGATTCTTGTTATTCATTGTTTAAGGAATCCACAAGTGAATTCCTTGCATAGACCAAAAATTTTTGTTCAAATTTTGTTCCTTTTGGGTGTGATTCTAAAAGCCTAAATTCTTTGTTCCTGTTATAGTCTTGTCTCTTTGGTAATCTATTTGTGAATTGTCAAGGAAATTTTTTGATATTGATTTGACTAGTTTTATAGGAACTGAGTGAGAATTAACGAGTGGAAAAAGGCATAGAGGCGAGAGCATTTGAGTGGACAAAAGCTGAAAGAATTGAGTGTAAACACGAGTGAAATTGAGTGAACCATTTCGCGAGTGAAACACGTAAGGGAGTGTGGTAAGGTCCTTTGAAAATGTCAAACAACAGCAAGAACACTATTGAGGGTACCTCGGGTGCAGCAGACCCAAAACTTCTTATGGAAGCCATGATGGGGGAGATGAGGCGATTGTTGAGGGGAGAGATAGGACAACTTCATGAGAGGATAGACCGGATAGATAATGCCCGTGTGGAACAGCCACAACATGTTCCTCATGCACGTAGGCGAGAAAGGGTTCCGGTTAGAGGAGAGGTTGATGACTACTATAGGATTGATAGGGAAGAGTTTGACGAAGGAGAAGATTCAGCGGGTAGTCACCGAAGATTTGGACGGGATAGAGGCGTTAGGAACAGGGAAGATGATAGTCTGAGAGGCATAAAAATGAAGATACCATCATTTCAAGGCAAATCCAATCCAGAAGCGTACCTAGAATGGGAGAAGAAAATGGAGTTCATCTTTGACTGCCACTACTATTCTGAGGCAAAGAAGGTAAAATTGGCTGTAATTGAATTTTTTGATTATGCTATTACTTGGTGGGATCAGCTTGTTATAAACAGGAGACGAAATAGAGAGCGGCCTATTGAGTCATGGGAAGAGATGAAGACCGTGATGAGAAAGCGATTTGTGCCAACTTACTACTACCGGGAGTTGTACAACAAACTACAAAACCTTAAGCAAGGCAACCGGAGTGTAGAGGAGTACTATAAGGAGATGGAGGTTATGATGATTCGGGCTAATATAGAGGAGGATCGGGAGGCTACAATGGCAAGGTTTTTGGCGGGCTTGAACCGAGATATTCACAATGCCGTTGAGTTGCAACATTATGTGGAGTTGGAGGACATGGTGCACATGGCTATTAAAGTTGAGAATCAACTTATGAGGAGGGGCAGTAGCACACGTCCTAGCCAAAACCCGAGTACATCGGCTTGGAAAACCAACCAATGGAAGAAGGATGAGAAGCAATCCAACCCTAAGCCAAAGTTCGAGCAAAAACAAGAGGTGGCCAGCCATGGGAATCAAGGTAAATCCGATTCTTCCACTACTCGGACTCGTGATATTAAATGTTTTAAATGTCAAGGCAGGGGTCATATAGCAAGCCAATGTCCGAACAAACGAGTTATGGTGATGCGGGACAATGGAGACATTGAAACCGAGGAGAATTCGGACAATGATTCTATGCCTTCATTAGAGGATGCCGACGATGAGGAGTGTGCTGTCCAAGGAGAATTGTTGGTCACAAGGAGAGCTTTAAGTGTGCAAGCCAAAGAAGAAGATGAAGAGGTGCAACGGGAAAACATCTTCCACACTAGGTGCCACGTTCAAAACAAGGTATGTAGTGTGATTATTGATGGTGGGAGTTGTACAAATGTAGCTAGCACAACCATGGTAGAGAAGTTAGGGCTGCCAACAATTAAGCATCCTCGACCATATAAATTGCAATGGTTAAATGATACTGGTGAGGTAAAGGTGCATAAACAGGTGTTAGTTCCTTTTCGCATTGGAAGATATGAAGATGAAGTTTTGTGCGATGTGGTTCCGATGCAAGCTGGGCACTTGTTATTAGGCAGACCATGGCAATTTGATCGGCGAGTTAAGCATGATGGTTTCACCAACAAGTACTCATTCGTTCACAATCAAAAGACGATCACTCTTGTTCCTTTAACACCAAAACAGGTCTATGAAGACCAAGTGAGCTTACAAAGAGAAAGTGATAAAAAAATGAAGAGCGAAGAAAAATCAAGAGTGGGAGTGCAGAAAGAGAGTTCGGCCAGTGAGAGTTCGCTACAAGCAAGGTAAAGAAAACATCGTTGCCGATGCACTTTCTCGCAGGTATGTCTTAATGTCAACTCTTAATGCTAAACTACTGGGTTTTGAACACATTAAAGAGTTATATGCTGATGACCATGACTTTCGTACTAAGTATCAAGCTTGTGAGAGATCTGCTAGTGGTAAGTACTTTAGGCATGAGGGATACTTGTTTCGGGAGAATAAATTATGTATGCCTAATTGTTCATTAAGAGATTTGCTAGTGAGGGAATCCCATGGGGGAGGATTGATGGGACATTTTGGAGTAGTGAAAACTTTAGCTTTGTTGCAGGAACACTTCTATTGGCCACATATGAAACGAGATGTTGAGAGGCTTTGTAGTAGATGTGTAACTTGTAGGCAGGCTAAATCAAGAGTGCAGCCCCATGGTTTATACACCCCTTTACCATACCTAGTGAACCCTGGATTGATATTTCGATGGATTTTGTGTTAGGTTTGCCTAGGTCTAAACGGGGAAGAGACTCGATATTTGTGGTTGTGGATAGGTTTTCCAAGATGGCTCATTTTATTCCATCCCACAAGGCAGATGATGCTTCCAATGTTGCTGATTTGTTCTTTAGGGAAATTGTGAGACTTCATGGTATGCCTAGGACAATTGTTTCTGATAGGGACACCAAGTTCTTAAGCTACTTTTGGATGACTTTGTGGGCTAAGTTAGGGACTAAGCTATTGTTTTCAACTACTTGTCACCCTCAAACCGATGGTCAAACAGAAGTTGTGAATAGAACCTTGTCTACTTTGTTGAGGGCTGTCATTAAAAAGAACATCAAAACATGGGAGGAGTGTTTACCACATGTTGAGTTTGCTTATAATCGATCTGTTCATTCTGCTACACAATTTTCACCGTTTGAAATTGTTTATGGTTTTAATCCTTTAACTCCTTTGGATTTAATGTCATTACCTTTGTCTGAGCATGTGAATTTAGATGGAAAAAGAAAAGCTGATCTTGTTAAGCAGATACCCGAGAAGGCAAGACTCAACATCGAGCGAAGGACTAAATAATATGCTGAACAAGCCAACAAAGGGCGTCACAAGCTCGTCTTCGAGCCCGGTGATTGGGTGTGGTTGCACTTACGCAAGGAACGGTTTCTGGAACAAAGGAAATCCAAGCTATTGCCTAGAGGGGACGGTCCTTTTCAAGTTCTCGAAAGGATCAATGATAATGCGTACAAGCTAGACTTGCCAGGTGAGTATGGTATAAGTGCCTCCTTTAATGTTTCTGATCTAAGTCCTTTTGCTGTAGGCAACGATTTGAGGACAAATCCTTCTCAAGAGGAGGGGAATGATGAGGCAATTGTTAGCACAAGCAAGAGCACATGGGAGACTTATTCAGATCCAATTCAAGTTCCCATTGGTCCGGTTACGAGAGCTCGTGCGAAGAAGTTTAAAGAAACGCTTATTGGGCTCATTCAAGCAACTTGGGCTCAAGCCATTGCATGGAGGCCCATTGAGGGAATTGCATGCAAAAATCAGACCAACAAATGCGTAATTCAAGCTTTAGAAGGGATTGAGTAATTTCCATTTCAGTTACCTTCCCGTTTTGAGGCGACACATGGCAAGAAGAATCAGCTTATTTACCTTTTAATGTCTAGTTTCCTTTTTGCGTTTCTGTTATTTCTATTATTGTAAGGCTTTTAAGCCATTAAGGGAACTTTCCTTATTTAGTTTAGATTTGACTTTTGGTAAACGATTTTCCCGAAATTCCATGGGAATTAGGGGCTGAAAATTCGCATAGGAACCCCTATATATTGTAACGAATTTCAATCAATGGGAGACAAGTAATAACACATAATTTTGAGGTTTAATTCTCTTTAGTTCCTAAACGAACTATTCGAACTTATCGGAAATTTCCGTGGCGTTCATAGACTTATCAATCAGTCCATCCATAGCTGATTGTGGCGTCCTCACATACCAAGGTTCGTGCTTCTTGTTGGGCATCGGGTCGCGGTTCCATCCAAAACCGGTTAGAAATTTGATCTTGGAAACCAACTTCGGTTAGGATCGCGTCAGCTCTTGGCGTGGTTCGTATCATATAAAGTTCGAGAGTGTAGCTCCAAGCTTTTAGTGGAGTAGCGTTGGAGTTGATAATTGTGAAATGTATATATGGGATATTGGATTTCATAATTATCATGAGCTTCAACTTTATAGGTCCATTTTGGTCCCCTTTGCTAGCTCACAAAATCTTGTAACGACATGGCGTGCTTTTTCAATAATTGGTGACTTATGTCAGATTTATCAGATTAGTTTAAAATTTGAAAGAATTAAATAATTCATGTGTATTTATCGGTTGAATTAATTTTGTAAGAAATTAATTTAAGATAAACCTGTTGAATTATTGGGATCAGATAATTTTTGTCTGTTTATCGGTTGATTTAATTTTGGATAAATTAGAACAAGATAAACTTGTAGAATTATTATTAATTGATTTATTTTCTTAGAGATTATCTTGATAAAGTTTGTTTTGATCAAATAACTTTTTGTTGGGTTATTTGAATCAAAACTGAGACTTTATCCTATAGAATCTCGGGTGGAAAATAAAGATTCGTGCAGAAATTTACACGGGAGTTCAGCCTGCCGGATGACATGTTCGGCTTGCCGATTAGTGAGTGATAAGATTACGCGTTTTCATGCAGATCTTATCAGATATTGATCCAAACTTGATTCTGTCTCGAGTTTTTGAGACCTAATCTGATAAGGACTGACCCTAGGACCAATAGCTATAAAAAGGGAGTGAGTCTCATGATTTACTCAGATCAATTGAGAGATTAAGAGAGAGACTCTTCTTGTGAGCATCTAAAAACTCCCTGAGAGCTTTTGTTCACAAATCACGAACATTAGCTTTGGGTTCTCTCTATTGGTTGGAAGGAGAGTCATCGGTGGAAGAGCTGTACGTGTGAGCCCACACTCACTCTGGTTGTGGATAGATAATAGCAAAGAAGACCAGCTGGTTGAGGCTCTTCTGGAACGTTAATTCTCTACATAGGTTGCGGAGGTTCTTCTGCACACAAAGGTTAGTAAGATCTATCTAATTTATACATATAGTATGTCAAACTTGTGTTTTAAAAATTACTCTGATGTATAAAATTTTAAAATTCTGCTGCGTATTATTTTTCCAACAATTGGTATCAGAGCTAGTTTTTTACATAAATTTACAAGTTTGTGATCATGTTATATGCATAAATTTTGTGATCTTAATCTCTCCTATGCTTGAATTGAATTTTATAGAGAGATGGCACTGTAGGTTTCTATAAATTATATATGTTGTCATGGATTATGTGGTAAATATTTATTAATTAATTATGGTTAATTAAATCGTTGTTTAATTATTAATTAATTAATTAATTAATACTGGTTATGGTTCCTTAGAGGTTAGAATGTGTATCTAGGTTTTTCATGTATTTAGATGGTAGACTATCATCTCCGTCTAGGAATTATTATTTATTTTAAATTTGTAAAAATTTTGTGATTAAATAATTTTCTAGAGAAGACGGACTAAGAAGAATGATGATGGCACTCCCAGGTATTTCCTGAGTCTCTAATTTTATGTTTTTGAATTGTTGAAAATAAAATTGATGAATTGCATTAAAATTGTATTTTTTGGAAAGAGGGTTTTCTGCTCGGTCGGCATGCCGGACATCACAGTTCGGCAGCCCGATGGTCACAGATCGGTAGGCCGGACGTGTGGTACGGTAGGCTGACAGTGGGGCAGAAAGAGGCTGGCTCTGTCGGTAGGCCGAACTTCTAGTTCGGCAGGCCAAACCTTCATGGGTCGGCAGGCCAATGAAGCATGACTGGTAGGCCGATCACCCAGATAGGCCTGCCGACCGAGAGCTGCCAAGTATCCAGAAAAGGTGCAATTTTTTTAGTACAATTTTAATTTTATTTTTGAGACGATTCTAAGAAACATTAAATTTGGATATGACCGAAAATATGGAGTATTTGATTCATACGGGATTGAAAACTTGAAGATGGGTATTGCATGAAGAAGGATACAGCTTGAGGATTCAAGGATGAAGAATCGATAAATGTCTCGATTATTTTCTTGTACTCTTAGTTTTCTATTCTCTAGGATGGAACCATAATATTACGGTTATTATTATTTTGCTTGTAGCTTTGCTTGATTGCTTTGCTTGTCTGCATTATAATATGATTTACCATGCATATTGATAACATATCATATAGAATAGGGAGTGTCGCTCACATTAAAATTGTTCATGCATATTCTTAAAATAAAACCTTGATTTTAAAAGATTGAGTGGGAGAAGGTTTTCGAAGAGAGGACCTAAGGCCTCCATCGTTGGTCCATAGGCAGAACATGGTGGTCCCGACCCCTAGGAAGGGATTTCTATCATGTACCAGTTTGGATCTCTGAAAGGATAAGGTATTTGAGTATGATTTCTGATTGCACACCCCTAGGTGGTGATTATAAATCATGGATAAAATATTGAAACGATGGTTATACACTTACGTTAATTTTATTATTAACCTCCCCTAGGAGCTCTGTTAATAAAATTAATGGCCAAAGAAACGATTATTAAAATATGCTGGATCATACGGGTCCTGGATGGCATATATTAATTAGGAAGGGATCCGTGTTCCTGATTGAATTTGGCATGACTCCCCTAGGAGCTTGTTGAATTTTGAGTTGGGAATTATTATTGTAAGGATGTGATATTTTCAAGGTTTTGACACATAAACACATTTGTATAATTTTACATGATTGTGTTATCTTACTAAATTATTATTATATGTTTGCTTATGTTTGGTATATGATTCTTTATTGTAGATTGAAAATGTCTAAAAACGCTTTATTATCGATACTTGACAAAAACCAATTAACCGGTGAGAATTATAATAATTGGAAATGGAACCTGGATATCGTCCTGTCCTTTGAAAAACTGAAATATGTACTGACAACCCCTTGTCCTCCCGAGCCTACGGGAGACTTAAGTAATGAGCAATTCCAAGCGTACGATCGCTGGAAAGATGCTAATGTTTAGGCCCGCTGCTATGTTATGGCCAGCATGAACAACGTGCTGCAGGATCAACATCAGGATTATGAGACTGCAAAGCAGATCTTGGATAATCTTGAGGATATGTTTGGAGGCCAGGCCATAACAAAGTGGCAAGGGGCGCTTCGAAAACTCTTAAACTGTAGACAGAGATCGGGGACATCTGTAAAGGAGCACATGATGTTGGTCATGGGTTACCTCGCTGAGGCTCAAACCAATGGAGCCGACATCGATGCTGAAACTCAGATGACTATGGTCTTTGAGACTCTGTCTAAGAAATTTATTCCGTTTAGAGCTACTTTTAATTTAAGCAATAGACGGGATATGACCTTAACAGAACTGATGAAACAGTTACAGGAGTTTGAACTACTGATCAGGGAGTCTCCTGCTGGTGGTGAGGCCAACATAGTCGCTGCTTCTGGTTCCAATCCTAACTCAGGGAATGGAAAGAAGCAACAGGCCAAGAACGAGAAGTCTTCTATTCCTGCTGCTACCAAGAGCAAGAAGAAGAAGAAGAAGAACCCAAAGAAGCTTAAGTGCTTCTTCTGTGGAAAGTTCAGGCATATCAAGAAGCATTGCAAGGACTTCCTTTCCAAAGGAGGTAGGTGTGATCATCTATATTTAGAAACTTGTTTGGTTGAGGAATCAAGTGACATCTGGGTCATAGATTCTGGTGCAACTAATCATGTTTGCGTTTCTCTGTAGGGGTTCAAAGAAACGAGAAGTCTGCTACATGAGGACTTCACGCTTCGAATGCGCGATGGATCCTTGGTCTCAGCGGAAGCAGTGGAAGACGTCCATCTTTACTTTGATAATTATAGGAATTTATTTTTGCAAGATTGTTTTTATGTTCCTAAATTTAAAAGGAATTTAATTTCTATATCTTGTTTATTTAAAGACTCCTACGTGGTATCTTTTAATGAAAAAGTGGTGATTCGTAAAAACAAATCTTTTATCTGTTCTGGATGGATGCAAAATAATCTATATTTTATC
The DNA here is from genome assembly GCA_025403435.1 of Artocarpus heterophyllus. Classification (NCBI taxonomy): domain Eukaryota; kingdom Viridiplantae; phylum Streptophyta; class Magnoliopsida; order Rosales; family Moraceae; genus Artocarpus; species Artocarpus heterophyllus. Next base: position 22,870,513 of record CM046342.1, read on the forward strand.
AAACCTAAGATGGACTTATTGCTTAATGCTGAGATAAATGATAATGACTCAAAAAGACTTAAAACTTCTCACTCTAATAAGACTTATCTTTGGCATTTGTGCCTTGGTCATATTAACCTGAATAGGATTCAAAGGTTGGTAAGGGATGGACCTTTAAGTCACTTAAAGGTGGAATCTATACCTCAATGTGAATCTTGTTTGGAGGGTAAAATGATCAAAAGACCATTCGGGTCTAAGGGCAATAGGGCAGAAGGGGTTCTAGAACTTGTGCATAGTGATGTTTGTAGACCGATGAACATCCGGGCATGAAGAGGGTATGAGTACTTCGTTACTTTTATTGACGATGATGAGGACATCACTAGCACAAGCAAGAGCACGTGGGAGACATATTCAGATCCAATTCAAGTTCCCATTGGTCCGGTTACGAGAGCTCGTGCGAAGAAATTTAAAGAAACACTTATTGGGCTGATTCAAGCAACTTAGGCTCAAGCTATTGCATGGAGGCCCATTGAGGGAATTGCATGCGACAACCACACCAATAAATGCGTGATTCAAGCTATAGAAGGGATTGAGTAATTTCCATTTCAGTTACTTTCCCATTTTGAGGCGACACATGGCGAGAAGAATCAGTTTTGACCTGTTAATGTCTAGTTTCCTTTTTTCCGTTTCTGGTATTTCTATTATTGTAAGGCTTTTAAGCCATTAAGGGAACTTTCCTTATTTAGTCTAGATTTGACTTTTGTTAAATGAGTTTCCCGAAATTTCCATGGGAATTAGGGGCTGAAAATTCGCATAGGAACCCCTATATAATTGTAACGAATTTCAATCAATGGAGACAAGTAATAACACATAATTTTGAGGTTTAATTCTCTTTGGTTCCTAAACGAACTATTCGAACTTATCGGAAATTTCCGTGGCGTTCATAGACTTATCAATCAGTCCATCCATAGCTGATTGTGGCGTCCTCACATACCAAGACTTATCAATCGGTCTCTCCATAGCTGATTGTGGCGTCCTCACATACCAAGGTTCGTGCTTCTTGTTGGGCATCGGGTCGCGGTTCCATCCAAAACCGGTTAGAAAGTTGATCTTGGAAACCAACTTCGGTTAGGGTCGCGTCAGTCCTTGGCGTGGTTCGTATCATATGGTATCAGAGCCGAACCTCTGCTAGTCGGTGGGCCCATGTACAAAGGTTCCCTGCCGCTCGTGTGGGTTAACGACAGAGTTGGCACGAGGACGTGCAGTCTAAAGGGGTCGGGTCGATGGGCGCATGTACAAAGGTTCCCTGCCGCTCGTGTGGGTTAACGACGGAGTTGGCACGAGGACGTGTAGTCTAAAGGGGTCGGGAATGATGTGTCCCACATCGGTTAGAGAGGGTGGTCTTGGGTGTTATATATATGGGTTCACAATCCTTCCCTCACAAGCTAGCTTTTGGGGTGGAGTTAGGTGGGTTCATATCATAAGCAAACTCAACATGTGGTAAACACTCCTCCCATGTTTTGATGTTCTTTTTAATGACAGCCCTCAACAAAGTAGACAAGGTTCTATTCACAACTTCTGTTTGACCATCGGTTTGAGGGTGACAAGTAGTTGAAAACAATAGCTTAGTCCCTAACTTAGCCCACAAAGTCTTCCAAAAGTAGCTTAAGAACTTGGTGTCCCTATCAGAAACAATTGTCCTAGGCATACCATGAAGTCTCACAATTTCCCTAAAGAACAAATCAGTAACATTGGAAGCATAATCTGTCTTGTGGCATGGAATAAAATGAGCCATCTTTGAAAACCTATCCACGACCACAAATATTGAGTCTCTTCCCTGTTTAGACCTAGGTAAACCTAACACAAAATCCATCGAAATATCAATCCAGGGTTCACTAGGTATTGGTAAAGGAGTGTATAAACCATGGGGCTGCACTCTTGATTTAGCCTACCTACAAGTTACACATCTACCACAAAGCCTCTCAACATCTCGTTTCATATGTGGCCAATAGAAGTGTTCCTGCAACATAGCCAAAGTCTTCATTACTCCAAAATGTCCCATCAATCCTCCCCCATAGGATTCCCTCACTAGCAAATCTCTTAATGAACAATTAGGCACACATAATTTATTCTCCCGAAACAAGTATCCCTCATGCCTAAAGTACTTACCACTAGCAATTCTCTCACAAGCTTGATACTCAGTACTAAAGTCATGGTCATCAGCATATAACTCTTTAATGTGTTCAAAACCCAGTAGTTTAGCATTAAGAGTTGAGATTAAGACATACCTGCGAGAAAGTGCATCGGCAACGACGTTTTCCTTACCTTGCTTGTAGCGAATGACATATGGAAACGTCTCTATGAATTCTACCCAACGAGCATGCCTCTTGTTCAGCTTGTGCTGGCCCTTCAAGTGTTTCAGGGACTCATGATCAGTGTGAATCACGAACTCCTTAGGCCATAGGTAGTGCTGCCATGTCTCTAATGCCCGAACCAATGCATACATCTCTTTATCATAAGTTGGGTAATTAAGAGTTGCCCCATTCAGCTTCTCACTGAAATATGCTATTGGTCTCCCTTCCTGCATTAAAACAGCACCAATTCCAACACCTGAAGCATCACATTCAATCTCAAAAGTTTTGGAAAAATTAGGTAAAGATAACAATGGAGCATTTGTCAACTTCTCCTTGAGTAGCTGAAATGCCTTTTCTTGCTCTTCTCCCTATCTAAACCCAACATTCTTCTTGATGACTTCAGTCAGTGGTGCGGCTATAGTACTGAAATCTTTCACAAACCGCCGGTAGAAACTAGCAAGTCCATGAAAACTCCGTACATTTCCCACACTAGTTGGACTCGGCCACTCCTGGATGGCTTGCACCTTTTCTTCATCAACCTGTATACCTTGAGCACTAACAACAAAACCAAGAAACACAAGCTTATCTGTGCAAAAGGTACATTTCTTGAGGTTAGCATACAACTTTTCCTTCCGCAAAACATCTAAAACAAGTTTCAAATGTTCAATATGTTCATCCAAATTGCTGCTATAGATAAGGATATCATCAAAATAAACAACGACAAATTTTCCAATAAAAGCTCGCAAAACATGGTTCATTAAACGCATAAATGTGCTAGGCGCATTGGTTAAACCGAAAGGCATTACCAACCACTCATACAAGCCTTGTTTTGTTTTGAAAGCCGTTTTCCACTCATCTCCCTCTTTCATGCGAATTTGATGATATCCACTCTTTAAATCAATTTTAGAAAACACACAAGCACCATGCAATTCATCTAACATGTCATCCAAGCGAGGAATGGGATGTCGATACTTTACCGTGATGTTGTTGTTGATGGCTCGACAATCAATGCACATCCTCCAAGTCCCATCTTTCTTAGGCACAAGTAAAACTGGTACGGCGCACGGGCTCATGCTTTCTCTGACGTGTCCCTTCTCCATCAACTCATTTACCTGTCGTTGGAGTTCCTTTGTCTCCTCGGGATTACTCCAATAGGCTGGTCGGTTTGGGATTGTAGCTCCAGGTATGAAGTCGATTTGATGTTCAATCTCGCAGATTGGAGGTAAACCTTGCGGTGTTTCCTCGGGAAAGATATCCTCATAATCCTGCAAAAGAGAAACAACAGAACTATGCAAGGTGGAATCAAGATCGTTAGTGTTTAATAACGCCTCCTTGTACATGAGTAAAATCATCGGCTGATTAGAAAACAAAGCTCTTCTCACATCACTCTTTCTTGCATAAAAGTTTGTTTTTCTCTCTACTTTTCTCTCATTGGCTGATTGTGAATTCTTTTTAGCCCTCTCAATTTTCTCTCCCTTGCTCTCTTTGCTCTCCTTTTTCTCGGCCATCTCTTCTTTTTTTCTCTCACTGGCCGAACTCTCTCTCTGCACTCCCACTCTTGATTTTTCTTCGCTCTTCATTTTTTTATCACTTTCTCTCTGTAAGCTCACTTGGTCTTCATTGACCTGTTTTGGTGTTAATGGAACCAGAGTGATCGTCTTTTGATTGTGAACGAATGAGTACTTGTTGGTGAAACCATCATGCTTAACTCGCCGATCAAATTGCCATGGTCTGCCTAATAACAAGTGCCCAGCTTGCATCGGAACCACATCGCACAAAACTTCATCTTCATATCTTCCAATGCGAAAAGGAACTAACACCTGTTTATGCACCTTTACCTCACCAGTATCATTTAACCATTGCAATTTATATGGTCGAGGATGCTTAATTGTTGGCAGCCCTAACTTCTCTACCATGGTTGTGCTAGCAACATTTGTACAACTCCCACCATCAATAATCACACTACATACCTTGTTTTGAACGTGGCACCTAGTGTGGAAGATGTTTTCCCGTTGCACCTCTTCATCTTCTTCTTTGGCTTGCACACTTAAAGCTCTCCTTGTGACCAACAATTCTCCTTGGACAGTGCACTCCTCATCGTCGGCATCCTCTAATGAAGGCATAGAATCATTGTCCGAATCCTCCTCGGTTTCAATGTCTCCATTGTCCCACACCACCATAACTCATTTGTTCGGACATTGGCTTGCTATATGACCCCTGCCTTGACATTTAAAACATTTAATATCACGAGTCCGAGTAGTGGAAGAATCGGATTTACCTTGATTCCCATGGCTGGCCACCTCTTGTTTTTGCTCGATCTTTGGCTTGGGGTTGGATTGCTTCTCATCCCTCTTCCATTGGTTGATTTTCCAAGCCGATGTACTCGGGTTTTGGCTAGGACGTGTGCTACTGCCCCTCTTCATAAGTTGATTCTCAATTTTAATAGCCATGTGCACCATGTCCTCCAACTCCACATAATGTTGTAACTCAACGGCATTGTGGATATCTCGGTTCAAGCCCGCCAAAAACCTTGCCATTGTAGCCTCCCGATCCTCCTCTATATTAGCCCGAATCATCATAACCTCCATCTCCTTATAGTACTCCTCTACACTCCGGTTGCCCTGGTTAAGGTTTTGTAGTTTGTTGTACAACTCCCGGTAGTAGTAAGTTGGTACAAATCGCTTGCTCATCATGGTCTTCATCTCTTCCCATGACTCAATAGGCCGCTCTCTATTGCGTCTCCTGTTTATAACAAGCTGATCCCACCAAGTAATAGCATAATCAGAAAATTCAATTACAGCCAATTTTACCTTCTTTGCCTCAGAATAGTAGAGGCAGTCAAAGATGAACTCCATTTTCTTCTCCCATTCTAGGTACGCTTCTGGATTGGATTTGCCTTGAAATGATGGTATCTTCATTTTTATGCCTCTCAGACTATCATCTTCCCTGTTCCTAATGCCTCTATCCCGTCCAAATCTTCGGTGACTACCCGCTGAATCTTCTCCTTCGTCAAACTCTTCCCCATCATTCCTATAGTAGTCATCAACCTCTCCTCTAACCGGAACCCTTTCTCGCCTACGCGCATGAGGAACATGTTGTGGCTGTTCCACACGTGCATTCTCTATCCGGTCTATCCTCTCATGAAGTTGTCCTATCTCTCCCCTCAATAATCGCCTCATCTCCCCCATCATCGCTTCCATAAGAAGTTTTGGGTCTGCTGCACCCGAGGTACCCTCAATAGTGTTCTTGCTGTTGTTTGACATTTTCCAAAGGACCTTACCACACTCCCTTACGTGTTTCACTCGTGAATTGGTTCACTCAATTTCACTCGTGTTTACACTCAATACTTTCGGCTTTTCTCCACTCTAATGCTCTCGCCTCTATGCCTTTTTCCACTCGTTAATTCTCACTCAGTTCCTATAAAACTAGTCAAATCAATATCAAAATTTCCTTGACAATTCACAAATAGATTACCAAAGAGACAAGACTATAACAGGAACAAAGAATTTAGGCTTTTCAGAATCACACCCAAAAGGAACAAAATTTCAGCAAAAATTTTTTTGGTCTATGCAGGGAATTCAATTTTGGATTCCTTAAACGATGAATAACAAGAATCTGAAATAAAAATTTAAGGAAGGTTTCCAGACTTGTTTTTGCTCGATGAATAACAAGAATCTGGAATTCAATTTTTTTGCTCGATTTTTTTTTTTTTTCGGATCCTCTTGTTTTTCTTCTTTTCCTTTTTTTTTTTCTTTTCTTTTCGTTTCTTTTCTTTCTTTCTTTTCTTTTCGGATCTTTTTTTTTTTTTAACCGACTTTGATAATGGAAATCAAAAACTTACGAATAACTAAAACAAACATAAACTAAGAGAACGGATAAGCAAAACCTGATTAGAACCTCGCTCTGATTACCAAATGATAATGCGTACAAGCTAGACTTGCCAGGTGAGTATGGTGTAAGTGCCTCCTTTAATGTTTCTGATCTAAGTCCTTTTGATGTAGGCGACGATTTGAGGACAAATCCTTCTCAAGAGGAGGGGAATGATGAGGACATCACTAGCACAAGCAAGAGCACGTGGGAGACATATTCAGATCCAATTCAAGTTCCCATTGGTCCGGTTACGAGAGCTCGTGCGAAGAAATTTAAAGAAACACTTATTGGGCTGATTCAAGCAACTTAGGCTCAAGCTATTGCATGGAGGCCCATTGAGGGAATTTGATGAGGACATCGTTAGCACAAGCAAGAGCACGTGGGAGACTTTTTCAGATCCAATTCAAGTTCCCATTGGTCCGGTTACGAGAGCTCGTGCGAAGAAGTTCAAAGAAACGCTTATTGGGCTGATTCAAGCAACTTGGGCTCAAGCCATTGCATGGAGGCCTATTGAGGGAATTGCCTGCGAAAATCAGACCAATAAATGCGTGATTCAAGCTATAGAAGGGATTGAGTAATTTCCATTTCAGTTACTTTCCCATTTTGAGGCGACACATGGCGAGAAGAATTAGTTTTGACTTTTTAATGTCTAGTTTCCTTTTTTCTGATTCTGGTATTTCTATTATTGTAAGGCTTTTAAGCCATTAAGGGAACTTTCCTTATTTAGTCTAGATTTGATTTTTTTTTAAATGAGTTTCCCGAAATTTCCATGGGAATTAGGGGCTGAAATTCGCATAGGAACCCCTATATAATTGTAACGAATTTCAATCAATGGAGACAAGTAATAACACATAATTTTGAGGTTTAATTCTCTTTAGTTCCTAAACGAACTATTCGAACTTATCGGAAATTTCCGTGGCGTTCATCGACTTATCAATCAGTCCATCCATAGCTGATTGTGGCGTCCTCACTTACCAAGACTTATCAATCAGTCCCTCCATAGCTGATTGTGGCGTCCGCACATACCAAGGTTCGTGCTTCTCGTTGGGCATCGGGTCGCGGTTCCATCCAAAACCGGTTAGAAATTTGATCTTGGAAACCAACTTCGGTTAGGGTCGCGTCAGCTCTTGGCGTGGTTCGTATCATATGGTATCAGAGCCAAACCTCTACTGGTCGGTGGGCGCATGTACAAAGGTTCCCTGCCACTCGTGTGGGTTAACGACAGAGTTGGCACGAGAACGTCGCTCGTGTGGGTTAACGACGGAGTTGGCACGAGGACGTGCAGTCTAAAGGGGTCGGGAATGATGTGTCCCACATCGGTTAGAGAGGGTGGTCTCGGGTGTTTTATATATGGGTTCACAATCCTCCCCTCATGAGCTAGCTTGTGGGGTGGAGTTAGGTGGGTTCATGTCATATGGTATCAGAGCGAGGTTCTAATCAGGTTTTGCTTATCCGTTCTCTTAGTTTTTTTTTTTTTTTTGTTTGTTTCAATTGTTCGTGAGTTTTGATTTCCATTATCAAAGTCGGTTAAAAAAAAAAAAAAAAAAAAGATCCGAAAAGAAAAGAAAGAAAGAAAGAAAAGAAACGAAAAAAAAAAAAAAAAAGGAAAAGAAGAAAAACAAGAGGATCCGAAAAAAAAAAAAAAAAAAAAAAAAAAAAAAAAAAAAAAAAAAAAAAAAAAAGAGTCTGGAAACCCTTCTTAAATTTTTATTTCAGATTCTTGTTATTCATTGTTTAAGGAATCCAAAACTGAATTCCTTGCATAGACCAAAAAAAAAAATTTTGCTGAAATTTTGTTCCTTTTGGGTGTGATTTTGAAAGCCTAAATTCTTTGTTCCAGTTATAGTCTTGTCTTTGGTAATCTATTTGTGAATTGTCAAGGAAATTTTTGATATTGATTTGACTAGTTTTATAGGAACTGAGTGAGAATTAAAGAGTGGAAAAAGGCATAGAGGCGAGAGCATTTGAGTGGACAAAAGCCGAAAGTATTGAGTGCAAACACGAGTGAAATTGAGTGAACCATTTCACGAGTGAAACACGTAAGGGAGTGTGGTAAGGTCCTTTGGAAAATGTCAAACAACAGCAAGAACACTAATGAGGGTACCTCGGGTGCAGCAGACCCAAAACTTCTTATGGAAGCAATGTTGGGGGAGATGAGGCGATTGTTGAGGGGAGAAATAGGACAGCTTCATGAGAGGATAGACCAGATAGAAAATGCACGTGTGGAGCAGCCACAACATGTTCCTCATGCGCGTAGGCGAGAAAGGGTTCCGGTTAGAGGAGAGGTTGATGACTACTATAGGAATGATGGGGAAGAATTTGATGAAGGAGAAGATTCAGCGGGTAGTCACCGAAGATTTGGACGGGATAGAGGAGTTAGGAACAGGGAAGATGATAGTCTGAGAGGCATAAAAATGAAGATACCATCATTTCAAGGCAAATCCAATCCAGAAGCGTACCTAGAATGGGAGAAGAAAATGGAGTTCATCTTTGACTGCCACTACTATTCCGAGGCGAAGAAGGTAAAATTGGCTGTAATTGAATTTTCTGATTATGCTATTACTTGGTGGGATCAGCTTGTTATAAACAGGAGACGAAATAGAGAGCGACCTATTGAGTCATGGGAAGAGATGAAGACGGTGATGAGAAAGCGATTTGTGCCAACTTACTACTACCGGGAGTTGTACAACAAGCTACAAAACCTTAAGCAGGGCAACCGGAGTGTAGAGGAGTACTATAAGGAGATGGAGGTTATGATGATTCGGGCTAATATAGAGGAGGATCGGGAGGCTACAATGGCAAGGTTTTTGGCGGGCTTGAACCGAGAAATTCACAATGCCGTTGAGTTACAACATTATGTGGAGTTGGAGGACATGGTGCACATGGCCATTAAAATTGAGAATCAACTTATGAGGAGGGGCAGTAGCACACGTCCAAGCCAAAACCCGAATACATCGGCTTGGAAAACCAACCAATGGAAGAGGGATGAGAAGCAATCCAACCCCAAGCCAAAGATAGAGCAAAAACAAGAGGTGGCCAGCCATGGGAATCAAGGTAAATCCGATTCTTCCACTACTCGGACTCGTGATATTAAATGTTTTAAATGTCAAGGCAGGGGTCATATGGCAAGCCAATGTCCGAACAAACGAGTTATGGTGATGCGGGACAATGGAGACATTGAAACCGAGGAAGATTCGGACAATGATTCTATGCCTTCATTAGAGGATGTCGACGATGAGGAGTGCGCTGTCCAAGGAGAATTGTTGGTCACAAGGAGAGCTTTAAGTGTGCAAGCCAAAGAAGAAGATGAAGAGGTGCAACGGGAAAACATCTTCCACACTAGGTGCCACGTTCAAAACAAGGTATGTAGTGTGATTATTGATGGTGGGAGTTGTACTAATGTTGCTAGCACAACCATGGTAGAGAAGTTAGGGCTGCCAACAATTAAGCATCCTCGGCCATATAAATTGCAATGGTTAAATGATACTGGTGAGGTAAAGGTGCATAAACAGGTGTTAGTTCCTTTTCGCATTGGAAGATATGAAGATGAAGTTTTGTGCGATGTGGTTCCGATGCAAGCTGGGCACTTGTTATTAGGCAGACCATGGCAATTTGATCGGCGAGTTAAGCATGATGGTTTCACCAACAAGTACTCATTTGTTCACAATCAAAAGACGATCACTCTAGTTCCATTAACACCAAAACAGGTCTATGAAGACCAAGTGAGCTTACAAAGAGAAAGTGATAAAAAAATAAAGAGTGAAGAAAAATCAAGAGTGGGAGTGCAGAGAGAGAGTTCGGCCAGTGAGAGAAAAAAAGAAGAGATGGCCGAGAAAAAGGAGAGCAAAGAGAGCAAGGGAGAGAAAATTGAGAGAGCTGAAAAAAATTCACAATCAGCCAATGAGAGAAAAGTAGAGAGAAAAACAAACTTTTATGCAAGAAAGAGTGATGTGAGAAGAGCTTTGTTTTCTAATCAGCCGATGATTTTACTCATGTACAAGGAGGCGTTATTAAACACTAACGATCTTGATTCCACCTTGCATAGTTCTGTTGTTTCTCTTTTGCAGGATTTTGAGGATATCTTTCCCGAGGAAACACCACAAGGTTTACCTCCAATCCGCGGGATTGAACATCAAATCGACTTCATACCTGGAGCTACAATCCCAAACCGACCAGCCTATAGGAGTAATCCCGAGGAGACAAAGGAACTCCAACGGCAGGTAAAAGAGTTGATGGAGAAGGGACACGTGAGAGAAAGCATGAGCCCGTGCGCCGTACCAGTTTTACTTGTGCCTAAGAAAGATGGGACTTGGAGGATGTGCGTTGATTGTCGAGCCATCAACAACATCACGGTAAAGTATCGACATCCCATTCCTCGCTTGGATGACATGTTAGATGAATTGCATGGTGCTTGTGTGTTTTCTAAAATTGATTTGAAGAGTGGATATCATCAAATTCGCATGAAAGAGGGAGACGAATGGAAGACGGCTTTCAAAACAAAACAAGGCTTGTATGAGTGGTTGGTAATGCCTTTCGGTTTAACCAATGCACCCAGCACATTTATGCGTTTAATGAACCATGTTTTGCGAGCTTTTATTGGAAAATTTGTTGTTGTTTATTTTGATGATATCCTTATCTATAGCAGCAATTTGGATGAACATATTGAACATTTGAAACTTGTTTTAGATGTTTTGCGGAAGGAAAAGTTGTATGCTAACCTCAAGAAATGTACCTTTTGCACAGATAAGCTTGTGTTTCTTGGTTTTGTTGTTAGTGCTCAAGGTATACAGGTTGATGAAGAAAAGGTGCGAGCCATCCAGGAGTGGCCGAGTCCAACTAGTGTGGGAAACGTACGGAGTTTTCATGGACTTGCTAGTTTCTACCGGCGGTTTGTGAAAGATTTCAGTACTATAGCCGCACCACTGACTGAAGTGATCAAGAAAAACGTTGGGTTTAGATGGGGAGAAGAGCAAGAAAAGGCATTTCAGCTACTCAAGGAGAAGTTGACAAATGCTCCATTGTTATCTTTACCTAATTTTGCCAAAACTTTTGAGATTGAATGTGATGCTTCAGGTGTTGGAATTGGTGCTGTTTTAATGCAGGAAGGAAAACCAATAGCATATTTCAGTGAGAAGCTGAATGGGGCAACTCTTAATTACCCAACTTATGATAAAGAGATGTATGCATTGGTTCGGGCATTAGAGACGTGGCAGCACTACCTATGGCCTAAGGAGTTCGTGATTCACACTGATCATGAGTCCCTGAAACACTTGAAGGGCCAGCACAAGCTGAACAAGAGGCATGCTCGTTGGGTAGAATTCATAGAGACATTTCCCTATGTCATTCGCTACAAGCAAGGTAAGGAAAACGTCGTTGCCGACGCACTTTCTCGCAGGTATGTCTTAATCTCAACTCTTAATGCTAAACTACTGGGTTTTGAACACATTAAAGAGTTATATGCTGATGACCATGACTTTCGTACTGAGTATCAAGCTTGTGAGAGATCTGCTAGTGGTAAATACTTTAGGCATGAGGGATACTTGTTTCGGGAGAATAAATTATGTGTGCCTAATTGTTCATTAAGAGATTTGCTAGTGAGGGAATCCCATGGGGGAGGATTGATGGGACATTTTGGAGTAATGAAAACTTTAGCTATGTTGCAGGAACACTTCTATTGGCCAGATATGAAACGAGATGTTGAGAGGCTTTGTGGTAGATGTGTAACTTGTAGGCAGGCTAAATCAAGAGTACAGCCCCATGGTTTATACAACCATTTACCAATACCTAGTGAACCCTGGATTGATATTTCGATGGATTTTGTGTTAGGTTTGCCTAGGTCTAAACGGGGAAGAGACTCAATATTTGTGGTCGTGGATAGGTTTTCAAAGATGGCTCATTTTATTCCATGCCACAAGACAGATGATGCTTCCAATGTTGCTGATTTGTTCTTTAGGGAAATTGTGAGACTTCATGGTATGCCTAGGACAATTGTTTCTGATAGGGACCCCAAGTTCTTAAGCTACTTTTGGAAGACTTTGTGGGCTAAGTTAGGGACTAAGCTATTGTTTTCAACTACTTGTCACCCTCAAACCGATGGTCAAACAGAAGTTGTGAATAGAACCTTGTCCACTTTGTTAAGGGCTGTCATTAAAAAGAACATCAAAACATGGGAGGAGTGTTTACCACATGTTGAGTTTGCTTATAATCGATCTGTTCATTCTGCTACACAATTTTCACCGTTTGAAATTGTTTATGGTTTTAATCCTTTAACTCCTTTGGATTTAATGCCATTACCTTTGTCTGAGCATGTGAATTTAGATGGAAAAAGAAAAGCTGATCTTGTTAAGCAGATACACGAGAAGGCAAGACTCAACATCGAGCGAAGGACCAAACAATATGCTGAACAAGCCAACAAAGGGCGTCACAAGCTCGTCTTCGAGCCCGGTGATTGGGTGTGGTTGCACTTACGCAAGGAACGGTTTCCGGAACAAAGGAAATCCAAGCTATTGCCTAGAGGGGACGGTCCTTTTCAAGTTCTCGAAAGGATCAATGATAATGCGTACAAGCTAGACTTGCCAGGTGAGTATGGTGTAAGTGCCTCCTTTAATGTTTCTGACCTAAGTCCTTTTGATGCAGGCGATGATTTGAGGACAAATCCTTTTCAAGAGGAGGGGAATGATGAGGACATCGTTAGCACAAGCAAGAGCACGTGGGAGACTTTTTCAGATCCAATTCAAGTTCCCATTGGTCCGGTTACGAGAGCTCGTGCGAAGAAGTTCAAAGAAACGCTTATTGGGCTGATTCAAGCAACTTGGGCTCAAGCCATTGCATGGAGGCCTATTGAGGGAATTGCCTGCGAAAATCAGACCAATAAATGCGTGATTCAAGCTATAGAAGGGATTGAGTAATTTCCATTTCAGTTACTTTCCCATTTTGAGGCGACACATGGCGAGAAGAATTAGTTTTGACTTTTTAATGTCTAGTTTCCTTTTTTCTGATTCTGGTATTTCTATTATTGTAAGGCTTTTAAGCCATTAAGGGAACTTTCCTTATTTAGTCTAGATTTGATTTTTTTTTAAATGAGTTTCCCGAAATTTCCATGGGAATTAGGGGCTGAAATTCGCATAGGAACCCCTATATAATTGTAACGAATTTCAATCAATGGAGACAAGTAATAACACATAATTTTGAGGTTTAATTCTCTTTAGTTCCTAAACGAACTATTCGAACTTATCGGAAATTTCCGTGGCGTTCATCGACTTATCAATCAGTCCATCCATAGCTGATTGTGGCGTCCTCACTTACCAAGACTTATCAATCAGTCCCTCCATAGCTGATTGTGGCGTCCGCACATACCAAGGTTCGTGCTTCTCGTTGGGCATCGGGTCGCGGTTCCATCCAAAACCGGTTAGAAATTTGATCTTGGAAACCAACTTCGGTTAGGGTCGCGTCAGCTCTTGGCGTGGTTCGTATCAGAATTGCATGCGACAACCACACCAATAAATGCGTGATTCAAGCTATAGAAGGGATTGAGTAATTTCCATTTCAGTTACTTTCCCATTTTGAGGCGACACATGGCGAGAAGAATCAGTTTTGACCTGTTAATGTCTAGTTTCCTTTTTTCCGTTTCTGGTATTTCTATTATTGTAAGGCTTTTAAGCCATTAAGGGAACTTTCCTTATTTAGTCTAGATTTGATTTTTTTTTAAATGAGTTTCCCGAAATTTCCATGGGAATTAGGGGCTGAAATTCGCATAGGAACCCCTATATAATTGTAACGAATTTCAATCAATGGAGACAAGTAATAACACATAATTTTGAGGTTTAATTCTCTTTGGTTCCTAAACGAACTATTCGAACTTATCGGAAATTTCCGTGGCGTTCATAGACTTATCAATCAGTCCATCCATAGCTGATTGTGGCGTCCTCACATACCAAGACTTATCAATCAGTCTCTCCATAGCTGATTGTGGCGTCCTCACATACCAAGGTTCGTGCTTCTTGTTGGGCATCGGGTCGCGGTTCCATCCAAAACCGGTTAGAAAGTTGATCTTGGAAACCAACTTCGGTTAGGGTCGCGTCAGTCCTTGGCGTGGTTCGTATCAGACGATTACTCAAGATATGGGTATGTGTACCTAATGCACCACAAAAGTGAAACTTTTGACAAGTTCAGGGAGTTTCGGGCTGAAGTGGAAAAGCAATTGGGTAGACCCATAAAGGCACTTCGATCAGATCGAGGTGGGGAATACCTTTCTGATGAATTCTTGGAACACTTGTTAGAGAATGGGATTTTATCCCATTTGACTACGCCGGGCACTCTGAAGCAGAATGGCGTAGCGAAGAGAAGGAATAGGACTTTGTTGGACATGATTAGATCCATGATGGGTTATTCATCATTGCCTTTATCCTTTTGGGGATATGTACTATAAACTGCATGTTATCTTTTGAACAATGTGCCTTCAAAATCGGACCCTAAAACTCCTCACGAGTTGTGGACAAGAAGGAAGACATCCTTAAACCATATTTGCATATGGGGATGTCCGGCTCATGTCCTGTTTAAGGATCCAAATAAGTTTGAAGCACGTTCGAAAGTTTGCATGTTTGTAGGATATCAAAAAGGGAGTAAAGGGGGTTATTTTTATAACCCAAAGGAAAATAAAGTCATGGTTTCAACTAATGTAACTTTCCTTTAGGAGAGTTACATGGACGACTTTAAACCTCGAAGCAAAGTGGTGCTTGAGGAGTTAAGGGGTGATCCGTTCACTCTGGTGGTTCCAAACGAAACCATTCCGATCGGTGTAGAAAAACCAAACAAACCTGAACAACAACCTCAGGGGCTTCAGCGTAGTGGGAGGATCGGGCGTCAACCTGAGAGGTGTATGTTCAATGGGGAGATCTTCTAGGCTGAACCGGATGAACATGACAGGGATCCTTATACTTATGCAAAAGCGATGGAGGATGTTGATTCAAGACTCTGGATAGAAGCCATGAACATAGAGATGAAGTCCATGGAGACTAATCAGGTCTGGGAGCTTGTGGATCTTTCCGAAGGGGTAAAACCCATAGGGTGTAAGTGGATCTACAAGAGGAAAAGAGAAGTAGATGGAAAGGGTGAAACCTTTAAGGCTAGACTGGTAGCTAAGGGTTATACGTAAAAGGAAGGAATCGATTATGAGGAAACCTTTTCGCCTATAGCCATGCTTAAGTCCATCCGGATTCTCTTGTCCATAGCTGCCTCTCTCGACTACGAGATTTGGTAGATGGATGTCAAGATGGCTTTTCTAAATGGCTATCTTGATAAGTCCATTTATATGGAACAGCCAGACAGATTTAAGGTTGCAGGTCAAGAGGGTAAGGTTTGTAAGCTGCTAAAGTCAATTTATGGACTTAAGCAGGATTCTTGTTCTTGGAACATAAGATTTGATCAAGTGATCAAGACTTATGGGTTCTCACAAAATGTGGATGAACCATGTGTTTACAAACACATTAAGAATAAGAAGGTGGTTTTTCTACTGCTCTATGTAGATGACATTCTGCTAATTGGCAATGATGTTGGGGCGTTGTCATCGTTCAAATTATGGTTGACCAAGCAGTTTGATATGAAGGACTTGGGTGAGGCTAATTTTGTTCTCGGTATCCAGATCTTTCAGGATAGAAAGAACAAAATGATAGCTTTGTCTCAGGCCGGCTACATAGATAAAATTCTCAGAAGGTATGCAATGTAGGATTCCAAGAAAGGTGGGCAACCATCTAGGTCTGGAATTACTCTTTCTAAGAAAGACTCTCCAAAGTCTTATGAAGAAAGAGAATACATGAAGAAGGTGCCTTATGCTTCGGCAGTGGGTAGTCTCATGTATGCCATGCTTTGCACATGACCGGATATTAGCTATGCGGTCGAGATTGTAAGTCGATTTCAGGCGGATCCAGGACCAAACCATTGGGTTGTGATAAAGCATATTTTCAAGTACCTGAGAAGGACTCGAGGGTATATGCTTGTGTATTTGGGTGAGGACTTGACTCCTCTATGATACACTGACTTGGGTTTTCAATCCTGTATGGATTCTAGGAAATCGACTTCGGGTTTGTGTTTATTCTAGGCGGCGGTGCCATCAGTTGGAGAAGTGCAAAGCAAGATTGCACTTCAGATTTAAGGATGGAGGCCGAGTATGTGGCGGCTAGTGATGCTTCGAAAGAAGCAGTGTGGCTCCGCAAGTTCCTTAGGGGTCTTGAGGTAGTTCCTGGTATGGATAAAGAGATATCACTGTACTGTGATAACAGTGCGGCGGTAGCTAATGCTAAGGAACCAAGATTTCACAAGAAGAGTAAGCATATTGATCGAAAGTATCATGTGATAAAGGACTTCATTAAGGGCGGGCATGTCACGGTATGCAAGATCGCGTCAGAGGATAATTTAGCTTATCCATTTACGAAGACACTTACTAGGAGAGTCTTCGAGAGGCATGTCGAAGCTATGGGGATGCGAAATTTGCTGTATTTACTCACTTAGTGCAAGTGGGAGATTGTTAGACATGTATGCCCTAAGGAGTAAAAATGTAATACGTTTTTGGAGACATTTTTATCAAAGAAGAATTTATTTATTCATATATATACCAAATCTTGTCCTCTTTACATTCATAATTGTTGAATGTATGTTAAGTAAACAGTAGTCTGAGACTGTCAGTCTAAACCTTAAGCATTGGGCATACGATGGACTGATTATGCGGAAGACACGATTCTTAAGGTGACGGTCTAAAACATATGATCCGCAAAAGATTATTATGTTGTCTATATCCCTTTTGGGAGATGGTTTGTCTCGATCATCAAAGTTGGACTCCGTGAATAGAAACATTGGCACGTTGTCATAGGTGAGATGTGTTGGATCGGGACATAAAGTGAATTGATTTGGATTAATAATTCTATCTTGGCAAATTGATTCATTTTAGACAATCATTTGTATTGTATCTTAATCCTGAGATGAATAGTGGGCCCATTGTCTCACTTGTGTCTTTTGATGTGCCAAAGGATGACACCCACATATCGATAATGGTATGCATGCCGGTACGTTGGAGGCATGACTCTTGATAACGTAGACTTGTTATTCATAGATATGGAATCCATAGCTCCTCTTTAGAAGTAATGATATCCTCTTATATGCGTTGTCCTGTAATTGGAAAACTAGAGCGCTTAACCATTTGGATACATAGGTGTAACCGAATGGTATACTATCTTTGGATAGTAATTTTTCTAATGGTGAGACAATGGAACGTAAGATAAAAATAATTGGGAAGGTAAGACAAAACTTGTCCTTAAGCCGATTATGGATTTTCATATGGGGATACGATACACTATGATATGTCATGGAGATTTAGCTATACGAGCTTTGTAATTCTATAAAGTTTGAGAGTGCTACTCCAAGCTTTTAGTTGAGTAGCGTTGCAGTTGATAATTGTGAAATGTATATCTAGGATATTGGGTTTCATAATTATCATGAGCTTCAACTTTATAGGTCCATTTTGGTCCCCTTTGCTAGCTCACAAAATCCTGTAATGACACAGTGTGCTTTTCCAATAATTGGTAACTTATGTCGGATTTATCAAATTGATTTAAAATTTGAAAGAATTAAATAATTCATGTCTATTTATCGATTGAATTAATTTTGTAAGAAATTAATTTAAGATAAACTTGTTGAATTATTAGGATCAGATAATTCTTGTCTGTTTATCGGTTGATTTAATTTTGGATAAATTAGATCAAGATAAACTTGTAGAATTATTATTAATTCATTTATTTTCTTAGAGATTATCTTGATAAAGTTTGTTTTGATCAGATAACTTTTTTGTTGGGTTATTTAAATCAAACTATAGAATCTCGGGTGGAAAATAAAAGATTCGCGTAGAAATTTACACGGGAGTTTGGCCTGCCGGATGACGTGTTTGGCCTGCCGATGGGGTCTGTTCGGCCTGCCGATCAGGTTGTTCGGCCTGCCAATCAGCAAGCGATAAGATTACGTGTTTTCATGCAGATCTTATCAGATATTGATCCTAACTTGATTCTGTCTCGAGTTTTTGAGACCTAATCTGATAAGGACTAGCCCCAGGACCAGTAGCTATAAAAAGGGAGTGAGTCTTATGATTTGCTTAGATCAATTGAGAGATTAAGAGAGAGACTCTTCTTGTGAGCATCTAAAAACTCCCTGAGAGCTTTTGTTCAGAAATCACGAATATTAGCTTTGGGTTCTCTCTATTGGTTGGAAGGAGAGTCACCGGTGGAAGAGCTGTACGTGTGAGCCCACACTCGCTCCGGTTGTGGATAGAGAATAGCAAAGAAGACCAGTTGGTTGAGGCTCTTCTGGAACGTTAATTCTCTACACAGGTTGCAGGGGTTCTTCGGCACAAAAAGGTTAGTAAGATCTATCTAATTTATACATATAGCATGTCAAACTTGTGTTTTGGAAATTACTCTGATATATAAAATTTTTAAAATTCCGCTGCGCATTATTTTTCCAACAAGAATCACTCCTTAACTCCTCAAGCACCACTTTGCTTCGAGGCTTAAAGTCGTCTATGTAACTCTCTTCAAGGAAAGTTGCATTAGTTGAAACAACGACTTTATTTTCCTTTGGGTTATAGAAATAACCCGCTTTAGTCCCTTTTGGATATCCTACAAACATGTAAACTTCCGAACGTCCTTCCAACTTATTTAGATCCTTAAACAGGACATGAGCTGGACATTCCCATATATGAATATGGTTTAAGGATTTCTTCCTACCCATCCACAACTCGTGAGGAGTTTTAGGCACCGATTTTGAAGGCACATTGTTCAAAAGATAACATGCAGTTTGTAGTGCATATCCCCAAAAGGATAAAGGTAATGATGAATAACTCATCATGGACCTGACCATGTCCAATAAAGTCCTATTCCTTCTCTCTGTTATGCCATTCTACTGTGGAGTGCCCGGCATAGTTAAATGGGATAAAATCCCATTCTCTAATAAGTGTCCCAAGAACTCATCAAAAAGGTATTCACCACCTCGATCGGATCGAAGTGTCTTTATGGGTCTACCCAATTGCTTTTCCACCTCAGCCTGAAACTCCCTGAACTTGTCAAAAGTTTCGCTTTTGTGGTGCATCAGGTACACATACCCATACCTTGAGTAATCATCAATAAAAGTGACAAAGTATTCATACCCTCCTCGTGCCCGGATATTCATCGGTCTGCAAACATCACTATGCATAAGTTCTAGAACCCCTTTGGCTCTATTGCCCTTAGACCCTAATGGTCTTTTGGTCATTTCACCCTCCAAACAAGATTCACATTGAGGCATAGATTCCACCTTTAAGTGACTTAAAGGTCCATCCCTTACCAACCTTTGAATCCTATTCTGGTTAATATGACCAAGGCGCAAATGTCAAAGATAAGTCTTATTAGAGTGAGAAGTTTTAAGTCTTTTAGAGTTATTATCATTTATCTCAGCATTAAGTAGTAAGTCCATCTTAGGTTTGATAAAATATGGATTATTTTGCATCCATCCAGAACAGATAGAAGATTTTTTTTTGTGAATCACCACTTTATCATTGAAAGAAACCAAATAGGAGTCTTTAAATAAACAAGCTATAGAAATTAAATTCCTTTTAAATTTAGGAACATAAAAACAATATTGCAAAATTAAATTCCTATAATTATCAAAATAAAGATGGACGTCTCCCACTACTTCCGTTAAGATCAAGGATCCATTGCCCATCCGAAGCGTGAAGTCTTCATGTAGTAGACTTCTCGTTTCTTTGAACTTGTAGAGAAACACAAATATGATTAGTTGCACCGGAATCTATGACCCAAATGTCACTGGATTCCTCAACCAAACAAGTTTCTAAATATAGAAGATTACACCTACCTCCTTTGGAAAGGAAGTCCTTGCAATGCTTCTTGATGTGCCTGACCTTTACACAGAAGAAGTACTTAAGCTTCTTTGGGTTCTTCTTCTTCTTCTTCTTCTTCTTCTTCTTCTTGCTCTTGGTGGTAGCAGGAATAGAAGACTTCCTATTCTTGGCCCGTTGCTTCTTTCCATTCCCAGAGTTGAGATTGGAACCAGAAGCACTTACCATGTTGGCCTCTCCACCCGTAGGAGACTCCCTGATCAGCAATTCGAACTCTTGTAACTGTTTCATCAATTCTATTAAAGTCATATCCTGCCTATTGCTTAAATTAAAAGTAGCTCTAAACAGAATAAATTCCTTTGATAGAGTCTCAAAGACCATAGTCATCTGTGTTTCAGCATCGATGTCGGCTCCATTGGTTTGATTCTCAACGAGGTAACCCATGACCAACATCATGTGCTCCTTTGCAGATGTCCCGGCCTTTGCTTACAGTTAAGAAGTTTCCAAAGCATCCTTTGCTACTTTGTTATGGCCTGTCCTGCAAACATATCCTCAAGATTATCCAAGATCTACTTTGCAGTCTCATAATCTTGATGTTAAGCCCGCAGCGTGTTATTCATGCTGGCCATAAGATAGCAGCAGTCCTGATTATTTGCATCTTTCCAGCGATCATACGCTTGGAATTGCTCATTAGTGGAGTCTCCCGTAGGCTCAAGAGGACAAGGGGTTGTCAGTACATATTTTAGTTTCTCAAACGAGAGGACGATATCCAAGTTTTGTTTCCAATCATTATAATTCTCTCCAGTTAATAGGTTTTGTCAAGTATCGAAGATAAAGTGTTTTTAGACATTTTTAATCTATAATAAAGAATCATATACCAAACATAAGCAAACATATTATAATAATTTAGTAAGATAACACAATCATGTAAAAAATATACAAATGTATTTATGTGTCAAAACCTTGAAAATATCACAACCTTACAACGATAATTTCCAACTCAAAATTCAACAAGCTCCTAGGGGTGTCATGCCAAATTCAATCAGGAGCACGGATCCCCTCTTGATTAATATATGCCATCCAGGACCCGTATGATCCAGCATATATTAATAATCGTTTCTTTGGCCATTAATTTTATTAACAGAGCTCCTAGGGGGGGTTAACAATAAAATTAACGTGAGTGTATAACCATCATTTTAATATTTTATCCATGATTTATAATCACCACCTACGGTGTGCAACCATAAATCATGCTAAAATACCTTGTCATCTAAGAGATCCAATCTAGTACATGATAGAAATACCTTCCTAGTGGCTGGGACCACCATATTCTTCCTATAGACCAACGATGGAGGCCGTAGGTTCTCCCTTCGAAAACCTTCTCCCACTCAATCTTTTAAAATCAAGGCTTTATTTTAAAAAGACATGCATGAACAATTTTAATATAAGTGGCACTCCCTGTTCTATATGACATGTTATCAATATACATGACAAATCATATTATAATTCAAACAAGCAAAGCAATCAAGCAAGCCTACAAGCAAAATAATAAATAACCGTAATATTATGGTTCCACCCTAGAGAATAGAAAATAAAGATTACAGGATAATAATCGAGACATATTATCAAGTCTTCATCCTTGAATCTCTAAGTAGTATACTTCTTCACGTGATTTCCATCTTCAAGTTTTCAATCCCGTATATATCGAATGCCTTATATTTATGGTCATATCCAAATTCAATGTTTCTCAAAATTGTCCCAAAAATAAAATTAAAACTGCATTGAAAAACTACACCTTTTCTAGAGAAAGTTCCAGCTCTTGGTCGACAAGCTGATCTGAGTTATCGGCCTGCTGGTCAAGATCCATCAGCCTACCGATCTTCAGTTTGGCCTACTGATGCACGACAGATCAGCCTGCTAAACTGGAAGTTTGGCCTGCAGCTAGAGCCACCTAATTTTTGCCCCACTGTCAGCCTGTAGAACCTCACGTCTAGCCTATCGATCTGTGACCATCGGCCTGCCGAACTAGAGGGTTCGACATGCCGACCTAGCAGAAATCACCCGTTCTAGAAAATACAATTTTTAATGCAATTCATCAATTCTATTTTCAGCAATTAAAAAATATAAAATTAAAGACTCAAGAAATACCTGGGAGCGTTATCATCTATCTTCTAGATTCGCCTTCTAGATCCGTCTTTTTAGAATAATTATTTAATTACAAAATTCTTACAAATTTAAAATTAAAAAACAATTCTTAGACAGAGATGATAGTCCGCCATCTAATTACATGAATAACCTAGATACACTTTCTAACCTCTAAGGAACCCTAACCGGTATAAATTAATTAATTAATAAATAATTAAATAACCATTTAATCAACCATAATTAATTAATGAACATTCACCATATAATCCATGACAACATAAAAAATATATAGAAACCTAGAGTCCCACCTCCCTATAAAATTAAATTTAAGCATAGGTGAGATTAAGATCACAAAATTTATACATATAATATGATCACAAACTTGTAAATTTATGTAAAAACCATGGCCCTGATACCAATTATTGGAAAAATAGTACGCAGTAAAATTTTAAAAATTTTATATCAGAGTATTTTTTAAAACACAAGTTTGACATGCTATAAGCATAAATTGACCAGATCTTACTAACCTCTGTGTGCCGGAAAGCTCCTGCAATATATGAACAGAAGTAATGTTCCAGAAGAGCCTCAACCAACTGGCCTTCTTTGCTATTCTCTATCCACGATTGGAGTGAGTGTGGGCTCACACGTACAGCTCTTCCACCAGGTGATTCTCCTTCCAACCAATTAAGAGAACCCAAAGCAAGTGTTTGTGATTTGTGAACAAGAGCACTCAGGGAGTTTCCAGATTCTCACTAGCAGAGTATCTCTCTTAATCTTTTCATTGATCTAAATAACTTTTCTGACTTACTCCCTATTTATAGAGGTTGGGTCTGGGGTCAGTCCTTATCAGATTAGGTCTCAAAAATTCAAATTAGAATCAAATTCGGATCAATATATGATAAAATCAATGTAAAAATGCGTGATCTTATCCTTTATTCATCGGTAGGCCGAACATGAGGATAGGCAGGCCAAACTACCAAAAAAATATCTTAGCAAATCTTTTATTTTCTACCTGAGATTCTATAGGATAAAGTCTCATTTTTAATTCAAATAACTCAATAGAGAAGTTATCTAGTCAAAAAAACTTTATGTAGATAATCTCTAAGAAAATAAATGAATTTCTAATAATTCTATAAGTTTATCTTGATTTAATTTATTCAAAATTAAATCAACCGATAAACAGACAAGAATTATCCGATCCCAACAACTCAACAACTTTATCTTAAATTAATTTTATCACAAAATTAATTCAACCGATAAACAGACATGAATTATTTGATTCTTCTGAATTTCAACCAATCTAATAAATTTGACAAAGTCATCAATTATTGGGAAAGCACGTCCTATCATTACATGATTTTGTGAGCTAACAAAGGGGACCAAATGGACCTATATAGTTCAAGCTCTCGATAATTACGAAACCCAATATCCTAGATATACATTTCATAATTATCAACTCCAACGTTACTCCACTAAAAGCTTGGAGCTGCACTCTCGAACTACATAGAATTACGAAGCCCGTATAGCGAAGTTTCCATGACATATCATAGTGTATCGTATCCCCATAGGATTATCCATAATCGGCTTAAGGACAAGTTTTGTCTTACCTTCCCAATTATTTTTATCTTACATTCCATTATCTCACCATCGAAAAACTTACCATCCAAAGACAGTATACCATTCGATTACACCTATGTATCCAAATGGTTGAGCGCTCCAGTTTTTCAATTACAAGATAACGCATATAAGAGGATATCACTACTCCTAAAGAGGAGCTATGGATTCCATATCTATGAATAATAAGTCTACGCTATCAAAAGTCATGCCTCCAACGTACCGGCATGCATACCACTATTAAGGTGTGGGTGTCAGCCTTTGGTACATCAAAAGATACAAGTCAAGACAATAGGCCCACTATTCATCTCAGGATTAAGATACAATATAAATGATTGTCTAAAGTGAATCAATTTGCTGAGACAGAATTATTAATCCAAATCAACTCACTTTATGTCTCGATCCAACACATCGTCACCTATGACAATGTGCCAATGTTTTTATTCATGGAGTCTACCTCCGATGGTCAAGACAAACCATCTCCCAACAGAGATATAGACAACATAATAATCTTTATATGAATATTGCGCCCAACTTTATTCCCTTAATTGCAGATCTTATTTTTTATATTGTCACCTTAAGAATCATGTCTTCCACATAATCTATCCATCATATGCCTAATTCTTAAAGGTTTAGACTGACAGTCTCAGACTATTGTTTGCTTAACATACATTCAACAAATATGAATGTAAAGAGGACAAGATTTGGTATATAAAAAATACATGAATTCCTTTTTGATAAAAAATGTCTCCGAAAACTTATTACATTTTTACTCCTTAGGGCATACATGTCTAACAGTTCAGCTTTTCCACCAGGTGATTCTCCTTCCAACCAGTTAAGAAATACCCAAAGCTGTAGTTCGTGATTTGTGAACAACAGCTTTTCGGGGAGTTGCAGAGTCCCACTAACAAAGTCTAACTCTAAATTTCTCAACTTATCTAAATAATAAAGAAACTCACTTTGCTTTTATAGAGGTTAAGCCCAGGAGTCAGTCCTTATCAGATAAGGCCTCAAAAATTTGATTTAGAATCAAATTAGGATCAATATCAAATAAAATTCATGTGGAAATGTGTGATCTTTTTATCGCCTGGTCAGCAAGCCGAACTGGCAGATCAGCCTGCCAAACTCCTCAATCGGTAGGCTAAACTAAAAAATTAGCCTACCAGACTTTAGATAAAAATCCCTACGAATGTTTATTTTCCACCTGAGATTCTAGTGATAGAGCCTCAGTTTTAATTCAAACAACTCAATAGAGAATTTATTTGTCTAAAATAGCCATATCTAGATAATCTCTAGGAAAATAAATATTCCAGATAATTCAATAAGTTTATCTTGAATTAATTTAAAATTAATCTAACCGATAAATAGACAAGAATTATCTGATCCCGATAATTCAACAAGTTTATCTTGAATTAATTTTATTACAAAATTAATTCAACCGATAAACGAACATGAATTATATGATTTTATCGAATTTCAGCCAATCTAATAAATCTGATATAAGTTACCAATTATTGGAAAAGCACGTTGTATCGTTACAGGATTTTTGTGAGCTAGCAAAAGGGACCTGATGGACCTATATAGTTTAAGCTCCCAAAAATTATGAAACCCAATATCCTAGAGATATATTTCATAATTATAAACTCTAACGCTATTCCACTAAAAGCTTGGAGCTGTACTCTCGAACTATATAGAATTACGAAACCCATATAGCTAAGTCTCCATGACATATCATAATATACCGTATCCTCATAGGATTATCCATAATCGGCTTAAGGACAAGTTCTGTCTTAACTTCCTAATTATTTTTATCTTACATTCCATTATCTCACCATCAAAAAACTTACCATTCGATTACACCTATATCCGAATGGTTGAGCACTCTAGTTTTTCAATTACAGGATAATGCATGTAAGAGGATATCAACTACTCCTAAAGAGGAGCTATGGATTCCATATCTATGAAAAACAGGTCTACGCCATCATGAGTCATGCCTCCAACATTCTGGCATATGTGCCACTATTGAAATATAGGTGTCACCCTTTGGTACATCAAAAGACATAAGTCAAGATAACGGGCCCACTATTCATCTTAGGATTAAGATACAATACAAATGATTGTCTAAAGTGAATCGATTTATTGAGAAAGAATTATTAATCCAAATCAATTCACTTTATATCCCGATCCAACACATCATCACCTATGAAATGTCCAATGTTTCTATTTGCAGAGTCCACCTCCGATGGTCAAGACAAACCTGATGGAGACTTAGGGAGCTCAAATGCATGGAAGGGGGTTGACCCAATACAAGTTCCTGTTGGACTAGTCACAAGAGCCCAAGCCAAGAAATTCAAGGAAGCACTAAATGGGTTGATTCACGAAATCTGGAATCAAGAAAATTTGTGCAAGTCCATTGACCCAGGCCCACATCAGCCACAAAGGGGCATCAATTTGATCCAAGTTCTAGAAGAATCTGGATGAGTCAAGCTTGAAATCAGCTCAAATTTTGCAAGATCAAGTCAATGGAAGAATTTAAGAAACTTTCCCATTTTTGGCACACATGCGGCTGATCATTTGTGCAAGTTGTTGAAGAGCATTAATTGCACTTTCCTTTAATTGTTGGGCCTGTAAATAGCTGAATATCAGCCATTACACTTTCCTTTCTTTTGGTTTTTATTTTAGGCTTAAAATTAGGATTAGTAGTTATGTTTGAATTTGTCAACTTTCCTTTGTAATTTTGGCCTATAAATAGGCTTTTCTAAGGATAATGAAGCCACGAATGAATGTTTATTTTCTGAGAGAGAAAATTCTTTCTTTGG
Source organism: Artocarpus heterophyllus (assembly GCA_025403435.1). Taxonomy (NCBI): domain Eukaryota; kingdom Viridiplantae; phylum Streptophyta; class Magnoliopsida; order Rosales; family Moraceae; genus Artocarpus; species Artocarpus heterophyllus. The sequence goes on from CM046342.1 coordinate 22,897,167, forward strand.
TTCTTTGATGAACTACAAGAACTCTTCAGATCAATTCGAGCGTTCAACCCGACTTATCAATCAAGCTTTCCATACTTGATTGTGACGTCTACGATATACAAAAGTTCTTGCTTCAATATAAGCAACAGGTCGTGGTGACTTGCATCCAAATTTGAGTAGAAACGTTCTTGGTACCTTTTTATTGATAATGGGTTTCGTCAGTATATTGGCAAGGTTCTTATCATTTGGTATCAGAGCGAGGTTCTACCCTTAAGTGTGTCTATCCTTAGTTGTTTCTGAATTCTGATTTATTACTTAGGTTATATTCCGTTCAAAAAAAAAATATTTCAAGTTTGTTAAATTCATAGGGTTCTTGCATTCTCGTTTGTGTTTCTTGAACTTTCTTTGGTTTGTTGAGAAGGTCATATCCAAAATTCTTTTCTAGGTTGTTTTGTGAATTCTTGTTTGGGAAAGAACTTAGTGTTGGCCGAAATTTCACCTAGGGCTGCTAGGGTTATTTTTTTTTTGGTTTCAGGTAACAAGTGTCTTGGGCTTCAAGTTTAGGTTGTAGCTTCCTGTTTTGTGTTTCTTGGTCTATTATAGTCTTTGTTCTTGCCGAATTTCACAACAAAAAAAAAAGAAAAGAAAAGAAAAGAAAAGAAAAGAAAAGAAAAAAAAAAGAAAAGAAAAGAAAAGAAAAGAAAAGAAAAACCAAGAGGATCCAAAAAAAAAAAAGAGTCTGGAAACCAAGAGTGTCCAGGAGTCCGAATTTGACCTCACCTCATAGTGCAAAAATTTTCTTCATTCCAAACTACGTATCAAAACGTGTTGCTGAATTTGTTACCGGATAGATTTGATTGTTGTTTGCATAATTCCAAAAGAACAGAAAGAGAGAATAAACGAGTAAAAAAAAGCAAGAGTGGTGAGAACATTCGAGGGTAAAAGCCAATTATTCGAGTGAAACACGAGTGAACTGAGTGACCAAGTGATAGAGTGAAACACGTGAGGGAGAGAAGTGAGGTCCTTTATTATCTAACATTGTTTTGCAGGTTAAAAAAAAAAAGAATCCAAATCAAGAAAGAGAAGCCGAAGATGACCTTCCACAACAAAACGTTCCAAATCTTTAGTTGCAAGCATTAATGAGGCAAATGGAATGGTTGTTGACGCGAGTGCTAGAGCCCATTCAAGAGAGATTATATGAGGTTGATGCCAGAACACATAATAGGCAGCCACAAAACATGCAAAATAGGCGGAGGGGTGGATGTGATCTTTCGGAGTAAGATGAATTAGAAGAGTTGGAGGAACCACCGATAAATAGGGGCAGATTTAGGCGTGGAAATGGGAATAGAGAAGCCAGGGACCGGGAAGACAATAATATGGGAGGTATTAAAATGAAGATTCTACCATTCCAAGGGAAAAATGACCCCGGAGCTTACCTAGAATGGGAGAAGAAAGTGTAGCTAGTGTTTGATTGCCATAACTACTCAGAGTTAAAGAAAGTTAAGCTTGCTGCAATTGAGTTCTCTGATTATGCAGTTGTATGGTGGGATCAGCTGGTAATGAATAGGCAACGGAATCGAGAACACCCGATTGAGACATGGGAGGAGATGAAAACAGTGAGGATTAAGAGATTTGTGCCCAGCCATTACTACGGAGAATTGTACAAAAAGTTGCAGGACTGAGACAAGGAAATAGGAGTGTGGAAGAATATTATCAAGAAATGGAAATAGCCATGATACGAGCCAATGTTGAAGAAGATCGTGAAGCAACCATGGCAAGATTTTTGCAAGGGCTAAATCCAGATATTCAAGATAGGGTAGAGATGCAACACTACGTAGAATTAGAAGACATGTTGCACATAACCATCACAGTAGAGCGGTAGCTCAAGAGGAGGAGTAGCTCATGTGTGAATGTTAGTTAGGCACCTTCTTCATGGAAGCCGAATTATGGGAAGAGAGAAGAGAAATCGGTCGCTAGGCGTAAGTTCAAGCAAAACCAGCCACGGCTAGCCCTTCAAACCAAGGTAAACTTGATTCATCCACTTCTCGAAACCATGATATTAAATGTTTCAAATGCCGAGGCAGGGGTTACATCTCAAGCCAATGTCTGGACAAAAGGGTGTTGGTGTTACAGGACGACGGAGAAGTTGTTACGGATGATGAATCGGACGAGGACTCCATGCCACCATTGGAGGACGTGGATGAGGAGGAGTATGCTACCCAAGGTGAATTGTTGGTCACTCGACGAGCCCTTAGTGTGCAAGCAAAAGAGGAAGAAGAAGAGCAATGTGAGAACATTTTTCATACTAGGTGCCACGTGCGAAACAAGGTATGTAGTGTGATAATAGATGGAGGGTGATACGAACCACGCCAAGAACTGTCGCGACCCTAACCGAAGCTGGTTTCCAAGATCAAATTTCTAACCGGTTTTGATTGGAACCGCGACCCGATGCCCAACAAGAAGCTCGAACCTTGGTAAGTGAGGACGCCACAATCAGCTATGGACAGACCGATTGATAAGTCTTGGTATGTGAGGACGCCACAATCAGCTATGGATGGACTGATTGATAAGTCTATGAACGCCACGGAAATTTTCGATAAGTTTGAATAGTTCGTTTAGGAACTAAAGAGAATTAAACCTCAAAATTGTGTGTTATTACTTGTCTCCAATTGATTGAAATTCGTTACAATATATAGGGGTTCCTATGCGAATTTCCAGCCCCTAATTCCCATGGAATTTCGGGAAAATCATTTACCAAATGTCAAATCTAAACTAAATAAGGAAAGTTCCCTTAATGGCTTAAAAGCCTTACAATAATAGAAATAACACAAACGCAAAAAGGAAACTAGACATTAAAAGGTAAATAAGCTGATTCTTCTCGCCATGTGTTGCCTCAAAACAGGAAGGTAACTGAAATGGAAATTACTCAATCCCTTCTAGAGCTTGAATCACACATTTGTTGGTCTGATTTTCGCATGCAATTCCCTCAATGGGCCTCCATGCAATGGCTTGAGCCCAAGTTGCTTGAATCAGCCCAATAAGCGTTTCTTTAAACTTCTTCACACGAGCTCCCGTAACCAGACCAATGGAAACTTGAATTGGATCTGAATAAGTCTCCCACGTGCTCTTGCTTGTGCTAACGATGTCCTCATCATTCCCCTCCTCTTGAGAAGGATTTGTCCTCAAATCGTCGCCTGCATCAAAAGGAATTAGATCAGAAACATTAAAGGAGGCACTTACACCATACTCACCTGGCAAGTCTAGCTTGTACGCATTATCATTGATCCTTTCGAGAACTTGAAAAGGACCGTCCCCTCTAGGCAATAGCTTGGATTTCCTTTGTTCCGGAAACCGTTCCTTGCGTAAGTGCAACCACACCCAATCACCGGGCTCGAAGACGAGCTTGTGACGCCCTTTGTTGGCTTGTTCAGTATATTTTTTAGTCCTTCGCTCGATGTTGAGTCTTGCCTTCTCGTGTATCTGCTTAACAAGATCAGCTTTTCTTTTTCCATCTAAATTCACATGCTCAGACAAAGGTAATGGCATTAAATCCAAAGGAGTTAAAGGATTAAAACCATAAACAATTTCAAACGGTGAAAATTGTGTAGCAGAATGAACAGATCGATTATAAGCAAACTCAACATGTGGTAAACACTCCTCCCATGTTTTGATGTTCTTTTTAATGACAGCCCTCAACAAAGTAGACAAGGTTCTATTCACAACTTCTGTTTGACCATCGGTTTGAGGGTGACAAGTAGTTGAAAACAATAGCTTAGTCCCTAACTTAGCCCACAAAGTCTTCCAAAAGTAGCTTAAGAACTTGGTGTCCCTATCAGAAACAATTGTCCTAGGCATACCATGAAGTCTTACAATTTCCCTAAAGAACAAATCAGCAACATTGGAAGCATCATCTGTCTTATGGCATGGAATAAAATGAGCCATCTTGGAAAACCTATCCACAACCACAAATATCGAGTCTCTTCCCCGTTTAGACCAAGGCAAACCTAACACAAAATCCATCGAAATATCAATCCAGGGTTCACTAGGTATTGGTAAAGGGGTGTATAAACCATGGGGCTGCACTCTTGATTTAGCCTGCCTACAAGTTACACATCTACCACAAAGCCTCTCAACATCTCGTTTCATATGTGGCCAATAAAAGTGTTACTACAACATAGCTAAAGTCTTCATTACTCTAAAATGTCCCATCAATCCTCCCCCATGGGATTCCCTCACTAGCAAATCTCTTAATGAATAATTAGGCACACATAATTTATTCTCTCGAAACAAGTATCCCTCATGCCTAAAGTACTTACCCCTAGCAAATCTCTCACAAGCTTGATACTCAGTACTAAAGTCATGGTCATCAGCATATAACTCTTTAATGTGTTCAAAACCCAGTAGTTTAGCATTAAGAGTTGACATTAAGACATACCTGCGAGAAAGTGCATCGGCAACGACGTTTTCCTTACCTTGCTTGTAGCGAATGACATACGGAAACGTCTCTATGAATTCTACCCAACGAGCATGCCTCTTGTTCAGCTTGTGCTGGCCCTTCAAGTGTTTTAGGGACTCATGATCGGTGTGAATCACGAACTCCTTAGGCCATAGGTAGTGCTGCCACGTCTCTAATGCCCGAACCAATGCATACATCTCTTTATCATAAGTTGGGTAATTAAGAGTTGCCCCATTCAGCTTCTCACTGAAATATGCTATTGGTCTCCCTTCCTGCATTAAAACAGCACCAATTCCAACACCTGAAGCATCACATTCAATCTCAAAAGTTTTGGAAAAATTAGGTAAAGATAACAATGGAGCATTTGTCAATTTCTCCTTGAGTAGCTGAAATGCCCTTTCTTGCTCTTCTCCCCATCTAAACCCAACGTTCTTTTTGATCACTTCAGTCAGTGGTGCGGCTATAGTACTAAAATCTTTCACAAACAGCCGGTAGAAACTAGCAAGTCCATGAAAACTCCGTACGTTTCCCACACTAGTTGGACTCGGCCACTCCTGGATGGCTCGTACCTTTTCTTCATCAACCTGTATACCTTGAGCACTAACAACAAAACCAAGAAACACAAGCTTATCTGTGCAAAAGGTACATTTCTTGAGGTTAGCATACAACTTTTCCTTCCGTAAAACATCTAAAACAAGTTTCAAATGTTCAATATGTTCATCCAAATTGCTGCTATAGATAAGGATATCATCAAAATACACAACGAAAAATTTTCCAATAAAAGCTCACAAAACATGGTTCATTAAACGCATAAATGTGCTAGGCGCATTGGTTAAACCGAAAGGCATTACCAACCACTCATACAAGCCTTGTTTTGTTTTGAAAGCCGTCTTCCACTCGTCTCCCTCTTTCATGCGAATTTGATGATATCCACTCTTCAGATCAATTTTAGAAAACACACAAGCACCATGCAATTCATCTAACATGTCATCCAAGCGAGGAATGGGATGTCGATACTTTACCGTGATGTTGTTGATGGCTCGACAATCAACGCACATCCTCCAAGTCCCATCTTTCTTAGGCACAAGTAAAACTGGTACGGTGCACGGGCTCATGCTTTCTCTCACGTGTCCCTTCTCCATCAACTCATTTACCTGCCGTTGGAGTTCCTTTGTCTCCTCAGGATTACTCCTATAGGCTGGTCGGTTTGGGATTGTAGCTCCAGGTATGAAGTCGATTTGATGTTTAATCCCGCGGATTGGAGGTAAACCTTGCGGTGTTTCCTCGGGAAAGATATCCTCATAATCCTGCAAAAGAGAAACAACAGAACTATGCAAAGTGGAATCAAGATCGTTAGTGTTTAATAATGCCTCCTTGTACATGAGTAAAATCATCGGCTGATTAGAAAACAAAGCTCTTCTCACATCACTCTTTCTTGCATAAAAGTTTGTTTTTCTCTCTACTTTTCTCTCATTGGCTGATTGTGAATTCTTTTCAGCCCTCTCAATTTTCTCTCCCTTGCTCTCTTTGCTCTCCTTTTTCTCGGCCATCTCTTCTTTTTTTCTCTCACTGGCCGAACTCTCTCTCTGCACTCCCACTCTTGATTTTTCTTCGCTCTTCATTTTTTTATCACTTTCTCTCTGTAAGCTCACTTGGTCTTCATAGACCTGTTTTGGTGTTAAAGGAACAAGAGTGATCGTCTTTTGATTGTGAACAAATGAGTACTTGTTGGTGAAACCATCATGCTTAACTCGCCGATCAAATTGCCATGGTCTGCCTAATAACAAGTGCCCAACTTGCATCGGAACCACATCGTACAAAACTTCATCTTCATATCTTCCAATGCGAAAAGGAACTAACACCTGTTTATGCACCTTTACCTCACCAGTATCATTTAACCATTGCAATTTATATGGTCGAGGATGCTTAATTGTTGGCAGGCCTAACTTCTCTACCATGGTTGTGCTAGCAACATTTGTACAACTCCCACCATCAATAATCACACTACATACCTTGTTTTGAACGTGGCACCTAGTGTGGAAGATGTTTTCCCGTTGCACCTCTTCATCTTCTTCTTTGGCTTGCACACTTAAAGCTCTCCTTGTGACCAACAATTCTCCTTGGACAGCACACTCCTCATCGTCGGCATCCTCTAATGAAGGCATAGAATCATTGTCCGAATCCTCCTCGGTTTCAATGTCTCCATTGTCCCGCATCACCATAACTCGTTTGTTCGGACATTGGCTTGCTATATGACCCCTGTCTTGACATTTAAAACATTTAATATCACGAGTCCGAGTAGTGAAAGAATCGGATTTACCTTGATTCCCATGGCTGGCCACCTCTTGTTTTTGCTCGATCTTTGGCTTGGGGTTGGATTGCTTCTCATCCTTCTTCCATTGGTTGATCTTCCAAGCCGACGTACTCGGGTTTTGGCTAGGACGTGTGCTACTGCCCCTCCTCATAAGTTGATTCTCAATTTTAATAGCCATATGCACCATGTCCTCCAACTCCACATAATGTTGTAATTCAACGGCATTGTGAATTTCTCGGTTCAAACCCACCAAAAACCTTGCCATTGTAGCCTCCCGATCCTCCTCTATATTAGCCCGAATCATCATAACCTCCATCTCCTTATAGTACTCCTCTACACTCCGGTTGCCCTGCTTAAGGTTTTGTAGTTTGTTGTACAACTCCCGGTAGTAGTAATTTGGTACAAATCGCTTCCTCATCAAGGTCTTCATCTCTTCCCATGACTCAATAGGTTGCTCTTTATTTCGTCTTCTGTTTATAACAAGTTGATCCCACCAAGTAATAGCATAATCAAAAATTCAATTACAGCCAATTTTACCTTCTTCGCCTCGAAATAGTAGTGGCAGTCAAAGATGAACTCCATTTTCTTCTCCCATTCTAGGTACGCTTCTGGATTGGATTTGCCTTGAAATGATGGTATCTTCATTTTTATGCCTCTCAAACTATCATCTTCCCGGTTCCTAACTCCTCTATCCCGTCCAAATCTTCGGTGACTACCCGCTGAATCTTCTCCTTCGTCAAACTCTTCCCCATCAATCCTATAGTAGTCATCAACCTCTCCTCTAACCGGAACCCTTTCTCACCTACGCGCATGAGGAACATGTTGTGGCTGTTCCACACGTGCATTCTCTATCCGGTCTATCCTCTCATGAAGCTGTCCTGTCTCTCCCCTCAACAATCGCCTCATCTCCCCCATCATCGCTTCCATAAGAAGTTTTGGGTCTGCTGCACCCGAGGTACCCTCAATAGTGTTCTTGCTGTTGTTTGACATTTTCCAAGGACCTTACCACACTCCCTTACGTGTTTCACTCGTGAAATGGTTCACTCAATTTCACTCGTGTTTACACTCAATACTTTCGGCTTTTGTCCACTCAAATGCTCTCGCCTCTATGCCTTTTTCCACTCTTTAATCTCACTCAGTTCCTATAAAACTAGTCAAATCAATATCAAAAATTTCCTTGACAATTACAAATAGATTACCAAAGAGACAAGACTATAACAGAAACAAAAGGTTTAGGCTTTTAGAATCACACCCAAAAGGAACAAAATTTGAACAAATTTTTTTGGTCTATGCAAGGAATTCAATTTTGGATTCCTTAAACGATGAATAACAAAAATCTGAAATAAAAATTTAAGGAAGGTTTCTAGACTCGTTTTTTTTTTTTTTGATCTTTTTTTTTTTTTAAACCGACTTTGATAATGGAAATCAAAACTCACGAACAACTGAAACAAACATAAACTAAGAGAACGGATAAGCAAAACCTGATTAGAACCTCGCTCTGATTACCAAATGATACGAACCACGCCAAGAACTGTCGCGACCCTAACCGAAGTTGGTTTCCAAGATCAAATTTCTAACCGGTTTTGATTGGAACCGCGACCTGATGCCCAACAAGAAGCTCGAACCTTGGTAAGTGAGGACGCCACAATCAGCTATGGAGAGACCGATTGATAAGTCTTGGTATGTGAGGACGCCACAATCAGCTATGGAGAGACCGATTGATAAGTCTTGGTATGTGAGGACGCCACAATCAGCTATGGATGGACTGATTGATAAGTCTATGAACGCCACGAAAATTTCCGATAAGTTTGAATAGTTCGTTTAGGAACTAAAGAGAATTAAACCTCAAAATTGTGTGTTATTACTTGTCTCCAATTGATTGAAATTCGTTACAATATATAGGGGTTCCTATGCGAATTTCCAGCCCCTAATTCCCATGGAATTTCGGGAAAATCATTTACCAAATGTCAAATCTAAACTAAATAAGGAAAGTTCCCTTAATGGCTTAAAAGCCTTACAATAATAGAAATAACACAAACGCAAAAAGGAAACTAGACATTAAAAGGTAAATAAGCTGATTCTTCTCGCCATGTGTTGCCTTAAAACGGGAAGGTAACTGAAATGGAAATTACTCAATCCCTTCTAGAGCTTGAATCACGCATTTGTTGGTCTGATTTTCGCATGCAATTCCCTCAATGGGCCTCCATGCAATGGCTTGAGCCCAAGTTGCTTGAATCAGCCCAATAAGCGTTTCTTTAAACTTCTTCACACGAGCTCTCGTAACCAGACCAATGGAAACTTGAATTGGATCTGAATAAGTCTCCCACGTGCTCTTGCTTGTGACCAACGATGTCCTCATCAGAGGGAGTTGTATGAACGTTGCTAGCACTTCTATGGTTGACAAATTAGGGCTGCCAATGACCAAACATCCTCGACCTTACAAGTTGCAATTGTTGAATAATAGTGGTGAAGTGAAGGTAACTAAACAGGCATTAATTTCGTTTCGCATTAGTAGATATGAAGACAAATTTTTGTGCGTTGTAGTCCCAATGCAAGCCGGACACTTGTTACTAGGTCAACCATGGCAATTTGATCATCGAGTCAAACATGATGGCTACACCAACAAATATTCTCTTGTGCATAACCAGAGACCTTTCACGCTTGTACCAATGACACCTAAACAGGTTCATGAAGATCAAGTGTGGTTACATAAGAAGAGTGAAAAAAAAGAAGAGAATGAGAAAAGGAGAGAGCAAAAGAGTGAAAATAATGAGTGTTGGAGTGCAGAGAGAGAGTTCGGTCCTTGAGGGAAAAAAGATAAAGGGGTCGAGAAAAAGGAGAGAAAAGGAGAGAAAATTGAGAGAGCCAATACAAAAGAAGATTTGGCCAATGAGGTAAAAATAGAGAGAAAAACAAACTTTTATGCAAGAGAGAGTGATGTGAGAAGAGCTTTGTTTTCTAATCAGTCGATGATTTTACTCATGTACAAGGAGGCGTTATTAAACACTAACGACCTTGATTCCACCTTATATAGTTATGTTGTTTCTCTTTTGTAGGAATATGAGGATATCTTTCCCGAGGAAACACCACAAGGTTTACCTCCAATCTGCGGGATTGAACATCAAATCAACTTCATACCTGGATCTACAATTCCAAACCGACCAATCTATAGGAGTAATCCTGAGGAGACAAAGGAACTCCAATGGCAGGTAAGTGAGTTGATGGAGAAGGGGTACGTGAGAGAAAGCATGAGCCCGTGTGCCATACTAGTTTTACTTGTGCCTAAGAAAGATGGGACTTGGAGGATGTGCATTTATTGTCGAGCCATCAACAACATCACGGTAAAGTATCGACATCCCATTCCTCGCTTGGATGACATGTTAGATGAATTGCATGGTGCTTGTGTATTTTCTAAAATTGATTTGAAAAGTGGATATCATCAAATTCGCATGAAAGAGGGAGACGAGTGGAAGACAGCTTTCAAACAAAACAAGGTTTGTATGAGTGGTTGTTAAAGCCTTTCGGTTTAACCAATGCGCCTAGCACATTTATGCGTTTAATGAACCATGTTTTGTGAGCTTTTATTGGGAAATTTATCGTCATTTATTTTGATGATATCCTTATCTATAGCAGCAATTTGGATGATCATATTGAACATTTGAAACTTGTTTCAGATGTTTTATGGAAGGAAAAGTTGTATGCTAATCTTAAGAAGTGTACCTTTTGCACGGATAAGCTTGTATTTCTTGGTTTTGTTGTTAGTGCTCAAGGTATACAGGTCAACGAAGAAAAGGTTAGGGCTATCCAAGAATGGCCAAGTCCCACAAGCATTGGCGAAGTAAGGAGTTTTCATGGACTTGCAGCTTTTACCGGTGGTTTGTAAGGGATTTCAGTACTTTGGCTGCACCACTCACAGAAGTAATCAAGAAGAACGTTGGGTTCAAGTGGGGAGAAGAACAAGAGAAGGCATTTTAGCTTATTAAGCATAAGCTAACTCATGCTCTTTACTTGCTTTACCTGATTTTTCTAAAACGTTTGAAATTGAATGTGATGCTTCTGGTGTAGGTATAGGTGCCGTGCTAATGCAAGGAGGACGACCAATCGCATATGTCAGTGAAAAATTGAGTGGGTCAACACTAAATTACCCGACTTATGACAAGGAGTTGTACGCATTAGTTCGAGCATTAAAGACTTGGCAACATTACCTATGGTCCAAGGAATTTGTGATTCACACTGATCACGAGTCATTGAAACATCCGAAGGGACAACAAAAGTTGAACAAGAGGCATGCCCATTGGGTGGAATTCATCGAGACATTTTCTTACGTCATCCGATATAAGCAAGGTAAAGAGAATGTCGTTGTGGATGCACTTTCTTGCAGGTATGCATTACTTTCGATCCTTGACACTAAACTACTTGGTTTTGAGCATATTAAGGATTTATACCCTTTAGACCAAGATTTTAGTGAGGAGTATCGAGCTTGTGAGAAAAATGCAATGGGTAAATTTTATAGACATGATGGATTTTTGTTTCAGGAGAATAAGCTTTGTGTGCCTAATTGTTCTTTGAGAGATTTGTTAGTGAGGGAATCCCATGGTGGCGGATTGATGGGGCATTTTGGAATTGCTAAAACATTAGCTATTTTGCAGGAAAAAGTCTTTTGGCCACACATGAAAAGGGATGTTGAAAGGATATGTGGTAGATGTTTCACGTGTAGGCAAGCTAAATCGAGAGCACAACGCCATGGTTTATACACACCTTTGCCAATTCCTAGTGAGCCTTGGACTGATATTTCAATGGACTTCGTGTTAGGTTTACCTAGGACCAAATGTGGGGAGGATAGTGTGTTTGTAGTTGTAGATTGATTTTCTAAGATGGCACATTTTATTCCTTGTCATAAAACTGATGATGCATCGCATGTTGCTGAATTGTTCTTTAGGGAGATTGTGAGAATACATGGCATGCCTAGGACAATTGTTTCATATAGAGATGCTAAGTTCTTGAGCTACATTTGGAAGACTTTGTGGAGTAAGTTGGGTACTAAGCTGTTGTTTTCCACTACTTGCCACCCACAAACTGATGGTAAAACTGAGGTAGTAAATAGGACTTTGTCAACCTTATTAACAGCAATCATCAGTAAGAACATTAAAACATGGGAAGATTGTTTACCACATGTTGAGTTTGCATATAATCGCTCTGTCCATTCTGCTACTAAGTATTCACCTTTTGAAATTGTTTATGGTTTTAATCCTTTATCACCATTGGATTTATCACCACTACCTGTTTCTGAGCGTGTTAATTTAGATGGCAAAAGGAAGGCTAACTTTGTTAAACAGTTTCATGAGAAAGCGAGACTCAACATTGAGCAAAGAACGGAACAATATGCAAAGCAAGCAAACAAGGGCCGACACAAGCTGATTTTTGAACCCGAAGACTGGGTGTGGTTGTACTTCAGAAAGGAGCGTTTTCCAGAAGAAAGAAAGTCAAAGTTGTTACCGCAGGGAGATGGTCCATTTCAAGTCCTTGAACGAATTAATGACAATGCTTACAAGTTGGATTTGCAAGGTGAGTGTAATGTAATGTTAGACATGTATGCCCTAAGGAGTAAAAATGTAATACGTTTTGGAGACATTTTTTATCAATAAAGAATTTATTCATTTATATATACCAAATCTTGTCCTCTTTACGTTCATATTTGTTGAATGTATGACAAGCAAACAGTAGGCTGAGACTGTCGGTCTAAACCTTAAGAATTGGGCATATGATGGGATGATTATGCGGAAGACACGATTCTTAAGGAGACGGTCTAAAACATATGATCCGCAATTGAGAGAATAAAGTTGGGTGCTTTATTCATGTAAAGATTGTTATGTTGTCTATATCCCTGTTGGGAGATGGTTTGTCTTGACCATCAGAGTTGGACTCTGTGAATAGAAACATTGGCATGTTGTCATAGGTGACGATGTGTTGGATCGGGACATAAAGTGAATTAATTTGGATTAATAATTCTGTCTTCACAAATCGATTCACTTTAGACAGTCATTTGTATTGTATCTTAATCTTGAGATGAATAGTGGGCCCGTTGTCTCGACTTGTGTCTTTTGATGTGCTAATGGCTGACTCCCACATCTCAATAGTGGTATGCATGTCGGTACGTTGGAGGCATGACTCTTGATAGCATAGACTTGTTATTCATAGATATGGAATCCATAGCTCCTCTTTAGGAGTAATGATATCCTCTTATATGTGTTGTCCTGTAATTGGAAAACTGGAGCGCGCAACCATTTGGATACATAGGTGTAACCAAATGGTATACTATCTTTTGGATGGTAAGTTTTCTAATGGTGAGACAATGGAACATAAGATGAAAATAATCAGGAAGGTAAGACAGAACTTGGCCTTAAGCTGATTATGGATTATTATATGGGGATACTATACACTTTGATATGTCATGGAGGCTTAGCTACACGAGCTTCATAATTCTATAAAGTTCGAGAGTGCAGCTCCAAGCTTTTGGTGGAGTAGCGTTGGAGTTGATAATTGTGAAATGTATATCTGGGCTATTGGGTTTCATATTTATAGTGAGCTTGAACTTTATTGGTCCATTTTGGTCCCCTTTGCTAGCTCACAAAATCCTGTAACGACACAACGTGCTTTTCCAATAATTAGTGACTTATGCCGGAATTATCAGATTGGTTTAAAATTTGTAATAATCAAATAATTCATGTCTGTTTATTGGTTGAATTAATTTTGTAATAAAATTAATTTAAGATAAACTTGTTGAATTATTGGGATCGGATAATTCTTGTTTGTTTATCGGTTGATTTAATTTTGGATAAATTAAATCAAGATAAACTTGTAGAATTATTGTGAATTGATTTATTTTCTTAGAGATTATCTTGATAAAGTTTGTTTTGATCAGATATCTTCTCTATTGGGTTATTTGGATCAAAATTGAGACATTATCCTATAGAATCTCGGGTGGAAAATAAAAGATTTGCGGAGATATTTATGCGACAGTTCGGCCTGCCGATCTACGTGTTCTGCTTGCCGATGGGGCTTGTTCGGTCTGCCGATCAGCGAGAGATAAGATTACATGTTTTCACGCGGATCTTATCTGAGATTGATCCAAACTTGATTCTGTTTCGAGTTTTTGAGACCTAATCTAATAAGGACTGACCCCAAGACCAATCGCTATATAAAGGGAGTGAGTCTTATGATTTACTCAGATTAATATACAGATTAATTGAGAGATTAAGAGTGATACTCTTCTAGTGAGTATCTGAAAACTCCTTGAGAGCTTTTGTTCACAAATCACGAACACTAGCTTTGGGTTCTCTCTCTTGGTTGGAAGGAGAGTCACCGGTGGAAGAGCTGTACGTGTGAGCCCACACTCACTCTAGTTGTGGATAGAGAATAGCAAAGAAGACTAGTTGGTTGAGTCTCTTCTGGACCGTTACTTCTCTACACAGGTTGCTGAGGTTCTTCATATAAAGTTTAGTAAGATCTATCTAATTTATACATATAGCATGTCAAACTTGTGTTTTGGAAATTACTCTGATGAAAAAATGTTTAAATTTCGCTGCGCATTGTGTTTCCAACAAATGATATCAGAGCCATAGTTTTTACATAAATTTACAAGTTTGTGATAATGATATATGCATAAATTTTGTGATCTTTATCTCTTCTATGCTTGAATTGAATTTTATAGAGAGATGGCACTCTAGGTTTCTATATAATATATATGTTGTCATGGATTATGTGGTGAATGTTTATTAATTAATTATGGTTGATTAAATCGTTGTTTAATTATTTATTAATTAATTAATTCCAGTTATGGTTCCTTAGAGTTTAGAATGTGTATCTAGGTTTTTCATGTAATTAGATGGCGGACTATCATTTCCGTCTAGGAATTATTATTTATTTTAAATTTATAAAATTTTGTAATTAAATAATTATTTGGAGAAGACAGATCTAGAAGATGGATCTAGAAGAATGATGCTGGCGCCCCCAGGTATTTCCTGAGTCTCTAATTTTATGTTTTTGAATTGTTGAAAATAAAATTGATGAATTGCATTAAAATTATATTTTCTGGAATGAGGGTTTTCTGCTCGGTCGGCATGCCGGACATCACAGTTCGATAGGCCGATGGTCACAGATCGGTATGCCGGACGTGTGGTCCGGTAGGCCGACAGTGGGGCAGAAATTGGGTTGCTTTGCCGGCAGGCCGAACTTTCAATTTGGTAGGCCGAACCGTTATGGATCGACTGGCTGATGTATTAGATCGACAGGCCGATGAAGCATGACCGGCAGGCCGATCACCCAGATCGCCCTACCGACCGAGAGCTGCCAAGTGTCCAAAAAAGGTGTAATTTTTTTGGTGCAGTTTTAATTTAATTTTTGAGACGATTCTGAGAAACATTAAATTTGGATATGACCAGAAATATGAAGTTTTTGATTCATAACGGGATTGAAGACTTGAAGATGGGTATTGCATGAAGAAGGATACAGCTTGAGGATTCAAGGATGAAGAATTGATAAATGCCTCGATTATTCTCTTGAAATCTTAGTTTTTTTTTCTACTCTCTAGGGTGGAACCATAATATTACGGTTATTATTATTTTGCCTGTAGCTTTGCTTGATTGCTTTGCTTGCCTGCATTATAATATGATTTACCATGTATATTGATAACAAGTCATATAGGATAGGGAGTGCCGCTCATATTAAAATTGTTCATGCATAATTTTAAAATAAAACCTTGACATCAAAAGAATGAATGGGAGAAGGTTTTCGAAGAGAGGACCTAAGGCCTCCATCGTTGGTCCATAGGAAGAACATGGTGGTCCCGACCCCTAGGAAGGGATTTCTATCATGTACCAGATTGGATCTCTAAAAGGATAAGGTATTTTAGTATGATTTATGGTTGCACACCCCTAGGTGATGATTATAAATCATGGATAAAATTTTGAAACGATGGTTATACACTCACGTTAATTTTATTATTAACCTCCCCTAGGAGCTCTGTTAATAAAATTAATAGCCAAAGAAATGATTATTAGTATATGCTGGATCATACGGGTCCTGGATGGCATATATTAATTAGGAGGGGATCCGTGTTCCTGATTGAATTTGGCATGACTCCCCTAGGAGCTTGTTGAATTCTGAGTTGGGAATTATCGTTGTAAGGTTGTGATATTTTCAAGGTTTTGACACATAAACACATTTGTATGATTACACATTATTGTGTTATCTTACTAAATTATTATATATGTTTGCTTATGTTTGGTATATGATTCTTTATTGTAGATTGAAAATGTCTAAAAACGCTTTATCTTTGATACTTGACAAAAACCAATTAACCGGTGAGAATTATAACGATTGGAAACGGAACCTGGACATCGTCCTATCCTTTGAGAAACTAAAATATGTACTGACAACCCCTTGTCCTCCCGAGCCTATGGGAGACTCAAGTAATGAGCAATTCCAAGCGTACGATCACTGGAAAGATGCTAATGATCAGGCCCGCCGCTATGTTATGGCTAGCATGAACAACGTGCTGCAGGCTCAACATCAGGATTATGAGACTACGAAGTAGATCTTGGATAATCTTGAGGATATGTTCGGAGGCCAAGCCATAAGAAGCAGCAAGGGGCGCTTCGAAAACTCTTAAACTATAGACAGAGACCGAGGACATCTGTAAAGGAGCACATGATGTTGGTCATGGGTTACCTCGCTAAGGCTCAAACCAATGGAGCCGACATCGATACTGAAACTCAGATGACTATGGTCTTTGAGACTCTATCTAAGGAATTTATTCCGTTTAGAGCTACTTTTAATTCAAGTAATAGACGGGATATGACCTTGACATAACAAATGAAACTGTTACAGGAGTTCAAACTGTTGATCAGGGAGTCTCCTGCTAGTGGTGAGGCCAACATGGTAGCTGCTTCTGGTTCCAATCCTAACTCAGGGAATGGAAAGAAGCAACAGGCCAAGAACGGGAAGTCCTCTATTCCTGCTGCTACCAAGAGCAAGAGGAAGAAGAAGAAGAACCCAAAGAAGCTTAAGTGCTTCTTCTGTGGTAAGGTCGGGTATACAAAGAAGCATTGCAAGGACTTCCTTTCCAAGGGAGGTAGGTGTGATCTTCTATATTTAGAAACTTGTTTGGTTGAGGAATCCAGTGACATCTGGGTCATAGATTTCGATGCAACTAATCATGTTTGTGTTTCTCTGCAGGGATTCAAAGAAACGAGAAGTCTGCTACGTGAAGACTTAACGCTTCGGATGGGCGATGGATACTTGGTCTCAGCGGAAGCAGTGGGAGATGTCCATCTTTACTTTGATAATTATAGGAATTTAATTTTACGAGATTGTTTTTATGTTCCTAAATTTAAAAGGAATTTAATTTCTGTATCTTCTTTATTTAAAGACTCCTACGTGGTATCTTTTAATGAAAAAGTGGTGATTCGCAAAAACAAATCTTTTATATGTTCTAGATGGATGCAAAATAATCTATATTTTATCAAACCTAAGATGGACTTATTGCTTAATGTTGAGATAAATGATAATGACTCTAAAAGACTTAAAACTTCTCACTCTAATAAGACTTATCTTTGGCATTTGCACCTTGGTTATATTAACCTGAATAGAATTCAAAGGTTGGTAAGGGATGGACCTTTAAGTCACTTAAAGGTGGAATCTATACCTCAATGTGAATCTTGTTTGGAGGGTAAAATGACCAAAAGACCATACAGGTCTAAGGGCAATAGGGCCGAAGGGGTTCTAGAACTTGTGCATAGTGATGTTTGCGGACCGATGAACATCCCGGCACGAGGAGGGTATGAGTACTTCGTCATTTTTATTGACAATTACTCAAGATATGAGTATGTGTACCTGATGCACCACAAAAGCGAAACTTATGATAAATTCAGGGAGTTTCGGGCTGAAGTGGAAAAGCAATTGGGTAGACCCATAAAGGCACTTCGATCTAATCGAGGTGGAGAATACCTTTCTGATGAGTTCTTGGGACAGTTGTTAGAGAATAGGATTTTATCCCATTTGACTACGCCGGACACTCCGCAGCAGAATGGCGTAGTGGAGAGAAGGAATAGAACTTTGTTGGACATGATTAGGTCCATGATGAGTTATTCATCATTGCCTTTATCCTTTTGGGGATATACACTACAAACTGCATGTTATCTTTTGAACAATGTGCCTTCAAAATCGGTCCCTAAAACTCCTCACGAGTTGTGGACAAGAAGGAAGACATCCTTAAACCATATTCGCAAATGAGGATGTCTGGCTCATGTCCTGTTTAAGGATCCGAATAAGTTGGAAGCATGTTTGGAAGTTTACGTGTTTGTAGGATATCCAAAAGGGACTAAAGGGGGTTATTTTTATAACCCAAAGGAAAATAAAGTCATGGTTTCAACTAATGCAACTTTCCTTGAGGAGAGTTACATGGACGACTTTAAACCTCGAAGCAAAGTGGTGCTTGAGGAGTTAAGGAATGATCCGTTCACTCCGGAGGTTCCGAACGAAACCATTTCGATCGATGTAGAAAAACCAAACAAACCTGAATAACAATCTCAGGGGCTTCGGCTTAGTGGGAGGATCGGGCGTCAACCTAAAAGGTATATGTTCAATGGGAGGTCTTCTTGGCTGAACCAGATGAACATGACAGGGATCCTTATACTTATGCAGAAGCTATGGAGGATGTTGATTCAAGACTCTAGATAGAGGCCATGAACATATAGATGAAATCTATGGAGACTAATCGGGTCTGGGAGCTTGTGGTTCTTCCCGAAGGGGTAAAACCTATAGGGTGTAAGTGGATCTAAAAGAGGAAAAGAGGAGTGGATGGAAAGGTTGAAACCTTTAAGGCTAGACTGGTAGCTAAGGGTTATAGCTGCCGTTCTTGACTATGAGATTTGGCAGATGGATGTCAAGACGGCTTTTTTGAATGACTATCTTGATGAGTCCATTTATATGATACAACCAGACGGGTTCAAGGTCGCGGGTCAAGAGGCTATGGTTTTTAAGCTGCTAAATTCAATTTATGGACTTAAGCAGGCATCCTGTTCTTGGAACATAAGATTTGATCAAGTAATCAAGACTTAAGGGTTCTCACAAAATATGGATGAACCATGTGTTTACAAACACATAGGGGATGGGAAGGTGGTTTTTCTACTGCTCTATGTAGATGACATTCTGCTAATTGGCAATGACGTTGGGGCGTTGTCATTGGTCAAATTATGGTTGACCAAGCAGTTTGACATGAAGCACTTGGGTGAGGCTAATTTTGTTCTCGGTATCCAGATCTTTCAGGATAGGAAGAACAAAATGATAGCTTTGTCATAGGTCGGCTATATAGATAAAATTCTCAGGAGGTTTGCAATGCAGGATTCCAAGAAAGGTGGGCAACAATCTAGGTCTGGAATTACTCTTTCTAAGAAAGACTCTCCAAAGTCTTATGAAGAAAGAGAATACATGAAGAAGGTGCCTTATGCTTCGGCAGTGGGTAGTCTCATGTATGCCATGCTTTGCACACGACCGGATATTAGCTATACGGTCTGGATTGTAAGTCGATTTCAGGCGGATCCAGGACCGAACCATTGGGTTGCAGTAAAGCATATTTTCAAGTACCTGAGAAGGACTCGAGGGTATATGCTTGTGTATTCGGGTGAGGACTTAACTCCTCTAGGATACACTGACTTGGATTTTAAATCCTGTCTGGATTCTAGGAAATCGACTTCGGGGTTTGTGTTTACTCTGGGCGGCGGTGCCATTAGTTGGAGAAGTGTGAAACAAGATTGCACTTCGGATTCAACGATGGAGGCCGAGTATATGGCGGCTAGTGATGCTTCGAAAGAAGCAGTGTGGCTCTAAAAGTTTCTTGGGGATCTTGTTGTAGTTCCTGGTATGGATAAAGCGGTATCACTGTACTGTGATAACAGTGCGGCGGTAGCTAATGTTAAGGAACCAAGATTTCACAAGAGGAGTAAGCATATTGATTGGAAGTATCATGTGATAAAGGACTTCATTGAGGGCGGGCATGTCGCGGTGTGCAAGATCGCGTCAGAGGATAATTTAGCTGATCTATTTACAAAGACACTTACTGGGAGAGTCTTCGAGAGGCATGTAGAAGCTATGGGGATGCAAAATTTGCTGTATTTACTCACTTAGTGTAAGTGGGAGATTGTTAGACATGTATGCCCTAAGGAGTAAAAATGTAAAATGTTTTTGGAGACATTTTTAATCAATAAAGAATTTATTCCTTTATATATACCAAATCTTGTCCTCTTTACGTTCATATTTGTTGAATGTATGATAAGCAAACAGTAGTCTGAGACTGTCGGTCTAAACATTAAGAATTGGGCATATGATGGGATGATTATGTGGAAGACACGATTCTTAAGGTGACGGTCTAAAACATATGATCTGCAATCGAGGAAATAAAGTTGGACGCTTTGTTCATGTAAAGATTGTTATGTTGTCTATATCCCTGTTGGGAGATGGTTTGTCTTGACCATCGGAGTTGGACTCCGTGAATAGAAACATTGGCATGTTGTCATAGGTGATGATGTGTTGGATCGGGACATAAAGTGAATTGATTTGGATTAATAATTCTGTCTTCTCAAATCGATTCACTTTAGATAGTCATTTGTATTGTATCTTAATCCTGAGATGAATAGTGGGCCCGTTGTCTCGACTTGTGTCTTTTGATGTGCCAATGGCTGACTCTCACATCTCAATAGTGGTATGCATGCTAGTACGTTGGAGGCATGACTCTTGATAGCGTAGACTTGTTATTCATAGATATGGAATCCATAACTCCTCTTTAGGAGTAATGATATCCTCTTATATGCGTTGTCTTGTAATTGGAAAACTGAAGCGCTCAACCATTTGGATACATAGGTGTAACCGAATGGTATACTATTTTTTGGATGGTAAGTTTTCTACTGGTGAGACAATGGAACGTAAGATGAAAATAATCAGGAAGGTAAGACAGAACTTGTCCTTAAGTCGATTATGGATTATCATATGGGGATACGATATACTTTAATATGTCATGGAGACTTAGCTACACGAGCTTCGTAATTCTATAAAGTTTGAGAGTGCAGCTCCAAGCTTTTAGTGGAGTAGCGTTGGAGTTGATAATTGTGAAATGTATATCTAGGATATTGGGTTTCATAATTATAGTGAGCTTGAACTTTATAGGTCCATTTTGGTCCCCTTTGCTAGCTCACAAAATCCTGTAACGACATGGTGTGCTTTTCCAATAATTGTTGACTTATGTCGGAATTATCAGATTGGTTTAAAATTTGTAATAATCAAATAATTCATGTTTGTTTATTGGTTGAATTAATTTTGTAATAAAATTAATTTAAGATAAACTTGTTGAATTATTGGGATCGGATAATTCTTGTCTGTTTATCGGTTGATTTAATTTTGGATAAATTAAATCAAGATAAACTTGTAGAATTATTGTGAATTGATTTATTTTCTTAGAGATTATCTTGATAAAGTTTGTTTTGATCAGATATCTTCTCTATTGGGTTATTTGGATCAAAACTGAGACATTATCCTATAGAATCTCGGGTGGAAAATAAAAGATTTGCGGAGATATTTATGCAACAGTTCGGCCTGCCGATCTACGTGTTCGGCTTGCCGATGGGGCTTGTTCGGCCTGCCGATCAGCGAGAGATAAGATTACGCGTTTTCACGTGGATCTTATCAGATATTGATCCGAACTTGATTTTGTTTCGAGTTTTTGAGACCTAATATGATAAGGACTGACCCTTGGACCAATCGCTATATAAAGGGTGTGAGTCTGATGATTTACTCAGATTAATATACAGATTAATATATAAATTAATTGAGAGATTAAGAGTAATACTCTTCTAGTGAGTATCTGAAAACTCCTTGAGAGCTTTTGTTCAAAAATCACAAACACTAGCTTTAAGTTCTCTCTCTTGGTTGGAAGGAGAGTCATCGGTGGAAGAGCTGTATGTGTGAGCCCACACTTACTCCGGTTGTGGATAGAGAATAGCAAAGAAGACCAGTTGGTTGAGGCTCTTCTGGAACGTTACTTCTCTACACAGGTTGCGGAGGTTCTTCATACAAAGGTTAGGAAGATCTGTCTAATTTATACATATAGTATGTCAAACTTGTGTTTTGGAAATTACTCTGACGAAAAAAATTTTAAATTCCGCTGCGCACCGTGTTTCCAACATGTAAGTGCTACCTTCAATGTTTCTGATTTGAGTCCTTTTGATGCAGAGTCTAATTTGAGGACAAATCCTTGTCAAGAGGAGGGGAATGCTGGAGACTTAGGGAGCTCAAATGCATGGAAGGTGGTTGACCCAATACAAGTTCCTGTTGGACCAGTCACAAGAACCCGAGCCAAGAAATTTAAGGAAGCACTAAATGGGTTGATTCACGAAATCTGGAATCAAGAAAATTTGTGCAAGCCCATTGACCTAGGCCCACGTCAGCCACAAAGGTGCATCAATTTGATCCAACTTCTAGAAGAATCTGGATGAGTTAAGCTTGAAATCAGCTCAAATTTTGCAACATCAAGTCAATGGAAGAATTTCAGAAATTTCCCATTTTTGGCACACATGCGGCTGATCATTTGTGCAAGTTGTTGAAGAACGTTAATTGCACTTTCCTTTAATTGTTGGGCGTGTAAATAGCTGAATGTCAGCCATTAAGACTTTCCTTTCTTTTGGTTTTTATTTTAGGCTTAAAATTAGGATTAGTAGTTATGTTTGAATTTGTCAACTTTCCTTTGTAATTTTGGCCTGTAAATAGGCGTTTCTAAGGATAATGAACGCACGAATGAATGTTTATCTTCTGAGAGAGAAAATTCTTTCTTTGGTTATTTGACGAACTACACGAACTCTTTGGACCAATCTGGGCGTTCAACACGACTTATCAATCAAGCTTTCCATCCTTGATTATGGCGTCTACGATATACCAAGGTTCTTGCTTTGATATAAGCAACGGGTCGCGATGACTTCCATCCAAATCTGAGTTGAAACAGTTTTGGTGCCTTTTTATTGATAACGGGTTTCGTCAGTATATTGGCGAGGTTCTTATCAAAACCATCATCCAATAGGGATACAGACAACATAACAATCTTTGCATGAATGAAGCACCCAACTTTATTCGATCGATTGTAGATCTTATAATTTTGACTGTCATCTTAAAAATCGTGTCTTCTGCATAATCAATCCATCATATGCCCAATTCTTAAAGGTTTAGACTGGCAGTCTTAGACTTTTGTTTGCTTAACATACATTCAACAAATATGAATGTAAAAAGGACAAGATTTAGTATATGAATAATAAATAAATTCTTCATTGATAAAAATGTCGCCAAACATATATTACATTTTTACTCCTTAGGGCCTATATGTCCAAAAATCTCCCACTTGCACTAAGTGAGTAAATATGACAAATCTTGCATCCCCATAGCCTCCACATGCCTATCAAAGACTCTCCCAGTAAGTATCTTTGTGAATGGAGCTGCTAAATTGTCCTCTGATGCGATTTTGTTCACTGTGACATGCCTGTCCTCAATAAAGTCCTTTATCACATGATACTTCCGATCTATATGCTTACTCTTCTTGTGAAATCTTGGTTCTTTAGCATTAGCTACTGCCACACTGTTATCATAGTATAGTGATACCGCCTTATCCATACTAGGAACTACCTCAAGATCCCCAAGAAACTTACAGAGCCACACTGCTTCTTTCGAAGCATCATTAGCTACCACATAGTTGGCCTCCATCATTGAATTTGAAGTGCAATCATGCTTCACACTTCTCCAACTGATGGCACCGTTGCCTAGAGTAAACACAAAACCCAAAGTCAATCTCCTAGAATCCAGACAGGATTGGAAATCTGAGTTAGTATATCCTAGAGTAGTTAAGTCCTCACCTAAATATACAAGCATATACCTTCGATTCCTTGTTAGGTACTTGAAAATATGCTTTACCACAAGCTAGTGGTTTGGTCCCAGATCTTCTTAAAATTAACTTACAATCCTGACCGTATAACAAATATTCGATCATGTGCAAAGCATGGCATACATGAGACTACCTACTGTCGAAGCATAACGCACCTTCTTCATGTATTCTCTTTCTTCCTCAGACTTTGGAGAGCCTTTTTTAGAAAGAGTAATTCCAGACCTAGATGGTTGTCCACCTTTCTTGGAACCTTGTATTTCAAACCTCTTGAGAATCTTATCTATGTAGCCGGCCTGGGACAAAGCTATCATTTTATTCTTCCTATCCTGAAAGATCTAGATGCTGAGAACAAAATTAGTGTCACCTAAGTCCTTCATGTCAAACTGTTTGGTCAACCATAATTTGATCGATGACAACGCCCCAACGTCATTGCCAATTAGCAGAATGTCATCTACATAGAGCAATAGAAAGACCACCTTCCTATCCTTAATATGTTTGTACACACATAGTACATCCACATTTTGTAAGAACCTATAAGTCTTGATCACTTGATCAAATCTTATGTTCCAAGAACAAGAAGCCTGCTTAAGTCCATAAATTGACTTTAGCAGCTTACAAACCTTACCCTCTTGACCCTTGACCTTGAACCCATCTGGTTGTTTCATATAATTGGACTCATCAAGATAGCCATTTAGAAAAGTTGTCCATACATCCATCTCCCAAAACTCGTAATCGAGAGCAACAGTTATGGACAACAGAATCCTGATAGACTTAAGCATGGCTACAGGCGAAAAGGTTTCCTCGTAATCGATTTCTTCCTTTTGTGATGTGTCCCACATCGGTTAGAGAGGGTGGTCTTGGGTGTTATATATATGGGTTTACAATCCTCCCCTCACGAGCTAGCTTTTGGGGTGGAGTTAGGTGGGTTCATATCATATGGTATCAGAGCCAAACCTCTGTTGGTCGGTGGGCGCATGTACAAAGGTTCCCTGCCGCTCGTGTGGGTTAACGACAGAGTTGGCACGAGAACGTCGCTTGTGTGGGTTAACGACAGAGTTGGCACGAGGACGTGCAGTCTAAAGGGGTCGGGAATGATGTGTCCCACATCGGTTAGAGAGGGTGGTCTTGGGTGTTATATATATGGGTTTACAATCCTCCCCTCACGAGCTAGCTTTTGGGGTGGAGTTAGGTGGGTTCATATTAATATGATATGAACCCACCTAACTCCACCCCAAAAGCTAGCTCATGAGGGGAGGATTGTGAACCCATATATATAACACCCAAGACCACCCTCTCTAACCGATGTGGGACACATCATGTGGGACACATCATTCCCGACCCCTTTAGACTGCACGTCCTCGTGCCAACTCCGTCGTTAACCCACACGAGCGGCAGGGAACCTTTGTACATGCGCCCATCGACCCGACCCCTTTAGACTGCACGTCCTCGTGCCAACTCCGTCGTTAACCCACACGAGCGGCAGGGAACCTTTGTACATGGGCCCACCGACTAGCAGAGGTTCGGCTCTGATACCATATGATATGAACCCACCTAACTCCACCCCAAAAGCTAGTTCGTGAGGGGAGGATTGTAAACCCATATATATAACACCCAAGACCACCCTCTCTAACCGATGTGGGACACATCATTTTGTGTGTAACCCTTAGCTACTAGTCTAGCCTTAAAGGTTTCAACCTTTCCATCCACTCCTCTTTTCCTCTTGTAGATTCACTTATACCCTATGGGTTTTACCCCTTTGGGAAGATCCACAATCTCCCAGACCCGATTAGCCTCGATAGACTTCATCTCTGTGTTCATAGCCTCTGTCCAAAGTTTTGAATCAACATCTGTCATAGCCTCTACATAAATGTAAGGATCCCTTCATGTTCATCCGGTTCAGCCAAAAAGGCCTCCCCATTGAACATATACCTCTCAAGTTGATGCCCAATCCTTTTGTTACACCAAAGCCCCTTAGGTTGTTGTTTGGATTTGTTTGGTTTTTCTATACTGATTGGAGTGGTTTCTACTAGAACCTCCAGAGTGATCGAATCACTCCTCAACTCCTTGAGCACCACTTTGCTTTAAGGCTTAAAGTCGTTTATGTAACTCTCCTCAAAGAAAGTTGCATTAGTTGAAACCATGACTTTATTTTCCTTTGGGTTATAGAAATAACCTCCTTTAGTCCCTTTTGGATATCCTATAAATATGCAAACTTCAAAACGTGCTTCTAACTTATTCACCTCTCTAGAGACGGACATCCCTATATGCAAATATGATTTAAGGATGTCTTCTTGCCCGTCCATAACTCGTTAGGAGTTTTAGGAACCGATTTTGAAGACACATCATTCAAAAGATAACATGCAGTTTGCAGTACGTATCCCCAAAAGGATAAAGGCAATGAGGAATAACTCATCATGGACCTAACCATGTCCAACAAAGTCCTATTCCTTCTCTCTGCCACACCATTCTACTACTGAGTGCCCAGCGGAGTCAACTGGGATAGAATCTCATTCTCTAATAAGTGTCCTAAGAACTCATCAGAAAGGTATTCTCCATCTGAATCAAATCAAAGTGCCTTTATGGATCTACCCAATTGCTTTTCCACTTCAGCCCAAAACTCCCTGAACTTGTTAAAAGTTTCACTTTTGTGGTGCATTAGGTACACTTACCCATACCTTGAGTAATCATCAATGAAAGTGACAAAGTACTCATGCCCTCCTCATGCCTGGACGTTCATCGATCTGCAAACATCACTATGCACAAGTTCTAGAACCCCTTCGGCCCTATTGCCCTTAGACCCGAATGGTCTTTTGATCATTTTGCCCTCCAAACAAGATTCACATTGTGGTATAGATTCTACCTTTAAGTGACTTAAAAGTTCATCCCTTACCAACCTTTGAATCCTATTCAGGCTAATATGACCTAATCACAAATGCCAAAGATAAGTCTCATTGGAGTGAGAAGTCTTAAGTCTTTTAGAGTTATTTTCATTTACCTTACTGTTCAGTAGTGAGTCCATCTTAGGTTTGATAAAATATAGATTGGTTTGCATCCATCTATCATAAATAAAAGATTTGTTTTTATAAATCACCACTTTATTATTAAAAGAAACTGAATAGGAATCTTTAAATAAACAAGCTACATATATCAAATTCCTTCTTAGTTTAGGAACATAAAAATAGTCTCGCAAAACCAAACTCCTATATTTATCAAAACAAAGATGGACATCTCCCACTGCTTCAGCCAACACCAAGGATCCATTGCCCAACCAACATGTGAAGTTTTCATGAAGTAAACTTCTCATTTCCTGAAATCCCGCCAAAGAAACACAAACATGATCAGTTGCTCTAGAATCTATGACCTAAGTGTCACTGGATTCCTCAATCAAACAAGTTTCTAAAACCAGAAGAAAGATCACACTTACCTCTTTGGGTAAGGAAGTTGATATGAACCACGCTAGGAGCTGACGCGACCCTAACCAAGATTGGTTTCCAAGATCAAAATTTCTAACCGGTTTTGGATGGAACCGTGACCCGATGCCCAACAAGAAGCACGAACCTTGGTATGTGAGGACGCCACAATCAGCTATGGATGGACTGATTGATAAGTCTATGAATGCCACGGAAATTTCTGATAAGTTCGAATAGTTCGTTTAGGAACCAAAGAGAATTAAAACCTCAAATTGTGTTAATACTTGTATCCCATTGAATGAAATTCGTTACAATATATAGGGGTTCCTATGCGAATTTTCAGCTCCTAATTCCCATGGAATTTTGGGAAAATCATTTACCAAATGTCAAATCTAAACTAAATAAGGAAAGTTCCCTTAATGGCTTAAAAGCCTTACAATAATAGAAATAACACCAACGCAAAAAGGAAACTAGACATTAAAAGGTCATAAGCTGATTCTTCTTGCCATGTGTCGCCTCAAAACGGGAAAGTAACTGAAATGGAAATTACTCAATCCCTTCTAGAGCTTGAATCACGCATTTGTTGGTCTGGTTGTGGCATGCAATTCCCTCAATGGGCCTCCATGCAATGGCTTGAGCCCAAGTTGCTTGAATCAGCCCAATAAGCGTTTCTTTAAACTTCTTCACACGAGCTCTCGTAACCAGACCAATGGGAACTTGAATTGGATCTGAATATGTCTCCCACGTGCTCTTGCTTGTGCTAATGATGTCCTCATCATTCCCCTCCTCTTGAGAAGGATTTGTCCTCAAATCGTCGCTTGCATCAAAAGGACTTAGGTCAGAAACATTAAAGGAGGCACTTACACCATACTCACCTGGCAAGTCTAGCTTGTATGCATTATCATTGATCCTTTCAAGGATTTGAAAAGGACCGTCCCCTCTAGGCAACAGCTTGGATTTCCTTTGTTCTAGAAACCGTTCCCTGCGTAAGTGCAACCACACCCAATCGCCGGGCTCGAAGACGAGCTTGCGACGCCCTTTGTTGGCTTGTTCAACATATTGTTTAGTCCTTCGCTTGATGTTGAGTCTTGCCTTCTCGTGTATCTGCTTAACAAGATCAGCTTTTCTTTTTCCATCTAAATTCACATGCTCAGACAAAGGTAATGGCATTAAATCCAAAGGAGTTAAAGGATTAAAACCATAAACAATTCCAAATGGTGAAAATTGAGTAGCAGAATGAACAGATCGATTATAAGCAAACTCAACATGTGGTAAACACTCCTCCCATGTTTTGATGTTCTTTTTAAAGACAGCCCTCAACAAAGTAGACAAGGTTCTATTCACAACTTCTGTTTGACCATCGGTTTGTGGGTGACAAGTAGTCGAAAACAATAGCTTAGTCCCTAACTTAGCCCACAAAGTCTTCCAAAAGTAGCTTAAAAACTTGGTGTCCCTATCAGAAACAATTGTCCTAGGCATACCATGAAGTCTCACAATTTCCCTAAAGAACAAATCAGCAACATTGGAAGCATCATCTGTCTTGTGGCATGGAATAAAATGAACCATCTTGGAAAACCTATCCACAACCACAAATATCGAGTCTCTTCCCCGTTTAGACCTAGGCAAACCTAACACAAAATCCATCGAAATATCAATCCAGGGTTCACTAGGTATTGGTAAAGGGGTGTATAAACCATGGGGCTGCACTATTGATTTAGCCTGCCTACAAGTTACACATCTACCACAAAGCCTCTCAACATCTCGTTTCATATGTGGCCAATAGAAGTGTTCCTGCAACATAGCCAAAGTCTTCAATACCCCAAAATGTCCCATCAATCCTCCCCCATGGGATTCTCTCACTAGCAAATCTCTTAATGAACAATTAGGCACACATAATTTATTCTCCCGAAACAAGTATCCCTCATGCCTAAAGTACTTACCACTAGCAAATCTCTCACAAGCTTGATACTCAGTACTAAAGTCACGGTCATCGGCATATAACTCTTTAATGTGTTCAAAACCCAGTAGTTTGGCATTAAGAGTTGAGATTAAGACATACCTGCAAGAAAGTGCATCGGCAACGACGTTTTCCTTACCTTGCTTGTAGCGAATGACATATGGAAACGTCTCTATGAATTCTACCCAACGAGCATGCCTCTTGTTCAGCTTGTGCTGGTCCTTCAAGTGTTTCAGGGACTCATGATCAGTGTGAATCACGAACTCCTTAGGCCATAGGTAGTGCTGCCATGTCTCTAATGCCCGAACCAATGCATACATCTCTTTATCATAAGTTGGGTAATTAAGAGTTGCCCCATTCAGCTTCTCACTGAAATATGCTATTGGTCTCCATTCCTGCATTAAAACAGCACCAATTCCAACACCTGAAGCATCACATGCAATCTCAAAAGTTTTGGAAAAATTAGGTAAGGATAACAATGGAGCATTTGTCAACTTCTCCTTGAGTAGCTGAAATGCCTTTTCTTGCTCTTCTCCCCATCTAAACCCAACATTCTTCTTGATGACTTTAGTCAGTGGTGCGGCTATAGTACTGAAATCTTTCACAAACCGCCGGTAGAAACTAGCAAGTCCATGAAAACTCCACACATTTCCCACACTAGTTGGACTCGGCCACTCCTGGATGGCTCGCACCTTTTCTTCATCAACCTGTATACCTTGAGCACTAACAACAAAACCAAGAAACACAAGCTTATCTGTGCAAAAGGTACATTTCTTGAGGTTAGCATACAACTTTTCCTTCCGTAAAACATCTAAAACAAGTTTCAAATGTTCAATATGTTCATCCAAATTGCTGCTATAGATAAGGATATCATCAAAATAAACAACGACAAATTTTCCAATAAAAGCTCGCAAAACATGGTTCATTAAATGCATAAATGTGCTAGGCGCATTGGTTAAACCGAAAGGCATTACCAACCACTCATACAAGCCTTGTTTTGTTTTGAAAGCCGTTTTCCACTCATCTCCCTCTTTCATGCGAATTTGATGATATCCACTCTTCATATCAATTTTAGAAAACACACAAGCACTATGCAATTCATCTAACATGTCATCCAAGCGAGGAATGGGATGTCGATACTTTACCGTGATGTTGTTGATGGCTCGACAATCAACGCACATCCTCCAAGTCCCATCTTTCTTAGGCACAAGTAAAACTGGTACGGCGCACGGGCTCATGCTTTCTCTCACGTGTCCCTTTTCCATCAACTCACTTACCTGCCGTTGGAGTTCCTTTGTCTCCTCGGGATTACTCCTATAGGCTGGTTGGTTTGGGATTGTAGCTCCAGGTATGAAGTCGATTTGACGTTCAATCCCACGGATTGGAGGTAAACCTTGCGGTGTTTCCTCGGGAAAGATATCCTCATATTCCTGCAAAAAAGAAACAACAGAACTATGCAAGGTGGAATCAAAATCGTTAGTGTTTAATAACGCCTCCTTGTACATGAGTAAAATCATCGGCTGATTAGAAAACAAAGCTCTTCTCACATCACTCTTTCTTGCATAAAAGTTTGTTTTTCTCTCTACTTTTCTCTCATTGGCTGATTGTGAATTCTTTTCAGCCCTCTCAATTTTCTCTCCCTTGCTCTCTTTGCTCTCCTTTTTCTCGGCCATCTCTTCTTTTTTTCTCTCACTGGCCGAACTCTCTCTCTGCACTCCCACTCTTGATTTTTCTTCGCTCTTCATTTTTTTATCACTTTCTCTCTATAAGCTCACTTGGTCTTCATAGACCTGTTTTGGTGTTAATGGAACAAGAGTGATCATTTTTTGTTTGTGAACAAATGAGTACTTGTTGGTGAAACCATCATGCTTAACTCGCCGATCAAATTGCCATGGTCTGCCTAACAACAAGTGCCCAGCTTGCATCGGAACCACATCGTACAAAACTTCATCTTCATATCTTCCAATGCGAAAAGAAACTAACACTTGCTTATGCACCTTTACCTCACCAGTATCATTTAACCATTGCAATTTATATGGTCGAGGATGCTTAATTGTTGGCAGCCCTAACTTCTCTACCATGGTTGTGCTAGCAACATTAGTACAACTCCCACCATCAATAATCACACTACATACCTTGTTTTGGACGTGGCACCTAGTGTGGAAGATGTTTTCCCGTTGCACCTCTCCATCTTCTCCTTGTAACCAACAATTCTCCTTGGACAGCGCACTCCTCATCGTCGGCATCTTCTAATGAAGGCATAGAATCATTGTCTGAATCCTCCTCGGTTTCAATGTCTCCATTGTCCTGCATCACCATAACTCGTTTGTTCGGACATTGGCTTGCTATGTGACCCCTGCCTTGACATTTAAAACATTTAATATCACGAGTCCAAGTAGTGGAAGAATCACATTTACCTTGATTCCCATGGTTGGCCACCTCTTGTTTTTGCTCGATCTTTGGCTTGGGGTTGGATTGCTTCTCATCCCTCTTCCATTGGTTCATTTTCCAAGCCGATGTACTCGGGTTTTGGCTAGGACCTGTGTTACTGCCCCTCCTCATAAGTTGATTCTCAATTTTAATAGCCATGTGCACCATGTCCTCCAACTCCACATAATGTTGTAACTCAACGGCATTGTGAATATCTCGGTTCAAGCCCGCCAAAAACCTTGCCATTGTAGCCTTCCGATCCTCCTCTATATTAGCCCGAATCATCATAACCTCCATCTCCTTATAGTACTCCTCTACACTCCGGTTGCCTTGCTTAAGATTTTGTAGTTTGTTATACAACTCCCGGTAGTAGTAAGTTGGTACAAACCGCTTCCTCATCACGGTCTTCATCTCTTCCCATGACTCAATAGGTCGCTCTCTATTTCGTCTCCTGTTTATAACAAGTTGATCCCACCAAGTAATAGCATAATCAGAAAATTCAATTACAGCCAGTTTTACCTTCTTCGCCTCAGAATAGTAGTGGCAGTCAAAGATGAACTCCATTTTCTTCTCCCATTCTAGGTATGCTTCTGGATTGGATTTGCCTTGAAATGATGGTATCTTCATTTTTATGCCTCTCAAACTATCATCTTCCCGGTTCCTAACTCCTCTATCCCGTCCAAATTTTCAGTGATTACCCGCTGAATCTTCTCCTTCGTCAAACTCTTCCCCATCAATCCTGTAGTAGTCATCAACTTCTCCTCTAACCGGAACCCTTTCTCGCCTACGCGCATGAGGAACATGTTGTGGCTGTTCCACACGTGCATTTTCTATTCGGTCTATCCTCTCATGAAGCAGTCCTAACTCTCCTCTCAACAATCGCCTCATCTCCCCCATCATCGCTTCCATAAGAAGTTTTGGGTCTACTGCACCCGAGGTACCCTCAATAGTGTTCTTGCTGTTGTTTGACATTTTCCAAGGACCTTACCACACTCCCTTACGTGTTTCACTTGTGAAATGGTTCACTCAATTTCACTCGTGTTTACACTCAATACTTTCGGCTTTTGTCCACTCAAATGCTCTCACCTCTATGTCTTTTTCCACTTGTTAATTCTCACTCAGTTCCTATAAAACTAGTCAAATCAATATCAAAAATTTCCTTGACAATTCACAAATAGATTACCAAAGAGACAAGACTATAATAGGAACAAAGAATTTAGACTTTCAGAATCACACCCAAAAGGAACAAAATTTGAACAAAAAATTTTTGGTCTATGAAAGGAATTCAATTTCGGATTCCTTAAACGATGAATAACAAAAATCTGAAATAAAAATTTAAGTAAGGTTTCCAGACGATGTCTGATGAGGACATCACTAGCACAAGCAAGAGCACGTGGGAGACATATTCAGATCCAATTCAAGTTCCCATTGGTCCGGTTACGAGAGCTCGTGCGAAGAAGTTTAAAGAAACACTTATTGGGCTGATTCAAGCAACTTGGGCTCAAGCTATTGCATGGAGGCCCATTGAGGGAATTGCATGCGACAACCACACCAATAAATGCGTGATTCAAGCTATAGAAGGGATTGAGTAATTTCCATTTCAGTTACTTTCCCATTTTGAGGCGACACATGGCAAGAAGAATCAGTTTTGACCTTTTAATGTCTAGTTTCCTTTTTTTTCCGTTTCTGGTATTTCTATTATTGTAAGGCTTTTAAGCCATTAAGGGAACTTTCCTTATTTAGTCTAGATTTGACTTTTGTTAAATGAGTTTCCCGAAATTTCCATGGGAATTAGGGGCTGAAAATTCGCATAGGAACCCCTATATAATTGTAACGAATTTCAATCAAGGAGACAAGTAATAACACATAATTTTGAGGTTTAATTCTCTTTAGTTCCTAAACGAACTATTCGAACTTATCGGAAATTTCTGTGGCGTTCATAGACTTATCAATCAGTCCATCCATAGCTGATTGTGGCGTCTTCACATACCAAGACTTATCAATCGGTCTCTCCATAGCTGATTGTGGCGTCCTCACATACCAAGGTTCGTGCTTCTTGTTGGGCATCGGGTCGCGGTTCCATCCAAAACCGGTTAGAAAGTTGATCTTGGAAACCAACTTCGGTTAGGGTCGCGTCAGTTCTTGGCGTGGTTCGTATCATTTGGTAATCAGAGCGAGGTTCTAATCAGGTTTTGCTTATCCGTTCTCTTAGTTTTTTTGTTTGTTTCAATTGTTCGTGAGTTTTGATTTCCATTATCAAAGTCGGTTAAAAAAAAAAAAAAAGATCCGAAAAGAAAAGAAAGAAAGAAAGAAAAGAAACGAAAAGAAAAAAAAAAAAAAAAAAAGAAGGAAAAGAAGAAAAACAAGAGGATCCGAAAAAAAAAAAAAAAAAAAAAAAAAATTTTTATTTCAGATTCTTGTTATTCATCGTTTAAGGAATCCAAAATTGAATTCCCTGCATAGACCAAAAATTTTTTGCTGAAATTTTGTTCCTTTTGGGTGTGATTCTGAAAAGCCTAAATTCTTTGTTCCTGTTATAGTCTTGTCTCTTTGGTAATCTATTTGTGAATTGTCAAGGAAATTTCGATATTGATTTGACTAGTTTTATAGGAACTGAGTGAGAATTAATGAGTGGAAAAAGGCATAGAGGCGAGAGCATTAGAGTGGACAAAAGCCGAAAGTATTGAGTGTAAACACGAGTGAAATTGAGTGAACCATTTCACGAGTGAAACACGTAAGGGAGTGTGGTGAGGTCCTTTGGAAAATGTCAAACAACAGCAAGAACACTATTGAGGGTACCTCGGGTGCAGCAGACCCAAAACTTCTGATGGAAGCGATGATGGGGGAGATGAGGCGATTCTTGAGGGGAGAGATAGGACAGCTTCATGAGAGGATAGACCAGATAGAAAACGCACGTGTGGAGCAGCCACAACATGTTCCTCATGCACGTAGGCGAGAAAGGGTTCCGGTTAGAGGAGAGGTTGATGACTACTATAGGAATGATGGGGAAGAATTTGATGAAGGAGAAGATTCAGCGGGTAGTCACCGAAGATTTGGACGGGATAGAGGAGTTAGGAACAGGGAAGATGATAGTCTGAGAGGCATAAAAATGAAGATACCATCATTTCAAGGCAAATCCAATCCAGAAGCATACCTAGAATGGGAGAAGAAAATGGAGTTCATCTTTGATTGCCACTACTATTCCGAGGCAAAGAAGGTAAAATTGGCTGTAATTGAATTTTCTGATTATGCTATTACTTGGTGGGATCAACTTGTTATAAACAGGAGACGAAATAGAGAGCGACCTATTGAGTCATGGGAAGAGATGAAGACCGTGATGAGAAAGCGATTTGTGCCAACTTACTACTACCGGGAGTTGTACAACAAACTACAAAACCTTAAGCAAGGCAACCGGAGTGTAGAGGAGTACTATAAGGAGATGGAGGTTATGATGATTCGGGCTAATATAGAGGAGGATCGGGAGGCTACAATGGCTTGGTTTTTGGCGGGCTTGAACCGAGATATTCACAATGCCGTTGAGTTGCAACATTATGTGGAGTTGGAGGACATGGTGCACATGGCTATTAAAGTTGAGAATCAACTTATGAGGAGGGGCAGTAGCACACGTCCTAGCCAAAACCCGAGTACATCGGCTTGGAAAACCAACCAATGGAAGAAGGATGAGAAGCAATCAAACCCCAAGCCAAAGTTCGAGCAAAAACAAGAGGTGGCCAGCCATGGGAATCAAGGTAAATCCGATTCTTCCACTACTCGGACTCGTGATATTAAATGTTTTAAATGTCAAGGCAGGGGTCATATAGCAAGCCAATGTCCGAACAAACGAGTTATGGTGATGCGGGACAATGGAGACATTGAAACCGAGGAGGATTCGGACAATGACTCTATGCCTTCATTAGAGGATGTCGACGATGAGGAGTGCGCTGTCCAAGGAGAATTGTTGGTCACAAGGAGAGCTTTAAGTATGCAAGCCAAAGAAGAAGATGAAGAGGTGCAACGGGAAAACATCTTCCACACTAGGTGCCACGTTCAAAACAAGGTATGTAGTGTGATTATTGATGGTGGGAGTTGTACTAATGTTGCAAGCACAACCATGGTAGAGAAGTTAGGGCTGCCAACAATTAAGCATCCTCGGCCATATAAATTGCAATGGTTAAATGATACTGGTGAGGTAAAGGTGCATAAACAGGTGTTAGTTCCTTTTCGCATTGGAAGATATGAAGATGAAGTTTTGTGCGATGTGGTTCCGATGCAAGCTGGGCACTTGTTGTTAGGCAGACCATGGCAATTTGATCGGCAAGTTAAGCATGATGGTTTCACCAACAAGTACTCATTTGTTCACAATCAAAAGACGATCACTCTTGTTCCATTAACACCAAAACAGGTCTATGAAGACCAAGTGAGCTTACAGAGAGAAAGTGATAAAAAAATAAAGAGTGAAGAAAAATCAAGAGTGGGAGTGCAGAGAGAGAGTTCGGGCAGTGAGAGAAAAAAAGAAGAGATGGCCGAGAAAAAGGAGAGCAAAGAGAGCAAGGGAGAGAAAATTGAGAGGGCTGAAAAGAATTCACAATCAGCCAATGAGAGAAAAGTAGAGAGAAAAACAAACTTTTATGCAAGAAAGAGTGATGTGAGAAGAGCTTTGTTTTCTAATCAGCCGATGATTTTACTCATGTACAAGGAGGCGTTATTAAACACTAACGATCTTGATTCCACCTTGCATAGTTCTGTTGTTTCTCTTTTGCAGGATTTTGAGGATATCTTTCCCGAGGAAACACCGCAAGGTTTACCTCCAATCCGTGGGATTGAACATCAAATCGACTTCATACCTGGAGCTACAATCCCAAACCGACCAGCCTATAGGAGTAATCCCGAGGAGACAAAGGAACTCCAACGGCAGGTAAATGAGTTGATGGAGAAGGGACACGTGAGAGAAAGCATGAGCCCATGCGCCGTACCAGTTTTACTTGTGCCTAAGAAAGATGGGACTTGGAGGATGTACGTTGATTGTCGAGCCATCAACAACATCACGGTAAAGTATCGACATCCCATTCCTCGCTTGGATGACATGTTAGATGAATTGCATGGTGCTTGTGTGTTTTCTAAAATTGATCTAAAGAGTGGATATCATCAAATTCGCATGAAAGAGGGAGATGAGTGGAAGACGGCTTTCAAAACAAAACAAGGCTTGTATGAGTGGTTGGTAATGCCTTTCGGTTTAACCAATGCGCCTAGCACATTTATGCGTTTAATGAACCATGTTTTGCGAGCTTTTATTGGAAAATTTGTTGTTGTTTATTTTGATGATATCCTTATCTATAGCAGCAATTTGGATGAACATATTGAACATTTGAAACTTGTTTTAGATGTTTTGCGGAAGGAAAAGTTGTATGCTAACCTCAAGAAATGTACCTTTTGCACAGATAAGCTTGTGTTTCTTGGTTTTGTTGTTAGTGCTCAAGGTATACAGGTTGATGAAGAAAAGGTGCGAGCCATCCAGGAATGGCCGAGTCCAACTAGTGTGGGAAACGTACGGAGTTTTCATGGACTTGCTAGTTTCTACCGGCGGTTTGTGAAAGATTTCAGTACTATAGCCGCACCACTGACTGAAGTGATCAAGAAAAACGTTGGGTTTAGATGGGGAGAAGAGCAAGAAAAGGCATTTCAGCTACTCAAGGAGAAGTTGACAAATGCTCCATTGTTATCTTTACCTAATTTTGCCAAAACTTTTGAGATTGAATGTGATGCTTCAGGTGTTGGAATTGGTGCTGTTTTAATGCAGGAAGGGAGACCAATAGCATATTTCAGTGAGAAGCTGAATGGGGCAACTCTTAATTACCCAACTTATGATAAAGAGATGTATGCATTGGTTCGGGCATTAGAGACGTGGCAGCACTACCTATGGCCTAAGGAGTTCGTGATTCACACAGATCATGAGTCCCTGAAACACTTGAAGGGCCAGCACAAGCTGAACAAGAGGCATGCTCGTTGGGTAGAATTCATAGAGACGTTTCCATATGTCATTCGCTACAAGCAAGGTAAGGAAAACGTCGTTGCCGATGCACTTTCTCGCAGGTATGTCTTAATCTCAACTCTTAATGCTAAACTACTGGGTTTTGAACACATTAAAGAGTTATATGCTGATGACCATGACTTTCGTACTGAGTATCAAGCTTGTGAGAGATCTGCTAATGGTAAATACTTTAGGCATGAGGGATACTTGTTTCGGGAGAATAAATTATGTGTGCCTAATTGTTCATTAAGAGATTTGCTAGTGAGGGAATCCCATGGGGGAGGATTGATGGGACATTTTGGAGTAGTGAAAACTTTAGCTATGTTGCAGGAACACTTCTATTGGCCACATATGAAACGAGATGTTGAGAGGCTTTGTGGTAGATGTGTAACTTGTAGGCAGGCTAAATCAAGAGTGCAGCCCCATGGTTTATACACCCCTTTACCAATACCTAGTGAACCTTGGATTGATATTTCGATGGATTTTGTGTTAGGTTTGCCTAGGTCTAAACGGGGAAGAGACTCAATATTTGTGGTCGTGGATAGGTTTTCAAAGATGGCTCATTTTATTCCATGCCACAAGACAGATGATGCTTCCAATGTTGCTGATTTGTTCTTTAGGGAAATTGTGAGACTTCATGGTATGCCTAGGACAATTGTTTCTGATAGGGACACCAAGTTCTTAAGCTACTTTTGGAAGACTTTGTGGGCTAAGTTAGGGACTAAGCTATTGTTTTCAACTACTTGTCACCCTCAAACCGATGGTCAAACAGAAGTTGTGAATAGAACCTTGTCTACTTTGTTGAGGGCTGTCATTAAAAAGAACATCAAAACATGGGAGGAGTGTTTACCACATGTTGAGTTT
Organism: Artocarpus heterophyllus; assembly: GCA_025403435.1. Taxonomy (NCBI): domain Eukaryota; kingdom Viridiplantae; phylum Streptophyta; class Magnoliopsida; order Rosales; family Moraceae; genus Artocarpus; species Artocarpus heterophyllus. The sequence continues at coordinate 22,935,580 of CM046342.1, forward strand.
GCTTATAATCGATCTATTCATTCTACTACTCAATTTTCACCGTTTGAAATTGTTTATGGTTTTAATCCTTTAACTCCTTTGGATTTAATGCCATTACCTTTGTCTGAGCATGTGAATTTAGATGGCAAAAGAAAAGCTGATCTTGTTAAGCAGATACACGAGAAGGCAAGACTCAACATCGAGCGAAGGACTAAACAATATGCTGAACAAGCCAACAAAGGGCGTCACAAGCTCGTCTTCGAGCCCGGTGATTGGGTGTGGTTGCACTTACGCAAGGAACGGTTTCCGGAGCAAAGGAAATCCAAGCTATTGCCTAGAGGGGATGGTCCTTTTCAAATTCTCGAAAGGATCAATGATAATGCGTACAAGCTAGACTTGCCAGGTGAGTATGGTGTAAGTGCCTCCTTTAATGTTTCTGATCTAAGTCCTTTTGATGTAGGCGACGATTTGAGGACAAATCCTTCTCAAGAGGAGGGGAATGATGAGGACATCACTAGCACAAGCAAGAGCACGTGGGAGACATATTCAGATCCAATTCAAGTTCCCATTGGTCCGGTTACGAGAGCTCGTGCGAAGAAGTTTAAAGAAACACTTATTGGGCTGATTCAAGCAACTTGGGCTCAAGCTATTGCATGGAGGCCCATTGAGGGAATTGCATGCGACAACCACACCAATAAATGCGTGATTCAAGCTATAGAAGGGATTGAGTAATTTCCATTTCAGTTACTTTCCCATTTTGAGACGACACATGGCGAGAAGAATCAGTTTTGACCTTTTAATGTCTAGTTTCCTTTTTTTCCGTTTCTGGTATTTCTATTATTGTAAGGCTTTTAAGCCATTAAGGGAACTTTCCTTATTTAGTCTAGATTTGACTTTTGTTAAATGAGTTTCCCGAAATTTCCATGGGAATTAGGGGCTGAAAATTCGCATAGGAACCCCTATATAATTGTAACGAATTTCAATGAAGGAGACAAGTAATAACACATAATTTTGAGGTTTAATTCTCTTTAGTTCCTAAACGAACTATTCGAACTTATCGGAAATTTCCGTGGCGTTCATAGACTTATCAATCAGTCCATCCATAGCTGATTGTGGCGTCTTCACATACCAAGACTTATCAATCGGTCTCTCCATAGCTGATTGTGGCGTCCTCACGTACCAAGGTTCGTGCTTCTTGTTGGGCATCGGGTCGCGGTTCCATCCAAAACCGGTTAGAAAGTTGATCTTGGAAACCAACTTCGGTTAGGGTCGCGTCAGTTCTTGGCGTGGTTCGTATCAATGTCCTCATCATTCCCCTCCTCTTGAGAAGGATTTGTCCTCAAATCGTCGCCTGCATCAAAAGGACTTAGGTCAGAAACATTAAAGGAGGCACTTACACCATACTCACCTGGCAAGTCTAGCTTATATGCATTATCATTGATCCTTTCAAGGATTTGAAAAGGACCGTCCCCTCTAGGCAATAGCTTGGATTTCCTTTGTTCTGAAAACTGTTCCTTGCGTAAGTGCAACCACACCCAAACACCGGGCTCGAAGACGAGCTTGTGACGCCCTTTGTTGGCTTGGTCAGCATATTGTTTAGTCCTTCGCTCGATGTTGAGTCTTGCCTTCTCGTGTATCTGCTTCACAAGATCTGCTTTTCTTTTTCCATCTAAATTCACATACTCAGACAAAGGTAATGGCATTAAATCCAAAGGAGTTAAAGGATTAAAACCATAAACAATTTCAAACGGTGAAAATTGTGTAGCAGAATGAACAGATCGATTATAAGCAAACTCAACATGTGGTAAACACTCCTCCCATGTTTTGATGTTCTTTTTAATGACAGCCCTCAACAAAGTAGACAAGGTTCTATTCACAACTTTTGTTTGACCATCGGTTTGTGGGTGACAAGTAGTTGAAAACAATAGCTTATTCCCTAACTTAGCCCACAAAGTCTTCCAAAAGTAGCTTAAGAACTTGGTGTCCCTATCAGAAACAATTGTCCTAGGCATACCATGAAGTCTCACAATTTCCCTAAAGAACAAATCAGCAACATTGGAAGCATCATCTGTCTTGTGGCATGGAATAAAATGGGCCATCTTTGAAAACCTATCCACGACCACAAATATTGAGTCTCTTCCCTGTTTAGACCTTGGCAAACCGAACACAAAATCCATCGAAATATCAATCCAAGGTTCACTAGGTATTGGTAAAGGGGCGTACAAACCATGGGGCTACACTCTTGATTTAGCCTACCAACAAGTTACACATCTACCACAAAGCCTCTCAACATCTCGTTTCATATGTGGCCAATAGAATTGTTCCTGCAACATAGCTAAAGTCTTCATTACTCCAAAATGTCCCATCAATCCTCCCCCATGGGATTCTCTCACTAGCAAATCTCTTAATGAACAATTAGGCACACATAATTTATTCTCCCGAAACAAGTATCCCTCATGCCCAAAGTACTTACCACTAGCAAATCTCTCACAAGCTTGATACTCAGTACTAAAGTCACGGTCATCAGCATATAACTCTTTAATGTATTCAAAACCCAGTAGTTTAGCATTAAGAGTTGAGATTAAGACAAACCTGCGAGAAAGTGCATCGGCAACGATGTTTTCCTTACCTTGCTTGTAGCAAATGACATATGGAAACGTCTCTATGAATTCTACCCAACGAGCATGCCTCTTGTTCAGCTTGTGTTGGCCCTTCAAGTGTTTCAAGGACTCATGATCAGTGTGAATCACGAACTCCTTAGGCCATAGGTAGTGCTGCCACGTCTCTAATGCCCGAACCAATGCATACATCTCTTTATCATAAGTTGGGTAATTAAGAGTTGCCCCATTCAGTTTCTCACTGAAATATGCTACTGGTCTCCCTTCCTGCATTAAAACAGCACCAATTCCAACACCTGAAGCATCACATTCAATCTCAAAAGTTTTGGAAAAATTAGGTAAGGATAACAATGGAGCATTTGTCAACTTCTCCTTGAGTAGCTGGAATGCCTTTTCTTGCTCTTCTCCCCATCTAAACCCAACATTCTTCTTGATGACTTCAGTCAGGGGTGCGGCTATAGTACTGAAATCTTTCACAAACCGCCGGTAGAAACTAGCAAGTCCATGAAAACTCCATACGTTTCCCGCACTAGTTGGACTCGGCCACTCCTGGATGGCTCGCACCTTTTCTTCATCAACCTGTATACCTTGAGCACTAACAACAAAACCAAGAAACACAAGCTTATCTGTGCAAAAGGTACATTTCTTGAGGTTAGCATACAACTTTTCCTTCCGTAAAACATCTAAAACAAGTTTCAAATGTTCAATATGTTCATCCAAATTGCTGCTATAGATAAGGATATCATCAAAATAAACAACGACAAATTTTCCAATAAAAGCTCGCAAAACATGGTTCATTAAATGCATAAATGTTCTAGGCGCATTGGTTAAACCGAAAGGCATTACCAACCACTCATACAAGCCTTGTTTTGTTTTGAAAGCCGTCTTCCACTCCTCTCCCTCTTTCATGCGAATTTGATGATATCCACTCTTCAGGTCAATTTTAGAAAACACACAAGCACCATGCAATTCATCTAACATGTCATCCAAGCGAGTAATGGGATGTCGATATTTTACCGTGATGTTGTTGATGGCTCGACAATCAACGCACATCCTCCAAGTCCCATCTTTCTTAGGCACAAGTAAAACTGGTAGGGCGCACGGGCTCATGCTTTCTCTCACGTGTCCCTTCTCCATCAACTCATTTACCTACCGTTGGAGTTCCTTTGTCTCCTCGGGATTACTCCTATAGGCTGGTCGGTTTGGGATTGTAGCTCCAGGTATGAAGTCGATTTGATGTTCAATCCCGCGGATTGGAGGTAAACCTTGCGGTGTTTCCTCGGGAAAGATATCCTCATATTCCTGCAAAAGAGAAACAACAGAACTATGCAAGGTGGAATCAAAATCGTTAGTGTTTAATAACGCCTCCTTGTTCATGAGTAAGATCATCGGCTGATTAGAAAACAAAGCACTTCTCACTTCACTCTTTCTTGCATAAAAGTTTGTTTTTCTCTCTACTTTTCTCTCATTGGCTGATTGTGAATTCTTTTCAGCCCTCTCAATTTTCTCTCCCTTGCTCTCTTTGTTCTCCTTTTTCTCAGCCATCTCTTCTTTTTTTCTCTCACTGGCCGAACTCTCTCTCTGCACTCCCACTCTTGATTTTTCTTCGCTCTTCATTTTTTTATCACTTTCTCTCTGTAAGCTCACTTGGTCTTCATAGACCTGTTTTGGTGTTAATGGAACAAGAGTGATCGTTTTTTGTTTGTGAACAAATGAGTACTTGTTGGTGAAACCATCATGCTTAACTCGCCGATCAAATTGCCATGGTCTGCCTAACAACAAGTGCCCAGCTTGCATCGGAACCACATCGCACAAAACTTCATCTTCATATCTTCCAATGCGAAAAGAAACTAACACTTGCTTATGCACCTTTACCTCACCAGTATCATTTAACCATTGCAATTTATATGGTCGAGGATGCTTAATTGTTGGTAGCCCTAACTTCTCTACCATGGTTGTGCTAGCAACATTTGTACAACTCCCACCATCAATAATCACACTACATACCTTGTTTTGAACGTGGCACCTAGTGTGGAAGATGTTTTCCCGTTGCACCTCTTCATCTTCTTCTTTGGCTTGCACACTTAAAGCTCTCCTTGTGACCTACAATTCTCCTTGGACAGTACACTCCTCATCGTCGGCATCCTCTAATGAAGGCATAGAATCATTGTCTGAATCCTCCTCGGTTTCAATGTCTCCATTGTCCCGCATCACCATAACTTGTTTGTTCAAAAATTGGCTTGCTATATGACCCCTGCCTTGACATTTAAAACATTTAATATCACGAGTCCAAGTAGTGGAAGAATCGGATTTACCTTGATTCCCATGGCTGGCCACCTCTTGTTTTTGCTCGATCTTTGGCTTGGGGTTGGATTGCTTCTCATCCCTCTTCCATTGGTTCATTTTCCAAGCCGATGTACTCGGGTTTTGGCTAGGATGTGTGTTACTGCCCCTCCTCATAAGTTGATTCTCAATTTTAATAGCCATGTGCACCATGTCCTCCAACTCCACATAATGGATGGACTGATTGATAAGTCTTTGTATGTAAGGACGCCACAATCAGCTATGGATGGACTGATTGATAAGTCTATGAACGCCACGGAAATTTCTGATAAGTTCGAATAGTTCGTTTAGGAACCAAAGAGAATTAAACCTCAAATTGTGTGTTATTACTTGTATTCCATTGAATGAAATTCGTTACAATATATAGGGGTTCCTATGCGAATTTTCAGCTCCTAATTCCCATGGAATTTCGGGAAAATCATTTACCATATATCAATTCTAAACTAAATAAGGAAAGTTCCCTTAATGGCTTAAAAGCCTTACAATAATAGAAATAACACAAACGCAAAAAGGAAACTAGACATTAAAAGGTATATAAGCTGATTCTTCTCGCCATGTGTCGCCTCAAAACGGGAAAGTAACTAAAATGGAAATTACTCAATCCCTTCTAGAGCTTGAATCACGCATTTGTTGGTCTGGTTGTCGCATGCAATTCCCTCAATGGGCCTCCATGCAATAGCTTGAGCCCAAGTTGCTTGAATCAGCCCAATAAGCATTTCTTTAAACTTCTTCGCACGAGCTCTCGTAACCGGACCAATGGGAACTTGAATTGGATCTGAATATGTCTCCCACGTGCTCTTGTTTGTGCTAACGATGTCCTCATCAGTCCATAGGTAGAACATGGTGGTCCCGACCCCTTGGGATGGATTTCTATCATGTACCAGATTGGATCTTTGAGAGGATAAGGTATTTTAGCATGATTTATGGTTGCACACCCCTAGGTGGTGATTATAAATCATGGATAAAATATTGAAACGATGGTTATACACTCACGTTAATTTTATTATTGACCTCCCCTAGGAGCTCTGTTAATAAAATTAATGGCTAAAGAAACGATTATTAATATATGCTGGATCATACAAGTCCTAGATGGCATATATTAATCAGGAGGGGATCCGTGTTCTTGATTGAATTTGGCATGACTCCCCTAGCAGCTTGTTGAATTTTGAGTTGGGAATTATCGTTGTAAGGTTGTGATATTTTCAAGGTTTTGACACATAAATACATTTGTATGATTTTTATATGATTATGTTACCTTACTAAATTATTATTATATGTTTGCTTATGTTTGGTATATGATTCTTTATTGTAGATTAAAAATGTCTAAAAGTGCTTTATCATCAATACTTGACAAAAACCTATTAACCGGTGAGAACTATAATGATTGAAAACTAGATATCGTCCTGTCCTTTGAGAAACTGAAATATATACTGACAACCCCTTGTCCTCCTAAGCCTACAGGAGACTCAAGTAATGAGCATTTCTAAGCGTATGATCGTTGGAAAGATGCTAATGATCAGGCCCGCGGCTATGTTATGGCTAGCATGAACAACGTGCTGCAGGCTCAACATCAGGATTATGGGACTGCAAAGCAGATCTTGGATAATCTTGAAGATATGTTTGGAGGCCAAGCCATAACAAAGCAGCAAGGGGTGCTTCGAAAACTCTTAAACTGTAGACAGAGCCTGGGGACATTTGTAAAGGAGCATATGGTGTTGGCCATGGGTTACCTCGCTTTGGCTCAAACCAATGGAGCTGACATCAATGCTGAAACTCAGATGACTATGGTCTTTGAGACTCTATCTAAGGAATTCATTCCGTTTAGAGCTACTTTTAATTTAAGCAATAGACGAGATATGACCTTGATAGAATTGATGAAACAGTTACAGGAGTTCGAACTGCTGATCAGGGAGTCTCTTGCGGGTGGTGAGGCCAACATGGTAGCTGCTTCTAGTTCCAATCCTATCTCTGGGAATGGAAAGAAGCAAAAGGCCAAGAATGAGAAGTCTTCTATTCCTGCTACTACCAAGAGCAAGAAGAAGAAGAAGAAGAACCCAAAGAAACTTAAGTGCTTCTTCTATGGAAAGGTCGGGCATATTAAGAAGCATTGCAAGGACTTCCTTTCCAAGGAGATAGGTGTGATCTTCTGTATTTAGAAACTTGTTTGGTTGAGGAATCCAGTGACATCTGGGTCATAGATTCCAGTGTAACTAATCATGTTTGTGTTTCTCTACAGGGGTTCAAAGAAACGAGAAGTCTGCTGCATGAAGACTTCACGCTTCGGATGGGCGATGGATCCTTGGTCTTAGCGGAAGCAGTGGGAGACATCCATCTTTATTTTGATCATTATAGGATTTTATTTTTACAAGATTGTTTTCACGTTCCTAAATTTAAAAGGAATTTAATTTTTGTAGCTTGTTTATTTAAAGACTCCTACTTGGTTTCTTTCAATGATAAAGTGGTGATTCGTAAAAACAAATCTTTTATCTGTTCTAAATGGATGCAAAATAATCTATATTTTATTAAACCTAAGATGGACTTATTGCTTAATACTGAGATGAATGATAATAACTCTAAAAGACTTAAAACTTCTCACTCTAATAAGACTTATCTTTGGCATTTGTGCCTTGGTCATATTAACCTAAATAGGATTCAAAGGTTGGTAAGGGATGGACCTTTAAGTCACTTAAAGGTGAAATCTATACCACAATGTGAGTCTTGTTTAGAGGGAAAAATGACCAAAAGACCATTCGAGTCTAAGGGCAATAGGGCCGAAGGGGTTCTAAAACTTGTGCATAGTGATGTTTGCGAACCGATGAACATCCGGGCACAAGGAGGGTATGAGTACTTCGTCACTTTTATTGACGATTACTCAAGATATTGGTATGTGTACCTGATGCACCACAAAAGTGAAACTTTTGACAAGTTCAGGGAGTTTTGGGCTGAAGTGAAAAAGCAATTAGGTAGACCCATAAAGGCACTTCGATCGGATCGAGGTTGGGAATACCTTTCTGATGAGTTCTTGGAACACTTGTTAGAGAATGGGATTTTATCCCATTTGATTATGCCAAGCACTCTGCAGCAGAATGGCTTAGCAGAGAGAAGAAATAGGACTTTCTTGGACATGATTAGGTCCATGATGAGTTATTCATCATTGCCTTTATCCTTTTGGGGATATGCACTACAAACCGCATGTTATTTTTTGAACAATGTACCTTCAAAATTGGTCCCAAAAACTCCTCATGAGTTGTGGAAGAGTAGGAAGACATCCTTAAACCATATTCGCATATGGGGATGTCCGGCTCATGTCCTGTTTAAGGATCCCAATAAGTTGGAAGTACATTCGAAAGTTTGCGTGTTTGTAGGATATCCAAAAGGGAATAAAGGGGGTTTTTATTATAACCCAAAGGAAAATAAAGTCATGGTTTCAATTAATGCAACTTTCCTTGAGGAGAGTTACATGAACAACTTTAAACCTCGAAGCAAAGTGGTGCTTGAAGAGTTAAGGAGTGATCCGATCACTCCGGAGGTTCCGATCAGTGTAAAAAAACCAAACAAACCTGAACAACAACATCAGAGGCTTCGGCGTAGTGGGAGGATCGGGCGTCAACCTGAGAGGTATATGTTCAATGGGGAGGCCTTCTTGGCTGAACTAGATGAGCATGATAAGGATCCTTATACTTACGTAGAAGCTATAGAGGAAGTTGATTCAAAACTTTGGACAGAGGCCATGAACACAGAGACGAAGTCTATGGAGACTAATCAGGTCTGGGAGCTTGTGGATCTTCCCAAAGGGGTAAAACCCATAGGGTGTAAGTGGATCTACAAGAGGAAAAGAGGATTGGATGAAAAGGTCAAAAGCTTTAAGGCTTACTGGTAGCAAAGGGTTATATGCAAAAGAAAGGAATAGATTATGAGGAAACCTTTTCGCCTGTAGCCATGCTTAAGCCCATCCGGATTCTCTTATCCATAGCTGCCACTCTCGACTACGAGATTTGACAAATGGTTGTCAAGACGGGTTTTTTGAATGGCTATCTTTATGAGTCCATTTATATGGAACAACCAGACAGGTTCAAGGTCACAGGTCAAGAAGGTAAGGTTTATAAGCTGCTGAAGTCAATTTATGGACTTAAGTAGGCTTCTCGTTCTTGGAACATAAGATTTGATCATGTGATCAAGACTTATGGGTTCTCACAAAATGTGGATGAATCATCTGTTTACAAACACATTAAGGATGGGAATGTAGTTTTTCTACTGCTCTATGTAGATGACATTCTGCTAATTGGCAATGACATTGGGGCGTTGTCATCGGTCAAATTATGGTTAACCAAGTAGTTTGACATGAAGCACTTGGGTGAGGCTAATTTTGTTCTCGGTATCCAGATCTTTCGGGATAGGAAGAACAAAATGATAGCTTTGTCATAGGCCGGCTACATAGATAAAATTCTCAGGAGGTTTGCAATACAGGATTCCAAGAAAGGTGGGCAACCATCTAGGTCTGGAATTACTCTTTCTAAGAAAGACTCTCCATAGTCTTATGAAGAAAGAGAATACATGAAGAAGGTGCCTTATGCTTTGGCAGTGGGTAATCTCATGTATGCCATGCTTTGCACACGACTGGCTATTAGCTATGCGGTTGGGATTGTAAGTCAATTTCAGGCGGATCTAGGACTGAACCATTGGGTTGCGATAAAGAATATTTTCAAGTGCCTGAGAAGGACTTGTGGGTATATACTTGTATATTTGGGTGAGGACCTGACTCTTCTAGGATATACTAACTCAGATTTTCAATCATATTTGGATTCTAGGAAATCGACTTCGGGTTTTGTGTTTACTCTGGGCAGCGGTGCCATTAGTTGGAGAAGTGCTAAACAATATTGCACTTTGGCTCCGCAAGTTCCTTGCGGATCTTGAGGATGTTCCTGGTATGGATAAAGCGGTATCACTGTACTGTGATAACAATGCAGTGGTAGCTAATGCTAAGGAATCAAGATTTCACAAGAAGAGTAAGTATATTGATCGAAAGTATCATGTGACAAAGGACTTCGTTGAGGGCAAGCATGTCACGGGGTGCAAGATCGCGTCAGAGGACAAATTAGATGATCCATTTACGAAGACACTTACTGGGAGAGTCTTCGAGAGGCATGTGGAAGCTATGGGGATACGAGATTTGTCATATTTACTCACTTAGTACAAGTGGGAGATTGTTAGACATGTATGCACTAAGTAGTAAAAATGTAATATGTTTTTGGAGACATTTTTATCAATAAAGAATTTATTCATTATTTATATACCAAATCTTGTTCGCTTTATGTTAATATTTGTTGAATGTATGTTAAGCAAACAATAGTCTGAGACTGTCAGTCTAAACCTTAAGAATTGGGCATATGATGGACGGATTATGCGGAAGACACAATTCTTAAGATGATAGTCTAAATCATATGATCCGCAATCGAGGGAATAAAGCTGGGCGCTTTATTCATGCAAAGATTGCTATGTTGTCTATATCCTTTTTGGGAGATGGTTTGTCTTGACCATCGGAGGTAGACTCCATGAATAGAAATATCGGCACATTGTCATAGGTGACGATGTGTTGGATCGGGACATAAAGTGAATTGATTTGGATTAATAATTTAGTCTCGGCAAATCGATTCACTTTAAACAATCATTTGTGTTGTATCTTAATCCTGAGATAAATAGTAGGCCCGTTGTCTTGACTTATGTCTTTTGATGTACCAAAGGGTGACACCCACATCTTAATAGTGGTATGCATGCCGGTGCGTTGGAGGCATGACTCTTGATGGCGTAGACTTGTTATTCATTGATATAGAATCCATAGCTCCTCTTTAGGAGTAATGATATCCTCTTATATGCGTTATCCTGTAATTAAAAAACTGGAGCGCTCAACCATTCGGATACATAGGTGTAACCGAATGGTATACTGTATTTGGATGGTAAGGTTTCTAATGGTGAGATGATGGAACGTAAGATAAAAATAATCGGGAAGGTAAGACAAAACTTATCCTTAAGCTGATTATGGATTATCATATTGGGATACGATACACTATGATATGTCATGGAGACTTAGCTATACAGGTTTCGTAATTCTATGTAGTTCGAGGGTGCAGCTACAAGCTTTTAGTGGAGTAGCGTTGGAGTTGATAATTATGAAATGTATATCTAGGATATTGGGTTTCGTAATTATCGTGAGCTTGAACTATGTAGGTCCATTTGGTCCCCTTTACTAGCTCACAACATTCTGTAACGACAAGGCATGTTTTTCCAATAATTGGTGACTTATGTCGGATTTATCAGATTGGTTAAAATTTGGAAGAATTAAATAATTCATGTCTATTTATCAGTTGAATTAATTTTGTAATAAAAATTAATTCAAGATAAACTTGTTGAATTATTAGGATCGGATAATTCTTGTTTGTTTGTCGGTTGATTTAATTTTAGATAACTTAGATCAAGATAAACTTGTAGAATTATTGGGAATTGATTTATTTTCTTAGAGATTATCTAGATAAAGTTGTTTTGATCAGATAACTTCTCTATTCGGTTATTTGAATTAAAACTGAGACTTTATCTTATAGAATAGCAGGTAGAAAATAAAAGATTCGTGAGATTTTTTATTCGACAGTTTGGCCTGCCGATGGACGTGTTCGGCCGGCCGATGGGACCTGTTCGGCCTGTCGATCAGGTGGTTCGGCCTGTCGATCAGCGAAGAATAAGATCACGCATTTTCACGTGGATCTTATCAGATATTGATCCGAATTTGATTCTAATCTGAGTTTTGAGACTTAATCTGATCAGGACTGACCCTAGGACCAACCTCTATAAATAGGGAGTGATTCTCACAAGTTACTTAGATCAATTGAGAGATTAAGAGTGATACTCTATTGGTGAGAACCTAAAAAACTCCCTGAGAACTTTTGTTCACAAATCATTGAACACTTGCTTTGGGTACTCTTGATTGGTTGGGAGTAGAGTCACCAGTGGAAGAGCTGTATGTATGAGCCCACACTCACTCCGGTCGTCTATAGAGAATAGCAAAGAAGACCCGTTGGTTGAGGCTCTTCTGGAACATTACTTCTCTTCATGTTTTACAAGGGTTCTTCGGCACACAAAGGTTAGTAAGATCTGGTTAATTTATGCATATAGCATGTCAAACTTGTGTTTTGGAAATTACTCTGATATAAAATTTTTAAAATTCTGCTACACACTATTTTTCCAACAGAGAGTACATGGTCAAGTACATGGCTTGTCTCTAGGTAGCAGCCGAGCATCAAGAACCCACTAATCAGCTTCAGTCACTTCCCATTCCAAGGTGGAAACGGGAGTTTATCATGATGGATTTCCTCAATGGGTTGCCAAGGACAGAGCAAAAGCACAATGCGATCTGGGTCATGGTTGGCTGGTTGATGAAATCGATGCTTTTCATTTCCTACCTTTAGGTTGTCGTTCTTAGATGAGTTCTTAGGAAGCCTTAGGCACAAGCTTGGATTCTAACGTAGCTTTTTTATCCTCAGACCGATAGGCAGTCCGCACGAGTTATTTAGATTCTTGGGGATATATTACGTACGCATGTATTGGATTTTGGCAAGAATTAGAAAAGATATTTGCATATGGCGGAGTTGCGTACAACAACAATTAACAAGTAAGCATTAGGATGGCACTATTTGAAGCACCATATGGACGGCTGTGTCGATCGCTAGTGATTTAGGCTGGACTAGAAGACTAGATCATTGTTGGGCCTGAAGAGACCCATGAGAACAATAAAAAGGTTACTGCGATTTGTGATCAATTGAGAGCTGCTCAAAATAGGGGGAAGAGTCTTTGCGAATAGAAGACGCCGACCACCAAAACTCGAGGTAGGGGATTCCATTTTCTTAAAGGTTTCGCCCTCTAGGTGAGTTTCATATTTTGCTGTAATCGGGAATTTTGCACTGAGGTGTGTCGGATTATTTGAGATTTCTCAACATTTGAAGTGACCGCTTATCACCTTGATCTTCCTCCCGAACTCTCATATTCATGTCATATTTCATGTGTGTCGATGCTTCAGGGTGTTCGTCCGAGCCAAACAAGATTGTCTCGATTCATGGTGTGTAAGGAAGACACGATCTACAAAGAAGTGCTGGTTTAGATTATCGATTGACAAGTGATAGGACTGTGATGCCGTGATGTTCCATTGGTGAAATTGGTGTGGCAGCGCCACAAGGCTGATGAAGCCACTTGGGAGTTGGAGTTGGCTATGCAGGAGTTGTATCCGCATTTGTTTTGTTTCTGAGTGATTTGTAATTTCGAAGGCAAAATTTCTTTTAAAGGTGGAGAGCCGTAACACCCCAAAACTTAATTAAGTATGATTAGTGTGCAAAATGGTGAATTAGTGTGCCAAATTTATAATTTGTTTTTAATCTAATTATTTTGTGATGATTTCCCAACCAATTTGAATTTTGAATTAATTTAACTATATTTTATTATTTATATTTCCCATTTTGAATTTTTAAAGCAAAATAATTTGTCAAATGCCAAATACGTCCTTTTTGTAAAACTGTGGATCAGTTTTCCTCTCTAGTTTTACTCTCCCTCCCTCTATTTATTTCTCTTTTTCCCACTTCTCTCCTCACTTTCTCTCAGCTCTCTCTCTCTCTCTTCTTCCACGCTCTCTCTCCCTCTTCCTCTCTATGTTTTCCCTCTCTCCCTCCTCTCTCTTTGATTCAAGAATTTTGAATCCGAGCTTTGATTCCTAGTTGGATTGAAGGTCAAGGAACGTGATTAAGCTTTCGCAAACTCGTTTTAAAGCTCCGATTTGAGGTAAATTCTTTTATTTTCACATTTTCAAATTTTCTCAAAATTTTCCACATTTCTTTGAAATGTTGTGATCTAAGTTTTATGAGCTTAGAGAACCCTAAATCTAAGTTAGTAGAACTTATAACATCTAGAATCTAGGTTTGGTTTGATGAAAAACAAATTTAAATCAAGTTTTTTCATTTTTCTCATTTTCAAATTTCTTTGAAAATTTCTATGCAAATCTTGTTTAAATGTGTTTAAAAGTGTTTTAGTAAATTTTTCTATCATATATGAATGTTTTCTATGCCTAGGAATTGAGAAAACATGTTAGAAATGAAAACTTGAGCTTGAGTGGCAAAAGCTCGAATTTGGAAATTTCTAGATTTTTCTAGTTCGGCAGGCTGGATTCATGAGCCCGATAGGTCAGACTTATCCCTTCGGCGGGCCGAACCTGGGAACAGTTCAGCCGGCCAATTTTGGTTTGTCGGTAGGCCGAACCAAGAAATTTGGCAGGCCAACCAGGGCTGCAAAAATTTGTCCTTTTTTGCCTGTTTTTGTTGTTTTAAACCCAAATTGAGATTTTAACCTTATAATATGATTTTATAGACATAAATGAAACACTAACACATCATGAAATAGCTCAGTAGTGTAGAATAACCTAAGCCAGATATTGATGATCTTAGTTTATATTTAGGTCGTTCGTGGTTTCATGGAGCTAACGTATAGCGGGTCAGGATTGCAATGCTAAGTCATGATGTAGGATATCGAGGTAGGACTTCTACCCTTTTCTTTGGTAGCCTGGTTTTTAAATGGTTTTGGCCTCAAAGATCATTTCAAAATGTTTTCAATAAATGACAAAATATTTTAAATATTTTCAAAGGGGGCCTTTGGCCACAAAATGATTTCTTTGGTAGCCTGGTTTTTAAATGGTTTTGGCCTCAAAGATCATTTCAAAATGTTTTCAATAAATGACAAAATATTTTAAATATTTTCAAAGGGGGCCTTTGGCCACAAAATGATTTCTTAGTATTTTTCATTTTTTTGGTCTAAGAATCAACGTTCATAATGAATCAAATAATGAATATGATTCAGAAGATTCGGTAACATGGGATTTAAATAATAATAAATACACATAAGGGCATGATGTCATAATCAGAGATCGGGTCGTGTAGAATACGACCTTGGGGGTAGGTCCCAAAATCCAACTGGGCCACTAAGATGGTGACTTATATGGTTTGCCGAAAGAGACAATAAGATTCTTTCTAGATGAACAAAGAATCATTTTGGTAAGAACGATTTAAATGAATTATTTGTTCATTTATTTATCAAATTCTGTTTTCTAAATTCTTTTTGAAAGGCAAAATTTTATATCTGAATTAATGTTTTCTAAATTTTAGTCCTACTAAGCCTTCTACTCACATTTTCTTTATCTATTTTAAAACCTTTCCCTTTGGCGGATTGCAGCTTGGGACCGATTGGGAGGCAATAGGGCAAACACGTGAGCTATAGGAATTCTGCTTAGGTTATTTTTTTATCTAAATCTAGGCATGTAATATTTAAACTTTTATCTCTCATATTAGACTGTGATTGTAATACATTATTGTCGATACCATATGTATATGCTAATGTGAGTCCGGTGGGGCCTGGCTTATGTTTGACTATCTTTAATATTTTATTTTTTGAGTAACTGTCTCAAAATAATAATGACTGTTTTAAAATGTTTTAAACTATCACGTTTTTCAAAAATAATAATAATAATAATAATAATAACTTAATCATTTAATTGGTGTTTTTAATAAAAAATCTGCTTTAATTAACTTAATTAATCCACCACGTTACTACTCATTCTTCGGGGCGTGACACATATTTGATATATGAAATAAATATTAAACTCTTTATCAATTAAATGTCTCAAAAAACTATTACATCATTTAATTCTAGGTATCGTATGGATGTTTTTATTTCGTATTAGAACACCAATAACATCACACCTAATATGTTTTCTTAATTTTTTCTACGTGCCTCTCTGAGTTAGCATTGGCTTTGTGATCTATGCATTGATTGATAACTAAGGATGTGTGCATACTAATATGTTCCGCTTGAGCCCTGAAACCCCTAACTCTTTGCTCTTTTCTACTAAGTTTTTGCTTATATACACATGCATATATATTTATATATATATGTAAAGCATACTCATGTTTAATTAAGTCTCCCTTAAATGAAATGAAAAAAAAAAACATAGATGGGGAAATCTCATGTTAAAAAATGATGGGTACTACAAAGAAGATTACATATATTTTTATATCAAGTAAAACTTACAAAGAGAAAAATAAATTCTAAATAAAACAAAATATATAAGATCTTAAAAAAAACAACAACATATATAAGATCAATGAGCTAGGAATAAATTTATGCTAAGGCATGGTATAAGATCAAAGATTGTCAAGAAATTCTCAATGTGAGGATGTTAATTTACAAAACATGACCAATTGTAGGTATGAAAACACATGTACTCCTCATGAACGCCCAAATATTAATGTTAATATTGGAAATGAAATTTTTCTCCTCGTAAAGACAGAACATTAATCATGCGTCTAATTTGTCGAAATTTGGAAACTAGCATTCATATTGCAGCAACATCAATGAAACTCCATTAATATTGTTGCTCTATGGAGACTCCAAAAAGACAACTAGAATGAAATACATAAATATCGAAGCTAAGATCGCTAAAGAAAGATAAGCCTCTTCTTTTGTTGAGGGTGAGCTCGGCACCACCGTCGACGAGATGAACTCCGGGTGGTCAGCTAACAGCTCGGTAGAGTTACCAAGGAGCAAACTACTGACCCTGGTGACCTTGGACATCATGTCTGAGGTGCTTCCCAGGGCCTCCAGGGTCGCACCTCGATAGGTTGCCGCCTTAGACCAAGAGCCAGCTCGGGTCAGATTCCTCTCATTTATAAGTGGGTTGCTACTCACCACTACAGGCCAACAACTGGCAAACAACTCACCATCTAATAGAGGCTAATCCATCGATGGAGGGACATGACACTTGTCATCCACTGCCTGACGCGCCTTGATGTGACACCAGGGTTATGAACAAAACCCACCTAACACTCGGTCCAAGTGGTGGCCTATAAATAGGACGCATTTATTGCTTCTTGAGAGGCATGCTCCTTCCCACCTAAGAAGCTCCCGTCCTCTTTCAAGCAACCCCTGTCTTGAGCATCAAAGAGCCCTTGTCTATTGACTGACCCTTTTTTCTTACCTCTAAAGCGTCCCTTCTCTTGTTGCAGGCACACTCGACCAAGCAGAGACAAACCGGAAGGAGTTGAGCACTGTGCCCAGCCGCATGTGGTGTTGATTCGACGCCGGACCTCTGTAAGCATCAATATTTTGGCGCTAGAAGGAGGACGCCTATGCCTTCACTTAGACGCCAGCCACATTAACTATGAAGACTGAGATGGTGACTCGAGGAAATGCCCGAGATGACACTACCCAATAGGAGGGGTCGGGTGACGCAGAAAATCGATAACAAAATCTAGGTAGGCCTAGTAGCCACCCCCAGGCCACAAGGTCCTAGTCTGGGGGGTAGGGAAGCATGGCCAGGGCCGAGCAAGTGTAGGACCTAGTTGCCCAAGACCCAATCCGAGAGCTTACAAATGCTATTCGGATTCTTACATAGCAGCTCGCACAACTGGCCCAACGTCAGGCCGCACCTGCCCTCTTGCCTCTAGCCTCGGCTGACCAGGCTGGAGATCGGGCAGGACATGATGCAGTCGACCCAAACGAAGCTGATTTTGAGCACTCAAGAAGCTCTACACATGGTGCCTCAGCCAATAATAGACTCGTCCAAGAAGGCTGCCTTGGCCCTCAAGCAGCATGGGTTCCGTCACCCCAAGGTTCCCAAGCATCCGTATTTGGCCGGCTAGGATGCTAAGGAGAAGCGCGTCAAAATTGCCAGCCCCCGCGTGGAGGGCGGAACACCCTACAGGGTCAAACTACTTAAAGATACGAACAGTCACTAGTTTCGGACGTTACAGCGCCAAATTGACGAGATTTAAAACAACTGCTTTGGCCTAGATGACATAGGAGCATTGGATCCACCATTTCCAGACTCTATAATGCGGGCCCCTATGCTGCCCAAATTTAAGGTCCTACAAATCAAGGCATATGATGGGACCATGGATGCAAACGGGCATGTCAAGTTGTTCTGAGGACACATGCTTCTTCAGAATGCCAGTGATGCAACGATGTGCAAGGCTTTTTTACTAACGCTTACTGGGCCAGCTCGACAGCGATTTTGATAACTCGAGCCAGCCTCCATCACCTCTTTGTGGCAACTTGCTAATGCCTTCTCGGTGGCCTTCTCTATGACGAAGATGAGGAGAAAAGAGATCACTTACTTGTATGCCGTCAAGCAAGGAGACGACAATGTCTGAGAATACATCAATCGATTTACCCGAGCAGCTCTTGAGGTCAAACACGTCAAAGATGAGACCCTTAAGCACATTTTTGTCGAGGGTCTCCGAGACGAAAAACTCACTTGGTCATTGGCCTTTGAGTAGCCGAGCACGTTTTCACAAATGCTCGGCTATGCGCAGAGGTATACCGATGCCTTGGAATACATGAAGAGCCGTAGGGAGGAGGGCGGCCCTAATGGAACAAAGAAGGAAAAGAAGCAAAAGAAGGTACCGGAGTAGACCAACGTTGAGCAGAATAAGAAGCAGAAGAAAGAGAAGAAACTCGAGAAGCCAATAATGCCGACAGGGAAGTTCCAAAGCTACAGACCCCTGGTAGCGACTATTGATGAAGTGCTTGACCAAGTAAGCGACAGGAACCTGCTTGTACCATTACCCAAACTTAAGGGCAGTAAGGCGAAGTGAGACCAAGCAAGATTCTGCGAGTTCCACAAGGATGTAGGACACCATACTCGCGAATGCATTCAACTGAAGGACTAGATTAAAAGACTGGTCCGAGAGGGACATCTGAGGGAATTTGTTGAACGGGCCATAACTCTGGGCTCTACCTCGGGAAAGAATCAACCACCAAGCCGAGACACATCGAACCACTCATGAAACAACGGTGGAGACACCTCGAAACCCCCAAATATAGTTCACACGATCTTCGAAGGGCCTATCACTAGGGACACATCGAGTGGGCGATGGGCGTACGTATGAGAAGCTCGGCTGGTCGAAAGAGGCGAATTCATAAGCATGTCTGAACATGTTAACAAGTTTTGCCGCCAAGAAGATACCCCGATCACATTCATTGAGGAGGAGGCGGACAAGCTGATTCATCCGCACAACATTTCCCTCGTGTGCGAGTTGCACATCGCAAACAACATAGTAAGGTGAGTGTTAATTGATAACGGTAGCTCGGCTGACATCTTCCTTAAGCAAGCCTTTGACAAATTGAAGATCAGCAATGCTACCATGGTGTTGGTCCAGACCCCACTTTATGGCTTCATGGGTGAATGCGTCTGAGCAATGGGGAAGGTCAGTTTGCCTATGACCTTCAGTGAAGGCACTGCTTGGATAACTTGCGTTGTCGACTTCCTAGTCGTCGATAAACCCTCCCAATACAATATCATAATCGACCAACCAGCATTGAATGCGCTAAAGGCCGTGGTCTCTACATATCACTTGACGATGAAGTTTTCGACAAAAGATGGAGTTGTAGTAATCCACTCATCTTAGAGGGACTCCCGAGCTTGCTACGCCAATGCTGTTAGAGTGACGTTCACTCAACGGTTGAGCATCTCGGCCATCCATATGGTCGACGAGACAGACCTCCCTACCAACCCGGCGTCCAAGATGCTTTTTGATCTTGATCTACGTCTCCCTAAGGAAGAGGTAAGAGCCACCCCGGTCGAAGACTTGGTGTCGTTCAGCCTAGACCCTACATATCCAGAGCGCACCGTTCAACTCAGATCCCGACTGTGGCCTAAGATCTGGGCTGACCTTGAGAGGCTCCTTCTCGAATATCGGATGTCTTCATGTGGACACATGTGGACATGCCCGGCATTGACCCAAGTGTGATCTACCATTGACTCAATGTCTGACCTGACCACAAGCCTATGATACAAAAGAGAAGGGCTTTTAATCCGAAGAGGTACGCTGCTATAAACGAAGAGGTCCATAAGCTCCTCAAGGTAGGATTTATCAGAGTAGTCAAATATTTGGAGTGGCTGGCAAACGTTGTTCTTGTCAAAAAAGCAAATGGAAAGTGGTGAGTTTACATCGATTATATCGACCTGAACAAGGCCTGCCCTAAAGACTGCTTTCCACTTCCCGGGATCGACCAGCTCGTCGATGTGACGGCTAGCCATGAGCTACTGAGCTTCATGGACGCTTATTTTGGATACAATCAGATAAGGATGGCAGAGGAAGATTAAGTGAAAACGGCTTTTGTTACTGACCAAGGGATATACTACTACGTAGTAATGCCCTTTGGACTAAAGAATGTCAGGGCTACCTACAAGTGCCTAGTTAACAAGATGTTTGCTAGGAAGATCAAGTGAAAATGTCTACATGGAAAATATGCTAGTTAAATCTATCCGAGTAGTGGATCACATGACCGATCTCCAAGCAAGCTTCGACATTCTCTGGGAACATGAGATGAAACTCAACCCGATGAAGTGTGCGTTCAAGGTTAGCTTGGGCAAATTTCTTAGATTTTTGGTTAACCAGCTAGGAATAGAGGTTAACCCAGTGAAGGCCCAAGCAGTCATAAACATGCACTCTCCTCGGACTATAAAGGAGGTGCAGAAGCTCACCAGCATGATAGCGGCCCTCTTAAGATGTAATGACCGAGAAAATTTCGTTAATAAAACCTAATATTTAATTGGGTTTAATTAATGAATTTACCCTTAAAAATTGTAATTTTTGTAAAATTACGATAATATAGATAATAAGCCGTATTAAATGGAAATTTCATGGCAAATGTGATGCAATGTTGGATATTGTCGAATACAGATTTTATGAGTTTAATTACTCAAAAATTTGTAAATAATATCCATAAAATGAATTTTATGTCACAATTAATTGTAAAATTGTGATATAAACACATAGGTACTTAGAATATAAATATGATACAGAGTCTACCGAGACCTAACTCAGTGTAAGAAAGAGGCAGATGCAGTATAAGTATACTACTAAGTGAAAACACAGATATGGAAAAAGTTACGTTTGGCCTCTAAAAGAGAACCGAAGATAAGAAAAATAGTTTACACAGTCTAAGAATATGAAATGGCATTGATTTGACCACAGCAGTATAGGAAAAATACTGTGTGGTGACAAATTATATAGTATAAATTTTTAACTCCACAAAGTGGACACTCCTTGGTTTTCTACTAGGCCACATGTCTAAAAAAGTGGCCCAATCACCTTATAACACCTAGGGGGTATACTCATGGATAACCATGAGTCACCAAATAAGATAAGGAAGCATTTATGGCAAGTTATCATAAAATTTTTCATTTCCTTCTTTCCTCCAAGTTTCGGCAGCCATTGTTGAGACCTCTAAAAAAAATTTCTCAAGCCCAAAACCATGCAAAAACAACCCCACTTAAGTTCAAGAGGCAAAAATCCAAGAAAGTTCAACAAATTTTAAGGTAAAATCTAACTTTTTTCAATATTTCAAGGGATTTTTCATGGGTTAAGAAAGAAAATTAATTCAAAGTATTTTTGCATGAAAGTGATCTCTAGGAAGGAGTTTCAAAGAGCATTGGGAAGCTAGAAATCAAAATGTGCTATTTGGGGTAAGTTTTGATTTTTAAAGTTTTGAAATTTTATGAATTTTGTATTGATTTTTATTCTTTCAAACCTATGTGGGTTCTTGAGCATATATTTGATGAAATTTCATGTATAAATGATGTATGGCATGTTTAAGTTATGAAGTTTTAGTTTATGGTGCAAAATGTTAATTTTTGCAAAAATTTTTATTTTTGTAAATTTGATGTTAATCTTAGAACAAATGATGTTTGAGCATAAGAATGATTTGAATAAGGTATGGAACGGTTTCTGCAGGGGTAGATTTGCAATTTTGAAATGGATTTTTACCAAAATAC
The DNA here is from genome assembly GCA_025403435.1 of Artocarpus heterophyllus. Taxonomy (NCBI): domain Eukaryota; kingdom Viridiplantae; phylum Streptophyta; class Magnoliopsida; order Rosales; family Moraceae; genus Artocarpus; species Artocarpus heterophyllus. The sequence goes on from CM046342.1 coordinate 22,957,381, forward strand.
CCTAAGGGTTTATTTGAAAGAAATTTTTCTTTCTCCAACAATTTGAAAAACGCCCAAGCGAACGGTTTGTCAAAAAACTCAACCGTTTGTGAGTTTTTGGTTTTTTAAGAATTTATCAAAAGTGAAAAAAATGTTAAAATGGTAAAAATGTTATTTTTCAAAATGATTTAAGTTATGGTACTTTGAGTAAAAAATGTTCCTTATGAAAAATAGGACATTTTGATGTGAAGAGATAAATTTTAGTCCTGGGGACAAAATCGTCAAAATTTTCAGTTCAGGGAGTAAATGGCAAAGTTTTATGAAAATGGGGCATAATTGAGAAATAAAGAGATTTGACCCACTAGGGTGTTATTTTAAAATTAGTATGTGGTTATTTTCATGAGAATAACGAAATCGAGCTCGGGTAGGTTAGTGGACCCACGGAGGGCAAAATCGTCATTTTTGCCTGAATAACTCGAACTGCTCCGAAACGTTTCAATTGGAAAAAGAATGGTTAAAAAGGTTCTTGCCCTTCATTAGAAACGATAGGGTACAGTTAGATAGAAATAAGAAAACCAGTGGTTCTTAGAGTTGTATATAGTAATGCAACCCAATTTATTAACTAAGGGATGTTTTTATCAAAACATAGTGGAATTTGGCTAATGGCTTTGTAAATGGCCAACAAGATCCTAGGAGTCTAGGAGAAGGGAAATTGATGTTAAGTTGCTTGACATTCACATCAAGTAAGTACCTATCCCACCTATAGTATGAAATTGCAGGCTTAGAGTGCAAAATGTGTATATGTATACCTGTGTGTATATCAAGGTGTATACTTGTATGTATGCAATGGCATGAGTATTTATAAATATTAAGGTGTATACTTGTGAGTATATGGAGTAGATACCTGAGTGTATATTATGACATGTACCTGAGTGTATATTATGACATGTACCTAAGTGTATATGATGATGTGTACATGTGTGTATATTATGTTAAGTTCTTGTGAGTACATTATGCCATATACCTGTGCGTATATTAATGTATATCAGTGCATATATAAAGTATGTACCTATATGTACTATGTTGTATAAGAGCATGTATGTTATGTATAACATGTGATCATCACTTCATGCATGGTATGATAGCCATAATAAGTGAATTAGTAAGCAAATAACCAAAAGTTAAGAAAAGTGTCATACCGACTCCTGACTCAAGGAGAGTTTAAGGGTTTCAATATGGTCATGGTGTTATGTAGACCTAAGTGTGCAATGGTACGAACACTTAGGCCCTAGTTAAAGATAAGGACGGATTATAAGAAAGCATGATGAGGTCATGCATTTTACTAAATGTGCATGTGGGATTATATAGGACTTATTGGGCGTAAGCCCACTGAGTATTTCATACTGTAGGTATTCTGACAAAAAGGTTAGAGTAATTCTATGGATGAGCTAGCGGAGGGATGAACAGTGTGCAGACTGGATATGGATTTCGCCACAGTATGTTTTCCGCTGTATTGTGTTTCAAGATGTTTTGAAAGTACTGTTTGATAAGCTATATTGCAAAGGAAAGGTGGATATGTAAATATTAGTATATGTTTGTATTTCAAAGGTTGTTAGTGTTGGGTTTGGTGCCTTAAAAGCTGTGACAATGTACATATTGTTAATAAATAAATAAAGTGACATTTATTATTATTTTGGTTGATTGTATGTATTATGAATACATTTATAAACATCGAGAAAATTCCATGATTATTTATGTAACTATAAATTTAGCATATAAGTGTTATTTTCTTAGGGATAAAATTTATAGATAATAATCTAAATAGTCTGTAATAATTAATTAAAGTTTGGGATCTTTAATTAAATATTACAAGTACGGTCCAATTTCATTTAAAATGAAATAGTCATTATCCAGGCTATTAATGTAGAGACATTAGATTGGAGGTACTTTATATAATGAGATTATATAGGATTGGACCAGATAAATTATGAATCTCTAATAATCATCCGTTACAAATAGAGTATTCAAATTTATCACTATGATGATCATATATTTGACAGTGTTAATCCTGAGTATTTATTAGACTCCTCTTTATGACATTATGTTTTTTGACTTGCATGATAAGATTTGTCTAAACACAGATCATAACTTAGAATCTTGGAAACATAATGTAATAAATAGCTGGGAATAATATTATACAGATATAGAATCCATTCCTTCCATATGGAAGTTAGAAAAAATAGTTCTCTTGAGTGATAATTCAAGGTTTGAACAGTAGAGTGCTCGTTCATAATAAGATTATGAATTAATTGTTCATTAGAGAATTATTGAAACTCAAGGATAAAGATATAATAAGAGAAGTAAACGAAAATTGAACCTAGCTCTTATTATGAGCTATTTATGGAGGACTGACTTATATGTAATGATTATATCAATGGACTACTCGCTAATTTTCTTTGAGTAATTTTACTATAATCTCAAGAGTTCAGTTTCAGGTTTTTAGTGGAATAACACTGAAACTAATAAACTTGACACATTAATCAAAGAGTTTAATTATTTGTCAAATTTATTGGAGCTTGGGTTATAGGTCCATAGGTCCCCAATACCACCTCTGTAACACTATAATGGATTTGTACATAGAATGAATTACACATATTTAGTTTGAAATTATTGAATTTTGAATTAATTATTCACACTTGAATTATTAATGTGACACAAAAAAATGTTCCCTGTGATATATAATATAATGTGATAAATGTTATCACATTTAACTGAGCATTAGTTAATTAATTAATTGATTATTTTTAAAATCTATTCTTAAATAAATGTGATTTATTTTTGAATTTAGATTTAGATATATATATATATATGTGGGGTTTTGAACCAAATCTTTTTATATATATTAGTTTATAATATATTAATATATATATATATATTAATATAAAACAAAAAAAGAGGAAACGTAAAAGTTATGTTTCACCTTCTTTTCTTTCTTTAATATATATATATATGTGTGTGTGTGTGTTAAACCGAATCACATTGTGATTCGGTCAAAATCAAAATAAAAAAAGGAAGTAAACGTCCTTTTACTTTCGCGGTTGTCTTATATATACATATGTATGTGTGTGTGTGTGAGACACAAATAACTTTGTGATTTGGGAAAGAAAGAAAGAAAAAAAAAAGGGAACAGGAAAGTAAAAAAGTTACAATCTTGTAAAATATATCATTTCTCTATATATCTGATATGGTGGTTATTTTAAATTAAAAATCAATTAAAAATTACTAATGGCTCAGATATAAAAAGGGGAGAGATAACAGTTATCTCAGAAGATTTTTCATTCACGTAACTTTTACAAAATATTCAGAGAGAAAAACTAAGGGTTCTTCTCTAATAATTAAAAAAAGGGTCTGATATCTTATGTGTTGAGTACATAGTAGATTCAGAAAAGTGTAAGGAAAATTCATTCTTGTAGTTTGACACCCACTCGTCTTTCCATTGGTGTGGAGGCTTGGTTTGGAAGATCGTGGTGTCAAAGAGGAAAACTAAGATACCCTGATAGTCTTCAAAAGGTTAGTAAAATTCCTAAAGCTTTTTATTATTAATTAAAATTATATATCTATTCTCGATGAACAAAGTTTTTAGAAAATTTTTATTTGTCAACGATCCGTTCCTTCTGTTGTGCTTCATATTTTAATTCCAACAGTTAAACCAGTATATGTGAAGTATTTATTAAAAAAAAATTCCTAAATTTTTGCCTGTAAGTAAGCAAGAAAAAGGTTTATCACAGCCCAAAAAGACGAGTTGTGATAGTTGGTATCAGAGCGAAAATCTTGCCACCCTACTGCACATTGTCATCAGCTCCATTGTCATAGCTCAAGTAAGATAGTTGATTTTAAGTATAAGAATGTTCAGTATTATTATGTATGGCATTGTTATATTAATTACGATAATAAATATAGTATATGGCGGAGCCGCATCATAACCGTGACATGGAGGCTGATCAAAGAGCAAGTATAGCTTTTCAAGATGCGATGCCACCATGATACTATGGGAGTCGGCAACCTATGGTGCTGACAGAATGGCTACATGCAGTTGACGTGATTTTCAATGCCTGTCATATGCCACCACATGTCTAGGTTTTATTGGCCTCAGGATTGTTGTTGAGGGAAGCCTTAGCATGGTGGCTGGGGATTGGACCTGATGAGCGACTAGGGGATTGGCAAGGCTTCAGACAATAGATTCAAGCTGAATTCGCACCCTTACCTCCAGCAGATGCTATGCATATCCAGGTGATTTTGATGCTGTGGGTAGAATGGAAACATCGATTGTACCTATGAATAGAACCAATCTGGGGAAGATACATTGGTGAGCCAGTAGATCACTATATCTTGAGGTTTTGTCAAACCATGATGCCATTGATTCTGCCAAAGATACCTTTACGATGCATCTGCGACCTTGTATGGAGAGATCTTCCAAATGTCATCTAGCAGCAAATGTAGTATCCAGGGAATTACCTTAGTGTCCACGATTTCCTTATGGCGGTATTGCATGCATAACAGAATGTGATTGTGCCCTTAGAAGATCCCCTAGTAGATATGGATGAGGATGATGAAGACGACGATGATGAAGATGAAGAGCTTGAAGTTATTCCCGAACACATAATTACAAGTGATGACGAGTCTACCGATTCGAATGAAGAGGAAGAGGAGGATCCTGAGGAGGATTCTGAACATAGTGACGTGTCAAGAGTAGACTTAGATTACAAGAAAAGGGATCTGCAAAAATTTGTATGTATTAAGATGTATATAGATGTATGATCATCATAGTTTTGAGCCTTGTTGCTTTTGTATATGTATGACCGGCAAGTGGTATCCTTTGCGGCAATAGGGTATATGTAGCCGGAAGTGATAACTGCTCCTAGAAATTATATGAACAGTTTATGTATGAAAGAAAGTGTGCATGTTAGTTATGCATGTAATGTTACTAAGAATGTAAAAAGGAAATGAAAAAGGTTCTGAAATGTATGAAGGTTATTGAAATGAAATGTATGAAGGTTAATGAAATGAAATGTATGAAATGAAACATATGAAATGAGATATTGAGTTATGTTATCATTTATGCTTGCATGTATTTATATGATTGAAGAATGTTCTTTTTAAAGTACTATTAAGTTAATAGTATATACTGACGTAACAACGAAATTGTATGATAGGCTTGTAAACCTATCTTATTATCGATGGCTGATACACCCGGAGAACTTATGAACCCGAATTTGATGTCCATGATTACAGAGTTACAACAGAAACTCCGAGCTCAGGAGTTAGAAATGCAAGAGTTAAGAGTGCAGCTAGCGAATCAGAATCCCGAACCACAGGCATGTGCGAACTCGCCACCCCCAGTACTACCACCTCAGCAAGTGGAACCAGCTGCACCAGCTGTTCCAGTTATTCCGGTAGCATCTGCTACCAAATTCTACGAAAGATTCTGACGGATAAAGTCCCCAGAATTTGACAGATCTATGGATCCATTAGAAGCCGATGATTGGCTTACTGGTATAGAACGAGTTTTGAAATTTATGGGGCTTAGTGACTGTGAGAAAGCCTTGTGTGCCTCATTTTCTCTCACCAAAGATGCTAGGAGATGGTGGGAATTAGTAGAACGTAGATGGAATGTAAATGAAATGACATGGCCTAATTTTGTGGAAGAGTTCGGAAGGGCTTATTTCAATGTGGAAATGATGGTAGCCCAGCAAGAAGAATTCAATAACTTTAAACAAGGTAACATGTCAGTGGCAGATGCCGTAAAGAGGTTTAACTAATTGGCGCGCTTATGTCCTGAATTGGTACCCGTGGATCGAGAACGAATAAGAAGATTGATGAGAATGTTTCAAACTGACATTGCCTTTATAGTCGATAGTGCAGGGCAAGCCCCTAAGGATGTAGAGGATTGTATTGAACGGACTACTAGAGCCGAATTCAGAATTGCCCATGACAAGGAAGAGAGGGCAAGAATTTTCAAGACTTTAAAGGAGGAGAAGGCTTTAACTAAGTAGAGCCAAGTGGTACAGGCAAAAGGGCAAGGAAGTGTTCTAAGTCAAGGGCAGTCCCAGAGCCATCCAGTTGGACGCAACCGCAATGCTAATAATAAGAGGAAATGGAACGCGATTAGTCCAAAGAATCAAAAAGGACAACCTCAGATAAGAATCGGTGATGGAGGAAACAATAAGCCTCTCTACAATCAATGCAGAAAGAGACATGCTGGAGAATGTAAAGCTGGCACCAACAAGTGCTTCCTCTATGGCAAAGAAGGGCACTATGCCAGAAATTACTTCTCCAATCCCCAGAATTAGCAAAGGTCTCAGGGAACCCAGCTTCACATAGTCCAAGCACAGATTGAAGGCCCTAGTGTTAGTCAGGGATGCTTGGAAGCTCCAGAACCCAGTGGACGAATTTATGCTTATATGAAGAAGGAGGATGATGCTGGAACGTCGTCAGTGGTAACATGTCAGTTTTATGTTGCCAACACTGATGCCTATGTTTTATTCGACTATGGAGCAACGCATTCATTTGCTTCACTTAATTTTGCTAACCACTTAGGAAATGAATGGGATAGAATAGAACAGACTTTCAAAACTGCACTTCCCTCTAGGGAGGTATTAGATTCTGATTATTGGTTACGTCACGTACCCATCATCATTTGTGGAAGGGAATTGTATATTGATTTGATCATAATTGATATACAAGATTATGACGTTATCCAAGGAATGGATTTCTTGGGAAAGTACACAGCCAAGATTAACTGTAGATACCACAAGGTTACTCTCCGACCTTCTGGAAGTGAGAAGTTCGTGTATTCAAGAAAGGTTCTTAAGGCTCCAAAGGCGCTAATTTCGGCGTTAAAAGCAAAGAAGATGTTGGAGAGTGGATGCACCGGATATTTGGTGAATTTAGTAAGCAAGCCACAAGAGGCTTAGTTAGGACCAGAGAAGGTCCCCATAGTAAAAGAATTTGTTGATGTGTTTCTAGATGAGTTACCAGGTTTACCACCGGAATGGGAGATCTCGTTCAAGATTGAGTTGACACCAGGTATAGCCCCAATATCGAAGGCACCGTATCGTATGGCTCTAGGAGGGCTCAAAGAGCTACAGCTGCAACTACAAGAGTTGCTGGATAAAGGATTTATTCAGCCGAGTCATTCCCCCTGGGGAGCACCTGTATTATTTGTCAAGAAGAAAGATGGAACGTTACGAATGTGCGTCGATTATCGAGAGCTAAATAAAGTCACAATTAAGAATAAGTATCCACTTCCAAGGATTGATGACCTATTTGATCAATTGAAAGGAGCGTCAGTATTCTCAAAGATCAATCTATGCTCTGGATATCATCAACTACAAGTTAAAGAGGAGGACATGCCAATGACGGCGTTTCAAATGCGGTATGGGCATTATGAGTTTTGTGTCATGCCATTTGGACTGACTAATGCCCCGGTAGCATTTATGGATCTTATGAACCAGATTTTCAAGGACTACCTCGACAAGTTTGTCATAGTTTTTATTGATGATATCCTGATATACTCAAGAACGCTAGAGGAACCTGCAGAGCACCTGAGGATCGCACTACAATTATTGAGAAAGCATCAATTGTACGCCAAGTTCTCAAAATGTGAGTTTTGGTTGGAGAAGGTCCATTTTCTAGGACACGTGGTGACACGGGATGGAGTATCAGTTGATCCCACTAAAGTGGAAGCGGTAAATAAGTGCCGACACCGAAAAGCGTAACCGAAATCAGAAGTTTCCTCGGTCTAGCAGGCTACTATCGACGTTTTGTGGAAGGATTTTCCTAACTTGCAGCACCACTCACTGCACTTACACGAAAAGCAACAAAGTATGAATGGACTAAAAAGTGCGAGGAAAGTTTCAAAGAGTTAAAGAGACGACTCACGAGTGCCTCGGTACTGGCTATACCAAATCCAAACATAGGAAACTATGTGATTAATAGTGATGCGTCAAAGACGGGCTTGGGAGCTATTCTTATGCAAAACGAAAAAGTGATTGCGTACGCATCCCGACAGCTGAAGGATCACGAAAGGAACTATCCAACACACGACTTGGAGTTAGCAGCAGTCGTGTTTGCATTGAATATTTGGCGTCATTATTTATATGGAGCTAAATGCGAGATATATACAGATCATCAGAGTCTGAAATATATCTTCACACAGAAGGAGCTTAACATAAGACAGCGAAGGTGGCTAGAGTTGGTTAAAGACTACGACTGTGAAATTCTGTATCACCAGAGAAAGGCTAACCGAGTAGCTGATGCCCTTAGTCGTAGAACAATGTCTTCGTTTGTAATGATACAGTTAATGCCAAAACCCCTTTAGAAGGACCTAATGGAAGCAGGAATAGAGCTAATCACTGGAAGATTGGCCCATTTGTCGTTTCGACCAGTTATCTTGGAGAACTTAAGAGAATGACAAGAAGTAGATATGTCGCTACTAAAAGCTAGGAATGAGGTCCTTGAGTATAAAGAAACAGAATTTAGCATCTTAGAAGATGGCATTCTCCATTATAAGGGCAGAATCTACATCCCTAATGATGAAAGATTAAAGAAGCAAGTATTAGAGGAAGCTCATGAAGCACCCTACATGGCTCATCCAAGAGCTACTAAAATGTACCAAGATTTGAAAGAGCACTATTGGTGGCACGGAATGAAGAATTATGTCGCACAATTTGTCGCTAAATGCCTTACATGCCAAAAGGTGAAAGCTGAGCATCAATGCCAGTAGGTGAATTACAGAAAATTGAAATTCCTGAATGGAAATGGGATCAGATAACTATGAATCTGGTGACCGGGTTACCCAAAACTACAGGTGGACACGATGCTATATGGGTACTTGTCGATAGATTGATGAAATCAACTCACTTCTTACCCATTAAACTCAGCAGTTTTATGGAAAGACTAGCTGAACTATATGTAGCCTAAGTAACTAGATATCATGGAGTCCCGAAATCTATCATTTCTGATCGAGATGGCTGGTTTACTTCCAAGTTTTGGAGGAGCGTTCACCAAGCTATGGGAACGAAGTTGACTTTTAGTACAGCATTTCACCCCCAAACTAATGGTCAATCTGAAAGGAACATTCAAACCCTAGAAGATATGCTAAGAGCCTGTGTGTTAGATTTCAAAGGAGGATGGGATAAAAAGCTACCATTGATCAAATTCGCTTATAATAACAGTTATCAAGCTTCCATAGGAATGGCTCCTTATGAAGCTCTTTACGGAAAAAGATGCAGATCGCCATTGCATTGGTATGAAACGGGAGAAAAGACATTGTTGACAATGGATTTTGTGCAAAGGACGACGGAGGATGTGAAATTAATCCGTCAACAAATGAAAACTGCCTTTGGTCGACAAAAGAGGTACGTAGATTGGCGACGAAGACCCCTTGAATTCCAAGTAGGGGATCTAGTCTTCTTAAAGGTGACACCAATGAAAGGAGTAATCAAGTTTGGAAAGAAAGGAAAACTTGGCCCAAGATACATTGGACCATTTGAAATCTTAGAACGGGTTGGCAATGTAGCATATAAGTTGGCCTTACCCTCTGATCTAGCATCGGTACACAATATATTCCATGTATCCATGCTAAAGAAGTACGTACTGGATCTTTTGCATGTTTTACAGCCAGAGGAAATTGATGTGCAGGAGAACCTGTCTTATGAAGAAAAACCAGTTCAAATCCTAGCACGAGAAGAAAAGGAATTAAGGAACAAAAAGATACCTCTCGTCAAAGTTTTATGACACAACCAACAAGTGGAAGAAGCAACATGGGAACGAGAGGATGAAATAAGGAAAGTCTACCCCGAATTGTTCTGATTTTTGAGGACGAAAATTTCTAAGGAGGGTAGATTGTAATGATCAAGAAAATTTCATTAATAAAACCTAATATTTAATTGGGTTTAATTAATGAATTTACCCTTAAAAATTGTAATTTTTGTAAAATTACGATAATATAAATAATAAGCCGTATTAAATGGAAATTTCATGGCAAATGTGATGCAATGTTGGATATTGTCGAATACAGATTTTATGAATTTAATTACTCAAAAATTTCTAAATAATATCCATAAAATGAATTTTATATCACAATTCATTGTAAAATTGTGATATAAACACATAGGTACTTAGAATACAAATATGATGTAGAGTCTATCGAGACCTAACCCAGTGTAAGAAAGAGGCCGATGCAATATAAGTATACTGCTAAGTGAAAACGCAGATATGGAAAAAGTTACGTTTGGCCTCTAAAAGAGAACTGAAGGTAAGAAAAATAGTCTACACAGTCTAATAATATGAAATGACATTGATTTGACCACGACAGTATAGAAAAAATACTGTGTAGTGAAAAATTACACAGTATAAATTTTTAACTCCACAAAGTGGACACTCCTTGGTTTTCTATTGGGCCACATGTCTAGAAAACTAGCCCAATCACCTCATGACACCTAGGGGGTATACTCATGGATAACCATGAGTCCCCATGGCAAGTTATCACAAAATTTTTCATTTCCTTCTTTCCTCCAAGTTTTGGCAGCCATTGTTGAGACCTCTAAAAAAAATTTCTCAAGCCCAAAACCTTGCAAAAACAACCCCACTTAAGTTCAAGAGGCAAAAATCCAAGAAAGTTCAACAAATTTTAGGGTAAAATCTAACTTTTTTCAAGATTTCAAGGGATTTTTCATGGGTTAAGAAAGAAAATTAACCCAAGGTATTTTTGCATGAAAGTGACCTCTAGGAAGGAGTTTCAAAGAGCTTTGGGAAGCTAGAAATCAAAAGTTGCTACTTGGGGTAAGTTTTGATTTTAAAGTTTTGAAATTTTATGAATTTTGTATTGATTTTTATTCTTTCAAACCCATGTGGGTTCTTAAGCATATATTTGACGAAATTTCATGCATAAATGATGTATGGCATGTTTAAGTTATGAAGTTTTGGTGTATGGTGCAAAATGTTAATTTTTGTAAAAAGTTTTATTTTTGTAAATTTGATGTTAATCTTAGAAAAAATGATGTTTGAGCAAGAGAATGATTTGAATAAGGCATGAAACGGTTTCTGCAGGCGTAGATTTGCAATTTTAAAATAGATTTTTACCAAAATACCCCAAGGTCTAAATTGAAAGAAAATGTTCTTTCTCGGCAAATTTGAAAAATGCCCCAAAACACCCCTGTAAAGTGAGATTTTAGAAAAAGTTAAAACACAAAAGTTGTAGATCTCGACGCAACTATTAGGCATCATGAACGGTTCGTCAAAAAACTCAACCGTTTGTGAGGTTTTGGTTTTTCAAGAATTTATCAAAAGTGAAAAAATGTTAAAATGGTAAAAATGTTATTTTTCAAAATGATTTAAGGTATGGTACTTTGAGTAAAAATGTTCCTTATGAAAAATAGGATATTTTGATGTGAAGAGATAAATTTTGGTCCTAGGAGCAAAATCGTCAAAATTTTCAGTTCAGGGACTAAATCGCAAACTTTTGTGAAAATGGGGCATAATTGAGAAATAAAGAGATTTGACCCACTAGGGTGTTATTGTAAAATTAGTAAGTGGTTATTTTCGTAAGAATAACGAAATCGAGTTCGAGTAGGTTAGTGGACCCACAGAGGGCAAAATTGTCATTTTTGCCCGAATAACTCGAATTGCTCCGAAATGTTTCAATTGGAAAAAGAATAGTTAAAAAGGTTCCCGCCCTTCATTAGAAACGATAGGGTAGAGTTAGATAGAAATAAGAAAACTAGTGGTTCTTAGAGTTGTATATAGTAATGAAACTCAATTTATTAACTAACGGATGTTTTGTATCAAAACATAGTGGAATTTGGCTAATGGCTTTGTAAGTGGCCAACAGGATCCTAGAAGTCTAGGAGAAGGGAAATCGAGGTTAAGTTGCCCGACATTCGCATCAAGTAAGTACCCATCCCACCTACAGTATAAAATTGTAGGCTTAGAGTGTAAAATATGTATATGTATACCTGTGTGTATATCAAGGTGTATACTTGTATGTATGCAATGGCATGAGTATTTATAAATATGAAGGTTTATACTTGTGAGTATATGGAGTAGATACCTGAGTGTATATTATGACATGTACCTGAGTGTATATGATGATGTGTACATGTGTGTATATTATGTTAAGTACCTGTGAGTACATTATGTCATATACCTGTGCGTATATTAATGTATATCAGTGAATATATAAAGTATGTACCTATGTGTACTATGTTGTATAAGAGCATTTATGTTAAGTATAACATGTGATCATCACTTCATGCATGGTACGATAACCATAATAAGTGAATTGGTAAGCAAATCACCAAAAGTTAAGAAAAGTGTCGTACCGACTCCTGACTCAGGGGGAGTTTAAGGATTTTAGTATGGTCACAGTGTTATGTAAACCTAAGTGTGCAATGGTACAAACACTTATGCCCTAGTTAAAGATAAGAAATGATAAAGATAAGGAAGGATTATGAGAAAGCATAATGAGGTCATGCATTTTATTGAATGTGCATGTGGGATTATATGGGACTTACTGGGCGTAAGCTCACTAAGTATTTCATACTGTAGGTATTTTGACTAAAAGGTCAGAGTAATTGTATGGATGAGCTGGCAGAGGGATGAACAGTGTGCATACTGGGTATGGATTCCGCCGTAGTATGTTTTCCACTGTATTGTGTTTTAAGATATTTTGAAAGTAATGTTTGATAAACTATATTGAAAAGGAAAGGTGGATATATAAATATTAGTATATGTTTGTATTCCAAAGGTTGTTAGACTAGTATATGTGAAGTATTTATTAAAAAGAAAAAAAAAATTCCTAAATTTTTGCCTATAAGTAAGTAAGAAAAAAGTTTATCACAGCCTGAAAAGGCGGGTTGTGGCACAAGATTTGTCTCCCGGGCTACCGACAAGTGCCATCCATTTTTTAAGGCACTCAAGGGGAGGTTTTGACTACCTATCTAGCCGAGTCTGAGAAGGCCGTAAGCTCGGTTCTCGTCTAAGAAGAAGACGGAGCCCAAAAGCCAGTGTACTATTCCAGCCACGCATTCTAGGGTGCCGAAGAGCGGTATTTCCCTCTCGAGTAGTTGACCTTTGCATTGGTCACTTCTGCTTGGAAGCTATAGCCCTACTTTCAAGGCCACACAATATAGGTTCTGACCAAGTTCCCTCTCAGGCAAGTCCTTCAGAGCCCATAAATATCTGGCCGGATGGCCAAGTGGTCAGTGAAGCTTGGCCATACGATGTTCACTTTGTGCCAAGGATAGCCATCAAGGCTCAAGGCCTTGTAGACTTCATCGTCGAATTTACTGATGCTGAACAAGGCACACCATTGGCTGAGAAGGCACTAGTAGAAGTCCCAAACGTCCCTAGTTGCAGCAAAGATTGCTCCACCTCAGAGCCAGAGTGGAAGCTCTTCATTGACAGATCTTCCTATGTAGAAGGATCAGGTGTCGAGCTGATATTAATAGGCTCGGATGGATACAAGGTGATCTACGCACTCTGGTTCAACTTCAAGGCCTCAAACAACGAGGCAGAGTACGAAACACTCTTGGCCAGACTCCAGATCGTCAAAGATCTTAGGGTAGACTACATACTCATTCATAGTGACTCGATGCTCGTCGTCCAACTAGTCACTGGAGCATTCCAAACCCGAGTAGACTCAATGGCCGCATATTTACAAGAGGTCAAGGTGCTGCTTGGATAATTCAAGTCTTACTTGTTCAAGCTGATCCCTAGATCGAAAAACTCGAAAGCCGACGCCCTTGCTCGACTAACCTTAGGCCTCAACGATAACGACCTGGCTTTGGTCCCCATCGAAAGGCTAGCCGAGTTGAGCATTAATAAGGAAGTGGCAAATGTAGCAGAGGAACTCGAGACCACTTGGATGGACCCAATCATCCGATACCTGACCACAGTCGAATTGCCCAGCGACTGAGAAGAGGCACGTCAGATACGTAACAGCTCAGCTCGGTATTCAATGATCGGGGGAGAAATTATATAAACGAGGCTACACCACGCCATGTTTAAAGTGTGTAGGCTCTAGAGAAGCTGAGAACCTAATGAAGAAGATCCATGAAGGCCTATGTGGTAACCATTCTGGGGGCAGTCCTTGGCCCAAAAATGTTTTCGGTAAAGCTACTACTGGCCGACCATGGAGCAAGATTGCAAGTATTTAGCACAAAAATGCCTTAAATGTCAGCAATTTACGAGGGTGCCTGGACACCACGCCGAGCCACTTACTTCTATAATATCAACATGGCCATTTGCAAAGTGGGCCATCGATCTGATCGGACCCCTCCCTCAAGCCCGATCACAATTTAAGTACTATATTGTGGCCATAGACTACCTCACTAAATGGGTTAAAGTAGAACCGTGTACCAACATGACTGAAGCAAAATGTACTAGCTTCATGTGGAAAAACATTATTTGTCGGTTTGGAATCCCACACATGATCGTGACCGACAATGCTAAGCAGTTAGAGTCCTCTAGTCTCCTCCGCTTGTGCGAGCAGCTCAACATCAAGAAGGTTTTTTGTCTCCAAGCTATCCACAGAGTAATGGGCAAGTAGAAGCGGTAAACAAAACAATCAAGGATAACTTGAAGAAAAAACTCAAGGGCCTCAAGGGAGCATGGATTGATGAGCTCCCAAAAGTACTCTAGGCTAACCGAATGACTGCCCGAACAACTACCAGAGAGACCCGGTTTTCCCTTGTATATGGGGCAAAAGTTGTCATTCCGGCCGAGGTGGGATTGCCGAGCTATAGGGTCAAGCACTACGAGGAAACCCAGAACGCCGAGGTCATGATGTCCAAGTTGGACTTACTCAAAGGAAAAAGGAACCAGGCGCAATTTGCAATGTGGCTCAGAATCAAGTCGTTGCTTGGTACTACAACAAGTGGGTCCAACCGAGGAGCTTCAAAATCGGGGATTTGATACTAAAAAAGGTCACGGTTTAGTAGCCTGGGTTGGGGTCTTTTGGTCTGATGTGGGATGGGCCGTATAGGATAGTCTACATCATCGGCCAGGCACGTACAAGTTATTTGACATGGAGGGAAACCAGCTCAGCCATCCTTGGAACGTCGTGCTCCTTAAAAGATTCTTTTGCTAAAACAAGGCCAAAAACCTTTTTTGACCTCTGGCTACATTCTTTTTAGAACTAGGCCTATTGAATAGGACTAGAATGTAAATAATGCACATCAATGAAATGTAAATTTCCTACACCGTTCCATTGAGCAATGTGTGTCTAAGGGAAATGCATGACCCGAAGAGCGATACTATAACTCCAGCCTTGAGGACCAGACAACAACTCCTGAAAAGGGAGAGTCCTCCTAATTAACCGGACTTGGGGGCTGATCGGTACCTTGCCAATTGCTAGGTCTGTCACCGTGTAGACCACCCAATAAGTTGGCTTGCACAACTATGTGCCCGACCAATATTAGACTTGCAAAGTTTCCACAAACTTAAACAAGTCTAGGGGGCGACAGGGTATAGGGTATTCACATGCTATTGTGCTCTGCTCGCCCAAGAAAACAGGGATACCCTCTCTGCTCAGATTAACTCAATAATGACAGGGTATAGGGTATTCACATGCCGTTCTACTCTGCCCGACTGAGAAAACAAGGATACCCCCTGCTCGAATTAACTCGGTAATTATCGTGACAATATACTCAGCATCAATATAAATTGAAAAGAGGGAAGCTCGGAGAACATATTAAGAATGGCCCTCCCGAGGAGCATCCAACTTCACCCGAATTCCTAATTCAATTTTGAGGCTGAGGTCTATGCTAACTTGGCAAATCGAAGGCTTAACTACATTCTCGAGAAAGCCCTCACCTAGAAAGATGAAAATATTTTCTCGAAAACAATTGCATTAGGAAAATATTAAAATATATACAAACAATCCGAGAAGCGATGAACTTGGAAAAAATTAAAATATATTCGTATATTCATAAGTGGTGATGGGGAGGTATAATTAACTGGGCACCTCCCGAGCCTGGACAAACAAAAAACAAACCCCAAAAACAAAGGATAGCCTAGGCCTGGGCCTCGTCCCCAGCATCGCCTTCCTTGCTTACACCGCCGCCAGTGCTCTGCTCGTCCCCGTTCTCGTTGTCGTGGTCGTCTACTTTGACAACCTCCTCACCTCGTTGTTGCTAAGTAGCGCCTTGCTTTGGCTTGACTATGAGCGACCAATCAAAGCCCTCAGCCTCAAGGTGCTGCTGGATCAGATGATCTCAGAGGTCTGTCATGCAAGTAGTAGTAATCGGTGTACTCTGGAGATTCCTTGAATTCCTCCACGGCTTGTGCAAGGCTGGGGAGTTCTTCCAAAAATCACCGGTGCTCAATCTGTAGAGCCAACAGCTACTTTTTGAGTTGGGCAGCCTCGTCCTTTGCCTGCCTGGCCTCCTTTAATGCTTCCTTGGCCTCCGCCTTGGCTAGGTCGGCTTCCTTATTGGCCTTCCGAGGTTCTTCCTTGGCCCGAGAAAGAGACGTCTTGATTTGGTCTAGCTCGATGTTCCTGGCACCGAGCTGCCTCTCGACCTCCAACTTGTCGAGGAAAGTTTTCTTGTGCCTCTCCTTCTCTTTGTTGAATTCTTTCAACCCAGTCGAGTAGGCCATATGCAAGAAGGCATTCGTCTAAGGATAAAAAAAGAGAGAGAAGAAAGAAGGCTTCAGTGCTCACTAAAAAGAAAAGGAAGTAAAGAGACTCGGATGGAGTAAACGATTATCTTGGCGGCGGAGCAAAAAGCAGCATCGACAAGCCCTTGAAGTCCTCGCCTCGGAGGGTTACCAAGAAATCCTCCTGAAGGACCATATCCCTGAGGTGTTCGAGAATGGCCCAACGGTAGTTCGGGTGCCTCCTCGGTGTGTTGGGGACTTCGGCCATGACAACAGCGGGCGGGGTCTCACTTGACGAAGCCCTAGTCCTTGGAGGCTGGGTGGTTGCTCTTGGACTGTGGTGGGTAGCTGCTCAGGTCGTGGAGGAAGTTCCATCCTTGGAGTCCGCTTGCGCTTCCTCCCGACCTCCACGGCCTTGCCTTTCTTCTTTCTGAGGCTCTCCATGAGAGCCCACCTCTTAGCAGCTGTGCTCGGCTATGAAGACATTTCTACAAGCCAAAATCCTCCCAAGTCAAAAGCAGGTCGATATATATATATATAAAAAAAAACTTGGGGCTGACCTCCGATTCGAAGCTGGCGAGACGGGTCAATGAGCCAGATTTCGTCCTTGAGGTCCTTATCTGCCATGGGTGGCCCCGCATCAAAGGAGCCACTCGACGAGTCCTCAGAGCTGAATGATGATGGCTCCCTCATCAGCCACTTGGATCGGGAAGTGCTTAGCCCTAGGATGTCCACGGCGCTTGGCCTTGCGACTATCGCCTGCCCAACTGACCGGGTAGGATGGATCGGTGGCAGATTTATTTTGCTGGGTTCCCCAAACCAGCCACAACCGGAAAGAGTCTCCTTCTCGAACAGGAACGACTGTTGCCTCATCACTTCTGGCTTCTCGAACAGGTCTTTGACCGCCCTAATCACATGGCTCAGTGCCCAAGGCCTCTTAGACCACACGTGCCCTTATTCGAACGTCCTCGGCACAAGCTGGTTGGCAGGGACGGCCTCACCAGCTCAAGCTAAATAATTGTCCTCGACATAGAACCACACATACTTCCAGAGTTTTTCTGAGTTGGGGTTACCCAAAATAAAGTCTTTCCTAAAGCCGGTGACATAATATCACCTGGACTACCGAGGAAGCTTTTTCATTTTATACACTTGTTTAAATGCTTCCAACAGCATCTTAGTTGCCTGGTGGTACCTCCATAGCATGTACATCCCGATCAATGACTTGTAAGTGTTCAGGTTAAGTTATGCCAGGCACACATTAAAGTCGTTTAGTGCCCAGCAGAGGAAGGGATGGAGAGGAAGGCGCAGCCCAGCCTTAAAAACTCGACGTAGAGCGTTATGCACCCCTCGGGCGGCTCTAGGGACGAATCGTTCTCTTTGGGCATGATAAAGATCACGTCCTCCGGGATGTTTAACTCGATACGTAGGTCCTCCAGTCGAGACTCCATCATAGCACTGGTTAGGCCACTACCAAAGTCTGCCCGGGCCTGGTCACCCTATAAGCAGTCACCCCCCAGACCCAGGTGACTCAGACCAGCTCGTCTGATGGAGGCTAATCCATCGACAGAGGGACGTGGCACTTGTCATCCACTGCTTGACACGCCTTGATGTGACACCCGGGTTGTGGGCAAAACCCACCTAACACCCGGTCCAAGTGGTGGCCTATAAATAGGACGCATTTATTGCTTCTTGAGAGGAATGCTCCTTACCACCTAACAAGCTCTTGTCCTCTGCAAGCAACCCCTACCTTGAGGATCGGAGAGCCTTTGTCTGTTGACTGACCCTTTTTTCTTACCTCCGAAGCATCCCTCCTCTTGTTACAAGCACACCCGACTAGGCAAAGACGAACCGGAAAGAGCTGAGCACAGTGTGCAGCTGCACGTGGTGTTAATTCGACGCCGGACCTCGGTAAGCATCAACATCTTCCATTATCTTCATATATTCAAAGTACCATAGCTACTTGGCAAAACCAACCCAACGTCGTTTCCTGATGAAATAATTAGAAGTGAGAGATGTAAAGAACATGGGACACTTCAACTGAGGTATATATACATATACATACAGTATAATATTATATGATGAAGAAAGTGACATGCGATTGGTGATGGGAAATCCGAGTAAGTTATGGAGACGATTTTGAGAGTCCCTATAAAGAGGCTTATGCACATGCATAAACATGCATGTGTGTGCGTGCAACAAATGAATAAAAAATATGAAAATAATAATGTCTAATGTGCATATGCAAGTTGGAGCATGTGGTCTACTTGTGCTTTGTTACCTAAAAAGATAGAAGGGAAAAAAAAAAAAAAAAACTTGATTCCGTCAATGTTCAATATGCATGAATCAAATCGTACCTATAACGCTTCTTACATTATCATTTTACATAGTTGCATTGCATACAACTCCTTTGTCCCATTTTACATGATTTGTATTGTCTTCGTTTTGTCAGTAACACTAGCTATGGAGTGCATCTTATCAGCAGAGATTCCACAAACCTATTTCCGGAAATCTCTCGTTTTCCCAGGAAAAACCTAGAGATAAGGGAGACTATTCATTTTTCTAATGCCATAAGGTGGCTTATCCTTTTTGCTTTTGGAGAAAATTCATCAACAACAAGTACTTTTGGGAAATTGTTCTCACAAAGGATCAATCACTCGTGAAAACAAAGAATTAAATGCAATTAAAAAAGGACAAACAATTTAGAGTGGTTGACCCTCTATTTGAGAATCATGTCTACTATGATGCTTGGAGTATTTTCCGCTATATCATGTAAGAATTACATGAGTGAATGCTCAATATCTGGTATAAGGCAATTTTTGGCGTTTAATCTCATACTGAAAGATAATTTGATGATTTTCCTGTTTTCTCTTTTGAAATGATTATTTTCCCAATTCTGTAGTAAATCCTTATCGCGAAATCAATAATCTAATTCAAATGGGGAAGCAAAGCCGCTTAAATCTTGGATTTATAACCGTGCAAACAATCCATTGCTTCGTCACCCACGTGGCATCAAATTAAATGCTACAATAATTAAATTAAAAAGACTAATATACTTTTATTTTGAGGTATAGTAATAAGAGAAAATATAGAAAATGTCAAAATTTTAAAACTTTTTAATGTGCATTGATTTGGGCTATCGTAAAAAAAATATTTAATTAAATGCCACAAATAAAGATGCCAATTAAATTAAGAAGATTAATATACCTTTATTTTGAGGTATATTAATAGGGAAAACTGTAGGAAATATCAACTTTCTAAACTATTAGTAGTAAATATCAAAAATACTTTAAGATCTTAGAAAATGTCAGATGTTAATCAAATGTTTAAATGATATGATTGTATAGACCAAAATACCCTATGATGTAAATATTTTTTTCTTCTTTCTCTCTTTCTTTCTCTCTCTTTTCTTCCTCAGCCACCACAAGACTTCTCTCTTTACTTCCCCACTCCTCTCTCTCTCTCCTCTCTCTCTCTCATCTGCGTGACGACTTCTCTCCTCCATGACACCACCGTGAGATCCCCATCAGGCTGCCTCCGTTGGAGTTTGTCAAGATTGCATTCTTGCTTTGGTTGTTGGGCTCGCTCATCCAGGATCTCTGCCATGCCAACGTGGCCGTTGTCAAGTTTTTGAAACCATATTTTTAAAAGAGCTTTATGGGTCAAAATAGTTATTTTTTTTCTAATAGTTACGAAAATGTTATATTTAGGCTTACGATATGTTAATACTACTTTAGTATAAGTTTTGATAAGAACCTCGCAAATATACTGACGAAACCCGTTATCAATAAGAAGGAACCAAGACCGTTTCTACTCAGATTTGGATGGAAATCACCGCGACCCGTTGCTTATATCGAAGCAAGAACCTTGGTATATCGAAGACGCCACAATCAAGGATGGAAAGCCTGATTGATAAGTCGGGGGTTGAACGCTCGGATTGATCCGAAGAGTTCGTGCAGTTCGTTAAAGAACCAAAGAAAGAATTATTTCTCTCAGAAAATAAACATTCATTCATTCATGTGCCCCCATTAACCTTGGGAACGCCTATTTATAGGCCAAAATTACAAAGTGTTGCCCAAAAAAAGAAAAGTTGACAAATTCAAACATAATTACTAAGCCTAAAATAAAAACCAGAAGAAAGGAAAGTCTTTAATGGCTGATTTTCAGCCATTTACACGCCCAACAATAAACGGAAAGTGCAATTAATCCTCGTCAACAATTTGCATAAATGATTAGCCGCGTGTGCCAAAATGAGAAGGTTTTCCGAAAGTCTTCCATTGACTTGATCTTGCAAAATTTGAGCTGATTTCAATCAGGCTTGACTCATCCGGATTCTTCTAGAACTTGGATCAAATTGATGCACCGTTGTGGTTGGCGTGGGCCTGGGTCAATGGGTTTGCACAAATTTTCTTGATTCCAGATTTCATGAATCAGCCCATTTAGTGCTTCCTTGAATTTCTTAGCTCGGGCTCTTGTGACTGGTCCAATAGGAATTTGTATTGGGTCAACCACCTTCCATGCATTTGAGCTCCCTAAGTCTCCATCATTCCCCTCCTTTTGAAAAGGATTTGTCCTCAAATCAAACTCTACATCAAAAGGACTCAAATCAGAAACATTGAAGGTAGCACTTACATTATACTCACCTTGCAAATCCAACTTGTAAGCATTGTCATTAATTCTTTCAAGGACTTGAAATGGACCATCTCCCCGTGGTAACAACTTTGACTTTCTTTGTTCTAGAAAACGCTCCTTTCTAAAGTGCAACCACACCCAGTCTCCAGGTTCAAAAATCAGCTTGTGTCGCCCCTTATTGGCTTGCTTTGCATATTGTTCCGTTCTTCGCTCAATGTTGAGTCTTGCTTTCTCATGAATCTGTTTAACAAAGTCAGCCTTCCTTTTGCCATCTAAATTAACACACTCAGAAACAGGTAGTGGTGATAAATCCAGTGGTGATAAAGGATTAAGACCATAAACAATTTCAAAAGCTGAATACTTAGTAGCAGAATGGACAGAGCGATTATATGCAAACTCAACATGCGGTAAACAGTCTTCCCATGATTTAATGTTCTTACTGATGATTGCTCTTAATAAGGTTGACAAAGTCCTATTTACTACCTCAGTTTGACCATCAGTTTGTGGGTGGCAAGTAGTAGAAAACAACAGCTTAGTACCTAACTTACTCCACAAAGTCTTCCAAAAGTAGCTCAAGAACTTAGCATCTCTATCTGAAACAATTGTCCTAGGCATGCCATGTATTCTCACAATCTCCCTAAAGAACAATTCAGCAACATGCGATGCATCATCAGTTTTATGACAGGGAATAAAATGTGCCATCTTAGAAAACCGATCTACAACCACAAACACACTATCCTTCCCACAGTTTGGTCCTAGGTAAACCTAACACAAAGTCCATTGAAATATCAGTCCAAGGCTTACTAGGAATTGGCAAAGGTGTGTATAAACCATGGGGTTGTGCTCTTGATTTAGCTTGCCTACACGTGACACATTTACTACATATTCTTTCAACATCCCTTTTCATGTGTGGCCAAAAGAAGTGTTCCTGCAAAACACCTAAAGTTTTAGCAATTCCAAAATGCCCCATCAATCCGCCACCATGGGATTCCCTTACTAACAAATCTCTCAAAGAACAATTAGGCACACAAAGCTTATTCTCCCGAAACAAAAATCCATCATGCCTATAAAATTTACCCATTGCGTTTTTCTCGCAAGCTCGATAATCCTCACTAAAATCTTGGTGTAAAGGGTATAAATCCTTAATATGCTCAAAACCAAGCAGTTTAGCGTCAAGGATAGAAAGTAATGCGTACCTGTGAGAAAGCGCATCCGCAACAACATTCTCCTTACCTTGCTTGTATCGAATGACATAAGGAAATGTCTCGATGAATTCCACCCAGCGGGCATGCCTCTTGTTCAACTTTTGTTGTCCCTTCAGATGTTTCAATGACTCGTGATCAGTGTGAATCACGAATTCCTTGGGCCATAGGTAGTGTTGCCAAGTCTTTAATGCTCGAACCAACGCGTACAACTCCTTGACATAAGTAGGGTAATTTAGTGTTGACCCACTCAATTTTTCACTGAAATACGCAATTGGTCGTCCTTCTTGCATCAGCACGGCACCTATACCTACACCAGAAGCATCACATTCAATTTCAAATGTTTTAGAAAAATCAGGTAAAGCAAGTAAAGGAGCATGAGTAAGCTTATGCTTAATAAGCTGAAACGCCTTCTCTTGTTCTTCTCCCCATTTAAACCCAACATTCTTCTTGATTACTTCTATGAGTGGTACAGCCAAAGTACTGAAATCCCTTACAAACCGCCGGTAAAAGCTAGCAAGTCCATGAAAACTCCGTACTTCTCCAACGCTTGTGGGACTTGGCCATTCTTGGATAGCCCTAACCTTTTCTTCGTCGACCTGTATACCTTGAGCACTAACAACAAAACCAAGAAAAACAAGCTTATCCGTGCAAAAGGTACACTTCTTAAGATTAGCATACAACTTTTCCTTCCGTAAAACATCTAAAACAAGTTTCAAATGTTCAATATGGTCATCCAAATTGGTGCTATAGATCAGGATATCATCAAAATAAACAACAAAAAATTTCCCAATGAAAGCTCGCAAAACATGGTTCATTAAACGCATAAATGTGCTAGGGGCATTGGTTAAACCGAAAGGCATTACCAACCACTCATACAAACCTTGTTTTGTTTTGAAAGCTGTCTTCCACTCGTCTCCCTCTTTCATGCGAATTTGATGATATCCACTCTTCAGATCAATTTTAGAAAATACACAAGCACCATGCAATTCATCTAACATGTCATCCAAGCGAGGAATGGGATGTCGATATTTTACCGTGATGTTGTTGATGGCTCGACAATCAACGCACATCCTCCAAGTCCCATCTTTCTTAGGCACAAGTAAAACTGGTACGGCGCACGGGCTCATGCTTTCTCTCACGTGTCCCTTCTCCATCAACTCACTTACTTGCCGTTGGAGTTCCTTTGTCTCCTCGGGATTGCTTCTATAGGCTGGTCGGTTTGGAATTGTAGCTCCAGGTATGAAGTCGATTTGACTGTTCAATCCCGCGGATTGGAGGTAAACCTTGCGGTGTTTCCTCGGGAAAGATATCCTCATACTCCTGCAAAAGAGAAACAACAGAACTATGCAAGGTGGAATCAAGATCGTTAGTGTTTAATAACGCCTCCTTGTACATGAGTAAAATCATCGGCTGATTAGAAAACAAAGCTCTTCTCACATCACTCTCTCTTGCATAAAAGTTTGTTTTTCTCTCTAATTTTACCTCATTGGCCAAGTCTTCTTTTGTACTGGCTCTCTCAATGTTCTCTCCTTTTTTCTCCTTTTTCTCGGCCCCTCTATCTTTTTTCCCTCTCTGGCCGAACTCTCTCTCTGCACTCCAACACTCATTATTTTCACTCCCTTTCTCTCTCTTTTTCTCATTCTCTCCTTTTTGTTCACTCTCCTTTTGTAACCAAACTTGATCTTCATGAACCTGTTTTGGTGTCATTGGCACAAGAGTGAATGTTCTCTGGTTGTGCACAAGAGAATATTTATTGGTGTAGCCATCATGTTTGACCCGACGATCAAATTGCCATGGTCGACCTAGTAACAAGTGTCCGGCTTCCATTGGAACTACATCGCACAAAACTTCATCTTCGTATCTACCAATGCGAAATGAAATTAATGCCTGTTTAGTTACCTTCACTTCACCACTATTATTCAACCATTGCAACTTGTAAGGTCGAGGATGTTTGGTCGTTGGCAGCCCTAATTTGTCAACCATAGTACTGCTAGCAACGTTTGTACAACTCCCTCCATCTATTATCACACTACATACCTTGTTCTGCACGTGGCACCTAGTATGAAAAATGTTCTCACGTTGCTCTTCTTCTTCCTCTTTGGCTTGCACACTAAGGGCTCATCGAGTGACCAACAATTCACCTTGGACAGCACACTCCTCCTCATCCACATCCTCCAATGGTGGCATGGAGTCCTCGTCCGATTCGTCATCTGTAACAACCTCTCCGTCGTCCCGTAACACCATCACCCTTTTGTTCGGACATTGGCTTGAGATGTGACCCCTGCCTTGGCATTTGAAACATTTAATATCACGGTTTCGAGAAGTGGATGAATCATATTTACCTTGGTTTGAAGGGATAGCCGTGGCTGGTTTTGGCTCAAACTTTGGCCTAGCAACCGATTTCTCTTCTCTCTTCCCATAATTCGGCTTCCATGAAGAAGGTGCCGAACTAACATTCGCACGTGAGCTACCCCTCCTCTTGAGCTGCTGCTCTACTGTGATGGCCATGTGCAACATGTCTTCTAACTCTACATAGTGTTGCATCTCCACCCTATCTTGAATATCCAGATTTAGCCCTTGCAAAAATCTTGCCATGGTTGCTTCTCGATCTTCTTCAACATTGGCTTGTATCATGGCTATTTCCATCTCTTGATAATATTCCTCCACACTCCTGTTTCCTTGTCTAAGTCCTTGCAACTTTTTGTACAAATCCCGATAGTAATGGCTGGGTACAAATCGCTTTCTCATCACTGTTTTCATCTCCTCCCATGTCTCAATCGGGTGTTCTCGGTTCCGTCTCCTATTCATTACCAACTGATCCCATCATACAACCGCATAATCAGAGAACTCAATTGCAGCAAGCTTAACTTTTTTTAACTCTGAATAGTTATGGCAATCAAACACTAGCTCCACTTTCTTCTCCCACTCTAGGTATGCTCCGGGGTCATTTTTCCCTTGGAATGGCAGAATCTTCATTTTAATACCTCCCATATTATTGTCTTCCCGGTTCCTAGCTTCTCTATTCCCATTTCCACGCCTAAATCTGCCCCTATTTATCGATGGTTCCTCCAACTCTTCTAATTCATCTTCCTCTGAAAGATCACATCCACCCCTCCGCCTATTTTGCATGTTTTGTGGCTGCCTATTGCGTGTTCTGGCATCAACCTCATCTAATCTCTCATGAATGGGCTCTAGAGCTCGCGTCAACAACCGTTCCATTTGCCTCATTAAAGCTTGCAACTGAAGATTGGGAACATTTTGTTGTGGAAGATCATCTTCAGCTTCTCTTTCTTGATTCGGATTCATTTTTATTTTTTTTATACCTGCAAAACAACGTTAGATAATAAAGGACCTTACTTCTCTCCCTCACGTGTTTCACTCTATCACTTGGTCACTCCGTTCACTTGTGTTTCACTCGAATTATTGGCTTTTACCCTCGAATGTTCTCACCACTCTTGGCTTTTTTTTTTTTTTTAACTCACTTATTTTCTCTTTCAGTTCTTTCGAAATTACACAAACAACAATAAAATCTATCCGGCAACAAATTCAGCAACACGTTTTGATACCCAGTTCAAAATGAAGCAAATTTTTTTTTTTATTTTTTACTATGAGGTGAGATCAAATTTGGACACCTGGACACTCAAACAATGGAAAGGAAACAAAAAAAAATTTAACGAGGGTTTCCAGACTTCGTTTTTGGATCCTCTTGATTTTTCTTTTCTTTTTCTTTCTTTTCGTTTTTCTTTTCTTTTCTTTTCTTTTCTTCTTGTGAAATTCGGTGAGAACAAGAATAATAAACCAAGAAACACAAAATAGGAAACTACCACCTAAACTTGAAACCCAATATACCAGTTACCCAAAACCAAACTAACCAACTTTTTTTTTTTTTTTGAACGGAATAGAACCTAAGTAATAAATTAGAATTCAAAAACAAATAAGGATAGACAAACCTGAGGCTAGAACCGAGGCTCTGATACCAAATGATAAGAACCTCGCAAATATACTGACGAAACCCGTTATCAATAAGAAGGAACCAAGACCGTTTCTACTCAGATTTGGATGGAAATCACCGCGACCCGTTGCTTATATCGAAGCAAGAACCTTGGTATATCGAAGACGCCACAATCAAGGATGGAAAGCCTGATTGATAAGTCGGGGGTTGAACGCTCGGATTGATCCGAAGAGTTCGTGCAGTTCGTTAAAGAACCAAAGAAAGAATTATTTCTCTCAGAAAATAAACATTCATTCATTCATGTGCCCCCATTAACCTTGGTAACGCCTATTTATAGGCCAAAATTACAAAGTGTTGCCCAAAAAAAGAAAAGTTGACAAATTCAAACATAATTACTAAGCCTAAAATAAAAACCAGAAGAAAGGAAAGTCTTTAATGGCTGATTTTCAGCCATTTACACGCCCAACAATAAACGGAAAGTGCAATTAATCCTCGTCAACAATTTGCATAAATGATTAGCCGCGTGTGCCAAAATGAGAAGGTTTTCCGAAAGTCTTCCATTGACTTGATCTTGCAAAATTTGAGCTGATTTCAATCAGGCTTGACTCATCCGGATTCTTCTAGAACTTGGATCAAATTGATGCACCGTTGTGGTTGGCGTGAGCCTGGGTCAATGGGTTTGCACAAATTTTCTTGATTCCAGATTTCATGAATCAGCCCATTTAGTGCTTCCTTGAATTTCTTAGCTCGGGCTCTTGTGACTGGTCCAATAGGAATTTGTATTGGGTCAACCACCTTCCATGCATTTGAGCTCCCTAAGTCTCCATCAAGTTTCAAATTCCATTTTAGAAGTGCTTTTTCAAGAAGTCATATTTTGTGACTTTAGTAGAAAGCATTTTTGGAAAGCAAAAGCACTTCTAATAGATTATCCAAACACTTCCAAAAGCAGCTTTGCACTTACAAAGCCAACAACAATTTCTAGGAAGCCCTTGGTACGTATTTTCATGAATGCAAGTGCACATTATCATTGTCAAGTATTAAAGTTCATAGCAATGAGAATCTTCCCACGAGGACTGATTAATATTAACTATTGAAATTGTATCAATTTTAAATTTATTTGAACATCAAAAAAATGAGAAATTTTATGAAAATAAAATTAAACAATGAAATTAAAATGAAAGCAATTATTAAAATTAAGAAAATTCAATATTAACAAGTTATAAGGTTTTTGATTTCATCAAACCAATCATGCTCAAATCTCCAATTGTCAATCAGTCAATAATTATTCCTATATATGCTAATAGTGAATTTCTCTAATTTAATTTTTAGTCTTTCTTAACCACTAATAATTATATCTCAAACATTCAGATCCTAGATCTCTATCAAGATTTTAACATGTTGAAATTCATTAAGAACAAGAAACATAAGCATTGCACTAGACTCATAATTATCTCTAACTTATGATATTCTAACAGTATCACAATCATGAGACATATTTAATCATCACTTCTTAGTCTCAGAATTAAATCCCAAATCATGCAAAAGTTGTCTAGGCAATCACACACATTAAGAATTGATTATAACACCTAGCAATATTGAATAAACATCTATTAAATTGACACTTGAAAATTATGAACAATCATGGTTTGGCTACATAGCAGTCTTAGACAGAAAAATTAAAGCATGCTAATAATATTAAACATCCTAATAAGAATCTTAAACATTAGATATATTTTAGAAATTGAAGCCATCCTTCTAGATAATTTGTCTTCTCTCTTGTTGTACGTAACCTCTCCTCTACTCTCTATTGCCAAAAGGTCCAAAAAATAACCTTAAAATTGTCTATTTATACACTTAGATTCACAAGGACAAAATTGGAAACAAATTACTCAGTTTCTCAATAATTCATACACTAGAGTCATGACACCAGGCATTGTTATGAGATCTTAATTTTGACATACTGGCATCGCGAGACTAGCCGTTCTATCCAAATCTCATCCTCTTTGTCCCACCAACATCACGATGAAGTTTGATAGGCTTCGCGACGCTAGCCTTTAGCTCAAATCATGTTTTTCTTCATTCCAACGCTGTAACCATGACATCTTGACATCCTGACACTCAAATTCTTCTCGTTTTTACCAATTCAAGCCATTTTTGCCTCCAAAACTCTTGTTGTCTCTTTCCTCACCTACAAGATGAGCATAAAAACAAATGTAAATCTAAAAATAAACTCTTGAAATCCAACTAAAAGCTAAGATAAAACTATTAAATTTGCGAGTGTAAAACTCACTCATCAAATACCTGCAAACGTAACTTTTTGCTAATCGTTGAACAAAACAAAGAAAAGGAAAAAGAAAAACTAACACAAAACACAAAGCACATAAGGGCATTGATCCAACTTGAATTGCAAACAGCCCTCAAGAATTGTACTCAAAGTATAGCTCAAAGAAAACTCTAATCATCATAAATGTATAGAATTTCAGTTCAAAAGCTGAACTTACCATACCTTAGAAGCTTTAGGTGTGTATGTGTATGTAGTCTCTCCCACTTAATCATTTACAAGATCAGATAAATTTATATCAATAAGTAAACTATAATGGACCTCTAGAGTAAAGAACTTTGCAAAATCCATAGGTTAAAATTTTTGAATCACTCTCCTTTAATGTAGACTAAATGACATCAAAGATCATTAGGATTTTATTAGACTTGTATTGTTTGGCCAGGGTTAAGAGTAAGATATAAGATATTATGTGGCTCAAAATTACCCATAAGCATACAATTTATTCTAGGATCTTTCTAAGAGCTCAATGTACTTCCTAAGTAGCACTTCGAACTTCAAACTAAACCTTTTTTTCCTATCATCCACATTTGTTCGCCACTCTTTTTCCTTTTTTTTTTTCTTTTTTGGTGCATTTTTTTCATTTTTTTAATAACTACACCCCAAACTTATTTCTTTGCATTTATCAAAATTAACATAAAATATATAGCACTCTTTTCACTCTTTTTTCACCTTGAATAGTTCTACATGTTAACACTCAAAATTCCTCCCATCTTCCCTACTCTGATACTACTCTAAAGATTTGCTAGAATAATCATCTGCCTATGAGTGATGGGTAACAAGTGGGAAAACTATTTAATGGCTAGACTAGAATGTGAGTGACCAAGAAAAAGGGAAAACTTAAGCTCAAATGAGTAAGTAGGGATGTATATATATATATGTGTGTGTGTGTGTGTGTGTGTGTATAAAGGCAAGCTCGAAAGGCTCAAATAGTCCAAAGACGGCCTACATTATATACCTAATGTTGTATTGCTTAGGATTTCGCCTCGAGTGATTCTCAATTAAGTTCTGGACCTTGGTTGAGGTTAAGTTTCACTCACTTAGTTAGCACAAATCTTCTCTAAATTAGAAAACAATTAAGTGATCAAGACTTATGTGCTCAATATGTCCGAAGAATGCAAGGTATACCAAGACCAACTCAAGAATTAAGCAAACGCACAAGAACAACAATTATTGACTTCTAGAAGTATGTTCAATGTCAATCAA
Organism: Artocarpus heterophyllus; assembly: GCA_025403435.1. Lineage (NCBI taxonomy): Eukaryota > Viridiplantae > Streptophyta > Magnoliopsida > Rosales > Moraceae > Artocarpus > Artocarpus heterophyllus. Next base: position 22,987,352 of record CM046342.1, read on the forward strand.
ATTTCTTATTATTAGCTTTAGACAAATTGGATCAATACTTAGGACACAAGACACAAAACAATTTTTTTAGGAAAAATAAATAAAATCTAAGAAACCTAAGCCATAACAAAAACCTAAGCCTAAGACAAAATCTTCCCTCAACCTTCGCCCTCAAAGCACTTCTCTAAATAACGAAGGTGGTGGGCCCTTTTTTTCTTTAGATTTTTTCGACGCAATGTCAGTTCCCTTTTGGTGAAATACCATGGAATTGATTGCTATAAAGCTAGAGGTTGGAAAATATATGATGATAAAATTTCATGGTGTCAACTCCCAAAAGTGCTCAATGGCCTGAAAAACAAATAGACACAAAAAATGTTTGTTATTAAATTTTTTCCTTCCCTTTTTTTTATAAAAAAATGAAATTAAAACAAAACTACAAAAAATAAACTAACAAAATTTAAAACAAATTAAAAGAAAAGAAAAGGTTTAAGACATTTCTATTGCTTCCTAAGGAGCACTTGTTTTATAGTATTAAGCCTGATTATTGAAGAAGCGTACATCAAAAAATAGCATTTGCCTACAGTAAGTGTCAAATAACAACACACATGGGTCTTGATCATAAATACCCTAAAGCTTGACATGATATGAACGGTTTTTGCATGTGCACTCAGCAAGACTTGTCTTCAGGGATTTAGCTTGATGGAGGAATGGTGCTAATGTTGGTGGGGGAGGAGTTGGCCACTTTGGATTGCCATAGATGTAATCTTGGACCATCAATGTTGGCAAAATAGGTTGGACATCGTAGACATCTTGTGATTTTTGTTCAATGTTCAAGTTGTTAGACATGTATGCCCTAAGGAGCAAAAATGTAATATGTTTTTGGTGACATTTTTATCAATAAAGAATTTATTCATTTATATATACCAAATCTTGTCCTCTTTACGTTCATATTTGTTAAATGTATGTTAAGCAAATAGTAGTCTGAGACTGTCGGTCTAAACCTTAAGAATTGGGCATATGATGGACTGATTATGCGAAAGACACGATTCTTAAGGTGACGGTCTAAAACATATGATCTGCAATCGAGGGAATAAAGTTGGGAACTTTATTCATGTAAAGATTGTTATGTTGTCTATATCCCCTTTGGAAGATGGTTTGTCTTGGCCATTGGAGTTGGACTCCGTGAATAGAAACATTGGCGCGTTGTCATAGGTGACGATATGTTGGATCGGGACATAAAGTGAATTAATTTAGATTAATAATTATGTCTTGGCAAATTGATTCACTTTAGACAATCACTTGTATTGTATCTTAATCCTAAGATGAATAGTTGAACCGTTGTCTCGACTTGTGCCTTTTGATGTACCAATGGGTGACTTCCACATCTTTATAGTGGTATGCACGCTGGTACGTTGGAGGCATGACTCTTGATAGCGTAGACTTGTTATTCATAGATATGGAATCCATAGCTCCTCTTTAGGAGTAATGATATCCTCTTATATGCGTTGTCTTGTAATTGAAAAACTAGAGCGCTCAACCATTTGGATACATAGGTGTAACCGAATGGTATACTATCTTTGGATGGTAAGTTTTCTAATGGTGAGACAATGGAACGTAAGATAAAATAATCGGGAAGGTAAGACAGAACTTGTCCTTAAGCCGATTATGGATTATCATATGGGGATACGATATATTATGATATGTCATGGAGACTTAGCTATACGAGCTTCGTAATTCTATAAAGTTCGAGAGTGCAGCTCCAAGCTTTTATTGGAGTAGCGTTGGAGTTGATAATTGTGAAATGTATATCTGGGATATTGGGTTTCATAATTATCATGAGCTTGAACTTTATAGGTCCATTTTGGTCCCCTTTGCTAGCTCACAAAATCCTGTAACGACAAGGTGTGCTTTTCCAATAATTGGTGACTTATGTCGGAATTATCAGATTGGTTTAAAATTTGTAAGAATCAAATAATTCATGTCTGTTTATTGGTCGAATTAATTTTTGTAATAAAATTAATTTAAAATAAACTTGTTGAATTATTGGGATCGGATAATTCTTGTCTGTTTATCGGTTGATTTAATTTTGGATAAATTAGATCAAGATAAACTTGTAGAATTATTGTGAAATGATTTATTTTCTTAGAGATTATCTTGATAAAGTTTGTTTTTATAAGATATCTTCTCTATTGGGTTATTTGAATCAAAATTGAGACTTTATCCTTTAGAATCTCGGGTGGAAATACAAGATTCGCGGAGATTTTTTCTTGGGAGTTCGGCCTGCCGAATGACGAGTTCGGCCTATCGATGGAGCCTGTCCGGCTTACCGATCAACGAGAAATAGGATTACGCATTTCCACGCGGATCTTATCAGATATTGATCCAAACTTGATTCTGTTTTGAGTTTTTGAGACCTAATATGATAAGGACTAACCCTAGGACCAATGGCTATAAAAGGGGAGTGAGTCTTATGATTTACTCAGATCAATTGAGAGATTAAGAGTGATACTCTTCTAGTGAGCATCTAAAAAACTCCCTGAGAGCTTTAGTTCACAAATCACGAACACTAGCTTTGGGTTCTCTCTCTTGGTTGGAAGGAGAGCCACTGTTGGAACAGCTGTACGTGTGAGCCCACACTCACTCCGATTGTGGATAGAGAATAGCAAAGAAGACCAGTTGGTTGAGGCTCTTCTGGAACGTTACTTCTCTACACAGGTTGCGGAGGTTCTTCACACAAAGGTTAGTAAGATCTGTCTAATTTATACATATAGCGTGTCAAACTTGTGTTTTGAAAATTACTCTGATGGAAAATTTTTAAAATTCCGCTGCGCATCGTGTTTTCAACAATTGGTATCAAAGCCATGGTTTTTATATAAATTTACGAGTTTGTGATCATGTTATATTCATAAATTTTGTGATCTTTATCTCTCCTATGCTTGAATTGAATTTTATAGAGAGATGGCACTCTAGGTTTCTATATAATGTATATGTTGTCATAGATTATGTGGTGAATGTTTATTAATTAATTATGATTGATTAAATTGTTGTTTAACTATTTATTAATTAATTAATACCGGTTATGGTTCCTTAGAGGTTGGAATATGTATCTAGGTTTTTCATGTAATTAGATGGCGGACTATCATTTCCGTCTAGGAATTGTTATTTAATTTTAAATTTGTAAGAATTTTTGTAATTAAATAATTATTCAGAGAAGACGGATCTAGAAGACGGATCTAGAAGAATAATGATGGCGCCCCCAAGTATTTCCTGAGTCTCTAATTTTATGTTTTTGAATTGTTGAAAATAAAATTGATAAATTGCATTAAAGTTGTATTTTCTGGAATAAGTTTTTCTACTCGGTCGGCATGCCGGATGACACAGTTCGGCAGGCCGATGGTCATAGATCGACAGGCAGGACTTGTGGTCCGACAGGCCGACAGTGGGACAGAAATTTGGGAACTCTGCCGACAGACTGAATTTTCAGTTCGGCAGGCCGAACCTTCATGATCGGCAGGCCGATCACCCAGATCGGTCTACCGACCGAGAGCTACCAAATGTCTAGAAAAGGTGCAATTTTTTTGGTGCAGTTTTAATTTTATTTTTGAGACAATTCTGAGAAAAACATTGAATTTGGATATGACCAGAAATATGAAGTTTTGAAGACTTGAAGAAGGGTATTGCATGAAGAAGGATACAGCTTGAGGATTTAAGGATGAAGAATCGATAAATGTCTCGATTATTCTCTTGTAATCTTTGTTTTTTTTTCTATTCTCTAAGGTGGAACCATAATATTACGGTTATTATTATTTTGCTTATAGCTTTGCTTGATTGCTTTGCTTGTCTGCAATATAATATGATATGTCATATATATTGATAACATGTCATATAGGATGGGGAGTGCCACTCATATTAAAATTGTTCATGCATAATTTTAAAATAAAACCTTGACTTCAAAAGATTCAGTGGAAGAAGGTTTTCGAAGAGAGGACCTAAGGCCTCCATCGTTGGTCCATAGGAAGAACATGGTGGTCCCGACCCCTAGGAAGGGATTTCTATCATGTACCAGATTGGATCTCTGAAAGGATAAGGTATTTTAGTATGATTTATGGTTGCACACCCCTAGGTGGTGATTATAAATCATGGATAAAATATTGAAACGATGGTTATACATTCACGTTAATTTTATTATTAACCTCCCCTAGGAGCTCTGTTAATAAAATTAATGGCCAAAGAAACGATTATTAGTATATGCTGGATCATACGGGTCCTGGATGGCATATATTAATCAGGAGGGGATCCGTGTTCCTTATTGAATTTGGCATGACTCCCCTAGGAGCATGTTGAATTATGAGTTGGGAATTATCATTGTAAGGTTGTGATATTTTCAAGGTTTTGACACATAAACACATTTGTATGATTTTACATGATTGTGTTATCTTACTAAATTATTATATATGTTTGCTTATGTTTGGTATATGATTCTTTATTGTAGATTGAAAATGTCTAAAAACGCTTTATCATCGATACTTGACAAAAACCAATTAACCGGTGAGAATTATAACGATTGAAAATGGAACTTGGACATCGTCCTATCCTTTGAGAAACTGAAATATGTACTAACAACCCCTTGTCCTCCCAAGCCTACGGGAGACTCAAGTAATGAGCAATTCCAAGCGTACGATCACTGGAAAGATGCTAATGATCAAGCCTGCTGCTATGTTATGGCTAGCTTGAACAACGTGTTGTAGGCTCAACATCAGGATTATGAGACTGCGAAGCAGATCTTGGATAATCTTGAGGATATGTTTGGAGGCCAAGCCATAACAAAGAGGCAAGGGGCGCTTCAGAAACTCTTAAATTGTAGACAGAGACCGGGGACATCTGTAAAAGAGCACATGATGTTGGTCATGGGTTACCTCGCTGAGGCTCAAACCAATGGAGCCGACATCGATGCTGAAACTCAGATGACTATGGTCTTTGAGACTCTGTCTAAGGAATTTATTCTGTTTAGAGCTACTTTTAATTTAAGTAATAGACGGGATATGACCTTGACAGAACTGATGAAACAGTTACAGGAGTTTGAACTGCTGATCAGGGAGTCTCCTGCTGGTGGTGAGGCCAACATGGTGACTGCTTCTGGTTCCAATCCTAACTCAGGGAATGGAAAGAAGAAACGGGCCAAGAACGGGAAGTCTTATATTCCTGCTGCTACCAAGAGCAAGAAGAAGAAGAAGAAGAACCCAAAGAAGCTTAAGTGCTTCTTCTGTGGTAAGGTCGGGCATATAAAGAAGCATTGCAAGGACTCCCTGTCACGCCCCGGAGTACGGGAGGTGACGTGGCGGAATATTTAGATTAATTAAAAGAGAATTTAATTGAAATTAAGGGTTTAAAAATCCAATTAAGCAAGAAATAAAGAGATTCTCCACCACATTTTATAAAAGAATTTAAAATCATTAAACAAATAACAATAATTAAAGAAAAACCGCGAATATGGGTTCCACAACCCACAACTTGTGCACACACATGGTCCTGACAATATCATAAATACAATTACAGTCCAAGTACAAATAAAGTTAAGTCTTACATGCCTTGATTAATAAATACAGAATGTAAATAAATTCTCCTATTGCTCCTGAGTTCGGTCCGAAGAATCTTCTCCAAACCTAAATGGGAAACCACCTAGAAGGGGGGGGAATTTAAAAACAGATAAAACGTGAGCGAAAGGCTCAGTAGGACTAAGTTTTTATAAAATAATTTAATGCAAAGAAACATAACATTATCAGGAGTTATACAGAAAGGGAACTTGAATAAATAAATAAATAAATTGAGTAGAACCGTTCTGACACAGAACAGTTTACTCGTCAAATCAAAACACCAGTTTACTTTTACCTAGGCAAACCATGAAATCACCACCGTAGTGGCCCAGCTGGGTTTCGGGACCTGCCCCCAAGGTCGATCACGACCCGATCTCTGATATGGCATCATGCCCATGTGTTTATTATCATTATCATTCAAAACCCAATTACCGAGTGTTGTCAATTACATTCATTATGAAATTCATTTCATGTCACGGTATATAAAAATATAACCGATAAAACCATTTTCAAACAACCGTTGAAATCATTTTGATAGAAATCCTTTTCAAAGCCAAATCATTTCAAAACCAGACTACCAAAGAAATAGGATAGAAGTCCTACCTCACTACTCGTACTGGTACCCCACACCATAATCCCGATCCGCTATACGTTAGCTCCACGGAACCACGAACAATCCTAGATACAAACTAAGTCAATCAATATCTAGTTCGAGACATTCTATGATACTAAATCATTTCATGATGTCCTAGTGTGCCATTTGTATCATTAAAATCATCCTATAAGGTTGGGATTTAAATCAGGGTTCAAAACAGTGAAATCGGGTAAAAATCACAAAATTTTTCATGCCTCGGTTGGCCTGCCGGACGCCCTGCTTCGGCCTGCCGAACTGCACAGTTCGGCCTGCCGGAAACAAGGTTCGGCCTGTCGAACATTTCCCCAGATTCGGCCTGCCGGTCGGAAGAACACCGGCCTGCCGATCATCACTCCGGCCTGCCGAACATGAACTTTGGCCTGCCGAACTGGGAAGATCCAGAAATCCCAGCCACGGGTTTCTCGATCCCCAAAATCCAAATCTTGTTTCTAACCTGTTTTTCTCAAATCCCAGGCATGAAAAACAACTATAATTGATAGAAAAACATTCTAGAACATGTTTAGGATCATTTAAACAACATTTAAACTCGAAATCCTCAAAAATCCGAAAATGAGAAAAAGAGGAGAAAAATGAAAATCTTGAATCCAATCCGTTTTTCTTCAATCTAGGCTTAGATTCTAGTTGTTCTAAGTTCATTTAACACAAATCCATGGTTTTTTAAGCTAAAACAAACTTAGATTTCAAAAACACACAAAATCGAAAATTTTGCAAAAAGTTTAGAAATTTCGAATCTAACCTCGAATCGAAGCTTCAATCCGCGTTCTCGGTTGCCGAATCACGTCCCCGAGCTTCCTCCTTGCTGTTCCGAAGCTTGGATTCGAATGGAAATCAAAAATTTTGAAAGAGAGATTTTTGAGAGAGAGAGGGAGCTGCCGAGAGAGAGAGAAGAGAGAGAGAGTTGAAACGTGAGTGAGGAGAGAGAGAGAGAAAAGAGAAATAAATAGAGAAAATCGGTGGGCGGTTTTACTGTGCGAAAACCATGTGCCGCCCACGGTTTTGTAAAACAGAGTATTTTTAACATTTTACAAATTGTTGTGTTTTAAAACTCAAAACATCATTTTAAATCCATAAGAAGTCATTTAAATGTATCAATTTAACAAAACAACCAAAAACTAAAAATCCAACCAAATAATCTAATTAAAGTTAAAACTTTAATTATGGCACACTAATTCATCATTTACATTACATTAATGTTAAATAAATTTCGGGACGTTACACTCCCTTTCCAAGGGAGGTAAGTGTGATCTTCTATATTTAGAAACTTGTTTGGTTGAGGAATCCAGTGACATCTGGGTCATAGATTCCGTTGCAACTAACCATGTTTGTGTTTCTCTGCAGGGATTCAAAGAAACGAGAAGTCTACTACGTGAAGACTTAACGCTTCGAATGGGCGATGGATCCTTGGTCTCAGTGGAAGCAGTGGGAGATGTCCATTTTTAGTTTGATAATTATAGGAATTTAATTTTACATGATTGTTTTTATGTTCCTAAATTTAAAAGGAATTTAATTCCTGTATCTTCTTTATTTAAAGACTCCTAGTGGTATCTTTCAATGAAAAAGTGGTGATTCGTAAAAATAAATCTTTTATCTGTTCTAGATGGATGCAAAATAATCTATATTTTATCAAACCTAAGATGGACTTTTTGCTTAATGCTGAGATGAATGATAATGACTCAAAAAGACTTAAAACTTCTCACTCTAATAAGACTTATCTTTGGCATTTGCGCCTTGGCCATATTAACCTGAATAGGATTCAAAGGTTGGTAAGGGATGGACCTTTAAGTCACGTAAAGGTGGAGTCTATACCACAATGTGAATCTTGTTTGGAGGGTAAAATGACCAAAGACCATATGGGTCTAAGGGCAGTAGGGCCGAAGGGGTTCTAGAACTTGTGCATAGTGATGTTTGCGGACTGATGAACATCCGGGCGCGAGGAGGATATGAGTACTTCGTCACTTTTATTGACGATTACTCAAGATATGGGTATGTGTACCTGATGCACCACAAAAGCGAAACTTATGATAAGTTCAGGGAGTTTCGGGCTGAAGTGAAAAAGCAATTGGGTAGACCCATCTGGCATTCTGTTGCTAGTTCAAAGACTTCGAAGACTCATGGACATTCCAATTTATCACATTAGTTAGTCCTTCCGCTATCTCAAATTTTCCTTCAAGTTTTTTTTTTTTTGAACTTTGGTTCACGCATTCATCTTGTGTTTTTCGATTGATGTTTAAATCTACCATGCTGTGACTGAATTTCTTGTTTTCCAACTTTATGGGCCTTGGTTCTGCAAATTATAGGTTAGTTTTAAGGCAAGATTTAGGAAAATAAACATACATTTGCTTATTTTTGAAATTTGGGCTTCTTGTTGTTTTTAGGATTCTTGGATGATTTTGGGTTTTCTAGAGACGAGTCAACTATTAGATTCATGATAGGCATAGATCAATTGCTAGATTTATAAGAACTTAGGTCGACAGCTGAATTCATAGCTTGCTCAAATTGCTCACAATATGTTGACTACTTGGTCTATGATGGTAGAGCAAGCAGGATTCTTTAGGAGTTACGTCAACCTCTGGATATAGGATGCCTGTTTAATATTTCTCTTTGTTCTTTGCTAGATAATGTCACCTAGTCGTTGAGAGGTTGGACCTTCTTTGCAAGGGTACCCTAATCCCATCAAGATCGCCGAGACATCACGGCCCCATGATGACCTTATTCTTGAGGACGACCCCATCTTCGGGGAAATCATGAGGTCTGCACTATCCCCTCGATGGATAGTGTAGACGAGATGGTCAATAATGTCCCTATTTCTAAATGTGTACAGCTCCAAACCCCAAATATCCTCGCCCTATGCTGACAAGAATGATGGCATGAGCTCGGCTTCTTACGGTTCTGCCGCAGCATGCAACGGGCCTTTAGCTGCATATATAGGCGAGGTTATCTCCCCAAAGGTGAGGGAGACAAAGTCACAATGTCAAAATTTTGACATGCATAAGTCCTTTGCGGAGGTAAAATTGATGGTCAGTACTATGAGTTCGTAATACCCAACGAGTTCCAATGCACCGATGTTGTGCCACCAAGACAGCTCGCTGTCTACACAAGGTGCATCATGGTAGGTCAAACCTTTCCTCTACACCTGTTTGTGAAGTGGTTATGTTGTGAGTTTGGAATCTCGACATCACAGCTCTCCCCTGATTTCTGGTATATCTTCTCGAAGATGTGGATATTATGGTATCTTCATCATATCTCTCCCTTATGGCTGGATGAGTTTTTGTACTACTATAGCATCAGCTAGTCGTCAACCAAGGGGTACTGCTATGCCGAGGCATATAGTAAGGCAAAGGACAAAATCCCTCCCATCATCCTGAACTTCCTCACTTCCTGCCATGATTGGAAGAAAATGTTTTTCATGTTGAATGGGGATTTTAACATGCACCCCCTCGACGGGCAGCCAAGATATGGGTCAACGAGATATTAGGTCGACTCTACGTGGAGGATAGCAAGTAAGTGTAGGGGTTGCCTTTGACGTCGAGGTTAAACCTTTCCTTCTTGTTTTCCTCATCTTTAATTTCCTCACCTTTCACGTAGAGTCCATCGATCGTCTCGTCCTTAGGCAATAGAGGTCGGATAAGATAATGCAAATTTGGGCTCTCCCAAAAGCAGAGAGACAAATAATAAACCTCTTTAGGAAGGATAAGAAATAGAGGTCAGGTCTAATATTATCTTTCCTCGACCCTCCTACCAACATTCCAACCCCACCCAAGGGTAAGTTTCATATTTGCTGTTTATATTCTTTACATAGCTTTGCATTTTGACCTATCTTCCTTTTTTTATTGCAGACATGTTTCTAAACATCACACCTCCTACGGAGGCTCCCTAACCCCAAAAAGGGGTCCCTCGGGCAGTGTCCCTCTAACTTAAGTGGGCAGCTCCCATGACAAGAGTCGTCGCCCTGATGCCTGCCAATCCAAAAGGCAATGGGTTGACAATAATACTTCATCACCCTCTTGCCGAAGGGAGAGGGTCCTGGTCGATGTATCAGAACTTCCCTCTGTCTCCCAAAAAAGAAGTCCTGCTCCTCCCTGGCAGTCACATTAGGGACAAGAACTTCATTGTGGGCGACCTCTCAAATACTCAAGTGGGGAGTATGCTCGACCTACCACCCCGATTCAGCCTGGCATTCCAGGCAATTTATGAATTCTTTTTTGACAAAGACTAGGCGGTAGCGGAGAAGTCTCCCTCCTTGGAGCGGCAAAGGGATCATACTCGTAGCTTGGTGCAAGTAAGTGTTCTTCCCCTTGATGTTGTTTGCTAGCCTTTATCAATTCTCTTTTAACCTTGAAGCTTTTTTGCAGGCATTGATGATGTCCTTGATTTCCTATGGGGGATTAAGAAACCCACCAACGAGGTGGCTGCCCCTCAGAAGGAGATAGCGCTATTGAAGGGTTAGCTTGTAGAGAAAAAGTAGGCAGCGAAGACAACCAAGGATAAGGAGGTCAAGGCCCAAAATCTCCTTAAAAAGGAATAAGAGCAGGCAACCCAACTCGGCGTGACAATCATAGAGCTCTGCGCCCATATTAAAAGTCTGACAAAGGAGAATACCAAGGCAAAGGAAAGAGTCAAGGTGCTTGAGAAGTTGCTACCGGACGAGAAGAAGAAGGTAGTTGAGGAATTTAGGGCATCAGAGGAATACCAGAGGCTTAGGAATGAAAATTGCCAATCGGCGGGCATGTAGGTCATCTGACATGATTCACGCAGCCCAACGTTATTAGGATTTGTTGTTCCTACTTGTTCCTGAGGCGTCGCCCTTTGAAAGCATCTCAATTACCACTAAGGGAGCCCAAGCTACAGATGAAGAAGCCCCACCCATGGGGGGAGTCTAGGGAATAAATTGGATTCTTTTCTTTTTTTAATCCATTGTACTGGACATTTCAACTTTATGAAATACAATATGCATTTGATCTATTTGTCGGTCTTTTTATATTTTGATCATGCTGATTTAGGAAGCTGACCTTTGCTGTGAGAAAAATGCAAAAAAATTTTCAAGTATTTGCTTTGGAGGGATTTTCCATGTAAATAAGTCTTCGTAGAGAGTAAGCTTATCGACTTGTTCATGGAAGACCTTCACCTCAAACGGGGGCTTTCATATACACTTGAATTAATCTTGCGGATGTAGAGATAATCCAACTTGCAAATAAAAATTTAAACAGGAATGCTCAATGGTTCCACCTGGGGCCCGACCTTTAAGGCTTTGCCTCTTTTACCTTTTAGGCTTACTCAGCGGATCAAACGTAGAGCTTTTGTCTCATTTGATTCTTGACCCTTTTCCAATAGAGCTTAATTTAGGCCCCTTTTCCCCCGTTCATCCTTTTGGATGCAGAGATAAGGCCTTGCCTTTTACGTCATTTTGCAAGCCATTTTTAAGTAGATGAAAATTTGGGAGTAGAGCTTTTATGGGCCATCCTCATTTTTACCCGTGTAGAGCTTAAGGCTTTGACTTGTGAAACTCTAGGGCTTAAGGCTTTACCTTGTGATTCTCTTGGAATTGTCTTGGGGGTATGAGGATTTCTGGCCTTTCCTTTTCTATGAGATCCTAGGGGCGAGCTTTTTGGACTTTTATTTTTCATCAACCCTTTTGGGCGTAGAGTTTAAGGCTTTGCCTTGTGAAACCCTTCTAGATGCCATCTTGGGTGAGGATTTGACAATTTGAAGTCTTTTTGGCTCCCCTATCCCCCATGTCAAATATAGTGCAGCTATTGTTTGACATTTGAATGTAGAAGTATTTCATAAATGAGCTCCTGTGGAGTCCTATTTTATTAATAAAAAATTACATTACTGATAGTAGGGCCGCAAATGCTTGGCGTTCTAGGGATGCGAGACCTTTCAGTCTTTCATCGATTCCAAGATGTAGATACCTAGTCTTATATCGTCTCGAACCATGTAAGGGCCTTCCCAATTTGGACCTAAGGTTCCCATGTTTCTTAGCTTTATGCTAGAGGTTACCCTTCTCAGCACTAGGTCTCCAATGGACTAGTGCCTTTCTTTGACCTTTCTATTGTAATATCTCACTGTCCTTTGCTGATACACAACGAGATGCATTTGGGAGTTGATTCTTCGCTCCTCTGACAAGTCAAGCTTGGATTCCATGAGCTAAAGGTTGTCTACTTCATTGTACTCGACTACTCGATTGGTTGGGGCCATTAGCTCTATAGGTAGGATTGCCTTGACACCATAGGTAAAGGAAAAAAAGGGTTTCCTTTGTAGTCATTCTGCTCATGGTCCTATAAGCTCATAATACTTTCGGTAGTTCTTCAGCCCATTGCCCCTTAAGGTCATCTAGGTGATTTTTTTGTGTGTGTTGACAATCTTATTAATAGCCACAAATTGACCATTTGCCTAAGGGTAAATGACTGTTGAGAAATTCTTATGGATGCCGAGGTCTTCATAGAATTTTCTATCATGGCATTATCAAATTGCCAGCCATGATCGTAGACGATTGAATAGGGTATACCAAAGCGACAAACAATGTGAGACCATATGAAGCTTGTGTAGATAGTCTCCATAATAATGGCAAATGCCTTGGATTCAGCCGACTTTGTATAATAATCGAATATGACTATAGCAAACTTAAAGCTTCCTAGTGCCATGACAAAGGGACCGATTATGTCTATCCCCCATTTTGCGAATGGTCAAGGGCTAAGGATCAACATTAGGTTTTTTGGATGAGACCTCGGCACATGAGCATAACGCTAGCATTCATCACACTTGCGGGCGTAGTTGTGGGCATCCCTCTTCAAGGTGGGCCGGTAGTATCCTTACCTTAGCATTTTGTGAGCCAATGATTACCCCCTAGGCCTTCGTGTATTTCTACTAGCACTTGCACTCCCTCATCCTTGGTGCGGCATTGAAGGACAAGAGTGGAGTTACCTCGGTGGTAGAGAATATTGTCATGAAACAAATAGTGTACCAACCTGTAACGAGTCCTCTTAGCCTCTAACGGAACAGTTGGCAACTCTCCGCTTGAGAGATAAGTAGCTATAAAAGTCATCCAATTTTCTCTTAAATCCACTATCCATGCAAAAGCCTCCACGGCCACCCCTAGTTTTTTCGGTTCCTGTGGCGTTACCTAGTCGGCTGCCATCTCGGCTACCGATTGGCCACCTCTAGTCTTTTGGGTCACCTCCTAAGGGATTACCAGTGTCTCCTGCTGGATCGTAGAGACTTTTATAATTTCAATAGGATTGACCTTTAGCAACTCGAAGTCCTTTGACATAGCCAGGAAAGCCATTGCATCTGTGTTGCTATTTTTAGTGCACAGTATTTGCCTGATTTCCCAAGACTTGAACTTGGATAGCTCATCCCTAACCATCTACAAGTACTTGAGCATCATTTAATCTTTCTCCTTATACTCGATTTTGATTTGATTCACGACAAGCTACAAGTCACCATATATCTTCAACAGGTCTACCCCTAAATGGTGGGCGAGCCTTAGCCCTACAAGCAAAGCCTCATACTCAGCTTCGTTGTTAGAGGCTTTAAACTTGAACCTTATTGCTGCAGTGATTTTGTGATTTTTGGGGCTTACAAGCATTATCCCTTACCTGCCCTATGCTCATCTGAGGAGCTATGGACATAGAACTCCCACATCTTCTAGGTTGTTTCTTGCTCAGGTTTACTTAGTCATGAAGTTAGCTAGGGCTTACCCTTTGATCGTTATCCTTGGCTTGTATTCAACGTCATACTGGCTTAACTCGACCGACCATTTTAGAAGTCTTCTAGAAGTTTTTGGCTTTTGCAAGGCTTGCCTCAAGTGGTGGCTTGTCAACACCATAACCTTATGCTCCAAGAAACACCTGTTTAATTTCCTTGTCAACATGATTAGAGCTAGGGCGAGCTTCTCCATTTCTAAGTGCCTTGTCTTCGCATGAAGCAATCATTTGCTAGCATAATAGACTAGTAATTGGGTTTTAGCTTTTTGCTTGATCAGCATGAAGCTTATGGCATGAGGCGATATGGCCAAATAAATTTGTAAGGTCTCCCCAAGTAGAGGTTTAGATAGCAGTGGTTGTTTCCTAAGATAACTCTTCATGCTTTTAAAGGCATCATCACATTCTAGCGTTCATTCGATCGCTTTTAAGACAGTAGAGAATGGAACGCACTCATCCATTGTCCTAAATACAAAATGGCTCTGTGCTGCCAGGCATTTCATAAGCTTTTGTATTTCTTTAGACTTTCAAAGAGCTTCCATATCTTGCAAGGCCTAGATTTTTTCAAGGATGGCCTCTATCCCTCGCCTACTTACCATAAATCCTAGAAATTTCCCTGACGTGACACCAAAGGCATATTCCAAGTGGCTAAGCTTCATCTTATACTTCCATAGAATATTTAGTATCTTATCTAGATGAGTAATATGATAGCTCATCCTTACTAATTTGACCGACATATCATCCACATATACCTCTATTGTTTTCCCAATTTGCTTGGCAAGCATTTTATTCTCCAAGCGCTGATATGTCATCCCTGAAATCTTTAGTCTGAATTATATGACAACATAACAATATAACCCTCTAACAGTAATGAAAGAGGCGTGCTCCTGATCTCGTGGATGCATAGGAATTTGGTTATAGCCTAAATAGTTATCCATGAAGCTTTGCAACTCATGGTCCATGGTAGTGTTAACTAACTAGTCTATTTGGAGCAGAGGAAAACTATCTTTTTGGGCATGCCTTGTTTAGGCCATTGAAGTCGATGCATGTCCTCCACTTTCCATTAGTTTTCTTGATGAGGACAGGATTCGAGATCCAATCTGGGTTCCTCAATTCTCTAATGAACCTATTCTTTTCTAGCTTATGCACCTCTTTCTTGAAGGCCTCACACCTTTCCTTATTCAGGGGCCACCTCTTCTGCCTCTTCAGGGGATAGCTAAGGTCAATGTTAAGGCAGTGATAGGCAACTTCTGGGTTGATTCCTTCCACATCCTCGTGCATCCATGTAAACACGTCGAGGTTCAATTCAAGGAACTTTTTATGTTCTTCTGCTTCCCTATCCTTTAGTTGTAACCTAATTTTAAGGACTTTTATAGGGCCATCCTTGTCTATGGTTACTTCCACAAGATCCTAAGCAGGTCTATACTAGTTACCTCTTCCCCTAGCCTGAGGTCCAAGTCTTCTACCATGCTTCTCACCATCCTCATCTCCATTGTCCTTGGATTGGCATAGGCATGGATGGTGTCTGAATAAGTTTGTCTGGATTCATTTTGATTCCCTTTCATCTCACCCGCCCCTTAGCCAGTAGGGAAATTAACTTTCTACTGATAAATGGAAGTCACATCCTTCAAGGCTCTTAGTGTGGGCCTTCTTATTACTGCATTGTACTGGTCCCTGCCTTTTATGACGAGGAAGTTAGACATGATCGTTGTTGCCTTTGGCTTCTATCCCACCGTGATGGGGAGTGTGATTGTTCCTTTGGGTATTATGCTATCTTTGGTGAACCCATACAGTGGATGAATGTTCAGCGTCTTTTGGTCTAGTGAGATTCCTATCTTGCTCAAGCAATCTAAGTAGGTGATGTCCACTGAGCTACCATTGTCCACTAGAATTTGATAAATAGTGTAATTACCAATCATCGTCTCGACCACCAAGGCATCATTATGTGGAAAATATACCCTGTGGGCATCTGCCTCTAAAAAGGTGATTTTTGCCCCCTCATATTTGGGCATTTTGGTAGGCTTGCTTGTGGAGACATTCCAAAATCTATCCTTAGAGCTCTTTCTTGCCTCTTAGATGTAGTTCTTTTGGGACCTTCATGAGTCACCACCAGGGTATGGTCTCCTATAGATTATGTGAATCAAGCCTGTAGGAGCGTTATCGTCATTAGGTCGAAGGTCTCCTTCGCGTCACAGTGCCTCATTCCTCCTATTACTAGGTCGACTGTTCCCCCTCTCGTGTCTTTTGTTCTTGTCCACTTTCTATTTCTATAGATGACCTTCCCTTATCAGCTTTTCTATTTCATCTTTTAGGCTCACATACTCACTAGTATAGTGTCCCATATCACCACAAAACCTATAATGCTTTCATTGGTTTCGCTTATTTGGGTTTGATCTTATCAATGGGGGACGTGGAAGCAGGATTGATTGCTAATTTGACGGTAGATGTCATCAATGGGCATGGTAGGAATGTGGTAAGTGTCATATTTTTATTAGGGTCGACCCTTTCCCCCTTCGTGTCTCTGTCGTTTACCATTATCCACGATGACCACTTGTCCTGCATGACTCTTCGCGGCATAAATGGGCAGCCTTGGTGTTTCTTGCCCTTGAAGATTTGTTTTCCTTTTACTTGCATCCTTGGGCTGTGTACCACTACCATCGCTCCACATGGATTTTCTAAAGGCCAAACCCTTGACCTCTTCTTAGTTAATGTAGCCCCTAGCCTTCTCCATGAGCTACCAATACATCTTGGGACCCTTGCAGTCGAGATTGTCCCTGAAAGGAATGTCCGTCCACATACTGCTCAGCGTACCCATAAGGGCAACATCTTCCAATACTCGTCCCATGGTGGCTGCTTCTCTAGTAAACCTCATAATCTAATCTTTGAGGGATTCATTTACCCCCTGAGTAAGGAAACTCAATGCCTCCTTTGCGGGTGGCAGAGATTTCACTCCTATGAATTGGTTGAGGAATGCCACCTTCAAATCCTGAAAACAGGTTATGCTTCCTACCTTGAGTGCTTTGAACCATCTCCTTGTTGATCCTGAGAGGGTTTGGCTAAAAGCACTGCACATAATTTCCTATGGGATCCCATAGAGTTCCATATTTGACTCATAAATCTAGATATGATCATCTAGATCTATGAGTCTTTCATATGGCACCATTTGCAGGGGCTTGAACCTCTCTTGAAGAGGTAATCCCATGAGGGAAGGCGTAAATAGGGTCGTATAGGTTATCTTTTCACCATGTTGTATATTGATCTTTTCTTCTAGGTTCCCAATACGGTTGGCTAATATTTTAACCTCATCCGCAAGGATGCCCAATATGGTCTGGACTTGCTAGTTCTCCTACTAAGCTATAACGTTGGGATCAACTAGTTGACTGTTTGTTGGTGGTCTCGAGCTGGTTGGTCAACTACGTTGGAATTTTTGGCCATGGATGCCACACTTTTTTCTTGCAAGTGGTCCCTTAGATCCTTCTTCTTAAGTTGATCCTTTAAGTCTCCTATGATGTTAGCTGTGGATATTTTTGGTTTGACATCACGTCTAGAAGGTAGAGGAGGTAGACTTATTTCTCGCCTTAGTGCTTTAGAAGGAATGGCTTTTTAATGCTGAGTCTACTTAACCTTTCTTCTTCATTCCCAGCTACCCCTTGAATTAGCTTTCCTTTGTCAGCCACCCTAAGTCTCTTTGGTTCCCTCAAGGTTATTCTAGCTACCTCCCCAACTACAAATGGGTCCTTTAGGCCCTCCAAGTCTTCACTAGAAGGTTATCGTCTTGAAGGCCAATCAAGGCTGCCAAGATTTGCTCAAGCACTCTGATCATCGTGTCTACCTTTTGCTCCAGCAAGGTAATGTTTGAAGGCTGCCTCCCCTTCTTTGTTCCTCAACTGCCTTCAACTAATCTAGCAGCCCCTATGTGATGGAGTTAGTGTTGGCTCTAGTGCAATTAGTGTGAGTTGTCATCATGATGACTACTTGATAATCTGGTGATGCTGGGGGTCCATTCTTTAGAAATGAAGGCCCTCCTTTTAGTGCCGATTGTTGATGCTGGAAATTAATCAGCAATAAATCTAATGATAATTCTCACCATCACTTATAGTAAATGTAGTAAAATTTGACAAGTAATGAAAATTTGACACACGGGAATTATAGTGGCTCACTGAAATTGAGCTACATCCACTGTGGTGTCTCTTTTTTTTCTAATATTTGAATATTACGTACAAAATCCCCAAAAAGGAAAAAAAAGATTGAAAGGAAAATACACTCTAAAGAATGCTAAGATTCAAGACCCCCTCCTCTATCATGTCTTCCCTTCTTCCTTATATAGCTCATAGGCATTATGGAGGGGTGACCAAAATAAGGATAATAGAGACAGGAGTCCTCGTGTATTGTGCCAACCCATAATATACGGCATATGGTGTCCCTACATGCCCAAAAGTGTCTCAAAACTTATGAAGTGGCCTCGTTTATAGGCGCACTGTCTCCACTATCGACCTTGCCCATATTATTTTGTCAGTCTCAAAGTGAGCACGTACTAAAGGTCGATAACCATAAGGCCTCTTTAATCTCGACCTCTGTGTATGGATGAGCTCTGAAGGTTATCTCGACTTCAATCCCATTTGGCCGTATTGGGCCTTTTCTTTGCCACGTGGGCTTGGGCCATCGAGATATCCTACAACAGTAGTCAACTGGGATTTCACTATCTCTGCCATATTTAAATTCATTCTCAATAAATTGCTAAAAGTAGAATTTCTAACAACTCGTGGTTACTCTATATAGGTAATATTTCCTAACTTAATATATGATTAAGTTCGACGTGTGACCTAAAGCACTTGTAATCCAAATTCTAGAAGTACTTTAAACTTGGCACAACCATTTGATAGCTGTGACGCTACCCAAGTCGAACATAATTTTTTTTTTTGTGCTTGTGTGTGTGTGTCTTCTTGCTTGTATAGAGCTTGATGGATAGGCAAGTTCTACACGTCAAATTGGCAGTTGAGCTAGACATCAAAAAAGTAAAAAATAAGGATTGTATTGTTAGAATAGAAGTCAAAAAAGCATATGATGTCTTCTCTTGTACATTATTTTTAAAAAATAAATAAATTGATTTTTTTATTATATTTGTATGTGTTATTTTGTATACATTAAAAATATCATTGTGTTATATACATAAGGATAATATTTAAGGATGATAATTAAAATAATTAGCAATATATAATTAACTATTCAATTAAAAGATAGAATTTTTAATTGAACTAATTGGTGTAGGTCATTTCTATTGAGAATGGATCGGTCTTATCAAAACTGTTAATATAACAACTCATTAAATGAGTGCATTGTACATAATATGATTATGTAGAAGTAGGACAAGATGTGATATGAACAACTAAATAATTTCCGTTGAAATATATCAATTTCTAATCATATCGACCGATGGTCATATATAGAATGATCTTAATTCTAAGTTATTGTAGACTCTTATTTATGGAATTATGTCTTTTGATTTACTCAGTATGGATTTAAGATTGCTAATCCTATCCTTTGTATTTTTGAGGCATAATAAGTAATTAGCTGGGAATGTTAATATAACGTGATAGAATCCATTCCTTCTTTATTAAGAAGAAAATAAAGAATTCACTTGAGCATTGATTTGTGGCTTCAATAATATTAAGAAGAAATATGAGCATTGATTTGTGGCTCCAATCCTTTTGTATTGGCTCTCTCAATGTTCTCTCACTGGCCGAACTCTCTCTCTGCACTCCAACACTCATTTTTTTCACTTCCTTTCTCTCTCTTTTTCTCATTCTCTCCTTTTTGTTCACTCTCCTTTTGTAACCAAACTTGATCTTCATGAACCTGTTTAGGTGTCATTGGTACAAGAGTGAATGGTATCTGGTTGTGCACAAGAGAATATTTATTGGTGTAGTGATGGAGACTTAGGGAGCTCAAATGCATGGAAGGTGGTTGACCCAATACAAATTCCTATTGGACCAGTCACAAGAGCCCGAGCTAAGAAATTCAAGGAAGCACTAAATGGGCTGATTCATGAAATCTGGAATCAAGAAAATTTGTGCAAACCCATTGGCCCAGGCCCACGCCAACCACAACGGTGCGTCAATTTGATCCAAGTTCTAGAAGAATCCGGATGAGTCAAGCCTGATTGAAATCAGCTCAAATTTTGCAAGATCAAGTCAATGGAAGACTTTCGGAAACCTTCTCATTTTGGCACACGCGGCTAATCATTTATGCAAATTGTTGACGAGGATTAATTGCACTTTCCGTTTATTGTTGGGCGTGTAAATGGCTGAAAATCAGCCATTAAAGACTTTCCTTTCTTCTGGTTTTTATTTTAGGCTTAGTAATTATGTTTGAATTTGTCAACTTTTCTTTTTTTCGGGCAACACTTTGTAATTTTGGCCTATAAATAGGCGTTCCCAAGGTTAATGGATCAATGAATGTTTATTTTTCTGAGAGAGAAAATTCTTTCTTTGGTTCTTTGACGAACTACACGAACTCATCGGATCAATCCGAGCGTTCAAACCTGACTTATCAATCAAGCTTCCATCCTTGATTGTGGCGTCTTCGATATACCAAGGTTCTTGCTTCGATATAAGCAACGGGTCGCGGTGACTTCTATCCAAATCTGAGTAGAAACGGTCTTGGTTCCTTCTTATTGATAACGGGTTTCGTCAGTATATTGGCGAGGTTCTTATCATTTGGTATCAGTAGCCTCGGTTCTAGCCTCAGGTTTGTCTATCCTTATTTGTTTTTGAAATTCTAATTTATTACTTAGGTTCTATTCCGTTCAAAAAAAAAAAAAAGTTGGTTAGTTTGGTTTTGGTTAACTAGTATCTTGGGTTTTAAGTTTAGGTGGTAGTTTCCTATTTTGTGTTTTTTGGTTTATTATCCTTGTTCTCACCGAATTTCACAAGAAGAAAAGAAAAGAAAAGAAAAGAAAAACGAGAAGAAAGAAAAAGAAAAGAAAAATCAAGAGGATCCAAAAAAAAAAAAAAAATATATTTGATTGTGGCGTCCTCACATACCAAGGTTCGTGCTTCTTGTTAGGCATCGGGTCGCGGTTCCATCCAAAACCGATTAGGAATTTGATCTTGGAAACCAATTTTGGTTAGGGTCGCGTTAGTTCTTGGCGGGGTTCGTATCAGCTCACCTCTTGGAGTGTTCATGTCAATCATTCATATACATATAGAACTAATATTCATCATCATAATAGCATTCAATACCATTTTCCATCACATACTTATTAACATAAAATCTGCCCATAGTAAAATATTTGCCTGACCTTTAAACATTCAAATCTTTATATCTTACAATACACATACTATTAAAACATGAAACTCTACATGGATAAAGTTAACATATATACATAATACTTTGATTTTTTGTTGGTCATAAAAATTTCATTTGGTACTTAAAACAAATCACATATTCAATATCATCAAATCCACCAGTAATAGCTGGATAGAGAGCAACCCTAACTAAAATCTATATATTAAATTATTTAAGCCATAAAATAATTTATAAAAATTACTACGTATATTAGACTCATAAAACCATAACATAGTCAAAACATATTGAGGGTACCTCGGGTGCAGCAGACCCAAAACTTCTTATGGAAGCGATGATGGGGGAGATGAGGCGATTGTTGAGGGGAGAGTTAGGACAGCTTCATGAGTGGATAGACCGGATAGAAAACGCACGTGTGGAACAGCCACAACATATTCCTTATGCGCATAGGAGACGAAATTTCTGATTATGCTATTACTTGGTGGGATCAGCTTGTTATAAACAGGAGACGAAATAGAGAGCGACCTATTGAGTCATGGGAAGAGATGAAGACCGTGATGAGGAAGCGATTTGTACCAACTTTGATGAGGACATCGTTAGCACAAGCAAGAGCACGTGGGAGGCATATTTAGATCCAATTCAAGTTCCCATTGGTCCGGTTACGAGAGCTCGTGCGAAGAAGTTTAAAGAAACGCTTATTGGGCTTATTCAAGCAACTTGGGCTCAAGCCATTGCCGGAGGCCCATTGAGGGAATTGCAAGCGAAAATCAAACCAACAAATGCGTGATTCAAGCTCTAGAAGGGATTGAGTAATTTCCATTTCAGTTACTTTCCCGTTTTGAGGCGACACATGGCGAGAAGAATCAGCTTATGACCTTTTTTTGTCTAGTTTCCTTTATTTTCGTTTGTTTATTTCTATTATTGTAAAGTTTAAGCCATTAAGGACACTTACCTTATTTGCTTTAGATTAGGTGATTTGGTAATTGATTTGCCTGAAATTCCATGGGGAATTAGGAGCTGAAAATTCGCATAGGAGCCCCTATATATTGTAACGAATTTCATTCAATGGATACAAGTAATAACACATAATTTTGAGGTTTTATTCTCTTTGGTTCCTAAACGAACTATTCGAACTTATCGGAAAATTCCGTGGCGTTCATAGACTTATCAATCAGTCCATCCATAGCTGATTGCGGCGTCCTCACATACCAAGACTTATCAGTCAGTCCATCCATAGCTGATTGTGGCGTCCTCACATACCAAGGTTCGTGCTTCTTGTTGGGCATCGGGTCACGGTTCCATCCAAAACCGGTTAGAAATTTTGATCTTGGAAACCAATCTTGGTTAGGGTCGCGTCAGCTCTTGGCGTGGTTCGTATCATTTGGTAATCAGAGCGAGGTTCTAATCAGGTTTTGCTTATCCGTTCTCTTAGTTTATGTTTGTTTCAGTTGTTCGTGAGTTTTGACTTCCATTATCAAAGTCAGTTAAAAAAAAAAAAAAAGATCCGAAAAGAAAAGAAAGAAAGAAAAGAAACGAAAAGAAAAGAAAAAAAAAAGGAAAAGAAGAAAAACAAGAGTATCCAAAAAAAAAAAAAAGCCGAAATTGAATTCCTTGCATAGACCAAAAAATTTTGTTCAAATTTTGTTCCTTTTGGGTGTGATTCTGAAAGCCTAAACCTTTTGTTCCTGTTATAGTCTTGTCTCTTTGGTAATCTATTTGTGAATTGTCAAGGAAAATTTTTGATATTGATTTGACTAGTTTTATAGGAACTGAGTGAGAATTAACGAGTGGAAAAAGGCATAGAGGCGAGAGCATTTGAGTGGACAAAAGCCGAAAGAATTGAGTGTAAACACGAGTGAAATTGAGTGAACCATTTCACGAGTGAAACACGTAAGGGAGTGTGGTGTAGGTCCTTGGAAAATGTCAAACAACAGCAAGAACACTATTGAGGGTACCTCGGGTGCAGCAGACCCAAAACTTCTTATGGAAGCGATGATGGGGGAGATGAGGCGATTGTTGAGGGGAGAGTTAGGACAGCTTCATGAGTGGATAGACCGGATAGAAAACGCACGTGTGGAACAGCCACAACATATTCCTTATGCGCATAGGAGACGAAATTTCTGATTATGCTATTACTTGGTGGGATCAGCTTGTTATAAACAGGAGACAAAATAGAGAGCGACCTATTGAGTCATGGGAAGAGATGAAGACCGTGATGAGGAAGCGATTTGTACAACAAACTACAAAACCTTAAGCAGGGCAACCGGAGTGTAGAGGAGTACTATAAGGAGATGGAGGTTATGATGATTCGGGCTAATATAGAGGAGGATCGGGAGGCTACATTGGCAAGGTTTTTGGCGGGTTTGAACCGAGAAATTCACAATGCCGTTGAATTACAACATTATGTGGAGTTGGAGGACATGGTGCATATGGCTATTAAAATTGAGAATCAACTTATGAGGAGGGGCAGTAGCACACGTCCTAGCCAAAACCCGAGTACGTCGGCTTGGAAAATCAACCAATGGAAGAAGGATGAGAAGCAATCCAACCCCAAGCCAAAGATCGAGCAAAAACAAGAGGTGGCCAGCCATGGGAATCAAGGTAAATCTGATTCTTCCACTACTCGGACTCGTGATATTAAATGTTTTAAATGTCAAGGCAGGGGTCATATAGCAAGCCAATGTCCGAACAAACGAGTTATGGTGATGCGGGACAATGGAGACATTGAAACCGAGGAGGATTCGGACAATGATTCTATGCCTTCATTAGAGGATGCCGACGATGAGGTGTGCGCTGTCCAAGGAGAATTGTTGGTCACAAGGAGAGCTTTAAGTGTGCAAGCCAAAGAAGAAGATGAAGAGGTGCAACGGGAAAACATCTTCCACACTAGGTGCCACGTTCAAAACAAGGTATGTAGTGTGATTATTGATGGTGGGAGTTGTACAAATGTTGCTAGCACAACCATGGTAGAGAAGTTAGGGCTGCCAACAATTAAGCATCCTCGACCATATAAATTGCAATGGTTAAATGATACTGGGGAGGTAAAGGTGCATAAACAGGTGTTAGTTCCTTTTCGCATTGGAAGATATGAAGATGAAGTTTTGTGCGATGTGGTTCCAATGCAAGCTGGGCACTTGTTATTAGGCAGACCATGGCAATTTGATCGGCGAGTTAAGCATGATGGTTTCACCAACAAGTACTCATTTGTTCACAATCAAAAGACGATCACTCTTGTTCCTTTAACACCAAAACAGGTCTATGAAGACCAAGTGAGCTTACAGAGAGAAAGTGATAAAAAAATGAAGAGCGAAGAAAAATCAAGAGTGGGAGTGCAGAGAGAGAGTTCGGCCAGTGAGAGAAAAAAAGAAGAGATGGCAGAGAAAAAGGAGAGTAAAGAGAGCAAGGGAGAGAAAATTGAGAGGGCTGAAAAGAATTCACAATCAGCCAATGAGAGAAAAGTAGAGAGAAAAACAAACTTTTATGCAAGAAAGAGTGATGTGAGAAGAGCTTTGTTTTCTAATCAGCCGATGATTTTACTCATGTACAAGGAGGCGTTATTAAACACTAACGATCTTGATTCCAGCTTGCATAGTTCTGTTGTTTCTCTTTTGCAGGATTATGAGGATATCTTTCCCGAGGAAACACCGCAAGGTTTACCTCCAATCCGCGGGATTGAACATCAAATTGACTTCATACCCGGAGCTACAATCCCAAACCGACCAGCCTATAGGAGTAATCCCGAGGAGACAAGGGAACTCCAACGGCAGGTAAATGAGTTGATGGAGAAGGGACACGTGAGAGAAATCATGAGCCCGTGCGCCGTACCAGTTTTACTTGTGCCTAAGAAAGATGGGACTTGGAGGATATGCGTTGATTGTCGAGCCATCAACAACATCATGATAAAGTATCGACATCCCATTCCTCGCTTGGATGACATGTTAGATGAATTGCATGGTGCTTGTGTGTGTTCTAAAATTGATTTGAAGAGTGGATATCATCAAATTCGCATGAAAGAGGGAGACGAGTGGAAGACGGCTTTCAAAACAAAACAAGGCTTGTATTAGTGGTTGGTAATGCCTTTCGGTTTAACCAATGCGCCTAGCACATTTATGCGTTTAATGAACCATGTTTTGCGAGCTTTTATTGGAAAATTTGTCGTTGTTTATTTTGATGATATCCTTATCTATAGCAGCAATTTGGATGATCATATTGAACATTTGAAACTTGTTTTAGATGTTTTACGGAAGGAAAAGTTGTATGCTAACCTCAAAAAATGTACCTTTTGCACAGATAAGCTTGTGTTTCTTGGTTTTGTTGTTACTGCTCAAGGTATACAGGTTGATGAAGAAAAGGTACGAGCCATCCAGGAGTGGCCGAGTCCAACTAGTGTGGGAAACGTACGGAGTTTTCATGGACTTGCCAGTTTCTACCGGCGGTTTGTGAAAGATTTCAATACTATAGCCGCACCACTGACTGAAGTCATCAAGAAGAACGTTGGGTTTAGATGGGGAGAAGAGCAAGAAAAGGCATTTCAGCTACTCAAGGAGAAGTTGACAAATTCTCCATTGTTATCTTCACCTAATTTTTCCAAAACTTTTGAGATTGAATGTGATGCTTCAGGTGTTGGAATTGGTGCTGTTTTAATGTAGGAAGGGAGACCAATAGCATATTACAGTGAGAAGCTGAATGGGGCAACTCTTAATTACCAAACCTATGATAAAGAGATGTATGCATTGGTTCGGGCATTAGAGACATGGCAGCACTACCTATGGCCTAAGGAGTTCGTGATTCACACTGATCATGAGCCCCTGAAACACTTGAAGGGCCAGCACAAGCTGAACAAGAGGCATGCTCGTTGGGTAGAATTCATAGAGACGATGGAAGCAAGGTAAGGAAAACGTCGTTGCCGATGCACTTTCTCGCAGGTATGTCTTAATCTCAACTCTTAATGCTAAACTACTGGGTTTTGAACACATTAAAGAGTTATATGCTGATGACCATGACTTTAGTACTGAGTATCAAGCTTGTGAGAGATTTGCTAGTGGTAAGTACTTTAGGCATGAGGGATACTTGTTTCGGGAGAATAAATTATGTGTGCCTAATTGTTCATTAAGAGATTTGCTAGTGAGAGAATCCCATGGGGGAGGATTGATGGGACATTTTGGGGTATTGAAGACTTTGGCTATGTTGCAGGAACACTTCTATTGGCCACATATGAAACGAGATGTTGAGAGGCTTTGTGGTAGATGTGTAACTTGTAGGCAGGCTAAATCAAGAGTGCAGCCCCATGGTTTGTACACCCCTTTACCAATACCTAGTGAACCTTGGATTGATATTTCGATGGATTTTGTGTTAGGTTTGCCTAGGTCTAAACGTGGAAGAGACTCAATATTTGTGGTCATGGATAGGTTTTCAAAGATGGCTCATTTTATTCCATGCCACAAGACAGATGATGCTTCCAATGTTGCTGATTTGTTCTTTAGGGAAATTGTGAGACTTCATGGTATGCCTAGGAAAATTGTTTCTGATAGGGACACCAAGTTCTTAAGCTACTTTTGGAAGACTTTGTGGGCTAAGTTAGGGACTAAACTATTGTTTTCAACTACTTGTCACCCTCAAACCGATGGTCAAACAGAAGTTGTGAATAGAACCTTGTCTACTTTGTTGAGGGCTGTCATTAAAAAGAACATCAAAACATGGGAGGAGTGTTTACCACATGTTCAGTTTGCTTATAATCGATCTGTTCATTCTGCTACACAATTTTCACCGTTTGAAATTGTTTATGGTTTTAATCCTTTAACTCCTTTGGATTTAATGCCATTACCTTTGTCTGAGCATCTGAATTTAGATGGAAAAAGAAAAGCTGATCTTGTTAAGCAGATACACGAGAAGGTAAGACTCAACATCGAGCGAAGGACTAAACAATATGCTGAACAAGCCAACAAAGGGCGTCACAAACTCGTCTTCAAACCCGGCGATTGGGTGTGGTTGCACTTACGCAAGGAACGGTTTCCGGAACAAAGGAAATCCAAGCTATTGCCTAGAGGGGACGGTCCTTTTCAAGTTCTCGAAAGGATCAATGATAATGCGTACAAGCTAGACTTGCCAGGTGAGTATGGTGTAAGTGCCTCCTTTAATGTTTCTGATCTAAGTCCTTTTGATGCAGGCGACGATTTGAGGACAAATCCTTCTCAAGAGGAGGGGAATGATGAGGACATCGTTAGCACAAGCAAGAGCACGTGGGAGACATATTCAGATCCAATTCAAGTTCCCATTGGTCCGGTTACGAGAGCTCGTGCGAAGAAATTTAAAGAAACGCTTATTGGGCTGATTCAAGCAACTTGGGCTCAAGCCATTGCATGGAGGCCCATTGAGGGAATTGCAAGCGAAAAGCAAACCAACAAATGCGTGATTCAAGCTCTAGAAGGGATTGAGTAATTTCCATTTCAGTTACTTTCCCGTTTTGAGGCGACACATGGCGAGAAGAATCAGCTTATGACCTTTTTTGTCTAGTTTCCTTTATTTTCGTTTGTTTATTTCTATTATTGTAAAGTCTAAGCCATTAAGGACACTTACCTTATTTGCTTTAGATTAGGTGATTTGGTAATTAATTTGCCTGAAATTCCATGGGGAATTAGGAGCTGAAAATTCGCATAGGAGCCCCTATATATGGTAACGAATTTCATTCAATGGATACAAGTAATAACACATAATTTTGAGGTTTTATTCTCTTTGGTTCCTAAACGAACTATTCAAACTTATCGGAAAATTCCGTGGCGTTCATAGACTTATCAATCAGTCCATCCATAGCTGATTGTGGCATCCTCACATACCAAGACTTATCAGTCAGTCCATCCATAGCTGATTGTGGCGTCCTTACATACCAAGGTTTGTGCTTCTTGTTGGGCATCGGGTCACGGTTCCATCCAAAACCAGTTAGAAATTTTGATCTTGGAAACCAATCTTGGTTAGGGTCGCCTCAGCTCTTGGCGTGGTTCGTATCAAACTTACTACTACCGGGAGTTGTACAACAAACTACAAAATCTTAAGCAAGGCAACCAGAGTGTAGAGGAGTACTATAAGGAGATGGAGGTTATGATGATTCAGGCAAATATAGAGGAGGATCGGGAGGCTACAATGGCAAGGTTTTTGGCGGGCTTGAACCGGGATATTCACAATGCTGTTGAGTTACAACATTATGTGGAGTTGGAGGACATGGTGCACATGCCTATCAAAATTGAGAATCAACTTATGAGGAGGGGCAGTAACACACGTCCTAGCCAAAACCCGAGTACAACCTCTTGGAAAATGAACCAATGGAAGAGGGATGAGAAGCAATCCAACCCCAAGCCAAAGATCGAGCGAAAATAAGAGGTTGCCAGCCATGGGAATCAAGGTAAATCCGATTCTTCCACTACTCAGAATCGTGATATTAAATGTTTTAAATGTCAAGGCAGGGGTCACGTAGCAAGCCAATGTCCGAACAAACGAGCTATGGTGATGCGGGACAATGGAGAGATTGAAACCGAGGAGGATTCAGACAATGATTCTATGCCTTCATTAGAGGATGCCGACGATGTGGAGTGCGCTGTCCAAGGAGAATTGTTGGTTACAAGGAGAGCTTTAAGTGTGCAAGCCAAAGAAGAAGATGAAGAGGTGCAATGGGAAAACATCTTCAACACTAGGTGCCACGTCCAAAACAAGGTATGTAGTGTGATTATTGATGGTGGGAGTTGTACTAATGTTGCTAGCACAACCATGGTAGAGAAGTTAGGGCTGCCAACAATTAAGCATCCTCGACCATATAAATTGCAATGGTTAAATGATACTAGTGAGGTAAAGGTGATATGAACCCACCTAACTCCACCCCAAAAGCTAGCTTGTGAAGGGAGGATTGTGAACCCATATATATAACACCCAAGACCACCCTCTCTAACCGATGTAGGACACATCATTCCCGACCCCTTTAGACTGCATGTCCTCGTGCCAACTCCGTCGTTAACCCACACGAGCTGCAAGGAACCTTTGAACATGCGCCCACCGACCAGTAGAGGTTCGGCTCTGATACCATATGATATGAACCCACCTAACTCCACCCCAAAAGCTAGCTTATGAAGGGAGGATTGTGAACCCATATATATAACACCCAAGACCACCCTCTCTAACCGATGTAGGACACATCAAAAGGTGCATAAGCAAGTGTTACTTTCTTTTCACATTGGAAGATATGAAGATGAAGTTTTGTGCGATGTGGTTCCGATGCAAGCTGGGCACTTATTATTAGGCAGACCATGGCAATTTGATCGGCGAGTTAAACATGATGGTTTCACCAACAAGTACTCATTTGTTCACAATCAAAAAATGATCACTCTTGTTCCGTTAACACCAACACAGGTCTATGAAGACCAAGTGAGCTTACAGAGAGAATGATGAGAACATTGTTAGACAAGTAATAACACATAATTTTGAGGTTTAATTCTCTTTAGTTCCTAAACAAACTATTCGAACTTATCAGAAATTTCTGTGGCGTTCATCGACTTATCAATCAGTCCATCCATAGCTGATTGTGGCGTCCTCACTTACCAAGACTTATCAATCGGTCTCTTCATAGCTGATTGTGGCGTCCGCACATACCAAGGTTCGTGCTTCTTGTTGGGC